>CM046881.1:450208061-452823270 GCA_025667525.1 Glebionis coronaria
GCTTCCAAAGCCCTAAGCAAGAGGTCCCATACTGTCCTGTCCTGAACGAGAACGCGAACTCGAACAATTGGCTTGACTTTAGCTACATGGACAGTTTGACCGACCTAACGGCCAATAAACTACAGCTGGAATCCTGTTATCCTATTTATTCCCATGATGAAGGCTCAATTGTTTGAAAAAGTGGATGCTCATATAGGATCAAAGTGATACTACTACTTATAAGTCGAGTGGCCCTAACAACCTGCTTAACTGATCTTATTGAATAGATGGGCTTCAGCGAACCTACTTCTACTTCTTAGATAGAATTAATTCAATAAGATCAGGACTAGTCTTTCACTTCACAGATCAGATAGAGATCGACTTTTTATCCCATGGCCAGCTCAAGAAAGAAGCAGGCTAGAAGGCATACGATCTGAGACCCTTACCTAAAGCCAGTAGGGTGGAAAGAGGCTCTTAGAGTGCTGCTAGATGAGATAAAGCATATCAGTAAGCGATTGAGGGACGGCGAATGCCTACCCTCAGAATAGTATACCTTCTAGTGATTCGACCTGAAGTTACAGACTTATCTTATATATAGAAAGAGGTTGGATTCCTTGTCCGACCATCCTATCCTCAAAGACAGCCTTCTAGCTCTTACCCTTCTGCCTTTCGAATATCCCTTCCTACTTCTTCATGCTAGCTCTCCAACTGACTGTCTTACTCCAGCTTTCATTTCAGTTACTGATTCGCCTATCCTCTCCCTTCCGGTCGAGCTAGTTTTGATTCCTCTATCTAGGCCAACATTCATTCTAAGACTTTCACCAGCAAGGGCTGAAAGAGAAGAGCAGGGGGTGGTAGGCTTAGTAGGGCTCGAACCTACAATATCACCGTTATGAGCGGTACGTTTCAACCAATTAAACTATAAGCCCCTACGGATCTCTACATGCAATTCGCTCACTTTGGGAAGAGCGAACGGAAAGAGGAGGCCTTTGCTCTATCTGCTTCTTCCTCTCCCCAGGAATGAACAATTGGAAAAATCAAAAGATTATATATATCTTTTTTGTTTATAGATAGATATAGAATGAAATTCTATATATTATTTGATTCTATAGAAAAATGAAGTGAAGCAAGATTCTATAGAAAAATGAAGTGAAGCAAGCGGCCCTTTCGCGACTCAAACTGCCGGTACGCTTTCCGGCTCGCAAGCGATCAAACGGGCGGAGGCTCTCTATTTGCTTGCAATGCCGGCTCTTCGCCTTTAGTTAGAAGTAGAAGTAGAGGGCGCCGTTTGACCCACACTTCAGAAAAAGTCAAAAAGTATGGATGAAATAAGAAAAAGTACATAAGGAATGAGAAAGAAAAACTTGGTTACAGGAACCGAAGGTTAGGCCAACTACTTTAGTATAGCTACACCTAAAAAAGTGTATTCCTACCCTTTCCCCTTTCTGTCAATGTTGCCAATTCCCAGAAGACTAATGTACCCTCGTGTATACAGTTGTCCAACTACTTTCTTCCTCCGACTTCTTTAGCCACTTCCGGCTTCCCCACTTCTGCATCTGTCGTATTCTGGAGAGCTTGCTTCATGGCGGAGCATTTAGCAATGCTAGCAGCCTGGTGAGGGCTGGCTGTCTGGGGACATTTTAAGGTAGGGCCTGCTGGGCTTGCTTCTCATGAGATTGGGTAAGGGAATCGGAAATGGGCTCATAAACCGGGCGGGCGGGCTTTTGGGCACACGGAAAAGGGGAAGTGGATGGATGGGTAGTCCGGGAACAACAACGGGAGAGGGCTCGTAGCCCCCCCTCTCTCCCTCTTCCACACGCCTATTTGTTCCCCCAGCCCCGGAGAGATGCAGAACTCTTTTTTTTCTCTGTCTCGTACGAAGCAATGGGAGGCAAGCTATGACGGCAGGATGTGACCTTGCCTTTCGCCCTGCTACCGCCGTTCTAAGTTCTTCTGACTAAACGAAGTTAAGACTAAAGTTTCAGAACTGAAGTTTGCAACTTTTTTCAGCAAAGCTTAGTCAAAATCCGTCCTTCGGCTACCTTGGATCAAGGGTAGAGATAGGAAGTAAGTCAAAGGTAGATCAACAAAAGTCTTAGTATGGGAAGAGTCAGAGCGAGGGGAGAGCCTTTCTAAACGAAGGTTAGTCTAAGTAAGGAAATGGGCACTCTGCTCACATCGAAGTAACTGCTGTCTCCCTTATGGTCGACGTTCTCTCCTCCCATCCTCTCCCTACCGGTCGCCGAATAGAACTCTTCTTTGCCGTTCTGGTTGGCTTAGGGCGGTCGAACTCTCCCCTCCTCTCCTTAACAGTCGAGCTATATCTCCCCTCTTCCTTAACAGTCGAGCTATATCATCCTGAATTAGCTATTTCTTTAGCTATAGCTTTGCCCTTCTCTTTTTTCTATTGCTTTTTTCTCTTTAGCTTTTTTTATCTGTTGAGAATCTGGAGTAAAAGGATTCGAACCTTTGCATGCCGGTACCAAAAACTGATGCCTTACCACTTGGCTATACTCCATATGGCCTGGGTGAGAGGGGGAAGCGAAGAACGAGCCGTGCAAGGACGCGGGGATATAGCAAGTAAGCAGAAAGGTTCTCCCTTTAGGACCGACTACAACAAGCTCACGACTCTAATAGAAAGAAAGGGTAAGCTCTCTGCTCTATTTGCTTGCAATGCTATGCCTATCAAAGTTGGCGAACGCTTTTGTAACCTTAGACTCGTTACGCTGTTCAACTGAACTCGTTGGCTTCACGTCCACCGAAAGTAGGTAACCTTCTTCACCGTTGGTTCCCGTAACCAAACCTTTCTTATCTTTTTTTTATTATTCTTTCTGAAGGGCTTGCGGTTTATTACACCAAATTCAGTGAACTATTGAAGCTATCGAGAGAGTACCAAATGCTGACGGTAACGAAGGTTACCGGGCCGATGCGGCCGGTTACTGGGAACCTTTTGGTTCCCGGGAAACTACGTTCCCTTTGTAAAGTAGGCCTTTTTATAACTAATTAGAGTTGACATGAAATGGATCACGGAAGAAGACATAAAAGATGAATGAATGATTCAATCCCTTCCCACTCACACGGGTTCTTCTATTGAAGAGGTTCCCCGGGCGTACATAAGAGTGGAACCTAGATAGAACGCGGAGCACCGGCCCCGACTGCCGATACAGTTACCATGCTTACCAGCTCTTACCATTGTCGCCTATAGATATAGATGGGAGGTAGGCGGGGCTAGCTTGCTTCTCTTCCCCTAGGCTACCTGCACATCTTATGTGCGAATAAAAGGAAGCGAGCGGCTCTTCGCTTAGTAGACGGCCGACGGACGACGACCCCTTCTTGTTCTCGCCCAGCCGCTTCTTTTTTTTTTAGAATCCTAGACTAAAGAAGAAGGCTCCTGAATCAGCGCAGGGAAAAATCCGCAAGCAGGAGAACTGTACTAACCTGCCGTCGGTTACTTTATCAGGGCTCCACAGGAGAAGAAAGAAGGTCTGGGTCCAATTTCTAATGAAACGAAGGTCCCCCTTACTCCCTATTCTCTCTTAAAGCTTTATAAAGCTCTAAAGTTGGTTAAGAACTATTGACTGTAAACGATAGCAGTTACAGTCACTCAATGGATATGCTCGCCTTTGGAATGAAGATGGATGAACAGGAACTTGAGCCTGGAACTGATGAAATTCAGGGAAAACATGGAACCGGTCACTATACCGGGGGGGCGAGACATGACCGCGACTTAAGATTCAAGTACCGTTGAAAAGACTAAAGGAACGGGGGAATGACTACCTGTAATAAAGCACAGGCTAATACGAGCCGACCAGAAGAAGCAAGGCTTTAGATTACCGGATCCTGGACACAATGTTCCTAGAGATGGAGAGCCCCTGCCTTTTCTAGCCTCTCCTTCTTGCTTGCTTACCTAGCTCTTGTCTTAGTGACTCTTCCTCTTTTCTAGGTTTTTCTGAGTGTGAAAACGGTAGATTTTTCATTTGCCAATGAATTGGATCCGCCTCGATTCAATCAATAATGGGATTCTTGGATAGAGAAAGGTTCTGTGACATGGACGCCCAGCCCAACTCGGTCGGTCGGTTGGCCCACCTAAGATATTCAAAAATGATCGATCGATTTGATCAAATTTGAAAAAGTCTTTCTCGCTATTCAGAACAGTGGAGCTTTCGATCAAGATGTTCTCGCCTCCCCCGTTTGGGCTCTCGCTCGAATCGGATATGGGTATTCGACTCAATCTAATAGCCTACCTATCGGGCGCCAATACAATAAAAGAGAAAGTTTGCGCATGGGCCTATTATCTGATGCAGAACCGATGCGAGAGGGAGAATCAATATGCGAGAAGGGGGGGATTGAGAGCTTTCAAGAACCAGTGGAAAGGAAAGACTTGTTCCCTGCATTCCTTTCTTTCCAAAGAGAGTCATTAGTGCTAGGGCATAAAAGCTTTGATTGAATGAACGCCACCTTGCTTGTATTGTTTTCAAACAAATCCAATGTTGGGCCAAGCGTTGCCAGCCGGTAATAGCCGAAGGCAAAAAAGGGGGAGATAGAGAAGAGGAGATTCAGAATAGTCACTCCACTCCATGGATAGTGCACACAGATTCTTCTTTCATTTGCAATTCCTTTCGGGTCGGAAACGTGGGCTGCTGGTGGGGTTGTGCCCCTTCTCCCTCTTCTTCCGCTTTACAACCGGAATAAGGAACCTTAGAATTCACTCCGATGAAAAAATGGGAGAGGCCAGCGAATCGGAATTGTATGGAATGTCCTACTCCTGCCTGAGCTTTCCGATCAACCAATCCCCTATTTCAGGGACATCTGTGTTAGGTAGGCCCAGGGATCACTGATTAGTCGAATGAGCCCATCCCTCTGGCCTATCATTTGTTGGTCGATCCGGCTGGCGGCTCCTGCGTCTGGGGCCCCTTTATACTAGTTTTCTGCTAGGAGTCCCTCTAGTCGAATCCATAATCCATAGAAGTCCCAATAGAAATTGACTGACATGGCTCTTCCATCGACGATCTACTGCTCCCTCTTAGTTGCAGATACCCATGCTTTGATTCGAAAGCCCTAGCCAGTGATGAATCCCCAGGAAGAGAGGACTATTGAATTCCTCCTCCCTTCAGTCCAGTTTGAACCCGTCCCAGCAACGAACACCTTCCTACTGCAAGGCTTTGCTCTGCCCTTCCACTAGAATCCACTCCGGGTCGGAGGAGCAGCTAATCCAACTTCTTGAGATATTGAAGAACGAACATTTGCTTGAATTCCTTGCCTCACCCTGAGATGAGAGGGAAGGTCGATTTGACTCGAATCCTGGACCTGATCTTGAATCCTACACCGGTTAATGATGCGATGGGAGAAGTTTTTCTTTTGTCATTTTTCATCAATGCTGGCCCAGTCGAGGTTCGTCCATGCCCCATCCCAATGGACAAACCTTAGCCCCTAGCTCTATAATCCACCCTACCCAGTCCCTGAAATCCCTCCCGGGGCCTAGCCCTCTTTCTTCGAGTCTTAAGCGGCTTTCATCGTTGACGAACACCTGCGCTAATAAGACAAAGAGGGAGTCTATGCCTTGAATGAATCAGTAAAGTAACAACGGATTAGTGGAATGAGGGATCAAGAGACAGATAGGGGGAGAATGGCAATCATTGGTGGACCTTCCCTTGAACGAGTCACGGAGTTCTCAACGGAGTGGTTTAGGTTCTGGAATTCCATCTCTAGTTGGGGCTTTCGGTTCGAAGGTTATAAAATGTGGTGCGGGTTCATCTCTCTCGACCAGTTCAGCTTCAAGGGAGGGTGATCGAGGGGACCCAGACTTTAGATCTCTTCTCTATGGCGGGGGGTCTCTTTCGTATCAAGAGTGTTTTGGGGAGGCCAGGGAAGACGGATTGGATCGAGAGGCGATGCTTATACCTCTTCTTTATCGATAGGATTCCCATCATTTGCAGTCTCCGACGAAGGAGATAAGGGCGAGGGACCGAACATGTTCTATCCTCAACCTCCATCCGTCATTAGTAATCTCAATTCGCTTTTCCTATTCACTAGTACAATGCGCGCTACAACTAGCAGCCCCTTACTATTGAAGAATGAGCCGGATCTATAAAAGGAATAACCTTTCTTTTATTTTTTCGTAGATTAGAATGATTATGAACAAGTTTGTTCACATCATTTCTTTAATTCGAAATGACACAAATCAAAAACCATCATGCAACCAACTAGATTTTTTCTGTTCGAAACTTCAAGAGATTCAAGCATAACTATTAAGTTATACTCTTGTCCCGTTTCGTATTTCAGAAATAAAAAACAACATCTAAACAACATGCAATCTTTCTTAACCCTACCTGTGACCTTTATTAACAAAGGTCTCAAAGTCTTGTTCTTGAATCAATTCAAGCTCGAGGACTCCTGTGGTTTTATGAGGTTTTGAAGATTTAGATGATGATTAATGGAGTTGAGATTTAGGGATTTGGTTTGATAGATTGATTTTGTATGAGATTAGATGAGTGTCTTGTTTTGGCTGCGTGAATGGGGAAGATTAGGATGGTGATTTTTTATTTTTGGTGGCTGAGGAGATAAACAAATATGAGGGACGGAGGAAGACTTGGTTATCTGATTTTTTATTTTTAGTTTTGGCTGCGTGAACTTATTTTATCTTTCAAAGATAACTTGCTCGTGCTTCATATTAGAATGAAGACTTGGTTATCTGGTTTCCGGGTTCGGGGTGGTTGGTTGATGACTCGGATAACTATCACTTAAAGGGGTTACATTGTTGTACTCAGTGTCACGCGCTTAGTCGACGTGGATAATTTCAAGAGGTGTTGTGCTTATAGACTTCTTCAGTGATGCATTGAGTACTTAGAGATTTCTCCACCGTTCTTCATTCAACAATTGTGCAAGCTTAAGTCACAAGATCGAAGGATTCTTATTCAGTTTCACGTTTGATGTATCTGGTTCATTCAATCAGTGGTCACTTCAAACTGCTTTCACGTGGGTTGGTAAAGGTGGCCATGGAGAGTTTATGAGAAGAGATTTTCGACCAACAGTTGATTCTCACAATATATATAATTCAGCTTATTTATTATTCTCACGAGATTTCAGGTTCAAGTGCGTACGATTTGTTGATGGTTCTGAGTTTCGAAACCATCAAGGGGGAAGAAGAAGACACATTGAACGCCGCAGGGAAAATCAGTGTTTTAACTCGTGGCGTTATCAATCTCTAAACGGTACACTACTGATTCGATGTTTAATTGTTTGATTGTTGCAATTATTCATCATCATTATCTTATATGCATTCCCGGGACTTAATTGACTCTGGTGCATCTCCGAAAGAAGATATGTGCATTTCCGGGACTTAATTGACTCTGGTGTTACGATGTCAACTTCATGAATGGGATAAAGTGTCCACTTCAGTATTTGAGCTTCATAATTGGGATTGATTTACTTTCTTCAACTATGTGGGGGAAGAAATGTCTTGATTCTTTCTGGTATGCATAACTTGAACTCTCAGGGGGAAGAAAAATTCAGAAGAATTATTCAAGTGTGAGAAGAAAAGTTGTTGATCTACTTGGTGTACCTCTTACTTTCAATCCCTCTTAGCAACGTTATCATGTTATATGATGGGATTTGCTTGTTAGATTCCGCTGTGCGCTTAATCATTCTAAGCTTTATTGAAAGCTTTGAAGTTGCTTACAAGGATTGTCGATTTAGGGGGAAGCTATTTAAAAGCTTCTACATCAAGTTTATGTGGCATGAATTAGGGGGAAGTTAATTCAGAAGCTTCTCCTTAACCAGAAGTGTATGGGTTACTTAGCTCGTGCCGTTACAGTATTTCTTCTACAAGTTACTTTAAAGATGAGTCGTTTTGAAGACGAAGGCCTTAGAAGACATCATCAGCATTGGACGCTTCATGAAAGCTCTTGTTCTTAATCATTATGTACTTGTTAGGAAAAATATTGTAAGGAATTCTACACGTCGTCCCATGGGGGAAGATTGTTGGAAACTCACTTTATGTGACGACATTTAAGAATTCCCATTAGTTATCATAGTCACACACGCTTAAACTAGACTAGCTACGTTGTATAGTTAAGTGTATCGTGTGTGACTATATATACCCCTCCTTAGCTTCCAAGGAGGGGTGTTGCTTGTGTCATTTTTCACTTTACTTCATTTTCTTTCTTTTACACACACAACCTCTCTTCTCTCTCTCTTTCAACAATGGCTACCACCACCATATTCCACCATGTTAGACCACCGGATCATAGATAGCAAATCCACAAAATAGATATTTTAAAGGAAATAAACAATGAAAGCAACATGCACGGTAGTAAGAATGAAAATCAGGAGTTTCATAAAAAACAACACTTATTCAATCCCGAACAATGGTATCGCAAGAGTATGCACAACATGTAACAGCGAGACGAGAAAAACAGATGATTCAAAACGAACGAGTATAGGAAGTCAGTCGTATCACGCATAAATGAAATAGCAATAGTACTCAGAAAAATGAGTATGAAAAGTCGGCAGCATACGCGCTCTGAATACAAGTATGTAACGTCATAACGATATAAAATCATTGCAATAAGATCAATTCACAAGAACAAGACTTCAAGAAATACAGTATAGGCAGATGTAATCACAGTAACATTCAATGATAATCCATGAAGCACAAGGCTTTGAAAAGACATAGTAATTATCGCCATTAAGGTAATGTGATATTTCAACATGTAATCAGGAGATGAAATACTACAACGATAATTAAAAGTAAATAATAAGGATTAGAGAGTTACCCGCGCGGATATCAAACAACAATGGCAGATTCTATGTTTGACACTTAAAACCTGAATTTTTTTTTGAACTTTTGGTAATAGACTAAGTTTTGAAAACGACTCAGTTCCCTATAACCATCGCTCTGATACCAATCTGTGAGACCCCCAAAATCTGACATGGAACAACTAGGCAACGCAGGGGTAACACGTCATAGTACAAGAAACAATGAATTACAGTTCATACAAAGCCGACGAAATAAAAACATGTACATTACATAAAAAAGGTCAGAGTTTTTAAACATAGGTCCCAAAGTTTTAGAAGCGGAAAATTATATTATTTCGTCTCAATTTATAACATAAAGTTGCCCAAAAGATAGAATAAACTCCTAACAGTTTTTACTAAGAACAGTCTTTTTAAAGCATCACAGAAATCTCCAAGCTGCGATAATCTCCTGCGGGCTCCCATCCAAGCAAAGCTAAGTAATAATACCTGAGATAAAACATGTAAAATCGTCAACACAAAGTTGAGTGATATTCATAGGTTTAGCAGTAAACGTGTGGAACACAATAGAATTCGTAAAACACGTAATGGGGGGTTAACTATGTTCATTGTACATAGTCACGATGCATATTATTGCTATTTAGTCTCATGAACCGAAGCTTAACTCAAACGTAAGTTTATCTAAGGAGTAAACAGCCTAAATACTCAAGTATAAACGAATATTAGTGCGTCAAGGTAATCGGGACGGGGATTGTCAATCCCGATGGATCCACCCACAATATTCGCGCTTAGCACAAATCATACGGGACAATTAACGGTTCATGATAGGAGAGGAAACTCAAGGCTAACGTCTAAAAGCAATAATACCATTGAAATCATCTCTAAAGCATACACGTTTTGGATAGCATAAAGTTATGGATAGCAATACAGTTTTTAATTTTGTTGTGTTCCACCATGTAAAATCTCATCCCGTGTTTAGAAACCATGTACAAGTAAAAAAGGGCTATGAACTCACCTTAGCCACGAGGTAAGTCAATCACGGTACTCAGCAACTGAGTAGAAACGGTAGTGGTAGACGATCACCGACGATATGGATGCCCCGGGGAAACACGAAAACCGCAACCTATCAAAATAAGGCGCGCGTTAAGACTCGAACTAAAGTATCAATATATGTACCAAATATAATATGACTCAAATGTTTTCAAAGTATCCATGTTTTCAAAACCATTGACACGAACCAAATGAATCTATTTATCCAACGTTACACGTTAAAACACTTGAACACTTGAAAATGACCCGTTATACGACGCCAAGTCAACGCAAGTCAAACTATCCTTTAACCTTAATTGGACCAGTAGCTAAGTCATTTATATAATGACTAAGCACTTGAATAAGTCATCATGTCCGATGCTGAATACTCAAACTCACGCAACATAAACATTGAACTACGTGTCTAAAATAAAATCAGCAAGTACACCCCGAATGTACATACCGATCTACCCTATCTAGACTTGTCCGATTTAGATGAAAATTGGTGTCAAGGTCACTTATAACCTGTATAAGACCTCACCAAAGTTTGAGCCAAAGTTCACACTTTGAAATCCATCAGCTCGACACTTTACTCGACTCCAAATTTGGGACAGATTTGTGTACTTGTTTTGTAAAACCGTTTAGACCACTTTAAAAGTACTATCTCGACAATCCGTATTTTGAAAACACTACTAGACTCATCAAACTCAGTTTGTAAACTTTGAAAATCAGTAGTATGAACTATCTAACCAAGCCTAAAGTCCCCGAGAGTCGACCCAAAATCAGCCACGATTCGGATTGTGCCGACTTGCGTCTCCCGGTACACGAAAACTAAAACTAGTATAACTTTTGACTCGTAATGACTTAGAAGCTCTATCTTATACCAAAACGACCGTCTAGGAAAACTTTACAATAATATCAAATAAACTTAGCCTTTCACATAACTTAAACCCGCGAAACAATCTGTTTAAAGCTGCTGTCCCAAGTTATACTTTTAGAAAACAAGTCAAATCAATTTTCCCACCAAAGCTAATCATTCCCATATCTCTAGGATCATCCTACTATAAAACCCATCAACCAAACACACTCCTAAACACATGCATGCATCAAAATTAAAAGATCAAAATAAAAACTTAGACTTTTTAAACATCAAAACAACATAATCTTACCAAAAACATCACATGCATGATGATTAAAACATCATACAACCATGAAATCATAAGTTTATAAAAACTTGATGCATGTATGAGAAATTGATACCAAAAGGATCACAAGATGATTTCTAACATGAGTCTAATTTTTGTTTTAAGAGATTCATGTTGAAAATTGATGATTAAGGGTGTTTTTGGTTGAGATGTCACGGCAAAGGGGTGGGGAGAGAGTGTTTGTGTGTTTTTTTTATAAAATGAAAGTGTGTGTGAGTTGGTGGAAGAAAAAAAAGCCTTTTATATGGTGGTTTAAGTGGAGGGACCTAAGTTGCCAATTTGCAAACTTGTGGACCTAAAAACAATTAATAGTTTTAAAGGGTAGAAAATAGTTATTGGTAAATATTAAAAATATTTACGGGGCTCGAGTTTCGTAAAAATACTTTTCAAAAGTTACAATGCATCATAAAAATGATTATATGATTTCCCGACACGACTTAATACATAATTAAAACGAAATTGTCGAAAGTCTTAATTATCGAAACAATCGATAAATAAACATAAACTTTTGGGCATACGTCGGTATCGCGATCACTAGGATCTCTCGTTTTACATTGATTTTAAATAAACTCGTTGTAAAACGCACGCGGGTGATTTTAAATCAAAAACTCTGATTTAAATTAAATATGGAAAACTAAATTAAGAATTTTATAATTTTAGATAAAATATTGTCAATGAACAGAAAATACTTAAAAAGTATAATTTATTTAAAATTTAAGAATCTCAAGATTTACATATAACAATACAAGAAAACGTAATACATTGGAAAATTCACGAAACACGAATAAAAGAATAAAATAATGCTGGGAAAGTATAGGTTCTCACACCTCGCATCGTTCGTAGGTAGAGCCTTTGCTTCAACCCATTTGGATACGTAGTCAACGGCTACGAGGATGTACTTGTTCCCTTTGGTTGATGGAAATGGCCCCATATAGTCGATGCCCCATACGTCAAAGATTTCACATTCTTGGATGAAGTTTTGAGGCATCTCATCTTTGTGTGTGATCTTGCCTTGTCTTTGGCAAGCATCCCAATGCTTAACCATTTCATGAGCGTCATGATAAATGGTGGGCCAATAAAATCCAGGGTCGAAAACTTTCTTCGCGGCATAGTTAGGACTAATAGGTTGAAAACACCCATCATTTTACCACTTAAAACAATTAAAAACGAGACCATAACGTGTATTTTATGTCGTAAATGTTGGAATTATGCGTGGTTTGTTTTTTTGTTGTGTTTTAGGATCAAAATGTAAAAAAGGAAGAAAACACGGGCTTTCACGGGCTTTTACGAAGAAAAATACAAAAGACGAAGTCAAAAGATCAAGAGTGCAAAAAGAACAGAAGTCAAAGGCGTATTCTGAAGATTTATCAAAGAAAAAGTACAAAGACGGAAGTTTAACGAAGTCGAAGAAACAAATGTAATTAATGAAGAAATTAGAAGACGAGTTCAAATTAATTATCGACAAATCCCGAGACAAAGTCGTGAATGATGAGTTTATTGTCAAAGACGAAAGACGAGAAGACAAAAGAAAGAAAGAAGAAAGCAACCTACTCCTCCCTCTCCCCTATACATAGTGACCCTTAACCTCATTTAGGAGGTGTTAGCTAATTCACAATTAGCTCTCCACTTTATTTTATGCACTTTTCATATTGTCATTTACATACTTGTCTTAATTTTCAAGTTATTTCATGTAAGTCTGTTAATCTTGTCTTGAATATTTATCTTTAATTTTAAGCTTTTTAATTATCTCATTCTACCTTTCTTATTTGTTTGATTTTAATTCTTTTTCATCATCTTTGTTCGTGTCGATTTCGTGTCCTTTATTCATCCATTTCGTCATATTTTTACATAAAGTTCATAGCTTTTCGCGTTTCTTGGTTCGTGTTTAAAAGTTTTACAAGTTTTATCATTCATCTAGTATTCTTGTTTAGCTTATTGGTGTTTTTGTTAGCTTATTGTCCTTCAAAAGTTGCGAAAATAGTGCTTAAATTCGTCCTTTTACGAGTTCCCCTTTTTTTAGGAAAATCTGATTCAATTTTGCAATATTGCGAAATTGTGTCACCTTGTGCATTACGAAATTGAATCCATTTTGGATTGCGGAATTGCTGATTCGATTTTGCAATATTGCGAAATTGTGTCACCTTGTGCATTGCGAAATTGAATCCATTTTGGATTGCGGAATTGTTGATTCAATTTTGCAATATTGCGAAATTGTGTCACCTTGTGCATTGCGAAATTGAATCCATTTTGGATTGCGGAATTGCTGATTCGATTTAGCAATATTGCGGAATTGTGTCACCTTGTGCATTGCGAAATAGAATCCATTTTGGATTGCCGAATTGCTGATTCAATTTTGCAATATTGCGAAATTGTGTCACCTTGTGCATTGCGAAATTGAATCCATTTTGGATTGCGGAAGTGCTGATTCGATTTTGCAATATTGCGAAATTGTGTCACCTTGTGCATTGCGAAATTGAATCCATTTTGGATTGCGGAATTGCTGATTCAATTTTGCAATATTGTGAAATTATGCCTTTTTCGGTATTGCAAATTTTTAACATTTTTTGTTCAAGTTTAATTTCAAACTTATTTTTTCCGTCATTTTCTTTAAGCTTTATTTTAATTATCTTGCCTTAGATTTATTTCAAGTTTATATTTTAATTATGTTTTCAAATATACTTTTTGTCGGGTTTTAATCTTTCGTGATTTACTTTTAAAAGTTATTATTATTTCGTCATTTACTTAATTTCTTTTAAAGTTATTTTTTAATTTAATCTTTTCAAGCTTTTATCTTTATTTCATTTAAGTTTTAATTAGTTTATTGATTTTATTATTTTGTCATTTATGTTAAAGCTTTCATTTTTAATAGATACCCAACGACAACCTTTTATTTTATTCACCTAAGACGACTAAGTCGCACATTTAACCGTGATCAATTCGATAAGACACCGAGAACAACGAACTTTTAACTAGTAAAAACAATATATTAAAATGGCGCCGCTGCCGGGGAACACACACAAAACCCATTAAATCAAATGGCGCCGCTGCTGGCTCTTTTCGTGAAGATTAACGGTTTTTGGGAGAGACGCGTTGGATTTTGAGATCCGTTCACTCGTGAACGTTATTTTTCTTGCATTTTTCAAATTTTTTTCAAAAATACATAAAAATAAAAAATTCCAAAAATCAAAAATTCCAAAAATCCAAAAACATTTAAAAACTCATAAAAAGCTTTTATTTTTCAAAAGTTTTGCATCCAAAAATAATCCTCGCAATCGTCTATTGTGTTTAATTATTTTTCTCAACCCCTCTTATTTTTAATTCTTCATGGATTCGTATGTCTATTGCGTAGGGTGTGGGAGACCATCGTATGGTTTTCAAACATGTCAATGGTGTACATGTGAGCTGTGCGGAAATGATATCGACAATACACAATTTGAATTTTGTCCATCGTGCAATTCGATTAACTCATCCTTTACCTCTAATGACACTATCTCACCCTCTCCCATATATGACGATCCATATCAGCAAAATGCACCAGGTTTTTCTCCATACCCGTGTTGCAACAATTGTGGGAGCCATCACGATACCTTTTCTTGTCAGCCGATGAATTATTATGAGCCAAATCCGTGTTCTAATTCCTCTCCGCCGATGAATTATTATGAGCCACATCCGTGCTATAATTCCGGTTTTCAAAATTTTGAGCCCCCACAATACTCCCTCGATCATCAACCCTCTTTTTCAATTCCTGCTAAGCACCTAGCCACTCTTTTGAATCAAGTTCTTAACATTAATGAATGTTTCACTAAATATCTCGAAAAACGTCAAGAGAGAATTCAACAAGAGCAAGTATCTAATCTTAGTGATTATACTCCTCCTCTTGTGCGTCCATACTATTATGATGATGATGATGATGATGAGACTACTATTTCTTGGAATGATCTTGTTGCTCAACATCCTAGTGCAATTGTAATTCCTTCTCTCGATATCCCAAATGCGTCAAAGGATTCTGATTCATCGAGTAAGATTAGTGAACTTGGTCTCGACAACTTATTTGAGGAGGTTTGTGATGTCCCTACTTTTGCTGAGCTTACGGACGAGGTCGCTCTTAATGATGATTTTTCTCCATGCTATGAGAATTTCACCTTTGAAATTTATCAATCTCCTCCGGGAGATGAGGGCGATGTTGATTTATTCTCTCCGACTTACAAGAAGTTCACCACTGAACTTGGTCTTGTAGATGAGGTGGAAGACGTTATTCTTCGTGACAAATTATTGAAAGTTCATCTTCTTATTGCTAAAACTGAAGCGTTGAATTCTGCTCCTAATACCGAGTCTTTGCCCCCGTCTATTACTCCCGTTGAGAATAATGACACATTTATGGAAGAAATCGACATTCACTCAATACCTCCGGGTATTGATGATGATGACACAGAGGAGGATATTCTTTTTGATACTTTAATGCCTGAGGATATTGTCCCAAGTCCTCCTCCCGAGCACCTCTTATCCCATACTTTGGAGACCATTACTGAGGATGAGTGCTTTGACCCGGGAGGTGACATTGACCATTCTATGATTGACACCTTTACGGATTTGCCTCTCAGTGATAATCATATGTCTTTTGGGGATGAAATTTTGATTCCTTTACCCACCCCACCTCCCGTAGATCATGACTTCACATACTTTTCTTATGTTGAGAGGACTTTTCTACCCTTCAAGACTTATCCTCCTGCCTCTCATTTATTATGTTCCTCCGGGACCGAGGACAAAATCTTTGATCTTGGTATTACATTCGAGGTTTCCCCATGGACCATTTAATTCGGGTACGAGTCAGGCTCGTGACTCGATGAACAAAAACAAGCGCTTCTCGGGAGGCAACCCGCTAATCTATCCTTTTTATCTGTTTTTCATCCTAAGTGTAGGGGGAGCCCCGTTAGTGTTTGGTGTTTTCTTTCTTATGATGCACAGGGATTGGAGCTTTCAAAGATCCACTTTTGATGACTTTTGATGACCCGTGATTCCGTGTACCCGTATTCCTGGTTCTATCCTAAACTCTTTTGATTCACTATTATATATTTTTCAAAATTAAAATAGGAATCACTTTAGTTGTCTCTTCTTTAGCAAGATTTAAACAAAGTGCACAATGTCCTGAGTGTAGGGGAGTTTACTCCCACATGCTTAAACATTGAGGACAATGTTTATAACAAGTGTAGGAGGGGACTTCTATCGAAGTTAAGTGGGCTTTTCCATGAATTTGTCCTCATTTTAACCGGGAAATTTATTTTTTTGACATTTTTCAAAAATTTTAATCTATTTTGGCCTACTAGTATTTTCCTTTGTTATTGTTATTTTCTTTTATTTAATAAAATGGTTTTAAAAAGTTTAGATGTCTTTGATATATTAGGCCCGTCATGAATCTTTTGACTCAACCCGAGTTTACTTATCTAAGTTTACTCTAGCTAGTATCCTTAACGTGTTTAATTCAAGTTTTGCTAGGCTTTTATATAGGGAACTTTAAAACGCAAAAGTTTTAACTCTTACGGGTTAAGAACAAGAACTTTTCGCAAGTTTCTATAATTGATCCTAGAAATTCGTTTATCAAGGGAACTTTAAAATGCGAATTCTAAACTTGAAAAAAGTCTAAGAAGTTGCAAGATCCTATAGATGACTTGAAAACCCAAAACTTTGATTTAATAAGCTAAGCATCCACGAGTCTCATTCCTTGAGATTTTAAATTGTGGAGAATGAGAGATGATAGAGTCAATTATAAGTTTGGTATTCTTTCATGAATTTATGTGAGTTAATTATGAGCTTTTTCTCCCATCGCTTGTTAATAAATATAATTGCAATAAGTAAGGTCGTACGATTTGAAAAGTTACTTAGCTTCTAGCACAAGATCGTTTAAAAGTTGCTCGTTATTAATTAGAGTTCATAGCCAAGGCATAAATTATTGAAGCGGGATGCGAAGATTGGCGAGTCCGAAAAGGTCCTAACAAGGCATCAGGGCTACATTTTGTTGCTAAAGATCCAAAGTGATGTGAAGAATCATTTATCAAAAATCAATATGAAGGATCAAGACACACGGCGAAAAGCAAATACTCCCCTAAAGATCATGGAGAAGTCTATCCGAAAAGACCCTAGCAAGGTATGAGGATAAATATATCTAAGTCCTAAAAGGAGGCGGATCGTTGTATATCAAAATCCCAAATAAAGATTGGAGAAAAATGAAGAAGTCGTGGTCCAAGTATGAAGAATCTCTCAAAAACTTCAAGTGAAGAAATTACTATTATGAAGAGAAAACCATTATTACAAGATCATCTCTCCAGATTCGAAGTATGAAGTCAATGCCAAATATCGGTCCGAGAAAGGTCTCAAATCGTGAAGCAAGTTATGCCAAAATATGAACTTTATGAGGTCTCGAGAAGCAGTTTTAAAAGATTTTGTCCTTTAGCTAACTATTGATTAAATCTTCCTACTTTATTTTTCAGCCTAAATAACTATCAAAATAAGTCAATGATGCATCCTCGTGATCATTCAAGACAACAATAAAATATAAGAGATACACCTAGGAATAAGGGAGTCTAAGCGAATAATTGAGCCACATGAGTGAGTGTTAGCTTACTAACTTATAATAAAAATGATCTCGTTTTTAAGCTTGGTATGGGGAACGTGAAACTTGAGGGTGATAAACATTCATGACATCCAAAGCCCTAATGTAAGTCTTCGATCTCTTTACTTTTTCTTCCTTCAAACGTTTTGTTATATTCTATCTTTTTAAGTTTCCTTAATGTCTTGTGTTCAATAAAGGCCAAGGTGGGTTAATTATGATAGAAAATGCTAATCTTGCTTTATAATTAATGCATTGCATGAGGGCATTGCAATGGTCAAGTGTAGGGGATTTTATAGGTGTGAAAACACCCATCCTTTTACCACTTAAAACAATTAAAAATGAGACCATAACGTGTATTTTATGTCGTAAATGTCAGAATTATGCGTGGTTTGTGTTTTTGTTGTGTTTTAGGATCAAAATGTGAAAAGGGAAGAAAACACGGGCTTTCACGGGCTTTTATCGAAGAAAAAGACAAAAGACGAAGTTAAAAGATCAAGAGTGCAAAAAGAACGGAAGTCAAAGGCCTATACTGAAGATTTATCGAAGAAAAATTACAAAGACGGAAGTTCAACGAAGTCGAAGAACCAAATCTAATTAGTGAAGAAATTAGAAGACGAGTTCAAATTAATTATCAACAAATCCCGAGACAAAGTCGTGAATGAAGAGTTTATTGTCAAAGACGAAAGACGAGAAGACAAAAGAAAGAAAGAAGGAAGCAACCTAATCCTCCCTCTCCCTATAAATAGTGACCCTTAACCTCATTTAAGAGGTGTTAACTAATTCACAATTAGTTCTCCACTTTATTTTATGCACTTTTCATATTGTCGTTTACATACTTGTCTTAATTTTCAAGTTATTTCTTGCAAGTCTTTTAATCTTGTCTTGAATCTTTATCTTTAATTTTAAGCTTTTTAATCATCTCATTCTACCTTTCTTATTTGTTTGTCTTAATCTTTTTCATCATCTTTGCTCGTGTCGATTTCGTGTCCTTTATTTATCCATTTCGTCATATTTTTACATAAAGTTCATAGCTTTTCGCGTTTCTTGTTTCGTGTTTAAAAGTTTTACAAGTTTTATCATTCATCTAGTATTCTTGTTTAGCTTATTGGTGTTTTTGTTAGCTTATTGTCCTTCAAAAGTTGCGAAAATAGTGCTTAAATTCGTCCTTTTACGAGATCCCCTTTTTTTTAGGAAAATCTGATTCAATTTTGCAATATTGCGAAATTGTGTCACCTTGTGCATTGCGAAATTGAATCCATTTTGGATTGCGGAATTGCTGATTCGATTTTGCAATATTGCGAAATTGTGTCACCTTGTGCATTGCGAAATTGAATCCATTTTGGATTGCGGAATTGTTGATTCAATTTTGCAATATTGCGAAATAGTGTCACCTTGTGCATTGCGAAATTGAATCCATTTTGGATTGCGGAATTGCTGATTCGATTTTTCAATATTGCGAAATTGTGTCACCTTGTGTATTGCGAAATTGAATCCATTTTGGATTGCGGAATTGTTGATTCAATTTTGCAATATTGCAAAATTGTGTCACCTTGTGCATTGCGAAATTGAATCCATTTTGTATTGCGGAATTGCTGATTCGATTTTGCAATATTGCGAAATTGTGTCACCTTGTGCATTGCGAAATTGAATCCATTTTGGATTAAGGAATTGCTGATTCAATTTTGCAATATTGCGAAATTATGCCTTTTTCGCTATTGCAAATTTTTAACATTTTTTGTTCAAGTTTAATTTCAAACTTATTTTTTCCGCCATTTTCTTTAAGCTTTATTTTAATTGTCTTGCCTTAGATTTATTTCAAGTTTATATTTTTATTAAATTTTTAAATTTACTTTTTGTCGAGTTTTAATCTTTCGTGATTTACTTTTAAAAGATTTTATATTTTCGTCATTTACTTAATTTCTTTTAAAGTTATTTTTTTAGTTTAATCTTTTCAAGCTTTTATCTTTATTTCATTTAAGTTTTAATTAGTTTATTACTTTTATATTTTGTCATTTACGTTAAAGCTTGTATTTTTAATAGATAACTAACGACAACCTTTTATTTTATTCACCAAAGACGGCTGAGTCGCACATTTAACCGTGATCAATTCGATAAGACACCGAGAACAACGAACTTTTAACTAGTAAAAACAATATATTAAGGACCAAAGTGACCACCGGTGGGTCCTTTGTGGCAAGCTTCTAGGATTAGTAAAGTTGTCGGCCCATCAACACACCTACGAATGACAAGATCCGCACATTGCTTGAAAAGGTAAGGGTCGTCCTAATAATAGTGTTGAATGTCCTTGAAGAACTTTTTCTTTTGTTGGGACGTTAACCCTTCCATAAGAACACCACCCCCTAAATAGTTTGTAATGTCCGCAAACCATGGGGTATCGTCAAGATTGGAGTTAATAGACATTAAGGCCTCAAGGGGAAAAGATTCATTAATCTCTTGATTTGGAAGTTCCCCTAGATAAGGATCCTCGAGTCTACTAAGATGATCCCCGACTAGGTTTTTCGCTCCCTTTTTATCACGAATTTCAATTTTGAATTCTTGAAGGAGTAAAACCCAACGAAGAATTCTTGGTTTAGAATCTTGTTTCGTTAACAAGTACTTCAACGCGGAATGATCGGTGTACACAATGGTGGTGGAAAGGACAAGATAGGGGCGGAATTTTTCAAAAGCACACACTATAGCTAAAAGCTCTTTCTCGGTAGTGGTATAATGCAATTGAGCCCCCGTCATTGTCTTGCTAGCGTAATGGATTGGTTGGAAATGTTTGTTGATTCGTTGTCCCAAAACCGCTCCAATAGCAAAGTCGCTAGCATCACACATCAATTCAAAAGGTAACTCCCAATTAGGGGTAACTAAGACCGGTGCCTTAGTTAATTTATCCTTAAGAAGATTGAAAGATTCGACACACTCTTTAGAAAAGATAAAAGGAGTATCTTTTTCCAAGAGGTGGGTCATCGGGCGAGCGATCTTAGAAAAATCTTGAATGAATCGACGATAGAAGCCCGCATGACCAAGAAAACTTCTCACACCCTTCACGGTTGAAGGAGGAGGTAATTTAGCAATCACATCGAATTTAGCACGGTCGACTTCAATACCGGCTTTGGAATTTTTATGACCAAGAACAATACCTTCTTTTACCATGAAATGACATTTTTCCCAATTAAGAACAAGACGAGTGTCTTTACACCGTTTAAGCGTACGTTCTAAATTGGCAAGGTAAGAAGTGAAAGAATCACCATAGACCGAGAAATCGTCCATAAAGACTTCCATAGTTTCTTCAACCATGTCATGAAATATAGCCATCATACACCTTTGGAAAGTCCCAGGAGCATTGCATAAGCCGAAAGGCATTCTTTTGTAAGCAAATGTTCCATAAGGACAAGTGAATGTGGTTTTCTCTTGGTCTTTTGGATCGATAGGAATTTGAAAATACCCGGAGAACCTCCTAAGAAGCAATAATAGTCATTACCCGCTAAACACTCGAGCATTTGATCTATGAAAGGAAGAGGAAAATGGTCCTTGCGAGTGGCATCATTGAGCTTGCGATAGTCTATGCAAACTCACCAACCCGTGACAAGTCGAGTAGGAATCAACTCGTTGTTTTTATTGGGAACAACGGTTATTCCGCCTTTCTTAGGCACACAATGGACGGGACTAACCCATGGCGAATCCGAAATAGGGTAAATCATTCCGGCATCTAGAAGTTTGATAACTTCTTTCTTGATGACGTCATGAATTTTTGGATTAACCCTTCTTTGGCTTTGGATTGCGGGTTTAAAGTCATCTTCCATGAGAATTTTATGAGTGCTAAAGTTAGGATCAATTCCGCGGATATCGGAAATTTTCCAAGCAATTGCTTTCTTATGATTCTTGAGCACATCGATAAGTCGAGATTTTTCACCCTCTTGTAAAATGATGACGGGTAACTTCTTATTGTCTTCTAGGAAAACGTATTCAAGATGAGACGGTAAATCCTTAAGCTCTAAATCCGGAGGATTGTCAATGGAAAGCTTAGTCAAATTCGGATCATCGGTTGTAACTTCCTTAGGAGTAGGTGGAGAAATATGGTCCTCATTGAGAAGTTTCTCAATGGTACGAATGTCTTCATCCCAATCGGAGGGAGAATCGTCATATTTTAAGTCCACATCCCCTAAAGTTGCTTCAAATTCTTTCAATAGAAAATCACTTTCTCCAAATGGAGTCAATGAAGGAGCAATAGAGGAAACGGTCTCAACAGTGGGTAGAGAGGAGAAACCACTTTTACAAGCGTCTTTGAAATGTTCTTCACAAGCCTCATCAAGTACGTCAATGAAATTAACGCTCTCGTGTTCATAAGGTTGCTTAGAAAGTTTACCCATGTTGAAGACGATTTTTTCGTCACCAACTCTCATGATTAATTCGCCCGCGGATACATCAATAAGAGTGCGACCGGTCCTCAAGAATAGACGTCCAACGATTAATGGAACACGGGGATCAATCTCGTAGTCAACGACAACAAAATTCGCCGGAAAGGTGAATCTGTCGACACCGACGAAGACATCTTCGGCTATCCCCACCGGATAAGCAACCGTACGGTTAGCTAATTCCAATGTCATTCGTGTGGGGACTAGCACGGGTAGAGATAATTGTTTCCAAACACTTAATGGCATTAAGTTTATACTAGCACCTAGATCGGCTAGGGCCATACAATTCTCTACCCTGGGAAAGTTGCAAGGAATAAGAAAGCGACCCGGATCACCAAGTTTGGTTGGTAATTTCCTTAAAAGAACCGTGGAGCAATTCTCATTAAGTTGGGTTTGAGAAATATCAAGGAGTTTTTCCTTATCACTTAGAAGATCTTTGAACTAGCATATTTAGGCATGTGAGCGAGAGCCTCGGCAAAGGAGATGTTGAATTCAATTGTTTAAACATTTTAAGAAAGTTTGAAACTTGAATATCATCCTTGTTCTTCAACTTCTCTTTACTCAACCTTGAAGGATAAGGTATGTCGGGTTGAGAAGAAGGCTTTGGAATGGAACTCTCACTCACATCCTTGGGTGGAGGAGGGGTAAAAGTAGAAGGTGGAGGAATTGGTGAAGGGGGCTCGTTATCCTTTGTCACAATCACCGGAGTAGTTTAGGAATCTCGGGTTCCTTATAACCTTTTCCACTTCGGGTGGTGATTGCTTTCATCTCCCCTCTTGGATTAGCAATGGTGTTACTCGGAAGAGAACCTGAAGCAGAGGGTTGATTACTTTGGAAGAAACTAGCCATCATATCCCTTAAGTCATTCGTTTGACTGCTTAAAGAGTTTCGCATGTCGTTCCTAAGCTCGGCTCAAAGATCATTCCCTTGTTTAGCCATGTCACCTTTCAAGTTAATAATTTGGCTCTGAAGATTCTTCACCAGGCGTCATTAGTCTTCATGTAAGTTTCAACCTCGTGATTAAATGTCGTGGCTTGTTTGGGAGGAGGAGCTTGGTAAGCGGGTGGTTGATAAGTGGGTTGTTGGTAAACTTGATTATTTCCTTGAGTTGGATATGGATTTATTTGGGTTTGATATTGATTAGGAGCTCGAGGTTGGTTTTGACTTTTGCGATTGAAGTTGTTTTGGTTTTGAGGAGGAAAACCGGGTGGTGAAAGAAAGTTGTTTGAACGATAACTTAGCAAATTTCGGTCACCTTGAGGACGAGCTTGATAGCCTCCCATGGAAAAGTTACCGTTAGCCGCATAAACGTTTTCCGGATTGTCATGAGTAGAAGGACAATCGGTGTATGAATGAGGACCGCCGCAAATCTCACAAGAAGGTGCTATAGCTTTAGCTTGTTGACACTGGTTCGTAGCCATGGTTAAGATATTTTTGTTCATTTCGGCTAGTTGGCGGGTGATTTCGGTCATCGCGGGGTTGGTTGAAGTAGAAGAAAGATTGACTCTCGGGTTATTTCTTGAAGATGCGGATGAATCCCAATTTTTCTTATGAGTGGTCATGTTCTCTATAAGCTCTCTACACTCCTCATGTCTTCTCTTCATAAATGTACCACCGGTGGCAACATTAATCGTATCACGATCATGAAAAGTTAAACCATTGTAGAAAGTATCAATTAAAGTGACGGGGAGCATATTATGGTTCAGACAACGATCGATCAAGACATTATAACGTTCCCAAGCATCAAAAAGCGACTCATCAGGTTCTTGAGTGAAACCACTGATTCGATTACGAAGACTAGTTAACATGGATGGTGGAAAGTATCTTGACATAAATTTTTGAGTCATCTCGTCCCATGTATGAATTGAGTTTTTGGGAAGACGATCAAACCATTTTTCAGCATGGTGGGATAAAGTGTGTGGAAAAAGGTGAAGGCGAAGAAAATCCATGGTAACACCAGGCAATTTCATGCTTTGAGTGATGGTTATGAATTTATCGAGGTGTTTGTTGGCATCATCATCTGGTAATCCGCGAAATGGACAAGCATTTTGAACTTGTTGGATCATGTGATGCTTCAACGAAAATTCAGGAGCCGTTATTTGCATCGGCGCAATCGGTCCTCCACTTCCATTCATAGTCGGTTGGCATAGCTCCTCCATCGTACGAAGGTCGGGTTGAGGAGCATGGTTGTTCTTATTCATGTTGGGGTGAGGTGGGTTGTTCTTATTCATGTTGGGGTGAGGTGGGTTGTTATTATTATGCACACCGGCCATATCTAAGTCTCTACGAGTCTCGGGCTCAGAATAAGACGAAGATCGAGTATGCATACACTAAAAATGAGAAACAATATTTTTGATTTTTTATCTTTTTTATTTTGTTTGGATTTTTGAAAATTTTATATTTTTAGGATTTTTTTTTGAAAATTTTTATGCTTGAAAATAACGTTCCCAAAGGAACAAATCCCAAAATCCAATTTTTCTCACTAAAAACCGTTAATATTTACGAAAAGAGCCGGCAGCGGCGCCATTTTATTTAATGCTTTTAAGTGTGTTTGTTCGTACTCGATTCAATTCGAATTGATCACGGTTTAAGGTAGAACTATCGTATTTGGTCACTAAAAGGGGGAGCTTTTGGTTATCTATGTTAAATTAAATGACAAGAGTTTTAAAGTAAATGGCAAAATAATAAGACTAAATAGAAAGACTTAAACGAAATAAAAAGGGAATTAAAGTGATTAAAAGCTTAATTAAGAGTAAATTTAAAAATAAAATGAGATAAGACAATTTAAAATTAAACTAGACAAAAAGTGGTGGGAAAGAAACAAGTTTTTAAAAACAACTAAGTAAAATTAAACAAAAACTGAAACAATCAAAACTATGATCGCAACACGGATCGCACCAAGTGATCGCAGCCTACGATTGTAACAATCGATCGTAGTCTGGATCGTGGTCTGTATCGCAACAAGTGGATCGCAGTGGTGGATCGTGACACTAGATCGCACCCACGATTGAAGTCTTGGATCGTGGTGAATGATCGGAACCCAGATCGTAGCCTACGGATCGCAACACACGATCGTAGCCACATATCGCAACCACGATGGCAACAGAGCGATCGTGACCTGGATCGTGGTCTGTGATCTTAGCCTTAATCGCAGTAATGGATAGCAAGTAGAAACCCTAGGCTTATGCGATCATACTTACTCGATCGGAACAAGTAAACCCTTAAAACTGTTACGATGGAATACAATAAGCAAATAAGCCGAACCGAATAAGCACTTATCAAAATAAGCAACTACCAAAACTTTACCAAATCAAAATTAAAAAGAACTAAATAAGCTACTAATGAAAACTTTTAAAACACTAAATAAGCAATTTTATAAGACAAACTTTTAAAAAGATTAAACTTTGGAAAACACTTAAAAAGAAATAAGCTAAACAAGAAATAAGCTATAAGCCGCAATAATCTTAAATCTTAAATCATTTAAAAACATTAATGAGAACAAAAAGATAAACTTTTTAATCAAATAAGCATCAAGATTAAACAAGATACGTACTTAATTCGAATCAAAATCACAATCAAAAACAAGAAAGGTAGAACAAGATAAAGATGAAAAACTTGAACTTAAACTTGTAGATTAAGGATTCCAAATACAGACTAAATGAAAAGCTTAAAACTTGAAATAAAAATGGAAGAAATCTAGAGAGAGAAAGTAGAATCACCTACTTCTCTCTAAAGATATGAAAAATAAAAATGACTAACTAAAAAACTAACTAACACCCTCCTAATGAAGGATTAGGAGGGTATATATAGGAGAAGGGAGGTGTGCTGTGTTGCTTCCTTCTCTCTTTCTTTTGTCTTCTCGACTTTTTAGATAACTCGTCTTTCTCGACTTTGTCTCGGGATTAGTCGAATGATTAAAATGAACTCGTCTTCTAATTTTTCTTCTTTTACTAGACTTGATTCTTCGACTTCGTCAAACTTCCGTCTTTAGTCTTTTTCTTTGATAAATCTTCAGAATAGGACTTTGACTTCCGTTCTTCTTGCACTTTTGATATTTTGACTTCGTCTTTTGTCTTTTTCTTTGATAAAAGTCCGTGAAAGCCCGTGCTTTCTTCCCTTTTCACATTTTGGTCCTAAATCACAACAAAAACACAAACCACGCATAATTCCGGCTTTTACGACATCAAATACACGTTTTGGTCTTGTTTTTATTATAATTAAGTGGTAAAAGGATAAGTGTTTTCACACTTATTAATCCTCTACAAGATGGTAGCATCCAATTAAATCGAGACTCAAGAATGAAGAAAGGCCCAATTTAGATCAAGAACCCTAAACCTCGTATTTACACGTAGCAATTGGGGATTGGAAGAAACACGTCGTCAGCACTTCTCCTCAACACTCTCTGCTTCTATAAATACCTTGTGGAATTCTCATTTGTAACAAGTTAGACTAGGTGTGATTTTCACACAGTAGGATAGTGTAGTTAGGATTAATGTAATATAGAGTTTTTCACACAGTAAAATCAGTTAGTGAGTAGTCGTAAAATCAGTTACCTTTCAGTTATAGAAGTTGTAACCATTTTCTATATCTCTGCCATTAATGAAAGCTTTAAGTTTCTCATTCTTCTTTCTTTCTATTCAAGCTAGAGCTTTGTTTTTCTTCAAGCTTATTACCTTTATTGTTCATCAGATTCATAATGAGCACTCCATAAGAAGTAGTTAAAACGCTTTTGACTGAATTTGTTAAAAGTCCCTGAATACTCATTTGTGTTTAAATAACGAGTTGATTACATGTTTCAAAAAGCTTTTTTAATAGACTGATTTTTAAGCTTTTTAGCAATAAGCTCAAAAGAGCATATGAGTAGCTTTTTCATGAGATTTTGAAACAAAATCAGTTATATCAGCTCAGCTTTTAGACTTAGTATAGATAAGTTTTTCATCAGTTGATTTAGTTAGAAATTAGTTGAAAATTTGTTATGCTCGTAATCGTTTCCCATTCATGAAAAAATTGATTAAGATTTTGATTTCGAATACCATTTTTTTTCTGCTTCTCTGTTCATAAGCCAACAGCTTATGGATTTTTTTAATGCTAGTTTGTGCATTGGATAAAAGTTTTTGATATATTTGGTTCAATTAGTGTGATATTCACAAACATTCAGAATATGTTCTTTAGAGATCAAAGGATCAAAGATTTCAGGTGTGCAGCTCAGGGAATGGCTGTTTTGTTGTGCTGAAAGTTAAGCTGTTTATAGCTTATTGATCAAGCGGACTCAGTTCAAAATAGTACATTAGCTCGCTTAAGTAAAGGCGTTGCATGTGAGGTGACTAATAGCAGTATAGTGTTAGTCTAAGCCAGCTCAGCGCTGAGCTTCGCCAACAACGGTCTGATCTTCAGATACGCAGGTTACAATCCTTTATTTTTTGCGAATGTCTAGTTAATATTCTGTTATAATTTAGTGTAAATTTTGCTAGTACATTTGTTAAATAATCTATAGTTATGTGATTGTTGTAAGTGATTAGTTTTGTGATTTTAT
Source organism: Glebionis coronaria (assembly GCA_025667525.1). Classification (NCBI taxonomy): domain Eukaryota; kingdom Viridiplantae; phylum Streptophyta; class Magnoliopsida; order Asterales; family Asteraceae; genus Glebionis; species Glebionis coronaria. The sequence goes on from CM046881.1 coordinate 450,235,590, forward strand.
ACAACGTTTAGATTTTGCAAATTTTTGTTCTAGTTCTTATAGTATGTTTGGCATTGACTAGTAACAGTTAGACATTTTGGATTAGTTAAGCCATTATTACTTAGTTGCATTAAGAGAATTAGTGTTCATTAGAGGCATGAACTGATGGTTTCTACTCCCTTCCGGTTTACATTCAGGCTAATAGGTTAAATTTTATCACTTCAATATAGGTGCAGTTATTGTTGGGCCAATGAAAGTTTTAACTATGGCCCAATCTAGATTTGTTTAATTAGACTAAGTGTTACTGATCGCTGAAGAGGGCCAGCGACAGAGACCAGACCAGTGGAAGGCAAAGCCTCAGCTGGCACACCAGGAACATTCAAGTCAAAGACAACGTCAGAGAAGTCGAAGACAATCTGAAGTCATACTCACCAGCGATTATGGATAGCTGGGATGTAGAAGGAATGTGTTGGTGTTCAAGGATCTCTGAGTTGACAACACTCAGAGATCACTTAAGAACCCTAGAAGTCTGAGACAAGCAAAGCTTTTCCAATCCTTTATAGTTTAGGCGGGAGAATCTACCAAGTGTTTTGAGCGGGACAAAACAAGAGATTCAAGATAAAGCCTACTACCACCTAGTGGGACAAAAGGTGAACAGTTGGCAGAACTGTTCACCTAAAGTTGTTTAAAGGTATGTCTCGATTTGGACATGCATTTAATACGTTGTACTCTTCCATTCAGAAGATGACACGTAATAACTACTCCCACTAAGGAAGCAACCTCGTACCACTATAAATAGGAGTGAGAAAGGAGAATTAAACCAACCCTTGTGCTTGGATAAATTATCTAAGTTATTTCTCACTTTGGAACCGCTAAGCCCTCAGCTGTCTACCAGCGTCTCATTGGTTCCCTTGTAAACTTGAGTCTCGAATCTAGTTTACTTGTTCTAGGGTTCATTTCTTGTTGTCATTCAACGAGTGTATTCATAACACTTTGTAATACTTTGTTTATAACAGTTAAAAAAGCATTACGCGTTTGAAAAGTATTTCATTGTGTTTTCGTGGTTATAAGAGTTATAGTTTCAACAATTTTCATATTAAGGGACTTTCAATTTGTATTAGAGCGGTTTGATTTATAAAACATTTTATAAACCGTTCTTGTTTTTAAAATCAAGATCCTAATATGGCTGATACTATACCTCCTCCACCCTTTGGTCAAACCAGTCAAGGTACCACTTCGACCACCGCACCGGCCACCACATCTACTACCATGCCTACACCAGTTGTAAGTACTGGTAATAATGATGATGACCTTCCCCAACTACTTGATGTTCATGGGGGGTCACATGTGTCCAATGTTCCAGCGTTTGATGAAGAAGATTTTTCAAGTTGGAAAAGTGAATTTCTTATATATTTAGATGGCTTAGGACCCTTCTTGATAGAAATCTTAGAAAATGGTCCCTATGTACCACTGGCCGTTTCCTCTACCCCTGAGAGACCTATTAAGAAGCCTGTTAAGCAATGGTCTCCAGCGGATAGACGTCTGGATAACCAGGACAAGAGACTCAAAAGTATCATAGTCTCTTGCCTACCCAAGAACATTATGAAGTCCATCATTAAATGCAACTCTGCTAAGGAGATGTGGACTGAATTAGTTCTAGGGTATGAAGGTCCAGAGGAAATAAAAGAAACCAAAATCCAAGCCCTTAGACTTAAGTTTAATGCTTTTAAAGCTTTGGAAACAGAAACTGTTGCTCAAACTTATACTAGGCTTAAGATTTCGTTGAATGATTTAGGAAATAATGGAGTTGTTCTTCCCAAGGCTGAGGTTAATGCTACATTTGTCAATAGTTTACCTAGAAAATGGCTCAGCCTAAATCAGACCTTAAGAGAGAATAATGCTATCAAAAATGATACTTTAGCCCAACTGTTTGGTAGATATAACTATGAAGAAGGGCTAATTGACTCCATTTACAAATCAGAGACTAATAGGTTTACCACCAATATCACTGGTTCAAAAGCTCTTGTTGCTAACCATTCTTTTCAGGACAACGACTCTGACATAGAAGAGGACACCAGAAGCAGTCAAGAATTTCTTGATGAATTACATGCTGAGTTCCATGACAGAGCCCTTCTTGCTGACCAAAAGAGGTACTACAAGAGATCTAGCAGAGTTAGAGCTGTAAAGGTTGATAAATCCAAGGTGTCATGCTACACTTGTGGAAAGACTGGTCACTTTTAGAAGGATTGATGGTCAAATAAAACCTCCTCTCCAAGCTTTCCTTCATCCAGCAACAATAGCAGCAAGAAAAAGTTTTCCACCTCACCCTTCAAACAAACTTCTCACTCTGACTCAAAGGGAAAGAAGGACTACAAAGTTAAGTACAAAGCCTTGAAAGTTGAGCTGTTAAAACTCAACCAGAAAGCTGATGATGCAGCGAAGAAAAAGGATGGTAAGAAGACTAAAAAGGTCTAATTGCTTCTTCATTTGACTGGGATGATGAACCCCTTACATCTGAGGATGAAGGAACCACTACCGTCAGAGCCTTTATGGCCGTCGCTGATGAAGAACCTGCTGTGGGAAAAAGTGAAGCAAGATCTGGTCAATGGGTGGACATCACCTTGAAAAAGGTACAAAGATTGCTATCTATGCCTGAAGGTCCTGATAGAGACCATGTCAGTGACTATACCTTAGTTGACCTCCACTTTGTGGAAGAGCAAAGAAAAAACATGTTAAACAAATTTCATAGTCTTAAAACAGAGTTAAATCTTTGCCAATCTGAATTAACAAATCTTAAACCATTTGTGAATCTTGCTAATCAACTTCAAAATAAAGTAAGCAAATTATCTATTGAAAATGAGTCTTTATCTGATGAAAACACTGAACTCAGAAAAACCATTGAAAATGGAATTTGGCTCAATCCACAGTGGAAGAAATAGTCGATGAATCCATACCAGGTGATGTGGTTCAGGATATTAAGGGAAAGGGTAGATACAAAAACCATATACCTGTTCCCAGTGTTAAATTTTTCCCTTCAGATGTTTCTTCTCCATCTTCCACCTCCGTGGATGAGATAAACTCTAACAAGCAATCAGAGGTACCAGCCCCACCAAGACTCGCTGGTGCTAACCCATCTGATTCCTTGCTTGGCCCAAAACCTCCAACCAAACCCCCTGGAAATTCTATTCTCAAAGTCGCTGATAAAGCGAACAAAAAGGTTTTTGTGGCCAAGGACTCCAACAAACCCACTCCTCCCCCTGAAGAGCTTTCACCCACCAAACAACTTCTCCCCACCTTGATGGAAGAAGTAAAGGGGTTGAAAGAACAAATCAACCCCAGAGTTAATAGTCCATCTGTTAACTCTCTTGGTGAAGGATCTAGTAGCTCTAAGGGGAGAGCTTTATTCAGGCCTTGCAAGCATTGCGGTTTCAAAAATCATTCCTCCGAGGATTGCTCAAAGAAACCAAAATGTATCACATGCGAGTCTACTGAACACACCTCTAGAGAGCATGAGGAGATCATTGCGGTTCAAAGAACCATAACTCAATTAAGATAAAAAAAACTCCTCACTGGCCCTCAAGAAGAGCTGAGCCCAAACCCAGAGATAATTCTCAAGGTTACAGACCAAATCCCCCATGCAAGTACTGCGGCTTCTTCGACCATCACTCTGATGAGTACGAGCATTATCCCGGATGTGACATCTGTGGAAGTATGCGTCATGAACCCAGAGACTGCAACCAAAGAGGGGGAGGAAACCAGAGAAGGACCAATGTCGGTGGTCAGCGACAGCATGGACCCACTGGAAAGTGGGTTCATTATAGAAACTAATCTGGCTTTGTTATATCTATACAGTAATATCTGAAGAAATCTGTTTGGTATCTGGATAGTGGGTGCTCCAGACATATCACAGGGGTTAAACAATATTTGCATAGATATAAAAAGGAGTCTGGTCCAAAAGTAGTCTTTGGAGATGACTCCTCAGGGGCTACTGAGGGTTATGGCTCAGTGGATTGTAATGGAATAACCTTCACAAGGGTCGCTTATGTCAATGGACTGAAGCACAACTTAATCAGCATTATTCAACTCTGCGATGCTGGCTTCAAAGTTCTGTTCACTAAGACCCAAGGAACAATCTTCAATCAAAACGATGATGTTGTTCTAATTGCACCAAGAAGAAGGGATGTATATGTCATCGAAATGACATCTTGTCCAAAAGGGACAAACACCTGTCTCTATGCCAAAGCATCTGATAGTGAAAATTGGTTATGGCATAAGAGACTCTCCCATATCAACTTCAAAAACATCAACAAACTGGCCAAGAATGATTTAGTAGCTGGGATTCCCTCTCTGACCTTCACCAAAGACAGACCCTGCTCAGCCTGCGTGAAAGGGAAGCACCACATAGCCTCATTTAAGACAAAACAATCATTCTCCATAAATAAGTGCCTCCATCTTCTTCACATGGACTTATTTGGACCAGTAAAACCTCAATCCCTTAATCATAACAAGTATACACTAGTCATTGTAGATGAATTCTCCAGATTCACATGGGTATTCTTTCTCAAAAGAAAGAGTGATGCTGCTGAAAGAATAATGTCCTTTATCAGAGAAATAGAGAACTTCAATGACTGCATAGTTAAGGCTATCAGAAGTGACAATGGCACTGAATTCAAGAATCATGCCATGAAAGCCTTTTGTGATGAAAAGGGAATATCACAGAACTTTTCTAACCTAGGCACCCCTGAACAAAATGGTGTCACTGAAAGAAGAAACATAACCCTCATAGAGGCTGATAGAACCATGCTCAGCGAATCAAGACTTCCAAAACAATTTTGGGGTGAAGCTGTGAACACATCCTGTTATACACAAAACAGATCTATTATAGTGAAAAGACACGGCAAGACCTCTTATGAAGTGTATAGGAAGAGAGCCCCTGATGTAAGCTACTTCCATGTCTTTGGTTGCCCTGTTTTCATTCACAACTACAGAGATCACCTGGGAAAATTGGATGAAAAGTCTGATGATGGATTCTTCGTTGGCTACTGTCCCACCTCCAGAGCCTATAGGGTATTTGTAGAATATTGATAACCTATGAATCTATGAAGGGGTTTGTTGTTTTCTAGAGAGAGAAACAAGAGAGAGAAAGTGAGAGAAAACTATGTGTTATTTCAAGAAATGGAACTAGCAAAATGACAACAACCAACCCCTTTCCATGGTGGAAAGGGGTATTTATACTTCCAAGCTACATGGGCTTGGGCCGGTCCATGACAAGCCCATGGACCGGTTCTTACTTAACTTAATAAGCAACTAGTGACTATTTGTTAACTACGAGCTATTACAACATAAATAATATTGTGGAGTGACCGATACTTCTAATATACGTAAAAACGTATTTCTAACAATCTCCCCGTAAGGGAGGTCACTCCACGTTACAAAATTCTAAACCTAGCATACTATACTAAGTCTTCGTTCTTTAGCTCGTAGTCTTTTCTTCTTTTCTTTCTTTTGTTGTGAATATGTTGGTTTGATCTTTTTGGCTTTGGCTTGAGAGCATTGTTCTTTGGCCTTTCACGTGCGATCTTTGCCTCTCTTGTGAATTTGCCTTCTCGTGACTCCATGTTCCACGCACTTATATCTTTTTGTTGAATTCTCGAAAGTTTCAGAGTTTGGTACAGCGGAAGACTTTATCTTGTACTTTCTTGAATTTTTGCTAAACTTTGATGCAGAAAAACATAAGCATGTGGGAACGACTTCTACAGGTACACCGCAACACCACCGTCTTCACTGGTACACAGCAACGCCACCGTCTTCAACAGGTACACAGCAACGCCACCGTCTTCAACAGGTACACAGCAACGCCACGGTCTTTAACAGGTACACAGCAACGACACGAATAAAATGGCTTTGAACATTTTATTCTAATTCGGTAGCATTTTACCTCCGGTCGGTGAAGACCGTTGGACGATATTAGATATCGTACCCATGACGGATAGTTTCAATTAAGTAACTTCCTGACAGGATTTCGCGGGTAAACCCGTTCTCTTTATTCGACCGTCCAAAGCTGACTACGAACATAAAGAGTGAATCACTTGGATAAATTATCCTTGTGATTTGAAGCCGTCAATTCATGAAACCTGGAACAAGTGAATTTCAATTAAGATTTTCACCATCGTTGCTTTCCAGTTGTCACGAGCTCAATTCATAAAGAATCTTGCACGTCACCTACCAAGTGCTGTTTGATGTTAACACTAGAAGGATTTCCACTCGTCACTGTGATCAATAAAGAGTCACTCTGAGTGTTCTGGCAAGATCATATGATAATGCGAAGAGGCCTGGAACGAGTTTAAGTTCAATTAAGAATTAAACCACTGTTTCCTTCCAGTTTTTCACAAGATTGGTTCTAAAAGAACCGCACGTGTAACCTACCATGAGCTTGTTTGATGTTGGCTCAAGCAGGATTTCCATCTTCATTGTAATACTTACGTATTACTCGGATGTTCTGGCAATATTACAGGAATATTGCGTAAGACTCATGAAAATCTCTTACTTTTCACAGTGTGTGAGAAAGCAAGGAATAAATGGAAAGTGTCCTAATGAGACTTTTGATGATCTCTTGGCTCTAGACTCGATTGTGCGTTTTGATTTAGTGAGCGATGGCTGGAGAGGAGTGCCACCTTTTCAATACCAGTCTATTCGGAGTGAATAAACCAATAGATAACGTGTTAATCTCCGTGTGATTAAAACAAATACCTTTTGAGAGATATTTAAGTTAGCTGGGAAGGGTTGTGCATTGCATCACTGGGTCCATGATGTCTTTCTTCAATACCGAGAATCATTAGCAAAAATGACCTCAATAGCATATGTATTGACCCGGTTTCTGCCTAAAGTTGTAAGGAGGGCTTCTTTCTTTACACCCTTTATCTTTACAATTCTTTTTCATTCTTCAACCCCTTCAATGCTTACCAATACGTCATCACTAGCACCTTGTTGTGATTGTTCCAGTGCTAGCTTAAGTACTTGGTCGGCATTCAGCTACGTTCACATTCTTTCTCCATCTTTCCTAGGACTTCTAATTCTATCTAGGGAATTGTCCTTGGGAAGATTCCATCGGCTCTGATGAATCATTGGACTAAACCTATTCCTACCACCCTTTTGTCACCACATTCGTCGGGAATTTAAGCGTGTTTTGGGAAGGAATTGCCACCATGAAAAATCATTGAAAATCACCTAAAGTACTTGTGATATTGAAATCAAAAGTTTCGTACCTTAGGTGTTTTTGATCATCAAAAACGCTCCCCCTTAACACGTGCTTTACACATATTAAGTTGGATTATCGTTAAGTCTTTTTCATCTTTTAGCCAAGTATCACTTACGTCTCCTTAATCCCATTTTCTCCCCTTATCCAAAATGTTAACCATTAATATTTGGGATATTGAATGGATTAACCGGTCTTTGGGTAAAAATGAAATCGATGTTTGGCCATAGAACAAGTTATTGCTCCCCCTTAAGTTAATAAGGGATAGTTGTAGTGCTTTAGTATGATATATTTTGAAAGATTTAGAATCTCGTGAGAAATTCTTGAAAAATTATCATACCTTAACACTACATCAAGCCATTAAAGCACATTATTCACAAATATACATATTCACAATTGAAAACCAATATAAAGTGGACCTGAAATGTACGACCCATTAAATGGATCGTTGCAGTAATTTGTGGTGCACTCCATATGGTCTTCCACCAACGAATCTTTCCAAGCTCCTCATCAATCTACGTTCTCAGAGCTTTTGATCAATCTTCTTGATCACATACTTCGCCATCTGTCGGTAACCCGGATGCCAATCCTCCGTCATCTCTGGCAGAGTCCCACCTGAGTTCAGATGCTCTAACTTTCCTCTGACTTGTAGAAGAGTCCCATCACTGCACTTAAATAGCTCACCCACCCTCATAAACTTCATTAAACCTCGACTGTTCAAGTATAAAATGCCGCAATTTGGTACAGATATGCCGGTATAAGGACATCTATCTACATGTTGAGGTAGAACTTGATTCACTGGACGGGTTAAGTTGAGCTTCCTTTGGTAGCTTTCGACTCCCAACTAAAGATCTTCAACTCTTTTCTTGATAACAACGCTTCGTGTGAACATACGAAGTGCTGTATTCAAGTCAATGAGGTCCTCTCGAGGAATATGTGTGAGTTGATCTCGGGTCATCAGAAGCAGCATATCTTCGATATCCTCAAGGCGAATGATAGAAAAATCTCCCTGCTGGATTTTGTATTCCCTGTCATCCTCCCTTTTCAAACGAATCTCCGTCACATGATAATAGCCATTCTTGGCTTCAGTTTTCAGCCCTAAGATGCTGGAGATGCGGATATCGGATCTAACATTGCTTCCGGAATTGACTAGGCAGCAACCCCTGTACGCTCTTCGGACTTGTTCGTCCCAATGAGATGCACCTATAACAGCATACATATCATAATTACGAGTTATCCTTGGGACCCAGAGTCTGTTTACCTTTTCCTCGATCCAAGGTATTGTCCCCCAGTTGGCAGCTTTCAGCAAGGTCAAGGATGTTGCGTACTTTGATGAACCCTTCAGTAGATACTCAAGATCATATGTGACGAAGAAGTCGAGAGCTATTTGATTATATTGTGTAGGATCAAGTGGAGGTGGAGCTCTTTCTGATTCATGAAGACCTGGCCGTTGAACGGTATTCAGAGCCTTCAGGATCTCATCGGCATAATACTCGAACTCCATTCGGGTTAACCGGGTTTTGGCGCGAAGTCTCTTATCCTTCAGCACTTTCTTCACCAAAGATGGAGTAACCGAAGTCTTATACTCATGAGCAAGAAATGCACATAAATCAATCGGACTACGGATACGAAGATACAACACATCTTTGTCTGCGTCTGTGATCGGATCATATTGCGCCGCTACCGTGATCCAAGCCTATGGCGGTGCAGTCTCGTCTATCTCCAACGTGTCTGCCCAGTCTCTTGTGCTTGGTTCAGGAACCGTAGATTGTTGTGCTTGTTGTAGAGGAGTAGAAGTGCGGACATCTGCTGTTTTTGATTCAGGCATTTCGGCAGTGTCGTGAACGGGTGAGTGTTGTGCAGCTTCGGGTTCCGTTACTGATACTGCAATCACAGGAGCAACAACAACAGAACTAATGGGGTTAGTGGTAATAGGTAAAGATACAGCAATAGAGGTACCAGGAATCGACGACGCTGTAGTAGCATTCACATCGTGGCGCCACTTAGATCGTCTTGATTCCGATGATGTTGATTTGTCCTTCTGTGCTACATCTTTCTTGGACTTGGTTCCAGACTTAGCAGCTTTCTTCGAACTGGTAACCTTATCTCCCTCTTTAGGCTGTTTACCCCCATCATCATCCTCATTGTTATCCCCGTTGCTCCCCCTTGCACTCTCCTCATTACCATCACCACCATCATCGCCATCATCATCATCGTCATCATCATCCTCATCCTCATCCTTATCCTCGTCATCACCATCATCGTCATCCTTTTCCTCTTCTTCTCCTTCTTCTTCCTCTTCCTCTTCACCAGTACCCTCTGCTTCTTCACTTTCTTCCCTTTCTTCTTCAGGTAGAATGTGATAAGGTACCACACTTCCAAACGTTTTGAATAACCTATCATCCTCCATGATAGCGTCATTCAGGGATTTGTATAGAGCCCGTTGAATCCTAGACTTATCAAACGATCCAAGTTCCACCATACGAGCCTTAAGGATCTTCTTCAATTCAAAATCCGTCAAGTCATAAGCAATCTTGTAGGCGGATTCTGAAGGATTGGAAGACTTGATCAACAAGTTATCAGCTGCTAGCGTCTTCAACTCATCACGCAGTTTAGGCATAATGGATTCAACGGATTCTTGCACTCTTTCTTCCACAGAGGCTTCAAGTGATTCTTTTTGCTCTTTGTATTTATCCCTCATCGCTTGAAGTCTGGTGATACGTGCAGCATGCTTATCAGCCTCAGCCTGCTTAACCCGAGCTAGTTCTTCTGCATGTGCTTTTCGAGTCAACTCCATATCTGCAGCGAACTTAGCAATCATCTCCTCTTGGGCTTTCCTAGAAGCTTCTTCACTTTGAGCTCGTCTTTGTAACTCTTGGCGAAGTTCATCCATTTCTCGTTTGTGATTATCCACATGTTTATCCAACATTTCGGCCATCACCAATGCAGCCATTGTAGATGTTGCAGAGCTGCTCTGGGTTGATTAAAGAGGCTCGGTTGTTACTGCGGTACTAAGGATGGGAATTATAGGTGGTGAAAGAAATGGTGTTGAAGCCGGTCTGGTTGGTAAGGGTTGTATTGGTGGAGGTTGAGTTGCTAAAGGTTGAGTTGACACCATGATCGTAGGAGCAACAGACTCCTTTTCCACACTTGCTGAAATAGGGATTGATGGCTCCTTCGAAGTGGAATAATGTTCAGGTGACCCAAACTCATAGATATCATCTGGTTCCTGGTACTCTTCTTCAACATTTACCCTTGCACCTGAACCACTACCGCCAGTATCTTTCCTACTCCTTTGAATTGCTATCTTCATCATTTGTTTCTCTGTCTTGTCAAGAGCAGGATCAACAACATCTTCTTCGTCACGTAAAACCATCTCATCAGCCTTATCCTTTCCCTTCTTACCCTCAGTCTTCTTCTTCTTGGTTTCGGGTTCAGGTAACGCAGCTGGTTGTTTGCGTTTACCTTTACTCTTGACCGTTGTAGACGAGTCTTCTCCAGTCTGAAGGTTTGCTTTCAGCTTCTTGATTTCTAGCTGCAGTAGCTTGTAATCAGCAGAACCTTTGATTTTCTCCGTCAGAAGATAATCGGGAATAGGACCAGGAATCACACCACCAGACGGTCCTTCATGCCTTAGATCCACAGTATCATCAGCTTCTTCGGTGTGATGCCGACTTGCTGCACGCCTATCAATAGTAACATCATTCTTCATAAAATAGTGAATGATAAGCTTAATAAACCGAGGATAAGGAAAGAAATTTGTCTTCAGCTTCTTGTTATGGAAGAGTTGAAAGGTGAATTCTTCCCATATCAACAATGCATAATCTGCATTTGCAGCTTTGTACATGCCATAGAAGAGGTTTATAATAGGACTGCGCAAAGCATCATGACCACTTATTTTTGGTGTAAGACATCTACTGAGAATTCCCAACAATGCTCTCCAAGGTTGTCCTACTTTAGCAGTGGTAAACTCAGACGCGACTCGTATGTCAGGACATCCAAGAGCGTCAAATAACTCCATGAGTTCATCTTTATTAGGATCCCTCGAAAATGACATGCCTTTGGGTGTATCCTTTATACCAAAAATCTTACGGAAGTCTGAAACTGTGAGCGTCTGCTGCTTGTTGTCGATGGTGAAGGTGATCTTGTTTGAAGTGATTTCCTTGGTAGCCCAAAATTCATACATATAATCATAAGGCACCGAGGCACTACTTCTTAAAGCATTCTTAAAATGGGATTGATCAAGGATCGCAATGGCTGTTGGGAATAAATTTAGGCCAGAACACTTGAACGCTGACAAGAACAACTTAAGCGTTGACAAGAGCAAAGTGAGCGCTGACAGCATAAGCGTTGACAAGTTAAAGTCAAGCGTTGACAGATTGAAGACAAGCACTGATGGAAGATGTGAGCTACACGTTTATTATATTCCAGATTACTTCTAGTAAGGATAGAAACGACAATGTATTTTCTATGTTTATCTTTACCTAGAATAGTTGATTCGTAGCTTATTGTACAAGACTTCTTGTTCTATAAAAGAAGATCTTTTAGGTTAATGTTAAATATCAGTTTTCATAGTATTCGCAAGTTAAACCTTTCATTGTAATCAACAAGATTATTCTAATACAAGTGAAAGTTTGTTTAACATCATTGTGTTTTAGATCAAGTGTTAATTCCGCATAACACTTTGTTACTTTATTCATAAGCAAAGGTTTCTCTACGTGTAGTACTTGATCTAATCTCGTATACACAAAGCTTAATCGATCTAAGTTTGGGATCAACAAGTGGTATCAGAGCTTGTTGAGAAACTTTTGATCTTTAAGTAACGCATAACCCTAAAACACCAAACCCTAAAAACCCTAAAATTCTCAAAACCCTAAAAACAACATGTCTGGCACAAATCAACCTCCTGCTTTGCTACAAAACAACTTCTCAAACCCTAGTATCAAAATTCCCATGTTTGATGCCAGGAACTTTGAGCTTTGGAAGTCCAATTTTGAGCAATACATAGCTATTCATGACTACACTCTTTGGGAAATTATCGAATATGGGAACACATTCGATAAAGCAGCAAAGATTACTGCTGCTATTGCCACAAGGACAGCTGTTCCTAATTGTCCTGAATCTGATAAGGTGGAAAAGCCTGAAGATGGGAGAGCTGTTGCTGTTGAAGATATAGCCAAGAAGAGGGTGGACATGAAAATCTTGAATATCTTGAAACATGCCCTAGGTCATGAGAATCAGCACAAGTACAAACGATTTGAGTCTGCAAAAGAGCTTTGGGAAGCTCTTGAAGTAGCACATGGTGGCAATGCTGACACAAAAGAAGAAAAGAAGAAGCAACTATTGCATGAGTATGCTGTCTTTAAAGCTCAACCTAATGAGAATCTCAGCAGTGTGAGAAGTAGACTTCTTGACATCACAAGTCAACTTTCCTTCATGGGAAAACAGATTGATGACCCTGAATTGAATGCTACTTTTCTCAAAAGCCTTGGTGATGTATGGAAGATTGAGACAAGATCTATTCTTGTCAATAACACCCACAAGACTTCCAGGTTTGATGACATCTTCAACAAGTTAAGGCTGTTGGAGAATGAATGGCAATTGGAGAGTGATAACAAATCTTCCAGTAGCAACATGGCCTTCTTTTCACAAAGTGAAGGCCAATTTGATTCCATGAACTTCTATGGACATTCAGCCTCTGGGGCTCAAGGTGTCAGCGCTGGATGTCAGTCTGTCAGCGCTGGATCATATCCTGTCAACGCTTTGTACTCAAGCGCTGACACACACAATCATGGCGCTGATAGAATTAAACCTGCTGGTTTTGATCTTGATACTGTGTGTGCATTCATTGCTTCTTTGCCCAGTGATTCAAGGATTACATATGAAGATCTTGAGCAGATAAGTGATGAACAATTGGAAGAGATGGACATCAAGTGGACAATGGCTCTTGTAAGTTTAAGAGCAAACAGGTTCAATAAAAGGTTCAAGAAAAAGATGACCTTTAATGCTAAGGATGTTGCTGGTTTTGATAAATCCAAGGTGGAGTGCTACAACTGTCATAGGATGGGGCACTTTATGAGGGAATGTAGATCTCCAAGGAGATCTGATGCTGGGAAGCCTTCTAGCCAAATGATTAAGAACCCAGATCCCAAGGCCATGGTTGCTGTTCAACAAATTGATGGTGTTGGAGAATGGGATTGGAGCTGGATGGCTAAGAATGAGGAAGAGGACAGAGCTTTGGTTGCTGAGGTTAAAGAAGAGCATGCTGAATATGCTCTCATGGCACATTCCTCCTCTTCATCAGATAATGAGGTATATGATGATGCTTTCTGTTCTAAGGGTTGTCGTTTAAATACTGAAAAATTAAAACAAGAGATAGTTAAATTATTAGATGAGGCAAGTACTGAAAGATGCAAAGTATCTAACTATCAAGTTGCTCTTACCCAAACAGAAAAGACAGTATCTGAGTATAAGAAAATGGAGTTTGATTTAAAGGATCAAATAAATATCTTAAAACATGAGTTACATCAGAGTAAGGATGTTCAAGATATAGTAAATAGGGTTAATCTTGATTTGATAGCTCAGTTAGAGGAGGCTAACAAAAACAAAGATAATGTGAGTCTTAAAATCCAGAGATTTGATAAGGCCACACAATCCCTAGGAGAGTGTGTTAGTAAACAAAGAGACTCTAAGGATATGAGTGGGATTGGGATGAATAATTATACTGTTGTTCCACCACCAGCTGGGGATTTCTATGGTGTCCAATCAAAGGATTTATCTTGGACTGGCTTGCCAGAATGCCAAGAGGAGGAATTCATTCCTCCACCTAGAGTGACTTCCCCAGTTGAGGAATATCAGCAAAGCTGACTGACCTAGAAGAGTGGAAGAAAGCTAACCACACTTTGTTTGTTAAGGGAGGGTTATTGTGTGAAAGTCCAAATGAGCCCACACCAATCACAAAACCAATTGATGATCCTAAACCTATTAAGATCACACACCCTACCACTGGCAAACCTGTTGACCTTGGCCCACAAGCTGTTAGAAAACCTAGTGTTAAGTATGCAGAGATGTATAGGAATACTAGGTCTCCAAAAAGCCAAGTTAGTAATCATGGAACAGGCTTCTTTGCTTCTAGACCTAAGACTATGTCTAGAAAAGCTTGTTACACATGTGGGAGCTTTTCACATTTGGCCTATAAATGTGTCAACGCTTCCAATGTCAACGCTGATAGGAACCATTTCAGCGCTGACAAAAGTCAACATAGGTCAAACACTGTCAGACCCAATACCTTTGTGAACAAAAGTTCACAAGTTGTTAGACCAGCCCCATTCTTTTCTAGAGGGTCTAACACACAAGGCCTAAGACCTTTTCAAAAGTCAAACACTTGGTCAAATAGGCAATGGGTTCCTGTAGCAAACCCTAGGTTCAACGCTGATAAGAGCAATCGGGGCGCTGACAGGAGTAATTTCAGCGCTGACAGACACACTGCTAAACCTAGGTATTTGCAACCACAGGGAAATAGGTCTAAAGCTTCTACTAGCTTAACATGGAGACCAAAACAAGACCAGAACCCTAATTCTACTGGTATTTCTATGACATGCAACAGGTTTCATTATATTTCTAAGGCATTGTCAACACCAATTGGGGTTAACTGGGAATTTCATTCAAACAGGGATGAAAATGGGGTTGTTATGAGAACCAAGTCTGTTCTTGTTGAACAACCAAATGAATCCAAGTCATCTAAGGCTTGGGTTCCCAAAGAAAACTAATGTGTTTTCTTTATGTGCAGGGCATTCAGAAGAAGATCAATGATTATGGATACTGGGATAGTGGATGCTCAAGGCACATGACAGGAAAGGAAGACTATCTGACCAATTTCTCTCCTATTCAAGATGGTGATAAGGTATACTTTGGAGGTGGCTACGGCACAATCACAGGAAAAGGAACCCTTGTCACCAACAATCTACGGTTTGAGAATGTCTTCTTGGTGAAAGATCTGGATTATAATTTGTTTAGTGTATCACAAGTGTGTGATAACAAAAATAAGGTTCTTTTCACAGATACTGAGTGCTTGGTGTTAAGCAAAGATTATAAGCTCCCTGAGGAGAAATACATAGATTTTAGAACACCAAGGCATAAAGACATATATAATGTGAATCTTAATGGAATTAAGGTAAATAATAAGATGTCATGTCTGTATGCTAAAGCCTCAGTAGATGAAAGTAATCTTTGGCACAGGAGATTAGGGCACATAAACTTTAAGAATATTAATAGGCTTGTGAGACTTGGTTTAGTTGATGGTTTGCCTGAAAAGGCTTTCCACAATGACCACTCTTGTGTTGCATGTCTTAAGGGCAAGCAGCACAAGGTCTCATTCAGGTCTAAACAGGTGCACTCTAGTTCTAAACCACTTCACTTATTGCATATGGACCTTTTTGGTCCAACTAATATAGAAAGTTTGAAGGGTAAATCATATTGTTTTGTTATTACTGATGATTACTCCAGGTTTACATGGACTTTCTTTTTAGCCAAGAAAAGTGAAACTGCCCTAAGTCTGATTAATTTCATTACCCAGATTGAAAAGAAAAATGGTAATGAGGTCAAGATTATTAGAAGTGACAATGGGGGTGAGTTTAGAAATCAGTTGTTGGATGATTTTTGTGCCAAGAAAGGGATTACTAGGCAGTTTAGCATAGCTAGAACCCCACAGCAAAATGGGGTTGCTGAAAGGAAGAATAGGACCCTTATTGAAGCAGCCAGAACCATGTTGGCTGATGCCCACTTTCCTATAGCCTTTTGGGCTGAAGCTGTTAACACAGCTTGTTATGTTCAGAATAGGGCATTGGTCAACAAGATACATAATAAGACACCTTATGAATTACTTTGGGGAAGGAAGCCAAATATTGGTTTTCTGAAGCCTTTTGGATGTCATGTAGTTGTTCTAGAAACTAGTGAGGCCCTAGGTAAATTTGATTCAAAAGGTGATGAAGGCTACTTCATGGGTTATTCAGTGCAGAGTAAAGGATATAGGGTTTACATTAAAAAGGAAAAACGTATACTTGAAAAAGTACATGTTAGGTTTTTAGAAAGTAAACCTAGTGATCCTGAGAGTGGTCCAAATTGGTTGTTTGACTTAGAACCTTTATCTAGAGCTTTAAATTATATGCCTGTTACTGATCCAGACATTGTGAAGGTAACTTCAAGTGTTTTGGAAAAGAGAATTGGTAATGTTTCAGGTATACATGTTGCTAAGGAGGATGGACCACCAGCAGTTGAATCATCTCCCACACAAGAATATGTTACACTTCCTATATGGACAGATGAGTATTATGCTGCTGCTACTGCTGCAAGGAAAGATAATGGTGGTGTTCAAATACCACCAAATACAAACATGCATGATTCTTCAGGCGCTGACAAAGAGAAATCAAGCGCTGACACGACCAATTCAGACGCTGATGGCTCCAACGCTGACAACACCAGTTCAAGCGTTGTTAGCCCAAGCGCTGACAAACAAGGTTCAGACTTTGGAGACACCTTTACACAGCTTTTCTCTTCCCATTTTGAACAAGGTGGACCTTCCAATGTTCATGAAGGGATTTCTGTTGACTAAGAAGAATCTGAAGAAGATATTGGCAACATGGAGCGTGAAATTGAGGACACCAGACTTTTTGAAGGAGGAGTTCTCACTTCCACAGCAAAGGATCACCCCACATCTCAAATCATTGGTGATGTTATGGCTCCAGTTCAGACAAGAAGATCCCATCAAGGTCTTGGTGGATTTATTGCCAATATACACAAGAAGGTTGATACCCCTCTTGTACAAGCATGTTTGTTTGCCTGTTTTCTGTCACAGGAAGAACCCAAGAAAATTTTTGATGCTCTCAAGGAACCAAGTTGGGTGGAAGCTATGCAGGATGAGCTTCACCAATTTGCTATACAGGATGTTTGGGAGCTGGTTGATTGTCCTAGATATGTGAGACCAATTGGGACAAGATGGGTTCTAAGGAACAAGAAAGATGAAAGAGGCATTGTGGTCAGAAACAAGGCACGTTTGGTAGCCCAGGGATATACACAAGAGGAAGGAATTGATTATGAAGAAGTTTTTGCACCAGTTGCAAGAATTGAAGCTATAAGAATTTTTCTAGCTTATGCCTCTTGTATGAATTTTACTGTTTACCAAATGGATGTGAAGAGTGCTTTCCTCTATGGCACAATTGTTGAGGAGGTTTATGTAATGCAACCTCCTGGTTTTGAAGATCCTGAGAATCCAGACAAGGTTTATAGAGTAAAGAAGGCAATGTATGGACTTCATCAAGCCCCAAGAGCATGGTATGGTACATTGTCCACCTACTTGGTGGACAATGGTTTCAAGAGGGGCACCATAGATCAGACACTGTTTACAAAGAAGAAAGGAAAACATGTGTTACTTGTGCAGGTCTATGTTGATGACATCATTTTTGGGTCTACTGATCCAAAAATGAGTGAGGACTTTTCCAAGCTCATGACAGATAAATTCAAGATGAGTGCAATGGGTGAGATGAACTTCTTTCTAGGTTTACAAGTTCAGTAGAAAGAAGATGGTATCTTCATTTCCCAAGACAAGTATGTAGCTGAAATCTTGAAGAAATATGGTTTTTCTCCACATGAGAAGGAGGCTTCCACTCCTATGGATAGACAACACCCTTGGGGAAAAATTGGAGCTGGAAAGGATGTGGATGTTAGGCACTATAGATCAATGATTGGATCATTGATGTATCTTACAGCCTCAAGACCTGACATCATGTTTGCTGTGTGTGCATGTGCACGCCATCAAGTGACTCCCAAAGAATGTCACCTTTTTGCTGTGAAGAGAATTTTTAGGTACTTAAGATGTTATCCAGATCTTGGATTATGGTACCCAAAAGATTCTCCATTGGACCTTATTGCATATTCAGACAGTGACTATGGTGGTGACAAGTTTGATAGGAAATCCACAACTGGTGGATGCCAATTTCTTGGGAGCAGATTGATATCTTGGCAATGCAAGAAACAAACAGTGGTGGCAAACTCTACAACTGAAGCAGAATATGTTGCTGCAGCTGCTTGTTGTGGACAAGTCTTATGGATTCAGAACCAGCTGTTGGATTATGGGTATAATTTTATGCATACCAAGATTTTTGTAGACAATAACAGTACTTTATGCATTATTAAAAATCCTGTACATCATTCTAAAACCAAACACATAGAAATTAGACATCATTTTATAAGAGATTGCTTTGAGAAAGGTTTAATACAACCAGATAGGGTAGACACAGAAGATAATGTGGCTGATTTATTAACTAAACCTTTTGATGCTGGAAGATTTCAATATTTGGTAACAAATATTGGAATGGTTAATCTCACTTAATATGTGTTTTTGGGATCTTTTTGTAAAAGTATGTACAGGATAATGCATTGTTATTGGTCTTTGTGATGATTTAGATTTTCCACATTATTTTTCTAACACTGACAAAGGTAAATGAAACGCTGTCAAGTGTTATTTTGCCGTTGTTGGAGATATTATTGTCTAACGCTGACAAGAGTTCCTTCAACGCTGATAAGTGTTGTCGGGACGCTGTCAGCAACAAATGTTAGTTTTGTGGTTTTCATCTAAATGTGCAGGTAATGGTAGCTTTATGCCATTGGATACAGAGTTGCTTATGGATCTTTGAAGAGCTATTTGGACATGTTTTGTTTATGGATGATGGTTGGAATATTTATATTCCTATCTTGACATAAATTTTTATTGTTCATATATATATTTTGAGAACTCATGTATCATAGTTTGAGGGGAGGTTTAAGGAACCTTTAGGACTATTGGGTATTCTTAGAATACTCTCATCACAATTCTAGATTGTGTCCACTGGTGAGTATGGGTTAGTTTTACTAAACCATGAGGCACTGTAGCATGCATAGTATATCAACTTTGCATGCTGCCAAGACATTTTTGGCCTAGAATTGGTTGTGGTCTGTTGGGAGGCTTGGGAATCCTTTTGATATGGGTTTAACCTGGGAGTAACAAGGATTTTATGAGGTAACTTGGTTGTTAAGAATTTTGGTTAGCAAGGGACACTAGAGGACTGTTATGTCTATCTTGCTTATGCAAGTGTGCATAACTGGACAGTGCTTGCCGCCCTATGATAATTATCAGCTTTTGGTTATCTTCTCTAGGATAAATTACTTGTTAAGGTCATTTTTCACTTTTTAAAACAATTTTATTTTTGGACGCTGACAAGATTTTTCCAAGCGTTGTTGTGACCAAAATGGACGCTGACATGGCTTTAGGCGAACGTTGACAGGATTATAGCCGTTGGGCGTTGATGGGTTATATTTGACCGTTGACAAACAATGGGACCTACCCAGTTGTAACTTTTTGACATATTTTCAAGCCGTAATTTTAGGAGTTGTTACTTTCATTTAATGCATGAGATAACTTATAAACTTTTTCAATATTTTCATGATTGATTTTTGAAAATCTTTGCCTATTTTTGGGCCAATCACGTGCATTCATCCACTCCTATAAATTTGGCTCCTATTTTAAACAGGGTATCTATAATTCTTGTCTAACGCTTTTCTCTTATCAACCTTCATCTTTTATACATCAAATTAACAGCTTTCATCAATGGCACCAAGATTTAACTCAGCAGCATTGGATTTGGGGTTCAAGTCTCAACACAACATGATTGCTTATCTTGTTGCTGATAATACTTTGTTCCCTCAATACACTCAGATGGTGGAGTATTTGAATGCATCCCCATTAAGGTATGCTCTTTCTCATGCCCCACTCATTCCAGTCACACACATTAAACAGTTTTGGAACACTGTCAGTTCCTCAACAGTTAATGGAGTGACAACATTGAATTCTATTGTACATGGGAGACCTTGGATGGTTACTGAGGCCTTGGTACGCCAGGCCTTGCATCTTCATGATGCTGATGGTATAACCATGCTTCCCATATCTGAAATAGAACAAGGGCTTAGGGCTTTGGGATATCCTATTCCTGATGAAGGTACTCTTAATAAGTACCATAAGCAGGAATTTCCCCCAGCCTGGAAGTACCTAATTCACATTCTCCTTCAATGTTTGAGTCCCAAATGTACTGCACACAATGAGATCAATAGATCTATTGCATCTGCTATTGTGTGTATTACAACAGGGCAAAATTATAATTGGTCTAAAATGATTTTTGAAGGAATGTGTAAAAACAAGGGGACAAAAATGACTTTAGCTTATCCCCGTTTTCTGCAAATGGTTTTTGATGCTCAAAGATATTGTTCAAGGGATCACAATGACTTTTATAAGATCCCTGAACAAAAGAAGGCTATTTTTACCAAGATGAATTCACCACCTCATAGAGATCTACCATTGACTCCAGCCATGCTTGCTGTTATTGCAGCAGCACAACCCCAACCAGACCCCCAACTGACCCTCAACCACAACTTGAACCTATCCCTGAACCTTTACCCTCACCTGACCAAATGCAAATAGACCAAAATCCCTTCGACGCTGACACATCTAATGTGGGCGTTGATATGCCTATTTCAACCGCTGACACCCAACCATCACAATCCCAAACACCCCTTAACCAACCTACATCTACACCATCTTCTACACCATCTTCCACACCACCAGAATATAGGTTGATTAAACGCCAAAGGACTGCTGGAGTGTTCTCCTCTGGTGGTCCTAGCCATGTAGCAGAGAGAACCACCACCACAAGTGTGGCTGGTGACCTGGATGAGGCTGGGGCTATTGATACAGGCTTAGATGCTGGTCAAGACAGTCCCAACATAATTAAGTCCTCATCCATGCCCAATGAACCTGACTTGGGAGGTCAAATTCCCATTTTGGAAGAGGGCAGACTGGAACCAATGACGCTTTTAGAATTGACGGCTGTCTGCATTAGCTTGCAAAAGCAAAATGCAGACTTGGTACAAATTGTCAGTAATCAAGGCCTTGAACTCAAAGAATTGAGGGAGAGGATTGTTGTTTTGGAGAGTGCTCATTCAAGGGGAGGTATGGAGGAGTCTTCCAAAGGGGAGGAAGCAATAAATCTGAGTGATAAGAGCAGTCAAGATGGTCAATCATTGGATATTGCTGAGGCTCTTACTAGTTTGAAGGAACAAAAAGGTTTTGATACGTCCTTAATCTCTCCAACCAATTTAAATTTATCATTTACAGATATGTTGAGGGAGGTTACACAAGGCGCTGAGGGAAAATATTTGAGCGTTGACAAGACAAGTTTGGACGCTGACAGAAGTATTTTGGGCGCTGATAGAGGAAATTTGGGCGTTGACAGATCTGCATATGGAGGTGATGTATTCCAGTCATCATCTATCATCAAAGATGTTCCTACTCAGGTATTATCATCTACCCTACCAACAATTGAACCAACAGATAAGGGTAAGGGTAAGTTGGTAGAAGAAATTGTTCCAAAGAATGCAGCTCAGGTTGAATTTGATAGAAGATTGGCTGAGCAAATGATGGAACAAGGTGAAAAGGAAAAGTCACCATTTGTTGTGACTTCTGAGGAAGAAAGTGATGGAGGCAGCTCAGATTCAAGTGTGATGATTGTTGAACCAGAAAGACTTGAGTATGGTGATGAGCTTGCTAGGGAAAAGCTGAGAGATTTGAAGTTGCAAATTGATTTTGATATGCCAGAGGTAGTTCAGATGTACAATTCTTGGGAAGAAAGCTGTATGGATAATCCAGACTTGACCATTTCAGACCAGATATGGGGTTTGGAAATTCTTCTTAGAGTTCAGCAGGATTGTAAGGTGATGTTGAAGTACAGGGCAAGCAACATTCTCTCTGAATTGAAAAGGGATAGAAGGAAGCTCTACTTTATGTTGCTCAAATGTCATGGAGTTGGATGGACACATCAGAAGCTGAAGGCTTTGACATTTGATGAATTGGAACATAGGGCTTATCCTATTTGGGTGAAAGTGCAGGAAGAAAATACTTTCAGACTTCTTTCAGATGAAAGAAAGGAGCAACTTGCAGAAGAGATGGCAATCAAGAAAGCTATGATAGTCCCTAGACCAGTAAAGAAGGGATTTATTCTTGAGTTTCCAAAAGATATGTCTCAACTGTATCCAAGTGAAGCAATCATTAGAAAGAGCCTTAAGCTCTCCCCATTAGAAGCTTCAGATATGGTGCATGTGTTACCACTAGATTCCAGGAATCCAATAGTAAGTTATGAGGAAGATGAATGTGGATTCTGGAAAATTGGAAGATTTGGCAAGGAGGTACACACTTTTACCACTCTCATATCTTTATTTGCAAGTTGTGACAGAGAAGACTTGGTAGACCTTTGGAGGTTGCTAGAGACCAAGTATGAGGCTGAAGCACCAACTTCAGCCAATGGAATAAAACTTTGGACCACATTCAAAAGAATGTGTGGGACAAAAGAAGAAGATCCTGAAATATGGAAGGATCTTGAAGATGACCTCAGTGGTCTTCAATGGAGGTTATATTCAGCTGCAGGTGTATATCATTTGAGTTCTACAAAGTTTGCTGAGTATTTACTTGTAGATGCTCAGTATTTCATATCCAAGGCTGTTTTGGAGAAGATGAAGGACACCCAGTTGGAGATAGACTATACAAGTGATGTGGCAAAGAATTTGATCAGATTTATTTATTACCAATATGATAAGGTTTGTCAGACTCCTCCAAGTTCTTAATGTTTATTCAGAAACTTGATCATAAGAGTGGATATCAAGTTTAGGGGAGGATTGTTGGGAATAAATTTAGGCCAGAACACTTGAACGCTGACAAGAACAACTTAAGCGTTGACAAGAGCAAAGTGAGCGCTGACAGCATAAGCGTTGACAAGTTAAAGTCAAGCGTTGACAGATTGAAGACAAGCACTGATGGAAGATGTGAGCTACACGTTTATTATATTCCAGATTACTTCTAGTAAGGATAGAAACGACAATGTATTTTCTATGTTTATCTTTACCTAGAATAGTTGATTCGTAGCTTATTGTACAAGACTTCTTGTTCTATAAAAGAAGATCTTTTAGGTTAATGTTAAATATCAGTTTTCATAGTATTCGCAAGTTAAACCTTTCATTGTAATCAACAAGATTATTCTAATACAAGTGAAAGTTTGTTTAACATCATTGTGTTTTAGATCAAGTGTTAATTCCGCATAACACTTTGTTACTTTATTCATAAGCAAAGGTTTCTCTACGTGTAGTACTTGATCTAATCTCGTATACACAAAGCTTAATCGATCTAAGTTTGGGATCAACAATGGCAACTTTAAATCCATGGTGAGTGGATTTTGAGACTTGCTTCAGCCGGTAGTTGTTGGGTATAAACTTAAGGGTTCGTGCTTTAGCAATAGCGGCTTCTCTAGAGTCTTGGATTGCTTGTACTGTTGGATTAGTCATTGTATCTGCTTAAGATAAGACATGAAAGGTTGATGCACAAAAACATATAGATATATATCATTCTTACTGCTAATCATAACACATTTCATAACATAATACAACAAGTACATGTATCATGCAAACAATAGTAATCAAACAACTCTTCATCCGGAACTTTCCTTCATTCGGAACTTCTTCATTCGGAACATTCCTTCATTCGGAACTTCCTTCATCCGGAAGTTCTTCATTCGGAACTTCTTCATTCGGAAGTTCTTCATTCGGAACTTCCTTCATTCGGAAGTTCTTCATTCGGAACTTCTTCATTCGGAAGTTCTTCATTCGGAACTTCTTCATTCGGAACATCCCTTCATTCGGAACTTCTTCATTCGGAACATCCCTTCATTCGGAACTTCCTTCATTCGGAACTTCCTTCATTCGGAAGTTCTTCATTCGGAAGTTCTTCATTCGGAAGTCCTTCATTCGGAACTTCTTCATTCGGAAGTCCTTCATTCGGAACTTCTTTATTCAGAAGTTCTTCATTCGGAACTTCCTTCATTCGGAAGTCCTTCATTCGGAACTTCCTTCATTCGGAAGTCCTTCATTCGGAACTTCCTTCATTCGGAAGTTCTTCATTCGGAACTTCCTTCATTCGGAAGTCCTTCATTCGGAACTTCCTCATTCGGAAGTTTTTCAGAAAAATTCCTTCATTCGGAAGTTCATATCCATATTCATCCGGAACTTTTTCAAACGTAGCTATGATGATTAATCTATGCGCGTTTGTGAGTTTCTAAGGCAAACTAAGGCAATTAATCATCATTTAATGCTAATCCGCACAAAACCCACCAATAATCCTTAGTTTAATTAACCCTAAATAAATCATAAACCCTAATTTGATTTAAACTGATTTAAACAAGTAACTTAACAAAAATAAAGGATGAATAAGGTGAGATATAAGTTAAATATAGATGATAATTACCTTTTAAAATAGAATGAATCGGATTGGATGGATTAAACGAAAGATTAGAGTACTTGTGTGTGTTTAACAATGGCGGCAGGATAGAGATAAACAGTGAAAAAGAAAAAAGGGGGGCAGGGGGGGTTTATATTTGACTTAGGTCAAATTTTTTTGACAAGTTTCAACAGAATGTCACCTTAAGTCCCTCCAATTTCACTCCTTTTCCTTTTTGTTTCTAACTTTTTCAATTCATTTTACCTTTCCATTGATAATTTTAGTCGACTTAAATTTGCTTAGTTAAACTAAACTCGACAATCTCACACAACTTAAGTATCGATCTATAAGCAAAACTCCAAGATCTTAAAGCCATTCCTATCACATTGAACGAACACAAGTCGTATTCTAAAACAAAACCACTCAATTTACCATTTAGCCCTTAATTTTCCACAATCACTTTTGAAAATCACTTTAATGACGAAGATGATTTAATACTTTCTCCCCCTTAAACGATGACCCGTTTTCTATTTAAAGAGCTGTAGTCATTGTTTAAAGAGTCAAATATTGATGAAAGCATTTCCAATTTATATCTTGAAAAATTTGATTCGTGGTGTGAATAAGATTTCTCTTATTTTAACAAATTAATGCACTGAGACGTACATAAATTCGTGTTAGACCAAGTTGTAAAGTAAACTTGATCCCTTTGCATGATTTGGCTTGTAAATCACGCCCGAGAAAATTAATTCCCGTTCTGAGCCAACGTTTTCCAAGGAAATACGTGACTTTAATATGAAAACCGGGTTGCAGTCAGAAATAACTACAAGCCATCATGGGCATGTTTTAAAAATGTACAACTTTTATACGGACTCTATTTATGGCACCGTGTCAATATTGATCGACATTTCTAAGGCCGTAAATATTACCATACTAAAAGACATGCCCGATTTAAAAACGAAAAATATTTTTGGTTTTTCTTGATTTTATAATTTTTATGGTTTTTCTAGGTTTTATATTTTTTATGATTTTTGTTGGTTTTATATTTTTGTATTTTTCTTTTGTGGTTTATATATTTACGATAATATACATGATCACGAACAAAGGATACTCTGAATAGTTTATCACGACTATTCAGCTGATTCTTCTGCCAACTCTTTGAGAGTCGCTAGAGTGAAAGATTTCATGCCAAGCTTGTCGATTAAAAACTCGATTCGTCCTTGATCTAAGGCTTTGGTGAACATATCCGCCAGCTGGTACTCAGTAGTGACAAAATACAGCTCGATCACTCCGTTCTCCACCTGCTCCTTAATGAAATGGTAGCGAATGTCTATGTGCTTAGCCCGGGAGTGTTGAACATAGTTGCAGCAAAGGGCAATGGCGCTCTTGTTGTCACAATACATCGGGATTTTGTTGAATCCCAAACCGTAGTCAGTTAATTGTGATCTCATCCAAAGGACTTGAGCACAACAACCGGACATGGCGATGTATTCAGCCTCCGTGCTAGAAATTGCAGCGCTTTTCTGCCTTTTTGAAGACCAACTGATCAATCTATCTCCAAGGAGTTGCACATATCCAGACGTGCTACGCCTCGTGTCTTGACATCCAGCATGATCGGCATTTGCGGATGATATTAAAGCAATCGAGGAATCTTTCGGATACCATAGACCACGATGAAGTGTTCCTTTTAGATACCGAAAGATCCTTTTCACAACATGTAGGTGCTTTTCGGTAGGCCGAGCCTGATACCGGGCACACATGCATACATCAAATTGCAAATCAGGCCTGCTAGCAGTCAGATAGAGAAGGGTGCCGATCATTCCACGGTAAAGTTTTGGATCGACAATAGTCCCATTCCTATCTTCATCTAACTTAGATTTCTCCACCATTGGAGTGTCCACGGGGTCACAATTTTCAAAGTTATATTTCTTAAGAGATTCTAGAGCATATTTGGATTGATTAATAAAGATGCCTCTGGGATTTTGAGAAATCTGTAATCCTAAGAAAAATGAAAATTTTCCCATCATCGACATCTGAAAGCGGGTGGACATTATCTTCTCAAAGCGATTTGACAATTCTATGTTAGTGGCAGCAAATATTATATCATCAACATAAATTTGTACCAGAATCATGTCGTTGCCTTCCTTGAGAGTGAATAGAGTGGGGTCCACCTTGCCTTTGGAGAAGCCTTCCGAAATGAGATATGTTGACAGGAGATCATACCACGCGCGTGGAGCTTGTTTCAACCCATAGAGAGCCTTCTTAAGCTTGTACACATGATTAGGAAACTCCGTACTGACGAACCCATCCGGCTGACTAACATAGACTTCTTCCCTTAGTTCACCGTTCAAAAATGCCGTCTTTACATCCATTTGATAGACGATCATGTTCATATGAGCAGCATACGCAAGGAATAGTCTAATCGCCTCCAATCTAGCCACAGGAGCAAAAGATTCTTCAAAGTCTATACCCAAGGCTTGTTTATATCCTCTAGCAACCAATCTAGCCTTATTCTTCAATACCGCACCCATCTCATCAAGTTTAACCTTATAAACCCACAACAAAGTAAGGATGTTGACCTTGTCAGGGAGAGGAACCAATTCCCATACTTCAAGTCGTTGGAATTCATTTAGTTCCTCCTGCATAGCTTCAATCCAAGATGATTGGGTCATAGCCTGCTGCCAATTTTTAGGTTCAACTTCAGAGAGAAATGCATCAAAGTAGCAATAAAGTGCACTCTCTTGTAATTGATGGCGTGTAGAGACTGGTCGATCTAGATCTCCAATAACATTCCTAATTGGGTGATCTTTTGTCCATTTAGTGCTATGGTTTTCAAACCTAGGTGGTCTGGAGTGAACAATAGAAGGAGCTTCTTCTGAGGTAGACGCGGCTGAAGGGTTTTCAGGTATCGCTACACCAAAGAAAGGAAGCTCTTGCAGGTGAGCATATTCCAAGTCGTGATCAATAGAATCCTCTTCCACATCATTAGGCATAAGTAGGGGTGATGATTCAGGTGTAGTTTGAGAATCACTTGGTGAAGGTGCATCCGGTTCAATGTGAATTGTAGATGCATTGGATAAAGGTTCATTAGCTTGAGCAACCACTTCAGGGATTGGAGCGATTACTACAGGTGCTGGAACTTCATCAGTCGGGGGATCGAAGAATTCATCAAACAACGGTTGAAACAGTTTATCCCACTCGGGCCTTGATGGTGGTAAAAATGATGTAGAAGTAGGATTATTGGGAAGTAATCCGGAACTAATAGCACCGGTTCCCATCTCATGAAGCGCGGGTTCAGAGCTGTGTTGCTCAGAAGCCATCGCTGTCAGCTCGTCGAAATCTGCGTCCATAGTTTCTACAATCTTGCCAAGACGACGGTTATAGATTCGGTATGCTTTCTTGGACGGTGAGTAACCAATGAAAATACCTATATCGGCTTTCGGTTGAAGCTTACCCAAGTTCTCACTATTAATGTTTGGATAACAAAGAGCACCAAACACATGAAAAAATGAGACATCGGGTTTACGGTCATGTAGAAGCTCATAAGGTGTTTTTCCATGGCGTTTCCGAATGATAGAACGGTTTTGGGTAAAACATGCAGTAGAAATCGCTTCTGCCCACAAGAACAATGGAGCGTTCGCATAAATAAGCATGGTCCTAGCAGCTTCCATAAGCGTACGATTCCGTCTTTCAACGACACCGTTTTGTTGTGGAGTGCGTGCAGCGGATGTTTCATGTGAAATACCAACTCCTTCATAGTAATCACGAAGAGTCTGGTTGACGAACTCTGTTCCATTGTCTGTACGAATACGACGGACAGTAGTATTCAAACGTACCTGAATGAATTTCAGAAAAGTGATGATAGCCTTCGGTGCTTCATCCTTTGTACGTAGAAATCTAACCCATGTAAACCTGGAGAAATCATCCACAATAACCAGAATGAATTTCTTACCGCTCACACTTTTAGTTCTCATTGGCCCACAAAGATCCATATGCAAAAGATGAAGTTTTTCTTGATTGGTGTCTTCAGCTTTGGGCTTGTAAGATTTCTTGGTACTTTTCCCTCTTGAACACGCGGAACATAAATGGTCCTTGTGAAATTTAAGCTTTGGAAGACCACGAACTAACTCGTTTTTAGCCAGATGATTAATAGCATCAAAATTAAGATGAGATAATCTGCGATGCCATAACCATGACTTGGTCTTAGATGCTTTAGAGAGAAGACATACTGGAGAGGCGGCCATCATGTCTTGTAGAGACAACATATAAAGATTTGCACCACGAGATCCCTTCAAAAAATCTTTTCCTTCCAAGTTGTGGATGAAACAAGTGTGTTGTCGAAAAGCAACCTCTAGGTTGGAATCACAAAACTGTCCTACTGAGAATAAGTTATGACCAAGACCTTCTACATAGTATACCCTTGAAATCGTCACGTTTCCAATCTGATATTCACCATACCCCATAATCTTTGCTATATGATCATTCCCGAATTTAACCGTACCAAGAAACTTGCTGACGAAATTTCAGAGCATCGAGCGATTTCCGGTCATATGTTTTGAACAACCGGAGTCCAAATACCACAGGATGATTTGGACCACCTGAAAATATCACCACACAAAGACAATGTAGAGGTATCGGAATCTGAGTGTTCCTTGTTATTAGCAGGTACAGATTTAATAATCTTAGATTTGCTAACTCTAGGTTTCTTAGATTTCCTAGCCTTCTTCTTCCTAATTGGTGGTGTAGATTCTAGTTGGCTTAAATCCTGAGGTATTTCTTCACTGATAGGCACTATAGTGGGAGCAGACCTAGTTAAAGGGCGCTGTTTCCATACTTGAGTGCGAGTGTTCCTAACTAAAGGACGCTCAGACCTAACCTCAACGGATGCATTTCTAGTTAAAGGGCACATTTTTCCATCTAATGTAAAGGTCCTACCAGTGGGACGCCATTGCCAGCCAACTTGGGCACGAGTTCTACCCGTTGGCTTCCATTCAAGACCATTCTTAATAGCATTCATTTCATTCACATGATCAATAAGACACAAATCATGACGCTGGGAAAACATACATTCATTACAATTCCAACAATTCAAATCAGAGTTCACGAATGGTTTAGGCTGCTGCACAGGCGTAGAGCTTTTAGTCTTAACATGATTCTTTTTATTTAAAACTGAACTAGCATTCCTATTGTGAACTTCTACTTTCTTCTTTTTGGCACTACTAGTGGAGGGCTTGATCTTATCTTTCTTGAGTGGCGATCCTTTAGCCTTAGTAGTCTCTTTTAATCCTATAGAAGGCAAAGTGGGAATATTAGCAACAGATTTTAAAGGTGCCTTACTTGATTGTGCCAATGACGGTTTTGCTCCTGGAGTCTTATTAAATGGAGTTACAGCAATGGGCCTATTATTAAGTAGTGCAGAGCCTGGTGTACCTATGTATTGCAAATATGCTAAGCAATATTGAACTCGCTTAATATATTCATGAGCCGAATAATAGTCGCTACTTGAGGGATCTAAGGCATAAAGAACGTCTAAAATATCCCTAAGAAGATCGACATGCTTAATGGCATTCCTCATATAATCATCGTAGGTAACCGGGTTTCTCTTATGAAGCGGGTTCTTATAAAGCACTACTGACTTGGTTGTTGGAGCACTAGTGGACGGTGCAGAGTCGGTAGCTAAGTTATCAACAACTTCTTGTCGGGTGAGAAGAAGTGTCTCCTTTAACTCGGCCAAAACCATATTTTTGTCAATGAGCAGGATGTTTAAGTCAGAGATTTCCTCACATTTTTGGTTCAATTGTTCAACATAAAATTGTTGCTGTGCCGCATTAAAAGCGAAGCGTTCTTCTAGTGAACCATAAAGTTTGGACATTCCCTGTCTTGCACGATCCATCTCCCCTAGAATAGACGCAAGTCTAATTTCTAAGGCCTGGTTTTTAGACTCTGCAGCCTCTAGTTCCAATTTTAATGTTTCATTTGATGACACATCTCTCTTCAATCTCATGATCTCTTCCTCTAATGCCTTAACAATTGCAATCATCTTGTCACTCGTCTCAACGCCGTTTTCACAACCATTTGATATCAAAAGATCCTCATTTAGAGTTTGTTGTTTTAATTCTAAAGATATACAATGTTGTTCTAGTTGATTAAAGCGTTTTGAAAGTAAATTGTAAGAATCTTGTAGCTTTAAAAACTCAGCGTTAGATTCGTGACAAGAATGATTATCTACCTCATTTACAGTATCAGCAACATTTACAGAAAGATCACAAACATCATCACAAATATCATCACAAATATTCACAGCATCACAATTAATCATAGCGGATGTAAGCTCATTCGAATAATTAACATTTACAGTAGTAAGCACATCACACGAGATTACTGCAGACAAAAATCGGTCATATTCGGTTAAAATCTTTTCTTTTTCAATTAGTTGTAGTTCGTAAGCGGTGTCCATTTCATAAAACACTTTTTAAACTTCACCAATTTCAAACACAAGATTTTCCTTAAGAGATGCAAAAATTCCTTTTAGACTTTCGACAAACGGATTGATCTCATTTCTAAACACCTCGTTCATATGTTCGAAAGCCCATTCTCCGGCGTTTAGGCCATTTGAAGTCGTACGTTCCAAAATGACCTTGTCAAAATTAGTAAAGTATTGATTAATCTCTTGCAAGTTTAACCATACAGTGCTAACAGGTGGAAGATCCTTTGGAATTTCCTTAGGACCTTCCATATTGACAAGTGTAGGAAACGTACTAGGGTTTTCTTCATCTAATATGTAGGTTGGTGCTGTTATGAGATCTTTGTCCATATGGGAGCGAATTCTAAAATCCGTTTTTGCAAGCTCCTTATTCAATTTAAAATAATCACACTCGGGATATTTTGCAGAATTGTATGACCGATCCTCATCAACTAGATCCTTACTTGTTCGATCACCAGGAAAAACAATCGGTTCTAAGGCCAATCCTAATTGAGTTGCATTATAAAGTCTAGGACTATGTCTTAAAGCTTGTTTTGCATACCGTGGATTAGGGGGAAGGCCTTTTTGACGTGATAAGTTAAATTCTCTAAATGAAGCATCAAATAAGTGAACTAGTTGAGAAGCAGCGTATTGTCTTAAAAGCAAGTAATCTAGACTTCTAATCTTATTAGTAGCATTAATCTCCATTTCATTCTTCTTAGACTCGAGTGACTCAAAATCCGTTTGAAGTTTTTGAAAATTAGTAACCACTAACTCCTTTTCTTTAAGTTCATTAGTCAGATTTGCTCTTAAGTTTTCAATTTCTTGCAAGTGACCCATTTGTTTGTTTCTAAAATGATCATATTCAGGATTAGTTAGAACACTAGACGAAGGCACTAATTCCAAGGTTTGAACTTTCTCATTGCTTAAGGCAAGCTCATCAGACAAATTCTTATTCTTAGCTAAGGTTTCTAAGAGAGCAGCATTCATTTGGCTAAGTAATGTAGCAGGAACCATGACCAAATCTTGTTGAGCAGGAGTAGGCGTATGCGAAATGGGTCCCGGTTGTGATTCACTCAAAGTCTGGGGACTCACATTGATATTGCTATCATTGTTTGTCTCCTCTTTTGAAAGACTCACCACCGAAGATTCATTCGAATCAGCACTCTCTTGCACAACTTGATGTGGTTGAATACTAGCATCAGTGGTATTATCAGTGGTATTAATAAGTACCTCAGATCTCTTTTCTGGCCCTAAGCTGGAGATAGTTGCCATGAGAGCAGCCTTTGCAGATTGAAAGTCATCACAGTCTGAGTCATACGCATCGAGATCATCAGCTTGGTATGCTGCATTCTGTGTGGTGACAGTGTCTTGTTCGGCAATCCCTAGATCAGCAAGAAATGCAAGCTCCTCTTCATCAAGTTCCCTTCCTTGTGCCTGAGCATTCACCAGATAGATCTTTTCTGCAAACCATTGTCCATCCCTTCTCCTTTTGGGTTTCTTACAATCCCTGGACATATGACCCTCTTCCTTGCAGTTGTAGCATGTAATCATTCTCAACTTGCCTGTATTAGCCCGTGGAGGATTGTTGACCATTGGAGCAGGAGCAGGATTGACCGTGCGAGCATTGGTAGTTGATGTGGAAGGTCTCCCCTGATATGGTTGAATAGGCTGAACCATTACCCTGCCATTCTCAATAGTAGCTTGTTGGCGAGAATTGGATGAATTCCTCAACTGATTGTTGGTAGGAGCTGATCCCCTAAATCCTCGTTTGCTTAAAGTCCTTGTGAGATAAGCAGACATAGTAGTTAACACTTCAACTGGATCAGCACCTTGTTTGAATACAGGAACGGGGACTTCCTCATCATCACAGTACATTGCTTGGTCTTGAGCTGCATAATCACTAGAAGGAATACTCATTTGATCAGGGTAGCTTGTTGGATATGCTGCATTCTCTTGATAAGAAGAATATGAAGATTGAGCATAAGGTGCAATACTTGCTGGGTGAGGTTGTGTAGCATATTGTGATGAAGGTGCACTGAACCGATATTGTTGCTGATGTGAGGTGGGTGGTTGTGGTAAAATCGAGTATTGGGGAAAGGTTGGTGTCATGTAAGGTGATGGATGATAGGCTTGATGTCCCAAAATATAAGGAGTGTTGTTGTGAGACAAGCTTGGTTGATTCGCCATCAAAGCTAATGAATCAGGGTACATACCTCGTGGAGAACGGTGCATGATCACATGTTTCTCATGCTGCTGAAGAAAAGCATATAGTTGATCCAAATTGCACTTATGCAAATCCCTGGTTAACTTAACATCGGTAATATACTCACCCCATTCAGCTTGAGGTAAAGTATTCAAGAATTTGGTGTTAACCTGGAATGGAGCAATCACCAGATTGTATACATTCAGATCATTCATGAGTGTGGTAAATCTGAAGTAATAATCGTGAAGCGTTTCCCCTGGGTTGTAAGTGAATCTGTCAAACAGGTCATACAACTGACATTCCCTTTCCTGTTTGGTGAGAGACGTACCTTGTAGCAACACCTTAAGACGTTCCCATAAATCCTTTGCCACAGTGTACTGACTTACCATCCTATAGATGTCATGGGGAAGAGCTTGGAGAATTGTTTGAAGAGCTTTCTCGTCTGCATCGGCAACAAGTTGTTGAGTTGGTGTAAGTTCTTCAAATTCTCTTGGTCGAGACACATTGTTAGCCACGATGGTACCATAGTCGAGTGGACCATTTAAAATTGACTTAACCATAAGCCTCCCATAAACCGGTTTTCCCTTAAGGTAAGACATCATCCGGCCTTGCCATGCTTCAAAAACTTCTTTGATGAGCATTGGCGGGCGATTATCCATTCCCGTAATGACGGAAATATCCGTAAGTGATGTCATCTGAGGCATTACTGAATTCGGATTCATTTTGTTAACTTCAAAGAAACAAAGATTATCGGTTGATCGAGCAGTGAAGTAAAGCTTGTGAATTGTGTTGAGTTTTTGTTGTAAGAAACCAAGATTAAATCCTCTAAAAAATCGTCGAAAAAAACAAGCAAAATAACCCTTGATTCGGAACTTTTTGTTGATTCGGAAGTTTGATTCGGAAGATTTGGCTTGGAATTACCTTGATTCGGAACTTTTGGCTTGATCCGGAACTTCTTGATCCGGAACTTCTTGGTTCGGAAGTTCTTGGTTCGGAACTTTTGGCTTGATCCGGAACTTCTTGGTTCGGAAGTTCTTGGTTCGGAACTTCTTGATCCGGAAGTTCTTGGTTCGGAACTTTTGGCTTGATCCGGAACTTCTTGGTTCGGAAGTTCTTGGTTCGGAACTTTTGGCTTGATCCGGAACTTCTTGGTTCGGAAGTTCTTGGTTCGGAACTTCTTGATCCGGAAGTTCTTGATTCGGAACTTTTGGCTTGATCCGGAACTTCTTGGTTCGGAAGTTTCCTTGGTTGATCCGGAACTTGTTGGTTCGGAACTTTTGCTGGGTAATCAGAAACCTTGTACCGATGAACAGTCGACCACTAATATGAAGATTAAACCCAGATTTTGACCAAATAACCCAAAAAGTTTTGTGATTTCAACAATAATAAGTAAAAACTAATACTTATCCACTAATCCCAATCACAAAAACACCAAGAATCAAGATGAATCTTTTTAAAGAACACTAATACAATCAAAAACTAAAAAACCACACAAATCACTACCTTAAATCACCTCATAGCTCTTGATACCAAATGTAGAATATTGATAACCTATGAATCTATGAAGGGGTTTGTTGTTTTCTAGAGAGAGAAACAAGAGAGAGAAAGTGAGAGAAAACTATGTGTTATTTCAAGAAATGGAACTAGCAAAATGACAACAACCAACCCCTTTCCATGGTGGAAAGGGGTATTTATACTTCCAAGCTACATGGGCTTGGGCCGGTCCATGACAAGCCCATGGACCGGTTCTTACTTAACTTAATAAGCAACTAGTGACTATTTGTTAACTACGAGCTATTACAACATAAATAATATTGTGGAGTGACCGATACTTCTAATATACGTAAAAACGTATTTCTAACAGTATTCAACATCCGTAGACAAGAACTAGAAGAATCCATCCATGTCACCTTTAATGAAGCAGATTTTGTCATTAATCACACCAACACAAAAGAATGTAACATTAACTTCAATGAAGTTAAATCATATCCAGAGGATGATTTTTCAAATCCCAAGGAATCATCTAAGGCCTGTCACAAGGACTTTCCTTATGTTCATGCATTTGATCCTCATTTAATCTCTGACATCACTCTAGAGGTTGAAAATGTTGAACCAATCACTCCACCCACTACAGTGAATGCTGATCTCATCGAACCAATCTCTCCTCTTGATGAAGAGATTATGGATGAAGAAATAATATTTAAAGATCCCCCAGCATTCATTGAACCTGCTGTGACTCCTGAACCCACAGAGACCCCTGCTCCTCAATCCAAATGGAGTAGGAACCAAGATATTCTTCTGGTGAATATTCTTGGTGAACCCTCTGAGGGAGTCACCACCAGAGGCAAATTGAGATCTCTGGAATCCGCCTCAGTAAATGAATGCCTTTTCGCTGATTTTCTCTTTGAGGATGAACCTAAGAATGTGGCTGATGCGCTTCTAGATGAAGGGTGGGTTGTTGCCATGCAAGATGAGTTGAATCAGATCAAGAGGAACAAGGTGTGGACTCTGGTAAAAGCTCCAGCTAGGAAGCAAGTGGTTGGAACTAAATGGGTCTACAGAAATAAGAGGGATGAAGCTGGCATGATTGTTAAAAACAAGGCTAGGCTTGTGGTGTTGGGGTATAATCAATCTGAGGGGATTGACTATGATGAAACGTTTGCACCAGTAGCCAGATTGGAAGCTATCAGAATCTTCCTAGCCTTTGCAGCTTATATGAGGTTTACTGTATACCAGATGGATGTGAAGAGTGCCTTCCTAAATGGTAAGCTTGCAGAGGAAGTATATGTCTATCAACCCCCAGGGTTTGAAAGCAGTGAGTATCCAGATCACGTCTGCAGACTTCACAAAGCACTCTATGGGCTGAAACAAGCGCCTAGAGCCTGGTATGAAACCCTATCAAAATTCTTACTTGAAAATAAATTTTTCAGAGGTACCATTGATCAAACCCTGTTCACTTATAGGTCCAAGGGTGATGTCATTTTAGTACAGATTTATGTGGATGATATAATTTTTGGTTCAACCAATATTACATTGAGCAAACAATTTGCCAAACTAATGACCAAAAAATATGAAATGAGCATGATGGGGGAATTAACTTTTTTCTTTGGTTTTCAAATTAAACAAAATTCAAAAGGAATTTCCATTTGTCAAGAAAAATATGTTAAGGATTTGCTCAAGAAGTATGATCTGTCTGATTGTGCATCAGTGAAATGCCCCATGCTTCCTCCCAACAACTTGGGAGATGATGAATCAGGGGTCTCTGTTAATGAGACCTTATATAGAGGCATGATTGGGTCAATGATGTACCTCACAGCAAGCAGACCAGACATACAATTTGCCACATGCCTCTGTGCTAGGTACCAAGCTAACCCCAAGGAATCCCACCTTGTAGCTGTCAAAAGAATTTTCAGGTACTTAAAAGGATCTCCCACATTGGGTCTCTGGTATCCAAATGGATCAGGCTTCGACCTCAACGCCTACTCAGACTCTGACTACGCTGGGTGCTGTCTTGATAGAAAGAGCACCTCTGGGAGTTGTCAAATCCTTGGAGGAAAGTTAGTATGTTGGAGTGCCAAGAAACAAAACTTTGTGGCCATGTCATCAGCTGAAGCTGAATACGTAGCGGCCGCTGGTTGCTGTGCTTAAGTTCTCTGGATGAAAAGTCAGTTGGCTGACTATGGGATCACTTATGAAAAGGTTCCCATATTCTGTGACAACACAAGTGCTATAGCCATCTCCAATAATCCGGTACTTCATTCCAGAATTAAGCATATTAACATCAGGTATCACTTTATCAGAGACCATATTTTAAAAGGTGATATTGAGCTTCATTTTATACCCACTGAATACCAGCTCGCTGATATATTCACCAAGCCTCTGGCTGAGCCAAGTTTTACTAGGTTGGTTGCTGAGCTGGGTATGCTCAATATTGGTAAACAAATCTGATAAATGATCTCTGTCTTTGGGAATTAAAGGGAATTGAATGTAACGAGGTAGTTACATTCCAATGGGAGTTAATATATTCCCATATTTAATTCAAATGATTATCCTTTATTGTCAACAACTTTCCCACTTTCCAAGGGACAGAAAAATCACATGAAGAGTCAAGGGGTCCCACTTTTCTTAAAAGGTAAACTTTTGCATTAAATGCTTTAATTGAAAAACAGCTAAACCTTTTATAAAAACCCTTGACTCATTTTTCAAACTTCACATTACTCATTACTTTCACACACACATACTATTCATCTTCTTCACAACCTCCATTTCTTCCATACATCAACAATGGCGTCTTCATCAACAAACACATCTTTCACGGTCCTGGCCGCCTCAACCGTAGATTTTGGGATACACGATGGTAAGATTTCCCTGAACAACTGTGTAGCTCTCTTGGAACACAACAATTCCCTCTACCATCCATTGTTCTCCTTCCTCAAGAACTCTACCATTTTTGAAGCCATTACCAGAGTACCTTCCACATGCTACCACCAATACTTGAAGGAGTTCTGGTACAGCGCCGAAGTTGATCAAACCTCTTCACACATCACCTTCAACCTTTCCACACATCCCCAACCTCTCACTTTTGATCTTCACACCTTTGCCAAAGTCATTGGACTTCCAGTCAATGAAGGCATGTCCGCTGTGCCTGCCAGCGCCACGGTGAAGAAGGCTCTGGCTACCCTTCGTCCTCACGACGACAATGATAAACCGTTCACCACCCAAGGTTTCCCAGAACAAATCACTGATCAAATTGAATTACTTTTCACCCATCTAGAGGACGTTGATGCTGTAAATTGTGAAATGTCTGGGTGGAAACCAGGGGTCACATGATCAACTTAATGGTGCCCAGCAAGAAATTGCTTACAGCTTAATCTGGGGGCAAGATATAGGGATCGCTCACATACTTTACTCTGACCTCATTGCTAAGTTGGAAAACAAAGGGAAGAAGAATCGACTGACCACCATCTGCTACACAATATATCTCTCTCTTCTCTTAGAAGATATGCTGGGTGAAGGCTACACAAATGATGAACTTCTCTCCTTCTCTCCTTATCACATCACTGCTGACTCACTGAAGACTCCCTTGGAGGATGAAGTGCCTCTCAGCAGGCACATGATGCAGGTTGCTGGGCTACTCGTTGCTGATGGAGAGCCCTTGATCCCTCACAATGAGGTGAATGCTGAAAGAATAACTGACAAGTCTCTGTCCAAGACCTCTGTGCAGTCCTCTTCTCAGCCCAAGGTGCCCAAGGACAAGAAGACGAAGAGGAAAGACATCCCCCTTTCCTCTGAAACCGTTAATCCTTCCAAGACAAAGAAGACCAAGAAGAACCCATCCCATTCTCTGGAGGATGTGGTTGAAGAGCCCGTCGCTGACAAACAACCTGAGTCTAGCGTCTCCCAGTCAGTAGAGACGACTAAGAACCTTCTCAACGCTGATATCTCTCAGGTATTAGTTTGCCATTTTATTCTCTTGGAGGTTCACATACAATCACTCTCAACATTCTGTAGGAGAGAGTGATGAAGTCTTAGGGTTTGCCTCAACCCATAGAGTGTCTGTGTCAGCACCTAGAACTCTTAGGATTATTTGTACACTCTGTCTTAACACAAGGATATGATTCATTTGTGCTCATAACGCACCCCGATGATCCTTCACCCTCTGGACTGTGCTCTTGTCCATAACAACTTGAGCATGCTATAGGTCTCGACCCAGAGTCTCTGCACCTCACGTGGTCTCTGGGTCTCCTCATATGAAAAGAGTCCCAAAGAATTTATTCTTTTGGGGGGACTGAATAATAACCCTCAGTCTTCCTAGGGGAAGCGATAAAAGGCGACCATTACCTTCAAATATGTCACAACTAAAAGAGTCCCAAAGAATTTATTCTTTTGGGGGGACTGAATAATCACCCTCAGTCTTCCTAGGGGCAGCGATAAATGGCGACCTTTAACTTCCATGTATTCACAATTAAAAGAGTCCCAAGGAGCAATCCTTCAGGGGGAGCTGGATAATCACACCCAACTATCCTAGGGGAAGCGAACGACGACCATTCACCACATAATTTTCACAAATCAAAAGAGTCCCAAGGAGTAATCCTTATGGGGGAGCTGGATAATCACACCCAGCTATCCTAGGGGCAGCGAATGGCGATCCTTCAACATATCTGTTTCACACTTAAAAGAGTCCCAAGGAGAAATCCTTAGGGGGGGGCTGGATAATAACACCCAGCTTTCCTAGGGGCAGCGAATGGTGATCTATAACTTCATATTTTTCACATTGGTTACTAACAAATGTCATAACAGGCTCATAATCTTCATGAAGAACAGCAAAATGATGATGCCTATTCCATTGTTGGTGATGAAAATGCTGAAGCCCCCCACATAGATCTGGATGTCATGTCAGATATTGATTCCATGCCAAAGGATGAGGTCTTCATTATTGAAGATGACTTGACCATTTCAGACTATGCTGATATGGATGCTGATGATGACCAAGTTACATCAGACTTAAAACCCATCTCCTTCCTATCAATGACAAATGTGCAAGAACTGGCTGCAAAGCAGCTATTGGACAAGAGGCTTTGTACACCAACCCCAGTTCCCTTCCCAACTTTACCAAATGTCATGGAACTGGGGGCGATGCAACACTTAGAACATTTACAAAACCTCAAGCATGTCTATGTTCCCCGAATGAAAGATGTTCAAGAATTCGCTGCTGAGGATCTTTGGGTCAAGAGGGGTGACATCAGTAAAACCAAGCCTAAAGTCACAAATGATGTCATCCTCTCTGAATTGAAAACACTCACCCATGCTGCTGAGGAACTCACCACCACCCTAGAAACTTCACTAACTTCATTTGTGGAGTCCTCTATGACTGCCTGCTTCCACAACTGCTTGGAAATGCCTTGCAAACTCACCTCCCAGCTGTTCTAGACCAGAGTCTTCAGCAATACATACCATCAGTCCTTACAACAGCTGTCAAAGCAAATGTTGCAGCTATTGCCAAGGCGTCTGAGCCTTCTAGAAAACTTCTTCAAGAGCTCTTACAAGAGGAACTTAAAGAAATCTGCTTATTTGTCCATCAAGAATTTGTTAAGTTCCTCAAACCTGGATCAGGCACAGCTACTGGCGGCGCTATGCCTGAGGGGGAGAATTCAGCAACCTCCACCTCTGAAGAAGAAGCAGACACTGCTCAGCCTAAGGGGGAGAAATCTCTTAAACAACCAGCACCTTCAACAGTGATCCCAACACCAAAACCCATCAGATCCTTCAACCCCATCACTGAGGCAGCAAAGGACAAGGGTAAAGGAATTGCCATTGAAGTACCTGAAATAACCCTGCACTCCCTCCAAGAAGAAGACAGATCCACAACCAAGCTCTCCAAACACTCTGACTTGAACAAATTTAAGAGCGCTGATGAACCACCACTTACCCCAGAGCAGGCAAAGGCTCAAATCTTGGAACATAAAAGGCTGGCAAACATTAGAGCAGCTGAACTCAAGAGCAAAGAAGCTTTGAACAAACTCTCTCCTACTGTAAAGGAAGCTCAGTTGGTTAAGCTCAAAGAACTGGAAGTTAAAAGGAGCAACCTTCAAAAGGAATATGAAAGAATTGTGGACCAAAGAGCTGAACCCGGTTAAATCACCAAGTATGCATGTTACACTAACAAAGACAAAAGAGTGGTGATGACCCTTTACATAGAAAACCAACTAACCAACTACAAAGTCTTCAGTGACTTTAAACTCAGAGATCTGGGCCTCTCTGAATGGTTAGAAATGTTGTCTCTTGCCCAAAAGAAGACTAGGCCTGGTGCTGCCAAATGATGAAAAACATTCAAGCAAAGCTGAATTGGGTAAGAGACACGACAAAGAAGCTGAAGGTACCTCTGCCTCCTCAACTTTCACAACAACAATCTTCTCAAGGACAAAGGAAAAGAAAAACCCAAATGGGGCCTCTGGTAGAGAATTTGGTCACTGAGAATATTGTTGTAGATGGGATGCATAGAAACTTGGTACTGCCCAAAGAGATCACTAAACCAGTAGGGGGCCAAGTATACTCAGAACCAGAGACAGGTATGGTCTTCATGAATGGTAATTGTGAGTATTGCTTTCAGTGGATGAATGAACTACATCTGGCGTCAACCATCCAACTCATCAGACTCAAACATCGCATCCTAAGGAATTGTAAATTAGCTGAGGATTTTGAGTTTGAAGTTGAGCTGGTCATCAACTCTAGGAGTAACAAAGTTGAAGCCCAGAGAATCTGTGATCAAGGCCTCGATCGCTGAAGAACCTTTTATTTTTTGTTTATGTTTACACCACTGGGTGTTCTTGTAATAGACTAGGTTCTTTATGCTTAATAAAACTTTGAGGTATGTTTGTTAAATTATGTGTAAGAAGAAGTTGTGTACTCACTTACAATAATTTTAGACTTAGTATAATTTATAAACAAATAGGGGGAGATTGTTGGGCCAATGAAAGTTTTAACTATGGCCCAGTCTAGATTTGTTTAATTAGACTAAGTGTTACTGATCGCTAAAGAGGACCAGCGACAGAGACCAGACCAGTGGAAGGCAAAGCCTCAGCTGGCACACCAGGAACATTCAAGTCAAAGACAACGTCAAAGAAGTCGAAGACAATCTGAAGTCATACTCACCAACGATTATGGATAGCTGGGATGTAGAAGGAATGTGTTGGTGTTCAAGGATCTCTGAGTTGACAACACTCAAAGATCACTTAAGAACCCTAGAAGTCTGAGACAAGCAAAGCTTGTCCAATCCTTTATAGTTTAGGCGGGAGAATCTACCAAGTGTTTTGAGCGGTACAAAACAAGAGATTTAAGATAAAGCCTAGTACGACCTAGTGAGACAAAAGGTGAACAGTTGGCAGAACTGTTCACCTAAATTTGTTTAAAGGTATGTCTCGATTTAGACATGCATTTAATACGTTGTACTCTTCCATTCAGAAGATGACACGTATCAACTACTCCCAATAAGGAAGCAACCTCGTACCACTATAAATAGGAGTGAGAAAGGAGAATTAAACCAACCCTTGTGCTTGGATAAATTATCTAAGTTATTTCTCACTTTGGAACCGCCGAGCCCTCAGCTGTCTACCAGCGTCTCATTGGTTCCCTTGTAAACTTCAGTCTCGAATCTAGTTTACTTGTTCTAGGGTTCATTTCTTGTTGTCATTCAACGAGTGTATTCATAGCACTTTGTAATACTTTGTTTATAACAGTTAATAAAGCATTACACGTTTGAAAAGTATTTCATTGTATTTTCGTGGTTATAAGAGTTATAGTTTCAACAATTGTCATATTAAGGGACTTTCATTTATAGTTCATTATCGCCCATCTTCTTTTCCGACACAAGGCTAGATGTCGAGTTCTAATCCAAAGTTAGAACAATCTTCACAACTCTACGCTTCCAAGTTGAGTGAGAACTCACAAGACACATACACACAATTACGTTACTTTATAGTTTAGTGAGAACTTACACACAAGACTCATTAAAACTCAAGATACATCCAAGTATACACATATAACTTGGATCAACACAATACTAATCCAAGTATACACATTTACATTAGATTTACACAAGACTAATCTAAGTATACACAAATACCTTGGATCTACACAAGACACACATAAACAAAGTGATGAACATGACTAGATCTAATAAAGGATGATATTCACCAAGGCTTCATCTTTAATCACATCACAAATGTGTGAGTGATCTTTTCTTTTGGACAAGCAAAGAAGGGGATCAAGAGGATAATCATAAGTAAACATACTTAACAAATTAAATGATCATTTACTAATGATTAGAAATATAGAAAGAAGATAAGAGGCATAAAATTGTCCAAAAAGGTTCACTTGAAAATGAAAATATGATCCACTACTTATAGAGGACAAGGAGCAACGGCTCTCTGGGCGCGGCTCAATAAATGGGTTGGCGGCTCAATATCGATATTGAGCCGCATGCACCTATACTGAGCCACGGCTAGTATAACTCGTTCCTTTTTTTCCTTTATTGGGGAAATCCCATCTGGTGAAGTTTATACCTCAAGGGTATATTCTTAGGCTATTTGAAATATGCCAAATTCAAATTTTCATTTTTTATTTTTAATAAAATATTTTCTTAAAAATAAAGTTTACTAAAATATTTTTTCATATTTTTGTCACATTTGAATAAATGTGAATTTTAAGGTTAATCACTTTCTATTATCACTAAACATGTATAAGATATGTTTGTGTAAGACTTAAATGATTATTACCTTGATGATAGTATTTGTTGAATAATTCATCTTTTGATTATCTTTGATGATAAATGTTTTTACACTTCGTCATGATCAAAACTAAGAAAGATTAGTAATTACAAATAATGCTTTTAGGCACTTGTTGCATTAACAATCTCCCCCTTTTTGATTACGACAAACCATAAACTCATTTATGTAAAAACAAAAGTTTTTGAATTGTTAACGAGCTTATCACTATCATTTCTCCCCCATTTGTAGAAGCAAAAAGGTTAGCACAAGTCTTTGAAGGAGAGAAGAATCGAATTTGCTAGTAGCTCCCCCTTGGTGCTTACTCCCCTAGATTGGGACACAAAGTGATCGAGCTATGGTGATAAGCTATATACAAAGGTTAGTAGAAAGAGAAGAAACACCAATGTACATGCAACAGTCACTACTTACTAAGTAACTTGAGAGGGAGAAAGCAAAAAGAATCTCAAATTAGAAGTAAGTATGTCTAAAGAGAGTATTTTGACCAGCTCAATTCACAATTGTTGGAATAAAGGTAAAAAAGAAACATCCAACAATTTGAAAATATAGTGTCAAAAGGCCAAAGGCTTAGAGATGTTGGAATCATCCAAAGTAATTCAAGGTTTAACCACAATCAACTCTCAACAATATGTGTGATAACAGAATTAGAAAAACAAGCAATAACACGCATACCAATCATATTCAAATAAATATGAAAGAGCATACAAGATTAATATTCATACACAAAATATGAATACTAAAAGAACAACTGAATAAACAACATAAAAATAACAACTATCCTAATAGAAGTATTCTTACAAGAATGCTTAGGTTTTTATTTAAGACTCAATCGATTAGAACACAAAGTGTGTTTTAACCGAAAAATAAGACGAAGAAGATGAAGTTGATTGGCGTGACGACACTTATGATGAAGCCGATGATCAAAAGTTGAAGACACATTATGTGTACATGGCAAAGTTTCAAGAAGTGATTCCAGAGAATGCTGACAATTCTGGACCTATCTTTGCTACTGAGCCAATTGAAAAGGTACCTTCATACGATAACTATAATGTGTTTGCCAATGAACGATGGCATCCTGAGCAACCTGAAAGCATCAATGACACATATGTAATGGACACGGAGGATAGAAACATCTCTACGGATTCATATCATATGTGTAATGATGACGGTAATGTTGCTCAAGATACTGAATCAGATGAGGACCATGATTTGCTTGCGTCTATTATTGAAACTTTGAAACATGAAATTAATGAAAACAAAGAGG
This sequence comes from Glebionis coronaria, assembly GCA_025667525.1. Classification (NCBI taxonomy): domain Eukaryota; kingdom Viridiplantae; phylum Streptophyta; class Magnoliopsida; order Asterales; family Asteraceae; genus Glebionis; species Glebionis coronaria. The sequence continues at coordinate 450,280,381 of CM046881.1, forward strand.
CTAATAAACGTTTGAAACAATCAAACACACCCTTATCCGAGGAGATAGACATGCTTAAAGAGTGTGGTTATGTAAAAGAAGTTGATCGACGAGTTGCTATAGCTAATGGTTTGGTATATGAACGTAAGGTGCTCAACGAAAAATATTGTTCTGAAGTAACACATGAAATTCATATGTCAAAACAAAAGATATCGGAACTTGAAGAACAACTACTGCTACATAAACTCTAGATTTCTAAATTAGAGTCGGTTAACAAAGATCAAACTGAGCCTTATAAAACTCGTGAAGAAAAGGATATTTAAAAAGTTTTTGCTTTGGAAAAGAGAGTCGAAACGTTAAACAACATTGTTTACAAAATGGGTCAGTCTGTTCAAACTATGAACATGCTCAATAGAAATATGAAACCGAGTTTTGTTCTTTCTGAATATCTCAAGAAAGTTCAAAGTATCAAGCCTGCTCTTTATGATATCGGTTGTTATAATGATAATCTTTCCCTTATGCTTTCCCCTAACTGTGACGAAATCATTCGTCATCACGAAGAAAGTCGATCTAACTTAACTGATTTGATAAACCTTTCTGATTCTAATAATCATATTGAGTTTGTTCCTCAAAAATAACTTTCAAAAGAACAAGAGTTTTTTACAAATGTTCCACCAACGAGTCATGAAACGGAAAAGAAAGTTTCTTTAAAAAGGGGTTCCAAAAAGCAATCAATTATATTAGAAAACCAAATTTCGGATGAAAAACGTAAATGGGATGAGAAAAGTAAAAGCGTTCAGCAATTTGAGTTTATAAAACAAGGGGTTTTAAATTTGTACAAAGGTGTCGTCGATTATGAAAAAGTTTATAGAGATACCATTTGGAATATTAAACCTAACCCAGAAGTAGACTTCGTCATTCAACAGTGTATTGTTCCAACCATCGATGATCTTTCAAATAATGTGGAAATATTTTATAAAGCTCTCACTGAGGAAATGATAACTGATTTAAGATATGTTAAATCTCTTGAAGGCAAAGTTGATTTTCTTCAAACTAAATTAAAGACACAAGAACACCAACTTTCTAACGAAATTGATCGACATTCTAAGGAATACTATTATGCTGACCATATGAATGCTATACTTGGTGTGTATACCGATCTTGATCAATATTGTCATGTAGCATGTTTAGTGTCAGAAACAGACGCCAAATGTCAAAATCTTGAAGTTGAGCTTTCGAAAAAATTCAGGCATATAACAAAAATTGATGCAAAAGTTGGGTGATCCTTGCTAAACCCGAATTAGGCTTAATTCGGGTTGGTTGGGTTCCGGCTCCTACACCAAGTGAACTGTATGGTTGGGATCCTGCACACTAAACAACATGCGTTAGGCTTACCGTGGGAATGTTTCCCACGATTAGACTCCCGGCGTGAGAGTAAGTAATCGGTTAGGGTTTATAGGAGTCGAGTGAGTTGAGAGTATATAGAACGTAATACATTTGTGGAACCCTTGAGGGTTCCTTTTATAGGCAGTGACAACCCTAATGGGCTGTTACTGATGCTTCGGCCCCAAGGAAAGGATAAGCACCAGAATTAGATTTGATTGTTATCTTCTAATTATGGTGAGTAAATATCCTCTTCTTTGGGGTGAATCCTATTCATAGATAGAATATGATTCTGTCTAACCCTGTACCGGTCATACCGGGCCGTGGGCCGCACACATGTGTGCGGTTACTGTTCATCCAAGCCCATACGCTCAAATGACATTATTCCCACCCATCTGTGATGGGCCGGATACAGGTAGTGCCCGTGGGCCAAGTTCATGACCCGGCTGGGGACTATACGTCATCATGTCCCCCCAGTCTAGTTGTTACAGCCGTAGGCGTAACCTCTAGACTATCAAGATGCTCCCTGGACGTACCAAGAAAGATCTTTAGGGAATGATAATTTGTCCCAGAGTTTGTTTTGGCCGCACGTGGCAACCTGATTTAGGAATTTATTCCATTAATATCTCAGCCGCACGTGATGACCGAGACAAATTAAATGTAGCATTGAATTTGGGTCTTACGTAAGACCGCATATCCCGACATAAACAACTGTTCACCTGCCATTGTGACTGATAAAGTGCAAACAGTCAGAACCTCGAGCAGCGTAAATGTCTGAGTCAGAAGTGACCCGTGGGTCCCACCTGACGTTTCACTTGCCACTTACATCCTAACCACACGATTAAGGATATGGCAAACACGTGTCACGCATCCAACAGACCATGACCCATGAGGCAACCCTATAAATAAGCCACCCCTACGGCTGTGTGAAACACACAGTCTTTTTCTCCATTTCTACCATTAAAGATTTTCTTCTCAGCTTCACTTAAGCACGCACGGATCCCTTCCTCCGCAGGTTAGAATACCACGTCCTTACCTTTTTATTTAGTAATGGCCCAAAGAAACAACCCCACAATTGGATCCGTGATCAACGTAATGACCCAGGAACAATTAGATCACTTTTGTACCAATTACTTCATACCTACCAACCTACACCCCTCGCTCCCTGGCGCCGGAGACCTCATAACTGAGGCTCCGCAGGGTAAAATTGGCATATACACACGCCTTTTTGATGCGGCCAACTACCGCATTCCGTTTACCCGTTTCCTCATAGATCTATTAGGATATTATGATGTACATATTAGCCAGCTTCACTGTATAGGCGCATGTAAGATAAGTCAATTCGAGATTCTTTGCCGTGATAGAAGAATCCCCCCAACCGTAGAACTATTCCGACTATTTTACACCCCCAACATAGTAAATGGTTGGCTATCTTTTAAGAAACGATCTCCCAACAGCCCCTAGTCCCATAATAAGCCCATGGACTCATTGAAAAACTGGTACGACCCTTACTTTTTCATTGACTCGATAGTGTGGCCGGCCGATTATGCCTTCAAGCATAGGTTATCCCACCACCCCTTGCTGCATGTTAGTACATATAACCCCCAACACTCCCGAGAAATAGATCTGAACAGGACAGGATTCCATAGAAACCTCCCCGAAGCATTTCTCTGTTTGCTAGGGATTAGCCGCAACTATTTCAGCTCGTCCAACAGATATATCCTGTGTTTTGGAGAAGGCAGGGTGAAGGTAGGTTAGCATCCGCACACCAAAAAGCGCATTTAATTATTTTGTAATGCCTAATATATTTTGTTGTTTGTGGCAGAAATGAACTTTTTGGACTTCTACGTCAAGGCGACCCAAAGCTCGTACCAGAGGGATCTCGTCCCAGACGTGAGAACGAATTACCCCTCCTTGAGCACACCCGAAACGTGACGGTTGCTCTGGAAGCCGTGTCGGACCCCCACTCGGACGAAGAAGAAACAACTCTCTTGAGAACCCCCGTCGATTTTTCCAACGAGGATGGTGATAATAGGATGCTCGAAGGAGGAGTCGGGCCCTCCTCGCCGCCTAAGAATGCCACTCCCGCACATGGGGAAGAGCAAGGAGATAATATTGAGAGGACCACCTCCAGCCTTCGCCAGATGCTGGGCGACGATGAGGAGGAGGTGCAACAAGTCAATGAAGAGGACGACGAGGAAGCCGAAAAAGAAGTTGAAGAGGAGGTTGAAGAAGCAGCAGCTCAGCCTGTCGCTAAGCGTACCCGTAGAAAAAATAAGCGGGTAAGAAGAGTCGCTCCGGCCGAGGTTGGCGAATACAATGCCCCCGCCAAAAAACTTCGAGAGGATCACCCCCTATATCAATCTGTTGGGAGCACCACCCATGCCTCCGAGACGGTCCGGGCTGCACATGTCGATCCGGTTACTCAGATTCCCCCGACTGCATCAGAACTAGCAGGAAATAACATGTAAGGCTTCATCTTGCTAAGTAAGAGCCACGAATTTCCTTTAATCAATACTTGATATGTATCCAAATGTTTGTTTTGTAGGAATGAACAAACTGGTGCCGTGCCTCCGCCTGATGCCCAAATGGAGAAGGGAAAAGAGAAGGAAGTGGAGAGAGACCCTATGCTTCATACGGCCGTCACAAGATCCGGTCCTACATTTGAAGAAGGACCCCCACAGCCTCCCAAGACCTCCCAACATCCGGCCCCCCTCAATCGTTCAATCCTGTTTGGAATATTACCACTGCGTCACGAATGAGGGAAGTCGAGGAATGCCGTGAGTACCTCAATAACTGCACCCCACCAGGCTTGGTACGAGACGTGAATGCACTAAGCCATGCTGACCTGGTGGATGAGTATAACGGCGCCTTAGTGCATCAAATGGCCATGGGCACCTCGATGAGAGTGAGATTCGAAGCCGCGCTTGGGCATGTGGAGTCCCTCAAGAGGAAAGTTGGACGGAGGGAGAGGATGATCGAAGAGAATGAAGCTCAAATTGCTGCCCTCCAATCCCAACTTGCTAGTGCCGAGGCGACCGTGAAGGAACAATCAGCCCACGCTAATGCTTATGACCAACAGGTGGCCGAGCTCGAGGCAAAACTTGAGGCCGCAACAACCAAGGTACGTATCCACGACGCATCACTCTCATTCCATAAGAACCATAGTCTAACAAGTAATCTTTCTCATATAGGTGACCGTAGCAGAGGCGTCCACCAAGTATCCGTGCTTACCAAAAAGCTTGAGGATGCCTAGATAATAATCCAAGGCTTGGAAAAGGTACAAGAAGAGCTTGCTTACGATAGGGTTACGACCAAGGAGCTAAGGGAGGTGTCCACTCAAAAAGATGTGATAATAGATGCCCTTACCACCGAACGGGACGACGTGCTATGCCCCCAACTACTAGCAGACATTGCCGGCCGCAGGTGGATGGTAGGACACGGGGCACGTCTGGTCGTTACCAAGGTGCTGGAAGCCCCTGAATTTGTGCAACAGTTTGCGAGCCTTGTGTCAGATGGCATTGATCACGGCCGCCATGAAGGGATGGTCCAGGCCGTAGAGCTAATCAAGAAAAAGGAGAACTTCACCAGGCATGCTTTCTTTACTCCTGAAGCTGCTAACAAGATGACTGCTTCCATGGCCGCCATGCGAGATCTACATTATCCATTCTTGGCCGAGCTGGAAGCCACAAAGGATGCATCAAACATGGAGATCATGGAAAAGCTTAGTCTTGGTGCGTTCTCTCAAGATGAGGGTCATTCCCGTGCTTCCTTCACTCCCTCGCCAAGCTACCTTACACTTCCTATCTATGAGGACGTAACCAGGATCATACTTGATGAAGAACTTTTAAGCGGGGTGCTGGAGAGGAATGCGACTCAAGCCTTGAAGCGGAGGGAACGTGGTGAGAGGTTGCCTTGCTTGGCTGAAGAACAAGTGGAGATAGGTAAGTTTCTCCCCCCCATGTAGGGTGCCCCCACTTTGTTATCTATTTCAGACAATTTGGTTTGTAACCTTTAAACATTTGTAGCTTTTATTCGTCCGTGCATGTACACGGCTAAGACATGTGTGAAATAACTGTCCTTTGTATGTAAGTCCGTGATGACCACGGCCATTTTGTTATTATTTGGAAACTTGTGTATTTTTATTTTGTTAAATATCGTATACCGATATTGCATGACATGTCACGTCTTACACAAAAGAGAAAATACATGCAAGTCTATAATTCACTAGACATGCGACGTGCGTCTTTACTATGCAAAGCACTGCATGAGTACGGCATACAGAACTTACCACAACGTCTTGTGAGTAAGGTGTCTAGTAAGGATACATGATCCGCGTCGCTGGGGTTGCATCCCTCTTACGCGACAAGTTGAATTAGTAGGTTCACTTAATCCTCTTACCCCGCCTGGAGGCGTATAGTACATGTACGGTGATTGAATGAATGCATATGAATGAGGCATGGCATATTATAATAACAACTAAAATTCACATGACTAACAAAATCCTAAAAAATAATTTTCACAAAACAAGCCGTGGAGCTAGCTACGCACCACGGCAGTTTATTAGAACGTTTACATTTTTTGTTTAAACAAAAATGGGAAGTCTTAAAACAAAAAAGGAACCTAGAAGAAACATAAGAGACAAAACAGATAGAGTACATGGATCTTCATTAAAGCCAAGTGTAGCGAAGTATCCATGCGGAAGCCGTAGCTTTCAAAGATAGCACCTTTTGAGATTGGAGATGTTCCAAGTGCGTTCCAGATCGCGGCCATCCATGTCACGTAACTTGTACGCGCCTCATCCTAAGGCTTCCGTGACCTCATACGGTCCTTCCCACTTAGGGCCCAGCTTTCCTGTATTCTCCGCTCGACTTGCTTCGTTAGCACGATAGACATAATCTCCCGGTCGAAAAGAAACACCTTTAACCTTGACGTCATAATAAGCCTTCATTTTAGCCTTGGACTTAGCCTCATTGATGGCTGCTATCTCCCTTTTTTCTGCCAACAAATCCAGGTTGATTCGCAGTTGCTCGTCGTTCGTGACGACATTAACCTCCGCCGTGCGGATGGTAGGCATTCCGATTTCTGCTGGTATAACAGCTTCAGTGCCGTAGGCCAATGCAAATGGAGTGTCCCCGTTGGCTGTTTTGATTATAGTCTTATGCACCCATAGAACATGTGGTAGCTCATCCACCCATTTGGCACTTCGTTCCTCCAGACGTGCCTTGATGCCGTTTCCCAAGCTTCTATTTGCTCGTTCCACAAGGCCATTTGTCTGCGGGTGCTTAACAGACGCGAAGCGCCGTTTGATATTCAATGATGCGCACCAGTCCTTGAATGGATTATCCGCGAACTATTTACCGTTGTCCGAGATGATTTCTCCTGGTAAGCCAAAACGGCACACAATGTTCTCCCAAACAAACTTTTTAACTTGTTAGCCTGTGATGGATTTGACTGCCTTGGCCTCTATCCATCGTGTGAAGTAGTCCATCGCGACAATCAAGAACTTAACTCCCCCCGCAGCTACAGGAAATGGTCCTGCGATGTCGATTCCTCACTTATAGAATGGCCATGGGGATGTAATAGGTGTAAGCTCTTGCTGCGGATGTCGCAGTACTGGTCTATGCACTTGGCAATCACTACACTTGCGAATCATGTCGTGCGAGTCCCTATGCATGGTAGGCCAATAATATCCTGTTCGTAAGGCTCGAGCTACCACGGATCGTGGACCTGCGTGCATGCCGCATAACCCTTCATGTATCTCACTGATTACATAAGTAGCCTGACGTGGTCCAACACACCGCAACCACGGCTGCAAGAAGGATCGCTTACAGAGGATACATTCTCGAAGTTCGAAGTGCTGCGACTTCCTTCTGATGCGCCGCGTCGCTTTTTCATCGTCCGGAAGGGTTTCACTAGTCAAATAGTTGACAACCGGGGTCATCCATGTAGGTCCATCCTCCTAAACTATAGTAGCGACCTGCCCTTCTGTTATAAACTTTTCCTTGAGTATTTCCACCAAGACTTGCTTGGACAAGTGGGTGAAGCTTGTGGATGCTATCTTGCTAAGAGCGTCCGCCTTCTTGTTCTCACCTCTTGGTACCTGCTTGATAGAAAACTTGCTGAAAGCCGCGATGAGTGACTTGACTTTCTCCAAGTATCGGACCATGTTATCCTCCTTAGCCACATATCCACCTAGAATGTGGTTCGTGACAAGCCGTGAGTCCACGTAGGCCTCAAGGTTGCGGACTCCCATTCTAGCGGCGATTTTTAAACCCGCAATTAATGCTTCATATTCCGCCTCGTTGTTGGTAGCTGTGAACTCAAAGTGGAGGGCGTACGTAAACTCTATTCCTTCCGAATTTGTGAGTATGATACAAGCTCCTGACCCATCCGTACACGAAGATCCGTCCGTAAATAACACCCATGGTTCTGGGCCTTCCTCATACGGCTTCTCTATCAAGAAATCTGCCAAGATTTGGCCTTTAACAGCCGTCCTTGGCCTATAAGATATATTATGCTCCCCCAATAGAATGCTCCATTTTTGTAGCCTTCCTGCAACATCCGGTCTAGAGATGACTTGTTTTATTGGCTGGTCAGTAATGACTACAATTGGGTGCACCTGAAAGTATCGGCGCAACCGTTTTGTAGAAAACACTAGTGCCAAAACCAATTTTTCCATAGAGGAGTAATTCAACTCCGGCCCTTGTAATGTTCTACTTATGAAGTAGACCAGAGTTTGTACTGTATCCCTATTCGTCATTAGTACCACACTTATTGCTCCATGTGTGGCTGAGAGATACATAATGAGCTCCTCTTTTGGCCGGGGAGCTACTAACATAGGGAGAGATGCAAGGTGTTGCTTGAGTTGGCCAAAGGCTTCCTCGGCTTCCTTTGTCCACCGGAAGTATCCCTTCCTAATGCACTTCTTGAGTGTTTTAAATAGGGGTAGTGACTTCTCTACGGACTTTGATAAGAATCTATTTAGCCCGGCCAGCTTCCCATTTAAGGATTGCACCTCTTTCCGTGTCTGAGGGGATGGTAGCTGTATTACTGCGTCCGTTTTCTCTAGGCAAGGTTTGATGCCATTTGGATCAATCATATATCCAAGGAACATTCCCTCCGTTGCCCCAAACGTGAATTTATTTGGGTTTAGCTTCATATTAATCCTCCTCAGTGTGTCAAATGTCTCTTGGACATCCCGGAGAAGTGCATCCTCCGTATGACTTTTTATGACTAATTCATCCACATAGACTTCCAGGTTGCGGCCTATATGTGAGTCAAAGGCTTTGTCCACAAGCCACTGGTATGTAGCATCGGCGTTCTTTAGTCCAAACGGCATTTTCGTATAACAATATACGCCTTGACTGGTATGGAACGCCGTCTTCTCTGCGTCCTCCTCCGCCATCTGGATCTGGTGGTATCCTTTATATGCGTCTAGGAAGAACTTAAAGGGATACCCACATAGAGATTCCACCTTCCAGTCAATCTCCGGTAACGGGTAACAATCTTGTGGACAGGCTTTGTTCAGATCCGTGAAATCCACACACATGTGCCAACTTCCGTCATGTTTTTTGACCATGACTGGATTGGATAACCACTCGTGGTAGTATACCTCGTGCATGATACCCGCGTCCACTAGCTTCCGTACTTCATCCAGTATCACTCGGCTGCGTTCAGGTGCCTGGTCGCGCTTCTTTTGCTTGACAGGTTGATACCCCTGGCGGATCTGGAGCTTATGTTCTGCAATCGCGCGTGGTACGCCTGTCATGTGCTTTGGCTCCCATGTGAATATGTCTAAGTTTGCTTTTAAGAGAGAGCACATGGCCCTCTTGCCGCTATCCGAGAGCATTCCTCCTATGCATACCTCCTGTTCCGGATAATCAGGATGGATTGCCACCTTCCAATAGGGAGGTGGTGATCCATCCTTGGGTGGAACGGGCGGAACCAGTGTTGTCACGGTATGACACTCGGATGCTGGTACGATTGTGTTGTAAATGGTGACGATTCCTCTTTCTACAGGGAACTTGATCATTCCGTGTGCCGTGGAAGGTACTGCACGAATGGCCAGAATACCTGGTCTGCCTATGATCCCATTGTATGGAGAATGTGAGCGTATCACCATAAAGTTCATCCACGCAGTGGTGGAGTGTTCCTCATTCCCAATGGTTACAAGCAGACGCAGTTGCCCTATCGGCCAGATGGTGTCTCCACTAAAACTAATGAGCGGCGCCGTGGTCGGTACCAATTGGCTTCTTATTTCTGGTTGTAACTGCACAAAACAGTGTTCATACAGTACTTCTGCTGATGACCCTCCATCCACATACATGCGAAGAACATTGTGTGTTCCAATGCTTATCTCAATAGTGAGAGGCGCATCAATCACATCGCTTGCTGTGATGGGAGGGAATGAGATTTCCCTGCCGCGTGAAAATTTTTGACCAATTTTCTGCCTCGTGCGGCGTTGTCTGGATTGGTTCATGTATATGGTCGAAGGTTTGTCCGTTTGGGGATCCTTCTTGTCATACTTCTTGTTGTCTTTTCCATCCTTCAAATCTTTAACCAAATGCTTGAGTTTACCTGATTTGATCAGTGACTCAATATGCTTCTTGAGCAGGATACACTCCTCCGTGCCATGGCCCTTGTCGTTATGGAACTCGCAGAAACGATTTCCTTGGCGACGGTCCAGCGGAGTCGTCATTGGGGGAGGCCTCAGAAAATTTGCCCCTTCCGTCAGCAAGATCTCCCGGTAGGACATCTTTAGAGGGGTAAACTTATCGTCCGGCCGTCCTCCTTTGTTTTGGCTCTTGTAATCTGAGCCCCTACTATTGTTCTGGTTGCTTTGACCGCCCGACTGTCTCCTGGACTGGTCGTTCGATCGGCAGCCGTTTCCTTTGGAAGGGTAGGCCGCGGCAACCGCTGTTTCTCCCTCTATGAAGTTTCTGACCCTTTCCATGAGGTCATCATACCTCTCCGGACGCTTGTCATTGAGACGCCTGATTAATTCCCTGTCTGTTATGGCATGCATGTAGTCGGAAATTTTCAGGAGTTCCGGCATTATTTTCGTGCGTGTGCACTCGTCGTTGAAGCGTTCAGTGAAAGCTTCTGTAGACTCTACCGGCCGTTGCTTGACAGTTGCCAATGAGACCGAATCCCTATTATACTTCTTCCGCTGAGTATAATTATTCTTGAACGCATTGCGTAGTTCAGTGAAGCTATCAATACTTCGCGGAGGGAGTCCCTCAAACCAGTCACGTGCATTGCCGATCAAAGTTGAATTGAACATTTGGCACCATATAGGCATGGGCCATCGCTCGATCTTAGCCTGCGTATCAAATATTTTGAGGTGATCATCCGGATCACCAGTTCCATCATAAGTCTTGACACACGCCGGCATGCGACGTTTTGTGTCCTCGGAGTAGTTCCGTATGCGGAGAGTAAAAGGATCTTCCCTGGGATCCGCCCATGGACGGGTGAGCCTAGGGTCTTCCCACGGGTCACACCACGGACGGGAAAGATCCTCCGCTTCTGCCTCTCAATAATTGGGGCCACCATAATACTCATCATTGTTTGGTGGTGGTGGAGGGGTACGCCTAGGTCGGCGACGCTTGGGCGGATGGTCATCCGAGTCCTCTCCTGATGGATCTGGAGAAGGGGGTGGTGCCCCATCTCTTGGGTGAGGACCGCTCTTTTGAGAAGAGCCAGGAGCCTTCTTCCCAGTGTTCATCCTATCCCACACACTTGTGCGGCGAGTGGCTCTGGTCAGTTCCAGATCTGGTCGCTCGGGTGAACCGTCGGACTTCTCTCCTCCTTCCCGAGACTGTGTTAGTTCCTGCATGAGGGGATCTCCTATGCGCTCAAACACATTCCTAGGTTGGGGAGTTTCCTCGAAGAGGCTCCGCTCCTGAGGCCGGGTCTTCCTTTTCCTCTGATTTTGGGAAGAGGTGCTTCGTCCGGCATTGCCAAAGTTGAGTCTAGATTGGAGGTTCCTTCCTAGATTCAACCTTGATGCAATCCCTGGGATGATCCGATCAAAGTTCTGCGTGAGAACCCGAGTAAGATCTTCCTTGCTGAGTGGTTGGACTTCTACTTCTTCCTCTATCAACGGTCTGCGCGGCTCCTTGTTAGGGGGATTGGGCGCACTCCCTGGGTCAGGGTTGTCCAGGGTCGAAGTAGGTAGAGGAGTCATGGAGATCGTGCTCGTCACTCCCATAGACTGAAAACCACTGCGGTTGTTCTGTCCGCCCATTGGACGGCTAGGGGATTGATTGGGGATGAGTATCCCTTCCCCTTGGGACTTCCGATTTCCAGGATTTATGTTCCTGGGATTAGCTTGCGGATGCCCCTTCGTCATTGAGAGTTCAAGATGAGATTTTGCTCTAGCTTAGTGTAATGGGTCCCACGGATGGCGCCAACTTGTTGATGCAAAATTTAGGTGATCCTTGCTAAATCCAAATTAGGCTTAATTCTGGTTGGTTGGGTCCCGGCTCCTGCACCAAGTGAACTGTATGGTTGGGATCCTGCACACTAAACAACACGCGTTAGGCTTACCGTGGGAATGTTTCCAACGATTAGACTCCGGCGTGAGAGTAAGTAATCAGTTAGGGTTTATAGGAGTCGAGTGAGTTGAGAGTATATAAAACGTAATACCTTTGTGGAACCCTTGAGGGTTCCTTTTATAGGCAGTGACAACCCTAATGGGCTGTTACTGATGCTTCGGCCCCAAGGAAAGGATAAGCACCAGAATTAGATTTGATTGTTATCTTCTAATTATGGTGAGTAAATATCCTCTTCTTTGGGGTGAATCCTATTCATAGATAAAATATGATTCTGTCTAACCCTGTACCGGTCATGCTGGGCCGTGGGCCGCACACATGTGTGCGGTTACTGTTCATCCAAGCCCATAAGCTCAAATGACATTATTCCCACCCATCTGTGATGGGCCGGATACGGGTAGTGCCCGTGGGCCGAGTTCATGACCCGGCTGGGGACTATACGTCATCAACAAACTTTCGAAAAGTTTTTCCCAACTTGAGAAACACTCAATTTCTCTTGAACTTGCTTTATAGAGTGGTGATAAATCTCACAATCATAAGAAGTGTCAAGAACTTGCAGCTTCTTCGTTTTGTCAAGTGAATGAAAAAAGTTTCAAAATAAATGATTTGAAAGCTCAGCTACAAGAAAGGGACATAGCCATCAGTGAGTTACAAAAACTTTGTAGATTTGCTATTTGATCCGGTGGTCTAACATGGTGGTAGATGGTGGCTACCATTGTTGAGTTGAGAGAGAGAAGAGAGGTTGAATGTGTGAGAAATGAAAAATGTATTAAACTTGAAAAAGACACAAGCAACACCCCTCCTTGGAAGCTAAGGAGGGGTATATATAGTCACACACGCACCTTAAACTATACATCGAACCTAGTCTAGTCTAAGCGTGTGTGACTATGATAACTAATGGGAATTCTTAAATGTCGTCACATAAAGTGAGTATCCAACAATCTTCCCCCATGGAACGACGTGTAGAATTCCTTACAATATTCTTCCTAACAAGTACAAAATGATTAAGAACAAGAGCTTTCATGAAGCGTTCAATACTGATGAAGTCTTCTGAGGCCTTCGTCTTCAAAACGACTCATCTTTAAAGTAACTTGTAGAAGAAATACTGTAACGGCACGAGCTAAGTAACCCATACACTTCTGGTTAAGGAGAAGCTTCTAAATTAACTTCCCCCTAATTCATGCCACATAAACTTGATGTAGAAGCTTTTAAATAGCTTCCCCCTAAATCGACAATCCTCGTAAGCAACTTCAAAGCTTTCAATAAAGCTTAGAATGATTAAGCGCACAGCGGAATCTAACAAGCAAATCCCATCATATAACATGATAACGATGCTAAGAGGGATTGAAAGTAAGGGGTACACCAAGTAGATCAACAACTTCTCTTCTCACGCTTGAATAATTCTTCTGAATTTTTCTTCCCGAGTTCAAGTTATGCATACCAGAAAGAATCAAGACATTTTTTCCCCACATAGTTGAAGAAAGTAAATCAATCCCAATTATGAAGCTCAAATACTGAAGTGGACACTTTATCCCATTCATGAAGTTGACATCGTAACACCAGAGTCAATTAAGTCCCGGAAATGCACATATCTTCTTCCGGAGATGCACCAGAGTCAATTAAGTCCCGGGAATGCATATAGGATAATGATGATGTTTAATTTCAACAGTCAAACAATTAAACCTCGAATCAGTAGTGTACCGTTTAGAGATTGATAACGCCACGAGTTAAAACACTGATTTTCTCTGCGGCTATGACAAATGTCATCCCGGAATGTCTTCAAATCAAAAGAAGGTATGAAGTTCATCACGTGTACTCGTTGTGCGTTCAATGTGTCTTCTTCTTCCCCCTTGATGGTTTCGAAACTCGGAACCATCAACAAATCGTATGCACATGAACCTGAAATCTTGTGAGAATAATAAATAAGCTGAATTATATATTTTGTGAGAATCAGCTGTTGATCGAAAATCTCTTCACATAAACTCTCCATGGCTATCTTTACCAACCCATGTGAAAGCAATTTGAAGTGACCACTGAAAGAATGAACCGGATACATCAAACGTGAAACTGAATAAGAATCCTTCGATCTTGTGACTTAAGCTTGCACTATTGTTGAATGAAGAACGGTGGAGAAATCTCTAAGTACTCAATGCATCACTGAAGAAGTCTATAAGCACAACACCTCTTGTAATTATCCACGTCGACTAAGCGCGTGACACTGAGTACAACAATGTAACCCCTTTAAGTGATAGTTATCTGAGTCATCAACCAACCACCCCGAACCCGGAAACCATATAAACAAGTCTTCATTCTAAGATTAAGCACGAGCAAGTTATCTTTAAAGATAAAATAAGTGCACGCCTTCGAAAAATCCGTCTTCAACTTCAAATAATAATACCCGATAAAAAGAATCCGTAGCCACTAAAAATATAGCCATTTTTATCAGTCAAAATAGAATTTGTCACTTTGTCACGTCACTTTTTGTCACTTCACATTCAAACCCGAATATATCACTATTAGAAAAGAAAAAAAAGTTATGAAACACAATTTAACATTGGCTCATATGACATTTTTTTTTCCGTCCGTCCATTAAAAAAATAGTTGGCCCAACAACATCCAATTCATACTCGAATTCCATTCATGACCCCATATCATTCATTTGAAATAAGAAGTCACGTAGCCCATATTGGAATCCAAATTTCAGTTGATAGATGTGTAACTTGTTTCTAGTGGTAGAAACTCGTACACATGGCACATATTACTAACACACGTCTCAATTTTTTTTTAAAGCAAGTGGCCCATGATTATCTATTAACCATCGAGTGTTTCATAGTATAAAATACTCAAACCTAAAAATTAGGTATATAAAATACCCCAAGACCTAATGTCTCACACTGTTAACACATATCTTATCCCAGCTGCTTTATTCTCTCCCATCCCATTACATCTCATATGCACATCTCAAACCCCACTTCCTTATTTCCATCGCCCCTATCAAACTCCTCCATCTCATACAAATAAAATAACCTAAGAATCTCCAAACATCATCCTAAATCGTATGCAACACATATAATATCCATCATAGATAAGCAGATGAATCCATTCAAAATCGAACCAAAAACCATTTTGACTTAAGGCGCATGCACGAGTCTGCCAAGAACATGTCTGCAAGATCTTAGAGGATCTCAGGTAGGTATTTCGTGATTGCATGTTGTTGTTCTGGTTAATTCGAAACCAAGATATGGATTATAACATATTGTTGTTATAAATCCTTGATTGATTTCGTATATTAAAGGTGGTTTAAACCATTGCATTGATCTGTGATGATTAGAATTCGTGAGATCTATATAGATCTAGGCATGCATGTCTAAAACGAATTAAATCTGAGATTATACGTTTTAACACGAAATTAAGAGATAAACAGAGATCTATATGAGTGATTTGTTTTGCATTCGAGTCTAGATAGGTTTAAGAGACGAAGGGATTAGGTTAGTTATGATGGATTTGTTGTGGAGACAAAAGGAGATGGTAATAGGTCTGGTTCTCAGGTTTTGTAAAACAGTCACAATGTTTTCTGAAAACAAATAATGATGCATCGCAATGTTTATATGGGTCTTTCATCGCAATGTGAATAAAAGTCCTATCGCAATGTTTTTCTTTAAAACCCATCGCAATGAAAAAAATCCATCGCAATGTGAGAAAAAAATTGGCAGCATAACGACATAGATGCCATTCCGATAGGTCAAACCACCCATCGCAATGTGACTCATCGGAATGATTCCCATCGCAATGGGTAGGTCGAACCCATCGGAATGTGTTAAAAAACAACCCCATCGCAATCCATGTGAATGAAAGTGCCATCGGAAAGCCATCGCAATGCCTGCAGAAATCTTATCCATATCTGTACTTTTTCCGTTTTTCTAGGAACATGCATTTTCTGAATCTGTTTTTTCTTGGCAAATATGGGTTCATCTTCATCTTCATAAAATTACCAGAAAAAACATGTAAATGTTGTTAAAAAAACAGATAAGTAAACCTTGACCATGGGAAAACCATTTGACCAAGATATAATAGCCAGTTTTGACGAATAAATGGATATAATACCCATCAGACTCCATAATATTAACCATATGACAAATGTTTAGATGTGGACTGCTTGGATGGACAAGTGATATAACTTGACAAAGAACAAAGAACATGTGAAAGTAACAAAAAAAAACTTGTGAATATTGACAGAAAAACACAAACCGTGACAAAAAAAAATTAGATCGGGACCAAAGAAAAAAAAATAAAATTTAGACCACCAAATCGAAAACAATAAACACGATCCAAGGATTGAACCGAGGCTCTGATGCCAAATGTAGAAATGCTAAATCGGATCCGATGGTCTAATGTGGTGGTAGATGGTGGTGGAAGCCATTGTTGGCTTAGAGATAGAGAGAGAAGAGAGGTTGAATGTGTGAGAAATGAAAAATGTATTAAACTTGAAAAAGACACAAGCAACACCCCTCCTTGGAAGCTAAGGAGGGGTATATATAGTCACACACGCACCTTAAACTATACATCGAACCTAGTCTAGTCTAAGCGTGTGTGACTATGATAACTAATGGGAATTCTTAAATGTTGTCACATAAAGTGAGTATCCAACAAACTTATTGAGAAAATGAAAGGAAAGTCTGATTTGGGTAAACCAGCCGCTGTTCGTTAACCGAATGCGGTTAAATGTCCTAAATCATCTGTTTTGGGAAAACCCCCACAAAATTTGCCTAAGCTAGGAAATGATAAGAGCACAAATGTGATAGCACTAGGAATGTATAAGATGAACACTAGGCCCACTCAAACTAGAACATCGCGGTTACCTTAGAATATTAGGAAAACTAATCAACGCGTGTCTTCTTCTATAGGAGTAATCCCACTACTAGCGTTAGCGGACCACAACTTAAGAGCACTAGAATGCAAGATCAGGTCATGCCTAACAATATTCAAGGAAAGAAGTTGGAAGTAGAAGACCACCGTAGGAATTTTAAGTTTTCTAAGAATAAAACGTTTGTAACTGCATGTAATGACGGTTTGAATGTTATGACCTCGAATGTTGAATCTGCTTGTGTTAAATGTGTTAAATGTGTTTGTACTTTCAATCATGATGCTTTTGCTTTTAGTCATAATAGCGTGAATGCTAGAAATTAGGAAGCCTATTCTTGCGCCCACTAGTACTAGAAAACCCACAATAACTTTGAACCAATCCAATGCTCAACCACTTAAGAAACTAAGTGCGTTAGAATCCACTACTCTGCGTAAACAAAACAGGTTGAAGAAACTTTACGAGAACATGATTAGGACATGTAAACAGGGGTACTCGAGATTTACACCACCCGGATACAAATGGGTACCTAAGATAACCACTATTGTAATTGGGTCTATGAATGTTAGCTTGCCTTTAGGATTTGCATCTAGGCCTACAAATATTTTGGAACCCATTTCTATCAAAGGCTCCCATTTGTCAAACTCTACATTGTATTCTAATTCTTATGCAGCTCGTCGAAATCATTCTATTCATAATGGAATCCGGGTGCACAAAGCACATGACGGGCAATCTCAAGCTTCTCAATAACTTCGTGGAGAAGTTTCTAGGTACGGTACGGTTTGGAAATGATCAGTTTGCACCGATACTCGGATATGAAGACTTGGTTCAAGGGAATATTACTATCAAACGGGTTTATTACGTCTAGGGACTGAATCACAATTTATTCTCGGTTGGTCAATTTTGTGATGCGGATTTGGAAGTGGCTTTTTGGGAAACTACTTGCTATGTTAGAGACTACGATGGGAATGACCTTCTTATAGGTTCTCGTGGTTCTGATCTCTACACAGTATCTCTTCAAGACACATCTTCAACATATCCAATTTGCTTAATGGCTAAAGCTTCATCACCTCAAGCATGGTTATGGCATCAACGATTATCACATCTCAACTTTGACACCATCAACCTGATTTCAAAGAATGATATTGTGACCGGTCTTCCTAAGTTAAAATTCGTCAAAGACCATCTTTGTTCTTCTTGTGATTTAGGGAAAGCAAAACGAATGTCTTTCAAAACCAAGACTACCTCAAGCTCAAAAGGACGATTAGAACTTCTACACATGGATTTATGTGTCCCCATGCGTGTAGAGAGTATTAATAGGAAAAAGTATATTCTCGTGATTGTTGATGATTACTCAAGATATACATGGACTTACTTCTTAAGGTCCAAAGATGAAACACTGGAGGTTCTCAAAAAAATTCTCAAGATGATACAACGCAATCTTCAAGCTCAAGTCTTAACGGTCAGAACGGATAGGGGTACATAATTTTTGAACAAGACTCTGCAGTCTTATTTTCAAGAAGAAGGCATCGAACATCAAACATCTATTGCTCGAACTCCTGAACAAAACGGCGTTGTCAAAAGATGGAACCGTACTCTGGTTGAGGCAGCTCGAACAATGCTTTCTGCATCAAAATTACCACTATTCTTCTGGGCTGAAGCAATTGTCACTGCCTGTTATACTCAGAATCGTTCTCTCGTAATCCCTAGGCATGAAGAGACACCATACCACATCATAAATGGCAGAAAACCTACTATTAAATTCTTTCATGTGTTTGGATCCTTATGCTACATTATTAAAGACAGTGAAAATCTTGATAAGATTAAAGAAAAAGATGATGCATGTATTTTTGTGGGGTATGCTACATTGTCGAAAGGATATCGAGTTTACAACAAGAGACCAAGGATTATTGTCGAAACATTTCATGTGAACTTTGACGAATTACCACAAATGGTACTTGATCACAACAGCTCAAGTCCCGCACCTCAATGTCCAGCAATGACACCTACATAAAACAGTGTACGTCCCGTGCAAGAATGTCAAGCAAATATTCCTACAGCAGACTCGACGGATATGACACAAATGAATGAGTTGGTTGATTTATATGATCTAATGTTTGATGAATATTACTATGGAAACAATCAAGTTGTGTCAAAGCCTTCCACTGTCAATACTGCTGATGCACCCGAACAAAGTCAACAAGACAAGACTACACATACTTCAGCAACCGTTGCTCAAGAGATAATTCCATTGGATACTCAACAAACTCAAGAAACTATCATACAACCAACATCACCAACCGTCAATGCTGCAGAAGGAAACAACAATCAAGCAGTCGATGCACAGTCTGATGAAGACGAATTTATAAACCAATTCGGTACACCGGTACGCAAAGTCGGAGAGTCTTCTACTCAACATGTTGATTCGTCAAGCATGCACACATCCTATCAACGATATCCATCCACTCACCATTGGACACATGATCATACATTGGTACAAGTTATTGGAAATCCTTCACAACTGGTTCGAACATGCATACAACTCGAAACCGATGGCGATGTATGTATGTATTCACTCACCGTGAGTTTCACAATACCTACAAACATCAAACAAGCCATGATTGATCACGCGTGGATTGGATCAATGCAAGAAGAACTTCATCAATTTGAAAGACTTGGAGTATGGGAACTTGTTGATAGACCATATGGAACATCGATTCTTGACTTAAAATGGATCTGGAAAAACAAATTGGATGAAGAACAAACAATCATCAAAAACAAATCTCTTCTTGTGGTTAAGGGATACCGTCAACAAGAAAGAATAGATTTTGATGAATCATTTGCTTCAGTCGCTCGTTTGGAAGCATTTAAGATATTTCTTACTTATGTTGCACATAAGGGCTTCACGGTTTATCAGATGGACGTTAAAACTACTTTTCTCAACGGTCATTTGAAGGAAGAAGTGTATATGAATCAGCCGGAAGGATTCGTTGATCCTCATCATCCTGACAAAGTTTACCGTCTCAGGAAGGCTGTATATGGACTTAAACAAGCTCCACGGGCGTGGTACGAAGAACTATCAAACTTCTTGGTTTCCAAAGGACTCTCCAAATGTTCTATTGATCCTACTCTCTTTATTAATAAATATGGGGATGACATATTGCTGGTGTAGGTTTATGTTGATGATTTTATTTTTGGTTCTACGAACCCAAAACTTTCAAAACGTTTTGACACAACAGATTTGAAATGTCAATGATGGGGGAGCTAAGATTATTTTTAGGCCTCCAGATTAATCAATCCACACGTGGTATCTAACCAAGCTAAGTATGCTCAAGAGATACTTAAAAAACATGGTATGACCTCATGTGCTCGCGTTGGTACACCATTGTTGACCTCATCCCTAGATGCTAACTTGTACTCACCTTCCATAGATCAAACGCGATATCGCAGTATGATCGGGTTTCTCATGTACCTTACATCCAACATGCTTGATATTCATCATGTCACATGTTATTGTGCACGATATCAAGCTAGCCCTACTAAAAAGCACCTCAAGGAGGTTAAACGGATCTTTCGATACCTTAAGAATACCATTCACATGGGACTCTGGTATCTGAAGGAAACCAATTTTCATCTATAAGCTTTTTCAGATTCTGATCATGCAGGTTGCCTTGATACTAAGAAGAGCACTTCTGGTGGCGTACAATTTCTAGGGGAAGACAAGCTCGTGAGTTGGTCGTGAAAGAAGCAGGATTACACCTCTCTATCATCCGCAGAAGCAGAGTATGTGTCTTTATCCGCGTGTTGTGTTCAAGTCCTTTGGATGAGAACTCAACTCATGGATTATGGCTTCCACTTTTATAAAATACCTATGTATTGTGACTCAAATTCGGCCATAGCCATCACTTGTAATCCGGTTCATCATTCCCGCACTAAGCACATCGACCTCATATTTCACTTCATCAAGGAACAAGTGAAGCGTGGTATCGTGGAATTATACTTTGTCATAAATGAGTACCAGATAGCGGACTTGTTTACAAAATCTTTGTCGCAATATAGGTTTGAGTATCTCGTTGGTCTTCTTAGTATGACGTATATGACTCCAGAAGACTTGGA
Source organism: Glebionis coronaria (assembly GCA_025667525.1). NCBI lineage: Eukaryota > Viridiplantae > Streptophyta > Magnoliopsida > Asterales > Asteraceae > Glebionis > Glebionis coronaria. The sequence goes on from CM046881.1 coordinate 450,301,276, forward strand.
GGTTCTGACAAATGAAAGTGCTTGATATTTTCTCACAATGACTTCTAAGCGCATCACATCTTAGGACTCGGACTGTTGGAAATACGTTTTTCCAAGGAAAGTCTCGGTCACATCATTGTTAGCATAGATCACGAGCTATAGACTATTTAGGACATTGTAACTTGGAGTGACCTCCCTTTGGGGGAGATTGTTGGAAATACGTTTTTACGTATTTAGAAAGGATCGGTCACTCCAATGATATTGGGCTCGTGATCCAATATAGTCCATATATCCCACATGTAGGGTGGGCTATATAAACCCTCTCCTAGCATGTTAGGAGGGGTTGGTCATTTGTATTTCACATTCACTTAATCAACCTTATCTTTCTCTCATTTCTCTCTCTACCTTTCTCTCTCTAGTTCTTCATTCCTCTCATTTCTTTAGATCAATCAAACATGTTGGGACTTATATATCTTGAGTTGATATGACAAAAGAATATGAAGGACTTAATAATAAATAGTTAGCTTAGTAAGTAAGCTAGGGTTGTGATGTAACCCTAGTACCTCTATTATATAAAGAGGATTAGGAACACATGGTTATTGACTGATTCATATACAATGTAAACTAAAGGTGTGTGTGCGTTCCTCCTGGTGTCAAGTCTTTAAGGCACCAGGAGTAGTAGTTAGTAGCTTATTAGTAAGCAGTTTATGAATAAGAAAGCCTCGTTCATAACTTTGATTGTGCTTGTTATTATGTTCCGCTGTGCATTACAATCATTGTTATATATCCCAGACGAGTCTAGATCCTAAGACTCAACAAGTGGTATCAGAGCTTGTTGGCTCTCGATCTGGTTGATCTACAAGGTTTTCATGTTATTTTCTGTTTTTAAATAAATCAAGTTGCTGATCTAGGGTTTTTCCAACAAACCCTAGATGATTGTTGTTGTTCATCTGATGCTGTTACTACTATGTTATTGCTGCTGGAATGATGGTGATTGTTCTAGCTTTGGTGAGTTGATTCGTGAATCAACGATGAACCCTAGAATGATCTAAGGTGATGAATATTTCTGGCTGCTGTCATTCGTTTTAGGGTTTCCAAACTCTAGATCGATATGTTATCCTTGCGGTTGTGAGAAGGGCATATTCGTGTTCATTATGATGATTCTGCTAGCTTTGGTGAGTTGATCATTGATCAATGATGAACCCTAGCAGAATTATAACTTTCTGCCATTATTGCTGTTGTGATTTTCATTCTTAAGGTTTCGTTCTATTGAAACCCTAGACCACTGCTATAAAGGCAGCTTTAAAGCATGTACTTGTTCTCATATGGCTGTGTCAGAAAAATGAAGACGTAGAATGGGGGGAAGAGAATTGATTACAGATGTCATCCATGTGATTGGTGGTACTGCTACTCCTAGGTGTGTCCTGCTGATCACAAGAACATGGCTGCATCTGGTTATATGGTCCACGTTTAATCAACAGTAATATATTTTTGAACGTGATATATTCACGTGTGAACTGCTGCCAAGATGTACACATGAGCCGTGGTCCTAGTTTTCATTCGAGGGAAATGATTGTGGCACTTGAATGTTTTGGGCTGGACGTAAATTTCGTAAAGCCGTGAGATGAAAATCATGGTGCTCACGTGTGGAAAGCAAAAGAATGCATGGAGCAGATAAGAATTAAGAAAAGTCAAGAACGTGAGATTGCAGTTCCTATTTTCATGGGATCCAAGTTATACATGGGACGTTATACATGGAATATCACATGGAGATCGGATGGTGGTATCGTAAGTTTTTACTTTTCATATATTACGTGCGTATATATCCCTACACTATTGGTCAACTGTTGATTTAAAAAATATCTGGAAGATATTACACACGTGGAGGGGCTGTAGATGCTTGATCATATTCTTTCTAGTTTCTTGCGTAATTTATGCAAATCATATGCGTGATTTAAGGGGAAGATTATGCTCATGGTATGAGGTATTCATGGAAACAGCTTTGAGGAGTCAACCCTATTTCATAGGGATTTTATACCTTTGAAACAGTCGGTTCTTAATGGAATGAAATCCCTGGATGTTAGGGCTCATAATTTTCGCAATATATCTTTCATCTCATGTCAGACGTGTATACCAGGTTGGCTAGCCAAATTATAGGGATTGTAATACCTTCCTTATATAACTTTCTCTATTCTTTGGGACACACGTTATTCTGGTGCAAGGTTTCTAACAGGCTGGACGTGGATATGCATGCGAAAGGTATGGGCTGCGTGATATTAGGGAGCTGAGGATAATTGTGTTTGCATATGTATGACCTACGCAAAACAAGAAACAAAATATGAATGTTATTTTGAAGGAATTATGTTTCTTGTTGTCGTTGGACGTAGGCTGTAAATGGGCTATACATGCAGTTAGTTGTGAGACTTATGGATGCGATTTACTTAATTGAGCACATATGCATATGCTGAATGTATACAAATGGGCTGCTACTAATCAGGCCTATTATTTATTTGTGTGCTGATGGAATGTAAGTACCTTTCATATTTTTCCTTGAATCGTCAAATTATGACAGGTCAGCAACAACAACAAATTAGTGAAAGGGAAAAGTATCAGTAAAGTATTGATGGGAGATTATTTGATACTAGTGTTAGCAACAGTTTCAGCGACAGTGTGGTGACAACATGTTAAAAAAATGAAAAAAAAAATAGAAAAAAAAGAAGGGTTTTTGAGATGCTCCTGGTTGGCTATTTCTTACTACTGGTCGGTTCCTCCTGGACAGTTTCTACTGGTCGGTTCCTCCTAGTTGGTTCCTCCTGGTCGTTCCTACTGGTGATCTTGAACAATAAAGAGGTATATTGTTATTTCAAACGTTCAGTTTATGCTATAATTCTTGATTGGAACAGTTACATGCTCTTTTACAAATATTTGGGGGGCATATGATACCATACAGTTCATGATATGATCATCACAAAATTAGCATGATCATAAGCATCGAGTGGTTTCTGTTTGATCCGTCAGAGCTCACTGAGACTATCGGCCATTGCATGTGATCGCCATGCATATATTGATTACAAGAATTATACAAAGACATTTTATTACATGTTATTGTAATAAGCATGTCTTTTTCACACTGCATGAGTGGATGATCTATACTACTGAGTTCAAGATTTAAGAGATGGTTAGCCTATGGTTCCTACTGGTGAGTTATGGTTTCTTGACAAAGACAGTTGATTATTGCTTATTTGATGTTGGAGTTGATTTTCACAAACTTGTTATCTTCTTATATCTCAATTAGGTGAGCAATACACCTTGTCTTTGGACTAAATATATTGTTACAGCTTACAACTGGCTCATAGTTGTGAAGGTTACCAGTTCCCATGTACCAAAAACTGTTGGTGAGCAATACACCTTATCGTTAGATTAAATATATTGTTATAGCTAACAGCTGGCTTATAGTTGTGGGGGTTATCAGTCCCATGTAATAAAAACTGAGATGATATAAGACACAAGTTTGAAATATTTCACTTCTTCATAAAATTTGTTATACTTGATTTTCTTCATCAGTGATCACTCCAAGGAAGCCTACTGGATTCGACATGCACTTCTTAAGGGGAAGACGATCCTTTTTGAGTTGATGTGACAAAAAGGGGAAGAATGCATGGATCGAGGGGAAGCTTAGCCTTCATCTATATTAGCTTCAGGAGAAGCTCGTGCTTACTGGTTTTGTCAAATCAACTAGGGGAAGATTGTTGGGACTTATATATCTTGATTTGATATGACAAAAGAAGATGAAGGACTTAATAATAAATAGTTAGCTTAGTAAGTAAGCTAAGGTTGTGATGTAACCCTAGTACCTCTATTATATAAAGAGGATTAGGCACACATGGTTATTGACTGATTCATATACAATGTAAACTAAAGGTGTGTGTGCGTTCCTCCTGGTGTCAAGTCTTTAAGGCACCAAGAGTAGTAGTTAGTAGCTTATTAGTAAGCAGTTTATGAATAAGAAAGCCTTGTTCATAACTTTGATTGTGTTTGTTATTATGTTCCGCTGTGCATTACAATCATTGTTATATATCCCAGATGAGTCTAGATCCTAAGACTCAACAAAACACATCTACATTCCTAAGAAACTAAGGACCTTCAAATGGTATCAAGAGCCATGGTTGATTAGGTTGTTCTTGTGTTTGTTCATCATTGATTTGTCTATTTTGATTCAAAATCATTCAATCCAAAAACTTTTTTATGTTTTTTATGGTTTAATCTTGAAACGAATCATCTACATAGTTGTGGTAGTGATTTGGTATTGTTTCTTTGGTTAAAAACGCAAAACATTTAGGTGTTTGGATCATTTTTTAGCTTAAAATCTCGAATTGGTTGGGTTTTATCCGAAAAAAAGTGGAAAAAAGTGGAATTTGGGATAATTTTGTACTATTGCGACAATTTTTCCGTCGCAATAGCCTAGGGTTTGCATATTGCGACGGATATTGCGACAGCTTGTGAGTTATTGCGACAGTTTCTGAGCATATTGCGACGCATATTGCGACGTTGTTTGAGTTATTGCGACAACTTTTCTTTTGATATTGCGACACAGTTTGGTGTATTGCGACAGCTTTTTGAGTTATTGCGACAGCTTTGCGACAGGTGTTGGGATATTGCGATAGATCTGTTACTTTTTCAGATTGCGATGGCTATTTAATCAATATTGTGATATTTATTTATTTTTTTGTCCTTTATTGCAATGGTGTGTTTTTTTTTTCTTGTCCTTTTTGCAATGTATGATCTTCACATCCAAATTCCAACCAACAAAACCCTCAATCTAACCAAGACTCACGCTCGCACACTCACTCTCGACTCACTCTCGACCCAACATCACTCGACCCAAGACTAACAGCCAAGAATTAAACACAAACGTCACTCTGACTCACTCTTTAACTCGAGACCCTCAACTGACTCATGACACCCTCTTTCACTCCTCTCTTGAAACACTGACTCGAACCCCTCACACTCTCGACCCAGACCCTTAATTCAAACGACATATAACGACCACAACCAACCCCAACAGACCCTCGTACGAAAACAGACCCTCACTCGACTAGTAACCACAAACTCAACAGACCCTGACTCACTAAAACAAGAATCGAGACTTAACACAAACACTCTCGACCTCAAGACTCTTTAAAACATACTCAACCAAAAATATTTCACAAGACTCAAAATTTTTTCTGTTCTCAGAACCGTTCATACAAAACAAAGATCTGTCGAAGATCTTGTGCGTTGAACATATCATCATCAATCGCTGTGAGGAATTACCTCTATTATTTTTTCGAATATCACGAAAGATTTATAACTATTAAGTTATAATCTACTCTTTTACTCGGATTAAAAAAAATCACAACGAATTAAATCAAATTCATAAACCTACCCGAAATCTTTATTTGTTTAAGATCTTTATGCCAGGAGCTCAAGAGGGTTGATGTATGATGAGATGATCTATGGTATATGATTTGGATTCAATACTGGTTATGATTTGAATTAGATGAAGGAGTAATCGTTTAGATGATTGATGATTGAAATGGTGATGTGAGATTAGATTAGTTTGTACTTGTGGCTGAAAGAAAGAGGCGGAGCAATCTAGGTTGTTTTGGGTGGCTGAGGAAATAAACAAATATAGGGGCGGAGTTTTTTCAAGTTTATGATTAGGTTAAACTGCTTTAGGGTTACTTATTTATACCCCTGAACATTGACCGGGTCCTAAAAGTTCACTTGGGCCGAGCCCTTTCTCAATTAAACGTTTTTTCGACTGATTAATGGGCCAGCTTTGATTTTCACTTGGTCTTGTATTTTATTTCAATTTGATGGGACGAGTAATATATTATGGTGGTGTAGTTAAGCCAAATTTGTTACAAATGTTTTGATCATGGTTGTACTCGCATCGGGACTTGACTAAGTGATAACGTTTGAGCCGATCAAGAATTTATTGGGCCAAGATTTTATCAATTTGTTTACTCCGTATTATTTACGAATTGTTTCGGGCTTTATTTTTTTTGGCGTGAGCCGCGGTTGAATTGGATTCCGGTTTGTTTTATCAACGTTTGAGCCGACAACAATTATTGAGCCGAGAAAAGAGTTATATCATCAATCGAGGATTTTTTACGAGGTTTTACGGATCTTTTGTTGGTGTTGTCATATCCCGAGAATTTCCATTTTCTAAGTTTCTTCACGAATTGGTAAATTCCGAAAACAACCACAATCACAATTATCTTTCTTCGAAATTCAATGGAATCGTTGAAATCGACATTTCAAGAGGGAGAATTGCATATATTGCAAGACGATACAAGAAGCAGTCACAAGAGAATAGAATCAGGAGGAAAACAGGAACAAAGTAGCATGTCATATACAGATAATATTCTTCATATGTTGTCTGAAATGAATGCGCTAATTAACAATCCTGCTAACCGTTTTACGACTACTTCTTTAACCAACTCTAAGTCTAAGATTAAAGAGCTCGAATCGATCGTAGCTCAGCAATCCAAAGAGCTTGAGGATGCCAAAATTGAATTTTCAAAGAAAACGGAGAAATTTGAAACTTATTTTGAAAAACTTGAAAAGTCAAACGTTGTTCTTGAAAGAAAATTGGATCAAACTGTTCTAGATTCTAAAGCTGAAAAGAATAATCTTTTGAAACAAATTAAGTTGTTAGAATCTAAATTGGCATCCCAAGATGAATTGCTCAAAGAAAATGAGATCATAAAAGCTCAAGTTCAGGAAAAGGTTTTTGCTATAGTTGCATTGAAAAACGAATTAAGGAAAACTAAAGGACCTAGTGTGGACACTAAGCTTGAAAAACCATCAATCTTGGGGAAACCGCCTACAAATCAGTTCGTCAGACAATCGGTTGTCAGACAACCTACTGCATTTAGATCTGAGCGATCTCAATCCTCGAGACCGCGGTTTGCCTCCCAAGTTGATTTGGTTCATCTTTCTAGACCAGTCACTCCAGCAACTAAGTCCAATGTGACCAAAACAGCTTTAGCAAGACCTAATCACATCATTGCCTCTAGTCTCCCTAGACATAGTCCAAAGAACACGTCTCAAACTAGTTCAAATGACGTTCGCCATACTTTTGGTCTAAGGGAAGCTAAGCTTAAGACACAAGTAAGAAATAGGAATTTCAAACCTAGTCAGATGCCTTCTAGTTTACCCAACACTGCTCACCGTAGCATGTCACTTCCTAGGAGCATCAATCAATCGTCCAGGAATTCTAGATCTTACTCGGACATTAAATATGCTACTTGTAAAACATGTAGAAAATGTGTCTTTACGACAAATCATGATTCTTGTATCAAGAAACTACTTAATGAGGTGAACTCCCGTGCTAGACTTAAATCCCAGTGGGTTGCTAAACTCAAACACATTGGTAAAATGTGGCGCCCACTGGTAGAACTTTCACTCTTGTAGGAAACGAGTGCCCTTTAACTAGGATAATCTCCTATTCTACTAAGACTGCTAGGGAGGAAATTGAAAAGGATGATACGTCACTTAAGAATGAACTTAAGGTTTTCTATAGAAGGAAACGTTTGCCAACTAAGACAAGTGAATCATCCCCTCAGGACACCTCTAGCACAAGAAAAGACAAATGTGAACCCCCACTTGCTTCTAAACTAGATATCGGTAACCCATATCAAAGCATGCAAATTCCTAATGAGAATGCAAGTACCAAAGTTGATGTTCCAAAAGAACGAAGCGGTCCGATCGTTGTATATCGTTCAACTAAGGATACTCTTAGAGTTTGGTTTCTGAAGAAGCAGATATCGGAGAAACAAGAGTCTCATGGGATTCATGGTTAAGTTTACCAAAGGCTTACACTCGGATCACAGATTGTAACCCGTGCTTAAAAGAAAGGAAAGTTTATCACCGATGATAAACTTATCCTTACAACGAGAAATTAATTTTTCTCGGGCACGAGCTATTATTAAAATTATTCAAAGATTTTAAGCTCGTGTACATGGCTCACATTCAAATCACAGTCTGTGACCCGAACTTCAGAGAAAGGGAAGTTTATCTACGCAACGATAACTTACCCTCAAAACGAGAAATTAACTTTTCTCGGACACGAGCTTTCATTAAAACTATTCAACGGTTTTAAGCTCGTGTACATGACTTATAGTCACATTACAGACTATAACTCGATCTTCAAAGAAAGGAAAGTTTATCACCGATGATAAACTTATCCTTATAACGAGAAATTAATTTTTCTCGGGCATGAGCTTATATGAAAAACATTCTAAGTTTTTAAGCTCATGCACTATGGCTCCTCGTTAAATGACAGACGATGACTCGGACTTCAGAGTCAGGGAAGTTTATCTACGCAACAATAACTTACCCTCAAAACGAGAAATTAATTTTTCTCGGACACAAGCTTATCCTAAAACCATTCAAAGGTTTTAAGCTCGTGTACAAGGCTCATAATTATATATCAGATGATCACCCGATCTTCAAATAAAGGAAAGTTTATCGCCGGTGATAAACTTATCCTTACAACGAGAAATTAATTTTTCTCGGGCATGAGCTAATATTAAAAACATTCGAAGTTTTTAAGCTCATGCATAATGACTTACAGTTAAATATCAGATTGTAACTCGGATTTCATATTTAGGATAGCTTATCTTTAAAGATAGCTTATCCTCATAACGGGAAATTAAATTTTCTCGATCATGAGCTTGTATTAAAACATTCCAAGTTTTAAGTTCAGAAAGGAAATTGTATCTTTTAAATAAGAGAACTTTTCCTCATAACGGGAAATTCATCTTTCTCGGTGATGAGCTTTACGTTAAAACATTCAAAGTTTTTCAAGCTCGTGAAAACGACTTCTAAGTAAATGTCAACTTAGGACTCGTTCTTCAGTTAAAAGGAAAGTTATCGCCGATGATAAACTTATCCTTAACAACGGGAAGTTTACAACTTCTCGGACTTGAGCTCGTTTTGTAAGATATTCAACATCTTAAGCCCAAGTAATTGGTTTTCAAAACAATGAACACAATTTTTCGATAATTTCTCAAAAGGTTTTTCTAAATCTTTCAAAATTGTGTGTTCAAAAAATGTTTTGATAAAAAGAGCATGTCTTCTGGAATCGATAATATTTACGATACTAGAAATGTCATTCAGTAATGACACGGGGTTATAAATAAAGTTCGATCAGAAGTTCAAACGTTTTAAAACATGCTCAAAATGGCTTGCTATTATTTCTGATAGTAACCCGCTTTTCACTTTAAAGTCAAGCTTTTCACCGGAAAGCTTTGACTCAACAACGGGAATTAATTTTCTCGGGCATGGTTTACTTTATAACCATGTAAGGGATTGTGTTTACGTAATAACACAATCTAACACGAATATATGTACGTATCAGTGCATTTATTTGTTAAAACAAGAGAAATCTTGTTTTTATGAAGTTATCATCTCCACCAACCGTAGCAATTTACAATTGATATCTACATACTCGACGATGCGACTATTCAAACAGCGACTACAACTCTTTCAATAGAACACGGGTCAACAATTGAGGGGAAGCAATTGTCCAGCATTCAGAATCCTTGATGCCGAGAGTGCCAAGTTCACATATTGGTGTCAAGACAACGATATCAATCATACACATGGAGTCAAGAGATAACTTCAGACGTGATGAGGTGACCAACATTCGTGAACAAGAACCATGTGCTTCTTTCATATGATGTTCTCCATCATTCAGGTCCAACCTCATAAATCGCTAATCTTGTGAATTCATTATCATATATGATCTTTGCACGTGATAAATACCTTACACTTGTGTTTGAAAGGTTTTATTTACGTTTCAATTACACCCTCATTAATTTGAGGGGGAGCTTGTGTAATTCATGAAGATAATTGGACTTGCATTTTTCTTCCCAAATTTTCTTAAAATACTATTAAATCAATTGATATTAAAAACATTGATTGGGTTAATATTTTTAATATGGGGGAGAAAATGTGATTTAATATGGGAAATGATTAATCACAAATGGTTTGACTTAACGTGCTAGCTCATCCCGACATGTGTGAAATGTTTTCGGATATCGTGGCATATGTTAAGGGGGAGCAAAATGGATTTGCACTTCAAAATGGATTTCATGGTGACATACACTTACCCAAAACATTTCTATTCACGAGGGTGAAGATTGTAGTGACATAAGGATGGTAGGATAGGTTAAAGTCCAATGATTCTTCTAGAACCAGAGGAATCTTCCCAAGGACATTCCATAGCTAGAAATAGTAGTCCTTAGGAAAGATGGAGAAAGATTGTGAACGTAGCTGATTGCCGACCAAGTACTTAAGTTAGCACTGGAACAATCATAACAAGGTGCTAGTTATGACGTATTGGTAAGCATTGAAGGGGCTGAAGAATGAAAAAGAATTTTAAAGATAAAGGGTGTAAAGAAAGAAGCCCTCCTTACAACTTAGGCAGAAACCGGGTCAATACATATGCTATTAAGATCATTGTTTAATGATTCTTGATATTGAAGACAGACATCATGGACCCAGTGATGCAAGGCACAACCCATCCCAACTAACTCAGATATCTCTTAAAAGATATTTGTTTTAATCACAGGGAGACAACACATTATCTATTGATTTATTCACTCTGAATAAATTGGTATTGAAATGGTGGCACTCCTCTCCAGCCTCCGATCACTAAAAAATCAAAATGCACGATTGAGTCTAGAGCCATTTGAGATCATCAAATATCTCATTAGGACACACTTTCATATTTCCTTGCTTCCTCACACACTGTGAAAAGTAAGAAAGATCTTAAGAGTCCTACGCAAAATCTTCATGATCTTGCCTGAACATCCGAGTAATACGAAAGTATTTACAATGAATATGGAAATCCTTCTTGAGCGAATATCAAAAAGCTCATGGTAGGTGACTTGTGCGATTCTTTATGAATCAAACTTGTGATAACTGGAAAGCAATAGTGGTTTAATTCTTAAATGAATTTAAACACGTTCTAGGCCTCTACACAATATCTTAGTGATCTTGCCAGAACACTCAGAGTGATACCTTAGTGTTCACAGTGATGAGTGGAAATCCTTCTAGTGTTAACCTCAAACATCACTTGGTAGGTAACTTGCAAGATTCTTTACGAATCAAGCTCGTGACAACTGGAAAGCAACGATGGTGCGGTTCTTAATTGAATTTCACTTGTTCCAGGAACATGAATTGACGGCTTCAAATCATAAGGATAATATTATCCAAATGATTCACTCTTTATGTTCGCAGTCAGCTTTGGACGGTCGAATAAAGAGAACGGGTTTACCCGCGAAATCTTGTCAAGGAGGTTCTTAATTGAAACTACCTGTCACAAGTATGATATTTTTATATCATCCAACGGTTTTCACCGACAGGAGGTAAAATGCTACCGAATTAGAATGAAATGTTCAAAGCCATTTCATCCGTGTATATGTTTTGTTGCTAACTGTCTTATGCAGCGTAACAAGAAGGTGGCATTGCGGTGTACTATCCGAAAAGAAGTCGTCCTCGCATGCTTATACTTTATGAACTTAACTTCAACAAATTCAAGAAAGTCTAAAAGTCAAGTCTTCCGCTGTATCAATCTCTGAAACTTTCAAGAATTTATAAAAGTATAAGTATGTGGAACATAAAGTCACGAGGAGGCAAATATCACAAGTGATGAATGCACAAGGTCAAATCAAGGACACATGTTCAAGACCAAAGTCAAAGATCTCATCAGCATATTCACAAGAACAAGATCGAAGACTCAAGCATAGTATGCTAGGTTTAAGATTTTGTAAAATGGTGTGACCTCCCTTTGGGGGAGATTGTTGGAAATACGTTTTTCCAAGGAAAGTCTCGGTCACATCATTGTTAGCATAGATCACGAGCTATAGACTATTTAGGACATTGTAACTTGGAGTGACCTCCCTTTGGGGGAGATTGTTGGAAATACGTTTTTACGTATTTAGAAAGGATCGGTCACTCCAATGATATTGGGCTCGTGATCCAATATAGTCCATATAGCCCACATGTAGGTTGGGCTATATAAACCCCCTCCTAGCATGTTAGGAGGGGTTGGTCATTTGTATTTCACATTCACTTAATCAACCTTCCTTCTCTCATTTCTCTCTACCTTTCTCTCTCTAGTTCTTCATTCCTCTCCTTTCTTTAGATCAATCAAACACATCTACATTCCTAAGAACTAAGGACCTACACGGACCTCAAATAAGGAAAGTTTATCACAGGCGATAACTTATCCTTCTCAACGAGAAATTAATATTTCTCGGTCATGATCTTCTCATAAAAAATTCAAAGTTTTTAAGTTCATGAAAAATTACTTCTAAGTAAATGTCAGCTTAGAACTCGGACTTCACCATATGGAAAGTTTATCACGGATGATAACTTATCCTTCACAACGGGAAATTAACTTTTCTCGGTCACGAGCTAGTCACAAAACATTCAAAGTTTTGAGCTCATGTAACTCGGAATTTATTTTAAAACCGTTGAACATAATTTTTCAAGAATTTCTCAAAAGTTTTTTCTAAATCTTTCAAAATTGTGTGGTTTTTATATCTAAAAAATGTCATATGTTATTTTGATGCCTTTAATGTTGTTGGGTACATCTCAGATATTGTCATACTTTATGTATCCAACACATTCCAAAAACGGTTTAAAACTGTCATATGTAATATACTCTATCGGATAAGGCATCTCAACTCCGTACCTCAACATATTTTGTGGTGTCGTTTTTTCAGAATGTTGTCAAATTTTTGTCTCAAGACACACATATTGTAACACCCCATTTTGATAATGGAATGCCACGCGTAATTATGGCGTGTCATCAAAGCATACAAGGATAAATGTATAAAACATTACATGACCATAGGGATAACCAGAATCAAACATCGGTTCCCAAACATAAGCCCAAAACATAAAAAAAGCAAAAGAAATGAATGAAAGACTAAACAAGCATAAGTATATGAAGGCAAAAAGGAAAAGAAGTCTCTAGCAGCTTCCATCCTATGCACGTCCTCCAAATGCTCGAGTCTTTCCTAGGGTACCTGCCGTTTTGGGATATGGAAAGGAAAGTAACGGCTGAGCAAAATGCTCAGTGCACGGATATAGACATAGTATGAATGACTAAGCATAATAAAGACTTAATAGCAACGGAAATGTATAAGTCCTGGAAAACCTGGAACAGGTTCATAAAACTGGTTTTATAGTTTGAAAAGCCTTATGTTTATCTTAAGAAAACTGTTTAACATATTTTACCATTAGCCAATATAGGTCATGAAAATCCACCGTGCATGAATACTTGGAGGGGTGACCTCATCATGCAAATTAGAGGGGCTGCCTCTAATTTAATATACTGGTTCTGGGTAGGAGGGATCAGCTCCTTGTGAAGGATGCAAGGCACACACCACATTTACCATGAAATCCTGACTGAAAACATGTAACTAGGATGCACCCATACGCCCCACATGATAAATATAATAATATGGCCAAAAGCTGAAGGGACGCCACAAGCAATCACTCCGCCGTGGTGAAGTCATAACACCAGTGCCTCTAGTGTTATGGTTATGATACCTCCATAACTAGGTAAAACTGGTCATGCATGTATATAGCCTTAGGTATTCTAATTAACATAAGCATTTCAAAAACATATAAAACCAATACTGGAAAAACAGTTTGCTGCATACGGGGAATCCTAATAAGGAAAGAATGTCCATACTGAAAGGACGGGAATCCGTACCTTATGTCCAGTGAACGAAGAAGACGAACTGAGAGGAATCCTACTTCCGTATCACTAATGCTACATGAATACATACGTGAATAAGTATCTGCTTATAAAATACGTAACTGGTTTTATGTCATGTCTTAGCTTATTTTATATGTTCATATCATGTTTTACTGTTTAAAGCCTTAAACTGTGTTTATCTTATATTATGTTTACTCTGACTAAGTATTTCTGGTATTTCATGTATTATTATACTTACTGTGTAATAATAAGTAACTTTCCAAAAATAGCAGGTTTCCTAAAATAGAAAGTTTCCAAAATCAGAAAGTTTCCAACAATAGAAAGTTACCAAAAATAGAATTACTGCTTAAAATAGATAAGTTTCTAAAAATAGAAAGTTTCCATAAATAGATTAGCTGTCTTAATTAAATAAGTTTCTAAAAATAGAAAGTTTCCTTAATTAGATATAAGCTGATTAAATAAGCTAATTATATAAGTTTAAGTGTTTCTTGATTAATATTCTAAGTCATAATGATATAAGGTATAGTTTATTAATTATTACATGTAATTTAAATAAACTATATATTAAAAGTATTTAATTAAATATATCATGTTTTAATTAAATAAAAAGGTAATAGTACTTAGGTTAAAACATGTATTAATATTTATCATTAATATAACCTAAGTCATGATAATTAATTTATTATAAGTCATGTTTAATAATTAATTAATAACTATAGTATAAATTAAATACTAAAAAAATACTTAGGTTAAAATCATGTATTATTAATTAATAATAATAAACCTAAGTCCATGTTTTTAATTAAATTAATTATCTAGCATGTTCAGTCAGTTTAATTAATCTTGTAATAATAATAAGTAATGATTTATTAATTTAATTACCTTGTAAAATTAATAAACATGTAAAGATAACTAACTTGTAAAAATAATAACATGTACTCTTGTATTATTTATTAAATCGTGTCGAAAACCTTACCCGTGAAATCCCGTGAAACTCGTTTTATGTTTAAAAATAGGCTGAACCAAACAGCCCCTTAATTTCTAAACAGTTTGCCAAACACCCCTTAAGTCTGTTTTTAAACAGTTTGCCAAACATCCTGTTAAACCCGTAGCCAAACACCCCCTGTCCCTGCAAAGTTTCCCCCGACAGTGGGGAATTCCCCCTGTTTGTTATCAGTTTCCACCGAGACCTTACAAGTCTCGGTTCCCACTGCCTGATCACAAATTACCACTGGCCGCAGCAAGTGGTTTCCCCTGCTCGCTCGTTGGGTTACCCTCGCCAGAACAAAACCAAGCCAGCACCCTTTAGGGTTGCGACTGGTGGGAATAAGGTACCACCGAGACACATGAGTGTCTCGGTTTGTGTGCAACTGGCCAAACGACACCCTTCCCCTAATAACATCTCGTTTTAACATGTTTTAAACCCAATCAAATGGATTCTTGATTTAATTAATCACAAGAAACAATTAATCAAAAGGAAAAATAGTTACTCACGTTTTTGTTTAGGGTTAGGAACAAAACACGAACCCCAATCCTGCTCTAGATCACCATGGCTGTTTTCCATTGGTGTCTTGATGAAACCGTCGACCAGAAAAGAAGAAGAAGGGAAAAAAATAGGCGGCTGTGTTTATTTGTTTTTAGGGTTTTTAAGATTTGTCTCAAAAAATGTATAACCCCCCCCCCCCCCCTCTCTTTTCCTTTTTAGCCGTCCAACCCCAAATGGGCCTAGAGCCCATGTTTTTCCCTCTTGCCTTTCTTGTCTAAACAACCCAAAATGGCCCTTTTCCATTATATATTATTCGCGTCTTGTTTAAATGGTACGCGTAATCGTATTTTAAAGTGTCGTGAATTCTCGTAGTTATTTTTTTATACGTGTTAAAAGTGAACATTACGTACGTAATTACTTATTGTGTAAATTAATATACGTAGTAATAATAATCGTTTAAATGTCCGTGATTTCGTGTTACGTAGTTTACGTAATTTAATTAGTATTCGATCGTGACCTAATATATTTATTCGTGTTCGTAATAAATATATATACGTAATTAATATTAGCTCGTGATTAATTACGTTCATGATTTCATGATCGCATGTTCATGATTAATTATTGTTTAGATAATTATTGTGCGTTCGTACGTAATAAATACTTATCGTGTTCTAACACGTACGTAATACGTAAAATTCTTATACGTGAACGTAATCATACTATAAAAGGAAAGTTTTAATCTAGTACGTACGATCTTAAGGGTACTATTCATGGTAAAAGCATGCGGGTTTTACAACTCTTCCCCCCTAAAAAGAATAATTCGTCCCCGAATTATAGATAACGTACTGAAAGAGAAACATACCCGAATCAACTGAGAGGGTATGTAAGATTAATGAACGTACAGGTGACATGGTAGGAGGAACGTGAAACGTGACATGTCTTGAAAGGACATGGAACGTGACGTGACTGAAAGAACATATCTAATTGATGAGAGAAAACGGATAAAAGTCCGGATGAACTTGTCCGTTTCCAAGTGGCCTCCCTCTTGGAACGGTTCCTTCAGAAGATCTTGACACAAATGATAAATCTTGGTCCTCCTGACCTTGACTTGGAATACGAAGAAATTCTTGGTTATCAACGGAAGGTAGATCCCCCTAAATTCGATCGAGGAAAATAAGAGTTAACGTGCTAGGGTAACTGAAACGTTACGATGCAAGACAATCTGACTTAACTGATAATTAGAAACGATGTGCGAGACATAAAGAAACGTAGTACGTGAAAATTTTGAACGTGATACGTGAAAAATTTTGAATGTGCTATGTGGAGATATGGCGAGTGTAGTATGAGTAAACATATCGTGATCCATGATACGTGTAACATATCTTGATCATGATATGAGGAACGTGGAATGAACATGACATGTGAAACATATCATGATCATAGAATACAATGGCGGTAACGCCAAATGCTACAAGGTGAGACGTGGAATATGACGTGAAACGTCTATATGATGATGGAGAGTTATACTAAACTTGGGTCTGGTCTCTCAAGTTCTTGCAAAACTTCCCAGAACGAAATGAACGTAAAATCGTAAGCCCAGATATGATCATGAACGTGAATAGTGTCATGAACGCGAGCGCGAAAGCAAGTCGTGGAATCAGAATGAAGACGTGAAGTAATTCAGGAGTACAATTGCGAATCTTTGTCTGACCCGATAGCTGAGGGATTACCAAGTGGTCAGATGAGCCTCGGCTGGAACATGTCCGATCAATCTGTTGGTTCTACAATCCTTGTGGATGTAAGGATTCTGCAGACTTGATCAAACTGTTTTCAATAACCCAGATAGCATCATGCTTCTTCTGAGTTTGCGTTAATCTGGTAACCAAAATCCGTGGAGATCTTGTCACATTTCAATTCACAATTTTAGATGATGAAAAACATCCCAGTCTGTTGGTGTCCTATCTTAACCTGTTGGTATGTCAGGTACTTAGATATGAACGTAAGTGTATCTTGCTTCGTAGAACTTGATACATAGGAGTTTGCGAAACTCTGAGTCTCTAAATCTAGACTTCTCTTAGCGTAGGATTTTCTAGAACACCTAATGTAGTGTAGGGTTCTCTCCTTTACGCATAAGCTGAGTCATGGTAAGATTAACCATAGAAACCCATGTGATTCAGCGTGTCACTGTAATCAAACATAATTGATAATGGAAAATTTTCTAGGGTAAAATTTCTCTTGTCATAGAATTTACAACATAGTGCAGATATGGTCTTCCTGTTCTTCTTCAGGCTTAAGGAAATCAGATTATCCTTAATGAAAACACTGATGAATTTGCTATGAGTTCATGGAAACTCATTCTTATAATGCCATTGGAGCATTGATGAGACAAATTTAAAATCATAAATCTAGCATGACCGAGTCGTGTACGAATAGCAGTCATGGACATGTCCTGCTTTTTCACTCGTCACTGTTGGCAGGATGATCATGAGTTCAATCTTGGAAAGGTGATTAACACCATAAGGTCGATTGGACATGTTGTCAATACGTGGAGGAGAATAACGGTCATGAATGGTGATTTGTTTAAATCAACGGTAGTCGAAACATAATCTCATGGTACCGTCCTTCTCCTTGTAAGTTCTTCTGGAATGTATGGGAATATGTTGGAATAATCATCTGTCAGCTAGAAAATTTTAGCGACCACGGCTAACAACGCACATGCTTGTAAGCATAGATAATTTGTACAGATTTTCCTGATGGAAAATCAAGCTGAATGTATTCAGGAGCCTGAACATTACTGTACATAATTATGAATCGTAGCATGGTGTGCTGTTCATAGTCCATAATTAAGATAGAATTAATCTCGTGTCTGTCCGAGGAAATGCGTTAGCAGCTTGGATCTCATCATTAAGTTGGAGGAAAACCTTCGTATACGTGGGAATACGAAAGGCGTCCTTCATGGTCATGAATATATGAAATATGGTTAAACAAATGAAAGTGACATCGGCAACGTGACAGTTCTCACAAATGCGCCGGTAATGGTATTGAAATTCTTGTGGCCTGACTAATACATGGCACAACAAAATGGATATACCCTTGGAGGATACCCTGAATTTCTTAGAAATGTTCCATAGTTGGACGTGAGTCATGTGTCTTGACTCGTGTCTTGGAACTATAAGCATGACATATGTCTTGACTGGTATCTTGACATGTGTCCTCAGAAAGTATACGTGAGACATGTGTCTTGACTGATGTCTTGACATGTGTCTCGAGACGTAAAATAATAGAACTACAATATTAGGTTATTATGCCAGACTTGGCGGATCGGTTGGACTACTGATCCTTTGTATGTCTGATCACGTCCGCGGCCGGAGTCTCGATTGCGATTTCTAGGATAGTTGTTGTCATAGTAGTGGTTACTATCGTCCTGTCTGTCAGTTCCATGATGGTCATTCTCATGACCGTGATTCATGTAACTATTCAGCTGAGTGGCCGGCTGATACCGGTTTGCACTCATATGGCTGAAATGACAACTGAATGCGTGTGACATGTAACTAAGAATTTGGGACAATGATTGATGAAAATCGTCTGATGGTGAAGTATCTTCTCGTCCAATAGCTTTGCTCTGGCGCCTTTGTCTTCGTCTTGTAGGATCTCCAGGTTGTGAACAGCATCAGCATCTCGTAGCGTCTCCGAACGTCAGCAGCATCAATCTTTAGTAACAACTCCCAGTTATGAGCGGCATCAGCAATCTTGTAAAATATCAGCAATTGAAAATACGCCTGAGGTGATTCAGAATCGACTAGCGAATACTCGTGAAGTATTGCAAGTGAAATACACATGGATTAAGGTACGTGTAATACACATGAAATACGGTACGTAGAGTACACGTGGAATGCACATGAAATGATCGGTATGGGGTCGATCATTTATCATGATTTAAGGAAAGTATATCGGTTAAACGGTTAGGAAAACCATCATGATAACCTGGCAATGCTAGTATATACCTCATTCTGGTTGCATAGAGAAACGTTAAAGTGTGGTTACACAAACTTCAAGTTGATTTGCCTGAAAGCATGATCAATGAAAACCAACCATGACTATCATGAAAACATAATTTACATGAATTTGCATGAAAGCAAAGACAACAAAAGAGACGTAAGACATAATCACGTGAAGACCATGTCATTATGAAGAAACATGAAACAACTCAATGTGAAAGAGTGTATAACATAATCAGCATGAAACCGAAGTTAACCATGATAGTATGACAGCATACTTGACATAAAAACATAATAACTTATGAGGGGACATGAAAAAAAAATTATGCCAATAAATCATGAGAAAAATTTTATGCATGAAAAACAGTGCATAAATGTATAATGTAGTTTATAAAAACTTTTATCTGTGCGAGGGGACGCCTATGGGTCGATCCCAAAACAAAAGACATGGCGAGGGGACGCCTATGTGTCGGTCCCAAAGTTAAAAGTTTCGATAAAAGCACATGCGACTAAATAGGGCCAGTCATGTACCAACCATTACTTAGTCATAATCCCTGCAACAATGATACATGAAACATAAATAAATGAAACTCAGTTGTCAAAACTTATCTAGAAAAAAAAACTTATGTGACTAATTATGAACTATTGAGGTTGAGTCCACATAGTCACGGTTCACGAGGAACGTCATGCATGAAACAATGACACATAATTAAATATGAATGACGGTTGTCCATCCATATTAGTACAACATAATCGATGAAAACATCAAGGTTAAAACCTCAAGGTGCTGAAAACATCATGGTTAAAACAACAATGCGTTGAAAACATCAATACGTAGAATAACAAACGTTGGCTTAGGAAGCTCCTGGTGACTACCCACTAGTCACAAGTCAAGTTTTAGAGCCTACAGGTCAAAGCCTTGGCTCCGATACCATAATTGTAACACCCCATTTTGATAATGGAATGTCACGCGTAATTATGGCGTGTCATCAAAGCATACAAGAATAAATGTATAAAACATTACATGACCATAGGGATAACCAGAATCAAACATCGGTTCCCAAACATAAGCCCAAAACATAAAAAAAGCAAAAGAAATGAATGAAAGACTAAACAAGCATAAGTATATGAAGGCAAAAAGGAAAAGAAGTCTCTAGCAGCTTCCATCCTATGCACGTCCTCCAAATGCTCGAGTCTTTCCTAGGGTACCTGCCGTTTTGGGATATGGAAAGGAAAGTAACGGCTGAGCAAAACGCTCAGTACACGGATATAGACATAGTATGAATGACTAAGCATAATAAAGACTTAATAGCAGCGGAAATGTATAAGTCCTGGAAAACCTGGAACAGGTTCATAAAACTAGTTTTATAGTTTGAAAAGCCTTATGTTTATCTTATGAAAACTGTTTAACATATTTTACCATTAGCCAATATAGGTCATGAAAATACACCGTGCATGAATACTTGGAGGGGTGACCTCATCATGCAAATTAGAGGGGCTGCCTCTAATTTAATATACTGGTTCTGGGTAGGAGGGATCAGCTCCTTGTGAAGGATGCAAGGCACACACCACATTCACCATGAAATCCTGACTGAAAACATGTAACTAGGATGCACCCATACGCCCCACATGATAAATATAATAATATGGCCAAAAGCTGAAGGGACGCCACGAGCAATCACTCCGTCGTGGTGAAGTCATAACACCAGTGCCTCTAGTGTTATGGTTATGGTACCTCCATAACTAGGTGAAACTGGTCATGCATGTATATGGCTTTAGGTATTCTTATTAACATAAGCAATTTAAAAACATATAAAACAAATACTGGAAAAATAGTTGGCTGCATACGGGGAATCCTAATAAGGAAAGAATGTCCATACTGAAAGGACGGGAATCCGTACCTTATGTCCAGTGAACGAAGAAGACGAACTGAGAGGAATCCTACTTCCGTATCACTAATGCTACATGAATACATACGTGAATAAGTATCTGCTTACAAAATACGTAACTGGTTTTATGTCATGTCTTAGCTTATTTTATATGTTCATATCATGTTTTACTGTTTAAAGCCTTAAACTGTGTTTATCTTATATTCTGTTTACTCTGACTAAGTATTTCTGGTATTTCATGTATTATTATACTTACTGTGTAATAATAAGTAACTTTCCAAAAATAGCAGGTTTCCTAAAATAGAAAGTTTCCAAAAATAGAAAGTTTTCAAAAATAGAAAGTTACCAAAAATAGAATTACTGCTTAAAATAGATAAGTTTCTAAAAATAGAAAGTTTCCATAAATAGATTAGTTGCCTTAATTAAATAAGTTTCTAAAAATAGAAAGTTTCCTTAATTATATATAAGCTGACTAAATAAGCTAATTATATAAGCTTAAGTGTTTCCTGATTAATATTCTAAGTCATAATGATATAAGGTATAGTTTATTAATTATTACATGTAATTTAAATAAACTATATATTAAAAGTATTTAATTAAATATATCATGTTTTAATTAAATAAAAAGGTAATAGTACTTAGGTTAAAACATGTATTAATATTTATCATTAATATAACCTAAGTCATGATAATTATTAATTATAAGTCATGTTTAATAATTAATTAATTACTATAGTATAAATTAAATACTAAAAAAAATACTTAGGTTAAAATCATGTATATTAATTAATTATAATAAACCTAAGTCCATGTTTTTAATTAAATTAATTATCTAGCATGTTCAATCAATTTAATTAATCTTGTAATAATAATAAGTCATGATTTATTAATTTAATTACCTTGTAAAATTAATAAACATGTAAAGATAACTAACTTGTAAAAATAATAACATGTACTCTTGTATCATTTATTAAATCGCGTCGAAAACCATACCCGTGAAACTCGTTTTATGTTTAAAAATAGGCCGAACCAAACAGCCCCTTAATTTCTAAAACAGTTTGCCAAACACCCCTTAAGTCTGTTTTTAAACAGTTTGCCAAACACCCTGTTAAACCCGTAGCCAAACACCCCCTGTCCCTGCAAAGTTTCCCCCGACAGTGGGGAATTCCCCCTGCTTGTTATCAGTTTCCACCGAGACCTTACAGGTCTCGGTTCCCACTGCCTGATCACAAATTACCACTGGCCGCAGCCAGTGGTTTCCCCTGCTTGCTCGCTGGGTTACCCCCGCCAGAACAAAACCAAGCCAGCACCCTTTAGGGTTGCGCCTGGTGGGAATAAGGTACCACCGAGACACATGAGTGTCTCGGTTTATGTGCAACTGGCCAAACGACACCCTTCCCCTAATAACATCTCGTTTTAACATGTTTTAAACCCAATCAAATGGATTCGTGATTTAATTAATCACAAGAAACAATTAATCAAAAGGAAAAATAGTTACTCACGTTTTTGTTTAGGGTTAGGAACAAAACACGAACCACCACTCCTGCTCTAGATCACCATGGCTGTTTTCCATTGGTGTCTTGATGAAACCGTCGGCCAGAAAAGAAGAAGAAGGGAAAAGAAATAGGCGGCTGTGTTTATTTGTTTTTAGGGTTTGTAAGATTTGTCTCAAAAAATGTATAACACCCCCCCCCCCCCCCCCCCCGTCTCTTTTCCTTTTTAGCCGTCCAACCCCAAATGGGCCTAGAGCCCATGTTTTTCCCTCTTGCCTTTCTTATCTAAACAGCCCAAAATGGCCCTTGTCCATTATATATTATTCGCGTCTTGTTCAAATGGTACGCGTAATCGTATTTTAAAGTGTCGTGAATTCTCATAGTTATTTTTTTATACGTGTTAAAAGTGAACATTACGTACGTAATTACTTATTGTGTAAATTAATATACGTAGTAATAATAATCGTTTAAATGTCCGTGATTTAGTGTTACGTAGTTTACGTAATTTAATTAGTATACGATTGTGACCTAATATATTTATTCGTGTTCGTAATAAATATATATACGTAAGTAATATTAGCTCGTGATTAATTACGTTCATGATTTCATGATCGCATGTTCATGATTAATTATTGTTTAGATAATTACTGTGCGTTTGTACGTAATAAATACTTATCGTGTTCTAACACGTACGTAATACGTAAAATTCTTATACGTGAACGTAATCATACTATAAAAGGAAAGTTTTAATCTAGTACGTACGATCTTAAGGGTACTATTCATGGTAAAAGCATGCGGGTTTTACACATATATTGTTGAGGGGGAGCAACCCGACTATAAAAGTTCCATGATTCATGCGTGCACACATCTTTCTCTCCCATCAGTTTCAAAAAATTGTCATAATTTAATCAATTGGTATCTCTAGTATTATGTTTTTATATTAGAGATAGGATAGAAAATGTGGTTAAAATGTAATATATCGCAACATGTGATCTTAAAGACTTAAGTGCAACTCTTTCCTTCACATGTAAAACTATTTCGTATATCAATGCATGTGTGTAGGGGGAGCTTTTTGAAAATGTAAAACTTTCAAAGTGTTAAAAGTTTTGATTTTTATCAAGCACTTAGATTGGTTTCCAATGGTTTTATGGTTACGATCGATACCCTAATTACCTACTATCCACGACGGGATGATGGAGTCAAAAGGTGGTTTAGGATAGGAAACTAATTCCTACGATCCAGCCAGAACCGGAGGGATCTACCCAAGGACATTTCATAGCTAGAAATAGTTGTCCTTAGGAAAGATGGAGTTGAATGAAGCTGAAAATTACTTAAGCTAGCACAGGAACAATCACAACAAGGTGTTAGTGATGACGTATTGGTAAGCATTGAAGGAGTTGAATATTCTATGCAACTTAGGCAGAAACCGGGTCAATACATCTATTAAAGATAAACATCATGGACCCAGTGATGCAATGCACAACCCTTACCCAGCCATTCGAGTTTCTCTCAAAAGAAACTTGTCTCATTGTCACAGAGATCAACACGTTATCTATTGACTTTCGAGTTAGTTAATATTGAAAAGGTGGCAGTCAGCTCCAACCTCCGATTACTAAAATGCACTTATCGAGTCTAGAGCCGAAGGATATCAATTTATCTTCTCACGAGGACACAATCGAGTCCTGCGCATTATCCTTGTGATATTGCCAGAACATCTGAGTGGTACAATTCACGATGAAGATGGAAATCCTGCTTGAGTCAATATCAAACAAGCTCATGGTAGGTAACTTGTGTGATTCTACACGAATCAAACTTGTAAGAATTGGAAGGAAACTAAGTTTAGATCCTTTATTGATTCAAACTTGATTCCAGGATTCTTCGTAAAATCCGTGTGATCTTGCCAGAACATTCAGAGTGACACTCTTTAGTGCTCACAGTGACGAATAGAAATCCTTCTAGTGTCAACCTTAAACAGCACTGCGGTAGGTGACTCGCAAGATTCTTTATGAATCGAGCTTGTGACAAACTGGAAAGAAACAATGGTGCGATTCTTTTAGAATCAAATTTGTTTCAGGAAATCTGAATTGACGACTCTAACCAGACGGATAACTTATCCTTACGATTCACTCTTTACGTTCACAGTCTGCTTTAAGACGGTCGAGTAAAGAGAACTGGCTAGTACAGCCGGGAAACCCTGTCAAGGAGGCTCTTAATCGAATCTACCCGATCACATGTACGATATCTAATACTATCTAACGGTCTTTACCGACCGGAGGTAAAATGCTATCAAGTTAGGACAAAATTTTCAAAGTGATTTCGTACGTGTCTATATATATTGTTGCATATCAAGAAGGTGGTGTAGCTGTGTACTAACCGAAGTCGTCTCCACATGTTCATGCTACAAGTTAAAGACTTCTGCTACTCTGATAATCAATGATACCTCAAGGTCTAACTTTAACTATATATGTATGGGAGATTGTTAACCTTTTGAAATCAACAAAGTATGAACATGTCGATTCAAAAGTCACAAAAGCACAAGATGGCGATAAACAAGATTCCTAAGAATGTAATAGATCATCTTTGTCATAAAAGCACAAGATGAAGACTATCAAGGATAGATTGAAGATCTCAAGCACTCAATGTCAAATGTCAAAGGCCCAAGATAAAGATCACAAAAGCATGAAAGAACAAAGTTGTTACAAACAAGATCAAGACCAAGATACAAGACCTAAAAAGGAAGATCGCCTCCACAAGAATGTATTCACTCAATCATCTTATGCATTTTAAATATGACTGATACATTATGGAAGATTGTTAGCACTATATTTTATATAGTCGAACAAGAATGTAATAGGTCATCTTAGTCGTTAAAGATCTTGTTTAGTAATAGGTTAGTCGGGTTAACCGGGCTTGGACTTTAAGCTAATATTGTATAAGTTAAGGTCTCTAAGCCCAAAGACAAGCCATGCCCGACCCAAGAAACAAGCCCACGAGCCCACCAAGCTCGTGGGTATATATACCCTCTTTCATGTGTGGAAGAGGGTGTTGGTTCATTTACTTTCTCTCTCTAAAGTATTTACCTTCCATCATTCTCTCTCTTTTCTCTCTCTAACCTTCTTCTCTTTCTCTCTCTAAATATTGTGTTATGGATTGATTGGAATTAACACTCACATTAAATACTAACAAAATCAAAGATTTGGCAAATCACGTTGCAAAATATGTCATTTACCATCAGTATAAATTAATGACACATACGTCTTCTCCTAATCACCGCCATAATCAACGATCGAAAATTATCCATCATTTTGTATTTTCATTTTATGTCTTTTTTGTTTTCATGCCTGCTTTGGCTATCAAATGTTACCATGTTTTCAAATTTATTTAATCATGTTCAGTGTGATGTTATTTTATTTGTCTCTTTAGTTTTTATATAAATTCTATTAGATATTGGATCAGATAATGTTTCATTTAGTTAGTTTGTGTCTTCATCAAGAGACATTTGGTTGTTTTGATATTTACTTGCATCGCTTTATGTTTTGACCGCATATGAATCTTCTTGTAATGCAGATTTTCCTCTTGAAAAAGATAACGTGGACAAATGATCACTTTTTGAAAAATTCAGCATGTCGATAATGCATCGTCTCTATTCAAATCGAGTGCACGATATTGATTTTTTGGCATCTTGAAAGAAGATGAACTGTTTGCTGTACGTTTCCTTTTGTTGGAAATACGTTTTTACGTATAAAGAAAGTCTCGGTTACTCCAACAATATAGTTATAGGCTCGTAGTAATGTTTAAGTTACATTTATGTTAAGCCCGACCCATGAGCATGTTCATGGGCCGGAGGCCCAAGTCCATTAAGGACTTGGGTATATAAACCTCTTTCCACCATGGAAAGAGGTGTTGGTTGTTTTATTTCTCATTTCATTACACATAGTTTCTTTCATTTCTCTCTCTAAGTTTCTCTCTCTAGAAATACATCAACCCTCTTGAAATACAAAGATTATCATTGTTCTACAATTGGTATCAAGAGCATGGGATGAAATATAGGTTGGTCTTTGTATTGTTTATGCTTTCTTAAGCATAACGTGTGTTTTTCGATTGTTTATTGCCAAAGCATCAAGAAAATTTCGTGTTTGTTAGTGTTCTTAAGTCGTATACCTTCTCTAATCGTGTCGTAGTGATTTGGGTATCTTGGTTTCGGTTAAAACACAAATCTTTTGGATCAAAAGTTAAAAACTTTCTTTTTTTCATCTTTCTGAAATTCTAGCAAGTCATTCCATCAGAAAGTACAAGTGAGTGTGGCTCGATCGCAATAACCCAAGGGTTTTACTTTGCGATCACAAGGATTCTGATACCTCATTCCGACGAGTTATTCCGATCGTTCATTACGATCGTGGATTCCGACGGTTTGTAAGGGATATTGAGACGTTACTCTGTCTAAATTGTTTTAGCTATATTGCGATCTAAACATTCCGACAGATCAACATTCCGACAGATCCAATATTCAGATAGAAGGGCATTCTGACAGATCGACATTCTGACAGATCAACATTCCGATAAAGAACCAACATTCCGATACTTGCAATCACTTGCAATCATTCCGATAGAAAGGGTATTCCGACAGAAGCAACATTCCGACACTTGACACATTCCGATAGAATTTGTTTTTTGGATATTTAGAGGATTTTTCTATCTTGCATTAATTTGGTAATTTGGTAAATTTCAAAAGCAAACACAACAAAAAGATAACAACATCTTTCATTCAACAATACAAAAACACATAACCTTATTTCATTGTTCGATCATTTTTATAATCTTTATTCAAGGGATCATAAAATGAATTCAAATTCATATATGCCAATAATGACTTCGCTTACCGATATCTCAATCATCTCGGGTACCGACACTCGCCCACCTTTGCTCATCAAATATTTATTTGAAGCATGGCAAGGTCGCATGAAAACGTACATCATGGTCAAACCCAACGGTCGACTTATGCTTCAATCAATTGAAAAACCTCCATTAGATTGGGTAGAAGTTACCGTCAGCAATGTGACGAGGGAAAGGTTGTATCATGAGTTAACCGATGCTAACAAAATCATTGCCGATGCAGATGAAAGGGTCGTTCAGATAATTCTTCAAGCCCTTCCACCCGATATCTATAGAATGGTAAGTGAACATACAGTGGCAAAGAATGTTTGGGATCGATTAGCTGTTTTGTTACAAGGGACCTCTCTAACTAAGCAAGAACGAGAGTGTCAATTGTATGACTTGTTTGATATGTTTACATACATTCCAGGGGAGACTCTTCACGATTACTACTGGCGTTTCACTACTTTGATGAATGACATGAACGTGTATAATCTAAGGATTGAACAGTTTCAACTAAACACAAAGTTCTTGAACACGTTACCCCAAGAATGGAGTCAATATGTCACCGATGTTAAGATGATTCGAGATTTGCACAAGTCAAATTTAGATCAACTTTATGCTTTCTTACAACAACATGAGAAGCAAGTGATCCAAAAACGAACCTCTCAGGGATCTTATCAAGAACCTTTGGCATTAATGGCAAACCATCCTATTGTCATATCACAACCCTCCGCTTGCTTTGGGACACCAATCTTCCTATCAACCATTGTATCAAACACCAAGCTTCCCACAGTACTCAATCTTGCCACAACCGCCTACATCTTATCACCAACAATACAAGCAACCAGCAACATCATCACAAGGAGACTCACATCCGTTACCTTATGCTTCACAACAGTATTCACCGTATCAACCTCCAACAAAACCTGCTCTTACCTATCAACATCTTGAGGCTCCTCAACCCTATTACTCACAACAAGTTAGTGTTCCATCAAATCAGCTTGTAGCTCAATCAGCACCAGCATTCTATTGTGATGATGAGATCCTTGTCCCTGAGTTTAGACAAGGGGATAGTCCTACTGATATACTTACTTAAATGTCTGCTTATCTCACTCAAACATTGAACAAACGAGGTTATAGAGGACCAGCAACAACTAACAATCAGTTAAGGAACTCTTATAACTCTCGTCAACATGCTATAATTCAAGATGGCAGAGTCATGGTGCAACCACTTTAGGAGAGACCCAATTCATCTAATGCTGGTGCACGTTCATCTAACACTGCTGCGACAAGAGGTAATAGCACCGGCAAAATAAAGACGATTATATGCTACAACTGCAAAGGGGAAGGGCACATGGCCCGAGAGTGTAAGCAGCCCAAGAGAAAAAGGGATAGCACATGGTTTCAGGAGAAGATCTACTTGGTGAATGCTCAAGCCCAAGGACGTGAGCTTGATGAAGAAGAGTTGGCATTTCTCATAGATCCGGGAGTCGCGGACACTGACGGTCTCACAGCAGCCATCACAAATAATGCCACATATCAATGTGATGATTTGGATGCATACGACTCTAACTGTGATGATCTCAATACCGCCAAAGCAGCTCTCATGGCAAATCTTTCACTTTATGGAGCTAACACAATTTCTGAGGTACCAATTACTGCTACATATACTAGTATTGTACCTTATCAAGTTGAGCAAGTGTCTGAGTATCCGGAACAGCCTCCGGTGGTTAGTACCTCAATCGAGGAGACAAACAATGATAGCAATATCAATGCAAGTCCGCAGACTTTGAGTGAACCACAACCGGGAGCTATTACGACTACAAATTCGTTTGCTCAACCTGATTTGGTTATGGTCTCGGCATCTTTGCTTAGCTAAATGAATAATACGGTCCTTGAAACCCTCAGTGTTACTCAGACTTTATCTACCGAGCTTGCTTTGCATAAGGAAAAGGTTAAAACCTTGGAATTAACTCTAGTGTCCACTACCTTAATCTTGAATTTGATAGGTTTAGGCAAGTCCAAATGGATAATCTGCTAGAAATTGAGAGTTTAAGAGCAAATCTTTCGAAAGAACTTAAAGAAAAAGAGTCATTCGTTAATAATTTTCAAAAACTACAAACGGATTTCGAAATTCTCGAGTCTAAAAGAGTTGAAACGGAAATTAAGGCGTCTGAGAGAGTTAAAAAGACTGAAATTTTGCTTTTAAAACAATACTCTGCTTCACATTTAGTACACTTGTTTCATTCTTCTTTTCAAGAATTCAATCTATCGCGTCTAATAGACCTACCACCTAACACGGGGTATGCAAAGCAAGCATTTCACCACAACCCACGACTTTATGATGCAACCAAGTTAGGATTGGTATTAGATCCGATTGTGTTTTTAAATGAATCTGAGAGCATGTCACCATATGAAGAGAATCGGTTAAAATTACTTCCTACATATCCTGAATATGACTATGCACAAATGAATGCAAACATTCGCTTACATGCCTATAAGAGAAAGCCTTAGTATACTTCCTACACTCGTTAACTCGGACGAACCAAAGGAAATTCCTAAGAATCTTCCACCGGTAAGTACAGTAAAGCTAAGCTTGGAAGAGATTGAGCGATACCTTACCGAGTTTGACAAGGTCATCCTGGAATGTACGACTTCAACGGCTCAAACCGCTGGAGAATGGGCTTTCGAACACATGAAAACGGTGTTTGAGAAAAAGATCGTTCCGTTTGTAAACAATATTAAAAATGGAGTCTATAATCTAGCGGGAAATCTAAGCTTTGAAATAGATGAAGTTCAAAAAGTTTTCTATGAAATGGATGATGCTTATGAACAACATTTAATTGAGAAAGAAAAGATTTTATCCGAGTATGATCGATTGTTAG
The DNA here is from genome assembly GCA_025667525.1 of Glebionis coronaria. Taxonomy (NCBI): domain Eukaryota; kingdom Viridiplantae; phylum Streptophyta; class Magnoliopsida; order Asterales; family Asteraceae; genus Glebionis; species Glebionis coronaria. The sequence continues at coordinate 450,331,670 of CM046881.1, forward strand.
AACATATAGTGTCTCACGAAGTGATGCAAGTTGTTACTCTTAAATATGCTCATGAGATTTCATCTAATGTGAATAAATGTGATGATGTGCATGATATGTCTATGAATATTGTTGAGCCTATGATTAATGTAGATAATCATTCTTGTCATGAATCCAACGCTGAATTTTTAAAGCTTCAAGATTCTTATAACACACTTTCAAAACGTTTTAATGAGCTTCAACAACATTGTATATCTCTTGAAATTGAAAATCAATCTAAAAATGAAACTCTTTCAAAAACAAATGATTGTGAAAACTCCGTTGAGACAAGTGACAAGATGATTCAGGTGGTTCAGGGCTTAGAGGAAGAAGTTATGAGACTTAAGAGAGAATCAGTAGCAGAGAAATTGGAACTAGAGGCTGCAGAGATTAAAAATCATGCTCTAGAAGAAAGAATTACTTCTATGATAGAGGAGCTTGATAAAGTAAAGCAGGGTTTATCAGATATTTATGGTTTGTTAGAACAACGCTTCGTTTTTAATGCGGCAGAGCAAAAGTCACTCGTTGACCAATTGAACCGTAAGTGCGAGGAAATATCTGACTTAAATATTCAACTCATAGACAAAAACATGGTTTTGGCTAAATTAAAGGAGCCACTTCAACTCAAAGGACAAGAAGTTGTTGACAATCCAGCCACCATCTCTGCCTCGACCTCTAGTGCTCCCAAACCCAACCCACGTGTGCTATATCGGGATCCAAAATTTAAGAATAGTCCAACTAAGTTTGCCACATACATGAAAAATGCCTTAGAACATGCTGATCTCGCTAGAGAGATCGTTGATGACATGCGTGAAATAGATCCCACAAGTCATCTTCTATATGAGCTTTTATTATATGTGGATCGCGTTCAAGATTGTTTAGCAAACTTAGAGTACATTGAGCAACCAATATCTGTACCCCCGAAACAGCAAACCCCCACCATTGCCATAACTCCATTCAATAAGAATCCAGGATCTAAGCCTATTTTAAACACACCCATCAAGGCTACATCAAAATATGTCACTAATGTTCCCATAGCTTCTACAGGAGTAATTATGTCTACTAAGGCTAAAGGATCTCAAGATAAGAAAGATAGAATCAAGCCTTCCACTAGTAGGACTGTCAAGAAGAAAGTAGAAGTTCACCCTAGGAATGTTATTTCAGAATCATGTATCTAAGACAAAAGGATCTGAAACTGTGCAGAAGGCTAAGAAAAATGTGACTTCGAATTTGCGATGTTGGAATTGTAATGAATGCATGTTTTCTCAGCGTCATGATTTATGCCTTGTTGATCACGTAAATGAAATGTATGCAATTAGGAACAATCTAGAATGGATTCCAACGGGGAAGAAATTCACCCAAGTTGGTTGGCAATGGAAACCCGCTGGTAGGACCTTCACTGCTAATGGAACTAAGTGCCCTTTAACTAGGATCACATCCATGGAAGTTAGGTCTCAACGTCCTTTAAAAAGGAACACTAGCACTAAGAAATGGAAAAAGCGCCCTTTAACTAGGTCTACCCCCACTATTGTGCCTACCAGTGAAGAAGTACCTCAGGATCTTAGACAACTAGAATCTAAGCCGGCATTTAGGAAGCAAGTTTGGAAACCTAAGAAGTCTTCGGTTAGCAAATCTAAGATAATTTTATCTGTACCTGCTAACACAGAGGAACTACTAGATTCTGATACATCGTCCTTGTCTGGTGATATTTTCAGGTGGTCCAAATCATCCTCTGGTACTTGGACTATGGATGCTCAAAGCATATGACCGGAGATCGCTCGATGCTCAGAAATTTCGTCAGCAAGTTTCTAGGAACGGTTAAATTCGGCAAAGACCATATTGCGAAGATCATGGGTTATGGTAAATACCAAATTGGGAACGTTACGATTTCAAGGGTTTATTATGTGGAGGGACTTGGTCACAATCTATTTTCAGTGGGACAATTTTGCGATTCAAACCTTGAGGTAGCTTTTCGACAACATACTTGCTTTATTCGCGATCTTGTAAGAAATGATTTGTTAAAGGGTTCTCGAGGGGATAATCTCTACAAACTGTCCATTCAAAACATGATGGTCGCCTCTCCTATATGCCTTCTCTCCAAAGCATCCAAGACCAAGTCATGGTTGTGGTATCGCCGGTTATCTCATCATAACTTTGATGCTATAAACCATTTGGCTAAAAACGAACTTGTTCGTGGTCTTCCAAAACTTAAGTTCGACGAGGATCATTTATGTTCCGCGTGTTCTTTGGAGAAAAGCACCAAGAAATCATACAAACCTAAAGCTGAAGACACCAGCCAAGAACCACTATATCTTTTGCACATGGATCTTAACGGGCCAATGCGTACGGCTAGTGTGAGTGGTAGAAAATACATCCTCGTCATGGTGGATGATTTCTCAAGGTTTACATGGGTAAATTTTTTAGCATCTAAGGATCAAGCACCACAGTATATTATTACTTTCTTAAAGATGATCCAAGTACGTCTTCATGCTACTGTTCACCGCATTCGCACTGATAATGGAACTGAGTTCGTTAATCAAATTCTACGAGACTATTATGAAAAGGTAGGTATTTCACATGAAACTTATGTTGCCCGCACTCCACAACAAAACGGTGTCGTGGAAAGACGTAATCGTACACTTATGGAAGCTGCTAGAACTATGTTTATTTATGCGAATGCTCCTTTATTCTTATGGGCTAAAGCAGTGGCAACCGCATGTTATACCCAAAACCGCTCCATCATTCGTAAACGTGATGGTAAAACTCCATATGAGCTACTTCATGGACACAAACCCGATATTTCATTTCTTCATGTGTTTGGTGCACTGTGTTATCCAAATACAAATAGTGAGAATTTGGGCAAACTTCAACCGAAGGCTGATATTGGAATTTTCATTGGTTACTCACCTGTGAAGAAAGCTTACCGAATTTATAACCGACGTCTTGGCAAGATAGTAGAAACTTTAGATGCCGATTTTGATGAGCTGACAGCGATGGCTTCTGAGCAACACAGCTCTGAACCCGCATTACATGAGATGGGAACCGGTACAATCAGTTCCGTATTAACTCCCAACAATCCTACTTCTCCATCATTTATACCACCTACAAGGTCCGAGTGGGATGATTTATTTCAACCTATGTTTGATGAATTCTTTGATTCACATAGTAATGATTCTCCAGCACCTGCAGCAGTAGCTCTGTTTCCCGAAGTAGTTGCTCAAGATAATGGAAATCAGTCCGAGACATCTAGTGTTACTCTTGAACCAGATGTCCCATCCCCCACCAATTCACAAACTACACCTGAATCATCACCCCCACTCGTTCCTAATGATGTTGAAGAGGATCCCTATGATCACGATTTGGAATTTTCTCACTTACAAGAGCTTCCTTTCTTTGGTTCACAAATACCTGAAGACCCTAACGGTGCGTCTACCTCAGAGGAAGCTCCTGCAATCGTTCACTCCCGACCACCACGGATTGAAAATCACAATACAAAATAGACAAAGGATCACCCAATCTGTAATATTATTGGTGACATCAATCGACCAGTCTTAACACACCACCAACTCCAAGAACAAGCATTATATTGCTACTTTGATGCATTTCTTTCCGAAACTGAACCTAAAAACTGGCAACAATCTATGACTAAATCCTCTTGGATTGAATCCATGCAAGAGGAACTTGATGAATTTCAACATCTTGAAGTGTGGGAATTAGTTCCTTTACCCAGCAACGTTGAAATCCTTACATTGTTGTGGGTATATAAGGTTAAACTCGATGAGTTAGGTGGAGTGCTGAAGAACAAAGCTAGATTGGTTGCTAGAGGTTACAAACAAGCTTTGGGTATTGACTTTGAAGAATCCTTTGCTCCTGTTTCACGATTGGAGGCGATTAGACTATTCCTTGCTTATGCTGCTCACATGAACATGATCGTCTACCAAATGGATGTTAAGACAACATTTCTCAATGGTGAATTAAGGGAAGATGTCTACGTAAGCCATCCGAATGGATTCGTTAACTCAGAGTATCCTAATCACGTGTACAAGCTCAAGAAGGCTCTTTATGGGTTGAAACAAGCTCCACGCGCGTGGTACGATCTCCTATCGTCGTATCTCATCTCGAAAGGCTTCTCCAAAGGCAAAGTGGACCCAACATTATTTATTCTCAAGGAGGATAACGACATGATACTGGTACAAATTTATGTTGATGATATAATATTTGCTGCTACTAATCAACGATTGTCTGACCATTTTGAGAAAATTATGTCCACACGTTTTAAGATGTCGATGATGGGAAAAATTCATTTTTCTTAGGGTTGCAAATTTCTTAGAATCCTAGAGGCATCTTCATTAATCAATCTAAATTTGCTCTTGAATCATTAAAGAAGTATCATTTTGAAAACTGTGACCCCGTGGATACTCCAATGGTGGAGAGATCCAAGTTAGATGAAGATAAGGAAGGGATAGCTGTCGATCCTAAACTTTACCGTGGAATGATCGGCACCCTTCTCTATCTGACTGCTAGCAGGCCTGATTTGCAATTTGCTATATGCATGTGTGCCCGGTATCAGGCTCGACCTACCGAAAAGCACTTACATGTTGTCAAACAGATCTTTCGGTATCTTAAAGGAACACTTAATCGTGGTCTGTGGTATCCGAAGGATTCTTCTATTGCACTAATCTCATATGCAGATGCGGATTATGCTGGGTGTCAAGATACTAGACGTAGCACTTCTGGCAGTGTGCAACTTCTTGGAGATAGACTTGTTAGTTGGGCATCAAAAAGCCAGAAAAGCGTTGTGATATCAAGTACAGAGGCTGAATACATTGCTATGTCCGGTTGTTGTGCTCAATTTCTTTGGATGAGATCACAATTAACTGACTACGGTCTTGGATTCAACAAAATCCCGATGTACTGTGATAACAAAAGTGCAATTGCTCTGTGCTGCAACTACGCTCAACATTCCCGGGCAAAGCACATTGACATACGCTACCACTTCATCAAAGAGCAAGTGGAAAATGGAGTGATTGAACTGTACTTCGTCAACACTGAGTATCAGCTGGCAGATATATTCACAAAGGCCTTAGATCGAGGACGTATCGAGTTTTTGATCGAAAATCTAGGCATGAAATCATTCTCCCCAGCGACAGTTAAGGAGTTGGTAGAAGAATCTGAAGAATAGTGATGGTAAACTATTCTAGAGTATCCTTTGATCGTGATCTTGTATATTATCGTATATATTTAAACCACCAAAAGAAAAATACAAAAAAAATAAAACATACAAAATCCATAAAAAATATAAAATCAAGAAAATCCAAAAATATTTTTTCACTTTCAAAACGGGCATGTCTTTTAGTACGGTAATATTTACGGCCATAGAAATGTCGATTAAAATTGACACGGCGCCATAAATAGATTTCGTATAAAATTTGTACATGTTTTTAAAACATGCCCATTATGGCTTGTAGTTATTTCAGACTACAACCCGCTTTTCGCATTAAAGTCACGTATTTCTTATGAAAACGTTGGCTCACAACGGGAATTAATTTTCTCAGGCAAGGTTTACTTTAAAACCTTGTAAGGGACTAAGTTTACTTTATAACTTGGTCTAACATAAATTAGTGTACGTATCAGTGCACTTATTTTGTCAAAATAAGAGAAATCTTATTGCCACCAGAATCGTTCCAACCAATCACTTAACCGGAAAATGTATTCATGCATATTTGTTGCTTTAAAATCATTGACTACAGCTCTTTAAATAGAAAACAGGTCCGTGTTTAAGGGGGAGCAAATATTAAATCTTCTTGGAATTAAAATTGGTCTTCAAAAAGGATTTTCAGAAAATATAAATCATAATCGTAATCATTAAATGTTGAGTGTGCCTTGTGTGGAATATACCTTGAAGAATAGGTTATTTGAATTTAGGCGTTAAGTGTATGTGTTCGTGTTTGTGAGCGGGTTGGTACTTTGTTAAGTTTATTTGGTTAATCCTAATGAATTTAACAAATACTATCTTCTGGGGGACCACTTTTTCAAATGTTGCAAAGTGGGGGTTTCATGTGTAAACTTTGCACAAAGTTTGACCAAGTCAAACACTTTACCCCCCATCCCCGTTCCATGCTTCTTTTCCATCGCAAACACAAACATAAAAACACTCCCCGCCATTGTTGAACTTCATAATTTGAGTTTTTGATTGCTTGCTTGCACTCCGTTCACTCATCTAGGTATCGTTTCATGCTGTTATTGTTATTACATTTCTTATCTTAAAACTGACACAAACAACCCGAGATCAAAGTTAATCAAAAAATTAGGGTTTTTACGTTTTGCGATGAAACTGTAAATTCAGTTGTGGGATTTGCTTAGATTGCCCAGATGCACAATGCTCTTGCCCATTTTTGTTTAAAACGTTGCCAAACTCTAGGAATTGTGAAGTCAACGTTTAGATCGGATCCCAGTCTCGGATTCCGATGATCATTGCGACACCATATTGCGATGCCTTGTCATTACGATGAGTCATTCCGATGGCTCATTGCGATGGGTTATTGCGATGGGTCGTTCTGATGGCTCATTGCGATGGGTCATTACGATGACGCATTGCGATGGCATATTGCGATGGTGCATTCTGATGCATTATTGCGATGGCATTGTAATGGTATTGCGATGGGGACATATTGCGATGAATTCTCAAACATTCTGATGGAAACGAACCTATTGCGATGGAACTTAGATATTGCGATAGAACAGGATTGAGATAGGATTGCGATGGTTTCACATTGCGATAGGTGTAAGATTGCGATAGGTTTGCGATGTTTAAACATTGCGATGCTTTTTCAGGATTCCGATGGTTTGTAAGTTTGCTATGGACTTTTAGAATTATGCACATGCCTTAGACTATCTAATGAATTCGGCCTAGACTGCATTCCTACTTTATTAGGCTTTAAGTAAATTAGGGCCACTAACACGAAACCAAGTTATATTGAAATTAATTAATTTTATCTCATAAGAATACTTGAAAGGTTTCTTATTACAGAAGTTCATCTTATTTAATAAGTTGACAATTCTGTAAACAAAAGAGATACAAATTACTTATTCAATGTCTTGTGTTTTGTATCCAGGCCATGGAAGACAAAGTTTCATCGTTGTCTAACCCTGTGTTCAAGCCTACTGAAATTTGGGTTGAGGATAATCCTACAATTACTGAAGTAGTGGTTGAAACTAAACCAAATCCCACTGAAGTTGTGGTTGAAATTAAACCAAGACCTCCTGAGGTTGTAGTAGAAATTAAACCTAGACCTACTGAGGTTCCGGTTATGACAACCAAGAAATCCAAATATTCCAAGAACTAATGCTAGGTCGTTATCTCCTTAGAATAAATTGTCTTTGGCATATCTTTCATAATTCTACGTGTGTTTTTTGAATGTAAGGACTTAGTCCATATGAACTATGTCTGTATGTTGTTTCTCAATTATATGTGGTGATATTTGTTGTGATTTATTCCCTATGCTTCAACTTGGCATAGACTTAAGATATATATATTTTGTGTATATCATTTGTATTTATGTCATCAAAGCAGGAAGATGTCGATCACAGAAGAACAACAGCGACAACGTGATCTCGAACTTGTTTCACTCAGCGACAGGCTACCATATGCTGAGAACAACTCTCATTTACAAGAGGATTTTGATCCGTCTTTAGCAGCTTTCAAAATCGCCACGGATATCCTTGACATCTCACCCATCAAAGATGCATTCAGATGTACTGCCTCTGTTCCCGAAGTCTACATGCACGAGTTCTGGAACACTGTAACACTTTCTAAAAAGACTATCTCATTCCAACTAAACAAAACGCCAATAGTACTTAACTTGAGCATCTTTCGGCAACTGTTTAAATTTCCTAAGTTGGCACAAGGAGAACAATTTGTGGCTAACCCAAAGACCGATTAATTGTTTCGAGTCATTCGTGCTATGAATTATGAAGGTGAAATCCACAACCTATCCCAGTTCAATACATCACACATATGGCAACCCTGGAAAGCACTTATCACCATCATTGTCAAATGTCTTACTGGAGAGACTCGGGGCTCCGACGCAATGAGACCACCTCAGGCTCACATATTTTATGGACTTTACACGGCATCTAAAGTAGACTATGCATGATAGGTGTGAAAACACCCATCCTGTTACCACTTAATTATAATGAAAACAAGACCATAACGTGTATTTTATGTCGTAAATGTCGGAATTATGCGTGGTTTGTGTTTTTTTGTGTTTTAGGACCAAAAGATGAAAAAGGAAGAAAACACGGGCTTTCACGTGCTTTTATCGAAGAAAAAGACAAAAGACGAAGTCAAGAAATCAAGAGTGCAAAAAGAACGGAAGTCCAAGGCCTATTCTGAAGATTTATCGAAGAAAAAGTCTAAAGACGGAAGTTTAATAAAGCCGAAGAACTCAAGTCTAATTTATGAAGAAAATATAAGACGAGTTCAATTTGTTCATCAACAAATCCCGAGACAAAGTCTAAAAAGTCGAAGAATTTAGAAGACTAAGGACTAAAAGAGAAAGAAAGAAAGAGAGAGGAAGCTTCCACACCTCCCCTCCTTCCCTATAAATAGAGGCTTAACCTCATTATTTAGTTTTGTTAGCTAATTTGACAAATTAGACTTTCCAGCATTTTCATTACATGCACTTTAATTTCATGTCATTTCTTTAATTGTCAATTTAATTACCTTGTTTTGCACCTTAAATTTCTTGCCTTTAATTCAAGTAAGTTTTAATTTTGCATTGTTTAATCTTTTATATTTAAGCTTTTTAATCTCCTTCTACCTTTCTTGTTTTAATCTTAATCTTTTTAATCATCTTCATTTGTTTTGATTTCGTGTTCTTAATCTTAATCTTTTTCATCTACTTTTTACATAAAGTTTGCGTCTTTTTACATTTCTTTATTTGTTTTTGATGTTTTTATAAGTTTTATCATTGATCTAGGCTTTTTAGTTAGCTTATAGAAGTTTTATTTGCTTATTGTGCTAAAAAAAAGTTAAGTTTTTAGTGCTTATTTTCGTACTTTTTCGTTTTCCTAGTTTTTAGGAATTGCTGGTATAAATTCGCAATAGTCATCAACACTCCTTCTTGTGTTTTGTGAAATCGAACCTTTCAGCATATTGTGGAATTGTGGCATATTAAGCATTGCGGAATCTTGTCCCTTCATAATTGCGGAATTGTCCCATCTCCAAAAGTTGAGAAATTGTTCATTTTCTCAGATTGCGGAATCTCCTAATTTTCGAATTGCGGAATTGAGTTTCCAAAATTGCGGAATTATTGTTCAGATATTGCGGATTTATTTCACAAATATTGCGGAATTAGTTCCGCAATATAATTGCGGGATTAGGGTTTTGTTAATTGCGGATTCTTGTAGTTTTTGTATTGCGAAATTATTTCAGTTTTTATAATTGCGAATTTAATTAGTTTTTATTCAAATTTAATTTTTAAATTTATTTTTCCCGCCATTTTTACTTAGTTTATTTTAATTGTTTTGTATTATTTTTACTTAGCTTTATTTTTACTTGTTTGTCGTAGTTTATTTTCAGAGCATTTTATTTTAAAGTTTTTAAATTTACGTTTTGTCACATTTTAATTTTACGTCATTTACTTTTCGTCAAGTTTTAATTTCTCGTCATTTAATTAACTTACTTTTAAAGTTTTTAATATTGCGCCGTTTACGTTTTAACTAGTTTTAGTTTTAATTACCGTCATTTACTTTAAAGTCTTGCATTTTACTTTACTAAAACGACCAAATCAAATCATTTGTTTTCCACCAAAAGAACAACTGAGTCGCACGGTTAACTATTATCAATTCGAAGAGACTGGTTCAAAGATATTTTGAACTGAGTAAAATCTAGTTATTAAATGGCGTCGTTGCCGGCTCTTTTCTTAAAGATTAACGGTTTTTTGTGAGAGACGCGTTGTATTTTGGGATCCGCTCATTCGTGAGCGTTATTTTTCGTGTCAAAAATTTTCAAAAATCCATAAAAATTAAAAATTTTCAAAAATACAAAAACATCTAAAAATCATAAAAAGCATTTCTTTTTAAAAGTTTTGCACCAAAAAGATTTTATTTTTATAAGTGTACATATATATTCTCTATATATTTGGTATCTTTTTCTTTTGCTTTTACAAGTGCATGCGTACTAGATCTTCAACTTATTCAGAGCCCGAGACTCGTGAAGATTTAGATATGGCTGGTGTCCCCCCAACATCAATAACAACAATGTTCCCCCACCCGACCTTAGAACAATGGAGGAGCTTTGTCAACCCACAATGTATGGACGAGGAGGACCGATTGCGCCGATGCAAACCACGGCTCCGGAGTTTTCGTTGAAACATCATATGATCCAACAAGTGCAAACTAATCCATTTCGTGGATTGCCGGATGATGATGCCAACAAGCACCTTGACAAATTCATTACTATTACTCAAAGCATGAAGTTGGCCGGTGTTACTATGGATGTCCTTCGCCTACAGCTCTTTCCACATACTTTATCCCACCACGCCGAAAAATGGTTTGATCGTCTCCCGAAGAATTCCATTCATACTTGGGACGACATGACTCAACGATTTTTGCCGCGCTACTTTCCACCATCCATGGTCACGAGCCTTCGGAATCAAATCAGCGGTTTCATGCAAGAACCGGATGAATCACTTTTCGATGCTTGGGAAAGATATAATGTTTTGATCGATCGATGTCCAAACCACAACATGCTCCCCGTTACCTTAATTGACACTTTCTACAATGGTTTAACTTTTCGTGATCGTGATATTATTAATGCAGCCGCCGGTGGCACATTTATGAAAAGAAGACCCGAGGAGTGTAGAGAGCTTATTGAGAACATGAATACTCATCATAAAAATTGGGATTCCTCCGCATCTTCAAGGAATAACCCGAGAGTCAATGTTTCTTCTACTTCAGCAAACCCCAATATGACCGAATTCACCCGCATGATGGCCGAAATGAACAAAAATATCTTGCTCATCGCTACAAATCAACAACAACAAGTTAAATTTGTAGCAATTTCTTGTGAGACCTGCGGCGGTCCTCATTTATACACCGATTGTCCTTCTACTCAAGGCAATCCGGAAAACATGTATGCGGCTTATGGTAACTATTCACCGGAAAATTACCAAGCCCGACCTCAAGGTGATCGGATATTGCTAAGTTACCGTTCTAACAACTATCTTTCACCCGGTTTTTCTCCTCAAAACCACAACCCCAACAACTACAATACAAGCACTCCAAACCCACCTCGCGCTCCTAATCCATATCACCCACCCGCCCCCCAACCTCCACCCATCAATCACGATGTTGAAACTTTCATGAAAACCCAACGAGAGCTAGTTAACAATCTTCAAAGCCAAACACTAAACAAGGAAATGATATTAGAACCGAGCTTCGTCAAGATATGCAAACTTCTATCAGCACTCAGACGAATGATTTAAATAATATGTTCGCTAGTTTCTTTCAAGGTAATCAACCTTCTACTTCGGGCTCACTTCCTTCAAATACTGTTACCAACCCGAGAGCGAATGTAAGTGCTATTACTACCCGTAGTGGAACAACTTTAGTAGGACCATCTATCCCACCCCCAATTACACCATCTACACTTCCTCCACCACCATTTATCCATACTACTCCCACACCTAGTATTAGTTTACCATTACCGTCTCCGCCTCGTTATGAAGAAGTACCCAAGAAGAACCCTTCACCAACCCCACCTTCCACCTCTAAACCCTCAACATCTCAACCTTTACCTGCTACACCTACACCTTCCACTTATAAACCCAATATTCCTTATCCATCTCGCTTAGACAAGGCCAAACTACAAACCAAGGATGACATTCAAGTGTCAAACTATTTGAAGAAAGTTTCAGAAATGACCATCACTTTTAGCGTTGTTGAAGCTCTAGCACAAATGCCTAAATTTGTTAAGATACTTAAGGAATTGTTTAGCAAGAAGGACAAGATGGCCGAGTTTGTTAATACTCGATTGAATGAAAATTGTTTTGCCGTCCTTCTTAAAGAACTTATGGAGAAACTTGGAGATCCCGGTCATTTTGTGCTACCATGTACTTTTCACCAAACCGAAGAATTTACTGCCTTAGCCGATCTCGGGGCAAGTATAAATCTGATGCCTTTAAGTGTTTGGAAAAAGTTATCATTACCCAATCTTACTCCAACGAAGATGACTCTTGAGCTTGCAAATTGCACTCTCGCTTACCCTCTTGGTATTGCCGAAGATGTGTTTATTAAAGTGGGTACTGCTGGAGCTGTTGGAGCGATGCTATCACTTCACCCTTGCTACCACCGTGCTCAATCACTGCTTAAGGGAACCTTGCCTACTCTTATTTGGCTTGCCTTGTTCGCCTTAAGCTTGTGTTATTTGATGGATGAAAACCATGTATTTGATCCTGGTGGATGTTCTTCAAGCTTCTTCCTATGCTAATCAAGGTCGAGTCAGGCTCACGACTCGGTGATCAAAAATCAAGCGCTTCTTGGGAGGAAACCCAAGTATCTATCTTTTAGCTATTTCTATCCTAAGTGTAGGGGAGACCCGTTGGTGTTTGCTATTTTCTCTCTTCTCATACTCAGGGATTCGAGCGTTCAACGATCCACTCTTGATGATTTTTGATGACCCGTGATTTCGTATTCCCGTCTTCCCGGTTCTATCCTAAACTCTTTTCGATTCACTATTTTATATTTTCCAATATTAAAATAGGAATCCCTTTAGTTGTCTTTCCCTTAGCGAGATTTAAACAACGTGCACAATGTCCTAAGTGTAGGGGAGTTTAATCCCACATGCTTAAACATTGAGGACAATGTTTATATCAAGTGTAGGGGGACTTCTATCGAAGTTAAGTGGACTTTTCCATGAATTTGACCTCATTTTAACCGGAAATTCGATTTTTCGACATTTTTCAAAAATTTTAATCTATTTTGGCCTAGTTGTAGTTTCTTTTATTTGTGTTATTTTATATTAGTTCAATAAAATGGTTTTAACGAGTTTAGATATCTTAGATATATTAGGCACGTCGTGAATATTTTGACTCAACCCGAGTTTACTTATCCAAGTTTACTCTAGCTAGTATCCTTAACCATGTAGACCTTAATTGGTTTATTAGGCTAAGCATCCACGAGTCTCATTCCTTGAGATTTTAAATTGTGGAGAACGAGAAATGATAGAGTTAGTTATAAGTTTGGTATTCTTTCATTAACTTATGTGAGTTAATTAGGATCTTTTTCTCCCATCGCTTGTAAATAAATAAATGCAATAAGTAAGGTCGTACCGTTTGAAAAATTACTTAGCTTCTAGCCCAAGATCGTTTAAAAGTTGCTCGGTATTAATTAGAGTTCATAGCCAAGGCATAACTTATTGAAACACGACGCGAAGATTGGCGAGTCCAAAAAGGCCCTAACAAGGCATGAGGATTCCATTTTGTTGCTAAAGATCCAAGATGATGTGAAAAGTATTATTCCAAAATCAATATGAAGGATCAAGACACACGACAAAAAGCAATTACTCCCATAAAGATCATGGATAAATCAATCCGAAAAGACCCTAACAAGGTATGTGGATAAATAGATCCAAGTCCGAAAAGGAGGCGGATCGTTGTATATCGAAATCCCAAATAAGGATTGAAGAAATAATGAAGAAGTCGTGGTCAACATTTGAGAAAAATATCTCAACTACCCCAAGTGAAGATATACACCATATATGAAGAGAAGACCATAATTTCAAGATCGTCTTCTCAAGATTTGAAGTATGAAGTAAATGCCAAATATCGGTCCGAGAAAGGTCTCAAATCGTGAAGCGAGTTATGCCAAGATATGAACTTTATGAGGTTTCGAGAAGCAGTTTTAAAAGATTTTGTCCTTTAGCTAACTATGGATTAGATCGTCCTACTTTATTTTCAGCCTTAATAAACTATCGAAATAAGTCAACAATGCATCCTCGTGATCATTCAAGACATCATTAAAATATAAGAGTTACCCATAGGAATAAGGGAGTCTAAGTGATTAATTGAACTGCATGAGTAGGTGTTAGTTGTGCTAACTTGTACTAACAATGATCTCGTTTTTAAGCTTGGCATGAGGAACGTGAAACTTGAGGGTGATAAACATTCATGACACCAAAGCCCTAATGTAAGTCTTAGATTTCTTTACAAGCTTCTTCCTTCTAGCATTATGTTATTTTCTATCTTTTAAATTTTCCTTAGTTTCTATTGTTTAATAAAGGCCAAGGTAGGTTGATTATGATGGAGAATGTAAATCTTGCTTTGTGACTAAGCATTGCATGAGGTCATTGCAATGGTCAAGTGTAGGGGATTTGATAGGTGTGAAAACACCCATCCTTTTACCACTTAATTATAATGAAAACAAGACCATAACGTGTATTTTATGTCGTAAATGTCAGAATTATGCGTGGTTTGTGTTTTTGTTGTGTTTTAGGACCAAAAGATAAAAAAGGAAGAAAACATGGGCTTTCACGGGCTTTTATCGAAGAAAAGGACAAAAGACGAAGTCAAGAAATCAAGAGTGCAAAAAGAACGGAAGTCCAAGGCCTATTCTGAAGATTTATCGAAGAAAAAGTCTAACGACGGAAGTTTAATAAAGCCGAAGAACTCAAGTCTAATTTATGAAGAAAATATAAGACGAGTTCAATTTATTCATCAACAAATCCCGAGACAAAGTCTAAAAAGTCGAAGAATTTAGAAGACTAAGGACTAAAAGAGAAAGAAAGAAAGAGAGATGAAGCTTCCACACCTCTCCTCCTTCCCTATAAATAGAGGCTTAACCTCAATATTTAGTTTTGTTAGCTAATTTGACAAATTAGACTTTCCACCATTTTCATTACATGCACTTTAATTTCATGTCATTTCTTTAATTGTCAATTTAATTACCTTGTTTTGCACCTTAAATTTCTTGCCTTTAATTCAAGTAAGTTTTAATTTTGCATTGTTTAATCTTTTATTTTTAAGCTTTTCAATCTCCTTCTACCTTTCTTGTTTTAATCTTAATCTTTTTAATCATCTTCATTTGTTTTGATTTCGTGTTCTTAATCTTAATCTTTTTCATCTACTTTTTACATAAATTTTGCGTCTTTTTACATTTCTTTATTTGTTTTGATGTTTTTATAAGTTTTATCATTGATCTAGGCTTTTTAGTTAGCTTATTGGAGTTTTATTTTGCTTATTGTGCTTAAAAAGTTAAGTTTTTAGTGCTTATTTTCGTACTTTTTCGTTTTCCTAGTTTTTAGGAATTGCTGGTATAAATTTGCAATAGTCATCAACATTGCGGAATTCTCCTTCTTGTGTTTTGCGAAATCGAACCTTTCAGCATATTGCGGAATTGTGGCTTATTAAGCATTACGGAATCTTGTCCCTTCATAATTGCGGAATTGTCCCATCTCCAAAAGTTGCGAAATTGTTCATTTTCTCAGATTGCGAAATCTCCTAATTTTCGAATTGCGGAATTGAGTTTCCAAAATTGCGGAATTATTGTTCAAATATTGCGGATTTATTTCACAAATATTGCGGAATTAATTCCGCAATATAATTGCGGGATTAGGGTTGTGTTAATTGCGGATTCTTGTAGTTTTTGTATTGCGAAATTATTTCAGTTTTTATAATTGCGAATTTAATTAGTTTTTATATTTTTAAATTTATTTTTCCCGCCATTTTTACTTAGTTTATTTTAATTGTTTTGTCTTATTTTTACTTAGCTTTATTTTTACTTGTTTGTCGTAGTTTATTTTCAGAGCATTTTATTTTAAAGTTTTTAAATTTACGTTTTGTCAAATTTTAATTTTACGTCATTTACTTTTCGTCAAGTTTTAATTTCTCGTCATTTAATTAACTTACTTTTAAAGTTTTTAATATTGCGCCGTTTACGTTTTAATTAGTTTTAGTTTTAATACCGTCATTTACTTTAAAGTCTTGCATTTTACTTTACTACAACGACCAAATCAAATCATTTGTTTTCCACCAAAAGAACAACTGAGTCGCACGGTTAACTATTATCAATTCAAAGAGACTGGTTCAACGATATTTTTAACTGAGTAAAATCTAGTTATTAATGCACTCCTTCTCTGGCAAGAATTTTGTTATTAGATTACTAGAACCAAGAAGAAATCAGTGCATCTTCCATTCCGAAGATTCACCAAGCTCATCATCAACCACTTTATGAAGAATGACCCCACCATTGACACTCGTGGGAATTTCTTCTACCACACAAAAGAAGATGACTATGTGATTCTACAAATGAATGCAGATACTAATTCCACAAAGTATGCATTACGTCCTGCCCTAGTACCTGACACAATGATAAATGAAGGAATCAAGGAAAGTGATAAATATCAAGAGATGCTTAATGATATTGGCACACAGTTTCGACGAGCAAATTCACTTCCCTTAGAGAAGCAAAAAGGTAAACGCAAGAAAAGAGTTTCAAAGTGCCAATCGACTGCTTCCTCCAAAGATAAAGGCACAGGGAAAATGCAAATAGTTGATGAAGATGAAGATGATGATGAAGATGAGACGATCCATACTGAGGAAGAACAGGAAGAAGTACCACTCGGAAGGCTAAAGAAAGCAAAGCAAACTGAAGGATCAGGCTCAAGACTATTTGAAGACTTAGAGGAATTTGGTAATCCTGATGCTGACATGGCATTCTATGAAGATCCTACCGATGAAGATGCTTATGAAGATGCTGATAACTTCCATTTTGAAAGTCGTGAGCAGAGTGAAGAAGGTGGTAGCAGTGTAAACACAGATACAAATTTGTTGTATCATGATGTAAATGTCAACACATCTTTACCGGAACCAACTCACACGGTTGTACACGACGATGCTCATGCAACTTTCATACCAGAAACTCAACTTCAAAGTAAGTCTACTTCCGGCTCTGACGATGTTATGAAATATCTTAATTTGGAAGGGGAGGGTGTCGAGGTTACAAATACTGATCCATCGACAAATGAAAACATGGTGGATGTTCCCATAACTACTGTTACATCAACCACCACTCCACCACTATCCACCCCGGTCATCAGTGAAGTCATAACACCAGCTATTACACCAACACTTGTTGAACAACCGGTATCATCTACCACCCCAACCACTAAATCTACACCGTCATCAACAGCTGAACAACCTGTATCAACTACCGCCCCAATCACTGTATCTACACCATCACCTATCCTTGAACAACCCGTATCATCCACCACCACTTTAACAGTTATGGTTTCACCTCCACCATCAGTACAACAAGTATCATCCACCTCCAATCCATTTCTCACAGTCGGTGATCCACTGATCCAGTCTCTTCAACAACAGCTGGAGGCTCAAGCTAAATAAATAGCTACACTGACTGAAAGATTCACCACTCCCGATACACAACCTCTCAAGGAACCGCAACCTGATGAGCCTACACTTAAGAAAATATCCGACAGAGTGTCTAAACTTAAAGAACAACACAAATCATTTCTTGGAGAGAAGAAAACTCGTGACAAAGAGAATGCTGCCTTTCTTGGGTCAATTGATGAGAAGATGACCAAGATCATTCGATGAGAAGTCAAGTCATATGTTGATCAGCAGCTACCAACTTTTGTCGGTAATGGTTTATCTACCCTTCAACTAATGACATTGTTACAGACACGTCTGCTAAATATGGGGGCTCATAAATCGAAAAATAAACGAAAAGTTATGCAATATCTCAACAAAGCAATTATTGAAGATACCCCTGCAGATACTACCGACTCTGAGTCTGACAATGAAGACGAGCTAGAGGAGGAAGATAATGAGGGTAACGGTGATGAGGATGATGGTGAAAATGATCAAAATGAGGAAGAGGATAAGGAAGGAGATGAGGAGGAAGAAGAGGATGAGGAAGAAAAGGATAAGGATGAAGAGGAAGATGAGGACGAGGATACAAATGAGGATGAGGATGACGATGATGATAATGACGACGGTAATAGAACCAACAAGGGTGATAAGAATGACGAAACGGGTACAAATACCGAAGAGTCAAATAAGGATGAAGGTGATAAGGCAACTGAGAAAGGCATTGAGGAAGCTGCTGAAACCACAGAAAAGACGGTGGAGTCTACTGTACCGAAACTCAGCAAATTGACACAGGTATATCTACTGAACAAGTTTTTACTACTGATTCTCACAATGAATCTGTAGAACATATGTAAAAAGACAAAATTCATGTGTCTACGCAAGAAGAAGAACCCACAGGGTCAATGCTAGAAGAAGAACCTCATGATGATATACCGGTGACGCAAGAACAACCTTCAACACCATCTGAAGATCAGCACATCTCTGATATGGAAGTTGAAGATTTAAATGTGCCAGAACCAACGTTTGCTTAATCTCTTATCATCGATGACATGGTACAGGAGCAACTCTGGCTTACAAATGCAGCACCACAACATCCTTTCGACACAGCAACTGAAATGGAGCTGACTCAATTCCTAAACAATCCTATCAATTTCTCGGCCTTTCTAAGGTATTCTCATGGGAAACCGACAATGACTCCGGATCTTATCAAAATGGCAGCCGCAAATGTGGACTTCTTTGATACTTTGAAGATCAGCCATAATGAAGCAGAATATCACTTAAATGAGCTTACCAAGGCAATGAGAGAGACGACTACGGTAATTCAGACTCCTGTGTTACGACCTCTTACACCCACGGTCATCGCCGGTTCTGCAACGATCCCAATAGAGCACTTTGTTTCTCATGATCTCGAGTACCTTGAAAAAGGCGCAAAGAAATATGCCACGTCACTTACTATGCTCAAGGCTGTTAATCTGGAGAACGTTCCATGGATCAAAGATAAAGTACCTGATGCACTATGGAGAAAGAAACTGCTCAAGTTTTATAATACTTTTGCTTCACTTGGCATCTCTCACTGGACTGCAAAGAAAAGGTTAGCTTACAATCATTTCCATCGTCCAAAGAGAGGTTCTTCTATTGTCTCAGCTCACAGAATCAAAAGCATCCAAGGAGCAACCACTCAGACTGTCTTCGATTATGATTACTTGAATGTAATCGTGTTCAAACGTACTGATGAGAAAGAATACCGAATTGACGAAAGTGATCTCCAGTACCTTCAACTTGAAGACATCGAAGACCTTCTGTTGTTATTGGCTCAGGAAAAAGTTGACCATCTACAACCTGAGATTGTCATTGCATTGAGCTCCAACTTTCGTCAATATGCAAGAAAAATCATCATTCAAAACCGGGTGGAAGATTTTCAACTTGGAGTAGAGAGTTATCAGAAACAGCTAAACTTGCAACGTCCCCATACAACTCCGCTCAGTAATTTTCACAAGAACAAGAAGCCGTACATGGGGACCACGACACCGGAAGCAGGGATATTTTATCCAAATGAAACTAGAGTCATGCAGTTTATGCGATTCTTCGAACTGCACAAATTCACCGATGGTACGCTCAAGCATGTTCGAGATGATCTGACGGTTCTCAAATTCGACCTACCGCTTCCAGCAGTCAAGTACACCTGGACAAGCCAGTGCAAAAAGGGAGCAAAGTACGCGATCAATAAGATCGAGGAACTTTTAAGGAAGCACCGGTTGCTACGAAGTGTGGAACGATTCATAGGTGGAAGGCCATATGGAGCTCACCATAGATTCACGGAAAGAGCTATTTAATAATGGTTCGTCTTATAACAGGTCAACTCCATATGTCTATTATTGTGAATATGTTAATTTTTGTATAATCAACTTTTGTGGCATGTTGTAGTGTAAAAGTATGATATTTTTCAAGAATTTCTCTCGAGATTCTAAATCTTTCAAACATATCGTACTCAAGCACTACAATTAACCCTCATTAATTTGAGGGGGAGCATTAATATGTTCTTTGGCCAACATCTAATTTCATTTTATTACCCAAAGACCGGTTAATCCATTAATATCCAAAATATTGATGGTTACATTTTGGAAAGGGGAGAAAATGGGATTAAGGAGACTTAATGATATTTGGCTAAACAACGAAAAAGGCTTAAAAGATAAACCAACTTAATATGTGTAATACACATGTTAAAGGGGAGCGCTTTTGATGATCAAAACACTTAAGGCACAAAAACTTTGATTACAATATCACAAGTGCTTTAAGTGATTTTTCAAGGATTTTTCATGGTGACAATACTTACCCAAAACACACTTAATTCACGACGGATGTGGTGACAAAAGGGTGGTAGGTATAGGTATTAGTCCAATGATTCATCAGAACCGATGGAGTCTTCCCAAGGACAATTCCCTAGATAGAATTAGAAGTCCTAGGAAAGATAGAGAATGATTGTGAACGTAGCTGAATGCCGGCCAAGTACTTAAGCTAGCACTAGAACAATCACAACAAGGTGCTAGTGATGACGTATTGGTAAGCATTGAAGAGGTTGAAGAATGAAAAAGAATTGTAAAGATAAAGGGTGTAAAGAAAGAAGCCATCCTTACAACTTTAGGTAGAAACCAGGTCAATACATATGCTATTGAGATCATTTTTTCAATGATTCTCGATATTGAAGATAGACATCATGGACCCAGTGATGCAATGCACAACCCTCCCCAGCTAACTCAAATATCTCTCAAAAGATATTTGTTTTAATCACACGAAGTTCAACACGTTATCTTTTGGTCTATTCACTCCGAATGGACTGATAATGAATAGATGGTAATCCTCTCCAGCCATCGCTCACTAAATCAAAACGCACTATCGAGTCTAGAGCCACGAGATCATCAAAAGTCTCATTAGGACACTTTCCATTTATTCCTTGCTTCTTCACACACTGTGAAAAGTAAGAGATCTTTATGAGTCATACGCAGTATTATTGTAATATTGCTAGAACATTCGAGTGATACGCAAGTATTACAATGAAGATGGAAATCCTGCTTGAGCCAACATCAAACAAGCTCATGGTAGGTGACACGTGCGGTTCTTCAAGAACCAATCTTGTGAAAACTGGAAAGAAACAGTAGTTTAATTCTTAATTGAACATAAACTCGTTCCAGGCCTCTACACATTATCATATGATCTTGCCAGAACACTCAGAGTGACACTCTTTAGTGTTCACAGTGACGAGTGGAAATCCTTCTAGTGTTAACATCAAACAGCACTTGGTAGGTGACAAGCAAGATTCTATTTGAATCAAGCTCGTGACAAATGGAAAGCAACGATGGTGAAAATATTAATTGAAATTCACTTGTTCCAGGTTTCATGAATTGACGGCTTCAATCATAAGGATTTTTAATCCAAATGATTCACTCTTTATGTTCACAGTCAGCTTTGGACGGTCAAATAAAGAGAACGGGTTTACCCGCGAAATCCTGTCAGGAAGTTACTTAATTGAAACTATCTGTCACGGGTACGATATCTAATATCTTCCAACGGTTTTCATCGACCGAAGGTAAAATGCTACCGAATTAGAATAAAATGTCAAATCCATTTTATTCATGTCTTATTATGTTGTTGCATTGAAGACGGTGGCGTTGCGGTGTACCGTTTGAAGTCGTCCTCACATACTTATTCCTTCTGCATCAAATATCTCTGTAAATTCAAGAAAGTATGACCTAAAAGTCTTCCACTGTATTGACTCTGAAACTTTCAAGAATTCAACAAAGGATAAGTGTGTGGGACATGAAGTCACGAAGAGTCGAACATCACAAGAAGATAAAAATTGCACGTGAAAGGCCAAAAGAACGTGTTCCAAGCAAAAGGCTGATATTATTCAACACATATTCACAAAAAGAAGAAATTAAAGAAATAAAGAGAAAGTGGACTACGAGCTCAAGAACAAGGTCTAACATGCTAGATTAGGACTTTGTAAATTTGGAGTGACCTCCCTTTGGGGGAGATTGTTGGAAATACGTTTCTACGTATAAATAAAGTCTTGGTCACTCCAACAATATAGTTATAGGCTCGTAGTAATGTTTAAGTTACATTTATGTTAAGCCCGACCCATGAGCATGTTCATGGGCCGGAGGCCCAAGTCTATTAAGGACTTGGGTATATAAATCTCTTTCCACCATGAAAAGATGTGTTGGTTGTTTCATTTCTCATTTCAATACACATAGTTTCTTTCATTTCTCTCTCTAAGTTTCTCTCTCTAGAAATACATCAACCCTCTTGAAATACAAAGATTATCATTGTTCTACACCTTTTTTCGACTGGTGGTTTAGTCAAAATAAGTTTGGTTACAGGGAGCTGCTCTTTATTTCTAAAATTATTAGACTCGTTATCAACTTATTCAACCATGTTGAACTTGTTTGTATTCTAGCTATAGCCGAAAATGATATGTCCCTGTCATGTGTATATTAAAGCTAAATTGATAAACTGAATTCTTTCTATTAATGAATTAGGAGGTTTTGTTATGAGTTTGTTCAATGGAAAACAAGTAAAGAACTTGTTTTTAAAGGTCAAACGCATTTGTAGATATAGCAACTGTGGTTATTTGTAAATATAGCAACTGTGGTTATTTTGTAGTTTTGGAAATAATACATGTTTTCTAATAGTGGATTGTTGTGATATGTTCGAGTCGAATCTAAGTTCTTGTACTTGAATTCTTAATGCTCAAGGTGAGTGCATATTAGTGTTTAAAGTTTTTGTCTTTGGATGATAAAATTTGATAGTACATGTTAATAAATTTTTATATATGTTCAAGAAATTTTGCTAAATTCAAATTATCACTTGTTAGAACCGTTTAAAATTACATTTTTATCTTTTCACGTTCTATTAAGAACGCGAATATTCGTCTAGTTTAACTTAATTTTTTTTAAGTCTACTACGAGGAGTTCCCACCGCTTTTCAGGACGAGTGGACTAATATCCTGCGGGAGTTTGCTCAGTACCTCGATGGGTAGTATCCCTCTCAATTGAGATTTTTTCTATTCCTAACTCTTGAACCCAAGACCTTTGGTTAATGAGGCTAGTGCCTTGACCAACTGTGCCAACCTCAATTGGTATCTAGTTTAACTTAATAACATAATAACATACTATGTACAATTTAAACACTGTTGTGAATCAAAGTAAAGAATAAGAACAAACAAATTTGAGAGAGTAGAATTATTCATTGATTGATTAAGGTAAAAGAATACAATGTCTATATATAAGATAATAGTAGGGTAAAACCCTAATAGCTAATGGGCCATGGGCCTCTATTAGACATCCACATGTAATTATTTATAACACTCCCTCTTGGATGTACATATTAATAATACGCTTTCAGAATGCTACCTCGTTAAAAACCTTGTCAGGAAAACCCAGTGGGACAAAACCATGACCAAGGATAAAAAGAGTGTAGCGTGTATTATCTCCCTCTGATGACTACATCACTTGAGATCTTTTAGTCGACGTGTTCCGTTGTTGTGGATTAACTTCATAACGTTGACGCAGAAAGTATCTTGGTAAATAGATCCACCAAATAATCACTTGAACAAAATGTGTTGTCTTATCGCCATTGATGGACAACATCAATTCAATATTTATCCATTTGACCAATACGCCTCGTTGAAAACGTTACTAGACAAAACCTATTGGGACAAAAATCTAGTGAAAGGAAAAATACATGATTCAGATAACTACTAGAATAAAAGATATGGACATGCATTCCATATTTATCAATAATAATCCTTCTTGGATTTTTATATGAGGATTATGCCTCGTTAAAACCTCACTAGACAAAACCCAGTGGGATAAAAGTCTAGTGAAGGAAAAAGAGTACATAATACCTTTATACGCTCGCGGATGTTGCCTTGTTAAAAACCTTGCCGGAAAATCCTGTGGGGACAAACCATGGTCAAGGAAAAATAAACATAACTCCTTTATACGCTCGGGGTTTTTGCTTCATTAAAAACCTTGCCGGAAAACCCTGAAGGGACAAAACCTTGGTCAAGGGGAAAAATGCAACGCGTATCTTCTCTTCCTTTATGATCACAATATCGGTGATCATCATCTTTATAAATCAAGGAATTCTTTCCAATATCATGTGACCTCATAAACATGAGAGTCATTTATAACTTTGTCTTTAGCTTTCATGATGCACACATATTTCATCTTTAAGATGTTCAATTTCAAAACTAAGACAAACTTTGTCTCGTGTTTCAAATTCAGTTTTCTATGCATCTGATCGCCTTTATAATCATAAATCTTTATTTGGCACAATTCTACACAGTCACACTAAGGCGATTATAACATATATGCCCAAAACAGTATTGTTCTCGAGAACGTTTCTTATATGCCTTAAGCATTAATTATCTCTAGCATGCTCCATGCATATTATATACAATAATGAAATCTCAATATCACTTGAGCTCTAATCATATATCTTTTAGACGCATATCACTTATTATCACATTGTCAGACTTATACAATATTTATTGGATCCACCACATGTGAACATGTATCTACATGATCATTTTCAAGTCTTTGAGAAATATACGTGTGCCATCATTTGTAACTTATGCATATTTTAATTTTGCTCTCCCATAAAGACAATTGCGTATCCAATAAGTTTCATAAATAGATTGTAAGCTTCAACCATATGTCTCATCACAAGAGGCCTCCATTATATTCTTGCGTCATTAATTGGATATTCATCTATACATGATCCTCACATTCACTTTAGCGCTATATTCTTTATTATCATTATCATTCACATTATAACTATATCTCTATCGACGTCGATTTATTTCTTTTCGATTCCACACTTTACTAGACATTGCATTCCATCATTCATTGAGATCTCATAATATATCATGTACCGGAGTTTTTTCAATTATCTTCATGTCTAGTGTCTCTTTAGGAGACTATCAAGGGGTCTTTATTACCTCGATTCGACCATAGTAATTTTCTTGCTCCATATTATCTCTTTAATCGAGGATTTTTATTTGGAATCGAATAGTCTATCACGTTGCAGACGTGCCATAGACTTAATACCATTCATTGGTTTTATTGTCGGGACACCCATTTTAATTGGAGCACTTGCAGCGTATGTGGTCTACTCACTTTATTTAGGTCACTAACCTTGTCTGACAATTACTAGATCTGGAATATAAATTGTCCCATGAACTTTATATTCATATTCATACTTGTGAGGATCAACTTTTCATTATCATAATTCATTCCAAATTTCTCGCTGCTCATTCTCTCCCTGAATGAATTATCAGTCTCAACATCCCATATTGTGCGTTGTGGTGGATTTTATGTATATCACACATTTCTATATCTCACATGGGATTATATGGTTTGTGACCAAAACCAAGGGGAGGATTCATTATTAATTGTTGGCAATATGCGAACTCATATATTATAAATTGCCCTATAAACCAACACTTTTGTTCTCATAGTTATTGGCTTTGCAATCAAGTGAAGACGTTTAATAAACGTTTCAATAAAAGCAATTCGCTTATGAACATGGGCTATATAAAGTTCAACACTTATTTCAATAATCGCCTAAACTTGTAAGTATTCACCACTATTCTCAATAATCATATTTGGAAAATCATGCTCACATCGAGCCACTAATCACGCTAACTTGAAGTTGCGTATTTAACGATCATTTTGACGATGCATCGATTTTATAACTCAAAATGATCCATATGAGACATGTATAGGCCTACATACATGCTCTTTTTATCTTTTCCAAGATTTTAAGGAATGAGTCCTTATTTATATTTAGTGGTGATAAGTAATGAACTTTTATTGAGAACAATAAAGATAACCAAAATTATTTTTTGAAGAAACTCATGGTTCTTCTATACTTTTCGCATATCATTGACCCGTGATGGTTCAATCGGTCATGTCAATTACTACAACAACCTTGGCTCATAAACTTATATTTTATGGCCACATGTGCTTGAGTTGCACCTTTTATATATAAAAATCAATTACTTTTCCAATAAATTTGTATGAGATATGTGTAGCTTCTCATAATTATGTTACTATATTTAAATTAGCCTATAGTAATATCAAATATTAAAGGATGTATTATAGTATAAATTGCACTATTTGTTAAACGCATGTATGTGAATGATCAATCACTCAATTCTCATAAGTCATCCGTGAATAAATGAATGACTATCAAACAATGACTATGAAACCGATTCACATTGTTTGGTTACTTGACCTAGTTATCAAATACGGATATCAAAACACAATATTTGCTCTACACCATACCACTTAAGACACCCTCCTATCACTTAGTATTCCCATAATCATTCCACCTTATATTTAAACTCTTACCGATTATGATTCTGGAATACAAACCAAACGCACCCTTAATGATAAATAATGTTCATATATGACAAACTAGTAAACCTACTCAACTTATTCTTTTCTTTTTCCCCTAACAATAGTAAACCATGCATAACTCAACAATAAATTCTCACTTACATAATATTGTTGCTTGTACACTTGAGATTGTGAAGATATGAATATTTTTAATCACTATTGTTGGAAATACGTTTTACGCATTTAGAAAGTCTCGGTCACTCCAACCATGTAGTTATAGGCTCGTAGTTAAGTTAAGTGTTATTTATTACATAGCCCGACCCATGAGCATGTTCATGGGCCGGAAGCCCAAGTCCTTTAAGGACTTGGGGTATTTAAACCTCTTTCCACCATGGAAAGAGGTGTTGGTTGTTTTATTCTCTCACTTTAATATATGTGTTTTCTTCCATTTCTCTCTCTAACTTTCTCTCTCTATAAAAACATCAACCCCCTTGTTTCACAAGATTATCATTGTTCTACAATTGGTATCAAGAGCATGGGATGAGATAAAGGCTTGTTCTTTGTGTTGGGTTGTGTATTTACATTCGTAGAGTGTAAACTACCTTTTTGGCCGAAACTTTCAAATTTTTTTTCGTTTGATCATAGTGGTAAGTAGTGTAACATAGGAATTTGGGCTTAAACGTGTTCTTGGTATCTTAGATTTCATTAAAACTTCAGGTTTCTTGGATCAAAAGTGCTAGAAAGTGTGTTTTTCAACATTCCGAAATTTCAGCAGACGCTTCCATCGGAAAGTACAAAAAGTACTTTGGCCTCCATCGCAATACCTTAACCATCGGAAAGGGTTAGGGTCCTACTTTGCGATCACTGGATTTTCATTACTTATTCCGATCTGAATCATTCCGATAGCTTTTTGCGATCTGAGATTCCGACGGGTATAAGGAAGGTGTGTTAAGTCGTTACTCTGCTCAAATTTTGCAAACCACTTTGCGATCAAAGATCATTGCGATAGGTATTGCGATCTGAAGCATTCCGATAGACATCGCATTGCGATCTGAAGCATTCCGATAGCATCGTATTGCGATCTGAAATATTCCGATACCATCATCATTGCCACAGGGTTACATTGCGATCTAAAATCATTACGATCTGAGCTGATTCCGATAGTGAGACTTTCCGATCTAGGTATTCCGATAGAAAGTACATTGCGACAGAACTGGTTTTATATACTTAGTGGATTTTCTTCTATTTGGCATTTAATTTGGTAATTTGGAAACGTTCAAAAAGCTAATACTACAACAAGATAACAACATCTTTTAGTTAACAACACAAAAAACTCATAACCTTTATTTCATTGTTCGATCATCTTTGATAATCTTATTCAAGGGATCACAAAATGAATTCACATTCATTCATGCCAACTATGACTTCACTCACCGATATATCGATCATTTCGGGTACCGATACTCGCCCGCCTTTGCTCATCAAAGACTTATTTGAATCATGGCAAAGTCGAATGAGAACATACATCATGGGCAAACAAAGTGGTCGACTTATGCTAGAATCAATTGACAAAGGTCCATTAGATTGGGGAGAGGTTACAGTCAACAATGTGACAAGGCCAAGGCAGTATCATGAGTTAACCGATGCCAACAAACTCATTGCAGATGCCGATGAAAGGGCTGTGCAAACAATTCTTCAAGCCCTTCCACCTGATATCTTCAGAATGGTGAGTGAACATAAAGTGGCTAAGAATCTTTGGGATCGACTTGCGGTTTTGCTACAAGGGACATCTCTCACTAAGCAAGAACGAGAATGTCAATTATATGATTTGTTTGATCGATTCCAATACATTCCAGGGGAGACTCTTCATGATTTTTACTGGCGTTTTACTACTCTGATGAATGACATGAATGTCTATAATCTAAGGATTGAACAATTTCAGTTAAACACCAAGTTTTTGAACACACTACCCCCTGAATGGAGTCAATATGTGACGGATGTCAAAATGATTCGTGATCTACACAAGTCCAATTTAGATCAACTATATGCTTTCTTACAACAACATGAGAAGCATGTGATCCAAAACCGAATTTCTCAAGGACCTTATCATGAACCAATGGCATTATTGGCAAATCATCCTACACTATCATATCACAACTCTCAGCTTGCTGTAGGACACAAATCTTCATATCAACCTGTGTATCAAACACCAAGCTTTCCACAGTACTCGATTCTGCCACCGCCACCAACATCTTATCACCAACAAGCAACATCATCATCACAAGGAGCTTCACACCAGTATTCACCGTATCAACCTCCTACCAACCCTGTTAGTACCTATCCACAACTCGAGGCTCCTCAACATCATTATTCACATCAAGAAAATGTTCCAACCAATCAGTTTGTTGCTCAACCAGCATCAGCATTATACTGTGAAGATGACATCCCTGTCCCTGAATTTAAACAAGGAGATAGCCATACTGAAGTCCTAGCTCTGTTGTCTGCATTTTTAAGTCAAACTTTAAACAAAAGAGGTTACCGAGGTTCAGCACCAACTAACAATCAGTTAAGGAACTCGTCTAACTCTCGACAACAAGCAACAATTCAGGACGGCAGGGTCATGGTGCAACCACTTCAAGGGAGATCAAATTCGTCTAATGTTGGTGCACGTTCATCCAATACTACGGCTACAAGGGCCAACAGCACTGGTAAAATGAAGGTGGTTATTTGCTACAACTGCAAAGGGGAAGGGCACATGGCCCGAGAATGCAAGCAGCCTAAGAGGAGAAGGGACGACACTTGGTTTAAGGAAAAGATTTACTTGGTGAATGCTCAAGCCCAAGGTCGTGAGCTTGATGAAGAAGAATTGGCATTCCTTGCAGATCCAGGAGTAGCGGAAACTGATCATCCCACAACAGTCATCACCAACAATGCTGCTTATCAATGTGATGATTTGGATGCATATGACTCGGATTGTGATGATTTTAACACCGCTAAAGCAGCTCTTATGGCAAATCTTTCACTCTATGGGACTGACACCATTGCTGAGGTACCAAATACTGCTACAAATACTAGCATTGTACCTTATCAAGTTGAGCAAATGTCTGAGTATTCGGAAGAGCCTCCGGTGGTTAGTAATTCAATCGATGAGACAAACAATGATAGCAATAACATTGCAAGTCCTCAGATTTTGAGTGAACCACAACCGGAAGCTCCTATGACTATTAATTCGTCTGCTCAACCTGATTTGGTTATGGTCCCTGCATCTTTGCTTAGCAGAATGAATATTGCAGTCCGTGAAACCCTTAATGCTAATCAGACTTTATCTGCTGAGCTTGCTTTGCATAAAGACAAGGTAAAAACCTTGGAAATGACTCCTGTGTCCACTACCTTAACCAATCCTGAATTTGATAGGTTTAGGAAAGTTCAAATGGACAATCTGCTTGAAATTGAAAGTTTAAGAGCAAACCTTTCGAATGAGCTTAAAGAAAAAGAGTCAGTCGTCACTAATTTTCAACAACTTCAAACAGATTTTGAAATTCTGGAATCCAAACAGCTTGAACTGGAAATTAAGACGTCTAACAGAATAAAAGAAACGGAACTTAAGCTTTTAAAACAATATGCCGCTTCACATCTAGTACACTTGTTTCATGCTTCATTTAAAGAGTTCAACTTATCGCGTCTCATAGACTTACCACCTAACCCGGGTTATGCAAAGCAAGCACTTAACCACAACCCCCGACTGTATGATGCAACAAAGTTAGGTTTGGCATTAGACCCGATAGTGTTCTCAAGTGATTCTATATCACCATACGATGAAAAGCAGTTAAAATTACTTTTGACATATCCTGAATATGATTATGCTTCAATGAATGCAAAAAATGCCACAATAGATCTTAGAACTCGTTTCAATATGAAAAAGAAAACTCTCCAAACATCCACTTTCATGCCAACTAGAGAATGCCTTAGTATAATTCCTACACTTGTCAACTCGGACAAACCAAAGGAAATTCCTAAGAATCTTCCCCCGGTTAGTACGGTAAGGCTCAGTATTGAAGAGATTGGGCAATACCTTACCGATTTTGACAAGGTCATCTTGGAATGTACGACTTCAACGGCTCAAACTGCTGGAGAATGGGCATTCGAACACATGAAATCGGTGTTTGAAGAAGCGATCGTTCCATTTGTGAACCATATTAAACAAGGAGTCTATGATCTAGTGTGTAATTTACAATTTGAGCTTGGTGAAGTTCAAAAAGTTTTCAATAACATGGATGATGCTTATGAACAACACTTAATTGAAAAGGAAAAGATTTTATCAGAATATGACTGCTTTTTAGAACATATGGTGTCCCTTGAAGTGATGCAAGTTGTTACTACTCAATATACTCGTGAAATTTCATCTAATGTGAATATTTGTGATGATGTGCATAAATCTGTGAATAATATTGAACATGTGAATACTGTAGAAAATCATTCTTGTCATGAATCCAACGCTGAATTTTTAAAGCTTCAGGATTTATATAATACACTTTCAAAAAGTTTTAACGAGCTTCAACAACATTCTATATCTCTTGAAATTGAGAATCAATCAATAAATGAAACTCTTTCAAAACTAAATGAAGGTGGAAACTCCGTTGAGATAAGTGACAAGATGATTCAGATGGTTCAAAATTTAGAAGATGAAATGATGAGACTTAAGAGAGAATTAGTAGAAACAAAAACGGAACTAGAGGCTGCAGAGGCTAATAATCATGTCCTAGAAACAAGAATTAATTCTATACTAGGAGAGCGTGAACAAGTAAGGCAGGGAGACTCACAAATTTCTGGTTCAATAGAAGAACACATCGCGTTTAATGCGACAGAGCGAAAGTCTTTAATTGACAAACTGAACAAGAAATGTGAGGAAACCTCTGACCTAAAAATTCAGCTCATAGATAAAAACATGGTTTTGGCCGAGTTAAAGGAGACACTTCGCGTCACCCGACAAGAAGTTGTTGATAACTTAGCTACTGACTCTGCCCCGTCCACTAGTGCTCCAACAACCAAGTCAGTAGTGCTTTATAAGAATCCACTTCACAAGAGAAACCAGGTTACCTATGATGATTATATGAGGAATGCCATTAAGCATGTCGATCTTCTTAGGGATATT
Source organism: Glebionis coronaria (assembly GCA_025667525.1). Taxonomy (NCBI): domain Eukaryota; kingdom Viridiplantae; phylum Streptophyta; class Magnoliopsida; order Asterales; family Asteraceae; genus Glebionis; species Glebionis coronaria. Next base: position 450,363,133 of record CM046881.1, read on the forward strand.
TTAGACGATCTGTATGCCTTAGATCCCTTAAGTAGCGACTATTATTCGGCTCATGAATATGTTAAGCGAGTTCAATATTGCCTAGCATATTTGCAATACATAGGTACACCAGGTTCTGCACTACTTAATAATAAGCCCATTGCTGTCACTCCATTCAATAAGACTCCAGGAGCAAAACCGTCATTGACACTATCAAGCAAGGCACCTTTAAAATCTGTCACTAATGTTCCCTTGGCTTCTACAGGAGTAAAAGTGTCCACTAAGGCTAAAGGATCTCGAGGAAAGAAAGATAGGATCAAGCCTTCCACTAATAGGACTGAGAAGAAGAAAGTAGAAGTGCACCCTAGGAACGTTGTTTCAGTTTTAAATAAAAAGAATCATGTAGCTAAGACAAAAGGTCCTCTTTATGAGTGGAAACCTAAGCAAAATGTGAATTCTAATGCTAAATGTTGGAATTGTAACGAATGTATGTTTTCTAAGCATCATGATTTATGCCTTATTGATCACGTGAATGAAATGCATGCTATTAAGAACAATCTTGAATGGAAGCCAACAGGTAAGAAATTTACTCACGTTGGGTGGCAATGGAAACCCACTGGTAGGACCTTTACTGCAAATGGAACTACGTGCCCTTTAACTAGGATCACATCCACGGAAGTTAGGTCTAAGCGTCCTTTAAATAGGAACACTAGCACTAAGAAAAGGAACAAGCGCCCTTTAACTAGGTCTGCCTCCACTAATGTGCCTACCAGTGGTAATGTCCCCAGTCACAAAGTACCTCAGAATACTAGACAACTAGAATCTAAGCCAATCACTAGTAAGAAAATCTGGAAACCTAAAGTTTTGTCTGATAGCAAATCTAAGATAACTATATCTGTACCTGCTAACTCAGAAGAACAATTAGAATCCGATACATCGTCTATGTTTGGTAAAATTTTCAGGTCGTCCAAATTATTCTTTGGTATTTGGACTCGGGGTGCTCCAAACATATGACTGGAGACCGCTCGATGCTCAAAAATTTCGTCAGCAAGTTTCTAGGAACGGTCAAATTCGGCAACGACCATATTGCAAAGATTATGGGTTATGGTGAATATCAAATTGGGAATGTCACGATTTCAAGGGTTTACTATGTAGAGGGACTTGGTCATAATCTATTCTCAGTAGGACAATTCTGTGATTCTAACCTTGAAGTGGCCTTTCGACAACATACTTGCTTCATTCGCGATCTTGCAGGAAATGATTTGTTAAAGGGTTCTCGAGGGGATAATCTATATACTTTGTCTATTCAAAACATGATGGCCGCCTCTCCTGTTTGCTTACTCTCCAAAGCATCTAAGACCAAGTCATGGTTGTGGCATCGTCGGTTATCTCATCTTAACTTTGATGCCATCAACCATTTGGCTAGAAACGAACTTGTTCGTGGTCTTCCGAAACTAAAGTTCGACAAGGATCATTTATGTTCCGCATGTTCATTGGGGAAAAGCACCAAGAAATCTTACAAACCTAAAGCAGAAGACACCAACCAAGAACCACTGTATCTTTTGCACATGGATCTTTGTGGGCCAATGCGTACAGCTAGTGTGAGTGGTAGAAAATACATCCTCGTCATAGTGGATGATTTTTCAAGGTTTACATGGGTAAAGTTTTTAGCATCTAAGGATCAAGCACCAGAGTGTATCATTACCTTCTTAAAAATGATCCAAGTCCGTCGGAATGCTACTGTTCGCCGCATTCGGACTGATAACGGCACTGAGTTCGTTAATCAGACTCTTCGAACGTATTACGAAAAGGTTGGTATTTCTCATGAAACATCTGTGGCTCGCACTCCACAACAAAATGGTGTCGTTGAAAGACGTAACCGTACACTGATGGAAGCTGCTAGAACTATGTTAATTTATGCGAATGCTCCCTTATTCTTATGGGCCGAAGCAGTGGCAACCGCATGTTATACCCAAAACCGCTCAATCATTCGCAAACGTCATGGTAAAACTCCATATGAGCTTCTTCATGGACATAAACCCGATATTTCCTTTCTTCATGTGTTTGGTGCACTTTGCTATCCAAATACAAATAGTGAAAATCTGGGAAAACTTCAACCGAAGGCTGATATTGGAATTTTCATTGGCTATTCACCTGCAAAGAAGGCTTACCGGATTTATAACCGTCGTCTTGGCAAGATTGTAGAAACTTTGGATGTCGATTTTGATGAGCTGACAGCGATGGCTTCTGAGCAACACAGCTCTGAACCCGCTTTACACGAGATGGGAACCGGTACAATCAGTTCCGGCTTACTTCCCAACAACCCTACTTCTCCATCATTCATACCACCAACAAGGTCCGAGTGGGATAAGTTATTTCAACCTATGTTTGATGAATTCTTTGATCCACAGAGTAACGATTCTTCAGTACCCGTAGCAGTGGCTCCGATTCCCGTAGCTGTTGCTCAAGATAATGGAAATGAATCCGAGGCAACTACTGTTACTCTTGATCAAGATGTACCATCCCCTACCAATTCTCAAACAACACCTGAATCATCACCCCCACTCGTTCCTAATGATGTTGAAGAGGAATTATATGATCACGATCTGGAATACGCTCACTTACAAGAGCTTCCTTTCTTTGGTTCACACATACCTGATGACCCTACGGGTGCGTCTACTTCAGAGGAAGCTCCTGCAATCGTTCACTCCCGTCCACCAAGGATTGAAACTCACAACACTAAATGGACAAAGGATCACCCAATCCGAAATATTATTGGTGACATCGATCGACCAGTCTTAACACGTCATCAACTCCAAGAACATGCATTATATTGCTATTTTGATGCATTTCTGTCAGACACTGAACCTAAAAACTGGCAACAAGCCATGACCAAATCATCATGGATTGAAGCAATGCAAGAGGAACTTAATGAATTCCAACGTCTTGAAGTGTGGGAATTAGTTCCGTTACCCAGCAACGTGGAAATCTTAACACTGTTGTGGGTATATAAGGTTAAGCTTGATGAGTTAGGTAGTGTGCTGAAAAACAAAGCTAGATTGGTCGCTAGAGGTTACAAACAAGCTTTGGGTATCGATTTTGAAGAATCCTTTGCTCCTGTTGCACGATTGGAGGCAATTAGACTATTCCTTGCTTATGCTGCTCATATGAATATGATCGTCTACCAAATGGATGTTAAGACGGCATTTCTTAATGGTGAATTAAGGGAAGATGTCTATGTAAGCCAGCCGAATGGATTCGTCAATTCAGAGTATCCTAATCATGTGTACAAGCTCAAGAAGGCTCTTTACGGGTTGAAACAGGCTCCACGCGCGTGGTATGATCTCTTATCGACGTATCTCATCTCCAAAGGCTTCTCCAAAGGCAAAGTGGACCCCACATTATTCATTCTCAAGGAGGACAACGACATGATACTGGTACAAATTTATGTTGATGATATAATATTTGCTGCTACTAATCAACGTTTGTCTGACCGTTTTGAGAAAATTATGTCCACACGCTTTAAGATGTCGATGATGGGAAAAATTTCATTTTTTCTAGGGTTGCAAATTTCTCAGAATCCCAGAGGCATCTTTATTAATCAATCCAAATTTGCTCTTGAATCCTTAAAGAAATATCACTTTGAAAACTGTGACCCCGTGGATACTCCAATGGTGGAGCGATCCAAGTTAGATGAAGATAAGGAAGGGATAGCTGTCGATCCTAAACTTTACCGTGGAATGATCGGCACCCTTCTCTATCTGACTGCTAGCAGGCCTGATTTGCAATTTGCTATAGGCATGTGTGCCCGGTATCAGGCTCGGCCTACCGAAAAGCACTTACATGTTGTGAAAAGGATCTTTCGGTATCTAAAAGGAACACTTAATCGTGGTCTGTGGTATCCGAAGGATTCTTCTATTGCATTCATTTCATATGCAGATGCAGATTATGCCGGGTGTCAAGATACAAGACGTAGCACTTCTGGCAGTGTGCAACTCCTTGGAGATAGACTTATCAGTTGGGCATCAAAAAGGCAGAAAAGCGCTGCGATATCAAGTACTGAGGCTGAATACATAGCTATGTCCGGTTGCTGTGCTCAAGTTCTTTGGATGAGATCACAATTGACTGACTATGGCCTCGGTTTCAACAAAATCCCGATGTACTGTGATAACAAAAGTGCAATCGCTCTATGCTGCAACTATGTTCAACACTCTCGAGCAAAGCACATTGACATCCGCTACCATTTCATCAAGGAGCAAGTGGAAAATGGAGTGATCGAACTATACTTCGTCAACACTGAGTATCAGCTGGCAGATATATTCACAAAGGCCTTAGATCGAGCACGCATCGAGTTTTTGATCGAAAAGCTAGGCATGAAATCATTTTCACCAGCGACACTTAAGGAGTTGGCAGAAGAGTCTGAAGAATAGTACTGGTAAACTATTCTCGAGTATCCTTTTGATCGTGATCTTGTATATTATAGTACATACTTAAACCATCAAAAGCAAAATACAAAAATATAAAACCAAGAAAAACCATAAAAAATATAAAACCAAGAAAATCCATAAAAAATATAAAATCAAGAAAACCCAAAAATATTTTTCGTTTCAAATCGGGCATGTCTTTTAGTACGGTAATATTTACGGCTTTAGAAATGTCGATTACTATTGACACGGCGCCATAAATAGAGTCCGTATAAAAGTTGTACAAGTTTTAAAACATGCCCATTATGGCTTGTAGTTATTTTTGACTGCAACCCGCTTTTCATATTAAAGTCACGTATTTCTTTTGAAAACGTTGGCTCACAACGGGAATTAAGTTTCTCGGGCAAGGTTTTACTTTAAAACCTTGTAAGGGGCCAAGTTTACTTAATAACTTGGTCTAACACAAATTCGTGTACGTGTCAGTGCACTTATCTTGTTTAAAATAAGAGAAATCTTATTTCCACCAGAATCGTTCTATACAATCACTTAATCGGCAGATGTCCTCATTAATAGTTGTGTCCCTAATATCTTTGATTACAGCTCTTTAATTAGAAAACGGGTCAGGGATTAAGGGGGAGCAAATATTAATTCTTTAAGTTAACAAACTTGGTCGTTCAACAGGTTACTCAGAAAATTTTAGCTACCCATCATCTTCAGTTTCGCTATGTGTGCCATGTGTGAATTAAATATATTTTGGATAGGTCATTAACACTTTGGCATAAAGTACTTGTGTTTGTGTTTGGGGAATAAGTTTGTCATGTGCCAAGATAACTTGAGCTCTCATTTTTAAACTTACAAAATAGGGGGACCCGTTTTGCAAATCTTGCAAAAATGGGAGGGGCTTGAATCAAACTTTGACCAAGTCAACAAAACAAACCCCCCCCCCTCCTTCCCGTCGCATTCAAAACACACACAAAAAAACACACTTTGCTGCCATTGTTGAAGACCTCCAACCTTCATCTTGATCCACGTTTTATTGATTATCTCTTGATTGCTTCATAACCTAGGTAACATATCTATGATTAAATTCATCTCGTATTACATGATTTAACACAGCAACCATAGTTTCAAGTTCCTCGATTTAGGGCTTAAATTCGTGCCATGAACATGTATTTTTAGTGCTGGGATTTGTTAAGGATACTTTATTACACAATGGTTTTGTTCAGAATCGATTAAAACGCTGCCTAAAACTCCAGATCGTGAAGTCAAACATGAGATCGAATCCCAGTCACGGATTTCGATGTAGATTCCGATACTACTTTGCGATGACATCATTGCGATGAGTCATTTCGATGATTCGTTGCGATGGGCATTGCGATGAGTTATTACGATGACTCATTGCGATACTCATTGCGATGAGTCATTGCGATGGTTCTATTGTGATGGGTTGTTGCGACGAATCATTCCGATGGTTTGTTGCGACAGGCTCATTGCGATGGACTTTCGTTGATTCATTGCGATGGAATGTTGCGATGGCACATTCCGATGTGACATTGCGATGGTTTCGCACTATGTATTGCGATAGGGTATATTGCGATGATTATTCAGTTATTCCGATGGAAATGCACATATTGCGATAGCCTTAGATATTGCGATAGGATTTCATTAGGATTACGATGAATTTTCATTGCGATGGTATGGCTAGGATTCTGATAGTTTGCTACATTGCGATGGAATTTGGTCCCTTATTCTTATGCTATTGCCTTAGGATATACCATGAGTTTCGCCTAGATTGCACTAATTCTTCTTTAGCTTTAAATTCTTTAGGGCCATTTAAACGAAACCAAGTGTTGTTGAAATAAGCCAATTTTTATCTCATAAGAATACTTGAACGGTTTCTTATTACAAAAGTTCATCTTAGTTAATAAGTTGATTCCGATGTAAACAAAAGAGATACAAATTACTTACTCAATATCTTGGGTTTATGTTTCCAGGCCATGGCAGACAAAGCTTCATCTTTGTTCAAGCCCACTATCATTTGGATTGAGGGTAATCCTACAATTCCTGACGTAGTGGTTGAAACTAAATCAAAACCTACTGAAGTTTTGGTTGAAATCAAACCAAGACCTACTGAGGTGTTAGTAGACATCAAACCCAAACCTACTGAGGTAGTGGTTGAAACTAAATCAAAACCCACTGAAGTTTTGGTTGAAATCAACCCAAAACCTGTTGAGGTTTTGGTCATGACCACCAAGAAATCCAAATATTGTAAGAACTAAGGCTAGGACGGTTTCTCCTTAGAATAAAATTATCACTGGCATTCATGCTATTTTCCTAAGTGCATTGCTATATGTAAAGACCTTGTTCATCTGATGTATGTGTGAATGTTGTGGTAATAAGTGTAATGATATTTTTCCTGTGTTTAAAATTGGCATTGATTGAATATATCTACATGTGTTGTATATATCATTTGTGAATATGTCATCAAAGCAGGAAAATGTCAATCACCGAGGAAGAACAACGAATCCGTGATCTTGAACTTGTCCCACTCAGTCATAGGCTCCCATATGCCGAGAACAACACTAGGTTGCAAGATGATTTTGATCCGCTTTTACCTGCCTTCAAAATTGCCACGGATATCCTAGACATATCACCCATCAGCGACACACTCAGACGTACTGCATCTGTCCCCGAAGTCTACATCCATGAATTCTGGAATACTGCATCTTTCGATAACAAGATCATATCTTTCGAACTGAACAAAACACCAAGGGTACTCAACTTGAGCATTTTTAGGAAATTGTTTAAGCTCCCTAGGTTGGCACAAGGAGAACAATTTGTGCCTAACCCAAAGAATGATGAAGTGCTTCGAGTTATTCGTGCCATGAATTATGAGGGTGAAATTAACAGTCCATCACAATTTAACACTTCACACATAGGGCAACCCTGGAAAGCAATTATCACCATCATCGTCAAGTGTCTCACTGGTAAAACTAGGGGAACCGATGCAATGAGACCACCACAGGCTCACTTATTTTGGGGATTGTATACTGCATCAAAAGTCGATTATGCACTTCTTCTCTGGCAAGAATTTTGCTATCAAATTACTGGAACAAAGAAGAAATCCGTGCATCTCCCATTCCCGAGATTCACCAAGCTCATTATCCACTATTTTATGAAGAATGACCCAACCATTGACACTCGCGGGAAGTTCTTTTATCACACGAAAGATGATGATTATGTGATTCTCTCAATGAATGCAGACACAAATTCCACAAAGTATGCATTACTTCCTGCACTAGTACCTGACACGATGATTAATGATGGAATCAAGGAGAGTGATAAATACCAAGAAATGCTTCGTGACATCGACGCACAATTCAAGCGGGCAAATTTACCACCATCAGAGAAACAAAAAGGTAAACGCAAGAAACGAGTGTCACAGCGTCAACCAGCTGCTCCTAAAGATAAACGCTCAGGAAAAATGCAAATTGTTGATGAAGATGATGAAGATGAGCTGATCCACACTGAAGATGAACAAGAAGAAGAAGTACCACTCCGCAGGCCTAAGAAAGCAAGGAAAGCTAAAGGCAAAGAGGCAAGTGTTGCTCAAAATGATCCTGTTCAACAACAACTTTCTGAAGAAAAAAGACTTCGTATTATTCTTCAACAAAGTCGACAGGAAGCCTTTGGTGGATCAGGCTCAAGGGTATTTGATGACTTAGAAGATTTTGGTAATCCTGATGATGATACGGAATTCTTCAACGAAGAAGATACTTATGAAGCTGAGTATGACGATACTGATACCTTTCAACTTGAAAGTCGGGAACCAAGTGAAGAACGTGAGAGCAGTGCTGACACAGATACAAGTATGATGTATCGGGATGCAAACATCACCACATCTCTGCCTGAACCGACTCACATGGTACTAAATGAAGATGCTCATGCAACTTTCATTCCAGACACACAACTTCAAAGTAAGTCTACTTCAAATTCTGATGATGTGTTGAAATATCTTAATTTCGAAGGGGAGGGTGTTGAGGTCACCAACACTGATCCGTCAACAAACGAACAAATGGTGGATGTCCCTATAACCACTATTACATCGACCAACACTTCCCTACTTTCAACCCCAATTATCAGTGAGATCCCGACCACCACCATCACACCTGCAACCGTTGAACAACAAGTATCAACCACCACCATTACCACGGAATCTACACCGGCATCTACAGTTGAACAACCTGTATTAACCACCGTCCTAACCACGGCATCGACATCATCACCCATCCCGGTACAACCAGTATCATCCACGACCACTTTAACGGTTTTGGTTACACCTCCACCAACAGAACCACAAGCTTCATCTACATCAAATCCTTTTCTCACAATCAATGATCCGTTGATCCTGTCTCTTCAACAACAGCTAGAGGCTCAAGCTACCCAAATAGCTACGTTGACAGAAAGGTTTGCTACTCCTTCAAAGGAACCGCATCCTGATGAGCCCATTCTTCAAAAATTATCAGACAAAGTGTCAAAGCTCAAAGAACAACATAAAGCATTTCGTAAAGAGAAGAAAACTCGGGATAAAGAAAACGCTGCTTTTCTCGGGTCAATTGACGAGCAGATGACCGCGATCATTCAACGCGAAGTCAAATCTTATGTTGATCAACAATTACCACATCTGGTCGGTAATGGTCTATCTACTCTTCAAATCATGACATTGCTTCAGAAACGTCTGCTAGACTTGGGAGCTCATAAATCAAAATACAAACGCAAAGTTCTGCAATATCTCAACTACGCCATTGATGAAGAGAATCCTGCAGACACTACCGACTCTGAGTCTGATGATGAGAATGTGTTAGAAGAGGAAGATGACGAGGAACATGGCGAAAAGAATGATGAGAATGAGGATAAGGATAAGGAAGGCGATGAGGAGGATGAAGAGGATGAACAAGGAAAGGATAAGAATGTTGATGACGATAAGGACAAGGACGAGGATACAGATGATGACCAGGATGACGATGACGATAATGACAAGGGTAATGAAGTCAGCAAGGGTGATAAGAATGACAACACTGGTACAAATGCCGACGAGACAAACAAGAATGACAATGAAACGGCCACCGAGAAAGGTTTCGAGGACATTGCAGAAACGGTTGCTGACACCACAGATAAGCCACTGGAGACAACAGTATCAGAAACTCAGCAGGCTGCTTCAGGTATATCTACTGCACCAGAATTCACTACTGATTCTCATATTGAGACTGTAGAATACATGCAAGCAGAAGAACCGACAGACACAATGCTTGAAGAAGAACATCACGATGATATACCGGTGACGCAAACTCAACCTTCCACATCCTCTACAGCTCAGCATGATGATGACATGGAAGTTGAAGATTTACATGTTCCAGAACCGACATTTGCTGAATCTCTTATCATTGATGATACGATACAAGAACAACTTTGGCTAACAAACGCAGCACCACATCATCCATTTGACACTGCAACTGTAATGGAGATGACTCAATTCCTCAACAACCCTATCGACTTCTCGGCTTTTCTAAGGTACTCTCATGGGAAACCAACGATGACCCCGGATCTGATCAAAATGGCAGCTGCAAATGTGGACTTCTTTGATACCTTAAAGATCACCCATAATGAAGCAGAATATCACCTGAATGAGCTTACCAAAGCAATGAGAGCGACAACTACAGGAATTCAAACTCCCGTATTGCAACCTCTTACACCAACGGTCATCGCTAGTTCTGCCACTATCCCAATCGAGCATTTTGTCTCTCACGATCTTGAATACCTTGAAAATGGAGCAAAGAAGTATGCCACGTCACTAACAATGCTCAAGGCTGTCAATTTGGAGAATGTTCCTTGGATAGAAGACAAAGTGCCTGACTCAATCTGGAGAAAGAAGCTGCTCAAATTTTATGACACCTATGCTTCACTTGGCATATCTCACTGGGACAAAAAGAAGAAGTTAGCCTATAATCACTTCCATCGTCCTAAGAGAGGTGCTTCTATCGTCTCATCTCACAGAATCAAAAGTATCCTTGGGGCAACTACCCAGACGGTTTTCGGTTACGATTACTTAAATGTAATCTTGCTCAAACGTACCGATGAGAAAGAATTCCGCATTGACGAAAGTGATCTCCAGTACCTTCAACTCGAAGACATAGAAGATCTATTGCTGCTTTTGGCTCAAGAGAAAGTTGACCATCTATCACCTGATATTGTCATAGCCTTGAGTTCAAACTTTCGTCAATATGCCAGGAAAATTGTCATTCAACACCGGGTGGAAGATTTTCAACTTGGGGTAGAAAGCTATCAGAAGAAGTTAAACCTGCAACGTCCCCATACGACTCCACTTAGTAACTTTCACAAGGACAAGAAGGTCTACATGGGAACTACCAAGCCGGAAGCAGGAATCTTTTATCCGAATCAGACTGGCGTCATGCAATACATGCGATTCTCAGAACTGCACAAATTCAGTGATGGAACGCTAAAGAATGTTCGAGATGATTTGTCGGTTCTCAATTCCAACTTACCTCTTCCGGCAGTCACATACACCTGGACAGCCCAGTGCAGAAAAGGATCTTCGTATGCAATCAGGAAAATTGAGGAAGTGCTAAGGAAGCGCCGATTGCTACGAAGCATAGAACGATTCGTCGGTGGACGACCATATGGAGCTCACCATCGGCTTACGGAACGAACCAATTAATTTAGGTTCGTCTCATTACAGGTCAACTCCATATGTACATTATTGTGAATATGTTATCTTTTTACTTTATCAACTTTTGTGGCTTGTTGTAGTGTTAAGGTATGATAATTTTTCAAGAATTTCTCACGAGATTCTAAATCTTTCAAAATACATCATACTAAAGCACTACAACTATCCCTTATTTAATTAAGGGGGAGCATTAATATGTTCTATGGCCAAACATCAATTTCATTTTTACCCAAAGACCGGTTAATCCATTCAATATCCCAAATATTAATGGTTAACATTTTGGATAAGGGGAGAAAATGGGATTAAGGAGACTTAAGTGATACTTGGCTAAAAGATGAAAAAGACTTAACGATAATCCAACTTAATATGTGTAAAGCACGTGTTAAGGGGGAGCGTTTTTGATAAACAAAACACCTAAGGTACAAAACTTTTGATTTCAATATCACAAGTACCTTAGGTGATTTTCAAAGATTTTTCATGGTGGCAATTCCTTCCCAAAACACGCTTAATTCACGACGGATGTGGTGACAAAAGGGTGGTAGGAATAGGTTTAGTCCAATGATTCATCAGAGCCGATGGAATCTTCCCAAGGACAATTCCCTAGATAGAATTAGAAGTCCTAGGAAAGATGGAGAAAGAATGTGAACGTAGCTGAATGCCGACCAAGTACTTAAGCTAGCACTGGAACAATCACAACAAGGTGCTAGTGATGACGTATTGGTAAGCATTGAAGGGGTTGAAGAATGAAAAAGAATTGTAAAGATAAAGGGTGTAAAGAAAGAAGCCCTCCTTACAACTTTAGGCAGAAACCGGGTCAATACATATGCTATTGAGGTCATTTTTGCTAATGATTCTCGGTATTGAAGAAAGACATCATGGACCCAGTGATGCAATGCACAACCCTTCCCAGCTAACTCAAATATCTCTCAAAAGGTATTTGTTTTAATCACACGGAGATCAACACGTTATCTATTGGTTTATTCACTCCGAATAGACTGGTATTGAAAAGGTGGCACTCCTCTCCAGCCATCGCTCACTAAATCAAAACGCACAATCGAGTCTAGAGCCAAGAGATCATCAAAAGTCTCATTAGGACACTTTTCATTTATTCCTTGCTTTCTCACACACTGTGAAAAGTAAGAGATTTTCATGAGTCCTACGCAATATTCCTGTAATATTGCCAGAACATCCGAGTAATACGTAAGTATTACAATGAAGATGGAAATCCTGCTTGAGCCAACATCAAACAAGCTCATGGTAGGTTACACGTGCGATTCTTTTAGAATCAATCTTGTGAAAAACTGGAAGGTAACAGTGGTTTAATTCTTAATTGAACTTAAACTCGTTCCAGGCCTCTTCGCATTATCATATGATCTTGCCAGAACACTCAGAGTGACTCTTTATTGACCACAGTGACGAGTGGAAATCCTTCTAGTGTCAACATCAAACAGCACTTGGTAGGTGACGTGCAAGATTCTTTATGAATTAAGCTCGTGACAACTGGAAAGCAACGATGGTGAAAATCTTAATTGAGATTCACTTGTTCCAGGTTTCATGAATTGACGACTTTTAATCACAAGGATAATTTATCCAAGTGATTCACTCTTTATGTTCGCAGTCAGCTTTGGACGGTCGAATAAAGAGAACGGGTTTACCCGCGAAATCCTGTCAGGAAGTTACTTAATTGAAACTATCCGTCACGGGTACGATATCTAATATCGTTCAACGGTCTTCACCGACCGGAGGTAAAATGCTACCGAATTAGAATAAAATGTTCAAAGCCATTTTATTCGTGTCGTTGCTGTGTACCTGTTAAAGACGGTGGCGTTGCTGTGTACCTGTTGAAGACGGTGGCGTTGCTGAGTACCAGTGAAGACGGTGGTGTTGCGGTGTACCTGTAGAAGTCGTTCCCACATGCTTATGTCTTTCTGCATCAAAGTTTAACAAAAATTCAAGAAAGTACAAGATAAAGTCTTCCGCTGCACCAAACTCTGAAACTTTCGAGAATTCAACAAAAAGACATAAGTGTGTGGAACATGGAGTCACGAGAAGGCAAATTCACAAGAAAGGCAAAGATCGCACGTGCAAGGCCAAAAGAACATGTTCCAAGCAAAAAGGCTGATATCATTCAATGCATATTCACAAAAGAAAAGAAAAAGAAAGAAAAGAAGACTACGAGCTCAAGAACAGAATCTAACATGCTAGATTAGGACTTTGTAAACTTGGAGTGACCTCCCTTTGGGGGAGATTGTTGGAAATACGTTTTACGCATTTAGAAAGTCTCGGTCACTCCAACCATGTAGTTATAGGCTCGTAGTTAAGTTAAGTGTTATTTATTACATAGCCCGACCCATGAGCATGTTCATGGGCCGGAAGCCCAAGTCCTTTAAGGACTTGGGGTATTTAAACCTCTTTCCACCATGGAAAGAGGTGTTGGTTGTTTTATTCTCTCACTTTAATATATGTGTTTTCTTCCATTTCTCTCTCTAACTTTCTCTCTCTAGAAAAACATCAACCCCCTTGTTTCACAAGATTATCATTGTTCTACAACTATGATAACTATATGTGGTCAAAGGCTCATTCCATAACTTATAATGTTTGAAAAAAGCATAAGGACAATATAGACAAACAACGTGACTAATTCCTTATCACAATATTTGAACAAAGCATAGTATTAACTCAAAAACAGGACCATAGACACACGTTTTTTTTTTGTCTTTTTTTTTTTTTTTTTACCAAATCAATCACAATCTTTTTAAGTTTTCACGAAACAAGGAATCAAGTACATATGGTATATATTATAATTTGCTTTTACACAAGTTCAAATCAATATGAACTTAAATAGATTAATTACTACTAACACTTATATAGTCATCGTAGATGCAAAATCAATCCGATTATATTTTTAATTGGCTCGTTTAAGTCAGAATTTATGATCATTTCTCGAGACAAGAGTCAAGTAAACTAATTAAGCATAGTAGGCTAGAAGTAATTCTTTTCTCATATAGCGCTCATATAGCATTTACCTGTTATTTTATTAATTCTTATAGGACCTCTAAGCCTAAGTATATGACAGTTAAAATAACGAATACTTAATATATCAGTTGAGGTTATAAAAGTTACCTCTTCCGTTTATTTATGAGGAAGAATCGTTGATTAGATGTCGTGGGCTCCGATACTCATAACCTTTTTGCAACGAACCTTACACTTCAGCGATCCTCCATAACTAGTGTCATCTTTTGATATAAAATATTCAAGACATACATAAATCTTAAAACAATAGATTTACCATATGTTTAACGAGTCTTTCACCGTCAGATATCTTCAGGTTGTTACATGTTTTTGTGATGGCTAAATTAATTAGCCATGTTCACAAGTGATGCCAAATGAAAATATTCACAAGTAAAACCTTCAAACGAGATCGTATGGTAAAAGGAATAACATAACCATAGCAAAATATTATGCAAATCTACAACCTAGTCTATAAGCGCATCAAACCATAATACATCTACTGATCTACTATGAACGGGACATATAACAGGGGATACATGCATGTATTAGTTACCGATTGATGAATTAAAAATGATATGGATTTGTTATTGGGAAAGGCTGAATTTATGTAACGTATTTGTTCAAATTAACTAATATACGCAAGATACCTTTTTTATTCCGGATCTACGCAACAGATTTTCAAATACTTACTAATCTACGCAATATTGACCAAAATATGACTTGTTTGACCGGTTACCACTTAGAAAAGTTACAGTTTGGTCCTTTGGTCTGCGTGGACTTCCACCGTTAGTCCTTTGACAATTTTTCATTAGAAAACTTAGTAACGATACCTTCACTTTAATACACGTATTACACGTTTTAATACACACTTTTTATACGTGTTATTATATACACGTTTTATACGCCAGAAATTCTGAACTTTGACAGACGATTTCAACGTCAAAACTTATGCCGTAAACTCCGAAAAACTCACGTTAAGTCAATGTATACGTTCTCTACAACTTTCATGTTTTATGTTTTTCATGAAAAAGACATTTAGATGGTCGAAACCCCGATTTAAAACTATGACAGCAATACTAGTATTTTTGGTAATTAAGTAAATACGAATTTCGACGGTCTCGGTTAGTGCTAAATATTTACTTTGAAGTCTCTAAACCTATCAGTGACTAAATATAGACATTCTATACGTAAAATATTATAAAATAAAGTGTAAAATTTATAAAAATAGTAGTATGGTAAAAATGGAAAATTTAATAAGTGCACCAAATCGATGCCATTACGTATCTAAAAAAACCTGTGAAAAGCAATTGCTCGAAAAACTTCTCGTTTGAAAATAAACTCAAAGACAAAACATGTGTCTAAAAATGTGTACCGAAGTGTGTGTATACAAACGTGTATAAAAGTTGTATAAAAACGTGTGTATAAAATTGTGTATATTAAAAAGCGTAAAAATATATATATAATTGCGTAATTTTTTTATATATTTGCGTAAAAACATGTGTATATAAATGTTTTTTACATTTTTTTATACACACAATTTTATATACTTTTTTATACACTCGTTTTAATACACGTTTGTATACACACACTTCGATACACATTTTTAGACGCATGTTATGTGTTTGTGTTTAAATTTAAACGGGAAGTTTTTCGAGCAATTTCTTTTCACTATTATATTTTTCAGATACGTAATCGAATCGATATGCGCTTATTAATTTTCCATTTTTTTATCATACTGCTATCATTATAAGTTTTAAACTTTATTTAATAATATTTTATATATAGACTGTCTATATTTAGTCACTGGTAGGTTTAGAGACTTAAAAGTAAGTTTTTAGCACTAAACGAGATCGTCGAAATCCGGATTTACTTAATTACCGAAAATACTAGTATTGTTGTCACAGTTTTAAATCGAGGTTTCGACCATCTAAATATCTTTTTCGTGAAAAAACATAAAACATGAAAGTTGTAGAGAACGTATACATTGACTTAACGCGAGATTTTCGGAGTCTACGGGATCGGTTTTGACGCTAAAATCGTCTGTCAAAGTTTAAACTTTCTCGCCTATAAAAACGTGTATATAATTACACATATAAAAAAGTGTGTATTAAAGTCAAAGTATCATTACTAAGTTTTTAACGAAAAAAATGTCAAAGGGCTAACGTCGGCAGTCCACGTAGACAAAAGGACCAAACTGTAACTTTTCTAATTGGTAACATGTCAAACAAGTCACATTTTGGTTAATATTGCGTAGATTAGTAAGTATTTGAAAGTATGTTGCGTAGATATATAATAAAAAAGTATCTTGCGTACATTAGTTAATTTGAACAAAAATGTTACATAAATTCAGTCTTTCCCCTTTATTATTAGTATTTGAATAATAGAATAACCATGCTACATGAAACAATATCATATTATGTGACTTCAGTGTAAGACAAACCTCATCATATATACCCAGTTTCTGTCTTTCTTATCATCAGTTTTTTTTTATTCTTTTTATCCGATCATGAATCTTAACTAGTTGGGGTATCTGTGCTTCGTCGCGGATGTTTAGATGTCGTTAGTTGCAGCGCATGTATGGTAAACGTAAAGTAATAAT
This sequence comes from Glebionis coronaria, assembly GCA_025667525.1. NCBI lineage: Eukaryota > Viridiplantae > Streptophyta > Magnoliopsida > Asterales > Asteraceae > Glebionis > Glebionis coronaria. The sequence continues at coordinate 450,379,892 of CM046881.1, forward strand.
GTATCTAATAGAGGAACTCATTTGGGTTAACGCATCATGATACACACGATACAAAGTCGATACACAGTTCAGCAAAACTGATGCATACAAAGTACAAAGTCGATAAATGCAGCAGGATACCATTTAATTCAAAACTTCTCGCAAGATTCTCACTTGGACTTTATGGCAACAGCTTTCTTTTTTTCTTTGCCAACAAGTATTTTATCTAGATTGCCCCTAAAATCAGTAGGATCAAAGAGCAAGTATTGATGAACCTCAACATCAGTCAATGCAACCGATTAACCGACCGGGTCAACCCGGTTTGAAAACATTGCACCCAATATAAATAGAAAAAGGACCACATAAAAATAGAAAAAGAACAAAAATGATCTTAACAGATCCTAGTTTCCTAGTCTAAATTGACTTACGATGTAAACATTATCTCCCATAAAAAAAATATTACATATTCAGATAAAACTTACAATCCTTGCAGCCGAACACATTGCCACAAACAATTCTATAGTACCAAACACACACTTTGCCGCTTGGTCAAACTGAACATCTCCAATGTCACCACTTTTTCAATGAGTTTGAACATTTAATACAATTAATTGACGAGTGTAAACCTTTTGTAAATAATTGTTATTTCAATGGTAAAAACTTTTAACAATGACTTTTTAGAATAAAAACATAAATGTGGTTTAGTGTATGCATTGAATTGAAGTACAAATTAGAAAGACTTTAAAAACTTAAATTCATTGTAAAACACTTTTAGAAAAACTCCTCTCGAATGCCTAAAAGTCATCCAAAGACTTTGTAGAATAGTAAAAAGATTTAGAAATAATGGTGCATTGGAGATGCTCTTACTATTGTGCCAAAACAGCTTGCCAATAGCAGCAGTATGCATATCGTGCTTAAACTTACTATAAGCAACATAATTATTGCTTTTTTCTTATGTGGTCTTGTAGCCATTTCAATCGAAGCAGCCCAAAGAAACCCACTATTGGGGAATTCTCTAAATTGATCAATCTGTTCTACCGCGCAATGGTTATGTGTGCCTTTTTCGCAACTTGTATACTATCATTATTACACATCTTAATGGACTGTGCATTCTTGAATAGATCTGCAAACTATAACACATGAGAATCAGTGTGCCACTTTGTTGCAATGGTACAATTGTACAACAGTTTCACAATTAAGTGATTCAAGAAAAATAATGCAATGCTTACTCATATAAAGTCTCAATGGTCTCAATTGGACGGTGTAGGAGATAGCATATACAGTATGTGTAAACTGATTAGTATTACTACATCCTTTTCTTCACAACCAATCGTAGTTGTAGTCAACAAAAGTATGTATGTATATGATTAGCAAAAAAGAGCAACGGGTCAAACAGTCAAGCCTTATTAAAAGGCTACTAATAATGTAATTGGCTTACTGAGAATACACAAAATATGTAATCTGAGAATACACAAAATATGTAATCTGGGATTCGTCGCACGAATCTCCATAATTTAAATCTTCATACTGGCGTATAGAAAATCATAATTAAAAGTTCAAACTCATTAAGGATCACAACATCATAATTTAGGAACATAATTTGTTTATCCAAACATTATAAGAGAATATTAACAGTTGCCATTCATCATTTAAGAAAAATACTATATGAACGACATAGATAATTAAACTCTAACTAACACACCGAGTAACTTACCTTTGCCTTGAAGTGAAAGACACTAATAAAATCCAAGCTCAACAGCTCTCACTATGTAACTTGACAAACCTGTACATAACATAAGACAAAGTTGCGAACTTAAAAGTAACGACTTAAGAGGTTGTAAGCATTTGTTTACTGTTTGGGGCTTTGGCAACCTCTTATTTGTTTGGCCTATATGACAGGTCTCGTTGTGATTTTGACTTATTTACATATTACATGGTTGATAGAGGTAATGTATATTCATGATGTGCCAATTGGTTTAAGTTACAGGATCTAACTTTGGACGGAGTGGATTAGATAGGCCGAAAGTCAAGCAAATGTATCGAGATGCATAATCTTTAACGGTTGTATAGTAGAACAAAGGAATGCAAAAGGAGAATTAAGAAGATACTTTTTTCACCTCCATACAATACTCATTCTTGTTCAAGATATCTTCATCAAGGTGATGTGTAATCTGATGGCTAGTAGATATAGAATAAGGCTTATAATAGTTATTATCTTATAATAAAACATGACATATTTAGTTGATGCAAAGAACATAAACCAACTTATTTCATAAAAGAAACCAAGTTGTATAAATTAGTCTTGGTTTGGGGTTACTAATGAATTTTCTTTCATTGTTCTATTTAGTCATGTTAATTTAAAAAGAGGCATTTATAACGACTTTGTCACTAAAAGATTACATAACAGCCACAGTGTACCAAAACGTGTAAAATGATTAGGTTCATGTACCGTTGTAGGAAGGAAAACATCATCAATTTTGTATGTGTCCTTTTCGGTAGTTGAGTAGTGTTATGCAGTTCTAAGTCTCACTTTGCCGAATTCTTCCCATGGAACGTCTGAAAAATCTGTTTCAAACAACAAACAATAATGAATCATCAATCAAAAGTGACAGACATAAGCATTTAATAAGTGTTTCATAGATTAACAGATGCAATTGCAACATATTTTTAGAGGTTTATGTCATTATTACATCCTCCATTTTAAGAACTTGTCATTGGTTAAGCAGATTGGTGCAAAGGTTCGTGTTGTTTCGGTTAAGTGTTTAGGTTCACGTGTTTCGAGCTGTTTAGGATAGGGCTGCTCGTACAGTATGGTTTCCTCTTTCTTCCAAACCTATCGCAGTTATGTTTCGTTTGATCGAGTGTGTCATCTCCATCTCAGAAAGTTCAGGTTTCAGCTTCGGTTCATAAAGAGGTCATATATTTCGCTTGATATAGTAGCTTAGCTAGTGTTTTGTTTCGTCTATACTTTGCATTTTGAGTCTTCTGGTTATTTAGGCCTTTAGTCATTGTGCTATATATGCTGTAGTTCTACTATTTTTGTTTCCTTTGGTTGGTCTTAATATAAATATGGTTTTACAAAATAAAAAAGTTAAGTCATCTTAATTCGCTAGGCTTCAAATCATGATAATAAATTCAAGACAAAAATTAAGATATATAATACTAAAATTACTCATCCCAAATTTATTCCCTAACAATGTTATAGTATGATTCCAATAGCAACTTAGTAACTGCACTGCTTGTTGTGGAATTCAAACCATAAGTTTTTATAACAAAGTGTGGAAGTAAGTTACATAACTTTAAGAGAATGAATAAAATCTAGAGAAAATGTATATCAAATGCCAGACATCTCGAGAACGTATTATAATTTATAAGCATATTCCCTATGGTTGAAAAATACTCGGTCTAATAAATCAAATATAAAGAATGCGTTTCTTACTCGTCCAGTCTCCCGTTTCATCAATTTCAGAACATTTTTCCTGCAATGAAGGCTATCGGAGCTGTTGGAAGGTTTTCAAAAGGTTTACTATAAATCCTATGCAAAAGCCTTTTACACCATTAAACCTATTAGTATATGTTGGAAATACGTTTTACGTATATAGAAAGTCTCGGTCACTCCAACAATATAGTTATAGGCTCGTAGTAGTGTTTAAGTTACTTTTATTAAATAGCCCGACCCATGAGCATGTTCATGGGCCGGAGGCCCAAGTCCATTAAGGACTTGGGTATATAAGCCTCTTTCCACCATGGAAAGAGGTGTTGGTTGTTTCATTTCTCAAAGTTATAACAAATAGTTTCTTTCATTTCCCTCTCTAAGTTTCTCTCTCTAGAAAACATCACCCTCTTGATTCATAAAGATTATCATTGTTCTACAATTGGTATCAAGAGCATGGGATGAAATATAGGTTAGTTTTCGTGTTGTGTATGCTTTCTTAAGCATTTCGTAGTTTTTGAGTGTTTTTTGCCGAAACATCAAATTTTTTTTGTGTTTGTTTGTGATTCTAAGTCGTATACCTTCTTCAATCGTGTTGTAGTGATTTTGGTATCTTGGTTTTGGTTAAAAACACAAACTTTCTTGGATCAAACGTTCAAAACTTCTTGGTTTTTCATCATTCCAAAATTCTAGCAAAGGTCTCCATCGGAAAGTACAAGTGTTTGAGGTTTGATCGCAATAACCTTTTGGTTCTACTTTGCGATCACTGGATTACAATACCTTATTCCGACGCGACATTCCGATCGTGCATTGCGATCTAGGATTCCGACGGTTTTTAAGGAATTTTGAGTCGTTACTCTACCAAATTTGTTTCAGCCATATTTCGATCTGAACATTCCGACGGTACATGGCGATCTAAGCATTCAGACAGGTTTACATTGCGATCTAAGCATTCAGATAGTGTGACATTCCGATACCAGCAACATTCCGACAGAAAAGTGTATTCCGACAGAAAGCAACATTCCGACAATTGCACATTCCGATAGAACTTGTTTTTAGATACTTAGAAGATTTTTTCTATCTTGCATTAATTTGGTAATTTGGTAAATTTCAAAAGCAAACACAACAAAAAGATAACAACATCTTTCATTTAACAACACAAAAACACATAACCTTATTTCATTGTTCGATCATTTTTGATAATCTTTTTTCAAGGGATCATAAAATGAATTCACATTCATATATGCCAACAATGACTTCGCTTACCGATATCTCAATCATTTCGGGTACCGATACTCGCCCACCTTTGCTCATCAAAGATTTATTTGAAGCATGGCAAGGTCGCATGAAAACGTACATCATGGGCAAACCCAGTGGTCGACTTATGCTTCAATCAATTGAAAAAGGTTCATTAGATTGGGGAGAGGTTACAGTCAACAATGTGACAATGGCAAGGGAGTATCATGAGTTAACCGATGCTAACAAAATCATTGCAGATGCAGATGAAAGGGTTGTTCAGACAATTCTTCAAGCCCTTCCACCCGATATCTTTAGAATGGTAAGTGAACATAAAGTGGCAAAGGATCTTTGGGATCGACTAGCTGTTTTGTTACAAGGGACATCTCTAACTAAGCAAGAACGAGAGTGTCAATTGTATGACTTGTTTGATAGGTTTACATACATTCTAGGGGAGACTCTTCACGATTACTACTGGCGTTTCACCACTTTGATGAATGACATGAACGTGTATAATCTAAGGATTGAATAGTTTCAACTAAACACAAAGTTCTTGAACACGTTACCCCAAGAATGGAGTCAATATGTCACCGATGTTAAGATGATTCACGATTTGCACAAGTCCAATTTAGATCAACTCTATGCTTTCTTACAACAACACGAGAAGCATGTGATCCAAAAACGACTATCTCAGGGATCTTATCAAGAACCATTGGCATTAATGGCAAACCATCCTACACTGTCATACCACAACTCTCAGCTTGCTTTGGGACACCAATCTTCATATCAACCTTTGTATCAAACACCAAGCTTCCCACAGTACTCGATCTTGCCACAACCACCTACATCTTATCACCAACAATTCAAGCAACCAGCAACATCATCACCAGGAGATTCACATCTGTTACCTTATGCTTCACACCAGTACTCACCTTATCAACCTCCAACAAACCCTGCTGTTACCTATCAACAACTTGAGGCTCCTCAACCCCATTACTCACAACAAGTTAGTGATCCATCAAATCAACTTGTAGCTCAATCAGCACCAGCATTCTACTATGATGATGAGATCTCTGTCCCTAAGTTTAGACAAGGGGATAGTCCCACTGATATACTTGCTCAAATGTTTGCTTATCTAACTCAAACATTGAACAAACGAGGTTACAGAGGTCCAACAACAACTAACAATCAGTTAAGGAACTCTTCTAGCTCTCGACAACAGGCTACCATTCAGGATGGCAGAGTCATGGTGCAACCACTTCAGGGGAGACCCAATTCATCTACTGCTGGTGCACGTTCATCTAATAATGCTGCTACAAGAGGTAATAGCACTGGCAAGACGAATGTGGTTATATGCTACAACTGCAAAGAGGAAGGGCACATGGCCCGAGAGTGTAAGCAGCCCAAAAGGAAAAGGGACGGTACATGGTTTCAGGAGAAGATCTACTTGGTGAATGCTCAAGCTCAAGGACGTGAGCTCGATGAAGAAGAGTTGGCAATTTCTTGCATATCCGGGAGTTGTAGACACTGACGGTCTCACAACAGCCATAACAAACAATGCCGCATATCAATGTGATGATTTGGATGCATACGAATCTGACAGTGATGATCTCAATACCGCCAAAGCAGCTCTTATGGCAAATCTTTCACTTTATGGAGCTGATACAATTTTTGAGGTACCACATAATGCTACAGATACTAGTATTGTACCTTATCAAGTTGAGCAAGTGTCTGAGTATTCGGAACAGCCTCCGGTGGTTAGTAACTCAATCGAGGAGACAAACAATGATAGAAATATCAATGAAAGTCCCCAGACTTTGAGTGAACCACAACCGGGAGCTATTACGACTACTAATTCGTTTGCTCAACCTGATTTGGTTATGGTCTCGGCATCTTTGCTTAGCCAAATGAATAATGCGGTCCTTGAAACCCTCAGTGTTAATCAGACTTTATCTGTCGAGCTTGGTTTGCATAAGGAAAAGGTTAAAACCTTGGAATTAACTCCTGTGTCCACTACCTTAACCAATCCTGAATTTGATAGGTTTAGGCAAGTTCAAATGGATAATCTGTTAGAAATTGAGAGTTTAAGAGCAAATCTTTCGAAAGAACTCAAAGAAAAAGAATCAGTCGTTAATAATTTTCAAAAACTACAAACGAATTTCGAAATACTCGAGTCTAAAAGAGTTGAAACGGAAATTAAGGCGTCTGAGAGAGTTAAAAAGACTGAAATTTTGCTTTTAAAATTATACTCTGCTTCGCATTTAGTACACTTGTTTCATTCTTCATTTCAAGAGTTCAATCTATCGCGTTTCATAGACCTACCACCTAACCCGGGGTATGCAAAGCAAGCATTTCACCATAACCCACGACTTTATGATGCAACTAAGTTAGGATTGGTATTAGATCCGATTGTGTTTGTAAATTAATCTGAGAGCATGACACCATATGAAGAGAATCGGTTAAAATTACTTACTTCATATCCTGAATATGACTATGCTCGAATGAATGCAACAAATGCTAAGATAGATCTTAGAACTTGATTTAATATGCAAAAGAAAACTATCCAAACATCCACTTTCATGCCTACTAGAGAATGCCTTAGTATAATTCCTACACTCGTTAACTCGGACGAACCGAAGGAAATTCCTAAGAATCTTCCACCGGTAAGTACGGTAAAGCTCAGCTTGGAAGAGATTGAGCGATACCTTACCGAGTTTGACAAGGTCATCCTGGAATGTACGACTTCAATGGCTCTAACCGCTAGAGAATGGGCTTTCGAACACATGAAAACGGTGTTTGGGAAAGAGATCGTTCCGTTTGTGAACCATATTAAAAATGGAGTCTATAATCTATCGGGAAATCTAAATTTTGAAATTGGTGAAGTTCAAAAAGTTTTCTATGAAATGGATGATGCTTATGAACAACATTTAATTGAAAAAAAAAAAGATTTTATCCGAATATGACCGATTTTTAAACATATAGTGTCTCTCGAAGTGATGCAAGTTGTTACTCTTAAATATGCTCATGAGATTTCATCTACTACTGTGAATATATGTGATGATGTGCATGATATGTCTGTGAATATTGTTGAGCCTGTGATTAATGTAGATAATCATTCTTGTCATGAATCCAACGCTGAATTTGTAAAGCTTCAAGATTCTTATGACACACTTTCAAAACGTTTTAATGAGCTTCAACAACATTGTATATCTCTAGAAATTGAGAATCAATCTAAAAATGAAACTCTTTCAAAAACAAATGATTGTGAAAACTCCGTTGAGACAAGTGACAAGATGATTCAGGTTGTTTAGGCTTTAGAGGAAGAAATTATGAGACTTAAGAGAGAATCAGTAGCAGAGAAATTGGAACTAGGGGCTGCAGAGATTAAGAATCATGCCCTAGAAGATAGATTAATTCTATGATAGGGGAGCTTGATAAAGTAAAGCAGGGTTTCTCAGATATTTATGGTTCATTAGAAGAACGCTTCGCTTTTAATGCGGCAGAGCAAAAGTCACTTGTTGAACAATTGAACCGTAAGTGCGAGGAAATCTCTGACTTAAACATTCAACTCATAGACAAAAACATGGTTTTGGCTGAATTAAAGGAGACACTTCAACTCAAAGGACAAGAAGTTGTTGATAATCCAGCCACCATCTCTGCCTCGACCTCTAGTGCTCCCAAACCCAACCCACGTGTGCTATATCGGGATCTAAAATTTAAGAATAGTCCAACTATGTTTGCCACATACATGAAAAATGCCGTAGAACATGCTGATCTTGCTAGAGAGATCGTTGATGAAATGCGTGAACTAGATCCCACAAGTCATCTTCTATATGAGATTTTATTATATGTGGGTCGCGTTCAGGATTGTTTAGCAAACTTAGAGTACATTGGGCAACTGATATCTGTACCCTCGAAACAGCAAACCCCCACCATTGTCATTACTCCATTCAATAAGAATCCAGGATCTAAGCCTATTTTAAACACACCCATCAAGGCTACATCAAAATATGTCACTAATGTTCGCATGGCTTCTACAAGAGTAATTATGTCTAATAAGGTTGAAGGATCTCAAGACAAGAAAGATAAGATCAAGCCTTCCACTAGTAGGACTGCCAAGAAGAAAGTAGAAGTTCACCCTAGGAATGTTATTTCAGTTTCAAAACAAAAGAATCATGTATCTAAGTCAAAAGGATCTGCTTCTGTGCCGAAGCCTAAGAAAAATGTGAATTCGAATTTGCGATGTTGGAATTGTAATGAATGCATGTTTTCTCAGCGTCATGATTTATGCCTTGTTGATCACGTGAATGAAATGTATGCTATTAAGAACAACCTTGAATGGATTCTAACGAGGAAGAAATTCACCCAAGTTGGTTGGCAATGGAAACCCACTGGTAGGACCTTTACTGCTAATGGAACTAAGTGCCCTTTAACTAGGATCACATCCACGGAAGTTAGGTCTCAGCATCCTTTAAATAGGAACACTAGCACTAAGAAATGGAAAAAGCGCCCTTTAACTATGTCTGCCCCCACTATTGTGCCTACCAGTGAAGAAGTACCTCAGGATCTTAGACAACTAGAATCTAATCTGGCATTTAGGAAGCAAGTTTGGAAGCCTAAGAATTCTTCTATTAGCAAATCTAAGATAATTATATATGTACCTGCTAACACAGAGGAACTACTAGATTCCGATACATCGTCCTTGTCTGGTGATATTTTCAGGTGGTCCAAATCATCCTCTAGTACTTGGACTCTGGATGCTCAAAGCATATGACCGGAGATCGCTCGATGCTCAGAAATTTCGTCAGCAAGTTTCTAGGAACGGTTAAATTCGGCAACGACCATATTGCGAAGATCATGGGTTATGGTGAATACCAAATTGGGAATGTTACGATTTCAAGGGTTTATTATGTGAAGGGACTTGGTCACAATCTATTTTCAGTGGGACAATTTTGCGATTCAAACCTTGAGGTGGCTTTTCGACAACATACTTGCTTTATTCGCGATCTTGCAGGAAATGATTTGTTAAAGGGTTCTCGAGGGGATAATCTCTACACACTGTCCATTCAAAACATAATGGCCGCCTCTCCTGTATGCCTTCTTTTCAAAGCATCTAAGACCAAGTCATGGTTGTGGCATCGTCGGTTATCTCATCTCAACTTTGATGCTATAAACCATTTGGCTAAAAACGAACTTGTTCGTGGTCTTCCAAAACTTAAGTTCGACAAGGATCATTTATGTTCCGCGTGTTCTTTGGGAAAAAGCACCAAGAAATCATACAAACCTAAAGCAGAAGACACCAACCAAGAACCACTGTATCTTTTACATATGGATCTTTGCGGGCCAATGCGTACGGCTAGTGTGAGTGGTAGAAAATACATCCTCGTCATGGTGGATGATTTCTCAAGGTTTACATGGGTAAAATTTTTAGCATCCAAGGATCAAGCACCAGAGTATATTATTACTTTCTTAAAGATGATCCAAGTACGTCTTAATGCTACTGTTCGCCGCATTCGCACTGATAATGGAACTGAGTTCGTTAATCAAACTCTACGAGACTATTACGAAAAGTTAGATATTTCACATGAAACTTCTGTTGCCCGCACTCCACAACAAAACGGTGTCGTGGAAAGACGTAACCGTACACTTACAGAAGTTGCTCGAACTATGTTGATTTATGCGAATGCTCCTTTATTCTTATGGGCTGAAGCAGTGGCAACCGCATGCTATACCCAAAACCGCTCCATCATTCATAAACGCCATGGTAAAACTCCATATGAGCTACTTCATGGACACAAACTCGATATTTCATTTCTTCATGTGTTTGGTGCACTCTGTTATCCAAACACAAATAGTGAGAATTTGGGCAAACTTCAATCGAAGGTTGATATTGGAATTTTCATTGGTTACTCGCCTGCAAAGAAAGCTTACCGAATTTATAACCGTCGTCTTGGCAAGATTGTAGAAACTTTGGATGCCGATTTTGATGAGCTGACAACGATGGCTTCTGAGCAACACAACTCTGAACCCGCATTACATGAGATGGGAACCGGTACAATCAGTTCCAGATTAACTCCCAACAATCCTACTTCTCCATCATTTATACCACCTACAAGGTCCGAGTGGGATGATTTATTTCAACCTATGTTTGATGAATTCTTTGATCCACCGAGTAATGATTCTCCAGCACCTGTAGCAGTAGCTCCGATTCCCGAAGTTGTTGCTCAAGATAATGGAAATCAGTCCGAGACATCTAGTGTTACTCTTGAACCAGATGTCCCATCCCCCACCAATTCACAAACTACACCTGAATCATCACCCCCCTCGTTCCTAATGATGTTGAAGAGGATCCATATGATCACGATTTGGAATATGCTCACTTACAAGAGCTTCCGTTCTTTGGTTCACAAATACCTGAAGACCCTAACGGTGCATCTACCTCAGAGGAAGCTCCTGCAATCGTTCACTCCCGACCACCAAGGATTGAAAACCATAACACAAAATGGACAAAGGATCACCCAATCCGCAATCTCATTAGTGACATCGATCGACCAGTCTTAACACGCCACCAACTCCAAGAACATGCATTATATTGCTACTTTGATGCATTTCTTTCCGACACTGAACCTAAAAACTGGCAACAAGCCATGACTAAATCATCTTGGATTGAAGCCATGCAAGAGGAACTTAATGAATTTCAACGTCTTGAAGTGTGGGATTTAGTTCCTTTATCCAGCAACGTTGAAATCCTTACATTGTTGTGGGTATATAAGGTTAAACTCGATGAGTTAGGTGGAGTGCTGAAGAACAAAGCTAGATTGGTTGCTAGAGGTTACAAACAAGCTTTAGGTATTGACTTTGAAGAATCCTTTGCTCCTGTTGCACGATTGGAGGAAATTAGACTATTCCTTGCTTATGCTGCTCACATGAATATGATCGTCTACCAAATGGATGTTAAGACGGCATTTCTCACTGGTGAATTAAGGGAAGATGTCTATGTAAGCCATCCGAATGGATTCGTCAACTCGGAGTATCCTAATCACGTGTACAAGCTCAAGAAGGCTCTTTACGGGTTGAAACAAGCTCCACGCGCGTGGTACGATATCTTATCGTCGTATCTTATCTCGAAAGGCTTCTCCAAAGGCAAAGTGGACCCAACATTATTTATTCTCAAGGAGGACAACGACATGATACTGGTACAAATTTATGTTGATGATATAATATTTGCTGCTACTAATCAACGATTGTCTGACCATTTTGAGAAAATTATGTCCACACGTTTTAAGACGTCGGTGATGGGAAAATTTTCATTTTTCTTAGGGTTGCAAATTTCTCAGAATCCCAGAGGCATCTTCATTAATCAATCCAAATTTGCTCTTGAATCATTAAAGAAGTATCACTTTGAATACTGTGACCCCGTGGATACTCCAATGGTGGAGAGATCCAAGTTAGATGAAGATAAGGAAGGGATAGCTGTCGATCCTAAACTTTACCGTGGAATGATCGGCACCCTTCTCTATCTGACTGCTAGCTGGCCTGATTTGCAATTTGCTATATGCATGTGTGCCCGGTATCAGGCTCGGCCTACCGAAAAGCACTTACATGTTGTGAAAAGGATCTTTCGGTATCTTAAAGGAACACTTAATCGTGGTCTGTGGTATCCGAAGGATTCTTCTATTGCACTAATTTCATATGCAGATGCGGATTATGCTGGGTGTCAAGATACTAGACGTAGCACTTCTGGCAGTGTGCAACTTCTTGGAGATAGACTTGTTAGTTGGGCATCAAAAAGGCAGAAAAGCACTGAGATATCAAGTACAGAGGCTGAATACATTGCTATGTCCGGTTGTTGTGCTCAAGTTCTTTGGATGAGATCACAATCAACTGACTACGGTCTTGGATTCAACAAAATCCCGATGTACTGTGATAACAAAAGTGCAATTGCTCTGTGCTGCAACTACGTTCAACAGTCCCGAGCAAAGCACATTGACATACGCTACCACTTCATCAAAGAGCAAGTGGAAAATGGAGTGATCGAACTGTACTTCGTCAACACTAAGTATCAGCTGGCAGATATATTCACAAAGGCCTTAGATCGAGGACGTATCGAGTTTTTGATTGAAAAGATAGGCATGAAATCATTCTCCCCATCGACACTTAAGGAGTTGGCAGAAGAGTCTGAAGAATAGTGGTGGTAAACTATTCTCGAGTATCCTTTGATCGTGATCTTGTATATTATCGTATATATTTAAACCACCAAAAGAAAAATACAAAAATATAAAACATAGAAAATCCATAAAAAATATAAAATCAAGAAAATCCAAAAATATTTTTCATTTTTTTTAAATCGGGCATGTCTTTTAGTACGGTAATATTTACGGCCTTAGAAATGTCTATTAGAATTGACACGACGCCATAAATAGAGTCCGTACAAAAGTTGTACATGTTTTAAAACATGCCCATTATGGCTTGTAGTTATTTCAGACTACAACCCGCTTTTCGCATTAAAGTCACGTATTTCTTATGAAAACGTTGGCTCACAACGGGAATTAATTTTCTCGGGTAAGGTTTACTTTAAAACCTTGTAAGGGACTAAGTTTACTTTATAACTTGGTCTAACACAAATTAGTGCACGTATCAGTGCACTTATTTTGTCAAAATAAGAGAAATCTTATTGCCACCAGAATCGTTCCAACGAATCACTTAACCGGAAAATGTCTTCATGAATATTTGTGTCCTTAACATCATTGACTACAGCTCTTTAAATAGAAAACGGGTCCGTGTTTAAGGGGGTGCAAATATTAAATCTTCTTGGAATCAAAATTGGTCTTCAAAAAGGATTTTTCAGGAAATATAAACCGTTCTTCATCATCATTAAGTGCTAAGTGTGCCTTGTGTGAAATAGAAATTCATGAATAGGTTATTTGAATTTTGGCGTTAAGTATTTGTGTTTGTGTTTGTGAGCGGGTTGGTGTTTCGTTAAGTCGATTTGGTTAATCCTACTCACTTTAATACAAATACTATTAACAAGGGGGACCATTTTTGCATATGTTGCAAAATAGGGGTTTAATGTGTAAACTTGGCAAAAATTTGAGCAAGTCAAAACACTACACCCCGCTTTCCCGTTCTTTCTTCACCATCGCAAAAACACACAAACACACGCTTAAACCGCCATTGTTGGACCTTGCCATAACCTTCGATTTTTGAGTTTTTGATTCCTTGCTATCTGTTCATCATCTAGGTATTGTTTCGTGCTTTAAATATGATTTCGTTTATTATCTTTATTCTGACACAAGCAAACCGAGATCAAAGTTAATCAAAAATTAGGGTTTCTAAGTTTTTAAGATGAAAATGGAAATTAAGTTGTGGGATTTGTTTAGAATGACTAGATGCACAATGGTTTTGCCCAGAATTGGTTAAAACGTTGCCTAGCTCCTGGAATTGAGAAGTCAAAGTTTAGATCGGATCCCTGTCACGGATTTCGATGATCATTGCGACATCAACATTGCGATGCCTTGTCATTGCGATGAGTGATTCCGATGACTCATTGCGATGGGCTATTGCGATGAGTCATTCCGATGGCTCATTGCGATGGCTCATTGCGATGTGTCATTGCGATGGCTCATTGCGATGGGCTATTGCGATGGGTCATTCCGATGGCTCATTGCGATGGGTCATTCCGATGACGCATTGCGATGGCATATTGCGATTATGCATTCCGATGCGTTATTGCGATGGCATTGTAATGGTATTGCGATGGGGACATATTGCGATGGTTTCTCAAACATTCCGATGGAATTGTACTTATTGCGATGGGCTTAGATATTGCGATAGAACATGATTTCGATAGGATTGCGATGCTTTCATCATTGCGATGGCTATGTTAGGATTCTGATGGATTGATAGATTGCGATGGACTTAAGACTCTTAGTATTCCGATGCCTTGTTAGTTTGATATGGACTTTTAGAATTATGCACATGCCTTAGACTATCCAATGAGTTCGGCCTAGACTGCATTCTTTCCTTATTAGGCTTTAAGTAAATTAGGGCCACTAACACGAAACCAAGTTATATTGAAATTAATTAATTTTATCTCATAAGAATACTTGAAAGGTTTCTTATTACAGAAGTTCATCTTATATAATAAGTTGACTACTCTGTAAACAAAAGAGATACAAATTACTTATTCAATGTCTTGTGTTTTGTATCCAGGCCATGGAAGACAAAGTTTCATCGTTGTCTTGCCCTGTGTTCAAGCCTACTGAAATTTGTGTTGAGGATAATCCTACAATTACTGAAGTAGTGGTTGAAACTAAACCAAAGCCCAATGAAGTTGTGGTTGAAATTAAACCAAGACCTACTGAGGTGTTAGTAGAAATTATACCTAGACCTACTGAGGTTCTGGTTATGACAACCAAGAAATCCAAATATTCTAAGAACTAATGCTAGGTCGTTGTCTCTTTAGAATAAAATGTCTTTGGCATATATGTCATTATTCTAAGTGTGTTGTTGAATGTAAGGACTTAGTCCATCTGAACCATGTCTGTTGTTTCTCAATAATATGTGGTAATAATTGTTATGATTTATTCCCTATGCTTCAACTTGGCATAGACTTAAGATATATATATTTTGTGTATATCATTTGTGCTTATGTCATCAAATCAGGAAAATGTCAATCACAGAAGAACAACAACGACAACGTGATCTCGAACTTGTTTCGCTCAGCGACAGGCTACCATATGCTGAGAACAACTCTCGATTACAAGAGGATTTTGATCCGTCTTTACCAGCTTTCAAAATCGCCACGGATATCCTAGACATCTCACCCATCAGAGATACACTCAGATGTACTACCTCTGTTCCCGAAGTCTACATGCACGAGTTCTGGAACACTGCATCTTTTTCCAAAAAGACCATCTCTTTCCAACTGAACAAAACACAAGGGGTACTTAACTTGAGCATCTTTCGGCAATTGTTTAAACTTCCTAGGTTGGCACAAGGAGAACAATTTGTGGCTAACCTAAAGAACGATGAAGTGCTTCGAGTCATTCTTTCCATGAATTATGAAGGTGAAATCCACAACCTATCCCAGTTCAACACATCACACATAGGGCAACCCTGGAAAGCACTTATCACCGTCATTGTCAAGTGTCTTACTGGAAAGACTAGGGGCACCGATGCAATGAGACCACCTCAGGCTCACTTATTTTGGGGATTGTACACTGCGTCTAAAGTAGACTATGCACTTCTTCTCTGGCAAGAATTTTGTTATCAGTTTACTGGAACGAAGAAGAAATCCGTGCATCTTCCATTCCCAAGATTCACCAAGCTCATTATCAACCACTTTATGAAGAATGACCCAACCATTGACACTCGCGGGAATTTCTTCTACCACACCAAAGATGATGACTATGTGATTCTCACAATCAATGCAGACACTAATTCCACAAAGTATGCAATGCGTCCTGCCCTAGTACCTGACACAATGGTAAATGACGGAATCAAGGAAAGTGATAAATATCAAGAGATGCTTAATGATATTGACGCACAGTTTCGACGTGTAAATTCACTTCCCTCAGAGAAGCAAAAAGGTAAACACAAGAAAAGAGTTTCAAAGCGCCAATCAACTGCTTCTTCTAAAGATAAAGGCACAGGGAAAATGCAAATAGTTGATGAAGATGATGATGAAGATGAGACGATCAATACTGAGGAAGAACATGAAGAAGTACCACTCCGAAGGCCTAAGAAAGCAAAGCAGACTAAAGGTAAAGAAGTAAGTGTTGCTTCAGATGAACCTGCTCCACAACAAATTTCTGAAGCCAAACGACTGCGTATCGTTCTTCAACAAAGCAGACAGGAAGCTTTTGAAACTTCCACGGGATCAGGCTCAAGAATGTTTGAAGACTTAGCAGATTTTGGTGATCCTGATGCTGACATGGAATTTTATGAAGATCCTACTGATGAAGATGCTTATGAAGATGCTGATAACTTTCATTTTGAAAGTCGTGAGTAGAGTGAAGAGGGTGGTAGCAGTGCAAACACAGATACAAGTTTGATGTATCGAGACGCCAATATCACCACATCTTTACCAGAACCAACTCACACAGTGGTACACGATGATGCTCATGCAACTTTCATACCAGAAACGCAACTTCAAAGTAAGTCTACTTCTAACTCTGACGATGTTATGAAATATCTTAATTTGGAAGGGGAGGGTGTCGAGGTTACAAATACTGACCCATCGACAAATGAAGACATGGTGGATGTTCCCATAACTACTGTTACATCAACCACCACTCCACCATTATCCACCCTGATCATCAGTGAAGTCATAACAATAGCTATCACACCAGCACTTGTTGAACAACCGGTATCAACCACCATCCTAACCACCGAATCTACACCGTCATCCACAGCTGAACAACCTGTATCAACCACCGCCCCAGTCACTGAATATACACCAACACCTATCCTTGAACAACCAGTATCATCCACCACCACCTTAACAGTTATGGTTACACCTCCACCAGCAGAACAACAAGTATCATCCACATCCAATCCATTCCTCACAGTCAGTGATCCACTGATCCAGTCTCTTCAATCACAGCTGGAGGCTCAAGCTAAACAAATAGCTTCACTGACTGAAAAGATCACCACTCCTCTCAAGGAACCGCAACCTGATGAGCCCACACTTCATAAAATATCCGCCAGAGTGTCCAAACTTAAAGAACAACACAAATAATTTCTTGGAGAGAAGAAAACTCGTGACAAAGAGAATGCTGCTTTTCTTGGGTCAATTGATGAGAAGATGACCAAGATCATTCGACGAGAAGTCAAGTCATATGTTGATCAGCAGCTACCAACTTTTGTCGGTAATGGTTTATCTACCCTTTAACTAATGACATTGTTACAAACACGTCTGCTGAATATGGGGGCTCACAAATCGAAAAATAAACGAAAAGTTCTGCAATATCTCAACAAAGCAATTATTGACGATACACCAGCAGAGACTACCGACTTTGAGTCTGACAATGAAGACGAACTAGAGGAGAAAGATAATGAAGGTAACGGTGATGAGGATGATGGGGACAATGATCAAAATGAAGAAGAGGATAAGGAAGGAGATGAGGAGGAAGAAAAGGATGAGGAAGAAAAGGATAAGGATGAAGATGTAGATGAAGACGAGGATACAGATGAGGATGAGGATGACGATGATGATAATGACGATGGTAATGGAATCAACAAGGGTGATAAGAATGACGAAACGGGTACTAATGCCGAAGAGTCAAATAAGGATGAAGGTGATAAGGCAACCGAGAAAGGTATTGAGGAAGCTGCAGAAAGCATTGCTGAAACCGCTGAAAAGACAGTGGAGTCTACTGTACCAGAAACTCAGCAAATTGACACAGGTATATCTACTGCACCAGTTTTTACTACTGATTCTCGCAATGAATCTGTTGAATATATGCAAGAAGAAGAACCAACAGGGTCAATGCTAGAAGAAGAACCTCACGATGATATACCGCTGCAAGATCAACCTTCAACACCATCTGAAGATCAGCACAACATTGATATGGAAGTTGAAGATTTAAATGTGCCAGAACCAACGTTTTCTGAATCTCTTATCATCGATGACACGGTACAAGAGCAACTCTGGCTCACAAATGCAACACCACAACATCCATTTGACACTGCAATTGAAATGGAGATGACTCAATTCCTGAACAATCCTATCGATTTCTCGGCCTTTATAAGGTATTCTCATGGGAAACCGACAATGACTCCGGATCTGCTCAAAATGGCAGCCGCAAATATGGACTTCTTTGATACTTTGAAGATCAGCCATAACGAAGCAGAATATCACTTGAATGAGCTTACCAAGGCAATGAGAGCGACAACTACAGGAATTCAGACTCCTGTGTTACGACCTCTTACACCCAGGAATTCAGACTTGAATGTAATCGTGTTCAAACGTACCGATGAGAAAGAATACCGAATTGACGAAAGTGATCTCCAGTACCTTCAACTTGAAGACATCGAAGATCTTTTGTTGCTATTGGCTCAGGAAAAAGTTGACCATCTACTACCTGAGATTGTCATTGCAATGAGCTCCAACTTTCGTCAATATGCAAGAAAAATCGTCATTCAAAACCGGGTGGAAGACTTTCAACTTGGCGTGGAGAGCTATCAGAAGCAGTTAAACTTGGAACGTCCCTATACAACTCCACTCAGTAATTTCCATAAGAACAAGAAGGTTTACATGGGGACCACAACGCCGGAAGCAGGGATCTTTTATCCAAATGAGACTGGCGTCATGCAATATATGCGATTCTCCGAACTGCACAAATTCAGTGATGGAACGCTCAAGCATGTTCGAGATGATCTGACGGTTCTCAATGCCAACCTACCGCTTCCAGCAGTCAAGTACACCTGGACAACCCAGTGCAAAAAGGGAGCAACGTACGCGATCAGGAAGATTGAGGAACTTCTAAGGAAGCGCCGGTTGCTACGAAGTGTGGAACGATTCGTCGGTGGACGACCATATGGAGCTCACCATAGGTTCACGGAACGAGCCATTTAATTATGGTTCGTCTTATAACAGGTCAACTCCATATGTCTATAATTGTGAATATGTTAATTTTTTTGTATAATCAGCTTTTGTGGCTTGTTGTAGTGTAAAAGTATAATATTTTTCAAGAATTTCTCTCGAGATTCTAAATCTTTCAAACATATCGTACTCAAGCACTACGACTTACCCTCATTAATTTGAGGTGGAGCATTAATATGTTCTTTGGCCAACATCTAATTTCATTTTATTACCCAGAGATCGGTTAATCCATTAATATCCAAAATATTGATGGTTAACATTTTGGAAAGGGGAGAAAATGGGATTAAGGAGACTTAATGATACTTGGCTAAACAATGAAAAAGCCTTAAAAGATAAACCAACTTAACATGTGTAATGCACAAGTTAAGGGGGAGCGTTTTTGATGATCAAAACCACTTAAGGCACAAAAACTTTGATTACAATATCACAAGTGCTTTAAGTTATTTTTCAAGGATTTTCATGGTAACAATACCTACCCAAAACACACTTAATTCACGACATATGTGGTGACAAAAGGGTGGTAGGTATAGGTATTAGTCCAATGATTCATCAAAACCGATGGAATCTTCCCAAGGACAATTCCCTAGATAGAATTAGAAGTCCTAGGAAAGATGTAGAATGATTGTGAACGTATCTGAATGCCGACCAAGTACTTAAGCTAGCACTGGAACAATCACAACAAGGTGCTAGTGATGACGTATTGGTAAGCATTGAAGGGGTTGAAGAATGAAAAAGAATTGTAAAGGTAAAGGGTGTAAAGAAAGAAGCCCTCGTTACAACTTTAGGCAGAAACTGGGTCAATACATATGCTATTGAGATCATTTGTTAATGATTCTCGATATTTAAGAAAGACATCATGGACCCAGTGATGCAATGCATAACCCTCCCCAGCTAACTCAAATATCTCTCAAAAGGTATTTGTTTTAATCACACGGAGATCAACACGTTATCTATTGGTTTATTCACTCCGAAAAGACTGATATTGAATAGGTGACACTCCTCTCCAGCCATCGCTTACTAAATCAAAACGCACTATCGAGTCTAGAGCCACGAGATCACCAAAAGTCTCATTAGGACACTTTCCATTTATTCCTTGCTTCTTCACACACTGTGAAAAGTAAGAGATCTTTATGAGTCCTATGCAGTATTCTTGTAATGTTGCCAGAACATCCGAGTGATACGCAAGTATTACAATGAAGATGGAAATCCTGTTTGAGCCAACATCAAACAAGCTCATGGTAGGTGACACGTGCGGTTCTTTAAGAACCAATCTTGTGAAAACTGGAAAGAAACAGTAGTTTAATTCTTAATTGAACTTAAACTCGTTCCAGGCCTCTACGCATTATCGTATGATCTTGCCAGAACACTCAGAGTGACACTCTTTAGTGTTCACAGTGACGAGTGGAAATCCTTCTAGTGTTAACATCAAACAGCACTTGGTAGGTGACAAGCAAGATTCGATTTGAATTAAGTTTGTGACAACTGGAAAGCAACGATGGTGAATATCTTAATTGAAATTCACTTGTTCCAGGTTTCATGAATTGACGGCTTCAATCATAAGGATTTTTTTAATCCAAATGATTCACTCTTTATGTTCGTAGTCAGCTTTGGACTGTCGAATAAAGAGAATAGGTTTACCCGCGAATTCCTGTCAAGAAGTTACTTAACTAAAACTATCCGTCACGGGTACGATATCTAATATCGTCCAACGGTCTTCACCGACCGGAGGTAAAATGCTACCGAACTAGAATAAAATGTCAAAGCCATTTTATTCGTGTCTTATTATGTTGCTGCATTCGAAGACGGTGGCGTTGCGGTGTACCTGTTGAAGACGTCCTCACATGCTTATTCCTTCTGCATCAAATACTTCTGCAAATTCAAGAAAGTTTGACCTAAAAGTCTTCCGCTGTATCGACTCTGAAACTTTCAAGAATTCAACAAAGGATAAGTGTGTGGGACATGAAGTCACGAAGAGGCGAACATCACAAGAAGATAAAGACTACACGTGAAAGGCCAAAAGAACGTGTTCCAAGCAAAAGGCTGATATTATTCAACACATATTCACAAACGGAAGAAAAAGAAAGAAAGAAAAGAGAAAGTGGACTACGAGCTCAAGAACAAGATCTAACATGCTAGATTAGGACTTTGTAAATTTGGAGTGACCTCCCTTTGGGGGAGATTGTTGAAAATACGTTTTACGTATATAGAAAGTCTCGGTCACTCTAACAATATAGTTATAGGCTCGTAGTAGTGTTTAAGTTACTTTTATTAAATAGCCCGACCCATGAGCATGTTCATGGGCCGGAGGCCCAAGTCCATTAAGGACTTGTGTATATAAGCCTCTTTCCACCATGGAAAGAGGTGTTGGTTGTTTCATTTCTCAAAGTTATAACAAATAGTTTCTTTCATTTCTCTCTCTAAGTTTCTCTCTCTAGAAAACATCAACCCTCTCGATTCATAAAGATTATCATTGTTCTACAGTATAAAACTATAAATCTATTAAGAAAACATCAGAACGAACGTAGATGTTTAAAACAAAGATTACCTTGGTTTATATGAAGTAGTTGCTTGGTTCTAGCGGAAGTTCACCTAATGGCATGTCCATTTCTTCTCTTATACCTCAAAATTGTATTGCAACCCATATAACTGCCTGCGACGCAATCAACCGTACCCTGCTCACTTTTCGCCAGTTGTTTCTCACGAACCTCAGCCACCCACCCAACTTCACATTCCAGTAATTTGTGTGCACCAATCACGTTCACCCAGAACATGTCTTCTACTCGGCGGAGCAACTGGCGGCTGACATAAACCTGTTACGACTGCGGATTTAGGAAGCTGCAGACCAAAGAACATCAAAGCACCTAAATCTGCAATACTCCTAGACACACCAACGGATCAAGAATAATAACAGCACATAATTATGCAAAACTATAATAGTTCTCTTATACCTCAGAATTGTATTATGACACAATGAACTTATATAAGCCAAAAGTTCAAAATAAGCCACAAAGCAAGCTCTTGAAACATAAGCCCAAAGTCATATAAGCCATAAGCCGGGTATATAAGCGGAAACAAACACACCTTTATGCTAAGCAGTTATGTACAATTTATAATATTGAAAACTATAGCATATTCTAGAGGAACTTACTAATAGAACGAAAACTTGTAAGCATCACCAGAATAAGTAAAACGAAAAGGAAAACACAAAACGTATTAATATTTGATGTTGACGATTTATAAGGATTTCACGTATTTATAATATCCACACGCCAACTGCTTATCAGATTTAAACAATAACGTTTGATAAAAATAGAAGAAGTCTCTGCGGGTTAAGCAGACCGATAATGTTTTACTATGTGCTCAAGTCAACCCGTTTTCGCTTCAACCCTTTGATCAATAAGTCTACTTGTCTTACGCGCTCATCTTTTCACCTCTATTCCTAGAAAAAGCAGCCCACACAATGATTAACGATAATGATCAACCATGATCCAGTCTAACTTGATATTTCTCACATGTTCGTACATATCAAAAAGGCCAACCACTTACGATCCTAGATTTTTTGCATTAGGGGGAGAAAATTAATCCCCTTGTGGACCTGCGCGAGGGATTAGTCGGCATCGAAAACCCAGGTTTCCAAAAAAAGGAAAAAAAATAACACCCTCTAACTCAAGAATACACAACAGGATGATAATTCAAAATAAAAATGAAATACCAAAGCCTAAACTAAAAGTAACAGATAATCAACAATATGTTAGTTAGTTATTGATTGAAATCAAATTGAAAAAAAAGGCAAAAATTGAAGGGTTTTTCTTTCTATTGGCATATTATATCATATCATCAATTAATAACAACGAAATAGATCAAATAGAATATTATTTACCGATAACTTAGACGATCGATTGTTAAACAGGGAAAAGCCGGCTTGAAGCACCCAAATAGAAACTGTGAGAGGGAGAGTATATCAATCAATCAAAATTAGATCAATTTGAGAGAGAGTGTGTAGCAGATCAAAAATCAGATCAAGATCCGATCTAGATGTATTTATAGGTATTGTGGTGACGGTTGACAGGGAAAATACGACTGTTAAATCATTGTACGTGTTTATAAATGTATCTTAAACGTTGTCTTTAACTGTTGGAAACCGTAAAAACGCTATGTAAGAGGGGTGTTTTTTTTAATTACGAAAATTTCCATATATTATTATAGTTATAATAGAAAAAACATTGGTCGAAACGATCGAACAAACATATATGAACCATGTCGCTATAAAAAAAACCATTAAATATATTTGTCAATCATAATATTGTAATAATCAAACATATACATGGATATCAATATTAAGATGTATATGTAATATAGTATCTCAATAATATATAAAGGAAAAAAAAAACTTATCTCATAATCAAAACCGTATGATATCTTTTATAATGACACAGTGAACATCACCACCAGAGCATTCTTTCGAAGTCTTAATAAAAAATAAATTCAGCTGTAAAACGTGCTGATAACGTGTTGTGAATCAAAGTAAAGAATAAAAACAAACAAATTTGAGAGAGTAGAATTATTCATTGATTGATTAATGAAGAAGAATACACTGTATATATATATAAGATAATATTAAAATAAAACGTTAATAGCTAATGGGCGATGGACCTCTATTAGACATCCACATATAATTATTTATAACAAACACAATATTAAACATACATTTTAAATCTCCTCCCAATTTTTTCTTTTTCGTTTTTCCTCAACACCGACAAGTAAATACCATCATACCCAACTCTCCACCCATGATTATTTTAATCAAGATCTCTTGACCATCTTCTACACCAACACTCACTTAAATAAAAGAACCCCTTTTCACACACTCTCACAGATCTCGTCCAAAAAACATTTGATCCATCCATCATCATAACAAAACCTTTTCCTTAACCTAGTTACAATTCTAATGTGTTAGTTACAAAACCTGTTTTTTTTTTTATAAAAACATTGATAACCAACCTTAAAAAAAACAGAAAATGGGACACATAACCTTAACCTCCCCGAAAACCCGGTCAAACCCTAACCACCGCAAATGGCAGCTCCTCGACTTCATCTCCCTCATCTTCTTCGCCATCGTAATCCTCTTCTTCCTCTTAATCTTCACTCCCTTAGGCGACTCCTTAGCTGCATCAGGTAACCAGGCTTTGATCAAGTCCAATTTAGCCGACCCCAAGCAGCGCGGCGGGCTTCTCGCGCTGATTGAGACTGGAAAGTATGGGAAAACGGTGGAGGTTTGTGGTAATGGTGATGTGGATTATATGCCCTGTGAGGATCCTGCTAGGAATAGTGTCTTGAGTAGGGAGATGAATTTCTATAGGGAGAGGCAGTGTCCTGGGGTGGAGGAGAGGGAGGTGTGTTTGGTTCCTGCGCCCACTGGGTATCGCGTGCCTATTCAGTGGCCCGAGAGCTTGCATAAGGTGAAAATGTTCGCTTTTTATGTATTAGTGCTAGTTATTAGATTACGCCGTGCAAGATTATGTTACGATTCAGTAGATCAATAGAAAAGTATAGGAATGTTGATTTATGTATTAGTATTATTTATGAGATCATGTCGTGGGTATCGGGTGCCGGTTCAGTGGCCCGAAAGCTTGCATAAGGTCAAATGTTGGTTTTTAATATTAGTAGTAGTAGCTATGAGATCACGCCGTGTAAGATTGATTATGTTAGGATTATGTAGATCAATTAAAAAGTGCAATGTACTTGGGGGGAATGTTGCTTTATATATATTAGTATTAGTTACGAGATTACGCTGTGTAAGATTATGTTAGGATCCTGTAGATCGATAAAAAAAGTGCAATGTACATACGGGGAATGTTGCTTTATGTATTAGTACTAGTTATGAGATTAGGCAGTGTAAGATTTTGTTAGGATTCTGAAGATCTACGTGGCTAATAAAAAAGTGCAATATGCTTAAGGAGTTGTCGAGTTGGCGAGTTCTTATTGGACCACGTGGATCCGTGGATTTCTTACAGAATCTTACACAGACCGAAAGTCTAAATTCGAAAGCTTTTGAGAATTGGTCTAGAACGTGCATAAGGTGAATGGTGGTTTGATTTGTGATTCGTATTGTGTTTTTATGCTTTTGATGTGTGTTAGTAGTAGTTATGAGATATTAAGGTTTTGTTAACAGAGAAACTTACGGCGAGAAAACAATGACATGGAGTTTTGCACATTTTAGACTAGGTTTTTAGAGGTGGATTAGGATGTATAATCTGTGTAAGATTTTGTTAGGATTCTGTTGATCTACGTGGCTAAACGCGCAATGTACATACGGATGTCACGGAATAGGAAAGTTGGAAACTTTTTATTGGGCCACGTGGATCTGGGGATTCCTTACAGAATCTTACACGGACCGAAAGTCTAAATTCAAAAGCTTTTGAAATTTGGTCTAGAACGTGTAAAGCTTCTCTTTTTGGTCTGTTGCACTCATTTTCTCTTGTAAATATGCTGTAGTGTTGTTTGAACGGATACGTTTGATGTGTATTAGTAGTAGTTATAAGATCTTGTTTGTAAATAGAGAGAGTCGCGGTAAGAGACCAGAGAGTTGTGTTTTGAACAATTTTAGACTAGTTTTTTTATAGTTTCAGATGGACTTTATGACATGCTATCCTTGTAAGATATCGTGAGAATATGTTGATCAACGTGGCCACTAAAAAACTGCGATGTACTTACGGATGCCATAGATTGGAAAGTTTTCATTGGGCCACATGGATATGCGGATTCCTTACTGAATCTTACATGCACCAAAAGTCCAAATTTGAAAGCTTTTGAAAATTGGTCTAGAATGTGCAAAACCCCCCCTTTTTGGTATCTTGCGTTAGTGTATGTTTAATTGTGGCCTGTTTGATTTAGTGATTGTGTTTGTTAGTGTGTGTGGATTTTAGTGCTGTTTGACTTGCTATGTTTGATGTACTAGTAGTTAACTAGTTATAACATCGTGATCATGTATTGGTTTGGTGTGTGTTTGCTTGATAATATTGTGTTTATTAATGTGTTCCAACGTGTGTGCAAGAGTTGTTATAAGATCGTATTTTGATTTTACACAAGGTGAAATTTGTAACCGTGTTGTTTATTTTTTAGTTAGTATGGTGATTATGTTGTAGTATTGTTTTATGAGCTGTTATGTGATTGTGTTGGGGAATTATTTTAGTGTTTTAGGGCTGTGAATTGGTATTCAGCTATATAGCATTTCAGCTTTGCGGTAAGATCTTGTACATAGGGCTGAGCACGGCAGACCCAAAACTGGACCGGACCGAACCGAACCGGACCGAATAATTTCAATCCGGTCCTCGGTCCGGGGTTTTGGACCAATTCGGTCCTTGGTCCGGTCGGTCCGGTCCGGTTCGGTCTTACCAAAATCTCGTTTATTTTGCCTAATAGAGACCGGACCGGACCGGACCATTTCGGTCCGGTCTCGGTCCGGGGTTTCGGACCATTTCGGTCCTCGGTCCGGTCCGGTCTTGGCCGGTCCGGTCCCGGACCGATGCTCAGCCCTACTTGTGTATGTTATTAATTACAATGTTTACTAGTTTCAGACTCTTGTTATGTCGGAAATGAATAGATCCAGTGTCACAATCAGTAAAGATTTGCATTTTACGTTGGAAAGTTCACAGGTTCTGATTGTTATTGGCCTTTCAGAAGACTCTATTTTCTCTTTGTTTGCTTAAATCGTGTTATGCAGCACATGTACTGTTGAGATTCAGTTTTGCCATGCTGAATATATTCAAGTCACTAGAATGTTAAATAAACTCAAATTTGTAGATTGTTATGGCTTATAGTAATACTGAAATTTATTTTTTGTTGGTGTGCAGATATGGCACGAAAACATGCCTTATAACAAAATAGCTGATAGGAAAGGTCATCAGGGATGGATGAAAAGAGATGGTCCATACTTTCTCTTTCCTGGGGGTGGCACTATGTTTCCTGATGGAGCCACACAATATATCGCGAAACTCAAACAATACATACCTATCTCTGGTGGAACCTTGAGGACCGCACTTGATATGGGATGTGGGGTAAGTATTGCTGTATTATATCCTTCCTTTTCTAGAAAACTTAGATAGCATTTGGTATGATGGAATGAATCAGTCTTCAAGGAATGTGATCTCTTAAGTTTCGTTGGATTTCATTCCATGGCTAAGCATGTTTTCCATTCCATTCCATTATAGAATTGAATGAAAATTTGCAATATAATCCAGTTCTATTCTAGTACTCTTCAGTAACTTAAGTCTTCTAAAAAGATTTGATAACTTCAGTTTAGTTACTTTTTTGTTTACTCAAAAATCGAAACAACTAGAAAATACATCTTAAATCTCACGAGTTTATTGAGCTTTATATGTTTTTGTTGTATTATCTGCTTATATTAAAGTTCATTCCATTACTACAAGACAAACGCAGATAAAATATGGAATGTAATAATATATTTCATTTTCTTGCTTGTTCCATTATCTTGATCTGGTTGTTGGTGTTAGATTTAGAAATTTTGATTGTTTAACATCTCTTCAGGTTGCCAGTTTCGGGGGTCATCTACTTGATGAAAACATTTTGACACTCTCATTTGCTCCAAGAGATTCACATAAATCACAGATACAGTTTGCTTTGGAGAGAGGAATACCGGCGTTTGTTTTGATGCTTGGCACCCGCCGACTTCCTTTTCCTGCAGCCTCTTTTGACTTGATGCATTGCTCTCGCTGCTTGATCCCTTTTACTGCATATAGTAGGTGTTGTTTTATTTGTTATGTTCATCAATATGACGCGTGTTTATTTTTTCTGATAGTGAACCTTTTTTTTTTCAGATGCCACATATTTTATGGAAGTCGATCGATTACTTCGCCCTGGTGGGTACTTAGCAATCTCTGGACCTCCAGTACAGTGGGCTAAGCAAGATAAAGAATGGGCAGATCTCCAGGCGGTGGCTAGAGCATTGTGCTATGAGTTGATTGTTGTGGATGGGAACACTGTTATCTGGAAAAAGCCTGTTGGTGATTCATGTCTTCAGAACCAAAATGAATTTGGGCTTGAAGTATGTGATGATTCTGATGACCCTAGTTCTGCATGGTGATGATCTTCTTTTAACTTGAAAATCATTATTCTTCGAGGATAATTAGTAGCGTGAAACTGAAATAATATTGAATAATATATTATTGGTGATGTAGGTATGTGAAACTGAAAAAATGCGTGAGCCAGACATCTGCTATTAAAGGAGATATTGCTGTTGGTGCGATTCCGAAGTGGCCACAAAGACTAAAACAAGCTCCCTCTAGGGCAACCTTGATTAAAAATGGAAATGATGTATTTGAAGCAGACACACGACGTTGGGAAAGGAGGATCTCTTACTATAAAAATTCGTTAAACTTGAAGCTGGGAACTTCTGCAGTACGAAATGTCATGGATATGAATGCATTTTTTGGTGGTTTTGCTGCTTCACTGACATCCGATCCTTTGTGGGTGATGAATGTTGTTGCTGACCGCAAGCCTTCAACCTTAGGTGTCATTTATGATAGAGGGCTTATTGGTGTTTATCATGATTGGTAAGTTATTTCTCATTTGTGTATACTTTAATAGAATCATCAGTAAGGTCAATAACTTGTATAAATGCTGAATAAGTAGATGGTCTCTGAGTTTTGCTCGGTAGATATTACAATTTAGGGCATCTTTTTTGTTAGACTAACTCATGGAATACACTTGTACGTAAGACATAGTTTGCGAACTCCATTGTTGCCTACCAAACAGACCTACAAACAAAGGATATTGACGTGGTTAAAGATATGTATGATTAGGAAAGTGGGAAACTCAACCCATATGCGTATGAATGGGTTGATTTTGGTTATGTTATATCTCAATTAGGTCAAAGAATTTGTTTAGCTAAAATGGATCGGACGGTCGGAGCACTCATAATGTATTTCTTAGAACCATCTAAATTGTTTTTTTTCAAAACTTAGGATTTTAATTGGTTTATTGCATTGATTTAGTATCAGTAAAAATGTCTAATGCGTTAATTGTAAAGTAAAAGTTGACAACAAATTTTTGTGGTCCAAGTCAATCCAACACTTACCTGCCTGTACTAAAAGCATTTGTTTTGACCCTTTACCTAACTTGGACATTATGTCACCTCTTTGTATGAGGTAGTAAATGGGAGAGCATGCGAGTTTCATTAGCATTAGTATAAGTTTTCTTATGGATGAGTTCATTAATCAATTATAGGATACAATTTCATTGTGCATGCTGTTCATCAGCACTCTAGTGCTGATCCTTGAGGATGAGTCAGGTTATGATATGAAACTAGAGTGGCAAATTAATAAGAGGGCTTTCGACTCGCTTTGATTGAAAATAAATTGCATAGCATTGGTGATTTTAAATTTACTGTTATTGTTACTAGAAGTGTGTCTAAAAAAAGAAAACAGGCAGCATATCCAAAAAGATTGGTAAAGTCACTAGTCATACATATACTTATAGGGTAATCTTTGTGGCACAAAGATTAACTTTATGTCCACTAAACAAATTTAGTAAAGAACATTAGAGGAGCTAAAAAGATGAATGTAGAGTTGGCTATGTGGAATATAGGAACGGGTCTGGTTAGAAATGGGGATATGTAGAACGTTAAGGTGCCTTTCCATGCTTTGTTTTTTCTAACTTCTTATTGTTTGGATGAAATAAATGGCTATTGCCCTTAAAAGATAATGCAGCATGCTTGTTAATTCAAACTATTGTATTCATCTTTTATCTCCGCGCAACTTTATATCATTCCTTTTGGTGTCTCCAGGTGCGAGCCTTTCTCAAGTTACCCTCGAACTTATGACTTCATCCATGTTTCTGCACTCGAATCCCTCATAAAGGATCCAGTTACTGGCAAGAACAGGTAAAACTACTGTTGCTTACTACAACTTGCATTCTTGTTCCTTGATATGCCACCATATCCCCGTACGGCCGTACGTGTCCACATTTTTTTAAAGTTGGGTATTGACGTTTTATACCTTCATCTTTGATTTTATACATTGCAAGTTAACAAAGTCCTGAAAATGCTTTTTAAAAGCTACCATATGCAAGAATGAGTGATATTGGATCCAAGGGGTCTAGTCTGGTTCTCGTTTTTTAATTCAAATTTCCAGAATTGCTCATTCTTGCAGTTTCAGAGTTATTTTTTTTTCTTTTGGCATTTTCATATATTTTTCAAACTTTAATAAAGTTTGGACAGTATTTCATGTCAAGCCAACACAGGAACCATTCTGACCCATACAGAAAGTTACTCATTTGTGTCGTGTTACTCAACAGTCACATCTTTCCATTTTTTGTGCGATGATTTCACCCAATTTAATCCTTTTACCACTGGCTCGTCTATTTTTCTATGTTTGCGTAAGGAATCAGATGACATATTATGTCTCCTCTGAACATTTGCATGATGTTTTGCTTGCAGATGTAATCTTGTGGATGTCATGATTGAAATGGATCGATTATTACGACCCGAAGGAACAGTTGTGGTTCGTGATTCCCCCGAGTTCATTGCAAAAATAGACCGAATTACAAGCTCCATCAGATGGAAATCCACCGTACATGATAAGGAACCCGAATCCCAGGGGAGGGAGCGAATCCTAGTGGCCACAAAGACTCTTTGGACATTACCTTCGTCATCCCATTAACATGCTGCAATATAGGTATTTATTTAGCGGCAATCTTATGTAATTTATTCATCGGAAAGTTCTTGTATGCATCAATGCACAAGCTTTCTTGTTGCTGGTTTGGGTTTCAGCCTCCTTTTTGAAGTCAAGAGTTATGTTAGAACGAAAAGGAATTGTATGAAAAGCAAAGATAATATAAACTTAGTATACTTTCTTAGTGTCCCGTGTTGTCAATGATATATGTTTCATTCGTTAGATTTGTTTGTAATATGTTATTCTTCGACAATAAAAATACTTCAGTAGGAAATGAGTACAAGTTGCATCCATATGTTTTTTTCAGTTTCATAGTTTATAGAAATGTAGACCCATATGTGTTGTCAATACCATTCCTCGAGTTCTAGGGGTTATGTATTTCGTCCCCCGATCACCTCTCTAGACAAAATAGTTAGATGATATTATGTATGCCATGATATGACCATTTGTAACAACAAAAATAGTAAAGACGATATTTCAATAATTTTCAATATTTCTTTCTGAACTATGTGTGTCATTTTTGTATGAAATGCAGAGTTAATGTTACTCTAAATTAACAAAACATGAGCAAGTTACTGCACCATGAGTATCAAAACTAGCTCTAATAACAAAAGGCTTCTGAGTATCATCATTAATATGAGATGTAAAGTTCAATTCATGTTTGGCGTAAAAAAAACTATAAGTGGCAACGTCAACCTCTTTAAAAGGGAGGGTTTACCCGGTTTTAGTTTGTGTGGCGGTTGTTTCAAACCCCGTCGATTGGTTGGTCAAATTGTCGGAAATCATAGTTACCTAGGAAAATAAAAGTAAGAAAATTACTAGCTGTTCTTGGTTGTAAGTGATACATGGCTTTGCTTTAAACTCACATTGGGCTAGTTGACATGTTTCTATAGGTATGCTTATGTATTGTTAGGCTGGATCCACAGGCTTAGTCCAATTTGGTTGTATGGGCCACTTTTATCTGGTTGGACTCAGGTTTTTGGGTGTTTTTTTTTTTTTTTGGTATATGCTAAATTCGAACTTGAGATATATGATGAGAACTCCCGCGCTACCGGCACAATTTTTATGGTCAAAGCTTCATTCTGGCTCATACAATGGTTCAAAAACCAGGCTGCACAGCAAACACATGGTATAGTGCTACTTGGTATTGGTGGTTTAGTCATGAAAATTGATAGCAAACCGGACCATAATTCTGATTTTTTTGCGCAAAGTGATTAGAGTTTGTCCATACATTACCTAGAGAAATCAATCTACAAGTCCTTTGTGTGCCTAAAACTGTTTGTGCAATGTATGTGTGTGTATAATGTGCTTTCCATATGGGCATATACATGAACTCACGATTTGTCAATACTCAATAATGCTGCTGGTAGATAAAGTTTTTTAATTCATTTAATGGAACTCATCTTCTCGTCTACTTGACCAATTGATTTTTATCAAGGAGGTTTGTGATGAGCTAGCTTCGTAAGATATAACTTAAAACGAGTAACGAAACAATTCACGAAAGGCGTAGGGTTTATCAGCACCGGTTATTGTCCATCTCACGTAAAATAGCCCTGGGCAACTCTCTTAGCTTAATGAAACAATGGTGTGCGATTATTCTAACTCAATCTACGTGTTATATTCAGTATTTCGTGGTTGTTACATGAGTTGTTTGCTGGTAGTCGGAGATGGAGCTTTCATATAGAGTCGCACATGTTTGACAGTGCAATATTTTGTGGAGGTTAAGCTTAATTTTCTAACTTATATAAGAGATTTCAAATAATAGGTTTGAAACTTTCAGTAACTCTCAAAGTCCAAAGCTACTTCGATTAGCTTATAAAAAAAAAGCTCCAGCTTCTTCTAGCTCTTATATATTCTTTAGCTTCACTCTTAGCTCTAGCTTCAATGATTTTCCACTTGTTTTGCAAAATATACGCAATCTGCAAAACGTGGGACAAAGTAATTGTAGCTAGATGTATTGTACAGATTATTATTGTTAATTTTGAATATATTGGTCTATAATATAATCAAATAAAGTAACTACTGGTTCTAACAAAAAGAATGAACATCATCACAAACAGAATCACGTATAAATAAATAAAGTATACATATAAATTTAATGCAAACTTTTTTTAATTTGCTTTTGGTACAAGTCACGTGTGCCAAACACGGGCTTTTATAAGAAGTAAAAAGCATTAATTCATCAAAATACAAATCTTATAAGAATGTAAAACATTAATTGATTATTCGTGATAGCTTTTGTTTTAGGGAATTTCTAACATGTGCCCTCAATGCACATGTTTGTGTTTATATAAAAGTAAAGTTTAGGTTTATTAAATATAAATTGTTATTTATTTATGGTGAATTTTAAGTGTATTTAATGTGAAGTTAATGTATTTTTTAATATAAAAGGAAAGTTAGTGTTTAATAAATATGGCTTAACATGTGCTTGAGGGCACATGTTAGAAAAAACCTTTGTTTTATTGTTGCTTTTTGTTTTTGTTTTCCTACCTGTGCTCTATCAAGGTATAAAAGTTTACTTAAAATAGCATTTGGTATAATTTGTAAAGCCAGATTCACATTTGAAAGTTTTGAGCAATAAGAACAACTGAACAAATGTTCACTAGTTAGAAAATAAAGTTGTGCCAATATAAGATTTCACTAACCTTTGACGACTTTAATAACATGTGTGTGGTGCGGTTCGGTTTTGCCGTTCAGTTTTACAGTTCGGTTTTATGGGCAAAACAGCAACCGAACCGCATTTGCGGTTTTCTTTTTTCTTAAAATCAAACTGCTGGTTTTTTTCGTGATACGGTTTTTACGATGCGATTTTTTTCGATTTTTACGAGTTTACGGTTCGCAGTGCGATTTCTGCTCACTCTTACGATTCACATTTGAAAGTTTTGAGCAATAAGAACAAATGTTCACTAGTTAAAAAAAAATCTGTGGCAATATTTTTTCAACGTAATGACATCATAATGCTTGTGTTACCGCTCAATATTGTTTGACGTTGAGTCTCGTGTTCGCTTTCCTTTTCTTAAAAAGGAAAACATATAATCATGAACAAAGAACATACAAACAGTCATAGAGGTAAATAATATAAGATTTCATGTATGGATTTTAATATTACCACATCCCATGCTTTCATGTATGATTAATTTCTGAAATGTTCTAAAATAATTATTTATTTGTTTTTTTCTCTTACAAAAATTAAACTTATCTAAATACTTTATACGATTTATGTGGTTTTTGCAAAAAGTATGTAAAAATATATAAAGTACACGTCGTATAAAAAAGTTACGGAATATATAAAGTAAAAGTTTTTTTAATAAAATTATTTTTCAAATCCAAGTCATATAAAAAGTATAAATAAGTAGGAGGGAAGTACAAAAATCATTCCTGCGGTATTTTGAAAAATCGAATTACATCATTCGTTAGTTTTTTAGACAACAACCATTCCTCCGTTAGTGCGCGAGGCACAATACATCCTCATGGACTAACGATGCAAATGTCTTTTTCATTAAAAATTAACAAGGTTTAAAGAGATGGTATCCTTGTATTTTTCCTTTTCCAAGGATGTACGGTGAACCTTAATATAATTTGTTTTGAAAAAAAAATTATTTAAAAAAAAAAATTATTTTCGAAAAAAAAAATTTATTTTCCAAAAAAAACTATTTTAGAGAAAAAAAAGTTTAATTTTTGAAAAAAAAAAAATTTATTTTCGAAGAAAAAAGTTTTATTTTTTAAAAAAAAAGTTTTATTTTCGAAATAACTTGTTTTGAAAAAAAAATTTCGTAAAAAAGGTTTTATCTTTTTCGAAAAAAATAAAAAACAATTTTTCAAAAAAAAGGTTTAATTTTTTTAAAAAAGTTTGTTTCGAAAACAAAAGTTAAACTTTTTTTAAATAACTTGTTTCGAAACAAAGAATTTTGAAAAAATAATTTAATCTTTTTTCGAAATTTTTTTTTCGAAAATAAAATTATTTTTTCGAAAATAAAATTATTTTTTCGAAAATAAAACTTTTTCTTTCGAAAATAATTTCTTTTTTTTAAAAGTTAAACTTTTTTTTGAAGATAATTTTTTTTAAAATAAAACCTTTTTTTTCGAAACAAGTTATGATAAGGTTCACTATACACATCTGGAAAAGGAAAAAGACAAAGACAAAGATGCCCTCTCTTTAAACCTTGTTAATTATTAACGAGAAAAACATTTGTACCGTTAATCCATGAGGGATGTAATATGCCCCATACACTAACGGAAAGATAACTGTTATAAAAAACTAACAAATAATGTAATTTGGTTTTTCAATATAACACATAAATGATTTTTGCATCAATAAATAACTATCTTAAAGCATTTTAAGAATTAGCCCCTCAAATGTTACTAGAGTTGAGATGTCATAAGTACGAAAACACTCCGGCCACTTTACATCTTATTCTTGGAAGACAAATTGGTTTTGGTAATTGGTACATCATTTACATCTTTAATTTTGTGGTTGAAGAGATTGCACATCATTTACATTTTTACTTAAGGAATTGCAAACATAAGAATAACAGCATTTTGTTCAATCATCAGTAATTCTTGTGTTGTACGTAGCAGTATGTATGTACGGCATTATCTATTCTGGTACTATTTTGTTAGGCTACTCGCTGAAAGTTTATGGACTTAAAATTAATAGTCGTGAGATAAGATCGAACTCAGGATCACGGGATTGCACACATAACGTAAAGGGTTAATTTATTTATTAAATATATTTTATATATATTTATTAAATCAAACAAAAGCTTAACTAACGATCGTTGATAAATAAGAGTTAAGTTATAACGACCGTTATAGAATTTAAATAGAAGCTAAAAGAAAGAAGGAAAAATTACACAAACACCCCTTGGGGGGGGGGGGGGGGGGGGGGGGGGGGTGTTGTCCGTCGGCTATAAAGGGGAGGGGCAAAGGGAAACTTTTGTTTCCTAATCCTTGTTTATTACTTCAAGCCCAAGGTTTGTCAAGACTATATAAACAATTCCATAGCTCATAATTTTTCATCCCTCTTCTCTTTTCTTGCTCCTTGATCGCCGGCCACATCTAACCCACCTTAGGGTTTCGTTTGGTTTTCGATCTTGTCTATTTATCTAGTTCTAGCCCCTCTCTAGGGTTGTTGGATAGATACTCCATAAGCGTTGAAGCTCAGTTTGTTCGTGCTAGACTCACGGTTAACTCGCCGTATTACGTGTGTACAAGAGCGTGGTATAATCTTCATTTAGATTATATTCTTGGTGGTGTTCGTGATAAACCCTAGTTGCCGTTCGTTCCGTCGTCTTGTGGATCTTGCTAGGATAAAGGTATGTAACCCTAATCTTGGTTAATATAATAGTGTTAAATTAATGATCTTGTTAATCGCTTCCGCTATGCGCTCTTTGATCCATATTAGGGTTTTAAATAATTGTTATGAACTCTATAAACCATCAGTGGTATCGGAGAGCCGTTTTAACATGATTATAATTATCAAGATCTAAAGTTTTTTAACTAATATTGATTTGTGTTAAAAATTACATGTTATTTTTTAGGTTTTATAAAAATTAGGGTTTTGCTTTTTATTGTTTTAAAAATCGGCTATTGCCGAATTTTTTATAAAAAAAAAAAATTTTGTAAACCCTAAAATTACATGGTAATTAACTTTAGATGTTTTTGCATGAATTAATTGTTATGTCATGTATGGTTACGATCCGTAGTTTTTTAATTGTTAAGAGAATGTGGGAGATCCGTAATAAACATGCATGTTTCTTACGGATCATATAATTTTGATTGCTATTTGCTTTATTTGATTCAAAGTTTTAAAATTAGGGAAGACTTTTTATGTTCATAAAAATCATAGATTTGATGTTCTTTGAATAAATTGTTATGCATGTGGCTATTTGATTTAGTTTTTTTTTGTACTACTTGTTTTCATACGTTTTTTATATTGTATGTTGTAAACAAGGGTAATTTTTTCCAAGAAAAATAATATGGACTAAATCTTATCAAAATTAATGAATTGTTTTGAGATGTAAAATACATATGATTTGCGTTGATTAGAATTGCAATAGCAACTTAACGGCTACTCAATTTTGGCAAACTATAAAGTGGGTATAACGCACCGCTGGTCATGTACCCGGTTAAGGAATGAGGCGTTATGCTTCAGCGCTGACCAAATTCCTGGCTCGCCTGTGCGTCAAATTGGTATTACCTACGGTTGTTATTGGTACAATTCTTTAAGGTTGATTTAACTACATTAATTTACATCCGAAACACAATGAATAAGGTTATTGCTTTGTGCTATTGTAACACCCCATTTTGGAAATGGAAATATCACAGAAATTATGGCGTGTCATCAAAGCATACAAGGAAAAATGTCTAAACATTACTTGATCAAAAAAGGAAAATACCGGAATCAAACATCGGTAGTCCAAAAGTAAAGCTCATCACACACAAACATAGTATAATAAAGGAAAAGGACTAAACAATGTCCAAAGCATAAATATCATAAGAAAGGAAATGCATAATGTAAAGAAGGCTAGACAGCTTCCAGTCCATATGCACGTACTCTTAGTGTCTACGAGCGTCCCTGAGTACCTGCCGTTTTGAGAATATAGAAAAGGAAAACGGCTGAGCAAATACGCTCAGTGCATGGATGTACAATAAAGCATGAATAGGATAAGCATATAACATATAACAGCGGAAGAAACTAAGTCCCGAGTAACCTGGTTAAGTCTTAATAAAACTGGCTTAATAGTTTGAAAGTCTTATGTTTATCTTATAAAAACTGTTTGTCATATTTTACCATTAGCCAATATTGGTCATGAAAATCCACCGTGCATGAATACTTGGAGGGGTGACCTCATCATGCAAATTAGAGGGGCTGCCTCTAATTTAGTATATTGGTTTTTGGGTAGGAGGGATCAGCTCCTTGTGAAGGATGCAAGGCACACACCACATTCACCATGTAATCCTAAATAAAAACATGTAACTAGGATGCACCCATACGTCCCACATGATAAATATAAATAAATGGCCAAAAGCTGAAGGGACGCCACGAGCAATCACTCCGCCGTGGTGAAGTCATAACATCAGTGCCTCTAATGTTATGGTTATGGTACCTCCATAACTAGGTGAAACTGGTCATGCATGTATATGGCTATAGGTAATCTTAATTAAACATAAGCAATCAAACACGTAACTTATACTACGGGAAAATAGTTGGCTGCATACGGGGAATCCTAATAAGGAAAGAATGTCCATACTGAAAGGACGGGAATTCGTACCTTATGTCCAATGAACGAAGAAGACGAACTGAGAGGAATCCTACTTCCGAATCACTAGTGCTACATAAATACGTACATGAATAAGTATCTGCTTACTAAATACATAGCTGGTTTTATGTCATGTCTTAGCTTATTTTATGTGTTCTTACCATGTTTTACTGTTTTAAAGCCTTAAACTGTGTTTTATCTTATATTCTGTTTAATCTGATTAAGTATTTCTGGTATTTCATGTGTTATTATACTTACTGTGTAATAATAAGTAACTTTCCAAAAATAGCAGGTTTCCTAAAATAGAAAGTTTCCAAAAATAGAAAGTTTCCAAAAATAGAATTACTGCTTAATATAGATAAG
This sequence comes from Glebionis coronaria, assembly GCA_025667525.1. Lineage (NCBI taxonomy): Eukaryota > Viridiplantae > Streptophyta > Magnoliopsida > Asterales > Asteraceae > Glebionis > Glebionis coronaria. Next base: position 450,418,463 of record CM046881.1, read on the forward strand.
TTTCTAAAAATAGAAAGTTTCCATAAATAGATTAGCTGCCTTAATTAAATAAGTTTCCATAAATAGATTAGCTGCCTGAAATAAATAAGTTTCTAAAAATAGCTGGTTTCCATAAATAAATTAGCTGCCTTAAATAAGCTAAGTATATAAGCCTAAGTGTTTTCATGATTATTTTCTAAGTCATATGATATAATGTATAGTTTAATAATTATTTCATGTAATTTAATTAAACTATAGGTTAAAATATTTAATTAAAGTATAACATGTTTTTAATTAAATAAGTTAAATACTTAGGTTAAAATATGTATTATTATATAATAATAATATAACCTAAGTCATGTTAATTAATTAATTATATCCATGGTTTTAAAATAATTAATTAATTATAAGTCTTAAATATACAAATACTTAGGTTAATTAATTTCATGATTATAATAATTAAAATAACCTAAGTCATGTTATTTAATTAATCATATCATTTTATTAATTTAATTTTTAACCTAAGATCATAAACATAAAAAAAACTAACATACACCATGAACCAGATCTAGACCAAAAACAATGAACCGAACATGAAATCAACACCGTACCCCGAACCAACTCGGGGTACCCCATGTTTTACTGCTGCCGTGGGACCCACACGCACCAACCAAGACCATATGGTCTTGGTGGTGGTCGGCTTGGCAAACCGAAACCCCTTTCGGGTTCGGTGCAGCCTGCGGCCAAAACAAACACCCCTTAAAAACACCCTTTTGATTTTATTTAACACCAAATCATGTTAGATCCATGTTTAATTATTATGTTTTTATAAAAACAACACATGTTCTTGATTTATAAAAAGATTAAATCAAAAGAAAAGGTTTAAAAAGGATTTATCGAATTCGTGGATCAAAAGGACGAAGAACCAACACGATCAATCACTAAAACTTCAAGATCCAAGATCACAAATCACCTCTTATGGTGGTTGTAGGGTGGCGGCACAAAATACAAGGAAGAAGGGTTTTAGGGTTTTTCTAAAATCTTCTGGGAATGAGAAAATGAGTAGTGTAAAAAATAATAACCCCCTTTAGTAAATTTGACAAATGGGCTTGGCCCATTTGCCTCTTGTTACCGCGGGTAGGGACCCCACTTGGGGTACCCGTACCTTTTTCCGTGTCTCGTTATTAAGATAAACGTTTGTGATTATTTGTGTTCGTCTTTTAAATGTTCTCGTTACGTAAATACCGTGATCTAATATATTTAATTACGCTCGTAATAAATATATATACGTAATTAATAATAGTCCGTGTTTTAATTACGTTCATGATTTCATGATCGCATGTTCGTGATTAATTATCGTCAAATAAATATTACGTGATCGTGCATAGTAAATACTTATCGTGTTCTAACACGTACGTAATACGTAAACTCCTAACACGTAATCGTAATCATGCTATATTAGGAAAGTTTTAATCTAGTACGTACGATCCTAAGGGTACTATGCATGGTAAAAGCATGCGGGTTTTACAACTCTTCCCCCTAAAAAGAATAATTCGTCCCCGAGTTATAGATAAAGTAAACTGGAAAAGAAGAACATACCCGAATTCAAAATATGAAATGAGGGTAAGAAGCCCGATAGACTCCTCTGTTTCCCAAGTGGCTTCCCGCTCGGTATGATCCCTCCATAGAATTTTGACGAATGGAATCGTCTTCTTTCTCATGACTCGTTCTTGTCTGTCAAGAACTCGTTCGAGTTCTTCTATAAAAGTGAGATCTTCACGTATCTGTTCCAGTGGATACTGAACCATGTGAAGGGGATGATACTGGTACCCTCTGAGTAAGGACACATGAAACACATTGTGCACATGCGAAAGCTGCGGAGGTAACGCCAATCAGTAAGATACTTCACCGACTCGTTCAATGATATCAAACGGTCCGATGAAACGAGGACTGAGCTTCCCTTTAATCCCGAAGCGTCTAACACCACGTGCCGGCGAAACCTTAAGGAAGACGTGATCTCCTACATTAAAATGTATATCCCTACGATGCTTATCGGCGTAACTCTTCTTACGTGACCGTGCCTCCTGAATCTTCTGCTTAGCTACTGCGATCTTCTCATTGGTCATCTCTATGATTTCCGGTCCTTCAAGTGTTCGCTCGCCAACCTGATCCCAGCAGATTGGGGCGCGACACTTTCTGCCATACAACATCTCAATTGGAGCACACTTGATGCTTGCGTGCCAACTGTTGTTGTATGCAAACTCCACCAAACAGATGTATTCGTCCCAATCACCCGTCCATTCTAACGCACATGACCTCAACATATCCTCCAATGTCTGAATGGTCCGCTCCGACTGTCCGTCCGTTTGAGGATGAAAAGCCGTGCTAAGCTTAAGTTGTGTACCCCAAGCTTTCTGCAGACTTTTCCAAAAGCGCGAAGTGAATCGAGGATCTCTGTCTGAGACGATGCTGGATGGTGCACCGTGGAGTCTCATGATCTCTCGTTTGTACGTATCTGCGAGTTTACTTACCGGATCTTCCTTGCGGATCGGTAAGAAATGAGCTGATTTGGTAAGTCGATCAACGATAACCCAAATTGCATCGTGCTTCCTTTTGGTAGGCGGAAGACCGGTAACAAAATCCATGGTGATTTTGTCCCACTTCCACTCTGGGATATCTAACGGTTTAAGGAGACCGCCAGATCGCTGATGCTCGATCTTAACCTGCTGGCAGGTAAGACATTTGGAGACGTAAGTGACCACATCCTGTTTCATACCACTCCACCAAAAGTACTGCTTGATGTCATGGTACATCTTAGTCGAACCAGGATGTATAGAAAATAGGGAGCTATGAGCTTCAGCTAACAAAGCTTCCCGGAGTTCTTGGCCATCAAGAACACAAAGTCTAGTGCCCTGCCATACGATACCATCTGCATCTACTCTGAATTCTGTCTGCTTCTCCAAATTCTATACTATCGCCCAGATTTCTCCGTCATCCTTCTGAGCTTCCTTGATCTTAGATAGTAACTCGGGTTCTACTCTAAGATTAGCCCAGTATCCGTGCTGTCCACGTACCATGATCTCGATGTCTAGTCGCTCCAAGTCTCTGATGATTTCCTCTTCGATTTTAATGCCGTTGATCATTCCGGACTTCCTGCTAAGAGCATCTGCTACTACATTTGCCTTTCCGGGATGATACTGTAGATTAATGTCATAATCCTTCAACAGCTCTAACCATCTCCTTTGCCTCATGTTCAATTCACGCTGAGTGAGGATATACTTCAAGCTCTTGTGGTCCGTGAAAATGTCACATGATTCTCCATATAAGTAGTGCCTCCATATCTTCAATGCAAACACGACTGCAACAAGTTCCAGGTCGTGCGTGGGGTAATTTTCTTCATAAGGCTTAAGCTGCCGTGAAGCATACGTGATCACTTTCCCATGTTGCATGACAACACAACCAAGTCCCTTCCCCGATGCATCGCTGTAGATTTGAAATCCACCCGTACCAGATGGTAGAGTAAGAATAGGTGCAGATACTAGCTTCTGCTTCAGGTCTTCAAAGCTCTTCTATCGATCTTCAGTCCAGACGAATTTCTCTCCTTTCCGCATCAGTTTGGTCAATGGTAGTGCTAGGCGGGAAAAGTTCTCCACGAACCTACGGTAGTAGCCAGCTAAGCCCAAGAAACTACGGACTTCCGTCGCTGATGTCGGCCTTGGCCACTTAGTAATGGCCTCAACCTTCGCTGGATCCATAGTGATTCCTTCTGCTGATACAATGTGACCTAAGAATGCCACCTTGTCTAACCATAACTCACACTTGGAGAATTTAGCATACAACTGCTTCTGGCGAAGAATCTGTAGTACTGTACGAAGATGGTCTTCGTGTTCCTCCTTGGACTTTGAGAAAATCAGGATATCATCGATGAAGACAATGACGAACTTGTCCAGAAATTCATGGAAGATTCTGTTCATCAAATCCATGAACACTGCTGGAGCATTTGTCAGGCCAAATGGCATAACTACAAACTCGTAGTGGCCATAACGGGTACGAAAGGCAGTCTTAGCGATGTCCTGCTCCTTGACCCGTAGCTGATGATAGCCTGACCTAAGATCGATCTTGGAGAAGTATTTGGCCCCTTGGAGTTGGTCAAACAGATCGTCAATGCGTGGCAGTGGATATCTATTCCGAATGGTAATCTTGTTGAGCTCGCGATAGTCTATGCAAAGACGCATACTGCCGTCCTTCTTGTTAACAAACAAGACCGGTGCGCCCCATGGAGATGCGCTCGGTCGAATGAAACCTCGTTCAAGAAGTTCTTGCAGTTGATCCTTTAGCTCCTTCAGCTCTATGGGAGCCATGCGATAAGGAGCCTTGGAGATTGGTTCAGCTCCTGGAACCAGCTCGATACTGAATTCCACTTCTCGTGCAGGTGGTATGCCCGGAAGTTCTGCTGGAAACACATCTTGGAATTCCGACACTATAGGTTGATCCTGAATCGATGGAGATTCAGCATCCATGTCGTGAACCGTAGCTAGATAACCCTCGCAGCCATGTGACAGTAGTGCACGCGCTTGCAGGGTGGATATGACTTGTACAGACCGTCCGGGTATGAACCCATTATGAATATACTCTGGTGCATTGACATCACCGAAGATAACTCGATATGAATGGCAGTCTATGGTAGCATGATACTTGGATAGCCAATCCATGCCCAAAATCATGTCGAAGTCATTCATGTCCAGCGGAAGTGCGTCGACAGGTCGAACCTTATCATCAAATTCTAGGGGAAGACTCTTGTATACATGGGTGATTAATACAGAGTCCCTCAGAGGCGTGGAAATAGTAAGCCTATTTTCTAGTGGCAAGAGAGGCATCCTAATGTTCTTAGCATAAGCAGTAGAAATAACCGAGTGAGTAACACCCGTATCGAAAAGAACACATGCAACTTGACCATACATATACAAGATTCCAGTGATGGTACCTGTAGACTTGTTGGCCTGGTCTCGAGATGTCATGTAGACACGCCCGACAGTAGGAGGCGGCTTGGTATCAACATGTCCCGATGTACCCTCCATCTCGCCCTTACGGCAATCCTTCATAATATGGTCAGGAAGACCACACTTGAAGCACACATCAGTATTACGGCGACATGGTCCTGGGTGCCTACGGTGGCAAGTAGAGCAAAGAGGATGAGTGTATCCTCCAGCAGGTGCTCTGGCTGACTGAGGACCTGATAAAATATTTTACATAAGACATGATAGTTGGGTACAAAGGACAAAGCGGATAATCGTAAGATTGAATACCAGTGATAGCTGGACGGCTAGGCTGCGAACCTCTCTGGTTCTGGTCCCTACCGTTTTCATGGTTCCTGGTAGAAGTTTGCTAAAGTGTTAGAATATGAGTTATAACATAAAACATAAGGAATTGCGTAAGTATTAGGACCTGCTGCTGTTGGAGTGCCCAGCGTTGTTACGGTAATTGTCATTACCACCACGCCTATCCGTAGCAGAACGATCGTTAGTCTGACCGTTTCCCTTGGGCTGATGAGGCTGCTGCTGAGTAGCCGGTTGAGACCGGTCCCCAGTTTTCTGCCTGGAAGATACATTTAAGAGATGAATAATTGACATAAGGAAAATATACGGATTGGTCACCGCCTGAATACGAAGGTTTACCTCTTGTCGGGTCTTTCAGCTTCCCCGAACTCATATCTCTCCTGCAGCATCTCCAGTTTCCGTGCTGCATCAACCACTTGTGCTACAGTGTTGAACGTAGCACACACTAGATTGTTTGCGACCGATGTGCGAAGAGCCCATCTAAAGTGATGTGCCTGCTCTTCAGGAGTACCTGCTGCCGCACCAAGGAAACCAGCCAAGCGAAGAAAGCGCTACATAAACTCTTTGCTATTCTCCCCAGCTCTCTGTCGGATCCCATGGTACTCTCTTTTGAGCTTGTCCTGCTCAGCCTTGGGAAAGAACTGCTCCATCACCCTGTCCTTGAACTGAGCCCAAGTCAAACCAGCAACCCACTCATCACCACCTTCAGATTGCATCAATGCTAACCACCAGTTGAGTACATCGCCTTCGAACCGATAGCATGCCAACCTCGTCTTGTATGCGGGGTCACAGCCCATAGCGTTGAAAATCTTCTTGATGTGAACCAACCAGCTTTCAGCATCGTTGGGGCTATATGTCTTCTCAAAAGCTTGAGGGCGGAGCTTGTTGAATCTCTCCAGCCATACTGCTAATGTCACTGGAGGAGGAGGAGGAGGTGGCTGACTATGCTGTTGATTGTTGGCAGCTTGAACTTCAGCCCTGATGTCATTCCTCAGTTTAGGAAGCAAGGCTTGCATGGCAGCCTGAATTGCAGCATTGAGCTGCTCCTGTTCGCGTGTGAGAATCATCTGACAGTATAACATAAAACATATGATTAAACAGATGAAACATAATATATATATATATATATATATATATATATATACATGAAAAAAAAATTATACTAAAATTTCACGAGAAAAATTTTATGCAAGAAAATTTTATGTATGAATGCATGATGCAGTTTTATGAAAACTTTTGTATGCTCGAGAGTGAACGCCTATGGTCATTTCACCCAAAACAAAAGACATAGCGAGGGGACGCCTATGGGTCGGTCCCAAATCTAAAAGTTTCGATAAAACACATGCGACTAAATAGGGCCTGTCCTGTACCAACCATTACTTAGTCAAAAACCCTACAACAATGACATGTATAGGTATGCTTAAAAATGATGAATGCATGAAAACAACTGTCAGTTCTAGGAAGACCGTAGTGACTACCAACTAATCACAGGTCATATTTGAGAGCCTACAGGTCGAAGCCTTGGCTCTGATACCATAATTGTAACACCCTATTTTGGAAATGGAAATATCACAGAAATTATGGCGTGTCATCAAAGCATACAAGGAAAAATGTCTAAACATTACTTGACCAAAAAAGGAAAATACCGGAATCAAACATCGGTAGTCCAAAAGTAAAGCTCATCACACACAAACATAGTATAATAAAGGAAAAGGACTAAACAATGTCCAAAGCATAAATATCATAAGAAAGGAAATGCATAATGTAAAGAAGGCTAGACAGCTTCCAGTCCATATGCACGTACTCTTAGTGTCTACGAGCGTCCCTGAGTACCTGCCGTTTTGGGAACATAGAAAAGGAAAACGGCTGAGCAAATACGCTCAGTGCACGGATGTACAATAAAGCATGAATAGGATAAGCATATAACATATAACAGCGAAAGAAACTAAGTCCCGAGTAACCTGGTTAAGTCTTAATAAAACTGGTTTAATAGTTTGAAAGTCTTATGTTTATCTTATAAAAACTGTTTGTCATATTTTACCATTAGCCAATATAGGTCATGAAAATCCACCGTGCATGAATACTTGGAGGGGTGACCTCATCATGCAAATTAGAGGGGCTGCCTCTAATTTAGTATACTGGTTTTTGGGTAGGAGGGATCAGCTCCTTGTGAAGGATGCAAGGCACACACCACATTCACCATGTAATCCTGAATAAAAACATGTAACTAGGATGCACCCATACGCCCCACATGATAAATATAAACAAATGGCCAAAAGCTGAAGGGACGCCACGAGCAATCACTCCGCCGTGGTGAAGTCATAACATCAATGCCTCTAATGTTATGGTTATGGTACCTCCATAACTAGGTGAAACTGGTCATGCATGTATATGGCTATAGGTAATCTTAATTAAACATAAGCAATCAAACACGTAACTTATATTACGGGAAAACAGTTGGTTGCATACGGGGAATCCTAATAAGGAAAGAATGTCCATACTGAAAGGACGGGAATTCGTACCTTATGTCCAGTGAACGAAGAAGACGAAATGAGAGGAATCCTACTTCCGAATCACTAGTGATACATAAATACGTACATGAATAAGTATCTGCTTACTAAATACATAGCTGGTTTTATGTCATGTCTTAGCTTATTTTATGTGTTCTTACCATGTTTTACTGTTTTAAAGCCTTAAACTGTGTTTTATCTTATATTTTGTTTAATCTGATTAAGTATTTCTGGTATTTCATGTGTTATTATACTAACTGTGTAATAATAAGTACCTTTCCAAAAATAGCAGGTTTCCTAAAATAGAAAGTTTCCAAAAATAGAAAGTTTCCAAAAATAGAAAGTTTCCAAAAATAGAAAGTTTCCAAAAATAGAATTACTGCTTAAAATAGATAAGTTTCTAAAAATAGAAAGTTTCCATTATTAGATTAGCTGCCTTAATTAAATAAGTTTCCATAAATAGATTAGCTGCCTGAAATAAATAAGTTTCTAAAAATAGCTGGTTTCCATAAATAGATTAGCTGTCTTAAATAAGCTAAGTATATAAGCCTAAGTGTTTTCATGATTATTTTCTAAGTCATATGATATAATGTATAGTTTAATAATTATTTCATGTAATTTAATTAAACTATAGGTTAAAATATTTAATTAAAGTATAACATGTTTTTAATTAAATAAGTTAAATACTTAGGTTAAAATATGTATTATTATATAATAATAATATAACCTAAGTCATGTTAATTAATTAATTATATCCATGGTTTTAAAATAATTAATTAATTATAAGTCTTAAATATACAAATACTTAGGTTAATTAATTTCATGATTATAATAATTAAAATAACCTAAGTCATGTTATTAAATTAATCATATCATTTTATTAATTTAATTTTTAACCTAAGATCATAAACATAAAAAAACTAACATACACCATGAACCAGATCTAGACCAAAAACAATGAACCTGACATGAAATCAACACCGTACCCCGAACCAACTCGGGGTACCCCATGTTTTACTGCTGCCGTGGGACCTACACGCACCAACCAAGACCATATGGTCTTGGTGGTGGTCGGCTTGGCAAACCGAAACCCCTTTCGGGTTCGGTGCAGCCTGCGGCCAAAACAAACACCCCTTAAAACACCCTTTTGATTTTATTTAACACCAAATCATGTTAGATCCATGTTTAATTATTATGTTTTTATAAAAACAACACATGTTCTTGATTTATAAAAAAGATTAAATCAAAAGAAAAGGTTTAAAAAGGATTTACCGAATTCGTGGATCAAAAGGACGAAGAACCAACACGATCAATCACTAAAACTTCAAGATCCAAGATCACAAATCACCTCTTATGGTGGTTGTAGGGTGGCGGCACAAAAGACAAGGAAGAAGGGTTTTAGGGTTTTTCTAAAATCTTCTGTGAATGAGAAAATGAGTAGTGTAAAAAATAATAACCCCCTTTAGTAAATTTGACAAATGGGCTTGGCCCATTTGCCTCTTGTTGCCGCGGGTAGGGACCCCACTTGGGGTACCCGTACCTTTTTCCGTGTCTCGTTATTAAGTTAAACGTTTGTGATTATTTGTGTTCGTGTTTTAAATGTTCTCGTTACGTAAATACCATGATCTAATATATTTAATTACGCTCGTAATAAATATATATACGTAATTAATAATAGTCCGTGTTTTAATTACGTTCATGATTTCATGATCGCATGTTCGTGATTAATTATCGTCAAATAAATATTACGTGATCGTGCATAGTAAATACTTATCGTGTTCTAACACGTACGTAATACGTAAACTCCTAACACGTAATCGTAATCATGCTATATTAGGAAAGTTTTAATCTAGTATGTACGATCCTAAGGGTACTATGCATGGTAAAAGCATGCGGGTTTTACAGCTATAACTAAAGTTCTAGAAAAAGTACGGTGTGAATTTAGTTGTGTGTAAAATCTTTAATTGGTTTAACCAATACCTCAACTTGCAAGTATATGATGAACTTTTAGTCTCACCAAAAAGTTTACTAAATGTTTTTTTTATTAAACTTATGTTATGGAGATGTATGCATGCTTCTCCATACATGATTTTGACACCAAAATCTATACCCTAAATTTAAGTCATATGCCATCTAATTGACGAACACTTGAAGTTACAATTGTCGTCATATAAGATATCGGACGATGTTGTAATGGAGAGAAAACTTCATGACTGAATAAGATTGCACATGAAAGTTTTACGTTCTTTAGATTAGTCGACTTAATTGAGTTACTCAGTGAGAACTGGAAACTTAAGGTATAAAGAAGGGATAAAACATGTTTACAATGCAAATGATTTTGGCAATGTAAATCCCTGACATATCTAGAAATTGCAAATTTGTTTGTCAATTATTGTTCGACAAGTTACTGTGTTTAATATATTTTTCACTAGCAGATCAACTGATGTGATGAATCTATGTCAATATGGGTTCTAGTTTCAAGGAAAATACTATGGTTTTATTACCGGGGTAATTTTATTTTCTTGAATTGTATTGAAGGTCTACGTTATTTTAGGATTTGGCAATCTAAGATTAATCTATTGAAATGGAATGGAGAAGGAGGAGGAAGAAGATGAGGGTGTAGAGGGAGAAAGGAGAGAAAAGAGAGATAGAGAGAGAAAGTAAGATTTATTAAAATGAAAAGTGAGAAAATGAAAGAACCACCGCTCCTAACATGCTAGGAGGGGATATATATAGCCCACCCTACATGTGGGCTATATGGGCTATACTGTTTACAACTGGATCACGAGCCTAATACATTAATATATCGTTGGAGCGACCGATCCTTCATAAATACGTAAAAACGTATTTCCAACAATCTCCCCCTAAGGGAGGTCGCTCCAAGTTACAAAGTTCTAAATATTCTATATCTCGTGATCTATGCTAACTAAGATGTGACCGAGACTTTATTGGAAAAAACGTATTTCCAACAATCTCCCCCTAAGGGAGGTCACACCATTTTACAAAATCTTAAACCTAGCATCTATGCTTGAGTCTTCGATCTTGTTCTTGTGAATATGCTTGATGTGATCTTTGACTTTAGTCTTGAGCATGTTTCCTTGCCTTGACCTTGTGCATTCATCATTTGTGATATTCGCCTCTTCGTGACGTCATGTTCCACATACTTATACCTTTAAATTCTTGAAAGCTTCAGAGTTTGATACAGCGGAAGACTTGACCTTCAGACTTTCTTGAATTTGTTGAAGTACTAAGTGTATGTAGTATAAGCATGTGGTGACGACTTCTTCTGGATTATACACCGCAATGCCACCTTCTTGTTACGCTGCATAAGACAGTTAGCAACAAACCATATACACGGATGAAATGACCTTGAACATTTCATTCTAATTCGGTAGCATTTTACCTCCGGTCGGTGAAGACCGTTGGACGATATTAAATATCGTACTTGTGGCAGGTAGTTTCAATAAAGAACCTCCTTGACAAGATTTCGCGGGTAAACCCGTTCTCTTTACTCGACCGTCCAAAGCTGACTACGAACGTAAAGAGTGAATCATTTGGATAATATTATCCGCATGATTTGAAGCCGTCAATTCATGTTCCTGGAACAAGTGAAATTCAATTAAGAACCGCACCATCGTTGCTTTCCAGTTGTCACGAGCTTGATTCGTATAGAATCTTGCAAGTTACCTACCAAGTGCTGTTTGATGTTAACACTAGAAGGATTTCCATTCGTCATTGTAAATACTTAATAGTATTACTCTGAATGTTCTGGCAAGATCACTAAGATATTGCGTAGAGGCCTGGAACGTGTTTAAATTCATTTAAGAGTTTAAACCACTGTTGCTTTCCAGTTATCACAAGTTTGATTCATAAATAATCGCACAAGTTACCTACCATGAGCTTTTTGATGTTCGCTCAAGAAGGATTTCCATCTTCATTGTAAATACTTTCGTATTACTCGGATGTTCAGGCAAGATCATGAAGATTTTGCGTAGGACTCTTAATATCTTTCTTACTTTTCACATTGTGTGAACAAGCAAGGAATAATGAAAATGTGTCCTAATGAGTTATTTGATGATCTCAAATGGCTCTAGACTCGATCGTGCATTTTGGATTTTAGTGATCGGAGGCTGGAGAGGAGTGCCACCTTTTCAATACCAATTTATTCGGAGTGAATAAACCAATAGATAATGTGTTGATCTCTGTGTGATTAAAACAAATACCTTTTGAGAGATATTTGAGTTAGCTGGGAAGGGTTGTGCATTGCATCACTGGGTCCATGATGTCTTTCTTCAATATCGAGAATCATTAACAAATGATCTCAATAGCATATGTATTGACCCGGTTTCTGCCTAAAGTTGTAAGGAGGGCTTCTTTCTTTACACCCTTTATCTTTACAATTCTTTTTCATTCTTCAACCCCTTCAATGCTTACCAATACGTCATAACTAGCACCTTGTTGTGATTGTTCCAGTGCTAGCTTAAGTACTTGGTCGGCATTCAGCTACGTTCACAATCTTTCTCCGTCTTTCCTAGGACTTCTATTTCTAGCTATGGAATGTCCTTGGGAAGATTCCTCCGGATATGGAAGAATCATTGGACTTTAACCTATCCTACCATCCTTATGTCACCACAATTGTCACCGTCGTGAAATAGATAGGGTATGGGTAAGTAACGTCACCATGAAATCCATTTGAGTATAAAATCTATTTTGCTCCCCCTTAACATATGCCACGATATTCGAAAACATTTCGCACATGTCGGGATGAGCCAGCACATTAAGTCAAACCATTGAGACACATTAAATCACATTTTCTCCCCCATATTAAAAATATTAACCCAATCGATGTTTTTAATATCAATTGATTTAATGATGTTTTAAGAAAAATTTGGGAAGAAAAATGCAAATGAATTAAATCTATTTATCTTCATGATATTAACAAGCTCCCCCTCAAATTAATAAGGGTATACTTGACACGTAAATTAAATACCTTTTAAACACAAGTGCAAGGTATTTATCACGTGCAAAGATCATATATGATAATGAATTCACAATATTAGCAATTTACGAGGTTGGACCTGAATGGTGGAGAACATCATATGAAAGAAGCACATGGTTCTTGTTCACGAATGTTGGTCTTCCTCGTAACTTCTGAAATTATCTTCCCCTTTACACCACATGGACAATTGATATCGTTGTTTTGACACCAAATTGTGAACTATGGCACTTTCGGCATCGAAGATTCTGAATGCTGGACAATTGCTCCCCCACAATTGTTGACCCGTGTTCTACTTAAAGAGCTGTAGTCGTCGTTTGAGCAGTCGCATCGTCTAGTATGTAGATATCAATTGCAACGAACTTCGGATTGTGGAGTTGATAACTTCGGATTGTAGAGTCAAAGCTTTCCGGTGAAATGCTTGACTTCAATGTGAAAAGCGGGTTACTATCGGAAATAATAGCAAACCATATGGAGCATGTTTTAAATCGTTTAAACTTCTTGTCGAACTTTATTTACAACCCCGTGTCATTATTGAACGACATTTCTAGGTTCGTAAATATTATCGATTCCAGAAGACATGCTCTTTTTATCAAAACATATTTGAACACACAATTTTAAAAGATTTAGAAAAACCTTTTGAAAAATTCTTGAAGAATTGTGTTCATCGTTTTGAAAAACAATTACTTGAGCTTAAGATTTTGAATATCTTAAAAGCGAGCTCAAGTCCGAGAAATTGTGAACTTCCCGTTGTTAAGGATAAGTTACCATCGGCGATAAACTTTCCTTTTATCTGAAGGACGAGTCCTAAGCTGACATTTACTTAGAAGTCATTTCCATGAGCTTGAAAACTTTGACTGTTTTAACGGAAAGCTCATGACCGAGAAAGGTTAATTTCTCGTTATGAGGAAAAGTTCTCTTATTTAAAAGATACACTTTCCTTTCTGAGCTTAAAACTTTGAATGTTTTAAGACAAGCTCATGACCGAGAAAATTAAGTTTCTCGTTATGAGGATAAGTTATCATTAATGATAAACTTTCCTTTATTTTAAGTTCGAGTTACAGTCTGACATTTAACTGTAAGTCATTGTGCATGAGCTTAAAAACTTGGAATGTTTTTTGATATAAGCTCATGCCCGAGAAAAATTAATTTCTCGTTGTAAGGATAAGTTTATCATCGGCGATAGACTTTCCTTTCTTTGATGCACGGGTTAGCATCTGATATTTAACGATAAACCGTTGTGCATGAGCTTAAAAACTTCGAATGTTTTTAATATTAGCTCATGCCCAAGAAAACTTAATTTCTCGTTGTTAGGATAAGTTTATCATCGGCGATAAACTTTCCTGCCTTTGAAGAGCGGGTTATAGACTGTCATTTATCTATAAGCCTTCTGTTAAGCTTAACCATGAATCCCCTGAGACACTTGTTTCTCCGATATCTGCTTCTTCAGCAACCAAACTCTAAGAGTGTCCTTAGTTGAACGGTATACAACGATTGGACCGCTTCGTTCTTTTGGAACATCAACTTTGGTACCTGCATTCTCATTAGGAGTTTGTATACTTTTGCATGGGTTAGCGATATCTATTTTAGAAGCACGTGGGGGTTCATGGTTGGCTTTACTTGTGTCAGAGATGACCTGAGTAGATGATTCACTTATATTAGCTGGCAAACGTTTCCTTTTATAGAAAACCTTAAGTTTAGGCTTAAGTGAAGTATCATCTTTATCAATTTCCTCCTTAGTAGTCTTAGTGGAATCGGAGACTATCCTAGTTAAAGGGCACTCGTTTCCTACAAGAGTGAAAGCTCTACCAGTGGGGCGCCAAACTTTACCAAAGGGTTTGATTTTAGCTATCCACTGGGACTTAATTCTAGCACGGGAGTTCACCTCATCAAGTAATTTCTTGACACAAGAGTCATGATTTGTCGTAAAGACACATTTTCTACATGTTTTACAAGTAGCATATTTAATGTCTGAGTAATTCCTAGACGATTGATCGATGCTCCTAGGAGACGTCATGCTACGGTTAGCAGTGTTGGGTAATCTAGAAGGCATCTGACTAGGTTGGACAATGCTATCTCTTACATGTGTCTTTTGAATAGCTTCCCTTTGACCAAAATCATGGCGCACATCAGTTGAACTAGTTCTAGACGTGTTCTTTGAGCTATTCTTTGAGAAACTAGAGGCAATCATGTGATTAGGACTTGCCAAAGCTGTTTTGATCACATTGGGCCTAGTTGTTGGAGTGACTGGTCTAGGAAAATGAACCAAATCAACTTGGGAGGCAAACTGTGGTCTCGAGGATTGTGGTCGCTCGGATCTAAATACAGTAGGTTGTCTGACAATCGATTGTCTGACGAACTGATTTGTAGGCGGTTTCCCTAAGATTGATGGTTTTTCAAGCTTAGTGTCCACACTAGGTCCTCTATTTTTCCTTAATTTGTTTTTCAACGCAGCTATAGCAAAGACCTTTTCCTGAACTTGAGCCTTTAACGTTTCATTTTCTTTGAGCAATCTATCTTGGGATGCCAATTTAGACTCTAGTAACTGAATTTGTTTCAAAAGATTATCCTTTTCAACTTTAGAATCTAAAACTTTTTGATCCAATTTTCTTTCAAGAACAACGTTTGAATTTTCAAGTTTTTCAAAGTATGTTTCAAATTTGTCCGTTTTCTTAGAAAATTCAAGTTTGGCATCCTCAAGATCTTTTGATTGTTGAGCTACAATCGTTTCGAGCTCTCTAATCTTGGAATCAGAAGCAGTCAATGAAGCAGTTATAATAAAATTATCATGATGTACTATAGCATTCTGAACAATCTCTCCCCCATGATGACTTACATCGGATGAATCAGAAGTGGTATTGCTATCACTCGTTTCCATCCCATGTTTGTCATAATTAGGTTCAGAATTCTCAATATGCGGCATATCATCAGCATATACATCATAAACAACATTACATTGTACCATGTTTGCAGGTGCTTCGTCATAAACGGGTAAGGTGTCAGCAAAAGAGATCTCGTGAACATTCCCTGACGTGCCACTGGTATCATGTTGTCCTCCTGATTCCGTGCTCTTGGCATCGATAGGCTCCAAGTTTTCAACCGTATGACCAGTTTCCTCTTGCATCGAAGAGTCTTGCATTCCATTATCATACCCTTGCTGAAGTCGAGATCTTTCATAAATCGAAGACGAGACCGATGACATGAGTTTCAAAATTGTATCGCGGAAAACTCGAAGCTCGGTATGTGTATCTCGAAGAAATGATTGGCAAATCACTGAACTTTCAGGCTTGATGATATTGAATTCGAGGAAAGGCGTGAGTTGTGTCACAAGAGTCTTATATGCAAGTGCCGATGCAGAGTGATTGAAGTTGTCATTGTTGAGTTGCTCGGCGAGTTGGGTCAAAGTGGTGAATATTGAGTCGATGAATATATGACGATCTTGTCCAAAGATGTTCACAAATTCGCTCCCTCCTTGAATCCATGAAAGAGTGACAAGATGAGACTGAAGCATTCAAAATGAAGTAATGCCACTTTCTCTATCGTTGTCTTGCACTTGATGCAGTTTTTCCTCTTGAAACGTCGAAGTCAACGATTCCATTTAAGTTCGATGGTAATTTATCTTTTTGTCGACACAATAATTTCGTGATTAGCTCAAACGTTGATAAAACAAACCGGGGTCCAATACAACCGTGACTTACTCCAAAAATAAAACCCGTAAACTAATTAATTCAGCCTTTGGTTAATACAGTAAACCCGTAAACTAAACAAAATACTATAAAGCTGGACCCCGTAAAATATACTCTATCCGAAACCAAAAATTTGCCAAAACACGTGAATAACTTTACCAATACGTTCCAAATCTCTCTATTGCTAAAACGTGGCCCAAAACTCTAAATAATGCCAAAACCCGGTCCAAGAACAACTTTAATAAACAATCAGCCCAAATCTGATTTTGTTTAACTGAATAACAACTTTATATTATCCCACTATCTTGTTACATCCCCACGTGGCAAAAGCATACGTGGCCTATCAAGGTTTTATAAATAATATAATATCCCACTATCTTGTTACATCCGCCCTCAACTTTTTCTTCACATATAACAGACGTGGCTTTGTCTAATACGCCTCACCTATACTTTGTTTTCTCCGTCCCACTCACCACAAAACCTAATCCTATCTTTTATCTCCCAAAAAAAATTACACCTCCGTCTCTCTCTCTTTCTTGATTACACACCCAAAAAAAATAATATCGCCTCCCAATCTCACAAATCTTGATATACCCAAAAACCTAATCTCTAATCTTCAATCTCGATTTGAATCGTATAGCACCATCGAAAAGTATGATAGAGATGGCTTAAAGATCCTTTTAGGGGTCTCGGGTAGGTTTTAATTCGTGATTGCATGTTTTTGAGTATGTCGTCTATCATCTGTCGAGTCTTTCTTGTGATGTTTTTCTTTGATTTATTGATCGAATTAAAGAAAGATTGTAACAAAGTTGTTATAAATCTTCTTTATTTTCGTAGATTAATGACAGATTTATGATGAAATGCTCGTTTTCATGTTAGATCTTAATTGATCTATGCATGCATAACGAAATGATTCTGAGATCAGGTTGTTTTCTGTTTAGGTCGAGTCTAGAAATGATGGGGATTTGTTGAGAATGAGGGTCTGTGTAAAACCCGCATGCTTTTACCATGCATAGTACCCTTAGGATCGTACGTACTAGTTAAAAACTTTCCTAATATAGCATGATTACGATTACGTGTTAGGAGTTTATGTATTACGTACGTGTTAGAACACGATAAGTATTTTATATGCACGATCACGTAATAATTATTTAGCAATAATTAATCACGAACATACGATCACGAAATCACAAGCGTAATTAAAAACATGAGCTATTATTAATTACGTATATATATTTAATACGAGCGTAACTAAAAATATTAGAGTATGGTATTTACGTAACGAGAACATTTAAAACACGAACATAATTAAACACAAACGACCAACTAAATAACGAGACACGAAACGAGGTACGGGAACCCCATGGGGGGGTCCCTACCCGCGGCTAAAACAAGGGTAATGGGCCAAGCCCATTACCAATTTTACTAAAAGGGGGGGTTAAGTAATTTTTACTACTCAAAAATTACTTTACAGAAGATTCAAGAAAAAACCTAAACCCTCCCTTTTCTCCTCCTCTTTGTGCCGCCACCTACAAATCACCAACAAGGTGATTTCTTGATCTTGGATCTCGTTGATTTATTGTTTGTTCGTGTTTGTTCTTCATTCCCTTGATCCACGAATACGGTAAAACCTTTTTAAACCTTTTCTTTTTAATTAATCTTTTTATTAATAATGAACATGGGATGTTTTTATAAAAACACATTAATTAAACATAGATCTAACATGTTTTGATGATTAATTAAATCAAATGGTCGATTAAGGGGTGTTTTGTTTTGGGCCGCAGGCTGCAACCGACCCCAAAGGGGTTTCGGTTTGCTTAAGCCGACCACCACCAAGACCTTTTGGTCTTGGTTGGTGCGTGTGGGTCCCACGGCAGCAAGGGGTACCCCGATTTGGGTCGGGGTACGGTGTCGATTCATGTCCGGTTCATGTTTTTAAGCTTAGATCCGGATCATGGTTATGTTAGTTTTTTTTATGTTATAAACTTATGTTAAAATTAAATTAATAAAAGATAAGATTAATTTAATAACATGACTTAGGTTAATTAATTATTAATAATCATGAAATTATTTTAACCTAAGTATTTATATTATTAATACTTATAATTAATTAATTATTTAAAAACCATGGATATAATTAATTAATTAACATGACTTAGGTTATATTATTAATATTTAATAATACATATTTTAACCTAAGTATTTAATATATTTAATTAAAAAATCATACTTTAATTAAATATTATAACCTATAGTTTAATTAAATTACATGAAATAATTATTAAACTATACAATATATCATATGACTTAGAAAATAATTATGAAAACACTTAGGCTTATTTACTTAGCTTATTTAACCAACTATTTTTAGAAACTTATCTATTTTAAGCAGTAAATCTATTTTTGGAAACTTTCTATTTTTGGAAACTTTCTATTTTTGGTAACTTTCTATTTTTGGAAACTTTCTATTTTTGGAAAATTTCTATTTTTGGGAACTTTCTATTTTTGGAAACTTTCTATTTTAGGAAACCTGCTATTTTTGGAAAGTTACTTATTATTACACAGTAAGTATAATAACACATGAAATATCAGAAATACTTAATCAGAATGAACAGAATATAAGATTTAACACAGTTTAAGGCTTTAAACAGTAAAACATAGTAAGAACACATAAAATAAGCTAAGACATGACATAAAACCAGCTATGTATTTAGTAAGCAGATACTTATTTCATGTACGTATTTATGTAGCACTAGTGTTTCGGAAGTAGGATTCTCGCAGTTCATCGTTCTCGTTCACTGGACATAAGGTACGGATTCCCGTCCTTTCAGTATGGACATTCTTTCCTTAATAGGATTTCCCTGTATGCAGCCAACTGTTTTCCCGTAGTATAAGTATGAGTTTGATTGATTATGTTTAAATATGATTACCTATAGCCATATACATGCATGACCAGTTTCACCTAGTTATGGAGGTACCATAACCATAACATTAGAGGCACTGATGTTATGACTTCACCACGGCGGAGTGATTGCTCGTGGCATCCCTTCAGCTTTTGGCCATATATTTATATTTATCATGTGGGGCGTATGGGTGCATCCTAGTTACACGTTTTTATTCAGGATTTAATGGTGAATGTGGTGTGTGCCTTGCATCCTTCACAAGGAGCTGATCCCTCCTACCCATAAAACCAGTATATTAAATTAGAGGCAGCCCCTCTAATTTGCATGATGAGGTCACCCCTCCAATTATTCATGCACGGTGGATTTTCATGACCTATATTGGCTAATGGTAAAATATGACAAACAGTTTTTATAAGATAAACATAAGACTTTCAAACTATAAAACCAGTTTTATTAAGACTTAACCAGGTTACTCGGGACTTAGTTTCTTCCGCTGTTATTATGTTATATGCTTATCCTATTCATGCTTTATTGTATATCCGTGCACTGAGTGTATTGCTCAGCCGTTTTCCTTTTCTATGTTCCCAAAACGGCAGGTACTCAGGGACGCTCATAGACACTAAGAGTACGTGCATATGGACTGGAAGCTGTCTAGCCTTCTTTACATTATGAATTTCCTTTCTTTATGATACTTATGCTTTGGACATTGTTTAGTCCTTTTCCTTACTATACTACGTTTGTGTGTGATGAGATTTACTTTTGAACTACCGATGTTTGATTCCGGTATTTTCCTTTATGTGGTCAAGTAATGTTTAGATATTTTACCTTGTATGTTTTGATGACACGCCATAATTACTGTGATATTTCTATTTCCAAAATGGGGTGTTACAATTATGGTATCAGAGCCAAGGCTTCGACCTGTAGGCTCTCAAATATGACCTGTGATTAGTGGGTAGTCACTACGGTCTTCCTAGAACTGACAGTTGTTTTCATGCATTCATCATTTTTAAGCATACATATACATGTCATTGTTACAGGGTTTTTGACTAAGTAATGGTTGGTACAGGACTGGCCCTATTTAGTCGCATGTGTTTTATCGAAACTTTTATTTTTGGGACCGACCCATAGGCATCCCCTCGCAATGTTTTTGTTTTGGGTGAACTGACCAGAGGCGTTCACTCTCGAGCATACAAAAGTTTTCATAAAACTGCATCATGCATTCATACACAAAATTTTCTTGCATAAAAATTTTTCTCGTGAAATTTTTAGTATAAATTTTTTTCATGTATATATATTTTATATTTTATGTTTTGATCTGTTTAATCATATGTTTTATGTCATACTGTCAGATAGCAAACACAAACGATATCTGGGCAATATTTGCAGCTGCTGATGCAGAGATGCAAGACGCTCTTCTTCATAACGACGGTTATCCTCCCCCGCCTAACATCTTTCCCATGGAAGGAAGGAATCGGCTCATGAGGGAATACTATAGCCTTAGACAGCGACCTGACGAAGACAGCAATGACTTCATGCAGCGTTTCCTTCGCTATACTGGTGTCCTGAGAGCAGCTGCGGGCACCACTGAAGAACAAGCAATACACTTTCGTTGGGCTCTAAATCCAAGGATCGCAAATAACTTATCAGGTGCTCCGTTGGATACGGTAGCACAGGTAGCAGATGCAGCACGTAGACTGGAGATGCTGCAGGAGAGGGATGAGCTCGGGGAAGCTGAAAGACCCGACAAGAGGTAAACCTTTGTATTCAAGCGGTGATCAATCCGTATACCTTCCATATGTCAATTATTCATCTCTTTAACTGTATCTTCCAGGCAGAAAACTGGGGACCGGTCTCAGCCGGCTACTCAGCAGCAGCCTCACCAACCCAAGGGAAACGGTCAGACTAACGACCGTTCTGCTACGGATAGGCGTGGCGGTAATGACAATTACCGTAACAACGCCGGGCAATCCAGCAACAGCAGGTCCTAATACTTACGAAATTCCTTATGTTTATGTTATAACTCATATTCTGACACCTTAGCAAACTTCTACCAGGAACCATGGAAACGGTAGGGACCAGAACCAGAGAGGTTCGCAGCCTAGCCGTCCAGCTATCACTGGTATTCAATCTTACGATTATCCGCTTCGTCCTTTGTACCCAAATATTATGTCTTATGTAAAATGTTTTATCAGGTCCTCAGCCAGCCAGAGCACCTGCTAGAGGATACACTCATCCTCTTTGCTCTACTTGCCACCGTAGGCACCCAGGACCATGTCGCCGTAATACTGATGCGTGCTTCAAGTGTGGTCTTCCTGGCCATATTATGAAGGATTGCCGTAAGGGCGAGATGGAGGGTACATCGGGACATGCTGATACCAAGCCGCCTCCTACTGCCGGGCGTGTCTACACGACATCTCGAGACCAGGCCAACAAGTCTACAGGTACCATCACTAGAATCTTGTATATGTATGGTCGCGCTGCATGTGTTCTATTCGATACGGGTGCTACTCACTCGGTTATTTCTACTGCTTATGCTAAGAGCATTAGGATGCCTCCCTTACCACTAGAAAATAGGCTTACTATTTCCACGCCTTTGAGGGACTCTGTATTAATCACCCATGTATACAAGAGTCTTCCCTTAGAATTTGATGATAAGGTTCGACCTGTCGACGCACTACCGCTGGACATGAATGACTTCGACATGATTTTGGGCATGGATTGGCTATCCAAGTATCATGCTACCATAGACTGCCATTCATATCGAGTTATCTTCGGTGATGTCAATGCACCAGAGTACATTCATAATGGGTTCATACCCGGACGGTCTGTACAAGTCATATCCACCCTGCAAGCGCGTGCACTACTGTCACATGGCTGCGAGGGTTATCTAGCTACCGTTCACGACATAGATGTTGAATCTCCATCGATTCAGGATCAACCAATAGTGTCGGAATTCCAAGACGTGTTTCCAGCAGAACTTCCGGGCATACCACCTGCACGAGAAGTGGAATTCAGTATCGAGCTGGTTCCAAGAGCTGAACCGATCTCCAAGGCTCCTTATCGCATGGCTCCCATAGAGCTGAAGGAGCTGAAGGATCAACTGTAAGAGCTTCTTGAACGAGGTTTCATTCGACCGAGCGCATCTCCATGGGGCGCACCGGTCTTGTTTGTTAAGAAGGACGGCAATATGCGTCTTTGCATAGACTATCGCGAGCTCAACAAGATTACTATTCGGAATAGGTATCCACTGCCATGCATTGAAGATCTGTTTGACAAACTCCAAGGGGCCAAACACTTCTCCAAGATCGATCTTAGGTCAGGCTATCATCAGCTACGGGTCAAGGAGCAGGACATCGCTAAGACTGCCTTTCGTACCCGTTATGGCCACTACGAGTTTGTAGTTATGCCATTTGGCCTGACAAATGCTCCAGCAGTATTTATGGATCTGATGAACAGAATCTTCCATGAATTTCTGGACAAGTTCGTCATTGTTTTCATCGATGACATCCTGATTTTTTTCTAAATCCAAGGAGGAGCACGAAGACCATCTTCGTACAGTACTACAGATTCTTCGCCAGAATCAGCCGTATGCTAAATTCTCCAAGTGTGAGTTCTGGTTAGACAAGGTGGCATTCTTAGGTCACATTGTATCAGCAGAAGGAATCACTATGGATCCAGCGAAGGTTGAGGCCATCACTAAGTGGCCAAGGCCGACATCAGCGACGGAAGTCCGCAGTTTCTTAGGCTTAGCTGGCTATTACCGTAGGTTCGTGGAGAACTTTTACCGCCTAGCACTACCATTGACCAAACTGATGCGAAAAGGGGAGAAATTCGTCTGGACTAAAGATCGAGAGAAGAGCTTTGAAGACCTGAAGCAGAAGCTAGTATCTGCACCTATTCTTACTCTACCATCTGGTACGGGTGGATTTCAAATCTACAGCGATGCATCGGGGAAGGGACTTGGCTGTGTTCTCATGCAACATGGGAAAGTGATCGCGTACGCTTCACGGCAGCTTAAGCCTTATGAGGAAAATTACCCCACGCACGATCTGGAACTTGCTGCAGTCGTGTTTGCATTGAAGATATGGAGACACTACTTATATGGAGAATCATGTGACATTTTCACGGACCACAAGAGCTTGAAGTATATCTTCACTCAGCGTGAATTGAACATGAGGCAGAGGAGATGGTTAGAGCTGTTGAAGGATTATGACATTAATCTACAGTATCATCCCGGAAAGGCAAATGTAGTGGCAGATGCTCTTAGCAGGAAGTCCGGAATGATCAACGACATTAAGATCGAAGAGGAAGTCATCAGAGACTTAGAGCGACTAGACATCGAGTACATGATACGTGGACAGCACGGTTACTGGGCTAATCTTAGAATAGAACCCGAGTTACTATCTAAGATCAAGGAAGCTCAGAAGGATGACGGAGAAATTTGGGCGATAGTACAGAATTTGGAGAAGCAGACATAATTCAGAGTAGATGCAGATGGTATCGTATGGCAGGGCACTAGACTTTGTGTTCCTGATGACCAAGAACTCCGGGAAGCTTTGTTAGCTGAAGCTCATAGCTCCCCATTCTCGATACATCCTGGTTCAACTAAAATGTACCATGACATCAAGCAGTACTTTTGGTGGAGTGGTATGAAACAGGATGTGGCCACTTACGTCTTCAAATGTCTTACCTGCCAGCAGGTTAAGATCGAGCATCAGCGATCTGGCGGTCTCCTTCAACCGTTAGATATTCCAGAGTGGAAGTGGGACAAAATCACCATGGATTTTGTTACCGGTCTTCCGCCTACCAAAAGGAAGCACGATGCAATTTGGGTTATCGTTGATCGACTTACCAAATCAGCTCATTTCCTACCGATCCGCAAGGAAGATCCGGTAAGTAAACTCGCAGATACGTATAGACGAGAGATCATGAGACTCCACGGTGCACCATCCAGCATCGTCTCAGACAGAGATCCTTGGTTCACTTCGCGCAATTGGAAAAGTCTGCAGAAAGCTTGGGGTACACAACTTAAGCTTTACACGGCTTTTCATCCTCAAACGGACGGACAGTCGGAGCGAACCATTCAGACATTGGAGGATATGTTGAGGTCGTGTGCGTTGGAATGGACGGGTGATTGGGACGAATACATCTGTTTGGTGGAGTTTGCGTACAACAACAGCTGGCACGCAAGCATCAAGTGTGCTCCATTTGAGATGTTGTATGGCAGAAAGTGTCGCGCCCCAATCTGCTGGGATCAGGTTGGCGAGCGAACACTCGAAGGACCAGAAATCATAGAGATGACAAACGAGAAGATCGCAGTAGCTAGGCAGAAAATTCAGGAGGCACGGTTACGTCAAAATTACGCCGACAAGCATCGTAGGGATTTACACTTTAACGTAGGAGATCACGTCTTCCTTAAGGTTTCGCCGGCACGTGGTGTAGACGCTTCGGGATTAAAGGGAAGCACAGTCCTCGTTTCATCGGACCGTTTGATATCATTGAACGAGTCGGTGAAGTATCTTACCGATTGGCGTTACCTCCGCAGCTTTCGCATGTGCACAATGTGTTTCATGTGTCCTTACTCAGAGGGTACCAATATCATCCCCTTCACATGGTTCAGTATCCACTGGAACAGATACGTGAAGATCTCACTTTTATAGAAGAACCCGAACGAGTTCTTGACAGGCAATAACGAGTCATGAGAAAGAAGACGATTCCATTCGTCAAAATTCTATGGAGGGATCATACCGAGCCGGAAGCCACTTGGGAAACGGAGGAGTCTATCCGGGCTTCTTACCCTCATTTCATATTTTGAATTCGGGTATGTTCTTCTTTTCCAGTTTACTTTATCTATAATTCGGGGACGAATTATTCTTTTTAGGGGGGAAGAGTTGTAAAACCCGCATGCTTTTACCATGCATAGTACCCTTAGGATCGTACGTACTAGTTAAAAACTTTCCTAATATAGCATGATTACGATTACGTGTTAGGAGTTTATGTATTACGTACGTGTTAGAACACGATAAGTATTTTATATGCACGATCACGTAATAATTATTTAGCAATAATTAATCTCGAACATACGATCACGAAATCACGAGCGTAATTAAAACACGAGCTATTATTAATTACGTATATATATTTAATACGAGCGTAACTAAATATGTTAGAGTATGGTATTTACGTAACGAGAACATTTAAAACACGAACATAATTAAACACAAACGACCAACTAAATAACGAGACACGAAACGAGGTACGGGAACCCCATGGGGGGGGGGGGGGTCCCTACCCGCGGCTAAAACAAGGGTAATGGGCCAAGCCCATTACCAATTTTACTAAAAGGGGGGGTTAAGTAAATTTTACTACTCAAAAATTACTACAAATCACCAACAAGGTGATTTCTTGATCTTGGATCTTGTTGATTTATTGTTTGTTCGTGTTTGTTCTTCATTCCCTTGATCCACGAATACGGTAAAACCTTTTTAAACCTTTTCTTTTTAATTAATCTTTTTATTAATAATGAACATGGGATGTTTTTATAAAAACACATTAATTAAACATAGATCTAACATGTTTTGATGATTAATTAAATCAAATGGTCGATTAAGGGGTGTTTTGTTTTGGGCCGCAGGCTGCAACCGACCCCAAAGGGGTTTCGGTTTGCTTAAGCCAACCACCACCAAGACCTTTTGGTCTTGGTTGGTGCGTGTGGGTCCCACGACAGCAAGGGGTACCCCGATTTGGGTCGGGGTACGGTGTCGATTCATGTCCGGTTCATGTTTTTAAGCTTAGATCCGGATCATGGTTATGTTAGTTTTTTTATGTTATAAACTTATGTTAAAATTAAATTAATAAAAGATGAGATTAATTTAATAACATGACTTAGGTTATTTAATTATTAATAATCATGAAATTATTTAAACCTAAGTATTTATATTATTAAGACTTATAATTAATTAATTATTTAAAAACCATGGATATAATTAATTAATTAACATGACTTAGGTTATATTATTAATATTTAATAATACATATTTTAACCTAAGTATTTAATATATTTAATTAAAAACATGTCATACTTTAATTAAATATTATAACTTATAGTTTAATTAAATTACATGAAATAATTATTAAACTATACAATATATCATATGACTTAGAAAATAATTATGAAAACACTTAGGCTTATTTACTTAGCTTATTTAACCATCTATTTTTAGAAACTTATCTAATTTAAGCAGTAAATCTATTTTTGGAAACTTTCTATTTTTGGAAACTTTCTATTTTTGGTAACTTTCTATTTTTGGAAACTTTCTATTTTTGGAAACTTTCTATTTTTAAGAAC
The DNA here is from genome assembly GCA_025667525.1 of Glebionis coronaria. NCBI lineage: Eukaryota > Viridiplantae > Streptophyta > Magnoliopsida > Asterales > Asteraceae > Glebionis > Glebionis coronaria. The sequence goes on from CM046881.1 coordinate 450,445,221, forward strand.
TTTCTATTTTTGGAAACTTTCTATTTTAGGAAACCTGCTATTTTTAGAAAGTTACTTATTATTACACAGTAAGTATAATAACACATGAAATATCAGAAATACTTAATCAGAATGAACAGAATATAAGATTTAACACAGTTTAAGGATTTAAACAGTAAAACATAGTAAAAACACATAAAATAAGCTAAGACATGACATAAAACCAGCTATGTATTTAGTAAGCAGATACTTATTTCATGTACGTATTTATGTAGCACTAGTGTTTCGGAAGTAGGATTCTCGCAGTTCATCGTTCTCGTTCACTGAATATAAGGTACGGATTCCCGTTCTTTTAGTATGGACATTCTTTCCTTATTAGGATTTCCCCGTATGCAGCCAACTGTTTTCCCGTAGTATAAGTATGAGTTTGATTGATTATGTTTAAATATGATTACCTATAGCCATATACATGCATGACCAGTTTCACCTAGTTATGAAGGTATCATAACCATAACATTAGAGGCACTGATGTTATGACTTCACCACGGCGGAGTGATTGCTCGTGGCGTCCCTTCAGCTTTTGGCCATATATTTATATTTATCATGTGGGGCGTATGGGTGCATCCTAGTTACACGTTTTTATTCAGGATTTCATGGTGAATGTGGTGTGTGCCTTGCATCCTTCACAAGGAGCTGATCCCTCCTACCCATAAAACCAGTATATTAAATTAGAGGCAGCCCCTCTAATTTGCATGATGAGGTCACCCCTCCAATTATTCATGCACGGTGGATTTTCATGACCTATATTGGCTAATGGTAAAATATGACAAACAGTTTTTGTAAGATAAACATAAGACTTTCAAACTATAAAACCAGTTTTATTAAGACTTAACTAGGTTACTCGGGACTTAGTTTCTTCCGCTGTTATTATGTTATATGCTTATCCTGTTCATGCTTTATTGTATATCCGTGCACTGAGCGTATTGCTCAGCCGTTTTCCTTTTCTATGTTCCCAAAACGGCAGGTACCCAGGGACGCTCGTAGACACTAAGAGTACGTGCATATGGACTGGAAGCTGTCTAGCCTTCTTTACATTATGCATTTCCTTTCTTTATGATACTTATGCTTTGGACATTGTTTAGTCCTTTTCCTTTACTATACTATGTTTGTGTGTGATGAGCTTTACTTTTGGACTACCGATGTTTGATTCCGGTATTTTCCTTTATATGGTCAAGTAATGTTTAGACATTTTACCTTGTATGCTTTGATGACACGCCATAATTACTGTGATATTTCCATTTCCAAAATGGGGTGTTACAGTCTGAGTCGAGTGATGTTGTTGAGTCGGTGGGTGTGTGTAGAGTCTAGGAGTCGAGGGTGTTGTGAGGGAGAGTGAAAGAGGGTGTTGTGATGTTACGAGAGTTCGAGGGGTGTTGAGTTTTGGGTGGGGGTCTTTGGTGAGGGTGAGGGTGGTATGTGTAGTTGAGGTCGAGTCTTGTGGGTGATGAGATTAGAGTCTTTTCACGTCAAGATTAAATATCTAGGTCGAGTGTTGTTGTGAGTTTGAGAGTGGTTTTGAGAGTCTAAGTTTTTGTTGATGAGAGATGGAGTCGAGAGTCTGTTTCAAACCGTCGAGAGTCGAGAGTGTGAGGGATTGTTTGAGTGTTGAGTGTGCGTCGAGGGTTTTGAGGGAGGGTCGAGGGTGTGTTATGTGAGACGAGAGGGTTTTTTCTGATGAGTGTGTTGAAGTTTTATCAGTTGAGAGATGTCGAGGGTGGGTGGGTGAGACGAGAGTCTTTGAGTCTTTAAATTCCCGTTATATTTGAATCGTCTTTGAGTTTCTTTATCCGGAATAAACGGTCTATCCGGAATAAACGGTCTATCCGGAATAAACGGTCTATCCGGAATAAACGGTCTATCCGAATAAACTGGTCTATCCTGAATAAACTGGTCTATCCGGAATAAACTGGTCTATCCGGAATAAACTGGTCTATCTGGAATAAACTGTCTATCCGGAATAAACTGTCTATCCAGAATAAGTGGTTTATCCGGAAAAAACAAGAAAAGGAAACAGAAAGTTGAAACGGATGTTTCAAAACATGAGGCTTTTGACAGGTTTGGACAGATTGGTTGGACAAAAAGGACAAAATTAAAGATGACAAATTAAATGTATTAAAAAACTGATAAAAAACTGATTAATTTAAAATTGATAAAAATCTGATAAAACTGCATATCCAGGACGACATCAATTTGATAAGAATGACTATAAAAAGATGAGAAAAAAATTATAGAAAAAGTGATTTTGAAATTTGATTTCTAAATTTTTAAAAAAAAAATGATAAAAACTGATTGGACAAGTTAAATAAAAAAAAAATAAAAAAAAATAAAAAATTGATTGGACAGATTTATAGAAAAATGAGACGAAAAGATTTTATAAAAAAATAAAAAGATTTGACAAGAAAATACTAATGTTTGAACTTATTTCTGTAGAAATGGCTCAACCCGAAAACAATCTGACAATAAGCTCGGCGTTCAAAGCTTTCTTTGAACGGCCTGAACTTACTGGCCCTAATTTCATTGATTGGTACCGCTCACTAAGAATTGTTCTGAGAGCAGCGGGTACTATCAATATCTTGGAAACTCCTTTTCCGGAGGATCTTGCTGAAGGAGCAACTGATGCGGAAAGGCTTCAACACGCTGCTAACGTTAAGAAGCACCATGAGGTGGCTGCTGTAATGTTAGGAAGAATGGATCCATCACTTCAAAGGAAGTATGAGCTAGCTTCACCTCAGCAAATGCTTGATGAACTCAAGGCTGTGTATGAAACGCCGCAAGCTGTAGAGATCTATGATCTGGTTGATGCTCTACATAGTTGCAAGCAAGCTCCTGGAAAGTCCGTAAGTGCTCATTATATGGAGATGAGGGGTTATATGGAACAACTCATCGCACTAGGACAACCCTTTGATCATAATATGGCTATTAACTTGATCAATAGGTCCCTTAATAAGGACTTCAATGATTTCGTTCATAACTATAATATGCATTGCACGGGGAAGACAGTTAATGATTTGCATGCAATGCTCATTGACTTCGAAAAGGGTTTGAAAGATAAGGCATCCACTGCTACTCCTCAAGTACTTCATGTACAAAAGGGTAGAGTGTCAAAACCAAAACCGCAAGTGAATAAGAAGCAGAAAGGCAAAGGCAAGGTTGATAAGAGCAAGCAAGTTGCGACTACATCAAAACCGAAGAAGAACTTTGCTAAGAAATCTCTGAAAGATGAGACTTGTCACTACTGCAAGATGACTGGACACTGGAAGAGGAATTGCTCTCTCTATCTCTATGAAATGGCAGAACATAAGAAGAAGGCTGAGCAAGCTGCTGCAGCACCATCTTCTGGTAACTTATTTATGATAGAGTTATTTAATCTTTCATACAAATCAAACTCCTGGGTATATGATACGGGATGTGGTATTAATATTTGTAATACCCTGCAGGGATTTGAGTTGAAAAGGAGGCTTACCTATGGTTGAAGCTATAGGAATATTTAAATTAGTTTTACCTTCGGGTTTAGTACTGTTTTTAAATAATTGTCACTATGCACCTACAATTGTTAGGGGTGTCATTTCCTTTTCTTGTATGTTGGATCTTGGATTTACTCACACGATTGATAATAATAGAATTTCTGTTTTCAAAGATGGTTTATTCTATTTTGATGCAATTTCTGTGAATGGTGTTTTTGAAATTAACATGCATGATAAAAATTCCAAGAGGAAAAATAATTTTGTTTTTAGCATGAATAAGAAGAGTAAGTTAGACAAGAACTCTTCTTATCTTTGGCATTGTAGGCTTGCCCATATTGGGAAGACTCGCATACAAAAGCTTCAACGTGATGTGCTTTTGGAAAGTATCAATGATGAATCATTTGATAAATGTGAATCTTGTATCTCTGGAAATATGACCAAGAAACCTTTTAATAGCAATATTGAAAGGGCTACTGAACTACTTGGTTTGATACATACTGATGTGTGTGGACCACTTAGACATGTGTCATGGAAAGGTGCTAGCTACTTCTTGACGTTTACGGATGATTATAGCCGTTATGGTTATGTTTATTTACTTAAGCATAAACATGAGGTATTTGAAACATTCAAGACGTTTAAAGCCGAAGTAGAGTTACAACTAGGAAAGAAGATTAAAGCTCTTCGTTCTGATCGTGGTGGTGAATATTTAAGTCAAGAGTTTAAAGATTATTTAAGTGAGAATGGAATTGTTCAGAAACTTACTTCTCCATATACTCCACAACAAAATGGTGTATCTGAAAGGAGAAATCGTACATTATTGGATATGGTACGATCTATGTTTAATCTTACAACTTTACCATTATCTTTTTGGGATTATGCTCTTGAATCTGCTGTTCGTATTCTGAATATGGTTCCCACAAAGAAGGTTGATAAGACACCATATGAACTATGGCATGGCAAGAAGCCATATTTGTATTATTTGAAAGTCTGGGGTTGTGAGGCGTATGTGAAACGTGACTCTGGAGATAAACTCCAACAACGCTTAGTAAAATGTATCTTTGTAGGTTACCCTAAGGAAACTATGGGTTACTACTTTTATTATCCGGCTTAGAACAAAATAGTTGTGGCTCGGTATGGAGACTTCCTTGAAAATGATCTTGTAAATCAAGAATTAAGTGGGAGAAATTATGATCTTGAAGAAATTCAAGAAGATACATTGCCTTCTGAAAATACTAGCGATGAAATTCCTGTAGAACCAGAAAGTCTGAGTGTTCCACCGGAATTAATTCCTCCACGTAGGTCTCAAAGGACTATACGTGCGCCGGAGAAACTATGTATATACATAGAGGATGATGAGGAGGAAGTAGGGGATCTTGGTGAACCTGCTAACTATCGATCCGCAATGTCTGATCCAGAAAAGTCAAAATGGATAGTTGTGATGAATGAGGAAATGAAATCCATGGGAATCAATGATGTTTTGATTCTTGTAGACGCACCTAAAAATGCTAAAGTAGTGAAAAATAGGTGGATCTATAAGAAGAAAACTGACATGGATGGTGATGTACAATCCTATAAAGCACGTTTAGTGGCTAAAGGTTTTACTCAAACTTTTGGCATAGCCTACGAGGAGACATTTTCTCCTGTAGCAGACTTACGAGCTATTAGGATTCTCATAGCTATTGCAGCATACTATGACTATGAGATATGGCAAATGGATGTTAAAACTGCCTTCCTGAACGGTCGCTTAGATGAAGACATCTATATGCAGTAACCGGAAGGGTACGTTGATCCTAAATATCCGAAGTACGTGTGCAAACTTCAAAGATCTATTTATGGTTTGAAGCAAGCATCACGTCAATGGAATAAGCGATTTGATGAAGAAATTAAAAAGTTCGGATTTATTCAAAATCGTGATGAGCCATGTGTATACCGCAAAGCTAGTGGGAGTAATGTAGTGTTCCTAATTCTATATGTCGATGACATATTGATCATGGGAAGTAACATTCCAAGACTTAAGGAAGTTAAGGACTATCTTGGTAAATTTTATTCTATGAAAGATTTGGGAGATGTTGCATATATTCTGGGAATTAAAATCTATCGAGATAGGAGTAGACGGTTAATTGGTCTTAGTCAAGATGCTTATATTGATAAGATATTGAAGAAATATAACATGCATAACTCTAAGAAAGGTTTTCTACCGATGGAGGTTAAGCATGAGTTAAGTCATGAGAAAGATGCATCATCACCTGAAGAGGTGGCTTACATGCAAAAGGTGCCTTATGCTTCGGCAGTAGGATCTATTATGTATGCTGTAAGATGTACAAGGCCTGATGTGGCGTTTGCTCAGAACTTGGTCAGTAGATACCAACAGAATCTAGGAAAGTTCCACTAGACTGCTGTTAAGCATATTCTAAAGTATTTGAGGAGAACAAAAGATATGTTTTTGGTATTCGGGTTGTAAACCAGACACAGAACTGAATGTAACAGGATTCTGTGATGCGTCATGGCAATGTGATAAAGACGATACGAAGTCTCAGACGGGTTACGTGTTTTTCATCAATGGAGGAGCAGTAGACTGGAAGAGCAGTAAGCAGAAAACCATGGCTATGCATGCGACTCAATCTGAGTACATGGCCGCTTCAGAAGCCGCAATGGAAGCTGTTTGGATTAGGAAGTTTATTGGAGATCTTGGAGTGATGCCTTCAATTAAAGAACCTATTGATATATATTGCGACAATTCTGCGGCAATAATATTCGCCAATGACCCTGGAGTCATGAAAGGCGCCAGACACTTTCAACGTAGATATCACTACGTTCGAGAACAAGTGGAAGCTCGAGAAATAAAATTAATAAAAGTTCATACAGATGATAACGTAGCTGATCCTTTTACTAAGGCTTTATCTAGGCCAAAGATAGTTAAGCATGCCAAGGCAATTGGGCTGCAACTAGCTAGCGAATTCATGCAATAAATCTATTGATTAGTATTCGGATAAAGGATGTAAGACATTATTGAATTGATGAAATAAAGATTGGATTTCGTTTATTTTTCTGTTATTTGATTTTGTATCCTATTTTACATGTTTTAATCCTAGAGCATTTTGATGTTTCTAAATGTCCGTTGTCGATTAATAATATGGGAATATTATTAAACTAAGACAACTCAAAATAGTGACAGAGTATACTTGGAAGTATATTGGTCAACTTTGGATGATATTTGATGGATCAAATATTGGACTTATCCCAACTATATGATTTTACTTTATGGATCTTTGTCATTAAGTAAATCGTAAATAGTTATCCTTAGACCTGAGATACCAGAAAACTACATTGAATGTAGTGCATTTCTGTAAGGTAACCTAACGCTAAACGTAACTGGTAGTCATAAGGGTTATTTTCAGAAGTGTTGCAAAGTTCATGTGTTTTGCTTGTAGTCAAAATGGGATTTGTTTCTTTCAAATCATTTTGAAGTATAAATACAACTGGGCCCCTCGGGGGAGTAGTAAGATGTTTGTGTGGCCACACCCAAATTTGTTTTGGTAATCTTGCTATATCCGTAAACGAGAAACATAATAGTTAATGAAGGAATGACTGAGATCCATATCCTTATTAACGATGTATTTGAAATGAAAGGATAATAATAATGATGTAATCATTAAAAGGTTCTTGTCCAGGAGACCTTACCCGGTTTGTACTAGTGACATTGCTAGTGTAACTAGACGCTAGTCAATGTGATCACGATATTAGAATTTTGTCCAAGTGGGAGCTGAAAGTTTATGGACTTAAAATTAATAGTCGTGAGATAGGATCGAACTCGGGATCACGGGATTGCACACATAACGTAAAGGGTTAATTTATTTATTAAATATATTTTATATATATTTATTAAATCAAACCAAAGCTTAACTAACGATTGTTGATAAATAAGAGTTAAGTTATAACGACCGTTATGGAATTTAAATAGAAGCTAAAAGAAAGAAGGAAAATTACACAAACACCCCTTGGGGGGGGGGGGGTGTTGTCCGTCGGCTACAAAGGGGAGGGGCAAAGGGAATCTTTTGTTTCCTAATCCTTGTTTATTACTTGAAGCCCAAGGTTTGTCAAGGCTATATAAACAATTCCCTAGCTCATAATTTTTCATCCCTCTTCTCTTTTCTTGCTCCTTGATCGCCGGCCACATCTAACCCACATTAGGGTTTCGTTTGGTTTTCGATCTTGTCTATTTATCTAGTTCTAGCCCCTCTCTAGGGTTGTTGGATAGACACTCCATAAGCGTTGAAGCTCGGTTTGTTCGTACTAGACTCACGGTTAACTCGCCGTATTACGTGTGTACAAGAGCGTGATATAATCTTCCTTTAGATTATATTCTTGGTGGTGTTCGTGATAAACCCTAGTTGCCGTTCGTTCCGTCGTCTTGTGGATCTTGCTAGGATAAAGGTATGTAACCCTAATCTTGGTTAATATAATTGTGTTAAATTAATAATCTTGTTAATCGCTTCCGCTATGCGCTCTTTGATCCATATTAGGGTTTTAAATAATTGTTATGAACCCTATAAACCATCACTCGCAACGGTAAAATTTTAAAATCAATCGACCGATTTCAAACTTAATCGATCAAGTTACACTGACCGAGTCGAATCGATCGTTTTTCGAAGTCGATCGCACATACAAACAATTTTGAAATCAGTCCTATCCTCTTTTCCTTTTATTTTATTTTTTAACTAAATTATAATTTAGTTTTAATTATATTTTAATTAAATAAAATTTATAATAATTTTTAATATATTGAGCTTCGTTTAGTTTTTCATAATCATTTAAAGTTAGATTCATTTTATGCATTTTATCTTTTTAATCTTTAATTAAATATTTTTTAATTACTTTTAACAGTATTTTAGCATAATTATTATTGTAATGTTTTTATCTTATTTAAATAAAACAATTAAAAAAATAAAACTTAATCGCTCTGTTGTAAAAACAAGCTAAAATGACAAAAAAAATATACTCACACGTAGTCGCTTTGTGTGTAGCCTCAAATCCTTGATAAACCTAACTACAAAGATTCTACAACTAGGCCACCAACTATCGCAAAAGCACGCATTTGACCAAGTCAAGCGAAATGGCAGAGGTTCGAATCCAAGCCTCGACTTGGTCAGCCAGTGTTATCTAAGTAATTTATCGGGATATGCCTTCCTTTTAGGTGGAGGACTCGGTACCAAAAATATACACGGACTTAAGATGATTCCACCTTCAAAGATTCAACAACTAGTCACCTAAACCTTTTGCCAAAAACTAAATGGTTCGGTACAAAAACTTATCATCGTTATATTGGCGTCATTTTTTTTCATCACACATCGAATTTATCCTTTAACCTTACTGACGGTAAAAAACTTATCGCTATGTCATGTCCCACTAAATACTTAACACATTCACAAACTAATAAAAGAAAAAAAATCTCTCACACTGCGTAACTCACTTAAATTAGGAACTTACCGGTTGAGACACAACTCACATGTAAGTTCTACCATAAAGATGATAACTCAAGTCACTCACGATAAGATCTCATTACCACTCAATCCAACCTAATAATAAACTCCTTATTATTAAGAGAAGAATTATACGAGCTTCAAATATAAGATCGACATGCATTGATAGGTGTGAAAACACCCATCCTTTTACCACTCAATTACAATAATAACCAAGCCAAAACGTGTATTTTATGTCGTAAATGTCGGAATTATGCGTGGTTTGTGTTTTTGTTGTGATTTAGGACCAAAATGTGAAAAGGGAAGAAAACACGGGCTTTCACGGGCTTTTATCGAAGAAAAAGACAAAAGACGAAGTCAAGAGATCAAGAGTGCAAAAAGAACGGAAGTCCAAGACCTATTATGAAGATTTATCGAAGAACAAGTCTGAAGACGGAAGTTTAATAAAGCCGAGGAACCCAAGTCTAATTAATGAAGAATTTTCAAGACGAGTTTAATCAATCCCGAGACAACGTCGAAAGATTCGAAGAGTTTAGAAGATGAAAAGACGTGAAGAAAGAAAGAAAGAAGGAGCAACACATGCATCCTTCCCTTCTCCCTATATATAGCACCCATTTCACTTCATTTCTCTTTGTTAGCTAATTTGACAAATTAGTCTTTCCACCATTTTTTCATTACTTGTACCTTTTAATTTTTTGTCATTTTAATTTCATGTCTTAAATTTCTTTCCTTTGAATTCCAAGTAAGTTAATTTTATTGTTGAATCTTAATTTTCCTTTAATCAAGCTTTTCTTTATCATTCTCATCCTACTTTTCTTGTTTTTGATTTGTTGTTAATTCGGATTAAGCAATCTTTTGCTTAATCTCATTGCTTATTTGATTAAAAAGTTCATCTTTTTATTTCCATCTAAGCTTGTATACGATATAAGCTATAAGTTTGACAATCTTATTGGCTTATTTTGTATTTAGCTTATGTGTTTTAAAGTTTTCTTAAAAGTTATATCTTTTTAAAGTTTGCTTATTTTTGTTTGCTTATTTTGTGTTTTGAAAAGTTTTTAAATTTTAGCTTATTTTGTTTTGCTTATTCTTTTTTTAATTAAGTTTTTGTTATTTGTTTATTGTCAAAAGTGCTTATTTGGTATTTGCTTATTGTATTCCATCGCAACTTTCTTAAGGGTTTCAGCTTGTTACGATCGAGTAAGTGTGATCGCATAAACCCTAGGGTTTCTACTTGCGATCCATTACTACGATCAAGGACTGGGATCGGGCTACGATCACACTCTATAATCCACACCACGATCACTTGTTGCGATCGTGGGTACGATCATAGAGTGCGATCCGTGGGTACGATCACTTGGTCACGATCACCCACTGCGATCCACTTGTTGCGATCGTGGTGGAGTACGATACAAGAGTACGATCGCTGGCTGCGATCTAGACTTAGTTATAGAGTGCGATCGCTTGGATGCGATCCAGAGTACGATCAGGGTACGATCCAACCACGTTCATTGGTTGCGATCGTATTGCGATCTGACCTCTCTTTGACTTTATTTCCTGTTTTTATTTTATGTTTTCAAATTTAATCTTTCCCGCCATTTTACTTTAGTGCTATTTTAATCATTTTTCTTTGTAGAAATGTAAATCTTGCTTATGTTTTTAGAGAGAGAAAGAGATAGAGAGATGGTGGATTTCACACAAAGATAGAGAGAGAAAATAAGAAGAACTATGTGTAAATTATGAAACCACACACCCTCTCCATCAAAGGAGAGGGTTTATATACCCAAGCCTTGTGATGGGCATGGGCTTACAATGTTGGGCCGGCCTACACATGTTGTAGGCTAGGCTTGACTTTGTTTGTTTAATAAAGATATCTAGACTACGAGCTACAACTTAATATACTGTCGGAGTGACCGAATCTTCCTAAATACGTAAAAACGTATTTCCAATAATCTCCCCCTAAGGGAGGTCACTCCAAACACGGGCGTTACCCAAGTTACAACAATAAAACAAAACCTAGCATAGTATGCTTGTCTTTGAGCTCATAGTCTTCGTCTTTCTTTTCTTTTTCTTTTCTGGTGAACATGCTGATGTGATCTTTGATATCAATCTTGAGCATTAATCTCTTGCCTTGATCTTGTGCATCCATCACTTGTGATCTTCGCCTCTTCGTAACCTCACGTCCCACATACTTAGGGAGAGAAAGAGACAGAGAGATGGTGGATTTCACACAAAGCTAGAGAGAGAAAATAAGAAGAACTATGTGTAAATTATGAAACCACACACCCTCTCCATCAAAGGAGAGCGTTTATATACCCAAGCCTTGTGATGGGCTTGGGCTTACAATGTTGGGCCGGCCTACACATGTTGTAGGCTAGGCTTGACTTTGTTTGTTTAATAAAGATATCTAGACTACGAGCTACAACTTAATATATTGTCAGAGTGACCGAATCTTCCTAAATACGTAAAAACGTATTTCCAACAATCTCCCCTTAAGGGAGGTCACTCCAAACAAGGGCGTTACCCAAGTTACAATAATAAAATAAACCTAGCATACTATGCTTGTCTTTGAGCTCATAGTCTTCATCTTTCTTTTCTTTTTCTTTTCTGGTGAACATGCTGATGTGATGTTTGATATCAATCTTGAGCATTAATCTCTTGCCTTGATCTTGTGCATCCATCACTTGTGATCTTCGCCTCTTCGTGACCTCATGTCCCACATACTTATACCTTAGTAATTCTTGAAAGCTTCAGAGTTCGATACAGCGGAAGACTTAACTTTTCGGCTTTCTTGAATTAGATGATATATTAAGTGCATAAAGTATAAGCATGCGGGGACGACTTCTTCTTGGATCCCGCAACGCCACCGTCTTCAAATGCCGCAGCATAAGTAGACACGAGCGAAATGGCTTTGAACATTTCATTCTAAATCTGTAGAATTTTACCTCCGATCGGTGAAGACCGTTGGACGATATTAGATATCGTACCCGTGACGGATAGTTTCAATTAAGTAACTTCCTAACAGGATTTCGCGGGTAAACCCGTTCTCTTTATTCGACCGTCCAAAGCTGACTGCGAACATAAAGAGTGAATCATTTGGATAATAATATCCACATGATTTGAAGCCGTCAATTCATGTTCCTGGAACAAGTGAAATTCAATTAAGAACCACACCATCGTTGCTTTCCAGTTGTCACGAGCTTGATTCATATTGAATCTTGCAAGTTACCTACCAAGTGCTGTTTGAGGTTAACACTAGAAGGATTTCCACTCATCACTGTGAACACTAAGGTATCACTCTGAGTGTTCTGGCAAGATCACTAAGATATTGCGTAGAGGCCTGGAACGTGTTTAAATTCATTTAAGAATTAAACCACTGTTGCTTTCCAGTTATCACAAGTTTGATTCATAAAGAATCGCACAAGTCACCTACCATGAGCTTTTTGATATTCGCTCAAGAAGGATTTCCATCTTCATTGTAAATACTTTCGTATTACTCGGATGTTCAGGCAAGATCATGAAGATCTCGCGTAGGACTCTTAAGATCTTTCTTACTTTTCACAGTGTGTGAAGAAGCAAGGAATTATGAAAGTGTGTCCTAATGTGATATTTAATGATCTCAAATGGCTCTAGACTCGATCGTGCACTTTGGATTTTAGTGATCGGAGACTGGAGAGGAGTGCCACCTTTTCAATACCAATTTACTCGGAGTGAGTAAATCAATAGATAACGTGTTGTCTCCGTGTGATTAAAACAAATACCTTTTGAGAGATATATGAGTTAGCTGGGATGGGTTGTGCATTGCATCACTGGGTCCATGATGTATCTCTTCAATATCGAGAATCATTAAAATGATCTCAATAGCATATGTGTTGACCCGGTTCCTGCCTAAGGTTGTAAGGAGAGCTTCTTTCTTTACACCCTTTATCTTTAAAATTCTTTTTCATTCTTCAACCCCTTCAATGCTTACCAATACGTCATAACTAGCACCTTGTTGTGATTGTTCCAGTGCTAACTTAAGTACTTGGTCGGCATTCAGCTACATTTACAATCTTTTCTCCAACTTTCCTAAGGACTACTATTTCTAGCTATGGAATGTCCTTGGGAAGATTCCTCCGGTTCTAGAAGAATCATTGGACTTAACCTATCCTACCATCCTTATGTCACCATAATCTTCATCGTCGTGAAATAAATGGGTTTTGGGTAAGTATATGTCACCATGAAAATCCATTTTGATATAGCAAATCCATTTTGCTCCCCCTTAACATATGCCACGATATTCGAAAATATTTCGCACATGTCGGGATGAGCCAGCATATTAAGTCAAACCATTTGTGATAATATCCCATATTAAATCACATTTTCTCCCCCATATTAAAAATATTAACCCAATCGATGTTTTAAATATCAATTGATTTAATGAAGTTTTAACAAAGGTTTTGGGAAGAAAAATGCAAGTCCATTTTATCTTCATGATATCAAACGTATGAGATATGATACCGATTTGTAACATGATCACATATTCACCATATTAGAAAAGAAATGACAAGGTTGGACCTGATAGATGAGAACATCATATGATAAGATCAAATGGTTCTTGTCTGCATATGTTGGTCGCCTCGTCATGTCTGAAGTCATCTCTTGACACCACATGTACGATTGGTATTGTAGTCTTGACACCAACTTGTGAACTTGACACGTTCGGCATCGAAGATTCTGAATGCTTGACAATTGCTCCCCCTCAATTTTTGACCCGTGTTCTATTGAAAGAGATGTAGTCGTTGGTTGAGTAGTCGCATCGTCGAGGATGTAGATACCAATTGTAGATTGCTATGGTTGTAGAGATGATAGCTTCATAAAAACAAGACTTCTCTTGTTTTAACAAATAAATGCACTGAGGCGTACATAGATTTGTGTTAGACCAAGTTATAAAGTAAACTTGATCCCTTACAAGGTTTTAAAGTAAACCTTGCCCGAGAAAATTAATTCCCGTTGTGAGCCAAAGCTTTCATAAGAAATACTTGACTTTAATGTGAAAAACGGGTTGCAGTCTGAAATAACTACAAGCCATGTAGGCATGTTTTATGAAATATTTACAACTTTTGTACGAACTCTATTTATGGCGCCGTGTCGATATTAATCAACATTTCTAAAGCCGTAAATATTATCGTACCAAAAGACATGCCTCTGAAGAATAAAGTAAAAATATTTTTGGATTTTTATGAATTTTTCAATTTTTATGGTTTTTATATGGTTTTATATTTTTGTATTTTGCTTTTGTGGATAAAAATATAAACAATATATACAAATGATCACCAAGGATACGGAGAATAGTTTTACCACCACTATTCTTTTGCTTCATCTGCTAGTTCCTTTAGAGTCTCAGGCGAGAAAGTTCTCATTCCTAGCTTGTCGGGCAAAAATTCAATTCGAGCGCGATCTAAAGCCTTCGTGAAAATATCCGCCAATTGATACTCAGATCGGACAAAGTAAAGCTCGATTACTCCATTTTCCACTTGCTCCTTGATGAAGTGGTAGCGAATGTCAATATACTTCGACCGGGAGAATTGAACGTTTTTGCAGCATACGGCAATTGCACTCTTGTTGTCACAGTACATCGGAATTTTGTTGAAACCTAGACCATAGTCGGTTAATTGCGATCTCATCCAAAGAATTTGAGCACAGCAACCGGACATAGCTATGTATTCTGCTTCCGTACTTGAAATTGCAGCGCTTTTCTGCCTTTTCGATGCCCAACTGATTAGTCGATCTCCTAGTAGTTGAAAAGTTCCACTCGTGCTACGCCTTGTATCTTGACAACCCGCATGATCCGCATCTGCATATGCTATTAGTAAACCGATAAACCGAGAGTAATCATCGACAATGACGAGGATGTACTTTTTGCCACTAAGACTTTCAACACGCATTGGCCCACAAAGATCCATATGCAACAGATAAAGTTTCTCTTGGTTGGTGTCTTCAGTTTTGGGTTTGTAAGACTTCTTAGTGCTTTTCCCCATTGTACACGGGGAACACAAATGATCCTTGTGAAATGATAGTTTAGGAAGACCACGAACAAGGTCGTTTTTGGCCAAGTGATTAATAGCGTCAAAGTTAAGATGAGATAACCGGCGATGCCATAACCATGACTTAGTCTTCGATGCTTTGGAGAGAAGACATACGGGAGAAGCGGCCATCATGTCTTGTAGAGACAAAGTATACAAATTATTCCCTCGAGTACCTTTCAATAAATCTACCCCTTCCAAATTTCGAATGAAGCAGGTATGCTCTCGAAAAGCAACTTCTAGGTTTGCATCACAAAATTGTCCCACAGAAAATAAGTTGTGACCGAGACCTTCCACATAATACACTCTTGAAATTATAACATTCCCAATATGATATTCACCGTAACCCATTATCTTTGCAATATGATCATTACCAAATCGAACCGTACCAAGAAACTTGCTGACGAAATTTTTGAGCTGAGAGCGATCTCCGGTCATATGCTTGGAGCAACCAGAGTCCAAATACCAGAGAACAATTTGGACCACCTGTTTTCAACAACAACAGTAGACAATGCATTGGAAACGATTGGTTCCGGAATGTTAGCAGATACAGATAAAATATTATCAGAATTGCTAACATTTTTGTGACCCTTAGATTTCTTGCGTTTTCTAATGTGAGTCTTAGCACTAATAGGTTTTACTGTTCCAACTTTCTTAGGTTTTGGATTATTCGCGGGCACTACAGTGGGTGTAACACCCCACTTGGATAAGTGGACCGTTACGTGTATTTATGGCGTGTCATCAAAGCATAAGGTAAATGTACTAAAACATTAAATGACCATAACGGATATACCGGAATCAAACATCGGTAATCCAACCTAAGCTCAAAACATGAAAAATAAAATACTGAAAGAAAGGACTAAACAATGTCCAAATAAGCAGAACAATGTAAGTGCCTAAAATAAGAAGTCTGGATAGCTTCCATCTCAAATGCACGTGCTCTTAGAATCCTAAAAGCGTCCTGGTGTACCTGCCGTTAGAACATGAAAGGAACTACGGCTGAGCATAACGCTCAGTGAACGGATATAAAACATGATAAGGAGTTACTGAAATGAACAGATGATGCAATACTGGAGTTGTAAAACTGATAAGTAAAGTTGCAGCGAAAATCTTTGTATAATCTGTAAAATCTGATTTATAAATAATAAAGCTGAACTGTTATCTGTTAAATCTGAAAACATGCATTTACTGTATTTTTAATTGCCAAGAGCTTACATAGGTCATGTGCTGTAACAACTGCTGCATGAATACATAGAGGGGTGACCTCGTCATGCTGTAGAGGGGTGACCTCTAAATACTGTGCTGGGTGGAGGGATCAGCTCCAATGTGAAGGATGTAGAGCACACACCACATTCACCTGCTAAACTGTAAACTGTAGCCTAGGATGCATCCATACGCCCCACTAATAATACTGATAAAATGGCCAAGCTGAGCTGAGTGGGACGATGCAGGATATCACTCTCCTGCATGTGAGTCACGACACTGGTGCCTCTAGTGCCGCGGTTACGGTACCTCCATAACTAGTACATAAACTAATCATGCTTGTATATAATGCTCAGGCAATTATTTAGTTATTGATATGATTACTGATAAACTTAAACATATACTGGGGAAAACATTTGGCTGAAGACGGGGAATCCTAATCATGCATAGAAAGGAAATCCTTACTGAAAGGACGGAAATCCGTACCTCGTGTCCAGTAATAAATAAAATGAATGGAAGCTGAAGGATCTACTCCGACTTCACGGACACTACATAAATAAGGAACGTGAAATGAGTTGTCTGATTACTGTTACTGATTCTTATCTGTTCTTAGTTTAATTTTGTGTGTTCGCGTATTATTTTACTGGTTGCATATAACTGATTATTCTGATTGTCTGGTGTATTTCTGATAAATCTGACTGTCCTTTAAATATTTACTGATTAGTGTATATCCTGTATTTCTGATTTCTGCATATTATACTGTATTCTGACATGGTATTATACTATGTTCTAGTATTATAATATTGTAATAAGTAACCTGCTAAAATAGGAAGTTTTCCCAAAATAGAAAGTTTCTAAAACTAGAAGTTTCTTAAAATAGAAATGTCTCCTTCATTAGTTCCTAAACGAAAATAAACCATTTAATAAAAATCATACCTTTTATTTATTTATAGAAGCTAGTTGAACATTATTTATTTAATATATAATCAAAATAAATAATATTTGTACGCGTAAAATTAAGTTATAAAAATTTAAATAAACTAAATGATTTAATGATTATAAAATACTCTTCTAAAATTCTTATCGTAACAAAACTAGACAACCCGAGTCAAAGGCTCCCCGAGATACATTGTCTCGGGTCAACCGTGAACCAAAAGCCCAAAGTCGGTCGGCTGTGGTCCTGCTGCCAAACCCACAGCAGCCACCGACCTTGTGTCGGTTGCCACCGGTGTGCCCCAAAATACCCACTGCGCTGGTCTAAGTTCCCCCTGCATAGTATCCAGTTCCCCCTGCCAGTGCAGTGGTTACCACTGCTAGAGCAGTGGTTCCCACTGCTTTTGTATTCGAACATACCCAAACACACCCTTAGCCAGTTAATCCCAAACGCCCCCCCCCCCCTGCTGCGTCTTTTGGTCGCTGCAGTCCTCACCGAAACCACCAGCGCACCCCTTGAGGGTCGCGGCTGGTCCCGAACAGAAAAACATACCGAGACCCCCTTAACAAGTATACATACCCCGTTTGGGGTTTTCTGTCCTTGGTCGGCCAAAACCAGAGCACCACCGAGACATGGTGGTGTCTCGGTTCTTGTGCAGCCATACACACCCGAACCATATTTTATTATATGGTTTCCCTACTGATTTCGTTTATATTCACCAAAATAAAACGTGATAAACTGAAATTTGGAGCAAAGTTTTTACCGTTACAATGATTTAGATGGATGATGATTACACGAGTTTGTGATGAACAAATGAACCCGAGACCTCCCTTTTTTTTCTACAGCTGGCGGCCACAATACACACACATGAAACCCTAATTTACTTTTTTTTTATTGTTTCTGGTCGTGACAAGGAATGGGGGTTTCCCCGTGTTTTTTTTTGTTATGACATGATGGGCTTCAAGCCCATTTGTTCCCTCCCTTTTTGTTTCAAGACGCAACCCAAAAAAAAACAACATGCATACTTTTTTTTTTTTAACGTTTGTGTTCGTGGTAAATTTCCCGCGTGTTTTAGTTTCCTGAAACATAACTATCTTTTCCGTATGCTAAATAATACACTCGTAATATTTTCTGAACTTAATAATTATTTTATTTAAATAAACTGAGACTACGCATATTTACTATTAACGTTTAATTATTTCTGTAAAATAATTAATTCATCTGTAATATTTTTCTGAGACTAAATACTTATTATCTGAATAAATATTATATGTAATATTTAAATAAACTGGAATAGCGTATTTAATTTCTGCGTTTATATCTCTGTCTAACAATTAATACTTATATAGTTTATTAAAATTAAACTGCGTATTTAAATGTTCTGATTTTTAAATACGGGTTTTACAATTCTTCCCCTCTAAGAACAATAATTCGTCCCCGAATTAAAGATACGACCATACTTGGTTTTACAATTCTTCCCCCCTAAAAAGGAGAAATTCGTCCTCGAATTAAAGGTAATAAGCTGATTAAGTTATAAGAACTGAAAGCACGTAACTGAAAGACAAATAAGCTGAAGTATACTTTGTCTTCTAATTAAGACATAATACTGCTGATAGGTATAAACCTGACATGACTGAAATGATCATGGCTGAAGAGAACATGGAACGTGACATGACTGAGAGAACATGACTGCATTTATTGAAGAAAATAATGAGAGGTCCGGATGGACTCCTCCGTTTCGAGTGGCTTCCCGCTCGAAACGATTCTTTCAAAGGTCTAATCATAATGAAAATCTTGGTCCTGATGACCCTGTCCTGATGATGCTGAATAGTTTATGGTTCCATACTTAAGATAGATTTTCTGAATCTGATAGAATGAATAAGCTATAGCATGTAGGATACATGAAACGGTACGTACAATTATTCTGAAAAGATAACATTTCTATCTCTGAGCAAGCTGCTGAGAATATAAAGGGACGAACTACGTGAACAATTGTGAACATGCTAAGTGAGCAATTTTGAACGTGGTTCATAATTATATGAGGAGCGCTGGCATGGAATTAGAATATGATAAGTGAATTATACTGTGAACGTGATATTAGAACATATTATGAACGTATGCTGAGAGGAATGAATGCCAAACGATACGGCCTGAGATGTAAAACGTCTGCCTGGTTATGGAATAGCTGTGCTAAACTTGAGTCTGGTCTCTCAAGCTTTCTGTAACCGTATTCGGTAATAAACTGAGAAACGTGTATCGTGAAATGGCACACGAACTTGAACGTGAACAATGTTATGAACATTAACGTGAGCTTAAATCATGAGATAGCCAAAAATGAACTGAAACAGCATCATACCGCGAATGAGACGTAAACATGAAAGTGAAAATAACCATGAACGTAAAGTGGACGTAACCATACACGTGATCGTGAACATGAGTTCTGTCTGATATGACGGTCGATGGAATGCCTTGAAATCGTATGATTTACTGCTGAATTTTCTGCAGGTCCGCTACTGCGATATCCTTCCGGATGAGAGGAAACGCGTAGGTTGATTACATGGTCGACAATCACTTAGATAGTGTTATACTTTTTCTGAGTCTGACAATAATCTCCATGGAATCCTGTCTCTTTCTGTTCAGTTTTTTCTAATGGTAACACACTAACATAAAGGCGTTCTATCTTGAACCCGCGGTATGTCAGGCATCTAGATATGAACATAGCTCTATCAATGTGTAATACGGTTTCTATCAAAATTCTGTCTAGGCTTATGGGACATTCTGGTGTGAATCTGGTTGAATAGTCATAGCAGAATTTATGCGTTAGCCTGGGCTTTAGTGATGACTGTCAGCAATTTCTGCGTTAGCAGTCAATTGAGTTCTAGAAATTTTATACTACGTTCACAGGCGTCAGTCGGGACCATCAGGTGATGGCCTTCACCTTCGCAAGATTGTCTGAAATTTCTTTCTGCTAAAATAGGGTGGCTCAGAAATGCCACACAGTTCAGGCGAATTTTATATCTGGAAAGTTGTGTATAAAATTTACTCCTATTGAAGATTTGTGCAACTGTGAGAAGACGAGTCTCGTGTTCTTCTCTAGCATTGGGCAGATCAGAATGTGATCAATGAATATACTGATGATATTGCCTAAGATTTATGAAAAAATTTTATTCACAATTTCATAATATAGCTGGAGCATTAGGGAGCTCAAAAGTATAAAATTAAAATTTTAGAGAGACTGAAATATGTGCAACATCAGTCTAGAAACGTCATGTTCTTTCTCTCACCACTGATGGTAGTATGATCGGAAATTTGCTCTGGAAAATGTTTAAGACGTCGTAGCGGATCAGATGAACCTGCTATTTATGGAATGAACATAGATTAAGAATGGTGATCTTGTCAAAAATTTTAGTGGTCTATACATGATCTCATGATACCGGCCTTTTCCCTGATAGACATAAACGGTGCACTTCCTAGTGGTGCGCTAGGGCGAATAAAGCCTCGTGCCGGTAATTCTTTTAACTTTGCTGAAGCCCTGCGAAAAGAGTTTCTAAAAATAGGTTTTGTACTTGATACAAGATCCATGTAGATTTATGTTTCGCGGTTAGAAAGGAATTTCTGAAAAACTTTCTGAGATTATGTCCGGGAGCTCTGGGGTAATCTGTTGGTCATGAGTTTAAGGAATATTAGAAGTGAATAATTGATTGGTGGGTAGACAGTCTTTGTAGCTATGGACTGCTAAGTCACGCGCTTGCAAGGTAGAAACAATTTGAACTGATTTTTCTGGCAGAAATATAATGAATATATACTTGGGATTTAGTAAGACGGAGCTTGTCGTTAATTGAAAGGGAAACCTTAATAAACATGGGTGGTACTGTGGAGTCCTTTCTGGCTGAGATGTGGGGGACTACCTGGTTTAAGAGTAAGCTGACACAGGAATATGTGAAGTGAACATGGCGACTTTTCACTGAATGTGTTCGTCTGTAACCTTACAGAGTGAATACTACGTGTTTAATCTGGATAATAATCTAGTGTGGTGACTGAATTTTAATGCTCCGATTCATGCGTGGCATAATAGAACGGGTATACCCCTTTCTGAAGGGTACCCTGAATTTCTGAGGGCCTGATTTAGAAACATACTGGAGTTATGAGTTCTGACTCGTATTTTGATAAAAGATTCGTATGACGTGTATCGTAACTGAGGTCCTGAAAGGTCTTCCGAAATGATACCCGAGACTTATGTCTTGACTGATTTCTTGACATGTGTTTTAGTAGATAAATCTGAATGAGGCTGAAAATTTTGGTAACTGCTAGGATTTGCGGACCGGTTAGACTACTGACCTCTGTATTTCTGGTCACATCCGTTCCGGAGTTCCGATGGTTACTGATTGATTAAATATAAGTACGGTGGTTGTCACTACTGCTTTATTTTTTTTCAATTTATGACGGTCATTATCATGACCGTGATTCAGGTAACTATTCTGCTGAGTGGCCGGCTGAGTTCCGGTTCCCACTCTTCTGAATGAACGGTTAGCTGAGTGAAGTGTGACATCTAGCTGAGAAGGTAAAAGTATGGAATGGAATGGTAGTGTCTGATAGTTGAAATTTACTCTTGTCAGAAATTTCAAATTAATAGTTTTCGTCCTTGCTCTACAGTGTCTTTATAGTATAACAGCATCACCATCAGCATCTTGAGAAATCTCCAAAGTATCAGCAGCATCAGCAATTGTGAGGTCTTCAAAGTGTTAGCGGCATCAACATCTAGCAAAATCTTCTACTCACGAGCAGCATCAACACCTGGTAGAATATCGACAAGTGGAAACGCCTGAGATGATTGAGGATCGATTAGCAATATCCATGGAGTAGGGTACCTGGTGTCCACCTGGACTACTGTACATGAAGTACAAATGAATACTGCACATGGGGCATATCTGCGACGCATGTATTGTACATAGGGTACATATGTAATACTGTACATGGAGCTGGTGGAAATTTTATGGGGTGATCGATACTGGTGTCGCTTGTCTGATATTATCAACGGAAAATAATTTGATTTACTGGTTAGCAACTGAACTGAAACAGTTACTATGATGGGCTGAAAATTTCTGCATGGACTTAATGCTGGTTATATAGAGGCTGAAGAGTATGATTAAACGGAGTTTCATCAATGTTCAGTATAAAGACATGATTGAGGAAAACCAGAACATGATTTATCATGAAATAGGATGATACTGTAATCCTTCTGTATTTTTGGGTGAAAACACTATCACCTTGCTGAAAACATAATCCTCATAAGGAGACATGAACTTAGTCAGCATGAAAACGACATTCTCGTGATAGTATAAACTTGACTGATACAAATAACATAGGAGAATAATCAACCGAGGTTTAACATCAACTGATGTGGATAGCTATGATTCAATCCTCAGAATCCAAAGAAGAAAACATGAGACTAAGTATGGGCTATTCTGGTTCGATCCATACTGGTCAAAATTTTTTGAGAACTGTCATGTATAGAAATTTATAATCTGATATTAAATATGGATGGCTTTAGTCTAATCCATACTTCTCAAAATTTATAGAATGTCATGATATGACAAATGTGAACAACTATGGATCGGTTCACAAAACAACATTTGACTGAAAATCATGAAATTTGATCTGAACATTGGTGAACGTATATGGGCTGGTTCACCACGTAATATTGGACTGAACATGAATCTGACATGAGTAAGGATAAGCGCCCCACGATCAGTTCATCTATACAAAAATCCGAACGGGCAAGGGTGAACGCCTATGGTCAGTTCACCAAAACGATAACTCGCTAAAAAGCACATGCGACTAAGTATGGCTAGTTATGTACCAACCTTTTTCTTAGTCAAAACTTTAAGAAAACTGACTGATTAATTGAAGAAAACTGACTGAATAATCCATGAGAAACATGAATGATAACAACACCAAAATCTGGGAAGTTCCTGGTGACTACCCACTAGTCACAGGTCAAGTTTTAGAGCCTACAGGTCGAACCTTGCTGCTCTGATACCATAATTGTAACACCCCACTTGGATAAGTGGACCGTTACGTGTATTTATGGCGTGTCATCAAAGCATAAGGTAAATGTACTAAAACATTAAATGACCATAACGGATATACCGGAATCAAACATCGGTAATCCAACCTAAGCTCAAAACATGAAAAATAAAATACTGAAAGAAAGGACTAAACAATGTCCAAATAAGCAGAACAATGTAAGTGCCTAAAATAAGAAGTCTGGATAGCTTCCATCTCAAATGCACGTGCTCTTAGAATCCTAAAAGCGTCCTGGTGTACCTGCCATTAGAACATGAAAGGAACTACGGCTGAGCATAACGCTCAGTGAACGGATATAAAACATGATAAGGAGTTACTGAAATGAACAGATGATGCAATACTGGAGTTGTAAAACTGATAAGTAAAGTTGCAGCGAAAATCTGTGTATAATCTGTAAAATCTGATTTATAAATAATAAAGCTGAACTGTTATCTGTTAAATCTGAAAACATGCATTTACTGTATTTTTAATTGCCAAGATCTTACATAGGTCATGTGCTGTAACAACTGCTGCATGAATACATAGAGGGGTGACCTCGTCATGCTGTAGAGGGGTGACCTCTAAATACTGTGCTGGGTGGAGGGATCAGCTCCAATGTGAAGGATGTAGAGCACACACCACATTCACCTGCTAAACTGTAAACTGTAGCCTAGGATGCATCCATACGCCTCACTAATAATACTGATAAAATGGCCAAGCTGAGCTGAGTGGGACGATGCAGGATATCACTCTCCTGCATGTGAGTCACGATACTGGTGCCTCTAGTGCCGCGGTTACGGTACCTCCGTAACTAGTACATAAACTAATCATGCTTGTATATAATGCTCAGGCAATTATTTAGTTATTGATATGATTACTGATAAAATTAAACATATACTGGGGAAAACATTTGGCTGAAGACGGGGAATCCTAATCATGCATAGAAAGGAAATCCTTACTGAAAGGACGGAAATCCGTACCTCGTGTCCAGTAATAAATAAAATGAATGGAAGCTGAAGGATCTACTCCGACTTCACGGACACTACATAAATAAGGAACGTGAAATGAGTTGTCTGATTACTGTTACTGATTCTTATCTGTTCTTAGTTTAATTTTGTGTGTTCGCGTATTATTTTACTGGTTGCATATAACTGATTATTCTGATTGTCTGGTGTATTTCTGATAAATCTGACTGTCCTTTAAATATTTACTGATTAGTGTATATCCTGTATTTCTGATTTCTGTATATTATACTGTATTCTGACATGGTATTATACTATGTTCTAGTATTATAATATTGTAATAAGTAACCTGCTAAAATAGGAAGTTTTCCCAAAATAGAAAGTTTCTAAAACTAGAAGTTTCTTAAAATAGAAATGTCTCCTTCATTAGTTCCTAAACGAAAATAAACCATTTAATAAAAATCATACCTTTTATTTATTTATAGAAGCTAGTTGAACATTATTTATTTAATATATAATCAAATAAATAATATTTGTACGCGTAAAATTAAGTTATAAAAATTTAAATAAACTAAATGATTTAATGATTATAAAATACTCTTCTAAAATTCTTATCGTAACAAAACTAGACAACCCGAGTCAAAGGCTCCCCGAGATACATTGTCTCGGGTCAACCGTGAACCAAAAGCCCAAAGCCGGTTGGCTGTGGTCCTGCTGCCAAACCCACAGCAGCCACCGACCTTGTGTCGGTTGCCACCGGTGTGCCCCAAAATACCCACTGCGCTGGTCTAAGTTCCCCCTGCATAGTATCCGGTTCCCCCTGCCAGTGCAGTGGTTACCACTGCTAGAGCAGTGGTTCCCACTGCTTTTGTATTCGGACATACCCAAACACACCCTTAGCCAGTTAATCCCAAACGCCCCCCCCCCCTGCTGCGTCTTTTGGTCGCTGCAGTCCTCACCGAAACCACCAGCGCACCCCTTGAGGGTCGCGGCTGGTCCCGAACAGAAAAACATACCGAGACCCCCTTAACAAGTATACATACCCCGTTTGGGGTTTTCTGTCCTTGGTCGGCCAAAACCAGAGCACCACCGAGACATGGTGGTGTCTCGGTTCTTGTGCAGCCATACACACCCGAACCATATTTTATTATATGGTTTCCCTACTGATTTCGTTTATATTCACCAAAATAAAACGTGATAAACTGAAATTTGGAGCAAAGTTTTTACCGTTACAATGATTTAGATGGACGATGATTACACGAGTTTGTGATGAACAAATGAACCCGAGACCTCCCTTTTTTTTCTACAGCTGGCGGCCACAATACACACACATGAAACCCTAATTTATTTATTTTTATTGTTTCTGGTCGTGACAAGGAATGGGGGTTTCCCCGTGTTTTTTTTGTTATGACATGATGGGCTTCAAGCCCATTTGTTCCCTCCCTTTTTGTTTCAAGACGCAGCCCAAAAAAAACAACATGCATACTTTTTTTTTTAACGTATGTGTTCGTGGTAAATTTCCCGCGTGTTTTAGTTTCCTGAAACATAACTATCTTTTCCGTATGCTAAATAATACACTCGTAATATTTTCTGAACTTAATAATTATTTTATTTAAATAAACTGAGACTACGCATATTTACTATTAACGTTTAATTATTTCGGTAAAATAATTAATTCATCTGTAATATTTTTCTGAGACTAAATACTTATTATCTGAATAAATATTATATGTAATATTTAAATAAACTGGAATAGCGTATTTAATTTCTGCGTTTATATCTCTGTCTAACAATTAATACTTATATAGTTTATTAAAATTAAACTGCGTATTTAAATGTTCTGATTTTTAAATACGGGTTTTACAGTGGGAGTAGACCTATTTAAAGGGCACTTGGTTCCTACGGTAGTGTCGGTGTTCCTAGTCAAAGGACACGCTTGTGTTTTGGTAGCCTTGGTACTCCTAGTTAAAGGGCACGCTTTCTTCGCTGTAGTGGGAGTGATCCTAGTCAAAGGGCACATATTTCCTACTATAGTGAAAGTTCTACCAGTGGGGCGCCACATCCAACCAACTTGGGTTAACACTTTACCAGTCGGTTTCCATTCTAATCCATTTTTCCGGGCATACATCTCATTCACATGGTCAATAAGGCAAGAATCATGACGACTAGAAAACATACATTCATTGCAATTCCAACATTTCAAATTAGAATTCACAGTAGGCTTAGAACGCTGCACAACCGCAGAGCCTTTAGGTTTAGCTACATGATTCTTTTTATTCAAAACAGAAATAACATTCCTAGGATGGGCTTCTACTTTCTTCTTCACTTGACTACTAGATGGGGGCAAGATCCTATCATTCTTCTTGTTTCTTTTAAGCTTAGATCTTTGAGCCTTAGTAGTGGTGCTTAATCCTGTAGAAGGCAACACAGGAATATTAGAGGCTGGTTTTGATTTCGCCTTATCTTTAGTGACCAAAGTTTGAGATGGTTTAGTCCTAGGTCCCTTGTTAAGTGGCGTGACGACTATAAGGTTCCTTTTGATTGCACTCGAGGACGATGCTGAGATAGTGGTTGCGTTATCCACAACATTCTTACCTTTTAGAGTACAAAGTGTTTCCTTTAACTCAGCCAAGATCAGATTATTATCACAAATTTGTTCCCTCAAATCAGATATTTCCACCGACTTTCGATTCAATTGTTCAATCAATGATTGATTCTGTGCAGTGGTATTAGCACATGCGGGCTTTACTGAATCGAAGAGTCGTGTATTTTTCTGTTTTAAGTTATCAACTTTGGACAAAATCTTGGAAACTCGATTATCTAGATCAAGTTTTAAATTCTCAGCGGCCTCAAGTACGTTCACACTGTTAAGCTCCTTAGATTTCTCTATTTCTATCGGCAAAGATGTAGCAACTTTGTCACTTGGCTGACGCTGTTTTGATTGTAAATTCAATCGAAAATTCTTTTCAAAGTTTGCATCATCAATATTAACACCTTCGAATGACGTTTCAAAGATTTCTTGAATAATTTGTTGCTTGCATTCAAGCGAAATACAATGTGTTTGAATCTCATCAAAACGTTTTGAAAGCGAAGAATATGAGTCTTGAAGCTTTAAAAATTCAGCGTCAGATTCGTGACAATTACTATCTACCACATTATCCACAGATTCAACATTATGCACAATAGAATCATTATCAACACTTTTATTCACACAGACAGAAACTATATCATGAGACATCACTTGCTTCAGAAGCTGATCATTTTGGCGTGAAACCCGTTCTATTTCAAGTAAACTGTTTTCAAAAGCATCTTCCATTTCATTGAAAACACGTCTAACTTCTTCTATTTCCAAAAACAAATCTTGATCAAGATTACTAAGACAAGCCTTAACATTGTCTACAAACGGAACAATTTCATTTCAGAACGTAGCTCTAGTGTGCTCAAAGTTCCATTCACCTTCCGTTATGGCCGAATCCGTCGTACGTTCGAAAATGACCTTGTCAAAATCGGCTAAGTGTTGGTGAACCGCATTTAAGTTAACGGACGCCTTGCTTACCGGTGGAATTAACTTTGTTAAATCCGTTTTGACAAGTGTAGGAGACGTACTAGGAGGGTTTTCATTTGACAAACTTTGGGGCACAAGAACTGTCAATTCTGCTAATTCCTTTTATAAGCGAATGCGTGTCTTTTTCAAAAATTGATCTTTGTTATGTTGACCATAATCAATTGTATGGAATTTTGAAAGCATATTAGAATGAGTTTCATCCGCAAGTGATTGTGTCTCCTCAGTACTACGAACAAAAGGTGCTTCTTTCGATTTGACAATTATGGTCATATCATAAAGACCGGGAATATATTCCTGAGCTTGTTTTGCATAACCGGGATTAGGTGGTAAATCTTGAAGACGTTTAAGTTCGAGTTCTTTAAATGATTTAGTTAAAAGATGAACCTTTTCTGTGGAAGCATATTGTTTTAAAAGCTGTTGTTCCTTGAATTTAAGAAGTTTGGTAGCATTAATTTCTGATTCAACCTTTTTAGACTCAAGAGTTTCGAAATCTAATTTAAGTTTCTGAAAATCATTGACAACCGACTCCTTTTCTTTTAATTCATTGGAAAGATTAGCTTTTAATGATTCTATTTCTTTCAAGTGTTCAATCTTTTCAAAATGAAATTGGTCAAATTCAGAACATGTTATTTTCTCTGCTTGAGGGACCATTTCAAAAGTTTTGACTTTTTCTTTATGCAACGCAAGCTCAGCAGTTAGGGTGGAATTGGTATCTACGGATTGTCTGAGAGCCATATGCATTTGATCAATAATATGTTTAGGCACCATGACCAAATCATGTTGAGCATAAGATTCCATACCCGTCGTAGCATTTGGTTGAGGTTCACTAAAATGTGTTGGATTGGATACCATATCATTTGAGTTACTAGTCCCCGAATGCTGTTCGAGGTTGTCATTTTCATGCCCAACTTGATGTTGGTTATCATCAATATTATTAGATGTGGTTGGTACCTCACTGACGACATCAGAACCGTAGTGAGAGAGATTAGCAACGAGAGCAGCTTGGGCAGAGTGAATGTCATCACAATCCGAATCGTATGCATCAAGATCGTCCGCTTGATAAGCTGCATTAGAAGTGGAAACGACTGTAATGCCTTCAGTATCTGCTGCCCCTGGGTCTGCAAGAAATGCTAACTCCTCTGAATCCAAGATCTTCCCCTTAGACTGAGCATCAACCAAATACATCTTCTCACGAAACCATGCATCATCCCTTCTCCTCTTCGGTTGAGTGCATTCCCTAGCCATATGACCTTGTCCTCGGTAATTGTAGCAAGTCACAACCTTCTTAGGACCAATAGGACTCCCATTTCCACTAGCTTGAGAATTCACAGCTTGATTGTTCCCAGTCCTTGTAGGAGGTCCATATGAATTTTGCCTTCCCTGAATAGGTTGCACCGTCACTTGACCATCTTGAACAGTGGCTTGTTGTCGAGGATTTGATGAGGTGCGGAGCTGATTGTTTGTTGGTGGAAATCCTCTAGTTGCAACAAGTTTTGACAAGTAGGCTGTGAGATGGTTTAGAACATCCGCTGGCGTATCATTTGGAGTAAAGACCGGTGCTTGGATTGGTGGAAGTTCATTAGAGTAGAAAGCTTGTGCTGGTTGTGCTTATATTGGAAAATATCCTTGCTGAGGAGTATAACCCAATGGAGAAGTGTTGGCTTGTGATGGTGATGTTTGATATGGTGGTTGCTGTTGAAAAGATTGTTGATGAACACTTTGTTGATATTCTTGATGTGGCATCATTGGTGGTTGATAAGATGGTTGTTGTGGTTGTTGATAGATGTGTGGTGGTGGCTGCTGCAAGTATGATGGTTGTTGATAAGTATAAGCCATGTTTTGTTGAGAAGCATACATTGCAAGTGGATCATGAACTTGAGGTGTAGACAACCGAGCCTCGATCACATGGCATTCGTGTTGTTGAAGAAAAGCTTGAAGTTGATCCACATTGGTGTTATGCAAGTCCTTAGCCAATTTAACATCCGTCACGTATTTTTTCCATTCTGGAGGAAGAGTGTTCAAATACTTGGTGTTCAATTGAAAGGTAGGAATTGCCATGCCATAGATATTAAGCTCATTCAACAATAGGGTAAATCTCAGATAGTAATCATTGAGAGTCTCCCCTGGCACATAGGCAAACTTATCAAAAGTATCATAAAGCTTACACTCTCGTTCTTGTTTAGTTAACGAGGTGCCTTGCATGAGAACTCGAATTCTATCCCATAACTCTTTGGCAACTTTATGTTTGCTGACGAGTTTGTAGACATCTGGAGGAAGGGCTTGGAGAATGATGTTTGTAGCATATTTATCACATTTATCTTGAATCTTCATATCTCCAGTCAACTCACCCGTTGTGCAAGGACGAGTAGTCGTACCTTCCGTCACTGTACCATAATCTAATGGTCCATTGAGCACCGATGCCCAAATTAGATGTCCATTCTCCTTGTTCAACATATAAAGTTCCATTCGGGAAGCCCATTCCTCATACATAGTCTTCACCAACATCGGTGGACGATTATCCGTACCCGAGAGGATGGACTTATCCGTAAGAGATGTGTACTCCATTTCAATAAGTGAAGATTTATAAAGTTGATCGATCAATGAAAGAAAGTAAATGTGTTTGTTGTTGTGTGTAGAAACCGAGAAATAATGTTAAAATCCCCTAAATTATGTTCTCGATAAACCAAAATTCCAAGAGGAAAATTTTCAAAAACACGTTTTTGAAAAATCTTGAAATACTTGTTGTCCTATCGCAATGCCTAGAGGTAATGCTGTCGCAATGTCCAATCGCAATGTCCAATCGCAATGTCCAATCGCAATGTCCAATCGCAATGTCCAATCGCAATGTCCAATCACAATGCCCAATCGCAATGTCCAATCGCAATGTGGATCGCAATGTGACAAAAGGAAATCCAATCGCAATATCAGTCGCAATACGGATCACAATACTAAAACCTTAGATATTGCGATGGGAGCTGTCGCAATAGTACAAACAGTGCACGATATTTTCCACTTTTCTCGGACAAAACACACCAAATTCGTGATTTTAAGCCAAAAATTGATCCAAACACCAAAAAATTTTGTGTTTTTAAGCAAAGTAACAATACCAAATCACTACCACAACTATGTAGATGATTTGTATCAAGATCAAACCATAAAAAACACAAAAAAATTTTTGGTACTTTTGAAATTGGATCAAAAATAGCCGTGTAATCCAATAACACAAACACAAAAACTAAGCAATCATCCCATGGCTCTTGATACCATTTGTAGAAATGTAAATCTTGCTTATGTTTTTAGAGAGAGAAAGAGATAGAGAGATGGTGGATTTCACACAAAGCTAGAGAGAGAAAAATAAGAACTATGTGTAAATTATGAAACCACACACCCTCTCCATCAAAGGAGAGGGTTTATATACCCAAGCCTTGTGATGGGCTTGGGCTTACAATGTTGGGCCGGCCTACACATGTTGTAGGCTAGGCTTGACTTTGTTTGTTTAATAAAGATATCTAGACTACGAGCTACAACTTAATATATTGTCGGAGTGACCGAATCTTCCTAAATACATAAAAACGTATTTCCAACATTCTTTATTTTAAATTTCAAGTTTACATTTTTATTACATTGTCAAATTTAATTTTCGTCAATCATTAATTTTGTCATATAGTTAAATTACCTTTTAAAGTTTTTATTATTGCACCATTTACGTTTTAATTAGTTTTAGTTTTAAATTACCTGCCATTTACTTTAACGTCTTGCACATTTACTTTACTACAACGACCAATATATTCTTTTCCACCAAAAGACGACTGAGTCGCACTTAAACAAGTAATCAATTCGATTAGACCGATTTCAACGAACAATAATTTTTCTAAATAAAAATCCAGTTATTAAATGGCGCCGCTGCCGGCTCTTTTCGTGAAGATTAACGGTTTTTAGTTAGAGACGCGTTGGATTTTGGGATCCGTTCATTCGTGAACGTTATATTTCTTGATTTTTCAAAAAAAAAAACTTATTCAAAAATCCTAAAAATCAAAAACTTCAAAAATACAAAAACATTTGAAAAATCATAAAAGCATTTCTTTTTCACAAGTTTTGCGCAAAAAATATTCTTCTTGTTTATCTATTATTCTTCATGGATTCGTCTTGCGCACGGTGTGGGAGACCATGGCATGGTTGTCAAATATGTCATTGGTGTATTTGTGAGCGGTACGACTCTGATATCGACAATACACAATTTGGATTTTGTCCATTTTGCAATTCAACAAATTCGTACTTCTCCTCTTACAATACTTTCTCATCCTTTCCCGTATATGACAATCCTTATCCTCAAAATGCACCGGGTTTTCCTCAATACCCGTATTGCAATATTTGGAGGGGCCCTCACGATGCTTCTTCTTGTCAACCAATGAATATCTTTGAGCCAATTCCGTGCTATGATTCCGGTTTGTATAACTTTGAGCCCCCACATCACACCCTCAATCATCAATCCTCTCAGGGAATTAGTCTTGACCAACAACTCACTACTTTGAATGACGTTCTAGAAAGTTTAGCTCAAATCCGAGCTGACTTACATCAGGAAAGGCAACCTTTGCTTGATGGTGACCAAATTTTGAAATCCACCTGCACCTTTTTGAGCCAATTTGGTCGTATTTCCTTCTTTTCTACACCAAAATGTTTACTTACAGCGTGGGATAGAATGGGTTTAATTGAACATACTCGGGGAAATGATCAACAGAAATTGCTTCATGAGCTTCTTAAAGATGTGGAAGTTATCAAGGAGGAGTTAGTCGACTATATCACTCCTATCTGGAATGGTCCAGTCTATTATGATGATGATGACGAGGATGATATCTACAATCTCAACCCATCTTCTGAGATTACTACTCCTACTCTTGATATCCCTAATACGTCTAAGCATTGTGATACATCGAGTGAGATTAGTGATTTTGGTCTTGATAAATTCTTTGATGAGGTTTGTGATGCATCGAATTTTGAGGAGTTTACAGAAGAGGTCGCTCTTAATGATGATGATTTTTCTCCATGCTATGAGAATTTCACTTTTTGAAATTTCTCCTTATGAGAAATTTCTCCTTCTCCTCCGGGCGATGAAGGCGATGTTGATTTATTCTCTCCGACTTATGAGAAGTTCGCCCCTGTACTTGGTCTTTTAGATGAGGTGGAAGACGTTATTCTTCGTGACAAATTATCGAAAGTTCATCTTCTTATTGCTAAAATTGAACCGTTGAATTCTGCTCCTATTAAAAGATCTTCACCTCCGTCTATTACTTCAGTTGAGAATAATGATACAGCTATGGAGGAAATCGACATTCACTCAATACCTCCGGGTATTGATGATGATGACACGGAGGGGAAAATTATTTTTGATAATTTGCTACAGGAAGGTACTGTCCCAAGTCCCCCTCCCGAGCACCTTTCATCCATGATAGGTGTGAAAACACTCATCCTTTTGCCACTTATTTCTTGCTAAAACGAGACCAAAACACGTATTTAATATCATTTGTTTGGAATTATGCGTGGTTTTTGTGTTTGTTGTGTTTTCAGAGCCAACCGGATGAATATTGGAGAAAACATGGGATTGCATGGGTTTTATTGAAGAAAAAAAGACTCAAGACAAAGTCTATTGTCCAAGAGTTGCAAAAGATTTGAAGTCAATGGACCTATTTGAAGATTTATCGAAGAAAAGGACCAAAGATGGAAGATTTACATATGTCGAAGAACTCAAGTCTATTAAACGAAGAAATTAAAAGACGAGTTGAATTTATTCATCGACAAATCCCGAATCTGAGTCGAAAACGTCGACTTTACTGAAAAGACGAGAAGACAAAAAGAGAGAAGGAAATCCCACTCACCAAACACCCACAAGGACTATATATAGGGATCTCCTCACAACTTTGGAAGCCAGCTTTTATTTTTTTCCTTCTTTTTTCTTTCTAGTTCGTAGGTTACCAACACCATTAGGGTGTTTGGTGATTTTTATTGTTTTTGAATCCTTCACAAATTTGTAAGTTTTAATCTTCCATTTAGTTTGTTTAACATTAAGCTTTCAATACCATCTTCCTTTAATCTTGTTCATCTTCTTCTTATTGATTTAAAGTTTTCAAGTTTTATTCGGTTGATTTGATCTTCAAAAGTTAGTGGGTTTTGTGTTTTTATTGTTGAGATTTGATGTTTATGGTTAGTAAATGATTATTGGTTAGTTTGGTTTAAATCTTTTGGTTTATTTTGGTTTGATTTGGTGAAAATCGTGTTGCCCAGTTTTTTCTGTTCTACTGTTCTTCACGAACCCAGATTCCGAATCAAAGTCAACATTCCGGATCAGTTAGAATATTCCGAATCAAAGTTTCACTTTTTATTCCGGATCGACTGGATATTCCGGATCAACCGGATATTCCGTATCAGTCATTTTCTTCAAAACATTCCGAATCAACCCCATCATTCCGGATCACCAATTTTATTCTGGATCACAGATTTATTCCGAATCACATTTTATTCCGGATAGCACTTTTATTCCGGATCACTTGTATTATTCCGGATCACATATTTATTCCGAATAGCAGATATATTCCGGATCACGGACTACATTCCGGATCACAGATTTACTCCGGATCACATTTTATTCCGGATAGCACTTTTATTCCGGATCACTTGTATTATCCCGGATCAACTTTATTTATTCTGAATCAAGTTTATTTTCCTATTTATTCCGAATGAGCATTTCTTCCAGCTTTTCTCGTTTTAATTTTCTAAGTTTTTAAGTTACGTTTTTAATCACTTTTCATTTGTTGTTTCATTTTGAACTCATCTTTATTTCTTTTAACTTGATTTTCATTTGTCAATTGTCTTAGCTTATTTTCACGACTTTGCTCTTTTATTCCTTTTCTGTAGAATAGAAAACCAAACCCCCTATTTGTCACCAAGAACAACTATTCCACTTTGAACCGTGATCGATTCGAGAAGATTCCGAGAATAAAATTGAACCCAAGCTAAAAACCTAGTATCAAATGGCGTCGCTGCCGGCTCTTCTCGTAAGGATTAACCGTCTTTTGTGAGAAATTGGATTTTGGGATCCGTTCACCGTGAACGTTACTTTTTCATAAAAAAATTTCAAAAACCCTAAAAAATATAAAATTTCCAAAAATACAAAAAAATTAAAAAACATAAAAAACCAAAAATATTTCTTGCTTTGTTAGTTCTTTTGCAGGTGTATGCGCACTCGATCAACGTCTTATCAAGAGCCCGAGACTCTCGATAACTTAGACATGGCCGGTGTACACAACAACAATAACAATCCACCTCAAAACAATATGAATAATAACAACAACAATGAACCTCTACCGGACAATCGCTCTATGATTGAACTTTTGCAAGCATATGTAGAGGGCAACAACGATCCAATTGTCATACCCGCGATTGCAGCCAACAACTTTGAGCTCAAATCCGGCTTTATTCAAATGGTCTCTTCTCAAGCATTCTTGGGGCGTACCATTGATGATCCTCATGACCACATCAAAAGGTTCCTGCAACTCACAAATACGGTCAAATTCAATGGTGTTCCACAAGAGGTAATCCGTTTACAACTTTTTCCTTTCTCTTTAGAGGGACAAGCCCGGCATTGGCTTGCAAAGGAACCGCCACAAAGTATTCTTACGTGGACGGACTTAGAGACCAAATTCATAAACTACTTTTTCCCACCATCTCGTACTACCGCTTTGCGGAATGAAATTATTAATTTTGAACAAAAGTACGATGAGTCTTTTAGTGAATCTTGGGACCGTTTTAAAGACCATGTGTTGCTAGACGCTAACCTTTGCTTGTATAATTACTTGATTATTAAGACGTGCGCAAGTGGGAGTTGTTGGAGTATGCTTGTGTCATAATAAATAATTATACGGCTAGACACATGTGAGCCTATGGGGTCACACACATATACACCGAGGTACCATTTAATATAACGTATCTAATGTATTTACGATATATATAAAACTTATGTAACTCGAGAGGAAAAGAGAAAATACCAAGGTGGTCAAGTGTAGCTTATATGGTTATTAAGGTAATTGATTTAGTCATTAAGACTAATTAATTATAATTTAATTATATTAATAACATACATTGTATGTTACAAAAGGTAATAAAATGAGATGATTTAAGAAAGTGCCCACAACATGGTTTTACCAAAGTGCACCAAATTAATACTTTTTATAATGTTTTAAGCATAAATGACCAAGATTCACTAAATAGTGCCTCGGGGGGGGGGGGGGGGGGGGGGGTAATATTTTGGCTAAGAGTTCTAATGCCGCTTGGGATATCATTGAAAATAAGTCTAGAGTGCAAACCAAGAGTGTTAAGACCAACGTCGCTTCTTGAATCGCTTGCTGCCCAAACCGCTAGCAACACCAAAAGCATCAACGCTCAAAACGCTCAGGTCAATGCTGTAAGCCAACCATGTGAAATATGCGGGGGTCCTCACTCTTACACTACTTGTACCTCCACCCAAGACTATCCTTCTGAGAATGTTAATGCAGCATACGGTACCTATCCTCCGGCCGCTTATCAAGCTCGTCCTCAAGGTGACCGCAACTTGCTTAGCTACCGCTCAAACAACTTTCTTTCTCCGTCCGGTTTTCCTCCCCCCAATCAAAACCATCAACAAAACCTTAACCGAACCAATCAAAACCAACCTCGAGCACCATACCAACCACCTCAAAGACAACCATATCCTCCTCAAAATCCGACTCAAGTTTACCAACCCGCTCCTTACCAACCACCTGCTTATCAAGCACCTCCTCCTACTCAACCCAGCGTTTTCAACCACGAGGTCGAAACGTACATGCGGACGAATGATGTGTTGGTGAAGAATCTGCAGACCCAGATTATTAATTTGAAGGGCGACATGGTGAAACAAGGGAACGATCTTAGAGCCGATATGCGAAATTCTTTGAGTAGTCAAACGAATGACCTAAGGGACATGATGGCTGGTTTCTTCCAAGGTAATCAAACCTCTTCTCTTGGTACTCTTCCGAGTAACACCGTGGCTAATCCAAGAGGGGAGATGAAAGCAATCACCACTCGCAGTGGCAAAGGTACCAAGGAACCCGAGCTTCCTATACCTCCACCGGTGATTGTGACTAAGGAAAACGAGTCACCTACTCATATTCCTCATCCTTCTACTTCCCCAATTCCTCCACCCCTTCCTTCTACCCCTCCTCCACCCAAGGATGTGAGTGATCCTACTATTCCAAAGCCTTCCTCTTCTTCCGATATACCTTATCCCTCAAGGTTGAGGAAAGAGAAGCTCAAAAGCAAGGACGATATTCAAGTTTCGAACTTTGTCAAAATGTTTAAACAATTGAATTTCAACATCTCCTTCGCTGAGGCTCTCGCTCACATGCCTAAATATGCGAAAATGTTCAAAGTTCTTCTTAGTGACAAGGAAAAGCTTCTTGATATCGCTAACACCCAACTTAATGAGAATTGCTCTACGGTTTTCTTAAGGAAATTGCCAACCAAACTTGGTGATCCGGGTCGCTTCTTAATCCCTTGCAACTTCCCGGGAGTAGAGAATTGCATGGCCCTAGCCGATCTAGGTGCCAGTATCAATTTAATGCCCTTAAGCGTTTGGAAGCAATTATCTCTCCCTGAGCTAGTCCCCACCAAAATGACTTTGGAATTAGCTAACCGTACGGTTGCTTATCCAGTGGGGATAGCCGAAGACGTTTTTGTAGGAGTCGACAAATTCACTTTTCCCGCCGATTTCGTCGTGGTCGACTACGAGATGGACCCTCGGGTTCCATTAATCGTTGGACGTCCATTCTTGAGGACCGGTCGCACTCTCATCGATGTAGAAGCGGGTGAGCTTATCATGAGAGTTGGTGACGATCAAATTGTCTTCAACATGGGTAAGATTTCTAAACAGCCTTATTCATACGAGAGTGTTAATTGTATCGACGTTCTTGATGAGGCTTGTGCAGAACACTTCAAAGATGCTTGTAAAAGTATTCCTACCTCTCCTCCCAATGTTGAGACCGTTTCCTCTATTGACTCATCACTAACTCTATTTGGAGAAAGTGATTTCCTTTGGAAAGATTTTGAAGCAACCATGGGAGATGTGAACTTAGAATATGACGATTCTCCCACCGATTGGGATGAAGACATTCGTCTCATTGAGAAACTTCTCAAAGAGGACATATTTCTCCACCATCTCCCAAGGCTATTGCTATCGATGAACCGAATTCGACTACGCCTACCATCAAAAATCCTCAGGATTTAGAGCTTAAGGAATTAACGTCCCATCTCGAGTATGTGTTCCTTGAAGACAAGAAGAAGTCGCCCGTCATCATTGCTAAGGACTTGAAAGAAGAAGAAAAATCTCGCCTCATCGCCGTGCTTAAAGATCATAAGAAGGCAATTGCTTGTAAAATTTCCGATATCCGCGGAATTGATCCAAACTTTTGTACTCACAAGATTCTCATGGAAGATGACTTTAAACCCGCAATCCAGAGCCAAAGAAGGGTTAATCCTCGCATTCATGACGTCATCAAACAAGAGGTTATCAAACTTCTTGATGCCGGCTTGATTTACCCTATTTCGGATTCGCCATGGGTAAGTCCCGTCCATTGTGTGCCCAAGAAGGGCGGAATAACCGTTGTTCCCAATGAACACAACGAGTTGATTCCTACTCGTCTCGTTACTGGGTGGAGAGTTTGTATCGACTATCGCAAGCTCAATGATGCCACGAGAAAAGATCATTTTCCTCTTCCTTTCATGGATCAAATGCTCGAGCGTCTAGCGGGTAATGACTATTACTGCTTCTTAGACGGTTTCTCCGGGTATTTTCAAATTCCCATCGATCCCAAAGACCAAGAGAAAACCACATTCACTTGTCCCTACAGAACATTTGCTTACAAACGCATGCCTTTCGGTTTATGCAATGCTCCTGGGACGTTCCAAAGGTGTATGATGGCTATCTTCCATGACATGGTTGAAGAAACTATGGAAGTCTTCATGGATGATTTCTTAGTTTATGGCGATTCTTTCTCTGCTTGCCTTGCCAATTTAGAACGTATGCTTAAGCGGTGTGAAGACACTCGCCTTGTTCTTAATTGGGAAAAATGCCATTTCATGGTAAAAGACGGCATCGTGCTAGGACACAAAATCTCCAAATCCGGTCTTGAAGTGGACCGTGCTAAAGTCGATGTTATTGGTAAATTGCCTCCACCTTCAACCGTGAAGGGTGTGAGAAGTTTCCTCGGTCATGCGGGCTTCTACCATCGATTCATCAACGATTTTTCTAAAATCGCTCGCCCGATGACCCACCTCTTGGAAAAAGATACTCCTTTTATCTTTTCCAACGAGTGTATTGAAGCCTTCAACTTGCTTAAGGATAAGCTAACTAAGGCACCGGTCTTGGTTACCCCTAATTGGGAGCTGCCTTTCGAGTTGATGTGCGATGCTAGCGACTTTTCTATTGGAGTGGTTTTGGGCAAAAGAGTGAATAAACACTTCTAACCGATCCATTACGCTAGCAAGACAATGACGGGGGCTAAATTGCATTACGCGACAACCGAAAAAGAGCTTTTAGCTATTGTCTATGCTTTTGAAAAGTTTCGCCCCTATCTTGTCCTTTCTACCACCATCGTGTATACTGATCATTCCGCGTTGAAGTACTTGTTAACTAAACAAGATTCTAAGCGAAGACTTCTTCGCTGGGCTTTGCTACTTCAAGAATTTAAAATCGAAATTCGTGATAAGAAGGGAGCTGAAAACCTAGCCGCGGATCATCTCAGTAGACTTGAGGATCCTTATCAAGGGGATCATCCGAACAAAGAGATCAATGACTCTTTTCCCCTTGAGACCTTAATGTCTATCAATTCGAATAAAGATGAGACCCCGTGGTTTGCGGACATTGCAAACTACTTGGCGGGTGGAATTCTCATTGACGGGTTAACATCCCAACAAAAGAAGAAGTTCTTTAAAGACATTAAGACTTACTTTTGGGATGAGCTGTATCTCTTCAAACAATGCGCTGATTTGATTATTCGCCAATGTGTTGATGGACCGGCAGCGGTACAAATCCTTGACGGTTGCCACAAAGGACCCACCGGTGGTCACTTTGGTCCCAACTACACCGCCAAAAAAGTGTTTGACTCGGGATTTTATTGGCCCACCATTTATCGTGATGCTCACGAGATGGTTAAACATTGTGATGCTTGCCAAAAACAAGGCAAGATCACACATAAAGATGAGATGCCTCAAAATTTCATACAAGAATGTGAAATCTTTGATGTATGGGGCATCGACTTTATGGGGCCATTCCCTTCATCTAAAGGAAACAAATAAATCCTTGTAGCCGTTGACTACATTTCTAAATGGTTTGAAGCCAAAGCTTTACCCACTAATGACGCAAGGGTGGTTTGTAACTTTTTGAAGTCGCTATTCGCTAGATTCGGTGTGCCTCGTGCCATTATTAGTGATCGCGAGACTCATTTTTGCAATGATCAATTCGCAAGAGTCATGGCTAAGTATGGTGTAAATCATCGTCTTTCCATCGCATACCACCCACAAACTAATGGCCAGGCTGAAATCTCTAACCGAGGATTAAAGCGAATTCTTGAACGAACCGTGGAAGAGCATCGTGCCTCATGGGCCGATAAACTTGATGATGCTCTGTGGGCTTTCCGTACCGCATACAAGACTCCGATTGGTTGTACACCATATCGTCTCGTGTACGGGAAAGCATGACACCTCCCCATTGAGTTGGAGCACAAGGCTTACTGGGCCTTGAAGTGGGCTAATTTCGATATCAACAAAGCCGGTGACCTACGCAAAATCCAACTCAATGAGCTCAATGAACTCCGGAATGAGGCTTATGAAAATTCTTTGATCTATAAGGAAAAGACTAAGCTCATTCACGACTCTAAGATTAAAAACCGAGAGTTCCAAGTTGGAGACAAAGTTTTACTCTTTAACTCTCGGTTGAAAATCTTTTCGGGCAAGCTGAAATCTCGTTGGTCCGGCCCATTCACCATTGCCCAAATTTTTCCATATGGTACTCTCGAGCTCGCTCAACCTAATGGACCTAATTTTAAGGTGAATGGCCAACGAGTGAAGTTGTACTTTGGTGAGGACATCTCTCATGAGATGATTCCATCCCTCACCACGTTTCCCATGAACTAGTTTTGGGTCGAGTCAGGCTCGTGACTCGGTTATCAAAAACAAGCGCTCCTCGGGAGGCAACCCGAGTATCTATCCTTTTCCGTTTAACCTCCTAAGTGTAGGGGGACCTATATAGGTTGTTTGTGTTTGTGTGGTGATGTGATTACATAGATGAATGCGCTTTTAGAACCTTTGAAGAACCGTTCTCCCGTGTTATCCGAAATCCGGTTCTATCTCTCAACTATCGTGATTCAATTTTCTTCATACTCACATTTGAAATTAATCACTTTAGTCGTCTCTTCCTTAACTTGATTTAACCAACGTGCATAATGTCATAAGTGTAGGGGAGACTTTTCCCACATGCTTAAACATTGAGGACAATGTTTATATTAAGTGTAGGGGGACTTCTATCGAAGTTTTAAGTGGACTTTTCCATTAAAATGCCTTCATTTAACCGGAAAATCATCTTTTTCAGCATTTTTCAAATTTTTAATTAACTTTGGCCATATAGTCGTAATTTTTAAATTTTTATCGTTGCTTTCATATGTATATATCCCGCAATAAAGTCAAAAATTGTAATAAAGTGGTGTAGCTAGTTTTGAAGTCTTTGACATATTAGGCCCGTTGCGATTATTTTGACTCAACCCGAATAGACTTATCCAAGTTTATTCTAGCAAGTATCCTTAACCATGTAGACCTTAATTGGTTTATTAGGCTAAGTATCCACGAGTCTCATTACTTGAGATTTTAATTTGTGGAGAAAGAGAAATGATAGAGTCAATTATAAGTCGGTATTCTTGCACAAGCACACTTGGTTTGATTATTTGCCTATTCTCCCATCACTTGCTAATAATTTATATGCAATAAGTAAGGTCGTACGATTTTATTAAATAACTTAGCTTCTAGCCCAAGATCGTTTAAAAGTTGCTCGGTAATGATAAGAGTTCATAGCCAAGGCATAACTTATGAAGCGGGGTGCGAAGATTGGCGAGTCCGAAAAGGCCCTAACAAGGCATGAAATTCCATTTTATTGCTAAAGATTCAAGGTGATGTGAAAAGCATTATTCCCAAAATCAATATGAAGGATAAAGACTCACGACGAAAATCAATCAACTCCCATAAAGATCATGGAGAAGTCTATCCGAAAAGATCCTAACAAGGTATGAGGATAAATAGATCCAAGTCTGAAAAGGAGGCGGATCGTTGTATCTCAAAATCCCAATTAACGATTGAAGAAATAATGATGAAGTCGTGGTCAACAAAGTTGGAGTATTCCTCAAAAGTCTCCAAGTGAAGAAACTCTATTAACGAAGAGAAGACCATTATCTCATGAACATCTCTCAAGATATGAAGTATGAAGTACATGCCAAATATCGGCCCGAGAAAGGTCTCAAATCGTGAAGCGAGTTATGCCAAGATATGAACTTTTTGATATCCCGAGAAGCAGTTTTAAGAGATTTTGTCCTTTAGCTAACTATTAATCAAATCGTCCTACTTTGCTTTCAGCCTAAATAAACTATCGCAATAAGTCCAAAAATGCATCTTCATGATCATTCTAAGACAAAACTAAAATATAAGAGATACACCTAGGAATAAGGGAGTTTAAGCATATAATTAAGCCATGTGTGTAAGTGTTTGTTTTGCTAACTTATAATAACAATGATCTCGTTTTTAAGCTTAGTTTGGGGACGTGAAACTTGAGGGTGATAAATCTTCGCAGCACCGAAGCCCTAATGTAAGTCTTAGATTTCTTTGCGAGTTATTTCCATATAGCTATTTTCAAGTGAAAATGGTTTTCTATCCCTTTTGTTTCATTCAAGTTTTTATATATCTCTTTGGTAGTAGTGGTTATTGTTAATAAGGCCAAGGTTGATTGATTATGAGAAAAGTGTAAATTTGCTTTGTCACTAAGCATTGCATGAGGGCATGGCAATGGTTAAGTGTAGGGGATTTGATAGGTGTGAAAACACCCATCCTTTTGCCACTTATTTCTTGCTAAAACGAGACCAAAACGCGTATTTAATATCATTTGTTTGGAATTATGCGTGGTTTTTGTGTTTGTTGTGTTTTTAGAGCCAACCGGATGAATATTGGAGAAAACATGGCATTGCACGGGTTTTATTGAAGAAAAAAGACTCAAGACAAAGTCTGTTGTCCAAGAGTTGCAAAAGATGTGAAGTCAATGGACCTATTTGAAGATTTATCGAAGAAAAGGACCAAAGATGGAAGATTTACATATGTCGAAGAACTCAAGTCTATTAAACGAAGAAATTAAAAGACGAGTTGAATTTATTCATCGACAAATCCCGAATCTGAGTCGAAAACGTCGACTTTACTGAAAAGACGAGAAGACAAAAAGAGAGAAGGAAATCCCACTCACCAAACACCCACAAGGACTATATATATGGATCTCCTCACAACTTTGGAAGCCAGCTTTTATTTTTTCCTTATTTTTTCTTTCTAGTTCGTAGGTCACCAACACCATTAGGGTGTTTGGTGACTTTTATTGTTTTTGAATCCTTCACAAATTTGTAAGTTTTAATCTTCCATTTAGTTTGTTTAACATTAAGCTTTCAATACCATCTTCCTTTAATCTTGTTCATCTTGTTCTTATTGATTTAAAGTTTTCAAGTTTTATTTGGTTGATTTGATCTTCAAAAGTTAGTGGGTTTTGTGTTTTTATTGTTGGGATTTGATGTTTATGGTTAGTAAATGATTATTGGTTAGTTTGGTTTAAATCTTTTGGTTTATTTTGGTTTGATTTGGTGAAAATCGTGTTGCCCAGTTTTTTCTGTTCTACTGTTCTTCACGAACCCAGATTCCGAATCAAAGTCAACATTCCAGATCAGTTAGAATATTCCCGAATCAAAGTTTCACTTTTTATTCCGGATCGACTGGATATTCCGGATCAACCGGATATTCCGGTTCAGTCATTTTCTTCAAAACATTCCGAATCAACCCCATCATTCCGGATAACCAATTTTATTCCGGATCACAGATTTATTCCGAATCACATTTTATTTCGGATAGCACTTTTATTCCGGATCACTTGTATTATTCCGGATCACATATTTATTCCGAATAGCAGAGATATTCCGGATCACGGACTACATTCCGGATCACAGAGTTACTCCGGATCACATTTTATTCCGGATAGCACTTTTATTCCGGATCACTTGTATTATTCCGGATCAACTTTATTTATTCCGAATCAAGTTTATTTTCCTATTTATTCCGAATGAGCATTTCTTCCAGCTTTTCTCGTTTTAATTTTCTAAGTTTTTAAGTTACGTTTTTAATCACTTTTCATTTGTTGTTTAATTTTGAACTCATCTTTATTTCTTTTAACTTGATTTTCATTTGTCTTAGCTTATTTTCACGACTTTGCTCTTTTATTCCTTTTCCGTTGAATAGAAAACCAAACCCCCTATTTTTCACCAAGAACAACTATTCCACTTTGAACCGTGATAGATTCGAGAAGATTCCGAGAATAAAATTTAACCCAATCAAAAAACCGAGTATCAATCCACTCCTTTTAACACCATTACGGAGGATGAGTGCTTTGACCCGGGAGGTAACATTGACCATTCCATGATTGACACCTTTACGGCTTTGCCGCTTTCTGAGCATGAATTGTCTTTGGGGGATGACAATTTGCCTACTTTACCCACCCCACCTCCCATGGATCCTGATCTCACATACTTTTCGTATGTTGAGAGGACCTTTCTACCTTTTAAGACTTATCCTCCAGCCTCCCCTGTTGTATTTTCCTCCGGGAACGAGGACAAGGTCTTTGATCCCGGTATTACATTTGAGGCTTCCCCATGGACCATTTAATTCGAGGACGAGTC
Source organism: Glebionis coronaria (assembly GCA_025667525.1). Classification (NCBI taxonomy): domain Eukaryota; kingdom Viridiplantae; phylum Streptophyta; class Magnoliopsida; order Asterales; family Asteraceae; genus Glebionis; species Glebionis coronaria. The sequence goes on from CM046881.1 coordinate 450,490,023, forward strand.
AGGCTCGTGACTCGGTTAACAAAAACAAGCACTTTTTGGGAGGCAACTCGATTATCTCTCTATCTTTATCTATTTTTATAATAAGTGTAGGGGGAGACCCTAGTATGTGTTTGTTGTTTTCTTTCATGTGCAGGGATTCGAGCTTTCAAAGATCCATTCTTGATAACTTTTGACGACCCGTGATCCCGTGTTCCCGTCTTCCCGGTTCTATCCTAAACTATTTTTCTTCTCTATTTTATATTATTCAATATTAAAATAGGAATCACTTTAGTTGTCCTTGCCTTAGCAAGATTTAAACAAAGTGCACAATGTCCTAAGTGTAGGGGAGTTTACTTCCACATGCTTAAACATTGAGGACAATGTTTATATTAAGTGTAGGGGGACTTCTATCGAAGTTAAGTGGGCTATTCCTTGTATATGTCCTCATTTTAACCGAAAAATTGATTTTTCAGCATTTTTCAAATTTTTTTATCTATTTTGGCCTAGTAGTTTTTCCTTTGTTATTGTTATTTACTTTCTTTGCTAGAATAAATTTTTAATAAAGTGGTTTTAATTTTTCAATGTCGTGAATATTTTGACTCAACCCGAGTTTACTTATCTAAGTTTACTCTAGCTAGTATCCTTAACGTGTTTAAGTCAAGTTTTGCTAGGCTTTTATATAGGGAGCTTTAAAACGCGAAAGTCTTAACTCTCACGGGTTAAGAACAAGAACTTTTCGCAAGTTCCTATAATTGATCCTAGAGAGTCGTTTATCAAGGGAACTTTAAAACGCAAATTCTAAACTTGAAAGAGTCTAAGAAGATGCAAGATCCTATAGGCGACTCGAAAACCCAAAACTTTGATTTAATTGGCTAAGCATCCACGAATCTCATTCCTTGAGATTTTAAATTATGGAGAACGAGAGATGATAGAGTCAATTATAAGTTTGGTATTCTTTCGTGAATTTATGTGAGTTGATTATAAGCCTATTCACCCATCGATTGTTAATAAATATATCTGCAATAAATAAGGTTGTACGATTTGAAAAATTACTTGGCTTCTAGCCCAAGATCGTTTAAAAGTTGCTCGGTATTAATTAGAGTTCATAGCCAAGGCATAACTTATTGAAGCGGGATGCGAAGATTGGCGAGTCCGAAAAGGTCCTAACAAGACATGAGGGCTACATTTTGTTGCTAAAGATCCAAAAGTGATGTGAAGAATCATTTATCAAAAATCAATATGAAGGATCGAGACACACGACGAAAAGCAAATACTCCCCTAAAGATCATGGAGAAATCTATCGGAAAAGACCCTAGCAAGGTATGAGGATAAATAGATCCAAGTCCTAAAAGGAGGCGGATCGTTATATATCAAAATCCCAAATAAAGATTGGAGAAAAATGAAGAAGTCGTGGTCCAAATATGAAGAATCTCTCAAAACTTCAAGTGAAGAAATTCCTATTATGAAGAGAAGACCATAATTTCAAGAACGTCTCTCAAGATTTGAAGTATGAAGTCGCTTCCAAATATCGGTCCGAGAAAGGTCTCAAATCGTGAAGCAAGTTATGCCAAGATATGAACTTTATGAGGTCCCGAGAAGCAGTTTTAAAAGATTTTTACCTTTAGCTAACTATTGATTAAATCGTTCTACTTTATTTTCAGCCTAAATAACTATCGAAATAAGTCAACAATGCATCCTCATGATCATTCAAGACAATAATGTCTAAGTGAATAATTGGGCCACATGAATTTGTGTTAGTTTGCTAACTTATAGTAACAATGATCTCGTTTTTAAGCTTGGTATGAGGAACGTGAAACTTGAGGGTGATAATCATTCATGACATTCCAAAACCCTAAGGTAAGTTTTTGATCTTTTTACTTGTTTTCTTCCTTTAAATATTTTGTCTCTTTAATAAAGGCCAATGTAGATTGATTGTGATGGAAAATGTAACACTTGCTTTGTAATTAATGCATTGCATGAGGGTATTGCAATGGTCAAGTGTAGGGGATTTGATAGGTGTGAAAACACCCATCCTTTTACCACTTAATTACAATAATAACCAAGCCAAAACGTGTATTTTATGTCGTAAATGTTTGAATTATGCGTGGTTTGTGTTTTTGTTGTGATTTAGGACCAAAATGTGAAAAGGAAGAAAACACGGGCTTTCACGGGCTTTTATCGAAGAAAAAGACAAAAGACGAAGTCAAGAGATCAAGAGTGCAAAAAGAACGGAAGTCCAAGACCTATTCTGAAGATTTATCGAAGAACAAGTCTGAAGACGGAAGTTTAATAAAGCCTAGGAACCCAAGTCTAATTAATGAAGAATTTTCAAGACGAGTTTAATCAATCCCGAGACAACGTCGAAAAAGTCGAAGAGTTTAGAAGACGAAAAGACGTGAAGAAAGAAAGAAAGAAGGAGCAACACATGCATACTTCCCTTCTCCCTATATATAGCACCCATTTCCCTTCATTTCTCTTTGTTAGCTAATTTGACAAATTAGTCTTTCCACCATTTTTTCATTACTTGTACCTTTTAATTTCTTGTCATTTTAATTTCTTGTCTTAAATTTCTTGCCTTTGAATTCCAAGTAAGTTAATTTTATTGTTGAATCTTAATTTTCCTTTAATCAAGCTTTTCTTTATCATTCTCATCCTACTTTTCTTGTTTTTGATTTGTTGTTAATTCGGATTAAGCAATCTTTTGCTTAATCTCATTGCTTATTTGATTAAAAAGTTCATCTTTTTATTTTCATCTAGGCTTGTATACGATTTAAGCTATAAGTTTGACAATCTTATTGGCTTATTTTGTATTTAGCTTATGTGTTTTAAAGTTTTCTTAAAAGTTATATCTTTTTAAAGTTTGCTTATTTTTGTTTGCTTATTTTGTGTTTTGAAAAGTTTTTAAAATTTAGCTTATTTTGTTTTGCTTATTCTTGTTTTAATTAAGTTTTTGTTATATTGTCAAAAGCGCTTATTTGGTATTTGCTTATTTGCTTATTGTATTCCATCGCAACTTTCTTAAGGGTTTCAGCTTGTTACGATCGAGTAAGTGTGATCGCATAAACCCTAGGGTTTCTACTTGCGATCCATTACTGCGATCAAGGACTAGGATCGGGCTACGATCACACTCTATAATCCACACCACGATCACTTGTTGCGATCGTGGGTACGATCATAGAGTGCGATCCGTGGGTACGATCACTTGGTCACGATCACCCACTGCGATCCACTAGTTGCGATCGTGGTGGAGTACGATACAAGAGTATGATCGCTGGCTGCGATCTAGACTTAGTTATAGAGTGCGATCGCTTGGATGCAATCCAGAGTACGATCAGGGTACGATCCAACCACGTTCATTGGTTGCGATCGTATTGCGATCTGGCCTCTCTTTGACTTTATTTCCTGTTTTTATTTTAAGTTTTCAAATTTAATCTTTCCCGCCATTTTACTTTAGTGCTATTTTAATCATTTTTCTTTATTTTAAATTTCAAGTTTACATTTTTATTACATTGTCAAATTTAATTTTCGTCAATCATTAATTTTGTGATCTAGTTAAATTACCTTTTAAAGTTTTTAGTATTGCACCATTTACGTTTTAATTAGTTTTAGTTTTAAATTACCTGCCATTTACTTTAACGTCTTGCACATTTATTTTACTACAACGACCAATATATTCTTTTCCACCAAAAGACGACTGAGTCGCACTTAAACCAGTAATCAGTTCGATTAGACCGATTTCAACGAACAATAATTTTTCTAAATAAAAATCCAGTTATTATGCATATACAAGTTTTAATTGTAAATAAGTTTGAGTTAAAAAAAATTGTAAATAAGTTAACATTAAATGAAATTTAAAATATATACTCTCCGTCCCAAAATTATTGTCCCCCGACAAAAAACACACAGTTTAAGAAAAGTATCACCTTTTCAACTTTCTCTCTCTTACTTTTTACAGAAAGACAGTTTTACCCTTAATCAATTAATTTAAAATCTTTTAAAAGTTTGTAATTATGATTTCAATTAAGGGTAATCTAGTAATCTCGGTCTAAAATTTCTACCTATTTTTAGAAGTTTTATAAGTGGACAATTAATTTGGGACAACCCGAAAAGGAAAGATGGACTATAACTTTGGGACGGAGGGAGTAGTAAAACCAATATATCAGTTAATCATTATTTATTAAAGTCTCTCAGATAATCATTAGCTAAGCTAGTATATTACACACATCAACCAGATCATGTAGTATCACTAAAAATAATTTATTTACTTTATATTATTAATCAATGTAACTACACCATGCCTCTTTATCAAGGGGGCGTTGTTGATAGCTACTGTTTCAGACTAGTAGACATGACAGTTAGGGGTGAGTTCTTTACTTCTTTGAAATACTCCCTATAGCTCTGCCATCTTAAATACGAAACTCACATAACTAGGTGCTAAAAGTAACTAAAGTTAAAACTTAAAAGAGTTACCAACTTATTACTAGTACTAGTTTTCTTGGAATAAAATATTCGAAAACTACGTATAGTTTTCTCATATGTGTGTCAGAAGGTTACGTATCATAACCCGGTAACGCGTTACTCGACGTTACTATATCACTGTTGTCGAAGACCCAACTTGAGTCGAGTATTGCCCGACCAACGCGCGTTAGATGTTTTTTTTGAAAAAATTCCAACGGCTGTATTTACTTTTTCATTTTTGACATCTTCAAAACCCCTTGGGCGTTATATTTTTTTTTTCAAAAACTTTACAAAACACTCTTTAAAACAGTTATATTTAAAAAAAAATTAAAATTTTACCCATCGATCCAAATCATTATAAATATTCTTATCTTTTTGACTTGAAATCGAGGAAGCTCAAGAAGAAGATGACGACTAGTCGTCGGGGCGTGGTCTTTTTTTAAGTATTTTTTTTCGAATGTTTTTTTTAATTTCGTATTTTTTATTCTCGTAAACTTTTTTATTTTCGTAATGTTTTTTTTATCGTAATGTTTTTTTGTTTCGTATTGTAATTTGTATTTCTAGTTTATGAATGAAATTGGTAGTTTGTTTAAAGAATAAATAATTATTAAGGGGGTTTTATGAATAAAAAAAGTGGCGTTGGTTTAGGCTCCGTTTGTTTTTTTAAAAAACCCACTTATTGCCTCTTTTTCTGCAAACTTATGCAGACGCGTAGAAATTTTTGTTTGTTTTTTGCAAACATAAGTGTTAAAAGGCACTTCTAACCTCTTCAACTTGGAAGACATAAATTTCCTCTTCTTCCTCTTCCTCTCTTTTCTTCTCAGTTGTTCAACACTCACTTCTTACCACAACCTTCAATATTCTTTGCATTTTTTATACTTTTTATAGCGACGTGATTAATTTCGTATTTTTTGCACGTTTTTATACATTTGCTTTCATTTTATGTGTTTTTTTTTTTTGTCCATTTTTCTACGTTTTCGTACGTTTTTCTGCGTTTTCATACGTCTTTCTTTGTTTTCGTGCATTTTTCTACGCTTCCGTTTTTAACGTTTTCGTACGATTTTATCCGTTTTTTACATGTCCATATTTTACGTGTTTTTATACGTTATTATGCGTTTTCATCGCTTTACAAAAAATGAAAAAAAAAGCATATAAACAACGTATGAAAACGTAAAAATCAAACAAAAATGTACGAAAATGTACAAATGAGCAAAACATGCGAAATCATACCTAAACACTAGTGAAAAAGATAAAGATACTATAAGTAAGAAGGAAGTACTTCAATAGTATAAAAACAAACGGTCTATTTCGTGTAAATGAAAACTTTATATGCACATCTTCTTTTGTAGAGGTGGTTTGCAGAAGAAGAGGTAAAACCTCTTAAAAAACAAACGAAGCCTTAGTGTTATGATTAGAAGGGTTGTTGTTGGTTTAGTGTTATACTCATGTATCTGTAGTTTTTGACTAATGTGGTGTTGGTTTGGTGTTACGAAACCTAGCCCTCTTACAAGTTTAATTTTTATTCATGTTATGAAATTTTGTCGTTGAATCGGTTCTGATTGACAAAATAAGTCATATGAAATCGAATTATGTATTTTTGAAAGCATGCTAGATCCGTTGAGTGTGAGGTGACTTCAATCTAGAGGTGGGCATAAAAATCGGTTGGACAACCGAAACGCAGAACTGGTTCCAACCGGTTTTTAATACCCGGTTAGGGTTATTTACTAACCGCCGGTTCGTAACTGGTTGGTGATTTCGAGGCTTTGGACCGGTTTTTTTTAAAATTTTTAAAATTTGAATTTTATAGCCGTAGTTTGGAAGGGCTTAGTAACCGGTTATACATTTTTGTCCCTAGGATCGGTTAGTAACCGAACCGGTTAACGGGGCCAACCGGTTTTTTGGTCTTCGATAAAAAAACCGGTTCTTTTAAAGGCCAACCGGAACCGGTTGGGTTAACCGGATATGCCCACCTCTACTTCGATCAATTCGGTTTTTGAGCTGGCCGGTTTTGATTTTTTTCGTATTTTTTATATATAAAACATGTTAACTATATGTATTTACGACATAATTTTGTTTTTACATGTTATATTTGTTAATAAATGACATATGTAATATTTCATTATTTATACACATATGTTTTTTTGAACTTTACAAATGTATACATTACTGTAATTTTTTTTATCGCAGAAGACCGAATTGGTCCAGCAGTCAAATCAGTTCAACTGATGACTTGATAATTTGATAACTCGACCTGATCAATTAAAGATTCGATTGCCGACACATAAATTTGATTAAATGAAGATGCAAAACGTACGTAGAAACATGATAGATAGATAGATCGACCGAAACACAAGTTTCTTTCTCATTTACAGTTGGAAGATGGGTTATTTGGCCCACATGAAAGATCGTCACGTGGAACCACATCCAACTTGGCTCCATCATCTTGCTCGGAACAAGTACTATAAAATGACGGTGTATTATTTGATAAAAGATTTTTAATATTTACTTAAAATTATATTATTATTTTATTTTATTTGTAAAAACGTATTGCATATGTTTATATAATTTGATTTTTTTACGTTTTTTTAAAGTTACCCCGATAAATACGTATTAATCATCGAAAATTTGAAGTACAATGAAATATGGTTGAAATACCACATTAACGTCAAGTAAAGCTTACAAATACAAACACAAAGCAAAAAAACTCTAGCCATCTCCATAAATACGAAAATCCATAGGCAGATTCCATCGGTTCAAAATTTGCTTCACCGATTCTATATTCTTGAACCGAAATGTGAGCAACTTGAGCCTAACAGTCACCATAATAGTATCCCGACTCTCCTCTGGTGTACGTTTGACCTGTTTGAAAAGAAGAGCATTACGCTCCATCCATAAGTAGTAGGACGCAACCCTTACAACCAATCTTCCAATTATACTTCTAGTTGTTCGTTTGTTAGCCAACGATTTAAGGTAGTTTACAATATTATTCATACTCGGGCTAACCTACTCGAACATACCTCCAAACTTTAGCAACAAAAGAACATTCGAAAAAGAGATGGGAGTGTGAATCTGGTTGAAAGGAGCAGAACGGACAACAAACCAAGCTAATATTCACACCACTACTAACATCCCAATGTCGTAACCTATCTTGGGTATTCAAAGCAGCACGCATCACAAGCCATAAATGGAACCCATGCCGCGGGATTGCATGGGAGAACCACACAACACGGTACCAATCCACTTCAGGCCCTCTATCCCGAAAGGCTTTCCAAGCCCTAGCCACCGAGAAGTCATATAAAGTCTTACTATCATCTCGCCACTTAACCACATCAGGTTGGTTATTAATAAGGGTAGGAGGTGGAATAAGTTGTAAGTTTGGAGCTTTTAGTAACCAAGCTTGCGGCCAATTCCAATTAATAATCGAAATCAAATCAAAAACATATGTACGCATAGTTAGACCCTCACGAGCAATATTACAAGGCATTAGGTAATTGATAATAGGGCAGTTAAGTTCCCATTTATCATACCAAGCCGAAACATCCTTGCCATTGCCAATCACGGACCAGAAATAAGGTTTAACACATTCATGAAGTTGAAGAATTTTGCGCCATCCCCAACTCATATCAGCCCGGACCGAAACATCCCAAAATGTTCTCCCTTTGAGCTTATACATGTGAATCCAATGCACCCACAAAGACTCTTTACTAATATTAAGGATACTTTAAAAACCTCAAGGCTACGAATACCATGCCCCCCTTCACTCTTAGGGAGACAAATATCTTTCATAGCAACCTTCATTTTCCCATGTTTAAAGTCTCCATTACATCATTGAAACCCCCTAAAAAGCTGATGGATATCATCAATAATTCCTTGAGGAATAACAAGCACGGACGCCGAAAACACTTGCATCAACAAAAGAACCGACTTACACAATTGAAGATGACCAGCGACGATAAAGATTTGTTCTTCTAATCATCAATCTTGTTTCTAACATTATCAACAAGGATCTTACAATCCTTATTAAGCAAACGGGATGAAATAAGAGGAACCCAAGGTATTTAACCGGGAGTAACCCTTCGGAAAAAGCATGATATTAAGAATGCTATGCTGAACCCCATCACGAACATTGCATAAAAAAGCTGTACACTTATGATTGTTAGGAACATGACCCGAGGTAGCTTTTTCATCAAGAGAATCCATGATAACCCGAGCTGGCTCAACATCTCCATGAGCAAAAGTAAAAAGATCATCAACAAAACCCACATTAATAATATGAAGTTGCTCACAGTTATGATGATATTGAAACTCATTCGACAACCTAACTCGACGCTTTAAAATTAGGATAAAACCTCCATGACCAACGTGAGAAGATAAGGAGACATCGGGTCACCTTGCCTCAAACCCATCTTCCCTTTAAAGAACCCATTAATTTTACCGTTGATGCTTAACGAAAACAAAGGAGAAGTAACACACAGCATAATCCATATAACCATAATCGGGTTAAAGCGAAAGAGCATAAGAAAATTCTCTAAAAATTTCCAATCAACCGTATCATAAGCCTTTTGATTATCCACCTTAAATGCACATCTAGGAGGACCCCGATTCCTATTATATTTAAGCATAAGCTCTTGGGTAATGGGAATATTATCCGATATTCATCTTCCCGAGACAAAAGCAGATTGGTTGTCACTAACCACATCTTTAATCTCCTCAATAATACGATTAGTAATGATCTTGCTAATGCATTTATAGATAACATTACAACAAGAAATGGGATGATAATCATTAACTTTTAAAGGAGTATGAACCTTAGGAATAATAGCAAAGAACGTATGATTAATATCCTTTAAAAGCTGACCGTTACTGAAAAAGTCACGAACCTCATTACAAAACATCATCAACAACAATATCCCATCCTTTTTTAAAGAAGGCGAATGTGAAACCATCCAGACCAAGAGCACGATCATCACCGATATCAAACATGGTAGCCTTAATCTCGTTATTAGAAACATCACGGACCATAGAATGAAACAACACATCCGAAACTTGTTTAGTGAACAGACCTTTTGTATCAAGAACATCACAATCCATGGAATCCCCAAGAACTGATCATAATGACCAACAAACATAGTAGGAACATCATTACCTGTAACATCAATATTATTTGAATCCTGAATGACATCAATCCGGCTACGATGGTTACCCGAATTCACATCACCCGCACCTAGTCAATCAAACTTAGCTTTTTGCTTCAAAAAACTTTCTTCATCCATATGAGCCTGATTAAACGCTTGAACATAGACCCCTTGTTCCTCCCTTAAGATCATATATAAGGGATTCAAATCAAGCGCTTGTTGAACCGCGTCCAATTCAACACGAAGTTTCTTGACTCGATCGTGTAGATTACCATGCTCGTGTAGAAGCTTGTGAAAAGGCTTCTTAAGAGCTTTCATTTTATACACCACCTGCAACATGTTGTGTCCATTAACGTTGGTTTCTCCTTTGATCAGGCACAACTTCTTAAATTTGAAATGAATAGACAGAAAATTGAAGAACTTGAATGACCTAGGCTTGTCGTGAACAATCGTAGGAATTCTTAAAATCATGGGCGAATGATCAGAAATTCTATATGGCTGGAACACGGCGTGAGCATCCAGAAATTCATCAATGAATTCTAGGTTGTGTTGGTGTAAAACCCGCATAAAATACCCATGAACAGTACAATACATGAAAACCCGATTTATTTAAAACTTTCCATTTATAATATCGATAGGTGTCACGAACATTAAATTACAAGTATTATGTATATAAATACACGACAAACAATTACGTATAATAATTAATGCATGACATGTAAAATACGAGCATACATGAATAATATTAAGTCATGAAAAACTTATGGTTTTGGTGTTTTGGGCTTCCTTGGCTGCGGCATAAAGAGAAGAGGGAGAGGGCTTGGCCCGACCCATTAACTATCCAAGTTGTAAAACAATTATATGTCACGAGATTAACACATAATATCTTTTCAACAAAATTAAACCAAAACCCTAACAAACCCTCTTTGACTACCGGTTTTGTCAAGAGCAAGGGAGGAGATATATAAGTTTTGATCTTGGGTAATCATGTGTTCGTGTTCAGGATTCAAACCTTTATTCATTCACGCATTGGTAATTTAATCAAACCCTTTTCTTTTTCAATTCATGTTTTATTATGGTTTAATTAAATTGTTTATTTACACATGATCAAGAATTTTAAAAACCATGTCAATGGTCGGGTTTGGTTGTGTTTTTGGTTCAGCCGCACTTAAACCGAGAGCCTCATGGCTCTCGGTGGCTGATTTAGTCCACCAGCCGAAACCCTAGTGGGTTCGGTGGTGTTGGTTTCTCGGACGGCAGCAACCAAGACCCCATAGGGGGAACTTGGTGAAATCAGTAGTAACCGAGACCATGTAGTGTCTCCGTAGGTCTTTAGACAGAAAACAGTGGGAACCGGCTTGTGCGGGTGGGTGTTTTGGCTCAGTAGGAGGAACCGGCTAGTGCCGGTGTGAACCATGGCCAACCTGTGGCAACCGACGCTGCAGCCACAGGCTGCTTAGCTGCCGGCCACACCACCATCCGGCGGCTGGGTAGTATTTTTTTTTTTTGGGTAAAGGGTTACCCCGGTAAATATATTAATCACAGATAAAAAATCAGTACAATGGAATGTGACAGAGTGTCACATTAACCTCAAGCTAAGCTTGAAAAACCAACAATTGCGACATGCCACAATTGAAATACAAGAACCAAAACAAAACCCGAAATACGACCTAAGAGGACCTAAGTCAAGTTACTACCATACACCCTAAACCCCGATGGCATATTCCACTTAGCTAACAACGACTTAACGTTCACCGTATTTTTAAACCGAAACGTAACAAGCTTCAATCGGACCGTAACCATAATCATGTCTCTTATGTCTTCCGGTTTCTTCTTAATATTTTTAAAAAGCCTGTTGTTCCTTTCACTCCATATATAATAAGTCGCAGCGGCAAGAAGAAGCCGACCAACAACACTAATCACATTACGTTTATTAGCTCTAGGTTGAAGCCATTCCACAATGTCATCCACGCACGGAGAAACAGATTCCATTCCAGCCAAACCTCGAACCATACACCATACCTGTGAAGCAAAAGCACAAGCAAAGAAGAGATGTTCGTGTGAATCCTGTTGGGCCTCACACAAAGGGCATACAAGTTGTGTAAGATCTACATTCGGACCAACATCCCATTGATGAAGCCTATCTTGCGTTTTAAGACATCGCCGCATAATTAACCAAACATGAAAGGCTTGACGAGGAATTGCATGAGAAAACCATACCACACGAAACCAACCAACAGTAGGACGTCTAACCCGAAGAACTTCCCACACCCTACTAACAGAAAAATCAGTCGTCATTCCGTTAGTATCCCGCCAGCAAGTGTCATCCTCTTTATCATCACGTAAATTAAGGGAGGGAAGCTGAGTCAAAATAGGAGCTTTAAGGAGCCAGCTTTGAGGGATCCTCCAAGTATCATGATTAACCATGTCCGCCACCGAATCATGAAGCGAAAATCCATCCCTATTGATATCCCTAGGAGAAAGATATCGATGTAACGGACTAAGAGTACACCAATGATCATGCCAGAACGACGTAGCTTGTCCATTCCCCACTTGCTTCCAAAAGAACGGTCTAATAGAGTCACGCATTTGGAGGATTTTTAACCAGCCCCAACTAGCATCCGGCTTAATTGACACGTCCCAGAACGATCTCCCCCTCAATTTATACATATGAATCCATCTAACCCAAAGAGACTCCTTATTCGATACAATGTTCCATATATGGGTAGTCATTAGGGCAATATTGAATAACTCCAGACTCCGTAACCCTAAACCACCCTCATTCATAGGGAGACAAATGTCCTCCCATGCTACTTTAGCTTTACCTCGTCTATAGTCTCCATTACACCAAAGAAACCCCCGAATCGCTTGATGGATATCATCAATAATACCCTTAGGAATTACCAGAACGGAGGCCCAGTAAACATGCATAGAAGACAAAACTGACTTACACAATTGCAGGCGACCCGCAAATGAGAGAAACTTGTTCTTCCAGTCCCTCACACGATTCTTAACTTTATCAACAAGGATCTTGCAATCCCTATTAAGAAGTCTAGATGAAATGAGAGGTACACCAAGATATTTTGTTGGTAAATTTCCTTCAACAAACGGCATCAGACTAAGGATCTCCAATTTCACGTGATTTAACACATTGCAAAAGAAGGCCGTGCTTTTAGGAATACTTGGAACTAGTTTGGTGGTTTTGTGACTCGGGTTCTGGGCTCGGGTACAAGTTATTTTGGCCAAGTTAATTTTATAATTTATTAATTAAATTAAATCTCTTCAAGTATTAATTAGTTTAATTAATTCATGACTTAGGTTATTTATTTAATTTTAATAATACATGTTATAACCCGAGTATTTATTTTAGTATAATTAAATTAAAAACCATGCTTAATTTAATTATTTTTATAAGGTAAAGTTTTATTAAATTATTCATGCCATATTATTAAATTAATAAACCATGCTTACATTATTAATTAATAATCAGTTTAACCTATAGTATTTGATTTAATAACTTTACTATTACTTATCATGATTTATAACTTATGACTAATAAGCACTAGCTTATACCTTTATACTTATTAATCCAGCTTATTTCTATTTATAGAAACTTTCTATTTTTGGAAACTTACTATTTTTGGAAACTTTTTATTTTTGGAAAATTACTATTTTTGGAAACTTTCTATTTTTGGAAACCTGCTATTTTTAGAAAGTTACTCATTTTTACAATACAAGTATAGTAATACAAGAATACATGAATTACATAATCAGAATACATGTAAAACATGAATAAATACAAGGTAACACTTAAAACAGTAAAACATGACAAGAACATATAAAATAAGCTAAGAACACACAGAACCAGTAACACACTCAGTAATCAGACAACTCATTCATGTCCCTTATTTATGTAGTATCCGTGAAGTCGGTGTAGATCGTTCGTCTTTCCATTCTAGCTTCACTACTGGACATAAGGTGCGAATATTCCGTCCTTTAGTACAGACATTTTCTTCCTTTATTAGGATTCCCCGTTTGCAGCCATCTGTTTCCCCAATTATTTTATATGTTTTGAATGCTTATGTTTTGTTTTAAATGCCTGAGCTATATATACATGCATGCCATGCCATCTAGTTATGGAGGTACCATTACCATAACACTTGAGGCACCAGTGTTATGACATCCCCACGATGGAGTGATTGCTCTTGGCGTCCCTTTCAGTTTTGGCCATTTATTTATACTATCATGTGGGGCGTATGGGTGCATCCTAGTTACATGTTTTACAGGATTTTCATGGTGAATGTGGTGTGTGCCTTGCATCCTTCATGAGGAGTTGATCCCTCCTACCCAGACCAGTATAATTAGAGGCAACCCCTCTAATTACATGATGAGGTCACCCCTCTAAGTATTCATACACGGTGATACCTCATGACCTATATGGGCTCTTGGCTAATTAATACAGTTTTCATATAAAAACATAAGTCTTTTCAAACTATAAAACCAGTTTTATAAACATGTACAAGGTTTTCTAGGACTTATACTTTTCCGCTGCGAATCAGTCTTTACTTATATTTCAGTCATTCATACCATGTTATATATCCGTTCACTGAGCCTATTGCTCAGCCGTTATTTTCCTTTCCATGTCCCAAAACGGCAGGTACCCAAGGACAGACTTGAGCATTTGGAGGACGTGCATAGGATGGAAGCAACCTTAGACTTCTTCTCCTTTTGCCTTCTTATACTTATGCTTGTTTGGACACTTGTTTTGTCCTTATCATTTCATTTACTTTATTTATGTTTTGGGATTATGTTTGGGAACCGATGTTTGATTCCGATTTTCCCTTTTGGTCATGTATGTTTTAGTACATATTATCTTGAATGCTTTGATGACACGCCATAAATACATGTAACGGTCCACTTATCAAAGTGGGATGTTACAATTATGGTATCAGAGACAAGGTTTCGACCTGTAGGCTCTAAAACTTGACCCGTGACTAGTAGGTAGTGTTGTTCCCTAACTTTATTCACTTCACCATGGTTGATTTGATTAATTAAGTATGAAAGAATAAAGAAAGAAGATGATTTATAGAGAGAGAGTAGAGAGAAGATGGAGAAACTAGGAGAATATTACATTATAAAATGAAAGCACCAACCCCCTAACATACTAAAAGGGTGCTTATATAGTCCACCCACATGTGAGCTTTCTATTGGACAATATTTGTTTTGGACCGGGCTTGAATAAATGCTTAGTACCTTGAAAGAGGCCTTTTAAGCTAGCCATCAAGTCCGTAATGTCACGACTATTTAACTTACTATTACAACGTTCTAATAAGTGTTACAATATAAACCTATGACTGAACATTCTTGTTTGACTCAATCTTTTGAGGCTAACAATCTCCCCCAATGTGAGGTCATTCCTCTTTGACATTTGGAGGTTTATGGAGATTACTAATATCGTCATAAATGAGTCTTGAACGTGTAATAGTAGTCTTGTTCCTTCATGCTGTGATCTTTGAGCCTTTGTCGTTGTCTTTTGACTTTGTCTTTAAACTTGAGATCTTCAAATTATCCTTGACTTGTCTTTGCCAACTTGCGATCTTGTGTCTTCATCCACATGCTGATACTTTGCACCATCTTGAAAGCTTGCTAACAATCTCCTCTGAAGAGAGGTCATTCCTCTACATTAATTGATAAAGAAGATTTTGATCATTAGAGTTGCGGAAGACTTTTGATTTCTTGATTGATGAATATGTCTTTGGGCATGAGTATGTGGTTTTGAATCTTTGACTTTGCTGAGTACACTGTAACACCGCCTTCTTTAGAAAAAACATAGACACGGATTGAATGGCTTTGACATTCGTCCTAAATCGGTAGCGTTTTACCTCCGGTCGGTGAAGACCGTTAGACGATATTAAATATCGTACCTGTGATTAGGTAGATTCAATTAAGAGTCTCCTTGACAGGGTTTTGCGGCTGTACTAGCTGTTCTCTTTACTCGACCATCTCAAAGCAAGACATTGTTGCTTTCCAGTTGACACAAGCTTGATCCATAAAGAATCTCGCAAGTCACCTACCGTAGCGCTGTTTGAGGTTGACGCTAGAAGGCTTTCCATTCATCACTGTGAATATTAATGAATATCACTCTGCATCTTATGGCAAGACCATAAAGATATTGCGTAGAAACCTGAAACGAGTTTGAATCGAAAAAGAAACAAACCACTGTTGCTTTTTAGTTTACACATGTTTAATTCATAAAGAATCTTACACATGACCTACTGCAGTGCTGTTTGATGTTAACACTAGAAGGATTTTCACTCATCATTATGAATACTTAGTAGTATCACTCTGAGTTTTCTAGCAATATCGCAAGGATATAGCGTAGGACTCTCTTTATCGTCATTCCGTGTGTCCTAACGAGATTTGATTGATCTCTTAGCTCTAGACTCGATTAGTGCACTTTTAGTGGTCGGAGGCTGGAGCAGATGCCACCTATTCAATATCAACTATCTCGGAGTGAGAAAGTCAATAGAAGTCGTGTTGATCTCCGTGACAATAAAATAAACTTCTTTTGAGAGAAGCCTGAGTCAGCTGGGAAAGGGTTGTGCATACATCACTGGGTCCATGATGTGTAGTCTTCATGATGTGTTGACCCGGTTTCTACCTAAGTTGTATGGATGGCTAATTTCGTTACACCCTTTATCCTTACATTTCTTTTTCATTCTTCAACCCCTTCAATGCTTACCAAGACATCATTACTAGCACCTTGTTGTGATTGTTCCAGTGCCAGCATCAGTAATTAGTTGGCATTTAGCTACGTTTACATTCTACTCCATCTTTCCTAAGGAATTCTAATAATCTATTGGATTTTCCTTGGGAAGATCCCTCTAATTCTGGTTGGATCATAGGAATTAAACGTAACCACCCTTTTGACACCAATAACGTCGTGGTTTAAAGATGTTGTGGGTATTTTATCGTAACCATAAGTGCTTGACTCTTTAGATCACATTTTAATCACATTTTCTCCCCCTATCTCAAATATATAAAATCGTTTGATATTAGAGATACCAAATTTGATTAAAATATATTGTAAAAAATAGTCTAGAAAATCTTCAGGAGAAAAATGTGTCTTAGTAGCATGAATTATTTTGAACTCTCCCCATCAAAAATTGATCCAATCGAATTGTCATTGTGAGGATGTGATCCACATTTCACTTTTTGGGGATAGGATTTGTTGAAAACATAATTTTTGAAAGATTTTGAATAATCATTGAAAAACTCTTGAAAAGATTGTGTTCAACCCTTTTTGAAAAATCACAAAATTCCAAATTAATGAGGAAATGGTTTTCCAAAAGCATAAACTTGAGTTCATAGACTTTGAATGTCTTGACGAATCCACTCAAGTGTAAGAAGATTTATCTTCTTTTGCTGAGGGTAAGAGCACTAAATCGTACACTCCCCCGTGAATATAAATCCGGGTTGTAATCTGAAAGTGATTACAAGCCATTGTGTTGAGCTCAAAACATTGAATGTTTTGTGACAAGCTCAACCCAAGATAAATTGTTCTACCCATTGTAGGAAAAATTATCCAAAGTAGACATTTTCCGTTATTAGAAATAGAAATGACATGTTTTGAAAAATATGTACAACTTTCATTCGAGCTTTATGTGCACACCCGTGTCTTTATTGAGCGACATTTCTAGGTACGTCCATATTATCGATGCTGAAAGACATGTAAAGAAGAATACTTTTGGATTTTCAAATATTTTTAATTTTGTATTTTGCTTTTTCATTAATATTTACATGTAGATGTTTGATTGATGAATCAAGCAGGCTTCTTTGCCAGAATCTCCAGTTCTGCTAGAGTCAAACATCTCATACCAATTTGCCTAACTAGATACGCAAACCTCTCTTTTGAAAGAGCTTTTGTAAACAAGTCAACTAATTGGTAATCAGTTCCAACAAAGTATAATTCAACGATACCCCTTTCAACTTGTTTCTTAATGAAGTGATATCTGACATCAATGTGTTTCGTGCGGGAATGGTGTACCGGATTGCAGGAGATGGCTATGGCGGACTTGAGTCACAATACATAGGTACTTTATCAAAGTGGAATCCATAATCCATGAGTTGTGTTCTCATCCAAAGAACCTGAGCACAACACGCAGATAGAGACACATACTCCGCTTCGGCTGATGACAGTGACGTGCAATCCTGCTTCTTGGAAGACCATCCCACGAGCTTATCTTGACCTAGAAATTGTGCACCACCAGAAGTAATTTTTCGTGTATCAAGACACCCTGCATGATCAGAATCTAAATATGTCGTTAGAAAGAAACCAGTTTCCCTCGGATTCCAGTGTCCCATGTGAATGGTATTCTTAAGGTATCGAAAGATCCATTTAACCTCCTTGAGGTGTTTTTCAGTGGGTCGTGCTTGATATCGTTCACAATAACACATAGCATGTGATATATCTGGTCTTCTTGCTGTTAAGTACATGAGGGAGCCGATCATGGAACGATATCTTGTTTGATCTATGGCATCTCCCTCCAAATCAGCATCTAGGGATGTGGTTGATAATGATGTCCCAACGGGGTTACATGAGGTCATACCATGCTTTTTGATTATCTTTTGACAATACTTAGCTTGGTTAATAAAGATACCACTTGGGGATTGGTAAACTTAAATTCCTAGAAAGAATTTTAGTTCGCCCATCATTACCATTTCAATTTTGTTGTGCATTACTTTTTCAAACCATTTTGAAAGTTTTGGGTTTTGACCCAAAAATAATGTCATCAACAAAAAATCTGCACAAGAAAAATATCATCCCCATATTTATAAGTGAACAAAGTTAGATCAACGGAATCTTTTGAGAAACCTTTATATACCAGAAATTTTGGGAACTCGTCATACCACGCCCTTGGAGCTTGCTTGAGTCCAAAAAGTGCTTTGTGGAGACGATACACCTTGTCAGGATAATGAGGATTGACGAATCCTTCCGGCTGTGTGACATAGACTTCTTCCTTCAAAGGACCGTTAAGCAACGCCGTCTTTACGTACATTTGATAGACGATGAATCTCTTATGTGCAGCATAAGCAAGGAAAATCCTGATCGCTTCCATATGAGCTACTGGTGCAAATGATTCTTCAAAATCAATACCCTCTTTCTGGCCATACCCTTTAGCCACTAGCCTAGATTTATTCTTGATGATCCTATTTTCTTCATCCATCTTGTTTTTCCAGATCCATCAAAGATTTAATGGTGTTACATCGTATGGTCTATCAACAAGTTCCCAGACTTTAAGTCTTTCAAATTGTTGAAGTTCATCCGTCATCGATTCAATCCAAGCGTGATCTGCCAAGGCTTCTTTGATATTTGTTGGTTCAGCTGTACTCACAGCGAGTGCGAACATACAAACATCACCATCGGTTTCTAGTTATCGTCTTGTACGAACAGGCTGTGAAGGGTTTCCAATTACTTGAACCAAAGGATGATCTCGGGTCCAATGATGTGTTGAAGGATGTCGTTGGTAAAATGTATGCATGTTTGACGGATCAACATGGCGAGTAGAGGACTCTCCACTTTCGTGTACTGGTGTACCGAATGGGTTGATAAAGGCGTCTTCGTCATTTAATGCATGGTCTGCTTGATTTGTGTTCTCTGGAGCAATGACAGTAGTTGTGGATGTTGTAGGATCGATTGTTGAAGAGATATTTGGAGGAGGTAAATCTACAACAACCCGTGTTGAAGTAGATGAAGTTGTATCCTTTTGTTGACGATGATCGGTATCATCATTCTTATCATGAGTGACAGCGGAAGACTTCGATACAACATGTTTCTCCCCCGTGAAATATTCATCATACATTGGTCCATATAACATTTCCAACTCTTCAATTGTAGTGTCGACTATCATATCTGCTCTTGGAACATTTCCTTGAACCAACATTAAACTTGACGATTCATTGTTGTGGTCTTGAGTTCCAAGTTCCGTGCGGTTGTGCACAGAAGTCTTTAGTCGTTGTGGATCGGGACTTAAACTGTTTTGTTCAAGTTCCATTTCTTGTAATTCATCAAATCTAATATGAATAGTCTCGACTATCAATTTTGTTCTCTTGTTGTAAACTCTATATCCCTTAGACTGAGTTGCATATCCCACTAGAATACATGCATCACCTTTCTCTTTCATCTTATCTAAGTTTTCATCATCTCGTATTATGTAACAAGTACATCAAAAAACGTGAAGGTGTTTGAGTGAAGGTTTTCGATCATGAATTATGTGATATGGTGTCTTTTCGTGTCTTGGAATAATTAAGGAACGATTTTTTGTGTAGCATGCGGTTGACACGGCTTCGGCCCAAAAGAATAGTGGAAGTTTTGAAGCGGATAATAATATTCGAGCAGCCTCAACTAAAGTGCGGTTTCGTCTTTCAACAACGCCGTTTTGTTCGGGTGTTCGAGAAATAGATGTTTCATGTTCAATTCCTTCGGCTTCAAAATAGTTATTCAGAGTTAAATTAAAAAATTATGTGCCTCTGTGAGTACGTACCACTTTTACTTGAGCTTGAAGACCACGTTGTATCAACTTAAGAAAGTTGATGATAACTTCGGGTGTTTCATCCTTGGACCTCAAGAAGTGAGTCCATGTGTACCTTGAGTAATCATCGACAATTACCATAATGTATTTCTTCCCATTGATACTTTGAACACGCATGGGACCACACAAATCTATATGAAGAAGATCTAATCGTCCTTTAGAGCTTGGTGTAGTCTTTGTCTTGAAACTACTTCGTTTAGCTTTACAAAGCTTACAAGAAGAGCAAAGATGATCTTTGATGAATTTCAAGCTTGGAAGGCCTCTCACAATATCTTTCTTGGAAAGCAAGTTGATGGTATCAAAATTTAGATGAGATAGACGTTGATTCCATAACCATGCCTGAGTCGTTGAAGCTTTAGCCATGAAGCAAATTGGAGTTGTAGAAGTTGTGTCTTGAAGTGAACTTGTGTAAAGATCTGTACCCTGTGAACCAGTGATTAAATCATTCCCATCATAATCACAAACAAAACATGTCTTCTTTCTGAAAGCAACCTCCAAATCTGCATCACAGAATTGACCAACCGAGAAAAGATTATGATTGAGCCCTTCGACGTAGTATACCCTTTTTATTGTGATATTCCCCTGAACCAAATCTCCATATCCTAGGACCGGTGCAAATTGATCATTTCCGAATCGGACCGTACCAAGGAAATTCTCCACGAAGTTAATTAGAAGCTTGAGATTCCCTGTCATGTGCTTGGTGCACCCGGAGTCCAGTATGAAGAGAATTATTTCGATCACCCGTAGAAGAATTAGAACACGATGGAGCATTTGCTAAATTTGAGGCACACTAACGCTCGCTGTCACTTTTTCTTTTCTAGCCTTAGGCACCCATTTATATCCTGGAGGACATTGACTAGCAAACCACCATTTCCGAGACTTGCTAGCAGACTCATATAATTCCCTAATTCTGCTTCTTGGGTCCTTAGTGGTGGAGTATGATGCAATAGTTTTCTTAGGGGGGGGGGAGGGTTGCACCAGAATGGTTTACTTTGTGTTTGGGTTTACTAGCACTAATAGGCATCGCAATTTGCTTCTTAGTTCTAGTATCTACGCCTTTGACATTATTCATAGCATACATAGAATGATTAGCATTAACAGCATATTTTCCACACTTTGCACAAACAAACTTAACATTCAAAGCATTCAAATCATTCAAATCGTCATTACATGCGACTGCAGACGTTTTATTCTTAGAAACATTCAAATTCCTAAAGTGGTCTTCTACTTTCTTCATCTTACCTTGACTCTTGTGTTTCCAGACCTTATCATTCAGTTGAGTGCTCTTAAGATGAGGTCGGCTAACACTAGCAGTGGGGACTACTCCTGTAGTAAAAGATACACGTCTATTAGTGTTTCTAGAAGTCTGAGGCGATTGACTGTCTTTTTTTTGTGGGTTTTGTGGCCAATCTATACATCCCTGGTTTGATCACATTTGTGCTTTGTGCTTGAATAACCGTTTTGGGACGAATATGTGGTAACCTATTCTTCCCGTCTGTCTTGGGGGAAACCCAGATGTTGTAAATGAAGAACTTGAGAAAGTTAAGGGTTTTCCCAAGACAGAAGGTTTAGTCGCCTTGTACGCATTGGGTTGTCTAGCAACGAGTTTCACAACTCTAGGTTCCATAATTTTCCCACCCATCTTAGCAACGAGTTTCTTTAACTCTTCTATTGCTATGTATTTTTCTTGTAACTGAGCTTTCAAATCTGTAATGTCGAGACTTTTTTGTTTAGTAATCGACATGACTCAGATAATTTTACTTCCAAAGGTGTATCATTTGAAAAGCTGCCAACTTTGTTTTGTAAAGCAAGTTCGAGTGAATGACAATTTTTTTGAAGATAATCATATCTATGTTGAATTAACAAAAACTCTTTTTGGTTAACTTTATTCAAAAGCTTAGTTTCAAGACGTTCACACTCTTTGACTTTATCAAGATATTTGCATGCAACATCAGAATATTCATCTATATCAACACATGATGTAACGTAAACACACATAACATCTTTTGAGAGGCATTCTTGCAAGAGTATATCATATGCTATAGAAAATTCATCTCTTTCAGGTTGATGGTCGTCAATTTCTTTTTCAAGAGATTCCACATATTTCAAATCGTCAAACATTTCTTGCTCAGTTAACGTTTCAAATTCCAAAGCATGTTTCTTTGTTCTTTCCGCAAAAGGAATCAAAATATTTTTCACAAGCATAGTTATATCGTGGGGAATTTCTTTATCACCTTTCAAAAGTTCACGTTTTTTCCAGTCATCGTCAACAACCTTTTTGAAATTTTCAATGTTACTCTTAAGAATACTAAGTGCTTGCTTCCTCTTGCTGATAGAAGCTTGATGCGGCAAGTACCTAATATATTTTGAAACATTAGTTTTCTTAGTGGCAAAAACTTGTCTCCATTTAATTCTTATTTGTGCACATTCAAAAAATATTTTCTCACGAGACTTCTGTTTTTGTGGTTTGAAAATTTCATAAAGACTATTTTCATAGGCATAATTATATGGTTTCACAGAGTCTGTATTCACTGGTGATCTACTCTCCTCTTCAAAAGTTAGTGATTCATCACTATCGGGTCTAACAAGAAGACAATCAAGGTCGGTCTATTGGGACTCCTCAAGATATAGGCGTTGATTTTCAGATTGAGCTTGCTCAAGGTACTTAGGACTAGCAAAACTAGCTTTACCTTTGAACAACGAACGAGGTGCCAACATTATCATGGTTTGAATAGATTGATTTGTTTTATAAACACTTTTCTGATAAAATCAGTTTACATTTCAAGTTCCACGACTTTGTCAATATCTTTAGCTTGTTTAGTTTTGAAAACTTTTTGCAAGTTAGCAACCTCTTCCGTCTTCGCAGTGACTAGTTTGGTTTTATCCTCTTGAAAAATCCAATCGTTTGAGTTAGCTCATTCACCTTAGTGGTAGCAAGATACGTTTTGTGTCGTTCAGTACTTAAAGAGGTGTTATAATTACGTTTCTCTTGTTCTAAAAGCTTAAGAGTTTTGTTGTATTTAGTTTCAAAAACATCCTTAACAATAGTAATGACACCCCCTTTGTACCTAGCAAGCTCTTTGTCTTTTTGAATAAGCTCAGCTCTGCAGCTTGCAAGAAGCTCACTAAATTTTATAACTGCAGCTTTGTTTTCTTCAAAATTTTGAGTGAGCCTAGAGTTTGCCTTTTAATTGCTTTTGTCTCTTTCTAGTTTCTTTGGCATCTTTTTGTAAAGTGGCAATTAAATTAGCAAGCATAATATGCTCCTCATCATCATCATACTCATTTGCATGTTGATCATCCTCAGACTCATTATTGCACATGTCTGATGAATCAGGTGTGGTATTGCTATCAACCGTTTCCGTCATATAGGTTTCAGTAATGGCTTTGGGTAGCTCACAATGCTCATGAATATTACCAAACACATTATATTCCTCTTCACTGTGTACCTTATCGAGTGGCTCGGTATCAAAGATAGGACCATTGTCATCTTCAATGACTGTGAGAAATTCTTCAACCTCTGTCATGTACGAGTAATGTGCTTCAAGTTCTTGGTCGGAGGCTTCACCATCAGTGTCATCAAGCATTGCTCCTTCCTCAGTCGACAATTTAACCCCAACTTCCATCTTTTTACATAGGAGCATCTTTTCCTTATGATAACCAGAGTCCCTAACCCGTTTCGGCTTCCTGCATTACTTTGTCATATGCCCATAACCTTGGCAATTAAAACACCGAATCCTACTTTGCTGAACCACTTGCGTTCCAACAGTTTCCCTATTCCCAGCAACAGTAGCAATCCTCCAAGTATCATACTTAGCACTTTGTCGATCATACCGTGCAGAACCCTCAACATGTGTTAGATTTCGTCGATCATACCTTCGAGGACTCTCAACATATTGGTTCCTTGTGTTAGAATGATGTTCAAAGATTGTTGTTGGTGGGTTTGAAGATTTTCTTGTAGGTCTTCATAATGAAAGCAATTTGTTGGTTCATCTCCCTATCCTTCTGAGCTTGTTCTTCATCACTGTCCTCTTCAGATTATGGCTCAGATGATGGTGATGGTGCTCTTGGTTCTTCTTCTCGTGATCTTGTGGGAGCTGAAGACTTGGATGAAGTTGAGTATCTTGGTGAGGAGGATGGAGTGGAGTATCTTGGTGAGGATGATGGAGTGGAGTATCTTGGAACACGAGATCAATGATCTTGGACGTGTTGAGTGGTAGACACCAAAGCAAGTGGATTAGCAGTCTTTGCTACCCGTTCAGCTCGAAGTTCATTTGCCTCATTCTGAAATTGTTTCAAAATTTCAAAGAGTGTGTGATAGTTGACCTCGTCTAACTTATTCTGTTGTTTCACCAAAGTTATAAATCGTGTCCACTCTGGTTGAAGTTGCTGTAGAAATTGCACATTGACTTGCATGGTGGAGACTTCCAAGTTGTTTCTTGTCATGTAATTCATTATCTTGTAGAATCTTGAGTAATATGAATCAATTAATTCCCCATCCAATGAAGTAAACTTATCAAAGTTCCAAAACAAGTTGGTTTTGACATCTTGTTTGTTTAGTGATTCTCCTTGTTGCAGACGTTCAATGGCAAACCACATTTCTTTTGCAACAGAGCACACATCAACCATTGAGTAAATATCATCCCCAACCCCACTTAGAATCAGATAGATTGCTTCCTTCTCTGCATCAATCCAAGCATCTCTTTCGAAGTATTCTCATATGTTTCTTTAATAGTCTGCTCATCGGCACCTGTTGTCGTGTCGATTGTTGGAGTTGCAGGAATGGTGATTGTAGTGAGAGTATATGGTCCTTCTTTGATGGAACATCGGAGAAGAGCACCATTTGGTCTTGTATCAAGATATCGAAGAAATCGTGATTGCCATTGTGCATATCGACCAGTCACGAGCATTGGTGGTCTCTCTTTATTACCCGCTACCATGATGTTGTTGTTCGTCACACGATACTCTATAGTAGAATCCATTGCTATAAACTCAAAAATGTCGAAGTGAATACGGATTTTACGTAGATGTGTTATGATTGTTGTTGTCGAAGAAAAAAAATGTTAAAATCCCCTAAAAGGATCTTCACAAGAAACAAAAAATTCTAAGGCCAATGACATACGATTTTCAACTTTCGGAATGTGTGTATTATTCCGAAAATGAAAAATGAAAACTGTAAGGACTTTCGAAATTTAATATATTACTTTAATAACTTTCGCAATATCAGACTTAATAACTTTCGGGATAAATGCAAGCTTAATAACTTTTGGAATATTGAAAGTGTAACATTCGGAATATTGGAAGAGTAACTTTCGGAATATCGATATATTGGAAGTGTAACTTTCGGAATATTGAAAGAGTAACTTTCGGAATATTGGAAGTGTAACTTTCGGAATATTGATGATTAATGTTACTTCCAAATAGTACCAAGATGCTACTTTCCGAATAGTACCAAGATGCTACTTTCTGAATAATGAAGTTCCCACTTTTGGAATAAATGAAGTTTCACGTATTACTTTCGCAATAAGTAGCTTATTACTTTCAGAATATGATCCTAAATACTTAACCTACGGAATAAGTAACTTATTACTTTCGCAATATTTAACTTATCCACTTTCGCAATAACTCTACATCCTAGCAAACCATGTTCGGAATATGACTTTTTTTTCCGAAAGAATGAGAACACCCGATCTAAATCACTGTTCTTCAAACAACACCAAAATCAATCCAAACGCCCCAAAATCTTGTAATTTTAACCACAATAACTAACCCAAATCCCTACCAAAACTATGTAGGAGATTTATATCAAGATTTAGATCCCGAAAAATAAAAAAAGATCAATCCGAGATGATTTTGATGTTTAAATCATATGAACCAAATCAAATAACAACAACCAATCACAAATCTACCCCGTGGCCATTGATACCAGTTGGTTTTCCCTAACTTTATTCACTTCACCATGGTTGATTTGATTAATTAAGCATGAAAGAAGAAAGAAAGAAGATGATTTCTAGAGAGATAAAGTAGAGAGAGAGTAGAGAGAAGATGGAGAAACTAGGAGAATATTATATTAGAAAATGAAAGCACCAACCATCCTAACATGCTAGGAGGGTGCTTATATAGTCCACCCACATGTGGTCTTTCTATTGGACTATATTTGTTTTGGGCCGGGCTTGAATAAATGTTTAGTACATTGAAAGAGGCCTTAAGCTAGCCATCAAGCCTGTAATGTCACGACTATTTACCTTACTATTACAACGTTCTAATAAGTGTTACAATATAAACCTATGATCGAACATTCTTGTTTAACTCAATATTTTGAGGCTAACAGGTAGTCACCAGGATCTTCCTAAGCCGACGTTTGTCATTCCACGTATTGACAATTTCAGAACCTTATTGTCTTTAACCATGATGTTTTTCGCTCGGATTTGTTTTACTAATATGGATTGATCAATACTCATCCATACTTAGTTACATGTCATTGTTTTATGCATGATGTTTTCTTTGTAAATTTTTGACTAATATGGGCTGAAGCATAGTAGTTCATACTTAGTCACACGTTTTCTGTTAAGTTTTTGACAGTTGATTTCCATTTATTTATTTTCATGTATTATTGTTGCAGGTATTTTGACTAAGTAATGGTTGGTACATGACTGGTCATATTTACTCGCATGTGCTTTTCACTCGAATTTTGTTTTGGTGAACCGACCCATAGGCGTTCACCTTTGCTCGTGTCAATTTTGTTTTGGTGAACCGACCCATAGGCATTCACTTTTAATCATGTCAATTTTGTTTTGTGAACCGACCCATATGCGTTCACCCTTACTCATGTCAATCTTGCTTTATGAACCGACCCATAGTCGTCCACACCAGCGATTTTTAGACTTCATTTGATTATAGTGATATTTCTTTCATGTCCCCTAATTAATTGTTATGTATCTTTATGTCAATTTTGTTTTCATACTTTCATGGTTGACTCGTTTTGATGTTGATTATGTTCTCATGCTCCTTTATAGTAACTTGTTCCATGTTTCTTCGTGTTAGTTTTGTTTCATGTTAGACATTGATGGATTGTATTTAATCGTGCTTTCATGATAGTCATGGTTGGTTTTCATTAATCATGTTCTCATGTCGGCAATCATTCGATTCCGTTTAATCATGCTTTTGTGCTAAACTGGATGTATGTCTACGCTAAATTAGCAAGGCTATTACGTTGTCTTATTCAATTTGGTTTTAATCGTTTAATCTTTTATCTTCCTCTGGCCATGTCAGATGGTTGACACCGTATCGATCATCTCATGTGAATTCCATGTGTACTTCATGTACCATATTCTAGATGTATTCCAGTTACCGCACTCTATGTGTATTAAAAATCGATTTTCAATTATCTCAGATGTTTGCCACTTATCAATGTTGCTCAAGAGATGATGTAGCTCGCAGCTTGGAGATTCTATAAAACCAGGACGAAGGCGATATATCAAAGCAACCAGACTAGAATTTATACTTCATTCGCCAGACGTTACCATTTAATTCTATGTCTTTATCCCCTCAGTTATATGTCACACGCTATCCAGTTGTCTTTTCCAGCATATGAGTGAGAACCGGTACCAGTCGACAGTCAGCTGAATAGTTACATGAATCACCGTCATGATAATGACCGTCATGGAACTGACAGACAAGGAGGTAGTGACAACTACCGTGACAGCAAATACTCTGGCAATAACGACAAAAGCTCCGGTAACGGACGTGGTCAGAAATACAAAGGGTCAGCAGTCCAACCGATCCGCCAATTATGGCATGATAACCTAAGAGTTTCAATTTTATTCGTTTCACACCTCGAGACACATGTCAAGACATCAGTCAAGACACACGTCTCACGTATATTTTCTGAAGACACATGTCAAGACATCAGTCAAGACACATGTCATAAGCATATTTTCTCAAGACACGAGTCAAGACACATGACTCACGTCTATCTTCTGAAACAACCCTAAGAAATTCAGGGTACCCTCCAAGGGGTATATTCATTTTGTTGTGCCATGTATTAATCAGGCCACAAGAATCTAAGTACCATCACCGGCGTATTATTCGCGTTTGGACACGCAAGATTCGTTCCACGTGAGACAAGAAAAACACATTTAGTGAGATCTGTCACATTTGCTTCATGACACTTTCATTTCTTGATTTCATATTTCATATATCCATGACCATGAAGGACGTCATTCGTATCACCCATGTATACGAAGGTTTTCCATTTCAGTCTAATGATAAGATCCAATCTGCTAACGCATTTCCCTCGGGCAGGCGCGATTTAGATATGATTCTGATTATGGACTAGGAACAACACACATCGCTGCGATTGGTCGCCATTCATATCAGATTAGGTACAACAATGTTCAGGCTTCTGAATATATTCAACATGGTTTTCCATCAGGAAAATCTGTGCAAATTATTTATGCTTTACAAGCACGTGTTTGTTATCCTATGGCTGCGAAGATTTTCCAGCTATCAGTTATGACACGACTTCTGAAGTTCCTTTTATTCTTAATCTGCCGATTATCTCATAGTTTTCCCTGATATATTTCAGAAGGACCTTCGAGTATACTTTCTATCTACAAGGTGGGACTTAACATTGAACATGTTAGGAAGCAGATCCAGTTTCCAAGACATTTCGTTGCATGGATTCCTTGAGCTAAAGGAGTTAGTGGATCAGCTACAAGGATTCTTGAACAAAGTTCATTCGCCAGGTGCATCACCATGGTATGCACCAGTTCTGTTTATTAAGGGTAAGGACAGTAACATGAGATTATGTGTCGACTATCGTCGATGTAAGTAAATCACCATTCGTGACCGTTATTCCCCTCCATGTATTGACAACGTGTTCTATCGACTACAGGGTGCCAAGCACTTTTCCCAGATCGATTATAATCATGCTGCCAATAGTGGTGAGTGAAAGAGCAGGACATTTCCATGACTGCTATTCCCACACGAAATGGTCATGCTAAATTCATGATTTTGTTTTAGTCTCACGAGTGCTCCAGCAGCATTTATGGACTTGATGGATGGAGTTACCCCCATGAACTCATAATCAAATTCGTTATTGTTCTCATCGATGTCGACCTAACCTTATCTAAGTCTAGAGAAGAGCATGAAGATCATATTTGCACTATGTTGCAGATTCTACGACAGAAGAAATTTTACTCTGAAATTTTCCAGTATGAAGTCTGGTTGATTACACTGACACGCTGAATCACATTGATTCTCACGGTTAATCTTACCATGACTCAGCGTACGCGTAAAGGAGATAACCCTACACTATATTAGGTGTTTCATAGAATCCTACGCTAATAGAAGCCTAATTTCAGAGACTCATAGTTTTCCAAACTTCTATATATCCGGTTTCTACGAAGCAAGATACAGTTACGTCCATATCTAAGTACCTGACATACCAGCAGGCAAAGATAGGACACCAACAGACTAATAGCTATTTCTACCATTTGGAACAGTGAACGGAGAAGGGATAAGATCTCCATGGAATTTGTCACCGGACTACCTCAGGCTCAGAGGAAGCATGATGCTATCTGAGTTGTTTTCAACATGGTGACCAAGTGTGCATATCCATTCCATCTGCATGGATTTCATAGTTAACAGAATTTGTGATACTTTCCAACCAAAGATCGTAGGATCACTTGGCACTCTTTCAGTTTCAAATTAGATAAAGGTTCACGTTCGTATTCATTATTACGTTCACATCCTTGTTCGATTCTTCGATTTGCTTCCATACTCATGTTCATGACACTGTTCATGTTCATGATCGTATCCTAGCTTACGATTTACGTTTCACTTTTTGTTTTGGAAAGTTTTGCAGGAAGCTTGGGAGACCAAACTTAAGTTTAATAAACGTTCCATCCTTAACCAGACGTTTCACGTCACATTTCACGTCACATATCACGTCTCACCTCATATCGTTTGGCGACACCTCCTCAGTTATCTCATGTTCATGATATGTTTCACATATCATGTTCATTCCACGTTTCTCATATCACGTTCACGATATGTGGCACGTATCATCGTCCACCCTATGTTTTTCATATTACATTCACCATAACTCCACGTATCACGTTCACATTTGTTCATTTATCACGTTCACAATTGTTCACGTACTACGTTTCAGTATGGTTTGCGCATCGTTGCTCAGACATTTTTAATGTCAGTTATTCCGGGATATTTTACATCATAACGTTTCACTCACGTTAATTCTTATCCACTCGATCAGATTCATGAGGAACTATCTTACATTGACGAACCATAAACTTTTATGTATCGTCAGGTAAGGGTCATGAAGATCAGGATTGCTACTTCGTCAAGATCTTGTAGAGGAACCGTTCCAGGAGGGACGACACTTAGAACGGAGGAGTCCATCCGGACTTTCTATCCTCTTTTCCATCCATAAGTCAGATATGTTCTTTTCAGTCACATCACGTTCCAGGTTCCTACAGTCATGTTATGTCCATGTCCTCCCCAGATTACCGTATCTCTAATTCGATGACGAATTATTCTTTTTAGAGGGGAAGAGTTGTAAAACCCGCATAAAATACCCATGAACAGTACAATACATGAATACCTGATTTATTTAAAACTTTCCATTTATAATATCGACACGTGTCACGAACATTAAATTACAAGTATTATGTATATTATAAATACACGAGAGAAAATTATGTATAATAATTAATGCATGACATGTAAAACACGAGCGTACATGAATAATATTAAGTCATGAAAAACTTATGGTTTAGGTGTTTTGGGCTTCCTTGGCCGCGGCATAAAGAGAAGAGGGAGGGGGCTTGGCCCGGCCTATTAACTATCCAAGTTGTAAAACAATTATATGCTAGGAGATTAACACATAATATCTTTTCAACAAAATTAAACCAAAACCCTAGCAAACCCTCTTTGGCAGCCGGTTTTGTCAAGAACAAGGGATGAGATTTATGAGTTTTGATCTTGGGTAATCACGTGTTCGTGTTTGGGATTCAAACCTTTATTCACTCACACATTGGTAATTTAATCAAACCCTTTTCTTTTTCAATTCATGTTTTATTATGGTTTAATTAAATTGTTTATTTACACATGATCAAGAATGTTAAGAACCATGTCAATGGTCGGGTTTGGTTGTGTTTTTTGTTCGGCCGCACCTAAACCGAGAGCCTCATGGCTCTTGGTGGCTGATTTAGTCCACCAGCCGAAACCCTAGTGGGTTCGATGGTGTTGGTTTCTCGGACGGTAGCAACCAAGACCCCACAGGGGGGAACTTGGTGAAATCAGTGGCAACCGAGACCATGTAAGGTCTCGGTGGGTCTTTAGGCAGAAAACAGTGGGAATCGGCTTGTGCTGGTGGATGTTTTGGCTCAGCAGGGGGAACCGGCTAGTACTGGTGTGAGCCATGGCTAACCAGTGGCAATCAACGGCTGCAGCCACAGGCTGCTTAGTCGTCGGCCAGACCACCAGCCGCCGGCTGGGTAGTGTTTGGTTCGATTGTTTTGTGACGCGGGTTTAGGGCTCGGGTACAAGTTATGTTGGCCAAGTTAATTTTATAATTTATTAATTAAATTAATTCTCTTCAAGTATTAATTTGTTTAATTAAATGACTTAGGTTATTTATTTAATTTAAATAATACATGTTATAACCCGAGTATTTAATTTAGTATAATTAAATTAAAAACCATGTTTAATTTAATTATTTTTATAAGGTAAAGTTTTATTAAATTATTCATGCCATATTATTAAATTAATAAACCATGCTTTCATTATTAATTAATAATCAGTTTAACCTATAGTATTTATTTTAATAACTCTACTATTACTTATCATGATTTATAACTTATGACTAATAAGCACTAACTTATACCTTTATACTTATTAATCTAGCTTATTTCTATTTATAGAAACTTTCTATTTTTGGAAATTTACTATTTTTGGAAACATTTTATTTTTGAAAACTTACTATTTTTGGAAACTTTCTATTTTCAAAAACCTGCTATTTTTTACTCATTATTACAATACAAGTATAGTAATACAAGAATACATGAATTACATAATCAGAATACATGTAAAACATGAATAAATACAAGGTAACACTTAAAACAGTAAAACATGACAAGAACATATAAAATAAGCTAAGAACACACAAAACCAGTAACACACTCAATAATCAGACAACTCAATCATGTCCCTTATTTATGTAGTATCCGCGAAGTCGGTGTAGATCGTCCGTCTTTCCATTATAGCTTCACTACTGGACATAAGGTATGGATATTCCGCCCTTCACTATGGACATTTTCTTCCTTTATTAGGATTCCCCGTTTGCAGCCATCTGTTTCCCTAGTTATTTTATATGTTTTGAATGCTTATGTTTTGTTTTAAATGCATGAGCTATATATACATGCACGTCATCTAGTTATGGAGGTACCATAACCATAACACGAGAGGCACCAGTGTTATGACTTCCCCATGACGGAGTGATTGCTCGTGGCGTCCCTTTCAGTTTTAGCCATATATTCATACTATCATGTGGGGCGTATGGGTGCATCCTAGTTACATTTTTTACAGGATTTTCATCGTGAATGTGGTGTGTGCCTTGCATCCTTCACAAGGAGTTGATCCCTCCTACCCAGACCAGTATAATTAGAGGCAACGCCTCTAATTTCATGATGAGGTCACCCCTCTATATATTCATGCACAGTGACACCTCATGACCTATATGGGATCTTGGCTAATTAAAATACAGTTTTCATATAAAAACATAAGTCTTTTCAAAATATAAAACTAGTTTTATAAACATGTACCAGGTTTTCCAGGACTTATACTTTTCCGCTGCTAATCATTCTTTACTTATATTTCAGTCATTCATACCATGTTATATATCTGTTCACTGAGCGTATTGCTCAGCCTTTATTTTCCTTTCCATGTCCCAAAACAGCAGGTACCCAAGGACAGACTTGGACGTACATAGGATGGAAGCAGCCTTAGACTTCTTCTCCTTTTACCTTCTTATACTTATGCTTGTTTGGACACTTATTTTGTCCTTCTCATTTCATTTACTTTATTTTTGTTTTGGGCTTGTTTGGGAATTGTGATAACCCGAACCCGATGTCATTTTTTATTATATTTTACGTATATTTTTGAAATTTTTGACGAGATTGGATGTCGTGATGTTTGGTGATTTGAGTTGAAAGAATGTTGAAAGTCTTATTTTTACATTTTGACGAGTTACGAGGATTATTAGTGATCGCGATATCAACGGATGCCCAAAATTTTAAGTTTTATTTTTAATCATGTCGATGTTTGATATTTTGACGTTTTTATTTTTAATTGCGTATTAAGTCATGCCGGGACTATATTATATCATATTTTGTGTGCGTTTTAAGTTATGAGAAGTATTTTTATGAAACCCGAGACCCGTAAATATTTTCAAAATTGGCTAATAGTCATTTCCCACTTTTTAAACAAGTATTTGCACTTTGGTTCAAAAGAATCAACAATTGGCAAAAACTACCCTAAACTTCCACCATATAAAATGAAAAGTTATAACCAAAAACACATAGAAACATCCACTAACAAAAAAAATCTCTCTCTCTCTTGTCCCTCTCCCCTTGCCGTCACCCTCTCAAACCAAAAACCCTTGATCATCTCAAAATCTAGCTTGAATATAACAAAACTCAGACAAGACCCATCTTAGTTTGATCTCTTCATCATATTGGTATGAAATTTTACAACATGCAAGAATTTTTTTTTAAAAATCATTTTTCTTGAAAAAACTTATGTTTTGATCTATTATATTGATTGTATGTAGGTGTTTATGGTGTTATATTTGATTTTTAGTTGCATGTAAGATTTTTGAAATGGGTTTTTATTAATTTTGATCATGCAAGTGAAAATAGGTTATAAGGATTGAAAAGAATGATATTAGGGTGATATTAGGAGCATAGATATTGATAAAATGGGTTAAGAATGTGATCTTATGATTTTTAAAAGTGTAATTTAGACCAGCAGCTTTAAGGCTAATTTTGGAAAACTTAAGATTAAAAATAAGTTGAGATGATTAGATATTGTTGTAAAGAATTTCATAAGCTTCGATTTGGTATAAATTAGAGCTTCTAACTCCAAACGAGGAAGAAGTTATGATAGATTGATTATTCGTGTACCGGGAGGCGAGTATTGACACAATACGAAATTGTTGTCGATATTTGGATCAAATCTCGGGGACTATAAAATGAGTTTTTGAAAATGGTTAAAGGCTGTTCATGAGTTCTAAACTTAGGATATTGAGTCTGTTTTTCAACCCAAGTGTCGGTTTTATAAATGGAATAGTTTATAAAGGTTAAAATGGTGTTGTAAGTTAAAGACGTAAAACTGTCCGGATTTTATAATTTAAAGATGTGTCGGGCAGAAGGTCTTAGAAGTAAAAACTTTTGATAAAATTTTTGGAGGACTTTCTATATATAGTAAGTGAGTTGCTCAGGTAGTATCATAAGTTTTTGATGTTTTTAAGTAGGGGAAAACAGTTTGGACATTTAGTATATACCAACAGATTTTTAATAGAAGTATTATATAATAAAGTAAAGGTGTACAATAAATATATATACTAGAAACACTTGAATGGAAAATTGTGTGAGTTTAGTTTTGGTTTTGAATTATTAATTTGATTTTATTAAGTATAAAATATTACTTGAATGTATTATTAAAGGTGCGTGTTTTATTTGATAGATTGTGATTTTCGTGTTCGATGGGCATCGTCAATCGTTGAAAGTCGTCTTACTATTGCTATTACTCAAGGCGAGTATATAGCCTCTCTTTATACTTGTTTTTGATGATTTTAAACCCGCGAGGGGGACACATGCTATTTGAAATAAAATGAACACATGTCATGAATGATTGTTGGATCCGAATGTTGCCTAATGTTGTCTGATGTTGCCTTGAATTGTATTAGTACCTAAGTTGCAGAAGTCCCTAAATTCATGAACAATTAACTATGTTCTGACTCTTTGTTGGGAGTTGGGAATAACCGCTTGTTTAAATGATAGTACTATTGGGTTGACGACCCTATCTGAGACCAGGGCTTTACGTTGAGTAACCTCTAGGAAAGATAATTTACCAGAATGAGAATCAGTGATATATAAATTGCAACTAATACCAAAGTAGGGGCAGTAGAATTCATATAGTCATGTTGGCTTTAGGCGTGGGTGACTAATTTAATGGGTTGGTGTCATGATTATATGGCCACAATGCTATTATAATGATTATGATTGATTTTTCCTGTGTGTTCAAATGTGTTTTGTTAAACCTATAGACTCACTCAACATTATTGTTGATTTGTTTAAGCATGTATTTCAGGTAATCTGAAGCGTTAATGATGGAGCTTGCGTGGGAAGGCTACAGTGGCGCTTTTATAATTGTGTGGTCTAAAACGGATTTCTCTCCCTAATATTATAAAATAATATCTTCTGACGTTGTATGAATATAAAAACTGTTTTATGTGATACTATAACTTGGTAAAAAGGTTTATTGATTGGTTCAAATCTTTGGGGGACCGAAACGCTACTCTGATATTTATAAAATCATTTTATTGGGATTGAAGGTTTTAGACAAAAGGCAGGTTTATTTTATCTTATATTTTAAACGTCTCATTTTGAGGTCGTTCGATATACCTTGTGTGATGATTTTTGTGTTTAACACCCAAATGTGTATTTCCGCTGCGCAATGTAATTTGGGGGTGTTAAAGATTGGTAATCAGAGCTGCAAGTTATAGAGAACTAGGTCGATTTTGAAAATGTCCTAAACTATAACTTTGGTGTCGAAAATATTTTATAAAAGCAACGCAACTTCTCCGCAAGGCTCCGTTAAGATTATTTTATTTATACTTTATATTATAGATGTATCCCTCAAAATGTTATGACTCCTGAGTATTTATTAGGTAAATACTATGATAAGGTATTGGAATTAATGAAAGTACGCTGAGTGCTTTTCTTCATAATTTCTTTTTGTGAGGATTGCATAATTATCATTTGCATTGCATTGCATACATATATTGGCATACGTATAACATTTGCATTTTCATGACCATGCATAGCATATATAATTTCGAATAATGACCTTATGTATTCTTGAATTTTCTGTGATTGCAGAAAATGGCCGATGTACCACCTAGTAGCAGTAGGGATGGATATGATGTGGCCAAACCAGGGATTCTGTTTCTATGGGGTAATCGTAAGAATACTGGTGGGTGGATAAATGAGGAGGATAATAAGAATGACTGTGTGGAATCTGAGAGTGATAATCTGAAGACTGAGAGCGAGATTAGGAAGACTGAGATTAGGGCTAAAGTGAGAAGCTATGGTACTGATTTTAGGATGTTTCTTGAGGAGAAATCTAGGCTAGACAAGTTGAGTGATTGGGAAGCCCACCTTAGGCTATTTCTTGGTTAGAGTTGGAATTTTCAAGATGATTAGGAATACGCTGATTCTCATCACATGAGAAGTCCGCCGTGCCGTGGTGCGTTTCTGAAGTATGGAGGAGAGGAGCCGCCGTGCTATGGACCAGATTGGAAGTGCAAGCTGGATGTGGATGAGGAAGAAATCGTTGCTAGTCAAGTTAGAGAAAATGATGAGCCATATCCTATGGAGTGATCACTTGATGGATTTTTCTTGTATTTTATTTCTATGTACTTGTTGTATTGTATTTGGATTTATTTAGACTTATGATGTGGTATTGTGGTGGAACATGTTGTCTCCTAGGTTGATAGGGTGAATGGTTGTGGTGACAGATCTTGTCACAAATTTTGTCGAATTCTACTGATGCAATCTATTTTACCCTTTATTATCTATGATGTGTCCTTATTATTTTCTTTTGTGAGTTGATTGGTGAATTTAGGCAGTATTGTGTTGTTTGTACACGTATTATCCATGTTATATCTTGATAAAGAGATCCATCTTTCTATCTTGATGTGTATACTTTGCATGTTCCTTTCATCTATGATAACAGTGAAAAGAATTGAGTGAGACATTTTCTGTCACTAGTGGATCTCCACGTGACTAAGTTTCTTGAAATATGTCTCAAGAATTAACAACCGTTAGGGTAGACTCTATGATTAAGGAAATAATCGCTAGGGTGCTTGAAGCTGATCGTGTTGCAAGGAATCAAGGTGCCGAGACTGAAGGTGCTGTTGTTCCAGTTGGAAATGCTGCTGTAATTCTGCGAGATCTTATGGAATGTCCGTATGCTAGATTCATAAGATTGAGAAGGAATGTCGTGAAGAGTATCTCATGATACTAATGGTGTTTGGAAATGTAAAAATAGATGGATAATTTTGAGTAGCTGATGGATATATCGTAATAGTAGTAGTAATTTGGAAATATACAAATGGACGAACGAAATAGAGAATAGTTCTAAAGTTGGTGCTTGTTTAAGAGTAAGTGAGGTGTAAAAGAGAAAAAGGACGGTATTGTTGAGAATAACAATAGGAAATGAAAATTTGATCCCTTTAATAGAAAATAAATCCGGAATCAACGGTCTAAGAAAAGGAAGAATGGTGTTAGTGCTTCTACTGTAAACCAAGGAAGCAATAACAATATGAAGTGTAAGCGGTGTACATTGTACCATATAGGTAATCGTCTTGCTACTTATGACAAGTATGGTATTGCTTGATACTGAATGTAGGATAAGAAATGTGGTTATAGGAATTAGTATTCCTAGAATAGTGATATGTTTTCATTGTGGTAAAGAAGAGTATAAATAGAGAAACTGTTCAGATATTGGAAAACAATAGGAAAGGAATGTTGTTGCTACTACAGCCTATATTGTGAGTAATGCTGACATGTCTTGAGATTCAGATGTTGTGATTGGTATGTTCTTAATTGATGATCATTAAATTAGTATATTGTTTGAATACCATATCCGATAAGAATTTTGAAGATATTATATTTAGTTAACTTAAGGATGAGTAACCAGTAAGAGTTAGCAATTAATTGCGATGAGAAATTGACCGATCGAAAGGTTGCTAGTTATTAATTTTATATTAAGAAGGTATTCTTTGGACTTAAGAAATTAAGTGATATTATACACTTAACCCAACTAGGATTGTGTTGTAGATTGTTGGAATAGGAATGAAAGTTGTATGGTATGATGAGTATTGGTGGAAATGATTGGTTTAAATTTGGGTGGGGAATGAATATTGGTTGTAATAGGTGGTGAGTAAACTATCAACTTGAGAATTTTATTTGGTTAAAAATGAGAAGGTATGTAGAAGAAGACTGTAATATATTGTATGCTTAGAGCACTTCATCGACAGTGATTGAAAGGAAGTGAGAAAACATATTTGTATTCAAGAGTATTCAGAAGTTTTACTGTAAAATGGTCAAGTTGTTGTCATATTGTGAAATAGAGTTTCGTGTTAATTTAGTGCTGGAAATTATGCTTGTTGTTGGTATATTTTGTCATTTATCATTGTTAGGAATTGAGAATGGTTATTTGATCGATTGTAGTACTTGATGGATGAGGCGACGAAGCTAATCTAATAGAGGTGGAAGGGTGAGCTATGAGGAATGTTGGTATTGATGGCAAGAAAGAGGATGGATGGTTTGGAGATAAAATGATTGTTGTCATTTTGAACAAATTGACTACCAAGAATCGGTATCCATTACTGAGATTGATGTTGTGTTTGAACAATTGTAAGGAGGAGTAAGAAAAGTGATTGATAACAATTATGGAATTATTGAAGAAAGGGGAATGGTGTGCAAAATTCCTTGGATATGAATTTTGGATGGAGTTAGTGTAAATACTGGGATGTATGATTGTAGCCCAAGTATTCGTGAAAATCTTGTCTAGATTGAAGCGATTAAGGATTTGTCGATACTGACGAAGCCGACTGAAGCTTGTTAATTCCTTTGTCTAAGCTGAGTATTATCGGAGGTTTATCGAAAGGTTTTCACTGATTGTTAAACCATTGATTAAGCTGACAAAGAAGAACTAAATGTGTGAAACCCATTCATACATCTAAGTTGCAGTTTTGAGATCTGATCTTCGTAGTTGAGGAAGTTGTTTGTGAACGCTGAGGATAGATTGAGTTTTGTGTCAGTATTATCATTGTCCGGAGGAATCTGAAGAGTTTGTAGATATATGGTGATGATACCTAAACATTATCAAATAGTAGGAGAAAGTGATAAGTGGTGTGTTGAATTAATTAGAGAAGTATAAGGGAAACTATATAATTTTAAGTATTCGATAGTAGTGGTGCTTATTTTGGAACTGTGAAATATTACTTGTATGGAATCAAGTATATGGTAATTAAGAATAATAAAGGTTTATTCATATTTAACATATGGGAGTTTCAATAGAGATGAGTAAAAGATTACTTAGTGTTGGATGAAAGGTGGTAATCAGTAATTATAATATTAAGTGATTGTGATCACGTGATTTACTATAGTTTTGGAAGACGGGTGTGGTAGTTAAAGCACTTAGTAGGAAGGAGAAGGAAAAAGGCCTCTAAAGTTATGAAGTATTGAGTCTTGAGTTTTGAATTTTGAGTTTTGATAATAACGATGAGTATGGATTTGATGAAATAAAATATAAAGTTTGAATTAATGAATTGATGGAAAAGAATGTCAAGGAAAGTAGCTCAACAGGTTGTTAAAATTATGAAAACGATTGGTAGTAAGGATGCTTGAGATGAGATATTTTGGAGAGACAAAATTGATTATTGTAATTATCTATTTGAAGACGATGTGTTAGGAATACGAGAGCTGGTGGTGAATAAATTTCACAGATAAGAGAATTCAATTTTTCAAAGTGTGTTGAGAGTACTATAATTAGTATTAAAGGAATATCACAAGTTAAAGTATTGATACATTCTGGGTTGGGATAAAATGATTATGACATAAGGAAGATGTATCGATGGTCAGATTTAAGTATAGGAAATCAATTGAGTTATCTAAACAGTGTTGTTGTAATATGAATGGTTCAGTGGTTCAGTGTGTTAGTAATTGTTTGATTTAGATAAAGGTGGAAAATGAGTATAGGAAATTATCTAGGTGATTGGTACAAGATGCTATATGTGAATGTAAAAGAAGGAAATCACCAAGGACTTAGTTATGAAATTGTCGATAACCTAGGTCGTGATGTCAGTATTTTTGAATTTCAGGAAATCTCTATAGAAAGGGATGGAAACGGACTTAAGTTTAAATACAGTATATGACCCAAAGATAGCAGTTTACTTCGGAATTTCAGGAAATCTTGTAGAAAGAAATGAGAATGGAATAAAGTTTTAGTATAATATATAACCCAGAGACTGAATTTCACTTTTGACTTATAGAGACCTTTATAGAAAATGAGAAGAATCGAGTTAAGAATGAATATCGCGTATTCTTCAGAAACTAATGGACAAAGTGAAAGGATGACTCGAACAATGGAAATTGTACTTGTGTAGATGTGATTAAAACTTGGAATGAAGATATTTTCAACTATTTTACTGCGAATCCAAATGAAATCAACTATTGATGGAATCTCTATACAATGATAGTCGTCAGATCAGTAATTAGGATGTACTGTTTGAGGCTTTACATGGTTGTAAGCTAGGTTTTCGGTGTATTGAAGTAAGGAAAGGAACTGAGGAGATGATGCAGAAGAGTTATGGATAATGAAATATTAAAATTGTTCGAATGTGAAATTAAGAGGTTGAGATATAGTAGTATTCTTTGTTATGGGGTTATTATAAGAATTGACCTTAACTGGTGTGAGAAATGTGAGGATTTATTAAAGAAAAGAGACCTCATTTATTCTAGAGGTGCAAAATGTAAGTATGAGACGGGTCGAGCGCCGGGACGTCGCTCTTTTTAAGGAGGATAGGATGTGATAACCCGAACCCGAACCCTCTTTTTAAGGAGGGTAGAGGTGAAAAATGAGAGTATGAGACGGGTCGAGCGCCGGTACGTCGCTCTTTCTAAGGAGGGTAGGATGTGATAACCCGAACCCGAGGTCATTATTTTATTATATTCTACGTATATTTTTGAAAATTTGGACGAGATTGTATGTCTTGATGTTTGGTGATTTGAGTTGAACGAATGTTGAAAGTCTTATTTTTACGTTTTGACGAGTTACGAGGATTATTAGTGATCGCGATATCAACGGATGCCCAAAATTTTACGTTTTATTTTTAATCATGTCGATGTTTGATATTTTGACGTTTTTATTTTTAATTGCGTATTAAGTCGTGCCGGGACTATATTATATCATAATTTGTGTGCGTTTTAAGTTTTGCGAAGTATTTTTATGAAACCCGAGACCCGTAAATATTTTCAAAATTGACTAATAGTCATTTTCGCTTTTTAAACAAGTATTTGCACTTTGGTCCCAAAAATCAAAAATTGACAAAAACTACCCTAAACTTCCACCATATAAAATGAAAAATTATAACCAAAAACACATAGAAACATCCACTAACCAAAAATTTCTCTCTCTCTCTCTCTCTCTATCTCTTGTCCCTCTCTCCTTGCCATCACCCTCTCAAACCAAAAACCCTTGATCATCTCAAAATCTAGCTTGAATCTAACAAAAATAAGACAAGACCCATATTAGTTTTGATCTCCTCATCATATTGGTATGAAATTTTACAACATGCAAGAACTTTTTCTTAAAAACCATTTTTCTTAAAAATCTTATGTTTTGATCTATTATATTGATTGTATGTAGGTGTTTATGGTGTTATATTTGATTTTTACTAGTTGCATGTAAGATTTTTGAAATGGGTTTTTATTAATTTTGATCATGAAAGCGAAAATAGGTTATAAGGATTGAAAAGAATGATATTAGGGTGATATTAGGAGCATAGATGTTGATAAAATGGGTTAAGAATGTGATCTTATATGATTTTTAAAAATGTAATTTAGACCAGCAGCTTTAAGGCTAATTTTGGAAAACTTAAGATTAAAAATAAGTTGAGATGGTTAGATATTGTTGTAGAGAATTGCATAAGCTTCAATTTGGTATAAATTAGAGCTTCTACCTCCAAACGAGGAAGAAGTTATGATAGATTGATTATTCGTGTACCAGGAGGCGAGTATTGACACAATACGAAATTGTTGTTGATATTTGGATCAAATCTCGGGGACTATAAAATGAGTTTTTGAAAATGGTTAAAGGCTGTTCATGAGTTCTAAACTTAGGATATTGAGTCTATTTTTCAACCCAAGTGTCGGTTTAATAAATGGAATAGTTTATAAAGGTTAAAATGGTGTTGTAAGTTAAAGACGTAAAACTGTCCAGATTGTATAATTTAAAGATGTGTCGGGCAGAAGGTCTTAGAAGTAAAAACTTTTGATAAAATTTTTGGAGGACTTTCTATATATAGTAAGTGAGTTGCTCAGGTAGTATCATAAGTTTTTGCTATTTTTAAGTAGGAGAAAACAGTTTTGACATTTAGTATATACCGGCAGATTTTTAATACAAGTATTATATAATACAGTAAAGGTGTAGAAAATATATATATACTAGAAACACTTGAATGGAAAATTGTGTGAGTTTAATTTTGGTTTTGAATTATTAATTTGATTTTATTAAGTATAAAATCTTACTTGAATGTATTATTAAAGGTGCGCGTTTTATTTGGTAGATTGTGATTTTCATGTTCGTCGGGCATCGTCAATCGTTGAAAGTCGTCTTACTATTGCTATTACTCAAGGTGAGTCTAAAGCCTCGCTTTATACTTGTTTTTAATGATTTTAAACCCGTGAGGAGGATACATGTTGTTTGAAATAAAATGAACACATGTCATGAATGATTGTTGGACCCGAATGTTGCCTAATGTTGCCTGATGTTGCCTTGAATTGTATAAGTACCTAAGTTGTAGAAGTCCCTAAATTCATGAATCGTTAAATATGTTCTGACTCTTTGTTGTGAGTTGGTAATATCCGCTTGTTCAAATGATAGTACTATTAAGTTTTCGACCTTATCTGAGACCAGGTCTTTACGTTGAGTAACCTCTGGGAAGGATAATTTACGAGAATGAGAATCAGTGGTATATAAATTACAACTAATACCCAAGTAGGGGCAGTGGAATTCATATAGTCATGCTGGCTTTAGGCGTGGATGACTAAGTTAAGGGATCGGTGTTACGAGCTTAATACAATTCTATAGATATTGCTATAAGATGGAATACCTGATTGATAAATTGTATGGCCATAATGCTATTATAATAATTATGATTGACTTTTCCTGTGTGTTAAAATGTGTTTTGTTAAACCTATAGACTCGCTCAACATTATTGTTGATTTGTTTAAGCATGTATTTCAGGTAATCTGAAGCGTTAAGGATGGAGCTTGCTTGGGAAGGTTGCGGTGTCGCTTTTATAATTGTGTGGTCTAAAACGGATTTCTCTCCCTAATATTATAAAATAATATCTTCTGACGTTGTATGAATATAAAAATTATTTTATGTGATACTATAACTTGTTAAAAAGGTTTATTGATTGGTTGAAATCTTTGGGGGACCGAAACACTACTATGATATTTATAAAATCATTTTATTGGGATTGAAGGTTTTAGACAAAAGGCAGGTTTATTTTATCTTATATTTTAAACGTCTCATTTTGAGGTCGTTCGATGTACCTTGTGTGATGATTCTTGTGTTTAACACCTAAATGTGTATTTTCGCTACGCAATTTAATTTGGG
This sequence comes from Glebionis coronaria, assembly GCA_025667525.1. Lineage (NCBI taxonomy): Eukaryota > Viridiplantae > Streptophyta > Magnoliopsida > Asterales > Asteraceae > Glebionis > Glebionis coronaria. The sequence continues at coordinate 450,533,905 of CM046881.1, forward strand.
GTGTTAAAGGAACCGGTATTTGATTCCGGTTTTCCCTTTTGGCCATGTATGTTTTAGTACGTATTACCTTGCATGCTTTGATGACACACCATAAATATATGTAACGGTCTTCTTATCAAAGTGGGGTGTTACAATTGAGATGTGTGTAAGTCATATATAGTATTTTATATGGTCGGGAGTATGTGGGCCTAAGGGGTCGCACACTTAGAAATCAAGATCATCTTTTATTAAAATATACCATATAATATGTGTAAAACCTGAATTTTGAAAATTTAGATTTTTCATTTTATTTCATAATATCGAAATATAGTTTTAAATTAATAAAAAATATGAATAATTAAACCTTATGTTATAATTATTTGAAAATTTTGAAAACATAACATATGGTTAAATAAAATAATTAAACAACTTTCCTTATTTGGAAATCTAGTTTTAGAGGTGTTTTACACCAAAAATATTTTATTTTTAAAGTCTTTGGTATTTATGAATGAAGTGTAAGATTTTACACCAAAATCTTTTAAATATTAAGCTTGTGTTTAATTAGAAAAAGAGTGTTAAATAATTGAACATGTTCTCTCTTATTTACAAACATGTAAAATTTAAGTATATCCTCTCTTCAAAACATAATTAATCGTATATTTTCCTCTCCCCTCATCCTCCATTGTTGATTTTCAACCTTTTCACTCATTTTCCTCCATTGAAGAACCTTGGTGATTCTGGGTGGAACCTTGATTTTCTTGGTACTTTTCTTCCATTTTCTTGGTATGGTGGTGATTCATTGGTGGTGATACCCATCAAATCATCTATTTTCTTATTTTTAAGTTGTTCTTGATCTCCTGTTCTTTCATGTGTCACTATGGATTTAATTTTATAATTATGATAAAGGTGGTTTTATGAACTCAAAAATATATTAATGGTGGTTAGGGTTTTTATAAATTAACATAATGAGTTTTTTTATGATAATATGACCATAAGGGTCCTTAATAAGGTTTATCATGCATATATAACAAAAATTAGAAGCCCTAAGGTGGATTGGCTGGGTAAAACTCTTGGAATAATTATGGGTGTTTGGGCAGTCTAAAAAATAAGGCAGATTGAAACGTCTATAAATGAGTTTTATCAAAGGTTTTTGAGTGATTCGAGTTCCTATCATTATGCACTCTATGTCTAGTTTCTAGAACATGTCTCCTTTTATTTTTAAGACGCTTGTAGGTATGGTTTTCAATCCATTAAAGTTAAAGTGTCAAAACCAGTTTTTCAAACTAAAATTTTCAATTGTAGTGTGGAATTGTTATTTCAAAATCTATAAGGGTTCTGATTAAGCCATTTTATCAGCATAGTGTCCATATGTTGAGAAATCTCTAGTAATGTTTTCGTGATTTATGGAGGTGTCTAAGTTGGGTAATTAGATCAAAACTTTCCGTATGTTTTGTCATAGCTGATTTTGGGCTAGTTTTGAGTACGTGGGCCAAAGGTTAGGTTAAAAGATGTATGGGCTTAAAAAAAATTACAGAGGCCTATTATAACCTTATGTGAACCTCTAGGATGTTTTAATAAAAACTATGGAAACCTTTTGTGTGGGTACTTAAGTAGTGTAAGTAACATTAAAATAAGAATAATATCGGGAATATGGAAACATTTGTTTTAAGTAGTGTCACCCACCTATTTTTGGAAACATAAGTAGTGAGGGTCTATTTATGGTAATTAATGTTCTAAAAACATGTTTGTAGATTCGGTGGCACGTGTGTAGTTCCGTTAGTGTTTGTGTTCGGCTTCCTCTTGCGCATTTGTTAAGGTACATATATTCTATCCTTTTAGTAAGGGTCTTTCTTATCACTTTAGCCTACTTTTGTTTGATCCCTTGATGCCATTGCTATGATTCTTCATGATATGATTCTAAGTTTGATGATCTAGTTATTATCCTTTGTTCTTTATGTTTCGTATGCTTCTATTTTAATTAGTTGGTTGCCTTTGTCATCTACTTGAAATTTGTTGTTTCCATATTCTTTTGCCTGAGCTATTTGTAACTAGTCATGGAGGTACCATGACCATGTCATCAATGCACCAGTGGCATGACACTATCCGTAGCAGTGTGATTAGTCCACAACGTTCCCTTTTGTGTGCACATTTGATATGATATGATAGTGTGTGCGCTAGTCATCGCGCTAGTGTACATATATGACTTTGTTTTGAAGGGGGCGTATGGATACATCCTAGGTATTTTGTATCGTTATGATTTAGTGATTGGTGCGTGTGTGAAATACACTCCATTTCACTTTTGGTACATTAGGAGTAGCTACGTGTGGGAGAACCATGCAACTACATGTGATATATTTGGGAGAACCATTACATAGAGTCCAGATTTCAATGTAATTGGCCAAGTAATGTTATTGAACTTCTTAATAGGCCACATAATTATGCAATGGTCAGTTTTCCAAATTTGAATGAGGTTCTGTTAAATTTATATGTTCTTGTTCATAATATTTTTTTATTTTTTTTTGGTAACCGTGATTTCCGACTCATTGGCCGACTAATCCATAGGGTTTGAGCCCACCGCCACACAGACTCAAACCAGGTAAATCCCTCCCTTTTCAAGAGGTTGGCGTGGCCACTTCAAGGTTGTTTGCACCTAGTGGGAATTGAACTTAAGACCTCACACACTTTGGAGTGATAGCCACAAATTTTTTTGCCACTAGGCCACCCTTGAGTGGTTTCTTATTCATAATATTAGCTAATGCATTCATTCATTTTATGGTAAAAAACCATTACATAAAGTCCCAAAACAGAAAACACTAGCTTATATAACAGTAAAACATAAAGATACTACTAACAACACATAAAATGATCATAGCACTTTAGATTTTTCCCTTTCTCTTGTCCTTTTCATCCTTGTTGGTTGTCACAGCCCTCTTCTTTAGTTTGTCTTAAATGGGAGACCAAGTCCTTTGACTGGCAAGTCCAAGCACAACCCCAGTTATGGCTACAGGGCTTTTGGTGATTGCCTTTGAGGAGGTACTTTTGCATACAGGTATGTAGTTAGCAGCTTGACTAGATTGGGAGCTTGTAGGTGTAATTGGCTTTGATGATTGGCCTTGGTTTTCAATATCTTCTAAGCTTTATTCAGTGGATTCACTAGCATCAATAGAGATTTCATAACAGTAATCATCATCCAGATGCTCATAGTAATCCACATATCCATACCAATCCACAAACTCATCTGTAAAAATTGACATCCTTAAATTGTTTTGCAACACCTGGTGTGACAATAGGTCTAGGTCTTTGTGGTGATAAAAAAGGTGGAAGGTTTGACATTGATAGAAAAGGTGTTATTAAAGGAATGGTAATCCAATAGGTCTAGTGAGTCCTATTTAATTTGTGTGGTAAGTGGGAAAGTAATTGTAAGACTTTACTCCATCTGTTCAACTACTTAGTCAGTATTATAAATGGGTCAAACAAAATGGTAAGACCAATGTTGACATAATTTACAATGGGTAAAAATGAATGAAATAGCTATCCAAGCATGAATTGTTGTGACTGAGTATGGACTGTGAACTAAAAGTCATAAAGAAACATTATAAAGATTACTACCTTCAACAAAACATTCATAACAGTAACACAAAATTCATAAAGAAAGCTACCATTCATAACAGTAAAACAAAAGTCAACAACTGAAACATTGAAACATAAGTGTTTGAACCAAACATAGTAGCATAGTAGCAGGTTGTGAAATAAAACAGTCATAATACACAAACCATTATCCTTAGAAACATTACACAAAAGAAACATGTTCATTTCATTATTCTTGCAGTCATTTTAGTCCTTTTGCCCCTTGTAAGAGGTGGCCATGAACTTTGAGTAGCAGCACTTGAAGTTATCCTATTTCTTTTTCCTTGAGTAGCAGCTTGTGAACTTTTTCCTTGAGTAGCAGGTTGTGAACTTTGTCCTTGAGTAGCAGGTTGTGACAGGTGACCTCCATCAGCTGGTGTCCTTTGACTTGCATGTTGTGAACTTTGCCCTCCATCAGCTGGTGTCTTTTTAGTTGCAGGTTGTGACTTGGCACTCCAGCAGCTGGTGTACTTTAAGTTTCAGGTTGTGAACTTTGCACTCCAGCAGCTGGTGTACTTTGACCTCCAACAAGTTGTGAAGTTTGACCTCCATCAGCTTGTGCACTCTGCCCTACATTACTTGAAATAATTTTGCATCCCTTTTTATTGTGACCTGTACCAAGACAATTGCTACAAGTAACGCTTTTGCCTTTTCTAGTGAGCTTACCTCCTTTGACCATTTCAATTTCACCTTTGCTCTTCTTTCTTGATTTTGGTGGCCTTCCAATTTGTGGGTGCATTTTGGGTGGTAGCAATGTTGTTGGACAGTAAAACTTAGGCCACATGTCCCTTCCATTAACTGGATTTATCTTGTGAGAGTATACATTCAACCATGTTTGAAGCTTATAGGATTCATGTACCCAATCTTCAGGTATACTAACTTCATAACCATTGTCTGCCATATCATGAATAGCAGCAATGGCATGCTTACAAGGGATTCCAGAAATTTCCCACCTCCTACAGCTACAAGTGTTTTGGACCAAGTTTACTACATACTGCTCTTGATTTGGACATGTGACTCGACCCTTAACCTGATACAAATCTGACCCATTCCAATCAACAGAACACTGTGTGGCACCCAACTTAATCTTATAAAAAATCTTAGCTATAGCTGGAGTAAGTGGACTATCACACTTCTCAATCACCTTTTGTATAATGACAATTCTCTTCATTAAGTATTCTCTTACATACTCTAGGGCATTTATGATGGGACTATCCCTAGCATCTAGCAATTTCCTATTGAAGACTTCACATACATTGTTTATCAAGACATCACAGTGTGCTCTTCCTAAACAAATGTTCATATGATAGTTTTAGAAAGCAGTCAATCGACAAAATATATAGTGTTAATATTTAGAGATGTAAATACCTGAAAAGTATGCTCTGTACTAATGTTCAGGTGCTATCTTGTTTAACTATTCATAACAGTTATTCTTGTACTTTTTCAACTCATCCATATTCCTTTCAACCTAACAAATGTTGTTGATGTTGCACACTTCCAAAGCATTTCTTTGTACTCAACTCCTTTCCAGGTTTGGTTCATGTTCTTATTGATGTGCCTCACACAATATCTATGCTCAACAGCTGGAAAAAGCTTATCAAGTGCTGGTAATAATCCCTACATACATACAAAATACATACATTAGATTAGAACTACTACTTTGGACAGAATAAATACAATGAATGTAATTAATTAGTTACCTTTTGCCTATCTCCTGTAGAGTTCCAAATCATCACCCAAACACTTTAAAAACCAAGTGCATGAGTATTGGTTTTCTGATTCTACAATCCTATATGCAAAAGGGTAAATACCATTATTGGCATCCACCCCAACAGCTATTAGCAATTTTCCAGGATAATGCCCCCTCATAAAAGCTCCATCTAGTCCAAGCAGTTCCTTACCCCTTTCTCTAAAACCCCTTTTCAGTGGCCCCAAGCAGACATATATTCTTCTAAACATCCTAGTGCTAACCTCAGGATTTTCTTCTCCATAAACATCTATTTTGACTGTGGTACTTAGGTTACATCTTTGTAGCTCATTACAATAATCTCTCAGCAAAGAGTATTGAACGTGGAGATCTCCTTTCAAATAAACTTGTGCCTTTGACTTTGCTTTAAAAGCCTTATCTTTTGAAATAGTAACACGAAATCTATTGTGCATTTGTTCTTGAATGGTTTTTACAGGCATTTTTAGATTCATGGCTAGTAGATCTATGCTATGTTTGGAAAGGAAAGTGGATGTGCATAATTTATTCTTTCTGGATTGAAGACATTTGTGTTCTTCTTTTAATGTTTTGACCACCCACTTTCCTTTATGACCAACAGATAAATATAATACCCATGGACAACTAATTTTGTCTTCTCCTGCACTACCAACAACTTTTTTTTTCTTTTAACAATTCCCCTTTTCTAGTCCTTGTACATTGGAGTTGTTCAAAGTTGGCACAACACCATTGCAAATGACTCTAATTCTTCTCTTATCATTCCTAAGGAAATGGAGATTCCTCCTTGTCTCAACAGCATGTGTTCTTATCAAGTCCTTTGCTGTATCCCTATTTGGATATTCCTTACCAACATAAAAGCTAATCTTGGAACCAGAGGAATTGTGTTTCCTTTTTAACTTTCTAAGTCCTAAACTAAGTGCATTTTCTGGTGTATCATCCTCTAAATCATTATCTAATTCATCAAAGTCTAACACTTCTAAAGCATCATCCTCTGTGACATTGACATTAAGTTGAATAGGAGGTTCAACAAGCTCATTCACATCATCTCCTAATTCAAACCTAAAATTATCCATATTCACTTCAACCTCATCAACTATGTGATCCTCATCTTGCAACTCATCCTCACTATCACGTTCAGACTCAGAATCATCATCAGCGTTACCATCTTATTTTCCAACAATCTCAACATACACATACATTATCTTATGAATATTCACATAACTTAATAGGCTTCCAAAGTCTTTATCATTGATCAAAGGTTTAATGCCTATATCTAGGTTTTTCAATGGTAACTTGTAGAAAAAACGCACCTCATTTTGCATTTCATAACCTAGACTATTCAATATATAATGCAAAATATCAATCTTAAAGGTTGATTCCTCAATCATGTCAACAAAGCATACCTCACCATCAACATACTTCTTATTGGGCGAATCGGTGAACTTCCCGTAGTAATGCACCTTCAAAGAAAATAAACTCGTGTATGTTTCTAGAAACATAATACAAAGCTTGAATTAGTCAATTGAAAAAAAAATAGAAAACGAATATGATTTACCATATAATGCAATATCGAAATCCTCTCCTTCTGGCATAATTGAAAAGTTTTGGAACATTTCATTCATTTGAAAATGGCTATATGGGTCACTCATTTGGGTTTTGAACAAAGGTTTTGTCAACGGGGGAAAATGGGTGAATGAATCGTTTTTTATGTTTGGGGAAGAAAGGTTATACCCGTTTAATTTGGGTTTCAATTGGTACGGGTCAAACCCGTTTAATTTCCAACCTTAAAATGGGTTTAATAATAGTTTATTAAGGAAAAGACGGTCTTGCCCTTAGTCCAACTTAGATAACGAGTCAACGTTAACGATGGGGAGGTCGCCTGCTTACTTTCCCTTAATGTTGGGGAGGTTGCCTACACTTTCGTAAAAGTGGGGAAGCCGCCTGCATTTTGAGCAAACCACAAAGAGCTTTTCTGTATTTCCCTCTTTAGAAAACCAAGAGTTGCAACTTTTTTCTAATTATAAGGATATTACTACTCTTTATTTCTTGTAACTATAAAATATAGCAAACTCTCTAAGATTCTTAATAGAAGTATATGAGAAATAGAAGTGAGAATAAGATGAAAATGAAGCTTCCATCCATTGCTTTTATAGGAAAGTATCATGACATTTGACATCATCCATAACAACATCTTGATAGCCTTAGAGTCGTAACATCGTAACACTGAAAAAGTGCTTGCACATCACCATACACCAAAACCAACACCAAAACAAGTCCTTTTATTATAACACCAAATAATACCATCCACTTTTTATTTTTCATAACACACTATACAAATTAATTATTATATTTCTTTTTCATTTTTTAATTTAAGCTTTTATTTTATAAACACATTTTATTAAGCTTTAAAAACTAAAACATAACTTTGTTTTTCACCCCCTCTTCTCTCAGCCTCCACCTTCACCCACCTAGGATGACAACGGGTAAGAAAAAACCCATAACCCACGGGTATCCACACGTAAATAGGTGGGTATTTTTGTCATTTTATACCCACGGGTAGGTCGTGGGTATGAATCAAAACCCATTAATGGGTGGCGGGTGGGTGACGGGTATGCTATACCCGTCATGGGTAAACCCATGATACCCAATACGAGCAAACCTATGAAATCCATTTGATATATCCACATGTGTATCCATCAATATACTTATGGGTGTTCTTATAATCCCATTTAAAATAAGATAAAATTCATTATACCTCTTAAATAGTTGTATTTAGATAGTTGTGACTTGTGAGACTATTATAAATTATAATTGCTACTGCTGTCAAGAAAACACATTAAACTAAAAAAGACTATTCAATTTGCTAGACTAAAAAGTGAAGATCAAATATCAGATCATCAAATATATATACATAGACAATCTAGTTCGTCTCTTCTTGTGCTACCAAACATCAATTCGTCCATACTAATACATATATGATTATACATTTTTACACTTCTAGCATATTTGTTCACTCTACAAGGTACACGACACACTTCAAGTCCTCAAACACATCTAAATAACTATTCACTTATTCTAGTTTCGTTGTTTTATTAATATTGTCTTTAATTCAGTTTCTTAAAACGCACTTACATAATTGCTTATCATATAAGATTGTGTGATTTTGTTTTATTGCATTAACCCATGGGTTTACCTACGGGTAACAAATACCCACAGGTATGGGTATAGGTATAAACTTATACCTACTAATGGGTAACGGGTGAGTGATGGGTATGAAAATATTTACGTGGATGGATGACGGGTTTGAGATACCCGTACCCATTACCCACGGGTGCCATCCCTACACCCACCGACATCTCCAATTACAATATCATCAATATTGAAATTGAAGAGGGAGGGGGTTTCAAAAGTTTTTTTTACATAAAACCCTCAATACGCCGATCAACGTCGTGTCATGTCAAAACCAACACCGATCGAACGTTATCATATTCAGCCCTCTAAGAGCACTCACAATGGGTTAAGTTGTCAAAAGCTTTTCCACTTTCCAAAAAGTTTTTTAATGACTTTTTTTTCATTGTATCAATAACTTTTTGAAAAGCTTTTAGCCAAAGACTGCAAAGTTCAAATCTTTTCTTTAAGTTCTAATCATTAAATTAATATGCATTGAATACATTTAAGGCTCAAAGTCTTTGAAAAACTTATTATTGTTAATGCTCTAACCAAGTTGGAGTGTAAGTTGCAAACAAGTAATTTTTTCTTTCATCAAAATACAAAATATCTTATCTTTATATTAACAAAAGCTTGTTGAGCTAGTCAGCTATACTAAACTTAAACTGGATTTGGCTTAACTGCAACTCTCATTTAGAAAAGTTAATTAAAACTTATTGTATCAAAAACCGATAGATATACTAAAGAGCGTAATCTATAAACGTGAATAGTAAGTAAAAGTTGGTAATCATATCAATTGCAGTACTTTACTAATTTTGTGCCGTCAACTTAATATTTTATTAGTATTAACCATACCCTAGTGGAATAAAATATGGGATGATGGGATATTGGTAATGGCTAAACCCAATGTTTTGAAACCTGGGTCGACCCGGCCGGTTCAACCGGTTGGACCGGTTCCGGCCGAAAAAACGGGTCAAATTGACCCGGGTCTTATATTTTGGAAACCCGGTGTGACCCGCCGGGTTTGAAGCGACCCGGGTTGACCCGGTTCGTGCGACCCGGCCGGGTTTTGATTTTTTTCGATTCTTTTATTTTTTTTTTCGTTTTTTCGCGATATAATTATACGTATTTATAACGTAACTTTGTTTTTACGTGTTATATTTGTTAGTAAATGGTTTTTTGGGCCAAATATATGAAATATTTATGATTTATATTTATATATATATAGTAATATTGGAAATATATAAATAATTTTTTTTAATTGAAAACCGGGTCGACCCGGCGGTCCAACCGGTTGAACCGGTGACCCGGTGACCCGGTGGCTCGACCGGGTCGATTCAAAACCCGGTTTTAAAACATTGGCTAAACCAGTGAAGTGAGAGTCCCAGCGTGCACTGCGTTACTTAGTTTTACAGTAGTACTGTCTTTTTTACGCAACAGGCGATGGTTAAAATAATTTCTATAAAACTCTTCGATCCCTTTATTTATGTGGTTCTTAAGTTAACAATAATGAAATATATTTGAAGGGAGAAGCTTGCTAATTTGGTCATTTCCACTCACATTAAACACACGAAGGAATACACAAAATAATGTTTCCAAGTTTCTAAAAAAGTAGCACATGAAATACTTGACCACTTTAAGCCCTAATTATAACTTTGGTTTAACTCCCCTTAGGTCCTAATCTTGCCAAGACCACTCTACTACAACTCTACGGATGAATGATATATCCAAGCCCCTACCATGTCTTTGTAGTACGTTTGTCACTTTCAAGTTGCTATTGCGGATCGAGTAGTAATTTGTTTTGCGTATACGACTTTGGTTTCCAATGACACTAGTAACATGACAAGAAAGTGTACGATATATTCTCAAAAAACGATCAACAGTTAGTGATCTAAAATCCTTGTGAATTGCATTCGCATCTTGCACAATTCTACTTGGGGGTAAAAGTGGATTTTGAAACGAGTTAAATCATTAGTTACGAGTATGTAACAGAATAAATCTAGTATATCACACATAATTAATCAAATAAACAAAACAATTAAAATCAACATTTATTAATTGATTAAATCAATTAATAGAGCTTGAATTTAATCTTGAACTTTAACGGTAAAATAACCGTCTCTTTCGTTTGCTCACACGACACGTTAAACGAACAATCACTACGATCCTAGTAGTAACTTCACTTCAAACAAACTTGTGTACTTATCTTGTAACTAGAAACCCTAAATCCAAAACCCTAATTGAAATTACGTAAAGATCGGTTTATAAACGTTACAAGACTCTTAAAAAAATTCACCGGAAACCCTAATTAGGGTTTACAATGTATTGAACCACAAAGGAGAATAAGAACAACCAGAACCTTGACACGAGGATCAATGGTTTAGTACTATGCTTAGAAACTTCATAAGATAGTACCAAAAGGTAGTCGATCTTGTAAAAGTTTACACTTTAGGTGAAATTTAGGGTTGTTTGGTTTCTTTGACCGATCGATCGAACAAAGGGAGGGGAGCGACGAATTTTTATGGGGTGTAGGCAGGAAAAAGATCCCCATAGACCCTTAGTTTAACATAGAATCAACCAACCAATCACAACCATCCATTTTTATTATATAACAAAAAAACTAATTTTTTTAAAAATTAAATATCTCACAAACCGTTCATCGTTACGTAAAACAAAACATATCATCGCGACGAGAATTAAATCATCTATCTATCGAGGGGCACATGTATATACTTTCGACGAACTTTTTTTTTGACTTTTTTTCTTAAGTCACGTCTGGAGAGAATCATATATGATTCGTCACGAAACATATATGATTCTCAAAAAATCATATATGATTCATATCACGAATCATATATGATTTTCTGAAAATCATATATGATTCGTGACGAATCATATATGATTCGTGACGAATCATATATAATTCTTTCCAGGCGTGACTTAAGAAAAAAAAGTCGAAAAAAAGTTCGTCGAAAGTATATACATGTGCCCCTCGATAGATAGATGATTTAATTCTCGTCACAATTGTGTATTTTTTTCGTTTGACGACTTACCGTTTGTGAGATATTTAATTTTTAAAAAAGTGGTGAGAAGTGGGTTTTAAAAAAAATGGGTGATTGTGATTGGTTGGATAGGTCTATGCTAATTTAAGTGTCTATATAGATCTTAACTCGGTGTAGGCATGTGTTTATATAATTTCTCCACCTCATCAAATTACTTGATCCATACTTTAAGAAACATAATTAAAGTAATTATTTAGCAAACAGAATCCTTCTCGAATCCATATAGGGAATTTCGGCCGACTAGGCCCTAAGGGTTTCTAAAAATGATTTTTAGTCCCTTTAATGTAGTTAGGCGTTCACGATAAATTAATTAAACGTGTAATTAATTTAACCACCGTTAATTAAATAAATAAGTGAAGTTTTTATTAAATGTTTAATATAAATAAACGTTTAATAAAAGTGAGTTTTTCATTTTGAGTGTATGCTCTCGATAGGCTTACTCATTTCCGATAGTTAAACTTAGGGCTCGATCTTCGTGATGGGTGTCCTCATCATTTTTTAAATTTTCGGCAGGGTCTTGCGTTACATAAGTGTACATAGCGCTTTTATAGTTAACTTTTATAGCTACACTGAACGAGACACTGATGGTTAAGTAAGATGTTACATCTGAACAAGCATCGATAAAGATCCGTTTGGTCCACTGACACGCAAACTCTGTTGAATTATATGTTCATGGGTACGGGGCCATTGATGATATCGTTTTAATGAAATGCATTTAGACATCTTAACTATTAGTCATCGATGTTTAAATGAATATAGGGCGTCATAGAACCTAGCTAGGGTTTGTGAGCAACTATAACTTATGTATTTCAACTTGTTACGCCTTTAAATGTATTTGAATACAACGACGTTGAAGTTGATCTACATCTTTCGAGAGCCATAAAAATTATTCTAATGAGTTGTCCTTATGTTTGCCGTTAGCAACCATACATAAATTATGTCGTATGACATATCATCATGGCTATATACCATTAATACATGTCTTTATAATCGTAGCCTTTTTTAAACCATCATTAATTTATGTTGGATGACTCATCACGACTAATAACATGTAGAATACGATATCATCTCTAGAAAGTGCAACTCTATCTATATGCATGACAAGACTGTTAGAAATTAGTTTTGACAAACATGTGCTCTATCATAGCTAGGTTCATGCAACTGATTACGCCAATGTTTTTCTATAGTCTTTTTAAAAGCAAAAAGATATTTGAATGTGTAACATATATATCTATCTTACCTCAACTTTTCGAATCAGTTGAAATCATTTTAGAGTTTAACTAGAAAGATCCTAATTTGAAATTTTATTTCTTAAGAGAGAATTGCAAAAATAGTCCTTATAGTTTAGCTAAATTGCAGGTTTAAGTCGTCAAGTTTCAAAATTACAAAAATTATCAGTTTAGCAAATCTTTTGTTGTATTTTTTGTTATTTCCACCTAAAATTACTAAAATACATTGTCTATAAAAAAACTAATGAATAAAGACGTAAGTATTGTAGTCATTCCAGGTTGTAAAAAGACCATATATGTAATTTAGACAAACCACACGAACAAATTTTGCAATTTCAAAACTTAATAGACCAAACTTATAATTTGATCAAACCACAGATCGATTTTTGCGGTTCTCCTATCCTAAATATATAGTTTCATGACCTCTTAAATTTTAACTGAAACAATAAATAGTTGCTTCTTCAAGTGTCGCGTTAATACTCCTCCGTTTAGGTCCCATGCCATTACTCAAATTTAGAATGGTTTAAGTTACATAATTACCCATAATAAAGGATGTATAGATAGCTATTGATGATACTGTACTTGCTGTAACAATAGTAGTACTAATTAGAAAATGGCGTGGTTAAAGTTTGTAGTTTACATGTTGCTCTCATGTATTAAAGAGTCCCACATGCTTAAAATTATACATTACTGTATAGAGTTGGCCCTTCATATTTAGTGCTTAACTTTTGGTTAATTCATATCCATGTTCTAAAAAACACAAACCCATTATTAAACCTCGACTCCCACTTAGCTTACAAATAGAAGTTGAATGTATTTCTTAGAATAATTATGCTTTAGAATCACACAAATAAAATTTTGCACATTCATATATTCACGCTATTAAAAAGTATTTTACACATAATATACAAAATTTTGAGTAAGAAATTGAAATATGGTTAACTAGTTATGCTAAACGCGCGTATATAAAACTAGAAACTCAAACCAAACTAAACCGCCGCGATATATTGAGGTTTTTTGTTTCATATATTCTCAAGTTGTCGATTTCAAATGAAGCGGCCCGATTTGTCAATTTCACGGTTTTTGTTAACACTCTAATAGTTCGATGAAAACATATTCTTAAGACTCTGAACTAAGGATTCTATTGATTGCGTAATTTCACCAATATCAGCAAAACAACAATTCAAAATCCCACAATAAATTTAAGGTACGTTTAGTGCAACAAATTGTGACGACCACTATGCCCCTCCAAGGAAAACAAATTAAATTCAATGTTTATCCGAGCCATATTTATTTTAATGGGTCATACTATTCGTACCCCTTTTAATATTTTTCTATCACTAATGTCTAATACCTCTAATACTTAATATAATAACAGGAAAAGAGAGTTTTTTATGTTTTATAATTTCGTATTTTTCACATTTTATAGTTTTTAACTGTAAAACTTTATAATTTTCGTTCTGTATTTTTTTAACAGTTTTATTTTATTTTATTAACAGGAGAAGACAACTTACGGCTCCGCAGTTTTCATGTTTTACTACTTTTTACTTATAAAAATTTATAAAATTCGTTTCGTTTTTTATTTATTTCATAGTTTTATAATACAAACAAAACTTTAAGGTTTTTAGACATTCACTTTGATTTCGCATTGATTTTTAGCCTTGTGAGCTTTAATTTTTTGCTAATTTTGGGTGAAATGAACTTAAAATTATTATTAGAAAACTTTCGATTATTTGGGTTGTCAATACTTCAAATCCGTAACGCTGGCGAACTCTTTAATGTTTTCCCAATTTAATTACATGGAAACTACTAGAATTAGCTAAACCAACAATAATGTTCAAGCCGCTAAGTCAATATTGATTAACATTTTATTTATATTCAAACGATGGGAGAATAAGCAAACAATTAAAACACATGAGTTTTTGAAAGAATACGAATACTCTACGTTTAACATAATAACTTATAATTGACTATATCATTTATCGTCCTCAATTTAATGAGACTTAGCCTAATATAGTTAAGGAACGAAGCTAAGGGCTCAACACGCCCGGTCGAGTAAAATATTACTCTTATTCTCACCAACGAAAAACCTACATTTGTGTCTTCAACACTTATTAAAAAACAAAAAAATTGGCAATTTTTGGCACTTATTAGCAACAAAATGATGAAAAATGGATTGGGTGAAGACTTAGCAAAGCAAAATAAAGTATCTATATACCCATCCCACCTCTACTAAAACTTAACATTGTCCTCAATGTTTCGAGTCTAAGGGTGAAACACCCCATAGTTGAGACGAAGAGTCGAAATGCTTAATCTCGAGCATGGAAAGGGTATAACTAATTATCTAAAAGTCATTTATAAAGTGTGCTAGAAGATAAACGTTAGTATCAAAAGGATATCATCGGATATCGAATTCTTCAAAGCAAACGATCGAAGCTCGAGTGATACGTGAAACGAACACGTGAGGCCTCAATGATGATGATGATTCCTAGATACTCACAATCTCAAACAACCACGAAAACAAGGGTCGGAAGAGTACGAGTCCCCTCACATTAAACTACATTAGAAAGCGATCGTATGTACAAGGACAAGCATGGGATTCCCCCATGACGCACCTCATTTTTTATAATCGAGTCAAGAGCTCGACTCGAATCCCTTTAAATGTGATCATTTAGGGATAATCTTGGTAAAGGTCAATGGTAAAAGGGTAAAAAACCAAAAACACGTAAACCCGGTATTAAGGACTTAGTCCTTAGAAGGTGAAAATACTGGGGTCGAAGATGACGGCCTCGTTGTCGGATGACACACGAGTTAACGTCACTTCGATCACAGCCCCGATGGGGCAAAAGAAAATAGATAAAGAAGATAATGGTGGGACAATGGGTGGGTCACAATATTGAGCTACTCGAGGTAGACTCCCACCAAGCAAATAGAAAGTTCTTCCATTTATTGCATCAGTGGAAGGCCGAGATTTCCCTAAAATTACGATTTCGAGATCAAATGATACATATCTTTTGTATGGGTTCAATTTTATGTCTCTCGGTCCTCTCGAATTGATCTCGGCCTTAAGTGGAATGATTTGTTCTTGGTTATTTAAAAGTGGTTGGTTTGTTTATCTATTTTAAACTAATAACAAGAAATTAAGTGTTGAAGAGTAAAATTAAAGACTTGAAAGTTTAAACTAAAAAGGCAAGTTAAAAGTAAATGCTTGAAAATTAAAGATTATATTAGAGAAAAATAAGTGAACACTTGACAAAAACTAACACTTGGAAAACTTTGTGAAAAATAAGAACTAAAAAAAAAGTACTAAAAGAAAGTAAGATCGTAATATAGCAAAACACTTCAAATCGGAATAACCATAAAAAGGGTTTAATCGGAATGTTATTCCGATCGAACGATCGGAATATGGCAAGCTATGGTAGGAATGTGGGAAATGACCCCAATCGGAATACTTGGAATCAAGCCAATCGGAATCTACTAAACTTACCAGTCGGAATAACTAATTAACCTCAATCGGAATATAGGGCAAAATTAAGCACTGATTGGAATAATCAAAATTTGCATCAATCGGAATAATGAAAATGGCATACAGTCGGAATGTCCAAAACCCTTTTCCGATAATACAATCGGAAAGAGGGGGTGTGCCTTCGTCGGAAAAACAGATCGGAAAGGGGCTTTACCCTTTCCGAAAATGGTGCAAAATCGAGATTAAAAGTTAGGGGATAAGCTATAGAATAAGCTAACTCCCAAACAAGCTCGAATCCAACAATAAGCTAATCAAATAAGCACTTAAAACAACTTATCTAAACTTAAAATAAACAACTTTTAAGTCAAATCAATAAAAAGATGAACATTTCAAAAAAACCTTAAAAAGTAAATAAGCTAAATCAACAAATAAGCCAATAAGAACAAGGATCTCAAAGCTTATTTATGTAAAAACTTAAGGAAACATAAAAAGTTAACAACTTTCTAAGCACAAATCATAGATGAACAACACGGATCATACGAGATTTGTACCAAAATCAATAAAAGTAAAAGAAAGGAAGGATGAGATTAAAGATTAAAAGATAAAAACTTGAACTTGATTAATGAAAAAGTAATACAAAGTTTTGATCTTGAATGGAAAAAGATGAAATCTAGTGATAAACTTTCTCTCTCTAAAACTAGAGAGAATGAAAACTAAGCTAAGCTAAGTGTGTGAAAATTTGTGAAGTGAGGGCTTTATATAGGCGTGTGTATGGTGGTGGGCTTTGTGATTGGGCTTTGGTTGGGCTCCTTTTTCTTCTTTCTTCTTTAGTCTTCATGCGTCTTTAAATAAACGTTTCCGACTTGGATTTGAGAAGTGTCGGTGAATAATTCCAACTCGTCTTATAATCTTTTATTTAATAGACTCGAGTTCTTCGACATATATGAATCTTCCATCTTTGGCTCTATTCTTCGATAAATCTTCAAATAGGCACAATGACTTCAAATCTTTTGCATTTCTTGGACAATAGACTTCGTCTTGAGTCTTTTTCCTTGATAAAACCCGTGCAATCCCATGTTTTCTTCAATATTCATCCGGTTGACTCTGAAAACACAATACACACAAAAACCACGCAAAATTCCAAACAAATGATATTAATTATGTGTTTTGGTCTTGTTTTATCCAGAATTAAGTGGCAAAAGGATGGGTGTTTTCACACCAATCAAATCCCCTACACTTAACCATTGCCATACCCTCATGCAATGCTTAGTGACAAAGTTCATTTACACTTTCCTCATAATCAATCAACCTTGGCCTTATTAAAATACTACTAAGCAAAAATTAACATTTTAAAGTAAACAAAAGGATAGAAAATAGCTATGTGGAAATAACTTGTAAAGAGATCGAGGACTTACATTAGGGCTTCGGTGCTGCGAAGATTTATCACCCTCAAGTTTCACGTTCCCCAAACTAAGCTTAAAAACGAGATCATTGTTATTATAAGTTAGCAATTCAGACACTTACGCACATGGCTTAATTAAATGCTTAGACTCCCTTATTCCTAGGTGTATCTCTTATATTTTATTTTTGTCTTAGAATGATCATGAAGATGCATTTTTGGACTTATTTCGATAGTTTATTTAGGCTGAAAGCAAAGTAGGACGATTTGATCAATAGTTAGCTAAAGGACAAAATCTCTTAAAACTGCTTCTCGGGATATCAAAAAGTTCATATCTTGGCATAACTTGGTTCGCGATTTGAGACCTTTCTCGGGCCGATATTTGGCATGTACTTCATACTTCATATCTTGAGAGACGTTCTTGAGATAATGGTCTTCTCATCGTAATAGAGTTTCTTCACTTGGAGACTTTTGAGGGGTACTCCAACTTTGTTGACCACGACTTCATGATTATTTTTCAATCTCTAATTGGGATTTTGAGATACAACGATCCGCCTCCTTTTCGAACTTGGATCTATTTATCCTCATACCTTGTTAGGGTCTTTTCGGATAGACTTCTCCATGATCTTTATGGGAGTTGATTGCTTTTCGTCGTGAGTCTTGATCCTTCATATTGATTTTGGGAATAATGCTTTTCACATCACTTTGGATCTTCAGCAATAAAATGGAATCCTCATGCCTTGTTAGGGCCTTTTCGGACTCGCCAATCTTCGCGCCCCGCTTCATAAGTTATGCCTTGGCTATGAACTCTTATCATTACCGAGCAACTTTTAAACGATCTTGGGCTAGAAGCTAAGTAACTTTTCAAATCGTACGACCTTACTTATTTGCAGATAAATTATTAGCAAGTGATGGGAGATTAGGCAAATAATTACACCAAGTGAGCTTGTGCAAGAATACCGACTTATAATTGACTCTATCATTTCTCGTCCTCCACAATTTAAAATCTCAAGTAATGAGACTCGTGGATACTTAGCCTAATAAACCAATTAAGGTCTACATGGTTAAGGATACTAGCTAGAATAAACTTGGATAAGTCTATTCGGGTTGAGTCAAAATAAACGCAACGGGCCTAATATGTCAAAGATTTCTAAACTAGCTACACCACTTATTAATATTTTTGTCTTTATTGCGGGATATGTACATATGAAAGCAACGATAAAAATTTAAAAATTACGACTAAATGGCCAAAGTTAATTAAAAATTTAAAAAATGTTGAAAAAGATGATTTTCCGGTTAAATGAAGGCATTTTCATGGAAAAGTCCACTTAAAACTTCGATAGAAGTCCCCCCTACACTTAAGATAAACATTGTCCTCAATGTTTAAGCATGTGGGAAAAGTCTCCCCTACACTTAGGACATTGTGCACGTTGGTTAACTCGAGTTAAGGAAGAGACGACTAAAGTGATCAATTTCAAATGTGAGTTATGAAGAAAATTGAATCACGATAGTTGAGAGATAGAACCGGGATTTGGGATAACACGGGAGCACGGTTCTTCAAAGTTTCCAAGAGTGCACTAATCCCTGTAATCACATCACCACACAAATACAAACACTCTATAGAGGCTCCCCTACACTTAGGGGGTTAAAACATAAAAGGATAGATACGCGGGCTGCCTCCCGAGGAGCGCTTGTTTTTGATAACCGAGTCACGAGCCTGACTCGACCCAAAAATTAGTTCATGGGGAACGTGGTGAGGGATGGAATCATCTCCTGAGAGATGTCCTCACCAAAGTACAACTTTAGACGCTGGCCATTCACCTTGAAATTGGGCCCATTTGGCTGAGAAAGCTCAATGGTCCCATACGGAAAGACGTTGGCGACGGTGAATGGACCAGACCAGCGGCTCTTCAACTTGCCAGAGAAGATCTTCAACCGAGAGTTAAAAAGTAAGACTTGATCACCAACGTAGAACTCTCGGTTCTTGATTTTTGCATCATGAAGGATCTTCGTCTTCTCTTTGTAGATCAACGAGTTCTCATAAGCTTCATTCCTCAGTTCGTTGAGCTCGTTGAGTTGAATCTTGCGATGATCACCGGCTTTGTTGATGTCGAAGTTAGCCCACTTTAAGGCCCAGTGCGCCTTATGCTCCAGCTCGATGGGAAGGTGGCATGCTTTCCCGTACACAAGACGATAAGGTGTACAACCGATCGGGGTCTTGTAAGCAGTACGGAAAGCCCACAGAGCATCATCTAACTTATCGGCCCACGCGGCACGATGCTCTCCCACAGTACGCTCCAAAATTCGCTTCAATCCACGATTGGATATCTCGGCTTGCCCATTGGTTTGGGGATGATAGGCGGTGGAAAGACGGTGATTGACACCATACTTAGCCATGACTCTTGCAAATTAATCGTTGCAAAAATGAGTCCCGCGGTCACTGATAATAGCACGAGGAACGCCGAATCGAGCGAATAGCGATTTCAAAAAGTTACAAACCACCCTTGCATCATTAGTAGGTAAAGCTTTGGCTTCAACCCACTTGGAGACGTAGTCAACGGCAACAAGGATGTATTTGTTTCCTTTAGATGAAGGGAATGGCCCCATAAAGTCGATACCACAAACATCAAAGATTTCACACTCTTGAATGAAATTCTGAGGCATCTCGTCTTTATGTGTGATTGTGCCTTGTTTTTGGCAGGCATCACATCGTTTAACCATCTCGTGAGCGTCACGATAGATGGTGGGCCAATAAAATCCCGAATCAAACACTTTTTTGGCGGTGTAGTTGGGACCAAAGTGACCACCAGTGGGTCCTTTGTGGCAAGCATCAAGGATTTCTAAAGCTGCCGGTCCATCAACACATCGGCGAATAATCAAGTCGGCACATTGTTTGAAAAGATACGGGTCATCCCAAAAGTAAGTCTTGATGTCTTTGAAGAACTTTTTCTTTTGCTGGGATGTTAACCCGTCAACGAGGATTCCACCTGCCAAGTAGTTTGCAATGTCCGCAAACCACGGGGTTTCGTCAGCAGTCGAGTTAATAGACATTAAGGTCTCGAGGGGAAAAGAATCATTGATTTCTTTGTTCGGATGATCCCCCTGGTAAGGATCCTCAAGTCTGCTAAGATGGTCCGCGGCTAAGTTTTCTGCTCCTTTTTTATCGCGAATTTCGATTTTAAATTCCTGGAGCAGCAAAACCCAGCGAAGAAGTCTTGGTTTGGAATCTTGCTTTGTCAACAAGTACTTCAGCGCGGAATGATCGGTATACACAATGGTGGTGGAGAGGACAAGATAGGGGCGGAATTTTTCAAAAGCATAGACAACAGCTAAAAGCTCTTTTTCGGTAAATTGTGCCCCCGTCATTGTCTTGCTAGCGTAATGGATCGGTTGGAAGTGTTTGTTCACTCTTTGTCCAAGAACCGCTCCAATAGCAAAATCACTAGCATCGCACATCAACTCAAAGGGAAGCTCCCAATTAGGGGTAACTAAGACGGGTGCCTTAGTAAGCTTATCCTTAAGCGAGTTGAAGGCTGCAAGGCACTCTTTGGAAAAGATAAAGGGAGTATCTTTTTCCAAGAGGTGGGTCATCGGGCGAGCGATTTGAGAAAAATCTTTGATGAATCGTCGATAGAAGCCCGCATGACCCAGGAAACTTCTCACACCCTTCACGGTTGAAGGTGGAGGCAACTTGCGATAACATCGACTTTAGCACGGTCTACTTCAAGACCGGCTTTGGAAATTTTGTGTCCCAGCACGATGCCTTCTTTTACCATAAAATGGCATTTTTACCAATTCAGAACAAGGCGAGTGTCTTCGCACCGCTTGAGCATACGTTCCAAATTGGCAAGGCAAGAAGAGAATGAATCCCCGAAGACCGAGAAATCATCCATGAAGACTTCCATGGTTTGTTCAACCATGTCATGGAAGATAGCTAACATGCACCTTTGGAAAGTCCCGGGGGCATTGCATAAGCCAAAAGGCATTCTTTTGTAAGCAAATGTGCCATAGGGACAAGTGAATGTAGTTTTCTCTTGATCTTGGGGATCGATGGGTATTTGGAAATAACCCGAGAAACCATCAAGAAAGCAGTAATATTCATTACCAGCTAATCGTTCAAGCATTTGGTCCATAAAAGGTAGAGGTAAATGATCCTTTCTCGTGGCATCATTGAGTTTGCGGTAGTCTATACAAACTCTCCACCCAGTAACGAGACGAGTGGAAATCAACTCGTTGTGTTCATTGGGAACAACGGTTATTCCGCCCTTCTTGGGCACACAATGGATTGGACTAACCCATGGTGAATCCGAAATAGGGTAAATCATACCCGCATCAAGAAGTTTGATAACCTCTGTTTTGATGACTTCATGTATTTTTGGATTCACCCTTCGTTGGCTTTGAATTGTGGGCTTAAAGTCGTCCTCCATGAGAATTTTGTGTGTGCAGAAGTGAGGATCAATTCCACGAATATCAGAAATCTTCCAAGCAATAGCAGTTTTATGCTTCTTCAACACGGCGACAAGTCGGGCTTTTTCTTCTTCTTTTAGGTCCTTTGCGATGATGAGGGGCGACTTCTCGTTGTCTTCAAGGAAAACGTACTCGAGATGAGGCGGCAACTCCTTAAGCTCTAAATCCGGAGGATTTTCGATGGGAGGCGTTTTCAAAGTCGGCGTATCGATAGCAATAACCGTGGGAGATGGAGAAGAAGGATTGTCTTCGTTGAGAAGGTTTTCAAAGAAATTCATGTCTTCATCCCCATCGATAGGAGATTCATTAGTAGCTAAATTCACATCTCGCATGGCATCTTCAAGATTGTTCCAGAATAAATCACTATCTCCAAATAGAGACAACGATGAATCAATAGAGGACACGGTCTCAACATTGGGAAGAGAGGTAGGAATACTTTTGCAAGCATCATTAAAGTGTTCTTCACAAGCCTCATCAAGAACGTCAATACAATTAACGCTCTCATATGAATAAGGCTGTTTAGACAACTTTCCCATGTTGAAGACTACTTTATCGTCACCCACTCTCATGATAAGCTCACCGGCTTCAACATCAATAAGAGTGCGACCGGTCCTCAAGAATGGACGACCAACAATAAGTGGCACACAGGGGTCCATCTCGTAGTCGACGACAACAAAATCGGCAGGAAAGGTGAATTTGTCGACTCCTACAATGACGTCTTCGGCTATCCCCACTGGATAAGCAACCGTACGGTTAGCCAATTCCAAAGTCATTTTGGTGGGGACTAGCTTTGGGAGAGATAATTGCTTCCAAACACTTAGAGGCATGAGATTAATACTGGCACCTAGATCGGCTAGGGCGATGCAATTCTCTACTCCTGGGAAATTGCAAGGGATAAGGAAACGACCCGGATCACCAAGCTTGGTTGGCAATTTCCTTAAGAGCACTGCAGAGCAATTCTCATTAAGTTGGGTGTTGGCAATATCGAGGAACTTTTCCTTGTCGCTCAGAAGATCTTTAAACATTTTCGCGTATTTGGGCATGTGAGTGAGAGCCTCAGCGAAGGAGATATTGAAATTCAATTGTTTGAACATCTTAAGAAAGTTCGAAACCTGAATATCGTCCTTGCTTTTGAGCTTCTCTTTCCTCAACCTAGATGGATAAGGTATATTGGAAGAAGAAGAAGGCTTAAGGGGAATAGGATCACTCACAACCACGGGTGGAGGAGGGGTAGAAGGAAGAGGTGGAGAAATTGGGGAAGGAGAAGGAGGAGGAATAGGAGCAGGTGACTCGTTCTCCTTAGTCACAACCACCGGTGGAGGTATAGGAAGCTCGGGTTCCTTGGTACCTTTGCCACTTCGAGTAGTGATTGCTTTCATCTCCCCTCTTGGATTCGCAACGGTGTTACTCGGAAGAGTACCCGAAGAAGAGGGTTGATTACCTTAGAAGAAACTAGCCATCATGTTCCGCGGATCATTAGTTTGGCTATCCAACGTATTTCTCATGTCGGCTCTCAAATCGTTTCCTTGCTTGACCAAGTCTGCCTTCAAGTTGCGCACTTCCTGTTGGAGATTTTCCACAATCACATCATTGGTCCTCATGTAGGTTGCAACCTCTTGGTGTAATGCAGTGGTAGTTTGGTTGGGAGGAGCATTGTATGCAGGTGGTTGGTAAGCAGGTTGTTGGTAGACTTGATTGTTACATTGAGGCGGTTGTTGCTGCTTGTGAGGAGGGATGTATGGTTGTCGAGGTTGTTGTTGTTGTTGAGGAGGGCGATTAAGGTTTTGTTGTTGGTTTGAGTTGGTAGGAGGAAAACCAGGTGGTGAAAGATAGTTGTTAGATCGATAGCTAAGCAAGTTACGGTCACCTTGAGGTCTAGCTTGATAAGCAGGTTGAGTATAGGTGCCATATGCCGCATTCACATTCTCAGCAGGGTAGTCTTGGGTGGCTATACAAGTTGTGTAAGAGTGAGGACCACCGCATATCTCACAAGGTTGGCTGACAGCGTTCACTTGAGCGTTTTTGGCGTTGTTGCTGTTGTTGTTGCTGACGGTGTGGGTGACAAGCGATTCAAGAAGAGTAGTGATTTTGTCTAATCGCTTGTCGCTGTCACTAGTGCTAGCACTAGCGACATTGGTCCGAACACTCTTGGTTTGCACACGAGATTTATTCTCAATGATGTCCCAAGCAGCATTGGAAGTCTTAGCCAATAGATTACCCCCCGAGGCACTGTTCAGTGAATCTTGGTCACTCATGCTTAAACCATTGTAAAAAGTATTAATTTGATGTACTTTGGTAAAACCATGTTGTGGGCATTTTCTTAAAAGATCTTTAAAACGATCCCAAGATTCACTGAACGACTCATCGTACTTTTGTTCAAAATTTATGATTTCATTCCGCAAAGCGGTAGTACGAGAGGGTGGGAAAAAGTAATTGATGAACTTTGTTTCCAAATCCGTCCACGAGAGAATACTCTGTGGCGGTTCCTTAGCAAGCCAATGTCGGGCTTGTCCCTCTAAAGAAAAGGGAAAAAGTTGTAACCTTATAACCTCTTGTGGAACACCATTAAACTTGACCGTGTTGGTGAGTTGCAAGAATCTCTTTATATGGTCGTGTGGGTCATCAATGGTACGTCCCAAGAACGGTTGAGCGGAGACCATCTGGATAAAGCCTGATTTTAGCTCGAAATTGTTGGCAGCAATTGGTGGTATAACAATTGGATCCGTGTTGCCATCGACATGAGCTTGCAGCAGTTCAATCATCGGGCGATTATCCGGAAGGGGCTCATTGTTGTTGTTATTATTCATGTTGTTGTTGTTATTATTGTTTGGAGGTGGTACACCGGCCATGTCTAAGTGATCGAGAGGCTCGGGCTCTTGATATGACGTGGATCGAGTGCGCATACACCTGCAAAAGAACGAACAAAGAAAAGCAAAGCACAAATATTTTTGGTTTTTATGTTTTTAAATTTTTTTGTATTTTTGAAAATTTTATATTTTTTAGTTGTTTTTGAAAATTTTTGATGAAAAAGTAACGTTCACAGGGAACGGATCCCAAAATCCAAGTTCTCACAAAAAACTTTTGATCTTAACGAGAAGAGCCGGCAGCGGCGCCATTTGATACACACGATTTGCTATGGGTTCAAAATATGTCTCTCGGAATCTTCTCGAATTGATCTCGGCCTTAAGTGGAATGATTTGTTCTTGGTTATTTAAAAGTGGTTGGTTTGTTTATCTATTTTAAACTAATAACAAGAAATTAAGTGTCGAAGAGTAAAATTAAAGACTTGAAAGTTTAAACTAAAAAGGCAAGTTAAAAGTAAATGCTTGAAAATTAAAGATTATATTAGAGAAAAATAAGTGAACACTTGACAAAAACTAACACTTGGAAAACTTTGTGAAAAATAAGAACTAAAAAAAAAGTACTAAAAGAAAGTAAGATCGTAATGTAGCAAAACACTTCAAATCGGAATAACCATAAAAAGGGTGTAATCGGAATGTTATTCCGATCGAACGATCGGAATATGGCAAGCTATGGTCGGAATGTGGGAAATGACCCCAATCGGAATACTTGGAATCAAGCCAATCGGAATCTACTAAACTTACCAGTCGGAATAACTAATTAACCTCAATCGGAATATAGGGCAAAATTAAGCACTGATTGGAATAATCAAAATTTGCATAAATCGGAATAATGAAAATGGCATACAGTCGGAATGTCCAAAACCCTTTTCCGATAATACAATCGGAAGGGGTGTGCCTTCGTCGGAAAAACAGATCGGAAAGGGGCTTTACCCTTTCCGAAAATGGTGCAAAATCGAGATTAAAAGTTAGGGAATAAGCTATAGAATAAGCTAACTCCCAAACAAGCTCGAATCCAACAATAAGCTAATCAAATAAGCACTTAAAACAACTTATCTAAACTTAAAATAAACAACTTTTAAGTCAAATCAATAAAAAGATGAACATTTCATAAAAACCTTAAAAAGTAAATAGGCTAAATCAACAAATAAGCCAATAAGAACAAGGATCTCAAAGCTTATTTATGTAAAAACTTAAGGAAACATAAAAAGTTAACAACTTTCTAAGCACAAATCATAGATGAACAACACGGATCATACGAGATTTGTACCAAAATCAATAAAAGTAAAAGAAAGGAAGGATGAGATTAAAGATTAAAAGATAAAAACTTGAACTTGATTAATGAAAAAGTAATACAAAGTTTTGATCTTGAATGGAAAAAGATGAAATCTAGTGAGAGAAAGTTCTAAACTTTCTCTCTCTAAAACTAGAGAGAATGAAAACTAAGCTAAGCTAAGTGTGTGAAAATTTGTGAAGTGAGGGCTTTATATAGGCGTGTGTATGGTGGTGGGCTTTGTGATTGGGCTTTGGTTGGGCTCCTTTTTCTTCTTTCTTCTTTAGTCTTCATGCGTCTTTAAATAAACGTTTCCGACTTGGATTTGAGAAGTGTCGGTGAATAATTCCAACTCGTCTTATAATCTTTTATTTAATAGACTCGAGTTCTTCGACATATATGAATCTTCCATCTTTGGCTCTATTCTTCGATAAATCTTCAAATAGGCACAATGACTTCAAATCTTTTGCATTTCTTGGACAATAGACTTCGTCTTGAGTCTTTTTCCTTGATAAAACCCGTGCAATCCCATGTTTTCTTCAATATTCATCCGGTTGACTCTGAAAACACAATACACACAAAAACCACGCAAAATTCCAAACAAATGATATTAATTACGTGTTTTGGTCTTGTTTTAGCCAGAATTAAGTGGCAAAAGGATGGGTGTTTTCACACCTATCATCAAATATCTCATCCTCGGTGGCAACGTGGGAGGACTCAAATGGGGCTTCCCCCACACTAAAACCACACACACCGTCGTCAAAAGGAGTAAACGAGGTGGTAGTAAGCTCACATAAGAACGGTGATGAAGAGGTTAAATTAGGGACACCTGATGTTCGTTTGCAAGTCTTAAACTTATATTATAAGGTTTAGACAAAACAAGGGACTAGAAGACAAACACGGGCAAGTATACCCTTTCGTTCGTAATATAGCTTTGTAGTGGTAAGCCAAGATCGTTCGCTGAGACTTAGTTTCGTTTTGGTAATCAAGATAACAATTGAAGAAATAAATAGTTTGAAATAATATCAATAGTAACAAGTATGACTAATATGGGATAGTTCGTATAAGTTCGTGATGATGATAATAATGATCGAGATATGTTTATGTAGGTAAAGAGTGATAATCTTTTTTCGTCAAAACGGCGTTTACACAATTTACTTCGGTTGATTCAAGACTTACGTTTATTTAAGCAACTAAGCTCAAAACAAGTTGCCAACGAGTTCAATATTTTATCAAGTTTCTAAGCGGATCTCTCCAACCAAAGATTCATGACCATAGACAAGTTCTTGAAAACTTATTATAACAATTTGCGTTTCTTAACGCCAAACTATCGTAACAAATCAACTTAGATAAAATATGGTTTATAGAACTAGGTGGTAAAATGGTTCTACAACATTAGCTTGAAATCATTTATAAAGGATCATATCATAACATCATAACCAATTATAGTCACATACCCATATAGTCACAAATAGCTTAGCCTAACATAGTAATCAAAGTATCAATTAAAAAAGATTAAGAGAACATCATACTTAGATTGGATTGAATAAACAAGTACACAAGTGTCACGATTGTATCGTTCCTCCAAGAATCGAAGAGTGGAATACTCTCGTTACAAGTATCTCCCAAAAGTGGATAATACTGAAAATTTACTAAGGAAGCTAAAATACTCGAGTTATGGAGTATTGAGAGAGAGAGGTGTGTGTAAAATTAGTGGAAGTGGCCTCTATTTATAGTGTTGTCTGGGGTCAAATGTGCGCCGCACTTCTCCGATAGTGCGCCGCACTTTGGAGGCGTGAATGTGCGCCGCACTTCTGAGTTTGTGTGCCGCACTTCTGGGCGATCCAGAATCTTCTTTCAATAACTTTGGCTTATTTGCATATTGAGGCCCCTTCTTTGTATATATTCACTTTGCTCCTTCAAACTTTATATCTGCATATAAAACACAACATATTAAGTATCAGAAGCTCTTATTTATACTACGAAGTGGCATTATAACGATAGATTGAATATGTATAATTAGATCGTTATCAAGTTCCTCCACACTTAGCTATTGCTTGCCCTCAAGCAATCAAAGCGAGAAAACTGATTCAATTTTAATAAATGCTTTTAAGTGTTGTGAAGTATGATAGGTAAATGATTTAATTTTTATGAATAGCAAAGCAAATGATAAGATAATTTCAGCACCTCACGTGGATAGTGTTTGGATTTTAAGTTCACGTAAATTTCACTCACAAAGGGTAAATGTAAGATAACACTCAATTAGCTCGGACATAAAATAGATAGCTACCATAGGTTTGTACAAGACACATAAACATAACCGTTGCGGCGTGAGCACCAGATAAATTTTCAAAGAAGCAAAACGTGATAAATGATATGGGTGTAGGATCAAAAAGTATGCCTTTGTCAAAGTCATAGAACAAACTATACTAGAATACTTGACTATTTTTTCTTTCTTTTTTTATACATCATTGTTTTAAGAGAACATAATAAACTTTATGACTTGACAAGTGGTTAGGCATAACATATAAGGATATTGGCACAATGGATAATATAACACATGCGTACGAGTGCCACATATTTTAGTAAGCCAGTGTAGCTTAACTAAAATGATATAAGGGTGATTTTATTTTACTTCCCTTCGAAAATATCTTTAAATTAACCTCACTGCGGTTTAGTAAATGATGATCAAGCACAAATTCTGAAGCATACTAGATTATCGGCTTTCACACAAAATAGAGAAATATAAGGCTAAGTTTTTCTCACATATTTGGGTGATGGTTTTTGTGCGTAATTATAATGTCAATCATTGAGATTTTTTATTTGCTAAGAACTTGTTTATTTACAAAACATATATATTTTTATTATTATTTTTCAAAAAGATTTTCATGTGGAGAAATTTATTTTTTTATTTTTTTATTTTTTCTATTTGTCGCCTCCTCCACACTTAAGTTGAACATCATCCTCGAGGTGATAACTGATAAAACATTAAAGATTGGAAAAATGCAAAGGGAAACGAGAACTACTCGGGGCTTAGTAGAAAATTGCGAGACTTCGAGAGATGAATCAGCTTAGAGCTCCAATTTGCTATTTTCCTGCATGCTATAAAACAAAACAAAACACATGAAATATATACAAGGACGGTTTTATTTATTTACAGGTCCTCCTCCATACTTAAGTTAAAAGGTGGGGATAAAATACAGATTGCCTTCCGAATAGCGCTAAGTTTAAAGTCTTCAACCAGACTCGGCTACTCGGATCTATTTTAAGAAGAAAGGAATTTCTTCTCCTTCGATTTCATTACAGTGTTCTTCTTCATGGTAGAGCATAACTCTATGTCCATTGACTATAAAAGTGATATTGTCTCTACCGTATAATTCAACATATCCAGATGGATATTGGTGTTTTACTAGATAAGGTCCAGTCCATCTCGAAGTAAGCTTAGGTTGCTTGAATTTATATTTCGAGATAAAGAGAAGTACTTTTTCTCCTTTTTTGAGTTCTTTTCTTTGTCGTAATTTGAGATCATGCCAAACTTTGGTTCGTTCTTTATATAATCGTGAACTTTCATAAGCGTGATATCGAAATTCATCTAACTCGTGAATTTGGAAGTTACGTTTTTCTCCGGCTGCAATAAGATCTGGGTTGCAGTTCTTAAGTGCCCAAAATGCACGGTGTTCAATTTCTATTGGCAGATGGCATGTTTTTCCATACAACAGTTTGTACGGTGTGGTTCCAGTTGGTGTTTTGAATGCGATACCAAAGGCCCATAGAGCATCTTCTAATTTTTTAGACCAACAAGCATGGCTGTTTTGAACGTCTTTTCAAGTATACGTTTGAGAGCTCTATTCGTGTTTTTGACTTGACCACTCGTTTGAGGGTGGTAAGATGTGGAAAATCGGTGGTTCACTCCACATCTTTTCATAATATTTTCCATGAGTTTATTACAGAAATGAGTTTCTCTATCGCTTATTAATGCTTTTGGAATTCCAAAACGACAGAATAATTTCTTTAAAAATGCGATAACAACTCTTGCATCGTTTGTTTGTAAAGCTTGAGCTTCGGCCCATTTCGATACATAGTCGACGCCGACTAAAATGTATTCACATTTGTATGATTTAGGAAATGGTCCCATGAAGTCGATACCCCACACGTCAAAGATTTCGCAGACTTGGATGTTGTTTAGAAGCATTTCGTCTCTTTTAGAAATATTTCCAGTCCTTTGACATGCTTCACATAGTCGTACTAAGGTATGAGCTTCACGAATAATTGTTGGCCAATAAAAGCCAGCTTCGAACACTTTTTTAGCGGTGGTCTTCGCGGCGTAATGTCCTCCGGTCAGTCCGTAGTGACATTCATCGAGAATTTTTCTAGATTCGAATCCGGAAATACAACGTCGGATTATTCCATCGGAACAGATTCTAAATAAGTAAGGATCGTCCCAAAAGTATTTTTTTAGTTCAGAGAAAAACCTTTTCTTTTGTTGGTGTGTCATTTCCTTTCGTAAAATACCTACAGCCAAATAGTTTGCAAAGTTTGCGAACCATGGTGTATTGTTAGTACTTACTTGCATTATATGCTCATCAGGATAATCAATGATTTAATCATCGCTAGAATCATCATTCACTATGCGAGATAAATGATCGGCAACAACATTTTCAGCTCCTTTTTTATCTTTAATCTCCAAATCAAATTCTTGTAAAAGCAATATCCATCGTATTAGACGAGGTTTGGCGTCTTGCTTTTTGAACATGTATTTTAAAGCTGAGTGATCAGTGTAAACTATCACTTTTGACAATACGAGGTATGATCAAAATTTGCCAAACGCGTAAACTACAGCCATGAGTTCTTTTTCCGTAATGGTATAATTTTGTTGGGTTGCGTTAAGAGTTCTACTTGCAAAATAGATGGGATGAAATTGTTTACCATCTTTTTGTCCAAGGACGGCTCCAAGGGCATGTTCATTTGCGTCGCACATAAGCACAAATGGAAGTTTCTGATCAGGGCTTGTAATAATGGGTATGCATGTAAGGTTTTCTTTAAGTGTTTCGAATGCTGAAAGACATTTGTCGTTAAAATTGAACGTTCTTTCTTTTTCTAAAAGTTGAGTTAAAGGTCTTGCGATTTTTACAAAGTCTTTGATAAATCGTCGGTAAAAACCGGCATGACCTAAGAAACTTCTAATGCCTTTAACATTAGTAGGTGGTGGGAGTTTTGAGATCACGTCTATTTTTCCTTTGTAAACTTCAAGGCCGGCTCCAGACACTTTGTGTCCTAGCACAATTCCTTCTTTAACAATAAAGTGACATTTTTCCCAGTTTAGAACAAGATTTGCTTCTTTGCATCGTGCTAACATTTTATCGAGATTGTTTAGACATGTGTCGAAAGAATTTCCAAATACGGAGAAATCGTCAATGAAGACTTCGACTGATTCTTCAATCTTATCGTGAAAGATTGCAATCATACACCTCTGAAAAGTAGCAGGTGAATTGCATAGACCAAAAGGCATGCGCCTATAAGCGTAAGTTCCAAATGGACAAGTAAACGTGGTTTTCTCTTGATCCATAGGGTTGATTAGGATTTGAAAGTATCCAGAAAAACCATCAAAGAAACAAAAAGTATTCATTTCCTGCGAGTCTTTCTAACATTTGATCCATAAAGGGTAAAGGAAGATGATCTTTCGCGGTTGCATCATTTAGTTTTCGATAATCAATACAAACTCTCCATCCGGTGATGATTCGTGTTGGTACTAATTCGTTGTTTTCGTTAGTTACTACAATGATACCTCCCTTTTTAGGTACACAATGAATAGGACTAACCCATGGGCTATCGGCGATTGGGTAGATTATTTCAGAGTCTAAGAGTTTAAGGATTTCTTTTTTAACAACATCCTCCATGTTAGGATTTAATCTTCGTTGTTTTTCAACAATTGGTTTCTTGTTATCCAAAAGTTGGATTTTGTGTTTGCAGAACGATGGACATATGCCAGGAATGTCAGAATTTTTCCAAGAAAAATCTTGTTTATGCTTCTTGAGAACGTCAATTAGATCGTCTTTGTGTTCTTCAGAAAGTTGGAATGAAATAATTACAGGGAGTAATTTTTGTTCGTGAAGAAACGCATATTCCAGATGTTCAGGAAGAGGTTTAAGTTCTAAATCTGTAGGAGGTTCTTCGACAGATTTCTTAACTTTGAAATCGGTTTCGAAAGTTATGGTTTCAGATGGTGTTTCGATTTCTTCTTCGATTGTTTCGATTGGTTCATCCGTATGGTCGGCTATGAAGGCATCAAATTCAGCAAAAAGTTCTTCTTCGAGGATGGTTCCTTCGATAGAATACAAAATTTCGCTTCCTTCATCAAGAAGAGCGTCGAAATCGGCTTCAACGATTTCTTCAATGACATCGATACTAAAACAAGTATCGTCATTAGAGTACGAGTGTTTCATTGCTTCGTCGATAGAAAAAGAAATTATATCTTCTCCAACTCCAAGGTTGAGTTGTTTTTGCTTTACTCTAATTATAGCGTCAGCTGTGTGTAAGAAAGGTCTACCAAGGATAAGTGGTACCTTGCTTTCTTCTTCCATTTCTAAGATTACAAAGTCAACAGGAAAAACAAATTTTCTGACTTCTATGAGCATGTTTTCAGCTATCCCCATTGGGTATTGGAAAGAACGGTCCGCGAGGCGAACACTCATTTTTGTGGGTTTTAAAACGTTTTTAGAGAGTTTAGCATACAAAGAGTATGGCATGAGGTTGATACTTGCGCCAAGATCGGCCAAGGCGTTGCAAGAGTATGAGTGATGGAAAGTACATGGGATTAGGAAACTTCCAGGATCTCCCAGTTTTGGTGGTACTTTGTTTTGGACAATGGCAGAACATTCATCATTCAGAAAAGTCGAAGAAACTTCTTCAAACTTATGCTTTCTCTTGATAAGTTCTTTGATAAATTTGCCATAATTTGGCATTCCATCCAAAACATCGACTAAAGGCATGTTAATTCGAACTTCTTATATTAAGTCGAGGAATTTACCATACTTAGCTTGCATCTTTTGCTTGCGTAAGCGTTGTGGATATGGTACTTTTGGTTTATATGGTTTGGGTGTTGGGGTTTCAGTTGGTTTGGTATGGGTTGGTTGGGCTTCATCCTCATTATCACTATCGAATGGAATTTCGATTGGTGTAACTTGAGTAGGTTTGGTGGGTGATTCGTAAGATAAACCGCTCCATGTGAACACGGCATTCACATGCTCGTTGCGAGCTTGTGTGGGTTGATATTTGTTGTTGTTCTTAGGATTTTGGTTGGTATTGCTTGGTAAAGAACCAAAAGCGCGATTCGATTTTTTATCGGCCAAATGATCAAATTTAGCTTCAAGGTTTTGAATGGAAGCTTGGTGGTTTTTGGTCGTAGTTTCGAACTTGGTTTTGAAGTCAGTGAATGTTTCTCGAACAAAAATGTTGGTTTTTCTTTGAGATTGTATAAAGTTGTCGATTTTGGTTTCAAGGTTGTTTTTGTCTTCGGTTTGAGTGGGTTTCTTTTCGTCTCAGGCATAACTTGGTTTATCATTTGATCTCCAATTATCGCGGTCGCGATTACGATAATCGTTATAAAATCGAGTTCGACGAAAGGTATTCATGAAGTTGGCTTCTTCTTCCTTTTTCATGGGCGTGTCATCATCATCACATTCACTAGAAGGATGGTTTCCTCCACAGTGTTTGCAGGTTTTGTTTTTCATCTCTTCAATTTTAAGAGACATGACATCCATTCGAGCCATAATTTTCTCGGTATCGGTTGGGTTGTTGCATTCTTCGGCAAAAGCTACGGTTTTTCGTGGGTTTTGTTTTTGTGATTTTTGGACCAATCAAGCTTAAGTAGGACTTTGTCATCCAATAATTGGTAAGCTTGGTTAGGGGTTTTGTAAAGGAAAATTCCGCCCGCTGCGGCATTCAATGCATCTTGGGTAGCATCGTCAAGACCATGATAGAAAATCTTGATTATTCCTTCCTTTTTTAGTCCATGACCATGGCAGTTTCTGAGTAGTTCTTTCATTCTTAACCATGCGTCAGTGAGAGTTTCTCGATCTTGTTGAGAAAAGCTTCGGATTTCTACGAGGAGTTTTTCAAATAGGGTAGGAGGAAAGAATCGGCTAATGTAAGCAGTTCTAAGGCCTTCCCATGTTCGAATGGTTCCTGCGTTAATTTCGTCGAGCCATGACTTGGCTTCTCAAGTCAGGGATGATATAAACATCATGAGTTGGACAGCTTCGGCTTTTCCTTCTCCATAGTTAAACATTTTACAAATTTTGTTGAATTCCTGGATGTGTTTGTGAGGATCTGTTTTGATTCGACCATCAAATTGGTTATTTTTGACAAGGGTTAAGTGGTTCCCTTTGATTGCTAAATCGTTTGCATTTTTAGTTAAAACGATTGCGGAGCTAGGAGTTGGTGCTAAAACTCTATCGGCTGACCACATTGGTTCATCATCGGTGTCCGACATTGGATCGTAACGGTTGATGAGTTTGTTAAGAAATAGGATTTGTGAAAGGTTGTCAAAAGGTTGGTTGATTATGCGAGGTTGAGGTTGCTCGTGTCTCCTAGCTAAAGGTACACGGCGATGAAGTATACGTAGCCTTCGGTTAAGGGTACGTTCAGGTTCTGGTAATGGTGATGTTGGTGGTGTTCCGGATAAACAGGTGTGCATCCAATAAGGTTTTTGTTGTTTTCAGTGGAAATGTGTGGCACACTTTTGGGTTTGTGCGGCGCACTTTGGTTCGCTACAGGAAGTGCGGCACACTTTTTGGTTTGTGCGGCGTACTTTATGTACTGCAGAAATTTTTTTTGGAAAAAATGAGTGGCAATGGTTTAATTTCTTCAAGGATTATACGAATTTGGTTACAAAACAGGATTATAAGTCCCCAGCAGCGGCGCCAAAAACTTGATGTTCGTTTGCAAGTATTAAATTTATATTACAAGGTTTAGACAAAACAAGGAACTAGAAGACAAACACGGGCAAGTATACCCTTTCGTTCGTAATAAAGCTTTGTAGTGGTAAGCCAGGATCGTTCGCTGAGACTTAGTTTCGTTTTGGTAATCAAGATAACAATTGAAGAAATAAATAGTTTGAAATAATATCAATACTAACAAGTATGACTAATATGGTTTATAGAACTAGGTGGTAAAATGATTCTACAACATTAGCTTGAAATCATTTATAAAGGATCATATCATAGCATCATCACTAATTATAGTCACATACCCATATAGTCACAAATAACTTTGCCTAACATTGTAATCAAAGTAACAATTGGAAAAGAGTAAGAGAACATCATACTTAGATTGGATTGAATAAACGAGTACACAAGTGTCACGATTGTATCGTTCCTCCAAGAATCGAAGAGTGGAATACTCTAGTTACAAGTATCTCCCAAAAGTGGATAATACTGAAAATTTACTAAGAAAGCTAAAATACTCAAGTTATGGAGTACTGAGAGAGAGAGAGAGGTGTGTGTAAAATGAGTGGAAGTGGCCTCTATTTATAATGCTGTCTGAGGTCAAATGTGCGCCGCACTTCTCCGAAAGTGCGCCGCACTTTGGAGACGTGAATGTGCGCCGCACTTCTGAGTTTCTGCGCCGCACTTCTGGGCGATCCAGAATCTTCTTTCAATAAATTTGGCTTATTTGCATATTGAGACCCCTTGTTTGTATATATTCACTTTGCTACTTCAAACTTTATATCTGCATATAAAACATAACATATTAAGTATCGGAAGCTCTTATTTATTTACAAAGTGGTATTATAATGATAGATTGAATATGTATAATTAGGTCGTTATCAACACCATTTAAATTAAGTTCAAAATTTTTCCCTTTTTTATCCTTTAAAAACTCATTATGAAAACCTGATTTTCCATTTATCAAATCAAAAACATTTGGTGTTTCTAAAACGATATTAGGCACACTAAAGATTCTCACATTTAAGTAATGGGTGGTTTGAGGGGGATTAGCAATGATGCTTTCGAAACGATGTTCAATGTAGAAAACATACCCCTCGGGGTCAACGTAATGGTCATCACGAAACAAAGGATCGTCAATACTATCGAATTCTTCATCAAAGATTTGTTCATCGAGCCAAAGTCCCTCGAAACCATCATTATAGATCAAAGAATATCTCTCGATAGTACCACGTCCTAAAATCTCATCAACATTTAATATCGAGGAGTGTTGATTAGGTAACTCCTCATAAATGTGATCATCGAAGATCTCGACCTCCTCTTCATAAAGTGTGTTACCAATAAATGAAGGTTCATAAAGAGAATTCGAGAAAGTCACCAACATGTCATCATTCTCGTCATCACAGAATTATCTGACAAAGTATCGAGAGCGTCAAAGGAGTCATTCTCGGATACTAGATCGTCATTCTCATTAGAGGAATTTTCAATGGGTAAATCCTCGAGAGTTGGCAGTGGGTCAAAGAAGGAGTCAATATGCAAAGATCCCAAAGATTTCACACACTGAAAGTCCTTAGTCGTCAAAGGCTCTTCACGGTTGGAGTATTAGCCTTGATGGTGGTCACATGAGAAGGTTAGTCATTATAAAGAAAACGTTCCAACTCATTGATTGTAGTCTTTTTGTACTTCATATTTTAGGAAAAACAAGAATATAAGCGGTAAGTATTAAATTCTACGATTTAGGAAAATCGTAAAATCCGATATGTAAAGTTCGTTCTCGAAGGAGGTGTATGTGTTTGTGCCAATATTAAAAATCAAAGTTTGAATTAGTAATGTCTTTGGGTGAAAAGAGATGAAAAATAAATGATGAGTTATGCTACGAATTAAAATACGACGTACAAAACATAAAATCGTAAAAATCGAAGAAAATTAAAAGTTATTTAAAAAGGGAATTTCTAACATGTGCTTCGGTGTACATGTTTGTGTTTGTATAAAAGTAAAGTTTGAGCTTATTAAACGCAAATTATTATTTATTTTTGGTGAGTTTTAAGTGTATCTAATGTTAATTAAATGTATTTTTCAATATAAAAGATAAGTTAATGTTTAATAAATGTGACTTAACATGTGCTTGAGGGCACATGTTAGAAAAACCCATTTAAAAATTCTCAAAAAATTAATTTAAACTTTTAAATATCTAGGGTTTACAATTTAAGAAATGTGTTGAAACTTTTTAATTATTTAATTTTTAATTTTTAAATGTTGATAAAGCCCTAAAAATCAAATAAATTTATAAAAAGCCCAACCTAAGATTTTATAACTTGTAAAACTCAAATATACTTAATAAACACTAAAAAATATTTTTCCAACATTTTTCAACAATTAAATCTATTTTTAAAAATTCCTAAAAACAATTTTTAATTAAAATAATCATAAAAAATGGACAGTGGAAAAATACAAAACCTTTTTCAAAAATTCTAAAATACTTTATTCTACTTGGGAAAAATAAAAAACTAAAAAAAATGATGAAAAATAAGTAGTTAAAAAGCCAATGATAAGTTGTCAGGCAATTTGTTCTAACAATGG
This sequence comes from Glebionis coronaria, assembly GCA_025667525.1. NCBI lineage: Eukaryota > Viridiplantae > Streptophyta > Magnoliopsida > Asterales > Asteraceae > Glebionis > Glebionis coronaria. The sequence continues at coordinate 450,571,684 of CM046881.1, forward strand.
CAATTTTCTGAGGCCTTAGTGGGAACTGTGGTTCCCACTGCCTTTGTTATTTTCACAGAAAACAGACAGGAGGTTGTTTTGAGCTAGTTTGGGCTTGTTGCTTGGTTCTTCTGGGCACACTGGGCACCCCCACAACTAGTGAATACAAACTCTAAGACTCCACAAACAAACACAATCCAATGCAAAAATCCACCAAGATCAGTAAAAAAAGAACAAGATTTGCAGAAAAATACTAGCTTCTGGTGTACTTTGTTTTTGGTGTATTTCTAAGGCTTATAGAAGCTACAAAACCAAACCAAATCCAAATACCAGACAAAGCAGCCCTAGTCTACCCTATAATCCAACAAATGAGCCACATTTCAAACAAGAAATCACAAAATTAAGCCAAATTAAATCTACTGGTGGATTCAGACAGAAAATTGGTATAACTGCTGATGTGTTAAGCACTAACAGTGAACTAAAGCTACCAAATCCTACACTAAAACATTCTAACACCTAACCAATGAAATCACAATCCTAGACTAGCATTAATCCTAAATTCTAACAAAATTTCAACAACAAATACTCAAAATGAAAACCTATAGCAACCTACTATGCAGACTTTATGGTCTTTCCTGATGCAATTTCTAGCAAGTGGATTTCTAGCAAGTAAATCTTGACTTTAAGATAAGAAACACACAAGTAAGCTTGCACATAGACCTAGGCTAACCCTAGACCTATCAATCCACCAGATTTCCAACACCCACAACATAAAAAATGCAGCCTTAGCAGACTGTTGTTGGATTGACAGCTATTTGCTGATGTTTTTGGTATAAAATTGAGTTTCGATTGACCTTTTAAGCTAAATAAACAACACCAACTTAAGAACCAATTACTCACACCCCTAGATAACCCTAAGAACTATCTGTTAACAAGATTAGATACACCAAAATGCAAAATCAAGAGCCCTAGTACCCTACTATCTATATAGGCAGATTTTAAGCAAATGTGGTGATACCAATTTTTTAACCACAAAAACCAAATAAACTACCAAATCCAACTTATCTAAACCAATAGAGTTTGTTTGAGCCAAACTTGCAGCCCACTGTTGTCACCATAGTGTTTGTACAGCAGATCCAAACACCCCTTAAACTTTTTATCACAGAAAATTAACAAAGAGTCATGCAATAAAATCAAACCAAAAGACTTAATATCAACGAAAACCTTTTTAACTTGCATAAATCACACAGAAAAAACACAACTTAAACAATAAAGCTAACAATACCTAAAATTTCAAGCAAAACACACAAATTCTACAAAAACAGCATGCAATAAAAGGAATAGATCTTGTTACCACCTTAGGGCTTGTTTAGCCCTAAGACACACCAAATCTTGAACCCTTGAGCTAGTTGTAGATGGAAGAAGCTGTTGTATAAGAAGAAGGGTGCAAGACCTTGATGATGAGACTACCACAGTCCCAAGGTCACCATTGTGAAAATAACTAGTGAGATGGTTGAATATGGGTAGGAATTTTGCTCCTGCACACTCAAACAAACTCCAAGTAACAAAAGCTACCCACAAGCTTGTTAGGCTTGTGGTAGCTTTTGCTACAGTGATTCCAAAAAAGAAATATGAATCAAATATTTTTGTGAAAATCTTGAAATCAAATTAAGGTAAAACAAATTGTAACCAACTGTTAAAGGTAACAAAGGCTTGTAATTTGTTTGTGCTGGCCTAGTGGTAAGGTCCTTGACTCTCAAAGGAGAGGTCAAGGGTTCAAACCTCACTAGGTGTCTACACTTGGGGGTGGCCACGAAGGTTCACCTGCACCGACTCTGGGCTATCCAAAAGGGTAGTCGTCTTGGGATTAGTCGGCTCGCAATGTCGAGTCAGAAACCTAGGTATACCCAAAACAAAATTAACGCTTTTGGGTCTCAAACTATTTTTATGCCAAAAATTCTTTGAACACAAAAAATAACTTTGATAAATTAACAACTAAACTTTGCTGGAAAATTAAATGATTGCACTAGAATGAATTAATGAAAATGGAACTCAGCTTATGTAGAAATTAAAATTAAAATATTTCATTAATTAAATTGTTTTTACAAAGTGGCTGGAACAATTATAAATAGGACGCCAAAATGATTGTAATCTTTTTGTACTTCTTATTTTAGGAAAAACAAGAATACAATCGGTAAGTATTAAATTCTACGATTTAGGAAAACCGTAAAATCCGATATGTAAAGTTCATTAATTAATTTTTTTACAAAGTGGTTGGAACAATCTAAAATGGGACACAAGCGTCCTATTTATAATACATGAAAGAACATACTAGAACTAATGAAAAGTACATAAGCCCTAGCTTAGAAAATACCAAGAATGCCCTTTGAATACTTGTTGAAAATTGTGGTAAAAAAGTTTGGCTCCCATGTGCTTGATTATGTCTTTGCCAACTGTTTGAACAAATCTTGGACATCCATTCACTCTTTGGGAACACGAAAGGCTTATTAGCTATTGATTTTCTTGCAAGACCCCATTTTTACCAAATATGGGGTGACAGGGGAGCCACGTGGGGTCCATTTGGGTAAGCTGGTAAAGAACACAAAGGTGGGGTTTGGTTCAGGTAGGGTTTAATCACTAATCTGGAAAAGTAGGGTGATTAATTTTGAGTTTATAAAAAGGGGGTGATTAAGGTTTATGACTAGGATTAGGGATGTTGATGGTGGGTGATGTGTACAGGAAATGTTTGGCCCTTATGTTTATATTAAACTAATCCATTTAAAATGGATTAGTATAATAATCGGTTAAGGTTTTTGAGCTGGGTTGGAGGTCGGGTTTGGGTAGTTTTTGTCGGGCTTTGGTGTTGATAGTGGGCTCAAGTCGGGTTTAAATAGGGTATGGGTTTAGGAAATAACATAAATGACCCCCTGTCTTTATGAAATTAGTCATATCAAGTTACAACAACAATTAACTCCTTTTCCTTTGTATTGAACTTTAGCCTAATTACATATAAAGTCCCTCCACTTGATAAGAAATAGAACAAGGACCATTAGTGTAATTTTGGCATTCATCAAGGGCTTTTAAGAACATTTCTAGAAACTTTAGGGACCTAACTTATATAAATGATATTTACAAGGGTCTAAAGTGACGAGTCTTCAATAATTGAGGGACCAATCTTTACAAATCTTCAAACTTTAAGGATTTCTTTGGATATTCATGATTCGAGCCCGGTTCTTTGTGTGACTTCGTTTCCCGTGTTCGTTTTTGCTTGATTCTTGTTATCTTTAGTTGAATTCACGATATTCGTACCTAAAATACACAATGAATATCACACCCTACCATGGCGGAATATGGGGCGCGAGTTATGGATATCATCACAACAAAATGGTGTCTTTACAGAGAAATCGAAATGCAATAGAAAATGTCATAAATGGTGATACAATGTCATGACAATATCTCAAACAAATTTAGGAGTCTAGGTAAGTAGGTAAAAGTCCCACCTCCTACCAAAGACAAACAAAACAAACACGCAAAACATATAGGTGTCCAAAGTATTACTTATTCAAATAACAAATGAAAAACTAAGAGGAAAGGGGGTTCCTCCAAATGCATTCCTAAGCCTCCCAATCTAGCAACTTCTACTCTCAAGCTTAACAACATTCTCACTTGAAAGAGACACTAAAACACGTCAACATTAAATTTGTAAGAGTCATAGGTTTAGACTCCAACACAAATCAAATTATAAGCTGTGAACCACCATAAACAATTATACATATGGACAATGTGCTATAGTTATGTATTAATAACTAACATTCAAGATTTACCGTTCCATACAATTCCAAAGATCCGAGCCTTACCAATCACCATGGTTCCATAAACGCCCATACACCTATGTATCAAACCCAAGGCCCCGCCTTGTCAACATCCCCTTGGTACCAAGTCAAACCACCAAACAATCAAGAATCACATAGCAGTCAATCACATAAGTGTACACACAAGTCCATCACAAACCATAAAACATTCACAGCAAGAATTTACAAAACCACAACAAGTGTCTCTTCCATCCCATCTGGAAGTAAAAAACATTTATAAATATGGGACTATGAAACTCACCTGAAAGAGCTTCTCCAAAATCCCGCACTGGCATTATCTAATCACAAATATGCATACGATCAAGACATGAACCAATAAACCATAATGGCTCATCAATCTATAATGGATGTGTAACCCTCTTATACATACTAACCTTATTTTATAGTTATAAGTGTCCCATTACACCTATCTATAAGCCCATTAACTATGCTAAGTTTATAACCTAACCCTTTATCATTTTCCGAAAATAGTCCAGTTTTTCATACCCCAAACTATGGAACGCATCTCCCCTTAAACAAAATAACATCTTCTGTAAAAGAAACCCTATACCCTTACATGTGTTTAACTTTCTCTCACCTGTTGCCCCAACCTTAAAGCTATTGTTAAGGCCCCGATATATATATTATACTTTTACCTATCCAGAATTTACTGATTTTTAACATACTAAAATTTTGCTATGCCCAGAGGGACTTAACCTATTCCAATTACTAAGCCCTCCTCCAGATCTTTTATTTAACATATAAAATAAGTCTCATGTAAATTTAAATGTCCCATCACATTTCTAAGTACCCTAACCAACCCAAAACATTAATTGTAAACAGGCTTATCCAAAAACTGTTTTGACCTACGACTGTTGTAACCCACTTCCCGACCTCTAATTTAGTTCTCGTTTCTTTTGTTCAAAAGCTAACTCAAATACCTTTAAGTGAGTACTAAATTAGACTTCATAAAGTTTACCAAACTCTAGATATAATCAAAACAAGTGACTCAAAATTCTGCCAGATTTTTAAAAACGAATTTAACACATCTAATCTAATTAATTACCTACATCATGTATAATTATTAACCCTAATTATTCTTAACATGTTTATATAATTAAAATACAGATTTAATGTTAAACCTAACCCTAAATCCATCATGTATTGATTAAGAATAAGTAAATAATAATTAATTTGAAACGAGGAACAAATGTTTTACCTTAGAATTAATGGAAGACAAAAAAAAACTATGAAAACCCTAAAAACCTCTTGATGACGTCGACCTATGATCCCCAGGGGATTTTTATGTGTGTTTTTTGTCTATCAAATCCTTATATACTTTCACTAAACAAGTCCTAGCCCAACCCAACAACTTGTTTCCTTTTCTTTTTCCTTTCTTTTTCCTTTCTTTTTCTTTTTCCTTGCGTCACTTAATGCCGACCTATATTTCTTTTTCTTTTTTTAATTATTAATTAATGTATTAATAATATTACCTTAATTTACTTAATTTATTTCAGCTCCTAAAGTCCTCAAAACCTCAAAACTGTAAAACTAGTCAATTTTACGCGATTACCGTAAAATACACGTATTTATGAAAACTCTTAAAATAAGTTAATAATTAAATAACTAAGTCTAAAATAACTTAAAACTAACCCGTAAACTATACCCGACATTAAATCCTTAGTCCGAGACCTCTAAACGCTAAACCTCGTATCGTAAATATACGATTTACTATAATACATATACGTATACATAAAATCTTAAAATAACACTATTTCACTTCATAATCACTACTATGTGAGCTCATGAACATGAAATAATCACACATCGTTTCACTCACAAGGTACTCTGTACCCGTAAATGATGTCCAAACCACACCCTATTCACACCAAATAAACACATAAACACATAAACACATAAAGACACATAATTTCACAAAATACACCCAAAATAAAAGCTAAGTGAAGAACCTCAAAACCGTGGTTGCTACATCACTCCCTCCTAATAGAAATCTCGTCCTGAGATTTACTCCTTAGGATCAGTCACATCATTAGCAAATAACTGAGGATACTTGTTCCTCATAAACTCCTCCCGGTCCCACGTGAATTCCGGCCCACGTTTCGAATTCCATCTAACCTTAACTAACGGTATCTTACTTCTCTCTAAAGTCTTAACTTCACGATCCATAATTTCTACCGACTCTTAAATAAAACGAAGGCTCTTATCTATACTAATATCATCCAAAGATACTTGCAATTCTGTCTTTGCTAAACATTTCTTCAAATTTGACACATGAAACACATCATTCACACCGGTTAACTCTTCTAGTAATCTCAATCGATAAGCCACTGGTCCAATCCTTCCAAGGATTTCAAATGGACCCACGAATCTAGGTGCTAACTTCCCTTTCTTCCCAAACCGCATCACCCATTTCCATGGTGAAACTTTTTCATAACTTTGTCTCCAACATTAAGCTTCAATGGTTTACGTTTTGTCAACATAACTCTTTTCTCGGTCTCTTGCCGTCTTCAATTACTCATTAGGCACTCTTATCACATCAGTAGTTTCCTGTACCATCTCCGGTCAAATAAGCTGACTGCTTCCAAAAACTCCAAAAAATGCTCAACATCACACTCTTCACTTCGTGATCGTTTCCTGTACTTATCCATGCGAAGTTTTACTCTATGTCAAGTGTTAACCTACTAAATCATTTATGACACTTCAAGCATCTGTATACTATGAGGAAATCACACGCCTTCAACTAGTCTACAATGGTACTCTTAAAAGACCTCCATTCCTTCTAATATGTTCCTACGAACTCCCAGCACTTTTCCATTTCCCAAAGCATCTTATAAACCCCATCAGGGCATTCCATCTTGTCCTCTTGCTTCACAACCAATTCACTACTTAATCATATAGGAGCGATCCAAAACTTCCCGATAATTTTCATCAATGGACTCAATAAGATGAAAACAAAATTAAGTTTAGAACCACTAATTTCGGATAGCGAATCTGACCCACGGTTAACTGACGGAATTTCACGTGCACGAGTTAAAACGAGTCAAAAACCATGACACTAAAAAAGAAAACTCAAACCCGAAACATGTATCAATTCAAAATGACCCTTAAAAACGAACAAATGACCCAAGAAACACCCAACAACAACCAAAACATATTACGATCCGCGACATATTATTAAAACCTTGCACAAAATCGCCTTTTCCCAAAAGAATTTTTTTTCTTCTAAAATTTTATATTAGTTGTTTTTAAAACTAAAGAATCATATTAGTGATTAATGTAATCCTTTTAAATGAAAATAAATAAATGTATGTGGAATTTTCATGAACTCGGTTTAGCCTTGTATTCATAAATAATTATAAATGACGTAAATCGGTTAAACTCACTTATATAAAATATTAAAGTAGAAAAAATTTTATTTTACTTTATTTTAAAGAAGGTATTTTAGAATTTGAAATAAATAAGTGTTGATTATATATTAAATAATTTATGTTACATCTTATTTCAAACACGGCTCCAACGCTTTACCCTTATTTTACCGAATACAAACAAATATCTTAACTCTATAGTAACTTTCAAAGTCTTTTTCTATATACCGTCTAAAAGAAATGTAAGACTCAAAACAAAAGATATCATTATCTAAAAATAAATCTCAATCTATTTCAATAGCCTTAACACCAAAAGTACCATTTTAAAATGGACACGTGAAATGGGAACTCGAAGAATGCGCTACAACGGAGGTTGGATATCTAAAAGAGAAACGAGCTAGCAAACCATCATATGAATACAATCGATAATTGTAAGGAATCATACATATATAGGCATATTAGGATACATACACTCAAATCCATCCAACATGCTATCAACATCAACTAGGTAATCATACTTGCAAGTCCACTTGTGTTGTGGTACATAAATAATTACGTTGGCCACCATAATTATATATGTCCCTTTTCACATATGCACTCCCTCCTATGACAACATTTCTTGATATTAACGCATCATGCATCACATAAACACATAAACCAACCAGAAAACCACAAAGCAGTCATCATATAACTCATATATATATCTTGTAAAAATACACTTATGCCAGAGAAAAATATCTCAAAACGATAGAAAAGAAAGCGAGAAATCCAAGTTTGAAACATAAACAATTCACATGAAATCACTAATGATTACAACCATGCACAATCCCTCTTTGCATCTACATGAGGGTTCCTAGGTCATAAAACAAAGTCCAACAATGACTTGTGTGGACAACTATGGTTCAACCCGCACTAGTCAAAAATTCGAAAAACAAATAACATGTGACTAAGTATGGACGACTATGGTTAAATCCATACTAGTATAAAATTCGAAAAAAATTTATAAATAAGAATCAATAATATTTAGAAAAATATCAATCAATATCATACACACATACTCCTATGACGCCTATATGCAGGGATCCTTAAGCTATAGACTAGGCTAGGAAACCTGATTCTCTAGAACCTATCTCTGATACCATTCTGTCACACCCCACCATGGCGAATATAGGGCGCGAGCTATGGATATCATCACAACAAAATGATGTCTCTACAGAGAAATCTAAATGCAATAGAAAATGTCATAAATAGTGACTCAATGTCATGACAATATCTCAAACAAATGCAGGAGTCTAGGTAAGTAGGTAAAAGTCCCACCTCCTACCAAAGACAAACAAAACAAACACGCAAAACATATAGGTTTACAAAGTATCACTTATTCAAATAAAAAATAAAAAACTAAGAGGAAAGGGGGTTCCTCCAAATGGATTCCTAAGCCTCCAAATCTAGCCATTTCTACTCTCAAGCTTAACCACATTCTCACATGAAAGAGACACTAAAACACGCCAACATAAAATTGGTGAGAGTCATAAGTTTAGACTCCAACATAAATCAAGTTATAAGCTGTGAACAACCATAAACCATTAAACATATGGACAATATGCTATAATTATGTATTAACAACTAACATTCAAGATTTACCATTCCATACAATTCCATGGCTCCCAGCCTTACCAATCACCATGGTGTCATAGGCGTCCATACACCTATGTACCAAACCCAAGGCCCCGCATTGTCAACATCCCCTTGGTACCAAGTCAAACCACCAAAAAATCAAGAATCACATAGCAGTTAATCACATAAGTGTACATACAAGTCCATCACAAACCATAAAACATTCACAACAACAATTTACAAAACCATAACAAGTGTCTATTCCATCCCATCTGGAAGTAAAAAACATTTATAAATATGGGACTATGAAACTCACCTGAAAGAGCTTCTCCAAAATCCCGCACTAGCACAATCTAAACACAAATATACATACGATCAAGACATAAACCAATAAACCATAATGGCTCATCAATATATGATGGATGTTTAACCCTCTTATACATACTAAAATTATTTTATAGTTATAAGTGTCCCACTATCTATAAGCCCCTTAACTATGTTAAGTTCATAACCTAACTCGTTATCATTTTTCCCAAAACATTCCCATTTTTCATACCCAAAACTATGGAACGAAACCCCCCTTAAGCAAATAACATTTTCTGTAAAAGAAACCCTATACCCTTACATGTGTTAACTTTATCGCATATTTTGCCCCAACCTTAAAGCTACTGTTAAGGTCCCGTTATATATATATATATATATATATATATATATATATATATATATATATATATATATATATATATATATATATATATATATATATATATATATATATATATATATATATATATATATATATATATATATATATATATATATATATATATATATATATATATATATATATATATATATATATATATATATATATATATATATATATATATATGTATGTATGTATATATACTAAAAATTTGTTATGACCAGAGGGTCTTAACCTATTCCAATTACTTAGCCCTCCTACAGATCTTTTATTTAACATATAAACTAAGTCTCGTGTTAATTTAAATGTCTCATCACATTCCTAAGTATCCTAACCAACCCAAAACATTAATTGTAAACAGGTTGATCCAAAAAATGTTTTGACCTACCACTATTGTAAGCTACTTTTGACCTACTTCTCGACCTCGAATTTAGTTCTCGTTTACTTTGTTCAAAAGCTAACTCAAATACCTTTAAGTGAGTACTAAATTCTACTTCATAAAGTTTACTAAACTCTAGATATAATCAAAACAAGTGACTCAATTTTTTGCCCAGTTTTTAAAACCAAATTTAACACATCTAGTCTAATTAATTACCTACATCATGTATAATTATTAACCCTAATTATTCTTAACATGCTTATATAATTAATATACATGTTTAATGTTAAACCTAACCCTAAATCCATCATGTATTGATTATGAATAAGTAAATTGTAACTAATTTGAAAATAGAAACAAGGGTTTTACCTTATAATTAATGGAAGACAAAAAAAACTATGAAAACCCTAAAAAAACTCTTGATGACGTCTACCTATGATCTCTAGATGATTTTTTATGTGTGTTTTTGGTCTATAAAATCCTTATATACTTTCACTAGACAAGTCCTAGCCCTACCTAACAACTTGTTTCCTTTTGCTTTTGTTTTTCTTTTTCCTTGCGTCAATTAATGCCGACCTATATTTTTTTATTCTTTTTATTATTAATTAATGTATTAATAATATTACCTTAATTTATTTCAGCTCTTAAATTCCTCGAAAACTCAAAACCGTAAAACTAGTTAATTTTACGCGATTATCGTAAAATACACGTTTTTATGAGAACTCTTAAAATAAGTTAATAATTAAATAACTAAGTATAAAATAACTTAAACTAACCTGTAAACTATACCCGACATTAAATCCTTAGTCCGAGACCTCTAAACGCTAAACCTCGTATCGTAAATATACGATTTACTATAATACATATACGTGTACATAAAATCTCAAAATAACACCATTTCATTTCATAGTCTCTACTATGTGAGCTCATGAGCATGAAATAATCACACATCATTTCACTCACAAGGTACCTCGTACCCGTAAACAATGTCCAAACCACACTTTATTCACACCAAATAAACACATAAACACATAAAGACACATAATTTCATGAAATACACCCAAAATAAAAATCTAAGTGACGAACCTCAAAACCATGGTTGTCACAATGAACAAACACAAGCATATTTTTTGGTATTTTATGAAATTTTTAGCATTTTAAAGCCTGATTTGGACGATGAGACTATGTATAATTGTAGTCTCATCATTCCCCCATACGAAACCATTCCCGTGCCCTCACGTAATGCTAGAATTAAGTATCATAACACCTCCAAAATTCATTTTTTATATGACATTTGTTGAAACTTAAACTTAGATTAACTACTATGTGTGTCTTAGACATAATGTAATGTTTTCATCACGAGAACGTGACTTTTAGGGTCAAAGATTAAGAACACGCGTATACCTCATAGAGATAATTTCGTCGTCCTCGATTTTCACCCAATTCTATGCTAAGCGTGAAACAAGATCATTGTCATTATAAGTTAGTAATACTAACACTACTCATATGCTCTAATCACTACTTAAACTCCCTTATTCCTAAGGTGTATCTCTTATATTTTTTTTTGTCTTAATGATCACGAGGATACATTTTTTACTTATGCGTAAATAGAGATTATGTCCAAAAATAGAGCATTAACGGTGTAATCAAAATCATCAAATTAATAATGTTTCCCAATAGACAACGATGTCAAAATATTAAGTCAACAAAAAGCATCGATGAACATGTTTTTATAACGGATTTGAACATGAGACTTATTACCAATTTGCATTGGTTTACCGCCATCTTTTATTGAAATTCGCCATGAAGTGTTTATTGCGACTTTGGTCTTGCCCTTGAATTTTATTTAACCTCACCATGAGGTGTTTATTTTGACTTGACGCATATCCTCACGCTAAGGCGAATTTTGGATCTTTAAGGCTTCATGGTTTTAAGACATTCACTTTCAATTTTTGCATAGATTTTTTTGCCTTGTGAGCTTGGAATTTTTGCTTGATTTAGGTGAAGAGGAACTTAAAATTATTATTGGGGAAGCCTTTAATTATTCGGGTGTCAATACTTCAAATCCATGACGTTGGCAAAACCTTAATGTTTTCTCAATTTAATTACATGGAAGCTAATAGAATTAATTAGAAACCAACAATAGAGATTAAACGGCAAAAAAACTATTTATTAATAATTTAATATAAAAGCGTTAGGAGAAAAAGCAAATAATTAGGACACATGAGTTTTTGAAAGAATACGAGTACTCTACGTTTAGCATAGTAACTTATAATTAACGCCATCATTTCTAGTCCTCAATTTAATGAGAATTAGCCTAATATAGTTAAGGAATCAAAGCTAAGTGCTCAACACACACGGTCGAGTCAAAAATTACTCTTATTCTCTGTTAGACTTACTTTTTGATAAGCTGGCGCCTTTCACGTGAGTTGGAATAGACTTATATCCATTTGCTATACGCGGGGACTAATTATGTATAGGATAGATAGTCTAGTTATGTTAGGCCTATAAATACTCCCATGACTCTCCATGGGGGTGTGGAAGTTTAGTGTTTTTTTTCTTTTGTATTCATTTCACTTGAAATAATAGACACACTTTTCCTTCACCTCTCTCTAACTTTCTCTCTCTAGAACTATCAATGTCATACATGTTCATCATCCCCGACCCCCCGATCTAGGTGGCTTTTTGATGCTTGTCAATTGGTATCAAAGCTAACCGGGGGTGTTTTTGTATCCGTGTGTTTGAGTTGTGTTATCAGATTCGTGTTGTGTTTTTCAGTATCACGGTTTTTCTTTTCTGATTCTTTTGTTTATCCGATCTTATCATGTCTAGTCATTATAGTATACTTTGAATAAGTTATTGTCACGAATTCTTTTAATCCATTTATTGTGATACGCGTGTTGTGGTTGTGTCCCTGTTTTCATTGGAATAATTTTTTTGGGAATAAGGACAACTGCAATTTGACCAGATCCTTATTTTTCGGTTCATGAGCCTGTGGTTTCGATTTCAAATTTTTTTTTGCGGAATCCTGCATTCCAAGATATTGCGGAATCTTTGCTTCACCACTTTACGGAATCTAACCAGTTCTGAAATTGCGGAATCGAACCATTTATACCATTGCGGAATCATGCCTACTGGTGTTGCGGAATCATGTTGATTTGGTTGCAGAATCATGTATTCCACATTGCGGAATCATGGTTGCGGATTCTTGGTCTAGGAATCGAATGAGTTGCAGAATGATGTCTGGGAAAAAAATTGCGGAATCGTGTCACTATACAAACCGAGACTTACCCCATCACCAATCAATCCAAACCCATCTATGTTTTTAACAGTTGACAGATTTGGACTTAGTTTCTTAACTCTATGACATTATCTTAACTGTTATATCTCATCAGATCTCAGATCCTGTTAGTGTTTCGACATGCATGTCGAGATCATTAAAGATCTTACACTAAACAGTACATCATCACTGATTATAACTTACTCAAACTAAAACAACAATCTATTTAACCTCAATCAATTGACTTGCAATCCATCTTTTATCAACTGTTTACCCAATTTTTTTTAATCAAAAACTGACCCATACCCATCTAAAAAACTTTCAGCCTTTTCACTCCACATATCAACACCAATCTACATCCTAATCCTATCGTCACCTAAACCCATTACATCTAGACTCGTACCCATCTCTTATCAAGATCTCTGCTTAGTTAAAACATTTTTTTAATCCTTAAAAAGGTTTTTTTCTTGTTTGACTCATCTCATCTCTGACTTGCAAAAATAAAAAAACCAAAAGATCTCAGATTTTCTAAAACGTTTTTGTCAATCTATTAAAAGATTTTTTGCGTTTTATCAATAAATCATCATAGATCTTTGTTTAATTCATTTTAAAATCATTTCAAAGCAAATCAATTTCGCCATGCAATCATCCAATATCCTCTTACCCAAGACCTTGTGTCAAGATCTTGAAGCTGAGTCATTCTCTGCAAGTATGAGATTCAGCTTCAGATGACAATCGAAGTATAACATAGAAGGTCGAATTGATATGGGTCTAATGGTTATTTGATTGGGATTTTTATGTTTTTGATAAGCAAGGATGTTTTCAGATTGAATATGGGGGGCGGATGTAACGAGATAAGAGAATACGATTTGGGTTTCGTGATCTGTGTCAGGTTGATGATGTTATTGATTAAAAAAAGTTGGCGGTGTAAACAAGGTGAGTGGGGGGGGGGGACTCTTCTATGTAAAGGTGTTTAGGGTTAGTGTCTATGAGAAAACATTAGGGTAAACAGATTTATATCCCTATTGTTTAGTTTTGGACCGGGTATGACATGCCAATTTGGGCTGAAATTATATTACTCATGGGGCTTGGATTGGCACTAACAATGTTTGGTAAATAAGGATGATGGGCCGAATTTTAATAAATTCTATGGGCCGGTTATTACTTGACGGGCCAATCACTACATTTACCGAAGGCACTTTGTGGGCCGATTAATTTTTGCAATCGTATTCGGGATGACCGATTCTATATCCGAATCTTGCAAAATTAATCATGTCGGATTTGAGTTACGGGGTTATTGGATTGAGCCGGGTATTTCGAAAGAACCAAGTGGTAAAATTGTTGTCGGGTTAAATGATTATGTGACAAGATTTTATTACTTTGGCGGGCCATTTAAACAGTGACATTCAAGGCCGAATATCTGTTTTCAAACACTTCTTCACGAACAACAAGAACAACAAACACAACAAACACAACAAACACGATACATTACACTAAAACGATCCTTATCAAAAATTCACCTAAAATTTTAACGGCTATTACGGTTTATGTGATTACGAAGATGATTCGATGCTACTTATTTGAGGTTGAAGTGAGATTTCTCAGAGGCGTTCTTATTTTATCTTTAAAGGAGTACTTACAACTTTATAAGATAACTTGTTAGAGCATATTCGGTTATGAATAAGACTTGAAGTATCTAGTTTCTATTGTCAAGGGGAGGATGGACGACGACATGGATAACTATCATTTTTTGAGAGCTTCGTTGCGGTTCTCAGTGTCACACGCACTTCTAGTTGTGGATTTCTTCAAGAGATGTAGTACCTTTTCTTATACCGCCTATTTTGGTATAGGGTACTTTAGAGAAGTTGTACCTTTTTAATACCCCCTTTTGGTATAGGGTACGTTTAAGACTTCTCTGCATCGTTCTTCATTCTACTATAGTGCAAGCTTAAGTTCAAGTTTGGGGAATTCTACTTCTGTTTCAAGTTTGGATTATCGGGTTATCTTCATTAGTGGTCACTATCAATAGCCAACAGAATTGATAAGGGGATTCAATTCGGGGTGATTAAGAGAGAATTTTTGTTTAGAGAGATTTTGTTGACATCTTCTCACATAATCTTGGTTACTAAGTAAGCAGTTCCAGTTCGCATACCACATACACACATGAAGGATGATTCCCTTAATAGGTATCATCCTGGAGGGAGAAATGTGTACATGCGAGGTCACTTGACTTTGGTGTTACTGTTTCTACATAAAGGGATAAGTTGACTACATTCGGGACTTAATTGACTTTGATGTGGCAACTTTTTATCATCACTGTCCTGTCAGGAGAAATGTGCATTTCCGGGACTTAATTGAATCTGGTGCTACAGTTTGACTTCATGTTCGGGATAGAGTGTGTACTTCTGGTAATCTATCATAGAATCAAGACTGGGATTGATTCAATTTGTGAGAAAATGTTGATGACGTTATCACCTCCCATAGATTTCCTCTGAAGGATCTGTTTGGGAGGGAGCAGTCTTTATTGCTTGTTTAAATGAAAGGCCTTCTAGTTAGGAGGGAGTAAAACTCAACTAGATTCTACAAAGCTGAAGAAATAGAGCTGGAGTATTCAAGAAGATGAAGGTCGTTGAAGACTATCTCAAGCAATACTAGAATTCATGCTTATCATTTTTCTTTATTTTTGCTTGTAGGAATCATTGTAACCAACTCACGTGAGTCACCATCTTGGAGGGAGATTGTTAGACTTACTTTTTGGTAAGCTGGCGCCTTTCACGTGAGTTGGAATAGACTTATATCCATTTGCTATACGTAGGGACTAATTATGTATAGGATAGATAGTCTAGTTATGTTAGGCCTATAAATACCCCCATGACTCTCCATGGGGGTGTGGAAGTTTAGTGTTTTTTCTTTTTTATTCATTTCACTTGAAATAATACACACACTTTTCCTTCACCTCTCTTTAACTTTCTCTCTCTAGAACTATCAATGTCATACATGTTCTTTGATCATCCCCGACCCCCTGATCTAGGTGGCTTTTTGATGCTTGTCATTCTCACCATCAGAAAACCTACATTCGTGCCTTAAACACTTATGAAAAACGAGAAAAAAATTAAAATTTGGTCATTTTAGCCTAAACGATAACAAAAAGATTAAAATTAGATTGTGTGATGGCGTAACAAGGTAAAGTATCTATTCACCCCCCACACTAAAACTAAACATTATCCTCAATGTTTCGAGTATAAGGGTGAAACACCCCCATACTAGAGACGAAAAGTCGAATGCTTAATCTCGAGCATGGAAAGGGTAAAACGAATAATCTATAGCCGTTTATGAATTATGCAAATAAGATAAACGTTAGAACGTAAAAGGATATCATCGGATATCGGAATCTTCAAAGACAACGATCGAAGCTCGAGTGATACGTAAAAACAAACACGAGAGGCTTCAACGATGACGATGATTCCGAACAAATCACAATCACGAACAACCACGGAACAAGGTTGAAAGAGCACAAGTCTCCGCATTACACTATTAGAAAGCAATAATATGTACAAGGATAAGCATGGGATTTCCCCCACGAGGTACCTCGTTTTTGATAACCGAGTCAAGAGCTCGACTCGAATCCCCATAAATGTGATCATTTAGGGATTATCATGGTAAGGTCATTTTTGGTGGGGCTTACATGATAAACAAGGCCCAAAAATCAATCGATATTAAAGACATAGTCCATATACCAGGGTCGAAGATGGTGTCTTCTTTTTTATGGGATAAACGAATCAACACCACTCCAAGCAACTTCCCAAAGGGACACAAGAAAATAGACAAGAAGTAGAAGGGTGGGACAATGGGCAGGACACAAACACGATGAGCTACCCAAGGTAAGCTCGCACCGTAAGTATAGAAATATTTTCCATTGACTACATCGGTGGAAGTCCGAGATTTACCCTTAAACGTGATACCGGGGTCAAAAATCTCGTCCTTGGTGGAGAAACGATTGGAAACAAGTGGGGCTTCCCCCATTCTATCTCCATAAATACACTCTTCAAAAGGAGTAGACGATGTGAGAGTAGTCTCACCAAAGGGTAGTGTAAAAATTTCCAAATCAATTGACGACAAAATCGAGTTAGAGACATATTTTAAAAAGGACACATCGTTTTTCTCTTTTTCATCTTTAAGTTTCTCATTTTGAAAACCCGATTTCCTATTTTTATAGTTAAAAACATTAGGTGTCTCTAAAACACATTTTGGCACACTAAAACGCTTAGACGTCACGAAAATAATGCTAGGAACGCTAGAAATTCGAACATTTAAGTTGTGGGTGGTGGGGCAAACATAATGGTCATCACACGAAAGAATATCGACGCTCACGATCTCGTCATCATAAATAGGCTTGTCGAACCACGATTTTACAAAGCCGACATCATAGTTGTTGTAGACATCGGTTAATGAAGCGAAAAATTCCTCGGTTTTCTTAAAGATAAAAATCGAAAAAGAAACGGTGTCGGTGATCTCCTCCAAAATACGCTCATCAAGAAACGGATCGTTAAAAGACGTGGAAATTGTACTAACACCTCCCTCCGGATTTAAATTTTGATCATCTTTGAAAAACGACGGATCCACAATTTTTCTTAAAAGTTTATCGTACCCATTCATGTCAAAATCTTTTGAAAAAGTTTTGTCATTAGAATTAAAAACTTTTAAGTCGTTTTTAGCTTTTCCCAAAAGGGCATCCGCGATTAATGGGGTTATGTGAACTATTTTCTCTTTTGAAACATGTTCCTTGCTCGGTTTTAACACGATTATCTCGTTCCCAAATTTCAAAATGATCCCATAGCGCTCCAAGAATTAAACGATATAGAGGGTAAAGAAGAAGAATTAATTGATAAGAAGAGAACCAGGATTATTTTCATTTTTTGATTGTTTTTTTAATTCTTTTGGATTTTTGGTGTATTACGTAGATAATTAATCTACAAAATCTATCCACTAATCAAAAGTCTCGATTAATGATCCAAAGAGAATGAAAGTAATCACGTGAAGTGAAAACCTTCGTCGACTTTGAAACGTTGGTGGAACACCCAAACGTTCGAGGGTTCAATAATATAAGGAAAAAAATAAGATATATAATACTTGATGTGACAAACCCTTAATTAATCGCCACTAAATCAATACGCACAAGTGAGCG
The DNA here is from genome assembly GCA_025667525.1 of Glebionis coronaria. Lineage (NCBI taxonomy): Eukaryota > Viridiplantae > Streptophyta > Magnoliopsida > Asterales > Asteraceae > Glebionis > Glebionis coronaria. Next base: position 450,590,064 of record CM046881.1, read on the forward strand.
GAGAAAACAAGGAGGCGAAAATCACTTAAGAGCCTTTTTTCTTTGGTCGTGAAATACAACCGCCTTATACCCACCATATAGTTTGTATAAATCGAGATTAAACCAGTTAAGAGTATTTATCTATTTTGCCTTTGACTTTTGTTTGATCGATGCACTTAATAATGACCAGAACGCCCACTATTGAGGTGCGTTTTCACGATTTATTTGGATAAATATTGTTTATTAATTGTGCTACGTAAATACAATATATTATTCACAAGGAAAAACACAAAATGATTTTTTGTTAATAGATTTCTATTTAACACTATTTATTTTTATGGATAATAATATATACTAAAAATAAGAATGAGTATGTACAATATTTAAGTTTTCCCAAAATGTAAAGTAAAAACGCACTACTCAAACAAACACGATATATAATAGGCACTAAATACGTCTCCCCGGCAGCGGCGCCAAAATGATTATAGTCTTTTTGTACTTCTTATTTTAAGAAAAACAAGAATACAAGCAGTAAGTATTAAATTCTACGATTTAGGGAAACCGTAAAATCTGATATGTAGAGTTCGTTCTCGAAGGAGGTAAATGAGTTTGTGCCAATATTAAAAATCAAAGTTAGGATTAGTAACGTTTTGGGGTGAAAAGAGATGAAAAATAAATGACGAGTTATGCTACGAATTAAACTACGACGTACAAAACGTAAAATCGTTAAAATCGACGAATATTAAAAGTTATCTAAAAATTATCAAGAAATTAATTTAAACTTCTAAAAAATGTATCTAGGGTTTACAAATCAAGAAAAATTGTTGAAACTTTTTAAATTAATTAATATTTAATTTTTTAATGCTAATTAAAATCCTAAAAATCAAATTAATTAATAAAAAGCCAAAACTAAGATTTTATAACTTGTAAACCTCAAATATACTTAATAAACTCTAAAAAATATTTTTTCAGAATTTGTCAACAATTAAATCAATTTTTAAATCCCTAAAACAGTTTTTTAATTAAAATAATCATAAAAAATAAAATGAACAGTGGAAAAATCCAAAACCTTTTTCAAAAATTCTAAAATACTTTATTCTACTTAGCAAAAATGATGAAAAATTAGCTGTTAAAAAGCCAATGATAAGCTGTTGAGCAATTTGTTCTAACAGTGGCAATTTTCTGTGGCCTCAGTGGGAACTGTGGTTCCCACTACCTTTGTTATTTTCACAGAAAACAGACATGAGGCTGTTTTGAGCTAGTTTGGGCTTGTTGCTTGGTTCTTTTGGGCATACAGGGCACCCCCACAACCAGTGGGGTTGTGGGGAGTCAATACAAACTCAAAGACTCCACAAACAAACATAATCCATTACACAAATCCACCAAGATCAGTAAAAAAGAACAAGATATGCAGAAAAATGCTAGCTGCTGGTGTACTTTGTTGTTTGGTAGATTTCTAAGGCTTATAGAAGCTACAAAACCAAACCAAACCCAAATACCAGACAATGCAGCCCTGGTCTACCCTATAATCCAACAAATGAGCCACATTTCAAACAAGAAAGCACAAAATTAAGCCAAATTAAATCTACTGGTGGATTCAGACAGAAAAGTGGTATAGTTGCTGATGTGTTAAGCACTAACAGTGAATTAAAGCTACCAAATCCTACACTAAAACATTCTAACACCTAACCAATGAAATCACAACCCAAGAAAGCATTAATGAAAATGGAACTCAACTTATGTAGAAATTAAAATTAAAATATTTCATTAATTAATTTTTTTTAACAAAGTGGCTGGAACAATTATAAATAGGACGCTAAAATGATTGTAGTCTTTTTGTACTTCTTATTTTAGGAAAAACATGAATACAATCGGTAAGTATTAAATTCTACAATTTAGGAAAACCGGAAAATCCAATATGTAGAGTTCGTTCTCGAAGGAGGTGTATGAGCTTGTGCCAATATTAAAAATCAAAGTTTGTACTAGTAACATTTTTGGGTGAAAAGAGATGAAAAATAAATGACGAGTTATGCTGAATTAAACGACGACGTACAAAACGTAAAATCGTAAAAATCGACGAAAATTAAAAGTTATCTAAAAATTCACAAAAAAATTAATATAAAGTTTTAAAAATATATCTAGGGTTTACAGATCAAGAAAAGTTGTTGAAACTTTTTAAACTAATTAATATTTAATTTTTAAATGTTAATTAAAGCCCTAAAAATCATATAACTTAATAAAAATCCCAAACCAAGATTTATAGCTTGTAAACCTTAAATATACTCAATAAAAGCTAAAAATATTTTTTCCATAATTTTTCAATAATTAAATCTATTTTTAAATCCCTAAAAACAATTTTTTAATTAAAATAATCATAAAAAATAAAAAGAACAGTGGAAAAATCCAAAACCTTTTTAAAAAAATTTAAAATACTTTATTCTACTTGGGAAAAATATAAACTCAAAAAAATGATGAAAAATAAGTTGTTAGAAAGCCAATGATAAGCTGTTGGGCAATTTGTTCTAACAGTGGCCATTTTCTGAGGCCTCAATGGGAACTATGGTTCCCACTGCCTTTGTTATTTTCAAAGAAAACAGACATGAGGCTATTTTGAGCTAGTTTGGGCTTGTTGCTTGGTTCTTTTGGGCACACAAGGCACCCCCACAACCAGTGGGGTTGTGGGGAGTCAACACAAACTCAAAGACTCCACAAACAAACACAATCCACTACACAAATCCACCAAGATTAGTAAAAAAGAACAAGATATGCAGAAAAATGCTAGTTGTTGGTGTACTTGCTATTTGGTGGATTTCTAAGGCTTATAGAAGTTACAAAACCAAACCAAATCCAAATACCAGACAGTGCAGCCCTAGTCTACCCTATACTCTAATAAATGAGCCATATTTCAAACAAGAAAGCACAAAATTAAGCTAAATTAAACCTACTGGTAGATTCAAAAAGTGGTATAGTTGCTGATGTGTTAAGCACTAACAGTGAACTAAAGATACCAAATCCTGCACTAAAACATTCTAACACCTAACCAATGAAATCACAACCCTAGACTAGCATTAATCCTAACTTCTAATAAAATTTCCACAGTAAAGACTCAAAATGAAAACCTATAGCAACCTACTATGCAGACTTTATGGTCTTTGTTGATGCAATCGACCCCTGCAGTAGATTTCTAGCAAGCACTTGACTTTAAGCTAAGCAACGCACAAGTAAGCTTGCACACAGACCTAGGCTAACCCTAGACCTATCAATCCACCATATTTCCAACACACAAAACACAAAAAATGCACCCTTAGCAGACCTGTTGTTGGATTGACAACTATTTGCTGATGTTTTTGGTATAAAATTGAGTTTCGATTGACCTTTTAAGCTAAAAAAAGAACACAAACTTAAGAACCAATTACTCACACCCCTAGATAACCCTAAGAACTATCTGTTAACAAGATTAGATACACCAAAATGAAAAGCAAGAGCCTTAGTACCCTACTGTCTATATAGGCAGATTTTAAGAAAATGTGGTGATACCAATTTTTTAACCACAAAGAACCAAATAAACTACCAAATCCAACTTATCTAAAGCAATAGAGTTTGTTTGAGCCAAACTTGCAGCCCACTGTTGTCACCACAGTTTTTGTACAGCATACCCAAACACCCCTTAATATCAACTAAAACCATTTTAACTTGCATAAATCACATAGAAAAAACATAACTTAAACAATAAAGCTAACAATACCTAAAATTTCAAGCAAAACACACAAATTCCAAAAATATAGCATATAATAAAAGGAATAGATCTTGTTACCACCTTAGGTCTTGTTCAGCCCTAAGACACACCAAATCTTGAACCCTTGAGCTAGCTATAGATGGAAGAAGCTGTTGTATAAGAAGAAGGGTGGGTGCAAGACCTTGCTGATGAGACTACCACAGTCCCAAGGTCACCATTGTGAAAAGAACTAGTGAGATGGTTGAATATGGGTAGGACTTTTGCTCCTGCACACTCAAACAAACTCCAAGTAACAAAAGCTAGCCACAAGCTTTGTCAGGATTGTGGTTGCTTTTGCTACAGTGATTCTGAAAAAGAAATATAAACCAAAGATTTTTGTGAAAATCTTGAAAACAGAATTAAGGTAAAACAAATTGTAACCAACTGTTAAAAGTAACAAAGGCTTGTAATTTGTTTGTGCTTGGTTTGTCAAACTCTACACAACCAAATTAAAGCTTTTGGGTCTCAAACTATTTTTATGCCAAAAATTCTTTGAACACAAAAAATAACTTTGATAAATTAACAACTAAGCTTTGCTGGAAATATTAAATGATTACACTAGAAAGCATTAATGAAAATGGAACTCAACTTATGGAGAAATTAAAATAAAAATATTTCATTAATTAATTTTTTTTACAAAGTGGCTGAAACAATCTAAAATGGGACACAAGCGTCATATTTATAATACATGAAAGAACATACTAGAACTAATGAAAAGTACATAAACCCTAGCTTAGAAAATCCCAAGAATGTTCTTTGAATACTTGTTGAAAATTCTGGTCAAAAAGTTTGGCTCCCATGTGCTTGATTCTGTCTTTGCCAACTGTTTGAACAAATCTTGGACGTCCATTCACTCTTTGGGAACACGAAAGGCTTATTAGCGGTTGATTTTCTGGCAAGATGCCATTTTTACTAAAAATAGGGTGACCGGGGAGCCAAGTAGGGTCCATTTGAGTGAGCTGGTAAAGACAACAACGGTGGGGTTTGGCTCGGGTAGGGTTTAATAACTAATCTGGAAAAGTAGGGTGATTAATTTTAAGTTTATAAAAAAAGGGTGATTAGGGTTTATGACTAGGGATTAGGGATGTTGATGGTGGGTGATGTCTACAGGAAATGTTTGATGCTTATGTTTATATTAAACTAATCCATTTAAAAATGGATTAGTTTAATAACCGATTAAGGATTTTGGGTTGGGTTGGAGTTCGGGTTTGGGTAGTTTTTGTTGGGCTTTGGTGTTGATAGTGGGCTCAGGTCGAGTTTAAATAGGGTATGGGTTTGGGAAATAACACAAATGACCCCCTGTCTTCATGAAAGAAGTCATATCAAGTTACAACAACAATTAACTCCTTTTCCTTTGTATTGAACTTGAGCCTAATTACATATAAAGTCCCTCCACTTGATAAGAAATATAACAAGGACCATTAGTGTAATTTTGGCATTCATCAAGGGCTTTTATGAACATTCCTTGAAACTTTAGGGACCTAACTTGTATAAATGATATTTACAAGGGTCTAATGTGATGAGTCTTCAATAGTTAAGGGACCAATCTTGACAAATCTTCAAACTTCAAGGAATTCTTTATAAAGTCATGATTCGGGTCCGATTCTTTGTGTAGCTTCGTTTCTTGGGTTTTTTTGCTTGATTCTTGTTATGTTTTGGTGAAATTACGATATCCGTACCTAAAATACACCATGAACAAACACAAGCATATATTATGGTATTTTATGATATTTTTAGCTTTTTAAATCCTGATTTGGACGATGAGACTATGTATAATTGCAGTCTCATCACTCACCACGTTGAGATGTGAGAATCAACAAAATCATCCTCACTTACAGGTGTAAGTTGAGGCAAAAGAGCAAGCTCTCGTTCAATTTGTATCTCGATCTCAGGCTCAAAAACATAGTCATCATACTTCCCACATGAAGATGTTTCGTTGGTAGAATCCTTAAAAATGGCTTGTGGATTTTGCAGTATGTGCTTGATCTCGACAAAATCACGGTTGGGATCAAAGAAAGAGTCTAAGTGAGCATTCTCTTGGGGAGATTTCTCAAAGGTCACAACCGTAGTCTTGTAAGTATGGGACCAGGTTTAAAATACTTTTCTATGACGGGCGATTTTGCCTTGACATTGGTCAATTGGTCCTTCGGAGGTGGTGAAGACGAGTTCTCATTGGTCATTGTCGTGAGAGAACTAACGTTTTCCTCCGGCATTGTTTTTTCCTTCTAACCCTCAGATACATCCCAAAATGATTTATCCGTACATTTTCATAAATCGTTTTCAATTAAATAGGCGTACTCTTTGTCGTTAAAATCATCATCTTGAAAACCGTTCTTTTTAATTCTTTCAAAACACTCATCAAGTCGTTTGTTTTCTTCGAAAAAGATTGTTTTGAAAATTATTAATTTTAGAATCATTGTTTCATCTTGATTTTGTGATTTATCCGCTAAAAATTCTATCTTATCCTCCCCATAACGTAAAGTCAATTTCCTGCAAAAACGTCGACTTAGGCTTGAGCGGTCGATAAAAATGGTCTACCTATAACGATAGGGCATTTAGGGTCACACTCATAGTCGGAAATAACGAAATCCGCGAGAAACGTGAAGTTTCCAACTTGAACATATATGTCATCGGCTATGCCTATTGGTTTATCAAGGGTGCAATTGGCTAGCTCGATGACCATGTTCGTGGGGGTAAGATTTGGCAATTTCATCAATTTCCAAATAGAAAGAGGCATGAAATTAATGTTAGCACAGAGGTTGGCTAGTGCTATGCATTCCTCAATCTTGGGAAATTCACAAGACATGAGAAATCGGCCCGAATCTTCTTGTTTCTTAGGCATATCCTTTTTAGGAATCCTTAGAAAAACTGCGGCACAAGTTTCCTCAAGGTGCACTTTCATTAGGTCAATGAAACTCTCTTTTTGAACGGAGGGTGTGATACGAGATACATGAGAGGGTTTATAAGTAGAAGGAGAAATAGTATATTTTGAAGAAAAAGAATGTGTAATCTCGTCCGTGGTCACCACCTTCTTCCCTTAGACCTTAGAACATGAGGTCGTTTTTTAGGTCGAGGGTAGAGACGAATGCACAATGGTAAAGCCATCTAGGGTAGGGGTAACACATGACCTTTTCCATGAGACGTAGTGGCTTTGACTTGCTCATTCAGGTTTGTCATGGTGTTACTTGGTAACGAACCCTAAGTGGACGGTTTGTTCATTATAGCCGCAAACATACTCTCGAGTTCACTTTGATTTAGCTCAATTTTATTATTTTGACATTTCAAAGTATTGGAAAATTCGTTTTTCAAAGTACCAATTTGATCCTCTAATATTCTCATGTTAGCCTCATTTGATTTCATGTAATCTTGAAATTCATTTGAAAAACCGTTTTGATTTTGATTAAAGTTGCCTTGGTTTTGATTCCCATTGTTATAATTCCCTTGATTACGATTTTGAAAATTACCGTTTAAATTTTTACCTTGATTAAAAAAAACCTTGGCTTTGATTGTTGTTATTAAAATCTTGATTTTGAAATCTTAAGTTTTGACCTTGGTAATAGTTTCCTTGGTTTCTTTGAAAATTGTTTCGATTTTGATTATTGCCTTGATAGTTAAAAACTTGTGATGGACCTGCGTTGTTTTGATTAAAATTAAAATTTTCATTAACCGCATTAACGTTCGACGTTTGGCCATCCGTAGCCGCATATTCGTAATTATGTGGTCCACCATAAAACATACATGAAGCCTCAACCATTTTCACTGTAGTGGGAGCGTATTTCTTTTTCAATTGACTCAACAAGCTCGTAAACACATTGGTAAATTTACCTACCTTTGCATCAACCCTTTCAACGTCGCGATTAGCATAACTAACACTGGCGACACTAAAAACACTCGATAATCATTAACGCGTCCTTCGGATTTTTACACAAAAAATTGCCACCCGCGACGTAATTTAACGAATCTTGCTCACTAGGATTAAGACCATTATAAAATGTCAATTTGGTGCAACTCGGTAAATCCGTGATGAGAACATTGCCTAAGCAATTACTTGAAATTATCCCACGCATCTCTATACAATTCCTTAGGTTTTTGGGTAAACCGTGTGATTTCTTTTTTGAAAAACGTGGTTTTAGATGGCGGAAAAAAATGATTAACAAATTTAGAAACGAGATCATCCCACGTCAATATAGACCGAGGTGGTTATTTCTCGTACCAAATTTTGGCGGGGCCCTCGAGAGAATAAGGAAAAGGCATTAGCTTAATAGAATCGTTATCGACGTTCTTAAACTTGCAAGTAGCCAAAAGACGATTAAAATTCTGAATATAATCATGAGGGTTATCTGACTCATAACCACTAAACTTTGTTGCTTGATTAATGATAGCGTTCCTGATTTCAAAATTTTCCGCTTCAATATCCAGAATCACGATCGCCTCTCCATAATCCTCGGTGGGTTCTTGGAGCAACTCCATCATCGTTCGGTTTTCCGCCATCTCGTCTTGGGTTTCAATAACAATAGTAGGAACTTGTGGTTCTACTTGTCTTGGTTGACATTGTTTTTCGATTCCTTCGATTATGATGTCATCGATTCGTCACGTTGTTAAAATTCGGAGTGGGATAATTGGTCGATCGAGTGCACATGCACTAATGAAGGAAATTAGGGGGTAGCAAAGAATATTCTTTTTGTTGCTTTTTATTTTTCAAATTTTTTTTTGGTATTTTGTGTATTACATAGATTAACAAATCTACAAAAATCTCTCCTCAAATCAAAGTCTTGATTAGAGAATCCAAAGGAATGAAAGTAATTACGTGAAGTAAAAACCTTCGTTCGACTTTGAAATATTGGTTGAAAACCAAAACCTTTCGAGGGTTCAATAATATAAGGTTAATAATACTTGAGTTGGAAACCCTTGATTAGTCGTCACTTTCAAAGTACGCACAAGCGAGCGGAGAAACGAGGCCGCGCGAAGCACTTAAGAGCCTTTTTCTTTAGGTCGTATTTTATAACAACCGCCTTATACCCACCTTATAGTTTGTACTAATCGAGATTAAACCTCTTAAGAGTATTTATCTATTTTACCTTTAACTTTTCTTTGATCGATACCATAAAAAATTACCAGATCGCTAATAATTGGGGGGAGTTTGCACTCTATTGGAGATTATGTAAATTAATTTGTGCTACGTATACAATAAAAACGATACGGTGTAATTAGAGTTTTAATTACACTATTTATTTATATGGCTAATAAGAAAAAAATAAGTATTCGCAATTTGTACACTTCCCAAAAATGGAAGGTCAAAAAGTAACTACTCAAACAAACACGTAAATGGCTAACCAACCATCAACGGCAGCGGCGCCATTTGATACGTTGATAGTTTAGGGTCTAGTATATAAATTCCAGGGATCACGATTTAGGAAAATCGAGAATGAATTTAAAAACTAACGGATTCGTTCTTCGAGGAGGTGTGATTATTTGGCCAATATACGTTTTTGGATAGTTTACATTTTTGGAAAGGAAAGGTTTTAAAAAATAGGTAATTACACTACGACGGATTAAAACTAAGACGAATTAGGTTGGTACGCAAATCGAGACAAAAATAATATTGATATTTTAAAAAATCTAAAAACTTGCAAACTAGTTTATTTTTACCTAAGTAATTCAAAAATGAAATTAAAAATAATTAAAAATGTGATTTGGGCCTCCAAATGGGCCAAAAGTAAAAACAACAAGCTTAATGGGCTTTAAATAGCCCAATAAGAAAAAGTTGAGAGTTTTTAAAATCTAAAACCTTAGTTTGACTAAAAATGAAATTCTAAACACATTTTGCCAAAGGCCCAAAAGCTAAATCCTATCCAATAAGCCAGAAATAAGCTATCAGCCAGCTTAATAGTCCTAATAAGCCCAATAAGCTAAAAACATAAGCTTATTGCCTAGTTTTTGGCAGACCTCAATCTTTTGGACTTATAAGAATATTGAAAAAAGATTAACTGAAAAGCTAAAAATAAGCCAAAAGTAAAAAGCAGAAAAGACAAAATAGTCAATTTGGCTTAAAACTCAACTACAAGACTTGGTTTTTTACAAACAAGTTAACTAAGAGATTACATTTGAGAAAAAACCAATAAGCTAATTAGAAAAAGCAAAATAAGCTAATAAGCACTTTTGAAAAATATTAAAAAGCTACTTTTCTAATAAAAGCTCAAAAGTAAGAACTAAAACTTTGGAAATAGAAAAATAAGCAAAGAAAAAAAAGGTTGACTACAAAAACACAGTTGTTGACTATCTAGATAAGCTAGACTAGTCAAATAAGCTATTATGGCCAATTATGTATAAGTTTGACCATAAAAAGTCTAACATGTCAAAATAAGAAGGAAAATGAAAAGAAGTGAAATAAATAGGAAAAATACTAATGAGAGTGTTGTGAGGGTGGTTTTGAGTGCAAAACCTTGGCTGCTTAATTAAGCAGTTTGTTATGGCTAATGTTTTTGGACAGTTAACCACCTATAAGCCAGTTGGACTTATAGGGGTGATAAGCAGTTCAAAAAGCAAGAATAAATCACACCAAGAACAATCACACAAACTCCAACTCAGAGCAGGAAAAAAAGAAATGCAAGTGAAATCACTAGACCTATATTAACAATGCAAAACAAACTTGTTCTAGTCTAGGTGCACTTAGCTGAATTTTGGCTTAAGCCATAAGCCACAGGTAAGCACTAAATTATCTAAAAACCTAAAACAGATGACTATCTACCCTTAAACTAAACTAGGTGTACCAAATTTAAGACCTAGAAATCTAACAATGACTCAGATATGACAACTGGTGTGATTTGCTTGTTGTAGGCACAAATTTTGCAAACCAAGTTAGATTCACTTCTAAATGCAAGTAAGCTAATCACACCTATCAGATATGTCAACCACAACTCAGACAGCACACAAATCACTACTATCAGACAAAATAAATAAACATTATAGAAAAATATTCTAACCTAACAGGTTTTACCAAAACACTTAAACTGGAAATTTTACACTAAGCTAACTGATTTTAAGGCAATTGCTAATTAAAACCAACTTATCTAAAATGTGCAGAGATAAATAAGCTAGATCCTAGGTGTCAACTAGTCACAGGCATACAAATCCGAACACCCCTTAATACATTGAAAACAAGATTTAACAAAGGATTTTTGAAATATAAAGATACTCAAAACAAAATAAGGACAATAGCATGTATGATAAGCATAAAAGACAAAATAAGCAGACTATACTAAGCCAATAAGCTAGATAAACAATATCACCATGTAAGCACAAAATAAGCCAATTAAAATTAAGAGGGAGTTCAATCTTACATTACTGGACCCACAATCCAGGCCAAGTAGTAGTTTGATGCAACCAATCAAGAGCTTAAATGAGCTTATGGCTTATGGAGCTAAGCTAGTGATTTTATGCAAAGCAAATGGACTACAACAGTCCTATGCACAAGGATGGAAAGAACATAGGTTGAGCCAAAAGACCTGCACAACATGAAACAAAGCAAACTACAAGTACCACTAGCTTAATCAATGCTTATTTGTCAGATAAGCCTTGATAAGCTATGCTACAGTGAATAAACTAAACAACCAAAAACTTTAAATTTTCAAAAACCTTTGGAAAGAACTTGCAAGAAAATTGATGGTAACCAACATGAATGTAACAAATTCAACTAAACTAAACTTATCCAACTGATTGTCAGTCAACCTGATAAGCTAGCTTATTCGACTTTGGATCTCAAAATATCTAAGAACAAGAACTTTTGGAAATATTCTGATAAACTGAAAAGGTAAAGAACTATAAAAGTAACAAGTATTATAATCTTTGCTTGTGCTTGATTTGTTAGATCAAACACACACAATCAAATTATAATACTTGGATCTCAAAAGGACTTAGCAAAATTCTTGAAAAGGCTTTTGATGAAAATTAAATAACTAGTACAGAAAGTAAATGACACGAATTAAAAAGACAAGTTTAAAACAAATTGGAACTCAAAATTTTCATAACTCAAAATCCATTTAACTAGTCTAACTTAAACATACAAATTTGGAACAAGAATATACATTCTGCTATACCATGCATTTATACTAGCTACAAGGAGATTATAGAATACATAAACCTTAAACATGAACTTCCAAAATTTCCCTCAATATATTCCTTGAAGATGTCGTTGATGCCAAATTGAAATTCTTGGTTAAAATATGTATCTTGTGATATTTAAAGAAGTCACGTGAATTGCCAATTAGTACAGTTAATATTGGCCCTTGAAAATGTTGTGGAGAGCACGAAAACTAGCTGGTTCGTTGATTCGCTGGCACTTTATTGTTTCTTTGTCCAAAACGGGTGTAGGGTAAGGATGGTGGGACCATATGAGTGATGAGGTGTCGAATATGTACACATGGGTAAGTTTATGGGATGTTCAATTGGTGATCTAGAAAGAGTTATCTAAAACCCCTTTGATTCGTGGATTAATTATGCTTATGCTTAGTGTACTTAGCACCAATATTTAAAGTTAATTAAACATTAAAAATAGGGCTCAGGTAAAATGGTGGTTTAGGTTGGGTTTAGATGATGGGTTGTGGATCAAAACCGGGTAAAGAGTTATTAAATAACTTTGTGTTGGTGCAGAAATGGTCCATACACTTATAACTCATTACTGGAAACCCCCTTTGAATGTTAACATTCATCCCTTTATAATAACATTAATTTAACTATGGATTTTGGCAATTTTAGTCCTTGTGTTTTGCAGTTATGAACCAAGGGCTTGTTTTGTCCATATCTTCAAACTTTAGGGACTAATATTATACAAACTTGAAACTTGAAAGAACCCTTTATATTTGTTGATAGTTAAGGGGTATAAAATGAAAATCTTCCAAAGTTTAGGGACCATTCTTTTACATCTTCAATTCTTCAAGGGTATTTTTGGAAATTCACATCCGGATCCGGTTCTTTTGTACGTCTTCATTTCCCGTGTTCGTTTTTGCTTGAGTTTTTGATTTCCAAATGAATTTTTGATATTCGTGCCTACAAATAAACAAATATACAAGGGTATTTGACACATTTTTTATGATATTTTATCCTTTTTGGGGTATGAAAACATGTAGAATACAAGTCTCATAATTATACAATCACCATGAATAGCATTAAAGACACATTTGTTACATTTCGAACAAACAAAGTGTTTGGCATATGAGAAGGGTCTAGATGCAGGCTAATTCCTAGATGGTTTGCTCCTATCTCTTTCTTGTATCTTTTTCTTAACACCCACTAGATAGATTTTATGACCCGTGTCATTTGAACAACGCCTAGGTATGTTCTTGGAACTATTCCTAGAGTCGCTAGATGCATTCATGTGAGAAGGTTTTGCAGACGCATTTTTTCTTAAGTTAGGTCTAGGAAGTGGAGTGACTGTTTTTGGAAAATTGTTATTCACGTCAACTTGGGAGGAAAACCTTGGTTTCGACGTTTGAGGTCGTTCAGATTTAAATACATTTGGTTGTCTAGCAACGAAGCAGTTTCTGAGAGGCTGAGAAGGAGGTTTCCCCAAGACTGACAGTTTAGCAAACTTAGTATCCACAATATTTCCCTTTAACTTCATTAAGTCATTTTTTAATGCTGCAATTGCAAACACCTTTTCCCGAATCTGAGATTTTAATTTAACATTCTTAGCAATCAAAGAAGTCGTTTGTTCAATAGTCTTATCTCTTGTTTGCTTGATTGAATCATATAAATCACTGTAATGCTGTTTTACACTCTCATTTTATTTTCTTAATTGCTCATTTTGTAGAAGTAATTTAGCGACACGTTGTTCTAGATCGATGTTCATAGTGTCAAATATAGCTATGTCGTGATTAGCATTCACTTCATTACTTTCTACAATGTTGATAGGTTGCACATAAATTTCACTTAATGAAGTAGGTGAAGGACTTTGATTTTGAGAAGTCAACTTTGATTCTAACAAATTAATTTGTTTCAGAAAATGTTCTTTTTCCGCATTAGAGCATGAAGAATCGTGGTGCCATGAGAAAAAAAATACTACCACGTCAGCAAAGTGGGGTTTGGCACCAGAATTGCTATGACACCAGTTTTCAGGGGGAGTGGTGTGCCATGGCAATTATGGTGCCATAAGCTTTTTTTTAAAATTTCTTTTTTTTGAACTTAACATATGTTAATATAAAATAAGATTCATAAAATTAAAACATTACATAAACTTAAACATTACATAAAATAAAAACATTACAAAAAAACTGATTCTAATCTTCTTCATCCCCGTTCCATAGATGCTCCACTAGGTCCTCTCAGAGATCGTTGTGAACTTTCCTATCCCGAAGTTACTTTGTTTTCCTAATATGTAAGTCACATCTTTCAATCCAGTTTCTAACAATAACTGGTGTTGGATCCACGAACATATGTTTCATTTTAACTTTAAATCCATCGGCTTCCAATATCATGTTATGTAAAACTACACAGCAGTACATGATTTTCTTCAGAATGTTGATTTCTAATGGACGCGCTGGTTGTCCTAAGATGCCCCAACGACCTTGGAGGACTCTGAATTCCCATTCAATATCTTTTCTTGCAGCTTCTTGAACTCACTTAAACTTGGCAACAGAAAAAGTTTTGACAAACGTTGACCATGTCAGATAAATACCATCGGCCAAATAGTAACCTTTACTATACGTATGCCCGTTTACTACAAACGGACTCGGTGGAGCCAAATCAGCAATTTCAGCATCAAATAATGGGGATCCATATAACACATTGAAATCATTATCCGCTCGAGGAATCCTAAAAATACATGCCAAATCCAAAATTTTTGATCGGCAACAACTTCTAAAATAACAGTTGGATATTTATGCCCAGTCCGTTTAAATTTCCATTGTAAAGCCTTAGGACTGCTTGTCCACTACAATGCATACAATCAATACTCTCGAGCATTTCTGAGAGTCCATGTTTTTGTTCGTGCCACTGATAAGTATCTTGAATATCAGCGGCTGTTGGTTTTCTTAAATACTGTCTATGATACAAAGCCCAAATACACTTACAAAAATTATCTTAGCATTCCCGTGAAGTACGTTCAAAAATTTGTAAATACTCTTCAAAAGCATCAAGTGTAGTGTCGTACGCCAATTGGCTTATGGCGTATGTGCATTTAAAAACAGGACCAATACTATAACGACCGGTTGTATCAATGGATTTTGAAAATAAATAAAGTACTCATGTAGGGGACGAACATCGTAATTTAAGATATCATGTAGAAATTTTTTTTAAAAGTGAAGAGCTCATACGATACCTTCGACAAAATTTTACTTCCAGATATTTAGGTTCGAACTCGTCGACTCCAAAGAAGTCATCGATTAGCCTTTCTTCAGCAAGTTCTCGTTGACGAAGTATGTATGTCCTCTTCCCATGTGAACCACGACGCGAACCCTCGCCTTCTTGTTCACACAAACCCACGAAATGTTGATATGACTCATAATCGCGCATATACTGATCATAGTTGGGTTGAAAGAATGCATCAAAATGATCGTATTCGCTAAAATCGTTGACATTATTTGGATCCATATTTGAAAAAGAACTGAGAATTATTGATGTGGAATATGATTTGAAAGTGTTTGAGACGTATGAAATATTTATGGGGTATTTATAGAGTTTATAGAACAGTAAAATTAGAGTTTGGTTTTTTTTTGAAAAACAAAGCATTCCAACGGTCATATGATCGTTACATTCAAAAAGTTGAAAAAAAAATAAAATCTTATTGAACCGCATGGGCTGGTATCATTGGCGCCAGACCCTTGGTGCGAGGACACGGAGTCCTGCGCCGTTCCCCTTTCTCGCACGGTTGTTTGGCGCCAACGAAAAACACCACGACTCCGACTACCCTTAGAATCTTGAATTTTACGATCCAGTTTTTGTTCAATAACAACGTTTGCTTTTTCATTTTTTTTTCAAAATATGCTTCAATTTTGTCTGTTTTCTTTGAAAATTCGAGTTTGGTATCCTCAAAATCTTTTTTCTTTTGAGCTAAAACAGTTTTAAGCTCGTGAATCTTTGAATCAACATCCTGGGCAGTCTTTCCTCTATTATTACTCATATTTGATGAACCAAATATGGTATTACTATCAAACTTTTTCAATAGATATGTGTCAAAAATAGGTTTAGATTGCTCAGTATGTTGATGATCGTCATATTCAGCAGTTAATTGTACCTCAACTATTGGCTCATCATCATATATAGGTCTTCGGCTGTTGTATCATTCCCTGAGCAGTCGCTGGTATGATGCTTTTTTTATTCTTTCCCGTTGTTTTCTATGACAATCGAACAAGCATCCAATGCTTTACGGAGATCGACATTACTCACTTTTGTCTACATCAGTCTTTTATTCACCCTTCTTTCAAATTGTCTTTTGTGACGTATTCTTTCAACAATGGACTTCTTTATACCACTCATGTGTTAAAGAAGTTTCTCTTTGAACGCTTCAAGATCTACGAAAGTGTATTTGACAAAGTAGGTGCTTGTAAACTCTCGATCATAGTTTGTAATGAAATGTTGGAACTGATTTTCGAGAACTAAAATGGTTGTCATGGATTCATCCTCTTGAAATTCTTCTTTATCAAGTTGCATGTGAAGTTGATCCATATTTAGTATCATCGTGCTTATGAATGTCTCAACATCTTGACCAAATAGTAGAATGAATACCCGTTTGTATATGATTTCGACGCGAGTTCATTTGAAGTCGTCTTTTGAAAGAATCTGAAGGTGTTACTGAAGTAGGCTTAAATGTTCCATGCATCGCTTTTTTTGCTTTCAACATCTTGTATTTTATTGCATGAACATCTTTGGTTTCAAAATCCAAGTGACTTTTCTTAGCAGGTTTACTTATTGTAATATCAGTACTTTTCTAAACCTTTGGATTCTGCATCTTCTCTTTATTCACCTCATTCATTGACGTTGTTGTTGTATCCGTTGTATTGACTTTGTTGAAGGACTTGAGCTGAGTTGATCAAATATCGTATCAAGGCATATAATTAGTGCATTAACGGTACTCACAACCTTTCTTTTATCAACGGTACTCACAGCCTTTCTTGTCAGATCGGGATTAGGAGTGTAGTAGTATATTTCAAGTACCATGTCCATTTGAACGGATGTGAAGAGAAAGGATGGTTTGTCGGATCTTGAAAAGATATGATGTGAATGGATTACTGATCTTTAGCAGATTTGTTGTGATTAATTGTGGTTAAAATATGAAAAATTCTCAAATTTTCCCGCCAAAAATATTTTCAAAAAAAATTCTATTGCCAAATTTTGAAATCACTTAACAAACTAATTCTAATCATAAAAAAAATTAGAAATTTTTAAAAAATTTACGTCGATTTTGCGTAAAAAGATTTGAATTTTTTGTCCAAAAATTTGAATTTTAGGACGAATTTTTTTTCGTATCTCCAAAATTTGAAATTGAAGTAGAAAAGGCCTAAAAAGACTATAGAATAATTAACTTTTACTCCGGTTTCCCGTCAAAAAAATCTTTTTTCGGCTTTCAAGTATTATTTCGCCTTCTGATTTATATTTTCCTAAAAAGTTTAATCTCGGCTTTAAGGTTATTTCGTTGAAATGGTATTTCGGCTCCAGAATATATCTATATTGGTATTGTAAAAAAAATGAAATTTCGGTATTTAAAAAAATAATAAATTTCGGTATTTCAAAAAAATAATTCGGTAATTAAAAAAATCAATTTCGGTATTTTAAAAAATCAAATTTCGGTTTTTTAAAATTTAGATTTCGGTATAAAAAGGTTTTTTGAATTTCAGTAAAACAGGGTTTCGGTAAATAATTTTTTCTTCAAATTTTGGTAAAAAATGTTTTTTGTTATTTTAGTACAGAAATTCGAACAACCAAAAAACTTAAAATTTGCAAGTTTTATCCAAAAACAAGGTGTACTTCCGGATATTTTAAGCCATAAGGAACCTTAAAAATGTACATTTTTTATTTTTAAGATAAAAATTTTGAGATAATAAAAAGTACAAAAATTCTAGTTTTAGAACCAAAACTATTAAAAGATGAAGATTTATAGTGAAAATCAAAGTTTTTATTGTACTTTTAGTCTAAAGGTAAATAAAGTAGAAAGTATCAAACTTTTTCAAATCAAAAGCTAACAAAGAAAAATTCGAGAGACCTTAGCTTATACAATAAGCTACGAAATCCACAAATAAGCAACCACAAAAAGCTCAATCACCAATCCACTTTAGGCTTTGATACCGAATGTTGAAACAATAATTTTTGTAATCCAAACACAAATATAGATAGAAAATAGAGAGAAATAGAAGAAATCTAGAGAGAGAAAGAGGGTAGAAAGAGACTGATGGAAGGTTTAACTATGTGAAAATAATAGAACCAACAACCCCTCTTCCACACATGAAAGAGGGTTTTATAATGACACTCCTCAATTAGGACGGTTAGCTTTCCTTCATGGGTCGGGTTTGGCTTATCTTGGGCTTAGATTCCCTAATTTAGACAATATTAGCTTAAAGTCCAGGCCCAGTTATCCTGACTAGCCTATTACTAAACAAAACCTATGCCGAGTAAGATGACCTAATACATTTTTGTTTGAATATATAAAATATGAGGCTAACAACAACATTTAATGTGTCAACCCTATATTCTAGAGTTTGTGGTACAACTTGAACCATATTTGGATCTTGATTTTAAAAATCTTTATGAGCAATTTTATAAAGTACGAAAGGTTTTATAAATCAAACCGCTCCGATACCACTTGTTGGTACCTTTTAACCCGATAATACTTATCAACCTTAAGTATTATCTCGTATCATAGATTTAAGTGAGTTGTTTTAACAAAGTAATAACAATGCGAATAATTAAATCAACAATACCAAAATACTTTTTAGCGTATAGAGATTTATTAAAAACTTAATAAAGAATCTATGACACACTTTGCTTGCAGAATGGGAAAGTGGTTGAATAACAATATTTGGATGATTTCCTCTACATAAACTACAAACCTAAGTTATGAGTTTAAGTATCAACCTTAACGTTCATCAGCTTCATGGTTAGTTTGATGTTAGGAGTGAAGTAGCTCTTGGAAGTGTTCAAACTTTCTTATACAAGAGATGATTTCTTCACTCCCAAATGTGTCCTTTTTATAGGCAACACATTAGGGTTTACAGTTTGCACTGGGTGGTTGAATGTACCATGTGATAAATAGTACATAGTTGTATCTATAAAGTAGGGCATAGAATACATGTAGTACTTATATCTAACTTTACAAGCAACCTTATTCCCAATGAGATATGCTTTCTTGTTTGACTTAAAGCGCATCTTTTTCCGCCATTGTAAACCTTTAGGATGACTGAAGTGTCTTCAGTATCCAAGAGGAGATTGACATCGTTCAATATGGCATTGTCAAACCATACTGAACTTAAGCTCTTCTTCAGGACTTGTCTTTCAGCAATTAGACCGCCTAGTTGGTGAAGTGAAGACTTCTTGTCTTCAAAGTTCCCTAGTAGAGTTAATGTTAAACTGTCTTTAGTTAGACATTCTTTAGTAAGAATCTTTATTCAAATCCTAAATTTTCTTTAGGGTCAACAATACTGACCTGACATTAACTCAGGTGGTGTGTTGAAGCCGTAAAATCCCAGTTAAGTTACTTTTGAGCTCAAATAGATTTCCCTTCAATCAAGTGAGTTCATAGCTTTACTTTTAATATTTTACTGTTTTATAAACCCGTGAGGGGGGCTATATTCTTTAAAACCAAATATAAGTGATTTTATGAAATGTATGCTATATAGATATAGATTATTGTACGAGTACCTTAAGCTATTTATTATAAATATCATGAACCATTAATTATCGATATATGAGTATGGATATTGGGAATAGATATATAGGGGGGTGAAATCTCCCCATTTGTAGTTATCGAGAAGGGTAAGCAGGCTTACTTTATTTGTTCTTATTTAGGGTTTCCCTGGGCGGTTACTCTACTAGTTGAGGGTTGTAGATCCTCCTTGCTGTCACGTTGGCGATTAGGGTCAGTACTGGTGTCATAGGCTTAGTGCAATAAGAATATTTTACCCAGTGATTGTATTAGTTATAATTATCACTATTAGTGCATAACCCACTAGAATGATGCTTGTATTTAAAATTTGTTTATTAAACCTATGAATTTCACTCAACATGTGTGTTAACTTTTAAGCATATATCTGAAGAAATTGAATAGCTATTACGGAGTTGAATTAGACATGAGGATGTCTAAAACTAGTTACCATTCAGATTTTTGTATAAATTATGTATCTGGGATCCTGGTTCTATACTAAATATAAATCTTTGATATTGAATGATAACTTATATTTTATAAAAGGCACTTTTGATCTTTTTCTATGATTTTTACTTTTGACTATGAAGTAATACCTCAAATCTAGCTTCCACTGATTTATTAAAAAATGGGGTGTTACAAATCCCTACGTCATGTTGTAAGTATGGAATATATAAACCCTTTTCCAAGACAAAAAAAGGTGTTGGTTGTTTTATTTCATTTCTCACATCTAATAACATATCATCCCGTTTTAATCTCTCTCCCTATCTTTGTCTCTCTAAAACTCTTTCTTATTATTCTATTTGTGATTCGATCTTGAAGTGAATATGAGTTAGATATATGAGACAACACGCAAGTATTCATATAAAGGCGTTTACAAATCGAATATTTAATCAGGTGTTAGTAATAACATTCTTAGAGTACTGTTAGACATGTAGTATGTATCAACCATAAAGAATAGTCTCCATTGATGATTTTTTCCTGATCATACCGAGAAAATAAGGTAAGAATTTCTTATTTTCTTTATGAGATTAGTTATATGCATCATATATACTCTAAGCAGTGTTTTATGCATGCTTCCACTCTCTTGATTAATATATTTATAAAGGAACGTTTGATAGCAAGAATTTTAGATATTAGAAATAAAGCAGAGAATATAATACAGAGAAATAAAATTGAATGAGAAATTTATTAAATTCCACTATTTTGGAACACAAGAGAATTAAACAAAAATCAATCACGAAATATTTTTATTCCTTAAAACATACACATAAAGAGCGGTTATACTACGCAATTTCATCCTCATTCTTTCCCAAAAAAATTTGAGCACCCAATCTCGTACTCGTAATTTGATGGCATAGAACTTTCTTAACAAAGTACATTCTTTAGGGTGAAGCATTTACGAAGAAAAATATAAAAATTACAGAAAGGAAAAAATAAACTCTTGAAAATTTAAATGATGAGGTGTCATTGTATACACTTTTTCTATTTGTCATAAAAAATGCCCTAAAATGTCTTAATCGCTTTCCTTTTGTCATTTTAGTAAATTGGAAGGAATTTGAGCAACTGGGAAGATTTGGAGGTGCTTTTCATGCATTTTTAAGATCATAGATTAGTAGATCTAGGATTTGTTTGTGATTATAGGTTTATGAGTTTCTTACATAGACGATTATAGGTGCATGCATCAAATGGGTAGGATCTAGTAAAATCCTCCTTTTATACCGATAAACTTATTGCTTTTATAAAATACAAAAATACAAAAAGAATCTCCTTCCCACCTCTAGACTAGATATTATGTACGTTCAATGGTGGCTCACATACTATTCTTCGATAAAATGATGACAACCCCAAGTCCTTACCTATATCATATCTACATGACCGAGTACACTGCCTAAGGGGTTGACCACCCCCTTTCACCAAAGGGGTCAGAACCCCGCATCATCAAACCTTATGAACTAGTCGGCAAAAAAGTCGACAACCATACTTACAAAATGGTAAAAAGTATAAAATAACAACGTACTTACGATTTTATCCCGGATTGAACCTCCTAGTTTCGTATTTAACCATGTAGCTTGTTAGCATGTTTCGATAATAACCATACGACCGAATAAAGGCCATGTCGCGACCACATGGACCTTTTTTTCACATAGGGCGGTTTATTCCACGTAGACAGTTTAGCATGTTATTTTCTTCCTAAAACCTATACCCGTATTCGTACCAAGTACCAACAAAAAACTTCAAAAAGAAAACTACCAAAACAAACCCTAACCAATATTTGCGACTAACCTTATTTATCATCACCATCCGCCTCCATCACCACTAGACAACAAAAACAAGATTAAAAAATCAAAACTTTATACATTTTTTTCCTTAAACATTTCTTTCATATAACAATAACACAAACGCCATATAAAAACAACATGATTAACCAAGATAAAGAAGTCAATGATAGTGTTGTTTGTTATCTTCAAAAACAACAAACCACATGCTACAAACATGTTTTCCTTATATATTAATACATCCAAAATAATAAACTTCAAATAAATCAGTGACATTTATACATCCTACATAACCAACAACGGTACTATCCGGTTTTAAGAAAATCAATACTTAGGAAATAAAATAAAATTACATCCAATTGGAAAGATAAACTAATATACACCACCACGCGTTTGAGTCATTTCACCTTCATTGACATAAATTTGCATTCCCCCACCTTCGTTTTGAGAGACAGGTCATTTTAGCTCGTATTTATCATTTTCAATAACTAAAGTGCCAAATTTTGACTAACTTGGTTGATCGGGGTTATTACATCCAAGATCTCAAATGGGTATACTTGAAAATCTCGGTTAGAACTAAAAACGGGTAAAAAATGACCTTAAGTGTATTTAGATGCTTACAGTCTCTTAAATATCTTTATTTGAGAAAATAGGTGATATCTTTTAAGAAAAAATAGATTATCAAACTAAAAAATGTAATGGTTGTAGTGCATGTCATATGTGACGATCCGATGTTAGATCAATATCTGGTAGCTGTTGAGTTTGATGTACAGGTGGTGTAAATTGAAGTGGTGACAAGTTGCAGTTGTTGTGAAGTCGTGGGAGTTCAACGACAGTGATCGAACGAGATGCCAAAGCTCAACTTGTTGGAAGTATTGAAGAAAGAGAAGCGTGTTTTAATAAAAAGAGATGTGTGCCACATATTGAAAGTAGAGGGTTGCTGTAGATATGTATGTACACATAAGCAATTTTGTTTACCACATAAGAAATAAAAAATAAATAAATATTAAGTGAAAAAGAGTTTTACATATTAAACCGGTTAAATTTTTCCATACTGGTAACAATTAAGTAATATTTGAAAGATTTTTTATGTATAAGGTAATAAAAAATTGAGGGTTAAAAAACGAGACAAAATCATAATACGTTGGTATTCAATAACTTTTACATAAAAAATTAAGAATAAAAATAAATCTTATTTCTCCAAATTCTATACTACCTCCGTCCCACTTTTATTGGCCTCATTTGACTTTTTGAAGTCTTATTTTTTTAACTTTGATCTTTAATAATTTCGTTTATGTTAGTATAATACTTTATGAAAATTATATCAATGAAAATACATTAAAAAACAAATCCATTCATATACTTTTCATCAATTATTATATAACACAACCAAAATTATTTAAGATCAAAGTTGAAAAAGTAAGACTTCGAAAAGTCAAATGAGGACAATAAAAGTGGGACGGAGGGAGTATAAAACTATGGAAATGTGGGTACCAAAAAGTACACTATCATTTCTCTCCAGTTTCAACCAAATTCTCTTGAATTCTTCACTTTTTTTATTTCTCGCTACCTAAAAAGAGAATTTAATCTATTTCCATTTCTCTTATTTATTTTCTCTATACGAAACACACTTTAAGTGTGTAACGACCCACTTTGATAAGAAGACCGTTACATGAAAATTATGGCGTGTCATCAAAGCATAACAAGGTAATATGTCTTAAAACATAAATGACCAAAAGGAAAGCCGGAAACAAACATCGTCCCCCAAACATAAGCTCAAACATGTATAAAGTAAAGAATGTATAAAAGGACTAAACATTGTCCAACCAAACATAAGTATGTAAAATGAAAAAAGAAAGAAGTCAAAGGGAGTCTCCATCCTATGCACGTACTATCAAATGCCTAAATTTGTCCTTGGGTACCTGCCGTGTGGGACATGGAAAGAAAATACGGCAGAGCAATACACTCAGTGAACGGACATAATGACATGAATAGAATAACTGAAATATAAGCAAAAGATATAAAATGCAACAGAATATATGTATGTCCTGGAAAACCTCGAACATGTTTTATAAACTAGTTTATAACTTAAAAGTCTTAAGTTTTATGCATGCAATGTAATTTAAATGCTAAAGAGCTTAGTACAAGGTTTTCACCAAGTATAAAATACTTTCGTTCCAAGTTTTTTCGAATTGATTACCGATTAAAAGTGCGACTCAGTCGTTCTTGATGAATAGAAAGGAAGTTTGGTTATCTATTCTACTTAAAAGGTAAATGCACAAAATAATAACAATAAGCTAAAAGCAAATTATGAAAATGTTGTTGAGTAAAATTAAAGCTTTAAAAAAAATTAAACTAAAAATTACTTAGAAAAACACTTGGAAAAATGAAAGTTACAAAACTGAAAGTTACAAAACTAAGTAAAATAACTCATTCAGAACAAACACTCGTTCGGTAAAAATACTCATTCGGGAAAAGTGGTGGTTCGGGAAAAATGGAATTGGTTCGGAATAATATGACTGGTTCGGGAAAGCAACTGGTTCGGAATTAAATGCTTCGTTCGGTAAAAAGTATTTGGTTCGGGAAAATTGCCTTCATTCGGTTAAAAGTATTTGGTTCGGGAAAATTGCCTTCGTTCGGTAAAAAGGATTCGTTCGGGAAAATTTAGCTGGTTCGGAATAATCAATTGGTTCGGTAAAATTAACTTGGCTCGGGAACTTGGACTCGTTTGGAATAAATGACTTTGTTGGGGAAAAACTGGGGAAACAGAAACAGCGAAGAACAAGGGGAAAACTAAAATGCGATTTATATCAAAGATCAACCAAGTTTTATCCAAAGATTAAACCAAACTAACCACTAATCATAAACTAATGATAAACCATCAAACCAAATCAATAAAATCACAAAACCCACTTGTTTTTAGGAAACCAAAATCAACCAAATCAAAACTTAAAAGCTTAGAATCATAAAGAAAAGAAGAACAAGATTAAAGGAAGGATTATATTAAAGATTAGGATTCAAAAACATGAAATTAAAGGGTAACTTACATGAAACTTGATGATGAAGAAAAGTGCCAAACACCCTAGTGGTGTTGGTTTCTACGTACCAAAAAGAAAGAAAGAAAAACTAAAAAAAACTAAAACTAGTTGTAAATGTGTGAGGTTGTGCTATTTATAGGCCTTGTGATGAGTGGGATTTTCTCCATTCTTTTTGTGTTCTCGTCTCTTTAATAAATTTGACGTTTTCGACTTCGATTCGGGATTTGTCGATGAATAAATTCAACTCGTCTTTTAATTTCTTCATTTAATAGACTTGAGTTCTTCGACATATATAAATCTTTCTGTCTTTGGTCCTTTTCTTCGATAAATCTTCAATTAGGCCCATTGACTTCAAATCTTTTGCATTCTCGATCTTTCGACTTAGTCTTTAGTCTTTTTCTTCGATAAAAGCCCGTGATAGCCCATGTTTTCTTCCTTCTGCATCTTTTGGTCCTAAAACACAATAAAAACACAAACCACGCATAATTCCGACTTTTACGACATAAAATACACGTTTTGGTCTTGTTATTATTGGAAATAAGTGGTAAAAGGATAAGTGTTTTCACACTTATTAGAGCTCATATAGGTCATAACATATATCAACGTGCATGAATACTTAGAGGAGTAACCTCGTTATATAATTAAAGGGGTGACCTCTAATAATATAAGTATGGGTGGAGAGATCAACTCTAATGTGATGGATGTAGAGCACACACCACAATCATCTTGTAAACTTTCAAAACATGTACTAGGATGCACCCATACGCTCCACATGATAATAATAATAATGGCCAATGTAAACTGAAGGGACGCTGTGGGAAATCACTCTCGTCGCGGAAGAGTCATGACACCGGTGTCTCAAGTGTCATGGTTATGGTACCTCCATAACTAGGTGGTCATGGTCATGCATGTATATAGCTCAGGCAATTTAAAATGATAGCATGGCAAACAATGAAAGTTTGTGAAATGAAAATTGGGGAAAACATATGGCAGCAAACAGGGAATCCTAATCATGCATAGAAAGAGATGTCCTTACTGAAGGACGGAATATCCGTACCTTATGTCCAATAACGAATGAAGATGAAAGGCGGAAAGTACTACTCCGACTTCACGAGTGCTACATAATAAAGGACGTGTATGAGTTGTATGTTCATGTATAACTTACTGATTCTTAGTTTAATTTACTTGTTCTGGACTTGTTTTACTTGTCCTTGACTTGTTTTACTTATTCATGTTTTATCGTGTCTTTTTAGAAAAATTATACGTCATGTGCTCTTGATTAACGTATTACATGTTTTATGTATTATTATACTTCATGTTTCATAATTAGTAAATTTATAAAAATAACAGGTTTCTACATATAGTAATTTTTCAAAAATAGTAAGTTTCCATAAATAGTAAGTTTTCAAAAATAGTAAGTTTCCATAAATAGTGAGTTTCCAAAATCAAACGTTTCCATAAATAGTAAGTTCCATAAATAGTAATAAGTTTGTTTAATAAGCATATAATATAAGTCGAGGCTTAATGAACACATTTTATAAGTCATGATTCATTAAATGATATAATAGTAAAGTTTATTAATAAATACTTTTACATGTTATATTCTTATAGTTATTTATTAATTAATAATGTAGCATGGTTTAAATTGATTATTAATTAATAATAAGGCATGATCATATTTCAATATTAATACTTTACTATAACTTGCTATGTTGTATAATTAAATTAAAAGTAACACATAAATTAATTAAACCATGATTAGAATGTAATTAATTAATTTACTTAGGCCATGATTAATAATGTCATTAATTTAATATGTTAAGTTTTACAAATAGGCTAAATTAATTATGCCATGCTTTCTTTCACTAATAATTAAACAACTTAATTATTTTTTGTCCATGATTAACTTAGCCAAAAAAATATCCAAACACCCCATGGTGACCCTCAGCTTAGCCGAGACTCAAAACATAGCCCACCGAGACCTAGGGTCTCGGTTGCACGAAACAACAAACACCACGGCACCGGTTGTGGCCTTATTCCACTACCAGCCGTGGCTTCCCACTGTCCATGTCGGGTTCCCACCGCCTGCCTAACCTTTCCCACCGAGAGCCACATGCTCTCGGTTGCCACTTCTGGTACAAACGCCACCGCTACGCCCATTTGGGCTTGTAGATGCTTGAACAACACAGCCACCGAGACCTTGTGTCTCGGCTGGCCGGCTGTAGGTCACACCGAGAGCACCTTTCTCTTAGTTTTCGTGTCCAAACCAACCCAAACTTGATTTATTACATGTTTTAATCATTCCTATCATGTTCATATAAATAATTTACATGTTTATTTAATGATTCTTGAAAATGAAAGAAAGTAAAGATTGAACGTTTACCGAATGCGTAATGATTTAGGAAAAACAACCACGAGCGCAACCTTATGATAAATCAATGATCAAGATTGATTTCCCCCTCCCTTTTTCTTCTTTTCTGCCGGCGGCCTTACATAAAACACGACCCTAGTTTCTTTTTTTGTAAAACTTGGAATGAGATGAAAATGAAATTTCCTGTGGTTTGTAAAATCAATATTGGGTCGGCCTTGGGTTTTCTTTCTCTTTTAAAACAGGCCAAGCACACCCTCATAAATACATGTTTCATTTTTGTTATTTTTCCCGTGTATTGTATAATCGTATTTTAAGTTTGTGATATGTCGTGAATTCGTATTTTGTACTTTCGTTTTATATCATGTCGTGGAATATTAATTATACATAAATACTTGTCGTTATAATATACGTAATACTTGTCGTGCATTAATTAAATACTTTCATGTTAAAATTAAGATATACGTTATTGCCTGTCATGTATTTATGATTTTTAATTCCGTGTCATATCTTGTCGTGTCGTATTAAATATACGTAGTTACTTTTCATGATTATATTAAATAATAAAAGTTTTAATTTAATGGTATTTTTAAGCGGGTTTTACAACTCTTTCCCTCTAAAAAGAATAATTCGTCCTCGAATTAGAAACATTATATGGCTGAAAAGTACATACTCGGATCATGAAAGAAAATGAGGATAAGAAGTCCGGATGGACTCTTCGGTTTCCCAAGTGGCTTCCCGCTCGGGATGAAAGCCTGTGATAGCTCATGTTGTCTTCCTTTTGCATCTTTTGGTCCTAAAACACAATAAAAACACAAACCACGCATAATTCCGACTTTTACGACATAAAATACACGTTTTGGTCTTGTTATTATTGGAAATAAGTGGTAAAAGGATAAGTGTTTTCACACTTATTAAATCCCCTACACTTGACCATTGCAATGTCCTCATGCAATGCACTAATTTCAAAGCACGGTTTACATTTTTCATCATAGATAACCCACCTTGGCCTTTATTAAATACTAAACACTAAGGAAACTAAAAGAACAAAACAAGTAAAGAATTCAAAGACTTATATTGGGGTTTTAGGTTGTCATGAATTTTTATTATTCTCAAGTTTCACGTTCCCCATACCAAGCTTAAAAACGAGATCATTGTTATTATAAGTTAGCAAACTAACACGAATTCATGTGGCCCAACTATTTACTTAGACTCCCTTATTCCTAGGTGTATCTCTTATATTTTAATATTGTCTTAAATGATCACGAGGATACATTGTTTGACTTATTTCGATAGTTATTTAAGCTGAAAATAAAGTGGGACGATTTAATCAATAGTTAGCTAAAGGACAAAATCTTTTAAAACTGCTTCTTGGGACCTCATAAAGTTCATATCTTGGCATAACTCGCTTCACTATTTGAGACCTTTCTCAGACCGATATTTGGAGCGACTTCATACTTCAAATCTTTGAGAGACGTTCTTGAAATTTTGGTCTTCTCTTCATAATAGGAATTTCTTCACTTGAAGTTTTGAGAGATTCTTCATACTTGGACCACGACTTCTTTATTTTTCTCCAATATTTATTTTGGATTTTGATATACAACGATCCGCCTCCTTTTAAGACTTGGATCTATTTATCCTCATACCTTGTTAGGGCCTTTTTGGATAGACTTCTCCATGATCTTTAGGGGAGTATTTGTTTTTTGTCGTGTGTCTCGATCCTTCATATTGATTTTTGATAAATGATTCTTCACATCACTTGGGATCTTTAGCAACAAAATGTAGCCCTCATGCCTTGTTAGGTCCTTTTCGGACTTGCCAATCTTCGCATCCCGCTTCAATAAGTTATGCCTTGGCTATGAACTCTAATTAATACCGAGCAACTTTTAAACGATCTTGTGCTAGAAGCTAAGTAACTTTTCAAATCGTACAACCTTATTTATTGCAGATAAATTTATTAGCAAGCGATGGGAGAAAAAGCTTATAATCAACTCACATAAATTCATGAAAGAATACCAAACTTATAATTGACTCTATCATCTCTCGTTCTCCACAATTTAAAATCTCAAGGAATGAGACTCGTGGATGCTTAACCAATTAAATGACAGCTTTGAGTTTTCGAGTCATCTATAGGATCTTGCAAACTCTTAGACTTTTTCAAGTTTAGACTTTGCATTTTAAAGTTCCCTTGATAAACGACTCTCTAGGATCACTTATAGGAACTTGCGAAAAGTTCTTGTTCTTAACCCGTGAGAGTTAAGACTTTCGCGTTTTAAAGTTCCCTATATAAAAGCCTAGCAAAACTTGACTTACACACGTTAAGGATACTAGCAAGGGTAAATGTAACACCCCATTTTGATAAATGGAATGTCACGCGTAATTATGGCGTGTCATCAAAGCATGCAAGGTAAATGTACTAAAACATACATGACCATAGGGAAAACCGGAATCAAACATCGGTCCCCAAACATAATCCTAAAACATAATAAAGCCAAAAGAAATGAAAGAAAGACTAAACAAGCATAAGTATATGCAGGCAAAAAGGAAAAGAAGTCTCTAGCAGCTTCCATCCTATGCACGTCCTCCAAATGCTCGAGTCTTCCCTAGAGTACCTGCCGTTTTGGGACATGGAAAGGAAAGTAACGGCTGAGCAAAACGCTTAGTGCACGGATATAGATATAGTATGAATGACTAAGCATAATAAAGACTTAATAGCAGCGGAAATGAATAAGTCCTGGAAAAACCTGGAACATGTTCATAAAACTGGTTTTATAGTTTGAAAATCCTTATGTTTATCATATGAAAACTGTTTAACATATTTTACCATTAGCCAATATAGGTCATGAAAATCCACCGTGCATGAATACTTAGAGGGTGACCTCATCATGCAAATTAGAGGGACTGCCTCTAATTTAATATACTGGTTCTGGGTAGGAGGGATCAACTCCTTGTGAAGGATGAAAGGCACACACCACATTCACCATGAAATCCTGACTGAAAACATGTAACTAGGATACACCCATACGCCCCACATGATAAATATAATATAAATGGCGAAAAGCTGAAGGGACGCCACGAGCAATCACTCCGCCGTGGTGAAGTCATAACATCAGTGCCTCTAATGTTATGGTTATGGTACCTCCATAACTAGGTGAAACTGTTCATGCATGTATATGGCTATAGGTATTCTTAATTAAACATAAGTGATGAGACTGCTTTTATACATAGTATCATCGTCCAAATTGGGCTTAAAATGCATTAAATATCATAAAAATGCCAAATATATGCTTGTGTTTGTTGCTTGTGTATTTAGGTACGGATATTGAGAAAATGACAAAAGATCACAAGAATCATACAAAAACGAACACGGGAAACGAAGCCGCACAATGAACCAAGCCCTAATGAAGAATTTTCCAAAGAAAAACCTTGAAGATTTGAAGAATTATGAAGAAGGGTCCTCCAATATGGAAGAATTGACACTTTATACCCTTGTATCTTCATAATTACAAGTTTGGTCCCTAAAGTTTGTCAAAATTACAAAAGGGACCCTCAACTTTGAAGAATTGGCAAATTTAGTCCCTTAACAAAACTAAATTGTCAATATTGGTCCTCCAAGAAGTCTACAAACAAGTCAAAACCTTGAAGAATGAAGAAAATGCCAAAATCAGTCCTTCAAATATCATAAATTTGCATGTCTAGTCCTTGATACAAGTTTAAAAACTTGTGGTGCCATTTTTGACAAGTTGCTGAAAGTTATAAACAAGGGAAAAGAGATTTTTGGCTATTTAACACAAAGTGAACAAGACTTGGAAGATTGAGGGCCATAATTGCCCAGACAAACAACCTCTCCCCACCACTTAGCTGCTGCCACCTCACCCCTGCTGACACCTCACCACTCCCACATCAGCATTCCACCAACTCGATTTAATATTAACTAATCAGTTTTTAAACTGAATTTAGTATAATATTAAGGGAGAGAAACGGATACTATTCACCCTCCACCCCTAATCACCCCCTAATCTTTAGACATAAACCCTAATCCCCATTTACACAAATCAAAGGGGTTTTGTCCTATTGTTTCCAGATCGCTAATCAACCCGACCCTACACCAAACCCATAACCCAGAAAACCCTCACCATCACCCATGTGATACCCTGGCCCTCCCCTACACAAGCAAACAAAAGGGGTGACAGCAGATCAACAGCTCATAGCAATTTCGTGTTCCCCAAAGGTTTATTGAACGCCTAGGATCATTTCTACACTACTGGCATCCCACAACAATCCAAATGATCATCACATGGAGCTCTTGACCAAATTCAAAAACAAGAATCTTCAAAGAGATATCCGAATATCTCAAGGGCAAAGATGGAAGTTCACACCATTAGGGTTAACTCTTCTTTTCAGTTCTAGAATATTTTGTAAGCCTCTATATAAAGGCAAATAGGTTTTCATTTTTACTTGTTCATGTTTTCTCTTTCCTTGGTCAAGCATTGTAAATCCCTTTCAAAGTGAATGAAATAGGTGTTTGTTGTGACGAAAAAGAACAAGAGCCATTTACTTTTCATTTGCATCTTTAAATTTTGAAGTGGAAATCTCATTTTCAGTCCTTGTTTATTTTGGAAACTCAAGTTATTAAGTCCATAAGTTCTCTGTCCAAGCTTTTTAAATTGATCATATGAGCCTGATATTCTTGTTGAATATCAAGCTCAAGTGAAATTTAAATGGTTTGTTGATTTAGTTATTGTTAAGATTTTCAGAAAACCAAATCAGTTTTTTCTTTGTGTCAAATAAGCCATAAACAGCTTAACTGATAAGCTGGCTTATTAGCTTATTTGACTTGTGAACAGGTCATTCTTTTTGGTTTGCTTTCTTTCTTTGCAGGTTTACAAGACACAAAAATCAATTTTCAGTATTTTAGGGGGTGTTTGGGACTGCTGTGGTCCCCACCTTGTTCCTTTCTACATCCAAAAGGTTCACCACGGTGCTAATCTCACGGCTAAGAAGGTGTTTGATGCCGGCTTCTTTTGGCCTACTATTTACCGAGATGCACAAGATCTTGTGAAGTCGTGTGATGCATGCCAACGACAAGGAAAAGCCTCACAAAAAGATGAAATGCCACAAAATATCATCCAAGTGTGTGAGAACTTTGACGTTTGGGGTATAGACTTTATGGGGCCGTTCCCATCATCTCGTGGTAATAAGTACATCCTTGTTGCGGTTGACTACCTATCTAAGTGGGTGGAGGCCAGAGCCTTGCCCACTAATGATGCTCGTGTGGTAGTCAAGTTCTTGAAAAGCTTGTTTTCTCGGTTTGGAACCCCTCGTGCGATCATAAGCGATCGTGGAACCCATTTTTGTAACCACCAATTCGAAAGGGTCCTAAGGAAATATGGGGTTACACATCGGCTTTCTACGGCTTATCACCCATAAACGAGTGGGCAAGTCGAGGTTTCAAACCGAGCGTTAAAGAGGATCTTGGAGAGATCCGTTGGGGAAAACCGACAAACTTGGTCGGATAAGTTGGACGATGCTTTATGGGCCTTTAGGACCGCTCATAAGACACCCATTGGGTGCACTCCCTATAAGCTTGTGTATGGAAAGAATTGTCATTTGCCTATCGAGTTAGAACACAAGGCTTATTGGGCCCTAAAGCATTGTAATGATGATATGGAGACCGCGGGAAAACACCGGAAAATGCAATTGAATGAATTAGATGAATTCAGGGATATTGCTTATGAAAATTCATTGATTTACAAAGAAAAAACTAAAAAGTTGCATGATTCTAAAATTAAAAACCGGGTTTTTAACATTGGGGATCAAGTTTTGCTTTTTAATTCTCGCTTGAAAATCTTTTCCGGTAAGTTGAAATCCCGTTGGTCCGGTCCATTCACCGTGACTCAAGTGTTTCCGTATGGGACCATCGAGCTAGCTCAAGATGATGGTCCTAACTTCAAGGTGAATGGACATAGGTTGAAGCAATACTTTGGCGGGGAAGTTCCATCCTTGAACTACCTCGACCAAGTCACTTTCCCAAATGATAATTAGTATTGAGGGGATCGAGTCGAGCTCATGACTCGGTAGTCAAAAACAAGGTGCCTCGTGGGGGAGTCCCATGCTTATCCCATGTACATATTATCGCTTTCTAATGTAGTTTACGTGTGGGGATTTGTGCCCTTCCAACCTTTGTTTCGTGGTTGTTTGTGAATTGTGGACTTTAGATGATCATGATCTTCACGATTGGAGCCTCTCGTGTTCGTTTTATGGGAGCACTGGATCGTTTGCTTTGAAGACTTTCTCAATATCCATGATATATCCTTGATTTTTCTAACCTTAGGTTTATAGCACACTTCCTAAACGGCTATTAATTTATTGGTTACACCCTTTCCATGCTAGATTAGGCATTCGACTACGTCTCTAGTAGGGGGTGTTTGCACCCCTAGACTCGAAACCTTGAGGACAATGTTTAACTTTAGTATGGGGGGGGGGGGTGAATAGATACTTGCCTTGCCAAACCTTCACGCTTTCCAAAGTTTATCTTTTTGTTTATCATTTTATTGCAAAATAAGGCTAAAAATGGCCAAATTTTAAAAAATTTCTCATGTTTTATAAGTGTTTGAAGACACGAATGTAGGTTCTCCGATGGCGAGAATAAGAGTAATTTTTGACTCGACCGTGCGTGTTGAGCACTTAGCTTTGATTCCTTAACTACACATTAGGCTAAGTCTCTTAAATGAGGACGAGAATTGATAGGGTTAATTATAAGTTACTATGCTAAACGTAGAGTACTCGTATTCTTTCAAAAACTCATGTGTTCTCGTTGTTTGCTTATTCTCCCTTCGCATGTAAATATTTTTTGCTTAATAAATATTGACTTAGCGGTTTAGTTGGGATTGTTGGGTTTCTAGTCTTTTCTAGTAGCTTCCGTGTAATTAAATTGGGAAGACGTTAAGGTATCGCCAGCGTCACGGTTTTGAAGTATTGGCACCCGAATAATCAAAAGCTTCACCCAATAATAAGATTTCAAGTGCTCACCTAAATCAAGCAAACAATTTGAAGCCCCACAAGGCCGAAAAATCTATGCAAAATTGAAAGTGAATCAAGCCTTAATCTTCTAAGCTTTAAAGATCCAAAATTCGCCTTAGCGTGAGGATATACATCTTTGGCTAATAAAACCACCGATGAGGCGGATAATAAAAGGCAAGGCAAGACCAAAGTCATAATAAAATCTTCATGGCGAAGTTGAATAAAAGATGGAGGTAAACCAAAGATAATAAGGCCCTTCCGTTAGGGGAGTATAAAAGTCTTGGTAATAAGTCTCATGTTCAAAACCGTTATAAAACCGTGTTTAGCGATTCTTCTTGTCAACTTAATTTTTTGACATCGTTGTCTATTAGGAGGGGTTATTGATTTGATGGTCTTGATTACACCATTAGGACTCTATTTTTAGACCTAAATCTCTATTATCGCATAAGTCAAACAATGTATCCTCGTGAAACATTCAAGACATAATAAAATATAAGGGATACAACTTAGGAAATTGGGAGGATAAGTACGTGATTAGGGCATATGAGTAGTGTTAGCATTACTAACTTATAATGACAATGATCTCGTTACACGCTTAGCATGGAATTGGGGTGAAAATCGAGGACGATGAAATTATTTCTAACGAAGCATTCACGTGTTCTTATTCTATGAACCTAAACGTCCCATTTTGCGATGAAAATCATACATTATGTTTAAAACACAAGTAGTAGTGATAGTAGTAGTGTAGCTAGTTTATCGTTCAATAAAGTGAATAAAATGAATTTTGGAGGTGCTACGATACTTTATTCTAGCATTGCGTGAGGGCACGACAATGGTTTAGTATGGGGGAGTGATGAGACTGCTTTTATACATAGTCTCATCGTCTAAATTGGGCTTAAAATGCATTAAATATCATGAAAAATGCCAAATATATGCTTGTGTTTGTTGCTTGTGTATTTAGGTACGGATATTGAGAAAATGACAAAAGATCACAAGAATCATACAAAAACGAACACGGGAAACGAAGCCGCACAATGAACCAAGCCCTAATGAAGAATTTTCCAAAGAAAAACCTTGAAGATTTGAAGAATTATGAAGAAGGGTCCTCCAATATGGAAGAATTGACACTTTATACCCTTGTATCTTCATAATTACAAGTTTGGTCCCTAAAGTTTGTCAAAATTACAAAAGGGACCCTTAACTTTGAAGAATTGGCAAATTTAGTCCCTCAACAAAACTAAATTGTCAATATTGGTCCTCCAAGAAGTCTACAAACAAGTCAAAACCTTGAAGAATGAAGAAAATGCCAAAATCAGTCCTTCAAATATCATAAATTTACATGTCTAGTCCTTGATACAAGTTTAAAAACTTGTGGTGCCATTTTTGACAAGTTGCTAAAAGTTATAAACAAGGGAAAAGAGATTTTTGGCTATTTAACACAAAGTGAACAAGACTTGGAAGATTGAGGGCCATAATTGCCCAGACAAACAACCTCTCCCCACCACTTAGCTACTGCCACCTCACCCCTGCTAACACCTCACCACTCCCACATCAGCATTCCACCAACTCGATTTAATATTAACTAATCAGTTTTTAAACTGAATTTAGTATAATATTAAGGGAGGGAAACGGATACTATTCACCCTCCACCCCTAATCACCCCCTAATCTTCAGACATAAACCCTAATCCCCATTTACACAAATCAAAGGGGTTTTGTCCTATTGTTTCCAGATCGCTAATCAACCCGACCCTACACCAAACCCATAACCCAGAAAACCCTCACCATCACCCATGTGATACCCTGGCCCTCCCCTGCACAAGCAAACAAAAGGGGTGACAGCAGATCAACAGCTCATAGCAATTTCGTGTTCCCCAAAGGTTTATTGAACGCCTAGGATCATTTCTACACTACTGGAATCCCACAACAATCCAAATGATCATCACATGGAGCTCTTGACCAAATTCAAAAACAAGAATCTTCAAAGAGATATCCGAATATCTCAAGGGCAAAGATGGAAGTTCACACCATTAGGGTTAACTCTTCTTTTCAGTTCTAGAATATTTTGTAAGCCTCTATATAAAGGCAAATAGGTTTTCATTTTTACTTGTTCTTGTTTTCTCTTTCCTTGGTCAAGCATTGTAAATCCCTTTCAAAGTGAATGAAATAGGTGTTTGTTGTGACGAAAAAGAACAAGAGCCATTTACTTTTCATTTGCATCTTTAAATTTTGAAGTGGAAATCTCATTTTCAGTCCTTGTTTATTTTGGAAACTCAAGTTATTAAGTCCATAAGTTCTCTGTCCAAGCTTTTTAAATTGATCATATGAGCCTGATATTCTTGTTGAATATCAAGCTCAAGTGAAATTTAAATGGTTTGTTGATTTAGTTATTGTTAAGATTTTCAGAAAACCAAATCAGTTTTTTCTTTGTGTCAAATAAGCCATAAACAACTTAACTGATAAGCTGGCTTATTAGCTTATTTGACTTGTGAACAGGTCATTCTTTTTGGTTTGCTTTCTTTCTTGGCAGGTTTACAAGACACAAAAATCAATTTTCAGTATTTTAGGGGGTGTTTGGGACTGCTGTGGTCCCCACCTTGTTCCTTTCTACATCCAAAAGGTTCAGCTCAAGCCCGGGCTTGTTTGGAGATGGCTTCTCAGCCATAGTGGGACCTGGATGTGGGTCCCACAAGGTAACTATCTTGAATCCTTGTTTTTAAGTTTAATGACGTGATTTGTGAGAAAGTTGTTTAAGTGTTTGTTTATTGGTTTGATTCTACTAATTAGAGGTTTATATGCATGTTATAAGCTATTTCAATCAGATTTGGTAGGATTTAAAAGCATTTGGTGTGTTAAAAATTGATTTTCAGAATTAAAGGTGTGTTTGGATTTGTGTTTAAGCTAAGATTTGTGACAAACTTTTGGCTTGAAACCTATCTAGACAGGTTCTTTTTGATGGTTTAAGGTGATATTGGTCTTAGGGTGTTAGTTTGAGTAGGATTTTAGTGAAGTTGCATGTAAAATTGGTAGTATAGCATAAAAACAGTCAATCCATTTTCCTGTGTGATTTGGGTGTCATTTTGACCACCATTGTTGCAAGTTTGTTAGGAGTTAGGTCCAAGCAGGGTTTGTAATTGGTTGTATGTCATTTGCTTAGCTTGTATGCAAGTTCTTAGGCTTTAAAATTCGTTTTGTGTGCATATTGCATCAGGTTACTATTCATCAGAAACATACAAGCTTAATCAGTAACATTCTTGTGCATTTTGTGCTAAATTTTGTGAAGTGATTGTGTGTCTTTTGTGTTTAATCTGACTCCCTACACTCCACTGAGTGTAGGGGTGCCTTATTGTCCAAGGAAAAGCCCTCAATAAGCTTTCCTAAGCTTATAAGTCACCAGATCCAAACATTTACACTAACAGTGGGAACTAAGTTCCGCCTGCTTGTGCATTTGTTACCACTACTGAGCTAAAAAACAAAACCTATGCACATGTCACTTTCAAAAGTTTGACTTTTTTTGTCTTTTGTGGACTTAAATAGGAATTAGGTTTTGAAACAAATTTTGTTATTTTTCTAATTTAATTTCTGATTTTTTTGTTTAATTAGATTTTTTGTTACTGTTCATTTTATATTTTTTACATTTAATAGCTATTTTAAATTAACTTTTTAGTTTTTGTTTTTGTCTTTTAGTGACAAAAATATTTATTTTTCAGTTCTAAAATTTTTCTTATATTTAGAAAAATAATTTAAGATTTTAGTTCAAAAAGTTTTCACTGTTCACTTTTTAGTTAATTTTTAGAATTAATTTAGTTTAATTAGGGGTTTTAATATTAATCAGTTTTGTCTTTTAGTGCATAATTTTATATTTTTCAAAATTTTTCAATTTTCTACTGTTCATTAGTATAATTTAGGATTTTTAAAATTGTCAAATTATTTTTGGCATTATTTTATTATTTTCTATAATTATTTTAGTTTAAAAATAGTTTTAAGTGTTTTTAAAAATAGAAAAATAGTTTTGAAAATTTAGGAAAAATACTTTTTAGTCTTTAAATAATATAAGTGAGTTATTTGTTCAATAAAATAATATTTTGGACATTTTGTTAATTATATTTAATTTTAGAGATTTAATTAGCATTTAAAATTGAATATTTAATTAATAAAAGGCATTAAAATATTTTTGTTGGATTTTTATTCTTATTTATATTTTTTAGACTTAGTTTTTACTTTTAATTTATTTTTAGGTTTTAAATTTTTAATTTGTAACTTTTTACGGTTTTACGTGAACGCCTTTTCCGTCTTAGTTTAATCCGTCTTCGTAACCGTCATTCTCTTCTTACCCCATTTCTATTTTTCTTTTTCTCAATATAATCACAAACCATTAATCAATTCATTACAAAACACACTTGCCTCCTTGGGAAACGAACTTGAACTTATTTGGTCATTAGTGCTTGGTTTTTTTAAACCGACACTTAATTCTTGCCACTATTTTGCGTTCCTTTTCCTAAAGGGGTAAAAACTCTACATCATTTTGGCGCCACTGCCGGGGATGCGTGTTGTGTTTTGATTTGGAAATTGTTGTTTTTATATAGCCATAATAGTATTTGTATTAGTAGCACTCTACTAATACGTATTATCGGTTTTCGTTTTTTGTTTGAATACTATTACTATATTGTATACGTAGAACAATAAATTCACAAGTACTCCAAATACGTGAGAAATCACAACCTTGACTTGAGAGGTCATTACCCAATCATTGTATTCGAATCTCAAACCAAAGAAAAAAAAGGCAAAAATAGATAAATACTTTTGTGAAGCTCGATTTTGAAAAATACAAACTATAAGGTGGGTATACGACGGATATTATAAAATATATCCTAAGGAAAAAGGCTCTTAAGTGCTTCGCGCCGCCTCGTTTCCCCGCTTGCTTGTGAGTATTTGATTTTGAGAGCTAATCGATGGTTTTGCCGCCCAAAGTATTACTAAGTATCATATATATTTTCTTGGTTTCATTTGATTAAACCCTCTTAAACGTTTTGGGGTTCCACCAACGTTCCAAAGTCATCGAAAGCGTTCACTTCACGTGATCGTTTTCATTCCTTGAGGCTTCTTTAATCAAGAGATTTGATTAAGGAAGAGATTTGTAGATTTTTGTCTACTTAATACATTCCACAAAATCCAAAAAAAGTAAAAACAATCAAAAACCACAAAAAAATTGAAAAAGTAAAAACACCAAAAAGAATCTTCTTTGCTCACCCTCTCGTTATATGTGACGTTTATGAAAACTCGCTCCAAAGCAAGACGTGCACGTAAACGTCGTCAAAAGGAAGGAAACCAAACATCTTCTAGTGAAGAATCTCCTATTGTCGAACCCATCGTAGTGAAAGAAGCACCCATGGCTAATCAAACTATGATGGAGTTGCTTCAAGCACCCACCGAGGGTTATGGAGAAGCGATTGTGATTCCCGCTATCCTTGCGGAGAATTTTGAGGTTAAGACGGGTTTGTTGTCCATGATTCAAAACAACAAGTTTCGAGGTGACGAAAAGGACAACCCTCTTAACCACATTCGCCAATTTAATCGTCTTACCGCCACTTGCAAGTTTAAGGACGTCTCTAACGACTCGATTAAGATGATGCTTTTTCCGTATTCCTTAGCGGGGCCCGCAAAAATTTGGTTAGAGAAAGAGCCACCCAATTCTATATTGACGTGGAAGGATCTCGTTTCAAAATTCGTGAACCAATTTTTTCCGCCCTCTAAGACTACGCATTTGAAAAACGAGATTTCAAAGTTTTCACAAGAGTATAATGAGAGTTTTTCAACGGCTTGGAATAGGTTTAAGGAAATGTTGCAAGAATGTCCTCATCATGGTTTTTCCGACTTGCATCAAATTGACACGTTTTACAATGGCTTGAACGATCATGAGCGTGATTATCTTAATGCCGCCGCGGGTGGTAATTTTTTGTGTAAAACGGTCGAGGAAGCATTGTTAATCATTGAAAATAGGTCTAAGGTCTATAGTCCTCGTAGCACGTCGAGTGTTCGTAAGACTTCGTCTTCACCTTCACCTTCATTGTCACATACCGTTGATGCTTGCCAAATCGAGGCTAATTTGGAGAACAAGATTTTTGATAAGCTTAAAGGATTGTTAATTGAGTTTAAAGTTGGTCAACAACCCACTCCCGCTACGGCTAAAGCGGTTGAGGTTTCTTGTATGTATTGTGGTGGAGCTCACGATTACTCCGAGTGCATTACCAACGGTGGTAACACTTTGAGTGCCTACGCGACCGCGGGAACTTATTACCAAAACGGCCAAGTTACCCGTACTAATCAATTGACTCCACCGGGTTTTCACCAAATCAAAATGCTAACAATTATCGAAACAATTAAGTTGGTTACCAAAACAATCAAAGAAACAATTACAAAGGTAATAACAACTATCGGAATCAAGGGAGTAGTAGCCAAGTGCAAAATCAAAACCAAAACCGTAATTTTCAAAACACAAGTCAAGGTCTTCAAAATGTTTACACTAAAGAACTTCCAATGGACTTTTTGAATTACGCTACGGCAAATGATAAGATTTTGGAAAACATTCAAGAGCAATTGGCTAGTCAAGCTAAGGAAACGGCTAAAAACACAAAGGAGTTAGCTAATTTTGTTAAGGAAAATGTTAACATGAGAAATGAGTTGAAAAATGATTTTGCTAATCAAATTAGAGGTCAAAACAATAAAATTGAGCAAAGTCATGCTAGGCTTGAACAAAGGATTGACCAAAAAGCCGCTAGTCAAGATGTTAAGCTTAATGCTATTTTAGAAGCGGTCATGGGGAACAAAGCCTCTACTTCGGGTAGTTTACATAGCAACACCGTATCAAACCCGAAGGGAGAGATGAAAGTGATTACCACACGAAGTGGTAAGACACTTAAAGAACCGACTCCTCAACCAATTACTCCAACGGTGGAGGAAATTGAGGAAGAACCCGAGGTGGTGGTCGAAAAGGAGCATATCTCAAGCCCACAAAGTACCGCTCATGCCACACCTACGGTCGACCCTTTACCAACATTGGAACCCGAGATTCCAAAGGCTATGCCTATGCCCCAACCCACACCACCCTTACCTTACCCATCGAGACTTAGGAAGGAGAAACGACAAGAGCGTGATAATCATCAATTTGAGTTTTTTATGAAAATGTTTCGTGATTTGCACCTTAATGTGAGTTTCGCCGATGCTTTGGTCATGATGCCTCGATTTGCCGCTAACTTTAAGAGTATGTTGAACAACAAGGAGAAATTGCAACAATTGTCTAGTTGTTCGTCAGTTTATCTTAATCGCATACCTCAAAAAGTCGGTGATCCCGGTAAATTTTGATCTCTTGTGCAATACAAGATATGGAAGAATGCTATGCCTTGGCCGATCTTGGTGCTAGCATTAATTTGATGCCACTTGCAATCTTCAAGTCGCTCAATCTTCCTAATCTTACTCCTTCACTAATGTCTATCGAGATGGCCGACCATTCCACGATTCGTGCATGTGGATTGGCGGAAGACGTTTTTGTGAAAGTGGGAAAGTTCTACTATCCCGTAGACTTTATCGTTGTCGATATTCCCACGGATACTCAAGTTCCTCTTATTTTAGGTCGTTCGTTTTTAGATACGTCTATGGATTTAATTGATGTGCATGCTAGAAAGATCACCTTACGTTTCAACGACGAGGAACTTGTTATAAACGCAACTCAAAATTCTCAACTTTCTCATGTTTATTCCGTTTCTACCATAAACCTCGTTGATATGATCGACGTTGTTTGCGAGGAATTTTCACAAGAAGTTCTAGGTTTTGGTGATGTTGAAAATAGTGGCAATCCCACTATGTTGGATCCAATCCTTGATAACTCGACACCAACCTTCACTCCATTTGAAGGCGGTGGTTTTACGTTGGAAGAATTCAATGTTCCACGTACTTGTAACGAAGACCTCGACAACGATGAGGAGTTCTCGATTATCAAGGATTTTCTTAACGATTTCCCATTTCCTCCACCCGAGGAGGTTATGAGTATCGAGCCCAAATCTTCAC
The DNA here is from genome assembly GCA_025667525.1 of Glebionis coronaria. NCBI lineage: Eukaryota > Viridiplantae > Streptophyta > Magnoliopsida > Asterales > Asteraceae > Glebionis > Glebionis coronaria. Next base: position 450,632,436 of record CM046881.1, read on the forward strand.
TTGAGGAACCACCTATCCTCGAGTTGAAAGATTTACCTCCTCACCTCGAATATGTCTATTTGGAGGAGGACGACAAGTTGCCGGTTATCATTGCGAAGGAACTTTCGAATGATGAAAAAACCGCACTTGTCGATGTTCTAAAGGATCACAAAGGGGCAATTACATGGAAGTTATCCGACATTAAGGGAATCGATCCCAAGTTTTGTACCCACAAAATCTTAATGGAGGAGGATTACAAGCCCGCAATCCAATGTCAAAGAAGGGTGAACCCCAAAATTCACGACGTCATCAAAAAGGAGGTCCTTAAACTCCTTGACGCGGGAATGATTTACCCTATTTCCGATAGCCCTTTGGGTGAGTCCTATCCATTGTGTCCCTAAAAAGGGAGGGATGACCGTTGTGCCAAACGATGCCAACGAGTTAATTCCCACTAGACTCGTGACCGGATGGAGAGTGTGCATTGACTATCGTGAGTTGAATGAAGCCATTCGTAAAGACCATTTTCCCTTGCCCTTCATGGACCAAATGTTGGAGCGTCTTGCGGGAAACGATTTCTATTGCTTTTTAGATGGTTTTTCCGGTTACTTCCAAATTCCCATCGATCCTCGTGATCAAGAAAAAACTACGTTTACGTGTCCATATGGAACGTTTGCCTATCGTAGAATGCCATTCGGACTTTGTAATGCACCGGGAACCTTTCAAAGGTGCATGATGGCTATTTTTCATGATATGATCGAGAAGACGATGGAAGTCTTCATGGATGACTTTTCCGTGTTTGGTAATTCGTTCACTTCGTGTTTGTCGAACCCAGAGAGAATGTTGAAACGTTGTGAGGAAACCAACCTTGTGCTCAATTGGGAAAAGTGTCATTTTATGGTTAAGAGTGGAATCGTCTTAGGGCACAAGGTCTCGAAAGCGGGGATTGAGGTAGATCAAGCTAAGGTAGACGTCATCGCCAAATTACCTGATCCCAAAACCGTTAAGGGAGTTAGGAGTTTCCTAGGCCACGCGAGCTTTTATCGTCGATTCATCAAGGATTTTTCAAAGATCTCTCGACCCATTACACATCTTCTTGAAAAAGAGGCACGTTTTGTCTTTGACGAAGATTGTGTACGAGCCTTTGAAATCCTTAAGAGGAAACTTACCGAAGCTCCCATCCTTGTTGCTCCTAATTGGAACCTCCCCTTTGAGCTCATGTGTGATGCTAGTGACTGTGCTATTGGGGCCGTTTTGGGGCAACGTCATGAAAAGCACTTCTTACCTATTCACTATGCTAGCAAGACGATAACCGAGGCTCAACTTAAATACACTACAACGGAGAAGGAGTTCTTTGCCGTGGTGTATGCATTTGAGAAATTTCGACCTTATCTCGTCTTGACGAAATGCATAGTGTATACGGATCATTCGACTATTAAGTATCTCATGGCAAAGGAAGATGCTAAGCCTAGATTACTTCGTTGGATTCTCCTCCTTCAAGAATTTGATCACAAAATCATTGACAAAAAAGGAGCCGAGAATCTAGCGGCCGATCATCTTTCTCGTTTGGAAGATCCTCACCAAAGTGTTTACGAGCCCAAGGAAATCACCGAAACATTTCCGCTCGAGACACTTGGTGTAGTGAATTCTAAGCTTGATTCTTCCACCCCATGGTTTGCGGATTTTGCAAATTACCATGCGGGTAACTTCATCATTAAGGGTATGACGACTCAAGAAAAACGAAAATTCTTTCGTGACGTCAAGTTCTACTTTTGGAACGACCCTTACTTGTTTCGGACTTATACGGATCAAATCATCCGATGTTGTGTATTTGGCACCGAAGCTTCTAACATCCTTAGATCTTGCCATGAGGGACCCACGGGTAGTCACCACGGTGCTAATCTCACGGCTAAGAAGGTGTTTGATGCCGGCTTCTTTTGGCCTACTATTTACCGAGATGCACAAGATCTTGTGAAGTCGTGTGATGCATGCCAACGACAAGGAAAAGCCTCACAAAAAGATGAAATGCCACAAAATATCATCCAAGTGTGTGAGAACTTTGACGTTTGGGGTATAGACTTTATGGGGCCGTTCCCATCATCTCGTGGTAATAAGTACATCCTTGTTGCGGTTGACTACCTATCTAAGTGGGTGGAGGCCAGAGCCTTGCCCACTAATGATGCTCGTGTGGTAGTCAAGTTCTTGAAAAGCTTGTTTTCCTCGGTTTGGAACCCCTCGTGCGATCATAAGCGATCGTGGAACCCATTTTTGTAACCACCAATTCGAAAGGGTCCTAAGGAAATATGGGGTTACACATCTGCTTTCTACGGCTTATCACCCATAAACGAGTGGGCAAGTCGAGGTTTCAAACCGAGCGTTAAAGAGGATCTTGGAGAGATCCGTTGGGGAAAACTGACAAACTTGGTCGGATAAGTTGGACGATGCTTTATGGGCCTTTAGGACCGCTCATAAGACACCCATTGGGTGCACTCCCTATAAGCTTGTGTATGGAAAGAATTGTCATTTGCCTATCGAGTTAGAACACAAGGATTATTGGGCCCTAAAGCATTGTAATGATGATATGGAGACCGCGGGAAAACACCGGAAAATGCAATTGAATGAATTAGATGAATTGAGGGATATTGCTTATGAAAATTCATTGATTTACAAAGAAAAAACTAAAAAGTTGCATGATTCTAAAATTAAAAACCGGGTTTTTAACATTGGGGATCAAGTTTTGCTTTTTAATTCTCGCTTGAAAATCTTTTCCGGTAAGTTGAAATCCCGTTGGTCCGGTCCATTCACCGTGACTCAAGTGTTTCCGTATGGGACCATCGAGCTAGCTCAAGATGATGGTCCTAACTTCAAGGTGAATGGACATAGGTTGAAGCACTACTTTGGCGGGGAAGTTCCATCCTTGAACTACCTCGACCAAGTCACTTTCCCAAATGATAATTAGTATTGAGGGGATCGAGTCGAGCTCATGACTCGGTAGTCAAAAACAAGGTGCCTCGTGGGGGAGTCCCATGCTTATCCCATGTACATATTATCGCTTTCTAATGTAGTTTACGTGTGGGGATTTGTGCCCTTCCAACCTTTGTTTCGTGGTTGTTTGTAAATTGTGGACTTTAGATGATCATGATCTTCACGATTGGAGCCTCTCGTGTTCGTTTTATGGGAGCACTCGATCGTTTGCTTTGAAGACTTTCTCAATATCCATGATATATCCTTGATTTTTCTAACCTTAGGTTTATAGCACACTTCCTAAACGGCTATTAATTTATTGGTTACACCCTTTCCATGCTAGATTAGGCATTCGACTACGTCTCTAGTAGGGGGTGTTTGCACCCCTAGACTCGAAACCTTGAGGACAATGTTTAACTTTAGTATGGGGGGGTGAATAGATACTTGCCTTGCCAAACCTTCACGCTTTCCAAAGTTTATCTTTTTGTTTATCATTTTATTGCAAAATAAGGCTAAAAATGGCCAAATTTTAAAATTTTTCTCATGTTTTATAAGTGTTTGAAGACACGAATGTAGGTTCTCCGATGGCGAGAATAAGAGTAATTTTTGACTCGACCGTGCGTGTTGAGCACTTAGCTTTGATTCCTTAACTACACATTAGGCTAAGTCTCTTAAATGAGGACGAGAAATGATAGGGTTAATTATAAGTTACTATGCTAAACGTAGAGTACTCGTATTCTTTCAAAAACTCATGTGTTCTCGTTGTTTGCTTATTCTCCCTTCGCATGTAAATATTTTTTGCTTAATAAATATTGACTTAGCGGTTTAGTTGGGATTGTTGGGTTTCTAGTCTTTTCTAGTAGCTTCCGTGTAATTAAATTGGGAAGACGTTAAGGTATCGCCAGCGTCACGGTTTTGAAGTATTGGCACCCGAATAATCAAAAGCTTCACCCAATAATAAGATTTCAAGTGCTCACCTAAATCAAGCAAACAATTTGAAGCCCCACAAGGCCGAAAAATCTATGCAAAATTGAAAGTGAATCAAGCCTTAATCTTCTAAGCTTTAAAGATCCAAAATTCGCCTTAGCGTGAGGATATACGTCTTTGGCTAATAAAACCACCGATGAGGCGGATAATAAAAGGCAAGGCAAGACCAAAGTCATAATAAAATCTTCATGGCGAAGTTGAATAAAAGATGGAGGTAAACCAAAGATAATAAGGCCCTTCCGTTAGGGGAGTATAAAAGTCTTGGTAATAAGTCTCATGTTCAAAACCGTTATAAAACCGTGTTTAGCGATTCTTCTTGTCAACTTAATTTTTTGACATCGTTGTCTATTAGGAGGGGTTATTGATTTGATGGTCTTGATTACACCGTTAGGACTCTATTTTTAGACCTAAATCTCTATTATCGCATAAGTCAAACAATGTATCCTCGTGAAACATTCAAGACATAATAAAATATAAGGGATACAACTTAGGAAATTGGGAGGATAAGTACGTGATTAGGGCATATGAGTAGTGTTAGCATTACTAACTTATAATGACAATGATCTCGTTACACGCTTAGCATGGAATTGGGGTGAAAATCGAGGACGATGAAATTATTTCTAACGAAGCATTCACGTGTTCTTATTCTATGAACCTAAACGTCCCATTTTGCGATGAAAATCATACATTATGTTTAAAACACAAGTAGTAGTGATAGTAGTAGTGTAGCTAGTTTATCGTTCAATAAAGTGAATAAAATGAATTTTGGAGGTGCTACGATACTTTATTCTAGCATTGCGTGAGGGCACGGCAATGGTTTAGTATGGGGGAGTGATGAGACTTCTTTTATACATAGTCTCATCGTCCAAATTGGGCTTAAAATGCATTAAATATCATGAAAAATGCCAAATATATGCTTGTGTTTGTTGCTTGTGTATTTAGGTACGGATATTGAGAAAATGACAAAAGATCACAAGAATCATACAAAAACGAACACGGGAAACGAAGCCGCACAATGAACCAAGCCCTAATGAAGAATTTTCCAAAGAAAAACCTTGAAGATTTGAAGAATTATGAAGAAGGGTCCTCCAATATGGAAGAATTGACACTTTATACCCTTGTATCTTCATAATTACAAGTTTGGTCCCTAAAGTTTGTCAAAATTACAAAAGGGACCCTTAACTTTGAAGAATTGGCAAATTTAGTCCCTCAACAAAACTAAATTGTCAATATTGGTCCTCCAAGAAGTCTACAAACAAGTCAAAACCTTGAAGAATGAAGAAAATGCCAAAATCAGTCCTTCAAATATCATAAATTTGCATGTCTAGTCCTTGATACAAGTTTAAAAACTTGTGGTGCCATTTTTGACAAGTTGCTGAAAGTTATAAACAAGGGAAAAGAGATTTTTGGCTATTTAACACAAAGTGAACAAGACTTGGAAGATTGAGGGCCATAATTGCCCAGACAAACAACCTCTCCCCACCACTTAGCTACTGCCACCTCACCCCTGCTGACACCTCACCACTCCCACATCAGCATTCCACCAACTCGATTTAATATTACCTAATCAGTTTTTAAACTAAATTTAGTATAATATTAAGGGAGGGAAACGGATACTATTCACCCTCCACCCCTAATCACCCCCTAATCTTCAGACATAAACCCTAATCCCCATTTACACAAATCAAAGGGGTTTTGTCCTATTGTTTCCAGATCGCTAATCAACCCGACCCCACACCAAACCCATAACCCAGAAAACCCTCACCATCACCCATGTGATACCCTGGCCCTCCCCTGCACAAGCAAACAAAAGGGGTGACAGCAGATCAACAGCTCATAGCAATTTCGTGTTCCCCAAAGGTTTATTGAACGCCTAGGATCATTTCTACACTACTGGAATCCCACAACAATCCAAATGATCATCACATGGAGCTCTTGACCAAATTCAAAAACAAGAATCTTCAAAGAGATATCCGAATATCTCAAGGGCAAAGATGGAAGTTCACACCATTAGGGTTAACTCTTCTTTTCAGTTCTAGAATATTTTGTAAGCCTCTATATAAAGGCAAATAGGTTTTCATTTTTACTTGTTCTTGTTTTCTCTTTCCTTGGTCAAGCATTGTAAATCCCTTTCAAAGTGAATGAAATAGGTGTTTGTTGTGACGAAAAAGAACAAGAGCCATTTACTTTTCATTTGCATCTTTAAATTTTGAAGTGGAAATCTCATTTTCAGTCCTTGTTTATTTTGGAAACTCAAGTTATTAAGTCCATAAGTTCTCTGTCCAAGCTTTTTAAATTGATCATATGAGCCTGATATTCTTATTGAATATCAAGCTCAAGTGAAATTTAAATGGTTTGTTGATTTAGTTATTGTTAAGATTTTCAGAAAACCAAATCAGTTTTTTCTTTGTGTCAAATAAGCCATAAACAGCTTAACTGATAAGCTGGCTTATTAGCTTATTTGACTTGTGAACAGGTCATTCTTTTTGGTTTGCTTTCTTTCTTGGCAGGTTTACAAGATACAAAAATCAATTTTCAGTATTTTAGGGGGTGTTTGGGACTGCTGTGGTCCCCACCTTGTTCCTTTCTACATCCAAAAGGTTCAGCACAAGCCCGGGCTTGTTTGGAGATGGCTTCTCAGCCATAGTAGGACCTGGATGTGGGTCCCACAAGGTAACTATCTTGAATCCTTGTTTTTAAGTTTAATGATGTGATTTGTGAGAAAGTTGTTTAAGTGTTTGTTTATTGGTTTGATTCTACTAATTAGAGGTTTATATGCATGTTATAAGCTATTTCAATCAGATTTGGTAGGATTTAAAAGCATTTGGTGTGTTAAAAATTGATTTTCAAAATTAAAGGTATGTTTGGATTTGTGTTTAAGCTAAGATTTGTGACAAACTTTTGGCTTGAAACCTATCTAGACAGGTTCCTCTTGATGGTTTAAGGTGATATTGGTCTTAGGGTGTTAGTTTGAGTAGGATTTTAGTGAAGTTGCATGTAAAATTGGTAGTATAGCATAATAACAGTCAATCCATTTTCCTGTGTGATTTGGGTGTCATTTTGACCACCATTGTTGCAAGTTTGTTAGGAGTTAGGTCCAAGCAGGGTTTGTAATTGGTTGTATGTCATTTGCTTAGCTTGTATACAAGTTCTTAGGCTTTAAAATTCGTTTTGTGTGCATATTGCATCAGGTTACTATTCATCAGAAACATACAAGCTTAATCAGTAACATTCTTGTGCATTTTGTGCTAAATTTTGTGAAGTGATTGTGTGTCTTTTGTGTTTAATCTGACTCCCTACACTCCACTGAGTGTAGGGTGCCTTATTGTCCAAGGAAAAGCCCTCAATAAGCTTTCCTAAGCTTATAAGTCACCAGATCCAAACATTTACACTAACAGTGGGAACTAAGTTCCCCCTGCTTGTGCATTTGTTACCACTGCTGAGCTAAAAAACAAAACCTATGCACATGTCACTTTCAGAAGTTTGACTTTTTTTGTCTTTTGTGGACTTAAATAGGAACTAGGTTTTGAAACAAATTTTGTTATTTTTCTAATTTAATTTTTGATTTTTCTGTTTAATTAGATTTTTTGTTACTGTTCATTTTATATTTTTTACATTTAATAGCTATTTTAAATTAACTTTTTAGTTTCTGTTTTTGTCTTTTAGTGACAAAAATATTTATTTTTTAGTTCTAAAATTTTTCTTATATTTAGAAAAATAATTTAAGATTTTTAGTTCAAAAAGTTTTCACTGTTCACTTTTTATTTAATTTTTAGAATTAATTTAGTTTAATTAAGGGTTTTAATATTAATCAGATTTGTCTTTTAGTGCAAAATTTTATATTTTTCAAACTTTTTTAATTTTCTACTGTTCATTAGTGTAATTTTGGATTTTTAAAATTGTCAAATTATTTTTGGCATTATTTTATTATTTTCTATAATTATTTTAGTTTAAAAATAGTTTTAAGTGTTTTTAAAAATAGAAAAATAGTTTTGAAAATTTAGGAAAAATAATTTTTAGTCTTTAAATAATATAATTGAGTTATTTGTTCAATAAAATAATATTTTGGACATTTTGTTAATTATATTTAATTTTAGGGCTTTAATTAGCATTTAAAATTGAATATTTAATTAATAAAAGGTTTTAAAATATTTTTGTTGGATTTTTATTCTTATTTATATTATTTTAGACTTAGTTTTTACTTTTAATTTATTTTTAGGTTTTAAAATTTTAATTTGTAAATTTTTACGGTTTTACGTGAACGCCTTTTTCGTCTTAGTTTAATCCGTCTTCGTAACCGTCATTCTCTTCTTACCCCATTTCTATTTTTCTTTAAATATAATCACAAACCATTAATCAATTCATTACACAACGCACTTGCCTCCTTGGGAAACGAACTTGAACTTATTTGGTCATTAGTGCTTGGTTTTCCTAAACCGACACTTAACGCTTGCCACTATTTTGCCTTCCTTTTCCTAAAGGGGTAAAAACTCTACATCAATAAGCAATCACACACGTAACTTATACTACAGGAAAACATTTGGCTGCATACGGGGAATCCTAATAAGGAAAAAAAATGTCCATACTGAAAGGACAGGAATCCGTACCTTATGTCCAGTGAACGAAGAAGATGAACTGAGCGGAATCGTACTTCCGTATCACTAGTGCTACATAAATACATACATGAATAAGTATCTGCTTACTAAATACGTAGTTGGGTTCGTGTCATGTCTTAGCTTATTTTATGTGTTCTTACCATGTTTTACTGTTTTAAAGCCTTAAACTGTGTTTATCGTATATTCTGTTTAATCTAATTAAGTATTTCTGGTATTTCATGTATTATTATACTTACTGTGTAATAATAAGTAACTTTCCAAAAATAGCAGGTTTCCTAAAATAGAAAGTTTCCAAAAATAGAAAGTTACCAAAAATAGAAAGTTTCCAAAAATAGAAAGTTTCCAAAAATAGAAAGTTTCCAAAAATAGATTTACTGCTTAAAATAGATAAGTTTCTAAAAATAGAAAGTTTCCATAAATAGATCAGCTACCTTATATAAATAAGTTTCCATAAATAGATTAGCTGCCTGAAATAAATAAGTTTCTAAAAATAGAAGGTTTCCATAAATAGATTAGCTGCCTTATTTAATTAAGTTTCTAAAAATAGAAAGTTTCCATAATTAGAAATAAGCTGGTTAAATAAGCTAAGTATATAAGCCTAAGTGTTTTCATGATTATTTTCTAAGTCATATGATATAATGTATAGTTTAATAATTATTTCATGTAATTAAATTAAACTATAGGTTAAAATATTTAATTAAAGTATAACATGTTTTTAATTAAATAAAGTTAAATACTTAGGTTAAAACATGTATTATTATTTATTAATAATATAACCTAAGTCATGTAAATTAATTAATTATAACCATGGTTTTTAAATAATTAATTAATTATAAGTCTAAAATATAAAAATACTTAGGTTAAATAATTTCATGATTATTAATAATTAAAATAACCTAAGTCGTGTAATTAAATTAATCATGTCATATTATTAATTTAATTTTAACATAAGATCATAAAAAAATAAAAAACTAAACATACACCATGAACCGGATCTAGACTAAAAACCATGAACCGGACATGAAATCGACACCGTACCCTGAACCAAATCGGGGTACCCCTTGTCTTGATGCTGCCGTGGGACCCACACCAACCAACCGGGACCATATGGTCTCGGTGGTGGTCGGATGGCCAAACCGAAACCCCCTCGGGTTCGGTGTAGGCTGCGGCAAAAAAAACACCCCTTAAAACATTACTTTTGATTTTATTAAATCCCAATTCATGTTAGATCTATGATCTAATTAGGTTTTATAAAAAAGCATAACTTGTTCTTAATTAATAAAAGATCAAATTAAAAGAAAAAGGTTTAAAAGGATTTACCGATTACGTGGATCAAAAGAATGAAGAACAAACACAAACACCAACAAGAATTCCAAGATCCAAGATCAACAAACACCCCCTTTTGGTGTGTTTGAAGGTGGCGGCCATAAGAGAAAAAAAAAAGGAGGAGGAGGATTTTAGGTTTTCTGTAAAATTCTTCTGTAGAAAAATAAATGAGTAGTGTAAATTCCTTAACCTCCTTTTAGTGAAAAATTGATGGGCTAAGTCCATCCTCCCTCCCAAATTTCGTGGTAATGGGGCCCACAAGGGGTAACCCGAATGTTTTCCGTGTCTAAAATATTGGTGTGATCTCGCGTGTTCTCGTGTTTGTGTTTTACGTGTTCTCGTTAAATATTAACCGTGACTTTATATATTTATTCGTGTTCGTAATAAATATATATACGTAATTAATATTAGCTCGTGATTAAATTACGTTCATGATTTCATGACCTCATGTTCGTGATTAATTATTGTCAAATAATTATTGCGTGCTCGTGCGTAATAAATACTTATCGTGTTCTAACACGTACGTAATACGTAAAATCCTAACACGTAATCGTAATCATGCTATAATAGGAAAGTTTTAACCTAGTACGTATGATCTTAAGGGTACTATTCATGGTAAAAGCATGCGGGTTTTACAACTCTTCCCCCCTAAAAAGAATAATTCGTCCCCGAATTATAGATAACTCAACTGAAAGAGAAACATACCCGAATCAAACTGAGAGGGTATGTAAGATAAATTAACGTGCAGGTGACCTGGCAGAAAGAACGCGGAACGTGACATGTCTTAAAAGGACATGGAACGTGACGTGGCTTAAAGGACATATCTAATTGATAAGTGAAAAACGGATAAGAAGTTCGGATGAACTTGTCCGTTTCCAAGTGGCCTCCCTCTTGGAACGGTTCCTTCAGAAGATCTTGACACTAAAGATAAATCTTGGTCCTCCTGACCTTGACTTGGAATCCGAAGAAATTCTTGGTTATCAACGGAAGGTAGATCCCCTAAATTCGATCGAGGAAAATAAGAGTTAACGTGCACGGGTAACTGAAACGTTACGATGCAAGACAATCTGACTTAACTGTTAACTAGAAACGATGCGCGAGACATAAAGAAACGTAGTACGTGAAAATTTTTGAACGTGATACGTGAAAAATTTTGAACGTGCTACGTGGAGATATGGCGAGTGTAGTATGAGTAAACATATCGTGATCCATGATATGTGTAACATATCTTGATCATGATATGAGGAACGTGGAATGAACATGACATGTGAAACATATCGTGATCATAGAATATAATGGCGGTAACGCCAAACGCTACAAGGTGAGACGTGGAATATGACGTGAAACGTCTATCTGATGATGGAGAGTTATACTAAACTTGGGTCTGGTCTCTCAAGTTCTTGCAAACTTCCCAAATGAGAAAAATGAACGTAACATCGTAAGCCAAGATACGATCATGAACGTGAATCGTGTCATGAACATGAGTGTGAAAGCAAGTCGTGAAATTTGAACAAGGATGTGAAGTAAATAAGGAGCACAATTATGAATCTTTATCTGACCCGATAACTGAGGGATTGCCAAGTGATCGGATGAGCCTTGGCTGGAACATGTCCGATCAATCTGTTGGTTCTGAAATCTGTACGGATGTAAGGATTCTGTAGACTTGATCAACTGTTTGCAATAACCCAGATAACATCATGCTTCTTCTGAGTTTGCGTTAATCTGGTAACCAAAATCCGTGTAGATCTTGTCACATTTCAATTCACAATTTCAGATGATGAAAACATCCCAGTTTGTTGGTGTCCTATCTTAACCTTTTGGTATGTCAGGTACCTAGATATGAACGTAACTGTATCTTGCTTCGTAGAACTTGATACATAGGAGTTTGCGAAACTCTGAGTCTCTGTATCTAGACTTCTCCTAGCGTAGGATTTTCTAGAAGACCTAATGTAGTGTAGGGTTCTCTCCTTTACGCATAAGCTGAGTCATGGTAAGATTAACCATAGAAACCCATGTGATTCAGTGTGTTACTGTAATCAAACAGAATTGATATTGGAAAAATTTCCAGGGTAGAATTTCTCTTGTCATAGAATTTGCAACATAGTGCAGATAGGGTCTTCCTGTTCTTCTCTAGGCTTAGAGGAAATCAGGTTATCCTCAATGAAAACACTGATGAATTTGCTATGAGTTCATGGAAACTCATTCTTGTAATACCATTGGAGCATTGATGAGACTAATTAAAAATCATAAATCTAGCATGACCGAGTCGTGTACGAATAGCAGTCATGGACATGTCCTGCTTTTTCACTCGTCACTGTTGGCAGCATGATCATGAGTTCGATCTTGGGAAAGTGATTAACACTATACGGTTGATTGGACATGTTGTCAATACGTGGAGGAGAATAACGGTCATGAATGGTGATTTGTTTAAAAATCGACGTAGTCGACACATAATCTTATGTTACTGTCCTTCTCCTTGAAGGTTCTTCTGGAGTGTAAGGGACAATTTTGGAATAATCAACTGGCTATGCGTAAAAGACTTAAGTAGTCGTGTCTTACTGACAGCTAGAAAATTTTAGCGACCATGGCTAACAACGCACATGCTTGTAAGCATAGATAATTTGTACAGATTTTCCCGATGGAAAATCAAGCTGAATGTATTTAGAAGCCTGAACATTACTGTACATAATTATGAATCGTAGCATGGTGTGCTGTTCATAGTCCATAATTAGGATAAAATTCATCTCGCATCTGTCCGAGGAAATGCGTTAGCAGCTTGGATCTCATCATTAAACTGAAGGAAAACCTTCGTATGCGTGGGAATACGAAAGGCGTCCTTCATGGTCATGAATATATGAACTATGGTGAAAGAAATGAAAGTGACATCGACAACGTGACAGTTCTCATTGATGCGCCGATAATGGTATTGAAATTCTTGTGGCCTGATTAATACATGGCACAACAAAATAGATATACCCTTGGAGGGTACCCTGAATTTCTTAGAAATGTTCCATAGTTGGACGTGAGTCATGTGTCTTGACTCGTTTCTTGGAACTATAAGCATGACATATGTCTTGACTGGTGTCTTCAGGAGGTATACGTGAGACATGTGTCTTGACTGATGTCTTGACATGTGTCTTCAGAAAGTATACGTGAGACATGTGTCTTGATTGATGTCTTGACATGTGTCTCGAGATGTGAAACAAATATAACCACAATATAAGGTTATTATGCCAGAATTGGCGGATCGGTTGGACTACTAATCCTTGTATTTCTGATCACGTCCGTGGCCGTCGATTTCTAGGATAGTTGTTGTCATAGTAGTGGTTACTATCGTCCTGTCTTTCAGTTCTATGATGGTCATTCTCATGACCGTGATTCATGTAACTATTCAGCTGAGTGGCCGGCTGGTACCGGTTTGCACTCATATGGCTGAAATGACAGCCGAATGACGTGTGACATGTAACTAAGAATTAGGGACAATGATTGATGGAAATTGTCTGATGGTGAAGCATCTGCTCGTCCAATTGCTTTGATCCGACGCCTTTGTCTTCGTCTAGTAGGATCTCCAGGTTCTGCACAACATCCGCATCTCGTAGCGTCTCCGAACGTCAGCAGCATCAACCTTTAGTAACATCTCCCAGTTATGAGCGGCATCAGCAATCTTGTAGAATATCAGCAAATTGAAAATACCTGAGGTGATTCAGAATCGACTAGCGAATACTCGTGAAGTATTGCAAGTGGAATACACATGGATCAAGGTACGTGTAATACACATGAAATACGGTACGTGGAGTACACGTGGAATGCACATGAAATGATCGGTATGTGGTCGATCTTTTATCATGATTTAAGGAAAGTATATCGGTTAAACGGTTAGGAAAACCATCATGATAACCTGGCAATGCCAGTATATACCTCATTCTGGTTGCATAGAGAAACGCTAAAGTGTGGTTACACAAAATCCAACGATGATTTGCCTGACAGCATGATCAATGAAAACCAACCATGACTATCATGAAAGCAGAATTCAATGAAATCCAACAATGTCTTGCGTGAAAGCATAAATAACAAAAGAAGCATAAGACGTAATCAACATGAAGACGTAATCAACATGAAGATGGAATTATCATGAAGGAACATAAAACGATCTATCATAAAGGAGTGTATAACATAATCAGCATGAAACCGAAGTTAACCATGACAGTATGAAAACATACTTGACATAAAAACATAGTAACTTATGAGGGGACATGAAAAAAAAATTATGCCAATAAATCATGAGAAAAATTTTATGTATGAAAACATTGCATGAATGCGTAATGTTAGTTTATAAAAACCTTTTATATGTGCGAGGGGACGCCTATGGGTCGGTCCCAAAACAAAAGACATGGCGAGGGGACGCCTATGGGTCGGTCCCAAAGTTAAAAGTTTCGATAAAAGCACATGCGACTAAATAGGGCCAGTCTTGTACCAACCATTACTTAGTCATAATCCCTGCAACAATGATACATGAAACATAAATAAATGAAACTCATATGTCAAAACTTATCAGAAAAAATTTTATGTGACTAATTATGAACTACTGGGGTTCAGTCCACATAGTCACAGTTCACGAGGAACATTATGCATGAAACAATGACACATAACTAAATATGAATGACGGTTGTCCATCCATATTAGTAAAACATATCGATGAAAACATCAAGGTTAAAACCTCAAGGTGCTGAAAACGTCATGGTTAAAACAACAATGCGCTGAAAACATCAATACGTGGAATAAAAAACGTTAGCTTAGGAAGCTCCTGGTGACTACCCACTAGTCACAGGTCAAGTTTTAGAGCCTACAGGTCGAAGCCTTGGCTCTGATACCATAATTGTAACACCCCATTTTGATAAATGGAATGTCACGCGTAATTATGGCGTGTCAGCAAAGCATGCAAGGTAAATGTACTAAAACATACATGACCATAGGGAAAACCGGAATCAAACATCGGTCCCCAAACATAAGCCCAAAACATAATAAAGCCAAAAGAAATGAATGAAAGACTAAACAAGCATAAGTATATGAAGGCAAAAAGGAAAAGAAGTCTCTAGCAACTTCCATCCTATGCACGTCTTCCAAATGCTCGAGTCTTCCCTAGAGTACCTGCCGTTTTGGGACATGGAAAGGAAAGTAACGGCTGAGCAAAATGCTCAGTGCACGGATATATACATAGTATGAATGACTAAGCATAATAAAGACTTAATAGCAGCGGAAATGAATAAGTCCTGGAAAAACCTAGAACATGTTCATAAAACTGGTTTTATAGTTTGAAAAGCCTTATGTATATCATATGAAAACTGTTTAACATATTTTACCATTAGCCAATATAGGTCAAGAAAATCCACCGTGCATGAATACTTGGAGGGGTGACCTCATCATGCAAATTAGAGGGGTTGCCTCTAATTTAATATACTGGTTCTGGGTAGGAGGGATCAGCTCCTTATGAAGGATGCAAGGCACACACCACATTCACCATGAAATCTTGACTGAAAACATGTAACTAGGATGCACCCATACGCCCCACATGATAAATATAATATAAATGGCCAAAAGCTGAAGGGACGCCACGAGCAATCACTCCGCCGTGGTGAAGTCATAACATCAGTGCCTCTAATGTTATGGTTATGGTACCTCCATAACTAGGTGAAACTGGTCATGCATGTATATGGCTATAGATATTCTTAATTAAACATAAGCAATCAAACACGTAACTTATACTACGGGAAAACATTTGGCTGCATACGGGGAATCCTAATAAGGAAAAAAATGTCCATACTGAAAGGACGGGAATTTGTACCTTATGTCCAGTGAACGAAAAAGATGAACTGAGCGGAATCTTACTTCCGTATCACTAGTGCTACATAAATACATACATGAATAAGTATTTGCTTACTAAATACGTAGCTGGTTTCGTGTCATGTCTTAGCTTATTTTATGTGTTCTTACCATGTTTTACTGTTTTAAAGCCTTAAACTGTGTTTATCTTATATTCTGTTTAATCTAATTAATATTTCTGGTATTTCATGTATTATTATACTTACTGTGTAATAATAAGTAACTTTCCAAAAATAGCAGGTTTCATAAAATAGAAAGTTTCCAAAAATAGAAAGTTACCAAAAATAGAAATTTTCCAAAAATAGAAAGTTTCCAAAAATAGAAAGTTTCCAAAAATAGAATTGCTGCGTAAAATAGATCAGTTTCTAAAAATAGAAAGTTTCCATAAATAGATCAGCTGCCTTAATTAAATAAGTTTCCATAAATAGATTAGCTGCCTGAAATAAATAAGTTTCTAAAAATAGAAGGTTTCCATAAATAGATTAGCTGCCTTATTTAATTAAGTTTCTAAAAATAGAAAGTTTCCATAATTAGAAATAAGCTGGTTAAATAAGCTAAGTATATAAGCCTAAGTGTTTTCATGATTATTTTCTAAGTCATATGATATAATGTATAGTTTAATAATTATTTCATGTAATTAAATTAAACTATAGGTTAAAATATTTAATTAAAGTATAACATGTTTTTAATTAAATAAAGTTAAATACTTAGGTTAAAACATGTATTATTTTTATTAATAATATAACCTAAGTTATTTAAATTAATTAATTATAACCATGGTTTTTAAATAATTAATTAATTATAAGTCTAAAATATAAAAATACTTAGGTTAAATAATTTCATGATTATTAATAATTAAAATAACTTAAGTCATGTAATTAAATTAATCATGTCGTATTATTAATTTAATTTTAACATAAGATCATAAAAAAATAAAAAACTAAACATACACCATGAACCGGATCTAGACTAAAAACCATGAACCGGACATGAAATCGACACCGTACCCCGAACCAAATCGGGGTACCCCTTGTCTTAATGTTGCCGTGGGACCCACACCAACCAACCGGGACCATATGGTCTCGGTGGTGGTCGGATGGCCAAACCGAAACCCCCTCGGGTTCGGTGTAGGTTGCGGCCAAAACAAACACCCCTTAAAACATTACTTTTGATTTTATTAAATCCCAATTCATGTTAGATCTATGATCTAATTAGGTTTTATAAAAAAAACATAACATGTTCTTAATTAATAAAAGATCAAATTAAAAGAAAAAGGTTTAAAAGGATTTACCGATTACGTGGATCAAAAGAATAAAGAACAAACACGAACACCAACAAGAATTCCAAGATCTAAGATCAACAAACATACCCTTTTGGTGTGTTTGAAGGTGGCGGCCATAAGAGAAAAAAAGAAGGAGGAGGATTTTAGGTTTTCTGTAAAATTCTTCTGTAGAAAAAAAAATGAGTAGTGTAAATTCCTTAACCTCCTTTTAGTGAAAAATTGATGGGATAAGCCCATCCTCCCTCCCAAATTTCGTGGTAATGGGGCCCACAAGGGGTAACCCGAATGTTTTCCGTGTCTAAAATATTGGTGTGATCTCGCGTGTTCTCGTGTTTGTGTTTTACGTGTTCTCGTTAAGTATTAACCGTGACTTTATATATTTATTCGTGTTCGTAATAAATATATATACGTAATTAATATTAACTCGTGATTAAATTACGTTCATGATTTCATGATCGCATGTTCGTGATTAATTATTGTCAAATAATTATTGCGTGCTCGTGCGTAATAAATACTTATCGTGTTCTAACACGTACGTAATACGTAAAATCCTAACACGTAATCGTAATCATGCTATAATAGGAAAGTTTTAACCTAGTACGTACGATCTTAAGGGTACTATTCATGGTAAAAGCATGCGGGTTTTACAGTAAACTTAGATAAGTAAACTCGGGTTGATTCGAAATATTCACGACTTTGAAAAATTTTAAAACCACTTTATTAAAAATAAGAAAGAAAATATCGATAACAAAGGAAAATACTACTATACAACTAGGCCAAAATAGATTAAAAATTTTGAAAAATGTCGAAAAATTAAATTTTCCGGTTAAAATTAGAACAAATTCATGGAAAAGCCCACTTACTTCGATAGAAGTCCCCCTACACTTGATATAGACATTGTCCTCAATGTTTAAGCATGTGGGAGTAAACTCCCTTACACTTATGACATTGTGCACGTTGTTTAAATCATGCTAAGGAAAGGACAACCATAGTGATTTCAATGTGAACATATAAGATATGAAATATTGAATCACGACAGTTTAGGATAGAACCGGGAAGATAGGTACACGGGATCACGGTTGGTCAAAAGTCATCGAGAATAGATCTTTGAGGCTTTAATCCCTGCACAGAAGAAGAAACAAGACAACAAACACATACGGGGCTCCCCCGTACACTTATTATGAAAACGTTAAAGGATAGATCAACGGGTTGCCTCCTGAGAAGCGCTTGTTTTTGTTCACCGAGTCACGAGCCTGACTCGACCCAAAAGTAGTTCATGCGAAACATGGTGAGGGATGGAATCATCTCATGAGAGATGTCCTCACTAAAGTACAACTTCACACGATGGCCATTCACCTTAAAATTGGGCCCATTTGGCTGAGAAAGCTTAATGGTGCCATAGGGAAAGACTTTGGCGATGGTGAATGGACCAGACCAGCGGCTCTTCAACTTGCCCGAGAAGATCTTCAATCGAGAGTTAAAAAGTAAGACTTGATCACCAACGTGTAACTCTCAGTTCTTAATCCTTGCATCATGGATGATCTTAGTCTTCTCCTTGTAGATCAGTGAGTTCTCATAAGCTTCATTCCTTAGTTCGTTGAGCTCGTTGAGTTGAATCTTCTGAAGATCGCCGGCTTTGTTGATGTCGAAGTTAGCCCACTTCAAGGCCCAGTATGCCTTATGTTCTAGCTCGATAGGGAGGTGGCATGCTTTCCCGTACACAAGACGATAAGGTGTACAACCAATCGGGGTCTTATAAGCGGTACGGAAAGCCCACAAAGCATCATCTAACTTATCGGCCCACGAGGCACGATGCTCTCCCACAGTACGTTCCAGAATTCGCTTCAATCTACGGTTGGAAATCTCGGCTTGACCATTGGTTTGGGGATGATAAGCGGTGGACAAACGGTGATTGACACCGTACTTAGCCATGACTCTTGCGAATTAATCATTGTAAAAATGAGTCCCACGGTCACTGATAAGAGCACGAGGAACATCGAATCGAGCAAAAAGCTGCTTCAAAAAGTTCACAACCACCCTCGTATCGTTCGTGGGGAGAGCCTTAGCTTCAACCCATTTAGAAACGTAGTCAACGGATACGAGGATGTACTTGTTCCCTTTAGATGATGGCAATGGCCCCATAAAGTCGATGCCCCATACATCAAAGATTTCACATTATTGTATGAAATTTTGAGGCATCTCATCTTTATGTGTGATCTTGCCTTGACATTGGCAAGCATCACAATGCTTAACCATTTCGTGAGCGTCACGATAAATGGTGGGCCAATAAAATCCAGATTCGAATACTTTCTTCGCGGTATAGTTGGGACCAAAGTGACCACCGGTGGGTCCTTTATGGCAAGCATCAAGGATTTGTACCGCTGCCGGTCCATCAACACATCGACGAATGACAAGATCCGCATTTTAAGAGGTAAGGGTCGTCCCATAAATAATGTTCAATATCTTTAAAGAACTTTTTCTTTTGTTGGGACGTTAACCCTTCCTTGAGAATTCCACCCGCTAAGTAGTTTGCAATGTCCGCAAACCAAGGGGTGTCATCAAGATTTGGATTGATAGACATTAAGGCCTCAAGGGGAAAAGAGTCATTGATCTCTTGGTTCGGATGATCCCCTTGATAAGGATCCTCAAGTCTACTAAGATGATCCGAGGCTAGGTTTTCGGCTCCCTTTTTGTCACGAATTTCAATGTTAAATTCTTGAAGGAGCAAAACCCAACGAAGAAGTCTTGGCTTAGAATCTTGCTTAGTCAAAAAGTACTTCAACGCGGAATGATCGGTATACACGATGGTGGTAGAAAGGACAAGATAGGGGCGAAATTTTTCAAAAGCATACACTACAGCTAAAAGCTCTTTTTCGGTAGTGGTATAATGCAATTGAGCCCCCGTCATTGTCTTGCTAGCATAGTGGATTGGTTGGAAGTGTTTGTTCACTCTTTGGCCCAAAACCACTCCAATAGCAAAGTCGCTAGCATCACACATCAATTCAAAAGGTAGCTCCCAATTAGGGGTAACCAAGACCGGTGCCTTAGTTAGCTTATCCTTAAGAAGATTGAAGGATTCAAGACACTCTTTGGAAAAGATGAAAGGAGTATGTTTTTCCAAGAGGTGGGTCATCGGGCGAGCGATTTTAGAAAAATCTTGGATGAATCGACGATAGAAGCCCGCATGACCAAGGAAACTTCTCACACCCTTCACGGTTGAAGGTGGAGGTAATTTGGCTATGACATCCACTTTAGCACGGTCCACTTCAAGACCGGCTTTTGAGATTTTATGTCCAAGCACAATGCCTTCTTTTACCATGAAATGTCATTTTTCCCAATTAAGAACGAGACGAGTGTCTTCACACCGTTTGAGCATGCGTTCTAAATTGGCAAGGCAATGAGAGAAAGAATCACCATAAACCGAGAAATCATCCATGAAGACTTCCATAGTTTCTTCAACCATGTCATGAAAGATAGCCATCATACACCTTTGGAATGTCCCAGGAGCATTGCATAAGCCGAAAGGCATTCTTTTGTAGGCAAATGTTCCATAAGGACACGTGAATGTGGTTTTCTCTTTGTCATTGGGATCGATGGGAATTTGAAAATACCCGGAGAAACCGGCTAAAAAGCAGTAATAGTCATTACCCGCTAGACGTTCAATCATTTGGTCCATAAAAGGAAGGGGAAAATGATCCTTTCTCGTAGCATCATTGAGTTTGCGATAGTCTATACAAACACTCCACCCTGTAACGAGACGAGTAGGAATCAACTCGTTGTTTTCATTGGGCACAACGGTGATTCCGCCTTTCTTAGGCACACAATGGATGGGACTAACCCATGGTGAATCCGAGATAGGGTAGATCATTCCCGCATCAAGAAGTTTGATAACCTCTTTTTTGATAACGTCATGGATCTTGGGATTCACCCTTCTTTGGCTTTGAATAGTGGGTTTAAAGTCGTCCTTCATGAGAATTTTATGTGTGCAAAAGTGAGGATCAATTCCACGAACATCGGAAATTTTCCACGCAATCGCTTTCTTATGATTCTTCAGCACGGCGATAAGTCGGGATTTTTCTTCTTCTTTCAAGTCCTCAGCGATGATGACGGGTGACTTCTTGTTGTCTTCAAGGAAAACGTACTCGAGATGAGACGGCAGATCCTTAAGCTCAAAATCCGGAGGATTTTCGATGGAAGGAGTAGTCAAATTCGGTTCATCGATAGAAATATCCTTAGGAGATGGTGGAGAAATATGGTCCTCATTGAGAAGTTTCTCAATGGTACGAATGTTTTCATCCCAATTGGAGGGAGAATCGTCATATTTTAAGTCCACATCTCCCAAAGTTGCTTCAAATTCTTTCAAGATGAAATCACTTTCTCCAAATGGAGTTAGTGATGAAGCAATAGAGGCAACGGTCTCAACAATGGGAAGAGAAGAAGAACCACTTTTACAAGTGTCTTTGAAATGTTCTTCACAAGCCTCATCAAGAACGTCAATGAAATTGACACTCTCGTTTTCAGAAGGTTGTTTAGAAAGTTTACCCATGTTGAAGACGATTTTATCGTCACCAACTCTCATGATTAATTCACCCGCGGCTACATCAATGAGAGTGCGACCGGTCCTCAGGAATGGACGTCCAACGATTAATGGAACACGGGGGTCCATCTCGTAGTCAACGACAACATAATCCGCCAGAAAGGTGAATTTATTGACACCAACGAAGACTTCTTCGGCTATCCCCACTGGATAAGCAACCGTACGGTTAGCTAATTCTAAAGTAATTTGGGTGGGGACTAGCTCGGGTAGAGACAATTGTTTCCAAACGCTTAGTGGCATTAAGTTTATACTAGCACCTAGACCGGCAAGGGCCATATAATTCTCTACCCCAGGGAAGTTGCAAGGAATCAAGAAACGAACCGGATCACCAATTTTGGTTGGTAATTTCCTTAAGAGCACTGCGGAGCAATTCTCATTAAGTTGGGTCTGAGCGATATCGAGAAGTTTCTCCTTATCACTAAGAAGATCTTTAAACATTTTAGCGTATTTCGGCATGTGAGCGAGAGCCTCAGCAAAGGAGATATTGAAATTCAGTTGTTTAAACATTTTAAGAAAGTTAGAAACCTAAATATCATCCTTGTTCTTCAATTTCTCTTTCCTCAACCTTGAAGGATAAGGTATATTGGGTTGAGATGAAGGCTTTGATATGGAATTCTCACTCACATCCTTGGGTTGTGGAGGGGTGGAAGTAGAAGGTGGAGGAATTGGAGAAATATAAGGTGGAGGAGTAGAAGTTGGAGGAATTGGAGAAGGAGACTCGTTTTCCTTTGTCACAATCACCGGTGTAGGTGTAGGAAGCTCGGGTTCCTTTAAACCTTTTCCACTACAAGTGGTGATTGCTTTCATCTCCCCTCTTGGAGTAGCAACGGTGTTACTCGGAAGAGAACCCGAACCAGAGTGTTGATTACTTGGGAAGAAACTAGCCATCATGTTCCTTAAGTCATTCATTTGACTAGCCAAAGTGTTTCGCATATCAGCTCGGAGATCATTCCCTTTTTCATCATTAGTCCTCATGTAAGTTTCAACGTCTTGATGTCATGCGGTGGGTTGGTTGGGAGGGGGAGCATGGTAGGCAGGTGGTTGATAAGCGGGTTGTTGGTAAAATTGGTTGTTTCTTTGAGGTGGATATGGGGTTCTTTGGTTTTGATATTGAGTTGGGGCTCGTGGTTGGTTTTGATTATTGCGATTTAGGTTGTTTGGGTTTTGTGGGGGAAAACCAGGTGGTGAAAGAAAGTTGTTTGAGCGATAGCTGAGCAAATTGCGGTCACCTTGAGGACGTGCTTGATAGCCTCCCGTGGAATAGTTACCGTTGGCGGCATACACATTTTCCGGATTGTCATGAGTCGAAGGACAATCGGTGTATGAATGAGATCCCCCGCATATTTCACATGATTGACTCAAAGCACTAGCTTGGGCAGTGATAGCTTTGGTATTGTTGGCGGCTTGGAGAGCAAGTGATTCAACAAGCGTAGTGAGCTTATCAATTCTCTTATCGCTCTCATTAGTGCTAACACTAGCCACATTAGTCCGAACACTCTTGGTTTGCACTCTAGACTTTTTCTCAATAATATCCCAAGCGACATTTGTAGACTTAACCAAAATGTTACCCCCCGAGGCACTATTTAGTGAATCTTGGTCATTCATGCTTAAACCATTGTAAAAAGTATTGATTTGATGTACTTTTGTTAAACCATGTTGTGGACACTTTCTTAAAAGTTCCTTAAAACGGTCCCAATATTCATTAAATGTCTCACCGTACTTTTGTTCAAAAGTAATGATTTCATTCCGCAAAGCGGTAGTACGTGAGGGTGGGAAAAATTAGTTGATGAATTTGGTCTCTAAATCCGTCCACGTAAGAATACTTTGTGGCGTTTCCTTATCAAGCCAATGTCGGGCTTGTCCCTCTAAGGAGAAAGGAAAAAGTTGCAAGCGAATTACCTCTTGTGAAACCCCATTATACTTAACCGTATTAGTGAGTTGAAGAAACCTTTTAATATGGTCATGAGGATCATCAACTGAACGCCCCAAGAAAGGTTGAGCAGAGACCATTTGAATAAAGCCGGATTTAAGCTCAAGTTGTTGGCTCCAATCTCGGGTATGACAATAGCATCGATGTTGCCCTCTACGTGCGATTGCAAAAGCTCGATCATTGGTTGATTGTCCATGGTGACAATAGGTGGAGTAATGACTTCGGCTTGAGCTACTTTCTTCTTACGAGCACGAGTACGCATGCACACCTACAAAAGGAAAAACAAAATAGACAAGAAATATTTTTGGTTTTTTATGTTTTTCTATTTTTTTGTATTTTTGAATTTTTTTTATTTTTTAGGATTTTTGAAAATTTTTAAAGCGAGGAAAATAACGTTCAAAAATGAACGGATCCCAAAATCCAACGCGTCTCTCACTAAAAACCGTTAATCTTAACGAAAAGAGCCGGCAGCGGCGCCATTTAATACTCGGTTTTTGGCCAAGTATAAAATAATTTCGTTCCAAGTCTTTTCGAATTGATTACCGATTAAAAGTGCGACTCAGTCGTTCTTGGTGAATAGAAAGGAAGTTTGGTTATCTATTCTACTTAAAAGGTAAATGCACAAAATAATAACAATAAGCTAAAAGCAATTATGAAAATGTCGTTGAGTAAAATTAAAGATTTAAAAAAAATTAAACTAAAAATTACTTAGAAAAACACTTGGAAAAATGAAAGTTACAAAACTGAAAGTTACAAAACTAAGTAAAATAACTCATTCGGAACAAACACTCGTTCGGTAAAAATACTCATTCGGGAAAAGTGGTGATTCGGGAAAAATGGAATTGTCGGAATAATATGACTGGTTCGGGAAAGCAACTGGTTCGGAATAAAATGCTACGTTCGATAAAAAGTATTTGGTTCGGGAAAATTGCCTTCGTTCGGTAAAAATTATTTGGTTCGGGAAAATTGCCTTCGTTCGGTAAAAAGGATTCGTTCGGGAAAATTTAGCTGGTTCAAAATAATCAATTGGTTCGGTAAAATTTACTTGGCTCGGGAACTTGGACTCGTTCAGAATAAATGACTTTGTTCGGGAAAAACTGGGGAAACAGAAACAGCGAAGAACAAGGGGAAAACTAAAATGCGATTTATATCAAAGATCAACCAAGTTTTATCCAAAGATTAAACCAAACTAACCACTAATCATAAACTAATGATAAACCATCAAACCAAATCAATAAAAACACAAAATCCACTTGTTTTTAGGAAACCAAAATCAACCAATCAAAACTTAAAAGCTTAGAATCATAAAGAAAAGAAGAACAAGATTAAAGGAAGGATTATATTAAAGATTAGGATTCAAAACATGAAATTAAAGGGTAACTTACATGAAACTTGATGATGAAGAAAAGTGGCAAACACCCTAGTGGTGTTGGTTTCTACGTACCAAAAAGAAAGAAAGAAAACTAAAAAAAACTAAAACTAGTTGCAAATGTGTGAGGTTGTGTTATTTATAGGCCTTGTGATGAGTGGGATTTTATCCATTCTTTTTGTCTTCTCGTCTCTTTAATAAAGTTGACGTTTTTTACTTCGATTCGGGATTTGTCGATGAATAAATTCAACTCGTGTTTTAATTTCTTCATTTAACAGACTTGAGTTCTTCGACATATATAAATCTTTCTGTCTTTGGTCCTTTTCTTCGATAAATCTTCAATTAGGCCCATTGACTTCAAATCTTTTGCATTCTCGATCTTTCGACTTCGTCTTTAGTCTTTTTCTTCGATAAAAGCCCGTGATAGCCCATGTTTTCTTCCTTTTGCATCTTTTGGTCCTAAAACACAATAAAAACACAAACCACGCATAATTCCGACTTTTACGACATAAAATACACGTTTTGGTCTTGTTATTATTGGAAATAAGTGGTAAAAGGATAAGTGTTTTCACACTTATTAGAGCTCATATAGGTCATAACATATATCAACGTGCATGAATACTTAGAGGAGTGACCTCGTTATATAATTAGAAGGGTGACCTCTAATAATATAAGTCTGGGTGGAGAGATCAACTCTAATGTGATGGATGTAGAGCACACACCACAATCACCTTGTAAACTTGCAAAACATGTAATAGGATGCACCCATACGCTCCACAGATAATAATAATAATAATGGCCAATGTAAACTGAAGGGACGCTGCAGGAAATCACTCTCGTCGCGGAAGAGTCATGACACCGGTGCCTCAAGTGTCATGGTTATGGTACCTCCATAACTAGGTGGTCATGGTCATGCATGTATATAGCTCAGGCAATTTAAAATGATAGCATGGCAAACAATGAAAGTTTGTGAAATGAAAACTGGGGAAAACATATGCCAGCAAACGGGGAATCCTAATCATGCATAGAAAGAGATGTCCTTACTGAAGGACGGAATATCCGTACCTTATGTCCAATAACGAATGAAGATGGAAGGCGGAAAGTACTACTCTGACTTCACGAGTGCTACATAATAAAGGACGTGTATGAGTTGTATGTTCATGTATAACTTACTGATTCTTAGTTTAATTTACTTGTTCTGGACTTGTTTTACTTGTCCTTGACTTGTTTTACTTATTCATGTTTTATCGTATCTTTTTAGAAAAAATTATACGTCATGTGCTCTTGATTAACGTATTACATGTTTTATGTATTATTATACTTCATGTTTCATAATTAGTAAATTTATAAAAATAACAGGTTTCTACATATAGTAATTTTTCAAAAATAGTAACTTTCCATAAATAGTAAGTTTCCAAAAATAGTAAGTTTCCATAAATAGTGAGTTTCAAAAAATCAAACGTTTCCATAAATAGTAAGTTCCATAAATAGTAATAAGTTTGTTTAATAAGCATATAATATAAGTCGAGGCTTAATGAACACATTTTATAAGTCATGATTCATTAAATGATATAATAGTAAAGTTTATTAATAAATACTTTTACATGTTATATTCTTATAGTTAATTATTAATTAATAATGTAGCATGGTTTAAACTGATTATTAATTAATAATAAGGCATGATCATATTTCAATATTAATACTTTACTATAACTTGCTAAGTTGTAAAATTAAATTAAAAGTAACACATAAATTAATTAAACCATGATTAAAATGTAATTAATTAATTTACTTAGGACATGATTAATAATGTCATTAATTTAATATGTTATGTTTTACAAATAGGCTAAATTAATTATGCCATGCTTTCTTTCACTAATAATTAAATAACTTAATTATTTTGAGTCCATGATTAACTTAGCCAAAACAATATCCAAACACCCCATGGTGACCCTCAGCTTAGCCGAGACTCAAAACATAGCCCACCGAGACCTAGTGTCTCGGTTGCACGAAACAACAAACACCACGGCACCGGGTGTGGCCTTATTCCACTACCAGCCATGGCTTCCCACTGGCCACGCCGGGTTCCCACCGGCTGCCTAACCTTTCCCACTGAGAGCCACATGCTCTCAGTTGCCACTTCTGGTATAAACGCCACCGCTACGCCCACTTGGGCTTGCGGATGCTTGAACAACACAGCCATCGAGACCTTGTGTCTCGGCTGGCCGGCTGTAGGTCACACCGAGAGCACCTTGCTCTCAGTTTTCATGTCCAAACCAACCCAAACTTGATTTATTACATGTTTTAATCATTTCTATCATGTTCATATAAATAATTTACATGTTTATTTAATGATTCATGAAAATGAAAGAAAGTAAAGATTGAACGTTTACCGAATGCGTAATGATTTAGGAAAACCAACCACGAGCGCACCCTTATGATAAATCAATGATCAAGATTGATTTTCCCCTCCCTTTTTCTTCTTTTCTACCGACGGCCATACACAAAACACGACCCTAGTTTCTTTTTTTTGTAAAACTTGGAATGAGATGAAAATGAAATTTCCTGTGGTTTGTAAAATCAATATTGGGTCGGTCTTGGGTTTTCTTTCTCTTTTAAAAACGGCCAAGCACACCCTCATAAATACATGTTTCATTTTTGTTATTTTTCTCGTGTATTGTATAATCGTATTTTAAGTTTGTGATATGTCGTGAATTCGTATTTTGTTCTTTCGTTTTATATCTTGTCGTGGAATATTAATTATACATAAATACTTGTCGTTATAATATACGTAATACTTGTCGTGCATTAATTAAATACTTTCATGTTAAAATTAAGATATACGTTATTGCCTGTCATGTATTTATGATTTTTAATTCCGTGTCATATCTTGTCGTGTCGTATTAAATATACGTAGTGTTGGAAATACGTTTTACGTATTAAGAAGGATCGGTCACTCCAACGATAGTCCATGTAATAGCTCGTAGTTTAGTTATTTATCTTTATTAAACAAACAAACCAAAGCCTAGCCTACAACATGTGTAGGCCGGCCCATGTAGAAGCCCAAGCCCATGACAAGGGCTTGGGTATATAAACCCTCTCCTTTGATGGAGAGGGTGTGTCGTTAATCATTTTACACATAGTTCTCTTAACTTTCTCTCTCTAAGTTTGCGTGAAATCCACCATCTCTCTATCTCTTTCTCTCTCTAAAACATAAACAAGATTTACAATCCTACACGTAGTTACTTTTCATGATTATATTAAATAATAAAAGTTTTAATTTAATGGTATTTTTAAGCGGGTTTTACAACTCTTCCCCTCTAAAAAGAATAATTCGTCCTCGAATTAGAAACATTATATGGATGAAAAGTACATACTCGGATCATGAAAGAAAATGAGGATAAGAAGTCCGGATGGACTCTTCGGTTTCCCCAGTGGCTTCCCGCTCGGGATGAATCTTCCAAAGAATCTTGACGTAAAGAATTGTCTTGTTCCTCATGAACATATCTTGACGATCTAAAATAGATTATGGTTCCTCAACTTAAGATAGCTCCTCACGAATATGATCGGGTGGATAAGAAAATAACGTGCAAAGATAATGAAACGTTACAATACGAAATAACATGAAAAGAATGATATTAGTAACCTATGAACAATGATACGAGAGACATATTGGGAACGTAGTACGTGAAAAATTGTGAACGTGATACATGAACATAAGGTTAATGTGATATAGGAAACATATGGTGAACGTGATACGTGAAACATATCATGAATGTGTGATAACTGAGGAGGTAACACCAAACGATACGAGACGAGACATGAAATGTGACGTGAAACGCCTGTCTGAGGATAGAACACTGCGCTAAACTTGAGTTTGGTCTCCCAAGCTTTCTGCAATCCTTCCTAGAATGAGACGTGAAATATAAATCGAGAAACGTGAACAGGAACATAAACGTGATAGTGAATGTGAACGTAAATTTCTATCTGATATGATTGTTGATGGAATACCGTGAAATCAGACGATCTCATGTTGAAATATCCATGTCAACTGGTTAATTGCATAATTCTTATGGATAGGAAGGAAATGTGCAGACTTTGTCAACGATCGGCAGCAACTCCGATAGCATCATGCCTCCTCGGAGTCTGTGGTAGTATGGTAATAAAATCCATGGAGATCTTGTCCTACTTCTAATCAGAAATTTTCTAATGGCTGTAATAAACCACTAGCACGCTGGTGTTCTATCCTAACCTGCTGGCATATTAGACCCTTGGATACGAAAGTAGCTACATCTTGTTTCATATCGCTTCCACCAAAGTGTGGCTTGGGATCATGATAGATTTTGTAGAACCTGGATGAATAGAAATTGGAAAGCTATCAGTCTCGATCTATAAGACCTCTCTTAACGTAGGATCCTCTGGAACATATAATCTAGTGTAGGATTCTATCCCTTACGCGTAAGCTTAGTCATGGTAAAACTAACTGTGAGAGACTTTCAAAAATTCTGCAGTAGTAATTAACTAAATCCAGAAAACCACGTACTTTAATCACAAACGTCGGTCTTTACCATTGGTGATAGCCTCCACGTTCGCCGGATCTATGGCAATCCATTCTTCTGAATAATGTGGCCCAGAAATGCAACTTTACTCAACCAGAATTCACATTTGGAAAACTTAGCATATGATTGCTTCTGTCGATGAATCTGTAGTACCGTGTAAAGATGATCCCTATGCTCTTCTTTAGAAAACAATAACGAACTTGTCTAAGAATTCATGGAAAACTCGATTCATCAAGTCCATAAACACAGCTGGAGCATTCGTGAGACCGAAAGGTATAACCATGAATTCACCGTGACCATAATGTGTGTGGAAAGCAGTCTTGGAAATGTCATGCTCTTTCACTCGCAACTGATGGTATCCTGATCGTAAATCGATCTTGGAAAGTTCTTAGCACCCGGTAGTTGATTAAATAAATCATCAATACGTGGAAGAGGATAACAATTAAGGATGGTGATTTTGTTCAGATCGCGGTAGTCGATGCATAACCTCATGCTATCGTCCTTCTTTTTGACAACCAGAACTGGTGTACCCCATGGTGATACACTCGGGCGAATAAAACCTCGTTCCAACAACTCTTGCAGTTCATCCTTCAACTCCTTTAACTCAATGGGAGCCATGTGGTAAGGAGCTTTGGAGACAGGTTGTGTGTAACACCCCATTTTGGTAAATGGAATGTCACGCGTGATTATAGCGTGTCATCAAAGAATACAAGGATAAATGTATAAAACAACACATGACCATAAAGGAAATACCGGAAACAAACATCGGTACCCCAAAAGTAGAACTCATCACACACAAACATAAGTACTGTAAATGAAAAGGACTAAACAATGTCCATAGAAATGAGTATCAAATGTATGAAGAAATGCATAAAGAAATGAAGGCTAGGAAGCTTCCAATCCATATGCACGTACGCTTAAAGTCTACGAGCTTCCTTGAGTACCTGCCGTTTTGGGAACATCAAAGGAAAAACGGCTGAGCATAACGCTCAGTGCACGGATATACATGTAAAGCATGAATGATATAAGCATATAAGCAATAAAGCAGCGGAAAAGACTAAGTCCTGGATAACCTGGTATAACTTAGTAAAACTGGTTTTATAGTTTGAAAAGCCTTATGTTTATTTCATAAAATCTGTTTAACATGTTTACCATTTAGCCAATATAGGTCATGAAATATCAACGTGCATGAATACTTGGAGGGGTGACCTCGTCATGCAAATTAGAGGGGCTGCCTCTAATTTAATATAAGTTTTTGGGTAGGAGGGATCAGCTCCTTGTGAAGGATGCAAGACACACACCATATTCACCTGAATAATTTGCTAAAAACATGTAACCTAGGATGCACCCATACGCCCCACATGATAATAATAATATGGCCAAAAGCTGAAGGGACGCCACGAGCTATCACTCCGTCGTGGTGGAGTCATAACATTGGTGCCTCCAGTGTTATGGTTATGGTACCTCCATAACTAGGTAAAACTGGTCATGCATGTATATGGCTTTAGGTATCTAATTAAACACAAGCAATCAAAACATATAAAACATATACTAGGAAAACAGTTGGCTGTATACGGGAAATCCTAATAAGGAAGAATGTCCATACTGAAAGGACGGAGAATCCGTACCTTAAGTCCAGTGAACGAAGAAGACGAATGGAAGAGAGCCTTACTTCGATATCACTAATGCTACATAAATAATATATGTGTATAAGTCTCTGATTACTGACTACGTAACTGGTTATATATCATGTCTTAGCTTGTTTTATATGTTTATGTCTTGTTTTACTGATTTTAGCTTCATACTACGTTTATCATGTATTCTGTCTATTCTGATTAAGTATTACTTGTATTTCTTGTATTATTATACTTGTTGTGTAATATTAAGTAACTTTCTAAAAATAGCAGGTTTCCTAAAATAGAAAGTATTCCAAAAATAGAAAGTTTCCAAAAATAGAAAGTTTCCAAAAATAGACTGTTTCCAAAAATAGAAAGTTTAAAAAAATAGAGAGTTTCCATAAATATATTAGTTGCCTTAGTTAAATATGTTTCTAAAAATAAAAAGTTTCTATAAATAGATTAGCTGCCTTAATTAAATAAGTTTCTAAAAATAGAAAGTTTTCATAATTAGAAATAAGCTGGATTATTAAGCTAATAATATATAAGCTTAAGTTTTACTGATTAATATTCCAAGTCATGTGATATATAGTATAGTTTATTAATTATTACATGTAAATTAAATAAACTATAGGTTATAAGATTTAATTAAATATAACATGATTTAATTAAATAAAAGATAATAATACTTAGTTTAAACATGTATTAATATTTATTATTAATATAACCTAAGTCATGAAAATTAATTAATTATAAGTCATGTTTTAATAATTAATTAATTTCTTAGTCTAAATTAACTAATAAAAATACTTAGGTTAAAAATCATGTATTATTATTAATAATAATATAACCTAAGTCATGTCTAAATTAAATTAATTACTTAGCATGTTAAATTAATTTAATAAATCTTGTAATTATTTAACTTGTAAAAATAAATAATTAACCTTGAAAAAGAACCCGTGAACCGAACCCGTGTTTTAAACTAAACATGTCATGAACCGGACCCGTAAACCTATGAACCGGCCTACAACTCTTAACCATGGCAAACCACCACCGGTCCACACCGCTGGTGCCTGTGGTGTTCCACCGAGACCCCCATAACCCACCAAGGACAACCCCGACATGCGTCGGGGTCCCTTGGTCCTCTCGGCCGAACCACAAAACCAAACCGAGACCTTGTGGTCTCGGTTGGTGGTGCTCAAACAACCACCGAGAGCCCCTGGCTCTTGGTTTACCCATAGCCGAACCAAACACCCCCTTAAACCATGTATTTTTAATATCTCTTGATTAGATCTAGGTGTTATTGAACTTGTTTTAATAACCCATGATTTCATGTTCTTAGATCTAATAAATAATTAAAAAGAAAAGGTTTAAGAAGATTACCTATTCGTGGATCAAAAAGAAAACTAACACGAACGATCTTGCAACAAATTGGATTAACCAAGATCAACAAACACCCCCTTGTGGTGGTGTTATGGGCGGCAGCTACAAGGAAGAAGGAGGAGGAGAGGGTTTTTGATTTTTTAACTTTTCTGTATTATGAAATCCTTCCCTTCCTTTTTGTTAAGTTTTAATTTAAGGTGGGCTTGGCCCACCCTTGTCTATGCCGCGCCTATGTGGGCCCCACATGGGGAACCCGTTGATTTTCCCGTGTTCTATATTTACGTGTTAACGTGTCGTGATTACGTGATTTAATTATTGTTCGTTCGTGTCATAATTTATATTTATACGTACTCGTAATAAATATACGTAAATACATACTCCCTCCATCCCATTTTATTTGTCCCCCAACAAATTTTTTGTGATTTATGATAGATACATTGAATGTAAACATTTTATGTTAAAAAAGACAAGTTTATCCTTTGAATACATTAATAGTTTCCTTTTAAAAAATTAATAGCATGGGTAAAACTGGAAAATTAATTAATTCTGACTTCTTATTTAAGAAACTGGACAATATTTTGGGACAAACTAAAACAGTAATGAGGACAATAAAAATGGGACGGAGGAAGTAATATTTAAGCTCGTGATTATTTCCGTTCATGATTTCATGTTCATATCTTCGTGATTATAATTATTGTTGAAATAATTATCGTGCATTAATACGTATTAAATACTTATCGTGTAATAACACGTACGTAATACTTGTAAATTCCTATCGTGAAACGTAAACGTGCTAAATAAGGAAAGTTCTAATCATGTACGTACGATCATAAGGGTACTATTTATGGTAAAAGCATGCGGGTTTTACAACTCTTCCCCCCTAAAAAGAATAATTCGTCCCCGAACTATAGATAATGTACCTGGAAAAAGAAAAACATACCCGAATTCAAAATATGAAATGAGGGTAAGAAGACCTGATAGACTCCTTTGTTTCCCAAGTGGCTTCCCGCTTGGTATGAACCTTCCAAAGGATTTTGACGAATGGGATCGTCTTCCTTCTCATGACTCGTTCTTGTCTGTCAAGAACTCGTTAGGGATCTTATGAAAGTGAGATCTTCACGAATCTGTTCCAGTGGATACTGAACCATGTGAAGGGGATGATACTTGTACCCTCTAAGTAAGGACACATGAATGACATCGTGAACATGAGAAAGCTGCGGAGGTAACGCTAAACGGTAAGATACTTCATCGACTCGCTCAATTACATCAAACCCGGTCCGATAAATCGAGGACTGAGCTTCCCTTCGATTCCAAAACGTCTAACACCGCGTGCCGGCGAAACCTTAAGGAAAACGTAATCTCCTATGTTAAAGTGTAAGTCCCTATGATGCTTGTCTACATAACTCTTCTGACGTGACCGTGCTTCTTGCAGTTTCTGCTTAGCTACTACGACCTTCTCGTTGGTCTACTCAATCATTTCTGGTCCTTCAAGTGTTTGCTCACCAACCTGATCCCAGCAGATTGGGGCGCGACACTTTTTGCCATACAACATCTCAAATGGAGCACACTTGATACTTGCGTGCCAACTGTTGTTGTATGCAAACTCTACCAAACAGATGTAGTCGTCCCAATATCCCGTCCATTCCAACGCACATGACCTCAACATGTCTTCTAATGTCTGAATCATTCACTCCGATTGCCCTTCTGTTTGAGTGAAAAGCCGTGCTATGCTTAAGTTTTGTCCCCCAAGCTTTCTGCAGACTTCTCCAGAATCGCGAAGTGAACCGAGGATCTCTGTCTGAGACGATGTTGGATGGAGCACCATGAAGTCTCATGATCTCCTTCTTGTAAGTATCGGCGAGTTTACTGACCGAATCTTCCTTGCGGATCGGTAAGAAATGAGCTGATTTGGTAAGTCGATCAACGATAACCCAAATCGCATCGTGCTTCCTCTTTGTCGGTAGAAGACCGGTAACAAAATCCATGGTGATTTTGTCCCACTTCCACTCTGGAATATCTAACGGTTGAAGAAGACCTCCAGATCGCTGATGCTCGATCTTAACCTGCTGGCAGGTAAGACATTTGGAGACGTAAGTTGCAACATCCTGTTTCATACCACTCCACCAAAAGTATTGCTTGATGTCATGGTACATCTTGGTCGAACCAGGATGAATAGAGAATGGGGAGCTATGAGCCTCAGCTAACAATGCTTCCCGGAGTTCTTGATCATCAGGAACACAAAGTCTCGTTCCCTGCCATAAGATACCATCTGCGTCTACTCGAAATTCTGTCTGCTTCTCCAAATTCTGAATTATCGCCCAGATTTCACCATCCTCCTTCTGAGCTTCCTTGATCTTAGAGAGTAACTCGGGTTCCTAATACAAGGGATTGCCTCGTATAAAAGTTCATTGTTCCAGTCTTTTCGAATTGATTACCAATTGAAAGTGTGACTCAGTCGTTCTTGGTGGATAAAAGAAAATGTCGTTGATTATCTAAAGCTAATTAAAAAGTAAAATGCAAAAAGTAAAAAGAATAAACTAAAGACGAATGAAAAATAATAAAGAAACGTAAAACAAGACGAATATTAAAAACTAAAAATTAAAACGATAATAAAACAAATATTAAAACGTAAATTAACACAAAACAATTAATAAAAATAAAACTAAAAGAAGAAATTAACTATCGACTCGAAAATAAAGTTTACTTAATGAAAAAGGAGAGAATAAAACTAAGATGGTAGTTTAAAGCTAAACGAGAAAAAACCTAAAGCGGGTACTAAATAAAAGATAAAATTTGAACTTTACGAAAAAATATTAATTTTAAAATTAGACGAAAAATTCAACTAAAAATACGTAACTTTCAAAATTAAAATCGGAATAACTTTCAGATTAAACTAAACGATTGCGGAACAAGAAACAAGCAAGCAGGCAATCTGCTCAAGCAAGCAGGTAGGCAGCTGAAATTTGGCGGGAAAAGTATATAAGCTGGCAAGGAGGCATGTCAATCTAATATTGTCTTCGTTCGGAATATTTGTCTTTGTTCGGAATAATTTTCATTGGTTCGGAAAGTAGGCTTGGTTCGGTAAAATAGAGGGTTGGTTCGGAATATTTGTTTGTTCGGTATTTTTTTTTTTTTTAAAACCTTGATTCGGTATTTTTTTTTAAACCTTGGTTCGGGAAAATCAATTCGTTCGGGAAAATTTACTCGTTCGGGAAAAAAAACTGGTTCGGTAAAAATTACTCATTCGGGAAAAATAAACTGGTTCGGGAAAAATTGCTCATTCGGAAAAAATAAACTGGTTCGGGAAAATATGACAGTGACGAAAACAGGGGAAACAAAAACACGAATTTTACCCAAATCTAACCAAATCAATCTAGAAATTAAACTAAATTAACCACTAATAATCAACTAAAAATAATCAATCAAACCAGATCAACAAAACTAAAAATTAAAACTAGATTAATCAAAACCCATTTAATAAAAACTATAAAAACTCAAGAACACAACCAAATCAACCAAACTAGATTTATCAAACCTCTAATCATCCAAAACAACAAGTTTTCATGAATCACAATCAATAAAAACACAAAACCCACTTGATTTTAGAAAACCAAAATCAACCAAATCAAAACTTAAAAACTTAAAATCAAAAAGAAAAGAAGAACAAGATTAATAAGAAGCTTTTATTAAATATTAGGATTCAAAACAAACAAAATTAAAGATCAAACTTACATGACTTGAATAGGAAGAAAAGAAAATGAAGGTGCCAAACACCCTTAGTAGGTGTCGGCTTAAGAAAAATGAAACTAGGAAAAATTAAAGACTAGTCTAAAAAATGTGAAGGGTGGATGCTATTTGTAGTTGTGATGAAAGGTTGGTGAGTGGTCTTTTCTCCTTTCTTTTTGTCTTCTCGTCTCTTTAATAAAGTTGACGTTTTCGATTTCGATTCGGTATTTGTCGATGAATAAATTCAACTCGTCTTTTAATTTCTTCATTTAATAGACTTGAGTTCTTCGACATATAAATATTCTGTCTTTGGTCCTTATCTTCGATAAATCTTCAAAATAAGCCCTTTAACTTCCAATCTTTTGCACTCTTGGTCTTTTGGCTTCGTCTTTTCTCGTTTTCTTCGATAAAAGCCCGTGATAGCCCGTGTTTTCTTCCTTTTTCATATTTTTATCCTGAAACACAATAAAAACACAAACCACGCATAATTTCGACTTTTACGACATAAAATACACGTTTTGACCTTGTTATTATTGGAAATAAGTGGTAAAAGGATAAGTGTTTTCACACTTATTAAATCCCCTACAATTGATCATTGCAATGCCCTCATGCAATGCATTAATTTCAAAGCACACTTTACATTTTTCATCATAAATAACCCACCTTGGCCTTTACTAAAAAGATAGAAATATATAGAAAACAAGTAAAGAAATCAAAGACTTACATTGGGGTTTTGGTAGTCATGAATTTTTATAATTCTCAAGTTTCACGTTCCCCACACCAAGCTTATAAACGAGATCGTTGTTATTATAAGTTACCAAACTAACACAAACTCATGTGGGCTAGTTATTCACTTGGACTCTCTTATTCCTAGGTGTATCTCTTATATTTTATTGTTGTCTTAAATGATCACGAGCATGCATTGTTGACTTATTACGATAGTTAGCTAAAGGAAAAAATCTTTTAAAACTGCTTCTCGGGACCTTTTAAAGTTCATATCTTAGCATAACTCGTTTCACGATTTGAGACCTTTCTAGGACCGATATTTGGCAGCGACTTCATACTTCAAATCTTTGAGAGATGTTCTTGAAATAATGGTCTTCTCTTCATAATAGGAATTTCTTCACTTGAAGTTTTGAGAGATTCTTCATACTTGGACCACGACTTCTTCATTTTTCTCCAATCTTTATTTTGGACTTTGATATACAACGATCCGCCTCCTTTTAGGACTTGGATCTATTTCCTCATACCTTGTTAGGGCCTTTTTGGATAGACTTCTCCATGATATTTAGGGGAGTATTTGCTTTTCGTCGTGTGTCTCGATCCTTCATATTGATTTTTGATAAATGATTCTTCACATCACTTTTGGATCTTTAGCAACAAAATGTAGCCCTCATGCCTTGTTAGGGCCTTTTCGGACTCGCCAATCTTCGCATCCCGCTTCAATAAGTTATGCCTTAGCTATGAACTCTAATTAATACCGAGCAACTTTTAAACGATCTTGTGCTAGAAGCTAAGTAACTTTTCAAATCGTACAACCTTATTTATTGCAAATATATTTATTAACAAGCGATGGGAGAAGAAGCTTATAATTAACTCACATAAATTCATGAAAGAATACCAAACTTATAATTGACTCTATCATCTCTCGTTCTCCACAATTTAAAATCTCAAGGAATGAGACTCGTGGATGCTTAGTCAATTAAATCAAAGTTTTGGGTTTTCGAGTTATCTATAGGATCTTGCAAATTCTTAGACTTTTTCAAGTTTAGAAATCGCATTTTAAAGTTCCCTTGATAAACAACTCTCTAAGATCAATTATAGGAACTTGCGAAAAGATCTTATTCTTAACCCGTGAGAGTTAAGACTTTCGCGTTTTAAAGTTCCCTATATAAAAGCCTAGCAAAACTCGACTTAAACACGTTAAGGATACTAGCTAGAGTGAACGTGGATAAGTAAACTCGGGTTGAGTCAAAAGATTCACGACGTTGAAAATTTTAAAACCACTTTATTGAAAATTTATTCTAGCAAAGAAAGTAAATAACGATAGCAAAGGAAAATTACCAGGCCAAAATAGATTAAAATTTTTGAAAAATGGCGAAAAATCAAATTTTCCGGTTAAAATGAGGGCAAATTCATGGAAAAGACCACTTACTTCGATGGAAGTCCCCCCTACACTTGATATAAACATTGTCCTCAATGTTTAAGCATGTGGGAGTAAACTCCCTTACACTTAGGACATTGTGCACTTTGGTTAAATCTTGCTAAGGAAAGGACAACTATAGTGATTTCAATGTGAACATATAAGATATGAAATATTGAATCACGACAGTTTAGGATAGAACCGGGAAGACGGGTACACAGGATCACGGTTCGTCAAAAGTCATCGAGAATGGATCTTTGAAGCTTTAATCCCTGCACATAAGAAGAAACAAGACAACAAACACATACGGGGCTCCCCCTACACTTATTATGAAAACGTAAAGGATAGATCATCGGGTTGCCTCCCGAGAAGCGCTTGTTTTTGTTAACCGAGTCACGAGCCTGACTCGACCCAGAACTTAATTCAAGAGAAACATGGTGAGGGATGGAATCATCTCATGAGATATGTCCTCACCAAAGTACAACTTCACGCGCTGGCCATTCACTTTAAAATTGGGCCCATTGGCTGAGAAAGCTCAATGGTGCCATATGGGAAGACTTTGGCGACGGTGAATGGACCAGACCAGCGGCTCTTCAGCTTGCCCGAGAAGATCTTCAACCGAGAGTTAAAGAGTAAAACTTGATCACCAACATGGAACTCTCGGTTCTTAATCCTTGCATCATGGATGATCTTGGTCTTCTCCTTGTAGATTAATGAGTTCTCATAAGCTTTATTCCTTATTTCATTTAGCTTATTGAGTTGAATCTTCCGAAGATCGCCAGCTTTGTTGATATCAAAATTGGCCCACTTCAAGGCCCAGTATGCCTTATTTTCCAGCTCGATAGGGAGGTGGCATGCTTTCCCGTACACAAGACAATAAGGTGTACAACCAATCGGGGTCTTATATGCGGTACAAAAAACCCACAAAGCATCATCTAACTTATCGGCCCACGAGGCACGATGCTCTCCCGCAGTACGCTCAAGAGTTCGCTTCAATCCACAGTTAGATATCTAGGCTTGACCATTTGTTTGAGGATGATAAGCGGTGGAAAGACGGTGATTGACACCGTACTTAGCCATGACTCGAGCAAATTGATCATTGCAAAAATGAGTCCCGCGGTCACTGATAGCACGAGGAACACCGAATCGAGCAAAAAGTTGCTTCAAAAAGTTAACAACCACCCTCGCATCGTCCGTAGGGAGAGCCTTTGCTTCAACCCATTTGGAAACGTAGTCAACGGCTACGAGGATGTACTTGTTTCCTTTAGATTATGGAAACGGCCCCATAAAGTCGATGCCACATACATCAAAGATTTCACATTTATGTATGAAATTTTGAGGCATCTCATCTTTATGTGTGATCTTGTCTTGGCGTTAGCAAGCATCACAATTTTTAACCATCTCATGAGCGTCACGATAAATGGTGAGCCAATAGAATCCCGAGTCAAACACTTTCTTCGCGGTGTAATTGGGACCAAAGTGACCACCGGTGGGTCCTTTATGGCAAGCTTCGAGAATGTCTAAAGCTGCGTGTCCATCAACACACCGACGAATAATCAGATCAGCACATTGTTTGAAGAGATAAGGGTCATCCCAAAAGTAAGTCTTAACATCTTTAAAGAACTTCTTCTTTTGTTGGGATGTTAACCCTTTGATGAGAATACCACCCGCTAAGTAGTTTGCAATGTCCGCAAACCACGGGGTGTCATCAAGATTGGAATTGATAGACATTAAGGCCTCAAGGGGAAAAGAGTCATTGATCTCTTGATTCGGATGATCCCTTTGATAAGGATCCTCAAGTCTACTTAGATGATCCGCGGCTAGGTTTTCGGCTCCCTTCTTGTCACAAATTTCAATTTTAAATTCTTGAAGGAGCAAAACCCAACGAAGAAGTCTTGGCTTGGAATCTTGTCTAGTTAACAAGTACTTCAACGCGGAATGGTCGGTGTACACAATGGTGGTGGTAAGAACAAGATAGGGGCGGAACTTCTCAAAAGCATACACTACAGCTAAAAGCTCTTTTTAGGTAGTGGTATAATGCAATTGAGCCCCCGTGATTGTCTTGCTAGCATAATGGATTGGTTGGAAGTGTTTGTTCACTCTTTGCCCCAAAACCGCTCCAATAGCAAAGTCGCTAGCATCACACATTAAATCAAAAGGTAGCTCCCAATTAGGGGTAACCAAGACCGGTGCCTTAGTTAGCTTGTCCTTAAGAAGATTAAAGGATTCAAGACACTCTTTAGAAAAGATAAAGGGAATATCTTTTTCCAAGAGGTGGGTCATCGGGCGAGCGATTTTAGAAAAATCTTGAATGAATCGACGATAGAAGCCCGCATGACCAAGGAAACTTCTCACACCCTTCATGGTTGAAGGTGGAGGTAATTTGGCTATGACATCCACTTTAGCACGGTCCACTTCAAGACCGGCTTTTGAGATTTTATGTCCAAGCACAATGCCTTCTTTTACCATGAAATGACATTTTTCCCAATTTAGAACAAGGCGAGTGTCTTCACACCGCTTAAGCATGTGTTCCAGATTGGCAAGGCAATGTGAGAAAGAATCACCATAGACCGAGAAATCATCCATGAAGACTTCCATAGTTTCTTCAATCATGTCATGGAAGATAGCCATCATACACCTTTAGAAATCCCGGGAGCATTGCATAAGCCGAAAGGCATTCTTTTGTAAGCAAATGTTCCATAAGGACAAGTGAATGTGGTTTTCTCTTGGTCTTTAGGATCGATGGGAATTTGAAATTACCCGGAGAAACCGTCTAAAAAGCAGTAATAGTCATTACCCGCTAGACGTTCAAGCATTTGGTCCATAAAAGGAAGGGGAAAATGATCCTTTCTCGTAGAATCATTGAGTTTGCGATAGTATATACAAACTCTCCACCCTGTAACGAGACGAGTAGGAATCAACTCGTTGTTTTCATTGGTCACAACGGTGATTCCGCCTTACTTAGGCACACAATGGACCGGACTAACCCATGGTGAATCCGAGATAGGGTAGATCATTCCAGCATCAATAAGTTTGATAACCTATTTTTTGATAACGTCATGGATCTTGGGATTCACCCTTCTTTGGTTTTGAATAGTAGGTTTAAAGTCGTCCTCCATGAGAATTTTATGTGTGTAAAAGTGAGGATCAATTCTACGAATATCGGAGATTTTCCAAGCAATCGCTTTCTTATGATTCTTCAGCACGGCGATAAGTCGAGATTTTTCGTCCTCTTTCAAATCCTTTGTGATGATGACGGGTGACTTCTTATTGTCTTCAAGGAAAACGTACTCGAGATGAGACGGTAGGTCCTTAAGCTCTAAATCCGGAGGATTTTCGATGGAAGGCGTAGTCAAATTCGGTTCATCGATAGAAATATCCTTAGGAGATGGTGGAGAAATATGGTCCTCATTGAGAAGTTTCTCAATGGTACGAATGTCTTCATCCCAATTGGTGGGAGAATCGTCATATTTTAAGTCCACATCCCCCAAAGTTGCTTCAAATTCTTTGAAAATGAAATCACTTTCTCCAAATGGATTTAGTGAAGGAGAAATAGAGGCAACGGTCTCAACAATGGGAAGAGAATAAGAACCACTTTTACAAGCGTCTTTGAAATGTTCTTCACAAGCCTCATCAAGAACGTCAATGAATTTAAAACTCTCGTTATCAGAAGGCTGCTTAGAAATTTTACCCATGTTGAAGACGATTTTATCGTCACCAACTCTCATGATTAATTCGCCCGCGGCTACATCAATGAGAGTGAGACCGGTCCTCAAGAATGGACGTCTAACGATCAATGGAACACGGGGATCCATCTCGTAGTCAACGACAACAAAATCCGCCAGAAAGGTGAATTTGTCGACGCCGACGAAGACATCTTCGGTTATCCCCACCGGATAAGCAACCATACTGTTAGCTAATTCCAATGTCATTCGTGTGGGGACTAGCTCAGGTAGAGATAATTGTTTCCAAACACTTAATGGCATTAAGTTTATACTAGCACCTAGATCGGCTAGGGCCATACAATTCTCTACCCCGGGGAAGTTGCAAGGAATGAGAAAACGACCCGAATCATCAAGTTTGGTTGGTAATTTCCCTAAGAGCACTACGGAAAAATTCTCGTTGATGTCAAGAAGTTTCTCCTTATTACTGAGAAGATCTTTAAACATTTTAGCATATTTGGGCATGTGAGCGAGAGCCTCAGCAAAGGAGATATTGAAATTTAGTTGTTTAAACATTTTAAGAAAGTTAGAAACCTGAATATCATCCTTGTTCTTCAACTTCTCTTTCCTCAACCTTGAGGGATAAGGTATATTGGGGTGAGATGAAGGCTTTGGAATAGAATTCTCACTCACATCCTTGGGTGGTGGAGGGGTGGAAGTAGAAGGTGGAGGAATTGGAGAAGTAGAAAGTGGAGGGATTGGAGAAAGGGACTCGTTTTCCTTTGTCACAATCACCGGTTTAGGTGTAGGAAGCTCGGGTTCCTTTAAACCTTTTCCACTGTGAGTGGTGATTGCTTTCATCTCCCCTCTTGGATTAGCAACGATGTTACTCGGAAGAGAACCCGAACCAGAGGCTTGATTACTTTGGCAGGTAAGACATTTGGAGACGTAAGTCGCAACATCCTGTTTCATACCACTCCACCAAAAGTATTGCTTGATGTCATGGTACATCTTGGTCGAACCAGGATGAATAGAGAATGGGGAGCTATGAGCCTCAGCTAACAATGCTTCCTGGAGTTCTTGATCATCAGGAACACAAAGTCTCGTACCCTGCCATAAGATACCATCCGCGTCTACTCGAAATTCTGTCTGCTTCTCCAAATTCTGAATTATCGCCTAGATTT
The DNA here is from genome assembly GCA_025667525.1 of Glebionis coronaria. Taxonomy (NCBI): domain Eukaryota; kingdom Viridiplantae; phylum Streptophyta; class Magnoliopsida; order Asterales; family Asteraceae; genus Glebionis; species Glebionis coronaria. The sequence goes on from CM046881.1 coordinate 450,675,636, forward strand.
CACCATCCTCCTTCTGAGCTTCCTTGATCTTAGAGAGTAACTCGGGTTCCTAATACAAGGGATTGCCTCGTATGAAAGTTCGTTGTTCCAGTCTTTTCGAATTGATTACCAATTGAAAGTGTGACTCAGTCGTTCTTGGTGGATAAAAGAAAATGTCGTTGATTATCTAAAGCTAATTAAAAAGTAAAATGCAAAAAGTAAAAAGACTAAACTAAAGACGAATGAAAAATAATAAAGAAACGTAAAACAAGACGAATATTAAAAACAAAAAATTAAAACGATAATAAAACAAATATTAAAACGTAAATTAACACAAAACAATTAATAAAAATAAAACTAAAAGAAGAAATTAACTATCGACTCGAAAATAAAGTTTACTTAATAAAAAAGGAGAGAATAAAACTACGATGGTACTTTAAAGCTAAACGAGGCAAAACCTAAAGCGGGTACCAAATAAAAGATAAAACTTGAACTTTACGAAAAAATATTAATTTTAAAATTAGACGAAAAATTCAACTAAAATACGTAACTTTCAAAATTAAAATCGGAATAAATTTCAGATTAAACTAAATGATTGCGGAACAAGAAACAAGCAAGCAGGCAAGCTGCTCAAGCAAGCAGGCAAGCTGCTCAAGCAAGCAGGCAAGCTGCTCAAGCAAGCAGGTAGGCAGCTGAAATTTGCGAAAGAGTATATAAGCTGGCAAGGAGGCATGTCAATCTAATATTGTCTTCGTTCAGAATGTTCGGAATAATTTTCATTGGTTCAGAAAGTAGGCTTGGTTCGGTAAAATAGGGGTTGGTTCGGAATATTTGTTTGTTTGGTATTTTTTATTTTTTTTTATACCTTGATTCGGTATATTTTTTTTAAACCTTGGTTCAGGAAAATCAATTCGTTCGGGAAAATTTACTCGTTCGGGAAAAAAAACTGGTTCGGTAAAAATTACTCATTCGGGAAAAATAAACTGGTTCAGGAAAAATTACTCATTCGGAAAAAATAAATTGGTTCGGGAAAATATGACAGTGACGAAAACAGGGGAAACAAAAACACGAATTTTACCCAAATCTAACCAAATCAATCTAAAAATTAAACTAAATTAACCACTAATAATCAACTAAAAATAATCAATCAAACCAAATCAACAAAACTAAAAATAAAAACTAGATTAATCAAAACCCATTTAATAAAAACTATAAAAACTCAAGAACACAACCAAATCAACCAAACTAGATTTATCAAACCTCTAATCATCCAAAACAACAAGTTTTCATGAATCACAATCAATAAAAACACAAAACCCACTTGATTTTAGAAAACCAAAATCAACCAAATCAAAACTTAAAAACTTAGAATCAAAAAAAAGAAGAACAAGATTAATAAGAAGCTTTTATTAAAGATTAGGATTCAAAACAAACAAAATTAAAGATCAAACTTACATGACTTGAATAGGAAGAAAAGAAAATGAAGGTGCCAAACACCCTTAGTAGGTGTCGGCTTAAGAAAATGAAACTAGGAAAAATTAAAGACTAGTCTAAAAAATGTGAAGGGTAGATGCTATTTATAGTTGTGATGAAAGGTTGGTGAGTGGTCTTTTCTCCTTTCTTTTTGTATTCTCGTCTCTTTAATAAAGTTGACGTTTTCAATTTCGATTCGGGATTTGTCGATGAATAAATTCAACTTGTCTTTTAATTTCTTCATTAAATAGACTTGAGTTCTTCGACATATAAATCTTCCGTCTTTTGGTCCTTATCTTCGATAAATCTTCAAAATAAGCCCTTTGACTTCCAATCTTTTGCACTCTTGGTCTTTTGACTTCGTCTTTTCTCGTTTTCTTCGATAAAAGCCCGTGATAGCCCGTGTTTTCTTCCTTTTTCATATTTTTATCCTGAAACACAATAAAAACACAAACCACGCATAATTCCGACTTTTACGACATAAAATACACGTTTTGGCCTTGTTATTATTGGAAATAAGTGGTAAAAGGATAAGTGTTTTCACACTTATTAGTTCCACTCTAAGATTAGCCCAGTAACCGTGTTGTCCACGTACCATGATATCCATGTCTAGTCGCTCCAAGTCTCTAATAATTTCCTCCTTTATCTCAATGCCGTTGATCATTCTGGACATTCTACTAAGTGCATCTGCCACTACATTTGCCTTGTCGGGATGATACTGCAGATTAATGTCATAATCCTTTAATAGCTCTAACCATCTCCTCTGTCTCATGTTCAATTCACGTTGAGTGAAGATGTACTTCAAGCTCTTGTGGTCCGTGAAAATGTCACATGATTCTCCATACAAGTAGTGCCTCCATATCTTCAATGCAAACACGACTGCTGCAAGTTCCAAGTCATTCATAGGGTAATTTTCCTCATAAGGCTTAAGCTGCCGTGAAGCGTACGCGATCACTTTCCCATGTTGCATGAGAACACAGCCAAGTCCCTTCCCCGATGCATCACTATAGATCTGAAATCCACCTGTATCGGATGGGAGAGTAAGAATCCGTGAAGATACTAACTTCTGCTTTAGGTCTTCAAAGCTCTTCTATCTTTCTTCAGTCCAGACGAATTTCTCCCCTTTTCGCATCAGTTTGGTCAATGGCAGTTCTAAACGGGAAAAGTTCTCCACGAACCTACGGTAGTAACCATCTAAGCCTAGGAAACTGCGAACTTCAGTTGCTGATGTCGGTCTTGGACACTTGGTAATAGCCTCAACCTTTGCTAGATCCATCGTGATTCCTTCTGCTGATACAATGTGACCTAAGAAGCCACCTTGTCTAACCAGAACTCAGACTTGGAGAATTTAGCATACAGCTGCTTCTTGCGAAGAATCTGTAGTACTGTGCGAAGATGGTCTTCGTGTTCCTCCTTGGACTTTGAGAATATCAGGATATCGTCAATGAAGACAATGACGAACTTGTCTAGAATCCATGAACACTGCTGGAGCATTGGCAAGGCTAAATGGCATGACTACAAATTCGTAGTGACCATAGCGTGTACGGAAAGCAGTCTTGGCGATGTCCTGATTCTTAAGCTATAGCTGATGATAGCCCGACCATGAATCAATCTTGGAGAAATGTTTGGCCCCGTGGAGTTGGTCAAATAGATCGTCTATACGTGGTAGTGGATACCTATTCCTGATGGTAATCTTGTTGAGCTCGCGATAGTCTATGCAAAGACGCATACTGCCATCCTTCTTCTTAGCGAATAAGACCGGTGCGCCCCATGGAGATGCACTCGGTCGAATAAAGACTCGTTCCAGAAGTTCTTGCAATTGATCCTTCAGCTCCTTCAACACTATGGGAGCCATGCGATAAGGAGCCTTGGAAATCGGCTCAGCTCCTGGGATGAGCTCGATATTAAATTCTACTTCACGTGCAGGTGGTATGCCCGGAAGTTCTTATGGAAATACATCTGGAAATACTGACACTATCGGTTGATCCTGAATTGATGGGGATTCAACATCCTTGTCATGAACATTAGCTAGATATCCCTCGCAACCATGTGAAAGTAATGCACGTGCTTACAGGGTTGATATGATTTATACAGACCTTCCGGGTACGAACCCGTTGTGAATGTACTCTGGCGCATTAACATCACCGAAGATGACTCGATATGAATGGCAGTCTATGGTAGCATGATGCTTGGATAGCCAATCCATACCTAAAATCATGTCAAAATCATTCATGTCCAGCGGAAGTGCGTCAACAGGACGAATCTTATCATCAAACTCTCGGGGAAGGCTCTTGTACACATGGGTATGCGTACAGAGTCTCGTAAAGGCGTGGAGATATTCAGTATATTCTCTAGTGGCATGGGGAGTATCCTAACATTCTTAGCATAAGCAGTAGAAATGACCGAGTGAGTAGCACCCGTGTCAAACAGAACACATGCAGCTTGACCATACATATACAAGATTCCAGTGATGGTACCTGTAGACTTGTTGGCCTGATCGCGAGATGTCGTGTAAACGCGTCCACTAGTAGGAGGCGGCTTGGTATCAGCATGTCCTGATGTGCCCTCCATCTCGTCCTTGCGGCAGTCCTTCATGCGATGGCCAGGAAGACCACACTTGAAGCTTGCGTCGCTGTCGCGACGACATAGCCCTAGGTGCCTACGGTTGCAGGTAGTGCAAAGAGGATGAGTATATCCTCCAGCAGGTGTCCTGACTGGTTGTGAGCCTGATAAGAACAATATACATGAGACATGATAAAGGTAGAAAGGACAATGCAGATAAATCGTAAGATGGAATACCAGCGATAGCTGGACGGTTAGGATGTGAACCTCTCTGGTTCTGGTCCCTCCCGTTACCATGATTCCTGGTAAAAGATTTTCTAATGTGTCCGAATTAAGAACTATAGCGTGAAATCATAAGGAAATGAGTAAGTAAAAGGACCTGCTGTTGTTGGAGTGTCCAGCGTTGTTATGGTAATTATCATTACCGCCACACCTATCCGTAGAAGAACGGTCGTGAGTCTGACCGTTTCCTTTGGGCTGAGTAGGCTGTTGCTGAGTAGCTGGCTGAGACCGGTCCCCAGTCTTCTGCCTGGAAGATACAGTTTAAAGAGATGTAAATATGCTGAAAGAATACGGTTTGGTCACCGCTGAATAGGAATGTTTACCTCTTCTCGGGTCTCTCTGCTTCCCCGAATTCTTCTCTTTCCTGCATCATCTCCAGCTTACGTGCTGCATCGGCCACTTGTGCCATCGTGTTGAACGTAGCACACACCAAGTTGTTTGCGACCGATGTACGAAGAGCCCACCGGAAAACCAGCCAAGCGAAGAAAGCGCTGCATGAACTCGTTGCTATTCTCCCCAGCTCTCTGTCGGATTCCATGGTACTCTCTCTCTTCAACTTGTCTTGCTCAGCCTTAGGAAAGAACCATCCCATCACCAAATCCCTGAACTGAGCCCAAGTCAAACCAGCCACTCAATTATCACCTCCCTCAGACTGCTTCAGTGCCGTCCACCATGATAGCACATCACCTTCGAACCGGTAGCAGGCCAACCTCGACTTAAAGACGGGGTCACAGCCCAAAGCATCGAAGATCTTATCAATGTGAGCCAACCAACTTTCAGCTTCACTGGGGCTATCTGTTCTCTCGAAAGCTCGAGGACGTAGCTTATTGAATCTCTCCAGCCATGTGACTAATGTTGCTGGAGGAGGAGGAGGAGGTATTGGGTGTTGCTGCTGATTGTTGGCAGCCTGCACTTCAGCCCTGATTTCATTCCTTAACTGAGGAAGCATAGCTTGCATTGCAGCTTAGATTGCTGCATTTAGTTGTTCCTGCTGGCATGTGAGAACCATCTAACAGTATAACATAACAATACATGATTAAACTGATCAAATCATAAAATATATACATGAAAAATTTTTATACCAATAAATCATGATAAAAATTTTATGCAAGAAAACTTATACATGAATGCATGATGCAGTTTTATGAAAACTTTTGTATGCGCGAGAGTGAACGCCTATGGTCAGTTCACTCAAAACAAAACATATGGCGAGGGGACGCCAATGGGTCGGTCCCAAAGTTAAAAGTTTCGATAAAATATATGCAACTAAATAGGGCCAGTCCTATACCAACCATTACTTAGTCATAAACCAGCGACAATGACATATATATGTATGCATGAAAATGATGAATGCATGAAAACCGACTGTCAGTTCTAGGAAGACCATAGTGACTACCCACTAATCACATGTCGTGTTTTGAGAGCCTATAGGTCGAAGCCTTGGCTCTAATACCATAATTATAACACCCTATTTTGGTAAATGAAATGTCACGTGTGATTATGGCGTGTCATCAAAGCATACAAGGATAAATGTATAAAACATCACTTGAACATAAAGGAAATACCGGAAACAAACATCGGTACCCCAAAAGTAGAACTCATCACACACAAACATAAGTACTGTAAATGAAAAGACTAAACAATGTCCATAGAAATGAGTATCAAATGTATGAAGAAATGCATAAAGAAATGAAGGCTAGGAAGCTTCCAATCCATATGCACGTACGCTTAAAGTCTACGAGCGTCCTTGAGTACCTGCCGTTTTGGGAACATGAAAGGAAAAATGGCTGAGCATAACGCTCAGTGCACGGATATAGAAGTAAAGCATGAACGATATAATCATATAAGTAATAAATCAACGGAAAAGACTAAGTCCTGGATAACCTGGTATAACTTAGTAAAACTGGTTTTATAGTTTGAAAAGCCTTATGTTTATTTCATAAAATCTGTTTAACATGTTTACCATTTAGTCAATATAGGTCATGAAATATCAACGTGCATGAATACTTGGAGGGGTGACCTCGTCATGCAAATTAGAGGGGTTGCCTCTAATTTAATATAAGTTTTTGGGTAGGAGGGATCAGCTCCTTGTGAAGGATGCAAGGCACACACCACATTCACCTGAATAATCTGCTGAAAACATGTAACCTAGGATGCACCCATACACCCCACATGATAATAATAATATGGCCAAAAGCTGAAGGGACGCCACGAGCTATCACTCCGTCGTGGTAGAGTCATAACACTGGTGCCTCTAGTGTTATGGTTATGGTACCTCCATAACTAGGTGAAACTGGTCATGCATGTATATGGCTTTAGGTATCTAATTAAACACAAGCAATCAAAACATATAAAACATATACTGGGAAAACAGTTGGCTGCATACGGGGAATCATAATAAGGAAGAATGTCCATACTGAAAGGACGGAGAATCCGTACCTTAAGTCCAGTGAACGAAGAAGACGAACGGAAGAGAGTCCTACTTCGATATCACTAATGCTACATAAATAATATACGTGTATAAGTATCTTATTACTGACTACGTAACTGGTTATATATCATGTCTTAGCTTGTTTTATATGTTTATGTCTTGTTTTACTGATTTTAGCTTCATACTACGTTTATCATGTATTCTGTCTATTCTGATTAAGTATTACTTGTATTTCTTGTATTATTATACTAGTTGTGTAATATTAAGTAACTTTCTAAAAATAGCAGGTTTCCTAAAATAGAAATTTTTTCAAAAATAGAAAGTTTCCAAAAATAGAAAGTTTCCAAAAATAGAAAGTTTCCAAAAATAGACTGTTTCCAAAAATAGAAAGTTTCGAAAAATAGAAAGTTTATGTAAATAGATTAGCTGCCTTAATTAAATATGTTTCTAAAAATACAAAGTTTCCATAAATAGATTAGCTGCCTTAATTAAATAAGTTTCTAAAAATAGAAAGTTTCCATAATTAGAAATAAGCTGGATTATTAAGCTAATAATATATAAGCTTAAGTTTTACTGATTAATATTCTAAGTCATGTGATATATAGTATAGTTTATTAATTATTACATGTAAATTAAATAAACTATAGGTTATAAGATTTAATTAAATATAACATGATTTAATTAAATAAAAGATAATAATACTTAGGTTAAACATGTATTAATATTTATTATTAATATAACCTAAGTCATGAAAATTAATTAATTATAAGTCATGTTTAAATAATTAATTAATTTCTTAGTCTAAATTAACTAATAAAAATACTTAGGTTAAAAATCATGTATTATTATTAATAATAATATAACCTAAGTCATGTCTAAATTAAATTAATTACTTAGCATGTTAAATTAATTTAATAAATCTTGTAATTATTTAACTTGTAAAAATAAATAATTAACCTTGAAAAAGAACCCGTGAACCGAACCTGTGTTTTAAACTAAACATGTCATGAACCGGACCCATAAACCCGTGAACCGGCCTACAACTCTTAACCATGGCAAACCACCACCGGTCCACACCGGTGGTGCTTGTGGTGTTCCAACCGAGACCCCCATAAACCATCAAGGACAACCCCGACATGCGTCGGGGTCCCTTGGTCCTCTCGGCCGAACCACAAAACCAAACCGAGACCTAGTGGTCTCGGTTGGTGGTGCTCAAACAACCACTAAGAGCCCCTGGCTCTCGGTTCTACCCATAGCCGAACCAAACATCCCCTTAAACCATGTATTTTTAATATCTCTTCATTAGATCTAGGTGTTATTTAACTTGTTTTAATAACTTATGATTTCATGTTCTTAGATCTAATAGATAATTAAAAAGAAAAGGTTTAAGAAAATTACATATTCGTGGATCAAAAAGAAAACTAACACGAACGATCTTGCAACAAATTGGATTAACCAAGATCAACAAACACCCCCTTGTGGTGGTGTTATGGGCGGCGGCTACAAGGAAGAAGGAGGAGCAGAGGGTTTTTTGATTTTTTTATCTTTTCTGTACTATGAAATCATTTCCTTCCTTTTTGTTAAGTTTTAATTTAAGTTGGGCTTGGCCTACCATTGTCTATGCCGCGCCTATGTGGGCCCCACATGGGGAAACCCGTTGATTTTCCCGTGTTCTATATTTACGTGTTAACGTGTCGTGATTACGTGATTTAATTATTGTTCGTTCGTGTCGTAATTTATATTTATACGTACTCGTAATAAATATACGTAAATACATAATATTTAAGCTCGTGATTATTTACGTTCATGATTTCATGTTCATATGTTCGTGATTATAATTATTGTTGAAATACTTATCGTGCATTAATACGTATTAAATACTTATCGTGTAATAACACGTACGTAATACTTGTAAATTCCTATCGTGAAACGTAAACGTGCTAAATAAGGAAAGTTCTAATCATGTACGTACGATCATAAGGGTACTATTCATGGTAAAAGCATGCGGGTTTTACATTCTGCTCCTGGAACAAGCTCGATGCTAAACTCCACCTCATGGGTAGGAGGTATACCCGGAAGTTCTTCTTGAATACATCCGGAAACTCAGAAACAATCGTTTGATCATGGATTTAAGGAACTTCAGAAACCGCATCCTAAATGGTAGCTAGAAAATATTCGTAGCTAAGGAATAATAAAGCACGTGTCTGTAAAGCAGAAATAATTTGAACAGATTTTCCTGGTAGAAAACCATGATGAATGTATTCAGGAGCCTGAATATCGCCGAAGATGACCCGATACGAATGGCAATCTATCGTAGCGTGATGTGCTTCTAACCAGTCCATACTCAGAATCATATCGAATTCACACATGTCCAAGGAAAGTGCGTTACCAGAATGGATCTTGTCGTCAAATTGAAAGGAAATCCTTTGTACACAAGGGTGATACGAACGACGTATTTTATGGGCGTGGATATATGTAATATGTGATCAAGATTGAAGGTGTCATGTCACTACATGAAGTAAACATGGCAGATCTGACTGAATATGTTACGCATGTCTCACACAGAACTAACATTGTGTGTCCAAACATGAACAATAAGCCGGTGATGGTTCTTGAAATTTTAGTAGTCTGATTCACACATGGCACAACAGGGTGGGTATACCCTTGGAGGGTACCCTGAATTACTGAGAGCCTGGTTTAGAAGATATACGTGAGTCATGTTGTAACACCCCACTTTGATAAGTAGAACGTTACATGATAATTATGGCGTGCCATCAAAGCATGCAGGGTAATATGTAATAAAGACATACATGTCCATAAAGGGAAAACCAGAATCAAACACCGGTCCCCAAACATAAGCCCAAAATATACATACAGTAAAGCAAAAACAAAAGTAATAGAAGTATAAGGTAGCTCCCATCCAATGCACGTCCACTAAATGCTCAAGTATTTCCTTGGGTACCTGTCGTATGAGTCATGGAAAAAAACGGCTGAGCCATACGCTCAGCGAATGGATATAATAGCATGATAAGAATATCTGGAATATAATTGGAAGATCTGAAATACTAAGTTGAAACTGATAAGAGTACTGAAGCGAATAAATTGATATGTAACGTGCAGTGGAAAACTATGTATGTCCTAAAAAACCTGGATTATAACTTATGAGACTGAAGTGAAAACTGATACATCTAAAAACATGCATGTACTGTATTTTAAGTGCCAAGAGCTTATATAGGTCATGTAATATAACAACGTGTGCATGAATACATAGAGGGGTGATCTCGTCATGTTGTTAGAGGGGTGACCTCTAATTAATAAACTGGGTGGAGGGATCAGCTCCAATGTTAAAGATGTAGAGCACACACCACATTCACCTGATAAACTATAAACTAATAAACTAGGATGCACCCATACGCCCCACTGATAAATACTGATAAATGGCCAACTGAAATTAAAGGGACGCCACGAGAAATCACTCCCTCGTAGAGGAGTCATGACATCGGTGCCTCAGGTGTCATGGTTACGGTACCTCCTAACTAGATGAAACTGGTCATGTGTGTATATAAATCTCAGGCAATTAAACATGGTAATCATGGCAAATCATGTAAAGTTTTATAACATATAATTGGGGATAACAGATGGCTGCAAACGGGGAATCATAATCATGCATATAAAGGAAAGTCCATACTAAAGGACGGAATATCCGTACCTTGTGTCCAGCAATGAAACGAAGATGAATAGAAGGAAGGAAACTACTCCGACTCTACGAGTGCTACATAATAAAAGGACGTGAATGGGTCGTGTGTTCATGTAAAGTTGACAGATTATTAGTTACTTTACTTGTTCTTGTCTTGCATTACTTGTTCTTGACTTGTTTTACAGGATCTTGACTTGTTTTACTATTTCCTGTGGTATCCTGTATTTCTTAGTGTGTTCTTGTGTTCTTGATTAATATAATTCATGTTTCATGTGTTATTATACTTGATGTTTCATGATGAGTAACTTTCTAAAAATAGCAGGTTTCTATTATAGTAACTTTTCAAAAATAGAATGTTCCCAAATTTAATAAGTTTGTGAAAATAGGAAATTCCATAAATAGTAATAAGCTTGTTAAATAAGATGGTAATATAAGCTAAAGCTTAATTATAAGTCATGATTAATTAAACGTTATTATATAGTAAAGTTTATTAATTAATAAATACTTTAGGTTAACATGATAATTATTAATTAATATTATAATACATGATTCAATAATAATTATTAATAAATAATACAACTTAACTTGTACTAATACTTTACTATAGCTTGGTATTGTATAGTTAAACTAAAGCATGATAATAATTTAATTAAACCATGGTTAACTTATAAATAAATACTTATGCTAAGTTATTTATTTAATACATGTAACATGTCATTGATCATGAATAATTATAAGGTATAGTTTAATTTAATTAAACTGACATGTGTCATGAATAATTATTTATAATAAATATATAGTCTAAGTTTATTTTTAATAAACCATGCTAATATCCATGCATAAGTAGCCATTCAGTTATAACTTAAGTTTAATTAATTTAGCCTAACGTGACATGATTAATTCAATATATTAATTAAACTAATAAAAGTAATATTGCATGATTAATTTAATACACAAATTAAATTAATTAAAATAACTTTGCAAATGTTAAACCAAACACCCCCTTTTTGTATTCCTTGAACCCGAGCCAAACGCACCTTAAAAGCCATTAAAACAAACACACATGCCCCCTTTGTGTTGCTGATGATCATAGCACCTGGCCAGCCAGGTTAGCCACTGACTTCGCGGCCATGTTGTTGCTTGGTCAGTGGTTCCCACCGGCTAACTAACCTTCCCATCGATCCACTCGGTGTTCCCCTTGATTACACTACGGATCCCACCCTGCGCAGTCAAGACCCACCGAGAGCCAAAGGCCCTCGGTTGCCACTGTCTGAACCAAACACCCCATTTTGGGGTTTGGGTGATGCGGGTGATCAAGCAAAACAACCACTGGCTGTTGGGTAAAACCCACCGAGAGCACCCTTTTTGGACAAGGGTTCTCGGTTCAATGGTTTTCGTGCCCAAACAAACAAAACCCGTTCAAAACCGGTCATCTACATGTTTAATCATACAACATCACGTGTTCATGCTATTAAATTAAATGGATTCGTGGCATAGTCATAATAATAATAAAAATAATTGAATTGTTACCGAATGATTACGATTCAAGGGTGATAAACACGAACATCAAACCCAAATCCAAGATCAAAACATTTCTCTTCTCTTATTTTTTTGTTTAGGCCGGCGGCCACTGTATACCCCATTTAGGGTTTTAAGTTGTTTTCTATATTTTACAAAATGAGTAGTGAAAAGCCAAAATTTTACTAGAAGACTTGTTTAGTGGGTCAGGCTCATGGGTTTTACTTGTTTTCTTGATGACAAACCGGACAAACAACCCCCTTTAACATACATTTTCGTTTTCGTGATTTAGAAATTCCCGTGTATTGTTATTCGAGAATTGGTTCGTGTTTACTGGTGACGTGATTTATTTATTATTTAACGTGAATACTTGTCGCATTCATTAAATATTCTTGAATGTGTGTCGTGATATAATTAATTAAACTTTTAATTAACTTGTTATTTCATGTAATTAATATGTTTTGGATTTTTCATGCAGGTTTTACAACTCTTCCCCTATAAAAGAATAATTCGTCCTCGAACTAGAGACATGATAATGCTGCGGGTTTTACAATTCTTCCCTTCTAAAAGTATCATTCGTCCTCGAATTAGAAATATGATGTTGCTAAAAGAACACGAATGTGACATGACTATAGAGAACATGGAACGTGACATGGCTAAAGAGGACATGGAATGTGACGTGGCTGGAAATATTTTACTTGGATCATAGGAAAGAATAAGGATAAGGATCCAGATAGACTCATCTGTTTCCCAAGTGGCTTCAAGCTCGGGATGGTTCCTCCAAAGGATCTTGACAAAGGGAAAGACCTTGGTCTTCATGACCCTGTCTGGATGATACTGAAACGTTTTGGGTTATTTAACTTAAGATGGATTTTCTTGAACCTGATCGAATGGATAAGATATAACGTGTAGGATACATGAAACGATACGCTATAATTCAGCATGAAAAGAACGACATTTATATCTCTGAGCAAAGATACTGAAGACATACTAGAACGTAATACGTGAACAATTGTAAACGTGATACGTGAGCAATTGTGAACGTGATTCGCAATCATATGGTGAACGTGGTGCATGGAATATATCGTGAACGTGATACGTGAACATATCGTGAACGTATGCTGACTGAGGAGGTGAAACGTGACGTGAAACGTCTGCCTTGGAATGGAAAGGTTGTGTTAAACTAGAGTCTGGTCTCCCTAACTTTCTGCAACCCTTTCCAGAACAAGACATGAAACGTGTATCGTGAGATGGAACACGAACTTGGACGTGAACTCTGTTATGAACGCAAACGTGAACGTAAATCGTGAGATGGAACAAAACATGAACAGAATAAAATCCTAACATTGGACATTAGATGTAACCTTGAAAGTAACGTAAACGTAAATATGAACATAAACGTGAAAGTGAACGTGAACATGAGCGTAAACGTGATCGTGAACATGAGTTTCTATCTAATATGATTGTTGATGGGTTACCGTGAAATCGTACGATCTCTTGCTGGACTTTCTACAGATCTGCTAACTGCGTAATCCTTTCGGATGAAAGAAAACGTGTAAGTTGGGTTAACTGGTTGACGACGACTTAAATAGTATCATGCTTCTTCTGAGTCTATGGTAATTGATACAAGACTTTTGCCCGTATAAAAAGATTTAAAGTTCGTATTCTCGGTATCTTAACGAATTGATCTAGGTCCTATGTGCGACTCAGTCGTTCTTTGGTGGAATAAAAAGGTTTGTCGTTGTTTTTAAATAAAATTGCAAAACAATTAAAGTAAATGTGCAATTAAAGTAAATCTAAGTCTAATTAAAATAAAGGTGCAAGTATTTAAAAAGCGTTACTAAAATTAAAAAGCACTAAAGAAAATGACGCAAACTTAAATCTAACTAAGGCAATCTTAAAACGCGACTAAAACTTAAACTAAGGCAAGACTAAAATTAAGCTAAGACAAATAATTTAAAAGTGCAATTAAATAAAAGGAGGGAAAAATAAAGATTGAAAATAAAAGACTGAAATTTTAAAAAAAGAAAGACTGAAGAAAAACTTACAGAACCCTTGATTCGGAAGTTCCAAACTTCCGAATGAAAAGCCTTGATTCGGAACTTTTAAGTTCCGAATGAACAAAAGATGTTGATCCGGAACTTTGTCCTTCGTCCGGAACTTTGTTCGGAAGATCTGGCTGATTCGGAACTTTGACTTTCGTTCGGAAGTTCGTCCGGAACTTTCGTTCGGAACTTCGTTCGGAAGTCTTTATTCGGAACTTTTGAGTTACGAATGAACACTCTTGATCCGGAAGTTTTAATGTTCCGGATGAACAATGCTTGAGTCGGAACTTTTAAGTTCCGAATGAAAGAACTTCTTCCCTTGATTCGGAAGTTCTAGACTTCCGGATGAAGCCACTGGTTCGGAACTTAGAAAGTTCCGAATGAACACTCCTTCCTTATCTTGATTCGGAAGATTTCCTGGGAATATCCGAAACAGCAACAAACTTTCCCGAAGAACAAGGGAATCAAAAATAAACACGATCTAACACAAATTCAACCAAAATCAACACAAAGATTTAATCAGACTATTAACGGAACAACAGTAAACATAATCAAACAATTTAAATCAACAAAACAAACAAATATAACCACAATAATCAAAAACCCATTTGGATCAAAATAAAAGCATGAACATAAACACATAAATCAAAGATTTAGAAAGGTAGATGAGAGATTAACAAGATAAAGTAAAGATTGACAAAGATTAAATGAAAACTTACTTGGAATTAAAATGGTAATTAAGGTGCAAAACATGTATTTAAAGTTGACAAGAAAAGTAAATGACAAGGTAATTAAAGGTGGAAGGACTAATTGTCACTATTAGCCAACAAAATGAAAAATTAACAATCCTAATCTATATATAGGGGAGGATTAGGAAGCTTCCTCCCCTCCTTCATTTCTTCATAATTGCATCATTAAGCCCTTAAGCATATAATCTTCATTAATTGCACCATTAGTCCTTTTTCCTTCTAATCTTCTTTAAAGTTGGACTCTAATGACTTGTGGCTCGGGATTTCTCTTGAACTCGTCTTTTAATTCTTCAACAAAATAGACTTGAGTTCCTCGGCTTTTGATAAACTTCCGTCTTTTGACTTTTTCTTCGATAAATCTTCAGAATTGGTCTTGTACTTCCGTTCTTTTTGCACTCTTGACTTCTTGACTTCGTCTTTCATCCTTTTCTTCTATAAAAGCCCGTAAATGCCCGTGAATGTCCGTGTTTCCTCCACTTTTCATCTTTTCATCCTAAATCACAACAAAAACACAAACCACGCATAATTCCGACATAAAAGACATAAATTACACGTTTTGGTCCGGTTATTATTGTAATTAAGTGGTAGAAAAGATGTGTGTTTTCACACATATCAAATCCCCTACACTTGACCATTGCAATGTCCTCATGCAATGCATTAGTTACAAAGCAAGTTTACATTTTTCATCATAATTAATCCACGTTGGCCTTTATTAAAAAGATAGAAAATTACAAAAATTCAAAGCAAAGAAATTAAAAAGCATACCTTGGGTTTTGGAAATGTCATGAATAATCGTCATCCTCAACTTTTCACTTTCTCCAAACCAAGCTTAAAAACGAGATCATTGTTATTATAAGTTAGTAGACTAACACAAACTCATGTGGGCCAATTATTCACTTAGACTCCCTTATTCCTATGGGTATCTCTTATATTTTATGGTTTGTCTTGAATGATCACAAGGATGCATTGTTTGACTTATTTCGATAGTTATTAAGTCTGAAAATAAAGTGAACGATTTAATCAATAGGTAGCTAAAGGACCAAATCTTTTAAAACTGCTTCTCGGGACCTCATAAAGTTCATATCTTGGCATAACTCGTTTCGCGATTTGAGACCTTTCTCGGACCGATATTTGGCAGCGACTTCATACTTCAAATCTTGAGAGACGTTCATGAAATAATGGTCTTCTCTTCATAATTGGAATTTCTTCACTTGAACTTTTTGAGAGATTCTTCATATATGGACCACGACTTCTTCATTTTTCTCCAATCTTTATTTAGGACTTTGATATACAACGATCCGCCTCCTTTTATGACTTGGATCGATTTATCCTCATACCTTGTTAGGGTCTTTTCGGATACACTTCTCCATGACTTTTGGGGAGGTTTTGCTTTTCGTCGTGTGTCTCGATCCTTCATACTGATTTTCGATAAATGATTCTTCACATCACTTTTGGATCTTTAGCAACAAAACATAGCCCTCATGCCTTGTTAGGGCCTTTTCGGACTCGCCAATCTTCGCATCCCGCTTCAATAAGTTATGCCTTGGCTATGAACTCTAATCCATACCGAGCAACTTTTAAACGATCTGGGGCTAGAAGCTAAGTAACTTTTCAAATCGTACAACCTTATTAATTAGCAGATAAATTTATTAGCATGCGATGGGAGAATAGGCTCATAATTAACTCACATAAATTCACGAAAGAATACCGAACTTATAATTGGCTCTATCATCTCTTGTTCTCCACAGTTTAAAATCTCAAGTAATGAGACTCGTGGATACTTAGCCTATTAAATCAAAGTTTTGGGGTTTTCGAGTCGCCTATAGGATCTTGCAAATTCTTAGACTTTTTCAAGTTTAGAAATCGCATTTTAAAGTTCCCTTGATAAACGACTCTCTAGGATCAATTATAGGAAGTTGCGAAAAGTTCTTGTTCTTAACCCGTGAGAGTTAAGACTTTCGCGTTTTATAGCTCCCTATATAAAAGCCTAGCAAAACTTGACTTAAACACGTTAAGGATACTAGCTAGAGTAACTTAGACAAGTAAACTTGGGTTGAGTCCAAAGATTCACAACGTTTGAAAATAAAAACCACTTATTCAAAAATTTATTCTAGCAAAGGAAGAAAATACCTATACAAAGATAAAAACTAATAGGCCAAAATAGATCAAAAATTTTGAAAAATGTCGAAAAATTGATTTTCCGGTTAAAATGAGGACAAATACAAGGAAAAGACCACTTAACTTCGATAGAAGTCCCCCCTACACTTAAGATAAACATTGTCCTTAATGTTTAAGCATGTGGGAGTAAACTCCCCTACACTTAGGACATTGTGCACGTTGTTTAAATCTCGCTAAGGAAAGGACAGCTAAAGAGATTCCTATTTTAATATTGAGAAAATATAAAATAGTGAATCGAAAAGAGTTTAGGATAGAACCGGGAAGAAGTAGAACACGGAATCACGGGTCGTCAAGAATCATCAAGAGTAGATCATTGAAGCTCGAATCCCTGATTAAGAAGTGAGGAGAGGAAATAGCAAACCAACGGGTCTCCCCTACACTTATGGTAAAGAAAGCGAAAAGATAGATGCATGGGTTGCCTCCCAAGAAGCGCTTGATTTTTGTTAACCGAGTCATTAGCCTGACTCGACCTTGAGCATCAACGGAAGAAGCATGAAACATATCCACCAGGATCAAAGACGTAGTTTTCATCGAGCAAATAACACAAGCTTAAGGCGAACAAGGCAAGCCAAAGAAGAGTAGGCAAGGTTCCCTTAAGCAGCGATGGAGCACGGTGGAAGCAAGGGTGAAGTGCAAGCATGTCTTCAAAATTTCCAAAGATTTTTCCTTTTATTTCATCAGGTGGATACTGAGATGGTTTGAAGACTTCAATACCGGGGTCGAACACCTTTTCCTTTAGGGGAAAATAGCACTCAGTCGCAGCCGAGTGTGAAGAAGATCCACAAAGAAGCACAACCTCGTCCTCAGAAGGGGGACAAAGAGGTGTCAAATCATATGTGCAACGGATATTGGTGTCGATCGGTTTCTTTTCCTTAGAAAGAATGTGCTTCAAATCCAAAGTAGGATCAAGACGATAATCTTCAAAGTCATAAGGAGGAGCATCACTCTCATGAGGGAAGTAAGTGTTGAGGAATTTAGAGAAGTCTTCCTCAAATGAGTAATCGTCCAAAGTAGGATCGAGTGATGGCGGAGGATCTTCATCATGTGAAGAATCGCTCGACAGAGTATCGGCCTCATCAAAATATCGAAAGTGGGCAGCTCGGGATACTCAGAAGTAAGGTCATCATAATCATCCGAATCTGAGCTAGAATCATCATCATCATAAGCATCAAAGACCGGTGGAGAATCATAAATGGGAGAAGCGTCCAAAGTGGAGCGAGAATCATCCACATCATCTTGAAAAAGTGGATTATCAGTGGAAGACTCGAATAGAGGATTGTCATAGACGGTAAAGTCATCGAGCACATTAATCATATTCACTGATTCTCGTCCATAGTATTTGCCTGTAAGCTTCCCTATTTTAAAAATTTGTGAATCATTCCCGACTCTTAAGATTAACTCACCTTCGGCAACATCCACTAAAGCACGTCCGGTTCTCAAGAATGGCCGACCAAGTATTAAAGGAATACGAGGGTCCATTTCATAATCAACTACGACAAAATCGACCGGGAAAGTAAATGCGCCAACTTTGATGAACACGTCTTCGGCTATACCAACGGGGTAAGCGAGAGTGCGATTTGCAAGTTCGAGAGTCATCTTCGTTGGAGTGAGGTCGGGTAATGATAGTGTTTTCCAAACACTCAAAGGCATAAGATTAATACTAGCCCCGAGATCAGCAAGGGCAGTAAATTCTTCAGTTTTGTTGAACACGCAAGGCAACACAAAACGACCGGGATCTCCTAGCTTTTCCGGAAGTTCTTTAAGAATAACTGCAGAGCAATTTTCATTTAAGCGTGTGTTGGCGAGTTCAATCAGCTTCTCCTTCTTGTTAAGCAATTCCTTAAATGCTTTAACAAATTTGGGCATGTGGACAAGTGCTTCAAGAAAACTAATGCTGAAGCCCATTTGAGAAATCATATTTATATATTTTGTCACTTGCGAGTCCTCCTTTGTTAGATCATTGGTCTTGCCTATGCGAGAAGGGTATGGGATTCTGGGTTTATAGGTGGAAGGTGAAGGTGTAGTCGGTAAAGGTTGGGATGTTGAAGGGTCTTTCCGAGATACATCGTCATGACGAGGCGGAGACGGTAATGGTGCACTAATACTAGTTGTAGGAGGAGTAGGGACACATGGTGGTGGAGGAAGTGTAGATGATGGGGGTGGGATTGGTGGTCCTACGATGGTGACTCCACTACGGGTAGTAATAGCACTCACATTTGCTCGCGGATTTGGGACGGTGTTTGAAGGTAGAGAACTTGAAGTAGAAGGTTGAGTGGCGGGCAAGAAACTAGCCAATAGATTCTTTAATTCAGTCGTTTGAGTGCTGAAGGAGGATTGAATATTATCACGAACCTCGGTTCTAATGTCATTACCTTGCTTCATGATATCTCCTTTCAAATTGATTATTTGGCTCTGTAGATTCTTGATTTGCTCACCTTGAGTTCTCATTGTGGCTTCAACATCGGTGTTTATGGGTGGGGTTTGTTGGGTGGGTGGTTGATAAGGATTAGAAGCTCTTGGTGGGATTTTGTTGCTTCTATTGTAGTTGTTGGCGGGGTTTTGGTTTTGAGGAGAAAAACCGGGTGAAAGGTAATTGTTGGACCGATAGCTCAGCAGATTTCTATCCCCTTGTTGTCTAGCTTGGTAATTTTCCGGTGAATAATTACCGTAAGCTGCATACACATTTTCCGGATTTCCTTGAGTTGAAGGACAATCGGTGTATGGGTGAGGACCGCCACATGTTTCACAAGGATTAGCAACCGCTTTAACTTGTTGTTGTTGTTGGTTTGAAGCGAGAAACGTAATACTTTTGCTCATTTCGGTCATCATGCGGGTGAGTTCGGTCATCTCAGGGTTTGCTGAGGTGGGAGAAACATTGACTCTCGGGTTGTTCCTAGAAGAAGCAGAGGAATCCCAGTTTTTGTGGTGAGTAGTCATGTTCTCAATTAACTCTCTACACTCCTCGGGTCTCCTTTTCATGAATGTGCCACCGGCGGCTGCATTGATCGTATCACGATCTCGAAAAGTCAAACCGTTGTAGAAAGTATCGATTAAGGTCACAGGGAGCATGTTGTGGTTTGGACATCTATCGATCAAGACATTATATCGCTCCCAAGCATCAAAGAGAGATTCATCAGGGTCTTGCATGAAACCGCTGATTTGATTGCGAAGGCTTGTGACCATGGATGGTGGAAAGTAGCGCGACAAAAAGCGTTGAGTCATGTCATCCCAAGTGTGAATAGAATTCTTCGGGAGACGATCAAACCATTTCTCGGCATGATGTAATAAGGTATGTGGAAAGAGTTGTAGGCGAAGTTCATCCATTGTGGCACCGGCCAACTTCATGCTTTGGGTGATTGTAATGAACTTGTCGAGGTGTTTGTTGGCATCATCATCAGGCAATCCACGAAATGGGTTTGTTTGTACTTGCTGAATCATGTGGTGATTCAACGAAAACTCAGGAGCGTTGATTTGCATCGGCGCAATCGGTACTCCTCGTCCAAACATTGTTGGTTGACAAAGTTCCTCCATGGTCCGAAGATCGGGCTGTGGAAGAGCATTGTTGTTATTATTAGGGTGCGGTGGATTATTGTTGTTTACACCTGACATAGCTAAATCTTCTTGAGGCTCGGGCTCTTGATAGTTAGAAGATCTAGTACGCATACACCTGAAAATGCAAAAGAAAAAGAAACCAAACACAAAGACAATATATATACACAATAAAGATCAAATCTTTTTGGATTTTTGAAATTTTTAATTTTTATGGGTTTTTATGGATTTTTAATTTTTATGATTTTTTGAATTTTTTATGCAAGAAAAGTAACGCTCACAAGTGAACGGATCCCAAAAAGCAACGCGTCTCTCACAGAAAACCGTTAATCTTTACGAAAAGAGCCGGCAGCGGCGCCATTTGATACAAGGCTTTTGCCCGTATAAAAAGATTTAAAGTTCGTATTCTCGGTATCTTAACGAGTTGATCTAGGTCCTATGTGCGACTCAGTCGTTCTTTGGTGGAATAAAAAGGTTTGTCGTTGTTTTTAAATAAAATTGCAAAACAATTAAAGTAAATGTGCAATTAAAGTAAATCTAAGTCTAATTAAAATAAAGGTGCAAGTATTTAAAAAGCGTTACTAAAATTAAAAAGCACTAAAGAAAATGACGCAAACTTAAATCTAACTAAGGCAATCTTAAAACGCGACTAAAACTTAAACTAAGGCAAGACTAAAATTAAGCTAAGACAAATAATTTTAAAGTGCAATTAAATAAAAGGCGGGAAAAATAAAGATTGAAAATAAAAGACTAAAATTTAAAAAAAAGAAAGACTGAAGAAAAACTTACAGAACCCTTGATTCGGAAGTTCAAAACTTCCGAATGAAAAGCCTTGATTCGGAACTTTTAAGTTCCGAATGAACAAAAGATGTTGATCCGGAACTTTGTCCTTCGTCCGGAACTTTGTTCGGAAGATCTGGCTGATTCGGAACTTTGACTTTCGTTCGGAAGTTCGTCCGGAACTTCGTTCGGAAGTCTTTATTCGGAACTTTTGAGTTCCGAATGAACACTCTTGATCCGGAAGTTTTAATGTTCCGGATGAACAATGCTTGAGTCGGAACTTTTAAGTTCCGAATGAAAGAACTTCTTCCCTTGATTCGGAAGTTTTAGACTTCCGGATGAAGCCACTGGTTCGGAACTTAGAAAGTTCCGAATGAACACTCCTTCCTTATCTTGATTCGGAAGATTTCCTGGGAATATCAGAAACAGCAACAAACTTTCCCGAAGAACAAGGGAATAAAAAATAAACACGATCTAACACAAATTCAACCAAAATCAACACAAAGATTTAATCAGACTATTAACGGAACAACAGTAAACATAATCAAACAATTTAAATCAACAAAACAAACAAATATAACCACAATAATCAAAAACCCATTTAGATCAAAATAAAAGCATGAACATAAACACATAAATCAAAGATTTAGAAAGGTAGATGAGAGATTAACAAGATAAAGTAAAGATTGACAAAGATTAAATGAAAACTTACTTGGAATTAAAATGGTAATTAAGGTGCAAAACATGTATTTAAAGTTGACAAGAAAAGTAAATGACAAGGTAATTAAAGGTGGAAGGACTAATTGTCACTATTAGCCAACAAAATGAAAAATTAACAATCTTAATCTATATATAGGGGAGGATTAGGAAGCTTCCTCCCCTCCTTTATTTCTTCATAATTGCATCATTAAGCCCTTAAGCATATAATCTTCATTAATTGCACCATTAGTCCTTTTTCCTTCTAATCTTCTTTAAACTTGGACTCTAATGACTTGTGGCTCGGGATTTCTCTTGAACTCATCTTTTAATTCTTCAACAAAATAGACTTGAGTTCCTCGGCTTTTGATAAACTTACGTCTTTTGACTTTTTCTTCGATAAATCTTCAGAATTGGTCTTGGACTTCTGTTCTTTTTGAACTCTTGACTTCTTGACTTCGTCTTTTATCCTTTTCTTCTATAAAAGCCCGTAAATGCCCGTGAATGTCCGTGTTTCCTCCACTTTTCACCTTTTCATCCTAAATCACAACAAAAACACAAACCACGCATAATTCCGACATAAAAGACATAAATTACACGTTTTGGTCCGGTTATTATTGTAATTAAGTGGTAGAAAAGATGTGTGTTTTCACACATATCAGTAATATGAGAACAACTCCATGGGAATCTTGTCTCATTTCTGTTCAGAAAAATTCTAATGGTTGTAATAACTCACTAGCATATCGGTGTTCTATCTTAAACCTGCTGGCCTGTCAGGCATTTAGATATGAACATAGCTGCATCAATGTGTTATACTGCTTCTACCAAAATCTTGCTTGGGATCATGGTACATCCTTGTGGAATCTGGATGAATAGTCATGGAAGAACTATGAGCCTCGGTAAATTAGACCTCTCCTAGAAAAGGATCTTATGGAATACATAAATTTAATGTAGGTTCTCTCCTTTACGCGTAAGCTAGTCATGGTAACGCTAATCGTGAGAACTGTCAACAATTTCTTCGGCAGTAACCAATTGAGTTTTAGAAAACTTCGTATTTCAGTCCCAGACGTCGGTCTTGACCATTTGGTGATGGATATCACCTTCGCAGTATTCATGAAATTTCTTTCTGCTGAAATGATGTGGCCCAGAAATGCCACCTTGTTGAACTGAAACTCACATCTGGAAAGCAGCATATACAATTTCTCATATCGGAGAATCTGCAGGACCGTGAGAAGATGATTCTCGTGTTCTTCTATAGAATTTGAGAAGATCAGGATGTTACCAATGAATGTACTGACGAACTTGTCTAGGAATTCATGGAAATTTTGATTCATTAATTCAATAATATAGCTGGAGCATTCGGGATCCCAAAAGCATAATCACAAATTCAGAGAGACCATAACGTATGCAAGAAGAAATCTTGGAAATGTCCTATACCTCCACTCACAACTGATGGCAGCATGATCGTGGATTGATCTTGGAAGAATGTTTATGATTTCGTAGCGGATCGAATAAATCTTCAATACGTGGAATGAATATCGTTTATGAGTGATGATCTTGTCCAATTTCGGTAGTCGATACATGATATCATGCTACCGTCCTTCTTCTTAACTGTTAGAATCGGTTCACTTCATGGTGATGCACTCGATTTTCATGAACTTCGTTCCAACAACTCTTGTAGCTACTCCTGCACTTAGTTAACTCAACGGAAGTCATGTGTTAAGGAGTCTTGGAAACAGGTTTTGTTTCGTGAAACAAGCTCGATGTTAACTTCGTCTCGTAGTTAGGAATGGATTTCTGGAAACCCTTCTGGAATACATCAGGAAACTCTGGAATAGTCGGCTGATCATGAATTTAAGGGACTTCAGAAGTCGCGTACTTGTAAAGCAGAAACAATTTGTACTGGTTTTTCAGGCCGGAAACATAATGAATGTATTCAGGAGTTAGTAAGACGGATCTTATCGTCAGCTAGAAGGAAGAACCTTTATACACGTGGGTGATAACGGAGTCTTTTTCTGGGCTGGGAGGTAGGTAATACATGATCTAAAATAAAGTTGAAATATGAATACGTGAAGTAACGTGGCAGATCTCATTGAATGTGTTTCGTCCGTATCTATACAGAACAAACACTGCGTGTCCAAACATGAACAATACTCTAGTGATGGTACCTGAGTTTTAATGGCCTGGTCTATAAGTGACACAATAGGATGGGTATACTCCTTGGAGGGTACCCTGTATTGTTGAGGGTCTTATTTAGAAGATATACATGAGTTATGAGTCTTGGCTGGTGCCTTGAGAAGATATTCGTATGACATGTGTCTTGACTGGTATCTTGACATGTATCTTCAGATATGAAACTGAAAAAAAATTAAAATCTTGGTCATAATATCATAATTGGTGGTTCGGTTAGATGTTGTCATGATAGCGGTCACTGTCGGCTTATCTGTTAGTTTCATGACGGTCATTATCATGACCGTGATTCATATAACTATTCTGTTGGGTGGCTGGTTGGGTATCGGTCCCACTCTTCTGACTGAAAGAACAGCTGGGTGACGTGTGGCATTAAACTGAGGAGGTAAAGGCATGGAATGGAATGGTAGCATCTGATGGGTGAAGTATATTCTTGTCTGGAATTTCAAAGCTAAATTCTTCGTCCTTGCTCTATAGAATTTTCATATTATGAACAACATCAACTCTTTGTGGCATCTCCGAGGTATGAGCAGCATCAAAATCTTGTAAAGTCCCCGAAGTATGAGCAACATCAGTATCTTGTAACATCTTCAAATTATGAGCAGCATTAGCATCTTGTAAAGTATTGGCAAGTGGAATACGTCTGAGATGATTGAGGATCGATTAACAATACACATGGAGTACGGTAAGTGGAATACTCATGGAATACAATACGTGGAGTACACATGAAATTCGGTACATGGAGCACACATGAAATTCGGTACATGGAGTACACATGAAATTCGGTTCATGGGGTACACATGAAAAACACATGAGATGATCGGTACTGGTGTCAACCATTTGTCATGATTAACTTAGGCAAAAGTTCAGGCGGTTCATAGACCAACTGAGGAGAACAACATGGTAGCCTGGTTATATACAGCATAGCCATAATTCTAGTTGTATAAAGAAGCACTAAAACATGATTAACCAAAATTCCAACGATGATTAGCATAGAGCTTAATTCCTGGAATCCAACAATGATTATCATGGAGCGTAATTGCTGGAATCCAACAAAGATTATCATGAGAGCATGATTAAAGAAGTCCACCACTGAAGAGCGTGAAGGAATGATTGACATGTAGGAGCATGAAACAATTTAACATGATGAAACATGAAAACATAATCAACATGAGGGAGCATGAATATATAACCAGCATGAAAACAAAATCAATTCGTGAAAAGCAGAAAACATAATCGACATGAAGAAACAGGAAATAAGCATATGAGATACATGGAATGATTATGAAGACATAGTCGACAAAATTTGACATAAGCAAGGGTGGACGCCTATGGGTCGGCCCACAAAATGAAATTTGAAAGAAAAGCACATGCGACTAAGTATGGCCAGTCCTGTACCAACCTTTTACTTAGTCAAAACTTAGAAAAAATGAATGGTAAAATGCATGAGAAACATGGAAGACAACAAACGCCAAAATTTAGGAAGTTCCTATTGACTACCCACTAGTCACATGTCAAGTTTAAGAGCTTACACCTCGAAACCTGGCTCTAATACCATAATTGTAACACCCCACTTTGATAAGTAGAACGTTACATGATAATTATGGCGTGTCATCAAAGCATGCGAGGTAATACGTAATAAAGACATACATGACCATAAAGGGAAAACCAGAATCAAACATCGGTCCCCAAACATAAGCCCAAAATATGCATACAGTAAAAGAAATGTAAAAGGAATAGAAGTACAAGGTAGCTCCCATCCTATGCACGTCCACTAAATGCTCAAGTATATTCTTGGGTACCTGCCGTATGAGTCATGGAAAGAAAATACGGCTGAGCAATACGCTCAGTGAACTGATATAATAACATGATAAGAATATCTGGAATATAAATGGAAGATCTGAAATACTAAGCAGAAACTGATAAAAGTACTGAAGCAAATAAGCTAATATGTAACGTGCAGCGAAAAACTGTGTATGTCCTAGAAAACCTAGTTTATAACTTATGAGACTGAACTGATAACTGGTACATCTGAAAACATGCATGTATTTTATTTTAAGTGCCAAGAGCTTATGTAGGTCATGTAATATAACAACGTGTACATGAATACATAGAGGGGTGATGATGTGTGGGAAAGTGTCGGTGTATTTTAATATAATACGTTATAGAGCAAATTTAGGAAATTACCTTTAGGAAAAGTAATAATCCAAAGATAAGCTAAAGACGGAATAATTAAACACGAGAGTGATCCCGGTTCGTTGTACACGAAGAAATTGTGAATTTGAGACTTTTGATTTGATTAGGACAACTGATTTGAATTTGTTTCGGTTTTTATATAAAATCCTACTATTTTAACCTAAAGTACATGAATCGTACCCCGAATTAAATCTATAAAACAAAATTTAAATATAAATTACTTAATTGAACTTTTTATTGTGACAAAATATTTAAACAAAATTATTGAAACAAAATTTATTTAAAGAAAATATTAAAATATTATTTTTATTTATATATATATATTTTTTTCTATAATTAATCTTACCAAATTCAAATAAACAAATTTATTTATAAAATTAATTGATATTTTTATTTATTCATATTTTTAAATTGTAACAAAAGTAAACCTTTATCAATTAAAAGAAATATTTACTCAAAACGTTAAATGTAAAAAATGTTTATACTAAAAGTGGACAGCTCAACTTTAAAAATGTATAATAAAAGCCAAATTCAGTAATCAAACAAAACAGCTTTCTAGCTCAAGTGGTTGTGGCGTTGGTTATTGAACCTTGAGGTCAAGGGTTCGAGTCCCATGGGGGATACTTCTTTGCAATTGATTTATTTTAGAGATACTAATAGTTATACATAGTCCCAAACACCCCAGATTTGAGGATGCTAGCCAATAAACAAACGGATATACACGAATCCGATAGACAGTGTCAAATTTCTAATAAAAAAATTACAAAGATACAGTATCAATATAACGCAAAGGATAAATCAAATTATAACAGGACAATCACAATTCCACTACAAAACTAACATTATAACAAACTAATCAATTAAACAGCTAGATAAGTACACAAGATACCAGCTAACAAAGATTAATGCTATATCTATTATGCCAAACACGAAATCCACTAAATAACTAACTCAAGTTTAGCAAGAGCAAATCAAAAAGATGAAAATACAGTAAACTAAATAACGCAGATTAATCCCATAGCAACTTTAAGAATGCAGAATCTAATTATTAGTTAAAAACAATACAGTCCACAAATTTGGGATTAGCAGTAAAATCATAATCCCAAAACCCATTATGAATCAATAGAACAAAACCAAGTGCAGCTACACAATACAAATCTCAGCAGCTCATCATTATACAATTATCCAAATGTTGACCCTCAATAACAGATTATTCAATTCCTCAGTTAATGATCAGAATAACACATTTATTCAAACTGATTTATATAACAGATTAGGACAACCTTAATTTTCTAAATCCTTAGATTAATACACATTCAAATCCTTAGTTAAATCAGACATACAAAATACCAAAGTTCGAAACATTTCTATCATGAAATATCAAGTACTCACAAAATTTATAGAAGTAACAGATCCATAACATATCTAAACAGAAACTTCAAAATCCAAAATCACAAAAAGCATAGTAGATTCATCAAAGAAACGTAAATCCATAAGATCAATAACCAATCAAACAGACTATCCCCAATCACTTAATTCAAGCAGATTAAACTAAAACTTGGAAAATTAAATGAGCTTAACCTGATTTATGAAGAAAATCCTATGGTGATGTAGGTGAGCGTTGAGCTCCCTATAAAACTTAAAACGACTCCAACTCGATCCAACCACCATGAATAAACATCATAAACACTCGAACCATCATACACCTCGAATCATGAACATAATTCGAACCAACAGTAATATTAATCTAACTAGTGGGGTTAGACTTTATTCCCAATCTCACTCGATTATTCAAAGTAAGCTATAATTAAAGCTTAATGAACAATCACTTGTATAATTTCAGTTTATAGATGAATTTTAAAAATAAACACAAGACAAACAGTTTAAACAGAAAGATTAATTTTATTACTTCAAGAATACCATTACAATACTTAAAAGGAAAATTACATCTAAAATAAAATTGGCATTATAACAATATAGAAAGAAAGGGATACTTTTACAATAGAAATCAGGGGTTTATACAGGCGAACCATGGGGTAGGTTTGCTGATGAAGAGTGGTTTTTGGCCATTCGGTCATCTCTTCTTCCTTCTCTTTCCACTTTGTTATCATCCAATGGCTGAAAGTTTCCTTTGATCACTCGGATCGCCAGGCTGGCATTTTTTTTGTGCTAGTTGCGCTTCTTTGGAGGTTAAGTGGCAGGCTATGATTGGATCAATGATTGGTGGTAGTAAAATCCACCAATCAGAGATGGGGGAGTGACGAAAATATGTGCCACGTAGACCTTTGGTGTCAGCACTTCTTCATCCCTATATTCTTGGGGATTTATTAAGGCGCGTGAGATTCAATTTCTCATTAATTGAGAACCCCCAAATTCATCTAGGGTTCTTGGCTGCTTGTTTATCCCAAATTTCTTTTCTCACAGTCGCAACTTCTTTTTCTTTCTTTTCTTTTGTTTTGACTGCTTTATTTGACCAAGGGGAAGAGTATATAATACTTTTCCTCCACTGTTACTTTGTTTTTGTCACTTGGGATTTTGAGACCCAAGATAAATACTCCCATTCATGTCATTTAGTTACATGGGCCTGGATTGGTTTTTATTCATAACATAACTTAAATAACCCATAAATGGGCTTTTCAAGCCCATTAAGCAAATATGGGTCCCACTTGGCCCATTTAACTTGATAACTTGAATCCTTGAATAAACGACTTGTCATTTGGCTTTTGATAAAATCTTCAAATCCCGTGTCGGCTTTTCTGGTTTCCGTGATCTTGGTACCTACTGTAAGATATCGTAAATCTATGCTTAATCTAGAGAGAGAAAGAGATAGAAAGATGGTAAGAACACATACACTTTTAGAGAGAGAAATTGAAAGAAAACACCTTTTCACTATGTGTAAATTATGTGAACCAACCACCCTCTCCAACTAAGGAGAGGGTTTATATACCCAAGCCTATGAGATGGGCTTAGGCTTACATTGGGTCGCCGGCCTACACAAGTTGTAGGCTTGGCTTGGCCTTGTTTGTTTACTATTACGATAACTAAACTACGAGCTACTTCTTAGACTATTGTTGGAGTGACCGGTCATTTCTAATACGTAAAACGTATTTCCAACAATCTCCCCCTAAGGGAGGTCACTCTAAACAAGGGCATTTCCCGAGTTACAATAATAGAATAAACCTAGCAAGCTATTCTTGTTCTTGAGCTCGTAGTCTTCGTCTTTCTTTCTTTTTCTTTTCAGGTGAACATGATGATGTGATCTTTGATATCAGTTTTGAGCATTAATCTCTTGCCTTGATCTCGTGCATCCATCCCTTGTGATATTCTCCTCTTCGTGACTTCACGTCCCACATACTTTTACCTTTGTAATTCTTGAAAGCTTCGGAGTTTGATACAGCGGAAGACTTGACTTTTAGGCTTTCTAGAATTAGATGAAGTATTAAGTGCATAAAGTATTAAGTGCATAAAGTATAAGCATGCGGGGACGAATTCTTCTCGGATTCCGCAACGCCACCGTCTTCAAATGCCGCAACATAAGTAGAAACGAACCCAAAATGGCTTTGAACATTTCATTCTAATTCGTTAACATTTTACCTCCGGTCGGTGAAGACCGTTGGACGATAGTAAATATCGTACTTGTGGCAGGTAGATTTAATTAAAAATCTCCTTGACAAGATTTCGCGGGTAAACCCGTTTTCTTTACTCGACCGTCAAAAGCTGACTGCAAACATAAAGAGTGAATCATTTCGATAAATTTATCCGCATGATTAAAGTCGTCAATTCCGATTCCTGGAACGAGTTTGATTCATTAAAGAATCGCACCATCGTTGCTTTCCAGTTGTCACGAGCTTGATTCAAATTCAATCTTGCAAGTTACCAACCAAGTGTTGTTTGAGGTTAACACTAGAAGGATTTTCACTCATCACTGTAAATACTAAAAATTATTACTCTGAATGTTCTGGCAAGATCACTAAGATATTGCGTAGAGGCCTGGAACGTGATTAAATTCAATTAAGAATTAAACAACTGTTGCTTTCCAGTTATCACAAGTTTGATTTATAGAGAATCTCACAAGTCACCTACCATGAGCTTTTTAATGTTCGCTCAAGAAGGATTTCAATCTTCATTGTGAAGACTTGCGTATTACTCGGATGTTTTGGCAAGATCGTGAAGATTTTGCGTAGGACTCTTAATATCTTTCTTACTTTTCACAGTGTGTGAAGAAGCAAGGAAATATGGAAGTGTGTCCTAATGAGATATTTGATGATCTCAAATGGCTCTAGACTCGATCGTGCACTTTGGATTTTAGTGATCGGAGGCTGGATAGGAGTGCCACCTTTTCAATATCAATATATCCGGAGTGAATAAATTGATAGATAATGCGTTGTCTCCGTGTGAATAAAACAAATACCTCTTGAGAGATATCTGAGTTAGCTGGGATGGGTTGTGCATTGCATCACTAGGTCCATGATGTCTTATCTTCAATATCGAACATCATTAAAATGATCTCAATAGCATATGTGTTGACCCGGATTCTGCCTAAGGTTGTAAGGAGGGATTATTTCTTTACACCCTTTATCTTTACAATTCTTTTTCATTCTTCAACCCCTTCAATGCTTACCAATACGTCATAACTAGCACCTTGTTGTGATTGTTCCAGTGCTAACTTAAGTACTTAGTCGGCATTCAGCTACATTCATAATCTTTCTCCATCTTTCCTAAGGACTACTATTTCTAGCTATGGGATGTCCTTGGGAAGATTCCTCTGGTTCTAGAGGAATCATTGGACTTTAACCTATCCTACCATCCTTATGTCACCAAAATCTTCACCGTCATGAAATAAATGTGTTTAGGGTAAGTATATGTCACCATGAAATCCATTTTAGATGTGCAAATCTGTTTTTGCTCCCCCTTAACATATGCCACGATATCCGAAAACATTTCGCACATGTCGGGATGAGCCATCACGTTAAGTCAAACAAGTTTTAAATAATCATGTCCCATATTAAATCACATTTTCTCCCCCATATTAAAAATATTAACCCAATCGATGTTTTTAATATCAATTGATTTAATAATATTTTAAGAAAGTTTTTGGGAAGAAAAATGCAAGTCCATTTTATCTTAATGATACCAATGTGTGAGATATGATACCTATTTGTAAAATAATCACATATTCACCATATTAGAATGAATTGACAAGGTTGGACCTGATTGATGAGAACATAATATGATAAGAGCACATTCGGCAAATATTGGTCGCCTCGTCACGTCTGAAGTCATCTCTTGACACCACATGTACGATTGGTATTTTTGTCTTGACACCAATCAGTGAACTTGGCACCTTCGGCATTAAAGATTCTGAATGCTTGACAATTGCTCCCCCTCAATTGTTGACCTGTGTTCTATCGAAAGAGTTGTACTCTTCGTTTGAGTAGTCGCATCATCGAGTATGTAGATACCAATTGTAGATTGCTATGGTTGTAGAGATTATAACTTCATAAAAACAAGATTTCTCTAAACAAATGCACTGATGCGTACATAGATTTGTGTTAGACCAAGTTATAAATTACTTGATCCCTTACAAGGTTTTAAAGTAAACCTTGCCCGATACAATTAATTCTCGTTGAGAGCCAAAGCTTTCATAAGAAATACTTGACTTAAATATGAAAAACGGGTCGCAGTCAGAAAATAACTACAAGCCATATAGGCATGTTTTATGAAATATTTACAACTTTTGTACGAACTCTATTTATGGCGCCGTGTCAATATTAATCGACATTTCTAAGGCCGTAAATATTATCGTACCGAAATACATGCCTTTGAAAAATAAAGTAAAAATATTTTTGGATTTTTCTAAATTTTTAAATTTTTATGGTTTATATATGGTTTTATATTTTTGTATTTTGCTTTTGTGGATAAAAATATAAACAATATATACAGATGATCACCAAGGATACGGAGAATAGTTTACCACCACTATTCTTTCGCTTCATCTGCCAATTCCTTTAGATCGGGCGAGAATGTTCTCAAACCTAGCTTGTCGGCCAAAAATTCCATTCGAGCGTGATCTAAAGCCTTTGTGAAAATATCCGCCCATTGATACTCAGATCAGACAAATTAAAGCTTGATCACTCCATTTTCCACTTACTCCTTGATGAAGTGGTAGCGAATGTTAATATGCTTCGACCGGGAGAATTGAACCTTGTTGCAGCATAAGGCAATTGCACTTTTGTTGTCACAGTACATCAGCATTTTGTTGAAACCTAGACCATAGTCAGTTAATTGCGATCTCTGTTGGGTCAAAAAGTTGATGTGGCAGAAACTCAAAAACGAAGAAAACATGAAGGCATTTGTCTAAGCATTGACAAGTGTAATCCAAGCATTGTCAAGAGTAATTCAAGCATTGATAGAAGTCAACAACCAAGCATTGTCAAGTGTAATCCAAGCATTGACAGAAGTCAACGTTGACAAGTGTTGTTGGAAGCTTCTATTTAGATAAGTATGCAGAATATTATTCTGTATTAGTTATTTAATTAGAAGATTTACATGTTTATTCATAGTTATCTCTTGTAAACCCTAATCCTTACACTATAAAAGGAACCAAAGGTATTAGGTTTATTCATAACTTTCATATACAATGTAAACCTAAAGCGTATGTCGACTAGGTGTGGGATTCAATGTATACACACCTAGTGATTGTTTGTTATTAATATAATGAACAATCCATTAGAGTAATTCATGTGTTTTGTGCCCAAACACCTTGTTACATAGTTATTGTTCATTTCCGCTTTGATTGTATAATCATATGAATAATGGTTATGCCTAGTAGCTAAAAGATTCAAGGAAACCAAGGTTTCCACAGTCAAAGCAGAATTAGAACACGACACATTAACAAGGTGTTTAGGCACAAAACACATGAATTACTTTAAAGGATTGCTCATTATATTGATAATAAACAATCACTAGGTGTGTGTACATTGAATCCCACACCTAGTTGACACACGCTTTAGGTTTACATTGTGAATGAATAATATCAATAATATGAATAAAACCTAATACCCTTGGTTCCTTTTATAGTGTAAGGAATAGGGTTTACAAGAGATAATTATGAATAAACATTGTTGGAAATACGTTTTTAGGTATTTAGAAAGGATCGGTCACTCCAATGATATTGGGTTCGTGATCCAATATAGCCCATATAGCCCACATGTAGGGTGGGCTATATAAACCCCCTCCTAGCATGTTAGGAGGGGTTGCTCACTTTGTAATTTACACATTTTCATTAATCTACCTTTACTTTCTCTCTCTACACCTCCTCCTTCTCTCCTTTCTCTCCATAGTTCTTTCTTCTCCATTTCCATTCAATAGATAATTCATAGATTGCTTAATCCTAAGAAACTATGGACCTACAATTGGTATCAGAGCCATGGTTGAATCTTAAGGTTTGCATATTTTTTTTATCTATTGATTTGGTGGTTAAATTCTTTTAAAAAGTGACAATCTGGTTTTGGGTGTTACATGTTCAATCTTGGTCTCAATATGTTTTTTTTTATTTATCAAGTTTTGGTGTTACTAATTTATATCAATTTTTTTCACATCAATTGATATATTTGTCATCATCTACTGATTTTCTATCAAATTTTTTAACCAGTCAGTTTTATTTTTAAATCATCCGTTTTTTATAATTTTTTATTATCCAATCACAATTTTTTTATCTATTTTTTTTGTTATCCAATCAGTTTTTCGTTATCTGGGTTTCTTTCAACCTCTTTGTCCCGTCAAACCTGTCAACTTTTTGTATTTTTAATTTTGTATCATCAGTATCAGTATTTTCAGAAAAGGGTTATTTTTTCCGAAGTTTTTTCTGAATATCAATTTTTCCGGAGATTTATCTGAAAAGATCATTTTTCCGAAGAAACTACTGAAAAACAACTTTTTCCGAAGAAATTTCTGAAAACCCTCTTATTCCGAAGATTTATCCGAAGATTTCTAAGAAAAATCACTTATTCCTAAGATTCACATTTTTTTCTGAAAACCCAATTATTCGGAAGATTTATCCGAAGATTTCTCTGAAAAAATCAAGTTTTCCGAAAAAGCATATGAATTCATACAACACCCTTGACACTGAACCATTTCGACTCTCGACCCAAAATCAGACTCGAATCCATACAACACCCTTGACACTAAGCCATTCTCACCCAACAGCCTAAAACCTCGACTCCAATACACCCTCGAACAAACCCACACCCCATACTCAACTCAACACCCGACACTCACTCTTCTCTTGATCCAAAACAAACCCATCAGACTCTCAATTTTTAAACCGACTCTTGACCCATGACTCAAAACCAAACACACCCAAACTGATAACTTTTGGCAATTAAAACATATTTGACTCATACTCACCCATCAACAGACTCGACCACACTCAAGATTCGACAACACTCTTATCAACAAAACTTAGACCATAACGAAAATCGAAAAAACAAACCTACCCGAGACCTTGTTTTACAAGATCTAGAAGCGAATCTCTTTGGTTGTTCTCCACTCGTGGGATTGGTTTATCATCCGATTGATTGTGTGTGATTCAAATGTGATGCAGTTATGAGATGGGTGATGTAGATATTTAAGATTGATTCATAGTTTTGATCTGATTTTTGGCGGCGTGGGTTTGTAATCAGAAAAAGAAGACGGATGAGTAAATCTTCTAATTAAATAACTAATACAGAATAATATTGTGCATACTTATCTAAATAGAAGCTTCCAACAACACTTGTCAATGTTGACTTCTGTCAATGCTTGAATTACTCTTGACAATGCTTGGATTACACTTGTCAATGCTTAGACAAATGCCTTCGGGTTTTCTTCGTTTTTGAGTTTCTGCCACATCAACTTTTTGACCCAACAATCTTCCCCTAGTTGATGTCGGCAAAACTCTTTGTGTATCTCTTGTAAGTAGTACATCATCTTTAAATTGCTTCCCCTCAATTGTAGCATGTATGTCTTCCCCTTTTTGTCACATCAACAGGGAAGTAAACAATGTACGCAATCTTGAAGATTCTCCAAATGTAGGCTCCGTGTATTGATTTTGAAGAAAAACAAATATAATATTCTTGATGTAGAAGTAGAATAACCCAAACCTATGTTCCATATCTTGTACGATGTGATGAAGTGTGTTGCAGATACAAAAATCCTCAATCTCATCTTCCATGTTACCAATATCCTCTTTAGACTCTTTTCCATCAACATCTGAATGAACCTCTCCATTTATGTTTGAAGGTTTACCTTGTTCAAAATTATTAGAAGAGAAAATATGGTCAAAAGAGCTGTGAACGCCTGGACCAAGGTTGTCAGCGTTTGAGCCATCAACGCCTGAATTTGTCTTATCAGCGCCAGTATTTCCTTTGTCAGCATCTAAAAGATCATGCATGTTGTCAACTGGTGATACTTGGGGACCACCCGTAACACCCAATTTTGATAATGGAAATGTCACATGATATTATGGCGTGTCATCAAAGCATACAAGAAAAAATGTCTAAACATTACATGACCAGTGTCCATACTGAAAGGAAGGGAATCTGTACCTTATGTCCAGTGAACGACGAAGATGAACTGAGAGGAATCCTACTTCCGTATCACTAGTGCTACATAAATACATCCATGAATAAGTATCTGCTTACTAAATACGTAGCTGGTTTTATGTCATGTCTTAGCTTATTTTATATGTTCTTACCATGTTTTACTGTTTAAAGCCTTAAACTGTGTTTATCTTATATTCTGTCTAATCTGATTAAGTATTTCTGGTATTTCTGGTATTTCATGTATTATTATACTTACTGTGTAATAATAAGTAACTTTCCAAAAATAGTAGGTTTCCTAAAATAGAAATTTCCAAAAATAGAAAGTTTCCAAAAATAGAAAGTTACCAAAAATAGAAAGTTTCCAAAAATAGAAAGTTTCCAAAAATAGAAAGTTTCCAAAAATAGAAAGTTTCCAACAATAGAAATTTCCCAAAAATAGAATTACTGCTTAAAATAGATAAGTTTCCATAAATAGATTAGCTGCCTTATTTAAATAAGTTTCCATAAATAGATTAGCTGCCTGAAATAAATAAGTTTCTAAAAATAGAACGTTTCCATAAATAGATTAGCTGCCTTATTTAAAAAAGTTTCTAAAAATAGAAGTTTCCATAATTAGAAATAAGCTGGTTAAATAAGCTAAGTATATAAGCCTAAGTGTTTTCATGATTATTTCCTAAGTCATATGATATAATGTATAGTTCATTAATTATTTCATGTAATTAAAATAAACTATAGGTTAAAAATATTTAATTAAAGTATAACATGTTTTTAATTAAAGTTAAATACTTAGGTTAAAACATGTATTATTATTTAAATAATATAACCTAAGTCATGTTAATTAATTAATTATAACCATGGTTTTTAAATAATTAATTAATTTATAAGTCTAAAATATAAAAATACTTAGGTTAATAATTTCATGATTATTAATAATTAAAATAACCTAAGTCATGTTATTAAATTAATCATGTCATGTTATTAATTTAATTTTAACATAAGATCATAAAAATAAAAAAACTAAACATACACCATGAACCGGATCTTGACTAAGAACCATGAACCGGACATGAAATCGACACCATACCCCGAACCAAATCGGGGTACCCCTTGTCTTGATGCTGCCGTGGGACCCACACCAACCAACCGGACCATATGGTCTCGTTGGTGGTCAAGTGGCCAAACCGAGACCCTCTCGGGTTCGGTGTAGGCTGCGGCCAAGAACAAAACACCCCTAAACATCCCTTTTGATTTTATTCCAACCCAAATTCATGTTAGATCTATGATTTAATTAGGTTTTATAAAAAAACATAACATGTTCTTAATTAATTAAAAGATTAAATCAAAAGAAAAAGGTTTAAACGAATTACCGAATGCGTGGATCTAAAGAACGATGAACAAACACGAACACCAACAACAATTCCAAGATCAAAGATCAACAAACACCCCTTTGGTGTTGTTTGAGGGTGGCGGCCAAAAGAGAAAAAGAAGGAGGAGGAGGATTTTAGGTTTCTGTAAATTCTTCTCTAAAGTTAAATGAGTAGTGTTACTTTCCTTAACCCCCTTTTAGTGAAAATTGAAATGGGCTTGGCCCATTTCTTCCTTGTAGCCGCGGGTAGGGGCCCCACTTGGGGTACGCGTACCTTTTTCGTGTCTCGATGTTTAGTTATTCGTTCGTGATTATTTGTGTTCGCGTTTAATGTGTTCTCGTTAAGTAATTATCGTGACCTAATATATTTAATTACGCTCATAATAAATATATATATACGTAATTAATAATAGTTCGTGATTTAGTTACGTTCATGATTTCATGATCGCATGTTCGTGATTAATTATTGTCAAATAATTATTACGTGTTCGTGCGTAGTAAATACTTATCGTGTTCTAACACGTACGTAATACGTAAAATCCTAACATGTAATCGTAATCATGCTATAATAGGAAAGTTTTAATCTAGTACGTACGATCTTAAGGGTACTATTCATGGTAAAACCATGCGGGTTTTACACCACCTTTTTCCTTTCCAGCATCAACAAATGCATCTGTCCATATGGGAATGGTAACATACTCAAGTAAGGGTGCTGATTTGTCTGCTTGTGATCCAACCTCTTCATCAACCTGTTTACCTGAAACATCAACAACTGGTTCTTCCACAACATTGGAAGTTACCTTCACAATGTTGGGATTAATAACACGCATACAATTCAAAGTCCTTGATAGAGGTTTCAAGTCAAATAACCAATTTGGACCACTTTCAGGATCACTAGGTTTACTTTCTAAAAACCTAACATGTACTTTTTCAAGTATACGTTTTTCTTTCTTAAGGTAAACTCTATATCCTCTACTCTGCACAGAATAACCCATGAAGTAGCCTTCATCACCTTTAGCACTAAATTTACCTAAGGCATCACTAGTATCCAACACCACTACATGACATCCAAAAGGTTTAAGAAAACCAGTATTAGGTTTCCTTCCCCAA
The DNA here is from genome assembly GCA_025667525.1 of Glebionis coronaria. Taxonomy (NCBI): domain Eukaryota; kingdom Viridiplantae; phylum Streptophyta; class Magnoliopsida; order Asterales; family Asteraceae; genus Glebionis; species Glebionis coronaria. Next base: position 450,714,021 of record CM046881.1, read on the forward strand.
AGTAACTCATAAGGTGTTTTGTTATGAATCTTGTTGACTAATGCCCTATTCTGAACATAACAAGCTGTATTCACAGCCTTAGCCCAAAAAGCAATGGGAAAGTGAGCATCAGCTAACATAGTCCTGGCTACTTCTATGAGGGTTCTATTCTTTCTCTCAGCTACCCCATTTTGCTGTGGGGTTCTAGCTACACTAAACTGTCTAGTAATCCCTTTCTTGGCACAAAAATCATCTAACAACTTATTTCTAAACTCACCACCATTGTCACTTCTAAGAATCTTAACCTCATTAACAGACTTCTTTTCTATTTGGGTAATAAAGTTAATCAAGGTATCAGCAGTGTCACTTTTCAAGGCTAAAAAGAAAGTCCAAGTAAATCTAGAAAAATCATCAGTGATGACAAAACAGTAAGATTTACCATTTAAGCTTTCTATATTAGTTGGACCAAATAAGTCCATATGTAGCAAGTGAAGTGGTTTAGAACTAGAGTGCACCTGTTTAAACTTAAATGAGACCTTTTGTTGTTTGCCTTTAAGGCATGCAACACAAGAGTGGTCATTGTGGAAAGCCTTTTCAGGCAAACCATCAACCAAACCATGTCTCACAAGTCTGTTTATATTTTTAAAATTAATGTGCCCTAATCTCCTGTGCCAAAGATTACTCTCATCAACTGAAGCCTTAGCATATAGACATGACAAATTATTATTCATCCTAATTCCATTAAGATTCACATTATAAATGTCCTTATGCCTAGGTGTTCTATAATCAATGAATTTCTCATCTAGTATTTTAAAATCTTTGCTCAACACCAAGCATTCAATATCAGTAAAAAGAACCTTATTTTTGTTATCACAAACTTCTGATACACTAAACAGATTATAGTCAAGTATAGTCAAGTGTTTTTACCAGAAACACGTTTTCAAAACGAAAATTGTTGGTGAGAAGAGTTCCTTTGCCTGTGATAGTTCCATATCCGCCTCCAAAGTAAACTTTGTCACCATCCTTAATGGGAGTGAAGTTTGTGAGATAATCTTCCTTCCCAGTCATGTGTCTAGAGCATCCACTATCCCAATAGCCATAATCATTAACCTGCTTTTCAATGCCCTGCACATAAAGAAAACAAATTAGTTTTCTTTGGGAACCCAAGCCTGAGCAGACTTGGATTCATTTGGTTATTCAACAAGAACAGACTTAGTCCTTATGACAACCCCTTGTTCATCCCTTTTTGGATTAAAAACCCAGTTAACCCCAATTGGTTTTGTTATGACCTTTGAAATATAATGAAATATGTTACAGGTCATAGAAATCCCATCTGAATTAGGGTTTTGATCTTGCTTAGGTCTCCATGTCAAGCTAGAAGAAGCTTTAGACCCCTTTCCCTTTGGTTGCAAATATTTTCCAGTATTAGGTCTGGCAACATTTCTGTCAGCGTTTGATTTGGTTTTGTCAACGCTACAATTACCCTTATCAGCGTGAACCTAGGGTATGCTACAAGAACCCATTGTCTATTAGACCATGTATTGGTCTTCTGAAAAGATCTTTGTCCATAAGTATTAGACCCTTTAGTAAAGAATGGGGTTGGCCTAACAACTTGTGAACTTTGCTGGACAAAAGATTTGGGTTTGACAGTGTTTGACTTTTTGTCAGCGTTGACCTTTGAAGCATTGACACACTTATAGGCTAAATGTGAAAAACTTCCACAAGTATAACAGGCTTTTCTAGACATAACTCTAGGTCTAGAAGAAAAGAAACCTGTTCCATTATCACTAATTTGGCTTTTTGGTGACCTAGGTTTTCTATACATTTCTGCATATTTAATACTAGGTTTTCCATCAACGCTTAAGCCAAGGTCAACAGTCTTGCCAGTGGTTGGGTTTGTCACTTTGATGGGTGTAGACTCATTTGGTCTATCACTAAGCATGCCACCCTTAACAAACAAGGTAGGGTTGGCTTTCTTCCATTGGTCCAAATCAGTCAACTTCTGCCTGTATTCCTCTACTGGGGTAAGAACTCTTGGTGGAGGAATAAATTCCTCTTCTTGGAGTTCTGGTAAACCAATCCAAGACAAGTCCTTTCTTTGGACACCATAGAAGTTCCCAGCAGGTGGTGGAACACCAGCATACTCTTTCATCCCAATCCCAGTCATATCCCTAGAATCCTTTTGTTCACTAACACATTTTTCTAGGGTTTGTGAGGCTTTATCAAATCTCTGAATTTTAAGGTCTACATTATCCTTATTTTTGATAGCCTCATCTAACTTAGCCTGTAAATCAGCATTGACTCTCTCTATGATGTTTCTAATATCAATACTATCATTTAAATCATGTTTTAAAATATTGATTTGATCTTTTAGGTCAAGCTCCATTTTCTTATACTCAGCTATAGTCTTTTCAGTTTGAGTAAGAGCAAGTTGATAGTTAGACAACTTGCATCTTTCATTAACCACATCGGTTGACAATTTTAAAACTTCTTTGTTAAGTCTTTCAGTATTTAGACGACAACCCTTACTACAAAATGCATCATCATATACCTCATTGTCTGATGAAGATGAGGAGTGTGCCATGAGAGCATAGTGAACATGCTCTTCTTCTTCCTTTTCTGCAACCAAAGCTTTGTTCTCTTCCTCATCCTTATCCAAGTAGCTCCAATCCCATCCAACACCATCAATTTCTTGCATTGCAACCATGGCTTTGGAATCCTGAGCCTTAATGATTTAGCTTGAGGGTGATAGGTGTGAAAACACCCATCCTTTTACCACTTAATTATAATAATAACCAATCCAAAACGTGTATTTTATGTCGTAGATTTCGGAATTATGCGTGGTTTGTGTTTTTGTTGTGATTTAGGACCAAAAGATGAAAAAGGAAGAAAACACGGGGTTTCACGGGCTTTTATCGAAGAAAACGAGAAAAGACGAAGTCAAAAGATCAAGAGTGCAAAAAGAACGGAAGTCCAAGGCCTATTCTGAAGATTTATCGAAGAAAAAGTCTAAAGACGGAAGTTTAATTAAGTCGAAGAACCAAGTCTAATTAAAGAAGAAAATTATAAGACGAGTTCAAATTATATCGACCAATCCCGAGACGATGTCGAGAAAGACAAAGAATTTAAATCGAGTCGAGACAAGAAGAAAGAAGGAAGAAAGCACCAACATTTTACTCCTCCTATAAATACCCTCCTAATGTGTCATTAGGAGGGGGTTAGTTAGTTTAGATTAGGAGTAGTGTAGATTTACTTTCTCTCTAGTTTTCATTTTATCTCTCTAGCTTTTATTTCATATTTTAATATTTTTCATTAATCTTGTATTAGATGTTAATCTTTATCTTAATCAAGCTTTTCAATTAATCATTCTCATTCTTCATTTCTTTATTATTAATCTTGTGTTGATTTAGATGATCATGTAGTTGCTTAATCTTGATGTTTATTGATTTATTGATGCTTTTGATTGATTGTGCTTATTGGTTTTTATGTCTTTGATTTTTATAGCTTACTGTGTTTGATGCTTATTGTTTGATTTTGCTTATTTTTAATTAAGTGTTTTTATTAGTTTATTTTATTAAAAGTTGATTTTTAATTTTTAGTTTATTAGTGTTTTTCAAGTTTTTAATTTGTGGTTTAATTAGTTTTTCTTAAAAGTGTTTTAGATTAAGTTTTAGTTAATTGCTTATTTGATTTGTGCTTATTTTTAGCTTATTTCGTGAATTTTTATTGTTACTGTATCTGTCTATCATATCTTCGCAAAAGGGTTTTAACATTCCGAAGATTTCCTTTTTTCTGAATTTAGTTTTCTTTGAATTACTTGTTTTTCTGAAATTAGTCATTTCTCTGAGACTACCATTATTCCGAAATTCATATTTTTTGGGAAAAACTCATTTTTTTGGAAAAACTCATTTTTTGGGGAAAAACTCATTTTTTGGGAAAAACTCATTTTTTAGGAAAAACTCAGTTTTTCCCAAAAAACAAGTTTTTCCGAAAAATCAATTATTGCGAAGAAATGCAACTTCCGAAGATTACCGTATCTATTGCGAAGAAGCTGTTATTCCGAAATAATTAAGTTGTGTGCTTGCCTGGTTCCATCGTTTGGCGCCAAATTGAGCAGCTAGGCTGGCTGCTTCCAGCTGCTTGCCTGCTAGCTTGTTTATTATTGAGTATTGTTCCGTAATTGTTTAGTTTTATCTGAAATTTGTTCCAATTTTAATTTTGAAAGTTACGTATTTTTAGTTGAATTTTTCGTCTATTTTTAAAATTAATATTTTTCGTAAAGTTCAAGTTTTATCTTTTATTTAGTACCCGCTTTAGGTGTTGCCTTGTTTAACTTTAAAGTACCATTTTAGTTTTATTCTATCCTTTTTCATTAAGAAAACTTTATTTTCGAGTCGATAGTTAATTTCGTCTTTTAGTTTTATTTTTATTAATTGTTTCGTTTTAAATTCACGTTTTATTATTTATATTGTTTCGTTATTTTTAGTTAATTGTTTTTAGCTTATTTTTATTACTATTCACATTTAACTTTTACTTAGAAATAGATAATCAAAACATTTTATTTTCCACCAAGAACGACTAAGTCACACTTTGAACCAGAAATCAATTCGAATTAAATCGAGACGAACAAATTTTCATACTTGGCAAAAACCTTGTATTAAATGGCGCCGCTGCCGGCTCTTTTCGTGAAGATTAACGGTTTTCTGTGAGAGACGCGTTGGATTTGGGATCCGTTCACTTTTGAACATTATTTTTCTTTCCAAAAAAATTTTACAAAAATCTTAAAAAATAAAAAATTTCAAAAAATCCAAAAACATTTGAAAAATAATAAAAAGCATTTCTTTTTCGAAAGTTTTGCACCAACAATATTCTTCTTGCTTATCTATTGTTCTTAATGGATTCGTTTGTTGACTGTGTAGGGTGTGGAAGACCATCTTCTGGTAGTCAATCCTGTCAATGGTGTTCATGCGAACGGTGTGGAATGGATATCCCTAATTACGAATTTGGCCGTTGTCTATCGTGCAATTCGATCAATTCATACTTCAATTCATTCTTCTCTTCTAATGACACTATTTTACCCTCTCCCATATATGACGATCCATATCAACAAAATGCACCAGGTTTCTCTCAATACCTGTGTTGCAACAATTGTGGGGGGCCTCACAATACTTCTTATTGTCAGCCGATGAATTATTATGAGCCAAACCCGTGTTCTACTTCTTTTCAACCAATGATTTATGATGGACCACATGCGTGCTATAATTCTGGTTTTCACAATTTTGAGCCCCCACAATACACCCTCGATCATCAACCTTCTGTTGGAATGTGTGAAGAAGAACGAGCCATTGAATACACTTCAGTACGTTCAACAAGAATTAGCTAGCATACGCGAAGCAAGGGAGGAGGAAAAGCGACAACAACAAGAACAAGTATCTAATCTTAGTGATTATACTCCTCCTCTTGTACGTCCATACTACTATTATGATGATGACGAGGATGATATCTATAATCTCAACCCATCTTCTGAGATTACTAATCCTACTCTTGATATCCCTAATGCGTCTAAGGATAGTGATACATCGAGTGAGATTAGTGATTTTGGTCTCGATAAATTCTTTGATGAGGTTTGTGATGTGCAGACTTTTGAGGAGCTTACGGAAGAGGTCGCTCTTAATGATGATGATTTTTCTCCATGCTATGAGAATTTCACTTTTGAAATGTCTCCTTCTCCTCCGGGCGATGAAGGCGATGTTGATTTATTCTCTCTGACTTACGAGAAGTTCACCACTGAACTTGGTCTTGTAGATGAGGTGGAAGATGTTATTCTTCGTGACAAATTACTGAAAGTTCATCTTCTTATTGCTAAAATTGAAGCGTTGAATTATGCTCCTATTTTAGAGTCTTTACGTTCGTCTATTACTTCAGTTGAGAATAATGATACAGCTATGGAGGAAATCGACATTCTCTCAATACCTCCGGGTATTGATGATGATGATACGGAGGGGGATATTATTTTTGATAACTTGCTGCATGAAGGTATTGTCCTAAGTCCCCCTCCCGAGCACCTTTCATCCACTCCTTTAGACACCATTACGGAGGATGAGTGCTTTGACCCAGGGGGTGACATTACCCAATCCATAATTGACACCTTTACGGCTTTGCCGCTCAGTGATAATCATATGTCTTTTGGGGATGACATTTTGAATCCTTTACCCACCCCACCTCCCGCGGATCATGATTTCACATACTTTTCGTATGTTGAAAGGACTTTTCTACCCTTTAAGACTTATTCTCCGGCCTCTCCTGTTGTATTTTCCTCCGGGAACGAGGACAAGGTCTTTGATCCCGGTATTACATTTGAGGCTTCCCCATGGACTATTTAATTTTGGGACGAGTCAGGCTCGTGACTCGGTGAACAAAACAAGCACTTTTTTGGAGGCAACCCATTTATCTATCCTTTTATTCCGTTTTTATAATAAGTGTAGGGAGACCCTAGTATGTGTTTGTTGTTTTCTTTCTTATCTTGTGCAGGGATTCGATCTTTCAAAGATCCATTCTTGATGACTTTTGACAAACCGTGATCCCGTGTACCCGCCTTCCCGGTTCTATCCTAAACTCTTGTGATTCAATATTTCATAACCTATATGTTGACATTGAAATCACTTTAGTTGTCCTTTGCTTAGCAAGTTTAATTATCCAAACGTTTTGAATCTTTTGACTCAACCCGCGTTTACTTATCCAAGTTTACTCTAGCTAGTATCCTTAACGTGTTTAAGTCAAGTTTTGCTAGGATTTTATATAGGGAACTTTAAAACGCGAAAGTCTTAACTCTTACGGGTTAAGAACAAGAACTTTTCGCAAGTTCCTAAAATTGATCCTAGAAAGTTGTTTATCAAGGGAACTTTAAAATGCGAATTCTAAACTTGAAAGATTCTAAGAAGTTGCAAGATCCTATAGATGACTTGAAAACCCGAAACTTTGATTTAATTGGCTAAGCATACACGAGTCTCATTCCTTGAGATTTTAAATTATGGAGAACGAGAGATGATAGAGTCAATTATAAGTTTGGTATTGTTTCATGAATTTATGTGAGTTGATTATAAGCTTTTTCTCCCATCGCTTGCTAATAAATTTAATTGCAATAAATAAGGTTGTACGATTTGAAAAGTTACTTAGCTTCTAGCACAAGATCATTTAAAAGATGCTCGGTATTAATTAGAGTTCATAGCAAAGGCATAACTTATTGAAGCGGATGCGAATATTGGCGAGTCCGAAAAGGCCCTAACAAGGCATGAGGGCTACATTTTGTTGCTAAAGATCCAAAAGTGATGTGAAGAATCATTTATCAAAAATCAATATGAAGGATCGAGATACACGATGAAAAACAAATACTCCCCAAAAGATCATGGAGAAGTCTATCCGAAAAGTCCCTAGCAAGGTATGAGGATAAATATATCCAAGTCCTAAAAGGAGGCGGATCGTTGTATATCAAAGTCCAAAATAAAGATTGGAGAAAAAGGAAGAAGTCGTGGTCCAAAATTAAAGAATCTCTCAAAAAATTCAAGTGAAGAAATTCCTATTATGAAGAGAAGACCATAATTTCAAGAACGTCTCTCAAGATTTGAAGTATGAAGTCGCTGCCAAATATCGGTCCGAGAAAGGTCTCAAATCGTGAAGCGAGTTATGCCAAGATATGAACTTTAAGAGGTCCCGAGAAGCAGTTTTAAAAGATTTTGTCCTTTAGCTAACTATTGATTAAATCGTCCCACTTTATTTTTGGCCTAAATAAACTATCGAAATAAGTCAAACAATGCATCCTCGTGATCATTCAAGACAATATTAAAATGTAAGAGATACACCTAGGAATAAGGGAGTCTAAGTAAATAATTGGGCCACATGAGTTTGTGTTAGTTTGCTAACTTATAATAACAATGATCTCGTTTTTAAGCTTGGTTTGGGGAACGTGAAACTTGAGGGTGATAAACATTCATGACTATCCAAAACCCCAATGTAAGTCTTTTATCTATTTACTTGTTTTTTTCCTTTGAATATTTTATAATTTTTCTATCTCTTTAATGTCTTGTGTTTAATAAATGCCAAGGTGGATTGATTATGATGGAAAATGTAAAACTTGCTTTGTAATTAATGCATTGCATGAGGGCATTGCAATGGTCAAGTGTAGGGGATTTGATAGGTGTGAAAACACCCATCCTTTTACCACTTAATTATAATAATAACCAAGCCAAAACGTGTATTTTATGTCGTAAATGTCGGAATTATGCGTGGCTTGTGTTTTTGTTGTGATTTAGGACCAAAAGATGAAAAAGGAAGAAAACACGGGGTTTCACGGGCTTTTATCGAAGAAAACGAGAAAAGACGAAGTCAAAAGATCAAGAGTGCAAAAAGTACGGAAGTCCAAGGCCTATTATGAAGATTTATCGAAGAAAAAGTCTAAAGACGGAAGTTTAATGAAGTCGAAGAATCAAGTCTAATTAAAGAAGAAAATTATAAGACGCGTTCAAATTATATCGACCAATCCCGAGACGACGTCGAGAAAGACAAAGAATTTAAATCGAGTCGAGACAAGAAGAAAGAAGGAAGAAAGCACCAACATTTTACTCCTCCTATAAATACCCTCCTAATGTGTCATTAGGAGGGGGTTAGTTAGTTGGGAAAATCACTAAAAATGTAGTAAACTTACCACTTTTTTATGGTTGTGTGTAGTAAACTATTTTTTTCTTATTGTGTGTATTAAACTTTCAAATCCATATCATTGTGTGTATTTTGTGACTATTTTACCCCTACTTTTTTCAAATTTTGAAGGGTAAAATGGTCATTTTACAAGACAAAATCGTCTCAAAATACACACAATGATCGAAATTAAAAAGTTAAATACACACAATGAGAAAAGAAATAGTTTAGTACACACAACCATAAAAGGTGGTTAGTTTACTATATTTTTATGTGATTTTCCCTAGTTAGTTTAGATTAGGAGTAGTGTAGATTAACTTTCTCTCTAGTTTTCATTTTCTCTCTCTAGCTTTTATTTCATGTTTTAATCTTTTTCATTAATCTTGTATTAGATCTTAATCTTTATCTTAATCAAGCTTTTCAATTAATCGTTCTCATTCTTCCTTTCTTTATTATTAATCTTGTGTTGATTTAGATGATCCTGTAGTTGCTTAATCTTGATGTTTATTGATTTATTGATGCTTTTGATTGATTGTGCTTATTGGTTTTTATGTGTTTGATTTTTATAGCTTATTGTGTTTGATGCTTATTGTTTGATTTTGCTTATTTTTAATTAATTGTTTTTATTAGTTTATTTTATTAAAAGTTGATTTTTAATTTTTAGTTTTATTAGTGTTTTTCAAGTTTTTAATTTGTGGTTTAATTAGTTTTTCTTAAAAGTGTTTTAGATTAAGTTTTAGTTAATTGCTTATTTGATTTGTGCTTATTTTTAGCTTATTTCGTGAATTTTTATTGTTACTGTATCTGTCTATCATATCTTCGCAAAAGGGTTTTAACATTCCGAAGATTTCCTTTTTTCTGAATTTAGTTTTCGCTGAATTACTTGTTTTTCTGAAATTAGTCATTTCTCTGAAAATACCATTATTCCGAAATTCATTTTTTGGGAAAAACTCATTTTTGGGGAAAAACTATTTTTTTGGGAAAAACTCATTTTTTTTTGGAAAAACTCACTTTTTGGGAAAAACTCATTTTTTGGGAAAAACTCATTTTTTGGGAAAAACTCACTTTTTGGGAAAAACTCATTTTTTTGGGAAAAAACTCACTTTTTTTGGGAAAAACTCATTTTTTGGGAAAAACTCATTTTTTGGGAAAAACTCATTTTTGGGAAAAACTCATTTTTTAGGAAAAACTCGTTTTTTTGGGAAAAACTCATTTTTTAGGAAAAACTCAGTTTTTCCGAAAAAACAAGTTTTTCCGAAAAATCAATTATTGCGAAGAAATGCAACTTCCGAAGATTACCGTATCTATTGCGAAGAAGCTGTTATTCCGAAATAATTAAGCTGTGTGCTTGCCTGGTTCCATCGTTTGGCGCCAAATTGAGCAGCTAGGCTGGCTGCTTCCAGCTGCTTGCCTGCTAGCTTGTTTATTATTTAGTATTTTTTGTAATTGTTTAGTTTTATCTGAAAGTTGCTCCAATTTTAATTTTGAAAGTTACGTATTTTTAGTTGAATTTTTCGTCTATTTTTAAAATTAATATTTTTTTCGTAAAGTTCAAGTTTTATCTTTTATTTAGTACCCGCTTTAGGTTTTGCCTCGTTTAACTTTAAAGTGCCATTTTAGTTTTATTCTATCCTTTTTCATTAAGTAAACTTTATTTTCGAGTCGATAGTTAATTTCGTCTTTTAGTTTTATTTTTATTAATTGTTTCGTTTTAAATTCACGTTTTATTATTTATATTGTTTCGTTATTTTTAGTTAATTGTTTTAAGCTTATTTTTATTACTATTCGCATTTAACTTTTACTTAGAAATAGATAATAAAAACATTTTATTTTCCACCAAGAACGACTGAGTCACACTTTGAACCGAAAATCAATTCGAATTGAATCGAGACGAACAAATTTTCATACTTGGCAAAAACCTTGTATTAGAGGGTTTTCCAGCATCAGATCTTCTTGGAGATCTGCATTCTCTCATAAAGTGTCTCATACGATGACAATCGTAACACTCAACCTTGGATTTATCAAATCCAGCAGTGTCCTTGGCATTAAAAGTCATCTTCTTCTTAAATCTTCTATTCCATCTATTTGCCCTTATGCTTGCAAGGGCCATATTCCACTTTATGTCCATCTCCTCCAAATGTTCATCACTAATTTGCTAAAGGTCCTCATATGTAATCACTGAACCATTGGACAATGAAGCAATGTATGCACACACGGTATCTATATCAATACCAGCAGGCTTAACTCTTGGTGACCCAACTTTGTATGTGTCAGCGTCTGAATGTGAGGCGTTGACAGGATTTGATCCCGCGTTGACACAAGTTGATCCAATAACGGGGTGCATGTATGAATCCTTTTGATCAAATTGACCTTCACTATGTGAGAAGAAGGCCATGTTTCCATTTGTAGACTTGCTTCCATGATCCAAAAGAGTTTCATTCTCCACCAGCCTTAGTTTATTGTAAACATCATCAAAAGTAGAACTTTTGTGAGTGTTATTAGCAATTATAGATCTTGCTTCAATCTTCCATGCATCACCAAGACTTTTAAGAAAAGTGGTGATAATATCAACATCACCAAGCACTGTTCCCATGAAGGACAACTTGCTTGTAATGTCAAGAAGTCTGCTTCTCACACTACTTATCTTCTCACTGGGTTGAGCTTTAAAAACAGCATACTCATGCAAGAGTTGCTTCTTTTTCTCTTGTACAGTATCATCATTACCACCATAAGCAATTTCAAGAGCTGCCCAAAGATCTTTTGCAGACTCATAGCTTCTATATTTGTGCTGATTTTCTTGTCTCAAAGAGAGTTTCACAATGCTTAGGGTTTTCATGCCACACCTTCTCTTTGCTATGTCCTCAGTTGAGACAACTCTACCATCTTCAGGTTTTTCTCTTCGATCCTCTTCAGTAGAGCCTTGAACATTTGTTCTTTGTAAGATGGCAGTTGCAATCGTTTGAGCTTTATTGAATGTGTTTCCATATTCAATAATTTTCCATAGGGTGTAGTCATGGATTTGTAGATACTGTTCAAAGTTGAACTTCCACAGCTCAAAATTGTCTGGGTCTAGCATGGGAATCTTGATGTTGGGGGTTGAGGAGGAGGAGGAGTTTACTTCTGGGGTAGACATGATGTTTTTAGGGTTTCGTGAAAATTAGGGTTTTTGGCAATTTAGGGTTCTTATGTTCTTTTGATCAAAGTTTCTCAACAGGCTCTGATACCACTTGTTGATCCCAAACATAGATCGATTTAGCTTGTGTAAACGAGATTAAATCAAGTTAAACACGTAGAGAAACTTTGTTGTGTATAAATGTAAAACCCGTATGCTTTTACCATGAATAGTACCCTTAAGATCGTACGTACTAGATTAAAACTTTCCTTTTATAGTATGTTTACGTTCACGTATAAAAACTTTAAGTATTATGTACGTGTTAGAACACGATAAGTATTTATTACGTATGAACACACAATAATTATTCAAATATAATTATAATCACGAACATGCGATCATGAAATCATGAACGTGAATTAATCACGAGATAATATTATTTACGTATATATATTTATTACGAACAAGAATAAATATATTAAGTCACGATCAATAATTAATTAGAACACATAAAACACGAACACGATAAAACACGAACATACAATATAATATTTAGACTCGAGAAATGTACGGGTTACCCTTATGTGGGCCCCTACCCACGAAATAAGGAAGAAAAGGGCCAAGCCCATTATTTTATTTAACATGGAGAAAAAGGAAAAACATTCATTTTATTTCTAAACCTAAAAAAAAGTAAAAACCCTAGCCTCCTTTTCTCTCCCCTTTTCTCTTTGGCCGCCGGTTTGGATCATCACCACAAGGGTGATTGGGTTGATTTTGGTGTTGATTATTTACAAAGAGCATTAGTGTGTTCATCCTCCTTGATTCACGCATTCGGTAAAAGTTAAAACCCTTTTCTTTTAATCTTTTATTTTATTTTTACACATGAACTTATAAGGTTTTTGTTTTAATATGATTATCATGTTAATTAAATCAAGGGGGTAAATGTTTTGATGTTTTAGGGTTGTTTGTTGTGGCCGACGTAAGAACCGAGCCCCATAGGGGTCTCTGCTTGATTTAATCCACACCACCGAGACCACAAGGTCTCGGTATGGTGATGGTGGTCCCACGACAGCAGCCAACACAAGGGAACCCCGACTTGGTTCGGGGTATGGTGTTGATTATGGGTCCGATTCATGGTTCTAGTCACGATCCAGTTCATTGTTCATGTTAAGGTTATGATTTTAATAATCATATGTTAACAATTAAATTAATAAAGCATGACATAATTAATTTAATAAACATGACTTAGGTTATAATTTAATTATTAGATCATGAATTTTTAATCTAAGTATTTTTATTTTCTAGACTTTATAATTAATTAATTATTAAAAACCATGACTATAATTAATTAATTAACATGACTTATGTTATATTATTAATAATTAATAATACATGTTTTAACCTAAGTATTTAACTTTATTTAATTAAAATCATGATATTTTTAATTAAATACTTTTAACCTATAGTTTATTTAAATTACATGTAATAATTAATAAACTATACGTTATATCAATATGACTTAGAAAAATAATCAGAAACACTTAAGCTTATATAATTAGCTTATTTAACCAGCTTATATCTAATTATGAAAACTATCTATTTTTAGAAACTTATTTAATTAAGGCAGCTAATCTATTTATGGAAACTTTCTATTTTTAGAAACTTATTTGTTTTAAGCAGTAATTCTATTTTTGGAAACTTTATATTTTTGGAAACTTTCTATTTTTGGAAACTTTCTAGTTTTGGAAACTTTCTATTTTTGGTAACTTTCTATTTTTAGAAACTTTCTATTTTAGGAAACCTGCTATTTTTAGAAAGTTACTTATTATTACACAGTAAGTATAATAATACATGAAATACAAGTAATACTTAATCAGAATAGACAGAATATAAGATAAACACAGTTTAAAGCTTAAAACAGTAAAACATGACATGGACGTATAAAATAAGCTAAGACATGACATAAAACCAGTTACATATTTAGTAATCAGATACTTATACACGTATGTATTTATGTAGCATTAGTGGTACCGAAGTAGGACCCTCTTCAGTTCGTCTTCTTCGTTCACTGGACATAAGGTACGGATTACCGTCCTTTTAGTATGGACATTCTTTCCTTATTAGGATTTCCCGTATGCAGCCAACTGTTTTCCCGTAGTATAAGTTTATATGTTTGATTGCTTATGTTTAATTTAGAATACCTGAAGCCATATACATGCATGACCAGTTTCACATAGTTATGGAGGTACCATAACCATAACACTAGAGCCACTGGTGTTATGACTTCCCCACGGCGGAGTGATTGCTCGTGGCGTCCCTTCAGTTTTTGGCCATATTATTATATTTATCATGTGGGGCGTATGGGTGCATCCTAGTTACATGTTTTCAGCAGATTACTCAGTGTGAATGTGGTATGTGCCTTGCATCCTTCACAAGGAGCTGATCCCTCCTACCCAAAACCAGTATATTAATTTAGAGGCAACCCCTCTAATTTGCATGATGAGGTCACCCCTCCAAGTATTCATGCACGGTGGATTTTCATGACCTATATTGGCTAATGGTAAAATATGTTAAACAGTTTCCATAAGATAAACATAAGGCTTTTCAAACTATAAAACCAGCTTTACGAACATGTTCCAGGTTTTCCAGGACTTATACATTTCCGCTGCTATTAAGTCTTTATTATGTTTTAGTCATTTATACTATGTCTATATCCGTGCACTGAGAGTTTTGCTCAGCCGTTACTTTCCTTTCCATGTCCCAAAACGGCAGGTACCCAAGGAGGGACTCGAGCATTTTGGAGGACATGCATAGGATGGAAGCTGCCATATCTTCTTCTCCTTTTGCCTTTATATATTTGTGCTTGTTTAAGTCTTCCATTATTTCTTTTACTTCATTATGTTTTGAGCTTATGTTTGAGAACCGATGTTTGATTCCGGTTTACCCTATAGTCATGTAATGTTTTAGACATTTATCATTGTATGCTTTGATGACACGCCATAATTACGCGTAACGGTCCACTTATCAAAGTGGGGTGTTACAATTATGGTATCAGAGCCAAGGCTTCGACCTGTAGGCTCTAAAACTTGACCTGTGACTAGTGGGTAGTCACCAGGAGCTTCCTAAGCCAACGTTCGTTATTCTACGTATTGATGTTTTCAGCGCATTGTTGTTTTAACCATGATGTTTTCAGCACCTTGAGGTTTTAACCTTGGTGTTTTCATCGATATTGTTTTACTAATATAGATGGACAACCGTCATTCATACTTGGTTATTTGTCATTGTTTCATGCATAATGTTCCTCGTGAACTGTGGCTATGTGGACTGAACCCCAGTAGTTCATAATTAGTCACATAATTTTTTTTATAAGTTTTGACAGATGAGTTTCATTTATTTATGTTTCATGTATCATTGTTGCAGGAATTATGACTAAGTAATGGTTGGTACAGGACTGGCCCTATTTGGTCGCATGTGCTTTTATCGAAACTTTTAACTTTGGGACCGACCCATAGGCGTCCCCTCGCCATGTCTTTTGTTTTGGGACCGACCCATAGGCGTCCCCTCGCACATATAAAGGTTTTTATAAACTACATTACGCATTCATGCACTGTTTTTCATGCATAAAATTTTTCTCATGATTTATTGGCATAAATTTTTTTCATGTCCCCTCATAAGTTAATATGTTTTTATGTCAAGTATGTTTTCATACTGTCATGGTTAACTCCAGTTTCATGCTGATTATGTTATACACTCCTTCATGATAGATGGTTTCATGTTTCTTCATGATAATTCCGTCTTCATGTTGATTACGTCTTACACCTCTTTTGTTATTTATGCTTTCATGCAAGGCATTGTTGGATTTCATTGAATCCTGCTTTCATGATAGTCATGGTTGGTTTTCACTGATCATGCTGTCAGGCAAATCATCGTTGAATTTTGTGTAACCACACTTTAACGTTTTTCGATACAACCAGAATGATGTCTATGCTAATACTACCAGGTTATCATGATGGTTTTCATAACCGTTTAACCGATATACCTTCCTTAGATCATGACAAATTATCGACCCTATACCGATCATTTCATGTGCATTCCGTGTGTACTCCATGTACCGTATTCCATGTGTATCCCACATACCTTAATCCATGTGTATTTCACTTGAATTACTTCACGAGTATTCGCTAGTCGATTCTAAATCATCTTAGGCGTACGTTCACTTGTTGATATTCTACAAGATTGCCGATGCCGCTCATAAGTTGGAGATGTTACTAAAGGTTGATGCTGCTGACGTTCGGAGACGCTACGAGATGCGGATGGTGTTCACAACCTGGAGATCCTACAAGACGAAGACAAAGGCGTCAGAGCAAAGCAGTTGGACGAGAAGATGCTTCACCATCAGACGATTTTCATCAATCATTGTCCCTAATTCTTAGTTACATGTCTCACGTCATTCAGCTGTCATTTCAGCCATATGAGTGCAAACCGGTACCAGCCGGCCACTCAGCTGAATAGTTACATGAATCACGGTCATGAGAATGACCATCATGGAACTGACAGACATGACAATAGTAACCACTACTATGACAACAACTATCCTAGAAATCGCAACCGAGGCTCCGGCCGCGGACGTGATCAGACATACAAATGATCAGTAGTCCAACCAATCCGCCAATTCTGGCATAATAACCTAATATTTGTAGTTCTATTTGTTTCACATCTCGAGACGCGTGTCAAGACATCAGTCAAGATACATGTCTCACGTATACTTTCTGAAGACACATGTCAAGACACCAGTCAAGACATATGTCATGCTTATATTTCCAAGACACGAGTCAAGACACATGACTCACGCCCAACTATGGAACATTTGTAAGAAATTTAGGGTACCCTCCCAGGGTATATCCATTTTGTTGTGCCATGTATAAATCAGGCCACAAGAATTTCAGTACCATCACCGGTGTATCAGTAAGGCCAGTCACGTTCGCTGGATGACACTTTCCTTTCTTGCACCTATATCTTCATATGTTCATGACCATATTGGACGCCATTCGTATTCCCTATGGATACGAAGGTTTTCTTCAGCCTAATGATAAGATCCCAACTGATAACGCATTACCTCGGACAGATGCGAGTTGAATGTGATCCTAATTATGGACTACGGACCGCACACCATGCTACGATTCATGAGTATGTACAGTGATGTTCAGACTCCTAAATATATTCAGCATGATTTTACATCAGGAAAATCTGTACCAATCATTTATGCTTTACAAGCACGTGCTTGGTTAGCTATGACTGCAAATCATTTAGCTGTCAGTTAAGACATGACCACCGAAGTCCGTTTACGCATAGCCAATTGATTATTCCAAAATATTCCCATACATTCCAAAAGAACCTACAAGGAGAAGGACAGTACCATGAGATTATGTGTCGACTACCGTCAACTTAAACAAATCACCATTCATGACCGTTATTCTCCTCCACGTATTAACAACATGTCCAATCGACCTTATAGTGTTAATCACTTTTCCAAGATCGAACTCATGATCATGCTGCCAATAGTGACGAGTGAAAGAGCAGGTTATGTCCATGACTGCTATTCGTACACGACGGTCATGCTAGATTTATGATTTTGAATTAGTCTCATCAATGCTAAAACGGCATTATAAAAATGAGTTTCCATGAACTCATAGCAAATTCATCAGTGTTTTCACTGAGGATAACCTGATTTCCCTCTAAACCTAGAGAAGAACAGGAAGACCATATCTGAACTATGTTGCAAATTCGATGACAAGCGAAATTTTACCCTGGAAATTTTTCCAATATCAATTTTGTTTGATTACAGTGACACGCTGAATCACATGGGTTTCTACGGTTAATCTTACATGACTAATATTATGCGGAAAGGAGAGAACCCTACACTACATTAGGTGTTCTAGAAAATCATACGCTATGAGAAGTCTAGATTCGGAGACTCTGAGTTTCGCAAACTCCTATGTATCAAGTTCTACGAAGCAAGATAAAATTACGTTCATATCTAGGTACATGACATACCAACAGGTTAAGATAGGACACCAACAAACTAGGATGTTTTACTCATCTGAAATTGTGAATTGAAATGGGACAAGATCTCCACGGATTTTGGTTACCAGTTTAACGCAAACTCAGAAGAAGCATGATGCTATCTGGTTTATTGTAAACAATTTGATCAAGTCTGTAGAATCCTTACATCCGCAAGGATTTCAGAACCAACAGATTGATCGGACATGTTCCAGCCAAGGCTCATCCCATCACTTGGCAATCCCTTATTTATCGGGTCAGACAAAGATTTGCAATTGTGCTCCTTATTTACTTCACGTCTTCATTCTAATTCCACGACTTGCTTTCGTGCTCGCGTTCATGACACTAGTCACGTTCATGATGGCATCTCGGCTTACGATTTTACGTTCATTTTTCTCATTCTGGGAAGTTTTGCAAGAACTTGAGAGACCAGACCCAAGTTTAGTATAACTCCCTATCCTCAGATAGACGTTTCTCGTCATATTCTATGTCTCACCTTGTAGAGCGTGGCGTTACCGCCATTATATTCTATGTTCACGATATGTTTCACATGTCATGTACATTCCACGTTCCTCATATCATGATCAAGATATGTTAAACGTATCATGGATCACGATATGTTTACTCATATTACACTCATCATAACTCCACGTATCACGTTCAAAAAATTTCACGTATTACGTTCAAAAAATTTCACGTACTACGTTTCCTTATGTCTCGCGCATCGTTGCTAATTATCAGTTAAGTTAGAAGTGTTTTGCACGATAACTTTTTAGTTACCCTTACACGTTAATTCTTATTCCCTCGATCAAATTTAGGGGATCTACCTTAAGTTGATAACCAAGAACTTCTTCGTATTTCAAGTCAAGGTCAGGAGGACCAAGATTTATCATTTGTGTCAAGATCTGTGAAGGAACCGTTCCAAGAGGGAAGCCACTTGGAAACGGACAAGTTCATCCGGACTTTTATCCGTTTTTCTCTTATCAATTAGATATGTCCTTTCAGTCATGTCACGTTCCATGTCCTTTCAAGACATGTCACGTTTCACGTTCCTTCTACCATGTCACCTGCACGTTCATTTATCTTACATACCCTCTCAGTTTGATTCGGGTATGTTTCTCTTTCAGTTATGTTATCTATAATTCGGGGACGAATTATTCTTTTTAGGGGGGAAGAGTTGTAAAACCCGCATGCTTTTACCATGAATAGTACCCTTAAGATCGTACGTACTAGATTAAAACTTTCCTTTTATAGTATGTTTACGTTCACGTATAAGAATTTTAAGTATTACGTACGTGTTAGAAGACGATAAGTATTTATTACGTATGAACACACAATAATTATTCGAATATAATTATAATCACGAACATGCGATCATGAAATCATGAACGTGAATTAATCACGAGATAATATTATTTACGTATATATATTTATTACGAACAAGAATAAATATATTAAGTCACGATCAATAATTAATTAGAACACATAAAACACGAACACGATAAAACACGAACATACAATATAATATTTAGACTCGAGAAATGTACGGGTTACCCTTATGTGGGCCCCTACCCATGAAATTAGGAAGAAAAGGGCCAAACCCATTATTTTATTTAACATGGAGAAAAAGGAAAAACATTCATTTTATTTCTAAACCTAAAAGTAAAAACCCTAGCCTCCTTTTCTCTCCCCTTTTCTCTTTGGGCGCCGGTTTAGATCATCACCACAAGGGTGATTGGGTTGATTTTGGTGTTGATTATTTACAAAGAGCATTAGTGTCTTCATCCTCCTTGATTCACGTATTCGGTAAACATTAAAACCCCTTTCTTTTAATCTTTTATTTTATTTTTACACATGAACTTATAAGGGTTTTGTTTTAATAGGATTATCATGTTAATTAAATCAAGGGGGGTAAATGTTTTGATGTTTTAGGGTTGTTTGTTGTGGCCGACGCAAGAACCGAGCCACAAGGTCTCTGTATAGTGATGGTGGTCCCACGGCAGCAGCCAAAACAAGGGAACCCCGACTTGGTTCGGGGTATGGTGTTGATTATGGGTCTGGTTCATGGTTCTAGTCACGATCCGGTTCATTGTTCATGTTAAGGTTATGATTTTAATAATCATATGTTAACAATTAAATTAATAAAGCATGACATAATTAATTTAATAAACATGACTTAGGTTATAATTTAATTATTAGATCATGAATTTTTAACCTAAGTATTTTTATTTTCTAGACTTTATAATTAATTAAATATTAAAAACCATGACTATAATTAATTAATTAACATGACTTAGGTTATATTATTAATAATTAATAATACATGTTTTAACCTAAGTATTTAACTTTATTTAATTAAAAACATGATATATTTAATTAAATACTTTTAACCTATAGTTTATTTAAATTACATGTAATAATTAATAAACTATACCTTATATCAATATGACTTAGAAAAATAATCAGAAAACACTTAAGCTTATATAATTAGCTTATTTAACCAGCTTATATCTAATTATGGAAACTATCTATTTTTAGAAACTTATTTAATTAAGGCAGCTAATCTATTTATGGAAACTTTCTATTTTTAGAAACTTATCTATTTTAAGCAGTAATTCTATTTTTGGAAACTTTCTATTTTTGGAAACTTTCTAGTTTTGAAAACTTTCTATTTTTGGTAACTTTCTGTTTTTAGAAACTTTCTATTTTAGGAAACCTGCTATTTTTAGAAAGTTACTTATTATTACACAGTAAGTATAATAATACATGAAATACAAGTAATACTTAATCAGAATAGACAGAATATAAGATAAACACAGTTTAAAGCTTAAAACAGTAAAACATGACATGGACGTATAAAATAAGCTAAGACATGACATAAAACCAGTTACGTATTTAGTAATCAGATACTTATACACGTATGTATTTATGTAGCATTAGTGGTACCGAAGTAGGACCCTCTTCAGTTCGTCTTCTTCGTTCACTGGACATAAGGTACGGATTCCCGTCCTTTTAGTATGGACATTCTTTCCTTATTAGGATTTCCCGTATGCAGCCAACTGTTTTCCCGTAGTATAAGTTTATATGTTTGATTGCTTATGTTTAATTTAGAATACCTGAAGCCATATACATGCATGACCAGTTTCACATAGTTATGGAAGTACCATAACCATAACACTAGAGGCACTGGTGTTATGACTTCCCCACGGCGGAGTGATTGCTCGTGGCGTCCCTTCAGCTTTTGGCCATATTATTATATTTATCATGTGGGGCGTATGGGTGCATCCTAGTTACATGTTTTCAGCAGATTACTCAGTGTGAATGTGGTGTGTGCCTTGCATCCTTCACAAGGAGCTGATCCCTCCTACCCAAAACCAGTATATTAAATTAGAGGCAACCCCTCTAATTTGAATGATGAGGTCACCCCTCCAAGTATTCATGCACGGTAGATTTTCATGACCTATATTGGCTAATGGTAAAATATGTTAAACAGTTTCCATAAGATAAACATAAGGCTTTTCAAACTATAAAACCAGTTTTATGAACATGTTCTAGGTTTTCCAGGACTTATACATTTCCGCTGCTATTAAGTCTTTATTATGTTTTAGTCATTTATACTATGTCTATATCCGTGCACTGAGCGTTTTGCTCAGCCGTTACTTTTCTTTCCATGACGGCAGGTACCCAAGGACGGACTCGAGCATTTTTGAGGACATGCATAGGATGGAAGCTGCCATAGACTTCTTCTCCTTTTTCCTTCATATATATGTGCTTGTTTAAGTCTTCCATTATTTTTTTTACTTCATTATGTTTTGAGCTTATGTTTGGGAACCGATGTTTGATTCCGGTTTACCCTATAGTCATGTAATGTTTTAGACATTTATCCTTGTATGCTTTGATGACACGCCATAATTACGCGTAACGGTCCACTTATCAAAGTAGGGTGTTACAATAAAATAATTTAAGTATTATGCGGAATTAATACTCAAACAAGAACACACAAACAATGTAAACAACATTTTCACTTGATTGATTAGAACAAACTTGCGTACAATGAAAGTGTTAAACGTATGAAAACTTATATGAAACAAAACCTAAAGGTCTCCTTTTATAGAATAAGAAGCCTTGTACAAGAGTCTACGTATCAGCTATTCTAGGTAAAGATAAACATAGAAAATACATTGTCGATCATATCTTTACTAGAAACAAACTAAAAACATAATACGTGTAGACTAAGTCTTCTATCAGTGCTTGACTTCATCCTATCAACGCTTGACATCTTCCTGTCAACGCTTGTTCTGTAACGCTCGTTTTCTTCTTATCAACGTCCCGATTGCTCTTGTCAGCGTCCAAGTGTACTGGCTACATTTTATTCCCAAAAATCCTCCCCTAAACTTGATATCTACTCTAGTAATCAAGTTTTTGAATAAAAACTAATAACTAGGAGGATTCTTACAAATCTTATCATATTGGTAATAAACATGCCTTATCAAATCTTTGGCCACGTCACTTGAGTAGTCAATCTCCAGCTGCGTTGTCTTCATCTTTTCAAAAACTTCTTTGGACATGGGATACTCAGCATCCACAAGAAGATATTCAGAAAACTTTGTAGAACTCAAATAATACACACCAGCAGCTGAACACAAACGCCATTGAAGTCCACTGATATCATCCTCAAGACCCTTCCAAACAGGATCTTCTTATTCTGGTACACACATTCTCTTGAATGTTGACCAAAGCTTTATTCCAGTGACTGAAGTAGGTGCTTCAGTCTCATACTCAAGTATGGGTGCTGATTTGTCTACTTGTGATCCAACCTCTTCATCAACATGTTTACCTGAAACATCAACAACTGGTTCTTCCACAACATCTGAAGTTACCTTCACAATGTTGGGATTAGTAACAGGCATATAATTCAAAGTCCTAGATAGAGGTTCCAAGTCAAATAACCAATTTGGACCACTTTCAGGATCACTAGGTTTACTTTCTAAAAACCTGACATGTACTTTTTCAAGTATATGTTTTTCTTTCTTAAGGTAAACTCTAAATCCTCTACTCTGCACTGAATAACCCATGAAGTAGCCTTCATCACCTTTAGCACTAAATTTACCTATGGCATCACTAGTATCCAACACCACTACATGACATCCAAAAGGTTTAAGAAAACCAATATTAGGTTTCCTTCCCCAAAGTAACTCATAAGGTGTTTTGTTATGAATCTTGTTGACTAATGCCCTATTCTGAACATAACAAGTTGTATTCACAGCCTCAGCCCAATTGAGTCTACACCCATCAAAGTGACTAACCCAACCACTGGCAAGACTGTTGACCTTGGCTTAAGCATTGATAGGAAACCTAGTATTAAATATGAAGAAATGTATAGAAAACCTAGGTCACCAAAAAGCCAAATTAGTGATAATGGAACAGGTTTCTTTTCTTCTAGACCTAGAGTTATGTCTAGAAAAGCCTGTTATACTTGTGGAAGTTTTTCACATTTAGCCTATAAGTGTGTCAATGCTTCAAAGGTCAACGCTGACAAAAAGTCAAACACTGTCGAACCCAAATCTTTTGTCCAGCAAAGTTCACAAGTTGTTAGGCCAGTCCCATTCTTTACTAAAGGGTCTAATACTTATGGACAAAGACCTTTTCAGAAGACCAATACATGGTCTAATAGACAATGGGTTCCTGTAGCAAACCCTAGGTTCAACGCTGATAAGGGTAATTGCAGCGTTGATAAGACCAAATCAA
Source organism: Glebionis coronaria (assembly GCA_025667525.1). Taxonomy (NCBI): domain Eukaryota; kingdom Viridiplantae; phylum Streptophyta; class Magnoliopsida; order Asterales; family Asteraceae; genus Glebionis; species Glebionis coronaria. The sequence continues at coordinate 450,737,611 of CM046881.1, forward strand.
ACGCTGACAGAAATGTTGCCAGACCAAATACTGGCAAATATTTGCAACCAAAGGGAAAGGGGTCTAAAGCTTCTTCTAGCTTGACATGGAGACCTAAGCACTGATAGAAGACTTAGTCTACACGTATTATCTGATACCAACTGTGGAAACCTTGGTTTCCTCGATCTTTTAGCTACTAGGAATGCATCATGTTTATATGATTAGATAATCAAAGAGGAATTAGAACACGACACATTAACAAGGTGTTTAGGCACAAAACACATGAATTACTTTAAACGGATTGCTCATTATATTGGTAATAAACAATCACTAGGTGTGTGTACATTGAATCCCACACCTAGTCGACACACGCTTTAGGTTTACATTGTGAATGAATAATATGAATAAAACCTAATACCCTTGGTTCCTTTTATAGTGTAAGGAATAGGGTTTACAAGAGATAATTATGAATAAACATGTAAATCTTCTAATTAAATAACTAATACAGAATAATATTCTGCATACTTATCTAAAAAGAAGCTTCCAACAACACTTGTCAATGTTGACTTCTGTCAATGCTTGAATTACTCTTGACAATGCTTGGATTAGACTTATCAATGCTTAGACAAATGCCTTCATGTTTTCTTCGTTTTTGAGTTTCTGCCACATCAACTTTTTGACCCAACAATAAAGAATTTGAACACAGCAACCAGACATAGCTATGTATTCTGCTTCCGTACTTGAAATTGTAGCGCTTTTTTGCCTTTTCGATGCCCAACTGATTAGTCGATCTCCAAGTAGTTGCAAAGTTCCACTTGTGCTACGCCGTGTATCTTGACAACCCGCGTGATCCGCATCTGCATATGCCATAAGTGAAATTGAAGAGTCCTTCGAATACCAAAGTCCCCGATTAATGGTTCCTTTAAGATACCTAAAGATCCGTTTAACAGTAGCTAAGTGTAACTCAGTAGGCCGAGTTTGATACCGAGCACACATACATATAGCAAACTGAAGATCAGGTCGACTAGCTGTGATATACAGAAGGGTACCGATCATTCCATGATAAAGTGTCGGATCAACGGCAACTCCATGTAGATCTGCATCAAGCTTAGTTAGTTCCACCATTGGTGTAGGATATGTAAATCTTGCTTATGTTCTAGAGAGAGAAAGAGATAGAGAGATGGTGAGAACACACACACTTAGAGAGAGAAAGTGAAAGAAAAACACTTTTTCACTATGTGTAAAAATGAGGAACACACACCCTCTCCATCAAAGGAGAGGGTTTATATACCCAAGCCCTTGTCATGGGCTTGGGCTTACATTTGGGCCGGCCTACACATGTTGTAGGCTAGGCTTGTTCTTGTTTGATAAATAAAGAAAGTTAACTAAACTACGAGCTATTACATGGACTATCGTTGGAGTGACCGATCCTTCTTAATGCTTGACAATTTGTAGGATATGTAAATCTTGCTTATGTTTTAGAGAGAGAAAGAGATAGAGAGATGGTGGATTACACACAATTCTAGAGAGAGAAACTTAAGAGAACTATGTGAAAAATGATTAACCACCCACCGTCTCCATCTAAGGAGAGGGTTTATATACCCAAGCCTTGTGATGGGCTTGGGCTTACAATGTTGGGCCGGCCTACACATGTTGTAGGCTAGGCTTGACTTTGTTTGTTTAATAAAGATATCTAGACTACGAGCTACTACTTAATATATTGTCGGAGTGACCGAATCTTCCTAAATACGTAAAAACGTATTTCCAACAATCTCCCCCTAAGGGAGGTCACTCCAAACAAGGGCGTCACCCGAGTTACAATAATAAAATAAACCTAGCATACTATGCTTGTCTTGAGCTCGTAGTCTTCGTCTTTCTTTTCTTTTTCTTTTCTGGTGAACATGCTGATGTGATATTTGATATCAATCTTTAGCATTAATCTCTTGCCTTGATCTTGTGCATCCATCACTTGTGATCTTCGCCTCCTCGTGACACCGTGTCCCACATACTTATACCTTCGTAATTCTTGAAAGCTTCAGAGTTCGATACAGCGGAAGACTTAACTTTTAGGCTTTCTTGAATTAGATGAGGTATTAAGTGCATAAAGTATAAGCATGTGGGGACGACTTCTTCTTGGATTCCGCAACGCCACCGTCTTCAAATGCCGCAACATAAGTAGACACGAACGAAATGGCTTTGAACATTTCATTCTAAATCGGTAACATTTTACCTCCGGTCGGTGAAGACCGTTGGACGATATTAGATATCGTACCCGTGACGGATAGTTTCAATTAAGTAACTTCCTGACAGGATTTCGCGGGTAAACCCGTTCTCTTTATTCGACCGTCCAAATCTGACTGCGAACATAAAGAGTGAATCATTTGGATAATAATATCCGCATGATTTGAAGCTGTCAAATCATGTTCCTGGAACAAGTGAAATTCAATTAAGAACCGCACCATCTTTGCTTTCCAGTTGTCACGAGCTTGATTCGTATAGAATCTTGCATGTTACCTACCAAGTGCTGTTTGAGGTTAACACTAGAAGGATTTCCACTCATCATTGTGAACACTAAGGTATCACTCTGAGTGTTCTGGCAAGATCACTAAGATATTGCGTAGAGGCCTGGAACGTGTTTAAATTCAGTTAAGAATTAAACCACTGTTGCTTTCTAGTTATCACAAGTTTGATTCATAAAGAATCACACAAGTCACCTACCATGAGCTTTTTAATGTTCGCTCAAGAAGGATTTCCATCTTCATTGTAAATACTTTTGTATTACTCGGATGTTCAGGCAAGATCATGAAGATTTTGCGTAGGACTCTTGAAATCTTTCTTACTTTTCACAGTGTGTGAAGAAGCAAGGAAATATGAAAGTGTGTCCTAATGAGATATTTGATGATCTCAAATGGCTCTAGACTCGATCGTGCATTTTGGATTTTAGTGATCGGAGGCTGGAGAGGAGTGCCACCATTTCAATACCAATTTATTCGGAGTGAATAAATCAATAGATAACGTGTTGTCTCCGTGTGATTAAAACAAACACCTTTTGAGAGATATCTGAGTTAGCTGGGATGGGTTGTGCATTGCATCACTGGGTCCATGATGTCTTATCTTCAATATCAAGCATCATTAAAAATGATCTCAATAGCATATGTATTGACCCGGTTTCTGCCTAAAGTTGTAAGGAGGGCTTCTTTCTTTACACCCTTTATCTTTACAATTCTTTTTCATTCTTCAACCCCTTCAATGCTTACCAATACGTCATAACTAGCACCTTGTTGTGATTGTTCCAGTGCTAACTTAAGTACTTGGTCGACATTCAGCTACGTTCACAATATTTCTCCAACTTTCCTAAGGACGACTATTTCTAGCTATGGAATGTCCTTGGGAAGATTCCTCCGGTTCTGGAAGAATCATAGGACTTAACCTATCCTACCATCCTTATGTCACCATAATCTTCATCGTCGTGAAATAAATGGGTTTTGGGTAAGTATAAATCACCATGAAATCTATTTTTGATATGCAAATCCATTTTGCTCCCCCTTAACATATGCCACGATATTCGAAAACATTTCGCATATGTCAGGATGAGCCAGCACATTAAGTCAAACCATTTGTGATAATATCCCATATTAAATCACATTTTCTCCCCCATATTAAAAATATTAACCCAATCGATGTTTTTAATATCAATTGATTTAATGAAGTTTTAACAAAGTTTTTGGGAAGAAAAATGCAAGTCCATTTTATCTTCATGATATCAAACGTATGAGATATGATACCGATTTGTAACATAATCACATATTCACCATATTAAAAAAGAATTGACAAGGTTGGACCTGATAGATGAGAACATCATATGATAAGATCAAATGGTTCTTGTCAGCATATGTTGGTCGCCTCGTCACGTCTGAAGTCATCTCTTGACACCACGTGTACGATTGGTATTGTTGTCTTGACACCAATTAGTGAGCTTGGCACGTTCGGTATCGAAGATTCTGAATGCTTGACAATTGCTCCCCATCTAAGGAGAGGGTTTGTGTTCCTCATTTTTACACATAGTGAAAAAGTGGTTTTCTTTCACTTTCTCTCTCTAAGTGTGTGTGTTCTCACCATCTCTCTATCTCTTTCTCTCTCTAAAACATAAGCAAGATTTACATATCCTACAAATGGTATCAGAGCTGATTGTTTGTTGGTGGAAATCCTCTAGTTGCAACAAGTTTTGACAAATAGGTTGTGAGATGGTTTAGAACATCAGCTGGCGTATCATTTGGAGTAAAGATCGGTGCTTGGATTGGTGGAAGTTCATTAGAGTAGAAAGCTTGTGCTGGTTGTGCTTCTATAGGAAAATATCCTTGCTGAGCAGTATAGCCCATTGGAGAAGTGTTGGCTTGTGATGGTGATGTCTGATATTGTGGTTGCTGTAGAAAAGATTGTTGATGAACACTTTGTTGATATTCTTGCTGTGGCATCATTGGTGGTTGATAAGATGGTTGCTGATAGATGTGTGGTGGTGGCTGCTGCAAGTATGATGGTTGTTGATAAGTATAAGCCATGTTGTGTTGAGAAGCATACATTGCAAGTGGATCATGAACTTGAGGTGTAGACAACCGAGCCTCAATCACATGGCATTCGTGTTGTTGAAGAAAAGCTTGAAGTTGATCCACATTGGTGTTATGCAAGTCCTTAGCCAATTTAACATCCGTCACGTATTTTTTCCATTCTGAAGGAAGAGTGTTCAAATACTTGGTGTTCAATTGAAAGGTAGGAATTGTCATGCCATAGATATTGAGCTCATTCAACAATAGGGTAAATCTCAGATAGTAATCATTGAGATCTCCCCTGGAACATAAGCAAACTTATCAAAAGTATCATAAAGCTCACACTCTCGTTCTTGTTTAGTTAACGAGGTGCCTTGCATGAGAACACGAATTCTATCCCATAACTCTTTGGCAACTTTATGTTTTCTGACGAGTTTGTAGACATCTGGAGGAAGGGCTTGGAGAATGATGTTTGGAGCATACTTTTCACATTTGTCTTGAATCTTTATATCTCCAGTCAATTTACCCGTTGTGCGAGGACGAGTAGTTGTACCTTCCGTCACTGTACCATAATCTAATGGTCCATTGAGCACCGATGCCCAAATGAGATGTCCATTCTCCTTGTTCAACATATAAAGTTCCATTCGGGAAGCCCATTCCTCATACATAGTCTTCACCAACATTGGTGGACGATTATCCGTACCCGAGAGGATGGACTTATCCGTAAGAGATGTGTACTCCATTTCAATAAGTTAAGATTTACAAACGTTGATCGATCAATGAAAGAAAGTAAATGTGTTTGTTGTTGTGAGTTGAAGTCGAGAAACAATGTTAAAATCCCCTAAAATATGTCCTCGATAAACCAAAAATTCCAAGTCAAAATTACACACGAATAGTGATCGGAATAGTGATCGGAATGCTGATCGGAATGTGTTATCGGAATACTTCGATCGGAATGTCTTATCGGAATACCTTGATCGAAATATCAAATCGGAATACCTTGATCGGAATAAACCCCAATCGGAATGTCAAAGATCGGAAAGTCCTAAATCGGAATGAACCAAATCGGATTGAACCAAATCGGAATGTCCCTTTTCGGAATGCCAAATCGGAATACCTAATCGGAATACCTAATCGGAATACCTAATCGGAATACCAAATCGGAATACCTGATCGGAATGTACCCGAAATCGGAATCCCTAAACCCTATTCCGATTACACTGATCGGAATGTCCTATAAACCCTTTTCCGATGACCTGATCGGAATAATTCCCACTTTTCTCGGACAAAACTCAACCAATTCGTGATTTTAAGCCAAAAAATGATCAAAACACCCAAAAATTTTGTGTTTTTAGCCAAAGTAACTATACCAAATCCCTACCACAACTATGTAGAAGATTTGTATCACGAAAAAAACCATCAAAAACACAAAAAAAAATAATTTGGACGTGTGAAAATGGATCACAAATGGCGTATGAATCAAGAACACAAACACGTGAACAATACAATCATCCCATGGCTCTTGATACCATTTGTAGGATATGTAAATCTTGCTTATGTTTTAGAGAGAAACAGAGATAGAGAGATGGTGAGAACACACACACTTAGAGAGAGAAAGTGAAAGAAAAACACTTTTTCACTATGTGTAAAAATGAAGAACACACACCCTCTCCATCAAAGGAGAGGGTTTATATACCCAAGCCCTTGTCATGGGCTTGGGCTTACATTTGGGCCGGCCTACACATGTTGTAGGCTAGGCTTGTTCTTGTTTGATAAATAAAGAAAGTTAACTAAACTACGAGCTATTACATGGACTATCGTTGGAGTGACCGATCCTTCTTAATACGTAAAACGTATTTCCAACAATTGGAGTATCCACGGGGTCGCAAGATTCCATCTTATGTTTCTTAAGAGATTCAAGGGCATACTTGGATTGATTGATAAAGATGCCTCTGGGACTCTGAGATATCTGAATTTCTAAGAAGAATGATACCTTGCCCATCATTGACATCTGAAACTTAGAAGACATGAGTGTCCCAAACTCATCGGATAAGGTTTGGGTCGAGGCATAAAATATAATATCATCAACATATATTTGTACCATAATCATATCTTTACCTCGTTTCTGAATGAACAGCGTGGGATCCACCTTGCCTTTAGCGAAGCCTTGCGTAATGAGGAATTGTGACAATAGATCATACCATGCTCGTGGAGCTTGCTTCAACCCATAGAGAGCCTTCTTAAGATTTTACACATGATTAGGATATTTAGAATTCACAAAACCATCCGGCTGTTGAACATACACCTCTTCCTTGATTTCACCATTAAGAAATGCCATCTTCACATCCATCTGATAGACGATCATATTCATGTGGGCTGCATAAGCGAGGAATAATCTAATAGCTTCCAAACGGGCAACAGGTGCAAAGGATTCCATAAAGTCGATGCCCAATAATTGCTTGTATCCACGAGCTACTAGTCGAGCTTTGTTCTTCAATATTCCTCCTAACTCGTCGAGTTTCACCTTGTAAACCCATTTCAAAGTGAGTAACTACACTTGATCCGGGCATGGGACAAGTTCCCATACTTCAAGACGTACAAATTCATTAAGTTCTTCTTGCATGGCTTCTATCCAACAAGATTGGGTAAATGCTTGTTGTCACGTCTTAGGTTCAACTTCACTGAGAAAAGCATCAAAATGACAAAACATTGCACTTTCTTGTAGCTGACTTCGTATGGATACCGGACGGTTAGGGTCACCAATAATAGAATATAGGATGATCCTTTTTCCACTTGCTGTCATGTTCACGAATCCGTGGATTAGAGTAGACCGTAGTAGGAGGTTCCTTTAAGGTGGACGACCCGGCTTGATTAGAGTCGGGAATTGGTACACCAAAGAATGAAAGTTCACGCATTTGAGCGAATTCCAAATCGTGATCATCATCATCCTCTTTATCATCAATAGGCATGACATGGGTAGTTGATTTGGGTGTTGGTTGAGAATTACTCGTTGAAGGTATATCTTGACCAATTGAAGGTGTAGACGTATATGATTGTGCTTCGGTTGCTGGAGCGACCACTTTGGTAATCGGAGCTATTACCTCAGGTTCTGGAGCAACAATAGTTGGAGGAGTAAAGAATTCATCAAAGAACGGTTGAAACAACGTATCCCATTCATTCCTAGAAGGTGGTGTAAATGATGATGAAGAAGGGTTGTTTGGGACAAGAGCAGAGCTAATGTTACTGGGTCCCATTTCATGAAGTGCGGTTCAGAGCAGCTTTGCTCAGAAGCCATTGCCGTCAGCTCATCAAAATCAACATTCATAGTTTTGAGGATCTTGCGAGAATTACGGTTGTAGATTCGGTATGCTTTCTTTGTGGGTGCATAACCAATGAAAATACCAATATCAGCCTTTGGTTGAAGTTTTCCCAAATTGTCACCATCATTATTTGGATAGCAAAGAGAACCAAATACATGAAGATATGATAAATCTGGTACTTTGCCATGGAGAAGCTCATAAGGTGTGTTTTACCATGGCGTTTTCGAATTAGTGACTGGTTTTGGATGTACACTGTTGTAGATACTGCTTCTGCCCATAAAAATAATAGAGCCTTTGCGTAAATTAACATCGTTCGAGCAGCTTCCATAAGTGTGCGATTTCGCGTTTCAACAAAACCGTTTTCTTATGGAGTGCGAGCAACGGATGTTTCATGAGATATGCCAACTTCTACATAATACTTACGCAAAGTTTGATTCACAAATTCGGTTCCATCATCTGTACGAATGCGTCGGACAGTAGTGTTGAGACGCACTTGAATCATCTTGAGAAAATTGATGATGACTTTAGGTGCCTCGTCTTTTGTTGCAAGAAATTTCACCCATTTAAACCGAGAGTAATCATCTACGATGACGAGGATGTACTTTTTACCACCAAGACTTTCAACACGCATTGGCCCACAAAGATCCATATGCAACAAATAAAGTTTCTCCTGGTTGGTGTCTTCAGTCTTGGGTTTGTATGATTTCTTAGTGCTTTTTCCCATTGTACACGCGGAACACAAACGGTCCTCGTGAAATGTAAGTTTAGGAAGACCACGAACAAGTTCGTTTTTCGCCAAATGATTAATAACATCAAAGTTAAGATGAGATAACCGTCGATGCCATAACCATGACTTAGTCTTTGATGATTTGGAGAGAAGACATACGGGAGAAGCGACCATCATATCTTGTAGATATAAAGTGTACAAATTATTCCCTCGAGTACCTTTCAATAAATCAACCCCTTCCAAATTACGAATGAAGCAGGTATGCTCTCGAAAAGCAACTTCTAGGTTTGCATCACAAAATTGTCCCACAGAAAATAAGTTGTGACCGAGACCTTCCACATAATACAATCTTGAAATTTTAACATTCCCAATATGATATTCACCGTAACCCATTATCTTTGCAATATGATCATTTCCAAATCGAACTGTACCAAGAAACTTGCTGACGAAATTTCTGAGCTGAGAGCAATCTTCGGTCATATACTTGGAGCAACCAGAGTCCAAATACCAGAGAACAATTTGGACCACCTGTTTTCAGTAACAACAGTAGACAATGCATTGGAAACTATTGGTTCCGAAGTGTTAGCAGATACAGATATAAAATTATCAGAATTGCTAACATTTGTGTTGTCCTTAGATTTCCCGCGTTTTCTAATGTGAGTTTTACCACTAACAGGTTTTATTATTCCAACTTTCTGAGGTTTTGGATTTTTAGCGGGCACTACAGTGGGAGTAGACCTATTTAAAGGGCACTTGGTTCCTACAGTAGTGTTGGTGTTCCTAGTTAAAGGACACGCTTGTGTTTTGTAGCCTTGGTACTCCTAATTAAAGGGCACACTTTCTTCGCTTTAGTCGGTTTCCTTTCTAATCCATTTTTCGGGCATTCATCTCATTCACATGTTCAATAAGGCAAGAATCATGACGACTAGAAAACATACATTCGTTGCAATTCCAACATTTCAAATTAGAATTAACAGTAGGCTTAGAACGCTGCACAACCACAGAGCCTTTAAGTTTAGCTACATGATTCTTTTTATTCAAAACAGAAATAACATTACTATGCTTCTACTTTCTTCTTTACTTGACTACTAGATGGGGGCAATATCTTATCATTCTTCGTATTTCTATTAAGCTTAGATCTTTGAGCCTTAGTAGTGGTGTTTACTCCTGTAGAAGGCAACACGGGAATATTAGAAACTGGTTTTGATTTTGCTTTATCTTTAGTGACCAATGTTTGAGATGTTTTAGTCCTAGGTCCCGTGTTAAGTGGTGTGACGGCGATGAGGTTCCTTTTGATTGCACTAGAGGACGATGCTGAGACACTGGATGCGTTATCCACAACATTCTTACCTTTTAGGGTACGAAGTGTTTCCTTTAACTCAGTCAAAGCCAGATTTTTATCACAATTTGTTCCCTCAAATCAGATATTTCCACCGACTTTCGATTCAGTCGTTCAATCAATGATTGATTCTGTGCAGTGGTATTAGCACATACGGGCTTTACTGAATCGAAGAGTTGTGTATTTTTCTGTTTTAAGTTATCAACTTTGGACAAAATCTTGGAAACTCGATTATCTAGATCAAGTTTAATATTCTCAGCGGCCTCAAGTACATTCACACAGTTAATCTCCTTAGATTTCTCTATGTCTATCGGCAATGATTTAGCAACCTTGTCACTCGGCTGACGTTGTTTTTATTGTAAATTCAATAGAAAATTCTTTTGAAAAATTGAATCATCTATATTAACACCTTCGAATGAAGTTTCAAAAAGCTCTTGAAGAAATTGTTGTCTACATTCAAGCGAAATACAATGTTTTTGAATCTCATCAAAACGTTTTGAAAGTGAAGAATAAGAATCTTGAAGCTTTAAAAATTCAGCGTCAGATTCTTGACAAGTAGTATCTACCACATTATCCACAGAGTCAACATTATGCGCAATAGAATCATTATCAACACTTTTATTCACACAGACGGAAACAATATCATGAGACATCACTTGCTTCAGAAGCTAATCATTTTAGCGTGAAATTCATTCTATTTCAAGTAAACTGTTTTCATAAGCATCATCCATTTCATTGAAAACACGTCTAACGTCTTCTATTTCCAAAAGCAAATCTTGATCAATATTACTAAGACAAGCTTTAACATTGTTTACAAACGGAACAATTTCGTCTCGAAACGCAGCTCTAGTGTGCTCAAAATTCCATTCACCTTCCGTTATGGCCGTAGTCGTCATACATTCCGTAATAACCTTGTCAAAATCGGAAAAGTGTTGGTGCACCGCATTTAAGCTATCTGACACCTTACTTACCGGTGGAATTAACTTAGTTAAATCCTTTTTGACAAGTGTAGGAGACGTACTAGGAAGGTTTTCCTTTGACAAACTTTGGGGCACAAAAGCTGATAATTGAGCTAATTCCTTTTGTAAGCGAATACGAGTCTTTTTAGAAAATTTATCTTTATTATGCTTATCATAATCAAGCTTATGGAATTTTGAAAGCATTTTAGATCGAGTTTCTTCCGCAAGTGACATAGTCTCCTCAGTACTACGAACATAAGGTGCTTCTTTCGATTTGCCAATAAGGATCACATCGTAAAGACAAGGAATATATTCCTGAGCTTGTTTTGCATAACCAGGATTAGGTGGTAAATCTTGAGGACGCTTAAGTTAGAGTTCTTTAAATGATTTTGTTAAAGGATGAATGTCACACCCCACCATGGCGGAATATGGGGCGCGACGTATGGATATCATCACAACAATAGCGTGTCTATAGAGATAACTAAATGAAATGGAAATATCATAAATGGTGACACAATGTCATGAAGATATCTCAAACAATGCAGGCGTCTAGGTAAGTAGGTAACAGGCCTACCTCTTACCAAAGACATCCAATTAACAAATAACAAACATATAGGTATCCACAAAGTATCACTTATTCAAACATAAATAAAGACTAAGAGGAAAGGGGGTTCCTCCAAATGCAATCCTAAGCCTCCTAGCTAGCCACTCCTATTATCACGCTTAACCATATTCTCACCTGAAAGAGACACTAAAACACGTCAACAAAAAGTTGGTGAGAGTCATAGGTTTAGACTCCAACTCCAAATCAGTTCTAAGTTGTGAATAATAACCATAAACCAAAGAACATATGGACAATGTGTTAGAATTATGCATTAACAACTACCATTCAAGATTAACCATGCAATCACAATTCCAAGGCTCCAAGCCTTACCAATAACCACAATTTCCAAGGCTCCCAGCATTACCAATAACCATGGTCCCATAGGCACCCATACACCTATGAACCAATCCCAAGGCCCCGCCTTGTCAACATCCCCTTGGTACCAAGTCAAACCACAATAACTGGGACGGTACGTGTCCCCCCGATCCAAATCATAAACACAATCAAGAATCACATAGTAGTTAATCACATAATGTACACACAAGTCCATCACAAACCTTAAAAACATTCATAGCATTCTTTACAAACCCACATTGTGTCTCTTCCATCCCATCTGGAAGTCAAATCATTTATACTCATAAAAACATGGGACTATGAAACTCACCTGAACAAGCTTCTCCAAGTACTCGCGTTCTAGCAAAATCTAAACACACAAACGTATACAATCAAGACATGAACCACATACCAAAATGGCTCTTCAATCTATGATGGATATCTAAAATTCTCCTACAATTTAACCCAATTTATATGTCATAAGCATCTCATTACATCCCTCTATAAAGCCCTTAACTTAGTTTAGTTCATAACTCGTCCCGTTAACATTTAATCCAAAACAGTCCCATTTTTCATACCTTAAACTATGGGTCGAACACCTCCTTAACCAAACTAACATCCTCTGTAAAAGAAACCCTATGCCCTTACATGTGTTAGCTAACTCTACTCTTTGGCCGCAACCTTGAAGATATTGTAAAGGCCTCCATATATATATATATATATATATATATATATATATATATATATATATATATATATATATATATATATATATATATATATATATATATATATATATATATATATATATATATATATATATATATATATATATATATATATATATATATATATATATATATATATATATATATATATATATATATATATATATACTTTTACCTATCCAGAATTTACTGATTTTGAACATATGAAAAGTTCGTTATGATCAGAGGGTCTTAACCTACTCCATATTCTTAGCCCCAATGCAGATACATCCTATAATATATAAACCAACTCCCATGTTCGTTTGAAGGTTCAAATGTAACCCTAAGCACCCCAAACAATTCAAAACATAAAATAAAAACATGCTGATCCAAAAACTGTTTTGACACCCGACTAATGTAACCTGTTTTTGACCCACTTCCCGACCCCCAATTTAGTTCTTTTTTCTTGATTTTGAAAGCCAACTCATTTGCCTTTCTAGGGGTACCAAGATCGCAAATTAAAAGTGTCTAGAACTCTAGATATGATCAAAACAATGACACAAAAATTCTGCTCAGTTTTTAAAAACGAATTTAACACAATTAACCTAATTAATTACCATCACCATATATATCTATGAACCCTAATTAATCTAATCATGTTTATATCATTAATTTACAGATTTCATAATTTACCTAGCCCTAGATCCATCATGTATTGATTAAGAAAACATTAAAAACAATTTAATTGAAAAGAGAATCGAAGGTTTTACCTTAGAAATTTTAGAAGACAAGAAAATTATGGAAAACCCTAAAAATCACCATTGATTCCGACTTGAAGGTGACATCTAGAGATTTTATGAATGTTTTTGGTTAATAAAAAGTATTTATATAGTTTCCTAACAAGTCCTTGGCCTATTACAAAAGTCTGGTTCCCTTTTTTCCTTTTTTTCCTTTTTCTTTTTCTTTCTTGTATCCCAAACCGACTTATACACCATTAATTTCGTTTTTTCCTTTTTTTTATTATTAATAATTGTATTAATAATAGTACCTTAATTTCCCTTAATTTATTTCAGCTCTTAAAGCCTCCAAAACCTTAAAACCGTAAAACTAGTCAATTCTACGCGAATACCGTAAAATACGTAAAATATACAGTTTTATAAAAACTCTTAGAATATGAAATAAACTATATAACTAAGTCCTAAATGACTTAAAACCATCCCGAAAAATACTCCCATGACTAAATACCTCTTCCGAGACCCCTAAATGCAAAACCCTAAATCGTAAAAATACGATTTTCTATAATACATATACGTATACGTAAAACCACTAAATAACACCATCTCATTTCATAGTCACTACCTTGTGATCTCATGAACATGAAATAACAGTTTCTCGATTTACTTATGAGTACCATATACCCATAAACGATATCCAAACCTCACTCCAAACATACAAAATAAACACATAAGAACATAAAAGCACATATTTGCACAAAACACCCTAAACTATAGTCTAAGTGACGAACCCCAAAACCATGGTTGTCACATCACCCCCTCCTAATATAAATCTCGTCCCGAGATTTACTCCTTAGGATCAAACACACAAAAAACAATCACATGAGGATACTTGTTCTAAATGAACTCCTCTCATTTCCATGGGTACTTTAGTTCAAGTTTCAAAATACCACATATACAAACCAAAAATAATTAAACTCATTCTCAAACTCTTGACCCCCGGCCAATAAATCTCACAAATGACCCTTTGATAAAACGAAGACTCTTATTAACACAAATCCCGAATAACCGTACATGCAAATATGCATTCTCAAACAACATTTACCAATCTTAATACATGAAATATATCATTTACACCACTTAATTCCCCAGTTAATTCTATATCCATAAGCTACTGGTCCGATATTTCCAAAGATCATAAATGGACCTACAAGACTCGACGTCAACTTTTCCTTTTTACCAAAACATGCCACCCATTATTATAGGTGAAACTTCCTACATAGCTTTGTCACTAAACTCTAGTGGTTTCATCCTTTTCAACATATCATTTCTTGTTTCTCTCATCCTTTCCACAAACCCTATTATTATATCAGTAGCCTCTTTCACCAATTCTAGTCCACAATAAGGACAACTCACCCTATCCTTCCATATAATACCTCAAATGTCATTTATCGACTTCTATTATGATAACTATCATTATATGAAAACTCAACCAACGCTAACGAGTTTCCTAAGTCCCTCTAAATCAATCACTCATGCCCTCAGTGTAACTCCTAATATTTTATAAATCTCTCACTTGCTCATCCTTTTCCAATTAGTTGCATATACTCCTATTCAATCATTTTCATCAACTCCCTTCAGTCCGTACCCCAAACTACTTAAAAATTACAATTCATTACACAAGTGACCCATGACGGTATTTCACATATTCATTAGTTCATCAGAACAAGGCTCTTCCAATCCAAATCCACTTATGATCCTATACACATCACCAACAGGACGGTTATCTCAGTTAGTCTATCAACTGCCATCCAAGGCCATGCTACAACTACTTCCATTAAATTTTGATAGCTCAATAGTAGCACCTATACATTTTTCTCACTTTTCTCCATGAAAGTTTTTTTTATTGATACTCCACTTCCTTAATACCTACACAATGTCTTACCTTCAAGGTCATAACGCTCCTCATCTTGTCTCAGTTAGACCAAACCCTTCGTCTCTCATGACACATCACGTCTGTAACTCCTCATCCATTCGATTATCGATACTAAGCCTTCCAATCCAACAATATAGGTCAGTGCCATTTTCTTTCCACACTAAAACAATATTAGCATGCTTAGTGCCTTAGTTTACTCATTAGGCTATACCAAAGTTTTACCTTCGCTTCTTACCTCGACCTCTTTCATTCATGATTCGCATATGTCCATACTTTCTTCTTCTTCCTCAGCTCATGGCATACATCACGATGTTATTCTTCCCTTCTTTCAAATCATCTATTCCTCAAAATTTTCCAACTAGCTTCACTTGTTTTCCTCACGACCAGTTCTCCTACTCCCTCCTAATAGGAACAGACTAGAGTTTCATGTGATTCCATGCGGATCATACTCTCATCTTATACCCACATTAGTTTCCATTTGTCTACTAAGCCATATTTTGAATTCTTATTCAAATCTCATACTTCTACTTTGATCTTGCACCCAACATGAGGTACTTTCAATCATCATCTTCTAGGAATACTTGGTTCTCTCCTTCCATGGTTCTCCCTATTCCTACACTATCCCGTCCAACAGAAATTCCATACTTCATTCCTCAAATCTATGGAAATCACTAGTGCACTGGATAATGCATAGCTGTCTCTTCCAAAGATCTTTCATAACACATTCACAAAACCGACTCTCTAATCACTTCTCCACGAACTTATTCAGCTCAGCTTCACTACTCATCCCTCGATATTGATTGCCATAAAAATTCTATCCGCGTAATCCCTCGACTCCCTTGTTACTTCCACGAGTTCTTAATCTCCCATGTTATATATTCAATTCATCACGATCCATTGTTCAGCTCTTTGTAGTTCAACTCCGGTACTCGATTTGTCCTTCTTCGTCACGAACCATACAGAGATTCCCATCATAGTGCTTGTCACCTTTCCAGTCCTTGCAACTTCTGTGACTCCTTCGAGATCTCTTGCTTCCTTATAGCAGCCGACACGTAGTCCTTTCAGCTCCTTGCTTCACGATGTAGCTCTTCACGCACTCCTTCTCGTCTCTATGATGTTACCTAGGAACTTCACACTACGTAGTATCTTCTAACTTCAACTCATCTACCACAATATTTCTAAAGGTACTTTAACCCCTCAATGGCTCACTCTTCCTTACTTGTTGTACTTCACCGTTAATCAGCCTCCTACCAATCATTCTTTCACATTCCTGTTTTCCTTCACGTGTCTACTACTACCTTGCCTCAATAACTATACCAATCCCTTGTGTGTTATTTGCCTAACCTTTCCATTAGTATAAACTTTCTACTCTACCCTCACATCCGCTAGTACTTTCATCAATCTCCTAATGGTACTTCAACCAACTTCTCATAGCATGACATATCGTTCCCACTACCAGTCAACTAACTTTACTTACTCTCTTATTCCCGTAACCAATCTAAGTTCCAAAACTCCACAAATCTTAATCATTCCTTCAACACAACCTTTAAACCAAAATACATCTCTCCATTCTAATATTTAACCATAAGTAATACTACCCAACTCTATTCTCTCATCTTAACGTTCCCACAACCACATAACTAAATCAACCATCACGTGTACCAAAAGAAGTCCAAACAGTCGTGTCCCAAAATAAAATATAGGGTAAAACGAACCCTAGCCAAAACAACCGAAAACAAAACAATGTAATCCGAAAGATCAATGGAGTGTGCCAACAACGAAAAATTTAGACTCGTCACGATTAGTATTACCAAATTTCGATACCTTAGAAAATTTTAAACTTTCTCCCCAATTAGTTACTTCTCATAAGAACCAAACTCCAATACTACTAAAATCAATCATACTCATTTTTAACCATAAACTCATCTTTTATCTTCATTATTTTATCAAAGACATCTACTAGTTAGTATACTACAATCTTATTCTAACCATTATCTTGTTTACTCATATTAAACTTAGTTCACTTGTTATTATGAAACCAATACATGTTTATAAAATACAGTGTTTTTTTATTCTATATTATTATTATTATTATTATTATTATTATCATTATTATTATTATTATTATTTTATATAATCCATTTAGGTTGGTTATATCTAAACTACTACACGTTTACAAGGTGTGGTGTTATTATTATCATTACTATAATAAAATCTCCTTTTTTTACTCTTTCTCTCTTAGTTAAGTTCTTCTAAAATTTTAACTCCACTTAAGAAAATTATTGTAAAATTTCTTTACCCCTTTAAAATATATTATCACATGTTACATAGAAGACTAATCCAATTATTTCAAGACAACTTTTTTTATAACTTACTTCTACAAACTAAAAAAATATATGTAAACCACGATACCATACCATACACCTACAAATTATTTTCAAAATCGTTTTCCTATAATTAGCCATACTTATCTGCAAGAAAATTTAGTAGTTCGCATTAATAAATATACATACCCGAATGTAGACACACATCCAAAAGACTCAAAACGTCGTTGGAACTCCATCAAACTCCAGCACCATAAAACACGAACAAACACAAGGTACGTTCAAGTTATAATAACTAGTGAACGACCATATACCATAACTTAACACATAGTAGTATATATACATCCGCATATATATACCTATTAAATCACCCAAAACATACTCGTTACCATACATGTCAGATCAACCAATCGCGTCATACACTCGTTTTTTTTCTTTTCATACGAGTAACCACCATCTTACCACAAGGCATAAAACCCATCACTAAAACCAGTCCATATCGTGTGACCCTATAATCACACAACATGACTATAACCCAAAACAATAACACACTCAAAAATATCCATATCGTAGGCAACCGTTACATAAACCCATATACTATACATATACTAATAATCCACATCTCATCATATATAAGCATGTACTAACCCTCTTTCATGCAATCATACTTAGGAACCCATTGAAGTTGTGGTACTTGTATAACTATGTTGGCCACCATAGTTATACAATTACCCTTTCTCCAATGCACTCCCTCCTATGATGACACTTATAAGAATCAATACAACATATAACACATAAATCCATCTACTCACATAAGTTCATAAGCACATAAAATAAGGTCCAAAACTCCATCTATTAAAATAACATAGTCAAACTCTTGGAATACATCAATCCACAGTCTAGCTAAAACAGCATAGACAAAAACCAAAACCAAAACATAATCAGTTATAAGTCATGTAGCCCATAAGAGTGGTAACAGGTTAACATCCTTCATATCCACCTACTCCTAGTAACTCGAACCACCACATGATTCTTAGAGAACATGACTTAAACATCAAAAGCGAAATACTATACATTAGATACAAGAAAATAACTCATCAACTATTGTGAGAGTAAATCATATAACAAAAGAAAAACAATAATTAATAGGTGACTAAGTATGGGCAACTATAGTTCAACTCATACTAGTCAAAATTCACAAAAAATAAAATTTAGGAAAATACAATCAAAACCATACACATAACCCTATGACGCCTATATGCAGGGATCCTTAAGCTATAGACTAGGCTAGGCAACCTAATTCTCTATAACCATTGTCTCTGATACCATTCTGTCACACCCCACCAAGGCGGAACATGGGGCACGACGTGTGGATATCATCACAACAATAGCGTGTCTATAGATATAACTAAATGAAATGGAAATATCATAAATGGTGACACGATGTCATGAAGATATCTCAAACAATGTAGGCGTCTAGGTAAGTAGGTAACAGGCCTACCTCTTACCAAAGACATACAATTAACAAATAACAAACATATAGGTATCCACAAAGTATCACTTATTCAAACATAAATAAAGACTAAGAGGAAAGGGGGTTCCTCCAAATGCAATCCTAATCCTCCTAGCTAGCCACTCCAATTCTCACGCTTAACCATATTCTCACCTGAAAGAGACACTAAAACACGTCAACATAAAGTTGGTGAGAGTCATAGGTTTAGACTCCAACTCCAAATCAGTTATAAGTTGTGAATAATAACCATAAACCAAAGAACATATGGACAGTGTGTTACAATTATGCATTAACAACTACCATTCAAGATTAACCATACAACCACAATTCCAAGGTTCCAAGCCTTATCAATAACCACAATTTCCAAGGCTCCCAGCCTTACCAATAACCATGGTCCCATAGGCACCCATACACCTATGAACCAATCCCAAGGCCCCGCCTTGTCAACATCCCCTTGGTACCAAGTCAAACCACAATAACTGGGACGGTACATGTCCCCCCGATCCAAATCATAAACATAATCAAGAATCACATAGCAATTAATCACATAATGTACACACAAGTCCATCACAAACCTTAAAAACATTCACAACATTCTTTACAAAACCACACAGTGTCTCTTCCATGCCATCTGGAAGTCAAATCATTTATACTCATAAAAACATGGGACTATGAAACTCACCTGAACAAGCTTCTCCAAGTACTCGCGTTCTAGCAAAATCTAAACACACAAACGTATACAATCAAGACATGAACCACATACCAAAATGGCTCTTCAGTCTATGATGGATATCTAAAATTCTCCTACAATTTAACCCCGTTTATATGTCATAAGCATCTCATTACATCCCTCTATAAAGCCCTTAACTTAGTTTAGTTCATAACTCGTCATGTTAACATTTAATCCAAAACAGTCCCGTTTTTCATACCTTAAACTTTGGGTCGAACACCTCCTTAACCAAACTAACATCCTCTGTAAAAGAAACCCTATGCCCTTACATGTGTTAGCTAACTCTACTCTTTGTCCGCAACCTTGAAGATACTGTAAAGGCCTCCATATACATATATTTACTTTTACCTATCCAGAATTTACTGATTTTGAACATATGAAAAGTTCGTTATGATTAGAGGGTCTTAACCTACTCCATATTCTTAACCCCAATGCAGATACTTCCTATAATATATAAACCAAATCCCATGTTCGTTTGAAGGTTCAAATGTAACCCTAAGCACCCCAAACAATTCAAAACATAAAATAAAAACATGCTGATCCAAAAACTGTTTTGACACCCGACTGATGTAACCTGTTTTTGACCCACTTCCTGACCCCCAATTTAGTTCTTTTTTCTTTATTTTGAAATCCAACTCAATTAAATTTCCACGGGTACCAAGATCGCAAATTAAAAGTGTCTAGAACTCTAGATATGATCAAAACAATGACACAAAAATTCTGCTCAGTTTTTAAAAACGAATTTAACACAATTAACCTAATTATTTACCATCACCATATATATTTATGAACCCTAATTATTCTAATCATGTTTATATCATTAATTTACAGATTTCATAATTAACCCAGCCCTAGATCCATCATGTATTGATTAAGAAAACATTAAAAACAATTTAATTGAAAAGAGAATCGAAGGTTTTACCTTAGAATTTTTAGAAGACAAGAAAATTATGGAAAACCCTAAAAATCACCATTGATGCCGACTTGAAGGTGATATCCGGAGATTTTATGAATGTTTTTGGTTAATAAAAAGTATTTATATAATTCCTAACAAGTCCTTGGCCTATTACAAAAGTCTGGTTCCCTTTTTCCTTTTTTTTCCTTATTCTTTTTCTTTCTTGTATCCCAAACCGACTTATACACCATTAATTTCGTTTTTTCCTTTTTTTATTATTAATAATTGTATTAATAATAGTACCTTAATTTCCCTTAATTTATTTTAGCTCTTAAAGCCTCCAAAACCGTAAAACTAGTCAATTCTACGCAAATACCGTAAAATACGTAAAATATACAGTTTTATAAAAACTCTTAGGATATGAAATAAACTATATAACTAAGTCCTAAATGACTTAAAACCATCCCGAAAAATACTCCCGTGACTAAATACCTCTTCCGAGACCCCTAAATGCAAAACCCTAAACCGTCAAAATACGATTTTCTATAATACATATACGTATACGTAAAACCACTAAATAACACCATCTCATTTCATAGTCACTACCTTGTGAGCTCATGAACATGAAATAACCGTTTCTCGATTTACTTATGAGTACCATATACCCATAAACGATATCCAAACCTCACTTCAAACATACAAAATAAACACATAAGCACATAAAAGCACATACTTGCACAAAACACCCTAAACTATAGTCTAAGTGACGAACCCCAAAACCATGGTTGTCACAATGAACCTTTTCTGTGGAGGCATATTGTTTTAAAAGCTGTTGTTCCTTGTATTTAAGGAGTTTGGTAGTATTAATTTCTGATTCAAACTTTTTAGACTCGAGAGTTTCGAAATCCATTTTAAGTTTCTGATAATCATTTACAACCGACTCGTTTTCTTTTAATTCATTGGAAAGATTAGCTTTTAATGATTCTATTTCTTTTAAGTGTTCAATCTTTTCAAAACGAAATTTGTCAAAGTCAGAATAAGTTATTTTTTATGCTTGAGGTACCATTTCAAAAGTTTTGCCCTTTTCCTTATACAACGCAAGCTCAGCGGTTAGATTGACATTCATATCTACGGTTTGTCGAACAGCCACATTCATGTTATCAATAATATGTTTAGGCACCATTACCAAATCACGCTGATCATAAGATTCCATACCTGTCGTAGCATTTGGTTGAGGTTCGCTCAAATGTGTTGGATTGGATACCGCATCATTTGAGTTACTAGTTCCCGAATGTTGTTCAAGTTTGTCATTTTCATGCTCAACATGATGTGGATTATCATGAACATTATTAGATGTGGTTGGTACCTCACTGACGACATCAGAAACATATTGAGAGAGATTAGCAACGAATGCAGCTTGGGCTGAGTGAATGTCATCACAATCCGAATCATATGCATCAAGATCATCTGCTTGATATGCTGCATTAGAAGTAGAGACGACTGTAATTCCTTCATTATCTGCTGCCCCGGGGTTTGCAAGAAATGCTAATTCCTCTGTATCAAAGATCTTTCCCTTAGATTGAGCATCGACCAAATACATCTTCTCACGAAACCACGTTGCATCCCTTCTCTTTTTCGGCTGAGTGCATTCCCTAGCCATATGACCTTGTCCTCGGCAATTGTAGCAACTCACAACTTTTTGAGGACCAATAGTGCTTCCATTTCCACTAGCTTGAGAATTCACAGGTTGAGCATTCACAGTCCTTGTAGTAGGTCCATATGAATTTTGCCTACCCTTAATGGATTGCACCGTCACTTGACCATCTTGAATAGTGGCTTGTTGTCGAGGATTTGAAGAAGTGCGGAGCTGATTGTTCGTTGGTGGAGAACCTCTAGTTGCAACAAGTTTTGACAAGTAGGCAGTAAGATGGTTTAGGAAATCAGTAGGTGTATCATTTGGAGTAAAGACCGGTGCTTGAATTGGTGGAAGTTCATTGGAGTAGAAGGCTTGTGCTGGTGGTGCTTCAATTGGAAAATATCCTTGCTGAGGAGTATAGCCCATTGGAGAAGTGATAGCTTGTGATGGTGATGACTGATGTGTTGATTGCTATGGATAAGGCTATTGGAGAACACTTTGTTGAAATGCTTGCTGTGGCATTATCAGTGGTTGATAAGATAGTTGTTGTGGTTGCTGATAGGTGTGTTGTGGTGGCTGCTGTAAGTATGATTGTTGTTGGTAAGTGTAAGCCATGTTTTGTTGGGGGGTCATTTGTTGAGAAGCATACATGGAAAGTGGACCACGAACTTGTGGTGTGTACAACCGAGCCTCGATCACATGACATTCGTGTTGTTAAAGAAAGGCTTGAAGTTGATCCACATTGGTGTTATGCAAGTCCTTAGCCAATTTAACAGCTGTCACATACTTACGCCATTCGGATGGAAGCGTGTTCAAATACTTGGTGTTTAATTGAAACGTAGGAATTGCCATGCCATAGATATTGAGCTCATTCAACAATAGAGTAAATCTCAAGTAGTAATCATTGAGAGTCTCCCCGAGAACATAGGCAAACTTATCAAATGTATCATAAAGCTTACACTGTCGTTCTTGTTTAGTTAACGAGGTGCCTTGCATTAGAACACGAATTCTATCCCGTAACTCTTTGGTAACTTTATGTTTGCTGACGAGTTTGTAGACATCTGGAGGAAGGGCTTGGACAATGATGTTTGTAGCTTGTTTATTACATTTGTCTTGAATCTTCATATCTCCGGTCAATTCACCCGTTGTGCGAGGACGAGTAACTGCACCTTCCGTCACTATACCATAATCTACAGGTCCATTGAGCACTAATGCCCAAATGAGATGTCCATTCTCTTTGTTCAACATGTAAAGTTCCATACGGGAAGTCCAATCCTCGTACATAGTATTCACCAACATTGTTGGACGATTATCCGTACCCGAGAGGATGGACTTATCCGTAAGAGATGTGTACTCTATTTCGATTAGTTAAGATTTACAAACGTTGATCGAACAATGAGAGAAAGTAAATGTGTTTGTTGTTGTGTGTTGAAATCCCCTAATAATTGTTCTCGATAAACCAAAAATTCCAAGACGAACAAAAACTCACGTTCAAAAAACACGTTTTTGAAAAATCTTGAAATACTTGTCACTGTATTGCAATGCCAAAATTTAATCCATCGGAATAACCATTGGAATGTCCTAATCGGAAAGTGATCGGAAAGTCTGTCGGAATATGGATCGGAATACCTGTCGGTATAAGGATCGGAATACCTGTCGGAATACCACTGTCAGAATAACTGTCGGAATATCTGATCACAAAACCTATCGGAATACTTATCAGAATAAGTATCGGAATGTGTAAACCCTTTTCCGATGGAATCTATCGGAATATCTATCGAAATGTATAAACCCTTTTCCGATGGAATCTGTCGGAATACGTAAGCACAAGTTCCACTTTTCTCGGACAAAACTCAACCAATTCGAGATTTTAAGCCAAAAAATGATCAAAACACCCAAAAATTTTGTGTTTTTAGCCAAAGTAACAATACCTAATCACTATCACAACTACGTAGAAGATTTGTATCAAGAAATAACCATAAAAAACACAAAAAAAATTGGTTCGAATGATTTAGATCAAAAGAGTATAAGAATCAAGAACACAAACACATAAACAATACAATCATCCCATGGCTCTTGATACCATTTGTAAGATATTGTAAATCTATGCTTAATCTAGAGAGAGAAAGAGACAGAAAGATGGCAAGAACACACACACTTTTAGAGAGAGAAAGTGAAAGAAAACACCTTTTCACTATGTGTAAATAATATGAACCAACCACCCTCTCCAACTAAGGAGAGGGTTTATATACCCAAGCCCATGAGATGGGCTTGGGCTTACATTGCGCCGCCGGCCTACACAAGTTGTAGGCTTGGCTTGGCCTTGTTTGTTTACTATTATGATAACTAAACTACGAGCTACTTCTTAGACTATTGTTGGAGTGACCGATCCTTTCTAATACGTAAAACGTATTTCTAACACCTACACACACGAAACAATAAAACATGCATATACAATACAATATTCATACAAATTATGCATTTTATGTTCGTTTAATGATATAAATGATATGAGTATTTACACTCATATCAAACTTCCCCTTGCTAAGCAATTGCCGTGTCCTCGCGTAATGATAAAATAAAGCTACTAACTACACTTTTATTCAACTTTTGACACTTTATTATGTAAAGACATAATGTATTGCTTTCATTATTTGAAAAATAACTTTTAGGATCATAAAACTCGAATAGATTCATCGTCCTCGACTTTTCACTCTTTCCATGCCAAGTTTAAAAACTAGATCATTGTCAATCATAAGTCCCAATGTTAAAACCACTCATACAATTAATTTGTGTTAAACTCAATCTCCTTTTTTCCTAATTGTATCTCTGATTTTAAGTAATGTCATTCACCCAAAGGCTCATTTGACGTATTTAATATTTATTAGTCAAAAAATGAAGGCAAAAACGATGTAAACCCAACACTCAAAACCTAACCTCGACTTCAAAAACCGTTGTTTCTAAAGAAAGCCCACATCAAGGATAACTTAACACGATTTGAGGGATAAATCCCCGGATCTGAAATTTGGCTAATAGGACTACTTAAAGCAACAATAATTCCTCCAAAGTCAATTTTGACTTTATTAATGGGGTTAGCAACATTTACATCATACACCTTGAGGCTCTTTAAGATGTAAAAGTGCTCCTTATTTATGATCCACACCCTAAGGCTCCTTGGACATAAACAAGGGAATTGACATTCACCATCCACCCTAAGGCTCATGATGATGAAGCAATTTTTATTAAACACGTCACTATGCCATACACCCTAAGGCTCTAATGACAAGGCTAGTGCTACATGACTCCCACCCGAAGGCTCATAGAGAACATGTTTTTATTTGTTCTTTTTTATTAATGATATATATAGTAAGCCAAATTTCCGCAATCCCATGATCAAAAAGTCCATGACACTGACACCCTCAATGTGTTCTCACTTTAATTACAAGGGAAGAAAGAGATGGAGTTACGAGTTAAGATATTGTGCCCAAACCGCTAAAAACTTCATTTATTAAGCAATTAAATATTCAAGCGTGAAAAATAATACGAGGAGAAAGAATACAAAAATACTTACACAAGGAAGAATTAACCTCTAAACTTATGATTCAACTTTATCATATCTTGTTCTTCATATTGTAAAATCTCAAAGATGTGAGACTAATGGATACTTAGCCTATTACATCAAATTTTTGGGTTTTCAAGTCATCTATAGGATCTTGCATCTTCTTAGACTTTTCCAAGTTTAGAATTCGCATTTTAAAGTTCCCTTGACAAATAACATTCTAGGATCAATTAGCGAAAAGTTCTTATTCTTAAACCCGTATTAGTTAAGACTTTCGCGTTTTAAAGTTCCCTATATAAAAGTCTAGCAAAACTTGATTTAAACACGTTAAGGAATGAGCTAAGGTAAAAACCAATCGAGTCAAAAACTATTCTTATTTTCACCAATGGAAAGCCTACATTTGTGTCAAAAACACTTATTTTCTTTTTTATTAAACACAAAATTGCACTAAAAAAATTTAAAATATTATGAAAAACGAGAAAAACGATTACGTTTGAACACGACAAAAGAAATTGCAAGCGATTATATCGATTGACTCCCCCATGCTAAAACCAAACATTGTCCTCAATGTTTCCTAGCTCAAGAGTAACACCCCCTTGCTAGAACACGAAGAGTCGAATGCAAAAGTCCTAACATGGTAAGAGTACGCAAATCTATAAGTCTTTTATTATTTATGCTTCAAGATAAAACGTCAGTCAATAAAAATCAAAGGATAGTGAGTACCCCTTATGACAATCAAAGTATGGAAGCTCGAGTGGACCGGACAAAAACCAAACACGAGAGTCTTTAATGATTAGGGTCATACCTAAGATTCACATCACAACAAAACACGAGCACGAGCTTGAAAAGATCAAGCCTTATTAGTGTTAGAAAATAGAAAGAAGATAGAATGTATGGGACTCCCCCACAAGGCACCTCGTTTTTGTTAACCGAGTCAGACTCGATCCCCGCACTCATTGGTCCTTAGGAAAAATGGTAAAAACTGGCATAATGGAATAAAATCCATCATAAAGCACGATGTCGGGGTCAAAGATCACATCCTCGTTGTCGGATGACAAACGAGAGGATGAAACTCCAACACAAATCTCCAAAAAGAGATGGTGGTCAATGTCACAAATCATGAAATGGATATAGTATGCTCCCCGAGATAAACTCACACCAAGATGATCGAAAAATCTTTCAATTATTATATCGGTGAAAGGCCGCAATTTCCCTAAATCAATGATTCCGAGGCCGAATACCTCGTCCTCGGGAGAGAAAGGAATAGATAACACGGTGTCTTCCCCCATGCTAATCCATAATCATATAAAGCACATGGTAAAGGTGGGGTAAAGGTCTCATCTGAAATGTTCTCAACATTCTTATCTTTATCGACCATTTCACCCTTAGTAATGTGATCAATCGGGTCATGGTACTCAATATGAGTCACATGAAAAACCTGCACATTAAGATCAAAGTGGGTGGGAGGAGGACTTGGGACGAAATCATCATCAAGTAAATTCTCTAAAAAGAGAGCGTCCCCCTCCGGTTCGAGATCATCAATACCCGGTGGCATCGAATCATTAGAAGCAAGAAAAGTGTCAGTTTCTTCCATAAGCTGATCACTATCCTCAACGGGGATAGGAGATGGAGAGAAAGACTTGGCATTAGGCTTAGAATTCAAAGCTTCGATTTTAGAAATGAGAAGATAGACGTTTGATAATTTTTCACGAATAATCATGTCTTCCACCTATAAATGAGCAACTTCATCGGTGAACTTCTCAAGGATCGGAATAGTCAAATCAACCTCATTTCCTGGTGGAAATTGGTCTAAAGGAGTAAGTTCAAAAGGGAACTTCTCAAAAATCGAATTACTATCATCCTCATTTCCCGGTGGAAATTGGTGAAGAAGAGTAGGTTCATCAGGAAACCCCTCATAATCCGAGTCGTGAATGTCATCTTTATAAGAAAGTTCATCGGAGAACTCCTCATTATATAATTCACTAGAAGTCGTATCATACTCAAAATCTTCATTTCCTTCACAATTTTCATCATTAGAATTGGAGAAAATCTCAAAGTGAATGGAAGAAGGAGAGTTATCATAATGTGGAAAATCACACGTTCCATTGGAAATACCATCGGACTCTCTTGGGTTTTGGACAACGATTTCAACACTAGACTTTATTACTTCGTTCGATTCCGTTTCTGGAATAGTGCTAAGATGCTCATCCCCCATGCTTAAAGAACTTCCGGGTTCCATGGTGGAAGAATCATGAATAGGAGTAGTGATGTCATGAGATGGAGTGAGATCAAAAATATCCTCATAATCGTCATCATCATAAAGAAAAGAACGCTCGAGTTCACGAGTAGCAAGATATTTTGCTTCCTCTTGAGCTTGTTCTTTCTTTCGAATCTCAATGCTTAATCTATTATAATCTTGCATAAGTTGTCAAATCTTAATCTCACACTCTCTTTTAAACTCGTCATCAATTATTTCTCCTCGATATCTTCGAATTCCCAATTCATTAGTTATATCGTTAATCTCTTTATCAGTTCTTCTCTTTTCTTGCATCATATCTTCGATGCTCTTTTCAAAAATTTCAACATTTTCTTGATTCATTATTTGTTGAAATAACGTTTCAATTCGTCTAAAACCTTCACCATCGAGAGAATATTGTGGGGGTTGGTCAAAACTAGAGGGAATAGAATTATAGCAAGGATTGGGCTCATAAAAATTTTGATCCCTCGGTTGACAATTAAAACTCTCGTGAGGACCCCCATAATAATCACAACAAATATATCGTTGTGGTAAACTCGGTGAATCTTGTGGATAACAAGTATCATTATAGTTTTGATTGTAGCCAGGTTCTTGCTCGTAACTAAGCGAGAATCGATGCAAACAATCAACACCAAAATGAGAATCGTTTCCACATAACTCACACGAGGGTGTCTCGTGTGTGGGGTGTGGAGGTGGGTAAAAATCGAGAGGGTTATTTGAAAATTCGGGTTTCCGCATGAAGTAATATCATTACAAAAAGGAAAAAGTCCAACTCGTAAATCGTTACGTAAATCATTTCCACAACGCACGCACGTACACCACCGACATGGTAAAAGACCATATAACGGTTCTCCACACCCTACACCACGGACGAAGGAATTCATAGAAGAATTAAAAATAGGAGGGTAAGGAGATAAGAATTAAACATGATAGAGGATTAAGAAGATTATTTTTGGTATTTTTCATAAATCAATCAAAGATTGATAAAAACAAGGAGTAAGGATAATTACTATGGAAGTAAACTACCCTCGATCGACTTTGAAACGTAGGTGAAAACCTAAACGTCTCGAGGTGCAATAAGTAAACAACGACAAAAATAAGGTTTATTACTACTTGAGTTGGCAAACCAATAATCGGTCGTCCCTCTCAATATACGCACAAGCAAGCGGGGAAACGAGGTGGCACAAAGCACTTAAAAACCTTTTTCCTTAGACGGCCTTTTATAGCTCGTCGCCTTATACCCACCTTATAGTTTTTATAAATCAAGTTCAAACTTTTTATTAGTATATATCTATTTTGCCTTTATTTTTTGTTTTAGATTCGAATACAATAGCTAGGTGATGAAATCCCAACTAAGGTTTACGTTTTCACGCTTTTGGAGGTAGGTGAATTTATTGTTCTACATAATACAATATATTAATAACAAAAAACACGAAAAACGATAAATATACTATATATAAAAAAATAACAAAACTTTCCAAGGACGGAAAGGGTCTTCAAATTAACGATCAACAAATCGCCACGAAAGAATCGTACACAAAATCCCCGGCAGCGGCGCCAAAAATTTTGATGTGTGGGAAAGTGTCGGTGTATTTTAATGTAATACGTTATAGAGAAAATTTAGAAAATTACCTTTAGGAAAAAGTAATAATCCAAAGATAAGCTAAAGACGGATTAATAAACACGAGAGTGATCCCGGTTCATTGTACACGAAGAAATTATGAATTTGAGACTTTCGATTTGATTAGGACAATTGATTTGAATTTGTTTCCGTTTTTATTTAAAATCCTACTATTTTAACCTAAAGTGCATGAATCGTACCCCGAATTAAATCTATAAAACAAAATTTAAATCGAAATTATTTAATTGAACTTTTTATTGTGACAAAATATTTAAACAAAATTATTGAAACAAAATTTATTTAAAGAAAATATTAAAATATTATTTTTATTTTTATATATATTTTTTTTTTCTATAATCAATCTTACCAAATTCAAATAAACAAATTTATTTATAAAATTAATCGATATTTTTATTTATTTAGATTTTTAAATTGTAACAAAAATAAACCTTTATCAATTAAAAAAATATTTACTCAAAACGTTAAATGTAAAAAATGTTTATACTAAAAATGGACAGCTCAACTTTAAAAAGGTATAATAAAAGCCAAATTCAGTAATCAAACAAAATAGCTTTCTAGCTCAAGTGCTTGTGGCGTTGGTTATTGAACCTTGAGGTCAAGGGTTCGAGTCCCATGGGGGACACTTTTTTTGCAATTGATTTCTTTTGGAGATACTAATAGTTATACATAGTCCCAAACACCCCAGATTTGAGGATGATGGCCAATAAACAAACAGATATACACGAATCCGATAGATAGTATCAAATTTCTAATAAAATAATTACAAAGATATAGTATCAATATAACGCAAAGGATAAATCAAATTATAACAAGACAATCACAATTCCACTACAAAACTAACATTATAACAAACTAATCAATTAAACAGCTAGATAAGTGCACAAGATACCCTCTAACAAAGATTAATGCTATATCAGTTATGCCAAACACGAAATACACTAAATAACTAACTCAAGTTTAGCAAGAGCAAATCAAAAAGATGAAAATACAGTAAACTAAATAATGTAGATTAATCCCATAGCAACTTTAAGAATGTAGAATCTAATTATTAGTTAAAAACATTACAGTCCACAAATTCGAGATTAGCAGTAAAATCATAATCCCAAAACCCATTATGAATCAATAGAACAAAACCAAGTACAACTACACAATACGAATCTCAGCAGCTCATCATTATACAGTTATCCAAATGCAGACTCTCAATAACAGATTATTCAATTCCTCAGTTAATGATCGGAATAACACATTTATTCAAACTGATTTATATAACAGATTAGGACAACCTTAATTTTCTAAATCCTCAGATTAATACACATTCAAATCCTCAGTTAAATCATGCATACAAAATACCAAAGTTCTAAACATTTCTATCATGAAACATCAAGTACTCACAAAATTTATAGAAGTAACAGATCCATAACATATCTAAAACAGAAACATCCAAATCCAAAATCACAAAAAGCATAGCAGATTCATCAAACAAACGTAAATCCATAAGATCAATAACCAATCAAACAGACTATCCCCAATCACTTAATTCAAGCAGATTAAACTAAAACTTGGAAAATTAAATGAGCTTAACCTGATTTATGAAGAAAACCCTTTGGTGATGTAGGTGAGCGTTGAGCTCCCTATAAAACTTAAAACGACTCCCACTCGATCCAACCACCATGAATAAACATCATAAACACTTGAACCATCATACACCTCGAATCCTGAACATAATTCGAACCAACAGTAATATTAATCTAACCAGTGAGGTTAGACTTTATTCCCAATATCACTCGATTATTCAAAGTAAGCTATAATTAAAGCTTAATGAACAATCACTTGTATAATTTCAATTTATAGATGAATTTTAAAAATAAACACAAGACAAAAAGTTTAAACAGATAGATTAATTTTATTACTTCAAGAATATCATTACAATACTTAAAAGGAAAATTACATCTAAAATAAAATTGACATTATAACAATATAGAAAGAAAGGGATACTTCTACAATAGAAATCAGGGGTTTATATTGGCGAACCATGGGGTGGGTTTTTGATGAAGAGTGGTTTTTGGCCATTTGATCATCTCTTCTTCCTTCTCTTTCCATTTTGTTATCATCCAACGGCTGAAAGTTTCCTATGATCACTCGGATCGCCAGGCTGGCATTTTTTTGTGCTAGTTGTGCTTCTTTGGAGGTTAAGTGGCAGACTATGATTGGATCAATGATTGGTGGCAGTAAAATCCACCAATCAGAGATGGGGAGTGACAAAAATAGGTGCCACGTAGACCTTTGGTGTCAGCACTTCTTCATCCCTATATTCTTTGGGATTTTTAAGGCGCGTGAGATTCAGTTTCTCATGAATTGAGAACCCCCAAATTCATCTGGGGTTCTTGGCTGCTCGTTTATCCCCGATTTCGTTTCTCATAGTCGCAACTTCTTTTTCTTTCTTTTATTTTGTTTAGACTTCTTTATTTGACCAAGGTGAGAAGTATATAATACTTTTCCTCCACCGTTACTTTGTTTTTGTCACTTGGTCTCAAGAGACCCAAGATAAATACTCCCATTCGTGTTATTTAGTAACATGGACCTAGATTGGGCTTTATTCATAACATAACTTAAATAACCCATAAATGGGCTTTTCAAGCCCATTAAGCAAATGTGGGTCCCACTTGGCCCATTTAACTTGATAACTTGAATCCTTGAATAAACGACTTGTCATTTGGCTTTTGATAAAATCTTCAAATTCCGTGTCGGTTTTGTCGGTTTTCGTGATCTTGGTACCTACACACACGAAACATTAAAACATGCATATACAATACAATATTCATACAAATTATGCATTTTATGTTCGTTTAATGATATAAATGATATGATTATTTACACTCATATCAGGTGACCTCGTCATGCTGTTAGAGGGGTAACCTCTAATTAATAAACTTGGTGGAGGGATCAGCTCCAATGTGAAGGATGTAGAGCACCCATGTCACACTCCCAAAATATCAGAGTATAATGGCGACAAGGGAGTGGTGACGTCATGATTATCATACGCACATAGTCACAAAGAACGACCTCTAAATGAGACGTTCGGAAAATAGATCACTTGTAATTAATAAAATAAATTGTTTTAACAAAGTGCGGAAGCATAAACTGAATACGGTTACAAAACATAGTTTTCTCAAATGGTACAAATGATCGTTGTTTCAAATAAATGACGGCAATGCATGAGACCTCATTTAGCATCTTCCTTCTTAATACCTGAGAAAAACATTGTTAAAGTGTCAACATAAAGTTGGTGAGTTCATAGGTTTAGTTAGTTTGAAATGTTTAATGAACCACAAGATTTTCCCAAATGTGATGACAATATAACAGATACAAAGTCATCCCAAGAGTATTTATTACAGTCTAAGCTCGTGACACCGAAGCGTTAACAACACCGGCAGTATAATCATATAAATGTAGCCCAAACTAGATGCCTAAACCCACGACATCCTATCTCAGACTCAAATGAAACTGTGCCCGCTTGTCCCCTTGTTGGACAAGACAGACAGGGACGTCAATCCCGATAGATCTATCCATTACATTCGCGCTTACACAAAGTAATTAACGGTTCACGATTCACGGGCCAAAGCAACTGGGTTTTTAGTGGGACTTAGACTAATATATAAATCAGTAAATGCACTTGTGTTCACACGTTAAAATCAAGCAATGTCTCACCCCAAAAAGCAGTGAAAATAGTAAAGTATGGGTCTATAAACTCACCTCGTAAATTCAGCAAAGAGAACGAAGATAAAATAGCTCGAGAGTACGGTTACGCTAGCCGCGACCTAATTAATTATGAAAATCGAGTTACGATACGAATAATTATATTATTAAAAGACTCGACACCCTAGTTGTGCTTGACGAAACCATACGTTTATGAAAAGTACGATTTACGGAAAAGTACGATAGATAAAAGTCGGTTTATTAAATGGTCGGGTTTCACGGGTTAATTTATAACCTAAATTTATAAAATTCGTTTTGGGCTTTAACTAAACTAATTAAATACACCAGGCCCAAAATTGGGTCCAAAACATTTACACACAAACCGGCCCAAGGGTCATTAGACCCGGCCCGGTCCACTGGCGGAATAAACAAGGACGGGAGGAGTAAATATGCGTGTTTAACACACACAATCCCATAACAGAGAGTGAAACTCTCTCTCTTCCCTCGATATTAACTCCACCGCCCCAAATCTCTCTCTCTCTTAAATCTAGATTGGTTTAATCCTTTTCCATGGCTAATATCTAATCATTTGGGGTATAATAATCATGTGTGGGTGGTCTGAGGTGTTCTAGATCGCGTGAGATGTGGGGTTTAATCCCCACATCAAACCGATTTGGTTTTCTGATGTGTTCATCCTTGCGGTTACGTGAATCAATAGCCAAGAAATCAAAGATAAGTTTGTTTTTCCTTTATTTCTTTTTAAAAGTTTATTTGATTGTCGATTTAATAAATATCAGTGGGTTTAATTGATTTGTATAAACTTGTTGTGAATCATATGATTCTCGGATTTAAAATAAATGAATTTAGGGTTTTGAAATATTTGGGGGTTTTCATCAAACTCGGGTTTAAACACAATTAATTGATGTTTTCTATTATAAAATCAAACTAATTTCAATATAAAATCGATTTATAAAAATTAGGGTTTCGGTCATTTGGGGGTTTTTATATAACTCATTTTCGATTAAATTAAATATGGGGTTTGGGTTTAGATTAGGTTTAATTAACGTTTTAATTAATAAAAATTCGATCTAGGGTTTTCATAAAAATTGGGGGTTTTTATATTCGACTGTTACTCGTGTTTATGTGATGTTTTTGAAATATGAAAAGTGCTAATTTAATGTTTAAAAAGGTTTTTAACTAATTAGGGTTTCGATTGAAATGGGGTTTCTATACCCGCGGCAAGATTAATGGTTTTTAGGATGTTTCTGTAAAATAACAAGTGGTTAAGATATTTGGATTGGTTGGTAATGATTGTTGATAAATTTTGGCAGAAAGTAGAACTTGGTCGGTTTGGTTAGGTTCTCGGTTTGGTTCTTGATTGGGTCTCGGTTTGGTTGGACATGGGTCTCGGTTTGGTTCTTGATTGAGGTCTTGATTTGGTTGGACATGGGTCTCGGTTTGGTTCTAAGTCGGGTCTCGGTTTGGTCTCAATCGGGTCTCGGTTTGGTCTAAATTGGGTCTCGGTTTGGTTGACAGCAAAGTAATATCATATACATGTTTGTATTAGTTATAAAGTTTAACAAATTTCAGTTTTTAGTTAAAAGTATAAGACCATTACAATGACTAACCATTGTTTCGTTTATTCGCAGGTTCGTACAAAACAAGCACATCTAGGACTTCATAAGGAAAGACGAAAAGACAAAAGACTCACAAAGGGATGCTGTGTTCGGTTTGCAGGTTCGGACGGGATGGAAGACTCTCGGTTTTGCAGGTTGGACGGGATGGAAGACTTTCGGTTTTGCAGGTTGGACGCGATGGGTCGGCTGGACCAAATCTTCACTCTACCCAGAAGTTGTATTTGAATGACTTGCAGATTTTTGTGTTTGTAATTTGGACAGTGATAAACTTGTATTTGGACTTTGGACATTGGATAACTTTGGGTTTGTATATAAACTTGTATTGTTAGTCTAGGGTTAGTGTCAAGCTGAAAATGTTAACTTGTGATATACCCAAAAGGGGTAAACTAGGCATGTGTGCTGTCCTTTAGTGAGGAAATAAACTATGAAGTTTATTTGCAGCTGGTCATGTGACTGATTTTTGAGACACTTGTAAGACAAGCTTGGTAATAAATATAAGTGAAGGTTTATACTCAGTTATTTGTGCAATGTTGTGACAGTTATAAACTCGACTCGGGTTCACAATGTTTAGGTTTAGACGCGACTGAATAAACACGACAGTAAAACCGTTTGACATACGATCCCAAAACAAAAAAATTGTGCGAGACTTCACGTAATCTAGTAAACATATCAAATAAGTGTACGGCAAATATAAAACGCTCACAACCTTGTGTATTGCATTCAACTTAATACTCGCGAATACTCGAGATGTTACATATGCTCTCCCTAAAAAGGGCTTTGTCCGCAAAGCAAAATAATTAACACGTTCATGTCGACAACTCGTCGGTAAACAGTTAAAATACTCGTACTATATGAATAAATTAAGATGGAAATTTGACGAATGTCACAGTATTCCCATGTTTTAGAGATTTCGTCACGAAATCAAGACGTTGTTGTAGTAGGATGGTTAGCGAAAAGATGAGGATACTTGCTCTTGAATTGATCTTCACGTTCCCACGTGTATTCTGGACCTCTACGCGTGTTCCATCGGATCTTCACAATAGGTATACATTATGCACTCGGCTAAGTTCTTGGGGTAATTCCAAACGATAGGCTACGGGGTTAATCCTCTCCATAATCTTGAAGGGTCCAATGTAGCGAGGGTTTAACTTTCCACGCTTTCCAAAGCGAATCACACCTTTCCAAGGTGAGACCTTCAACATAACTTTATCACCAACCTCAAACTCAAGAGGTTTGCGTCGCATATCAGCATAACTCTTCTGTCGATCTCTTGCGGCTTGCATACGGCTCTTAATCTTAAAGATTTTCTCAGTAGTCTCGTGTATGATCTCGGGTCCAGTGAGTTGTGCTTCACCGACCTCTGCCCAACACACGGGTGAACGACACTTCCTACCATACAGTGCTTCGAACGGCGCTGCCTTAATGCTAGTGTGGTAACTATTGTTGTATGAGAACTCCACCAGAGGTAGGTGTCTATCCCATATATTTCCAAAGTCAATCACACAAGCTCTCAGCATATCTTCTAGGGTTTGAATGGTCCGTTCACTTTGACCGTCAGTTTGGGGATGGTACGCAGTGCTCATATCCAACTGCGTTCCCAATGCCTTCTGCAGTGACTTCCAAAACTGCGAAGTAAATCGGCTGTCTCGGTCGGAGATTATAGACACAGGCACACCGTGCTTCGTGACTACTTCCTCCAAGTATGTCCTTGCTAACTTATCCATTCCATCAGTCTCCTTGATGGGTAGGAAATGAGCCGATTTGGTGAGTCGGTCGACGATTACCCAAATCGTGTCGAATCCGGCTGCGGTCTTTGGTAGCTTGGTAATGAAATACATAGTGATCCTTTCCCACTTCCATTCTGGCAGTTCGGGTTGGACCAATAATCCTGATGGTTTCATATGTTCGGCTTTGACTTTGGCACAAGTCAAACACTTGCTAACGTATGTAGCAATATCCGCCTTCATGTTCGGCCACCAATACAACATCTTCAGATCATGATACATTTTATCAGATCCCAGATGTATGGAGTACTTTGACTTATGCGACTCATGCATAATCAAGGGTCGTAGGTCACCATGGCATGGTAACCAACTCCTTTTATCAAGGCATAACGTTCCATCCGAACGTGCTTCCAACTTCTTTATCATTCCTCCAACATCTTCAGTCTTGAGAATTTCTTCCTCGACTGCTTCTTTCTGAGCCTTGAGAATTAAGGATGGAAGGTCTAAGTCAATAGTCATCATCAAGGCCTTCACCCTAAGAACTCTCTCCTTTCGACTCAAAGCGTCGGCCACGACATTTGCCTTGCCTGGGTGATAACGGATCTCGCAATCGTAATCACTGAGCAACTCTAGCCAACGTCGTTGTCTCATGTTGAGTTCCTTTTGATTCAAAATATGTTGTAGACTCTTATGGTCAGTGAATACAACACACTTAGTACCATAAAGGTAGTGTCTCCAAATCTTCAAGGCAAACACCACTGCTCCCAACTCTAGGTCATGAGTTGTGTAGTTCTTCTCGTGCACTTTTAGTTGTCTTGATGCGTAAGCTATGACCTTAGTCCTTTGCATCAGTATTGCACCTAACCCTTTTATGGATGCATCACAATACACCACAAAGTCTTCATTACCCTCAGGTAGGGCTAGTATAGGTGCTTCACACAACATCTGCTTCAACGTCTGGAATGCCAAATCTTGTTCCTCCTTCCACTCAAACTTCTTATCCTTTTGAGTCAATTCCGTCATTGGTTTAGCTATCTTGGAGAAACCTTCAATGAATCTCCTATAGTAACCAGCAAGACCTAAAAATTGACGGATCTCCGTGGGTGTTGTTGGAGTCGCCCAATCCTTTACAGCCTCGATCTTAGCAGGATCAACGTGAATACCACTGCTGTCGATCACATGCCCAAGGAATTGCACTGTGTTTATCCAAAACTCACATTTGGAAAACTTTGCATATAACTTCTCCTTCCTTAGCAGCTCTAATATGGTCTTCAAATGTTCCTTGTGCTCCTCTTCATTACGAGAATAGATAAGAATGTCATCGATAAATACAATCACAACTTGTCCAAGTATGGTTTGCAAACTCGGTTCATGAGATCCATGAATACCGCAGGTGCGTTTGTCAAACCAAAAGGCATAACTTGGAACTCGTAGTGTCCGTACCGGGTTCTAAAAGCCGTTTTATGAACGTCTTCCTCTCTAACCCTTAGTTGATGATATCCTGACCTTAAATCGATCTTCGAGTATATGCTAGATCCTTGCAATTGGTCGAAAAGATCGTCAATCCTCGGCAATGGGTAGCGGTTCTTTATCGTCAGCTTATTCAATTCTCGGTAATCGATACACATTCTAAAGGATCCATCTTTCTTTTTGACAAATAAGACCGGCGCTCCCC
This sequence comes from Glebionis coronaria, assembly GCA_025667525.1. NCBI lineage: Eukaryota > Viridiplantae > Streptophyta > Magnoliopsida > Asterales > Asteraceae > Glebionis > Glebionis coronaria. The sequence goes on from CM046881.1 coordinate 450,776,081, forward strand.
AAGGTGAGGAACTTGGTCTAATGAAACCTTTGTCAGAAAGTTCCTTTATCTGTTCAGCTAACTCTGTCATCTCGGCCGGTGCTAGACGGTATGGGGCTCTAGCAACAGGCGCGGCTCCTGGTGTAAGTTCGATGTGAAACTCCACTTGTCGTGCTGGTGGTAGTCCGGGTAAATCCTCTGGGAATACGTCCGGAAAGTCTCTAACGATCGGTACATCCTCCACCTTCTTCTCGCGATCTTCTTCTCCTTCCTTTTGTGTTACTTGAACCAAGAATACAGGACATCCCTTCTAAATGTATCTTTGGGTCCTGATACATGAGATGACTTCCAATCTTGATCCATTCTTCACTCCACTTCTTTCGCCTTGTATGATGAGTACATCGTTTCCATAAGGAACACGGACACACTTCTCGTGACATACAATCTCTGCGTGATGCTTCGACATCCAATCCATTCCAATGATGACGTCGAAACTTCCCAATTCTATAGGGAGTAGGTCGATACTAAACGAACGACCTTGTAGCCTTACACTACATCCTTTTAGGATAACGTCGGTGGTTACTGACTTCCCATCGGCTAATTCTACATTATACTTAACGTCTAACGCAGTAGGGGTAACATTTAGGCGTTCACTAAATATAGACGACACAAAACTCCTATCCGCACCAGAATCAAATAGTACTGAAGCATAGTTGTTATTGACTAGAAACGTACCAGTCACAACATTGTTGTCTTGCACAGCAGCTTCAGCACAGAGATGATACACTTTGCTAGGTGTCGTGAATCCTCCAGGAGTACTAGTTGTGGCTCGGTTATTCCCTCCTCGGTTCCCCTGATTCTGCTTCTGGTTCCCTTGGTTCTGATTTTGATTCCCTCGAATCTGGTTACTACGACCTTGGTTCCCACTGCTTGGACACTTGTTCTTGTAGTGACCTTTCTCTCCACATCCAAAGCAAGTGACATTTGCTCCTTGGCCACCTTGCGTTCCAGGTCCTCTTTGATTAGTAGAACGAGGTGGTGCTCGGCATTCCTTTGCCTTATGTCCCGCCTTCCCACAATTGTAGCACGTAGGGGGACATGCTCCTTCGTGGTGTCGGCCACATTTTCCGCAGAAAGGTAGTCTTCCAGCGTAGTTCCCAGTATTTCCTTGTCCAGCAGTGAACACTCTTGCTACTTCTTGTCGCTTGTTCTGGTTGTAGTTGTTTGGGTTGTTGCTGTTGTTGGTATTGTTGTTGTAGTGGTTGCCAGACCACTTTCTTTTATCCCCAGTATTTTCTCCCAACTCCTGTACCACTTGGTACCTCAGACTCTGGGCCATGTCGATTGCCTCGTGCAAATCAGTCGGCTTGGATGAAGTCACATTCCCTTTGATGCTCAAAGGTAGTCCTTCAATGTATCGCTCCAACAATCGGTCATCGTTGGGCACCATTTCAGGACATAACAAGATCAGCTCTTGAAAGCGCTGATTGTAAGCAGTAAGAGCAGTACCCTTGACCTTCAGGTTCCACAGCTCAACTTCCATCTGCTTGACTTCATTTTGTGGGCAGTATTTCCTCACAAACATAGCTTTAAATTCACTCCAGGGCGTCGCTTGGGCAACGTCAATGGTCACTGCACGAGCATAGACGTTCCACCAAGTCAAAGCACCATCCACTAACGTGCTTGACGCAAACTTCACCTTGTCGGCTTCAGCGACATTGCTAATCCCAAATTGGGATTCTAGCTTCTCAAACCATCTGGTTAATCCTACTGCTCCTTCAGTACCGCGGAAACTTACTTGCGTAACTGCACGAAATTCCTTGTAGGTACAAGTACGTGCAATAGCATTAGTAGCTCCTTGGTTGGTCTCCTCCTGTGTGCTAGCTGTACGATTTGCTTCAGCGGTCGCGAGTGCCTCGGCCACTCGTTCGGCTATCATTTGGCTTAGCATGACGGTGTCAATTCCTCCGGTAGCGACTGGCGGATTCTGCGTTTCGGATCTTCTAACTGGCGCCATAATCTAACAAGGTAATAGGATAATGAGTTTTTGCCAGACATAACATGCATGGCACACACAACACAATTATGAAATGCTCCATGATATAATACACAATATATAATGATCTCACAATTTTTGCAACTCATAATATCATTCATGGAATCGTTTGATAGTACATCATAGTTTGTCATAACATAATAAAAGAAAATAAAATACCAACTAGCTAAGATAAACTTCAAAGCTTAGTGGTCATACAGGGATCGGTCGATGGTACAAGATAAATCTAACTAGTGCCCTCACGGCGCTGATGAAGCTCCTTCTCCAACTCTGCTAATCTCCTCTCAACTACTAGCTCACGAGCCTGGGAATTTCTCAATCTAACATCGGTATCATGACAAGCGGCTCTAAACCTCTTATCCAAGTCTGCAACAGGGTCATCCACTGGTGCCTCTAGTCCGCCTGTCTCCACCAATGGCTCTACTCCCCAACGGGTCATCAGGCTCCCAATCTCCTCAAGACGAGCGTTCGGCATGGATTCCATCTGATCAAGAACAGTAAGAAGCTGTCCTCGTAGACGGGTCACACATACTGTCAACACTGTCTCATCCCTAACTGGACTCTTCTTCGCCAGTGCCTCCAACTTATCCTGCACTTCATTATACTCTTCTCCTAAAGCCTCTACAGCATCCTCCAACCTGTTCAACCGCGTCGTCACACATCCATCTGCCGCCCCAAGCATCACCACCGTCGACGTAGCTCTCCTAGGAAGAGGCGTCGTAGCTCTCGGTCCTGTAGAGATACCAGCGTCAGTAAGCATCTCCTGGTACACTGCAGGTACAGTCTCTGGTGGTGGTAGTAGTAATGGTGTCTCTGGGACAGAACTGGCAGGTGTGCGGGCTGCATGCCTGTCAATGGCAGTAAAAGGTATGAGGGGTCGGTAAGGTGAAAGTGGTGGTCGAGCAGCTCTCCCCCGAAGACGTCGTCTCACATAGTAGAAAGGTAGAGTACCAGGTGCTGGAGCAGGAATAACAGTCCTTTCTCCTTCGTCTTCAGATGAAGATGAGGAGATGTGTGCTAGGGAAACCTCAGGAGTAGCGGCATATGCAGTAGGGGGTCCTCAGTGTCTGTGACCTCCATAGGCTCTCCTTCCCCATCTGTAAACTCCATCTCATCATCCTCTGTCTCCTCTACCGTCTCATCTCCAGTCACTGATGTCTGACCTGGTGACTGCACCACGTCAGTGTCTAAGTCATCCTCTCCTCCGCCTTCTAGGCTAAGCACATCGTCAGCTGGTGCATCAGGAATACGGATCGGTGAATGACGAACCTCCTCAGCCTCTCTCTCTGTATCGTCATCTGAAACCATCCGGTACCACGGATATCCTGACGGCGATCCTCTAGGTAGTCCTACTGATGAACTGATGGTCGACTGTGAACTACGGTTGTAGTATGCTCCTGTAGACGTGGAATCATCGGATGAAGACATCGCTGTAATCATAAACAAAATAAATGTGTGTAAATATCTTATGAAATTAGTCCGTAAAAAGGACATTAACATCACATAGCAATCATTGTTGAATCCACATGTATCCCATATAACATAATTCAGATTTTGTTGTTGCACATGTAACCCATGTAAATATACCCCGTAATTGTTAAATCACATGTATCCCATTTATTACTTATGTATCTATATATACTTAATACTTACAATCTGTATAATAATCGATTAAACATAGAGCAGTTATAGTCTAGAGTTACTAAATGCAACCTAGTTCTCTATAACTAGTGCTCTGATACCAATCTGTCACACTCCCAAAATATCAGAGTATAATGGCGACAAGGGAGTGGTAACGTCATGATTATCATACGCACATAGTCACAAAGAACGACCTCTAAATGAGACGTTCGGAAAATAGATCACTTGTAATTAATAAAATAAATTGTTTTAACAAAGTGCGGAAGCATAAACTGAATACGGTTACAAAACATAGTTTTCTCAAATGGTACAAATGATCGTTGTTTCAAATAAATGACGGCAATGCATGAGACCTCATTTAGCATCTTCCTTCTTAATACCTGAGAAAAACATTGCTAAAGTGTCAACATAAAGTTGGTGAGTTCATAGGTTTAGTTAGTTTGAAATGTTTAATGAACCACAAGATTTTCCCAAATGTGATGACAATATAACAGATACAAAGTCATCCCAAGAGTATTTATTACAGTCTAAGCTCGTGACACCGAAGCGTTAACAACACCGGCAGTATAATCATATAAATGTAGCCCAAACTAGATGCCTAAACCCACGACATCCTATCTCAGACTCAAATGAAACTGTGCCCGCTTGTCCCCTTGTTGGACAAGACAGACAGGGACGTCAATCCCGATAGATCTATCCATTACATTCGCGCTTACACAAAGTAATTAACGGTTCACGATTCACGGGCCAAAGCAACTGGGTTTTTAGTGGGACTTAGACTAATATATAAATCAGTAAATGCACTTGTGTTCACACGTTAAAATCAAGCAATGTCTCACCCCAAAAAGCAGTGAAAATAGTAAAGTATGGGGCTATAAACTCACCTCGTAAATTCAGCAAAGAGAACGAAGATAAAATATCTCGAGAGTACGGTTACGCTAGCCGCGACCTAATTAATTATGAAAATCGAGTTACGATACGAATAATTATATTATTAAAAGACTCGACACCCTAGTTGTGCTTGACGAAACCATACGTTTATGAAAAGTACGATTTACGGAAAAGTACGATAGATAAAAGTCGGTTTATTAAATGGTCGGGTTTCACGGGTTAATTTATAACCTAAATTTATAAAATTCGTTTTGGGCTTTAACTAAACTAATTAAATACACCAGGCCCAAAATTGGGTCCAAAACATTTACACACAAACCGGCCCAAGGGTCATTAGACCCGGCCCGGTCCACTGGCGGAATAAACAAGGACGGGAGGAGTAAATATGCGTGTTTAACACACACAATCCCATAACAGAGAGTGAAACTCTCTCTCTTCCCTCGATATTAACTCCACCGCCCCAAATCTCTCTCTCTCTTAAATCTAGATCGGTTCAATCCTTTTCCATGGCTAATATCTAATCATTTGGGATATAATAATCATGTGTGGGTGGTCTGAGGTGTTCTAGATCGCGTGAGATGTGGGGTTTAATCCCCACATCAAACCGATTTGGTTTTCTGATGTGTTCATCCTTGCGGTTACGTGAATCAATAGCCAAGAAATCAAAGATAAGTTTGTTTTTCCTTTATTTCTTTTTAAAAGTTTATTTGATTTTCGATTTAATAAATATCAGTGGGTTTAATTGATTTGTATAAACTTGTTGTGAATCATATGATTCTCGGATTTAAAATAAATGAATTTAGGGTTTTGAAATATTTGGGGGTTTTCATCAAACTCGGGTTTAAACACAATTAATTGATGTTTTCTATTATAAAATCAAACTAATTTCAATATAAAATCGATTTATAAAAATTAGGGTTTCGGTCATTTGGGGGTTTTTATATAACTCATTTTCGATTAAATTAAATATGGGGTTTGGGTTTAGATTAGGTTTAATTAACGTTTTAATTAATAAAAATTCGATCTAGGGTTTTCATAAAAATTAGGGGTTTTTATATTCGACTGTTACTCGTGTTTATGTGATGTTTTTGAAATATGAAAAGTGCTAATTTAATGTTTAAAAAGGTTTTTAACTAATTAGGGTTTCGATTGAAATGGGGTTTCTATACCCGCGGCAAGATTAATGGTTTTTAGGATGTTTCTGTAAAATAACAAGTGGTTAAGATATTTGGATTGGTTGGTAATGATTGTTGATAAATTTTGGCAGAAAGTAGAACTTGGTCGGTTTGGTTAGGTTCTCTGTTTGGTTCTTGATTGGGTCTCGGTTTGGTTGGACATGGGTCTCGGTTTGGTTCTTGATTGAGGTCTTGATTTGGTTGGACATGGGTCTCGGTTTGGTTCTAAGTCGGGTCTCGGTTTGGTCTCAATCGGGTCTCGGTTTGGTCTAAATTGGGTCTCGGTTTGGTTGACAGCAAAGTAATATCATATACATGTTTGTATTAGTTATAAAGTTTAACAAATTTCAGTTTTTAGTTAAAAGTATAAGACCATTACAATGACTAACCATTGTTTCGTTTATTCGCAGGTTCGTACAAAACAAGCACATCTAGGACTTCATAAGGAAAGACGAAAAGACAAAAGACTCACAAAGGGATGCTGTGTTCGGTTTGCAGGTTCGGACGGGATGGAAGACTCTCGGTTTTGCAGGTTGGACGGGATGGAAGACTTTCGGTTTTGCAGGTTGGACGCGATGGGTCGGCTGGACCAAATCTTCACTCTACCCAGAAGTTGTATTTGAATGACTTGCAGATTTTTGTGTTTGTAATTTGGACAGTGATAAACTTGTATTTGGACTTTGGACATTGGATAACTTTGGGTTTGTATATAAACTTGTATTGTTAGTCTAGGGTTAGTGTCAAGCTGAAAATGTTAACTTGTGATATACCCAAAAGGGGTAAACTAGGCATGTGTGCTGTCCTTTAGTGAGGAAATAAACTATGAAGTTTATTTGCAGCTGGTCATGTGACTGATTTTTGAGACACTTGTAAGACAAGCTTGGTAATAAATATAAGTGAAGGTTTATACTCAGTTATTTGTGCAATGTTGTGACAGTTATAAACTCGACTCGGGTTCACAATGTTTAGGTTTAGACGCGACTGAATAAACACGACAGTAAAACCGTTTGACATACGATCCCAAAACAAAACAATTGTGCGAGACTTCACGTAATCTAGTAAACATATCAAATAAGTGTACGGCAAATATAAAACGCTCACAACCTTGTGTATTGCATTCAACTTAATACTCGCGAATACTCGAGATGTTACAACCCACCACATTCACCTGATAAACAATAAATTGATAAACTAGGATGCACCCATACGCCCCACTGATAAATGCTGATAAATGGCCAACTAAAATTAAAGAGACGCCACGAGAAATCACTCCCTCACAGAGGAGTCATGACACCGGTGTCTCAAGTTTCATGGTTTCGGTACCTCCGTAACTAGATGAAACTGGTCATGCGTGTATATAAAGCTCAGGCAATTAAACATAGTAATCATGGAAAATCATGTAAAGTTTTATAACATATAACTGGGGAAAACATATGGCTGCAAACGGGGAATCCTAATCATGCATAGAAAGGAAAGTCCATACCGAAGGACGGAATATCCGTACCTTGTGTCCAACAATGAAACGAAGATGAATAGACGGAAGGTAACTACTCCGACTCTACGCGTGCTACATAATAAAAGGACGTGAATGAGTCATGTGTTTATGTAAAGCTGACAGATTATTAGTTACTTTACTTGTTCTTTTCTTTCATTACTTGTTCTTGACTTGTTTTACATAATCTTGACTTGTTTTATTGTTTCCTGTGGTATCCTGTATTTCTTAGTGTGTTCCTGTGTTCTTAATTAATGTAATTCATGTTTTATTATACTTGATGTTTCATGATGAGTAACTTTCTAAAAATAGCAAGTTTCTATATATAGTAACTTTCCAAAAATAGAAAGTTTCCAAATTTAATAAGTTTCCGAAAATAAGAAGTTTTCATAAATAGTTATAAGCTTGTTAAATAAGATGGTGATATAAAAAACTTAATTATAAGTCATGATTAATTAATATTATTATATAGTAAATTTATTAATTATTAAATACTTTAGGTTAACATGATAATTATTAATTAATATTATAATACATGATTCAATAATAATTATTAATTAATAATACAACTTGACTTGTATTAATAATACTTTACTATAGCTTGGTATTGTATAATTAAACTAAAGCATGATAATAATATAATTAAACCATGGTTAACTTGTAAATAAATACTTATGCTAAGTTATTTATTTAATACATGTAACATGTCATTGATCATGAATAGTTATAAGGTATAGTTTAATTTAATTAAACTGACATGTGTCATGAATATTTATTTAGAATAAATATATAGTCTAAGTTTATTTTTAATAAACCATGCTAATATCCATGCATAACTAGCCATTCAATTATAACCTAAGTTTAATTAATTTAGCCTAACATGACATGATTAATTCAATATATTAATTAAATTAATAATACTAATATTGCACGATTAATTTAATACACAAATTAAATTAATTAAAATATCTTTGCAAATGTTAAACCAAACACCCCCTTTTTGTATTCCTTGAACCGGAGCCAAACGCACCTTAAAAACCATTAAATAAACACCCTTGCCCCCTTTGTGTTGCTGCTGATCATAGCCCCTAGCCAGCCAGGTTAGCCACTGACTTCACAGCCCTGCTGCTACTTGGTCAGTGGTTCCCATCGGCTGACTAACCTTCCCACCGATCCAGTCGGTGTTCCCCCTGCTTGCACTACGGATCCCACCACTGCGCAGTCAAGACCCACCGAGAGCCAAAGGCCCTCGGTTGCCACTGTCTAAACCAAACACCCCCTGTTTGAGGTTTGGGTGTTGCGGCTGATCAAGCAAAACAAATACTGGTGTTGGGTAAAACCCACCGAGTGCACCCCTTATGGACAAGGGTTCTCGGTTCAATGGTTTTCGTGCCCAAACAAACAAAACCCGTTCAAACCCCGATCATCTACATGTTTAATCATACAACATCACGTGTTCATGCTATTATAGTAAATGGATTCGTGGCATAATCATATTAATAATAAGAAAGATGAATTGTTACCGAATGACTACGATTCAAGAGTGATAAACACGAACATCAAACCCAAATCCAAGATCAAAACATTTTCTCTTTTCTTTTTTTTATTTAGACCGCCAAAGCCACTGTATACCCCATTTAGGGTTTTAAGTTGATTTTTATATTTTACAAAATGAGTAGTGAAAAGCCACAAGTTTACTAGCAGACTTGTTTAGTGGGACGGGCTCATGGGTTTTACTTGTTTTCTTGGTGACAAACCGGCCAAACAACCCCCTTTAACATACATTTTTGTTTTCGTGATTTAGAAGTTCCCGTGTATTGTTATTCGAGCCTTGGTTCGTGTTTACTTGTGACATGATTTATTTATTATTTAACGTGAATACTTGTCGCGTTCATTAAATATTCTCGAATGCGTGTCGCGATATAATTAATTAAACTTTTAATTAATTTGTTATTTCGTGTAATTAATATGTTCTGGATTTTTCATGCGGGTTTTACAACTCTTCCCCTCTAAAAGAATAATTCATCCTCGAATTAGAGACATGATAATGCTGCAGGTTTTACACATGTGTCTTGACTCGTGTCTTGAGGAATATATGTATGACATGTGTCTTGACTGGTGTCTTGACACGTGTCTTCAGAAAATATACGGGAGACATGGGTCTTGACTGGTGTCTTGACATGCGTCTTCAAAAAATATACGTGAGGCATGTGTCTTGACGGGCGTCTTGACAAATGTCTCGAGATGTGAAAACGAATAAAATTGAAACTTTTAGGTGCTAATGCCATAATTGGCGGATCATTTGGACTGCTGACCCTTGTATTTCTAAACACGCCCGTTACTGGAGTTTTTGTCTTTATTGTTAAAGTAGTTGTTGTCAAGGTAGTTGTCATTATCACCTTGCCTGTCCGCTCCATGACGGTCATATTGTAAAACCTCTGATTTTACCTTATTGACTTTGTCAACTGTTATACTCTTTATTTTTGGAATCTATATAATTCCACTTTTATATGACTTATTATTAAGCATATACCTTTGTCATACCATCTTTCATATTTATTTGTACATTTATATGAACCCTTAGTCATTATTGACTACTCTGGCAATGGACTGGCCACCTGAATGAACAAGGACTCATCACCTCAGTACACATTTTGGGATAAGCTGTAACTTTACTTATTTAATTTATTAAGTACTTGGACTTATATTTATATGTATATATTTACATATATTTCATACTATGAATAAACACCTAACACTTTAAAACAATGTATATTATTTCACATTGTCATTTATTTACTTTATTCAAGTAAAATACTTATAATGATGTAATCATTATATACTTTCACTAAGTTACCTAAAGGTTTAACCATAATACCTATAAACTTAACAAATGCATACAATATCATACAAGGCTATTATTATCCCCCAATACTTGACACAAATTAACACAATTCTCCAAAATTGCATGTGTGTGCGTGTATATGCATGCATACACTACCCTTAATCATTTCAAAACTTACAAGTTACCATCCACTAAGTATACTATACCTTACTATGTCTTACACTTTCCTTACACACATTACCTTTCCTACACTTCACCATACTTCTCTTACACATCACCATACACAAACACTATACATGTCATTTTTGTCCCCTTTGACTTTACCAAAAACATACGGCTAAACACACAAAATGGGAAGGAAATGAGTTTTCTAGTTTGAGCATGTGTGTTGTATGATATCTAACAATATCTTGCAAATCCTCCCAAGATACATTAGTACAAAACCTATATCCACCAAATCTTCCTACATCCTTAATATAGCTGAAACACACACACAACACAAAGCATTTGAAATCAATCTCACTTTCACTCTCACCAAAACCCACGGCTACATATTTACTTCATCACCAAAATCCTTCAACATCCATTTATTACTTCATTTACTAGCATCAATCTATGTCTCATGCAACTTGAATGCAAATCATTGTTACTTCTACAACTACCTTGATCTTCAAGACAACAAGGAACCCCTAGGAACACAAGTGAAGGCCACAGCTTGATTTTTGGTTACAAGGGTTCACCATTGTTGAAACCAAGCTCTAATCCTACTCATTCTCTTTTCCATTCCTTGATCTATCTAAACAAGTAAGCACCTTAAAACTCATCTTTTCAATATACTCATCTTCATATACATAAACATATACTTGCATATCACTAGTAAAAACTTGATGTTGAAACAAATCCATGAAACCCTTGACTATATGGGTCACGGCTAAAATGGGTTTATGGGTTAATGTGATATAAAATCTTGTTAACCATGATGAACACAACCTCATGAACATGCTAAACTATAAAAACCATGAAAAACCTAAGCATGCATATATTATACGTGGGGTTATCCTCGTAGTTTAATGATATGGTTAATTTTGTAATGTTTAAACAAGCCTAGAAACACTAGATCTAAGTTACTAGGTGCCTTAGATTGATAAGCTCACTATTTTGCCTTATAGAAGTTAAGCTATTAAGCCACTATAATAAGCTTTCCTAAATAAACTTCAATTTCATTAAATAATGTTTTTATAAAACTTTTGGTGTCAAAACTATGACTTTATAAAGTTTTGGATTCAAAACATAGATCTATAAATGTTTCGGACTAAAAATAAAAATAATAAAACTTTCGGGTTGATTTTGTAATTTTCTTAAGTTTAGGGATCTAAATGGACACTTATAGAAACTCATTTTATCAAAAGATGAACATAAGGGTTAATATTGTAAATTGCCGAGAGTTGAGGGTGGTGTTTTAACACTATCCGAAACTCCAAACATAACAGGATGACTTAAAATGGAATTATTACTAAGTTAGGGTGACTTGTGTAACTTAATAGGAACCTAGGGACCCCTTTTGCCTTTTGCCTTTTGCCGAAACCTAATAGTAATCCTAGGGACCCCTTTTGCCAAAATTGTAAAGTTTATTAAACCCTAAACCAACCCTAGGGGTTGTTTTGGCATAAACCGAAACTTAAATGAAGCCCTAGGGGGCATTTATGAAACTTCTATTAAACCTAATATAAGCCGAATACCATAAGGACCAAAAGTGACAACTTGTGAAACTTTAATAAACCCTAGTTACACGTGTAACTAGGGAGGGACTTGTTTTGCCAGTATTTGAAAGTTAAACGAACCCTATGAATATTATACTAATATTGCCGCGGGTATTTTATTTAATCGAGGGACTAAAACGTAATTTTCCTAAACTTAAGTTAAACCCTAATTATATATGTAACGTTAATATTAAAAAGGTAAAACTTAACTAATTATAAAAATCCAACGTTTGTTATATTTTTCCCAAACTTATAATGTAATAATTATACAAATATTGGGAACACTAAATTAAACTAAAATGTTATACGTTTTATAAATCCTATGTATATATAAGATATAAATTTAAAATGATAACTTATAAAAATAAATATATTAATTATATTTATTTTCACTTTAAATATATATAAAACTTCCTTTTTTCAAATATTTAAATCACTTTATAAACAATACAAGTACGAGGATATTAATTAAACTGGTTAATTAATTTAACAATATTATTTATTTTATACTTAAAATAAATAACTGTAACTTGTACAACGATGAACTAAAATACAGATATCGTAATAAAATGCTTAAAACCAGTATAAGCATGCACAGACTTGTTCTGAAACTTTTATGCATTATGTTATGCATTTACTGAGACCTTATAATTATTTAGGTCGTTGACTGTATCGTGAGCATCATATCAAATTTACTTGTGACTATTTGCAGTACTACTAAGGTGAGTTCATGGCCCCACTTTATATATTGACAAACTTTTAAATCTTTTTATGGGGAAGAAAACATGCAACATATTTTATTTGATGGACATAAACTGAACTGTGAAACCTTTGATTACATTTGCCTATTGTAGATGAACCCGCATGACCCGTGCATCTGAAACTGTTATAATTTTTGAATTACCTGAATGTTATAAATAGATCTATTTGGGATTGACCATCCCCATCTGGGTGAGTCATGCTCACTGTGCCTAGGCCAGGATAACAGATGTTTCACATATCAGCACTTATTATTTTTGGGTGCCTTTTTATAAGGCGAAGGGTCCTTATTTGTTAAGGGCTTAAGTGTCAAGTCTTAGTTTCGGGCAATATGGGAATGTAATTACCTTTTTAGTGTTGATGCTTTGTGCATTACTACTTCAGTGAATGTTTATTGTCCAAACTTATTTTATTAAACATGTGAATTCACCAACTTTATGTTGACTCTCTAAGCATGTTTTCTCAGGAAATTGAAGCAGGTATTGGTGTGCATGGAGTCAAGCATCATGATAGGCTGCATTTATAGAGCTCATCTGGGGTTTTATAAATTGGGGAATAATTCAAACTACTGAATAATGTTTAAGACTATTTTAATAACAATTGCACTTTTATTCATGTAATAAATGTAATGATAATCTTTTATCTGCTGCTCTATACGCTATCTGCTGTTGATCCATCTACGTGACACCCAAATATTATTTCTGCTACATTTGACTCAATTTGGGGGTGTCACACATATCCTGACCGTGATTCATGTAACTATTCAGTTGAGTGGCCGGCACCGGTTCCTACTCTTATGCCTGAAAAGACAACTGAGTGACGCGGGACACATAACTGAGAAAGTAAAGACATAAAATGGAATGGCAACGTCTGGTGGATGAAGTATATCTCTTGTCTGGTCGCTCCGGTCCATCATACTCATCTCTGTCCTGTAGAGTCTCCAAGCTGCGAGCAAAATCATTAATTTGGGCAACATCAGTAAGTCGAATACGCCCGAGATGATCGAGAACCGACTAGCAAATTCTCATGAAGTGCGGTAAGTGGAATGCTCATGGAATACGATACGTGGAGTACACGTGGAATACGGTACATGGAGTACACATGGAATACGGTACATGGAGTACACATGGAATTCAGTACATGGAGCACACATGGAATTCAGTACATGGAGTACACCTGGAATTCACATGAGATGATCGATACTGGTGTCAACCATCTGACATGATCAAAGGAAGGTAAATGATTAAACAGTTAAAAGACTACACTAAACGGAACATCATGACAGCCTAGTTATCCCAACGTAAACATAATTCCATTTGTATAAAAACACGAAAACATGATTAACGAAATCGAACGATGACTTAGTATGAAAGCATGATGAAATTCACCAATGACCAGCATGAAAGCATGATTAATGGAATTCAACAATGACTATCATGAGGGCATGATTAAATGAAATTCATCAATGACTAGCATGAAAGCATAATCAACATGAACGCAAAATTCAACACAAGGAAACATGAAAACATAAACAGCATGAAAATATAATCATTATGGAAAGTATGAAATCATAATCAACGTAAGGAAACATGAAAGCATAATCGACAGAGATTTAACCTTGACAAACGTGGACGACTATGGTTCAGCCCATAAAATACGAAAGGAACGACATGTGACGAAGTATGAACGACTATGGTTCAACCTATACTAGTCTAAAATTTAACAAACGACATGTGACTAAGTATGAACGACTATGGTTCAATTCATACTAGTCAAAATTTAAACAAATGACATGTGACTAAGTATGAACGACTGATGGTTGTAAATTCGTACTCGTTTAGGAAAACGAGGTAAAAGCGGTAAGTACTAAGTGAACGTTTAGGAAAACGTAAGCACTTATGACCCTTTGTGTGGGATCGTTCTCAAGGAGGCTAGTGCGTTGTATTAAGAGATGATTAAATGTTTGTGATTATGATTATGAAGAGAGAAAAGATAAAAGATGACGATTAAAATTTAAACTACGACGAAAGACGTAAATATAAAACCGTAAAACGTGACGAAATTTCAAAATTACCCTAAAATTTCCTAGAAAATCACAATAAATCCTAAAAAATGCAATTAGAATTTACAAAAAATCAAAAATCACTTAAACCTTTTATTTAATTAAATAATATATTTCAATGCTAATTAAAGCCCAAAAAATCAAATTAATTAACAAAAATTCCAAAATGAGATTTTTCAATTTTTAAACCTCAAAAATAACTTAATTAAGCTAAAAACTATTTTTGGAAAATTTAAAATTAATTAAAACTATTTAAAAATGATTAAAAACTATTAAAATATTAAAATAATCCTAAAAATTAATTAAATGACAAGAAAATTAATTCAAAAGTTTTAAAAATCCTGACTTAATTTATTTGACCTAAGAAAAATGAAAAAGTTGCAAAATCCTAAAAACAATTTTTAATAATAAAATAATAATAAATTATTAATAAAAATTCAAAATTTATAAAAAGTTCTAAAAACTTGC
Source organism: Glebionis coronaria (assembly GCA_025667525.1). Lineage (NCBI taxonomy): Eukaryota > Viridiplantae > Streptophyta > Magnoliopsida > Asterales > Asteraceae > Glebionis > Glebionis coronaria. The sequence continues at coordinate 450,791,209 of CM046881.1, forward strand.
TAACTAGTTTAATTTAACCTAATTGAACAGAAAATGAACTTGAAATGACAAAATACCCCTAATGGGCCTCCAAATGGGCCAAAAGGCCAAACAGTTAGCTTAATGGGTTGTTTTAAGGCGCAATAAGAAAATATTGTCCAAATAAGCCCAAAATTTCCAGTCTAGCTTAAAATTTGATTTTAAACACATAACTCTAAAGGCCCAAAAGCTGAATCAGTGCTTATCACAGCTTAATAAACAACAGCTTATTCTTAATGGGCTTTTTGGCCCATTAAGCCATAAGCTGAAATTTGACACACATCCTTCTAATGAGATTATAAATCTGTTTGTAAAAAGGAATTTTGAATAAGCCCTAGAAATAAGCCTAAAATAAGCAAAAGCTCTCTACACAAAACGACAAAATAGTCGTTTTCGAGTTCTAGGCTGATTCAAGAGCTGATTCTTTTTGCAAAATGTTTTAAATCACTTAACTAAGCTTAATAATCAAAAATATTTCAAATAAGCACACTGAATAAGCTGAAAAAAAAAGCAATAAGCTGTTTTGAAAAAAAAAGTCAATTCGTTTTCTAGTCAAACCTAAAAGTCAAAGGCTCAAATGCTCCAGAAATAGTCAAATGGGTCAAATAAGGAAGATTGATTACCAAAACAAAGTTGTTGCACAATAAAATAAGCTATTATAGCTTATTGATAAGATGAATGCAAATTAACACTAGCAGTGGCTAGTAGTAGTGGGAAGGGGTTCCCACTGTTTGACTTTCTTGACCTTTTGTTTTTAGTGGACTTTTGTTGGTTTCGATGGACAAAAAGGCACCCTTATAACCAGTGGGTTATAAGGAGTCAGTAACAAGAAACAAATCACAAAAACAACCAGCCAATCTGTACAGTTAATTCAATTTATGCCCAGATATCACACAGACATGGAAAATAAGCAAATTTGATGTAATAAGCAGATTAAGCAAGATTAAGCCAACCAAATTGATACAAAAGCATACACAAGCTATAATAATCTTAAATAAACATAAATAAACTCATATCATGCACTGGTTCAATGATTAGATCTAGATTAAGGCTTATTATAGTTATTGATGAACAATGATGAACACAAAGACCTTACTTGCTTATATACTTGACCACAAATCCAATTTTAAACCCTCAAATCTACTTATCAGCTTACACAAACTTTGTTTTTATCCTTGTTAACCCTAAATAAGCATACACACTAAGTGTTCCCAAATTTTCAAGTCAAAATAGGCAAAAACAAGCAAGATATAGCACATATTAGATTTTGATGTTTAAAAACACAAGACTTGCAAATACTAGCACTCAACCACTTTTATATCAGATTCAAACTCAAAACAAACCTTAACACCTACTCAAACTAACACTCAAAACCTAAAACAGTAGACCCAAACACCCTTTTAACTTTTTAAATCAAAATTTAAACAAACAAATGTGTTTAACAGGTTTACCCAAGCCTAATCAAGCATCATACCAACAATATCATGCAGTAAGAACAAGATTCAAGCCACAAGAGCACCTCATACAACAGCAGAATCACAAAATCACTTAGAACCCATTTTTAACAGATTTTTGGGAAAGAAAACTCAAACCTCATGAATGTACATCCACACTCACGAATTTATAGCTTATGTGCCTAGCTAAACAAGGCACAAGCTTCCAATAATCTGCTAAGAACAACAAGGTTAGAATCAAACAGATTATATGAAAAATAATGAAAATGAACAAGATTCTTTCCAAGCTTGTTCCCCACTCCTTGAATCCTCCCAAACCACAAGCTCACTACACCTTGATAAGTATCTTATCAGGGTGTTATGATCACTTATGATCCAAAAGTTCAAGTGTTTCAACTAAGACTTAGGAAAAATCAGATTTTTGGAAAATTTTTGAAACACTTGCATAAAACTTAAACCAATATTTGAAACTTCATAAACACAAACTCAAATAATTAAACAATAACAAGAAAGTAAATTGGGACTTGGAATTCGTCACAAGATTCAAACTTTCTTCAATCACTTGAAAACAAGATTTACATAACTTTGACCTAGGATAACCAAGAACAAAGACTAATGTGGTATGCTAAAGGCTTTATATAGAGCCATACAATGATTCTAGAAAGCTGATAAATCTAAAACCCTAGCTGATGAAGTTCCTCTTTTGCCCTTTGAAGTTTGAAATTTGTTGACTAAATTTGACTTGGAGCTTGATAAATGTGACATATGTTTGTTGTTTTGTAATCTTATGCGTCCAAACAAGCTTAGAATGTAAGCTGAAGTGTGGTTCATTGATTTCACTGCAAGCTTTTGTCTTTTTCTCAACATTGTAGCAGGGAACGTATCATGTGACATTTGTGGTGACGTGGCAAGGGTTTTGTGAGTTGGGTTTTGGTCATTAGACCCTTAATCATAAAACTAGAGGTGATTAGGGTTTAATTCCACATAGTTTAGAAAAACCCAAATTTGTTCTTGAGGGAATAGTAGCTGGTTTGATCTTTGTTTGAGTTTAAATATTTGTTTAGCGCGTGTTTAAACTAATTAAATAAATTAGTTTAAACCGATGGTGAGTGGATGTGTGACGTGGTAGGATTGTGGGTTTTGATTGGTTGTGAAGATTGAGTGGGTGAGGTGTCACAACAAGAGTGGTCTATGTATCTTTCCTTGTCGGCCATATTTAGTCCCTTGTTTTCCATTCTTCTTTCATTTGTAGATTACTATAACAAAACTGGATTTCCTTTGTATTTCAAGTTTTGTTTTTTAGACTTTGGCCACAAAACTTTTCAAAAGGGTTTTCAAAGGACTTGTTTTGTAATATCTTGATATTTGAAGGGCTGATTTTGGCATGTCTTCAATCTTTAAGGTCTTCACTTGTTTCTTTGTCTTCATAGAGGAGTAAAAGTGACAAGTATTCAAATTTGAAGGACCATTCTTGTCAATTCTTCAAAGTTAAGGGTCCTTTTTGTAAATATAAAAAACTTAAGGGACCAAACTTGTAATTATGAATATACAAGGGTTTAAAGTGTCTATTCTTCAATAATGAAGGACCCTTCTTGTACAATCTTTAATTCTTCAAGGACTTTTCATGGAAAATCAACTCTAGGGCCCGGTTCATTGTGCGGTTTCGTTTCCCGTGTTCGTTTTTGCTTGTTTCTTGTGATCTTTTGTCATTTTCTCAATATCCGTACCTAAAATACACATTGAACAAACACAAGCATATATTTGGCACATTTTATGATATTTTAACCATTTTAAGCCCGTTTTGGACGATGAGACTATGTATAAAAGCAGTCTCATCACTCCCCCATACTAAACCATTATCGTGCCCTCACGTAATGCTAGTATAAAGTATCGTAGCACCTCCAAAATTCATTTTTATGCACTTTTATTGAATTATAAACTACACTACTACTACTTGCTACTACTTGCTACTACTTGTGTTTTAGACATAATGTATGATTTTCATCGCAATATGGGACGTTTAGGTTCATAGAACAAGAACACGTGAATGCTTCGTTAGAAATAATTTCATTGTCCTTGATTTTCACCCAATTCCATGCCAAGCGTGTAACGAGATCATTGTCATTATAAGTTAGTAATTCTAACACTACTCATATGCCCTAATCACGTACTTAGACTCCCATTTCCTAATTGGTATCTCTTATATTTTATTTTTATCTTGAATGTTCACGAGGATACATTTTTTACTTATGCGATAATAGAGATTAAGGTCCAAAAAAAGAGTCATAACGGTGTAACCAAGACCATCGAATTAATAACCCCCCTTAATAGACAACGATGTCAAAAAATTAAGTCAACAAGAAGGATCGATAAACACGGTTTTATAACGGTTTTGAACATGAGACTTTTATACGCCCCCTAACGGATGGGCCTTACTATCATAGATTTACCTCCATCTTTTATTCAACTCCGCCATGGAGCTTTTATTATGACTTCGGTCTTGCCTTGCCTTTTATTTAACCCCCGCCATGAGGTGTTTAGTATGGCCAAAGACGTATATCCTCACGCTAAAGCGAATTTTGGATCTTTAAAGCTTCAAAGATTAAGGCATAATTCACTTTCAATTTCGCATAGATTTTTCGGCCTTGTGAGCTTCAAATTGTTTGCTTGATTTAGGTGAGCACTTGAAATCTTATTATTAGGTGAAGCTCTAGATTATTCGGGTTGCCAATACTTCAAAACCGTGACGCTGGCGATACCTTAATGTCTTCCCAATTTAATTAAATGGAAGCTACTAGAAAAGACTAGAAACCAACAATCAAGACTAAACCGCTAAGCCAATACTTATTAGCAAAATATATATACAAGCGAAGGGAGAATAAGCAAACAATGAGAGCACATGAGTTTTTGAAAGAATACGAGTACTCTACGTTTAGCATAGTAACTAATAATTAACTCTATCATTTCTCGTCCTTATTTAAGAGAATTAGCCTAATATAAGTTAAGGAATCGAAGCTAAGTGCTCACACGCACGGTCGAGTAAAAAGTTACTCTTATTCTCGCCATCGGATAATCTACATTCGTGTCTTCAAACACTTATAAAACATGAGAAATTTTTTAAAATTTGGCCATTTTTAGCCTTATTTTGCAACAAAACGATACAAAAAGATAAACTTTAGAAAGCGTGAAGGTTTGGCAAGGAAAGTATCTATTCACCCCCCCCCCCCCCCATACTAAAGTTAAACATTGTCCTCAATGTTTCGATTCTAAGGGTTAAATACCCCCATACTAGAGACGAATTCGAAGGCTTAATCTAGCATGGAAAGGGTAGAACCATTAAATCAATAGCCGTTTATGAAGTGTGCTATAAACCTAAGGTTAGAACAATCAAGGATATATCATATGGATATTGAGAAATTCTTCAAAGCAAACGATCAAGTGCTCACGTACAACAAACACGAGAGGCTCCAATCGTGAAGATAATGATCATCTAAAAACCACAATGCACAAACAACCACGGAACAAAGGTTGGAAGGGCACAAATCCCCTCACGTAGGCTACATTAGAAAGCGATAATATGTACATGGATAAGCATGGGACTCCCCCACGAGGCACCTCGTTTTTTATTACCAAGTCATGAGCTCGAATCGATCCCCTCAATACTAATTATCATTGGGGAAGGTGACTTGGTCGAGGTAGTTCAAAGAAGGAACTTCCCCACCAAAATAGTGCTTCAACCTATGGCCATTCACCTTAAAGTTAGGACCTTTATTTTGAGCTAGCTCGATGGTCCCATAAAGAAACACTTGGGTAACGGTGAATGGTCTGGACCAACGGGATTTCAACTTGCCGGAAAAGATTTTCAATCTTGAGTTAAAAAGCAACACTTGATCTCCAATGTTAAAAACCCGGTTTTTAATTTTAGAATCGTGAAACTTTTTGGCTTTCTCTTTATAAATCAATGAATTTTCATAAGCAATATCCCTGAATTCATCCAATTCATTTAATCGCATTTTCCGGTGTTTTCCCGCGGTCTCAATATCATCATTACAATGCTTTAGGGCCCAATAAGCTTTGTGTTCGAGTTCAATTGGTAAGTGGTAATTCTTCCCATACACAAGCTTGTAAGGAGTGCACCCAATGGGCGTCTTATGAACGGTACGAAAGGCCCATAAAGCATCGTCTAACTTATCTAACCACGATTGTCGGTTTTCCCCTATCGATCTCTCTAAGATCCTCTTCAACGCTCGGTTTGAAACCTAAACTTGCCCACTTTTGTAGGTGATAAGCCGTAGAAAGCCGATGTGTAACCCTATATTTCTTTAGAACCCTTTCGAATTGGTCATTACAAAAATGGGTTCCACGATCGCTTATGATTGCGCGAGGGGTTCCAAACCAAGAAAACAATTGCTTCAAAAACTTGACTACCACAAGAGCATCGTTTGTGGGCAAAGCCTTGGCTTCCACCCACTTGGATAGGTAGTCAACGGAGACAAGGATGTACTTATTACAACGAGATGATGGGAATGGCCCCATAAAATTAATTCCCCAAACATCAAAGATCTCACACACTTGGATGATGTTTTGTGGCACTTCATCATTTTGTGAGGCTTTTCCTTGTCGTTGGCATGAGTCACACGACTTGACAAGTGCGTGTGCATCTCGATAAATAGTAGGCCAAAAGAAACCGGCATCAAAGACCTTCTTCGGTGTGAGATTAGTACCATGGTGATCACCCGTTGGTCCCTCGTAACAAGCTCTAAGGATATTAGAAGCTTTGGTGCCAAAAACACAACATCGAATAATTTGATTCGCACAAGTCCGAAAGAGGTAAGGGTCGTTCCAAAAGTAGAACTTGACGTCACGAAAGAATTTTCGTCTTTGTTGAGTCGTCATACCCTTAATGATGAAGTTGCCCGCATGGTAATTTGCGATGTCCGCAAACCATGGGGTGGATGAGTCTCTCTTAGAATTCACTACACCAAGTGTCTCGAGAGGAAATGTTTCGGTGATTTCCTTGTTCTCGTACACACTTTGGTGAGGATCTTCCAAGCGAGAAAGATGATCGTCCACTAGATTCTCGGCTCCTTTTTTATCAAGGATTGTGACATCAAATTCTTGTAGGAGGAGAATCCAACGAAGCAATCTTGGCTTTGCATCTTGTTTAGCCAAGAGATACTTGATTGCCGAATGATCCGTATACACTATGCATTTAGTCAAGACGAGGTAAGGTTGGAATTTCTCAAATGCATAAACCACAGCAAGGAATTCCTTTTCTGTTGTAGTGTACTTAAATTGAGCTTCGGTCATCGTCTTGCTAGCATAGTGAATAGCCAAGAAGTGCTTTTCACGACGTTGCCCCAAAATGGACCCTATAGCATAATCACTAGCGTCACACATGAGCTCAAAGGGGAGGTTCCAATTGGGAGCAACAAGAATGGAAGCTTCGGTAAGTTTCCTCTTAAGGATTTCAAAAGCTCGTACACAATCTTCGCTAAAGACAAAAGGAGTATCTTTTTCGAGAAGGTGTGTAATGGGTCGAGAAATCTTTGAAAAATCCTTGATGAATCGACGATAAAAGCCCGCGTGGCCTAGGAAACTCCTGTTGTCCCTAATAAAATGATGATACGAATAAAGAAGAAAGAAAGGTAGATAAAAGATGGAAGGTTTCTAGAGAGAGAAAGTAGTGAGAGAAAGTAGAGAGAAGTGTGTGTTAAACTTTTGTGAGATTAGATTAGAAAATGAGACAACCAACACCCTTCCTAACATGCTAGGAAGGGTATTTATAGCTTATGCCTACATGTGGCTTAAATGGGCTATAGTTTGATTGGGTCGGGCTTGAATAAATGCTTAGTACCTTGAAAGAGGACTTTTAAGCTAGCCATCAAGCCCGTAATGTCACGACTATTTTAACTAGCTATTACAACGTTCTACTAAATGTTACAATATAAACCTATGACCGAACATTCTTGTTTGACTCAATATTTTGAGGCTAACAATCTCCCCTGATGTGAGGTTATTCCTCTTTGATATTTGTAAATCAATGGAGATTACGAAGTTTGTCATAAATGAGTCTTGAACGTGTAATATTAGTCTTGTTCCTTCATGTTGTGATCTTTGAGCCTTTGTCATTGTCTTTCGACTTTTTCTTTAATCTTAAGATCTTCAAATCATTCTTGACTTGTCTTTTCCATCTTGCGATCTTGTGTCTTTATTCACATGCTCATACTTTTCACAATCTTGAAGCTTGCTAACAATCTCCTTTGAAGAGAGGTTTCCTCTACATTAATTGATAAGGAAAATTTTGATCATCAGAGTTGCGGAAGTCTTTAGCTTTCTTTATTGTTGAATGTCTTTGGGCATGAGTATATGGTTTTGAATCTTTGACTTTGCTGAGTACACCGTAACGCCACCTTCTCGAGACAAAACATAGACACGGACTGAATGGCTTTGACATTCGTCCTAAATCGGTAGCGTTTTACCTCTGGTCGGTGAAGACCGTTAGACTATATTAAATATCGTACCTGTGATTAGGTAGATTCAATTAAGAATCTCCTTGACAGGGTTTCGTGGCAGTACTAGTTGTTCTCTTTACTCGACCGTCTCAAAGCAAGACTGTGAACACAAACAGTGAATCAGTCGGATAAATATCCGCTTGATTAAAGTCGTCAATTCAAATTCCTGGAACAAGTTTGATTCATTAATAATCTTACCATTGTTTCTTTCCAGTTGACACAAGCTTGATTCATAAAGAATCTCACAAGTTACCTACCGTAGCGTTGTTTGATGTTGACGGGATTTCCATTCGCCACTGTGAATATTAATGAATATCACTCTGAATGTTCTGGCAAGACCATAAAGATATTGCGTAGAAACCTGAAACGAGTTTGAATCGATAAAGAAACAAACCATTGTTGCTTTTCAGTTTTACATATGTTTAATTTCATAAAGAATCTTACACATGACCTACCGTAGTGCTGTTTGATATTAATACTGGAAGGTTTTACACTCATCATTGTGAATACTGAGTAGTATCACTCTGAGTGTTCTAGGAATATCGCAAGGATATAGCATAGGACTCTCTTGATCTTCATCCGTGTATACTAACGAGATTTGATTGATCTCTTGGCTCAATACTCGATTTGTGCACTTTTAGTGGTCGGAGGCTGGAGCAGATGCCACCTATTCAATATCAACTATCTCGGAGTGAGAAATTCAATAAAAGTCATGTTGAAATCCGTGACAATAAAACAAACTTCTTTTGAGAGAACCTGAGTCAGCTGGAGAGGGATTGTGCATTACATCACTGGGTCCATGATGTGTTGTCTTCATGATGTGTTGACCCAGTTTCTGCCTAAGTTGTATGGAGGGCTTCTTTGTTTACACCCATTGTCCGTGCATTTCTTTTTCATTCTTCAATCCCTTCAATGCTTACCAAGACATCATTACTAACACCTTGTTGTGATTGTTCTAGTGCTAGCGTCAGTACTTAGTCGGCATTCAGCTTCGTTCACATTCTACTCCATCTTTCCTAAGGACTTCTAATAATCTATTGGATTGTCCTTGGGAAGATCCCTCCAGTTATGGTTGGATCATAGGACTTAAACCTAACCCACCTTTTGACACCAATAACGTCATGAATTAAAGATGTTGTGGGTATTTGATCGTAACCATGAGTGCTTGAGTCTTTAGATCACATTTTAATCACATTTTCTCCCCTATCTCTAGTATATAAAATCGTTTGATATTAGAGATACCAAATTTGATTAAAATATATTGTGAAGAATAGTGTTGAAAACATTCGGGAGAAAAATGTGTCAAACTTAGCATGAAACTGGAACGCTCCCCCTCAAAAATTGATCCAGTGGAATTGTCATTACGAGGATATGATCCACATTCAAAATTTTGAATATCATTGAGAAATTCTTGAAAAAAATGTGTTCAATGCTTTTCGAAAAATCAATTCTTTTTGGCGAAAAGTTTTTTCTAAAGCATAAACTTGAGTTCATAGACTTTGAATGTCTTGACACTCAAGTGTAAGAAGATTTCTCTTCTTTTGTTGAGGGTAAGGGTACTAAAGCGTACACTCCCCCGTGAATATAGATCCGGGTTGCAATCTGAAAGTGATTACAAGCCATAGTGTTGAGCTCAAAACGTTGAATGTTTTGTGACAAGCTCAACCCAAGATAGATTGCTCTACCCGTTGTTGGAAATGTTGTCCAAAAGAGACAATTTCCTTTATAAAAAATAGAAATGACATGTTTAGAAAAATATTTACAACTTTCATTCGAGCTTTATGTACACACCCGTGTCGTTATTGAGCGACATTTCTAGGTATGTCCATATTATCGATACTGAAAGACATGTCGAGAAGAATATTTTTGGATTTTCTAAGATTTTTAATTTTGTATTTTGATTTTTCATTAATATTTACATGTAGATGTTTGATAGATGAATCAAGCAGGCTTCTTTGCCAGAATCTCCAGTTCTGCTGGAGTCAAACATCTCATACCAATTTTCCTAGCTAGATACACAAACCTCTCTTTCGAAAGAGCTTTTGTAAACAAGTCAGCTAATTGGTAATCAGTTCCAACAAAGTATAATTCAACAATACCCCTGTCAACTTGTTCCTTAATGAATTGATATCTGACATCAATGTGCTTCGTGCGGGAGGCTGTACTGGATTGCAGGAGATGGTTATGGCTGACTTTGAGTCACAGTACATAGGTAATTTATCAAAGTGGAAGCCATAATCCGTGAGTTGTGTTCTCATCCAAAGAACTTGAGCACAACACGCAGATAGAGACACATACTCCACTTCGGCTGATGATAGTGATGTACAATCCTGCTTCTTGGAAGACCATCCCACAAGCTTATCTTGACCTAGAAATTGTGCACTACCAGAAGTACTTTTTCGTGTATCAAGACACCCTGCATGATCAGAATCTGAATAGGCTGTTAGAAAGAAACCGGTTTCCCTCGGATACCAGAGTCCCATGTGAATGGTATTCTTAAGGTACCGAAAGATCCGTTTAACCTCCTTGAGGTGCTTTTAAGTGGGTCGTGCTTGATATCGTGCACAATAACACGTAGCATGTGATATATCTGGTCGGCTTGCTGTTAATTACATGAGGGAGTTGATCATGGAACGATATCTCGTTTGATCTATGGCATCTCCCTCCAAATCAGCATCTAGGGATGTGGTTGATAATGGTGTCCCAACTGGGTCACATGAGGTCATACCATGCTTTTTGATTATCTCTTGACAATACTTAGCTTGGTTAATAAAGATACCACTTGGGGATTGGTGAACTTGAATTCCTAGAGAGAATTTTAGTTCGCCCATCATAGACATTTCAAATTTGTTGTGCATGACTTTTTCAAACCATTTTGAAAGTTTTGGGTTTGTAGACCCGAAAATAATGTCATCAACATAAATCTGCACAAGCAAAATGTCATCCCCATATTTATAAGTGAACAAAGTTAGATCAACGGAACCTTTTGAGAAACCTTTGGAGACCAGAAATTTCGAGAGCTCATCGTACCACGCCCTTGGAGCTTGCTTGAGTCCATAAAGTGCTTTGTGGAGACGATACACCTTGTCATGATAATGAGGACTGGGTGACATAGACTTCTTCCTTCAAAGGACCATTAAGAAATGTCGTCTTTACGTCCATTTGATAGACAATGAATCCCTCATGTGCAGCATAAGCAAGGAAAATTCTGACCGCTTCCATTTGACCTACTGGTGCAAATGATTCTTCAAAATCAATACCCTCTTTCTGGCCATACCCTTTAGCCACTAGACTAGATTTATTCTTGATGATTGTGTTCTCTTCATCAATCTTGTTTTTCCAGATCCATCGGAGATTTAATGGTATTACATCGTATGGTCTGTCAACAAGTTCCCAGAATTTAAGTCTTTCAAATTGTTGAAGTTCATCCGTCATCGATTCAATCCAAGCATGATCAGCCATGGCTTCTTTGATATTTGTTGGTTCAACTGTACTCACGGCGAGTGCGAACATACAAACATCGCCATCGGTTTCAAGCTGCCGTCTTGTCGAACGGGCTGTGAAGGGTTTCCAATTACTTGAACCAAAGGATGATCTCGGGTCCAATGATGTGTGGAAGGATGTCGTTGATAAAAGGTATGCATATTTGACGGATCAACATGGCGAGTAGAAGACTCTCCAGTTTCGTGTACCGATGTATCGAATAGGTTGATAAATTCGTCTTCGTCATTTAATGCATTGTTTGCTTGATTTTGTTCTCTGGAGCAATGACATTAGTTATTGATGTTTTAGGAGTGGTTGTTGATGTGATATTCTTAGGAGGTAAATCTGCAGAAACCCGTGTTGAAGTAGATGAAGTTGTATCCTTTTGTTGACGATGATTGGTATCATCATTCTTATCATGAGTGACAGCGGAAGACTTTGATACAACATGTTTCTCCCTCGTGAAATATTCATCATACATAGGTCCATATAACATTTCCAACTCTTCAATTGTCGTGTTGACTGTCATATTTGCTCTTGGAACATTTCCTTAAACCAGCTTTGAACTTGACGGTTCATTGATGTGGTCTTGATTTCCGAGTTCCGTGCGGTTGTGAACGGAAGTCGTTTATCGTTGTGAATCGGGACTTAAACTGTTTTGTTCAAGTGCCATCTCTTGTAATTCATCAAATCGGATGTGAATAGTCTCGACTATCAATTTTGTTCTCTTGTTGTACACTCTATATCCCTTAGACTGAGTTGCATATCCCACAAGAATACATGCATCACCTTTCTCTTTCATCTTATCCAGATTTTCACCATCTCGAATAATGTAACACGTACATCTAAAAACATGAAGGTGTTTGAGTGAAGGTTTTCGATCATGAATTATGTGATATGGTGTCTTTTCGTGTCTTGGGATAATTAAGGATCGGTTTTGTGTGTAGCATGCGGTTGACACGGCTTCGGCCCAAAAGTATAATGGTAGTTTTGAAGCAGATAATAATGTTCGAGCAGCCTCAACCAAAGTACGGTTTCGTCTTTCAACAACACCGTTTTGTTCGGGTGTTCGAGCAATAGATGTTTCATGTTCAATTCCTTCGGCTTCAAAATAGTTTCTCATGGTTGAATTCAAAAATTTTGTGCCTCTGTCAGTACGAACCACTTTTACTTGAGCTTGAAGACCACGTTGTATCAGTTTTAGGAAGTTGATGAGAACTTCGGGTGTTTCATCCTTGGACCTCAAGAAGTGAGTCCATGTGTACCTTGAGTAATCATCGACAATTACCATAACATATTTCTTTCCATTGATACTATGAACACGCATGGGACCACACAAATCGATATGAAGAAGATCTAACCGTCCTTTAGAGCTTGGTGTAGTCTTTGTCTTAAAGCTACTTCGTTTAGCTTTACAAAGCTCACAAGAAGAACAAAGATGATCTTTGATGAATTTCAATCTTGGAAGGCCTCTCATAATATCTTTCTTGGAAAGCAAGTTGATGGTATCAAAGTTGAGATGAGATAGACGTTGATGACATAACCATGCCTGAGTCGTTGAAGCTTTAGCCATGAAGAAAATTGGAGTTGATGAAATTGTGTCTTGTAGTGAAATTGTGTAAAGATCAGTACCCCGTGTTCCGGTAAGTAAGTCATTCCCATCATAATCACAAACAAAACATGTCTTCTTTCTGAAAGCAACCTCCAAATCTGCTTCACAAAATTGACCAACCGAGAAAAGATTGTGATTGAGCCCTTCGACGTAGTATACCATTTTTATCGTGATATTCCCCTGAACCAAATCTCCATATCCTAGGATCGGTCCAATTTGATCATTTCCGAATCGGACCGTACCCAGGAACTTCTCCACGAAGTTAATTAGAAGCTTGAGATTCCCCGTCATGTGCTTTGTGCATCCGGAGTCCAGTATGAAGAGAATTATTTGTATCACCTGTAGAAGAATTCGAACACGATGGAGCATTTGCTAAATTGGATACCACGTTAGTTGTGATTTCAGAATCATTAGTGCCCTTAGCAGCAATTAAAGGTATAGTAACACTCATTGTCACATTTTCTGTCCTAACTTTAGGCATCCATTTATATCCTGGAGGACCTTGATTTGCAAACCACCATTTCCAAGACTTGCTAGCAGACTCATATAATTCCCTAATTCTGCTTCTAGTGTTCTTAGTGGTGGAATCTGATGCAATACTTTTCTTAGTGGGGGTTGCACCAGAATGGTTCACTTTGCGTTTGGGTTTACTAGTACTAATAGGCATAACAACTTGCTTCTTAGTTCTAGTATCTACGCCTTTGACATTATTCATAGCACACATAGAATGATTAGCATTAGCAAATTTTCCACATTTGACACAAACAAATTTGACATTCAAAGCATTCAAATCATTCAAGGAATTCAAATCGTCATTACACGCGATTACAGACTTTTTATTCTTAAAAAACATTCAAATTCCTAGGGTGTTCTTCTACTTCCTTCATCTTTCCTTGACTCTTGTGTTTCCAGACCTTATCATTCACTCGAGTGCTCTTAAGCTGAGGTCGGATAACACTAGCAGTAGAGACTACTCCTGTAGTAGAAGACACACGAATATTAGTGTTTCTAGAAGTCTGAGGCGGGTGACTAACTTTGTTTATGGGCTTAGTGATCATTCTATACATCCCTGGTTTAATCACATTATTATGCTTAACGTTTGGCGCTACAATATTCCATATGGGTTGATTGTGTGGTAACCTTTCCTTTCCATCCATCTTGGGGGCAAACACAGGTTTTACAAACGAGGAATTTGAGAAAGCAGATGGTTTTCCCAAGATAGAGGATCTATTCACTTTAGAGGCATTGGGTTGTCTAACAACAGGTTTCCTAACGCTAGGTTCCACAACTTTCCCACCCATCTTAGCAACGAGTTTCTTTAACTCTGCTATAGCAATGTCTTTTTCTTGTAACTGAGCTTTCAAATCCGTAATATCAAGACTTTTTTCGTTTAGTAATCGACATGACTCAAATAATTTTACTTCTAAAGGTGTATCATTTGAAAAGCTGCCAACTTTCTTTTGCAAAGCAAGTTCAAGTGAGTGACAATGTTTTTTAAAATAATCATATCTATATTGAAGTAACGAAAACTCTTTCTGGTCAACTTTATTCGAAAGCTCAGTTTCAAGACGTTCACACTCTTTTACTTGATCAAGATATTTGCATGCAACATCAGAATATTCATCAATATCAACACAAGATGTAACATAAACACACATAATATCTTTTGAGAGACATTCATTTAAGAGTAGATCATATGCTACAGAAAACTCGTCTCTTTCAGGTTGATGGTCGTTCACTTCTTGTTCAAGAGATTCCACATATTTCAAATCATCAAACATTTCTTGCTTAATTAATGTTTCAAATTCCAAAATATGTTTTTGCGTTCTTTCCGCAAGCGGAATCAAAATACTTTTCACAAGCACAGTTATATCATGAGGAATTTCTTTGTCTCCTTTCGAAAGTTCACATTTTTTCCAGTCATCGTCAACAACCTTTTTGAAATTTTCAATGTTACTCTTGAGAATACTAAGTGCTTGCTTACTCTTGCTTACAGAAGCTTTAAATGGCAAGTAGTAAATAAATTTTGAAACATTAGTTTTCTTAGTGGCAAAAGCTTGTCTCCATTTAATTCTTATTTGTTCACATTCGAAAAATATTTGCTCACGAGTTTTCTGTGTGCGGTTTGAAAAGACCATAAAGACTGTTTTCATAAGCATAATTATATGGTTTAACAAATTCTTTATTAACTTTTGGTCTACTCTCTTCTTCCAAATCGTTTGTCTCTTCACTATCGGGCCTAACAACAAGGCAATCAAGATCGGCCCATTGGGACTCATCAAGATATAAGTGCTGATTCGCAGATTGAGCTTGCTCAATGTACTTAGGATTTGCAAAACTAGGTCTATCCTTGAAGAACGAACGAGGTGCCAACATTCTCATGGTTTGAATTTATTGATTAGTTTTGTAAACAATTTTCTTGTAAAAATCAATTTGAGTTTCAAGTTCCACCATTTTGTCGATGTCATTTGCTTGTTTAGTTTTGAAATCCTTTTCCATCTTTTCAACCACAGCTTTCTTTTCATTAACAAGTTTAGTTTTATCCACTTGAAGAAAACCATTTACTTGAGTTAGCTCATTGACTTTAGTGGTAGCAAGATACATTCTGTGACGTTCAGTACTCAAAGAGGTGTTATAATTACGTTTCTCTTGTTCTAGAAGCTTAAGAGTTTCGTTATATTTCTATTGATAATCGTCCTTTTTGACGTTAATTAAACACCCTTTGTACCCTTCAATCTCATTGGTCTTTTGAAGAAGCTGAGCTCTGTAGCTATCAATGGTCTCACTATATTTAATTATAGCAGCTTTGCATTCTTCAAAATTTTGAGTGAGCGTAGCATTTGCCTTATTTAATTGATTTTGACTTTTTCTAGTTTCTTTGACATCTTTTTGTAAAGAATCAATTAATTTATCAAGCGCAATACGCTCCTCGTCATCATCATACTCATTTGCATGCTGATCATCCTCAGACTCATTATTGCACATGTCTGATGAATCGGGTGTGGTATTGTTATCAACCGTTTCCATCATACATGTGTCATTGATGGCTTTGGGTAGCTCACAATGCTCATGAGTATTAACAAACACATTATATTCCTCTTCAGTGTGTACCTTATCGATTGGCTCAGTATCAAAGATAGGACCATTGTCATCTTCAGTGACATTGAGAACTTCTTCAACGTTTTCCATGTACGAGTAATGTGCTTCAAGTTCTTGATCGGAAGCTTCATCATCAGTGTCATCAAGCATGGCTCCTTCCTTAGCCGACAATTTAACCCCAACTTCCATCTTCTTGCAAAGCAGCATCTTTTCCTTATGATAACAAGAGTCCCTAACTCGTTTCGGCTTTCTGCATTCCTTTGCCATATGCCCATAACCTTGACAATTAAAGCATTGAATCCCACTTTGTTAAACCACTTTAGTACCAACAGTGTCCCTATTCCCAGCAGCAGTAGCAATCCTCTGGGCATCATACTTAGCAGTTTGTCGATCATACCGTGCACACCCCTCAACATGTGTTCGATTACGTCGATCATACCTTGGAGGACTTTCATCACGTTGACGTGTTTCATACCTTCGAGGAGTCTCAAAATATTGATTCCTTGTATTTGATTATTTTCGAAGATTGTTGTTGGTGGGTTTGAAGATTTTCTTGTAGGTCTTCATAATGAAAGCAATTTGTTGCTTCATCTCCCTATCCTTCTGAGCTAGTTCTTCATCACTGTCCTCTTCTGATGATGGCTCAGGTGATGGTGATGGTGCTCTTGGTTCTTTGTCTCGTGATCTTATGGGAGCTGAATACTTAGATGAAGTGGAGTATCTTGGTGAAGAGGATGTGGTTGAGTATCTTGGTGACGAGGATGTAGTGGAGTATGATTTTGGAGCATGAGAGCGATGATCTTGGACATGGTGAGTGGTAGACACCAAGGCAAGTGGATTAGCAGTCTTTGATACCCGTTCAGCTCGAAGTTCATTTGCCTCATTCTGAAATTGTTTCAAAATATCAAAGAGTGTATGATAGTTGACCGCGTACAACTTATTTTGTTGTTTCATAAATGTTACAAATCGTGTCCACTCGGGTTGAAGTTGTTGTAGAAACTGCACATTGACTTGCATAGTGGAGACTTGCATATTGTTTCTTGTCATGTCATTCATCATCTTGTAGAACCTTGAGTAATATGAATCAATTGATTCCCCATCCAATGAAGTAAACTTACCAAAGTTCCAAAACAAGTTATTTTTGACATCTTGCTTGTTAAGTGATTCTCCTTGTTGCAAGCGTTCAATGGCAAACCACATTTCTTTTACAGTAGAGCATGCATCAACCGTTGAGTAAATATCATCTCCAATCCCACTTAGAATCAAATAGATTGCTTCTTTCTCTGCATCAATCCAAGCACGATTCTCTTTCGAAGTGTTCTCATATGTTTCCGTAATTGTTTGCTCATCGGAACCGGACGTCGAGTCGGTTGCTGGAACTGCAGGAATGGTTATTGTAGTAAGGTTATAGGGTCCTTCTTTGATGCAACGTCGAAGAACATCACCATTGGGTTTAGTATCAAGATATCGAAGAAATCGTGATTGCCATTGTGCATATCGACCAGTCACAAGCATTGGTGGTCTCTCTTTATTACCCGCCACCATGATGTTGTTGTTTTTCACACGATATTCTTGAGTAGAATCCATCTTGATAAGCTTTAAAATGTTGAAGTGAAAAAGGATCTTAAGTAGATGTGTTTGTTATTGTTGTTGTGGTTTAAATTCCAAAAATTGCAATTTTTCTTCAGTCCGACAATAAATTCCCAAGTCCGATAAAACGGTAGACCAAAAATAATTTGTAATCGCCAAATTTTGAAATCAAGCTAGAAATGTCCTAAAACTAGTATGGAAAAAATTTTAATTTACTTGACGGAAAAATTTTAACTCCTTTATGTTTTTTTTTTGTTTTTTTTAATCTTCGTGTAAACTATGTTCCGGGACAAGTATAGATAGTGGCTAAGTCTAAAAATACTCGAAAAAAATTTAGATGTCCATCGCAACATCCATAAGAATACCCATCGCAATGTCACCCATCGCAAGTCTAGATGGTAACCTCTGATCGCAACCCTGATCGTAACTCTTGATCGTAACACGTGATCGCAACCCTGATCGCAACTCTCGATCGCAACACCAGATCGTAACCTCGGTCGCAGCACTGATCGCAACACCAGATCGTAACCTTGATCGCAACTCCTTGATCGCAACTCCTGGATCACAGCCTTGATCACAACTTCTTGATCGCAACTCCTGGATCGCAGCCTTGATCGCAAGTCATGATCGCAAGTTGTAATCGTAACACCGATCGCAGTGTCAGATCGCGACATGGATCATAATATGTGATCGGACTATTAGGTCGCAAGTAGAAACCCCAGGTTTATGCGATCGTAATATCCGAATCGTAACCAATAAAAAAGTTCGAGACTTTTAGGCAACAAGAAAGATGAGATATTTACCTGGGAATTCGTGTTTCAATCCAAACCAAAGTAACCAAAATCTTACCACAAGTATGTAGATAATCTATAGTATGATTTAGAACACGAAACTCAACGAAAAACAAGAAAATACTTGAATTCGAGATGATGTTAGGAGTAAATCACATGAACCAAATATTATAGCAACAACGAATTACAAAAACTACCCCATGGCGATTGATACCAATTGTTGTCCCTAATAATATGATGATTCAATGCGAATAAAGAATAAAGAAAGGTAGATAAAAGATGGAAGGTTTCTAGAGAGAGAAAGTAGAGAGAAGTGTGTGTTAAACTTTTGTGAGATTAGATTAGAAAATGAGACAACCAACACCCTT
This sequence comes from Glebionis coronaria, assembly GCA_025667525.1. Lineage (NCBI taxonomy): Eukaryota > Viridiplantae > Streptophyta > Magnoliopsida > Asterales > Asteraceae > Glebionis > Glebionis coronaria. Next base: position 450,810,139 of record CM046881.1, read on the forward strand.
CCTAACATTCTAGGAAGGGTATTTATAGCCTATGCCTACATGTGGCTTAAATGGGCTATAGTTTGATTGGGTCGGGCTTGAATAAATGCTTAATACCTTGAAAGAGGCCTTTTAAGCTAGCCATCATTCCCGTAATGTCACGACTATTTTAACTAGCTATGACAATGTTCTACTAAATGTTACAATATAAACCTATGACCGAACATTCTTGTTTGACTCAATATTTTGAGGCTAACAACTCCTAACTCCCTTAACGGTTTTGGGATGAGGTAATTTGGCGATGACGTCTACCTTAGCTTTGTCTACCTCAATCCCCGCTTTCGAAACCTTGTGCCCTAAGACGATTCCTTCTTTAACCATAAAATGACATTTTTCCCAATTGAGCACAAGGTTGGTTTCCTCACAACGTTTTAACGTATGCTTCAAATTTCTTAAACACGAAGTGAACGAACTATCAAACACGGAAAAGTCATCCATAAAGACTTCCATCGTCTTCTCGATCATGTCATGAAAAATAGCCATCATACACCGTTGAAAAGTTCCCGATGCAATACAAAGTCCGAATGGCATTCTACGATAGGAAAACGTTCCATATGGACACGTAAACGTAGTTTTTCTTGATCACGAGGATCGATGGGGATTTGGAAGTAACCAGAAAAACCGTCTAAAAAGCAATAGAAATCGTTTCCCGCAAGATGCTCCAACATTTGATCCATGAAGGGCAAGGGAAAATGGTCTTTACGAGTGGCGTCATTCAACTTACGATGTCAATACACACCCTCCAACCGGTCACGAGTCGTGTTGGAATTAACTCGTTGTCATCGTTTGGCACTGTTAGAAGTATTTAAAGTGATGGTCAAAGAAGTGAAGTCACATATTATATGACCACCCCTTAGGGGGAGATTGTTAGAAGTATTTAAAGTGATGGTCATATAATATACCATTGCGAAGCTCGTAGAAAATGCTATTCAACAGTGTCGAGAGTTCTATGTCATTATTATGCATGAAACGGAAATTAGTCCCGAACACACAAATGAGGAAGGCCTCCTATTCATGTAAGCCTTAGTATAAAAGGCATAACCATCCTCATTTGTGTGTGTGTCTCCCATTGTATCTTTTCTCTTCTTCTTGTTTTAGAGAGAGAAACTCTCCTTAGTTTCTCTCACTAGAATCATCTACCTTGTATCTTTCTAGTTCTTCTTCATCAAATCTAATATTCCATTCTTAGTTTTAATCTTGATCTTATTCATCTATATTTCTTATTCTATAAGTCGTGTGAATCAATCTTACAAGTGGTATCATTCGCCAAGGGATTCGTGGATAGCTCTTTGGTGTTGTCCTTGTTTCTTGTTAATTCCGTGGGTTTTTGATTTTTTTTTACTAAAGATTCAAAAAAAAAAAAAAAAAAATTCGTGTTTTTTTGTTGTTCCAAGTATTCGTGTTGTGGGTATTTTGGTTAGCTCAAAAACACGAATTTGTTGCCTCAAAGTTGCGAATTTGTTGCCTCAAAGTTGCTAATTTGTTGCCTAAAAGTTGCTAAAATCGTTGCCTAAAAAGTTGGAAGAAAGTTCTCTTATTGCGATAGCTACAATTTCGGGAAAGGTAAGTACGGTTTTGATCGCAATAACCCAAGGGTTTTACTTTGCGATCTAAAGATTTCGATACCTATTCCGATCTGGACATTCCGATCGTTCTTTGCGATTTGGGATTCCGACGGTTTTTAAGGAACTTTGAGACGTTACTCTGCCAAATTGATCTTAGCCACATTCCGATCTGAAGATTCCGATCTGAACATTCCGATCTAAGCATTCCGACAGGTCATCATTGCGATCTAGGATTCCGATAGTAGGACATTCCGATAGAAGCACATTCCGATCTAGGATTCCGATCTACACATTCCGATCTAGGATTTCGATCTACACATTCCGATCTAGGATTCCGATCTGCACATTCCGATAGAGGGACATTCCGATGGATCATTCCGATCAACATTCCGATGGAAATTTTGTTTGAGTAATTTTTAGACTTAGCCACTATCTAGACTAGTCTCGGAACATAGTTTACACGAAGATTAAAAAAAAAGGAAAAAAAAAAAAAAAAAAAAAAAAAAGAGTTTTTTGGCGGGAAAACCATAGTAAAATTTAATTTTTCCTAGACCATTTTTAGGCCATTTAAGCTTCAATTTCAAATTTTGGCTATGCGGAAAAATTTTCGACCAAAAATTCAAATTTTCGGACAAAAATTCAAATTTTTAGGCCAAATTTCAAATTTTTTAGGTTTTATTTTTCATTAAAAATTTCATTTTTTCAAACTTTTTCCCTACTAGTTATTGGCTATTTCTAACTCGATTTCAAAACTTAGAGATTCAAATTTTTTTCGGCTTACCGTTTTGTCGGACTGAGGAATTTTTTGTCGGGCTGGAAAATTTTGGCAAAGTTTGTTTTTGTTGACACTACAACTCACGCTTTCTACGAATTGAGATCCTGTTTTTCACACGACTTCTACTATGACTTATCAACAAGACAATGATGCTGCGGATTTTGAGCATCGTGATAGCCATGTAAGAAAGAAGAGGAATGCTGCCCATCTCCAGTCTCAGCTTCTTATAGCACAAAAGGAAGAAGCAGGAATTCCACTTCTAGCTAAAGAGTTTGATCTCATGGCATTTGCAGCAGCATATGATGAGGAACAAGAGGTGACTACCGACTCCATCTTGATGGCTAATACACAGCAATCATCCACATCGGTAGTTAAACCTGACAGAGCTCCTGTGTATGATTCAGACGGTTCCTCTGAGGTACACCCACGTCTCAATGATAATGATTTATATAATATGTCTAATCAGGAGGAAGAGTATACTGAGTCACTTGAGCCTTCCACTGAGACACACGGGGTTCAAACGAATAATATCAATATTATTTCTAATGCACCCAGTGTGGACCTTAGTGGGGATCAAGTAGCCCAACCTACAACTCTTCCTGACGAGACGCATGCGTATTATAAATCATTATTTGATAAGCTTGCCAAGGATGTTGCTCATGCGAATGTGGTTAATAATAAGTTTAGAGAAACTAATGCCAAATTGACCACTGAGCTTACGGGATATAAGGAACGGGAGAAAAGTTTTGAGATTCATCATGCTAAAATCAAGGAACTTGACCAAGCTCATGCTACATCGGTTTATCAAGAAAAATGCACCACTAAGAAATTAAATGCCTTACATTTAAGTAGTGCAAAAAAGATAAGCGAATTGAATGATGAAATCACCTCTCTTAATAAACAGCTTTCAACTGAAAAATCTATCGTTTTTTATTTAAAAGGAGAAATAAAAAAGCTGAAACATGATTTCAAAATTCAAGAAGATAGGCTTCTTGAGGATTTTTGCAATGCTCAGGATAGGATTAGGGACTTAGACAACCTTTTGGTAAAACGTGGACAATCTATGCAGACGATAAATATGCTCGCACCTAAAGTGAATGAGATAAATTACACCCGTTACAAAATGGCTTTAGGTTGTCCTCTTCCTCCCAATCCAGAATATCTTAAGCAGGTTCAGGCGACAAATCAAACTCTATATAATGGTAGTGTGCTCCTGTCTGATGAGCATGATCCTCCTAGTGTGCATGATTCTGAGGAAACTACTGAACTTGCTGAAGAAACCCGTTTAAGAATGAAAAAGCTTGATAAAGAAGTGACACCTGTTTACTATCCAAAAGTTAATCCTCCAACGGTTTTTGTTCGATCTAAAACTAGTACCGAATTGCTTTTGCTACCTAGTGAGGAATTGACAGAGGATCCTCCTAAACCGAGTGTTGCACGACGATTTCTTAACGAGCTCAAAGATAATTTTGTCATTCTAAAACGGGTTGTTAACGCCAAAATGACTGGAGGAAACTTTACATCACCCGTTCATGTCGAGTTACAAAAAGTGCTTCATACTGAAATCAATCCGATTATTAATCAAGTTGATGCGAGGATAGGCAATTTTGAGAACGCTTTTCTAAAAGAACTAGCCAAATTTTTTGAAGACTTTAAATTTTTGGCGAAGGAGGCTGATGAATCTCTTGATAGAATTAAAGTTTTGGAAAGCGACCTCGCATGTCTCTCGAAATCAAGTGACAGTGGTGATTGTGTTGATAGTAACCCCGTTGCGGTAAACATCTCTGTGTCAGACAATGAAACCCTCCAAAATGAGCTTGATCGTACGAAAGAGAAAATGGAGTCTTATGTCATCAAAAAGGACAACGAATTCACCGATCTTTGGAATAAATATGTCAAAAAATGTGATGAATGTAAGGATGACAAACTCTCGTATGATAAAGCTTACAATGAACTACAACAAACAATCGAACAGCTAAAAGCTCAGTTAGGAGGTGAATATCATGACAGTGAGCCTTCATCAAATGTTAATCAAAAAGAGTTCACGATTCTTCAACACCGATATGATTTTCTTCAGAAACATTGTCATTCTCTTGAACTTGCTTTGCAAACCAAAGTTGGAAAAGTTCCTGATGACAGTAATTTACAAGTAAAACTCTCTGAATCGTTTCGTGAATTGAATGAAAAGAGTAAGGATATTTCTGATCTGAAAGCTCATTTGCAAGACAAAGACATCGCGATTGCTGAGTTGCAGAAACTTGTTGGAAAAATAGGTGGAAAAACTGTGGAACCTAAGGTTGTAAAATCAGTTGTTAGACAACCCAATTCGTACAAAGTACCAAAGCCATCTATCTTAGGAAAACCGCCTTCTAATGTTTCTAGGTTACCTCCTAATACCGATGTGCAATCAACTATTCCAAAACCAGCCATATCACCCTATGTTCCTCCATTTAGAAAACCCACTCTTTCTAAACACAACTTTGTGAATGCACCTTGCACTACTCCTAAGAGTACTCCCAAGTGTGTGATTCTTACGACCACAAAGGAATCTAACTGTTCAAATGACGTTGGTCAAACCAAAAACCTAGGGGATGGTAAGCAAAAAGGGAACATTCAGAAAGTAAACCATGTGTATTCAAAACCTAGTAAACCAACAACCGCTAGAGTTCAACACACACCTAATGGTAATCAACCAAAACCTAGGACCCCTTCCCAACAACCTAGGAATTGGCAATCACCTATGAGTAGCCGTGTTTCGAACATAGTGCCTGAACGGTCAGCAAACCCTAGGTACACAAGACCTTTCGAGAATCCCAAACTCCCTGTATGCCCCACGTGCAAAAAGGGCATTCACTATGGAAATCATGCTCATTTCTGCAATACCTCTATGAGGTAAACTCTCGTGCTTTCACACAGAGAAAGAATGCAGAATCCCATAAGACAACAAGGAGATTCCCACCCATCACAAAGAAAAGCAATGACAATAAATCCTCAAGGCGGATCAATGCAGGACCTAGTTTCTCTCCAAAGAAGTCTTCCACTGTGCAAGAGAACACTAATCCTATATCTAGTCTTCAGTGGAAACCCACGGGTAGGATCTTTAAGGAAGTCGGTCTTAAATGGATTCCCATCAAGAAGAGTGATGACACCTGCTCCAGCACTAATGCGAGTGTACTGAATGTAGAAAATGCATTTGTTACTCCTAACACTAGTATTTGTGCAAATTCTTCTTCTGTCATTGCAGGTACTTCAGCGGATTCTGAATCCATTTCTTCAAAGGGTTCCAATTCTGTACATTCAACATCACCCTCTTCTTCTGTACAAAGGTCTATTTTGGATTATTTTAAAAAATATTGAAAATCAAAATACAAAAATATAAAACCTATAAAAACAAAACAAAAAACGAAAAAATCTTTCAAAAATACCAAAAATATTCTTCTCGACATGTCTTTCAGTTTCGATAATATGGACGTGCCTAGAAATGTCGCTCAATAACGACACGGGTGTGTACATAAAGCTCGAATGAAAGTTCAAATGTTTTTTAAAACATGTCATTTCCCCTTTCTTCATATGATTTGCAATTACCTCAGATTGTGACTCGTGCCTCAAAGAAAGGAAAGTTGATCACGGATGATCACTTATCCTTATCAACGAGAAAATAAAACTTTCTCGGTCATGAGCTTCCGATAAAAACATTCCATGTTTTAAGCTCATGTAAACGACTTACAGTTAAATGTCAGACTGTAACTCGAACTTCAAATAAAGGAGAGTGTATTTTTAAAGATAACTTATCCTAATAACGGGTAGAGCAATCTATCTCGGGTTGAGCTTGTCTCAAAACATTTAACGTTTTGAGCTCAACATAATGGCTTATAGTCACATGTCAGACTATAACCCGGTCCCTAAATAAAGGAAAGTCTTTGACTTATCCTCAACAACGAAAAATTCATTTTTTTTGGTCATGAGCTTATATCAAAACATTCAAAGTTTTAAGCTCATGATTACACTTTTTCTCGGACTTTTGAGCACAATTTTTCTAAGTATTTCAAAACAATGTGCTCATATACTCCCCTATTTAAATAGAATCTCTTTTCGAGGGGGAGTATAATGATTTCATAAACATTTGTACAAAAGTTTCATGACACATTATTCTCTCCATGTTTCATCACTAGTATCACAAAAATTTCAACTTCATGCAATTTTTGAGGGGGAGAATAGTGATTAAAATGTGTTATCTTAAATAAGATCTTTGATATAAGTGCTTTCTCTTCCTAATATGTGCAAAAAATCTCTCCTTTTATGATGCACATATGTAGGGGGAGCGTTTCTGGTGATGTAGAAAACTTTCAAGGTGTAAACATTGATTTCATCAACACCTTGACTGCATTTTCAATTGATTTTTCTGGTTACGATATCTATACCCTTCAACACATAAATTCACGATGGTATTGGTGTCAAAAGGTGGTTAGGTATTCGTCCTATGATCCAACCAGAACCGGAGGGATCTTCCCAGGAACAATCCATTAGAACTTAGAAGTCCTTAGGAAAGATGGAGTAGTTGAGTGTACGGGAATAATGCCGACTAATGACTTAAGCTAGCACTGGAACAATCACAACAAGGTGCTAGTTATGACGTCTTGGTAAGCATTGAAGGGGTTGAAGAATGAAAAAGAATTGTAAGGATAAAGGGTGTAAAGAAAGAAACCCTTCATACAACTTAGGCAGAAACCGGGTCAATACATCTATTATCAGAATCACTTTGATGATTTTTGATACTGAAGACAAAGCATCATGGACCCAGTGATGCAATGCACAACCCTTCCCAGCCTACTCAAGCTTCTCTCAAAAGAAGTTTGTTTTATTGTCACGGAGTTCAACTCATTTCTATCAACTTTCTCACTCCGAGATAGTAGATATTGAATAGGTGGCAGTCTGCTCCAGCCTCCGATCACCAAATAAACGTGCACTTATAGAGTCTAGAGCCAACGAGATTCATCAAAAATCTCATTAGGACACTTATTTCATAGATCAATTGTTGTTCATCATTAGAACACAAGCAATGATTTACAGAGTCCTACGCTCTATCCTTGTGGTATTGCTAGAACATTCAGAGTGATACTCTCTAGTATTCATAGTGATGAATGGAAATCCTTCCAGTGTTAACATCAAACAGCACTGCAGTAGGTCATATGTACGATTCAGTTTGAATTAAACATATGCTAACTGGAAAGCAACAGTGGTTTGATTCTTAATTGATTCAAACTCGTTCCAGGTCTCTACGCAATATCTTTATGATCTTGCCAGAACATTCAGAGTAATACTTTTTAGTATTTACAGTGACGAATGGAAATCCTTCCAGTGTCATCATCAAACAGCACTGCGGTAGGTAACTTGTGCGATTCTATATGAATCAAACTTGTGTCAACTGGAAAGCAACGATGGTTTGATTCTTAATTGATTCAGACTTGTTCCAGGAAAGTGAATTGACGACTTAATCAGCACAATGGCACTGCATGATTCACTCCTTACTTTGAATTATCTTTCGATATATTCAAGTATTGAGAATGGCTACCACAGCTGGAAATCCTGTCAAGGAAGTTCTTTGAACTTACCTGATCACAGGTACAATATTCGTACTGTATAACGGGAAACCGGTGGAATACAAATGGTGGCGTTATCTCAAGAGTCGCAATTCAAGGCCACATATTCAGGATTATTGAAGAAAGCTCAAGAACATCTAAAGAAAAAGACTTCCGCTACTCTGATGATCAAGGGAGATTGTTAACAAGCTTTCATGACAACACAAAACATGAGTATGTGGGCAAAGACACAAGAACACAAGCTGGCAAAGTTACAAGATCAAGTCAAGGCAAAGATCAAAGATCCAAGATCACAAGTTATGAAAGGATCGACGAAAGAACTCTCAAGACAACGAGCTTCAAAGTCTGCCACAACAAAGAAGTGAAGTCACATAATACATGACCACCACTTAGGGGGAGATTGTTAGAAGTATTTAAAGTGATGGTCAAAGAAGTGAAGTCACATATTATATGACCACCCCTTAGGGGGAGATTGTTAGAAGTATTTAAAGTGATGGTCATATAATATACCGTTGCGAAGCTCGTGGAAAATGCTATTCAACAGTGTCGAGAGTTCTATGTCATTATTATGCATGAAACGGGAATTAGTCCCGAACACACAAATGAGGAAGGCCTCCTATTCATGTAAGCCTTAGTATAAAAGGCATAACCATCCTCATTTGTGTGTGTGTCTCCCATTGTATCTTTTCTCTTCTTCTTGTTTTAGAGAGAGAAACTCTCCTTAGTTTCTCTCACTAGAATCATCTACCTTGTATCTTTCTAGTTCTTCTTCATCAAATCTAATATTCCATTCTTAGTTTTAATCTTGATCTTATTCATCTATATTTCTTATTCTATAAGTCGTGTGAATCAATCTTACAGGCACAACGGTCATTCCTCCCTTTTTAGGGACACAATGAATGGGACTCACCCAAGGGCTATTAGAAGTAGGGTAAATCATTCCCGCGTCAAGGAGTTTAAGGACCTCCTTCTTGATGACGTCGTGAGTTTTGGGGTTCACCCTCCTTTGACATTGGATTGCGGGCTTGTAGTCTTCCTCCATTAATATTTTGTGGGTACAAAATTTAGGGTCGATCCCCTTAATGTCAGATAATTTCCACGCAATTGCCCCTTTGTGGTCCTTCAAGACATCGATAAGTGCAGTTTTTTCATCATCCGAAAGATCCTTCGCAATAATAAACGGCAACTTATCGTTTCCTTCCAAGAATACGTATTCAAGATGAGGAGGAAGATCTTTCAACTCGAGGATTGGTGGTTCCTCGATTGAAGATTTGGGTTCGATACTCATAACCTCCACCGGTAGAGGAAATGGGAAATCGTTAAGAAAATCCTTGATAATCGAGAAGTCCTCATCATTATTGAGGTCTTCGTTACAAGTACGAGGAACATCAAATTCTTCCAACGTAAAACCACCTCCTTCAAATGGAGTGAAGGATGGTGTCGAATTATCAAGAATAGGATTGATCATAGTGGGATTGCCACTATTTTCTTCATCACCAAAACCTAAAAATTCTTATGAAAATTCCTCGCAAACGACATCGATCATATCAACATGGTTTATAGTCGCGACGGAATAAACATGAGAAAGTTGAGAGTTTTGTGTTGAGTTTATAACAAGTTCCTCCTCGTTGAAACGTAAGGTGATTTTTCTAACATGCACATCAATCAACGCCATTGACGTATCCAAAAACGAACTACCTAAAATAAGAGGAACTTGAGGATCCGTGGGAATACCGACTACGATAAAGTCTACCGGATAATAGAACTTTCCCACTTTCATAAAAACGTCTTCGGCCAATCCACATGCGGGAATAGTGGAATGATTGGCCATCTCGATAGACAATCTTGAAGGAGTAAGATTAGGAAGATTGAGCGACTTGAATATGTCAAGAGGAATCAAGTTAATACTAGCACCAAGATCGCCCAAGGCATAGCATTCTTCCATATCTTGAATAGCACATGGAATCAAAAATTTACTGGGATCACCGACTTTTTGAGGTATGCGGTTAAGATAAACCGACGAACAACTAGACAATTGTTGCAATTTCTCCTTGTTGTTCAACATACTCTTAAAGTTAGCGTCAAATCGAGGCATCATGACTAAAGCGTCAGCAAAACTTATGTTAAAGTGCAAATCACGAAACATTTTCATAAAAAGCTCAAATTGGTAGTTGTCATGCGCTTGAAATTTCTCCTTACGAAGTCTCGATGGGTAAGGCAAGGGTGGTGTGGGTTGGGGCATAGGCATAGCCTTTGGAATCTCGGGTTCCAATGATGGTAATGGGTCAACCGTAGGTGTCGTTTGAGCGGTACTTTGTGGGATTGGGATATGCTCCTCTTCGACCACCACCTCGGGTTCTTCCTTAATTTCCTCCACCGTAGGAGTAATTGGTTGAGGAGTCGGTTCTTTAAAGGTCTTACCACTATGTATGGTAATCACTTTCATATCTCCTCTTCGACCACCACCTCGGGTTCTTCCTCAATTTCCTCCACCGTAGGATTAATTGGTTGAGGAGTCGGTTCCTTAAAGGTCTTACCACTACGTATGGTAATCACTTTCATATCTCCCTTAGGATTAGACACGGTGTTACTAGGAAGACCACTCGAAGAAGACGGTTTACACATTATAACCTCAAACATGCTAGAAATTTTATCCTCAAACATAGATTGCCTCTTGTCGGCCTTAAGCATCTCTTGTTTAATCTCATGTTGGTCTTGTTCCATCTTTTGTTGGTTTTGCTGTAACCTTTCCACATTACTTTCCATTTTGTTTGCATGAGTCTTAAGTTCATTTGCAAGCTCGTTTTGCAACTCATTTTTCAAATCATTCTTAAACTCGGATCTTAGGCTAATGATCTCCCTTTGTATATTATCAAACCTAGCATCATTTTCGTTTGCATATTCAACAAATTCATTTGGAAGATCTTTCAAGTTTTGCAAACCCTTGTTGTTTTGAAAATCATGGTTTTGATTTTTGTTTTGCACTTGATTATTAGCCCCTTGATTCCCATAGTTGTTACCCTTATAATTGTTCCTTTGATTTCCTTGGTAACCAACTTGATTGTTTTGATAATTGTTAGCATTTAGATTTGGTGCAAAACCCGGTGGAATCAATTGATTAGTGCGGGTAACTTGGCTGTTTTGGTTATAAGTTCCCATGGCCGCGTAGGCACTCGAAGTGTTACCGCCATTGGTAATGCACTCGGAGAAATCATGACCTCCACCACAATACATACAAGAAACCTCAACCGCTTTAACCGTGGCGGGAGTGGATTGTTTACCAACTTTAAACTCAATTAACAATCCTTTAAGCTTATCAAAAACCTTGTTTTCCAAATCTGCCTCGATTTGGCAAGCATCGATGGTACGTGACAATGAAGGCGAAGGCGAAGACGAAGTCTTATGAACACTCGATGTGCTACGAGGGCTATAGACCTTAGACCTATTCTCAATAATCAACAACGCTTCCTCGACCGTTTTACATAAAAAATTACCACCCGCGGCGGCATTAAGATAATCACGCTCATGATCGTTCAAGCCATTGTAAAACGTGTCAATTTGATGCAAGTCGGAAAAACCATGATGAGGACACTCATGCAACATTTCCTTAAACCGATTCCAAACCGTAGAAAAACTCTCATTATACTCTTGTGAAAACTTTGAAATCTCGTTTTTCAAATGCGTAGTCTTAGAGGGCGGGAAAAATTGGTTCACGAACTTTAAAACGAGATCCTTCCACGTTAATATATAATTGGTTGGCTCTTTCTCTAACCAAATTTTAGCGGGCCCCGCTAAGGAATACGGAGAAGCATAATCTTAATCGAGTCATTCAAGACGTCCTTAAACTTGCAAGTGGCGGTAAGACGATTGAATTGGCGGATATGATTGTGAGGGTTGTCCTTTTCATCACCACAGAATTTGTTGTTTTGAATCATGGACAACAGACCTATCTTAACCTCAAAATTCACTAGTACAAAAAAGTCCATAGAGAGTGGTCCAAAAAGGCAATAGAGACTGTTTTTGTAGGACGTCTCTATGTGGAGGATCTCCTTGCTCGAAACATAAAGAGACTGGTTTTTAAACCAGTCTCTATTAAAAGAATCGACACTGGTTATCTTCATAAAAACAAGTCTCTTTAGAGATTGGTCTCCATACTAATCTCCAGAAAGTAGTCTCTCCATACTAATCTCCAGAAAGCAGTCTCTCCATACTAATCTCCAGAAAGCAGTCTTTTTAAGAGCATCTAACCAGTCTTTTTATGGAGTAAAAAAATGTGTTTTTTTCTAAAAACCAGTCTCTTTTTAATTAATTTTTTTAAAAAAATTTGGAATTTTTATTAAATTCCAAATTCTACAAATTTAACCCTCTACAATGAAATAATGTAAATACAAGAATTCTATAAAAAAACTAAATTAAAGGACTTGAATTGTCATAAACAACAAATATATGTAAATAAAAAAAACTTTATTAATTGGAAGGATTAAAATTGTCAAATACATATTTCGAATCAAATTTGTTTTTATTTAACTTGTCGCCACAATGTAAACCAAGCTCCAACAATCGCGTTCAACTCTTTCTTATTCAACGGACGCTCATTATTCCACTGCACCAGTATAGTCATGTTGCTATCCTAAACGCCCCTGCTGTTGTGTTAAACAGCAAACCAAACGCTACCTGTTGTCCGCAAACAGCGAACCAAAGGCTACCTGATGTTCGCAAACAGCAAACCAAACACCAGCAGTTGATAAACAGCTAATCCAGCACCTCTTTGTCCTCATTTTCTGCCCGAGCCAACGTCCCTGCTGTATTCATTTCTGCCGGCGCTAAAACGCACCCTTAAGCTGAACTGAACGCACCCTCGTGGTGATTTTAAGCAGAAACAAACACCCCAACGGCTAACGCAACAAAAACCGACGACTGATGTAATAAAACCCACCACGGTTGTGGTGGTTTTTGGTGATAACTAAAAACAAACATCCCGAGGCTGTTGTAATCGAATCAACACCCACGAGCACCACACGGGCTAGTGTTTTCGATATAAGCAAGTAAACAAACACCCTCGGCTGGTAATAGATGGTGTTGACAACGGATTTGGTGTAGGCTGAAAACCATGGTGGCTAGTGGTGGTTTCGTACAGTGGCTATGATGGTGGTCATGATGGTTTTCGAGCGGCTGGTGACAACAAGCAAACCCACCACATCGTGGTGGTTTGCGATAATATAGGGTTGTGACCCCGGCTGTGGTGATGGGTCCACGATGATTGATGGTGTGGATTTGTAGTCGTGGTGGTGATGTAAAATCGAGGGAAGATGGTGATGGTGGTGTTGCGACTGGTGGTTGAGCCGCGGTAGTAGGGCGGCGGTTGTCAAACATTGGTGGCATCAGCGTCGATAGGTGGAGATCGAATATATAGATTAGATTGAATGGTGATATGTGTTTGTGGTGTTGCTGGTGTTTTTCCGGCGACCGGATCTCGTGATTTTTCTATGACGGCTGCCAGAGGAAAAGAGATAGTATATTGTATTAGGGTTAGTCGCTAGGTTTGTGGTTTGTTTCAAATGATAAAACCCTAATAGATTTGTATATATATGTGCTAGGGAAAGTTTGTAAAAACATAATGAAAGGTTGCCGATAATGCAGGGACTGAAAATGAATTTTTCTTATAACTTTTGTTAATACATAGTTCGGGCTCGTTCGTCTTTTGTAAAATTGATTCGTTTTCGGAAAATCGCACCATTGATTTTAAAATGACCTTTCCAATAATTTGTAGTATTTTTTCGATAGTTTTATTTTTACATATATTTTTATTTAAAATAGTTATTGTTTATCGGTTATCTCGAATGGTTTGCAAGAAACTATAATTAAATTCGAATGTTCTCGTTTTCGACGTACGTTATTAAAACTAAATAAAAGTATCAGATAATTTAATTAATCATTTTATCAAACATATCTGAATAACAAAATATTAATTTAATTTGTATCACGTCAGTTCTCTGATTTTACGCAAATTTTTACAATATGTAAAATAAGTTCCCTTTTTCGAATCAAATCCCATTGATGTCAATGCTAACAAGCACCAGCTTAACAAGGGTAAACGAAATATGCAAGATTAAGAATCGTTTATTTTTCTTATCTGTTATCCTGGACTTTTATATTATGTAATATATTATGAATGAATGAATATCTGGGTAAAAGATATTCAATTTTGTAATTGTATGTGTTAATTATAATGGCATCAAAAAAGTGAAGCACAAAGACTTACAACAGCTAAAATAATAACAATGAAGAACATATACTTACAGCAAGAAATTGACTAGTTCTGTGATGTTGTAGGTTTTCTAATATGCCATTAACAAAGAAAAGTAATCAACCCGTATATGCAACAAAATAATAACAACAATGAAGAACAGATACTTACAACAAGAAATCGACTAGTTTTGTTATGTTGTAGGTTTTCGTTTTGATATGCCGTTAACAAACTAAATTAAAATAATAACCCGTATATGATATATATAGTACGTAGATGACGGTTCATATATAAATTTTACACAAATTCTGATTCTTAATTTTTTATGTATTAATGGTCCTTATAATTTATTCACATATATACTTTATAAAGTCTAAAAACCTAATATGTTATAAAAACAAGTATGTACCGTTTAGTCCTTATGATTTTAAGTTTAAAATTTTTTTAACCACAATCTATTAAAATAAAACAAGACTGGTTTTTTAAAAACCAATGTTTTTAAATGTGTAAAAACACTGGTTTTTTTATAAAAAATGGTGTCCATAAAACAAACACATAGAGACATGTTGTTACGTAAAGACCATTGTCTTTACTTTTATAAAAAAGACTGGTTGCATCTTAAAAACCGGTTTCTTTAGAATTCACATTATGGAGACTGGTTTTCTTCAAGAAAACCAGTTTGCATGCATTTCCTTCCCACCATTTTTGGTCATAGAGACATGTTTTTTCATAACCAGTCTTTTTATGGGGGTCTCTTTAGCGTTTTGTGTAGTAGTGATTCTCCGCAAGGATAGCGGGAATCACAATAGCCTCTCCATAACCCTCGGTGGGTGCTTGAAGCAACTCCATCATAGTACGATTAGCCATGGTTGCTTCTTGTTCTACGATGGGTTCGTCAATAGGAGATTCTTCACTAGAAGGCGTTCCTTCCTTTCGGTTTCTACGTTTACGTGCACGTCTTGCTTGGTTAAGAGTTTGCATAAACGTCACGTACAACGTGGGGATGAGCAAAGAAGATTCTTTTGGGTGTTTTTAACTTTTTCAATTTTTTTGTGCTTTTGATTGTTTTTTACTTTTTTGGGATTTTTGTGATGTATTACGTAGACACAAATCTACAAATCTCTCCTCAAATCAAATCTCTCGATTAAAGGAGCCTCAAGGAATGAAACGATCACATGAAGTGAACGCCTTCTACCCACCTTATAGTTTGTGTTAATTAAAATCAAGCTTCACGAAAGTAATTATCTATTTTGCCTTTTTTCTTTGTTTGAGATTCGAATACAATGATTGAGTGATGAAATCCCATATCAAGGTTGTGTTTTCACACTTTGGAGTACTTGTGAATTTATTGTGATACGTATACAATATAGTAATAATATTCACACAAAAAACGAAAAACGATAATACGTGTGCTTAGAGTTCTAAAACACACAAATAGTTATTATGGTTAATATAAAAACAAAATTTGTTCAAATCAAAACACAACACGCCTCCCCGGCAGCGGCGCCAAAATGATGGTTGTAAATTCACACTCGTTTAGGAAAACGAGGTAAAAGCGGTAAGTACTAAGTGAACGTTTAGGAAAACGTAAGCACTTATGACCCTTTGTGTGGGATCGTTCTTAAGGAGGCTAGTGTGTTGTATTAAGAGATGATGAAATGTTTGTGATTATGATTATGAAGAAAGAAAAGATAAAAGATGACGATCACGATTAAAATTAAACTACGACGAAAGACGTAAATATAAAACCGTAAAACGTGACGAAATTTAAAAATTTCCCTAAAAATCCTAGAAAATCGTAATAAATCCTAAAAAATGCAATTAGAGTTTAAAAAAATCAAAAATCACTCAAACCTTTTATTTAATTAAATAACAATTTTTTAATGCTAATTAAAGCACAAAAAATTAAATTAATTAACAAAAAGCCCAAAATGAGATTTTTCAATTTGTAAACCTCTAAAATAACTTAATTAAGCTAAAAAATACTTTTGGTAATTTAAAATTAATAAAAACTATTTAAAAATGATTAAAACTATTAAAATATTAAAATAATCCTAAAAATTAATTAAATGACAAGAAAATTAATTCAAAAGTTTTAAAAATCCTAACTTAATGTATTTGACCTAAGAAAAATGAAAAAGTTGCAAAAATCATATAAACAATTTTTAAAAATAAAATAATAATAAAATATTAATGAAAATTCAAAATTTATAAAAATTCTAAAAACTTACAAACTAGTTTAATTTAACCTAATTAAACAGCAAATGAACTTGAAATGACAATAATACCCCTAATGGGCCTCCAAATGGGCCAAAAGGCCAAACAGTTAGCTTAATGGGTTGTTTTAAGGCCCAATAAGAAAATGTTGTCCAAATAAGCCCAAAACTTCCAGTCTAGCTTAAATTTGATTTTAAACACAAAAATCTAAAGGCCCAAAAGCTAAGTCAGTGCTTATCACAGCTTATTCTTAATGGGCTTTTTGGCCCATTAAGCCATAAGCTGAAATTTGACACACATCCTTCTAATGAGATTATAAAGCTGTTTGTAAAAAGAAATTTTGAATAAGCCCAAGAAATAAGCCTGAAATAAGCAAATGCTCTCTACACAAAACGACAAAATAGTCGTTTTCGAGTTCTAGGCTGATTCAAGAGCTAATTCTTTTTGCAAAATGTTTTAAATCACTTAACTAAGCTTAATAATAAAAAAGATTTCAAATAACCACACTAACAGGTGCTTCTGGTTCGGGTAATGCGGCATCGCGTTTTGCCCCAACTCAGGCTAAAGCAGTTGGTGAGAATACTGTACCAGTTCCTAAAGCGGCCGGCAGTGGTGGGTTCAAGTGCTTTAACTGTGGTGAACCTGGTCACCGACAATCAGAGTGTAAGAAGGCTGGGAAGAGGCAGTTATTTATTGAACCTGAGGAAGATGATGATGTGGCTTATGATGACTACGTAGGAGACGCGGTTTATGATGCAGAACCTGAGTATGAGGAGGAGTATGTGTCTGGAGATGTGGGGGTGAATTTGGTGGTAAGGTGCTCCTGCTTAACACCTAAAGCTGATGGTGATGATTGGCTCAAACACAACATCTTTCAGTCAACTTGTACCATTATGGGTAAGGTTTTCACTTTTGTACGCGATTCAGGTAGTTGTGATAATTTGATAGCTGAAGGAGCAGTCCAGAAATTAGGGCTGAAAACTGAAGATCGTCCCAAACCTTATAAGTTACAGTGGCTTAAAAAGGGTGGGGAGATAACAGTTTCCAAGCGTGTCCAAGTTCCGTTTCCTGTAGGAACAACTTATAAGGATAATCTTTGGTGTGATGTGATACCTATGGATGCTTGTCACTTATTGTTGGGTAGACCTTGGGAGTATGACCGTGATGTAACTCACCATGGGAGAACTAATACTTATAGTTTCCTGTTTGGGGGTGTGAAGATTACTTTGATGCCAAATAAACCTAAGGAAGTAGTTAATAAACCCACTGGTACTTTACTAACTCTTTCGCAGTTCGAAGACGAGTTGGAGGTGGGAGGTGATGTTTTTGTATTAATAGGGAAGGAGGTTTCTGAAGACGGTGAAGTTCCTGAAGCCATGATCCCTTTACTTGAGGAATTCTCTGATGTTTTCCCTGATGAATTACCTGATGGTTTGCCACCATTGCGTGACATACAACATCATATTGATCTAGAGCCTGGGTCACAGTTGCCTAACAGGCCACATTATAGGATGAGCCCGGGAGAACATGAGGAGTTGCGCAGGCAGGTTGAGGAGCTGGTTTCCAAGGGTCATGTTCGTGAGAGTATGAGCCCGTGTGCTGTTCCTGCCCTGTTGACTCCAAAGAAGGATGGTACATGGCGTATGTATGTTGATAGTCGAGCCATCAATAAGCTTACTGTGAGGTACAGGTTTCCTATTCCTCGCCTTGATGATTTGCTTGACCAGATTAGTGGTGCTACCATTTTCACGAAGCTGGATTTGAAGAGTGGGTATTACCAGATTCGTCTTAGACCTGGTGACGAGTGGAAGACCGCTTTCAAGACCCGTGAAGGGTTGTATGAGTGGTTGGTCATGCCTTTTGGTTTATCAAACGCACCAAGCACATTTATGCGTGTGATGAATCAACTGCTCAGGCCTTTTATTGGCAAGTTCGTGGTTGTTTATTTTGATGACATTCTTATTTATAGTGCTTCTTATAATGAGCATGTCAATCATGTGAGGCAGGTCTTGACCTTGCTTCGGAAGGATAACTTTTATGCAGCTACGAAGAAGTGTGTGTTCATGACCCCTAAAGTTTTGTTTTTAGGGTATGTTGTTTCTGGTGATGGCATACAGGTGGATGAATCTAAGGTAGCAGCTGTTCAGGAGTGGCCAACTCCAACTACCATTACTGAAGTTTGGAGTTTCTATGGTCTTGCTTCTTTCTATAGGCGGTTTATCCCTAATTTCAGTTCCATTATGGCCCCTTTGACAGACTGTATGAAGGGTAAGTCATTTGTGTGGACGGAGGAAGCAGAGATGGCTTTTCAGGTTGTCAAGAAAAAGCTTACTACAGCGCCAATCCTGGTATTGCCTTACTTTTCTAAAGTTTTTGAGCTTCATACTGATGCTTCTAAGGTTGTAATTGGTGGAGTTCTTAGTCAGGGTGGGCGGCCTGTTGCCTATTTTAGCGAGAAGTTGACAGGGCCGAAGTCGAGGTACTCTACTTATGACTTGGAGTTTTATGTAGTGGTCCAAGCTGTGAAGCATTGGCGCCATTATTTGTTTCATAAGGAGTTTGTTTTGTTCACTGACCATGATTCCTTAAGGCATATTCATACTCAAGATAAGGTTTCACATAAACATGGGCGTTGGTTGGCTTTTCTTGAGAAATTTACTTTTGTGGTGAAACACAAAATGGGTGCTTCCAATCGTGCTGCTGATGCCTTAAGCAGGAGAAGTAGTTTACTTGTAACCATGCAGGTTGATGTTCCTGGACTGGATGTCATTCGTGACATGGTGACTGTGGATCCATACTTTTCAATTGTTCTGCAGGATTTGCAATCCGGAGAGAAAACAGATTTTATTATGCATGTTGGGTTCCTATTCAAAGGGAATCAACTTTGTATTCCTGATTCAAGTCTTCGCTTACAAATTACTAAGGAGTTGCATGGTGAAGGACATGTTGGTCGTGATCGCACTTTATAGTTGGTTCAAGCATCTTATTTTTGGCCTACTATGAGGAAGGAAGTGGATCGTTACGTCAAGAGGTGTCGTATTTGTCAAGTTTCAAAGGGGACGGCTACTAATGCAGGTCTTTATATGCCTTTGCCAGTTCCTTTGCAGCCCTGGGTTGATATTAGCATGGATTTTGTGTTGGGACTACCTCGTACTCAAAGGGGTAATGATTCAATATTTGTTGTTGTTGATCGTTTTTCTAAGATGGTTCATTTTATTCCTTGCAAGAAGACAACAGATGCAGTTAATGTAGCCCAACTTTTCTTTAGGGATGTGTACCGTTTACATGGTTTACCTTCCTCCATTGTTTCTGATCGGGACACCAGGTTTTTGAGTCATTTTTGGCGTAGTTTGTGGAAGATGGTGAATACTCAACTCAATTTTAGTAGTGCTTATCATCCTCAAACTGATGGGCAAACCGAAGTTGTTAACAGGTCCCTTGGTAACCTGTTAAGGTGTTTGGTGGGTGATCATGTGAAGGCATGGGATCAGAAGTTGTATCAAGCTGAGTTTGCTCATAATCATGCTGTTAATCGGAGCACTGGGTTTAGTCCTTTCCAGGTGGTTTATTCTGCTCAGCCACGTGGTCCTCTTGATCTTATGACTCCTCAGATTTCTAGGTCTGTTCCGAAGAAAGTGCAGGATTTTGTTGAGGGGTTGCATGATGTTCATAAATCTGTTCGTGACAACTTGGTGCGCGCTAATTCGAAGTACAAGCAGGATGCAGATCAAAAGAGGAGACATGTTGACTTTGAAGTAGGAGACTTTGTGTGGGCTGTTTTGACTAAGGATCGTTTTCCAGTTGGTGAATGTAATAAATTGTCTGCTAAGAAGATTGGTCCAGTGGAAATTGTGGATAAGATGAACTCAAATGCTTATCGTTTGAAGTTGCCAAGTCATATTCGTTGTTCTGATGTTTTTAATGTGAAGCACTTGTTGCCTTACCATGGTGATTCTTCTGATGATGATACAGCTGGGAATTCGAGGGCGAATTTTTCTTATCCAGGGGGGAATGATGGAGGCCCAAGTATTGAAGAACGGGCTGACTTGTTTTTGGAGGCCCGAGATCGCGTGACGAAGAGGGGTTTAGTAAAATGGGCATAACTTTTGCATCCTAAGTTCGTTTTCAGCCCGTGACCTGTCAAAACGTGCGTAAAAAGGAAACCGACGACGCTGTAACTATCTTTTAGCTGGTTGCGGATTTTCAAGGCCCGAAAAGCCTTTTTACTATCAGTTTTTGCATTTTTATGTTTTTTTCACTTTCAGTTGGACTTTGTCATTGGGCTACGGTCCAGCCCGTTAGATTTTTAGGGTTTTTCTTTGTTTGCAGTCATTATTTAATGAATTTGCTGTAACCCTAGCAAGACAGTTATCAGTTTAATAAAAGTTAAACCATAGGCCGTTGAGTTGCCGTGTTTTACCCTAATTTTCGGGCATTCTTCAGAATCAACGATTATTAGCAGAATTGTTTCTGGCATTCTTGTTGAATCAACAGATCCAATTACTTATCTTTGTTGCTTTGTTTTTTTAGTCTACATCAGTATCTTATCAGGGTGTTATGATCACTTATGATCCACAAGTTCATGTGTTTGAACTAAGACTTAGGAAAAATCATATTTTTGGAAAAAAAATTAAAACACTTGCATAAAACTTAAACCAATCTTTGAAACTTCATAAACACAAAATCAAATCATTAAACAATAACAAGAAAGTAAATTGGGACTTGGAATTCGTCACAAGATTCAAACTTTTTTCATTCACTTGAAAACAAGATTTACAGAACTTTGACCTAGGAAAACCAAGAACAAAGACTAATGTGGTATGCTAAAGGCTTTATATAGAGCCATACAATGATTCTAGAAAGCTGATAAATCTAAAACCCTAGCTGATGAAGTTCCTCTTTTGCCCTTTGAAGTTTGAAATTTGTTGACTGAATTTGACCTGGATCTTGATACATGTGACATATGTTTGTTGTTTTGTGATCTCATGCGTCCAAGCAAGCTTAGAATGTAAGCTGAAGTGTGGTTCGTTGATTTCACTGCAAGCTTTTGTCTTCTTCTCAAATTTGTAGCAGGGGACGTATCATGTGAAATTTGTGGTGATGTGGCAAGGGTTTTATGAGTTGGGTTTTGGTCATTAGACCCTTAGTCATAAAACTAGAGGTGATTAGGGTTTAATTCCACATAGTTTAGAAAAACCCAAATTTCTTCTTGAGGGAATAGTAGCTGGTTTGATCTTTGTTTGAGTTTAAATATGTGTTTAACGCGTGTTTAAACTAATTAAATAAATTAGTTTAAACCGGTGGTTAGTGGATGTGTGACGTGGTGGGATGGTGGGTTTTGATTGGTTGTGAAGATTGAGTGGGTGGAGTGTCACAACAGGAGTGGTCTATGTATTTTTCCTTGTCGGCCACATTTAGTCCCTTGTTTTCCATTCTTCTTTCATTTGTAGATTATTATAACAAAACTGGATTTCCTTTGTATTTCAAGTTTTGTTTTTTAGACTTTGGCCACAAAACTTTTCAAAAGGGTTTTCAAAGGACTTGTTTTGTAATATCTTGATATTTGAAGGGCTGATTTTGGCATGTCTTCAATCTTCAAGGTCTTCACCTATTTCTTTGTCTTCATGGAGGATTAAAAGTGACAAGTCTTCAAATTGAGGGACCATTCTTGTCAATTCTTCAAAATTGAGGGTCCTTTTTTTAAATTTGACAAACTTAAGGGACCAAACTTGTAATTATGAATATACAAGGGTTTAAAGTGTCAATTCTTCAATAATGAAGGAGCCTTCTTGTACAATCTTCAATTCTTTAAGGACTTTTCATGGAAAATCAACTCTAGGGCCCGGTTCATTGTGCGGCTTCGTTTCCCGTGTTCATTTTTGCTTGTTTCTTGTGATCTTTTATCATTTTCTCAATATCCGTACCTAAAATACACATTGAACAAACACAAGCATATATTTGGCACATTTTATGATATTTTAACCATTTTAAGCCCTTCTTGGACGATGAGACTATGTATAAAAGCAGTCTCATAAATGGTTCATATCATACTAGTCAAAATTTAAACAAACGACATGTGACTAAGTATGAACGACTATGGTTTATTTCATACTAGTCAAAATTTAAACAAACGACATGTGACTAAGTATGAACGACTATGGTTCAATTCATACTAGTCAAAATTTCAAAGAACACATCATGAATAAAGGCCAACAATACTCAAAGACAAATACATTTAATAAGACTACGCCGATTAGGAAGATCCTGGTGACTACCCACTAATCACAAGTCAAGTTTTTAGAGCCTACAGGTCGAAACCTTGGCCCTAATACCATAATTGTAATGACCCACTTTAATAAGAAGACCGTTACATGATAATTATGACGTGTCATCAAAGCATAACAAGGTAATATGTCTTAAAACATAAATGACCAAAAAGAAAGCTAGAAACAAACATCAGCCCCCAAACATAAGCTCAAACATGCATATAGTAAAGAATGTAGAAAAGGACTAAACATTGTCCAACCAAACATAAGTATGTAAAATGCAAAAGGAAAGAAGTCAAAGCGAGCCTCCATCCTATGCACGTACTCTCAAATGCCTAAATCTGTCCTTGGGTACTTGCCGTGTGGGACATGGAAAGAAAATACGACTGAACAATACGCTCAGTGAACGGACAAAATGACATGAATAGAATAACTGAAATATAAGCAAAAGATATAAAATGCAGCGAAATATGTGTATGTCTTGTAAAACCTGGAACATGTTTTATAAATTGGTTTATAACTGAAAAGTCTTAAGTTTTATGCATGAAATATAATTTAAATGTCAAAGAGCTCATATAGGTCATAACATATATCAACGTGTATGAATACATAGAGGGGTGACATCTTCATACAATTAGAGGGGTGATCTCTAATAATATAATTATGGGTGGATGGATCAACTCCAATGTGATGGATGTAGAGCACAAACCACAATCACCTTGTAAACCTGCAAAACATGTACTAGGATGCACCCATACGCCACACATGATAATAATAATAATGGCCAATGTAAACTGAAGGGACACCACGAGAAATCACTCTCACCGCGAAAGAGTCATGACATCGGTGCCTCAAGTGTCATGGTTATGGTACCTCCATAACTAGGTGGTCATGGTCGTGCATGTATATAGCTCAGGCAATTTAAAATGATAGCATGACAAACAATGAAAGTTTGTGAAATGAAAACTGGGGAAAACAGATGGCAGCAAACGGGGAATCCTAATCATGCATAGAAAGATATGTCCTTACTAAAGGATCGAATATTCGTACCTTATGTCCAGTAACGAATGAAGATGAAAGGTAGAAAGTACTACTCCGACTTCACGAGTGCTACATAATAAAGGATGTGTATGAGTTGTTTGTTCATGTATAACTTACCGATTCTTAGTTTAATTTACTTGTTCTGGACTAGTTTTACTTGTCCTTGACTTGTTTTACTTATTCATGTTTTATCGTGTCTTTCTTAGTTATATACGTTTCATGTGCTCTTGATTAACGTATTATATGTTTCATGTGTTATTATACTTGATGTTTCATAATTAGTAACTTTCTAAAAATAACAGGTTTCTACATATAGTAATTTTTCAAAAATAGTAAGTTTCCATAAATAGTAAGTTTCCAAAATAGTAAGTTTCCATAAATTGTAAGTTTTCAAAAATAGAAAGTTTCCATAAATAGTAAGTTCCATAAATAATAATAAGCTTGTTTAATAAGCATATAATAAGTCGAGGCTTAATGAACATATTTTATAAGTCATGATTCATTAAATGATATAATAGTAAAGTTTATTAATAAATATTTTTACATGTTATATTCATATAGTTAATTATTAATTAATAATGTAGCATGGTTTAAATTGATTATTAACTAATAATAAAGCATGATTATATTTCAATATTAATACTTTACTATAACTAGCTAAGTTGGATAATTAAATTAAAACTAACACTTAAATTAATTAAACCATGATTAAAATATAATTAATTAATTTACTTAGGCCATGATTAATAATGTCATTAATTTAATATGCTAAGTTTTACAAATAGGCTAAATTAATTATGCCATGCTTTCTTTCACTAATAATTAAATAACTTAATTATTTTTTGTCCATGATTAACTTAGCCAAAACAATAACCAAACACCCCATGGTGACCCTCAGCTTAGTCGAGACTCAAAACATAGCCCACCGAGACCTAGGGTCTCGGTTGCACAAAACAACAAACACCACGGCACCGACTGTGGCCTTTTTCCACTACCAGTCGTGGCTTCCCACTAGCCACGCCGGGTTCCCACCGGCTGCCTAACCTTTCCCACTGAGAGCCACATGCTCTCGGTTGCCACTGCTGGAACAAACACCACCGCTGCGCCCACTTGGGCTTGCGGATGCTTGAACAACACAGCCACCGAGACCTTGTGTCTCGGCTGGCCGACCGTAGGTCCCACCGAGAGCATCTTGCTCTCGGTTTTCGTGTCCAAACCAACCCAAACTCGATTTATTACATGTTTTAATCATTCCTATCATGTTGATATAATTAATTTACATGTTTATTTAATGATTCTTAAAAATAAAAGAAAGTAAAGATTGAAGGTTTACCGAATGCGTAATGATTTAGGAAAAACAACCACGAGCGCACCCTTATGATAAATTAAAGATCAAGATTGATTTCCCCCTCCCTTTTTTCCTTTTCTGCCGACGACCACAAACAAAACACAACCCTAGTTTTTTTTTTGTAAAACTTGGAATGAGATGAAAAAGAAATCCTTGTGGTTTGTAAAATCAATATTGGGCCGGGCTTGGGCCTTTTTCTTTCTCTTTTAAAACTGGCCAAACACACCCTCATAAATACATGTTTCGTTTTTGTTATATTTCCCGTGTATTGTATAATCGTATTTTAAGTTCGTGATATGTCGTGAATTCGTATTTTGTACTTTCGTTTTATATCTTGTCGTGGAATATTAATTATATATAAATAATATACGTAATACTTGTCGTGCATTAATTAAATACTTTTCGTGTTGAAATTAAGATATACGTTATTACCTGTCATGTATTTATGATTTTTAATTCCGTGTCATATCTTGTCGTGTCGCGTTAAATATACGTAGTTACTTGTCATGATTATATTAAATAATAAAAGTTTTAATTCAATGGTATTTTTAAGCGGGTTTTACAAATTGTCTTATACGCTTAAGATATAAAATTATTTTATAAAAACCCCATAACAACAACAACGCTTACCTTTTTTTTCTTGCATAAATAGTTCATACCTTAAAAGTATTTAACATCGCTTGTCTTTATCTCTAGAGATAAGGACCAATAGTGTTACAAAGTTTCTGGCTAAATTCGAGAGATAAAGACGAGTGGTGTTGCATAGTTTCAAGATAAGGACGATTTATGAAATAAAAAAAAGATATACTCAATTAGGTATTTGACTCAAACCACATGGACGAACATGGCAATATGCTCTTTTAATTAAATAGATGATATTAAAAGTATTTTCTTATTTTAGTTATTTTAATAGTTTAAATATCTTATGAACCGTTAATCGTTATATAAAACAAATTATATCGTCATGCCCAAATTTGATTATCTTTTTATAGATGGACACTTTGATATTCTTTCAATATTTTTTCTTCAGTTTTTCGTCTTTTCACGGGTTCTTTGTTGGTAAAACTTGCATGAAAAAAACAAATGTAATTAAACGCTAATTTAAATATTTATATAATATCACATATGATTTAACACTAATATCATACACGATTTAACACTAATATCAAGTTACTTTTGTTTTTTTTAGAATTACATATAATATGTCATATAACATTTATATCATATTTGATTTAACACTTATATCTAGTCACCACAACAAAAAAAATTCTATTTTATCACACTTTTTAATAATGTGAAAAATATTTTGAGTTTATTAACAAATGTAAATGTGTAAAAAAATGATTACATTAATAAGTGTAAACAAACTTTAATACACCAAGTCCATACTTTGTTAATGTGAAAATTTTATAATTTCTCCACACTTTCAAGTGTGAATCACATTGTGTTACATCTATATTCCTCACACTTCCAAAAAACGAGGAGTGTGAGAAATACGAGTGTAACAAAATGAGGTTCACACTTCAAAATTTGTTCACACTTATTTATGTAACTAATTTTTACACAATTATAAATGTAAACAATTTTTTTTATACATTTATTTGAAAAGTATGAAAAACACTCATTTTTTTAGTGCACATGTGATTTCATTAGAATTACATATCATATGTATTTATGTTAGCCTCAAAATATTGAGTCAAACAAGAATGTTCGGTCATAGGTTATTATTGTAACATTAATTAGAACGTTGTAATAAGTAGTTAATTAGTCGTGGTTTACGAGCTTGGATTAAACTAATTAAAGTCCAAAAGACAAGCCCCGCCCATTAAAGCCCGCATGTGGGTGAACTATATATACTACCCTCCTAGCATGTTAGGAGGGTGGGATGATCATTTGTAACTAATTTCTTTCTTAATCTAATATTCACCAAGTTAATCATCTCTCTCTCTACTTTCTCTCACTACTTTCTCTCTCTAGGAATCCATCTCTTTTCATCTATTTTCTATCATTAATCATCAAAATATTATGGGACAACACTTGGTATCAATCGCCACGGGGTAGATTGTGTTTGGTTGTTTGGTTTGAATTTGATTCGGTTGATTTTTCCATATAAATCATCCCGAATTAAATTTTGTTTAGTATTTTCGGGCTAGAAATCTTGATATAAATCATTTATATCGATTTGGTAGGGATTTGGTTTGATTTTCGTGGTCAAAATCGCAAGATTTTGAGGTGTTTGGATTGTTTTTTTGAGTTACGGTTTCATTGCTTTAAGAACATTCCGAAAGAAGATTTTCAGAAAAGGGTTAATTATTCCGAAAAAACAGATTTTCGGAAAAGGGTTTTCTATTCCGAAGAAGTGAGTATTCTGAAAAAGTGAATATTCCGAAAAAGTGATTTTTCTGAAAAGTGACTTATTCCGAAAAAGCCTCTATTCCGAAGAAACGTTTATTCCAAAGAAGGTAAGTTTCTCTGAAATTTTCATTTTTTCTGAATTTGGTATTATTCCGAAGATTATTCCGAAGATTTTTCCGAAGATTATTCCGAAGATTATGCCGAAGATTATTCCGAAGATTATTCCGAAGATTATTCCGAAAAGTCTCATTTTCTGAAAAATCATTTATTCCGAAGATTATTCCGAAGATCCACGTTTTTCTAAAATCACCATTATTCCGAAGAAGTTGTTTTCCTGAAAACATCAATTTTCCGAAGATCCACGTTTTTCTGAAAACACCATTATTCAGAAGAAATTGTTTTTTCTGAAAACATCAATATTCCGAAGAAAGGCATTTCTCTGAAAAACTTGTTACTCCGAAATACTCAATTTTTCTGAAAATGTTAGTTATTCCGAAAAAAAAAACACAAAAATGAAAATTTTTATACGTGTGATTTTTCGCCTTCGATTTTTTGGTTTCTTGTGAAGACACTTTTTATGGGATTTTAAAATTTTTCATCGACAACAACAATCAACACACATCTACTTAAGATCCATTTTCAATTCATCGATTTAAAGTTTCTAGATATGGATTCTACTCAAGAGTATCGTGTCACAAACAACAATATCATGGTGGCGGGTAATAAAGAGAGACCACCAATGCTTGTGTCTGGTCGGTATGCTCAATGGCAATCACGTTTCATACGATACCTTGATACAAGACCAAATGGTGATGCCTTGAGGAAATGTATTACTCATGGAACATATGTATTCAAGAAAATCTCAATTCCTCCAAGAGCAGCCACAGATACTACTGATCCAATTCCTGCAAGTGAACGTGATGAAACAAGAGCTGATCTCATACCTGAAAATTGTGCTTGGCATGATGCGGAGAAGGAAGCCATCTATATGGTTCTAAGTGGGATTGGAGATGATATTTACTCCACGATTGATGCATGCCCTACAGCACATGAAATGTGGACTACTATTGAACGCTTGCAACAAGGAGAATCACTCAACAAACAAGATGTCAAGACAAACTTGTTTTGGAATTTTGGCAAGTTTACTTCAAGGGATGGAGAATCAATTGACTCTTACTACTCCAGGTTTTATAAGATGATGAATGACATGACAAGAAATAATCTGCAAGTCTCCACCATGCAAGTCAATGTCCAATTTCTTCAACAACTTCAACCCGAGTGGACACGGTTCGTCACTTTGGTGAAACAACAAGAAAAGTTATACGAGGTCTCATATCATCGACTCTTTGACATCTTGAAGCAATTTCAGAATGAAGCAAATGAGATTCGAGCTGAACGTGTTGCCAAGACGGCTAATCCACTTGCTTTAGTGACTACAACTCAACATGTTCAAGGTCATAACTCTCGTGCTCTTAAGTCATATTCTACTACATCATCTTCACCACGATATTCCACATCATCTAAGTATTCATCTTCCACAAAATCTCGAGGTAAAGTGCCAAGAGCACCATCACCACCATCTGAGTCATCATCTGAAGAAGATAGTGATGAAGACCAAGCTCAAAAGAATCGAGAGATGAAACAACTAATTGCTTTCATAATGAAGACATACAAGAAAATCTACAAACCCACCAACAACAATCTTCGCACATCATCTAACACCAAGAACCGATATGTTGAGAGTCCTCCAAGGTATGACACACGTCGACGTGGTGAAAGTCCTTCTAGGTATGATCGACATAATCCAACGCATGTTGAGGGTTCTGCAAGGTATGATCGACAAACTTCCAAGTATGATACTCAGAGGATTGCTACTGCTACTGGGAATAGGGAAACAGTTGGAAGTCAAGTGGTTCAGCAGAGTGGGATTCAATGTTTTAATTGCCAAGGTTATGGGCATATGGCAAAGGAACGCAGGAAGTCGAAAAGGGTTAGAGACTCCAGCTATCACAAGGAAAAGATGATGCTATGCAAGAAAATGGAAGCAGGGGTTAAATTGTCAGCTGAGGAAGGAGCAATGCTGGATGATACTGATGATGAAGATTCTGATCAAGAGCTCGATGCACATTACTCGTACATGGCAAAGGTTGAAGAAGTTCTCAAAGTCACTGAAGATGACAATGGCCCTATCTTTGACACTGAGCCAATCGATAAGGTACACACTACTGATGAATATAATGTGTTTGGTGATATTCCTGAGCATAGTGATCTACCCAATGCCATTAATGACACGTGTATGATGGAAACGATTGATAGTAATACCACACCCGATTCATCAGACATGTGCAATAATGAGTCTGAGGATGATCAACATGCAAATGAATATGATGAAGAGGAACGTATTGCGCTTGCTAATTTAATTGCTACTTTACAAAAAGATGTCAATGAAAATAAAAAGAGTCAAAAGCAATTAAAGAAGGCAAACGCTACGCTCACTCAAAATTTTGAAGAATGCAAAGCTGCTCTTATCAAATCTACTGAGATGACTGAAAGCTATAGAGAGCTCCTTCAGAAAACCAAAGAGCTTGAGGGGTACAAGGGAAGTGCGTTAAAAAGTCAAAAGGACGATTTTGAAAACGAATATAATACAACTCTTGAGTTACTAGCCAAAGAGAAGCGTCAATATAATGTTTTCTTAATGGATGAACGTCAAAAAACGTACCTTGACAATACCAAAGTTAATGAACTTGAACAAAAGCTCTCTATGACCACTACAGATTCTGCTAAAATTCTTCAGGATAAGAAACAAGAGGTAGATGCGTTAAAACAAGACTTCAAAAGTAGATATGATAAAGAAACCGAAAAAGTAACGAAACTAGAAGCACAAGTCGAATTTTTGAAGAACGTTGTTTATAAAACGCATGATTCTATTCAATCCGTAAGAATGCTAGCACCTCCATCGATGTTTAAGGGTCAAGCTAGCTTTGCAAGTCCTGAGTACCTTGCCAAAGCTCAAGCTGCGAACCCGCATCTTTATCTTGATGAGACTGAAAGGACTGATCTTGATTGCATGCCTGTTAGTGCCGATAGTGAAGAGACTGCCATTTGGGACGATGATAGTCAACCACTTGTCAATAAGGAGTTTGTGAAACCATATAATTATGCTTATGAGAATAGTCTTTATGGTCTTTTCAACAAATAAACTCAGAAAACTCGTGAGGAAGTGTTTCTAGAATGCAAACAAAAGAGAATTTAATGGAAGAAAGCATTTGATCCTAAGAAATCTAATGTTTACAAATACATAAACTACCTCCCTCTAGATGAATCTAAAAGCAAGAGTAGGAAAACATTAGGTATTCTTAAACACCACATAGATAATGTTAAATCTATTGTTGAAAGAGACTGGGCAAAACGTGAAAATGCTGAGTGGACACGTCCGATTCCTCAAGATATTACCTTGCTTGTGAAAGAACTCTTAATTCCTAACACGGCGTTGATTAAAGAAACTGTTCTTCAACTTGAGGAGTTCATTCGGACTGAAATGTATGATGATTTAAAATATGTTGAATCTCTTGAGAAACACATTGAAGATCTTCAAATGGAGAAGTCTGATTTTTCAGATGAATATGATTTACTATTGCAAGAATGTGTTTCTAACGATGTTATG
Organism: Glebionis coronaria; assembly: GCA_025667525.1. NCBI lineage: Eukaryota > Viridiplantae > Streptophyta > Magnoliopsida > Asterales > Asteraceae > Glebionis > Glebionis coronaria. Next base: position 450,841,259 of record CM046881.1, read on the forward strand.
TGTGCTTATTTTACATCTTGTGTTGATATTGATGAATATTCTGATGTTGCATGCAAATATCTTGATAAGATCAAGTATGTGAGCGTATTGAAATTGAGCTTTCGAAACATAAAGAAAATGTTGATAAAAAGGCTTTTGAGTTACTTCAACACAAAACTGATTTCCTTCAAAAACATTGTCATTCTCTTGAACTTGCTTTGCAAAAAGACGTTGGTGGTTTTCCACATGATAATAAATTACAAGAAAAACTTTCCCAAACGTTTCAAGAAATGAATGAACAGAATTTGGAAATTAAAGGGTTGAAAGCTCAGTTACAAGACAGGGACAGAGCGATATCAGAGTTGTAGAAACTCGTTGCTAAAATGGGTGGGAAAGTTGTGGAATCTAGCATTAAGAAACCTGTTGTTAGACAACCCAATGCCTCTAAAGTAAATAGATCCTCTATCTTGGGAAAACCATCTGCTTTATCAAATTCCTCGTTTGCAAAACCTATGTTTGCCCCCAAGATAGATGGAAAGGAAAGGTTACCACAAGCTCAACCCATAAGGAATACTATAGCACCAAGCGTTAAGCACAATAATGTGATTAAACCAGGGATGTATAGAATGACCACTACTCCCACAAACAAAGTTACTCAATCACATCAGACTTCTAGAAACACTAATATTCGTGTGTCTTCTACTACAGGAATAGTCTCCACTACTAGTGTTAGCCGGCCTCAGCTTAAGAGCACTCAAGTGAATGATAAGGTCTGGAAACACAAGAATCAAGGGAAGATGAAGGAAGTAAAAGAACACCCTAGGAATTTGAATGTTTTTAAGAATAAAAAGTCTGTAATCGCATGTAATGACGATATGAATGATGTGAATGATTTGAATGCTATGAATGTGAAATTTGTTTGTGTCAATTGTGGCAAGTGTGCTAATGCTAATCATTCTATGTGTGCTATGAATAAAGTCAAAGGCGTAGATACTAGAACTAAGAAGCAAGTTGAAATGTCTATTAGAGCTAGTAAACCCAAACGCAAAGTGAACCATTCTGGTGCAACCCCCACTAAGAAAAGTAATGCATCAGACTCCACCACTAAGAATCCTAGAAGCAAAATTAAGGAATTACATGAGTCTGCTAGCAAGTCTTGGAAATGGTGGTTTGCTAATCAATGTCCTCCCGAATATAAATGGATGCCGAAAGCTAGGACAGAAAATGTGAAAACGAGTGTTAGTTTGCCTTTAAATGTTGATAAGGACACTAATGATTCTATTATCACAACTATTATGGTATCCAATTTAGCAAATGCTCCATCGTGTTCTAACTCTTATGCAGGTGATACAAATAATTCTCTTCATACTGGACTCCGGATACACGAAGCACATGACGGGGAATCTCAAGCTTCTAATTAACTTCGTGGAGAAGTTCCAGGGTACGGTCCGATTCGGAAATGATCATTTGCACCGATCCTAGGATATGGAGATTTGGTTCAGGGGAATATCACGATTAAAAGGGTATACTACGTCGAAGGGCTCAATCACAATCTTTTCTCGGTTGGTCAATTCTGTGATGCGGATTTGGAAGTTGCTTTCAGAAAGAAGACATGTTTTGTTCGTGATTATGATGGGAATGACTTACTTACCGGTACACGGGGTACTGATCTTTATACAATTTCACTTCAAGACACAACTTCATCAACTCCAATTTGCTTCATGGCTAAAGCTTCATTGACTCAGGCATGGTTATGGCATGAGCGTTTATCTCATCTTAATTTTGATACCATCAACTTGCTTTCCAAGAAAGATATTGTGAGAGGCCTTCCAAGTATGAAATTCATCAAAGATCATCTTTGTTCTTCTTGTGAGTTGTGTAAAGCTAAACGAAGTAGCTTCAAAACAAAGACTACACCAAGCTCTAAAGGACGGTTAGATCTTCTTCATATGGATCTTTGTGGTCCCATGCGTGTTCAGAGTATCAATGGAAAGAAATATATTCTGGTAATAGTCGATGATTACTCAAGGTACACGTGGACTCACTTCTTGAGGTCCAAGGATGAAACACCCGACGTTCTCATCAGCTTCCTTAAATTGATACAACGTGGTCTTCAAGCTCAAGTTAAAGTGGTTCGTACTGACAGAGGTACATAATTTTTGAATTCAAATCTGAGAAAGTATTTTGAAGCCGAAGGGATTGAACATGAAACATCTATTGCTCGAACACCCGAACAAAACCGCGTTGTTGAAAGACGAAACCGTACTTTGGTTGAAGCTGCTCGAACGTTATTATCCGCTTCAAAACTTCCACTATACTTTTGGGCCGAAGCCGTGTCAACCGCATGCTACACACAAAACCGCTCCTTAATTATCCCAAGACACGAAAAGACACCATATCACATAATTCATGATCGAAAACCTTCACTCAAACACCTTCATGTTTTTGGATATACTTGTTACATTATACGAGATGGTGAAAATTTGGATAAGATGAAAGAAAAAGGTGATGCATGTATTCTTGTGGGATATGCAACTCAGTCTAAGGGATATAGAGTATACAACAAGAGAACAAAATTGATAGTCGAGACTATTCACATCCGATTTGATGAATTACAAGAAATGGCACTTGAACAAAACAGTTTAAGTCCTGATCCAAAACGACAAATGACTTCCGTTCACAACCGCACGGAACTCGGAACTAAAGACCACAGCAATGAACCGTCAAGTTCAACGCTGGTTCCAGAAAATGTTCCTAGAGCTGATATGACAGTCGACACGACAATTGAAGAGTTGGAAATGTTATATGGACCAATGTATGATGAATATTTTACGGGGGAGAAACAAGTTGTATCGAAGTCTTCTGCTGTCACTCATAATACGAATGATGATACCGATCATCGTCAACAACCGAATACAACTTCATCTACTTCAACACGGGTTGCTGCAGATTTACCTCCTCAGAATATCACATCAACAATCGCTCCTACAACATCCACAACTACTGTCATTGCTCCAGAGAACACAAATCAAGCAGACGATGCATTATCTGACGAAGACGAATTTATCAACCCATTCGGTACACCGATACACGAAACTGGAGAGTCTTCTACTCGCCATGTTGATCCGTCAAATATGCATACGTTCTACCAACGACATCCTTCAACACATCATTGGACCCGAGATCATCCTTTGGTTCATGTAATTGGAAACCCTTCACAGCCCGTTCGTACAAGACGACAGCTTCACACCGATGGCGATGTTTGTATGTTCGCACTTGCCGTGAGTTCAGCCGAACCGAAAAACATCAAAGAAGCCATGGCTGATCATGCTTGGATTGAACCGATGACGGATGAACTTCAATAATTTGAAAGACTTAAAGTCTGGGAACTTGTTGACAGACCATACGATGTAACACCATTAAATCTTCGATGGATCTGGAAAAACAAGATGGATGAAGAAAACACGATCATCAAGAATAAATCTAGGCTAGTGGCTAAAGGGTATGGACAGAAAGATGGTATTGATTTTCAAAAATCATTTGCACCAGTAGCTCGCATGGAAGCGGTCAGGATTTTTCTTGCTTATGCTGCACATAAGGGATTCATTGTCTATCAAATAGACGTAAAGACGGCGTTTCTTAACGGTCCTTTGAAGGAAGAAGTCTATGTCCAGCCGGAAGGATTCGGCAATCCTCATTATCCTGACAAGGTGTATCGTCTCCACAAAGCACTTTATGGACTCAAGCAAGCTCCAAGGGCGTGGTACGATGAGCTCTCGAAATTTCTGGTCTCCAAAGGTTTCTCAAAAGGTTCCATTGATTTAACTTTGTTTACTTATAAATATGGGGACAACATTTTGCTTGTGCAAATTTATGTTGATGACATTATTTTCGGGTCTACAAACCCAAAACTTTTAAAATGGTTTTAAAAAGTAATGCACAGCAGATTTGAAATGTCTATGATGGGCGAACTAAAATTCTTTCTAGGAATTCAAGTTCACCAATCCCCAAGTGGTATCTTCATTAACCAAGCTAAGTATTGTCAAGAGATAATCTCAAAGCATGGTATGACATCATATGACCCCGTTGGGACACCATTATCAACCACATCCCTAGATGTTGATTTGGAGGGATTACCCATAGATCAAACGAGATATCGTTCCATGATCGGGTCCCTCATGTATTTGACAGCAAGCAGACCTGATATTCATCATGCTACATGCTATTGTGCACGATATCAAGCATGACCCACTGAAAAGCACCTCAAGGAGGTTAAACGGATCTTTCGGCACCTTAAGAATACCATTCACATGGGACTCTGGTATCCGAGGGAAACCGGTTTCTTTCTAACGGCCTATTCAGATTCTGATCATGCAGGGTGTCTTGATACACGTAAAAGTACTTCTGGTGGTGCACAATTTCTAGGTCAAGACAAGCTTGTGGGATGGTCTTCCAAGAAGCAGGATTGCACGTCACTTTCATCAGCCGAAGCGGAGTATGTGTCTCTATCTGCGTGTTGTGCTCAAGTTCTTTGGATGAGAACACAACTCACGGATTATGGCTTCCATTTTGATAAAGTACCTATGGACTGTGACTCAAAGTCGGCCATAGCCATCTCCTGCAATCCGGTACAGCATTCCCGCACGAAGCACATTGATGTCAGATATCACTTCATTAAGGAACAAGTTGAAAAGGGTATTGTTGAATTATACTTTGTTGGAACTGATTACCAATTAGCTGACTTGTTTACAAAAGCTCTTTCGAAAGAGAGGTTTGCGTATCTTGTTAGGCAAATTGGTATGAGATGTTTGACTCCAGCAGAACAGGAGATTCTAGCAAAGAAGCCTGCTTGATTCATCTATCAAACATCTATCTTGTAAATATTAATGAAAAAGCAAAATACAAAATTAAAAAATCTTTGATAATCCAAAAATATTCTTCTCGACATGTCTTTCAATATCGATAATATGGACGTACCTCGAAATTTCGCTCAATAACGACACGGGTGTGTACATAAAGCTCGAATGAAAGTCGTAAATATTTTTCAAAACATGTCATTTCTATCTTTTCAAAAGGAAATTGTCTATTTTGGACAATATTTCCAACAACGGGTAGAGAAATCTATCTTGGGTTGAGCTTGTCACAAAACATTAAACGTTTTGAGCTCAACACAATGGCTTGTAATCACTTTCAGATTGCAACCCGGAACTATATTCACGGGGGAGTGTACGATTTTGTGCCCTTACCCTTAGCAAAAGAAGTTAAATCTTCTTACACTTGAGTGGATTCGTCAAGACATTCAAAGTCTATGAACTCAACTTTATGCTTTAGAAAAATCTTTTCGTCAAAAAGAATTGTTTTTTCAAAAAGCGTTGAACACAATTTTTTCAAGAATTTCTCAATGATATTCAAAATCTTTCAAAAATTGTGTGTTCAACAACTCCTATCCTCAAAAGTTTAATGTGGATCAAATCCTTGTAATGACAATTCCATTGGATGAATTTTTGAGGGGGAGCATTCCAAATATCATGCTAAGTTTGACACATTTTTCTCCCGAAGATTTTCAAGACTACTTTTCAAAATATATTTTAATCAAATTTGGTATCTCTAATATCAAAAGATTTTATATATTAGAGATAGGGGAGAAAATGTGATTAAAATGTGATCTAAAGACTCAAGCACTCATGGTTACGATCAAATACCCACAACATCTGTAATTCACGACGTTATTGGTGTCAAAAGGGTGGTTAGGTTTAAGTCCTATGATCCAACTAGAACCGGAGGGATCTTCCCAGGGACAATCCAATAGATTATTAGAAGTCCTTGGGAAAGATGGAGTAGAATGTGAACGTAGCTGAATGCCGACTAAGTATTGATGCTAGCACTGGAACAATCACAACAAGGTGCTAGTAATGATGTCTTGGTAAGCATTGAAGGGGTTGAAGAATGAAAAAGAAATGTAAGGATAAAGGTGTAAAGAAAGAAGCCCTCCATACAACTTAGACAGAAACCGGGTCAACTCATCATGAAGACAAACTCATCATGGACCCAGTGATGTGAAGCACAACCCTTTCCTAGCTACTCAGGCTTCTCTCAAAAGAAGTTTGTTTTATTGTCACGGAGATCAACATGACTTCTATTGACTTTCTCACTCTGAGATTGTTGATATTGAATAGGTGGCATCTGCTCCAGCCTCCGACCACTAAAAGTGCACAAATCGAGTCTAGAGCCAAGAGATCAATCAAATCTCGTTAGGAGACACGGATGAAGATCAAGAGAGTCCTACGCTATATCCCTGTGATATTGCTAGAACACTCAGAGTGATACTACTTAGTATTCACAATGATGAGTGGAAATCCTTTCAGTGTTAACATCAAACAGCACTGCGGTAGGTCATATGCAAGATTCTTTATGAATTGAACATATGTAAAACTGAAAAGCAGCAGTGGTTTGATTCTGAATTGATTCAAACTCGTTTTAGGTTTCTACGCAATATCTTTATGGTCTGGCAAGAACATTCAGAGTAATATTCATTAATATTCACAGTGATGAATGGAAATCCTTCTAGCGTCAACATCAAACAGCGCTACGGTAGGTGACTTGTGAGATTCTTATGAATCAAACTTGTGTCAACTGGAAAGCAACAATGGTAATATTCTTAATGAATCAAACTTGTTCCAGGAATTTAAATTGACGACTTTAATCAAGCGGATATTTATTGTGCCAACCCTGGTTTTGAGGTTCGTCACTTAGTTTTGTTTTGTGCTAGTTACGTGTCTTTACGAGTTTATGTGCTAATTGGTGTGAATAAATTGTGGTTTGGATATCGTTTCCGGTACGGGGTACCTTGTGAGTGAAACGATGTGTGATGATTTCATGTTCATGAGTTCACATGGTGGTGACTATGAAATGAGATGGGGTTATTTAGTGGTTTTACGTATACGTATATGTATTATAGAAAATCGTATTTTTACGATTTACGGTTTAGCATTTAGAGGTCTCGGATGAGGTAATTAGTCATATGAATATTTTTCGGGATGGTTTTAAGTCATTTAGGACTTAGTTATAAAGTTTATTTCAAAATTTGAGATTTTTATTAAAAGTGTATATTTTACGTCTTTTACGGTAAAACGCGTAAAAACTGACTAGTTTTACGGTTTTGAGGTTTTGGAGGCTTTAGGAGCTGAAATAAATTAAGGAAAATTAAGGTAATATTATTAATACAAATATTAATAATAAAAAGGAAAAAAACAAAATTAAATGGGTATAGGTCGGCTATGTGAAAAAAAGAAAAGAAAAGGGGAAAAAAGGGAACCGGACTTTTGTACATGGGCCAAGGACTTGTTAAGAAAGTATATAAAGTCTTTTTATTAATCAAAACACTCATAAAATCCCTGGAGATCAAGGTTTGATCGGCATAAATGGTGGTTTTAGGGTTCTTCATTAATTTTTCTTCTTTCAAAAATTCTAAGGTAAAATCTTTAATACTCTTTTTAATTTAATTGTTTTTATGTTTTTATAATCATTCTTATGATGGAATTAGGGTTAGGGTTCATATAAAATAAGTAAATTAATGATGTGATAATCATAATATGATGATCATATAAATTAGGGCTTGTAATTAGAGGGATTAGGGTTAATTAATGAGGTTGATTTTGTTAAACCCGTTTTTAAAAACTGGGCAGATTTTGTGTCAATTGTTTTGATCATATCGGGAGTTATAGGAACATTCAAGATGCGATCCAAGTACCCCTGGAAAGATATTTGAAGTGGATTTCCAATGCAAGAAAATAGAACTAAATTGGAGGTCGGGAAGTGGGTCAAACACAGGTTACAACAGTCGGAGGTTAAAACAGTTTTGAATTCAGCCTGTTTTCTTTTTAAGTTTTGGGTTGTTTGGGTACTTAGGGTTGCATTGGGATCTTCTCACGAACGTGAGAGATGGTTTATATATTGTAGTAAGTATCTGCACTTGGGCTAAGGTTGTGGTTTAGGGTAAGACCCCTTAATGGTAACAAACTTTTAGTACGTTTAAAATCAGGAAATCTGGAATAACAAAAGTAGATATATGTATATCGGGGCCTTAACAGTAGCTTTAAGGTTAGGTAAAGTGAGAGGTGTTAGCCAACATACGTAAGGGTATGAATATTCCTTTTACAGAAACCATGGGTATGTTTAAAGGGACGTTTGACTTAAAGTTTTGAGACCTAAAAACTGGGACTGTTTTGGGTAAAATATGAACGGGATAGTTATTAAACTTAACCAAGTTAAGGACTTGTTAAGGAAGGGCAATGGGGTGATTAGAGCTTGTCAATGAGGTAAATATGTGGGAATAGGCTAGATGTCCATCATAGATTAATGAGCCATCTTAGTGATTGGTTCGTGTATTAATTGCGTGTTTTTGGTTTGTTAGCTTGTTGCTAGTGCGAGGACTCGTGAAGGAGCTATCAGGTGAGTTTTATAGTCCCATGTTTACTTTTGATTTTGACTTCCATATGGGATGGAAGAGACACTGTGTTGAATTATTTTCTAAATTAATGTTGTGAATGTTTTTAAGGTTTGAGATGGACTTGTGTGTACATTTATGTGATTAACTGCTATGTGATTCTTGTTTGTGTGTGATGCCTTGGAAATTGTGATTGTTGGTAAGGCGTGATGCCTTGGAAATTGTGATTGTTGGTAAGGCGTGATGTCTTGGAAATTGTGATTGTTGGTAAGGCGTGATGCCTTGGAATTGTAATGATTGATTGAACTTGAATGCTAGTTGTTAGTACATGATTGTAGCGCATTGTCCATATGTTTATTGGTTTATGGTATTCACAGCTTATGACTTGTCTTGTGTTGGAGTCTAAACCTATGACTCTCACCAACTTTATGTTGACGTGTTTTAGTGTCTCTTTCAGGTGATACTATGGTTAAGCATGAGAACTTAAGTGGCTAGGATTGGAGAAGCTTAGGAATGCATATAGAAGGAGAATCCCCGTTTCCTTCTTAGTTTTATTTGTTTGTTCATTTTAATAAGTGATACTGTGGCACACATGTGATTGTTTTGGTATGATATTTGTTGTCTTGGATAAGAAGTAGGACTCTAACTTACTTACCTAGACCCCTTGCATTTGTTGAGATATTGTCATGACCTTCGTGTCACCATTTTTACGACATTTCTTATTTCATATAGTTATCTCTATAGACACGCCATGTTGTGATGATATCCATACGTCGCGCCCCATGTTCCGCCATGGTGGGGTGTGACAGAATGGTATCAGAGATAATGGTTATAGAGAATTAGGTTGCCTAGTCGCGTAGCCTAGTCTATAGCTTAAGGGTCCCTGCATATAGGCGTCATAGGAGTATGTGTGCATTTTATATAAATTGATGTGTTTGGATGTTATTTATTATGATGTTTTGACTAGTATGAATTGAACCATAGTAAGTTCATACTTAGCCACATGTTATTTTCTTTTCGGGTTGTGAGTAGTGCGGGTTGAACCATAATCATCCACGCTAGTCATTGTCGTATTTTGCGTATATTGTACATTATAGTACATAATTTGGTATATAGTAGTTTCTATCTTTTGTTGGGTTATTTTATGTACTTGAGGTATGTTTTTTTTTTGTCTTTTGATGTTTAAGTCATGTTCCATAAGAATCATGTGGTGGTTCGAGTTAGTAGGAGTAGGTGGATATGAAGGTTTCTAAGCCATTTCCACTCTTATGGGCGACATGACTTATAACTGATTATGTTTTCGTTTTGGATTTAGTCTAGGCTATTTTAGCTAGACTATGGATTTCTGTATTCCAAGAGTTTTATCATGTTATTTTTATAGATGGAGTTTTGGACCTTATTGGTTATGTGGTTATGAGCTTATGTGAGTAGATAGATTTATGTGTTATATGTTGTATTGATTCTTATAAGTGTCATCAGAGGATGGAGTGCATTGGGGAAAGGGTAATTGTATAAGTATGGTGGCCAACATAGTTATACAAGTACCACAACTTCAATGGGTTCTCAAGTATGATCGCATGAAAGAGAGTTAGTACATGCTTGTATATGATGAGATGTGGATTTTGGGTATATTTATAATATATGGGTTTATGTAACGGTTGCCTACGATATGGCTATTTTTATTAGTGTGTTATATGTTTTGGGTTATAGTCGTGTTGTGTGATTATGGGGTCACACGATATGGTTTGGTTTTGGAGGTAGGCTTTATGCCTTGTTGTGGCATGGTGAGATGGTGAGAAGGTGATTACTCGTATGGAAAAAAGAGCGTATAAAGCGATTGATTGACTTACGTGTATGATAACGAGTATGTTTGGGAGATTCGATAGGTATACATATGCGGATGTATATATACTAATAGATGTTATGTTATGATTTACGGTCGTTCAATAGTTATTATAACTTGAACGTACCTAGTACACTCTTGTGTTTAACAATTTATTAGAGCTCGAGTTTGGTGGAGTTCCAACGAAGTTTTGAATCTTTTGAAGTGTGTCTTGTAGCGTACTCTTTGAGTTTCGTATTTCACGTGTACGTTTTAAAATGGTGTTTTTGGTTTCAAGCCTATTGAAATAACTTGGGATTTCTTTTGAGATAATGAAATATTTTGTGTTGGGTCTTGCATTTCTTTTGGTCGGTATATATTGAGTTAGGTGGTTGGTTGTATTCGGTAAAATAAGGGTAAGGTGTTGGAGTCGTGTTTGAAACAAGATGTAACATAGGATTTCTTTTAATCAACACTTATTTATTTCAAATTTTAAAAGACTTTCTTTAAAATAAAGCGAAGTAAAACTTCTTTCTACTTACATAGTTTATATAATTGGGTTTAACCGATTCACGTCATTTATAATTATTAATACAAGGTTAAATTGAGTTTATGAAGATTTCACATACAATTTTATCTTTCATTAATATAAAACTGTTTTGGTCATAACTTGTTCGTTTTTTAAAGCTTTTTGGATGATTCAAAAGCCTAAAATTATGTACTCGGAACGTACCTTTCAAATATTCAGAACGTATAGTCATGGGAGGTCAGTATCTTGGCCGAAATTATTGTACAAGTGTCGGGTTAAAGGTTGAGTTTGAATAGTAGTTTATTTTTATGATTTGGGATGCACGGGATACCTAGTTTTTGAGTTGAGTTTTGAGTTCGTCAAGAGGGTTGTTTGTAGATTATTTGAGTCACATAGATGTGGGAGGTAATAATAAATAAATAAAAAGGAGATATATATTCTTTTGGAAAAGTCGATCTTTTGCACGGTTTAAATAATATGTCGCGGGGCGTAATATGTTTTGGTTGCCATTGGGTGTTTATTGGATTATTTTTCGTTGTCATGAGTCATTTTGAATTGATACATGTTCTGGGTTTGAGTTTTCTTTTGAGTCTCATGGTTTTTGACTTGTTTTAATTGGTGCACGTAAAATGTCGTTAGTTATCCGTGGGTTTGATTCGTTGATCGTATCTGATGGATTCAGGATGTAGTTTTGGTTTCGTATTGTTCGGGAGCGTTGAGGTAGTCATATGAAAGACTTGGTCGCGCCTACACGATTAAGTAGGTGACCATGAGAGAACGGTCGGAATACCCTTAGTGGGGAGGAAAGAAGTTCGTAGACGAACTAATGTGGTCTGATGAGAGGAAGTGTTGGTCTGTTAAAATTCGTGTAGAATTTCGCAAGTAGAACGAGGTAGGAATTTATTCGTATTGCCGCTAATAGTGGATGCAAGGAGGACATAGTTGAAACTGCTAAGGATGTTGTATGAACGCTTCGGGTTTACGGTTATGCATTTGGCTTCGCCAAAGCACTAGCGGTTTTCACGGTGTCAATGAACCAAGTGTGCATGAACGTGTATAAACGAGTTGTCATCGGGAGCATCGACGACGTCTTGATCTAATCAAATCTGAGAAGGAGAGTGAGGCGAATTATGTGTTGGTTTTGGAGTGGAGTTATACGTGAGATTTTCGAGTGTGAGTTTTAGTATTAAGTTTACCATGATGAGTAGTTAGAGATGATGGCATATCATGGAACCAGCAAGGGGCGAAGTGAAGAAGGACGAGGAAGCATTTTGGAGGCTGAAGAGGTGGATTGGATAATGAGCCGATCTTGGCATTATCGAAAGGACTGGATGAATTCGCGAAGCATGACGATACGTGGAGCAAGGATTTGGACGCGTACGAGGACAACAAAGAAAGGTGATCGCTTAAACGTTGCAGGAACTGAAGATTTGGAAGAACTGGATGGACTTAGTTAGTGGAGCTGGATTGTATATCTGCCTAGAATGCTAGAGGTATTTGGTGTACGAGACGTGGAGAATGATCTATACGGATCATGAACGTCTCCAACACATATTCAATCATCTTGATTGAACATTTGTCAAAAGTGATGGGTGGAGTTAATTGACGAAAGAAAAATTGCAAGGCCAAGTACCGTCTGGGAAAGGCAGGCATAGTTGATGAGACATAGAATAAGAAGAATGAAGTGAAGCTGAGAAGAACTTGAACTATATGGATGACGTACTAGGATGGTTTGGATGAAAGATGTAGGTGGCACGAGTTGAGTTGTCTAAAGCAGAGAACGCGTCAACATGTATGTTGCGTGGCTTGGACAATCATGTGGAGAAAAGGGACGTAGACTATACTTCCTACATAGATAGGAGTAGCTTAGAAAGGGGGATGTAAGGACGAAATTAGGGAAGGTGAATAGAGTTGGGTGATAGTCGATAGACTGACTAATTCATCTCATATTTCAAGAGGAATGAGAAGTCACGTAGTTGAAAAGTTAGAAGGATTGCGTACGAATGTGATGGAATAGAGGGTGTTGCGTAAAAGTTAGCCTAATATGTATGGAATGCCTTATGAAGGGTTATGGCAAGGGAAGAAACGATGGGAAGCATCACATAGTGATGTATGGTATGAGCTGAGGAAAAGAAGGAAGTGTGTATAGGAGCGAAGCAAGAATAAAATAGGTCGAGATTGGAAAAAGAAATGGAACTGATCTATACTGATTGTTTGGGAGGATTAGTATCGATAATCGAATGGATGAGGAGTTATAGGTGTGATATGCCATAGGGACGAAGGGATTGGTTTAACTGAGATAACCACCCTTTTGAGGATGTGTATAGATCGTAGGTTGATTTGGACTAGAAGAACTAATGGGTATGTGAAGGACCGTCATAGGTCCCTTTGCAAGGAAATTGGATATTTTAAGTAGTTTGGGGTACGGACTAAAGGGAGTTTCACCCATAGTAACGGGTGGTATGTTTTGGTAAAATGGAAGAGCTGATGTAGAGTTTTGTAGGTCCATTTATGATCTTTGGAAAGATCGGACCAGTAGCTTATGAGCGTAGAATTACCTGGGGGAAACGAGTGGTATACATGTTATATTTCGTGTATTAAGATTGGTAAAGGTTGTTTGAGAATGCATTTTGCATGTACGGTTATCCGTGACTTGTGTTAATAAGAGTCTTTGTTTTATCAAAGATCATTTGTGAGATTTATTGACTGTGAGGTCAAGAGTTTTGGCAATGAGTTTAATTGTTTTTGGTTTGTATATGTGGTATTTTGAAACTTGATGTAACACCCCACTTGGATAAGTGGACCGTTACGTGTATTTATGGCGTGTCATCAAAGCATAAGGTAAATGTCCTAAAACATTAAATGACCATAACGGAAATACCGGAATCAAACATCGGTAATCCAAACTAAGCTCAAAACATGAAAGATAAAATACTGAAGGAAAGGACTAAACAATGTCCAATAAGCAGAATAATGTAAGAAATGCATAAAGTAAGAAGTCTAGGTAGCTTCCATCCAAATGCACATGCTCTCAGAATCCTAAGAGCGTCCTGGGGTACCTGCCGTTAGAACATGAAAGGGAAATACGGCTGAGCATAACGCTCAGTGAACGGATATAAAGCATGATAAGGAACTACTGAAATGAAACAGATGGTAAAATACTGGAGCTGTAAGACTGATAAGTAAAGTTGCAGCGGAAATCTGTGCATAATCTGTAAAGTCTGATTTGTAAATAATAAAGCTGAACTGTTATCTGATAAATTTTGAAAACATGCATTTACTGTATTTTAATTTGCCAGAGCTTATATAGGTCACGTGCGGTAACAACCGTGCATGAATAACTGGAGGGGTGACCTCATCATGCTGTAGAGGGGTGACCTCTAAATAACTGTGTTGGGTGGAGGGATCAGCTCCAATGTGAAGGATGTAGAGCACACACCACATTCACCTGCTAAACTGTAAACTGTAGCCTAGGATGCATCCATACGCCCCACTAATAATACTGATAAAATGGCCAAGCTGAGCTGAGTGGGACGATGCAGGATATCACTCTCCTGCATGTGAGTCACGACACCGGTGCCTCTAGTGCCGTGGTTACGGTACCTCCGTAACTAGTACATAAACTAATCATGCTTGTATATAATGCTCAGGCAATTTATTTTAATTCTTAACATGATTACTGATAAGTTTAAACATATACTGGGGAAAAACATTTGGCTGAAGATGGGGAATCCTAATCATGCATAGAAAGGAAGTCCTTACTGAAAGGACGGAAAATCCGCACCTCGTGTCCAGTAATGAATTTAGAATGAAAGCTGAAGGGCCGACTCTGACTTCACGGATACTACATAAATAATGGACGGAAAATAATTCGTCTAATTACTGTTTGCTGTTACTGATTCTTATATGTTCTAAATTTAATTTTAATTTATTCTTGTATTACTATTTATAGATACACTGGTAAATTCTGACTGTTCTCACAATATTACTTCTGATTAACGTATCCTCTGTATTCCTGATTATCGTAAAACATGCTCTCCAACATAAAAATATTACTATAAATACCAACCTGCTATAAATAGAAAGTTTCCAAATTTAGAAAGATTCCCAAATTTAGTTTTTCTGAAATAATTATTAATTAAATCATAGTGAAATCCAACCATTAAATTAGTTGAAGGAAAAAAAATGTTAAAATTAATTTAATTTTGCTAATTACATAATTAAAATAACAAATATGTTTAACTTTATTTTTATAATATAAAAAACTTATTTATAAAGTGCTTTAACCAAAACTAAAATAATTCCCACTGTTTTCCTTAATAACTTCCCCCTGCTAGTTATACACAGTTCCCACTGTTTTCATTATATTAAAGTTCCCACTGCCTATATTAAATTCCCACTGTTTTCCTTGTGACAAACCCAAACACACCTTTATGTTTCTGCAGACCCAAACGCACCCTTATTCCTTTCCCACTGTGCTGTTAACCCAAACGCCCCATGTTTCTTGTTGTTTTCAAACTGAACACCCCTGATGGGCTTGCGGTTCGAGGTTGGGCAACAAAAGAGACCACCGAGGCCCCTGGTGGTCTCGGCTGTGAAGATCAAAACCCCACCGAGAGCTCTATGCTCTCGGTTTTTGTGTAAAACATCGAGACCCTCCCCATTGTTCTAATAACTAAACATGATTAACCCCAATCTCTATGTGTTCTTATTTTACCCATCGAACTCTCGAATTAAAAGAAAGAAAAGGAGAGGATTACCTTTAACGTGATTAAAGATGATGTGTAAATACACAATATAATTTAAATGACGAAAATTCGTGTTCTAGCTTTCCTGTGTTGTTCCAGCCGTCGGCCACCCTAAAGACAACCCTAGAACCCTTTGTTTTTACGTAATGATAAAATGGAAGTAAAATAAGACAACATTTGTTTTCCTGTGTTAATTTAAAATCGGGCTGGGCTTAAGCCCATTGTCTTTGTCCTTGTTCACAACTGCCAGTTATAACACATAAAATGTGTGTCTTTTATTTTTTTTAACACTTATAACTATCGTGTAATTTGTATTTAGTTCTTGTGTTTTAATTTTTCTGAAGCGTAATGTTTGTTTTCTGAAAATTAAATACACATGTAATACTAAATAGCTAGTAAATAAATATTAACCAAAAATTATTTTCTGAATAAATATTTATTTGAAAACTTTAAATAAAACTGAGACTGCGTAATTTATTGTTTACTTTTATTTAAAGTTAAAGCTAAGACTATGCGTATTTAATATCTACGTTTATATCTCTGTCTAATAATTAATACTTATATAGTTTATTAATATTAAACTGCGTATTTAAATATTCTGATTTTTAAATACGGGTTTTACAATTCTTCCCCTCTAAAAACAATAATTCGTCCCCGAGTTAAAGATACGACTATACTAGGTTTTACAATTCTTCCCCTCTAAAAAGGAGAAATTCGTCCTCGAATTAAAAGTAATAAGCTGAAGAAGTTATAAAAACTGGAAGAACACGTAGACTGAAAAGACAATTAAGCTTAAGGATAAATTGTCTTCTAATTAAGACATAATGCTGCTGATAGGTATAAACCTGACATGACTGAAATGATCATGTAACGTGACATGGCTGAAGAGAACATGGAACGTGACATGATTGAAAGAACTTAACTGGATTTATTGAAGGATAGGGGATGAGAGGTCCGGATGGACTCCTATGTTTCGAGTGGCTTCCCGCTCGAAACGATTCCTTCAAGGGTCTAAACATAATGAACAAAATCTTGGTCCTGATGACCCTGTCCTGATGAATACTGAATAGTTCTCGATTCCATACTTAAGATGGATTTTCTAAATCTGATAGAATGAAAAGCCATAGCATGTAGGATACATGAAACGATACGTGTAAATATTCTGAAAAGATAATATTTATATCTCTGAGAAAGCTGCTGAAATATAGGGACGAACTACGTGAACAATTGTGAACGTGTTGAGTGAGCAATTGTGAACGTGGTTCATAATTATATGAGGAGTTTTGGAATGGAATATATCATGAATGTGATATGTGAATCATACTGTGAACGTGATACTAGAACATATCATGAACGTATGCTGACTGAAGAATGAACGCCAAACGTTACGGCCTAAGATGTGAAACGTCTGCCTGGTTATGGAATAGTTGTGCTAAACTTGAGTCTAATTTCTCAAGCTTTCTGTAACCGTATACGGTAATAAACTGAGAAACGTGTATCGTGAAATGGCACACGAACTTGAACGTGAACAATGTTATGAACACAAACGTGAGCTTAAATAAAGAGATAGCATAAAGATGAACTGAAACAGTATCATTTTGCGAATGAGACGTAAACGTGAAAGTGAAAATAAACATGAATTTAAAGTGGGCGTAAACATACACTTGATCGTGAACATGTATTCTGTCTGATATGATGGTCGCCAGAATACTTGAAATCGTACTATTTACTGTTAAATTTTCTGCAGGTCCACTACTGCGTAATCCTTCTGGATGAGAGGAAACGCGTAGGTTGATTACATGGTCGACAATCACTTAGATAGTGTTATACTTTTCAGAGTCTGTGGTAATCTGATAAAAATCTCCATGGAGTCTTGTCTCCTTTCAGTCCAGAATTTCTACTGGTAGTAATAACTCGATAGTATGTCGACGTTCTATCTTAAACCTATTGGTATGGAAGGTATTAGATATGAACATAGATGTCTCAACGCGTTATACTGTTTCTATCGAAATTCTGCCTGGAATTTTGGTACATTCTGGTGGAAATTCGTTCATAGGCGTCAGTTGGGACCATCAGGTGATGGCCTTCACCTTTGCAGGGTTGTCTGAAATTTCTTTTTGCTGAAATAGGGTGGTTCAGAAATGCCACTCCGTTCAACTGGAATTCACATCTGAAAAGTTGCTTATACAATTTTCTCCTATCGGAGATTCTGTTCAACTGAAAAAAAATGATTCTCTTGTACTTCTCTTAGAATTTAGCAGATCAGAATGTTACCAATGAATATACGGATAATTTTGTCTGAGGAGCCATGGAAAAATTTTATTCATAAATTTCATACTATAGCTGGAGTATTAGGGAGCTCAGACGTATAAGTCAAAATTTTAGAGAGACTATAACATGTTCAACAGAAATCTGGAATACATCATGTTCTTCTCTCACCATTGTTGGTGGCATGATCGCGAATTGTTCTGGAAAATAATTAAGACATCGTAGTAGATCAGGTAACCTCCTATTCGTGGAATGAGTATCGCTTTATGAATGGTGATCTCGTAAATTTTCGATGATCGATACATGATCTCATGGTACTGGTCTTCTTTCTGATAGACAAAAACGATACACTTCCTGGTGGTGCGTTAGGGCGAATAAAGCCTCGTTCCGGTAATTCTTGCAGCAATTGTTGCAACTCTTTTAACTTAGCTGAAGCCCTGTGATCAAGAGTTCTGAAAACAGGTTCTGTTCTTGAGACTAGCTCGGTGTTAAATTATGTCTCGTAGTTAGGAAGGAATTTCTGGAATGACATCTGGAAATTTTAGTAAAATCTGCTGATCATGGATTCGAAGAATTTCATAAGTGAATTTATAACTGATAGCTAAAAGTCTTCGTAACTATGGACTGATAAGTCACGCGCTTGTAAGGCAGAAATAATTTGTACTGAATTTTTCTGGCAGAAGTATGATAAATATATTCGAGATTTAGTAAGACGGATCTCGTCGTTAACTGAAATAAGACTTTAATAATTATGGTGATACTGTTGAGTCCTTTATGGCTGAGAGGCAGGTAACTACCTGATTTAAGATAAAGCCGGCATATGAATACTTGAAGTAACGTGGCAACTTTCACTGATTGTGTTCGTTTGTAACCTCACAGAATGAACACTGCGTGTTTAACCTGAATCATACTCTAGTGGTGGTGACTCGATTTTTCATATGATCTGATTCCTGCGTGGCATAATAGAATGGGTATACCCCTTTCTGAAGGGTGCCCTAAAATACTGAGGGCATGGTGTAGAAAATATACTAGAGTTATGAGTTCTGACTCGTATTTTGAGAAAAGATTCGTATGACGTGTACCATGACTGGTGTCCTGATATGTGTCTTCCTAAATGATACATAAGACCTGTGTCTTAACTATTGTCTGGACATGTATTTTAATGGTGAGTCTGAATAAGGTTAAGAATTTCTGGTAACTGCTAGGATTGGTGGACCGGTTAGATTACTGACCTCCGTATTTCTGATCACGTCCGTACCGGAGTTCCGATGGTTACGGACTGACTAATTATAAGCACGGTGGTTGTCACTACTGCTTTGTCTGTCACTTTATGACGATCATTATCATGACCGTGATTCATGTAACCATTCTACTGAGTGGCCGGCTGGGTTTCGGTTCCCACTCTTCTGAATGAACGGTTAGTTGAGTGAAGTGTGACATCTAGCTGAGAAAGTAAAAGTCTGGAATGGAATGGTAGTGTCAGATGGTAGAAGTTTATTCTCGTCAGAAATTTCAAATTTATAGTTTTCGTCCTTGCTCTGCAGTGTCTTTATAGTATAACAGCATCAGCATCAGCATCTTGAGAAATCTCCATACATCGGCAGCATCAGCAATTTTGAGGTCTTCAAAGTGTTCGCAGCATCAGTATCTGGTAGAATCTTCCACTCACGAGCAGCATCAGCACCTGGTAAAATATCGACAAGTGGAAACGCCCGAGATGATTGAGGATCAATTAGCAATATCCATGGAGTAGGGTACCTGGTGTACACCCGGACTACTGTACATGAAGTACAAAATGAATATTGCACATGAAGCATATCGAGACATTGTACGTGGAGTACACATGTATCACTGTACAAGGAGTATAACTGAGGCACTATACAGAGGTTCCATATAGACTACTGTTCATGGCACTGGTGGGAATTTTTTTATTGGATGGTCGATACTGGTGTCGCTTGTCTGACGTGATCTAAGAAATAAATTGATTTAAACGGTAGTAAACTGGTCTGAAATAAGTAACATGATAGCCTGTAATTCCTGCGTCGACTTACTGCTAGTGATATCAAGACTGAAAGTATGATATAATCGAAGTCCCAACAGTGGTCAGGATGAAGCATGATTAATGAAGGCCAATCATGATTTATCATAAAAATGGGTTTTACTGAAATTCTTGTGTATGAGAACATCATTACTTTGCTGAAAACATAATCCTCGTAAGGAGACATGAACTGAATCAAACCTGAAGACGACCTCAACGTGAGGATATGAAAATTTGACTGTTACTAGAACATAAAAGAAAATCAACTGAGGTTTAACATCAACTCGTGTGGATGGCTATGGTTCAATCCACAGAATTCAAGGAACAAAACATACGACTAAGTATGGGCGATTTTGGTTCGATCCATGCTTGTCAAAATTTCTGAGAACTGTCCTGTATAGAAATTCATAATCTGGGACTAAATATGGTTGGCTATAATCCAGCCCATACTTGTCTAAATTTATGAAATGTCCTGATATGACAAAGGTGAACAACTATGAGTCGGTTCACAAAACAACCTTCGACTGAAAAGCATGAAATTTGACCTGAACAATGGTGAACGTTTATGGTTGGTTCACCAAGGATTACTTGACTGACAACATGAATCTGACATGAATAAGGATGAATGCCTAGGTTCAGTTCATCAATACAAAATCTGAACGGCCAAGGGTGAACGCCTATGGGTCGGTTCACCAAAACAAAATTCGCAGAAAAGCACATGCGACTAAATATGGCCAGTCATGTACCAACCTTTTACTTAGTCAAAAACTTTAAGAAACCGACTAATAACTGAAGAAAACTGACTGATTAATGCATGAGAAACATGAAGATAACAACGCCAAAATCTGGGAAGTTCCTGGTGACTACCCACTAGTCACAGGTTAAGTTTTAGAGCCTACAGGTCGAACCTATAGCTCTGATACCATAATTGTAACACCCCACTTGGATAAGTGAACCGTTACGTGTATTTATGGCGTGTCATCAAAGCATAAGGTAAATGTCCTAAAACATTAAATGACCATAACGGAAATACCGGAATCAAACATCGGTAATCCAAACTAAGCTCAAAACATGAAAGATAAAATACTGAAGGAAAGGACTAAACAATGTCCAATAAGCAGAATAATGTAAGAAATGCATAAAGTAAGAAGTCTAGGTAGCTTCCATCCAAATGCACATGCTCTCAGAATCCTAAGAGCGTCCTGGGGTACCTGCCGTTAGAACATGAAAGGGAAATACGGCTGAGCATTACGCTCAGTGAACGGATATAAAGCATGATAAGGAACTACTAAAATGAAATAGATGGTAAAATACTGGAGCTGTAAGACTGATAAGTAAAGTTGCAGCGAAAATCTGTGCATAATCTGTAAAGTCTGATTTGTAAATAATAAAGCTGAACTGTTATCTTATAAATTTTGAAAACATGCATTTACTGTATTTTAATTTGCCAGAGCTTATATAGGTCACGTGCGGTAACAACCGTGCATGAATAACTGGAGGGGTGACCTCATCATGCTGTAGAGGGGTGACCTCTAAATAACTGTGCTGGGTGGAGGGATCAGCTCCAATGTGAAGGATGTAGAGCACACACCACATTCACCTGCTAAACTATAAACTGTAGCCTAGGATGCATCTATACTCCCCACTAATAATACTGATAAAATGGCCAAGCTGAGCTGAGTGGGACGATGCAGGATATCACTCTCCTGCATGTGAGTCACGACACCGGTGCCTCTAGTGCCGTGGTTACGGTACCTCCGTAACTAGTACATAAACTAATCATGCTTGTATATAATGCTCAGGCAATTTATTTAATTCTTAACATGATTACTGATAAGTTTAAACATATACTGGGGAAAAACATTTGGCTGAAGATGGGGAATCCTAATCATGCATAGAAAGGAAGTCCTTACTGAAAGGACGGAAAATCCGCACCTCGTGTCCAGTAATGAATTGAGAATGAAAGCTGAAGGGCCGACTCTAACTTCACGGATACTACATAAATAATGGACGGAAAATAAGTCGTCTAATTACTGTTTGCTGTTACTGATTCTTATATGTTCTAAATTTAATTTTTATTTATTCTTGTATTACTATTTATGGATACATTGGTAAATTCTGACTGTTCTCACAATATTACTTCTGATTAACGTATCCTTTGTATTCCTGATTATCGTAAAACATGCTCTCCAACACAAAAATATTACTATAAATACTAACCTGCTATAAATAGAAAGTTTCCAAATTTAGAAAGATTCCCAAATTTAGTTTTTCTGAAATAATTATTAATTAAATCATAGTGAAATCCAACCTTTAAATTAGTTGAAGGAAAAAAAAATGTTAAAATTAATTTAATTTTACTAATTACATAATTAAAATAACAAATATGTTTAACTTTATTTTTATAATATAAAAAACTTATTTATAAAGTGCTTTAACCAAAACTAAAATAATTCCCACTGTTTTCCTTAATAACTTCCCCCTGCTAGTTATACACAGTTCCCACTGTTTTCATTATATTAAAGTTCCCACTGCCTATATTAAATTCCCACTGTTTTCCTTGTGACAAACCCAAACACACCTTTATGTTTCTGCAGACCCAAACGCACCCTTATTCCTTTCCCACTGTGCTGTTAACCCAAACGCCCCCTGATTCTTGTTGTTTTCAAACTGAACACCCCTGATGGGCTTGCGGTTCGAGGTTGGGCAACAAAAGAGACCACCGAGGCCCCTGGTGGTCTCGGCTGTGAAGATCAAAACCCCACCGAGAGCTCTATGCTCTCGGTTTTTGTGTAAAACATCGAGACCCTCCCCATTGTTCTAATAACTAAACATGATTAACCCCAATCTCTATGTGTTCTTATTTTACCCATCGAACTCTCGAATTAAAATAAAGAAAAGGAGAGGATTACCTTTAACGTGATTAAAGATGATGTGTAAATACACAATATAATTTAAATGACGAAAATTCGTGTTCTAGCTTTCCTGTGTTGTTCCAGCCGCCGGCTACCCTAAAGACAACCCTAGAACCCTTTGTTTTTACGTAATGATAAAATGGAAGTAAAATAAGACAACATTTATTTTCCTGTGTTAATTTAAAATCGGGCTGGGCTTAAGCCCATTGCCTTTGTCCTTGTTCACAACTGCCAGTTATAACACATAAAATGTGTGTCTTTTTTTTAACACTTATAACTATCATGTAATTTGTATTTAGTTCTTGTGTTTTAATTTTTCTGAAGCGTAATGTTTGTTTTCCGAAATTTAAATACACATGTAATACTAAATAGCTAGTAAATAAATATTAACCAAAAATTATTTTCTGAATAAATATTTATTTGAAAACTTTAAATAAAACTGAGACTGCGTAATTTATTGTTTACTTTTATTTAAAGTTAAAGCTAAGACTACGCGTATTTAATATCTACGTTTATATCTCTGTCTAATAATTAATACTTATATAGTTTATTAATATTAAACTGCGTATTTAAATATTCTGATTTTTAAATACGGGTTTTACACTTGAACTAAAGTTCACGTGGAAATGAGGGGAGTTCGTTTAGAACAAGTATCCTCATGTGATTTGTTGTTTGTGTGTTTGATCCTAAGGAGTAAATCTCGGGACGAGATTTCTATTAGGAGGGAGTGATGTGACAACCCTGGTTTTGAGGTTCGTCACTTAGTTTTGTTTTGTGCTAGTTACGTGTCTTTACGTGTTTATGTGCTAATTGGTGTGAATAAATTGTTGTTTGGATATCGTTTCCGGTACGGGGTACCTTGTGAGTGAAACGATGTGTGATGATTTCATGTTCATGAGTTCACATGGTGGTGACTATGAAATGAGATGGTGTTATTTAGTGGTTTTACGTATACGTATATGTATTATAGAAAATCGTATTTTTACGATTTACGGTTTAGCATTTAGAGGTCTCGGATGAGGTAATTAGTCATATGAATATTTTTCGGGATGGTTTTAAGTCATTTAGGACTTATTTATAAAGTTTATTTCAAAATTTGAGATTTTTATTAAAAGTGTATATTTTACGTCTTTTACGGTAAAACGCGTAAAAACTGACTAGTTTTACGGTTTTGAGGTTTTGGAGGCTTTAGGAGCTGAAATAAATTAAGGAAAATTAAGGTACTATTATTAATACAATATTAATAATAAAAAGAAAAAAAAACGAAATTAAATGGGTATAGGTCGGCTATGTGAAAAAAAGAAAAGAAAATGGGAAAAAAGGGAAAAAGGGAACCGGGCTTTTGTACATGGGCCAAGGACTTGTTAAGAAAGTATATAAAGTCTTTTTATTAATCAAAACACTCATAAAATCCCTGGAGATCAAGGTTTGGTCGGCATAAATGGTGGTTTTAGGGTTCTTCATTAATTTTTCTTCTTTCAAAAATTCTAAGGTAAAATCTTTAATACTCTTTTTAATTTAATTGTTTTTATGTTTTTATAATCATTCTTATGATGGAATTAGGGTTAGGGTTCATATAAAATCAGTAAATTAATGATGTGATAATCATAATATGATGATCATATAAATTAGGGCTTGTAATTAGAGGGATTAGGGTTAATTAATGAGGTTGATTTTGTTAAACCCGTTTTTAAAAACTGGGCAGATTTTGTGTCAATTGTTTTGATCATATCGGGAGTTCTAGGAACATTCAAGATGCGATCCAAGTACCCCTGGAAAGATATTTGAAGTGGCTTTCCAATTCAAGAAACGAGAACTAAATTGGAGGTCGGGAAGTGGGTCAAACACAGGTTACAACAGTCGGAGGTTAAAACAGTTTTGAATTCAGCCTGTTTTCTTTTTAAATTTTGGGTTGTTTGGGGTACTTATGGTTGCATTGGGATCTTCTCACGAACGTGAGAGATGGTTTATATATTGTAGTAAGTATCTGCACTTGGGCTAAGGTTGTGGTTTAGGGTAAGACCCCTTAATGGTAACAAACTTTTAGTACGTTTAAAATCAGGAAATCTGGAATGACAAAAGTAGATATGTATATCGGGGCCTTAACAGTAGCTTTAAGGTTAGGTAAAGTGAGAGGTGTTAGCCAACATACGTAAGGGTATGAATATTACTTTTACAGAAACCATGGGTATGTTTAAAGGGACGTTTGACTTAAAGTTTTGAGACCTAAAAACTGGGACTGTTTTGGGTAAAATATGAACGGGATAGTTATTAAACTTAACCAAGTTAAGGACTTGTTAAGGAAGGGTAATGGGGTGATTAGAGCTTGTCAATGAGGTAAATATGTGGGAATAGGCTAGATGTCCATCATAGGTTAATGAGCCATCTTAGTGATTGGTTCGTGTATTAATTGCGTGTTTTTGGTTTGTTAGCTTGTTGCTAGTGCGAGGACTCGTGAAGGAGCTATCAGGTGAGTTTCATAGTCCCATGTTTACTTTTGATTTTGACTTCCAGATGGGATGGAAGAGACACTGTGTTGAATTATTTTCTAAATTAATGATGTGAATGTTTTTAAGGTTTGAGATGGACTTGTGTGTATATTTATGTGATTAACTGCTATGTGATTCTTGTTTGTGTGTGATGCCTTGGAAATTGTGATTGTTGGTAAGGCGTGATGCCTTGGAAATTGTGATTGTTGGTAAGGTGTGATGCCTTGGAAATTGTGATTGTTGGTAAGGCGTGATGCCTTGGAATTGTAATGATTGATTGAACTTGAATGCTAGTTGTTAGTACATGATTGTAGTGCATTGTCCATATGTTTATTGGTTTATGGTATTCACAGCTTATGACTTGTCTTGTGTTGGAGTCTAAACCTATGACTCTCACCAACTTTATGTTGACGTGTTTTAGTGTCTCTTTCAGGTGATACTATGGTTAAGCATGAGAACTTAAGTGGCTAGGATTGGAGAAGCTTAGGAATGCATATAGAAGGAGAATCCCCGTTTCCTTCTTAGTTTTATTTGTTTGTTCATTTTAATAAGTGATACTGTGGCACACATATGATTGTTTTGGTATGATATTTGTTGTCTTGGGTAAGAAGTAGGACTGTTACTTACTTACCTAGACCCCTTGCATTTGTTGAGATATTGCCATGACCTTCGTGTCACCATTTTTACGACATTTCTTATTTCATATAGTTATCTCTATAGACACGCCATGTTGTGATGATATCCATACGTCGCGCCCCATGTTCCGCCATGGTGGGGTGTGACATTTATCCAATTGATTCACTCTTTATGTTCGCAGTCTTGCTTTGAGACGGTCGAGTAAAGAGAACGGCTAGTACAACCGCGAAACCCTGTCAAGGAGATTCTTAATTGAATCTACCTAATCATAGGTACGGTATTTAATATCGTATAACGGTCTTCACCG
The DNA here is from genome assembly GCA_025667525.1 of Glebionis coronaria. NCBI lineage: Eukaryota > Viridiplantae > Streptophyta > Magnoliopsida > Asterales > Asteraceae > Glebionis > Glebionis coronaria. The sequence goes on from CM046881.1 coordinate 450,867,436, forward strand.
ACCGAAGGTAAAACGCTACCGATTTAGGACGAATGTCAAAGCCATTCAGTCCGTGTCTATGTTTTGTCTCGAGAAGGTGGCGTCACGGTGTACTCAGCAAAGTCAAAGATTCAAAAAACCACATATTCATGCCCAAAGACTTATTCAACAATTAATAGTGTGAGCATGTGGATAAAGACACAAGATCGCAAAATGGTAAGGACAAGTTAAGAATGATTTGAAGATCTCGAGATAAAAGACTAAGTCGAAAGACAATGACAAAGGCTCAAAGATCACAACATGAAGGAACAAAAACTACTGTTACACATTCAAGACTCATTTATGACGAAATTCATAAATCTCCATAAGACTCCAAATATCGAAGAGGAATGACCTCACATTGGGGGAGATTGTTAGCCTCAAAATATTGAGTCAAACAAGAATGTTCGGTCATAGGTTATTATTGTAACATTAATTAGAACGTTGCAATAAGTAGTTAATTAGTCGTGGTTTACGGGCTTGGATTAAACTAATTAAAGTCCAAAAGACAAGCCCGACCCAATATATAGCCCATTAAAGCCCGCATGTGGGTGGACTATATATACTACCCTCCTAGCATGTTAGGAGGGTGGGATGATCATTTGTAACTAATTTCTTTCTTAATCTAATATTCACCAAGTTAATCATCTCTCTCTCTACTTTCTCTCACTACTTTCTCTCTCTAGGAATCCATCTCTTTTCATCTATTTTCTATCATTAATCATCATAATATTATGAGACAACAATTTAACACTAATATCATATGTGATTTAACACTAATATCACATGTAATTTTACTAAAATATTCAATTTAATGTTTAATCACATATGATTTCTTATGCAAATTTCAATAACAAATAAAACAATATATGAGAAAACGTAAAAAAAATATGTAAAAATGATTTTTTTATCAAATATATATCAAAATGCATATTTACATACATTAAAATGAAAACATAATTAGACTTTTGTATCCAAATAAAATTTTATCCTAAAATTATGGTCTCACAACCAAGGTTTTCAAGATCGGGATCTTACCTAGAATCGTTTTGGTCTTTGCAAGATCGAGATCGTAAAGTAAGATCGGGATCGTAAGATCCTACTATAATGTAATTTTCTTAGTATTCTTTGCAATATTTTACAAATTACAAATTAATATACATGTAAACACAAACTTGTACGAATATTTCATACAAATGTGGTCCTAAATTATGATTATGAAATGTATAAGAAGAGTTACATGTTGTTTTTTACATTATACAAAATAGAACTTATAAATTTGTAGTTTTTTAGTTTGTCGCTCGAAAAAAATCAATATCGGATCGTAGTAGATCCTAAGATCCTATGATCAAGATCGGGATTCTATAAGATCTTAAGCATGCAAAGATCATACGTAAGATCCGAATCGTTTTTACTTTGAAGCATCGTAAAATCGTAAGATCCTAAGATTAAGATCGGGATCTTGACAACCTTGCTCACAACTAATCAACAACATAAAAAATGTCAAGATGGAAATACGGAAATACTGTTGGTTGTATAGGACAATGATATCACCTTTTTTTATACTGTCGTGATTTTTATTTGGAAATACTAATTCTAAAACGGAAGAAATTTAAGACATGTCACAAATGATTAACCATTTTATCAACATTAAATAACAGCTGTTAAATAAATACATTAATTGACAATCATTACAAAATATTATTAATATTCCTTGAACTCCCAAGATTTCCTGCTTTAAATACTCCTCAAATATCACAAATACATTTTAGGTATTCAATTAACTAGCCATAACTTTTTGTTAACAAAAATACCAAAAGTTTAAATGTATTTTTGTTTTTCTCACAAGTTAAGAGATAAATCTTTATCATTTATTTTAGTTTGATATGAAGTAAAGATTAATTAAAATTTTAAAAAAACTCAGAAAAAATCATTTTTGTAAAAAAAAAACCAAAAGTTTCAAATTGGACAAAAAGACTAAAGTTGTAAAATTTTAAGTTAATTTTTATCAATAGTGATATTTCACTAGTGACAAAAAACAATGAATTATCACTAGTAATATTTCACTGCGTTATCACTAGTGATTTTATTGTTTTAATCACTAATAAAATATACTGTTAATAAATATTTTTCGTTAAAATTACAGTTTCATTCTTTTCGCCAATTTTTTGCATTTTTTAAATATTTTAGTAAAAATACATTTTGTGTTTTTCTTATAAAATTTAACCTTAAATAATTAATGAATAAATTATTTCTTTAACTTGTAAGTAAAAAAATATGCAAAGTAACTCCACTCAATACTAAAATTAAATGCTCATACTAACTTTTTTTTCAAAATACAAAATGTCACCATACAATAAAGATGTAATAACAATAATAAAAATGTAATAACCATACAATAAAATGTAATAACCATAATAAAAAAATGTAATAACCATTTAATAAAAATGTAATAACTAATAAAATTGTACTTTTGATAGACAAAAGTTTATTTGAAAATTGTTTTTTAGTGGAATTTAAGGGACAAATCCTAATCATTCATTACCTAAGATTAAAAAAACACGGAGGGACTATTTTTGTCAAAATATCCAAAAGTTGTTAAAAAACAATGGAAGAACTAAATTGTAAATATTACGAAACATTGTTATTACAAGTGATATTTCACTAGTGATGAAAACAATGAAATATCACTAGTGATAAATCAATGAAACATTAATAATAATCATTAATATAGTTACTGCTTAATATCCCAATTATATTTTATTGCTTTGTTAATGGAGTAGTGATATTTCATTACTTTATTAATGGTGATATTTCACTAGTGATAAATAACTATTTCGTAATATTTACAATTTTAGTACCTCCGTCTATTTTTATAACTTTTGAATATTTTGACAAAAATAACCTTTCGTGTTTTGTTAAATCTTAAGTTAATCTTCACTATTAGATAAAAATAAATAAAAAATAAAAATTTATCCCTTACTTTCTAATAAAAAAATAAGGATACAAATTAAGCAATCTCACTCCTAATAACCAAGAAATAAAAAGACAAGAAATAGGAAAAGATATATTGAGAGAGAAAGTGGTGTGAATGTGTATGAAAAGAGTGAAGAGTCAACCAACCGACCCTTTTTTTACTGTAAAAACTTTTGTGATTTGTTTTTGTATTTGTAAGGCTTCCAAGGCTCCACCCACATTATCCCATCCCTTCTTTTTCTCTTCAAATTTTTTTTTCATCTTTTTGTTTTTCTCTCACACACACACTAAAAAACACACATATACCAACTCATGATCCAAAACACAAAGTCAAGCATGCAGATAACAACTCTTCATCCCTTTTAGGGTTTCACTTGTTCATGAAAATCCACAAACCATTTCACATATAAAAACTCTCACTTCTGTGTGAGAGAGAAAAAAACTTAAAACAAAAAAAAACTTTTATTTCTTTCATTTCAAGACATTTTCCTAAATTTTCTTGAAAACCCTTTTTTTTATTTTTAGTTTTTTAGATGATTATAAATATCTGATAAAGTGTTTTTTTTATTAAAAAAATAGAGAAGGGTATGAGTTTTGGGGGTTTTCTTGATAACAGTCACGGGGGAGACGGTGGTGGTAGTGGCGGCGGTGGTGCCGGTGGTGGTGGTGCTAGAATAGTTGCTGATATCCCTTATAATATTCGCTCCTCCGGTGGGCCCTTGTCTAAATCTATGTTCTCATCACCAGGCCTCTCACTAGCTCTTGTAAGTTGTTGGTACTACTAGTACTAAAAAGTAATTAAAAAAAAACACATTTTCATAAAGTATAACATTAACCGAGGATAAAAAGACTACTTCCGAAAAGACATGACTTACAGTAGTACTTGTAATTTAAAAGTTTTTTAATAAAAAAACACACACATAAATAGTACTTATTGTAATTTTTTTTTTTAATAGCAAACAAGTATGGAAGGAGGTGGTGGTGTAGGTGAGATGGGGGGAAGAATGCCGGAAGGTTACGAGACAGGGAGTGGTGTAGGAGTTCGTAGGAGCCGTGAGGATGAGCATGAGAGTAGATCCGGTAGTGATAACATGGATGGTGGTGGCTCTGGTGATGATCCTGATGGCGATGATGGAAAACCTCCAAGAAAGAAAAGATACCACCGTCATACTCCTCAACAAATTCAAGAACTCGAAGCGTAAAATTTTATAAATTTTTTTCATTTGTTTTGGTCTGATGAAGTTGCATTTTAGAAATATAAGAAAAGTTTATATTTGTTTTGTGTTTTTGGGATTTTTTTAGGTTGTTTAAGGAGTGTCCTCATCCTGATGAAAAACAAAGGATGGAGCTTAGTAAAAGATTGTGTTTGGAGACTAGGCAAGTTAAGTTTTGGTTCCAAAATCGTCGTACCCAAATGAAAGTAAGTTGTGTTTTATGTTTTTTTTGTTATGGTTATGTGATAAAGGGTTGGAAGTTTATGTTGATGATATTGATTTCATGTTATGTTATGTTATGCTAGACGCAATTAGAGCGACATGAGAATTCGATTCTTAGGCAAGAAAATGATAAGCTTCGAGCTGAAAACATGTCGATCCGTGAGGCGATGAGGAACCCGATTTGTACTAATTGTGGTGGTCCAGCTATGATTGGCGATATTTCATTAGAAGAACAGCATCTTAGGATTGAAAATGCTAGATTGAAAGATGAACTAGACCGTGTTTGTGCACTTGCTGGGAAGTTTCTTGGTCGACCCGTGTCATCCATGGGCCCCCCAATGCCGAACTCAAGTTTAGAACTTGGTGTTGGTTTTGGTGGTATGATTAGCTCAACTACTTCTGCAATGCCGTTAGGACCTCAAGATTTTGGTGTTGGGATATCTAGTGCCTCATCAGTTGTACCATCTTCAAGAGCTAGTAATAACGTTATGGGGATTGATCATTCGGTAGAGCGGTCTATGTATCTCGAGCTTGCTTTAACTGCTATGGATGAGCTTGTCAAATTAGCCCAAACTGACGAGCCACTTTGGATTCGGTCCATAGAAGGGGGTCGTGAAATGATGAACCAAAACGAGTATTCTAGAGCTATAACTCCTTGCATTGGGCTCAAACCAAATGAGTATGCTTCTGAAGCTTCAAGGGAGACTGGAATGGTGATTATTAATAGCTTGGCTCTCGTTGAAACACTCATGGATTCGGTAATCTTTAACTGAACAATATTTTTATTTGAGTTCATATGTTTTTTGTGAAATATTCTAATATTCAAATTCTGTTGATGTTTAATCAGAACAAATGGGCGGAAATGTTTCCGTGTATGATTGCAAGAACTTCAACTACAGATGTAATTTCAAATGGCATGGGAGGGACTAGAAATGGTGCACTTCAATTGGTACTTTTTTTGGCTTATATCTCTTTTTTGTGCTGCTTATAATTTACAACTATTTTGATAATATAAAATATAACTATAGATGCATGCTGAGCTACAAGTTCTTTCCCCATTGGTTCCGGTCCGAGAAGTTAATTTCTTGCGATTTTGCAAGCAACATGCGGAAGGTGTGTGGGCCGTGGTTGATGTGTCTATTGATACAATTAGAGAGAATGCATCGGCATTTTCAGGTTGCCGGAGGCTTCCTTCTGGTTGTGTTGTTCAAGATATGCCTAATGGATACTCTAAGGTAATACAAGTCCACTTCTGTTTTTTTTAAAGTTCAATAAATACATGGATGCTTTTAGTTATGTTAGTTTAAAGTCTGTTGCAATATATATCTATTACTTTATGTAGAATAATGCGAGTGTCGTTCCTTTTTCTTACAACTATAACGATTCATATGATTCTGATGTTAAAAATTTAGCGGTTTGACTATTATAAGTCAAAGTTTTTGAAGCTTTTTTATAGCATTTATGGAGTTTATCAAGTAGGTGTGCTTGGCCTTGGTCTTTAATGAGTTTGTTGACATATCTCCTCACCCAAAACCTTAAAACTTGGTTCAGAAATATGAATGCTTACCTAAATGTACAACTTATAAATGCATCACATAATACTTGATAGGTATAATGTGCACATTTATTTCTTGGAGCTCTTGAGTTCACGCGATTTATTATTTTCTATTGTGTTATTAAATAAATCACCGCATTTGAGATTATAAATCTCAGTGTGAAAGTACAAATGCTTATACATGTACAGCTCTAGAAGCACATTGTATGACTTCACATAGAGTTTGTCACAAATTTGCCACCTGAAAGCCTTGAAAGATACTGTAGTTACATAGACGATGCTTACCTAATAGTCCAACAATAGGTGAAGAGTGTACAACTTTATACCATAGTCTAGAAATGCAGAAGAACGTGGATGTACAACGGCACATGCACATAGTACAACTTTTTCCAAACCTCTTGATATACGTGACGTCTTTCTCGTCTAGTGATTAATCACATAAATTGACACACACTCTAGTAGACAAGATTCATTTCCAGATGAATTTTATAACACGAAAAGGAACCTTCTCAAATACTATTTTATTACTCTTAGATGCTGTTTTTGACTTATCGAAGCATTGGTACTCCTTAAATCAAGCATATGAAATCAGATTCGATTAATTAATATCGTTTGCTGCAACACTCTATTATAATATAGAATAGAAACATCTAACTACTCGATTTTCTGAGCCTTGAGACACATTTATTATTCAAATCACCTTGATCCCGATTACTTTTCATATTTAATATCATCGTTTGTATAAAACAATTGTTACTGATGTTTCTATTCCTAATATTCTGAGTCTTCTCTCGTCTCTTAGTCGATCCTCTTTGACCATTTTTTATGTCATTTTCTTCATATTTTATTGCATTAGTATCTGTATTTTTGCTATTACGAGAATTCATAGCAAGGTCTCTATGAATATATTATGTCTCTCATCGAGCCCATTCCCAAGATTTGTCATCTACTCTCGATTTAAGTTATTATAATATCAAGAATTATTCAAATTATTTATGCAAATTGCCTCCGAATGCGGCTATATGTGCTAGCTTACATATATATATATATATATATATATATATATATATATATATATATATATATATATATATATAAAATTACATTTAATAAGATTAAATTAGTTGGTTTCCCGCCACACCCCACACCCAAAATATTTAATTGTATGTATAACGTGATGTATGTATAACGTGATGCATGTATAAACTGTTATTTTCTTGGTACTTGACGTTGTATTTCCATGCATTTTCTACTTTATACTCTCTACGTAAAAATGCTTTTAAATTTGTTTTGTTGAATAATCTGTTTTTTAAATAATTTGGGATTGACTGATTTTTTATTGAAGGTTACATGGGTGGAACATGCCGAATATGATGAAAGTGCGGTTCACGAGCTTTATCGACCACTTATTCGTGCTGGGATGGGGTTTGGTGCACAAAGATGGGTGGCTGCCCTTCAAAGGCAATGTGAATGCCTTGCTATTCTCATGTCATCCGCCGTACCTACTAGAGATCACACTGGTATGCATACTTTGCACATTGCTTTAATGCTTTATTTAAGCCTATAAAAAGTACAAGTTAAAAAAATTTCAAATGCCAGACTAATAATTCAAACGCTTCTCCATTTTAGAAAGATAATGAAGCTTGTACATCACAATATCACATTCTACATTTTCTATGTCTGAGATGCCTATAAATGTGTAATTTTATGTATTATATTTATTGGAGTAATACTTCAAAGCTTACATGCATAGGGTGAACCCATTCAAACATTATTATGATATGCAGCTATAACAGCCGGTGGGAGGAAAAGCATGCTAAAATTAGCACAAAGAATGACAGATAATTTCTGCGCGGGGGTTTGTGCATCTACCGTCTATAAATGGAACAAGCTTCATGCAAATAATGTAGACGAAGATGTTCGGGTCATGACACGACAAAGTGTTGATGACCCTGGTGAGCCTCCAGGCATTGTTTTAAGTGCAGCCACTTCAGTTTGGTTACCCGTTTCTCCTCAAAGACTATTTGAATTCCTTCGTGATGAACAGCTTAGAAGCGAATGGGATATTCTATCCAACGGTGGTCCCATGCAAAAAATGGCTCATATCGCCAAGGGCCAAGATGAAGGCAACTGCGTTTCACTTCTTCGTGCTAGTGTAAACTCTCACTCACTCTTGTCATATTTTAGTATGGTAATATGAATAAAAGGACATGGGCAAAAGGGTAATCTTAGAGATATATAAAACAACAAAAAAAGGTCTATTTCAGATCTAACGTACAGACTGAACATTTTTATTATAAAAAGTTTTGTCAAGTAATTTTTGACATCTGAAAGAAAATCCAGAAAGTCAAAACACATACACACTGTGTGCATGTGAGAGGGGACAGTAGAGACCTTTCTAGGTTCAGACTTGTTTTGGTTTTTGGGAAGTTTTACAAAGCCAGTTGACTCAATGGGACAGTGACCACACAATCACCAATTCTCTTTCATCATTTTCTCATTCCTAATATGTACAAAATATTTTCTAGTTTTTGGATATTTTTTATCATCATAATCATTTTTTTGGGTTAACTTTTGACATGTTTTTAGACATTGGAAATTCACTTGAAACCAGAAAATGTCATTTTCGCAACAAAAAAGAAGGCATTCATAAACCCGGTTGGTTATAAATTTAGAAACTTGGAAAAATGTATGTCCATCTCAAAAGGGTTACTTAATCTGGTGAATTTGTTTTATTTCGCTGATAAATGGAGTGAAACTTGGTCTAAATATATAATCGAGTAATGTTTTATATGTGCAGGCGATGAATACTAATCAGAGCAGTATGTTGATATTACAAGAGACATGCATTGATGCAGCGGGGTCGTTAGTGGTGTATGCTCCAGTGGATATTCCGGCAATGCATGTGGTGATGAATGGTGGTGATTCAGCTTACGTGGCTCTTTTGCCGTCAGGGTTTGCAATAGTCCCTGATGGACAAGGTACTCGTAGGTCTGAGACAGAGAATGGTGATGGGGGCAATGGTGGGGCCGGTGGATCTTTGTTAACTGTTGCATTTCAGATTCTTGTGAATAGCCTTCCTACCGCTAAGCTCACAGTTGAATCGGTCGAGACAGTTAATAATTTGATATCGTGTACGGTGCAGAAGATCAAAGCGGCACTACCGTCTGATAACAACTAATTTTATGGCGTTTTAGGGTTTTTGGTGCCAAAAAATTATTGGGTATGATTGTTAATAATCAGTCATATGTAATAATTTCTTGGTGGTGGTACTTGCTACTTTGGTGGTAAAATGTGAATGATACTAGTTTATAAAGAATTTTTGGGGTGAGTCAAGAACGAACCGTGCTTGTAAACCGTTTCTTTGCTGTAAGAACTCGCAAGTGGATCGACACATGTTATTTTACAGCGATGGAATGGTGGTGGTTCGGGTATTGACTTGGTCAACTTGGTCGGCCTGGTCTCGAGTCTGGTTGGATTTGACGATGGGGTTGAAGTGTCATATGAAGGCTATAGTAGTTCTTTTGCCTTTTCTTTTTGTATGAAAAACTTACTCATGGCTTTTTGCTATTATGACTAAATGTTAATTATGTTGATTATTACATTGATTTGTCTATTGTCAATCCGGAAAATCCGATATTTGATTTTGATGCTTCCACTCCAGTCGAGTGCAGTAGTTGATTGTAAAACCCCTTTTTCTTCTCAATCAGATGATAGTCGTGCATTCCATTTTTCGAAAATATTGAGTTTTAACATAAAGCTTAATTTTTGTGGGAAGTGATCCACAACATCCTTTGTTTATAAGTGATCCACAACATCCTTTGTTTATCAAAGATTAAAAAGATCACTTACAACCATTGATTTTAATTTGATCCAATGGCTATGATTAAACTTATTTTCTACTATATTCGCACCAACCTTTTACCATTTTTTGACACAATGGATATGATTAAACTTATTTTCCACTATACTCACACCAACCTTCTACCACTTTTTTACACAGACAAAAAAAGATCGGGATATTTCACAACCACCACCCCGTTTTTCTGGAGACCACTACAACAAACCAAGTTTTCCGACGACCTCTACAACAAACCACCCTTATCAGACGACCTCCACAACAAACCACCATATTCTGGCGACCTCCACAACAAACCCACTTTTGCAGCGACTTCCACAACAAACCCACCATCTTCCGACGACCTCCACAACAACACACCATCTTCCGACGACCTCCACAACAACCCTCCATCTTCCGACGACCTTCGCAACAAACCACCATCTTCCGTACATATGGATACTAATGCCATAAATGAAGCCGACGTCGATGCCGATGTTATTGAAGATGCAGATGTAGCTGTTTGTAATACATGTAATAATATAGGTAAAGTACATGTTATGATTGTTGATGCACACCATGTGTTTGATGAAATGACACTATGATAATCACATGTGATTTAGCTGTTCTAATTTATGAATGAGCATTTTTATTAAAGTATGATCGATTTTTGTAGTTGAAAAGTTGATTACAGAACTAGGACTTATGATTATAGAATTGGGACTATGACTCACATATGAGTCACTATGACTCATATATGAAACTGTACATATATAAGTCATTTTTGTTATACGGGTAATAATATAACCTCTTCTGTAACAAAATCATGGTGACTCATATATCTGTCACCATGAAACATATATGAGTCATGATGACTCATATATGAGTCACTATGACTCATATATGTGTCATGATGACTCATATATGTGTCATGATGACTCATATATGAAACCGTACATATGTAAATCTTGTTTGTAATACATGTAATAATATAGCCTATTTTGTAATAGAATCATGGTGACTCATATACGAGTCATCATGAAACATATACGAGTCATGATGACTCATATATGAGTCACTATGAAACATATATGATTCATGCTCAGTTATTAACTTGTTTTGTGTTTTGTTTTATAATAAGGTTCTCCGTAATCCTGAAAATGGGTCAGTTGAGTGTACATGTAGGCATTATATGCGTTATGGATTTCTTTGTCGCCACATATTTTGTGGTTTGAAGAACCGTGATATTGAAGCGATTCCGAAGAAGTACATTTTAAGGCACCGGAGAAGGGATTTGATACCTCTTTCATTAAGAAGAAACACAAACAGATATGAAGAGAAAAACGAAGCAATTGAGAGAATAAAAACTCATATATGAAAAAGAAGCACAAGAAATAGGACAATCTAATACAACAGCTACTTGATTATTTTTGCGCTTTCTTTTTTACTATGTTTAGGTTTAATTTTCTTTTTTTTGTTATGATGTCGAAGTGTTGAAAACATGTGTTGAATACAGATTTGTTATTTTGTTATGATATCTGATGATTTTGAAAAGATATCATAAGATTATTATGTAAAAATGACTACTAACTCATTTATGAGTTACTATGAATCATATATGATTTATGGGCATATATGATTATGGTGAAACATGTATCTTTCATAGTGACTCATATATGAGTCACGGTGAAACATGTATGTTTCATAGTGACTCAAGCATATATGTTTTTTGGATCAGATTTAACACACAACATAAGCAGTAAATACGTAAAACATAATTGTAAATTGCTTAAATAAAGAAGCATGTAAAAACACATTTCATACAATGAAAAGAAACCATCAAATAATTACGTACCGACTACAATCAATTCAAAATAACCTAGCATTTACAGAAGACCACATAACTACCACTATCACCAGTTTTACCATCTAACAACAATTCATCAAGACTACGATTCACCAGACATGTAAAACCCGTATTTAAAATTTGGGATATTAAATACGTAGAGTCTCAGCTTTAGCGTTAGATAAACATAAACAGTATATACGCAGCCTCCAGTATATACACAGGCTCAGTTCATTAAATATCACATATAATAATTATTCAGAAAATAATTATTAAGTTTCAGAAAATATTACATATGTATTATTTATTATACAGAAATAGTTAAACGCTAACAGTAATTACGCATCCTCAGTTTTATTTAAAATGTTACGTAATTAATTATTTCAGAAAAAATAATTAATAGTAATTAGTCAAGTATTATGTAAGTATTATTATTCAAAAAAATAACAAATAAATACTTGTTAGGATCTAGACACGAGCACGCTTGCAAAAGAAAAAAAGAGTAATAAAACGCGACACGGAAATTAGAAAGTGTGTATACTTTGGTTGGGCTGCGTTTGTTATTACAAAAAAAAGAGACATGGGCCTTAAGCCCGGCCTTTCTACCAAAAGAAAACATACGGGGTAACCCCATCCATTTACAACATACAGTAACAAAAAAAAACGGGAACTAGGGTTCCACTTGGTTTGGTGGCCGCCGGCTGTAGAGAAAAAAAAAGAATTTCGGGCCTGATTTGTCATCTTTGATTCGTGTGTTTTTTTCATTCATTTATCTAGGTTACAAAGGTAATCAATCCCTTTCCTTTAATTTCAGTTTGCATCACGAATGGTAAGGTTTTAGACTTATACAAACGAAATCAAATGGTAAACGTGTAATAATCAGAAAAAGGGGCGGTGTGCTTTGTTTAATGCACGAATACCGAGACACCAGGTCTCGGTGTGTGTGAATTATGGCAGACGTGACCCACACAAGGTGTGTTTGGGGCTGCAGTCGCAGCAGGGTGTGTTTGGGGCTGCAGTCGCAGCATGGGGTGTTTGGGATTACTATTCTGTAAGGGGCTGTTTGGGTCTGTAAACAAAATAGAAAAATAAAGAAAGCAGTGGGAATAAAACAAACAAGCAGTGGGAACAATGGGTTTCAGCAGTGGGAAAAATAGACAGAAAATAATGAGTTTTGTTTAAGTTTAGCGACAGTTTTCGTGACACTAAGTGCTGTCGCAGAATTGTTATATGTGCAGTTTTTCTATTTTTAAAACTCAGCTTTTAGTGACAGTTTTTAGCGACAGTTTTTCTGTCGCAGATTCAAATAGACAGATTTTATATATTTTGTTGATTTGTTTAGTGCGACCGAGAAGGGTTATCTCGGTAGGCTCGAGGAAAAATTATAATAAATAAGATGAATATTTTTATATTATACCTCTTATAATTTGTTTTATAAATATTTTAAATTGTATTTTAAATGAGTTAAATTAAAATAGCTTTTAATATTTTAAAAAGGTATAATTTTATTATATGAATTAAATGACTTTGAAAACTTTATAATTTAGAAAACCTTATATTATTTACGGGTCAATTATTATAGTATTAATATCACGTCAGAATACGTTCGTGTCGTAACTATTAGTAGGTTGTTAATATATCATAAGAATTATTAAAAGTTTAGAATCATCAGTTAATATACGCACAGATTTCCAGAATATAATAAATTAGAAGCCAATAAGAACAGTAAATTCAACACAATCAGATAACTTATTTTCGCGTACGTTATTTATGTAGTAACCATGAAGTCGGATAGATCCTTCAGCTTTCAGTCTTATTTCATTACTGGACACGAGGTACGGATTTTCCGTCCTTTCAGTAAGAACTTTCTTTCCTATGCATGATTAAGATTCCCCGTCTGCAGCCAAATATTTTCCCCAGTATGTGTTTAAGCTTTTCAGTAATCATGATTAATAATTAAATAAATTGCCTGAGCATTATATACAAGCATGACCAGTTTATGCACTAGTTACGGAGGTACCGTAACCATGGCACTAGAGGCACCAGCGTCGTGACTCACATGCAGGAGAGTGATATCCTGCATCGTCCCACTCATGTTCAGTTTGGCCATTTTATCAGTATGTTTAGTGGGGCGTATGGATGCATCCTAGGCTTATCAGTTTACAAGTTATCAGGGTGAATGTGGTGTGTGCTCTACATCCTTCACATTGGAGCTGATCCCTCCACCCAGCACAGTATTTAGAGGTCACCCCTCTATAGTTATTTAAAGGTCACCCCTCTACAGCATGACGAGGTCACCCCTCCAGTTATTCATGCAACGTTGTTACAGCACATGACCTATATAAGCTCTGGCAATTAAAATACAGTAAATGCATGTTTTCAGTTTAACAGATAACAGTTCAGCTTTATTATTTTATAAGTCAGGCTTTACAGATTATGCACAGATTTCCGCTGCAACTTTACTTATCAGTCTTACAGCTTCAGTATTCTATCATCTGTTTCATTCAGTATATTCTTATCATGCATTATATCCGTTCACTGAGCGTTATGCTCAGCCGTAGTTCTTTTCATGTTCTAACGACAGGTACACCAGGACGCTCTTAGGATTCTGAGAGCATGCGCATTTGGATGGGAATTATCTAGACTTCTTACTTCATGCACTTCTTACCTTATTCTACTTATTTGGACATTGTTTAGTCCTTTCCTGCAGTATTTTATTTTTCATGTTTTGAGCTTATATTTGGATTACCGATGTTTGATTCCGATAACTCCTTTATGGTCAGTTAATGTTTTAGGACATTTACCTTATGCTTTGATGACACGCCATAAATACACGTAACGGTCCACTTATCCAAGTGGGGTGTTACAATTATCGTATCAGAGCGTAAGGTTCGACCTGTAGGCTCTAAAACTTGACCTGTGACTAGTGGGTAGTCACCAGGAACTTTCCAGATTTTGGCGTTGTTATCTTTCATGTTCTCATGCATCTATCAGTCACTTTTCCTCGGTTATCAGTCAGTTTTCTATAGTTTTTGACTATTTAAAAGGTTGTACAGGACTGGCCATATTTAGTCGCATGTGCTTTTCTGCGAATTTTGTTTTGGTGAACCGACCCATAGGCGTTCACCCTTGCCCGTTCAGATTTTTGTATTGGTGAACCGACCCAATGGCGTTGATCCTTACTCTTGACAGATTCATGCTTTCAGTCGAATATTACTTGGTGAACCAGCCCATATACGTTCACCAATGTTCAGATCAAATTTCATGTTTTTCAGTTGAATGTTGTTTTGTGAACCGATCCACAGTTGTTCACCTTTGTCATATCAGGACATTTCATAAATTTTGACAAGTATGGATCGAACCAGAATAGCCCATACTTAGTCACACGTTTTCTTCTTTGAATGCTGTGGATTGAACTATAGCCATTCACACCAGTTGTTGTTAAAACTCAGTTGATCATACTCTTATGTTCTTTGTAACAATCCAGTTTCACAATCTCAAGCTGATGTCGCCTTCAGGCGGATTCAGTTTCATGTTTCCTTACAAGGATTATGTTTCAACAGAACGATAATGTTTCATGCTAAGATACAAAAGGATTACAGTAAAATTCTATTTCATGATAAATCATGTTCTAGTCTTTATCAATCATGTCTTTATTCTGAACGTTGATGAAACTCCGTTTAATCATACTTTTTAGCCTCTATACAATCAACATTAAGTCTACACAGAAATTATCAGCCTATCATGTTAACCGTTTCAGTTCAGTTTACTACCGTTTAAATCAATTTACTTCTTTGATAATGTCAGACAAGCGACCCCAGTATCGATCATCCCATAAAATTTCCACCAGCTCCATGTACAGTATTCCATACGTACCCCATGTACAGTGTCTCAGTTATGCTCCATGTATAGTATTTCACGTGTACTCCACGTACAGTGTCTCAAATATGCTCCATGTACAGTATTTCATTTTGTACTTCATGTATAGTAGTCCAGGTGTACTCCAGGTACCCTACTCCATGGATATTGCTAATCGATCCTCAATCATCTCAGGCGTTTCCACTTGTCGATATTCTACCAGGTGCTGATGCTGCTCGTGAGTTGAAGATTTTGCTAGATGCTGATGCCGCTAACACTTTGAAGACCTCACAAATGCTGATCCTGCTGATACTTTGGAGATTTCTCAAGATGCTGATGCTGTTTATACTATGAAGACTCTACAGAACAAGGACGAAAACTATAAATTTGAAATTTCCAAAAAGAATAAAATTTCAACCATGAGACACTACCATTCCATTCCATACTTTTACCTTCTCAGCTAGATGTCACACTTCACTCAGCTAACCGTTCTTTTAGAAGAGTGGGAACCGGAACCTAACCGGCCACTCAGCAGAATAGTTACAGGAATCACGGTCATGATAATGACCGTCATAAGGTGACAGACAAAGCAGTAGTGACAACCACCGTGCTTATAATTAATCAGTCAGCAACCGGGAACTCCGAAACGGACGTGACCAGAAATACAGAGGTCAGTAGTCTAATCGGTCCGCCAACCCTAGCTGTTACCATAAAAATTTTTCAGCCTTGTTCAGATTCACCAACTAAAAACACATGTCAGGACATCAGTCAAGACATGGGTCTCTATTATCCTTTTGGAAGACACCTTTCAGGACACCAGATACGATACATGTCATATGAATATCTTCTCAAGGCACGAGTCAAGACTAATAACTCCAGTATGTTTTCTAAACCAGGACCTCAGTAATTCAGGGTACCGTTTAGAAAGGGGTATACCCGTTCTATTATACCACGCATGAATCAGATCATTTAAAAACTCAGTCACCACCACTAGAGTATTATTCAGGTTAAACACGCATTATTCATTCTGTGAGGATACGGACAAACACATTCAGTGAAAAGTCGCCATGTTTACTTCACGTGTTCCTACGTCAGATTCATCTTAAATCAGGTAGTCACCTGCCTCTCAGCCAGAAAAGACTCAACAGTATCACCATATTTATTAAAATTTTATTTTCAGTTAACGACGAGATCCGTCTTACCAACCCTGAACATATTCATTTTACTCCTGCCAGAAAAATCAATACAAATTGTTTCAGCTTTACGAGTACGTGAATTATTATCTTTTAGCTACAAAGACTTCTGGTCACCATTTATAATGCGAATTCTGACATTCCTTAAATTCATGACCATCCGATTTCTCCTGAGTTCCCAGACATAATTTCAGAAAGTTTTTCAGAAATTTCCTTTCTCACCACGAGACAAAATTTTAACATCAAGCTTGTCTCAAGAACAGAACCTGTTTTCAAAAACTCTTTATTACAGGGCTTCAGCTAAGTCAAAAGAGTTGTAGCATTTGCTGCAAGAATTACCGGAACGAGGCTTTATTCGCCCTGGCGCACCACCAGGAAGTGCACCATTTCTGTCTACCAGATCCCCATTCTTAATCGATGTTGCATTCCACGTATAGAAATCTTATCTGATCTACTGCGATGTCTTAAACATTTTCAGAACAATTTCCGATCATGCTACCATTAGAGGTGAGAGAAAGAACATGATGTTTCCAAGACTGCTTTTGCACACATTATGGTCTTTCCAAAGTTTGATTCATACTTCTGAGCTGCCTAATGCTCCAGCTATATTATGAAATTTATGAATAAAATTTTTCCCATAATTCTCAGACAAAATCGTTAGTATATTCATTGATCACATTCTGATCTGCTAAATTCTAGAGTCGAACACGAGAATCATCTTCTCACAATTGTACAGAATCTTCGATAGGAGAAAAATTTATACACAAAATTTCCAGATATGAATTCCAATTGAACAAAGTGGCGTTTCTGAGCCATCCTACTTCAGCAGAAAGAAATTTCAGACAATCTTGCGAAGGTGAAGGCCATCACCTGATGGTCCCGACCGACGCCGGTGAACGAAGTACAAATTTTCCTAGAACCCAATTGACTGCTACCGCAGAAATTGCTAACACTTCTCACTAAAAATCCTTCCATGACTACTAAACCAGATTTCCACCAGAATGTCACATAATCTCAGGCAGAATTTTGACAGAAGCAGTATCACACATTGATGCAGCTATGTTCATATCTAGATGCCTAACATACCGCAAGTTCAAGATAGAACGCCCTCATGTTAGTGAGTTACTACAATACTTAGAAATTTCTTAACAAAAATGAGACGAAATTCCATGAAATTGTTATCAGCTACCACAGGCTCAGAGAAAGTATGATACTATCTAAGTTATCGTCAACCATGTAATCAGCCTGCACGTTTCTTTCATCCGAAAGGATCACGCAGTAGCAGATCTGCAGAAAATTTAGAAATTCAGCAGTAAATCATACGAATTCAAGGCATTCCATCGACCATCATATCAGACAGAATTCATGTTCACGATCACGTGGATGTTTACGTTCACTTTACGTTCATGTTTATTTTCACTTTTACATTTACGTCTCATTCGCAGTATGATGCTGTTCCAGTTCATGTTTTATGCTATCTCATGATTTAAGCTCACGTTAGCATTCATAAAATTGTTCACGTTCAAGTTCGTGTGCCATTTCGCAATATACGTTTCAAAGTTAATTACCGAATACGGTTACAGAAAGCTTAAGAAACTAGACTCAAGTTTAGGACAACTGTTCCATAACCAGACACACGTTTCACGTCTCGGGTGGTATCGTTTGGCAATCTTCCTCAGTCAGCGTACGTTCATGATATACTCCATGCCCAGCATTCATCAGATGATCGTGAACCGCGCTCTCAATTACTCACATAGCACGTTCACAATTGTTCACGTAGTTCGTCCCTATATATTTTCAGCAGCTTGCTAAGATATGTAAATGTTATCTTTCAGGATATTTATACGTACCGTTTCATGTATCCACATGCCATAGCTTATTCATTTTATAAGATTCATAAAATCCATCTTAGGTATGGAACCAGAAACTATTCAGCATTCATCAGGACAGGGTCATCAGGACCAAGATTTTTTTTATTATTATGTTTAGATCCTTGAAGGAATCGTTTCGAGCGGGAGGCCATTCAAAACGGAGGAGTCCATCCGGACCTCTCATCCTCTTTCCTTCAATAAATTCAGTTAAGTTCTTTCAGACATGTTACGTTCCATGTTTTTTTAGCCATGTCACATTCCAGGTTCACTTCAGTCATGTCGTGGTTATACCCTTTCAGCAACAGCATGTTCTAAATCAAGGGCGAATGACCCTTCAGCTTATATGTCTTTCAGTTTCATGTCATTTCAGTCTATGTGTCTTCCAGCTTATATAAACTTCTTCAGCTTAAATTACCTTTAATTCGGGGATGAATTTTCTTTTAGAGAGGGAGAATTGTAAAACCCGGCATAATCGTATCCTTAATTCGAGGATGAATTATTTTTTTTAGAGAGGGAGAATTGTAAAACCCGACATAATCGTATCCTTAATTCGAGGATGAATTATTTTTTTTTAGAGGGGAAGAATTGTAAAACCCGTATTTAAAATTTGGGATATTAAATACGCAGAGTCTCAGCTTTAGCGTTAGATAAACATAAACAGTATATACGCAGCCTCCAGTATATACACAGGCTCAGTTCATTAAATATCACAAATAATAATTATTCAGAAAATAATTATTAAGTTTCAGAAAATATTACGTATGTATTATTTATTATACAGAAATAGTTAAACGCTAACAGTAATTACGCATCCTCAGTTTTATTTAAAACGTTACGTAATTAATTATTTCAGAAAAAATAATTAATAGTAATTAGTCAAGTATTATGTAAGTATTATTATTCAGAAAAATAATAAATAAATACTTGTTAGGATCTAGACACGAGCACGCTTGCAAAAAAAAAGAGTAATAAAACGCGACACGAAAATTAGAAAGTGTGTATACTTTGGTTGGGCTGCGTTTGTTATTACAAAAAAAGAGACATGGGCCTTAAGCCCGGCCTTTCTACCAAAAGAAAACATACGGGGTAACCCCATCCATTTACAACATACAGTAACAAAAAAAAAACGGGAACTAGGGTTCCACTTGGTTTGGTGGCCGCCGGCTGTAGAGAAAAAAAAAGAATTTCAGGCCTGATTTGTCATCTTTGATTCGTGTGTTTTTTTCATTCATTTATCTAGGTTACAAAGGTAATCAATCCCCTTCCTTTAATTTCAGTTTGCATCATGAATGGTAAGGTTTTAGACTTATACAAACGAAATCAAATGGTAAACGTGTAATAATCAGAAAAAGGGGCGGTGTGCTTTGTTTAATGCACGAATACCGAGACACCAGGTCTCGGTGTGTGTGAATTATGGCAGCCGTGACCCACACAAGGTGTGTTTGGGGCTGCAGTCGCAGCATGTGTTTGGGGCTGCAGTCGCAGCATGGGGTGTTTGGGATTACCATTCTGTAAGGGGCTGTTTGGGTCTGTAAACAAAATAGAAAAATAAAGAAAGCAGTGGGAATAAAACAAACAAGCAGTGGGAACAATGGGTTTCAGCAGTGGGAAAAATAGACAAAAAATAATGAGTTTCGTTTAAGTTTAGCGACAGTTTTCGTGACACTAAGTGCTGTCGCAGAATTGTTATATGTGCAGTTTTTCTATTTTTAAAACTCAGCTTTTAGTGACAATTTTAGCGACAGTTTTTCTATCGCAGATTCAAATAGACAGATTTTATATATTTTGTTGATTTGTTTAGTGCGACCGAGAAGGGTTATCTCGGTAGGCTCGGGGAAAAATTATAATAAATAAGATGAAGATTTTTATATTATACCTCTTATAATTTGTTTTATAAATATTTTAAATTGTATTTTAAATGAGTTAAATTAAAATAGCTTTTAATATTTTAAAAAGGTATAATTTTATTATATGAATTAAATGACTTTGAAAACTTTATAATTTAGAAAACCTTATATTATTTACGGGTCAATTATTATAGTATTAATATCACGTCAGAATACGTTCGTGTCGTAACTATTAGTAGGTTGTTAATATATCATAAGAATTATTAAAAGTTTAGAATCATCGGTTAATATACGCACAGATTTCCAGAATATAATAAATAAGAAGCCAATAAGAACAGTAAATTCAACACAATCAGATAACTTATTTTCGCGTACGTTATTTATGTAGTAACCATGAAGTCGGATAGATCCTTCAGCTTTCAGTCTTATTTCATTATTGGACACGAGGTACGGATTTTCCGTCCTTTCAGTAAGAACTTTCTTTCCTATGCATGATTAGGATTCCCCGTCTACAGCCAAATGTTTTCCCCAGTATGTGTGTAAGCTTATCAGTAATCATGATTAATAGTTAAATAAATTGCCTGAGCATTATATACAAGCATGACCAGTTTGTGCACTAGTTACGGAGGTACCGTAACCATGGCACTAGAGGCGCCGGTGTCGTGACTCACATGCAGGAGAGTGATATCCTGCATCGTCCCACTCATGTTCAGTTTGGCCATTTTATCAGTATGTTTAGTGGGGCGTATGGATGCATCCTAGGCTTATCAGTTTACAAGTTATCAGGGTGAATGTGGTGTGTGCTCTACATCCTTCACATTGGAGCTGATCCCTCCACCCAGCACAGTATTTAGAGGTCACCCCTCTACAGTTATTTAGAGGTCACCCCTCTACAGCATGACGAGGTCACCCCTCCAGTTATTCATGCAACGTTGTTACAACACATGACCTATATAAGCTCTGGCAATTAAAATACAGTAAATACATGTTTTCAGTTTAACAGATAACAGTTCAGCTTTATTATTTTATAAGTCAGGCTTTACAGATTATGCACAGATTTCCGCTGCAACTTTACTTATCAGTCTTACAGCTTCAGTATTCTATCATCTGTTTCATTCAGTATATTCTTATCATGCATTATATCCGTTCACTGAGCGTTATGCTCAACCGTAGTTCTTTTCATGTTCTAACGGCAGGTACACCAGGACGGTCTTAGGATTCTGAGAGCATGTGCATTTGGATGGGAGTTATCTAGACTTCTTACTTCATGTACTTCTTACCTTATTCTACTTATTTGGACATTGTTTAGTCCTTTCCTGCAGTATTTTATTTTTCATGTTTTGAGCTTATGTTTGGATTATCGATGTTTGATTCCGGTAACTCCTTTATGGTCAGTTAATTTTTTAGGACATTTACCTTATGCTTTGATGACACACCATAAATACACGTAACGGTCCACTTATCCAAGTGGGGTGTTACAAGACACCTCATCATCAGAATCACCAGACCCCTTATCCTCCTCATCATCACCAGACCCCTCCTCCTTACTATCACCCTCATTAGACTCATCCACCTCACAATGAGAGGTGGATAAGGGTTAGTTTTATAAGAGTTGGTGGCCCTCTTAGAAACTGCAAAAAAAAGTAAAATACTACAAATTTCAATACAAAATCTATATGTTTCATACTGACTCATATATGGTTCATTGTGAAGCCTATATGTTCATAATGAAACATATATAAGTCAATATTAAACATATATATATATATATATATATATATATATATATATATATATATATATATATATATATATATATATATATATATATATATATATGGGTGAGGTTATTTTCAGAACCAAATAAATATACAGAACTGCGAGAACCACTTTTTTACTCTTAAAATGCACATGTATATTCATCGGGTTAGTTCATTTGGTAGAAATACATGAATTATCATTGTCGTATGTCACTAGGAACATGTATCCTAGGACCATGCACATGTATTTGTTTTGTATGTATTATAACTATCTTTTTGTTGGATAATATAAAAACACATGTGCACTTTTCATATCACTCATCATACTCGGATATATAACCAATAAAACAATTATTAAATATTAATTTAAACATAATAATGAAAATACATATGCAGTGTTAATAGTATAAAGGTGGTTCTCGCAGTTCTGTACATTTAATTGGTTTTGAAAATAACCTTACACACAAACACACACACACACACACACACACACACACACATATATATATATATATATATATATATATATATATATATATATATATATATATATATATATATATATATATATATATATATATATATATATATATATATATATATATATATATATATATATCAATATGAAACATATATGAGTAACTGTAAATCATATATGAGTCATCATGACTCATATATGTTTCATGGTGACTCATATATGAGTCACCATGATTCTGTTACAAAAGAGGCTATTTTCTCCTGTATTACAAACAAGATTTACATATGTATAGTTTCATATATGAGTCATCATGACTCATAGTGACTCATATATGCGTCATTATGACTCATATATGTTTCATGGTGACTCATATATGAATCACCATGATTTTTTTTTAAAAAAAGTTATATTATTACCCGTATTACAAAAAAACTTACATATGTACAATTTCATATATGAGTCATCATGACTCATATATGAGTCATAGTGACTCATATATGAGTCATAGTGACTCATATATGAATCATAGTGACTCCTATATGAGTCACTATGACTCATATATGAGTCATAGTGACTCATATATGAGTCACCATGACTCATATATGAGTCATAGTGACTCATATATGAGTCATAGTGACTCATATATGAGTCATAGTTCCAGTTCTGTAATCATAAGTCCCAGTTCTGTAACAGCTTATCAACTACAAAAATCGATCAAACTTTAATAAAAGTGCTCATTCATAAGTTAGAACTTGCTAAATCACATGTGATTATCATAGTTTTATTTCATCAAACACATGGTGTGCATCAACAATCGTAACATGTGCTTTACCTAGAGTAGCTATGAAATTTTCTAAGCATAATCAAAATTAAAAAACATAAAAATAAGAATAATTCAAACAACTTACCATCATCGAAATCTATTTCGTCTCGTATATCCATCAATAATTAAACTGAACTCTAAAAATTAAGGTTTGGTGGTGTGGATTTGATCGGGATAGTGTGGATCAAGTCGTGGTTGCTGGTGGTGGTTGGTGTTGGTGGTGGCGGTGGTGGTTGATGGGTATCGTGGTACCAGATCTGAAATCCCTTATATGTATAAGTGTTTTTTATGCTAATGGTTTTTTATTTTAATTAAAAAGATGTTAATTACAACCTTTAGATCATAAATAAATGGAGGGTAGGGATGGATTCATTGAGTCTATGCTAAAATTGAGGACTATATTGAAATGTTGGCGAACCTTTGTTGCACAAATGCTTTTCTAAGTTTATATTATGGTTTATATAGATTAGATAGAAGGTTCATGCATAAATTCGAAATCTTGGTCTTGTTTTTGAAGAAAAGTACATTAACGTAATATTCGGTTTTCTAAGGGTTTCGAAAGGTTTTCAAGGGTTTAATTTGATCTTATTATGTTTTGATGGTTAAAACATATTAAACACAAACAAATTAAAAGTTCCGTGGTTTTACTTTTGTCAATAAAAAGAGTTTTAGGTTCGAATTTTGTTGAAATGTTGGAAGTTCCCGGTACGAAAACTTGATTTCTTGGTACATCCTTCCAATTTCAGCTACTCCCCCTCCACCGAAAGATCCCATCGAAAATTTCCATCGAGAATTTCGATTGAGAAATTCTACCATGAAATTTCAGTAAAAGGAATTTTCTCCGAGAAATTCCACTGAAAATGTAGGTCTACGTTTTCTTATGATTGTACAAGTGTTGTTAAGATCTAGAAAGTGGGAGGGAGATGAAGAACTAGAGAGAGAAAGTTAGACAGAGAGAAAGGAGAGGATTAGAGAAAGAAAGGTTGATTAATGAAAAGTGAGAAACAAACAACGACCAAACCCTCCTAACATGCTAGGAGGGGTATATATAGCCCACCCTACATGTGGGCTATATGGGCTATATTGATTACATACTGGATCACAAGCCCAATACTTAAATATATCATTGGAGTGACCGATCCTTTCTAAATACGTAAAAACGTATTTCCAACAATCTCCCCCTAAGGGAGGTCACTCCAAGTTACAATGTCCTAAATAGTCTATAGCTCGTGATCTATGCTAACAATGATGTGACCGAGACTTTCCTTGGAAAAACGTATTTCCAACAATCTCCCCCTAAGGGAGGTCACACCATTTTACAAGATCTTAAACCTAGCATACTATGCTTGAGTCTTCGATCTTGTTCTTGTGAATATGCAGATGAGATCTTTGACTTTAGTCTTGAGCTTGTTTCCTTGCCTTGACCTTGTGCATTTATCGCTTGTGAAATTTTCCTCCTCGTGACTTCATGTTCCACATACTTACACCTTTATAAATTCTTGAAAGCTTCAGAGTTTGATACAGCGAAAGACTTGACTTTTAGACTTTCTTGAATTTTGTTGAAGTATTAAGTGCAGAAAGTATAAGCATGTGTTGACGACTTCTTCTGGATAGTACACCGCAATGCCACCTTCTTGTTACACTACATAAGACAGTTAGCAACAAAACATATACACAGATGAAATGACCTTGAACATTTCATTCTAATTCGGTAGCATTTTACCTCCGGACGATAAAGACCATTGGACGATATTAAATATCGTACTTGTGGCAGGTAGTTTCAATTAAGAACCTCCTTGACAAGATTTCGTGGGTAAACCCGTTCTCTTTATTCGACCGTCCAAAGCTGACTGCGAACATAAAGAGTAAATCATTTGGATAAGATTATCCGTATGATTGAAGCCGTCAATTAATTTTCCTGGAACAAGTGAAATTCAATTAAGAACCGCACCATTGTTGCTTTCTAGTTGTCACGAGCTTGATTCATATAGAATCTTGCAAGTTACCTACCAAGTGCTGTTTGACGTCAACACTAGAAGGATTTCCACTCATCACTGTGAACACTATAGAGTGTCACTCTGAGTGTTCTGGCGAGATCACTGAGATATTGCGTAGAGGCCTGGAACGTGTTTAAATTCAGTTAAGAATTAAACCACTGTTCCTTTCTAGTTATCACAAGCTTGATTCATAAAGAATCGCACAAGTCACCTACCATGAGCTTTTTGATATTCGCTCAAGAAGGATTTCCATCTTCATTGTAAATACTTTCGTATTACTCAGATGTTTAGGTAAGATCATGAAGATTTTGCGTAGGACTCTTAAGATCTTTCTTACTTTTCACAGTGTGTGAAAAAGCAAGTAATTATGAAAGTGTGTCCTAATTAGATATTTGATGATCTAAAATGGCTCTAGACTCGATAGTGCATTTTGGATTTTAGTTATCGGATCGTGGAGAGGAATGCCACCATTTCAATACCAATTTATTCGGAGTGAATAAATCAATAGATAATGCGTTGTCTCCGTGTGATTAAAACAAATATCTTTTGAAAGATATCTGAGTTAGCTGGGATGGGTTGTGCATTGCATCACTGGGTCCACGATGTCTTATCTTCAATATCAAGCATCATTTAAAAATGATCTCAATAGCATATGTATTGACCCGGTTTCTGCCTAAGGTTGTAAGGATGACTTCTTTCTTTAGACCCTTTATCTTTACAATTCTTTTTCATTCTTCAACCCCTTCAATGCTTACCAATACGCCATAACTAGAACCTTGTTGTGATTGTTCCAGTTCTAACTTAAGTACTTGGTCGACATTCAGCTACGTTCACAATCTTTCTCCATCTTTCCTAAGGACTACTATTTCTAGCTATGGAATGTCCTTGGGAAGATTCCTCTGGTTTTGGAAGAATCATTGGACTTAACCTATCCTACCATCCTTATTTCACCACAATCTTCATTGTCGTGAAATAAATGGGTCGTGGGTAAGTATAAATCACCATGAAATCCATTTTGAAGTGCAAATCCATTTTGCTCCCCCTTAACATATGCCACGATATTCGAAAACATTTCGCACATGTCGGGATGAGCCAGCAAATTAAGTCAAACTATTATTGATCTCAATATTAAATCACATTTTCTCCCCATATTAAAAATATTAACCCAATCGATGTTTTTAATATCAATTGATTTAATAACATTTTAAGAAAATTTGGGAAGAAAAATGCGAATCCAATTGTCTCCATGATTTTCACAAGCTCCCCCTCAAATTTATGAGGGTAAACTTGGAACGTAAATTAAATACCTTTTAAACACAAGTGTAAGGGATTTATCACGTGCAAAGATCATATATGATAATGTATTCACAAGATTAGCGATTTACGAGGTTGGACCTGAATGATGGAGAACATCATATGAAAGAATCACATGGTTCTTGTTCATGAATGTTGGTCGCCTCGTCACGTCTGAATTTATCTCTTGACTCTATGTGTACGACTGATATCATTGTCTTGACACCAATATGTGAACTTGGCACTTTCGGCGTCAAAGATTCTGAATGCTGGACAATTGATCCCCCTCAATTGTTGACTCGTGTTCTATTGAAAGAGTTGTAGTCGCTGTTTGAGTAGTCACATCGTTGAGTATGAAGATATCAATTGTAAATTGCTATGATTGGTGGGGAAGATAACTTCATAAAAACAAGATTTCTCTTGTTTTAACAAATAAATGCACTGACATGTACATATATTCGTGTTAGATTGTGTTATTACGTAAACACAATCCCTTACATGGTTATAAAGTAAACCATGCCCGAGAAAATTAATTCCCGTTGTTGAGTCAAAGCTTTCCGGTGAAATGCTTGACTTGAGTATGAAAATCGGGTTACTATATGAAATAATAGCAAGCCATTTTGAACATGTTTTAAATCATTTAAACTTATTCTCAAACTTTATTTACAACCCCGTGTCATTATTGAACGACATTTCTAGGTTCGTAAATATTATCGATTTCAGAAGACATGTTCTTTTTATCAAAACATTTTTTAAACACAATTTTGAAAGATTTAGAGAAACCTTTTGAGAAATTCTCGAAAAGTTATGTTCAAAGTTTTGAAAACCAATTACTTGAGCTTAAGATGTTGAATATCTTACAAAATGAGCTCAAGTCCGAGAAGTTGTAAGCTTCCTGTTGTTAAGGAAAAGTTACCATCGGTGATAAAACTTTCCTTTTAACTGAAGATCGAGTTCTAAGCTAACATTTACTTAGAAGTCGTTTTCATGAGCTTGAAAAACTTTTGAATGTTTTAACATAAAGCTCATGACCGAGAAAGATGAATTTCTCGTTATGAGGAAAAGTTCTTTTATTTAAAAGATACACTTTCCTTTCTGAGCTTAAAACTTGGAATGTCTTAATACAAGCTCATGACCGAGAAAAATGAATTTTCCGTTAAGAGGATAAGTTATCATTAGAGATAAGCTCTCCTAAAATTGAAGTCCGAGTTACATTCTAATATTTAACTGTAAGTCATTGTGCATGAGCTTAAAAACTTCGAATGTTTTTAATATTAGCTCATTCCCGAGAAAGATTAATTTCTCGTTGTAAGGATAAGTTTATCATCGGCGATAAACTTTCCTTTTTGTGACGTTTGGGGCATAATCTAAAATGTGATTTATACGCCATTTACACGAGCTTAAAACCTTTGAATAGTTTTAATGTAAGCTCGTGTCCGAGAAAATTTAATTTCTCGTTTGTGAGGATAAGTTTATCATCGGCGATAAACTTTCCTTTATTTGAGGATCGGGTCATTTTCTGACATTTAACAATGAACCATATACACGAGCTTAAAACCTTTGAATGGTTTTAGTGTAAGCTCGTGTCCGAGAGACATTAATTTCTCGTTTTTGAGGATAAGTTTATCATCAGCGATAAACTTTCCTTTATGTGAAGATCGGGTTATCGTCTGACATTTAACGATGAGCCTTTATACACGAGCTAAAATACCTTTGAATGGTCTTAGTGTAAGCTCGTGTCCGAGAAAAATTAATTTCTCGTTTTGAAGGTAAGTTATCGTTGACGAGATAAACTTCCCTTTCTCTGAAGTTCGGGTCACAGAATGTGATTTGAATGTAAGCCTTTATACATTGTAAGCTTAACTGCATATCCCCTGAGATATTTGTTTATCTGATATCAGCTTCTTTAGTAATCAAACTCTGAGAGTGTCGTTAGTTGAACGGTATATAAAGATCAGACCGGTTTGTTTTTGTTGATCCTTGACTTTGGTACCTACATTCTCATTTGGAGTTTGTATGATTTTATATGGGTTAGCGATATCTATCTTAGAACCCTGCGGGGATTCACAGTTTTCTTTTCTTGTGCCAGAGGTGACTTGAGGAGATGATTCACTTGTCTTAGCTGGCAAACGTTTCCTTTTATAGAAAACCTTAAGTTCAGGCTCAAGTGATGCATCATCCTTTTCAATTTCCTCCCTAGTAGTCTTAGTAGAATCGGAGACTATCCTAGTTAAAGGGTACTCATTTCCTACAAGAGTGAAAGTTCTACCAGTGGGGCGCCACATTTTACCAGTGGGTTTGATTTTAGCTACCCACTGGGATTTAAGTCTAGCACTGGAGTTCACCTCATTAAGTAATTTCTTGACACAAGAATCATGATTGGCTGTAAAGACACATTTCCTACATGTTTTACAAGTAGCATATTTAATGTCCGTGTAAGATCTAGAATTCCTAGATGATTGATTGATGCTCCTAGGATATGACATGCTACGGTTAGCAGTGTTAGGTAATCTAGAAGGCATCTGACTAGGTTTAAAATTCCTATCTCTTACTTGTGTCTTTTGAATAGCTTCCCTTAGACCAAATTTGTGGTGAACGTCATTTGAACTAGTTCGAGACGTGTTCTTTAGACTATGTCTAGGGAGACTAGAGGCAATCATGTGATTCGGTCTAGCAGAAGCGGTTTTAGTCACATTGGGCCTAGATGGTGGAATGACAGGTCTAGAAAGATGAACCATATCAATTTGGGAGGCAAACCGCGGGCTCGAGGATTTTGGTCGCTTGGATCTAAATGCATTCGGTTGTCTAACAGACTGAATTTGAGGCGGTTTCCCCAAGATTGATGGTTTTCAAGCTTAGTATCCACACTAGATCCTTTAGTTTTTCTCAATTCGTTTTTCAACGCAGCTATAGCAAAAACCTTTTCCTGTACTTGAGCCTTTAAAGTTTCATTTTCTTTGAGCAATTCATCTTGGGATGCCAATTTAGATTCAAGCAACTTAATTTGTTTCAAAAGATTATCTTTTAAAGCTTTAGAATCTAGAACTGTTTGATCCAATTTTCGTTCAAGAACAACGTTTGACTTTTCAAGTTTTTCAAAATACTTTTCAAATTTGTCCGTTTTCTTTGAAAATTCAATTTTGGCATCCTCAAGCTCTTTCGATTGCTGAGCTAAAATCGTTTCAAGCTCTTCAATTCTAGAAGCAGAATTGGTTAAAGAAGCAGCTGTAAAACAATTAGCAGGAGTGTTAATTAGCGCATTCATTTCAGACAACATATGAAGAAGATTATCTGTACCTAACATGCTATTTGTTTCCTGTTTTCCTCCTGATTCTATTCCCTTGTGACCTCTTCTTATATCGTGTTGCAATTCTCTCGCTTGATATTTCGAATCCAATGAATCCATTGAATGTCGATGAAAATTTCTTGAATCCTTGTTTGGTATTGTTGATAAAACCGGTGCTTGAAATCCACGAATTTGTCTAAAGTCCAATTCTTTATTAGAGCGACAAATATCTTTGTCGTTTAAGCACTTTTGTTCGAAAATTAAAAATTTACCCGAGTTCTTCCAATAACAATACCCGTAAATTATTTTAATACACCATTTACTTTAAAGAAAGTAAAAATTAAAATACTCGAGCCCACTAAGTATCCATTCTCGAAAATATTGATAACAGAATAAAATCAGATATTTAGCAGAGACAGCGTGTCAACATAGAGTTTAATTGAACACACGCGTCCAAGAAAACAGAAACGTGTAAGTGTGTGTACAGTATAAATACGCTTAAAAACCTATTCAAACCCCTCATGACGTAAACCCAACAAAGAAAAAACTTTGTTTGTACCAATTTTTTCAACTCCTTATATACTAAAAAATTTCACCGAGAATTTCAACTCGTACCACCGAGAAAACGTTTCTAGTCCATCCTGTTGGAAATGAAAAAGTGTTGAATATCGATTAGTCTTTTACGAGCTCATTACGAGTAGATTGGTATGACTCAAGAAACATTAATAGCAATAACTCCGCAATAGAATGGTGTCGTTGAACAAAGAAATTGTACACTTGTAGAGGTTGCTCATACTATGCTCATCTTTTCAAAATTACCAAATTTTCTATGGGCCGAAGCTATTGCAACTACATGTTTTACTCATAATCGGTCAATCATTCATAATCGGTACAATTAAACACCTTATGAGTTGGTCACAAATCGTAAATTGAATGTTTAATTCTTTCGTGTCTTTGGATCTTTATGTTATCCAACGAATGATAAAGATGATCTTGGAAAACTCAAAGCATAGTAGAGATCGATGTTTTGTTTGGTTATTCTGAATCTTCATGAGGTTTTCGAATTTACAACCGCAGAACAAAAAAGATAATGGAAACCATTCATGTCAAGTTTGATGAGATTACAACAATGGCCTCTAAACAAAGTAGTTTAGATATCGCTTCCCTCAACGAATATTTTAATGATTCATTAAAAGAATCCGATATTGTACCAACAAAAGGTGATTTGGATAGTTTGTTTGGTCCACTATATGATGAATATTATGTGAGAGAAAAGGAAGACGTGTACACTAACTTCGTTGTACTAGAAAATCTGAATCATCCTAACACACCTTCGTCGTCAACATCTCTTGTTAATGACGTTTAAGCAACTCCACTAGTTTCTTATTCTGTTGAACCAACTACTCCACAATCTAATGACCTTGCTGATAATCATGCCCAAGAAGGACAAAATGCAAAGGTTGACGAAGATGATTTTTATAATCCATTTCACACTCCTAATGCTGAAGTTGCAGGATATTCATCATACAATCAGGAACCATCAAATATGCATTATCAACTACACTATCCACCAAACCGTTGGACGCAACACTATCAGTTGGAAAAAATAATAGATGGTCCTTTTAGGCCAGTGGTGATAAGAAAAAGACTTGCAACTTATGTTGATCCGTGTATGTATGCTATAATCGTAAGTTTTAACAAACCAAAGAATATCAAAGAAGAACTATCTGATTCTAGTTGGATTGAGTCGATGCAAGAAGATCTTAATTAGTTTAAGAGACTTGATTTATGGGAACTTGTTGAAAGACGAGTTGGCATAATATTATTGCATTCAAATAGATCTGGAAGAACAAAACTAATGAAGGGAATACGGTTAGTCGCAATAAGTCTCGACTTGTAGCTAAAGGATATGGTCAAGAAGAGGGAATTTATTTTGAAGGTCATTTTATCCAATAGCTAGACATGAGATCGCTCATATCTTTGTTTCATATGTTACTCACGAGAAATTCTCGATATATCAAATAGATGTGAAAACCGTATTTCTTAACGGGCCTTTGAAGGAAGAAGTCTATGTGTGCTAGCCTAATGGATTTGTCGATCCGAACTTTCCTCATCATGTTTGTAACTTTAGGAACGCTCTCTATGGTCTCAAACAAGCTCCAAGAGCATGGTATGACAAACTATCATCTTTCTTGATCCAAAACTATTTCACAAAAGGTATTGTTTACCCAACTTTATTCACAATAGGATATGGGGATGACATATTACTTGTACAAGTATATGTTGATGACATAATATTTGCTTTAACAAATCCAGATTTTTCAAAACATTTTGAAAACCATATGAAATATTTTTTTTGAGATGTCAATGATGGGGAAATGAAGTTCTTTCCAGATCTTCAAATCCACCACTCCTCAGTGGAACCATTATAAATCAGTCAAAATACACTTTAGATATACTTAAGAAATATTCTATGGATTGTTGTGATCCTATTAGACGCCCTTGTGATCATTCTAAATATCAAGGATTAATCAGGTCGCTAATGTATCTAACAACAGGTAGACCAGATATTACATCTACCACCTTTGTTTGTGCTCGTTATCAAGCAAGACCTACGATCAAGCACCTCAAAGAGGTCAAACGAATCTTTCGGTACCTCAAACAAACAATTAACATGGGTTTGTGGTATTTAGATTTAGACTAATTT
This sequence comes from Glebionis coronaria, assembly GCA_025667525.1. NCBI lineage: Eukaryota > Viridiplantae > Streptophyta > Magnoliopsida > Asterales > Asteraceae > Glebionis > Glebionis coronaria. Next base: position 450,900,218 of record CM046881.1, read on the forward strand.
CATATGCAGATGCAGACCATCTAGGTTACCAAGATGATTGTAAAAGCACATCATGGGGAATACAACTTCTAGGTGATATGTTAGTCAGTTGGTCATCAAAGAAGCAATACTATACATATTTATCCTCTACAGAAGCGGAATATGTATCTTTATCTACTTTTTTGTGCACAAGAGATTTAGATGCGTAACAATTTAAGGACTATGGTCGTCCCTGTGATCCCGATTTATTGTGATTCCAAGAGCGCAATTGCTATATTGTGCAATCATGTACAACACTCAAGGACCAATCATATTTTAATTTGTGAACATGTGGAAAAGGGTACGATTGATTTATACTTTGTCGGGATGGAATACCAACTTGTAGATCTTTTTACGAAATCCCTTCCACGAGAAAGGTTTGAGTATCTAGTTCATCGCATTGGTATGAGATATATGATTCCAACTCAGTTGGACCGTCTAGAAAGTTTGCCTTCGTGATTTACAAGATCATACATCAACATAAACTTGTTGGGAGGTACTAACTATTTTATTTCATGCATCTTAGGTTTTTAATTTTTGTGTCTTGTGTGATTTCAATGTAATATACTTGTTTTTTGAATGCTATCCTTTTTACAATTAATCATACTTTATTATGGTTGTAAATTACATGTAAATACAATTTACATAAGAAAATAAGCGTAGGAAGGCTTGTTAATTCATTGATTATCAAATATGTGTTTGTTTGTGTCATGCATGTTTTTTTATGTTTTTCTTCACTTGTGAAGTAGAAACTCTTCATAGGAAACACCCAAGGCTGAAATGATTTTTTTTATCATAAAAAAAATCAATAATATTCATAGTGGCTATAGAAGACGTCGGACTCTTTCATGACGCCATCTTACCTTTGCTATAGGAAAAATTCGATTTTTTAATTTTTGCTTTTGAATGTTTTTTATACCTATCTAAAATGTGTATATTCAAGGATTTTCACAACCAATTTAAATTGATAAACCACACATCTAATTTTCAATTGTTTCTTAGACTTGCACGTTAATTTACTTTAAGGATTTATTATATTGTTTCCCGCGGATTTTACTCAGGGTAGTAATTTTTTTATTTATTTTTAGGTTATTTGCTTAGCATAGTGATGACTCTTCGATGATGACTTAGACTAAAATCAAGCTTTATCCATACATTCATAGCCCAAGGGAGTATTAGTTTATCTTATCTCTTTACTTGTCTTATCTTTTAAAATACTTTTAGAACATTGGGAACAACGTTCTTCCGAAGTGTAGAGAAGATAATGTAACAACCCATTATTTTCATCTATGTATTATGTACATTACTCTTGTGATATAAAAAAACTCTATTTCCATGGGAAAACTTTTGCTTTTCTTATAACTATGTAATGTTATTACATAACAAAGTGAACAAACTGTCGGGAATACAATTAGTATTGGTTATGTATTGTACTACCATTATTAAGATGATTAAGGTTGGTAGTTATATTATTAGTGCTGGTAGCGATCATAGATAAATTCTTAATTTTGGTTGTAATAACTAGTGTTGTTAAAGAGATGAAGACTTAAGACGTGTGTTATTTTATAAGAAGATATTCTTGTTCAAGATAAAGACTGAAAGTGTATATCTATCATAAGAAGATATTATGTGTATATCTTCTTAGTTTATAGGTTAGAGTTATCGTGTAAAGGACTCCTTTTAATATAAGGGAGGTCCTAGGTTTAGTTATATACCTTATTCTTACATTTTCGTTATTAGCTTTAAGGTTTCTTGTAACCCTAGTACTTTCACTAGAAGTACTCGTATCAATAATATTAAAGCTTTTTGTGAATTCATTGTCTAACAACTGAACCTTCATAATATCAGAATGTAGATTCCGCACACTCTCTGATAGTAATTCAAAGTTTCTACTTAGAGTGTATAGGTTTTATTCTATATAGCCCAAGTCTAACAGGCTAGACTAACTAGATCATAAGGGATCAACAAGTGGTATTAGAGCTTTTTGAGAAGCTTTGATATTGAAGGTTATTCAAAGAACTCTTTTCACTAAATAGATGGATTCAGAGACTGCATAACTCAACACAATGAACAAAGTCCGAGTCTTTAAACAAGGAGTGTGTAAAGAATGGAAATTTAGATTCACTCAGTTTGTTCAATTATACAACTGGGATCTGTGGGAGATCGTTGTCCATGGTGACACACACACCAAGCCTGCCACCTCTACCTCATAGATCACCATGATTGAGCAGAAGAAAATATCAAATGATATGAAAGCCAGGAGTCTAGTTATACTAGCAATACCAAGTGAACATATTATGGTTTCTAATAGCACATCAATGCCAAATCAATATTTGATGCTTTTGTTCTAAGGTTTAGAGGAAATGATTCCACAAAGAAAGCAAAGAAGGCATTATTGAAGTCCATGTTTGAAAACTTTAATGCAAATGACTCATAATCTCTGGACTCTATTTATAATAGACTTCAAGTGATTGTGAGTAAACTTATCACTCTAGGAGGAAAAGCTGAGCAAGAAGACATAAATGCTAAATTTCTTAGAAGCATGCCAAAGGAGATGGCAACTGAAGTATCCATAAGGGAAAACAAGTCTGTATAATAATTTTAAAGCGGTTGAATAGAAACTCAAGAGAAAGACAGGATCATCCTATAACGTCATTAATCTTGCCTTCATATCAAACAAGAATAATGGTCATAATTATAGTAGGAGGATTAGTGCTACCAGTCTATTTAATAATTCTGGTAACACATTAATTAGTACTACTAAATTAAATAATGACACTATCTATGCATTTTTGTCTAGCCACAAAAATGTAGCTGAGATAGTTACTAAGGACCTTCAGCAACTTGATGATGATGACTTGAAAGAGTTAGAGATTAAGAATCAATTGTCTTTCCTGAGTATGAGAGAAAAAAGGTTTTTAAGAAAATAGGGAAACTAATCACTCTTAATGCTACTGAAAGGTGGGTTTTAACAAATCAAAGGTGGAATTTTACAATTGCTATGAAAAAGGACATTTTTCAAGAGAATCTAAGAGTGCAACCAGAAAGCAACAGGAAGGAAAAATGACTATTGAAGAAATTCCTCCAAAGGATTTGATAGAAATTGATGGCACTCGTGCTGATTGGAAATTCATGGAAAATGAAGAAGATGTTGGAAATATGACTCTTATGGAAATACCAAACTCTAGGTAATCATTAATAAACATTTCACTATTACATGTCAAGAAAATATAGTGAATTGAAAAAGTATTCTGGTGGTATTACTAGAAACTATTTTTTATTCGAGTCTAAAATAACGAGCTATAAAAAGGGAGTTGATAGATTAGAAGAACAAATAAGATGTATCTTACATCATCTAGGCCTGATGTGATGTATGATGTATGTGCTTGTGCATGGTTTCAAGTTAGTCCTAAAGTATCTCACTTCCAATCAGTCAAGAAAATCTTTAGATATTTGAAGACTCATCCCAAACTTGGCTTGTGGTATTAAAGTATTCTCCTTTTGACTTAGTGGCATACAAAAACAATGATCATGCTGGTGCCAACTTAGACAGGAGGTCAACAACAGGTGGATGTCTGTTCTTGGGGTGTAGAGTTATTTCATGACAGTGCAAGAAACAAACAGTGGTGGCCACTTCCTCTACTAAAGCTGAATATGTTGCTGCTACTCATTGTTGTGGGCAAGTACTATGGATTCAAAATCAGATGCTGGATTATAGGTATAATTTCATGAACACTATTATATACATTGATAATACTAGTACTATGTAATAACCCGTACTTTAAAATCAACATTTAGACCGAGATCTAATCTGATTTCTAGTATTCGGATCAATATTTATTACTCGACTTTTATTTGTGATATTTGTTCGACGAATAATATTGATTTCTCGGCTAACTTGCGAGGTTAAGGCTTTAACGTATCGAAAACGTGTCATTTGTTATTTATTGGAAAAGTCTTTGTCTGTCATCGACCGTAAATATCCTCGTTATGACATAGAAATATTTTTTATTGTCGTCGTTTTAATTTATCGTTTTACGAGCATTTTTGGTAATTTACGTTAAGCCTTTAGGCGAAATTTGTTTATATAACGCGTTAACGGATTTTAAATCATAAGCCCTCGTTTATTTCTCTAAATATAAATGTTCTCCAAATGTAGACGTTGTTATATCATACTGAGCGTTTATTTTTCGTGTTTTAAGCGTATCGTTCAAATCGCGTTACTTTTAAAATATCGGATTCCAATAATACCCGCTTTTGTAAATTGTGAGGCAAGATTATATAAATATCTCACCTCACATATCCATTCATACGCTTCATCTAACACAACACATTGCTTTGTAAATAAGATTTCACATATGTCATGTTTACAACATTAAGTAAACACGTGTCCATACTTTGCATCAAAACGAGCCATAGTTATTGGTACTCATTCACCCTCATTCCATTTTCTAGCCAAAACAAACATAGAAATCTGTTTTGTGACCTCTTCATTGCCGAATCACACTCAACACAAACATACTATCATCATCTAATTTCTATATAAACTCATGTTTACATATCAAAGGCTAAGGAGTGTAGTTTTTGTCCTTTACTTATTTTATATAAAAACAAATATATCAACAAAACACTTGATATGATTTGATATGATAAATGGGCCTGAGATAAGAGCCAAGATGGAGGATTTGTAGCTTGGAGGATGGATTCATAACAAAGATTTTATATTCTACATATGATCTTCATCCTTGTAAGGGCTTTTGTTTATCACTTTCTATATAATTTTTATTTATAAATCTATTTTTTTAATCATGTATTTATGGTTTTATTACTGATAATATCTATGTAATAGTTTATTATAGGTTAATGGACATTGTATATGAATTTTGTTTACATAAAAATGCAAGCTAGACAAGCCTTTGGTGTAGATTAGAACCTTTGTAATGGATCAACAACAAATACTGTATTTCGAGATAAAATTAGCAGGTGTTGAGGTTGTTTTGAAGTAAGAGGTTTATAGGTCTATGTTTTGTGGTGATTTTGCGAGGTGGCCCGTCTCGTGACGATACCCGATGAATTAGATATGGCCAAAATTGTAAAAAGTGTCGATTCTGAACATGCTGAATGAACAGACTGAGAACTCATTTTAGAACCCAAAACCATTGCAAAAGGTAAAACTATGGTTTGTAGCTAAACTTATGTAGAACATACACGAGTCGGATGATTTTCTACGGACATACGATTTAGAAATGGCGGGTAAAACGGTGGAACTAAAGTTGGCTGCGAAAAACAGCCAACTCTTCTAAGTGATAAAATGGGTAAGTGAGATATAACTAATTTAAATTAGGGGCAATTGAACTTATAATAAGTAAACTACATAAGTTAAGAATGACTTTCGTAAAATAAATCATCTATATTATATACGGTTTAGGAGAAACGGTCTAATTAACGAGACATGTCGTAAAAATTGTAAGAATTAGACTATATTAAATTAAGGTAAAACGTGATGATTTTTATAAACACCGAAATGGTATGAGCCGCTTTTTTTAGTAAATATAGACTCGTTTATTTATTGATAACTAGAATACCCGAGACTTGGCCATCGTGGACATTAAGTTTACATCGTTATGAGGCGTTTTAGAACCCGTAATACATATAAAGTGGATTTGGGCCACAAAAGCCCAACTTACACTTATAATGGCTATTGGGCCATTATTGGACCTGAGATTAATAATGTATATGGAGATCAATAATGAGTTCGAAATGGACTTAGGTTATATAAATGATTAATGGGTCACTAATGGGCTAGAATGGGCTTACTGGTCATAATGAGAAGATATATGTTAAATTGTTATGAAAGGTCTTATAAAAAGTTTTATAAAACTTATGCAATGTCTAAACTTATTAAAGTGAACTATTTATATATATGTATGACTTATGTATAGTCTCGACCCTAAGACGCGTCTCGTCATTATAGGTTCGTTCGGTCATATGTTGACCGTTGGGCATCTCGTTCTCGATCAGTGAGCGATTATTATCTCGTGAAGTCGTGTATCGACTATAGGACGTTTGTTCCTTGATCTACGTGTGATAGCTATATTAGGTAAGTCTATAGCCTCGCTTTTTATTATCTTGTAAATGATTTTTAACCCGCGAGGGGGAATACATGCTTGTTTTATAAAATGAACACAAGTTGTTTTCGGTATGTTGGACCCGAATATGATGATAAATGCCTAAGTACCATTGTCTTATGAAGTCCCTGAATTTCATGAACTGTTAATTACCTTGCGAGGTAAACGCTCATACATATGATAGATCTATTTGGTTTGACAGCCTTATCCTAGGGTATGTATCCTTGTGATCACCTGAGAGGGATATTATGTATAAGAGGTCGCTAGTATATGACAATATTACCTTTCAGTAGGGGCGCCGTAAGTGACTCGGTTTGACGTGTTAGTTAACGTTCAGTTGCATGAGCTTAAGGCATTTATCGATATATATATGACTTGTCTGTGTGACAAGCTTGAGATGATTAAAAATTCTTGTGTTCAAATGATGATTTGCAAAACCTATAGACTTGCTCAACCGTTGTGTTGATGATTTTAAGCATGTATTTCAGGTAATCAAGATGGATAGCAGCGGAGCATGCGAGGAGGGAGTTGGTGCTTACTTGTCTAAATTTTATATTATTTTCCATCCTTTGAACTGAATAAATGACTTCTAAGTCTTTGATGATTGTTGTGTTGGTAACGGTTTTTGGGACTAAACGCTACTCTGATTAATATATTTGGGATGGAAAACTTTTTAGACAAGGTTTTATATTATTTTAACGTCTCTTTTGAGGTCGTTGTCTATGATTGTGTGTGATGTGCTATGAGTAGCGCCCCAAAGTGGTATTCCGCTGCGTGGTAATTTGGGGGTGTTACAAAATGGTAATCAGAGCCACAAGTTATAGAGAACTAGGTCGATTTTGAAAAACCTAAACTATAACTTTAGTGTATTCTAAAAAGTTTTAAGCACGCAACTACTCCGCATGACTCCGGTAAGGCTATTCTTGTATTACTTTTTGATTGATTGTGATTATGTGAACCTATGGGTATGTAGGAATGGTAATATGTATATGTATGAATATACTGCGATATTTTAAGGCATTGTGCGTGAAGCAATGGTCCTTGAATGATTGTCGTACCTTGTATAATACGGTTTCGTATCGGATTTGGCCTTACCGCAAATCACCGATCTTGATGATTATGTATTATTTGAATACGAGTATGAAACTCATTTGATACTTCGAGTATGTATATAATGTTTCGTAAGCTATCACATATCAACTTGTTTAAGTTCGATTGTTATCATCGTATCGTGATCTGCCATTTTAGGACATCTCCTTTCGAAACGTAATTGATTGATATGATATTCGTGTTCTGAGTACTTCTTATGATTTTTAAGAATCATTTATCCGAGGCGACATCTTCTATGTAATGCAACGTGTGAATTGATTTTATATGACTACGTTTTATTGGCGAAAAGGAGGATGCCAATGTTGGACCCAATATATATATGTGTCCAAACCAACTATATAGTTGGGTACAACAAAGATATGCTCGTAGTAGTCATTCAGTTGAGTGACTTAATACCATGTATCTAAATGGAATGGGACATTTAGATATAGAGATTTTAACTCGCCCAACTATGAGTCGTTTAAGGTTGTCTTATTGAAATAGGTTGGGACATTTGAATAAGAAAATTTTAAACCACTAGACCTTAGATTGTTGTGTTTTCCTTATTCAGATGGAATGGGACGTTTGAATACGGAAATCATGATGTAAGTTTATTGACACCTTGTATTTACTATGGTATTTGGATATAATATCGTGTTGAGAGATAGTAATACTTGAGTAGGATGACTTATAATCGTCTCGTTGAAATGGATTGGGACGCCTTTTCATTTGAACAAGAAAGTTACAAGTTCCCGAACCGTAAATTTATAAACTCTTGTATACATGAAAGGGGACGCCTTTTGATGTAGACAAGGAGTTATAAACGAGTGGACTCATGTATGTCTAGCTTGATTTGTGTTTGTTTGGTATGCGTACGTCTTTCTTCGAACTCTGTTTCGTTAACAAGAATCGTTCAGTGTTGTCGTCATTATGATAATCGTCTATTATCATCTATGTACGAGTAAACCATTAGACTTTTCTCGAGTTGTGATTTATTTCGATTGACCATTTCTAATGTGTCTCGATGATCGCGAGCTTTATAAGATAATCGTTAATAACCGTTAACCGTTCCGAGAATAGGCGACTTGTTTAAGTGTCACCAGGATTTATGTGTGTGCTTGTGGATTGACTGAGGATCAAGTTATCAACGGCGACTTATCGTGGATGTGAAGATTTTGTAATTTTAATTACTATTATCGAAGGGTTCATTCAAGGTTTTCTCGACTATCAACAGTGGAGATTTATATTTGATGTTTATGTTCGACCCTTGCTTTTTAGGTACTTATATGGCATGTGATCCAGTCGAATGATCGTAAGTTGTGCGAACTTGAGACATCATTGTTCAATGACGTCCGATCATGGAGAACGTGTACCGTATAATATCTTTTGACCTCCTTGGAAACCTAGACCATGACTTGTCTGTTTTTCACTCTTCACTGATAGACTAAAGACCATTGAGACGAATTAAGCGTCGGGACGTCGCTTCCTAAAGGGTTAGATGATGTAATAACCCGTACTTTAAAATCAACATTTAGACCGAGATCTAATCTGATTTCTAGTATTCGGATCAATATTTATTACTCGACTTTTATTTGTGATATTTGTTCGACGAATAATATTGATTTCTCGGCTAACTTGCGAGGTTAAGGCTTTAACGTATCGAAAACGTGTCATTTGTTATTTATTGGAAAAGTCTTTGTCTGTCATCGACCGTAAATATCCTCGTTATGACATAGAAATATTTTTTATTGTCGTCGTTTTAATTTATCGTTTTACGAGCATTTTTGATAATTTACGTTAAGCCTTTAGGCGAAATTTGTTTATTTAACGCGTTAACGTATTTTAAATCATAAGCCCTCGTTTATTTCTCTAAATATAAATGTTCTCCAAATATAGACGTTGTTATATCATACTGAGCGTTTATTTTTCGTGTTTTAAGCGTATCGTTCAAATCGCGTTACTTTTAAAATATCGGATTCCAATAATACCCGCTTTTGTAAATTGTGAGGCAAGATTATATAAATATCTCACCTCACATATCCATTCATACGCTTCATCTAACACAACACATTGCTTTGTAAATAAGATTTCACATATGTCATGTTTACAACATTAAGTAAACACGTGTCCATACTTTGCATCAAAACGAGCCATAGTTATTGGTACTCATTCACCCTCATTTCATTTTCTAGCCAAAAAAAACATAGAAATCTGTTTTGTGACCTCTTCATTGCCGAATCACACTCAACACAAACATACTATCATCATCTAATTTCTATATAAACTCATGTTTACATATCAAAGGCTAAGGAGTGTAGTTTTTGTCCTTTACTTATTTTATATAAAAACAAATATATCAACAAAACACTTGATATGATTTGATATGATAAATGGGCCTGAGATAAGAGCCAAGATGGAGGATTTGTAGCTTGGAGGATGGATTCATAACAAAGATTTTATATTCTACATATGATCTTCATCCTTGTAAGGGCTTTTGTTTATCACTTTCTATATAAATTTTATTTATAAATCTATTTTTTTAATCATGTATTTATGGTTTTATTACTGATAATATCTATGTAATAGTTTATTATAGGTTAATGGACATTGTATATGAATTTTGTTTACATAAAAATGCAAGCTAGACAAGCCTTTGGTGTAGATTAGAACCTTTGTAATGGATCAACAACAAATACTGTATTTCGAGATAAAATTAGCAGGTGTTGAGGTTGTTTTGAAGTAAGAGGTTTATAGGTCTATGTTTTGTGGTGATTTTGCGAGGTGGCCCGTCTCGTGACGATACCCGATGAATTAGATATGGCCAAAATTGTAAAAAGTGTCGATTCTGAACATGCTGAATGAACAGACTGAGAACTCATTTTAGAACCCAAAACCATTGCAAAAGGTAAAACTATGGTTTGTAGCTAAACTTATGTAGAACATACACGAGTCGGATGATTTTCTACGGACATACGATTTAGAAATGGCGGGTAAAACGGTGGAACTAAAGTTGGCTGCGAAAAACAGCCAACTCTTCTAAGTGATAAAATGGGTAAGTGAGATATAACTAATTTAAATTAGGGGCAATTGAACTTATAATAAGTAAACTACATAAGTTAAGAATGACTTTCGTAAAATAAATCATCTATATTATATACGGTTTAGGAGAAACGGTCTAATTAACGAGACATGTCGTAAAAATTGTAAGAATTAGACTATATTAAATTAAGGTAAAACGTGATGATTTTTATAAACACCGAAATGGTATGAGCCGCTTTTTTTAGTAAATATAGACTCGTTTATTTATTGATAACTAGAATACCCGAGACTTGGCCATCGTGGACATTAAGTTTACATCGTTATGAGGCGTTTTAGAACCCGTAATACATATAAAGTGGATTTGGGCCACAAAAGCCCAACTTACACTTATAATGGCTATTGGGCCATTATTGGACCTGAGATTAATAATGTATATGGAGATCAATAATGAGTTCGAAATGGACTTAGGTTATATAAATGATTAATGGGTCACTAATGGGCTAGAATGGGCTTACTGGTCATAATGAGAAGATATATGTTAAATTGTTATGAAAGGTCTTATAAAAAGTTTTATAAAACTTATGCAATGTCTAAACTTATTAAAGTGAACTATTTATATATATGTATGACTTATGTATAGTCTCGACCCTAAGACGCGTCTCGTCATTATAGGTTCGTTCGGTCATATGTTGACCGTTGGGCATCTCGTTCTCGATCAGTGAGCGATTATTATCTCGTGAAGTCGTGTATCGACTATTGGACGTTTGTTCCTTGATCTACGTGTGATAGCTATATCAGGTAAGTCTATAGCCTCGCTTTTTATTATCTTGTAAATGATTTTTAACCCGCGAGGGGGAATACATGCTTGTTTTATAAAATGAACACAAGTTGTTTTCGGTATGCTAGACCCGAATATGATGATAAATGCCTAAGTACCATTGTCTTATGAAGTGCCTGAATTTCATGAACTGTTAATTACCTTGCGAGGTAAACGCTCATACATATGATAGATCTATTTGGTTTGACAGCCTTATCCTAGGGTATGTATCCTTGTGATCACCTGAGAGGGATATTATGTATAAGAGGTCGCTAGTATATGACAATATTACCTTTCAGTAGGGGCGCCGTAAGTGACTCGGTTTGACGTGTTGGTTAACGTTCAGTTGCATGAGCTTAAGGCATTTATCGATATATATATGACTTGTCTGTGTGACAAGCTTGAGATGATTAAAAATTCTTGTGTTCAAATGATGATTTGCAAAACCTATAGACTTGCTCAACCGTTGTGTTGATGATTTTAAGCATGTATTTCAGGTAATCAAGATGGATAGCAGCGGAGCATGCGAGGAGGGAGTTGGTGCTTACTTGTCTAAATTTTATATTATTTTCCATCCTTTGAACTGAATAAATGACTTCTAAGTCTTTGATGATTGTTGTGTTGGTAACGGTTTTTGGGACTAAACGCTACTCTGATTAATATATTTGGGATGGAAAACTTTTTAGACAAGGTTGTATATTATTTTAACGTCTCTTTTGAGGTCGTTGTCTATGATTGTGTGTGATGTGCTATGAGTAGCGCCCCAAAGTGGTATTCCGCTGCGTGGTAATTTGGGGGTGTTACATACTATTTGCATTATTAAAAATCCAGTTCAACATAGCAAAACCAAACATATTGAGATTATGCACCATTTTATAAGAGATTGTCATGAAAAAAAGTTGATTCAGGTGCTTAATATTGATACTGAAAAGGTTTTTGTAGATATTTACTAAAGGTTTTGATGTTAAAAGACTCCAATACTTAAGGGCAAGTGTTGGAATGATTGATTTTTAAAAGGGATTCTACATGTTTTTGCTATGTACAGTTTTGTAAAATTTCAGTACTCTTAATGATCACACATTAGTACTATTAGTGTTACAAGTAATGTTCTTGATTAAATCTGTTTTGGAAAGTTATTTTTGGGCAAAAATTTCTTTTTTGGTTACTTCTTAGCAAGTTAGTTTGTATTAACTGGCTCACTCTCTGTCATTCCATTTATGGTTTGTTAGTCTTTGAATATTTGACTTAGAGAACAAGATTTGCTAGAAATCCTGTCAAGAAGCCTTTTCTTATCAAGGTTATCTATTCACAGACACTATACTTTTACTAAAAATGGTTGTCATAAACCAGAGGTTAAAGAAACCTATAAGTGTAACGTGTGTGGTAGGATTATGTTTGAGCACACAAGAAAGATTTAATTTTAATAGAAATCTATAAACAAGGAACCATACAGGACTCAATGTCTATCTCATATGTTTGAGTGTGCTTTGGGTACTTTGATGACTTGCTTAGATTTTGACGTTATCTCATATCTCTCTGTGTGTAAGTTCCTACTAATGTGTGTAAAAAATATAAAAAAACAAAGAAGTTGGTGTTTCTTGTGTAGATGGATGATTAATTAGTGCAATTTGAAAATGCATTATGATTGCCTATATCCAATCTAATGGAGTTGATGTGTTTTCTGTGCTTACTAAAGGAGCTATTGGTGGTAATATTATCATACTGACAAGGCTACATCTATTGTTGCTCCTATAGGACAAGGAAGGTGCATTTTCTCTAAGCCCTTAGTCAGATCCTATGATCTTATTTTTAAGGGTTACTTCTCTTAATAATGGTGAGGATAGTTTTTGACATATGAAATTGATGGCTACTTAGTATGTTCTGTGTTGAAGATCTCCTCATCAATTCAGGAGAGGAGTTAAGTTGAAGGTTGAAGACTGAAGACCTTCTTATCAATTAAGGGGATGGTTAAAAATTGAAGACCTTATCATCAACTAAGGGGATGAATTGATAAGGATGTAGAAACTAGAAGGAGGGGTTGAATAGTTTCTCTTCGATTGGCAACCAAATTAAAATTACTTTCAATTTGATTTGTATCAAAACTATCTTTTTCTTGAAGCTAAGTTGCATAATGATTAGGTTCAATTCAAATGCACTAGTAAAGATAATAGGTAAGTGTAATGATAATGAAATAAGTAAAGAGTAAGGAAGGAGACAACCTAGTGGGAAGACACCAAGATTTATAGTAGTTCGATAACGAGGCTCTATCCTCGTTTCTACTCCACTCCTCGAGTACACCTACTCGAGATTTCCACTATATCCACAAGCTCCCTTCTTGGCGGAGAAAACCTTACATCGTCGCTTACATTATTTTCCGTCACTAAGCTAAATGTCGAGACTTAATCTTTAGCTAGGACCAATCTACACAACGTTGCCTACTTCATAATTTAACGACACAAGGCTAGATGTCGAGTTCTAATCTCAAGGTAGAACCAATCTTCACGACGTTGCCTACTTCACCATTTTACGACACAAGGCTAGATGTCGAGTCCTAATCCAAATCTAGAACCAATCTTCACGACTCTTCACTTTGAAGCTAAGTGAGAACTTCACTCAACACAACTACTAATCACTTTCAAGTTGAGTGAGAACTTACAAGACACAACCACATCACTTTATAGTTTAGTGAGAACTCCTAATCAATTTATTACAACTCAACTAAACATATCCAAGTACACACATGTAGCTTAGATCTACACAACATAAATCCAAGCAAACACATATGCAATGGATGTACACAACAAATCCAAGTATTCACAAATAACTTGGATGAACACAACTAGTCCAAGTATTCATAAATACAATGGATTAACATAAAACAAAAAGGGTATCATGATGAATATGACTAGCTCATGTATTAATCTTTATCACAACACTAGTGAGTGAGTGATCTTCTCATTGGACAAGGTAAAGGAGGGGATCAAGAGGATAATCATATGTAAACATCCTTAACACTTTAAGTGATCATTTACTAATGATTATGCTATAGAAAAGAGAAAGGGGCTGAGAAAAACGTCCAAGAGGCTTATTGGAAAATGAGATTTGATCCACTATTTAAAGGAGACAATGTACAATGGCTATCTGAGCGCGGTACCTTATCTAGCCCGGCGGTTCCTTATCGCTAGGGAACCGCCTAGCTACTTAAGGTTTCGCCCGTAGACTACGCTCCGTTTTTTGTCTTTTAGTGGGGTAGGAATATCTGAGGTATTTTAAGCCTTCAAAGGATATTCTAATAGCATATGGAATATGCTATTTTCAAATTTACATTTTCCATTTTAATAAAACATTTTATAAAAAATAAAGTTTATTAAAAAGTCTTTTGTCATATTAACAAAAGTTGTTGGGAATAAATTAAGGCCAGATCACTTGAACGCTGAGAAGAACAACTCAAGCGTTGACAAGAGCAAAGTGAGCGCTGACAGCATAAGCGTTGACAAGTTAAAGTCAAGCGTTGACAGATTGAAGACAAGCACTGATGGAAGATGTGAGCTACACGTTTATTATGTTCTAGAATACTTCTAGTAAGGATAGAAACGACAATGTATTTTCTATGTTTATCTTTACCTAGAATAGTTGATACGTAGCTTATTGTACAAGGCTTCTTAGTCTATAAAAGAAAGCCTTTAGGTTAATGTTTAATATCAAGTTTTCATTAAGTTTTTCATTCGTAAACATCTTTCATTGTAAGCAAGTTCGACATTGATAATCAAAGTGAAAGTATTGTTTACATCTTGTGTTCTTGTTTAAGTATTAAATTCCGCATAATACTTAGATTCACAAAGCATACAACAAAGGTTTCTCTACGTGTTATACTTGATCTAATCTCGTATACACAAAGCTAATCGATCTAAGTTTGGGATCAACAAGTGGTATCAGAGCTTGTTGAGGAACTTTTGATCTTTGAAGAACACCAGAACGATATACGAACACCAAAACCCTAATTTTCTCAAAACCCTAAAAACATCATGTCTGAAGCAAACATCATGTCCTCCTCTTCATCCTTACCAAACATCAAGATTCCCATGCTTGATGCAACCAACTTTGACTTATGGAGGTTCAACTTTGAACAATATCTGGGGATCTTTGACTACACACTCTGGGACATTATTGAATATGGAAACTCATTCAATAAAGCTCAAAAGATTCTGAATGTCATTGCGACAAGAACAGCTGTTGAAGGATGTCCTGATGAAGATAAGAAAGAAAAACCTGGAGATGGTAGAGCTGTAAGTGCTGAAGATATTGCAAAGAAAAGGGCTGACATGAAAGCCCTAAATATTCTGAAAGTGTCTCTGGGACAAGAAAATCAGCACAAATATAGAAGCTATGAATCTGCTAAGGATCTTTGGGAAGCAATTGAAGTTGCATATGGTGGTAATGCAGAAACTAAGGAAGAAAAGAAAAAGCAACTTCTGCATGATTATGTTGTCTTCAAAGCTCAGCCCAATGAGAAACTGAGCAGTGTGAGAAGCAGATTGCTTGACATCACAAGCAAATTGTCCTTCATGGGGACACAAGTTGGTGATATTGACATCAATGCTACCTTTCTGAAAAGTCTTGGTGAGACATGGAAGATTGATGCAAGATCTATTCTTGCCAATAATACTCACAAGAGCTCTTCGTTTGATGACATCTACAACAAACTAAGATTGTTGGAAGATGAAACTCTTTCAAGCAAAGCTAGCACCAGCAACATGGCCTTCTTTTCTCATAGTGAAGGTCAATTCAATCAGCAGGACTCTTTTATGCATCCAGTTACTGGATCACCATTTGTCAGCGCTGGAACAAGTCCTGTCAACGTCTCCTTTTCAGACGCTGACACATTCATGAATGACTCACCAAGAGTTAAACCTGCTGGCTTAGATTTGGATACTGTTTGTGCTTACATTGCTTCTTTGCCCAATGGTTCAGTGATTACATATGAGGACCTTGAGCAGATAAGTGATGAACACTTGGAAGAGATGGACATCAAGTGGAACATGGCTCTTGCCAGTATAAGAGCAAATAGGTGGAATAGGAGGTTCAAGAAGAAGATGACCTTCAATGCTAAAGACACTGCTGGATTTGATATATCCAAAGTTGAGTGCTACAACTGTCATCGCATGGGGCACTTCATGAGGGAATGCAGATCTCCTAGAAGATCTGATGCTGGCAAACCCTCAAGTCAGGTTGTTAAAGCTCAAGAATCCAAAGCCATGGTTGCAGTTCAAGGAATTGATGGTACTGGATGGGATTGGAGCTATCTGGCCAAGGATGCTGAAAAGGACAAAGCTTTGATTGCTGACATTGAAGAAGAAGAGCATGTTGAATATGCTCTCATGGCACACTCCTCCTCTTCATCTGATAATGAGGTATATGATGATGCTTTTTGTAGCAAAGGTTGTAGGTTAAACACTGACAGACTTAACAAAGAAGTGTTAAAACTAAAAGAGGATATGAGCACTGAAAGGTGTAAATTATCCAATTACCAACTAGCTCTTACTGAAACTGAGAAAACCGTTTCTGAATATAAGAAAATGGAATTTGATTTAAAAGATAAGATAAATATCTTAAAACATGAGCTAGAGGGTAGTATGGATGTTAGAAATATCATGTCAAAAGTCAATAAATACCTACAGGCTAAGTTAGATGAGGCTATTAAGAATAAAGATAATGTTGACCTCAAGATTCAAAGATTTGATAGAGCCACCCAAGCCCTAGGAGACTGTGTAGCTAAACAAAGAGATCCTAAGGATATGACTGGGCTTGGGATGAATGAGAATGATTACTCTCTGGTTCCACCACCAGCTGGTGACTTCTATGGTGTCATTAGAAAGGATTTATCTTGGACTGGTATTCCAGAATGCCAAGAAGAGGAATTTATTCCTCCACCAAGAGTTGTCACCCCAGTAGAAGAGTATCAACAAAAACTGACTGACCTAAATGAGTGGAAGAAAGCTAACCCTACTTTATTTGTTAAAGGAGGTTTGCTGTGTGAAAGTCCAAATGAGCCCACACCAATCACGAGCCATGAATCCCCACCCATTAAGGTTACTCACCCAGTTACTGGTAAAGCTGTTGACCTAGGCTCCAACACTGTTAGAAGACCTACCATTAAATATGCAGAGATGTATAGAAATAATAGGTCACCCAAGAGCCAAGTTAACAATCATGGAACAGGTTTCTTTGCTTCTAGACCTAAGAATGTGTCTAAGAAAGCCTGTTATACTTGTGGTAGCTTTTCACATTTGGCATACAAATGTGTCAACGCTCCCAAAGTCAGCGCTGATAGGAACAATTTCAGCGCTGATAGGAAGCAAGTCAACGTTGTTAGGAAGTCAAACGTTGTCAGACCCAGACCTGGTGTGCAGCAAAGTCCACAAGTGATTAGACCAGCCCCATTCTTTACTAGAAGGTCTAACACTCATGGACAAAGACCTTTTCAAAAGATAAATACCTGGTCAAATAGGCAATGGGTTCCTGTAGCAAACCCTAGGTTCAACGCTGATAAGGGTAAATTCAGCGTTGACAGGACAAAATCCAACGCTGACAGAAACGTGACCAGACCTAAGTATTTGCAGCCACAAGGTAAGGGGTCTAAAGCTTCTTCAAGCTTAACATGGAGACCCAAGAAAGATCAAAACCCTAATAATAATGGAATTTCAATGACTTGCAACAGGTTTAACTATATTTCAAAAGTCATTACAAAACCAATTGGGGTTAACTAGGTATTTCATCCTAAAAGGGATGAGAATGGGGTTGTTGTGAGAACTAAGTCTGTTCTTATTGAAAAACCAGATGAATCCAAGTCTTCTGAGACTTGGGTTCCCAAAGAAAACTAATTTGTTTTCTTTATGTGCAGGGCATTCAAAAGCAGATCAATGACTATGGATATTGGGATAGTGGATGCTCAAGGCACATGACAGGAAAGGAAGACTATCTGACAAACTTCTCTCCTATTAAAGATGGTGATAAGGTATACTTTGGAGGGGGATATGGAACCATCACAGGAAAAGGAACCCTTATCACCAATAATCTACGTTTTGAGAATGTCTTCCTGGTAAAAGAACTGGACTATAATCTGTTTAGTGTATCACAAGTGTGTGATAACAAAAATAAGTTTCTTTTCACTGATACTGAGTGTTTGGTGTTAAGCAAGGATTTTAAGATCCCTGATGAGAAGTATATTGAGTATAGAACACCTAGGCATAAGGACATATACAATGTCAATTTAAATGGGATTAAAGTAAATACAAATATGTCTTGTTTTTATGCTAAGGCCTCAGTAGATGAAAGTAATTTGTGGCACAGGAGACTAGGGCACATAAACTTTAAAAATATAAATAGACTTGTGAGGCTTGGTTTAGTTGATGGTTTGCCTGAGAAGGCCTTCCACAATGACCACTCTTGTGTTGCATGTCTTAAAGGCAAGCAGCACAAGGTCTCATTCAAGTCCAAGCAGGTGCATACTAGTTCCAGACCTCTTCATATGCTTCACATGGACCTCTTTGGACCAACTAATATAGAAAGCTTGAATGGCAAGTCATATTGTTTTGTTGTCACTGATGATTTTTCTAGGTTTACTTGGACATTCTTTCTAGCTATGAAGAGTGACACAGCTGATGTTCTTATTGAATTTATCACTCAAATTGAGAAAAGGTCTGGCAATGAGGTTAAGATGCTTAGGAGTGATAATGGTGGAGAATTTAGGAACAAGAAGCTAGATGATTTTTGTGCCAGGAAGGGAATTACTAGGCAGTTCAGTATTGCTAGAACCCCACAACAAAATGGGGTTGCTGAAAGGAAGAATAGAACCCTAATTGAAGCAGCCAGAACAATGTTGGCTGATGCTCACTTTCCCATAGCCTTTTGGGCTGAGGCTGTTAATACAGCATGTGCAAAATAGAGCATTGGTTAACAAAATTCAGAACAAGACACCTTATGAGTTACTTTGGGGAAGAAAACCTAATATTGGTTTTCTCAGACCTTTTGGATGTCATGTAGTAGTCTTAGACACTAGTGATGCCTTAGGGAAATTTAGTGCAAAAGGTGATGAAGGTTACTTCATGGGGTATTCAGTGCAGAGCAAGGGTTATAGGGTTTATCTTAAGGAGGACAAACGTATTGTTGAAAGAGTACATGTTAGGTTCTTAGAGAATAAACCTAGTGATCCTGAAAGTGGTCCTAATTGGTTGTTTGATTTGGAACCCTTATCTAGAACTTTAAATTATATGCCTGTCACTAATCCAGACATTATGAAGGTAACTTCAAATGTTGTGGAAGAACAAGTTGTTCATGTTTCAGGTACACAGGTTGATGAAAGGGTTGGATCACAAGCAGAAAAGGTATCTCCTACATTTGAATATGTCACAATTCCTATTTGGACTGATGCTTTTGCTGCTGCTGCTGCTGGACAAGATAATGGTGGTTTCCAAATACCACCAGATACAAACATGCATGGTTCTTCAGGCGCTGACAAAGGAAAATCAAGCGCTGACAAGAGCAATTCAGACGTTGATGGCTCAGACGTTGACAACAACAGTTCAAGCGTTGTTAGCCCAAGCGCTGACAAACAAGGTTCAGACGTTGACAACACCTTTGCACATCTTTTCTCTTCAAATTTTGAACAAGGTGGACCTTCCAATGTCCATGGAGAGATCCCAGTTGATCAAAGAGAGTCTGATGAAGAAGATATTGGCAACATGGAGCGTAAAGTTGAGGACACCAGACTTCTTGAAGGAGGAGTTCTCACTTCCACAATGAAGAATCACCCCCCATCTCAGATCATTGGTGATGTTATGACTCCAGTTCAGACAAGAAGATCCCATCAAAGTCTTGGTGGATTTATTGCCAATATTCACAAGAAGGTTGATACCCCTCTTGTACAAGCATGTTTGTTTGCATGTTTTCTGTCACAAGAAGAACCCAAGAAGATATTTGATGCTCTCAAAGAACCAAGTTGGGTGGAAGCAATGCAGGATGAGCTTCACCAATTTGCTATTCAGGATGTTTGGGAGCTGGTTGATTGTCCTAGATATGTCAGACCAATTGGGACAAGATGGGTTCTCAGGAACAAAAGAGATGAAAGAGGTATTGTGGTCAGAAACAAGGCAAGGTTAGTGGCTCAAGGTTATACACAAGAGGAGGGGATAGACTATGAAGAAGTCTTTGCACCAGTTGCAAGGATTGAGGCTATTAGGATTTTTCTAGCCTATGCATCTTGCATGGGCTTTACAGTCTATCAAATGGATGTAAAGAGTGCATTCTTGTATGGCACCATTGTTGAAGAAGTTTATGTCATGCAACCTCCTGGTTTTGAGGATCCTGAGCATCCAGACAAAGTGTATAGATTCAAAAAGGCTATGTATGGCCTTCATCAAGCCCCTAGAGCATGGTATGGAACTCTGTCTACCTATTTGGTGGACAATGGATTCAAGAGGGGCACCATAGATCAGACACTATTTACAAAGAAGAAAGGCAAAGATGTGTTACTTGTGCAGGTCTATGTTGATGATATCATTTTTGGGTCTACTGATCCAAAGATGAGTGAGGATTTCTCCAAGCTCATGACAGACAAATTCAAGATGAGTGCTATGGGGGAGATGAACTTCTTTCTTGGTTTACAAGTTCAGCAGAAAGAAGATGGTATCTTCATCTCCCAAGACAAATATGTTGCTGAAATCTTGAAGAAGTTTGGCTTTTCTCCACATGAAAAGAGGGCTTCTACTCCTATGGATAGAGAACACCCTTGGGGAAAGATTGGAGATGGGAAAGATGTTGATGTCAGGCATTATAGATCCATGATTGGATCCTTGATGTATCTTACTGCTTCCAGACCTGATATCATGTTTGCTGTGTGTGCATGTGCACGCCATCAAGTGACTCCCAAAGAATGTCACCTTTATGCTGTGAAGAGAATCTTTAGGTATCTAAGATGTTATCCAGATCTTGGTTTGTGGTACCCAAAAGATTCACCATTGGAGCTGATTGCATATTCAGATAGTGATTATGGTGGTGACAAGTTTGATAGGAAATCCACAACTGGTGGATGTCAATTTCTTGGGAGCAGATTAATATCTTGGCAATGCAAGAAACAAACAGTGGTGGCTAACTCTACAACTGAAGCAGAATATGTGGCTGCAGCAGCATGTTGTGGTCAAGTGTTGTGGATTCAGAACCAACTGTTGGATTATGGGTATAATTTCATGCATACTAAGATATTTGTTGACAATAATAGTACTTTATGCATCATTAAGAATCCTGTACATCATTCTAAAACTAAACACATAGAAATTAGACACCATTTTATAAGAGATTGCTTTGAGAAAGGTTTAATACAACCAGATAGGGTTGACACTGAGGAAAATGTGTCAGATTTATTAACTAAACCTTTTGATACTGGAAGATTTCAATACTTGGTAACAAGTATTGGAATGGTTAATCTCACTTAATATGTGTTTTGGATTCTGTTTGTAAAAGTTTGTACAGGATGATGCATTACTATTATTAGTCTTATTGGTAATTTAGATTTTCCACTATCTTTTTCTAACACTGACAAAGGTTGTTTGAACACTGATAAGTGTTTTTGCAACGTTGTCAGCAAATATAATTGCCTAACGCTGACAAAGCTTCCTTCAACGCTGTTAAGTGTTATCGGGGCGTTGTCAGCAACAATGTTAGTTTTGTGGTTTTCAATCTAAATGTGCAGATGGTATTAGCAGTATACCATTGGATACAGAGTTACTTATGGATCAAAGGAGAAGCATTTGGACATGTTTTTGTTTATGGATGATGGTTGGAATGTTTCATTCCTATCTTGACATAAATTTTTTATGTTCATGCATATTTTTAGCAAACTCTTTGTATCTTTGTTTAAGGGGAGGTTTTAGGAACCTATAGGATTTTTGGGTATCCATATGATACTCTTATCATAATTCTAGATTGTGTCCACAGGTGAGTATGGGTTAGTTTTACTAAACCATGAGGCACTGTAGCATGCATAGTATATCAACTTTGCATGCTGCCAAGACATTTTTGGCCTAGAATTGGTTGTGGTCTGTTGGGAGACTTGGGAATCATTTTGATATGGGTTTTACCTGGGAGTAACAAGGATTTTACAAGGTAACTTGGTTGTTAAGAATTTTGGTTAGCAAGGGACACTAGAGGACTGTTATGTCTATCTTGCTTATGCAAGTGTGCATAACTGGACAGTGCTTGCCGCCCTATGATAATTATCAGCTTTTGGTTATCTTCTCTAGGATAAATTACTTGTTAAGGTCATTTTTCACTTTTTAAAACAATTTTATTTTTGGACGCTGACAAGATTTTTCCAAGCGTTGTTGTGACAAAATTGGACGCTGACATGGCTTTAGGCGAACGTTGACAAGATTATAGCCGTTGGGCGTTGATGGGTTATATTTGACCGTTGACACTCAATGGGACCTACCCAGTTGTTACTTTTTGACATATTTTCAAGCCGTAATTTTAGGAGTTGTTACTTTCATTAAATGCATGAGATAACTTATAACTTTTTCAATATTTTCATGATTAGTTTTTGAAAATCTTTGCCTATTTTTGGGCCAATCACATGCATTCATCCACTCCTATAAATTTGGATCCTATTTTTAAACAGGGGTATCTATAATTCTTGTCTAACACTTTTTCTCTTATCAACCTTCATCTTCTATACTTCAAATTAACAGCTTTCATCAATGGCACCAAGATTTAACTCAGCAGAATTGGATTTGGGGTTCAAGTCTCAACACAACATGATTGCTTATCTTGTTGCTGATAATACTTTGTTCCCTCAATACACACAAATGGTGGCGTATTTGAACGCATCCCCATTAAGGTATGCTCTTTCTCATGCACCACTCATTCCAGTCACACACATTAAACAGTTTTGGAACACTGTTAGTTCCTCAACAGTTAATGGAGTGACCACATTAACTTCTATTGTTCATGGGAGATCTTGGGTGGTTACTGAGGCCTTGGTACGCCAGGCCTTGCATCTTGATGATGCTGATGGTATAACCATTCTTCCCATAACTGAAATAGAACAAGGGCTTAGGGCTTTGGGATACCCTGTTCCTGATGAAGGTACTCTTAATAAGTACCATAAGCAGGAATTTCCCCCAGCCTGGAAGTACCTCATTCACATTCTCCTTCAATGTTTGAGTCCCAAATGTACTGCACACAATGAGATCAATAGATCCATTGCAACTGTTATTGTGTGTATTGCAACAGGGCAAAAATATAACTGGTCTAAAATGATTTTTGAAGGGATGTGTAAAAACAAGGGGACAAAAATGACTTTAGCTTATCCCCGTTTTCTGCAAATGATTTTTGATGCTCAAGGATATTGTTCAAGGGATCACAATGAGTTTTATAAAATCCCTGAACAAAAGAAAGCTATTTTTACCAAGATGAATTCACCACCTCATAGGGATTTACCTTTAACCCCAGCCATGCTTGCTGTTATTGCAGCAGCACAACCTCAACCAGACCCCCAACCTCATATTGACCCTCACCCACAACTTGAACCTATCCCTGAACCTTTACCCTCACCTGACCAAATGCAAATAGACCAAAATCCCTTTGACGCTGACACATCTAATATGGGCGTTGATGTGCCTATTTTCAACGCTGACACCCAACCATCACAATCCCAAACACCCCTTAACCAACCCACATCTACACCTTCTTCCACACCATCTTCCACACCACCTGAATATAGGTTGTTTAAACGCCAACGGACTGCTGGAGTGTTCTCCTCTGGTGGTCCTAGCCATGAAGCAGAGAGAACCACCACCACAAGTGTGGCTGGTGACCTGGATGAGGCTGGGACTATTGGTTCTGGCTTAGAGGCTGGCCAAGGCAGTCCCACCATAATTAAGTCCTCATCCATGCCCAATGAACCTGACTTGGGAGGTCAAATCCCCATTTCAGAAGAGGGCAGACTGGAACCAATGACTCTTTTGGAATTGACGGTTGTCTACATTAGCTTGCAAAAGCAGAATGCAGACTTGGTACAAATTGTCAGTAACCAAGGCCTTGAACTCAAGCAATTGAGAGAGAGGATTGTTGTTTTGGAGAGTGCTCATGCAAAGGGATGTATGGAGGAGTCTTCCAAAGAGGAGGAAGATCAAAGAAATCTGAGTGATAAGAGCAGTCAAGATGGTCAATCATTGGATGTTGCTGAAGCTCTTACTACTTTGAAGGAACAAACAGGTTTTGATACGTCCTTGATCTCTCCAACCAATTTAAATTTATCATTTACAGATATGTTGAGAGAGGTTACACAAGGCGCTGAGGGAAAATATTTGAGCGTTGACAAGACAAGTTTGGACGCTGATAGAAGTATTTTGGGCGCTGATAGAAGAAATTTGGGCGTTGACAGATCTGCATATGGAGGTGATGTATTCCAGTCATCATCTATCATTAAGGATGTTTCTACTCAGGTATTACCATCTACCTTACCAACAATTGCACTATCAGATAAGGGTAAGGGTAAGTTGGTAGAAGAAATTGTTCCAAAGAATGCAGCTCAGGTTGAATTTGATAGAAGATTGGCTGAGCAAATGATGGAACAAGGTAAAAAGGAAAAGTCACCATTTGTTGTGACTTCTGAAGAAGAAAGTGATGGAGCTAGCTCAGATTCAAGTGTGATGATTGTTGAACCAGAAAGACTTGAGTATGGTGATGAGCTTGCTAGGGAAAAGCTGAGAGATTTAAAGTTGCAGATTGATTTTGATATGCCAGAGGTGGTTCAGATGTACAATTCTTGGGAAGAAAGCTGTATGGATAATCCAGATTTGACCATTTCAGATCAGATATGGGGTTTGGAAATTCTTCTTAGAGTTCAGAAGGATTGTAAGGTGATTTTGAAGCACAAGGCAAGCAATATTCTCTCTGAGTTGAAAAGGGATAGAAGGAAGCTCTACTTTATGTTGCTCAAATGTCATGGAGTTGGATGGACACATCAGAAGCTGAAGGCTTTGACATTTGATGAGTTGGAACATAAGGCTTATCCTATTTGGGTGAAAGTGCAGGAAGAAAACACTTTCAGACTTCTTTCAGATGAAAGAAAGGAGCAACTTGGAGAAGAGATGGAAATCAAGAAAGCTATGATAGTTCCTAGACCAGTGAAGAAGGGATTTACACTTGAGTTTCCAAAAGATATGAATCAACTATATCCAAGTGAAGCAGTCATTAGAAAGAGCCTCAAGCTCTCCCCATTAGAAGCTTCAGATATGGTGCATGTGTTACCACTAGATTCCAGGAATCCAATTGTGAGTTATGATGAAGATGAATGTGGATTCTGGAAGATTGGAAGATATGGCAAGGAGGTACACACTTTTACCACTCTCATATCTTTATTTGCAAGTTGTGATAGAGAAGACTTGGTGGACCTTTGGAGGTTGTTAGAGACCAAGTATGAGGCTGAAGCACCAACTTCAGCCAATGGAATAAAACTTTGGACCACATTCAAAAGAATGTGTGGGACAAAAGAAGAAGATCCTGAAATATGGAAGGATCTTGAAGATGACCTCAGTGGTCTTCAATGGAGGTTATATTCAGCTGCTGGTGTATATCATTTGAGTTCTACAAAGTTTGCTGAGTATTTACTTGTAGATGCTCAGTATTTCATATCCAAGGCTGTTTTGGAAAAGATGAAGGACACCCAGTTGGAGATAGACTATACAAGTGACGTGGCAAAGAATTTGATCAGATTTATTTATTACCAATATGATAAGGTTTGTCAGACTCCTCCAAGTTCTTAATGTTTATTCAGAAACTTGATCATAAGAGTGGATATCAAGTTTAGGGGAGGATTGTTGGGAATAAATTAAGGCCAGATCACTTGAACGCTGACAAGAACAACTCAAGCGTTGACAAGAGCAAAGTGAGCGCTGACAGCATAAGCGTTGACAAGTTAAAGTCAAGCGTTGACAGATTGAAGACAAGCACTGATGGAAGATGTGAGCTACACGTTTATTATGTTCTAGAATACTTCTAGTAAGGATAGAAACGACAATGTATTTTCTATGTTTATCTTTACCTAGAATAGTTGATACGTAGCTTATTGTACAAGACTTCTTAGTCTATAAAAGAAAGCCTTTAGGTTAATGTTTAATATCAAGTTTTCATTAAGTTTTTCATTCGTAAACATCTTTCATTGTAAGCAAGTTCGACATTGATAATCAAAGTGAAAGTATTGTTTACATCTTGTGTTCTTGTTTAAGTATTAAATTCCGCATAATACTTAGATTCACAAAGCATACAACAAAGGTTTCTCTACGTGTTATACTTGATCTAATCTCGTATACACAAAGCTAATCGATCTAAGTTTGGGATCAACAAAAGTGAGTTTTAAGGATAATCATTTTGATTATCACTAAGTATGATTAAGAAAGATTAGTGATATAATTATTACCTTGATGATAGTGTTAGTTAAATAATTCGTTTTATGTTTTACACTAAATGTGTTGTATAGTTTGTTGTGATCAAAACTAAGAAAGATTAGTTAACACTAATAATGTTTTTAGGCATCACTTGCATTAACAATCTCCCCCTTTTTGATTACGACAAACGATAAACTCATTTACGTAGAAACACAAAATATCGAATTATTAACGAGTTTATCACTATCATTTCTCCCCCTTTGTCGTAGCAAAAAGGTTAGCACAAGTCTTTGAAGAAAAGCGGACTTTGCTAGTAGCTCCCCCTTGGTGGTTGCTCCCCCTTGCTTGGGGCACCAAGTATATGAGCTAAGGTGACATGCTACACAAAGGTTAGTAGAAAGAAAAGAAACACCAATGCATATATGATCACTACCTACTAAGTAACTTGAGAGGGAGAGAGAGAATAAATCTCAAATTAGAAGCAAGTATTTTGCTAAGTATGTCCAAAAAGGTAATTGACAAAATCAAACTTCAATCCAATGAAGATGATAAACTTGTCAAGGGGTTAAAGTTTATAATTGATGGAATCACCCATAAGCAATTGTAAAAATTAACCATGATCAACTCAAAAGAGATTTAAGGAAATAACACACAAACAACACAAAGGTTACATAAAAGAAAAGACACAACAAGGTAGATAGTCATACACACAATATGAGTATCTAAAGCAAAAAAAAAAATATGGAAAATTAACCACAAAGCATAAGCTATTCTAATAGTGATAATTTTCTAAGATTGCTTAAAAAATAAAAAAATACTCTAAAACAACTAAAGTAATAAAGACTCTAAGAGTAGTTAGTCCTTTAGTTGGAAAAATAAGACGATGATGCATCATTCGAAGTTTTGTCCACCGGAACGAAAACTTGGAGAGGAGGTCGAGTGAGGAGGAATTCAAGGAAATTTAACTTCTCATATACATGAGCAAGTTCAATTTGTTGAAATCGACAACAAGCACACGAGGATCCATGATGCAACACAAAATCGGTTGATGGGGGTAGGGCATCAAACCTAGGGTTTGGTGGTGGTGGGGTAATAGGGTAGTAAATGTTTTCACAATGCCTTGTGAGGTTTGGGAAGGTTGAAAGGTCATTGAGTTGAGGGGTGTTGAAGGATTGTGGTGGTGGGGGAACATTCTCTTTCGCTCTGGTGATGGGGTTAATGTTATAAGTCTCATTCCAATACTTGATTGGAGAGAAGGTAGGGTTTTTGGGTAGTTTTGAAGAAGATGGTTCATTCTTCTTAATCCAAATAGGTCGAACCGATATTTTCGGTTTCTTTGAAAGCTTGGATGAGGAAGCTTTGGGTGAGTGGGGTTGTGACAAAGAAATGTCAAGGTTATGAATGGAGGAGTTAGGCATTGCGAAGATGTGAGAATGAAATCTCAAGGTTGGGAAGGTGTGAGAATGAAATCTCAAGGTTGGAGATGTGTGAGAATGAATTCTCAAAGTTGGGAAGGTGTGAGAATGAGATCTCAAGGTTGGGTTATAAGTAGAATGTAATCAAGGTAAGAATTTGAATACAAAATGTGAAGTGTCAAGGAATGTTTAGTCAAATTGAGTAAACAAGGAATCTTGACAAGGTATAGGGTTTTTAAATTTTTTTGACCAAAAACGAGTCAAAAGCTAGTTGCTGTCCGCGGTACCTTATAGGGACCGGCGGTTCCTTATCACTTAAGGAACCGCGCGACTTTAAGGAGCTGCATGCAGTGGACTTGAAACCAAGTTTTTTCAGGGTTTTGAGAAAAACTAAGACTTTTTTAAAAAGTTGCAAATCTTGAAATTTTACCTCTATTAGCACTAAATTATGCTAGGGTTGCATAAAAGCAACACATTCACAAAGAATGTCTTGACAAAGGGTGACAAAATATTTAGATATCATTTTGAACCAATTTTAGTCAAGTTTTTAGAGGTTGTGATAGATTTGGGTTCAATTTCAATTTCAAATTAAAGTTGATTAATGTGCACATAAGGATAGAAACATGTAGAAACTAGAAGGGGGGGGGGTGAATAGTTTCTTATATTTACTTGTTAAAATGTGGTTTTAAAAAAAAAATCCTTTTTCAAAAATATAGGCTTGAGGAAATATGTGAAATCTTCTTATGCACAATATGAACAATGATAGTGTAACTAAACTAATGCTAACAAAAATATATGCACAAAGAATAAAGAATGATAGTGTAACTAAGCTAATACTAACAAATGTATATGCATAAAGAATAAAGAATGTAAAGAGTTAAGGGTAAAGAAAGATCAAACCGAACACCAAGGATTTATAGTGGTTCGGCAACGAAGCTCACTTCTCGTTCCTACTCCACTCCCGAGTACTCCGTACTCGAGAGTTCACTACACAACAAGCTCCTTATGGTGGAGAAAACCGTACACGTCGCTTAACCAATTTTCGACTCTAAGCTAAAAGTCGAGCCCTAATCGTAGCTAGGACCGATCTACACAACTATACTTAGTACATACACAACTTCCAAATAGACACAACTACTTGGATCTTCACAACTATGACACAACTACAAGTGTATAAAGTTAGATCTTCAATGGATCTTTGGTGGTGGACTCAACACTTAACAAGGATAGTGTTCTTCTCTTTGCACTTGGAGAGGAAGGGATGGAAGGACAAGATTCACTTCTTAAACAAGTAGTAATCAAACAAATGATCAAAGATTTGAGTGATTAAAGAAGAGTGTTTTGAATCTGGAAATAGAGTGCAAAAGAGGTGAGTTGAAAAGCTGAGAATGGTACACTATTTATAGGACAAAGGGGCCAACGGCTATATCTGCCCGTCGTACCTTATCTTAGCCCGCGGTACCTTATCGATAAGGTACCGCCTAGGAGCTAAGGTACCGCCGGACTAGACTCCGCTCCCTTTTTGTCCTTTAGTGGTGGAGGTCATATCTGGCTTAAAAAATATCCTGATAGAATATTCCTAACCAAATAAGAATATGCCATTTTCAAATTTTCAAATAATTAATTTAATAAAACATTTTCTTAAAAAGAAAGTTTAATAAAAACTTGTCACACTTAATAAAAAGTGAGTTTTACGAAAAGATTAAATCACTTGATCACTTGATTAAGGTTAGTACTTGTTTATCCATACCTTAAGTGAAAATGGGTAAAATGAAAAATACTTGAACTCAAGAATTCGTTTTTCGTTGTTTTCGTAAATGCTTGTTTTTACATATTGTCGTAATCAAAACAAAGCGAGACCGAAAAATGCAAGTAACGTTTTTAGGCATTATTGCATTAACAATCTCCCCCTTTTTGATTCCGACAATACATAAACTCAATCACACAAAAAACAAGATTTTCGAAGACGAGTTTATTCATTTCTCCCCCTTTGTCGAAGCAAAAAGGTGGCACAAGTCGGTGTTGAAGAAACGGACTTAGCAAAGACTCCCCCTTGGTGCTTACTCCCCCTAGCTTGGGGTACCGAGGAATCGAGATATAGTGACAAGCTACATAGAAGGGTTAGTTGAACAAAAGAAACAACCAATAATATATAGCAATAGGTCACAAAAAATATAAAAGAGAAGAAAATAAAAAGACAAAGATCCAAGATAGGTTACTAAAAGAACATCATACAAAGAAGTATGGAAAAAGAAACAAGCCAAAAGCATAAGTCTAATCCTAGTTATTCTAGAATTCTAAGATTTGCTTGAATTTGGTGTCTTGTGGATAAGCAACCAATGCTTATATGAAAGACAAGGTAATGGCGGAGGGTGGTGGTGGTGGCTTGTTGGAGATCTCATAATCATAGTGAAGAGGAGGCTTGATTAAGAGACTCTTGATGTAGCTCAACTCCTCATAGATGTGTGCCATAGCAAGATGTTGATATTGACAACATTGACAATATGTTCCATGATGCATGCCATTATCATGAGAAGGAGGAAGAACACTAAAGGGTGGTGGTGGAAGAAAAGATGTTCCACAATCAACATTCTTGGTAGGAGAGATGTGATTAAGAGTGTTCTTAGGTGGGTTTGGATTGTAATGGTTTTTGGGTGAGTTGGGATTGAAAGCAATTAGAGAAAATGGAGGAGATTCAAGGCTTTCATTGGGAGAATAAGACATTTTGGATGTGAAGTAATGCAAAATGCTTATGGTTTAAATAGGGAAGGCTTAGGGTATTTTTGGGGTGGTCAAAGGGTTTGAAACAAAGATTCTCAGAAATGTTGGAGCAAATCTGGAGTTTTAGACAAAAACCCGAAAAAGGAAGGCACTGTAGGCGGTTCCTTATCTAGGCTGGCGGTACCTTATCAATAAGGTATCGCGGTTCACATATGGAACCGCCTGCAGAGGCAGTGTTTGGTGTTTGGAGGAAGATTTTTCAGCAAATCTTATTTTTCTAGTCTAACTTATCACAGGGATATGCTTAAAAGCAAAGATAGACAAAGAAAACATATGCAAACTTACCAAATAGAGATTTGACCAAAATACATGGATTAAAAAATCGATGTAGGAGGTGTGTAAGACAAGACCTTAAGTCATGACACAATGATCCTCCATGATTCTATCTTGTTCTTGCTATGTTTGAGAGAATCATACATATGAATTATGTAAGCTCTAGATTAATAGCGAGAATCTATGAAAAATCGTTTTTAGATTGAATTAACAATGTCAAACGAATTTCTCAACCATTTTCGAAAGAGACTTTGAGAATTTTGAAAAGGAGAAGAGAATGTTTTTCAAAAAGAGTTTGGAAGACTCAATGACTCAAAGTGGTACAAGAAGACACACAAAAAAATAAAAGAAATTAAGGTAGATGTTCCATTAATCCTAGACCTAGACGCAAGTAATTAAAAGGTTCCCTCTTAAGTGGCTTAGTGAAGATGTCGGCTAAGTTGTCCTCAGAGGGTACATTCTCAATTGAAATGTTCCCCTTTTGAACATTATCCCTAAGGAAATGGTGTCTAATTTCTATGTGTTTGGTTCGCGAATGTTGCACGGGATTCTTGCTTAGGTCTATAGCGCCTTTATTATCGCACATGATGGGAACATCATCAAGAGAAATCCCGTAATCAACAAGCGCTTGCTTCATCCATAGAGCTTGTTGGCATGCTTTTCCGGCACTCACATACTCGGCTTCCGTGGTGGATATTGCAAGAGCGGGTTGTTTCTTGGAGAACCAAGAAGTTAAACAACAACCCATGAAGGTACAAACTCCAATAGTGCTTTTCCGGTACACATAGTCTCCTGCATGATCCGAGTCCGCGTAGACAATGGTTTCTACGCCGGTCCCTTTAGGATACCATAATCCTAAATGTATAGTGCCTTTAATGTATCGGAAGATACGCTTAACCGCTTCAAGGTGAGAGGTTTTGGGAGCCTCTTGGAAGCGAGCACAAAGGCAAACACTAAACATGATATCTGGTCGACTTGCCGTTAGGTACAACAAACTACCAATCATACCTCTATATTTGGTGTTGTCTACCGACTCACAATCATCATCTACGGTGAGTTTAGTATCCGAGGCCATAGGGGTCTTCATTGGTCTAGATTCTTCTAATCCAAATTTCTTTAGCATTTCTTTAGCGTACTTAGATTGACTAAAGAAAATACCATCGTCCATTTGTTTAATTTTGAGTCCTAAAAAAGTTAAGTTCTCCCATCATACTCATTTCAAACTCGTCATGCATGATTTTGGCAAAGTCATCACACAATTCTTGACAAGTTAAGCCAAATATAATGTCATCAACATATATTTGTACGATTATGAGGTGAGGACCTTTCTTCTTTATAAAGAGTGTATTGTCTACCATTCCCATGGTATACTCATGTTTAACAAGAAACGCTTTAAGTCTATCATACCAAGCTTTGGGTGCTTGTTTGAGTCCATAAAGTGCTTTCTTAAGCTTGTAAACATGATCCGGTTTCTCAAAATCAATGAAGCCGGGAGGTTGAGCCACATATACCTCCTCATTGATCAAACCGTTAAGAAATGCACTCTTTACATCCATCTGTTGAAGCTTAAAATCTAAGGCACAAGCGTAGGCTAAAAGGATTCTAATTGATTCTAATCTAGCTACCGGTGCATATGTCTCGTCATAATCAATCCCTTCTTGTTGATTATAGCCTTGTGCTACAAGTCTAGCTTTGTTACGAGACACAACACCATTCTCATCTAACTTATTCCTATATACCCATTTGGTTCCTATAATGGTAGAACTTCTAGGTGGAGGAACAAGTTCCCAAACATCATTGGCAACGAATTGATTCAATTCTTCTTGCATCGCAATGACCCAACTCTCGTCCGACAAAGCTTCTTTAACATTCTTTGGTTCAATCAAGGAGACGAAACAAAAGAAGTTGCTTTGGTTTTGGACTTGAGATCTTAGGGTCCTTTGATTTAAGTCACCAATGACATTATTGAGAGTATGATCCCTAGACTCCTTAATGTTTACTTCCTTTTCAACACTAAGGTCTTCAACTCCTATTTTTCTAACCTCTTTGGCTTTAACTACTTCTAATTCATCCAAGTCATCATCAACCAATGGTGGTGTCTTGGGTGAAGGAGGGGTTTCATCAAAGGTTACGTTGAGTGATTCTTCAATAACCCACGATGTTCTATTTAGGACTATGTAGGCTTTGCTAGTTTGAGAATAACCTAAAAGGATACCTTCGTAAGACTTTGGGTCAAACTTGGTAAGGTAGTCTTTGGTGTTGAGGATAAAGCACTTGCTTCTAAACACCCTAAAGTATTCCAATGAGGGTTTCTTACCTTTAAGAATCTCATAGGGGGTCTTTCCTATGAAAGGTCGAATAAGAATTCGGTGAGAATATAAGTCGATGTGTCCAGGGCATTGCACCAAAACTTTTGAGGCAAAGATTGCTCGTTTAACATCGTCCTACTCATCTCTTGGAGAGTCCTATTCTTCCTTTCAACTACCCCATTTGATTGTGGAGTGCGAGGAGCCGAGAAGTTATGGGTAATACCATGAGCTTCACAAAAGGCACCAAATTGAACTTTATTATCAAATTCCCTACCATGATCCGTCCTAATAGAGACAATTGAATATCCTAGTTGATTTTGAATTCTTCGACTAAAGATTTCGAAGTGATCGAAAGCTTCATTCTTAGATGCCAAAAATC
This sequence comes from Glebionis coronaria, assembly GCA_025667525.1. Taxonomy (NCBI): domain Eukaryota; kingdom Viridiplantae; phylum Streptophyta; class Magnoliopsida; order Asterales; family Asteraceae; genus Glebionis; species Glebionis coronaria. The sequence continues at coordinate 450,933,909 of CM046881.1, forward strand.
TAGTCCAAGTGAATCTAGAATAGTCATCAACTATAACTAGGGTATAAAGGTTACCTCCATAACTCCGTATGGCGGAAGGTCCAAAAAGATCCGTATGTAGGAGCTCTAAGCACCGAGAGGTCGAAACCAAATTCTTGGCTTTGTGACTAGAGTGAACTTGCTTTCCAACTTTGCAAGCATCACAAAAGTGACTATCAAACTTAATCTTGGGGAGGTGTCTTACCAACTCCTTAGAGACTAAAGATTGAATTAAACGCATATTACCGTGACCTAATCTCCTATGCCAAAGAGTAGAACTATCATCTATAGTCGCAAGACATATGTTGTCTTTTGACTTCTTATTAACCTTCATGACATAAAGCCCATGCTTTCTAACACCTTTTCCAATGACTTTTCCATCTTTTACGATTTCACTGTCATGTTCCGAAAAGATGACCTTACACTTATTGTCACAAATTTGACCTATACTTAAAAGGTTAAACCGTAAGTTATCTACGTGCTCAACATTTTCAATGGTCATGGAGTCAATAGAAACCGTACCTTTGCCAATGATATTACCACGTAGACTACTAGCAAATGTGACGTTACCTCCATCATATGCTTTGTAATGCGAGAACAAACTTCGATTACCCGTCATGTGTTTAGAACATCCACTATCCTTAATCCACTCGTCAGGCTCCAAATCAATTCCCAAGCATATCTAGGTAACAACACACAATATCAAACATTTGGTCCCCAATATCTCATGGGTCTAAAATTGTTAGTTCCAAACATCCCTTGCATTTGGTTGGGATGCATGAATGAAGGATGGGTTCCCCATGGAGAACAAAATGGAGGAGGGTAGTAATTCATGTAACCATTTTTTTGTTTATTATTTCTCCTAGGTGTATTTGATCTAGATTTAGAGTTATGATCATTCCTTCTAGGTGTTGGAGTTTTACTTCTAGGTCGTGAATTGTTTTGATTATCTCTTCTAGGCGTTGTCGTTCTACTTCTAGGCTTAGACACATTCCGTACTCTAGGTGGAGTAGAAGATGGTCTAGATAAACTTCTATTTCCCATAAGAGGTTTACTCAATGGTTTGTAGAACTTATCAATAGCATTGTCGTCAAGTATGGGTAATTTTACCTTATTAAAAATAAGATGCTTTGGTTTTACATCTAACTTAGATTTTTCAGAAAGTTCAGAATTTTTACCAAAATCATCCTCTGCCCGCGGTACCTTATTTATGGCGGCGGTTCCATAGTGATAAAGAACCGCGTCATACAATTTGGAACCGCGTACAGTGGGCGTTTTTTGTGAAAACCTGACTTGTTTTGGTTCACTAGTTGAGGCTTCATTTGAGTTAAAACCTAGACCAAGTATTTCCTTAGAATGAACTTGTTTGTTTAACATATCATCAAGAGCACTAGTACATTTCATGAATTTTGCCAATTTAATGGAGGTGCTCTTGAGATTTTCATTCTCCAATATAAGTTTCTCACAACTTAAGCAACCTAAATCTACTTCTTTATTTTTCTCAAGTATTGCCAATTTCTCCCTAAGTTCATTGATCTCATTTTCAAGCTTAGTTTTGGTTGATTTTAAGGTTTTATTCTTTTCTATGAATTTAAGACTAAGTTTGTGTAAACTATCATATTTGCCTTCAAATTCAATATCATCAAGAGTGGAACTATCATTGCTATAATATTCGGTTTCGGAATGTACCTCTTTAGAAGTGTGAGCCATAAGACATTTCTCCTCTTTGGGGTTGTCATCATCATCTTCACCGCTATCGCTCCAAGCGCCACTAACGAACGCCGTGTGGTTCTTATCACGAGCGGGCTTTGGACAATCACCAATGAAGTGATTTGGATCACCACATCTAAAGCAATTCCTATCACCTTTTTCGTTCTTGACAAACCGATTCTTTGACAATGGTTTCTTGTCATAGTTGGGTTGCCTAACGTGTTGACCTCGTCTTTTGAAGAACTTCTTGAAATCTCTCACCGCCAATGCATACTCCTCGTCATCGCTTTCCGAGGAACTATCATGGTCACTTTGTGCCTTCTTGGCTTTAAGTGCAAGAGATTTCCTTTCACTCTTAGTTTTCACTAATTCCGAGTCCTTCAAAATTATCATCTCATGAACCTTCAAGTTTCCTATGAGTTCATCGAGTGACAAAGTTGAGAGATCTTTCGACTCTTCAATCGCCGTGACTTTTGCTCTCCATTTTGGATGTAAAGCCCTTTGAAACTTCCTAACATTGTTCTTGCGAGAAAAACCTTCATCAAGTGCTTTTAGACTAGTAATAATAGTGTTAAACCTAGCAAATGCACTAGCAATAGTTTCATATTCTAAGATGACAAATTGTTCATATTGTTGGACAAGAAGATCGATTTTGCTTTCTTTGACTTGGCTATTACCTTGGTGGGTTACTAAAAGAGTGTTCTAAATATCTTTAGCGGTTTCACACATAAAAATCCTTTCATACTCTTTCTTAGGTAAAGCATAATAAATCACAATTTTAGCCTCATTATTTTTTGAAAGTTTCTTTTTAGTATCGTCATTAGCTTTGTCAAAAGTGACCAATTCTTTTGTTTTAGAAACTTCATTAAATTGATAAGGTAAAAAATCACCATTGGTAATAACATGCCAAAGATCTAAATCTTTTGATTTCACATAAGTTTCAAATCTATTTTTCCAATAAATAAAACTATCGGTTTCAAAAAGTGGTGGTCTTTGCATAGATTGCCCTTCTAGGTATTTGTTGGAATCCATAGATCCATTCAAGTTTTAAAATACAATACACTTTAAAAATTCTTGAGCAACCCGCTCTGATACCAATTGTAGAAACTAGAAGGGGGGGGGGGGGTTGAATAGTTTCTTATATTTACTTGTTAAAATGTGGTTTTCAAAAAAAATCCTTTTTCAAAAACTTAGGCTTGAGGAAATATGTGAAATCTTCTTATGCAGAATATGAACAATGATAGTGTAACTAAACTAATGCTAACAAAAATATATGCACAAAGAATAAAGAATGATAGTGTAACTAAGCTAATACTAACAAATGTATATGCATAAAGAATAAAGAATGTAAAGAGTTAAGGGTAAAGAAAGATCAAACAGAACACCAAGGATTTATAATGGTTCGGCAACGAAGCTCACTCCTCGTTCCTACTCCACTCCTCGAGTACTCCTTACTCGAGAGTTCACTACACAACAAGCTCCTTATGGTGGAGAAAACCGTACACGTCGCTTAACCAATTTCCGACTCTAAGCTAAAAGTCGAGCCCTAATCGTAGCTAGGACCAATCTACATAGCTATACTTAGTACATACACAACTTCCAAATAGACACAACTACTTGGATCTTCACAACTATGACACAACTACAAGTGTATAAAATTAGATCTTCAATGGATCTTTGGTGGTGGACTCAACACTTCACAAGGATAGTGTTCTTCTCTTTGCACTTGGAGAGGAAGGGATGGAAGGACAAGATTCACTTCTTAAACAAGTAGTAATCAAACAAATGATCAAAGATTTGAGTGATTAAAGAAGAGTGTTTTGAATCTGGAAACAGATGTGCAAAATAGGTGAGTCAAAAAGCTGAGAATGGTCCACTATTTATAGGACAAAGGGGCCAACGGCTATATCTGCTCGCGGTACCTTATCTTAGCCCGCGGTACCTTATCGATAAGGTACAGCCTAGGAGCTAAGGTACCGCCGGACTAGACTCCGCTCCCTTTTTGTCCTTTAGTGGTGGAGGTCATATCTGGCTTAAAAAATATCCTGATAGAATATTCCTAACCAAATAAGAATATGCCATTTTCAAATTTTCAAATAATTAATTTAATAAAACATTTTCTTAAAAAGAAAGTTTAATAAAAACTTGTCACACTTAATAAAAAGTGAGTTTTAAGAAAAGATTAAATCACTTGATCACTTGATTAAGGTTAGTACTTGTTTATCCATACCTTAAGTGAAAATGGGTAAAATGAAAAATACTTGAACTCAAGAATTCGTTTTTCGTTGTTTTCGTAAATGCTTGTTTTTACATATTGTCGTAATCAAAACAAAGCGAGACCGAAAAATGCATGTAACGTTTTTAGGCATTATTGGATTAACAAAACACATAAAGGCAAATCCATAGATCAACTTCATGAAACACTCATGAAGGAAGCAAATACAATGACAAATGAAAAGAAAAACAACTAACTAATACAAAGCTAGCTTAACATTAAATCTAGATGAGTAGTCTTCTTTGGCTTGGTTTTGTTGAAAAACGTTTATTTAGAAAACTCATCATTCATATCCTAGGAGGAGGCATGGAGAACAAGGCAAGCAAGAACTCTTACAACCACCTATGTAGTCCAAACATTTCCATCCTAAGGTTATGGATGATGTAGTGGTTGTAGAGGCAACATGGACAATTAGGACCATGCGTCTCTTGAAACCCATAGTAAGGATCACCCAAGAGGAGGGAAAGAGGGACACCAAAATTGGAGTGTTTGAGTGTGGTGGAGGTGGATGAGGCATGTTCTCCAAGGGTGATGTGGGTGAGTGTGGAGGCAAGTTCTCCAAAGGAGAAATGGGTGAGTGTGGAGGTATGTTCTCCAAGGTTGGTGAAATGGGTGAGTTAGGAGGGGTAAATGGTGAAGTCACCAAGGTGTCATCAAAGTCATTCATAAAAGGAATGCTTTGGATTGGTTGGGGTTGTGTATTCACATCCAAGGTTGAACTTGGAGTGAAGGGTGAAGAGAGCTCATTCATTCTTGAGTGGAATGAAGAGGAGGTAGAACCAATGGAGTGGTTAGTACCATGGGTGGAGGTTGTCTTGCATGGTGCAAGGGGTGGTGAAGGTGAGGAGGAAGTGAGGATTGGAACCATCTCATTTTTTGGTGTGTGAAAGGGTGCGGAGTTAGGCTTGGGTACCTTAATCCTAATCTTATTTGTTTTCCTTGGGGTGGAGGTTTTGGAAGTGTTTGAGGTTTTTGTAGAAACCATGTTTGACAAGGGTGGTTTAAGGGTTAGGGAAGGATGTTTTGATATGTGAAGAACATGACTAACAAGGTGGGTTTAAATGGGTGAGGGGATGATCCAAACTAGTAATCGGTTAAAATCATTTTAGGTGAATAATGAATTTAGGTAACCTAGTTTAGGAAATATTCAGGTTTTTACAAAGAATCATGCAATGTTTACACAGATTGAAGAAAATAGTGTAAAGCAAAAGATTCTGTCGGACACAGTGGCCGGCAGTTTCTTATCTAGGACCGGCGGTTCGTTATCGATAAGGAGCCGCTGGTCGATATGGAACCGCGACCAGAGGTGTTTCAAAAATTTCACATCCCAAATTTTGGTTAACCCAGATTTTTACCAAAGGATTCACAAGCCAAAGTTAACTGCTGACCAAACTCTAAGAAGCTAACTATCATAAAGGATGCAAAAAGCTATGTAAATCACAAACATGATGGCATAAACAACATTTAGGATTAAAATAAATAGTAATCCAAACATGTAGCATACACATCCAAGATAAAAAAATTGTTCAACATTACATGTTTACCAACATGTATTCTTTGAAATACTTCAAAGCTTTTACCTTCTCTTCTTGCCCAATCCCTTGATCATATTCCCCAAATACTTGAATCCCTTCCTTGACTCAACCCAATGTTCATGCAATTCACCTCTAGTCCTAAGATTTTCATGGTAGAGATGCTCCATGTTGAGATCTTTCGGTACTTTACTAGAGGAATAATAAGGTGGGGGAGCTAAGTCTTCAAGTCCATCCACGAATGAGTTTGAGGATGGGTGGGAATTACTCGAAGAGTTGAAGTGAGAACTAGTACCTATGCCATCACCATCACTTGTTGGCATATAGGTGTCCTCATCATCCGTCTCTTGATGATCGGATTTTCGCGAACCTCGATCACTTCTTGTCTTTCTTGCATATACCTCTTGAATATGCAACATAACCCGATGAACCGGGTGAAAGCGAGAAAGATCGAGGTGGGGAAAGTCATGAGCAACCCTTTTGAAAAGGCGAGTAAGAAGCATAACATAGGGAAGGTTTGTTTTGGGCTTTGAAAGGGCATAATTTATTCGTCGAGCGATATAGAATGCCAAATTGTACTTGGTGGATGTAAAGATGCAACTCAACATATGCACCATACAAGCCGGGATATGATCTTGGTTTCCACCAAGACAAAAGACATTCTCCCTAAGTATATTTTACCATTGGACCATAAAATCCTTAAGGTCGCTAGAGAGCACTTCATATCGATTCATATTTCACACATTTGAATGAAGGCTTCTCACAACGTTTCCATCACGCTCTTTCGAAATGATGTCAAGGATAAACTCTAGATCAATTTCGGTGAGGTCATTTGGAGGTTTATCGTAGGATTCCAAGAGAGCATCAAGTCTCCATTTATCCGTAAAACGACAAGTGCCTTCATATGGCACACCAAGAATTTCACCAAAGTTTTCGAGGGAGTATTGAATCAATTGATCATTCAACACGAATCGAATGAAGATTTCTCCATTGTATTCAAGCATGGAGTAGGTGCTAAAGAATTCAAGAAGAAACAATGGGTAAATATCTTCTTATATGTTGAGCAAGCAATCAAACCCCGAAAGCTCAAACATAGATTGGATATAGTCATAACCCGTTATTCCCTCGTCAACGACTCTACCCTCATGGAAACAACGAGTAGAAAGGGACGGAAATGAGTTTCGAAGTTGAGGGGAAGCATAGGTTTGGGAAAGGTTTGGCATGTATTGTCTAGTGAGTTGATGATCCTTTTGGTATTGTGAAGGCATGATTAGTACCTAAAAAAACACAAGAAAATATTTCCCCAATCACTCATATGAAAAATAAAATCAAAATTCAAAAATATGAGAATGTGTTATATCAATTTCTTGACAAACAAAATATTGAATCCATATCATTCTCATGTTCACAATGTAGCTATTCCATTATTTACCAAGAACATATTAACTATGTTGGGTCAACAATGGACTAGAACATTGGTTTTTCAAAACAAGGTTTTTAGGTAAGCATTAACAATGTCATTACCTATTTGTTCATGGGTTCATCTCAAATCCATCTTTTAACCAAAAATATTTAATCAAAATTCGGATTTGTTCTACAAGCGGGTTTTAGTAAAATACTAATGAATATGAACCTAAGGAATCATAGTAAAATAACTATGTCAACCCACATTCCTATTAAGGTTTTAATTCAATTTCAATTTTAAAAATCCCCAATTATGAAAGGATGAACCCTAGAGCAAAATAGATGAAATTGAAAGAAAATACTTACAATTAACTGATGTTTGATGAAGGATGAGTGAAACCCACAACTTGGAATCAATTAATTTGAGTGATTGAAGGTTTTGGAAGCTTCAACAATGGTGGAAAAAGGGTAAACCGTCGGCTGTGTGTTTTAAGGAGAGAGAGGGTTTGGTTTGAAAAAGATTATTTTATTAAAACTGGCGCTCTGACAAACTTTACTGCCCGTGGTACCTTATCGATAAGGAATCGCGGGTTTAAGCCGCCAGAGATAAAGAACCGCCTGCAGTGACTGATTTTTATCAATGAAAAACGCCAAATTTTAAAAACCAAGTTTTTCTAAAATACTTAAAATTATATCATGAACCTTTTAGAATAACATTGGATCATCATAACACTAGGCAATATGCTTTAATGAAGGATTACGAGTTGAATCGAGATCGAAAAGAACCGAAATGGACAAACGACTACTCGTAGCAAAACAACAAAGTGGAGAGAAGTCAAGGGAAGTGAATCATGACTAGGACTAATGCTCAAGGGATTAATGACAATCTTCAAATAGTGGTAACGAAGAGCTTGTGTCATATATAGTGGTTTAAGACGTGCCTTTCCGGCGAAGTGTTAAACGGCTTTGGTAATGAATAAACACAAAGCAAATATTGATGCGTAGACTAAGATCACTTTCAATAATAGCCTTAGTCTAGACCAAAGTATGAGCAAGGTATTGATTTACTTTCTCTCCCACAAAGGGCCTACTAACCGTATGGGTGCAAACCATGGAAATCTTGCTTGATACTTTAAGCTACTACTAACTCACTCTACATCACCATAGTGAGTCAAGTATCCAGGCAATGAAGGTTTGAGAGGATAAAAGAAAAGAATCACAAACCACAAACAAATGTCAAGGCAAGGATGCCAAGAACAAGCACATAGTCAAGTAATGATCAAAAGAATGATCAAGGGCGTGCGGAAGAACGAAAGCGTACCTTGGCCACAAAGAGCAGTCCATCAAGGAATCAATGCTATGCCCAACAATGACTATGATGAGTACTAAGTCTTCAAGGACTAGTATCATTCCCAATCATTTTGGTATCATCATTCAAGGATATTAAAGATCAATGAAGATGAGTCTTCTACAAGTGCAAGTAACTCAATCCACAACCAATTAAGTGATTGATGTTCATGAGTACCTACACAAAGCAAGATGCAAACTAGTAGATACATTTCAAGAGTAGATCTATAATGCATAAAGACTACTAATCTTAAGAAGGATGCAATATTACCAATTAAAAGACCTATTTTTCAAAAACAAAATAGTTTTGACCAAAGAGAAACTTTAGTACAACTTGACCTTCCAATTTGAGGAGACAATGGATCGATCCAAGTTTTAAAGTACAATATACTTCAAAGACCTTGAGTGACCATCGCTCTGATACCAATTGTAGAAACTAGAAGGGGGGGGGGGGGTGAATAGTTTCTCTTCGATTGGCAACCAAATTAAAATTACTTTCAGTTTGATTTGTATCAAAACTATCTTTTGCTTGAAGCTAAGTTGCATAATGATTTGGTACAATTCAAATGCACTAGTAAAGATAACAGGTAAGTGTAATGATAATGAGATAAGTAAAGAGTAAGGAAGGAGACAACCTAGTGGGAAGACACCAAGATTTATAGTGGTTCGACAACGAGGCTCTATCCTCGTTTCTACTCCACTCCTCGAGTACACCTACTCGAGATTTCCACTATATCCACAAGCTCCCTTCTTGGCAGAGAAAACCTTACATTGTTGCTTACATTATTTTCCGACACTAAGATAAATATCAAGACCTAATCTTTAGCTAGGACCAATCTACACAACTTGCCTACTTCACAATTTAATGACACAAGGCTAGATGTCGAGTTCTAATCTCAAGGTAGAACCAATCTTCACGACGTTGCCTACTTCACCATTTTACGACACAAGGCTAGATGTCGAGTTCTAATCCAAAGCTAGAACCAATCTTCACGACTCTTCACTTTGAAGATAAGTGAGAACTTCACACAACACAACTACTAATCACTTTCAAGTTGAGTGAGAACTTACAAGACACAACCACATCACTTTATAGTTTAGTGAGAACTCCTAATCAATTTATTACAACTCAACTAAACATATCCACGTACACACATGTAGCTTGGATCTACACAACATAAATCCAAGCAAACACATATGCAATGGATGTACATAATAAATCCAAGTATTCATAAATAACTTGGATGAACACAACTAGTCCAAGTATTCATAAATACAATGGATTAACATAAAACAAAAAGGGTATCATGATGAATATGACTAGCTCATGGATTCATCTTTATCACAACACTAGTGAGTGAGTGATCTTCTCATTGGACAAGGTAAAGGAGGGGATCAAGAGGATAATCATATGTAAACATCCTTAACACTTTAAGTGATCATTTACTAATGATTATGCTATAGAAAAGAGAAAGGGGGCTGAGAAAAACGTCCAAGAGGCTTATTGGAAAATGAGATTTGATCCACTATTTAAAGGAGACAATGTACAACGGCTATCTGGGCGCGGTACCTTATCTAGCCCGATGGTTCCTTATCTCTAGGGAACCGCCTAGCTACTTAAGGTTCCGCCCATAGACTATGCTTCGTTTTTTGTCTTTTAGTGGGGTAGGAATATCTGAGGTATTTTAAGCCTTCAAAGGATATTCTAATAGCATAGGGAATATGCTATTTTCAAATTTACATTTTCCATTTTAATAAAACATTTTCTAAAAAATAAAGTTTATTAAAAAGTCTTTTGTCATATTAACAAAAGTGAGTTTTAAGGATAATCATTTTGATGATCACTAAGTATGATTAAGAAAGATTAGTGATATGATTATTACCTTGATGATAGTGTTAGTTAAATAATTCATTTTATGTTTTACACTAAATGTATTGTATAGTTTGTTGTGATCAAAACTAAGAAAGATTAGTTAACACTAATAATGTTTTTAGGCATCACTTGCATTAACAAAGGAAATTTTATTCTAAAATAAACTTGTGAAATTGACAAAGGAATCACAAGTTTAGGGGAGGATTGTTGGAAATAAAATTAGCACAAGTTATATATTGTACTACCAGTATTAAGATGATTAAAACTGGTAGTGATATTATTAGTGATGGTAGTGATCAAATACAGATTATTAATGTTGGTTGTAATAACTAGTGTTGTTAAAGAGATCAAGACTTAAGACAAGTGTTATTTTAGAAGAAGATATTCTTGTTCAAGATAAAGATTAAAAGTACATTAGCTGTCATAGGAAGATCATCTGTGCATATCTTCTTAGTTTATAGTTTATAGTTATCAAGTAAAGGAATCCTTTTACTATAAAAGGAGGTCTTAGGTTGAGTTTGAGATATCTTACTCTCACATTTTCATTATTAGATTTAATGTTTCTTGTAACCGTAGTACTTTCACTAGAAGTACTCGTATCAATAATATTAAAGCTTTTTGTGAATTCATTATCTTACAAAATGATGTTGAGTAAAACTACACCTTTAGGAAAAGGATGTAATAAATAGGGCAAGTGAGCACGACGATTTAGGAAAACCGTGTGTGAATGACCCAATTAAGTTCGTTCTCAAGGAGGCTAGTGTGTTATGTGTGTAATGACTTGGTATAATTTATGATTATATTGAGAAAAGAAAATTAGAAAAGGGATTAGAAAAGAATGACGGTTATGAAGACGGATTAAACTACGTCTAAAAAGGCGTACACGTAAAGTCGTAAAAACCACCAAAATTAAAATTAATTCCTAAAAATTCCTAAAAATCACCAAAAATCCTTAATAATATTCTAAGAGTTTACAAAAAATCAAAACTTGCAAAAACCTTTTAATTAATTAGATAATAACTTTTTAATGATAATTAAAGCCCTAAAAATCAAAATTAATTATTAAAAAGCCCTAAACAAGATTTTCAAGTTTGTAAACCTCAAAAATACTCTAATTTAGCTAAAAGCTATTTTTCAAAATTTTAAAACCAATTAAAACTATTTTTAAACAATTAAAAACTCCTAAAATCAATTAAATCTTAAATTAATTATAACAAATAATTAAAAGACCTAAAAAATATTTGGAAAGTTGCAAAAATCCTAATTAAGTGTTTAGAACCTAGGAAAAATATAAAAACCTAGAAAATCAGACTTTTAATTTTTAACAATAAAATAATATTAAAATAATATTAAAATTCCAAAAATTATAAAAAATTCTAAAAACTTGCAAACTAGCTTAATTTAACCTAAATAACTCAGAAATGAAAGTGAAATTACCTAAATACCCCTATTGGGCCTAGAAAATGGGCCAAACCCTAAACAGTCCCTTATTGGGCTTAATTAAGGCCCAATAAGAAAAAGTGCTCAAAATAAGCTCAAAAAGCACAGGTTGACTCAAAATTTGATTTTAAACAACTTTTTCCAAAGGCCCAAAAGCTGAAAATGTGAAATAAGCTAACTTATAATAAGCAGCTTATTCTTAATGGGCTTTTTGGCCCATTAAGCTATAAGCTGTTTCCATAAGCTAAAATTTAACACACAACCTTCTTGTGACCTAACAAAGACTTCTGTAAAAAGAAATTTCAAATAAGACCACTCAATAAGCCAGAAACAAGTCAACAACTTATTCACAAAACGACAAAATAGTCGTTTTTATGATCTAGACCACCTCAGAAGCTGATTCAAGTTGCAAAATGTTTCTTTTGACAAAACTAAGCTTAAAAACCAAAGAACTTTCAAATAAGCACACTCAATAAGCTGGAAAATCAAATAAGCACTTATCTTAAAAGTCAAACAAGTTGGTTTCCTAGTGAAAAGTCAAAGTCAAAGTCTGATAAGCTCCAGTTCACTTAAATGGGTCAAATAATGAAGATCTATTACAAAAAATAAGTTGTTGCAAGTCAGAATAAGCTAGAATAGCTTATTGATAAGCTGTTGATACAATTGCACTAGCAGGGGCTAGTTTTGGATGTTGAGCAGTGGGAACTTTTCCCACTGCTTGACTATTTTGACTTGTTGTCTTTAGTGACTTTTTCTTGGATTCAGTTTTCACAAAGGCACCCAATTGATCTTTGGATCAAAAGGAGTCAATAACAAGCAAAATAACACAATCACAAACAGCCAATTGATACAGTTTAATCAATTTATCACCAGATATAGCACAGACATGAACAATGAGCAGTTTAGCATTCAAGAGCAATTTCAGAGCAATTCAGCCAACCAAATTCAACCAAATGCACACACAAGCTATAATAAACTCCAATAAGCAAGTCTAAACAAGTTTCATGCACTGGTTCAAAGAATTAAGCAAGATCCAAGCTATAAAGGTTACTGATGAACACTACACATGCAGATTTATACTTTTGCTGATGTATTTGACACACAAGCCAATTTCAACACCTCAAATCTTTCAAACAGGTTAAGTTAACTTTGTTTAAACCACTTTTATCCCTAAGCATGCATACACACTAAGTGTTCCCAAAATCCTAGGTCAAAACAAGCAGAAACAAGGTCTTAACAGCAGATTGATCAATTCAAGTGTTCAAACCCAATAACTTGCAGCAAAACACTCTCAAACAAAGTTATATCAGATACAAAGCATAAACAACACTTTCCCTTAACACAAAATCAGATTACAAGCACAAATCAGTAGACCCAAACACCCCTTTAACTTTTTCAAATCAAGATTTTCAAAAGCAAAACAAGATTTCAGGCCAACCAAGCATCAATTAACACTCTAACAAGTCTAAATAACAGATTCAAGCAAGAACAAGCCACAAAATTCACAAGAACAACAGTTTCATACAAATATCACCAAAAATCACAATTTATGCAGATTTGGAGATTAAGTAAGCAAACCTCATGGATGTACATCCACACCCACGAATTTTGAGCTTATGTGCTAGCAAGAACAAGCACAAGCTTCCACAAAAGCCTGCTAAGATTCAACAAGGGTTAAGCACAATAACATGAAAAATCAGAAACTTGGAAAAATCTTGATTGATGCAAACTTGTTACCCCACACTTGATTATCCCCAAGTTATAAGCCTCACCACACCTTAACCAACTCAGTTAGGATGCTATGATCAGCCCTATAGCCCAAGAATTCCAAGATTGGAACAAGACTTAGCAAAATATCAAGAAAATGAGGAAAATATGCAAACTTGTGCACACTCCTCTTTTGAAAACAGGTTTTAAACTTCAAAAACAGTAAGCTAAGAACATAAACAACAGAATAAAGGTGGCACTTGGTCTTTCTTCAAAGAACTTAACTCAAATTCATTAAACTGAAAAAGGATTTACAAGTCTTTGAACAAAGGAAAAACCAAAAAGCAAACGTCTAATGAAGCACCCTAAGGCCTTTATATAGGCATACAAATGACTAAGGAACAGCTAAAAACTTAAAACCCTAGTGCTTGATCTTCCAAAAATGCCCTTGAGGTCTTTGTCTTCATCTTGAATCATGTGACTGAATTTGGACTGTAGTTGAGGTGTGAGCTGTTGAAATAGCATCCAAGGGTGTAGATGAAGCTTAGAAAGTAAGCATGTTTCTCATACGTTGGATTGCTGCCACCTTTTTGGCAGTATGCATGGGTGTGGAGCAGGGGAGACACAAAGAGACAAATGGGGTGGTGAGGTGTCAAGTTTTAAGGTTGGGTTGTGTTTATGATTAGCTTAATCATAAATCTGGAGCAGATTAGTGTCTAATTACAAGCCATAAATTAAAACCCAATTTAGATCAAGAACATGAATAGTGCATGTTTTAATCCGTTTGGTTTTTAAATTGGGTGTTTAGCGCCCTTAATTAAATATTTAATTAAGGGTTTGTTAAATCTGTTGTGGGTGGATATCTGAGGTGGACAAAGGGTGGAAGGGGATTGGTGGATTTGAGTGAGTGGGGCACGTGTCACCCATTGGTTGGTCTAGGTAAGTTTATTGTCTGCCAGCTTTAACCCTTCACTTTCCAATAGCTTGTCACTTGCAAACAAAACTCCATCAGCGCCCAATTAAGCCGTATCAACTTTGGACTTTTTACATTTTTGGCCCAATAACTTTTGTAAAGTGAATTCAGGGGTATTTCTTGCCATAATTGAATTCTTCAAGGGCTGGTTTGGTATTTTCTTCAATGATAATGGTCTAGACTTGTATAATTGTCATTTTGGAGGACTGAATTTGCCAAGTCTTGATAAATGAGGGACCATTTTTGCCAATTGTTGAAAGTTGAGGGTCCTTTTTGTAATTTTGGATTTTTCAAAGGACCAATCTTGTAATTTCTTGTACTTTGAAGGACTTCATGATATATTTGACTTTGTGGATGATATTGGTTGACAATTTAGCTTTGTTGAGGGGCTAAACTTGTCAATTCTTCAAAGTTAAGGGCCCTTTTGGTAATTTTGACAAACTTTAGGGACCAAACTTGTAATTATGAGGATACAAGGGTATAAAGTGTCAACTCTTCATATTTGGAGGACCCTTCTTCATAATTCTTCAAATCTTCAAGGGTTGATCTTGGGAAAGTCTTCACCAGGGCTTGGTTCATTGTGCGGCTTCGTTTCCCGTGTTCGTTTTTGCATGATTCTTGTGATCTTTTGTCATTATCTCAATATCCGTACCTAAAATACACAAGCAACAAACACAAGCATATATTTGGGTATTTTGATGATATTTAATGCATTTTAAGCCCTATTTGGAAGATGAGACTATGTATAAAAGCAGTCTCATCACTCCCCCATACTAAACCATTGTCGTGCCCTCACGCAATGCTAAGAATAAAGTATCAAAGCATCTCCAAAATTCATTTTATTCACTTTATTGGAATAATAAACTAGCTACACTTCTACTACTACTTGTGTTATAGACATAATGTATGATTTTCATCGCAAAATGGGACGTTTAGGTTCATAGAACAAGAACACGTGAATGCTTCGTTAGAAATAATTTCATCGTCCTCGATTTTCACTCCAATTCCATGCTAAGCGTGCAACGAGATCATTGTCATTATAAGTTAGTAATGCTAACACTACTCATATGCCCTAATTACGTACTTATTCTCCCATTATTCCTAAGTTGTATCTCTTATATTTTATGATGTCTTGAATGTTTCACGAGGATACATTGTTTGACTTATGCGATAATAGAGATTTTAGGTCTAAAAATAGAGTCCTAACGGTGTAACTAAGACCATCAAATCAATAACCCCTCCTAATAGACAACGATGTTAAAAAATTAAGTTGACAAGAAGAATCGATAAACACGGTTTTATAACGGTTTTGAACATGAGACTTATTACCAAGACTTTTATACGCCCCCTAACGGAAGGGCCTTATTATCTATGGTTTACCTCCATCTTTTATTCAACTTCGCCATGAAGCTTTTATTATGACTTCGGTCTTGCCTTGCCTTTTATTATCCTCCTCATCGGTGGTTTTATTAGCCAAAGACGTATATCCTCACGCTAAGGCGAATTTTGGATCTTTAAAGCTTCGAAGATTAAGGCTTGATTCACTTTCAATTTTGCATAGATTTTTCGGCCTTGTGGGGCTTCAAATTGTTTGCTTGATTTAGGTGAGCACTTGAAATCTTATTATTGGGTGAAGCTTTCGATTATTAGGGTGCAAATACTTCAAAACCGTGACGCTGGCGATATCTTAATGTCTTCCCAATTTAATTACACGGAAGCTACTAGAAAAGACTAGAAACCCAACAATCCCAACTAAACCGCTAAGTCAATATTTATTAAGCAAAAAATATTTACATGCGAAGGGAGAATAAGCAAACAACGAGAACACATGAGTTTTTGAAAGAATACGAGTACTCTACGTTTAGCATAGTAACTTATAATTAACCCTATCATTTCTCGTCCTCATTTAAGAGACTTAGCCTAATGTGTAGTTAAGGAATCAAAGCTAAGTGCTCAACACGCACTGTCGAGTCAAAAATTACTCTTATTCTCGCCATCGGAAAATCTACATTCGTGTCTTCAAACACTTATAAAACATGAGAAAAAATTTAAAATTTGGCCATTTTTAGCCTTATTTTGCAAGAAAACGATAAACAAAATGATAAACTTTGAAAAGCGTGAAGGTTTGGCAAGGCAAGTATCTATTCACCCCCCCATACTAAAGTTAAACATTGTCCTCAATGTTTCGAGTCTAGGGGTGCAAACACCCCCATACTAGAGACGTAGTCGAATGCCTAATCTAGCATGGAAAGGGTGTAACCAATAAGTTAAAAGCCGTTTATGAAGTGTGCTAAAAACCTAAGGTTAGAACATCAAAAGGATATATCATGGATATTGAGAAATGTCTCCAAAGCAAACGATCGAGTGCTCCCATAAAACGAACACGAGAGGCTCCAATCGTGAAGATCATGATCTAAAAACCACATATCACAAACAACCACGGAACAAAGGTTGGAAGGGCACAAATCCCCACTCGTAAGCTACATTAGACTAAGAAAGCGATAATATGTACATAGGATAAGCATGGGACTCCCCCACGAGGCTCCTCGTTTTTGATTACCGAGTCATGAGCTCGACTCGATCCCCTCAACACTAATTATCATTGGGGAAGGTGACTTGGTCGAGGTAGTTCAAGGATGGAACTTCCCCACCAAAGTAGTGCTTCAACCTATGTCCATTCACCTTGAAGTTAGGACCATCATCTTGAGCTAGCTCGATGGTCCCATAAGGAAACACTTGAGTCACGGTGAATGGACCGGACCAACGGGATTTCAATTTACCGGAAAAGATTTTAAGTCTTGAATTAAAAAGTAAAACTTGATCCCCAATGTTAAAAACCCGGTTTTTAATTTTTGAATCATGCAACTTTTTAGTTTTCTCTTTGTAAATCAATGAATTTTCATAAGCAATGTCTCTCAATTCATCCAATTCATTTAATTGCATTTTCCGGTGTTTTCCCGCGGTCTCCATGTCATCATTACAATGCTTTAGGGCCCAATAAGCCTTGTGTTCTAACTCGATAGGCAAATGACAATTCTTTCCATACACAAGCTTATACGGAGTGCACCCAATGGGTGTCTTATAAGCGGTCCTAAAGGCCCATAAAGCATCGTCTAACTTATCCGACCAAGTTTGTCGGTTTTCCCCCACGGATCTCTCCAAGATCCTCTTCAATGCTCGGTTTGAAACCTCGACTTGCCCACTCGTTTGTGGGTGATAAGCCGTAGAAAGACGATGTGTAACCCCATATTTCCTTAGAACCCTTTCAAATTGGTCATTACAAAAATGGGTTCCACGATCGCTTATGATAGCACGAGGGGTTCCAAACCTAGCAAACAAACTTTTCAAGAACTTGACTACCACACGAGCATCATTGGTGGGCAAGGCCTTCGCCTCCACCCACTTAGAAAGGTAGTCAACCGCAACGAGAATGTACTTATTACCACGAGATGATGGGAACGGCCCCATAAAGTCTATGCCCCAAACGTCAAAGATCTCACATACTTGAATGATATTTTGTGGCATTTCATCTTTTTGTGAGGCTTTTCCTTGTCGTTGGCATGCATCACAAGACTTCACAAGGATTTGTGCATCTCGGTAAATAGTAGGCCAAAAGAAGCCGGCATCAAACACCTTTTTAGCCGTGAGATTAGCACCGTGGTGACCACCCGTGGGTCCCTCATGGCAAGCTCTAAGGATGTTAGAAGCTTCGGTGCCAAATACACAACGGCGGATGATTTGATCCGCACAAGTTCGAAACAAGTAAGGGTCGTTCCAAAAGTAGAACTTGACATCACGAAAGAATTTTCGTTTTTCTTGAGTTGTCATACCCTTAACGATGAAGTTACCCGCATGGTAATTTGCAAAATCCGCAAACCATGGGGTAGAAGAATCAAGTTTGGAATCCACTAAACCAAGTGTCTCGAGCGGAAATGTTTCGGTGATTTCCTTAGGCTCGTAAACACTTTGGTGAGGATCTTCCAAACGAGAGAGATGATCGGCCGCTAGATTCTCGGCTCCTTTTTTGTCAACAATGGTGTGATCAAATTCTTGAAGGAGGAGAATCCAACGAAGTAATCTCGGCTTTGCATCTTGTTTAGCCATGAGATACTTGATAGCCGAATGGTCCGTATACACTATGCATTTCGTCAAGACGAGATAAGGTCGGAATTTCTCAAATGCATACACCACGGCAAGGAATTCCTTTTCCGTTGTAGTGTATTTAAGTTGAGCCTCGGTCATCGTCTTGCTAGCATAGTGAATAGGCAAGAAGTGCTTTTCATGACGTTGCCCCAAAACGGCCCCAATAGCGTAATCACTTGCATCACACATAAGTTCAAAGGGGAGGTTCCAATTTGGAGCAACAAGAATGGGAGCTTCGGTAAGTTTCCTCTTAAGGATCTCAAAGGCTCGTACACAATCTTCGTCAAAGACAAAACGTGCCTCTTTTTCAAGAAGATGTGTAATGGGTCGAGAAATCTTCGAGAAATCCTTGATGAATCGTCGATAAAAGCCCGCGTGGCCTAGGAAACTCCTAACTCCCTTGACGGTTTTGGGATGAGGTAATTTGGCGATGACGTCTACCTTAGCTTGATCTACCTCAATCCCCGCTTTCGAGACCTTGTGCCCTAAGACGATTCCACTCTTAACCATAAAATGACACTTTTCCCAATTGAGCACAAGGTTGGTTTCCTCACAACGTTTTAACATTCTCTCAAGGTTCGACAAACACGAAGTAAAGGAATCACCAAACACGGAAAAGTCATCCATGAAGACTTCCATCGTCTTCTCGATCATATCATGAAAAATAGCCATCATGCATCGTTGAAAAGTTCCCGGTGCATTGCAAAGTCCGAATGGCATTCTACGATAGGCAAACGTTCCATATGGACACGTAAACGTAGTTTTTTCTTGATCACGAGGATCGATGGGGATTTGGAAGTAACCGGAAAAACCATCTAGAAAGCAATAGAAATCGTTTCCCGCAAGACGCTCCAACATTTGGTCCATGAAGGGCAAGGGAAAATGGTCTTTTCGAGTGGCTTCATTCAACTTACGATAGTCAATGCACACTCTCCATCCGGTCACGAGTCTAGTGGGAATCAACTCGTTGGCATCGTTTGGCACAACGGTCATCCCTCCCTTTTTAGGGACACAATGAATAGGACTCACCCAAGGGCTATCGGAAATAGGGTAAATCATTCCCGCGTCAAGGAGTTTAAGGACCTCCTTTTTGATGACGTCGTGAATTTTGGGGTTTACCCTCCTTTGACTTTGGATTGTTGGCTTGAAATCTTCCTCCATTAAGATTTTGTGGGTACAAAATTTGGGATCAATCCCCTTAATGTCGGATAACTTCCACGCAATCGCCCCTTTGTGGTCCTTAAGAACATCGACAAGTGCGGTTTTTTCATCATTTGAAAGTTCCTTCGCAATAATAACCGGCAACTTGTCGTCCTCCTCCAAATAGACATACTCGAGGTGAGGAGGTAAATCTTTCAACTCGAGGATAGGTGGTTCCTCAAGTGAAGATTTGGGCTCGATACTCATAACCTCCTCGGGTGGAGGAAATGGGAAATCGTTGAGAAAATCCTTGATAATCGAGAAGTCCTCGTAGTTGTCGAGGTCTTCGTCACAAGTACGTGAAACATCGAATTCTTCCAACGTAAAACCACCACCTTCGAAAGGAGTGAAGGTTGGTGTCGAATTATCAAGAATTGGATCTAACATAGTGGGATTGCCACTAGTTTCTTCATCACCAAAACCTAGAACTTCTTGTGAAAATTCCTCGCAAACCACGTCGATCATATCAACGAGGTTTATGGTAGCAACGGAATAAACATGAGAAATTTGAGAGTTTTGAGTTGCGTTTATAACAAGTTCCTCGTCGTTGAAACGTAAGGTGATCTTTCTAGCATGCACATCGATTAAAACCATAGACGTATCTAAAAACGAACGACCTAAAATGAGAGGAACTTGAGGATCCGTGGGGATGTCAACAACAATGAAGTCTACGGGATAGTAGAACTTCCCCACTTTCACAAAAACGTCTTCCGCCAAACCACATGCAAGAATTGTGGAATGGTCGGCCAACTCAATAGACATTCGTGAAGGAGTAAGATTAGGAAGATTGAGCGACTTGTAGATTGCAAGTGGCATCAAGTTAATGCTAGCACCAAGATCGGCCAAGGCGAAGCATTCTTCCATGTCTTGGATTGCACAAGGGATCAAAAATTTACCGGGATCACCGACTTTTTGAGGTATGCGATTAAGATAAACCGACGAACAACTAGACTTTTGGTGTAACTTTTCCTTGTTGTTCAACATACTCTTAAAGTTAGCGGCAAATCGAGGCATCATGACCAAGGCATCGGCGAAACTTATATTAAAGTGCAAATCACGAAACATTTTCATAAAAAGCTCAAATTGATAGTTGTCGCGCTCTTGTCGTTTCTCCTTCCTAAGTCTCGATGGGTAAGGCAAGGGTGGTGTGGGTTGAGGCATAGGCATATCCTTTGGAATCTCGGGTTCCAATGATGGTAATGGGTCAACCGTAGGTGTGGCATGAGCGGTACTTTGTGGGCTTGAAATATGCTCCTTTTCGACCACCACCTCGGGTTCTTCCTCAATTGCTTCCTCCGTAGGAGCAATTGGTTGAGGAATCGGCTCCTTAAGTGTCTTACCACTACGTGTGGTAATCACTTTCATCTCACCCTTAGGGTTGGATATGGTGTTGCTAGGAAGACCACTTGACGACGGTTTACACATTATTGCCTCGAACATAGACGAGATTTTATCTTCAAAATTAGATTGCCTCAATACGGCTTCGGTTTGCCTTTTCTCGGCCTTAAGCATCTCTTGTTTAATCTCATGTTGCCCTTGTTCCATCTTTTGTTGGTTTTGTTGTAACCTAGTGACATTTCCTTCCATCTTGTTGGTGTGGATTTTAAGTTCATTAGCTAACTCATTTTTCAACTCTTTCTTCAAGTCGTTTTTGAACTCGGATCTTAGGCTAATTATTTCTCTTTGAATGTTGTCAAACCTAGCATCATTACCACTAGCATATTCAACAAACTCACTTGGAAGATCTTTCAATGTTTGCAAACTCTTGTTGTTATTTTGAAAATCATTTTTGTTTGAAACTTGATTATTAGCCCCTTGATTCCCATAATTTCCCTTGTTATAATTGTTCTTAAAACCAACTTGATTGTTGCGATAGTTGTTAGCATTTTGATTTGATCCAAAACCCGGTGGAGTCATTTGATTAGAGCGGGAAACTAGACCGTTTTGGTTGTAATTTCCCGTGGCCGCAAAGGCACTCGAAGTGTTACCACCGTTGGTAATGCACTCGGAGAAATCATGACCTCCACCACAATACATGCAAGAAACCTCAACCGCTTTAACCGTAGCGGGAGCACTTGGTTCACCAACTTTAAACTCAATCAAAAGTCCTTTCAACTTATCAAAAATTTTGTTCTCCAAATTTGCTTCAATTTGGCAAGCATCGATGGTATTAGACAAAGAAGGTGAAGCCGAAGACGAAGCCTTACGAACACTAGACGTGCTACGAGGACTATACACCTTAGATCTATTTTCAATTATCACCAAAGCTTCCTCAACCGTTTTACATAAAAAATTACCACCCGCGGCGGCATTCAAATAATCCCTTTCATGATCATTAAGTCCATTGTAAAACGTGTCAATTTGATGCAAATCGGAAAAACCGTGATGAGGACATTCATGTAACATTTCCTTAAACCTATTCCAAGCCGTTGAAAAACTTTCATTAAATTCTTGTGAAAACTTTGAAATCTCGTTTTTCAAGTGCGTAGTCTTAGAGGGCGGAAAAAATTGGTTCACAAACTTAGACACGAGATCCTTCCACGTCAATATAGAATTGGGTGGCTCTTTCTCTAACCAAATTTTTGCGGGCCCCGCTAAGGAATACGGAAAAAGCATCATCTTAATCGAGTCGTTTGAAACATCCTTAAACTTGCAAGTAGCGGTAAGACGATTGAATTGGCGGATATGGTTGTGAGGATTGTCCTTCTCATCACCACGGAATTTGTTGTTTTGAATCATGGACAACAAACCCGTCTTAACCTCAAAATTCTCCGCAAGGATAGCGGGAATTACAATAGCCTCTCCATAACCCTCGGTGGGTGCTTGAAGTAACTCCATCATAGTTCGATTCGCCATGGTTGGTGCTTCTCTTACAATGGGTTCGTCAATAGGAGACTCCTCACTAGAATTGTTTGGAGTGATGGATTTGTTTTTTCGTTTACGAGCACGTCTTGCTTGATTTCGAGTTAGCATAAACGTCACGTACAACGAGGGGATGAGCAAAGAAGATTCTTTTTGGTGTTTTGTATTTTTTCAATTTTTTTTGTGGTTTTTGATTGTATTAACCTTTTTGGAACTTGGTGAAATGTATTAGGTAGACAATGAGTCCACAAATCTCCTCACTAATCAAATCTCTTGATTAACGAAGCCTCAAAGAATGAAAACGAACACGTGGGGTGAACGCCTTCGATGACTTTAGAACGATGGTGGAACACCAAATCGTTCAAGAGGGTTTAATCAAATTGAAACCAAGAAAATATATATGATACTTAGTAATACTTTGGGCGGCAAAACCCTCGATTCACTCTCACAATCAAATACTCACAAGCAAGCGGGGAAACGAGGCGGCGCGAAGCACTTAAGAGCCTTTTTCCTTAGGATATATTTTATAATATCCGCCTTATACCCACCTTATAGTTTGTATTTTCAAGATTAAGCTTCACGAAAGTATTTATCTATTTTTGCCTTTTTCTTTGGTTTGAGATTCGAATACAATGATTGGGTAATGACCTCCCAAGTCAAGGTTGTGATTGCTCACGTATTTGGAGTACTTGTGTATTTATTGTTCTACGTATACAATATAGTAATAATATTCACACAAAAACCGAAAAACGATAATACGTATTAGTAGAGTGCTACTAATACAAATACTAATTATGGTTAGTATAAAAACAACAATGCCAAATCAAAACACAACACGCCTCCCCGGCAGCGGCGCCAAAATGATGTTGAGTAAAACTACACCTTTAGGAAAAGGATGTAATAAATAGGGCAAGTGAGCACGACGATTTAGGAAAACCGTGTGTGAATGACCCAATTAAGTTCGTTCTCAAGGAGGCTAGTGTGTTATGTGTGTAATGACTTGGATTAATTTGTGATTATATTGAGAAAAGAAAATTAGAAAAGGGATTAGAAAAGAATGACGGTTATGAAGACGGATTAAACTACGTCTAAAAAGGCGTACACGTAAAGTCGTAAAAACCACCAAAATTAAAATTAATTCCTAAAAATTCCTAAAAATCACCAAAAATCCTTAATAATATTCTAAGAGTTTACAAAAAATCAAAACTTGCAAAAACCTTTTAATTAATTAGATAATGACTTTTTAATGCTAATTAAAGCCCTAAATATCAAAATTAATTATTAAAAAGCCCTAAACAAGATTTTCAAGTTTGTAAACCTCAAAAATACTCTAATTTAGCTAAAAACTATTTTTCAAAATTTTAAAACCAATTAAAACTATTTTTAAACAATTAAAAACTCCTAAAATCAATTAAATCTTAAATTAATTATAACAAATAATTAAAAGACCTAAAAAATATTTGGAAAGTTGCAAAAATCCTAATTAAGTGTTTAGAACCTAGGAAAAATATAAAAACCTAGAAAATCAGACTTTTAATTTTTAACAATAAAATAATATTAAAATAATATTAAAATTCCAAAAATTATAAAAAATTCTAAAAACTTGCAAACTAGCTTAATTTAACCTAAATAACTCAGAAATGAAAGTGAAATTACCTAAATACCCCTATTGGGCCTAGAAAATGGGCCAAACCCTAAACAGTCCCTTATTGGGCTTAATTAAGGCCCAATAAGAAAAAGTGCTCAAAATAAGCTCAAAAAGCACAGGTTGACTCAAAATTTGATTTTAAACAACTTTTTCCAAAGGCCCAAAAGCTGAAAATGTGAAATAAGCTAACTTATAATAAGCAGCTTATTCTTAATGGGCTTTTTGGCCCATTAAGCTATAAGCTGTTGCCATAAGCTAAAATTTAACACACAACCTTCTTGTGACCTAACAAAGACTTCTGTAAAAAGAAATTTCAAATAAGACCACTCAATAAGCCAGAAACAAGTCAACAACTTATTCACAAAACGACAAAATAGTCGTTTTTATGATCTAGACCACCTCAGAAGCTGATTCAAGTTGCAAAATGTTTCTTTTGACAAAACTAAGCTTAAAAACCAAAGAACTTTCAAATAAGCACACTCAATAAGCTGGAAAATCAAATAAGCACTTATCTTAAAAGTCAAACAAGTTGGTTTCCTAGTGAAAAGTCAAAGTCAAAGTCTGATAAGCTCCAGTTCACTTAAATGGGTCAAATAATGAAGATCTATTACAAAAAATAAGTTGTTGCAAGTCAGAATAAGCTAGAATAGCTTATTGATAAGCTGTTGATACAATTGCACTAGCAGGGGCTAGTTTTGGATGTTGAGCAGTGGGAACTTTTCCCACTGCTTGACTATTTTGACTTGTTGTCTTTAGTGACTTTTTCTTGGATTCAGTTTTCACAAAGGCACCCAATTGATCTTTGGATCAAAAGGAGTCAATAACAAGCAAAATAACACAATCACAAACAGCCAATTGATACAGTTTAATCAATTTATCACCAGATATAGCACAGACATGAACATTGAGCAGTTTAGCATTCAAGAGCAATTTCAGAGCAATTCAGCCAACCAAATTCAACCAAATGCACACACAAGCTATAATAAACTCCAATAAGCAAGTCTAAACAAGTTTCATGCACTGGTTCAAAGAATTAAGCAAGATCCAAGCTATAAAGGTTACTGATGAACACTACACATGCAGATTTATACTTTTGCTGATGTATTTGACACACAAGCCAATTTCAACACCTCAAATCTTTCAAACAGGTTAAGTTAACTTTGTTTAAACCACTTTTATCCCTAAGCATGCATACACACTAAGTGTTCCCAAAATCCTAGGTCAAAACAAGCAGAAACAAGGTCTTAATAGCAGATTGATCAATTCAAGTGTTCAAACCCAATAACTTGCAGCAAAACACTCTCAAACAAAGTTATATCAGATACAAAGCATAAACAACACTTTCCCTTAACACAAAATCAGATTACAAGCACAAATCAGTAGACCCAAACACCCCTTTAACTTTTTCAAATCAAGATTTTCAAAAGCAAAACAAGATTTCAGGCCAACCAAGCATCAATTAACACTCTAACAAGTCTAAATAACAGATTCAAGCAAGAACAAGCCACAAAATTCACAAGAACAACAGTTTCATACAAATATCACCAAAAATCACAATTTATGCAGATTTGGAGATTAAGTAAGCAAACCTCATGGATGTACATCCACACCCACGAATTTTGAGCTTATGTGCTAGCAAGAACAAGCACAAGCTTCCACAAAAGCCTGCTAAGATTCAACAAGGGTTAAGCACAATAACATGAAAAATCAGAAACTTGGAAAAATCTTGATTGATGCAAACTTGTTACCCCACACTTGATTATCCCCAAGTTATAAGCCTCACCACACCTTAACCAACTCAGTTAGGATGCTATGATCAGCCCTATAGCCCAAGAATTCCAAGATTGGAACAAGACTTAGCAAAATATCAAGAAAATGAGGAAAATATGCAAACTTGTGCACACTCCTCTTTTGAAAACAGGTTTTAAACTTCAAAAACAGTAAGCTAAGAACATAAACAACAGAATAAAGGTGGCACTTGGTCTTTCTTCAAAGAACTTAACTCAAATTCATTAAACTGAAAAAGGATTTACAAGTCTTTGAACAAAGGAAAAACCAAAAAGCAAACGTCTAATGAAGCACCCTAAGGCCTTTATATAGGCATACAAATGACTAAGGAACAGCTAAAAACTTAAAACCCTAGTGCTTGATCTTCCAAAAATGCCCTTGAGGTCTTTGTCTTCATCTTGAATCATGTGACTGAATTTGGACTGTAGTTGAGGTGTGAGCTGTTGAAATAGCATCCAAGGGTGTAGATGAAGCTTAGAAAGTAAGCATGTTTCTCATACGTTGGATTGCTGCCACCTTTTTGGCAGTATGCATGGGTGTGGAGCAGGGGAGACACAAAGAGACAAATGGGGTGGTGAGGTGTCAAGTTTTAAGGTTGGGTTGTGTTTATGATTAGCTTAATCATAAATCTGGAGCAGATTAGTGTCTAATTACAAGCCATAAATTAAAACCCAATTTAGATCAAGAACATGAATAGTGCATGTTTTAATCCGTTTGGTTTTTAAATTGGGTGTTTAGCGCCCTTAATTAAATATTTAATTAAGGGTTTGTTAAATCTGTTGTGGGTGGATATCTGAGGTGGACAAAGGGTGGAAGGGGATTGGTGGATTTGAGTGAGTGGGGCACGTGTCACCCATTGGTTGGTCTAGGTAAGTTTATTGTCTGCCAGCTTTAACCCTTCACTTTCCAATAGCTTGTCACTTGCAAACAAAACTCCATCAGCGCCCAATTAAGCCGTATCAACTTTGGACTTTTTACATTTTTGGCCCAATAACTTTTGTAAAGTGAATTCAGGGGTATTTCTTGCCATAATTGAATTCTTCAAGGGCTGGTTTGGTATTTTCTTCAATGATAATGGTCTAGACTTGTATAATTGTCATTTTGGAGGACTGAATTTGCCAAGTCTTGATAAATGAGGGACCATTTTTGCCAATTGTTGAAAGTTGAGGGTCCTTTTTGTAATTTTGGATTTTTCAAAGGACCAATCTTGTAATTTCTTGTACTTTGAAGGACTTCATGATATATTTGACTTTGTGGATGATATTGGTTGACAATTTAGCTTTGTTGAGGGGCTAAACTTGTCAATTCTTCAAAGTTAAGGGCCCTTTTGGTAATTTTGACAAACTTTAGGGACCAAACTTGTAATTATGAGGATACAAGGGTATAAAGTGTCAACTCTTCATATTTGGAGGACCCTTCTTCATAATTCTTCAAATCTTCAAGGGTTGATCTTGGGAAAGTCTTCACCAGGGCTTGGTTCATTGTGCGGCTTCGTTTCCCGTGTTCGTTTTTGCATGATTCTTGTGATCTTTTGTCATTATCTCAATATCCGTACCTAAAATACACAAGCAACAAACACAAGCATATATTTGGGTATTTTGATGATATTTAATGCATTTTAAGCCCTATTTGGAAGATGAGACTATGTATAAAAGCAGTCTCATCACAAAAACAACTCAACATTCATAATATCATAAAGTAGATTCTGCATACTCTCTGATAGTAATTCAAAGTTTCTACTCAGATTGTATAGGTTTTATCCTATATAGTCTAAGTCTAACAGTCTAACAAGATCATAAAGGATCAACACAAACTCCCACAACCACCAATACCAACTCAACTCATGTTTATGTGATATAAACATATTAAACATGTCAAGTATAAGTTCTAAATCTACTTTTACAAATACATTATTGATTGAAGCATCTCAACAATGACAATCATGCTCAAAACCCTAAAAAACCATAAAAAGCACCTAAAACCCCTAACTCCATGCAAGATCATTATCCAACACTTATGTATAAGATATCAAGAAATATGGACAAGATATAATACATAACTTATGAGTATGTTTTCACCCTAAAATTCTAAGTACAAATACAAGGTACAAGTCATTTAGGCATGATGGCTAAAATCGCCATTTTACCCATTTCACTTGAAGTTAATGCACAATCTTTTAAGACAAGTGTACAAACCTTATTAACATAACATTTAGATTATTTATCATCATAATAAATAGTACAACACCCTTAATGAACAATATACAATATTTCAATGCATGAAATCGAAATTAGGTCAAAATAGGTCTTTTCCTCTTTAGACATGTTTACCTTATCTAACTAACTAAACCAAGCTTACAAACACTTTAAACACTTTAAGCATAGAATATATGATATAAATCAAGCTTAGGTCAGTAGCAAAGACTAATAGGATGTCCATAATAAGGATTGAACGCTAAACCTCTTCAAAGTAAAACTAGTTAGGTATCAGTATATCACGCTTGTGAGGTACTAAAGAATATTTGATATTATATCATCGTGTATCTA
The DNA here is from genome assembly GCA_025667525.1 of Glebionis coronaria. Classification (NCBI taxonomy): domain Eukaryota; kingdom Viridiplantae; phylum Streptophyta; class Magnoliopsida; order Asterales; family Asteraceae; genus Glebionis; species Glebionis coronaria. The sequence goes on from CM046881.1 coordinate 450,962,375, forward strand.
TTAGTTTGTATTTTAATAATATTAGGAACTGGTTTATAAACAATTTTTTTGTAACAACTCGAATTTTCGCGTCTTATTTATTTATTTAAGACGTACTTGTAATGTTAAGACACACTATCGGTATGTGCCGACTATGAATGCACGAAGAGTTGTTAAGCATACGTGTTCACGTGTATATTTTTCATAACATTTATGTTTGCGTGTCGATGTCTTTGTATGCGACATTTAGTACTACTAAAATTGGTATTAGTGTCTAAAACTAAGTATTTTTCACAAGTTACTTTATGGACCAAACATGCCCATCAAAATTGCTATTGATGCCCATCAAACCCCTATTGGGCCGAAGGCTGGTATGGTATGAGCAAAGAAATTTCAAACTAAATGGAAAACTTGAATTGATAAATTTGCACTTAGAAGCAAAGCTGTGAATTTCAAATTTAGTCAACAAAGGTCAAACACCAAAAACCTAGAAAAAACATATTATAACACCCACTTTCCACAAAGGGTCCAGCACACATGCCAAAATTGCCTAAAATATGTATGTCACAAGCATGCCATTCCCAGAATTGGATTAACCCTAAGCCAACCTATTACAATTATATACCTTTCATTCTACTCACAACCTCATCACAAAACACAGTCAAACAATACAAATTCTGGGGTAACAAAGCATAAAGTCTGGGCAAATCTTAGGAAGCAAGTGGCAAGTTTTGAGTCAACCGAATCACACTCCAACATTCTGTCAGCATACACAAGCTGAAAACCCTTGTTGTTGTGAGTCTTTCATACACTTTTCCTTTATCTAATACATCATACTAGTTGTGCTTGACCAAAACTCACCTGCGAAAACATTAAAACATAAGTCAATACTTAGAAAACATTCTAATAATTTGTAGTCAATATAGACCATGCTAGTTTTATGCACCCAACGACCCAGGACCATTTACTTTTGACTAAATCGAGACCCCTGCGTGACCATCATCATACCGAGACTCTTTCTTTCATTTTTAGTATTTTGTATCAAGTGACTTTAAAAAAAATGATAATAGTAATAACAACAACCCCAATCGAACTAGACCTAAATAAATCTGTCGAAACCCTAAGCAGTTATAAATTTGACAAAACCTAGATATTTATATCATTTATTTTATAGAAACACAACTTATGCCCATTTAAAATCGCGGGTATAAAAATCCCCAATTTATATAAACCCTAAATTTTTGTAAATCATTTTTATTGTGAAATTAATCTAATTTAATGTTCAAAAACACTAATTAATTATGAATAAACCGCCGAATTAGAAAACCCCCAATTTATTCGAAACTGATCATTGGTAAACTCTTAGTTTATTTATTTTGATTTTTGGTGAATTTTTGGTAATTTTTAGAATTAATTTTTATTTTAGCTCTTTTTACGGTTTTACGTTTTGTCATCGTAGTAATTAATTTCACGTCTTCGTCATCCTCTTTTCTCATCCCCTTCTAAACCAATATTAATCTCAAATCTTGCTACATTTTAGTCACACACATATACCTCCTTGGGAAACGAACTTCACTTAGGGTCATTAACACTTGGTTTTTCCTAAAATCATTTGTTTAATACTTTCCGCTTTTACGCTCCTTTTCCTAAAGGTCGTAAATTTACCACAATCATTTTGGCATGATTGCAGTGTAAACTACACCTCTTGTTTAGGAAAACAAAAGAGGGTAAATGAGCGGTAAGTATTAAGTGATGATTTAGGAAAATCAAGCACTAATGACCCAATGAAAGTTCGTTTCCCAAGGAGGTATATGTGTGTGAGTAATTCGTAATTGGTTTGAGATTAATATTGGTTTAGAAGGGGATGATAAAAGAGGATGACGAAGACGTGAAATTAATTACTACGACGACAAAACGTAAAACCGTAAAATAAGCTAAAATAAAAAGTAATTCTAAAAATTACCAAAAATTCACCAAAAATCAAAATAAATAAACTAAGAGTTTACCAATGATCAAAACTTTTTCAAACCTTTTAATTAATTAAATATTCAATTTTTAAATGCTAATTAAAGCCCTAAAAATCAAGTAAATTATCAAAAAGCCCAAATAAATATTTTTTAATTGGTAAACCTCTAAAATGACCTAAAAAGAATAAAAACTATTTTTAGAAAATTTAAAACTAATAAAAACTATTTAAAATGATTTAAAAACTATAAAAACTTAAAATAATTATAGAAATTAATCTAAAGATGATAAAATTATTCTAAAAGTTACAAAATTCCTATTTTAATGTATTTAAGCTAAGAAAAATGTAAAAAGTTGAAAAATGTGAAATTTGAAAAATAATAATAAAATAATATTAAAAATTCAAAAATTATAAAAAATTCTAAAAACTTGCAAACTAGTTTATTTTAACCTAAATAAGCAGAAAATGAAAGTGAAATGACCAGAATACCCCTATTGGGCCCTCAAATGGGCCAAAACCAAAAACAGTCCACTTAAATGGGCTTTTTAGCCCAAAAAGTCAAACTTGGCCCAATTGACTTGGAAAAGCCCAATCTGACTCAAAATTCAATTCTAAACACAAAACTCTAAAGGCCCAAAAGCTGAAAGTGAGCTTATCGCAGCTTACTAAGCAAACAGCTTATCCTTATTGGGCTTTTTTGCCCATTAAGCAATAAGCTAATGCCATAAGCTCTAATTTGACACACAACCTTCTTTTGGGATACTAAAGAGATCTGTAAAAAGAAATTTTGAAAAAGCACACTCAATAAGCCATAAATAAGCAAAGTACAATTTCACTAAAAGACAAAATAGTCGGGTTTGAGATATAGGGCACCTCAGAACTTGATTCAACTTACAAAATGTCCCAAATGAACTCAATAAGCCAAATCAATCAACAAAAATCCAATAAGCAAAACCAATAAGCCAAAATGAACCAATAAGCACTTATGAAAAAGTCAATTAAGTTGGTTTTCTAGTCAAACCCTAAAGTCAACCCACCAAATGCTCCAGTATGAACAAATGGGTCAAATAATGAGCACCTATTACAAAATCCAAGTTGTTGCTGGTTAAAATAAGCTATTATAGCTTATTGATAAGCTGAAACCCATAATACACTAGCAGTGGCTAGCAGCAAGGGAAAGGAGTTCCCACTGCTTTGACTATTTGACCAAGCTTTTTAGAGAGATTTAGTTGGATTCAATTGGAAACAAGGGCACCCTTGTGATCAGTGAATCACAAGGAGTCAATATCAACAAGAAAATCACAATTTGGTTCACACAATAAGCCCAGATTAAGCAAACAGTCACCAGATATAGCACAGATATGGGAAATAAGCAGTTATGCACAAATAAGCAGATATAACATGAATAAGCCAACCAAATTCAACAGGATGCATACACAAGCTATATAAACTATGAATAAGCACAAACAAACTTAAATCAAACACTAAATCAAATTAAATAAGCAGAAATAAGCATATGCAGGTTATTGATGAACAAGTATAATATGCAGAAACTTTGCTGATCTAATTGACACTAAATCCAATTTCAAGCATCCAAATCTCTTTCCCTGGTGTTATTAGCCTTGTTTAATCACTTGTTAACCCTAGTCTATGATTAGATCTAGGTGTCCCTTAAACCACAGCCAAGAATATCAAGTAACAAAGATTTTATAGCCTTTTTATGAATCTAGGTGTTTCAACCCACAAAACTTGCATACAAATGACCAAGTATATCAGATAAACAAGTACCAACAACCACAAGCACAATATACCCAATCAAAAAGCCTTAAAACCTGCTTATGTAGTTAACCCAAACACCCCTTAATAACCTGTTTTGATAAGTTTTCAAAGGATTATTAAGATTTAACCCACAAATCAAACTAACAACACCTCAATAACATCAAACAATACCAGATGAATAATAATCAACCATAAAAACACAGATTCAAGAACTATCATGCAAATTCACCAAAAATTCAGAAAATAAAGAGAAAATTGAAAAAGGAGAAGGTGCAAACCTCCAAGACCTACATCCAGGCCCTGGATTGTTTGAGCTGAGGTACTAGCAGAAAAAGTACCAGCTTCTAATGCTGCTAAGATGAACAAACAATAAAGTGAGATCAAATAACCAAGACTTTCTGATTTTTGAAACCCAAGTTTTATTACTTAAAACATTGCCTCAAAAACCTTCAAACATGTAAATGGAACTCAGAATTAGGCTATTCTAACACCAACTTTTAATAAACAAGAACAAGATTTCATAAATTTCTGAAAATCAAATTTTATTAACTTAAAAAGGGATTAAAAAGATTGATAGCCTAAAACTAGAACAAAGGGACTCTCACAGGTTGAGGTCTCATTTTATAGACAAATGCTAAGCCTACACTATTCACAAACCCTAGAAGTGAATTTCCTATAATGTCCTTGAGGTCTTCTAGACGATTCTTGGTTATGAGCTGTCCAAAATGATCCTGAGTGTTCATTTTAGCTTTGTGATGAAGCAATGACTCTCAGCTGTTGATTTGGCCACGTTGGATAACTTGGAGGTGAAGTTGTTCTCTGATTGGTTGAAAGGGAATTAGGGGTGGGGTCCATAGTGAGTGGGAGTGAGGGTTTTTGGTGTGGGATGTGTTTCTGTGTGTGTGAATTAAGCGTGGGACTAGGTAATTTCAGTTTACCCTTTGTTTTAAGTGATGGGTAACTGGGTTCTTAGGGTAAACAATAACAAGTTTTGATCCGATATTAGGGGAAGTAAAAGTGTTTGGCGCATTTCTTGGTTTGAATGTTTGAACTTGGCAACTATGGTCCTCAACCTTTGGAAAAGATGGTATAACAAGTTTATTTTCCTTATAAACTCGTTTCCTTTGTATTTTGAAGTTTCTGAATTCCCACATTGGCCACAAAATGTTTTGGAAAAAGGATTTAGGGCTTTTAACACTTTAGGCTATTTACAATTTCAGTCCTTTTGATATTTAAACCATATTTCAAGGACTAGAAATGTAATATTCTTGAACTTCAAGGCTTCTTTGGATCTTGGACTTTATGAAGGGCCATTCTTGACATTTTGGATTTGTTGAAGGACTAGCTTGCCAATTCTTTAAACTTGGAGGGCCTTTTTGTAATTTTGACAAACTTAAGGGACCAAACTTGTAATTATGAATTAACAAGGGTTTTAAGTGTCATTTCTTCATTCATTGAGGATCAATCTTGCATATCTTCAAGTCTTTCAAGGGTAATTATTGGATAAATCATGAACTAGGGCCCGGTTCTTTGTACGGCTTCGTTTCTCGTGTCCGTTTTTCCTTGTTTCTTGTGATCTTTTGTCTTTTTCACGATATCCATACCTAAAATACACAAGTAAACAAACACAAGCATATATATGGTATTTTATGACATTTTTATGCATTTAAAGCCCGAAAAGAACGATGAGATCATGTATAAATGCCATCTCATCACTCCCCCATACTAAGCCATTGCCGTGCCCTCACGCAATGCTAGAATAAAGTATCTAAGCATCACCAAAGTTCAATTTTATTAACCTTTATTGAAAAGTAGACATAATGTATGATTTTCATCACAAATGTGACTTTTAGGGTCAAAGAATAGAAACAAGTAAATGTCCCTTAGAGTAAACTTCGTCATCCTTGATTGTCAAACATTCCATGCTAAGTGCAAAAACGAGATCATTGTTGGTACAAGTCATAATGCTAACACTACTCATACGTCTAAATTGTGTAATACTTTTTCTCCCCGCAATCCTAGTTATTATAAAAGGAAATGGGTTACTAGCATTTTTTAACTATTTGTCATGGATCACAAGTGATTCATATTGACTTATTTGAGTAGTTATTAGTCCGAAAGCAAAGTAGCACGATTTAATCGATAGTTAGCCGAAGGTCAAAATCTTTTAAAACGACTTCTCGTGTATCTCCTTAAGTTCATATCTTGGCATAACTCGTTTCACGATTTGAGACCTTTCTCGGACCGATATTTGGCATGTACTTCATACTTCAAATCTTGGGAAGACGTTCTTGAAATTATGGTCTTCTCTTCATAAATTTGGAATTTCTTCACTTGACGTTTTTGAGAGATTTTTCATATTTGGACCACGACTTCATCATTTTTCTTCAATCTTTACTTTGGACTTTGATATACAACGATCCGCCTCCTTCTCGGACTTGGATATATTTATCCTCATACCTTGTAAGGGTCTTTTTGGATAGACTTTCTCCATGATCTTTAGGGGAGTAATTGCTTTTCGTCGTGTGTCTCGATCCTTCATATTGATTTAGGAATAATGATACTTCACATCATCTTGGATCTTTAGCAAAAATAGAGCTCCTCATGCCTTGTTAGGGCCTTTTTGGATAATCACCAATCTTCGCGTCCCGCTTCAATAAGTTATGCCTTGGCTATAAACTCTATTCAACCCCGAGCAACTTTTAAACGATCTTGCGCTAGAGGCTAAGTAACCTTTCAAATCGGGCGACCTTACTTATTGCAATTATTTTTATTCCTAATGCATTGATCTTATGGGAAGAAAAAGCCACAATTAAAAACATATGAGTTTTTGAAAGAACATTTTCATGTTCTACGTTTAGCATGATCACTTGTGTAACTCTATCATCTCTCGTTCTTTACTATATAAAGACCTCTAATTAAAGAGACTCGTGAATACTTATCCATGCAAGTCAAAATTAAGCCAAATTGGGATTAGCTTTCATTAAGACTATATCAAATCAAAGTTTTGGGTTTTCAAGCCACCTATAGGATCTTGCACTTTCTTGGACTTTTTCAAGTTTAGAGAATGCATTTTATAGTTCCCTTGATAAGTGACTTTCTAGGATCAATTATAGGAACTTGCGAAAAGTTCTTGTTCTTAACCCGTATGAGCTAAGACTTTCGCGTTTTAAAGCTCCCTATATAAAAGTCTAGCAAAACTTGAATTGAGCGGGTTAAGGAATGTAAATGGCTCCAAATGCCCATCAAGTAAAAAATTAGCTCTTATTCTACCCATCGGAAAATATACATTCGTGTCTTAGTAACACTTATGAAAACTAAGAAAATTTTTAAAATTTGGCCATTTTTAGCCTTATTAGCAACAAAACAAAACATTGAAAGTTGGAAAGCATGAGGGCATAGCAAAGCAAGTACCTATTCACCCCCCCCCCCCATACTAAAAGTAAACATTGTCCTTAATGTTTCGAGTCTAAAGGTGGAGCACCCCCATACTAGAGACGAAGAATCGAATGCTTAGGATCTAGCATGGAAAGGGTGATCAACAATATATCTAAAGCCGTTTATTAATTATGCTAAAAGATAATTGTTAGAACAATAAAGGATATGTCATGGATTCGTGAAAAACTTCTTCAAACAAACGATGGAGGCTCACGTAAACGAACACGAGAGTCTTCAATCGTAGATGATGATGATCTAGATAACACAATCACAAACAACCACGAGACAACGAGTTTGAAGGGTACAAGTCCCCTTATTAGTGATAGTAAGCATAAAAGGATAAGCATGGGATTTCCCCCACGAGGCACCTCGTTTTTTATTACCGAGTCATGAGCTCGACTCAATCCCCTCAAAATGTGAACATTTAGGGAAAATCATGGTATGGTCAATTTTTGGTGGGTCTTACATGATAAACAAGGCCCAAAAAGCAACCGGTATTAAGGACTAAGTCCTTTGATGGTGCAAAATACCGGGATCGAAGATGGCGTTTTCGTTTTCATTGGAAAAACAAATCAACGCCACTTCATCATGTGTCAATACAAACCCAAAGGGTTTAAAGAAAATAGATGAGAAGAAATAGAAGGGTGGGACAATTGGTAAGACAAACTTTTGAGCTACTCGAGGTAGACTCGCACCAAGCAAATAGATATAGTTTCCATTTATTGCATCGGTGGAAGACCGAGATTTCCCTTTATATGAAATTTCGGGATCGAATATCTCGTCCTCGGTGGACAAGGATGAGGGAACATAAGGGGCTTCCCCCATACTAAAACCACACAAAGCATCGTCAAAAGGAGTAGACGAGCTTGTAGCACTCAAAACACGTGGTGATGACGGAGTTAGATTTGTAGAAAAATCAATTAAATCACATTTAAAATCTTTTCCATTTATCTTTTAAACTCTCCTTATGAAAACCCTTTTTGATTATGTCGAAAATATTTGGTGTTTCTAAGACGATGTTAGTCACACTAAAAATTCTCACATTTGAAAACCATTTTGGTTTTGGTGGTGGTAAGTTCTCAAAACGTTTATCGACAAAGAAAACCTCCCCATCGGGGTCTACATATTCGTCATCCGAAAGATCTTCCGTAGAAACGGGCAACTTATCAACACTTTTCAAGAATGAATGCTCGAGGTGAGGCGAAGGGTTTTTTGATTCAATGACGGTTTCTTCTTTTTAGGCTTTACACTCATAACCTCCACCGGCGGAGGAAATGGTAAATTGTTTTTGGCAACATTTCCTAAAACTCTTGGTGAAAATTCTTTGCAAACGACATTGGTTGAATTACCATGGTTTAAAGTTGCAATAGAATAGACATGAGAAAGATTGGAGTTTTGTGTTGCATTGATGATAAGTTCTTCCTCATTGAAACGAAGGGTGATTTTTCGAGCATGAACATCGATAAGTGCTCTTGATGTATCCAAAAATGAACGACCCAAAATGAGAGGAACTTTTCGATCGATAGGAATGTCTACAACGATAAAGTCAACGGGATAGTAAAATTTTCTGACTTTAACGAAAACGTCCTCGGCTACTCCACATGCTAAAATCGTAGAATGATCGGCCATCTCGATAGACATGTTCGAAGGAATAAGAGCCGGAAGCGAAAGCGATTTGAAAATCTCAAGAGGCATTAAATTAATACTAGCACCAAGATCGACCAAGGCGTAGCATTCCTCCATATCTTAAATTGCACACGGAATCAAAAATTTACCGGGATCACCGACTTTTTGTGGTATGCGGGTAAGAAAAACCGATGAACAACTAGACGATTATTGTAACTTTTCTTTGTTGTTTACCATACTTTTGAAGTTTGCGGCGAATCGAGGCATCATGATTAAAGCATCGGCAAATCTTATGTTAAAATTTATGTCACGAAACATTTTCATAAAAAGCTCAAATTGATAATTATTCCGTTCTTGTGCCTTTTCCTTGTTACGTCTCGAAGGGTAAGGTAAGGGTGGTATGGGTTGGACATTAGGCAATGGCCTTGGAATCTCGGGTTCCACAATTGGTATTGGTTCAACCGTAGGTGTGCTTTGAGCGGTACTTCGTGGGATTGTAATGTGCTCCTTTTCGACCATCACCTCGGGTTCTTTCTCGATTTCCTTCTCCGTAGAAGTACTTGGACGAGAGATTGGTTCCTTGAAAGTTTTACCACTACGTGTAGTAATAACCTTCATTTCTCCCTTCGGGTTTGCAATGGTATCACTAGGAAGACCACCCGAGGAAGAGGGTTTACACATGATTGCTTCAAACATTTTAGCCATTCGGTCCTCAAATTTTGATTGCCTAGCATCCGCTTTTAACAATTCTTGCTTAATCTCATGTTGTCCTTGTTCCATCTTTTGTTGATTTTGTTGAAGACGTTGGACATTTCTTTCCATTTTATTTGCATGAGTTTTAAGTTCATTAGCAAGTTCGTTTTTAAGCTCGTTTTTCAACTCGGATCTTAAGCTAATCATCTCACGTTGCATGTTATCAAATTTAGCATCATTTGCTTTAGCGTAATCCAAAAACTCTCCTTGAAGATTTTTAGTGTGAGCATTTTGAAAACCTTGTGTAGTGTTTTGAAAATCACGGTTTTGGTTTTGATTAGTGACTTGTCCATTCCCACTTTGATAATTCCCTTTGTTGTAGTTACGTGAATTAGGGGTGAGCATGGTTCGGTTTGTTGCGGTTTTTGACTAAAACCGAACCGCAACCGCACTTGCGGTTTTTATAAAATTAGAAACCGCACCAAAACAAAAACCGCGGTTTCGGTTTTGCGGTTTTTTTTGCGGTTTCTGCGGTTTTGCGGTTTTTAACCGCACCGAACCATTACTTGTGATTTATATAATAATTGTGGCTTTTTGCGGTTTTTTGTTTAAAATGTTGATTTTTCGGTTATAACAATGCATAAATTGTATCTAGCAAACACTTTACTAATAACTTATATGAATATCAGTGATAATATGCACTAGAAATCTTATAACTCGCATAAAATAGTCGATATGACGTTTTTCAGTATAAAATAATTATTGTGTGGTGCGGTTCGGTTTTGCGGTTCGATTTTACGGTAGAAAACCGCAACCGAACCGCAGTTGCGGTTTTTCCTTTTTCTTAAAACCAAACCGTCGGTTTTTGTCGTGGTGCGGTTTCTGTGGTTCGGTTTTTGCGGTTTTTTGCGGTTTTGCGGTTCGCGGTTCGGTTTCTGCTCACCCCTAACGTGAATTGCCTTGGTAATTACCACCTTGGTTGTTGTTTCGATAGTTATTAGCATTTTGATTTGGTGGAGCTTGATTTGGGCGGGAACCTTGACCGTTTTGGTTGTAAGTTTCTGTTGCTACATAAGCACTCAAAGTGTTACCATCTGAGGTAATGCACTCGGAAAGATCATGAGCTCCACCACAAGACAAACAACTCTTAGCAACCGCTTTAACCGAAGCGAAATTTGAAGCTTCTTGAGCTTTCCAATGAGACATAAGATTAGCAAATCTATCAAAAAACCGATTTTCCTCATTAGCTTCATCATGTAAGGCGTTAATGCTACGAGACGATGACGAACCCAAATTGGCAACACTCGGTGTGTTACGAGGGTTATAAACCTTAGATCTATTCTTGATAATCTTTAAAGCTTCATCGGTCGTTTTGCACAAAAAATTACCACCCGCGGCGGCATTCAAGTAATCTCGTTCATGATCGTTAAGCCCATTATAAAAAGTATCAATTTGATGCAATTCCGAAAAATCATGGTGTGGACATTCATGTGACATTTCTTTAAAGTGTTCCCATGCCATTGAAAAACTTTCATTATTTCTTTGAACAAATCTTGAAATCTCATTTTTCAAATGTGTTGTTTTAGATGGTGGAAAAAATTTGTTCACAAACTTAGAAACGAGATCACCCCATGTCAAAATTGAATTTGGCGGTTCTTTCTCAAGCCAAATTTAGCGGGTCCATCTAACGAGTATGGAAACAACATCATCTTAATGGCGTCATGTGGAACATCCTTAAACTTGTTAGTAGCGGTGAGACGATTAAAATTCCTTATGTGATAATGCAGGTTGTCTTTCTCATGACCTCTAAACTTATTAGCTTGCAACATCGACATTAAACCCGTCTTAATCTCGAAATTCTCCACAAGGATAGCGGGAATCACAATGGCCTCTCCAAAACCCTCGGTGGGTGCTTGTAGCAACTCCATCATAGTACGATTAGCCATGACGACTTCTTGTTCTACAATAGGTTCAACAATTGGAGGTTGTTCTTCAATCAACGTCTCTTGATTGGCTTGCTTTTGAAGACGTTTACGAGCTCGTTTTGCTTGATTACGAGTGATCATAAACTTCACGAAGAATGGGAGGTGAGCAAAGAAGATTCTTTTTGGGTGTTTTGTGAATTTTCAATTTTTTTGTGTTTTTGATTGTTTTTAATTTTTATTTTTTTTTTGGATTTTGGTGTATCTTCGTAGACAACAATCTACCAAATCTCTCCTAGAATCAAACTCTTGATTAAAGAAGCCTCAAAGGAATGAAAACGATCATGTGGAGTGAACGCCTTCGAATGACTTTAGAACTTTGGTGAAAACCAAATTGTTCAAGAGGGTTTAATCACAAAGAAAACAAGCAAATATATTATACGTAATAATACTTTGGGCGGCAAAACCCTCGATTAGCCTTCAATCTCAAAATACTCACAAGCAAGCGGGGAAACGAGGCGGCGCGAAGCACTTAAGAACCTTTTTCCTTAGGGTATATTTTATAATACCCGCCTTATACCCACCTTATAGTTTGTATTTTTTCAAAATCGAGCTTCACGAAAGTATTTATCTATTTTTGCCTTTTTTCTTTTTGTTTGAGATTCGAATACAATAATTAGGAGATCAAATCCCAATTAAGGTTGTATTTTCACACTTTTGGAGATATTTTGTATTTATTGTGATACTTAATACAATATAGTAATAATAATTTCACAAGAAAAACCAATAAAACCGATAATACGTATTAGTAGATTTCTACTAATACAAATACTATTTATGGTTAATATTAAAAACAACAAGACAAATTAATCACGACACACCTCCCCGGCAGCGGCGCCAAAATGATTGCAGTGTAAATTACACCTCTTGTTTAGGAAAACAAAAGAGGGTAAATGAGCGGTAAGTATTAAGTGATGATTTAGGAAAATCAAGCACTAATGACACAATGAAAGTTCGTTTCCCAATGAGGTATATGTGTGTGAGTAATTCGTAACTGGTTTGAGATTAATATTGGTTTAGAAGGGGATAAGAAAAGAGGATGACGAAGACGTGAAATTAATTACTACGACGACAAAACGTAAAACCGTAAAATAAGCTAAAATAAAAATTAATTCTAAAAATTACCAGAAATTCACTAAAAATCAAAATAAATAAACTAAGAGTTTACCAGTGATCAAAACTTTTTCAAAACTTTTAATTAATTAAATATTCAATTTTTAAATGCTAATTAAAGCCCTAAAATCAAATAAATTATCAAAAAGCCCAAATAAAGATTTTTCAATTGGTAAACCTCTAAAATGACCTAAAAAGAATAAAAAATATTTTTAGAAAATCTAAAACTAATAAAAACTATTTAAAATGATTTAAAAACTATAAAAACTTAAAATAATTAAAAAATTAATCTAAAGATGATAAAATTATTCTAAAAGTTGCAAAATTCCTATATTAATGTATTTAAGCTAAGAAAAATGTAAAAAGTTGAAAAATGTGAAATTTGAAAAAAATAATAAAATAATATTAAGAATCCAAAAATTATAAAAAAATTCTAAAAACTTGCAAACTAGTTTATTTTAACCTAAATAAACAGAAACTGAAAGTGAAATGACCAGAATACCCCTATTGGGCCCTCAAATGGGCCAAAACAAAAAACAGTCCACTTAAATGGGCTTTTTAGCCCAAAAAGTCAAACTTGGCCCAATTGACTTAGAAAAGCCCAATCTGACTCAAAATTCAATTCTAAACACAAAATTCTAAAGGCCCAAAAGCTGAAAGTGAGCTTATCACAGCTTATTAAGCAAACAGCTTATCCTTATTGGGCTTTTTAGCCCATTAAGCAATAAGCTAATGCCATAAGCTCTAATTTGACACACAACCTTCTTTTGGGATACTAAAGAGATCTGTAAAAAGAAATTTTGAAAAAGCACACTCAATAAGCCAGAAATAAGCAAAGTACAATTTCACTAAAAGATAAAATAGTCGGGTTTGAGATATAGGGCACCTCAGAACTTGATTCAACTTGCAAAATGTCACAAATTAACTCAATAAGCCAAATCAATCAACAAAAATCCAATAAGCAAAACCAATAAGCCAGAATGAACCAATAAGCACTTATGAAAAAGTCAATTAAGTTGGTTTTCTAGTCAAACCCTAAAGTCAACCTACCAAATGCTCCAGTATGAACAAATGGGTCAAATAATGAGCACCTATTACAAAATCCAAGTTGTTGCTGGTTAAAATAAGCTATTATAGCTTATTGATAAGCTGAAACCCAAAATTCACTAGCAGTGGCTAGCAGCAGGGGAAAGGAGTTCCCACTGCTTTGACTATTTGACCAAGCTTTTTAGAGAGATTTAGTTGGATTCAATTGGAAACAAGGGCACCCTTGTGATCAGTGAATCACAAGGAGTCAATATCAACAAGAAAATCACAATTTGGTTCACACTATAAGCCCAGATTAAGCAAACAGTCACCAGATATAGCACAGATATGGGAAATAAGCAGTTATGCACAAATAAGCAGATATAGCATGAATAAGCCAACCAAATTCAACAGGATGCATACACAAGCTATATAAACTATGAATAAGCACAAACAAACTTAAATCAAACACTGAATCAAAGTAAATAAGCAGAAATAAGCATATGCAGGTTACTGATGAACAAGTATAATATGCAGAAACTTTGCTGATCTAATTGACACTAAATCCAATTTCAAGCTTCCAAATCTCTTTCCCTGGTGTTATTAGCCTAGTTTAATCACTTGTTAACCCTAGTCTATGATTAGATCTAGGTGTCCCTTAAACCACAGCCAAAAATATCAAGTAACAATGATTTTATAGCCTTTTTATGAATCTAGGTGTTTCAACCCACAAAACTTGCATACAAATGACCAAGTATATCAGATAAACAAGTACCAACAACCACAAGCACAATATACCCAATCAACAAGCCTTAAAACCTGCTTATGCAGTTAACCCAAACACCCATTAATAACCTGTTTTGACAAGTTTTCAAAGGATTATCAAGATTTAACCCACAAATCAAACTAACAACACCTCAATAACATCAAACAATACCAGATGAATAATAATCAACCATAAAAACACAGATTCAAGAACTATCATGCAAATTCACCAAAAATTCAGAAAATAAAGAGAAAATTGAAAAAGGAGAAGGTGCAAACCTCCAAGACCTACATCCAGGCCCTGGATTGTTTGAGCTGAGGTACTAGCAGAACAAGTACCAGCTTCCAATGCTGCTAAGATGAACAAACAATAAAGTGAGATCAAATAACCAAGACTTTCTGATTTTTGAAACCCAAGTTTTATTACTTAAAACCTTGCCTCAAAAACCTTCAAACATGTAAATGGAACTCAGAATTAGGCTATTCTAACACCAACTTTTAATAAACAGGAACAAGATTTCTTAAATTTCTGAAAATTAAATTTTATTAACTTAAAAAGGGATTACAAAGATTGATAGCCTAAAACTGGAACAAAGGGACTCTCACAGGTTGAGGTCTCCTTTTATAGACAAATGTTAAGCCTACACCGTTCACAAACCCTAGAAGTGAATTTCCTATAATGTCCTTGAGGTCTTCTAGACGATTCTTGGTTATGAGCTGTCCAAAATGATCCTGAGTGTTCATTTTAGCTTTGTGATGAAGCAATGACTCTCAGCTGTTGATTTGGCCACGTTGGATAACTTGGAGGTGAAGTTGTTCTCTGATTGGTTGAAAGGGAATTGGGGGTGGGGTCCATAGTGAGTGGGAGTGAGGGTTTTTGGTGTGGGATGTGTTTCTGTGTGTGTGAATTAAGCGTGGGACTAGGTAATTTCAGTTTACCCTTTGTTTTAAGTGATGGGGTAACTGGGTTCTTGGGATAAACAGTAACAAGTTTTGATCCGATATTAGGGGAAGTAAAAGTGTTTGGCGCATTTCTTGGTTTGAATGTTTGAACTTGGCAACTATGGTCCTCAACCTTTGGAAAAGATGGTATAACAAGTTTATTTTCCTTATAAACTCGTTTCCTTTGTATTTTGAAGTTTCTGAATTCCCACATTGGCCACAAAATGTTTTGGAAAAAGGATTTAGGGCTTTTAACACTTTAGGCTATTTACAATTTCAGTCCTTTTGATATTTAAACCATATTTCAAGGACTAGAAATGTAATATTCTTGAACTTCAAGGCTTCTTTGGATCTTGGACTTTATGAAGGGCCATTCTTGACATTTTGGATTTGTTGAAGGACTAATCTTGCCAATTCTTCAAACTTGGAGGGCCTTTTTGTAATTTTGACAAACTTAAGGGACCAAACTTGTAATTATGAATTCACAAGGGTTTTAAGTGTCATTTCTTCATTCATTGAGGATCAATCTTGCATATCTTCAAGTCTTTCAAGGGTAATTGTTGGATAAATCATGAACTAGGGCCCGGTTCTTTGTACGGCTTCGTTTCTCGTGTCCGTTTTTCCTTGTTTCTTGTGATCTTTTGTCTTTTTCACGATATCCATACCTAAAATACACAAGTAAACAAACACAAGCATATATATGGTATTTTATGACATTTTTATGCATTTAAAGCCCGAAAAAAACGATGAGATCATGTATAAATGCCATCTCATCAGAAGCCCTAATTTTCTAAAACACATTTTGATTGATTAATTAATCTCAAGAGAAGCACACGAACATAGTTTAGTAATGGAGAAACACAAGATTTGGGAAACCCCCAAATTTCCAAAACCCTAACAGTTCATAAGTTAATTTCATGATGATGAAAATAACACAAAGATACATGCGAAATCATTGATTAATTATAGTGAAACCATGGATTGTGAAAAACCCCAAATGTTTCGAAACCCTAGTTTATTTATAAAGATTTTATAAATCCATTTTTGTTCTCAAAAGATTAATCAAAGGGTTTTAAGACATCTTTTTAGAAGAAAGAGAGAAGAAACTTACCTTGTAATGATACCACACGATTAATAAACATGCTGGGATAGGATGTCGTGATATTGGATGGGTAAACATGATCAAGGAATGATTCTTGACACTAGTATTAGATGCCAGATTTGTTTGTTTAAGTGAGAGAGAGAGGGTGGGAGACGGTGGGAGTAATAAACGAGAAAGTGAGAAAGTGAATGGGTGGGTGTTGAGATATAAACGTGCCCCCACCTTTCTTATTGTTATCGGTTTGATTGGGTTTCGGGTTGGGTAAAGTTATCTTGGGCCAGGCCCATGTGTTTATTAAAGGGAATTGGACTGATTGATTTGGGTTGGGTTTATTAATCCGAAGAAACAAAATTAGTATATGTAAGCATATAATGGTGATACTAAGCCTGATACTCATTTCAAAACCGTATACTAAAGTCACGTTTTTCATAAACGAAACGTTTTGTCAAAATCACCACTAGGACATCATGCATTTTATTAGTGTAATTATAGATGTCGTGACGTAGCCATTATGATTAATTAGGTTGTGGATAGCGTGATCACATCCTCGAGCTACTTTATGTTTCCATCATCATACTTGACTTACGAGGTGAGTTTATAACCCCACTTTTAATTGCTTTTAAATACTTGGGGTGAAAACATTGCTTGTTTTTACGGATAAACATAAGTACCATGAAAACTCATACGTTGCCTACATGATGTCTAAGTAGCGATACCCCTAGATGCTTTAGCCCACTATCATGAACCGTTAATTACTTTGTGTAAGCGCAAATGTTATGGATAGATCTATTGGGATTGCACTCCCTATCTAATGTTGGTTGTGTGACCAAATTGGATACAATTACATTTGAGGTGTTACGAATACTTTGGGGTAGTATTTGCTTGGGCTCTTATATAAACTTGTTGGTACGGTTAACGCTTCGGTGTCATGAGCTTGGACGTAGGATGTTATAACGTATGCTTTTTGATAATAATCTTGTATTTGTTATAAGATTATTTGTCGGTTGCCTAACAAAAATCTTATGGTTCATCACACTATCTATACTTAAACCTATAAACTCACTGACCTTTGTGTTAACGTTTTAGCAATGTTTTTCTCAGGTGTCAAGGCGAAGGAGTGACGTGGTTGTGCCGTGGAGATAATAAAATTTATCATGATTATCTTTTGGAGACTTAAGCTAAATGTTGTGATATTTGGAAACTTTGATTTTATATCATCATGATGTACTAAACAATTCTCTTGGGACAAGTTATTTATGTTTATTGAATTTAAAACGACTTTGAATGGTCGTTCTTTATATCTAGGTCTCTTGATTGTCATGATAGTCACATCCTCGTGTATTCACATACATTGGTAAATTGAGGGTGTGACATTTTTGTTCAAAGCTAATTGATATAAGAATGCTCAGAGTTGGCATAAGGCGAGAGGGAGAAAAATATAGAGGAAAAGGTGAGTGGTTTTATATTGTTTTATTATTTTCTTTGTAAACGTGTGTGTGAGATATTTAGTTGAGTAAGTGGTTATTTTAATGAAAGATGAGAAGTTGTGCGGCATATTATGGCTGAAAGGTGAGAAAGAAGAAGAAGAGAAGAAAAAACTATGAGGTGTCATTGATGTAAAAAAGATGACTAGAGGGGAGGTGACCATTACTTTTACTTTGAACATGGTATCGAAATCCCAGATGAACGTATATATTTTAATTTGCATAAAAGGAACAGTTGACGGAGGTATCACTGTATTTGGTAAGAACTGTGATACTTCTAATCAGGGGCGGACCTATGTGTTAGGTCCGGGGTGGCGGTGCCCTCATGGCTTGACCAAATGGACGCGATTATAGTGTATTTTTTCTTCAATTTTGACAGTTTTGTAAATGTCCCCCATTTGAAACGCAAATTGCCCCTACTCACACATTGAAATCCAACTTTTGACATTCTAAAACCTAAAATTCCTTCATTTTAAGTTAAAATATTCGATTTTTTATTTGAATTTTTAGTTTTTTTGCTTTGCTATTGTCAATTTTTTTTCCTTTAACTGTTTAATATTTTACGTCCGCCACTGCTTCTAACGAAGGTTATGTGACTTGCACATAAGCTTACGCAATCTTATTGGCATCAAAGTCAATATGAGAGTTTAATATGTTATATAATGTCATAGTACACATGTTTGTTAGAAGTTTGAGTATTCTACTTTATGCCTTTGTGACGTTAATTGACAATATCAAAGAATAGTTGGGTCTCCATCAAACAGGAACAACTCATTTTGATTTGATAAGAGTAAGGCCAAAAAAGAACGATATTGTTTTGCGGTAGCAAATCGTTTTGGTTAACTGATTCATGAGTTCAACATTTATCGTGAACTACAAGTCCAATGTGACTATTGTGAAGAATGAAAAACGAAGAATATGATAAAATGAGGTAAAGATTGAGACAATAAAACATGTCTAACTATATGTCAAACATTGTGTAAAATAGTTTATTGGTTTTAACAAATGATCAATCCTTTTACAAATTGGTTGTATGAGTTCTCGTTATGATCGATGGGATTATTTATCTTTATAGAAGATGCTTACATATAAAATTATAACCTGTTAGTTATTATTTTTGTTTTAAACTTTTTTTTTTTGGCAAGGCTTGTGATTTATTAGAAACAAAACACTAGCAAGAAGCTAACTGCAAAGACATAAATTTAGAGTTTTTAAGTCACTCGGTCCAGTCAAGAGCTTTGAAACATCTATACTTACAAAAAAAAAAATAAATAAACTAAATCGTCAAAAATCAACTCTTTTTTAGGAGTCTTCTCTACAAAAAGCACAGAATTACATAGCCACCATATCTTCCACCAAAGAACGTAGAACACACCTTATAGTAATCTTTTATGCTTAGCCGACATAGCAACTATCTTGAACCACGAAAGCCATGTCTCATAAGAATCAAACTCCTCCACATGAATATCCCACCCATCGACCAATATTGGACATTAGCTTACTCACCAACTGACACGAGAAAAAATAAGTGACCCGAGATCTTCACCCCAATATCACAATTACGGCAAATAATAGAATCAGTATCTATACCTTTACTTAGAAATCTTGAATCTCGTCGGTAAAGCATCACACATAATTTTCCAGGCATGAACATTAACCTTTCTAGGAACATAAGAAATCTACCTCGTCTTACACTCAAAACTCGGAAGTATCATATCATCAATTAGACTTCTAACAGACGATACACTAAATTCACCTTTACTGCCTAGACTCCATATATACCTATCATTAGAATTATCTCGGGAAATGGAACTACTCAAATCAACCATATCTTGAAACTGATCCAACTCTCTACCACCCTTAGGCAAATATTCGAATGAATCTAAAAGGGAAATTTGGGACAGTTTCAAAATTTATTATTTACTATTTTATTTTAAGTTGTCTCAAAATAGTTGTTTGTATGTTTTACTAATAGATTAAAAATTTAATTCGAGTTTATCATATCACTTAAAATTATTATTACAAACATTAAATAAGTTTTAAAGTAACTAGTTAACAGAAATCTTGTTATTTTACGAAAAAAATGGAATAAGGAATTTTCTTTTTTTTAGATATTTGTTTTTGTCTGTGAACAATTTTTTTTTACCATTGGTCGTATTTAACGACCGTTAATCATAGTTTAAATATAGTAACTATAATTTACATGGCAGGCAAAAGGTAAACGGGCAACAAGCTGCGCAATTAGCTATTTTTGTATAGCAAAATTAAGTTTATTAAATATAATGTTTGTGGATTTATATGTTAAATAGTAATGTACTCCTTCCGTCTTAAAATTATAGTCCACACTATTATTTTTCGACGTCTCAAATTAATTATCCACTTTTAAAAATAAATAAAAAATTGTTGATTAAGTTTACCATATTACCCTCAGTTGAAAGTATTATTACAAACTATATAACAGTTGTAAATTAATTTGTTAAAGGTAAATTTGTCATTGTATAAAAAGTAAAAGAGAAGATAAAAAAAAATGATTTTTTATTAAATTACGTGTTTTTGTCGGTGGACAATAATTATGAGACGGAAGGAGTACTGTTTATAACACGTTGTATTTTGGTAAGTAGCTTCACCGTCTCATGTGTAAAAAGATTAAATGTATTAAATGCGAATAAATAACAACAAAATGTGAATAATATGAATACAAATATTTTTTAAACGTCAAAATGTGAAGTGTGGTAATGGAGTTATGTTAAAAAAAAAAACAACAAAATCTAAAAGAGTAGATATTTAATGAGATTAATATGAATACAAATAATATTTGATGAGAATAATATGAAAAGTAATGATAAATAAAAACAAAAAGGAATGAGATGGTCGGGAATGGGGGTGGGGAGGTGCAATAAATAAGAACTGCAGATGCTGAAGAAGCTGTTCGTTGGTCGATAGCTATGTCTTGGCTTCACGTATTTAATGCACCTCTAACAGTCCAAAGCATCTAACAAATAAGTGACTCATTATGTCTAACAAAATAGATATCCAGGTCTTTTAAGTGCCGACGTTAAATAGTATTTAATGCTAATGATTACTTAAAATATAAGTTACGCAATATTTGTTTAAACTTCTAAATATAAATACAACTTTTGGTTGTTTTGGCGGAATCAAACGGATGTCGTCGACATGTAAAAAGCTACTATCGTTTAAAAATTAAGTGTAGCGTTATTTTATAGTAGTAGTATTGTTTATTGGGTTTTGCTAATCATCACTATATATGGGTGTTTTTTTACTTTTTTATAATTAAAAACATTTCTTCGTCGCGTCACATTTCTTTGTAGTTGTACTTTCGCTATGGGAGATAATTTACACATTCTAACTTTTGATTGGCACACTCAAATTATTTGTGTGTTATCATTTATACCTTTATACTAGTGGAGTGGATAAATTTCAACTCAAATATTAGATGCAACAAACAAACAATTTGAGTGTCTCTAAATTAAAAATTGAAGTGTGGAAATCACCTCACTTTTTATTTTGAATCTCTTTTCCTTATCACCTTGTTAAAGATTTGAAATGCCTTTGTGTGTATTGTTTTTTTCTTATTGAATTATTTGCTGCCTTTCAAAAAAAATTTAATACGTATCTTATTAAAACTTACTTACCTAACTAAATATATTGAAATAATGTATTTAGAAAAATGTTGAGTTTATATTTAAAAATTATTTTAATTTTGAAAAGCTAAAAAAACACCATAAAGTGGGGTTAGCAAAACCTTTATTTAAGATACTCATTTATGAATTCTGAAGAAATCATTAAATAAAAAAGATAAATCATTTATTAACACGACAAACAAATAGGTGAATTACATAAAAAAAAAAATCAAAGTAAAATTACATTTGTGCAACATGCAATTCATCTTGTCATTTGTATAAACTTGCATTTAATGAACTTTTTACTTCTATATTTATATATATTTAAATTTAAATATTACAATTATGAAAAGTGTAATTAAACATGAAATAATTTATTATAATTAAATGTTGAATTACTCAGTATTAATTATGTGATTTAAACATGGAATGTTTTATGTTCATTAAATATTTAATTTCAGTTATAGTAATTTTAAAAACAGTTCATATGACTGCGGTTAGCAAAACTGATTGGAAAAAAAAAAGAAAAAAAGCATGTTCAAATGTGAATGTGGTTAGCTCAAACTAGAGTACTAGACGCAAAAATGATGACTTTTTGGTACCTTTTTATATACTTGTTCAAAGGAGGCCTCAAATAAGTGAAAGGTTGTATTTCATTCGAAACAAATATAAACCTTTGGATATACTAGTATTAAGTGTTTTAAAACTCGGTTTGACCCGGCTGGTTGAACCGTGACTCTGTTCAATGACCGGACACTGATTTTGATCGAAAAACTCGGTTGAACTGTCGGTTGAACCGTGACTCGGTGACTCGATCGGTTCAATCAAAAAACCGAGTTTTAAAACATTGCTAGTATACGTGTATAACGTAAGAGATACGACTTGCTATATGGATATCCATGCTTAGTTTGATTTATGCTCTTCGAAACAAATAACTTGAAACGTGAAACACGAAACATGACGAGATCCCAAAGTTAATCGACGACCACGCCATGATAAGTGTTAACCAACTAAAGTGTCGTGAGTAAAAAGATTTGTGGTTATCACTCCAAAGTATGTGAGGTCTCAAGTTCAACTCCCACTAGGTGCAAACAACCTTGAAGTGGTCACGTCAACCTCCTGAAAAGGGAGGGCTTTACCTGGTTTGAGTATGTGTGGTGGTGGGCTCAAACCCCGTGGATTAGTCGGCAAAGAGTCGGAAATCACGATTAAAAAAAAAAAAAAAGAAAAAAAAGTGTCGTGAGTAAAATAAGTGTTGTTTTATTTGAAGAAAATGTAAATAACACACGGTACTTTTTATCAAAATTTATATTATAGTGTATAATGTATGTCTCAAAATTATTATCGAGTTCTAGATATAATAATAGAGTTTGTTTAAATTTATTGTATTATTTTTAGACTAAATCAATAGTTAAAGCAAATATTAATTTATTATCAAAAAGGTAAAACTGTTTTTTATATTGTTGTTGAACACAAAAACAGTATTTAATATATTTTTTTTAATTATGTAATATTTGTCTTTAATAGTAAATTTTTGGAACAGTGACGAAAAAAAAAAAAAAGTTCTGATAGCAAACATGTCTTTTCTTTAACAATAGCACTAAAATAAGGAAGAAAAAAATTGGATAAAAAATAATTCGAATATTATTAACTAAGAAGGAAATATTTATAAAATTTAAAATGTTAAATATTACTCCCTTCATCCCTAAATAAATGTTTACTTTAACTTTTTTCGGTTTTTCTTGTTTAAGTTTGACCTTAAATATTTACGTCTGTGTTATATAATACTTGATGCAAAATATATGAATGGATTGGGTTTTAAAATGAAATTTTCATTGATATAATTTTTATCAAGTATTAAATAACACAAAAATAATATTTAAAATCAAAGTTGCAAAAAAAACCGTAAAAAATAAAAATGAACATTTATTTAAGGACGAAAGAAGTACTAAGTAATTTACGTTTTGAGTGAAAACAATTAAAAAGATCAAAATTAAAAAAAAAATACATTAAAGTTACATTTCACTCGGTTGTCTCGGTCTTCAATCGTTGCGTAGACCGATTCGAACCGGTCATTCATACAAACCTTTCGAACCTACGACCCATTTGGGCAATCGGTCTTCTCCTTTTTTTTATTTTTTTTATTTTTTTTCTAAATTAGATTTGGTTAGTTTAAATTAAATAAAACTTATAATAAATTTATAAATTTTAATATATTAAGTTTTGTTTAATTAATCCGAACATATTTTAATTAGGTAAATGACATAAGAATGTACTTAACTTAAATATCATTTATAATCAAGGTATCGCAGTTTTTCTTTTACATAAAGAGGTTCCAACATATTTTTTTTGCCAGTTTGAGTAGTTTCGTTGAATATATAACGATCATCTGTTAAATAGTTTACATTTAAGGTCCACCGTCTTTACCACCACCATTAATCATTATCGTCGCCACCAAGCGTGCCCACCACCCATGACTACCAAGCACCGTCTTTACCACCATGCTTACTCACCACCGTCGCAAACCACCGATTTAAACACATTTGCTAGTATAACTTTCTCGAAAAATTTCTAATAAATATTTGATAAAAACTCACGAAATCAGTGACCTGTTTTAACATATATGAATTTTACCGGTTGTCCCTCAAAAAGATTATGAAAACAATATTTAGTCTTGGATTTAAGATAGTTTGAACTTTGAATGGCTATGGGGGTGTTTGGTTAAGCTTATGAGTGGGGCTTAAGCTTATATTATATAAGCCATTTATGACTTATATATTATAAGCATATAAGTTTATGTTAAGTGTTTGGTTAAGCTTATTAAAATTAATAAAGTAAAATGATAAAAAAACATATGAATGTTAAATGGGGGTATAAAAATCTTTTTATATGTAATAGTTATATAAGCCTACCTTTTGTTATAAAAGCCTTAAATATTTGGCTTACCAAAACCCCATTATATAAGTTTATAAGCCTACTTATATAAGCTTAACCAAACACTTGGTTTCGGCTTATAAGCTTATATAAGCTAATAAGCTTATAAGCCCACTACATAAGCTAAAACAAACACCCTCTATAATCATAGCTGATAAATATACTTATTGATGAATTTATCCATTTTAATAGTAGAGTTATTTTGGATACCATATTAATCTTAGATATCAAGAGACTCAACACTATCTATCCCCATCTCATCTAATTGATAAGATTAAAAGTATTTTATTATTTTACTTATTTTTTATAATTCAAATATCTTTTAAACCGTTAAGCGTTAAACGAAAAAAAATATATCATCGCGGCGAGCATTTAATAAGGTTTCTACAGATATGCATTGTGATATACTTTTGAAGAAAAAAAATTCGTCTTTTTTTCGATTTTTAAAATTTACGTAAAATATCATATATGATAATAGTGTTTTATCATATATGATATTAGTCTTAGGTTACAAATTATTATTGAATCATATATGATATTGGTTTATATCATATATGATATTTGGTATCATATATGATAATTTTCGACAATGAAAAAAAGTGAAAAAACCAAAAAAAAAATTGTCGAAAGTATATCATATAACATATTTATACAAAGATAATTAGATGCCCGTCGTAATAGTATATTTGTTTTCGCATAACGATTAACGGTTTAAAAGATATTAATGTTTGAAAAAAAAATAAAAAAATAAGTCTTTGTTTAATCTTATCCATTGAATTATGATAAACATAGATGATGGAGATTAGTAACTGTGTATCTAAATAAACTCTTGGTATCTAAATGAACTTAAATCCAATTTTAATTGCATATGAATAAAGCATATCTATAATACTAGTTATGTAGCACAAAAAACATAGACTCTCTCTAATGGTGGCGATTTCTGGATCTCCATCAGCTTTTTCATTCGTCTAATCTACCATTCACTGTTTAACGATCGTTAAGTCTCTTTGATTGTGTCCCTACGTCAGCTAGATTGTGATAGGTTTTAGGCTTCGATTCGTTCGTCCCTATTCTCTTGTGATCATTTAGCTTGCGTTGGTAATATTTTCAGGGTTTTAATTCTTGTTAACCAGGATCGACGTAGATTAGGGTTTGATTAAGCTGATTGTTTTTTATTCGTATCGACACATTAGCTAGGGTTTTGTTTTTATTGGTGGGGGCTTTAATTGTTTATCTATATTAATTGGCTGAAAGATGGTTGGTGGATAATAGTTTTGGCGGCTGGTTGTGTGGAGCCCTGATAGGTGTGTAAACACCCATCCTTTTACCACTTAATTCGGGCTAAAACGAGACCAAAACACGTATTTAATATCATTTGTTTGGAATTATGCGTGGTTTTTGTGTTTGTTGTGTTTTCAGAGTCAACCGGATGAATACTGAAGAAAACATGGGATTGCACGGGTTTTACTGAAGAAAAAGACTCGAGATAAAGTCTATGGTCCAAGAGATGCAAAAGATTTGAAGTCACTGGGCCTATTCGAAGATTTATCGAAGAAAAGGACCAAAGATGGAAGATTTATATAAGTCGAAGAAACTCAAGTCTATTAAACGAAGAAATTAAAAGACGAGTTGAATTTAATCGACGACAAATCCCGAATCAGAATCGAAAACGGAAACTTTTCTGAAAAGACGAAAAGACAAGAAGAACGGGAGAAAGCCCACTCACCAACCAAAAGAAACACCTATAAATAGGCAACCCCTCACACACATAGTTAGCTAGCTTAGTTTTCTTCTCCCCCACTTTTTCTCTCCCTGTTTCGTTTCATCACCATCGCCACTAGGGTGATTGGTGATTTTAATCTTTAATTTTCTCATCTTGTAATTTTAATCTTTGTTTTATCTTGTCAAAACATTAATCATTCAATACAAAGTCCTTGTTTAATCTTTCTATTTTATCTTGTTCATCATCTTCTTTATCTTCAAGTTTTTAAGTCTTTATTTTTCTTGATTGATCTTCAAAAGTTGTTGGGATTTGTGTTTTTATTGGTGGGATTTGTTGTCTATAGTATTTAAATGATTTGTGTTTAATTTGGTAAAACCCTTTTAAGTATTTGGTTTGATTTTGATTAAAATTCGAGCTCCTTGTTCTTCGTTGTCTGCTACTGTTCTGGGTTTCTAAACTTCCGAACCAGTTAAAACTTCCGAACCAAGCGTTCATTCGGAAAGTTCCGAACCAAGCATTAAGTTCCGAATGAGTTTGAAGTTCCGAACCAATTTTTGAAGTTCCGAATCAATTTTTGAAAAACTTCTGAAGCAGACACTTCCGGATCAAGCCAAGACTTCCGAATCAAGCACCTTCATTCGGAAGTTCTAAACTTCCGAACCAAGCCTTCATTCGGAAGGTTCCGAACCAAGCAAGAAGTTCCGATCCAAGCCTTCATTCGGAAGGTTCCGAACCAAGCAAGAAGTTCCGATCCAAGCCTTCATTCGGAAGGTTCCGAACCAAGCAAGAAGTTCCGATCCAAGCCTTCATTCGGAAGTCCTAAACTTCCGAACCAAGCCAGAAAGTTCTGAACCAATTGCTTTTCAAAAGTTCCGAATGAATGAACAGTAACTTCCGAATGAGTTGTCTTTGAGTAAGTTCCGAATCAATTTTCTTGTAGTATTACTGTTTATCTGTTTTTCTGTTTTACTGTTTCTTTACGTTTATCCCTCAAATTATATTTTATATTTCATACTTTGATTTCAATTTTAATTTTGATCCTAATTTCACTTTTAATTCACATTTTTATTAATTGTTATTAAAGTAATCGTGTTTGATTTAAATTTCCATTTTAGCATTAAGTAGATTAGAAAATCAAACCCTTTTATTTAGCAACCAAGAACAATCATTCCACTTAAGACTGAGATCAATTTGAGAGGATTCCGAGATTTAATCTGAACCCACATAAAATTCCTTGTATCAAATGGCGCCGCTGCCGGCTCTTCTCGTTAAGATCAAAAGTTTTTTGTGAGAACTTGGATTTTGGGATCCGTTCCACGTGAACGTTCTTTTTCATCAAAAATTTTCAAAAACAACTAAAAAATATAAAATTTTCAAAAATACAAAAAAAAATATAAAAAAAATAAAAAAAAACCAAAAATATTTTTGCCTTGTTTTTCTTTGTTCGTTCTTTTGCAGGTGTATGCGCACTCGATCCACGTCATATCAAGAGCCCGAGCCTCTCGATCACTTAGACATGGCCGGTGTACCACCTCCAAACAACAATAACAACAACAATGAGCCCCTTCCGGATAATCGCCCGATGATTGAATTGCTGCAAGCTCATGTCGATGGCAACACGGATCCAATTGTTATACCACCAATTGCCGCCAACAATTTCGAGCTAAAGTCAGGCTTTATCCAGATGGTCTCCGCTCAACCGTTCTTGGGACGAACCATTGATGATCCACATGACCACATCAAGAGATTTCTACAACTCACCAACACGGTCAAGTTCAATGGTGTTCCACAAGAGGTTATAAGGTTACAACTTTTTCCCTTTTCTTTAGAAGGACAAGCCCGGGATTGGCTTGCTAAGGAACCGCCACAGAGTATTCTCTCGTGGACGGATTTGGAAACAAAGTTTATCAACTACTTTTTTCCACCCTCTCGTACTACCACTTTGCGGAATGAGATCATAAATTTTGAACAAAAGTACGATGAGTCATTCAGTGAATCTTGGGATCGCTTTAAAGATCTTTTAAGAAAATGCCCACAACATGGTTTTACCAAAGTACATCAAATCAATACTTTTTACAATGGTTTAAGCATGAGTGACCAAGATTCACTGAACAGCGCCTCAGGGGGTAATCTATTGGCTAAGACTTCCAATGCTGCTTGGGATATCATTGAGAACAAATCTCGTGTGCAAACCAAGAGTGTTAGGACCAATGTTGCTAGTGCTAGCACTAATGACAGCGACAAGCGACTTGACAAAATCACCACGCTTCTTGAATCGCTTGTCACCCACACCGTCAGCAACAACGCCAAAAACGCTCAAGTGAACGCTGTCAGCCAACCTTGTGAGATATGCGGTGGTCCTCACTCTTACACAACTTGTACCGCCACCCAAGATTGGCCTGCTGAGAATGTGAATGCGGCATATGGCACCTATCCTCAATCTGCTTATCAAGTCAGGCCTCAAGGTGACCGTAACTTGCTTAGCTATCGATCAAACAACTATCTTTCACCACCCGGTTTTCCTCCTACCAACCCAAACCAACAACAAAACCTTAACCGCCCTCCTCAACAACAACAACAACCTCGACAACCATAGATCCCACCTCACAAGCAGCAACAACCGCCTCAACGTAACAATCAAGTCTACCAACAACCTGCTTACCAACCACCTGCATACAATGCTCCTCCCAACCAAACCACCACTGCATTACACCAAGAGGTTGCAACCTACATGAGAACCAATGATGTGATAGTGGGAAATCTCCAAGAGGAAGTGCGCAATTTGAAGGCAGACTTGGTCAAGCAAGGAAACGATTTGAGAGCTGACATGAGAAACACGTTGGATAGCCAGACCAATGATCTGAGGAACATGATGGCTAGTTTCTTCCAAGGTAATCAACCCTCTTCTTCGGGTACTCTTCCGAGTAACACCGTTGCGAACCCAAGAGGGGAGATGAAAGCAATCACTACTCGAAGTGGTAAAGGTACAAAGGAACCCGAGCTTCCTATTCCTCCACCGGTGGTTGTGACTAGGGAGAACGAGTCGCCTGCTCCTATTCCTCATCCTTCTCCCTCCCCAATTTCTCCACCTCTTCATTCTACCCCTCCTCCACCCGTGGTTGTGAGTGATCCTATTCCCCTAAAGCCTTCCTCTTCTTCCAATATACCTTATCCTTCAAGGTTGAGGAAAGAGAAGCAAAAGAGCAAGGATGATATTCAGGTTTCGAATTTCCTTAAAATGTTCAAACAACTGAATTTCAATATCTCCTTCGCTGAGGCTCTCGCTCACATGCCCAAATACGCCAAAATGTTTAAAGATCTTCTGAGCGACAAGGAAAAGCTCCTCGATATTGCCAACACCCAACTTAATGAGAACTGCTCCGCAGTGCTCTTAAGGAAATTGCCAACCAAGATTGGTGATCCGGGTCGTTTTCTTATCCCTTGCAATTTCCCGGGAGTAGAGAATTGCATGGCCCTAGCCGATCTAGGTGCCAGTATTAATCTCATGCCTCTAAGTGTTTGGAAGCAATTATCTCTCCCAGAGCTAGTCCCCACCAAAATGACTTTGGAGTTAGTTAACCGTACGGTTGCTTATCCAGTGGGGATAGCCGAAGACGTCATTGTAGGAGTCGACAAATTCACCTTCCCTGCTGATTTTGTTGTTGTCGACTACGAAATGGACCCCCGTGTGCCACTCATTGTTGGTCGTCCATTCCTTAGGACCGGTCGCACTCTCATTGATGTTGAAGCCGGTGAGCTTATCATGAGAGTGGGTGACGATAAAGTAGTCTTCAACATGGGAAAGTTGTCTAAACAGCCTTATTCATATGAGAGCGTTAATTGTATTGACGTTCTTGATGAGGCTTGTGAAGAACACTTTAATGATGCTTGCAAAAGTATTCCTACCTCTTTTCCCACTGTTGAGACCGTGTCCTCCATTGATTCATCGTTGTCTCTATTTGGAGATAGTGATTTATTCTGGAACAATCTTGAAGATACCATGGGAGATGTGAATTTAGCTACTAATGATTCTCCCACCGAGGGGGATGAAGACATGAATTTCTTTGACAATCTTCTCACTGAAGACAAACCTTCGCCTCCATCTCCCACGGTCATTGCTATCGATACTCCGACTTTGAAAACGCTTCCCGTCGAAAATCCTCCGGATTTGGAACTTAAGGAGTTGCCGCCTCATCTCGAGTACGTGTTCCTTGATGACAACAAGAAGTCGCCCGTCATTATTGCAAAGGATTTGAAAGATGCAGAGAAGACCCGCCTCGTTGCCGTGCTGAAAGATCATAAGAAGGCTATTGCTTGGAAGATTTCGGATATTCGTGGAATTGATCCTCACTTCTGCACACACAAAATTCTTATGGAGGACGACTTTAAGCCCACAATTCAAAGCCAACGAAGGGTGAATCCAAAAATCCATGAAGTCATCAAAACAGGGGTTATCAAACTTCTTGATGCGGGTATGATTTACCCTATTTCGGATTCCCCATGGGTTAGTCCAATCCATTGTGTGCCCAAGAAGGGCGGAATAACCGTTGTTCCCAATGAACACAACGAGTTGATTCCCACTCGTCTCGTTACTGGGTGGAGAGTTTGTATAGACTACCGCAAACTCAATGATGCCACGAGAAAGGATCATTCCCTCTACCTTTTATGGACCAAATGCTAGAACGCTTAGCATGTAATGAATATTACTGCTTTCTTGATGGTTTCTCGGGTTATTTTCAAATACCCATCGATCCCCAAGATCAAGAGAAAACTACATTCACTTGTCCCTATGGCACTTTCGCTTACAAAAGAATGCCTTTTGGCTTATGTAATGCGCCCGGGACTTTCCAAAGGTGCATGTTAGCTATCTTCCATGACATGGTTGAACAAACCATGGAAGTCTTCATGGATGATTTCTCGGTCTTCGGGGATTCCTTCTCTGCTTGCCTTGCCAGTTTAGAACGTATGCTAAAGCGGTGCGAAGACACTCGCCTTGTTCTGAATTGGGAAAAATGCCATTTTATGGTAAAAGAAGGCGTCGTGCTTGGACATAAGATCTCGAAAGCCGGTCTTGAAGTTGACCGTGCTAAAGTCGATGTTATCGCAAAGTTGCCTCCACCTTCAACCGTGAAGGGTGTGAGAAGTTTTCTGGGTCATGCGGGCTTCTACCGTCGATTCATCAAAGATTTTTCTCAAATCGCTCGCCCGATGACCCATCTCTTGGAAAAAGATACTCCTTTTATCTTCTCCAAAGAGTGCCTTGAAGCCTTCAACTCGCTTAAGGATAAGCTAACTAAGGCACCCGTCTTGGTTACCCCTAATTGGGAGCTTCCCTTTGAGTTGATGTGCGATGCTAGCGATTTTGCTATTGGAGCGGTTCTTGGACAAAGAGTGAACAAACACTTCCAACCGATCCATTACGCTAGCAAGACAATGACTGGGGCACAATTGCATTATACGACAACCGAAAAAGAGCTTTTAGCTGTTGTCTATGCTTTTGAAAAATTCCGCCCCTATCTTGTCCTTTCTACCACTATTGTGTACACCGATCATTCCGCGCTGAAGTACTTGTTGACAAAGCAAGATTCCAAACCAAGACTTCTTCGCTGGGTTTTGCTGCTCCAGGAATTTAAAATCGAAATTCGCGATAAAAAAGGAGCTGAAAACTTAGCCGCGGATCATCTCAGCAGACTTGAGGATCCATACCAAGGGGATCATCCGACCAAAGAAATCAATGATTCTTTTCCCTTGGAGACCTTAATGTCTATAAACTCGAAGCCGAATGAAACCCCGTGGTTTGCGGACTTTGCAAACTACTTGGCAGGTGGAATTCTCAAGGAAGGGTTGACGTCCCAGCAAAAGAAAAAGTTCTTCACCGACATCAAGACTTACTTTTGGGACGACCCTTACCTATTCAAACAATGTGCCGACCTGATTATTCGCCGATGTGTTGATGGACCGGCAGCGTCGGAAATCCTTGATGCTTGCCACAAAGGACCCACTGGTGGTCACTTTGGTCCCAACTACACCGCTAAAAAAGTGTTTGATTCGGGATTTTATTGGCCCTCCATATACCGTGACGCTCACGATATGGTCAAACGATGTGATGTTTGCCAAAAGCAAGGCAAAATCACACATAAAGACGAGATGCCTCAAAATTTCATACAATAATGTGAAATCTTTGATGTTTGGGGTATCGACTTTATGGGGCCATTCCCTTCTGCTAAAGGAAACAAATACATCCTTGTAGCCGTTGACTACGTCTCCAAATGGGTTGAAGCCAAAGCTTTACCCACTAATGACGCAAGGGTGATTTGTAACTTTTTGAAAGCTCTATTCGCTAGATTCGGTGTGCCTCGTGCCATTATTAGTGATCGTGGGACTCATTTCTGCAATGACCAATTTGCTAGAGTCATGGCTAAGTACGGTGTAAACCATCGTCTTTCCACAGCCTACCACCCACAAACTAATGGCCAGGCTGAAATATCCAACCGAGGACTGAAGCGAATTCTTGAAAGGACTGTGGGAGAGCATCGTGCCTCATGGGCTGATAAACTTGATGATGCTTTGTGGGCTTTCCGTACTGCTTACAAGACTCCGATCGGCTGTACGCCTTATCGTCTTGTGTACGGGAAAGCGTGCCACCTCCCCATTGAGTTGGAGCACAAGGCTTATTGGGCCTTGAAGTGGGCTAATTTTGATATAAACAAAGCCGGTGACCTACGCAAGATCCAACTCAATGAGCTGAATGAACTCCGTAATGAGGCTTATGAAAATTCTTTGATCTATAAGGAAAGAACTAAGCTCATTCACGACTCCAAGATTAAGAACCGAGAGTTCCATGTTGGAGACAAGGTCTTACTTTTTAACTCTCGGTTGAAAATCTTCTCGGGAAAGCTCAAATCTCGTTGGTCCGGCCCATTCACCATTGCCCAAAATTTTCCATATGGTACTCTCGAGCTTGCTCAACCTGATGGACCAAATTTTAAGGTGAATGGCCAACGAGTGAAGTTGTACTTTGGTGAGGACACCTCTCAGGAGGTGATTCCATCCCTCACCACGTTCCCCATGAACTAATTTTGGGTCGAGTCAGGCTCGTGACTCGGTTATAAAAAACAAGCGCTCCTCGGGAGGCAGCCCGAGTATCTATCCTTTTATGTTTTAATCCCCTAAGTGTAGGGGGACTTCTATATGTGTTTGTCTTTGTGTGGTGTGATAACAGGGATAAGTTCACTCTTGGAAACTTTGAAGAACCGTGCTCCCGTGTTATCCGAAATCCGGTTCTATCTCTCAACTATCGTGATTCAATTTTCTTCATATTCACATTTGAAATTGATCACTTTAGTCGTCCCATCCTTAACTCGAGTTAACCAACGTGCACAATGTCATAAGTGTAGGGGAAACTTTTCCCACATGCTTAAACATTGAGGACAATGTTTATCTTAAGTGTAGGGGGGACTTCTATCGAAGTTTTAAGTGGAATTTTCCATGAAAATGCCTTCAATTAACCGAAAAATCCTATTTTTCAACATTTTTCAAATTTTTTATTAACTTTGGCCATTTAGTTGTAATTTTTAAATTTTTATCGTTGCTTTCATATGTATATATCCCGCAATAAAGTCAAAAATATAAAATAAAGTGGTGTAGCTAGTTTAGAAGTCTTTGACATATTAGGCCCGTTGCGTTTATTTTGACTCAACCCGAATAGACTTATCTAAGTTTATTCTAGCTAGTATCCTTAACCATGTAGACCTTAATTGGTTTATTAGGCTAAGTGTCCACGAATCTCATTACTTGAGATTTTAAATTTTGGAGGACGAGAAATGATAGAGTCAATTATAAGTCGGTATTCTTGCGCAAGCTCACTTGGTGTAATTATTTGCCTATTCTCCCATCACTTGCTAATAATTTATCTGCAATAAGTAAGGTCGTACGATTTGAAAAGTTACTTAGCTTCTAGCCCAAGATCGTTTAAAAGTTGCTCGGTAATGATAAGAGTTCATAGCCAAGGCATAACTTATGAAGCGGGGCGCGAAGATTGGCGAGTCCGAAAAGGCCCTAACAAGGCATGAGAATTCCATTTTATTGCTGAAGATCCAAGTGATGTGAAAAGCATTATTCCTAAAGTCAATATGAAGGATCAAGACTCACGACGAAAAGCAATCAACTCCCATAAAGATCATGGAGAAGTCTATCCGAAAAGACCCTAACAAGGTATGAGGATAAATAGATCCAAGTCCAAAAAGGAGGCGGATCGTTGTATCTCAAAATCCCAATTAGAGATTGAAGAAATAATCATGAAGTCGTGGTCAACAAAGTTGGAGTACCCCTCAAAAATCTCCAAGTGAAGAAACTCTATTATGATGAGAAGACCATTATCTCAAGAACGTCTCTCGAAGATATGAAGTATGAAGTACATGCCAAATATCGGCCCGAGAAAGGTCTCAAATCGTGAACCAAGTTATGCCAAGATATGAACTTTTTGATATCCCGAGAAGCAGTTTTAAGAGATTTTGTCCTTTAGCTAACTATTGATCAAATCGTCCTACTTTGCTTTCAGCTCTAATAAACTATCGAAATGAGTCCAAAAATGCATCTTCATGATCATTATAAGACAAAAATAAAATACAAGAGATACACCTAGGAATAAGGGAGTTTAAGCATTTAATTAAGCCATGTGTGTAAGTGTTTGAATTGCTAACTTATAATAACAATGATCTCGTTTTAAAGCTTAGTTTGGGGAACGTGAAACTTGAGGGTGATAAATCTTCGCAGCACCAAAGCCCTAATGTAAATCATCGATTTCTTTGCAAGTTATTTCCATATAGCTATTTTCATAGTGAAAATGGTTTTCTATCCCTTTGCTACCTTTGAAGTTTTATTTCTTTAATTTTTGTTTAGTAGAATTTAAATAAGGCCAAGGTTGATTAATTATGAGGAAAATGTAAAATTGCTTTATCACTAAGCATTGCATGAGGGCATGACAATGGTTAAGTGTAGGGGATTTGATAGGTGTGTAAACACCCATCCTTTTACCACTTAATTCGGGCTAAAACGAGACCAAAACACGTATTTAATATCATTTGTTTGGAATTATGCGTGGTTTTTGTGTTTGTTGTGTTTTCAGAGTCAACCGGATGAATACTGAAGAAAACATGGGATTGCACGGGTTTTACTGAAGAAAAAGACTCGAGATAAAGTCTATGGTCCAAGAGATGCAAAAGATTTGAAGTCACTGGGCCTATTCGAAGATTTATCGAAGAAAAGGACCAAAGATGGAAGATTTATATAAGTCGAAGAAACTCAAGTCTATTAAACGAAGAAATTAAAAGACGAGTTGAATTTAATCGACGACAAATCCCGAATCAGAATCGAAAACGGAAACTTTTCTGAAAAGACGAAAAGACAAGAAGAACGGGAGAAAGCCCACTCACCAACCAAAAGAAACACCTATAAATAGGCAACCCCTCACACACATAGTTAGCTAGCTTAGTTTTCTTCTCCCCCACTTTTTCTCTCCCTGTTTCGTTTCATCACCATCACCACTAGGGTGATTGGTGATTTTAATCTTTAATTTTCTCATCTTGTAATTTTAATCTTTGTTTTATCTTGTCAAAACATTAATCATTCAATACAAAGTCCTTGTTTAATCTTTCTATTTTATCTTGTTCATCATCTTCTTTATCTTCAAGTTTTTAAGTCTTTATTTTTCTTGATTGATCTTCAAAAGTTGTTGGGATTTGTGTTTTTATTGGTGGGATTTGTTGTCTATAGTATTTAAATGATTTGTGTTTAATTTGGTAAAACCCTTTTAAGTATTTGGTTTGATTTTGATTAAAATTCGAGCTCCTTGTTCTTCGTTGTCTGCTACTGTTCTGGGTTTCTAAACTTCCGAACCAGTTAAAACTTCCGAACCAAGCGTTCATTCGGAAAGTTCCGAACCAAGCATTAAGTTCCGAATGAGTTTGAAGTTCCGAATCAATTTTTGAAAAACTTCCGAAGCAGACACTTCCGGATCAAGCCAAGACTTCCGAATCAAGCACCTTCATTCGGAAGTTCTAAACTTCCGAACCAAGCCTTCATTCGGAAGGTTCCGAACCAAGCAAGAAGTTCCGATCCAAGCCTTCATTCGGAAGGTTCCGAACCAAGCAAGAAGTTCCGATCCAAGCCTTCATTCGGAAGGTTCCGAACCAAGCAAGAAGTTCCGATCCAAGCCTTCATTCGGAAGTCCTAAACTTCCGAACCAAGCCAGAAAGTTCCGAACCAATTGCTTTTCAAAAGTTCTGAATGAATGAACAGTAACTTCCGAATGAGTTGTCTTTGAGTAAGTTCCGAATCAATTTTCTTGTAGTATTACTGTTTATCTGTTTTTCTGTTTTACTGTTTCTTTACGTTTATCCCTCAAATTATATTTTATATTTCATACTTTGATTTCAATTTTAATTTTGATCCTAATTTCACTTTTAATTCACATTTTTATTAATTGTTATTAAAGTAATCGTGTTTGATTTAAATTTCCATTTTAGCATTAAGTAGATTAGAAAATCAAACCCTTTTATTTAGCAACCAAGAACAATCATTCCACTTAAGACTGAGATCAATTCGAGAGGATTCCGAGATTTAATCTGAACCCACATAAAATTCCTTGTATCAAGCCCTAATTAGGGTTTTATTTTTCGTGAGAGTATGACTAATACTCAGTGTTTTTCAATGCATGAGAATTTGTCACCAGGGAGTTATCAGGCACAGCTGAATACTGTGTTTAATATGTCGAAGGGGAATTATCAGTGTTCCAAGACTCCGGGTTCTGCAAGTGGTCAGCCGAGTGGGTTGGAATCTGCTGAAACTAATGCGAGTGTGCAAGGGGCGACTAAGGTTGTTAAGATTAAAGAGATGTGAAGTGAGGTAACGGTGATGGGAGCTGCAGTGACTCTGCCATTGGCGGTTGTTCAAGCTGTTACAGCTCGTTTTGAAAACACCCTTTATGGGTATTTTATTAGAAACAGATTGGCGTTTCCATTGGTTGAAAATTACGTCAAAAACACGTGGGCCAAGTATGGCTTGAAACGTATCCAAATGCATGAAGGTTTCTTTATGTTTCAGTTTAATACTCGTGCTGGTATGGAAAGTGTGATGGAGAATGGCCCATGGTTGATGCGGTTGGTGCCATTGATCCTTAATGAATGGACCCCGAATACTATTCTGAAAAAGGATGAGATCAAGAGTGTCCCAGTTTGGGTTAAGCTGCATCATGTTCCATTAGTTGCTTATTCTGAGGTAGGCCTAAGCCTTATTACTACTCAAATTGGAAAACCGATACTTCTGGATTCTTACACTAGCAATATGTGTTTGAACTCGTGGGGCGAAGTGCCTATGCTAGAGCACTTATTGAAGTATCGGTTGATACTGAACTCCAGAAGTCCCTTGTGATTGCTATTCCTCTTAGTAATGGCGAAGATCACAAACTCGCTACTATTGACATTGAGTATGAATGGACTCCCCCAAGGTGCAACACGTGTAGGATTTTTGACCATGTTGATGAGAAATGCCCTAAATTACCTAAAGTGGCTCCTGTTCCTATAACGGGTGATGCTGATGGATTTACGGAGGTGAAGAAAAAGAAGTCTCGCTCTCGCAATGCCAGGAAGCAGGTTGAGGGAGTCAAACTTACTAAGCCTGCACTTAACTTACAGTACCGGAAAGGACAGTCGAATGCTAATAAGAAGCCTCCGACGACCAATCACAACCAAGCCTCTAGCTCGGCTCCACATACAAATAATTCTTTTGATGCATTGAATTCGGATGAAGCTGAGTTTTGGAATGATGATACTGGCTCTCGGGCTAAGGAAAGTGCTTTAGAAGTAATCAATGAGAGTGATAGCGAAGATGTTGATGAGGTAATAACTGTTATTGAAGGAAACATTGTGAACTCTAATCAGGGGGCAAGCACACCCTCAGTTAATGTTTCCTCATGATTAATGTGGCCTCTTGGAATACAAGGGGTATGAATCTCTCCCCTAAGCAAAGCGAGATTCCTCAGGTGATTTATGAAAATAATCTTTCGGTTTGTACTATTTTAGAATCACATGTTGCTTCTCATAATCTTGAGAGGATTTGTGGTTCTGTATTTCGTCAATGGAAATGGTGCTCTAATGTCGGGTCGTGTATTAAGGGAACTAGAATTATTATTGGATGGAACCATGATGAGGTTGATGTTTCGGTTATTCATCATGATAACCAAGTGGTGCATTGTCACATATGGCTTAAGAGGGATAAGAAAGATTTTATTTGTTCTTTCGTATATGCTCTGAATCGGTATAATCAGAGACGTGTGCTTTGGAATGGCCTATGTATGCACAAACAGTTTGTTGGGGATCGTGCTTGGTGTCTTCTTGGAGATTTCAATGCCTCGCTCTCTCTTGATGAATCTACTGCTGGATCGTCCGCTCCTGACATTACCATGCGGGAGTTCAAGGAATGTATTGATAGTATTGAGGTTTTTGATATTCAAAGCACAGGATTACACTTCACGTGGAACCAAAAGCCTAGGGGCAATGATGGTATCCTTAAAAAGTTGGATCGTGTTATGGTTAATGACGAGTTTATTGCTGCTTTTGTGGGAGCTCACGCTATATTCAAACCCTATCGGTTATCGGATCACTCTCCCTCGGTTCTTGCTGTCCTGGCACTTGTGAAAGCAAAGCCGAAACCGTTTAAATTTTTTAATGTGGTGCTCCGCCATGAGAAATTTAATGAGATGCTCACTAGCTGTTGGTCACGCCAAATCTCTGGTTTTCATATGTTTCGGGTTGTTCAGAAGCTCAAAAGTCTCAAGAAACCTATTCAGAAACTTATGTATGACAAAGGGAATATCCATGCTAATGTTATCAGTCTTCGTGACGAGCTTGATCGTGTGCAAATGGAACTTGATGGTGATCCTAGCAATCTGTTATTACGGAATAAGGAAGCTGATTTGGTAAATTCCTTTAGTGAGGCTGTGTTGATGGAAGAACGATTTCTGAAGCAAAATGCGAAAGTCGATTGGCTTAAGGAAGGGGATGCAAACACGACATACTTTCACAAAGTGGTTAAAGGGAGGATCAGCCGTAGCCGGATTGATGTTGTGATGGATATTGCTGGTGCTACTTTTCAGAATGATGCGGTGCCTAATGCTTTTATTAGCCATTATGAAGCTTTTCTTGGGCTTCCTGGTAATACTTCTGAATTTGTGTCTGCGGATTTATTTCACACAAGTCTTGACAGTAGGGCTGCGAATGATATGATTCGGTATGTGAGCAATCAGGAAATTAAGGAGGCTATGTTCTCCATGGGCAATGATAAATCTCCTGGCCCGGACGGTTTTACGACGGCTTTCTTTAAGTCCTCTTGGAGTACTATTGGTATGGATGTTACTT
Organism: Glebionis coronaria; assembly: GCA_025667525.1. Lineage (NCBI taxonomy): Eukaryota > Viridiplantae > Streptophyta > Magnoliopsida > Asterales > Asteraceae > Glebionis > Glebionis coronaria. Next base: position 451,001,983 of record CM046881.1, read on the forward strand.
TGGCAGTGCGTGAATTTTTTACGAATGGAAAGTTACTTAGAGAGCTGAATCACACAATTATCGCCCTCATTCCTAAGGTTCAGTCTCCGGCTCGGGTTAATGACTATCGTCCAATTTCATGTTGTAATGTTCTATTTAAATGCATTAGTAAAGTTATTGCTAATCGCATAAAAAATAGTCTTCATCAGTTGGTCAGCCCAAATCAGTCCGCGTTTGTCCCGGGAAGGAGTATTTCGGATAATATCCTTCTTACACAGGAGATCATGCATAATTATCATCTTGATAGGGGTTTATCGCGGCGTGCCTTCAAAGTTGATATTCAGAAAGCCTATGATACGGTTGATTGGGATTTTTTGAAAAGAATTCTGGCTGGTTTTGGTTTTCATGCTCTCATGATTGGTTGGATTATGGAATGCGTTTCTACTACTTCTTTTTCGATCAATATTAATGGTTCTCTCCATGGATACTTCAAGGGTAAAAGGGGTCTTAGGCAAGGGGACCCCTTATCTCCTTACCTCTTCACGCTTATTATGGAGGTGCTAACTCTTATGCTACATCGTCGTGCTAGGGTGGCTCAGTCTTTTACTTATCATCGATATTGTGAGAGGCTGAGTTTGATAAACCTTTGCTTTGCTGATGATCTGTTTTTATTTGCTCGTGCGGATGTGGATTCGGTTATGATCATTAAGGAAGCTCTTGAGGAATTTAAGGAGGTCTCTGGTCTCACTCCTAGTATGCCAAAGAGCACTGCTTTCTTTTGCAATGTTCTTAATCATGCTAAACTCGCCATTCTTCAGGTATTACCGTTTGAGGAAGGGCGTTTGCCTGTGAAATATCTTGGGGTTCCTTTGGTCTCTTCTAGATTGATTTTTCGCGATTGTAGGGAGCTAATTGATCGAGTTCAGAATCGTGTGAATGATTGGAAAAACAAATCTCTATCGGTGGCGGGGAGACTTCAACTTATTCAATCGGTAATGAGCTCTATGCATGTGTATTGGGCATCGGTTTTTATTATTCCTACGAGGTTTCTTCTTGATATTGAATAGCTTATGCGGGGTTTTCTTTGGTGCCAAGGTGTTTTGCGCCGTGGTAGTGCGAAGGTTGCTTGGGATGTTGTTTGTGTTCCTAAAAATGAAGGTGGACTAGGTATTCGGAAGCTTGAGATTTTTAATAAAGCGCTAATGGTGTCCAATATTTGGAAACTCCTCATGCTTAAGGAGTCTCTTTGGGTCCGTTGGATTCATGCTTATAAAATAAAAGATCGGAATTTTTGGGATGTGCCGGCTCGTGGTAACATGACTTGGGGATTGCGTAAGCTTCTCCAACTTTGTCCACTGGTGAGAAAGTACTTTTGGCACAGCCTTGGCAATGGTTCTACTGTTTCGGCTTGGTATGATACTTGCAATACGGTCTGTCCTCTAGCAGACTTCGTGTCTTCGCGGGATATCTATCGAGCTGGCTATAACCCTAATACTAAGGTTCGTGATATCCTTAATCTTATTGATGGTGTGTGGCAGTGGCCTGATGGGTGGCTGGTTAAGTACCCACTGCTTGGTTCGATTCAGCCTCCTTTACTTCATGATGATGCTCGAGACCAGCTGAAATGGCGGAGTATTGATGGCACCATGCATGATTCGGTTCATCAGGTTTGGGAGTCTATCCGGCCGAGAGGTACCATTGTTCCATGGTATGATTTTGTTTGGTTCAACTTCTGTATTCCTCGTCATGCGGTTCTTATGTGGCTGATTATACGGAAGCGCTTGAAGACACAGGATTTGTTGCACTATTGGGAGAAACGAGCAGACCTTCCCTCGGTATGTGTTTTGTGTGAATCCCAACCGGATTCGCATGATCATTTATTTTTTGAATGTCCGTTCTCGCAACAGGTTTGGATGCATATGCGTCGTTTTGCTATGGTAAATTCTGGTTCATCCCTTGCTGCTATTATGGCTGTCTTGCTGCCTATTGCACAGTGCAAATCATCAAGAAGCATTATTGGTAAACTTGTTGTGGCGGTCGCTGCTTACTTTATTTGGCAGGAACGCAATGCACGTATGTTTAATAACCGCAAAAGGTCTGCCATGGAAGTTAAGGACTGCCTTTGGGCATCCGTTCGTTTAAAGTTGCTTTCTTGTCGGTTCAAGAAATCAAAGGATGGGCTGAAATTTCTTCAGCTTTGGGATCTCCCTAGTACGATTTTACGTTAGTTTATGGTTTGGTGTCTATGTACTTTTAAATGGTTCTTTCCTATTAGAACCATTGGCTATGTAATTGTTAGGTAGTTCTTATATGGCATGTCATATGAGTAGTGGCTGTTCAAGCTTGTTGCTTGAGGTTAATGTAGCATTTCAGCTGCATTCCATCTGTTCTAAACTGTTTTTTGGAGTAATATATTTTACCGGGGTTGTTGTCCCCTTTACCCAAAAAAATAATACTAGTTATGTATTCTAGACTTGCTTCTGTTTTCTTCGTCACTCAACTAGCTAACACTTCTCAATTATTTGGTGCGTTAGAAAAACGAATACGCCATCGTCCCAAATTCAATGGACCCAACCAAATTTCAGCCATTCATGTTAGGGCCATTGAAAGAGGAGGTGATGGGCAGTGATGGTGCAGGCATGCTTGATGATGGAGATGATGATTGATGGTGGTGATGTCGGTAGTGAATTTGAAATGTCAAAAGCTTAATAGATGATCGTTTAATATTTAATGAATAATACTTAAATTAGAAAAAAAAAAGTTGATAACTTTTTTATGCAAAAAATAAAATAAAATATGATACCTTGATTGAAAATAACCAATAAGGTACATTTTTGTGTTATTTACCCTATATTAATTTGAATATTTTTAAAGTTAGGTTTAATTAATACATTTTACCATCTTTATCTCTAATTCAGTCTTTTTTTAATCATTTTTACCAATATTTTAATAGAAATATTATTGTAATGTTTTTATTTTATTTGAATAAAAAATAAAAAATTGAAAATTAGTCGCCTTGTTGTGAAAACGAATCGTCTGTAAGTCACCGGAAAGAGAAAGTTAACGTGACAGAAAAATATCAGTCGATGGTGATCGTTGTTGCAGATAGCCTAATTTCTAGTATTATATAACCATGCATAGCATTTATCTCAATTCTTTAGGCATACAACTATTCACGTCAAAACAATGAGAAGCTTAAAAAATCTAAGTGTAATAAAATGAGGTTTACACTTGAAAATGAATTACTAGCATTGGGTACAGCATGATACGAGTTCTTGGTACGATAGTTGGATTGACAATACGCCTCCGCGAATTAAATTTCCACGCTTGTTTGCTTTGGAGTTGGATAAAGATGTCTCGATGGATGTGAAGACTAACTCTTCGGTAATTCAGTCTTTTCGTCAAGATCCTCGAGGTGGTATCGAACAACATCAGCTGATAGATCTTCTTTCTTTGTTGGATTCGACTACATTATCCAACTCAAAAGACTAGTGGTATTGTGACTTGACAGGTGACTACATTATCCAACTCAAAAGACTAGTCTTATTTAGATGTGATTTGGCTCAGTGTTGTTGATGCGAGTTTGTCGCAGGTGGGATTTGGATTCTCAAGATTTGTTGTCATTTCCGGAGTGGCAAGCTAGGTTTTCATCGCTTCGTCTACCGTCCATGATTAAGGTTCTTTTGGAAGGTGTGTTTTTCGTTGCTTGGTGGTCTATTTGAAGGTTTAGAAATCAATGTGTTTTCGAGGATCATCCACTAAGGCGTTTGACGATTTTTGATGATATAGTTCTTTGCACTTTTAATTGGTGTCATAGTCGTTGTAATAGAAGGTTCTCTTGGGTGGATTGGTTTAAACCCTCACTTAATTTCTTTATAATTGTTTTTTCTAGGAATTTGCTAGTTTTATAAAAGTTACTGTTTAAGAAACGAAAAATATTTTATATTAAAAAATATGTATTATTTATTAACAACTAATATATATATAATATTTTAAATTTTGGTTACACTTATTTATATAAGATTGTTTTTATAAATTTATATTTATTAATAAACTCAAAATATTTTTCACACAATTTAAAAACATGTAAAAAAAAGTGTGACAAAATATACTTTTTTTTAGTGGGTTTATTCGACACTCAATTGTGATATATATTACCAATGTTGCAAAAAAAAGGTTTATGAGCCCGATTAATCGTTGATTAATCGCTACAAGCTCTTCAACCTTGCCGATTAATAGAAAAGCGATTAATGGTGGTCAATTATAGTCAACAATGGTTAAGGAATGTCAAACTTGCCGAAAACCTGCAAATTTTGCCGAAATACTAAAAATCCACTATAAAACTTATATTTATCACTTATATTAACTATTTATATGTATGATAAGTTGTATTTTAAGAATAATGTTGACAGAAATACCTAAAAACCTCGTTAGAAATACTCAAAAGTTGCCGAAAATACCAAAAAATTGCTTAAAATGTCAATCCGATTAATCGCCGATTAATCCTAACTAGAACGATTACAAGCTATAAAGTGATCGATAAGTCGTCTAGCGATTCACGATTTTTGCAAAGTTGTATATTACTCAATCATACATTCATGAAATAATCATGTTGTACAAAAATGCTACTATGACATATTATATGTTCACTTTGGAATCTCTTCATACCGGTAGTTATTATACTTTTGTTAGATTTTCATTTTTTACAGATTCTAAACTGAATTATTGAATCGGAAAAGGACAATATGTTACCAGTACAAAGAATGGAATTGTCATACAGTGTTGTTGCCACAAGAGTTCAAAAGTGTCAACTTGTGGACCATTTGAGGTCTCATTTTTCATCTTGATTAACTTCAATTATTTGGCACAAATATCACTTTTCTATGTGTACGCAATCCTATTTTCACATTTGTTTGTAGAATTTGTTATGAATATAATTTTCAATTGTGATAAACTTAAAAACAACCTATAAAAGCAAAATCTATAACTAAATAGAATTTGAAGTTTAACTATCTATTCCTTTTTGCATTTGGTTGACAATTATATTTTCAAAGTTTAATTTACGTGATAGTCCCCACACGATTATCCGCATAGATTCAAGAAAATGATGAAAACTTTTTCTAGTCTCTATGATACCTTTTAATCTTATCTTTTGTTAAAAGTTTTAAATTTAATACTACTACCTTTAGATTTTGAGTAAAATATAAAGAATGTTTGAAAAAAAAAAGATTCTCTAAAGTTTGGAAAGCCAAAATTTGGAGGTATTGCTTGTTAAAGTGGGTAAGATGGACTTTTTGATCTTTTAGACTACTTTATTCAGTCTTGTATTATTTCAGTTTCTTTTTCAAAGTCAATTTATCTCAATTTCAACCATGAAAAAATTGACATATGGTAGCCTATTTTATGACGAAGCTCTTTGATAAAGACACAATTTTTGAAAAAATCATACTAGTACTTTCTTATCCTCATGATATTACTTGATACTATATCTAAACATTCTCAATCAAAACAGCCAATAAATTCAAAATTTTGTGTTCGTGATCTACGTTGATTTTGAATATTTGTAAGCTGATATGACTTGCTTTTACATATAGAAAGTTGGTGACAACAAAAATCAAAGTACATCTTTGTTTTATGGCTAAATTTCAAAATGACAAAAACATATCAAATATTATCTTAAATAGCACTGAAAATCTTATACCCTCAGAATTTGTCAAATAACCTTTTTGTTTTAAGCAACAAATGACTCTTTCAAAACATTGCGATTTTTAAATAATTTTTGGAGAAATCGTGGTTATCTAAAAAGAAAATAAAATGCAAAGTTTTGGAATCGCCAAAATTATTGGAGAGTTTACTGTTATTGTCATAACTTATTGGTTTTCTAATCGTTTTGGTAATTTTCTCAAAATTTAAACAAGGGCAAAGAACACTTAAGAAAGACAAATTTTCACTTTTTACTTTGTTTTGTAATCGTTTATATTTTTCTAATAGTATAAATTTTTTTTGTGATCGTTTTCGTTTTACATTTATCAACACTCTTACGAACAAGGAAGGGGGATAAAATACTCAAAAGATATGCATAGAAGAGAAGACGACATTTAAAAGTATTTTATATAGTATATACCATGCAAAATGTTTCAACAAAACTAAATAGGGAAGTAATGCCACACAAGAGTGCGAAAATTGACACATTGTTAGTAGGGGGTAAAAATGAACCGAGCTATTTGTGAAAAAATAAATGATTAAATCGGTAAAAAATTCGAATGAGTCAAGCTTTCAGCTCGAGCTTAAGTTTCAGCCCGTTTATTAAACGAGTTCGAACTTGAGTATTACGTACAAAATTCGTTTAGACTCACGATTCTTAATGTGCCTAATGTTTTAGATATGAGCTTATTAACGATCTTAATACAAGCTTATTAACGAGCCTGATTTAGATCCGAAGTCGAACCAAACTTTATTTTTTATATTACTAAATCGCATAAACGAACCGAGCTCAAACCGAAGCCAAGCCTGTATAACATACAATGAGTCGAACCCGAACTTAAATAATAAAGTTCGAAACAAGTCGAGCTTGAACTTTATAAAACTTTAACAAACCAAGCTCGAGCTTTAAGAGACTCATACTTGAGTCGGCTCATTTTCACTCTAAAACCAAAAATACGCAAGTAAATCTACCCTTTTGATCAATCACAATTTGAAGAATCCATATCCATCCCACCCAAGCCTTTTCAATTTCGGCCCAAAGTATCATGCCCAACTATATTTTACTGTCGAGTGTGGTTCATTTTCTAAGAAAACAACAAAATATCACTAATAGAAAAGTTCTTAAAAAGGGTTGATTATCTTCAATTTCAAAATCAAGGTTTTGTATATGCTAATAGAAAAGTTAATATTAAGCTTACCCAAAAAAAATAGAAAAGTTAATATTAAGCTTTTTTATTAACATTATTTAATTTCTTGTCCAAGTATGAAAAAAGCATAACATTACATATATCAGATTAAGAAAAAATAAATGTAAAAAAAAGGTGCTTCTAAAATTTTAATGATTAAGTTTAAAATAGAGAGAATAGCATAAAAATGTACTTATCTTATGTCAAAATTTAATTAAAAATAATTTAACTTTTTTTTTTCTCAATTTATCAATTTTTTTTCTTGTTACAATGTTCAGACAATTAACAAATTTAAAAGTTATATATTAACGATCGTTTACTTTATATTACATCGTTAGTCCTTTATATTAACGACACTATCTAACAAACTCAAAATTCGTTTTTTACTGTTTTACACCGTTTTGTACATTTTTCCTCTGATTTTACCATTTTCGCTCGGTTTTAATCGTTTTGGTCCGTACTTTGTCATTTTCATTTGTGTTGTCCCATATTATTTGATGATTAATGATAGAATATAGATGAAAAGATATGAATTTCTAGAGAGAGAAAGTAGAGAGAAGATGGAGAACTTGGTGATATTAGATTATAAGAGAGAAAAATACAAATGAACAATCCACCCTTCCTAACATGCTAGGAAGGGCCTTATATAGCCGGTCTTACATGTAACCATAATGGGCTATATTGTTTGGACCGGGCTTGTCTTTTGGGCTTTAAGTAGCTTAAATCCAAGCCCGTGAACCACGACTATTTAACTATCTATTACAACATTCTAATAAATATTACAATAGAAACCTATGACCGAACATTCTTGTTTGACTCAATATTTTGAGGCCAACAATCTCCCTCAACGTGAGGTCATTCATCTTCGATATTTGGAGATCAATGGAGATTACGAATTTCGTCATAAATGAGTCTTGAACGTAGGGATGAGCATTTGGACCCGAATCCCGGAACCGAATCGGAACCGTACCGGAACCGTACCGATTCCCGGTATCCGAATCCCGTTCGGTACGGTACCGGTACCACGAAATAAGGTGAAAAAAAATCCGGTACCACTAATTCGGTACGGGACCGGTACCAAATCGGGAATTTCCCGAAAAAAACAGGAAAATCCCTATTTCCCGGTACCAGTACCGATACCTGTACCGGTACCGATATCCGAATCCCATTCGGTATGGTACCGGTACCCTTAATTTATGCTCGGGAAAAATTCGGTACCATCAATTCGGTACCGGTTCGGTACGGTACCGGTACCGTGCCCATCCCTACTTGAACGTGTAACAGTAGTCTTGTTCCTTCATGCTGTGATCTTTGAGCCTTTGTCATTGTCTTTCGACTTAGTGTTTTATCTTAAGATCTTCAAATCATTCTTGACTTGTCTTTGCCATCTTGCGATCTTGTGTCTTTATCCACACGCTCACACTATTAATTGTTGAATAAGTCTTTAAGCATGAATATGTGGTTTTGAATCTTTGAATTTGCTGAGTACACCGTGACGCCACCTTCTCGAGACAAAACATAGACACGGACTGAATGGCTTTGACATTCGTCCTAAATCGGTAGCGTTTTACCTCCGGTCGGTGAAGACCATTATACGATATTAAATACCGTACCTGTGATTAGGTAGATTCAATTAAGAATATCCTTGACAGGGTTTCGCGGCTGTACTAGCCGTTCTCTTTACTCGACCATCTCAAAGCAAGACTGCGAACATAAAGAGTGAATCAATTGGATAATTATTCGCTTGATTAAAGTCATCAATTCAAATTCTGGAACAAGTTTGATTCATTAAGAATCTTACCATTGTTGCTTTCCAGTTGACACAAGCTTGATTCATAAGAATCTCACAAGTCACCTACCGTAGCGCTGTTTGATGTTGACGCTAGAAGGATTTCCATTCGTCACTATGAATATTAATGAATATCACTCTGAATGTTCTAGCAAGACCATAAAGATATTGCGTAAAAACCTTAAACGAGTTTGAATCAATTCAGAATCAAACCACTGTTGCTTTTCAGTTTACACATGTACAATTCTAGAAGAATCTTACACATGACCTACCGCAGTGCTGTTTGATGTTAACACTGGAAGGATTTCCACTCATCATTATGAATTGATGAGACTGTATTTATACATAGTCTCATCGTCCAAATCGGGCTTAAAACCCTTAAAATATCATTAAAATACCAAAAAATGTGCTTGTGTTTGTTCATTGTGTATTTTAGGTACGGATAACAAATGATCACAAGAATGAAGCAAAAACGAACACGGGAAACGAAGTCGTACAAAGAACCAGCCCCAAATATGGAATTTCCAAAATTACCCTTGAAGTTTGAAGAATTGGCAACTTTGGTCCCTCATCTTTGAAGACTTGTCACTTTAGACCCTTGTAAACCCCAATTATTACAAGTTGGGTCCTAAAGTTTCAATACATGAAATTATTAGCCCTTGAAGAATGCAAATATTACATGTATGGTCCTTATTCAAAGTTTACAAATCAATTGGGCCAAAAATGACAAGTTAAGCAAACTTGTTATACAGGGAAAAAGGTTTTGATGGCTGTTTATTACAAAGAGGAAACAAGAAGGGAGTATAGGGGCCATTTGGGTTAACCACAAGAACTTCTCCCATCCAACCACAACTCGCCACCTCATCACCCCCTCCCCGCTCCACCAATCACGTCCAACACTCCCTCCACATCAGATCTCCACCCACCTTATTTAAATAACTGATTATTAAATCAGTTATTTTCCCACTAAACACCCAATTTAAAAATACTTAACCTCAAAAGAGATTAAATCACCCCTCCATCCCCCATAAACCCTAATCACGCCCAGGTTTTGATTGAGCACAAAACAAAGGGGTTTTGCCCCAAGTTTTCCAGATAATTAACTAAAGGCGATTTAACCAAAACCCACTCACTTTGTCCCTTTCCCGTGACCCCCATGTGGCTCCCCATTGGTCCCCTGCTCAAGTCTTTTTCACCCAAAACCTCAAAAGAGGACATGATCAACGGCCTGGATAAAAAACGTGTCCTTCACACCAAATGAACGACCAAGATGGCATTTTCACAGCTGTCTCAAGTACCAGCATCACATGGCTCCAATTTGACCAAAAATTCAAACTAAGTCCAAGGGCATAATAGGAATTTCGTTTATTAGGGTTTTTGCACCTAGAATCTTCTTTTGAGTAGTATTTAAGCATCTTCCAACCTGTGGAAAGAGCTTGTTCCGGTTTTTTGTACCCTTTTTAATTAAGTAATGAAAATGAAAAATATTTTAAATTGTGCAATCAACTGAGTTCCTTTACTATTTTTTTAGTATAATCATTTAATTTACTTTGTAAAATTTAGTTTAAAGTTCATTAGAAATTCGTTTAAAAAAAGTTCTTGGTGAAGTTCTTTCATAAACTTAAATCATTCAATGAGTTGAAGTGATAGTGGAGATTTGTTAAGTGATTTTCAAGTTTATGAATTACAAGTTTTGTTTAAATATTGTTTCAAAGGAAAGATTTGATAAAAATCAGTTTTCATAAGTCTCATCTTTTTATTTAAGCAACAAGCTATAAGCTGCTTAATCTATAAGCCAGCCTTATAGCTTATGTGCTTTGTTATCAGGTCACTCTTGCTCTTGTTTTCTTTCTTGGCAGGTGCACAAAGTTTCAACTCCTTGTGGTTGAAGAATATTAGGGGGTGTTTGGGACTGCTGTAGTCCCCACCTTGTTCATCTCTAGATCCAAAAAGATCAGCTCAAGCCCGAGTTTGAATGGAGATGGCATTGCAGCCATAGTGGGGCCCGGATGTGGGTCCCACAAGGTAATCCCTAGGCTTGAACCCTTTATTCTTAAAGGACTTGTGTGATTTTTTTTGGTTTTGTGGATTTCATGTTTAGATGTTAGATTCAGTTGTTATTCATGTTATTTTGGGACTCATATACATGTTTGAGTTGTTAAAAATCAGATTTGTGTAGTTTTCATTTTCTGAAAATAGAGGGTGTTTGGGATTGTGGATTAAGCTAATATAAAGTTGCAAATTTAGCCTAAAATCCACCTAGACATACTATAGGTATTGGTATCTAGTGATTTCAGTGTATTATTTTCAGTATAGATAGGGTTTGAAACATTTTGTGTGTTCACTTGGCTTAAAATCAGTAAGCTTCTTTTTTTTGTTTATTTTAGTGGAATTTGTACCTTAAATCTTTGTAGCCTGGTAGATTTAGGTAGTACCTTGGGATAGGTCTTAGTTTTTTTGGATTTGGGAAGGCATTGAGAAAGAATTGGTGAGCCAAAAACTCACCAACTCACCAATTGCATCAGCAATCCTCTCTCAGACCTGCACACCCTCAACAGTAACTGATTTGTGGCATGAGTGTTTGATTTTGTTAAGTGAAGGGTGTTTATTGTGCTTGATTTGACTCCCCACAACCCAACTGGTTGTGGGGGTTCCCCTCTTGTCCATTAAAACATACTAATCACCGCAAAACGACTCCATTTGTTTCTTCTTTCACCTGTGAAGAAACTCTCCTCTTTGTTTTTCTTTCTTTTTACTATAGCATTTTTCCCTTTTTGTTCTTCACGTTTTCCTTTCTATTAGCTCAATTCTTGCTTACTTTTAGTTTGGATTTCATTTTTGTGATTGGTTAAGTGTCAGGGTTTGTTTTTTATAAAAAAAAAATATTTTTTACAAAAAAAGACTGGCCAGGACTCGAACCTACGCCATCTCTCTCACACACCAACAACATAACCATTGCGCCCTTGGGTCTTTTACTGTCAAGGGTTGCATTTGGTTATTACTTAAGGTATTATTAATTTTGCTTTTCAAAACTTAAACAGCTTAATAATAAGCTGTTTTAAGCTTATTCCCTTAGATTTTCGACTTCTTTTCATTTTTCTCCTGTTTAATATAACATTTAGGACTTTTCAGTTTTAAAGTTTTATTTTCCCATTATTTAATTATTTTCTATGATTATTTTTATAGACGTTTTTATTAAAATAGTTTAAAAATAGTATAAAATATTTTAAAATTTTGCAAAAATAGTTTTTAGGTTTTATTTAAATAGTTTGAGGTTTACAGCTTTTAATTTTTTATTTTAGTTAATTTTTTATTTTATTTAATTTTAAGGTTTTTCTTTAACTTTAAAAATTAATATAAAATTATTAATTAGGTTTTAGACCTTCTAGTTTTCAGATTTGTAATTCTTATATTTTTATTGATTTTTGGGAATTTTTTGGTAATTTTTAGGGCATTTTCGTTTTTCGTCGAGTTTTACGATTTCGATCGTTTTACATCGTAGTGTAGTTTTTAGCGTAATTCGTCTTATTTTTCCTTCTTTTCTCAAACCAAAAACGTCACTAATCCAAACTTGATTTTTATTTTGGCACCTAATACACACACCTCCTTCGAGAACGAACCCGCATTTATTCGACTTGTCGGTTTTCCTAAATCGTCGAGTTTAATACTTGCCCATAATACGTTTGTTTTCTTAAACACGTGTTTTTACTCAATATCATTTTGGCGCCGCTGCCGGGGAGATGTTTTTTTAGTGTGCCATTATTACTATCGTGTTTGTGTGAGTAGTGCGTTTTTGCTTTTCAATTTTTGGAAAGCGTATATAACGTACATACTCGTTTTTGTTATTTTTCCTTATTATATTATAGTATCCAAATAAATCGTGTTTAATTTTCCTAAACTAAACACAAAACAATCTTTTACTATATTGTAGATATCCATTATCGTTTTCGTTTTTCTTGTGAATATATTACTGTATTGTACTTACGTAGAACAATAAATATACAAGTACTCCAAAAGCGTGAAAACGCAACCTTGATTCGGGATTTCATCACTCGATCATTGTATTCGAATCCAAAGCAAAAGTTTAAAGGAAAAATAGATAAATACTTTCGTGAGGCTTAATTTCAATTAACACAAACTATAAGGTGGGTATAAGGCGGTTGTATTTCACGACCTAAGGGAAAAAGGCTCTTAAGTGCTTAGCACCGCCTCGTTTCCCCCGCTTGCTTGTGCGTGTTTTGAGAAAGAGGGCTAATCGAGGGTTTGCCGCCCAAGTATTATCTACGTATCATATATATTTGCTTGTTTTCAAGATTAAACCCTCTTGAACGTTTTGGTGTTCCACCAACGTTCTAAAGTCATCGAAGGCGTTCACTCCACGTGATCGTTTTCATTCTTTGAGGCTCCTTTAATCGAAAAATCGATTCGAGGAGAGATTTGTATATTTGAGTCTACGTAATACAACAAAAATCCAAAAAAATTAAAAAAACAATCAAAAACAAAAAAAAAAAGAAAATTGAAAAAATCGAAAAACCGCAAAAAGAATCTTCTTTGCTACCACCCATTCTACGCTTAGTGCATGCGCACTCGATCGAAGGATTATTCTAATTCTAGCGACGCTTCGAATCGACGCAATCGTAATCGAAGGAATCGACGACGTAGACGAGAATTAGAAACCGACGTTGAACAAACCTTAGACGAGATGGCCGACAATCGTTCAATGATGGAATTGCTCCAAGCACCCACCGAGGGTTATGGAGACGCGATCGTAATTCCCGCTATCGAAGCGGAGAATTTTGAGATTAAGAGCGGAATGCTTTCTTTGATCCAAGCTATTAAGTTTCGAGGTCGTGAAGCCGATAATCCTCACGACCATATTCGGAATTTTGATCGTCATTTAGCCACGAGCAAGTTTAAGAACGTCGACACCGATGTCGTCAAGCTTATGCTTTTTCCGTACTCGCTCGATGGTGCCGCCAAGGATTGGTACGAGAAAGAGCCACCTAATTCCATAACTACGTGGAAGGATCTCGTTTCCAAGTTCGTTAATTATTTTTTCCCACCGTCTAAGACAACGTTTTTCAAAAATGAAATTACGAAATTTGAGCAAAAACCGAATGAATATTTCAGAGACGCGTGGGATCGTTTTAAGGAATTGCTTAGGCAATGTCCTCACCATGTTTTTTCCGAGTTGCACCAAATCGATATGTTTTACAAGGGTCTTAATTTTCAAGTACAAGATTCGTTGAATTCCGCCACCAGTGGCAACGTTTTGTGTAAAACTCCGAAAGATGCATTGATAATTATCGAAAACCGATCCAAGGTTTACCAACTCCGCAACGCACCGAGTGTTGCCAATGTCGCTAATGTTAGTAGTTCTCCCGCTACGGTGAAAGCGGTTGAGGTTTCGTGTACGTTTTGTGGTAGACCTCATAATTATTACGAGTGTGCGGCTACGGATGGTCAAACGTCGAATGTGAGTGCGTTAAATGGAAACAACAATTTTCAAAATCAAAATAACGCGGGTCCATCACAACAAGGCAATTATAACCAAGGCAACAATTTTTAGAATCAAAACCGTAACAATTTTCAAGGAAATAATCAACAAGGAAATTTTTCGAATCAAAATCAAGGTTACAATCAAGGTCATAATTTGAATTGGAAAAATCGAGATAATAATCAAAACTCGAATTTTTCAAACAACAACAATCAAGGCAACAATTATTCAAGTGGTAATCAAGGAAATTTTCAAAGAAGTAATCAAAACCAAGGGAACTTTAATTCTAATCAAAATAGTTCGTCAAACGATTTTCAAAATTACATGAAAACGAATGAGGCTAATATGAGACGATTAGAGGGAGAAATTGGTACTTTGAAAAACGACTTTTCTAATACATTGAAATTACAAAACACGAAGATTGAGCAAGGACAAATTGACATTAAAAAGATGTTTTCGGCCATTATGAACAAAGCCTCGGGTGCTTCATCAAGTTCGTTACCTAGTGACACCGTTGCAAATCCGAAAAAACAATGTAAAGCCGCCTCGTCTCGTGAGAAAGGTCGTGTAATTACCCCTAACCTTGATGGATTTCGAGTTGTTCCTTCTTCTCAACCCTCGACTTCTAAGACGTCTTATTGTTCTAAAGTCGATGGGGTGAACGTGGCGACCAAGGAAAGGAGTGCACACCCTCGTGTACCTCAAATTCCACCCACGGTTCAAAAAGAGAGTTTTATCGACCTTACCAAAGTAATCCTTGAAGAAACTTGTGCTTCAATCCTTCTTAAAAAACCTAAAAGGCGTATGCCGAGAAAGGAAAAGGATCCGGACCAATTTCTACTACCTTGTGATTTTTCCGAGATTGAGGGATGTTTAGCCCTTGCCGATTTAGGTGCTAGCATCAATCTCATGCCTCATTCTCTTTGGAAATTGATGAGATTGCCTTCACTTACCCCCACGAACATGACAATCGAGCTTGCAAATTGTACTCCACTTATACCAATTGGAATAGCCGAGGATGTCTATGTCAAAGTTGGAAAGTTTGTTTTTCCCACGGATTTCGTTATATCCGATTACGAGTGTGACCCTAAATGTCCCATTATTTTAGGCCGACCATTCTTATCGACGACTAGAACCGTAATCGACGTTCACGAGGGGAGACTTACTATGAGATATGGGGATGACAAAATGGACTTTTTCGCTAGAAAATCCCAAGTGTTTAATGATAATGAAGAAACCGAGGTTTCAAAACCTAATGATTCAAATCCTAATGATTTCAAAATGTTCACTTTAGCGGAAAGAATGAGGCTTAATGCATGTTTTGAAAGAATTAAGAAAAACGGTTTTAAAGATGATGATTTTAATGATAAAGAGTACGTGTACCTAATTCAAAAGGGTATGTGTAAATTTATGGATGAAAACTCACTTTGGGATGTATTTAGCGAAACAAGTGAAACACCAACTCCGAAGGGCGACGTTAGTGCCATCACGACAATGACCAAAATGGGCTCGTCTTCACCACCTTCGAAGGACCACGTCTTTGAGGCTTTAACTTCTAACTCCATCGAAGTGCCTCCTATTCCTAGCCCAACACCCGTTGAGGCTAAAGGTTACATCGACATCGATCCTCTCGTCTTAGAAAAGTCACCTAAGCAAAGTCATTCGAATTGTAAGACCATGGTTGTGAGTGCTCACATCGACTCTTTCTTTGACGAAGACGATGGCGATTTTGCCGAGATTGATCACGTACTTCGGAATCCACATGCAATTTTTGATTCTCCTAAAAAGAAACATGTGAAGTACGATGATTATGAGTTTGATCCCGAGATTGAGGAAATAACTGAACGAGAGCTAGCTCTTATGCCTTCACTTCCACCTACGAGTGAGGTCGATCTTTCCAAAATCGAGGATGAACTTAATGAGTTGGAACGTCTTATTTTCGATGATGAACCAACTCATGTGACCACTAAAAATCCAATTCTCGAGGAGTTACCTAATCAACACTCCTCAAATGAGAATTACGTTCACCACATTCGTGAGGATTTAACTTATCAACAATCCCCACAAAAGGATGATGGTTTCGTGCTTGATCGTGATCTTTTCGAGAGAGTTTCTAAGATACTCAAGGAGGGGAATGACAAACCTTGGTTTGACAAGCCTATCTTTGATGAAGAAATCGATGAGATTGAAGTTCATGAGGATGACAAATATGTTTACCCCGAGGGGGCGGTGTTCTTTATTGACAAACGTTTTGAGAACTTATATAATCCGCCACCCCCTCCTACCAAAGACTTAAATGTGAGGATTTTTAGCGCGACTAATTTTGAATTTGACACGCCAAATATTTTCGACCTTATCAAATCGGGTTTTCATAAAGAGTTTTTAAACGATGAAAAAGGAAAAGATTTTAAAAATGTTTTAAAAGATTTTTCTACATTGCTAACTCCGTCATCACCACGTTATATGAGTGCTACCACCTCGTCTACTCCTTTTGACGACGGTTGGTGTGGATCTAGTTGGGGGAAGCCCCTTATGTTTCCTCCCATTTCTCCATCGAGGACGAGATTTACGATCCCGGAATTGCTTGTAAAGGGAAATCTCGATCTTCCACCGATGCAATAAATGGAAAATATTTTCGTTTGCTTGGTGCGAGTCTACCTCGAGTAGCTCATTATGTTGACTTACCAATTGCCCCACCTTTCTACTTCTCATCTCTTTTCTTCTACCTCTTTGAGATTTTGGCACGTGTCAAAGTGGCATTGTTTCTTCTTTCATCTGAAAATGAGGACGCTATCTTTGACCCCGGTATACGTGTATCGGGTTTTTAAAGTACTCCACATACTTTTGGGCATTGTTTATCATGTAAGCCCCACCAAAAATGACCAAACCATGATTATCCCTAAATGATCACATTTATGGGAATTTGAATCGAGCTTTTGACTCGGTTATCAAAAACAAGGTGCCTCATGGGGGATTCTCATGCTTATCCTTGTAAATATTATCGCTTTCTTAGTTTAAAGTAACGAGGGGACTTGTGCTCTTTCAACCTTTGTTTCGTGGTTGTTTGTGATTGTGATTTATTAGGTTCATCGTCATCATTTAAGCCTCTCGTGTTCGTTTTACGGATCACTCGAGCTTCGATCGTTGCCTTTGGAGATTCCGATATCCGATGATATCCTTTTATGTTCTAACGTTTATCTTATTAGCATAATTCATAAACGGCTTTTAGGTTATTCGTTTTACCCTTTCCATGCTCGAGATTAAGCATTCGACTTCGTCTCTAGTATGGGGGTGTTTTCACCCCTAGACTCGAAACATTGAGGACAATGTTTAGTTTTAGTATGGGGAGGGGGTGAGTAGATACTTCACCTTGCTTACGTCAACACGCTATCCAATATTCATCTTTTGTTATCGTTTTATGCAAAATAAAGCTAAAAATGGCCAAATTTTAAAATTTTCTTATTTTTCATAAGTGTTTAAGACACGAATGTAGGTTTTCCGATGGTGAGAATAAGAGTAATTTTTGACTCGACCGTGCGTGTTGAGCACTTAGCTTCGATTCCTTGACTTTTTAGGCTAAGTATCTTAAATGAGGACGAGAAATGATAGAGTTATTTATAAGTCTCGTAATCGTCACGATCTCATGTGTAGTAATTATTAGCTCATTCTCCCCACGCTTTTGCATAATAAATTGTTAAATATTGATTTAGCGGTCTAGTCACTATTGTTGGTTTCTAATTTGTTTTAGTAGCTTCCATGTAATTAAATTGGGAAAACATTAAGGTATCGCCAGCGTCACGGTTTTGAAGTATTGGCACCCGAATAATCGAAAGCTTCACCTAATAATAAGATTTCAAGTGCTCGCCTAAATTAAGCAAAAATTTGAAGCTCACAAGGCCGAAAAATCTATGCCCAAATTAAAAGTGAATCAAGCCTTAATCTTTGAAGCTTTAAAGATCTAAAATTTGCTTTAGCGTGAGGATATACGTCTTTGGCTAATAAAACCACCGATGAGGCGGATAATAAAAGGCAAGGCAAGACCGAAGTCATAATAAAAGCTCCATGGCGGAGTTGAATAAAAGATGGAGGTAAACCTATGATAATAAGGCCCTTCCGTTAGGGGGCGTATAAAAGTCTTGGTAATAAGTCTTGTTGTCCCTAATATGTGATGATTCTAGCACACGAATTTATGAAAGAAAGGTAGATATGAGATGAATTTTAGAGAGAGAAAGTAGTGAGAGAAAGTAGAGAGAAATGGTTGGAACTAGGTGAATGTTAGATTGAGAAGTGAGAATACAAATGAACCAACATCCTTCCTAACATGCTAGGAAGGGTATATATAGTCCACCCACATGCGGGCTTCTTTATGGACTATATGGTTTGGGCCGGGCTTTCCTTTTGGGCTTTAGTTACTTATCAATGAACTTTAGCCTAAAGTTAAGCCCGTATAACACGACTAATATACTACCTATTACAACGTTCTAAAAATACGATACATAATAAACATATGACCGAGCATTCTTGTTTGGCTCAATATTTTGAGGCTAACAATCTCCCCCAATGAGAGGTCATAAACCTTGGTCATTTAGGAAATTTGTAGAGATTACTAATCTCGCCATAAATGAGTCTTGAACGTGTAATCGTAGTCTTGTTCCTTCATGCTGTGATCTTTGAGCCTTTGTCGTTGTCTTTCGACTTTGTCTTTAAGCTTGAGATCTTCAAATCATCCTTGACTTGTCTTTGCCATCTTGCGATCTTGTGTCTTCATTCACATGCTCACACTATTAATTGTTGAATATGTCTTTAGGCATGAGTATGTGGTTTCTGAATCTTTGACTTTGCTGAGTACACCGTGACGCCACCTTCTCGAGACAAAACATAGACACAGACTGAATGGCTTTGACATTCGTCCTAAATCGGTAGCGTTTTACCTCCGGTCGGTGAAGACCGTTATACGATATTAAATATCGTACTTGTGACCAGGTAGATTCAATTAAGAATCTCCTTGACAGGGTTTCGCGGCTGTACTAGCCGTTCTCTTTACTCGACCATCTCAAAGCAAGAGTGCGAACATAAAGAGTGAATCAATTGGATAAATATCCGCTTGATTAAAGTCGTCAATTCAACTTCCTGGAACAAGTTTGATTCATTAAGAATCTTACCATTGTTGCTTTCTAGTTGACACAAGCTTGATTCATAAGAATCTCGCAAGTTACCTACCGTAGCGCTGTTTGATGTTGACGCTAGAAGGATTTCCATTCGTCACTGTGAATATTAATAAATATCACTCTGAATGTTCTGGCAAGACCATAAAGATATTGCGTAGAAACCTGAAACGAATTTGAATCAATTCAGAATCAAACCACTGTTGCTTTTCAGTTTCGCACATGTTCAATTCATAAAGAATCTTGCATATGACCTACCGCAGTGCTGTTTGATGTTAACACTGGAAGGATTTCCACTCATCATTGTTAATACTAAGTAGTATCACTCTGAGTGTTCTAGCAATATCACAAGGATATAGCGTAGGACTCTCTTGATCTTCATCCGTGTGTCCTAACGAGATTTGATTATCTCTTGGCTCTAGACTCGATTTGTGCACTTTTAGTGGTCGGAGGCTGGAGCAGATTCCACCTATTCAATATCAACTATCTCGAAGTGAGAAAGTCAATAGTAGTCATGTTGTTCTCCGTGACAATAAAACAAACTTCTTTTGAGAGAAGCCTGAGTAGCTAGGAAAGGGTTGTGCTTCACATCACTGGGTCCATGATGAGTTTGTCTTCATGATGAGTTGATCCGGTTTCTGCCTAAGTTGTATGGAGGGCTTCTTTCTTTAGACCCTTTATCCTTACATTTCTTTTTCATTCTTCAACCCCTTCAATGCTTACCAAGACATCATTACTAGCACCTTGTTGTGATTGTTCTAGTGCTAGCATCAGTACTTAGTCGGCATTCTGCTACGTTCACATTCTACTCCATCTTTCCTAAGGACTTCTAATAATCTATTGGATTGTCCCTGGGAAGATCCCTCCGGTTCTGGTTGGATCATAGGACTTAAACCTAACCACCCTTTTGACACCAATAACGTCGTGAATTAAAGATGTTATGGGTATTTGATCGTAACCATGAAAACCACTTTAAATTCTAACAAAGTGTTTGAAAAACATTTAACACCTTGCTAGTTTTGTCGTTTCAGAAATGCTCCCCCTTCACATGTGCATCGATAATCGAAAGTGTTTCGCACATGTAGGTAAGAGTGAAAGTGCTTAAGTCATATATAAGATCACATTGTAATCACATTTTCTCCCCTATCTCTAATATATAAAATCTTTTGATATTAGAGATATCAAATTTGATTAAAATATATTTTGAAAAAATAGTCTTGAAAATCTCCGGGAGAAAGATGTGTCAATCTTTTGCATGAAGTTATAATGCTCCCCCTCAAAAATTGACCCAATTGAATTGTCATTGTGAGGATATGATCCACATTTCGCTTTTTGAGGATGGGAGTTGTTGAACACACAATTTTTGAAAGATTTTGAATATCATTGAAAAATTCTTGAAAAAATTGTGTTCAACGCTTTTTTAAAAATCAATTCTTTTTGTCGAAAGGTTTTTCTAAAGCATAAACTTGAGTTCATAGACTTTGAATGTCTTGACGAATCCACTCAAGTGTAAGAAGATTTCTCTTCTTTTGCTGAGGGTAAGGGTAATAAATCGTACACTCCCCCGTGAATAGCGATCCGGGTTGCAATCTGAAAGTGATTACAAGCCATTGTGTTGAGCTCAAAACGTTGAATGTTTTGTGACAAGCTCAACCCGTGATAGATTGCTCTACCCGTTGTTTGGAAATATTGTCCAAAATAGACAATTTCCTTTATTAAAAGAAGAAATGACATGTTTTGAAAAATATTTACAACTTTCATTCGAGCTTTATGTACACACCCGTGTCGTTATTGAGCGACATTTCTAGGCACGTCCATATTATCGATACTGAAAGACACGTCGAGAAGAATATTTTTGGATTTTGAAAGATTTTTAATTTTGTGTTTTGCTTTTATGTGTTTTATATTTTTGTATTTTGCTTTTTCAAAGATATTTACAAGTTGATGTTTGATAGATAAATCAAGCAGGCACCTTTGCCAGAATCTCCAGGTCTGCTGGAGTCAAACATCTCATACCAATTTGCCTAACGAGGTACTCAAACCTATCTTTTGACAGAGCTTTCGTAAACAGGTCGGCTAATTGGTAATCCGTTCCAACAAAGTATAATTCAACGATACCTCTTTCAACTTGTTCCTTTATGAAGTGATATCTGACATCGATGTGCTTCGTGCGGGAATGCTGTACCGGATTGCAGGAGATGGCTATGGCCGACTTTGAGTCACAGTACATAGGTACTTTATCAAAGTGGAAGCCATAATCCGTGAGTTGTGTTCTCATCCAAAGAACTTGAGCACAACACGCAGATAGAGACACATACTCTGCTTCGGCCGATGAAAGTGACGTGCAATCCTGCTTCTTGGAAGACCATCCCACAAGCTTATCTTGACCTAGAAATTGTGCACCACCAGAAGTACTTTTTCGTGTATCAAGACACCCTGCATGATCAGAATCTGAATAGGCCGTTAGAAAGAAACCGGTTTCCCTCGGATACCAGAGTCCCAAATGAATGGTATTCTTAAGGTACCGAAAGATCCTTTTAACCTCCTTGAGGTGCTTTTCAGTGGGTCGTGCTTGATATCGTGCACAATAGCATGTAGCATGATGTATATCAGGTCTGCTTGCTATCAAGTACATGAAGGACCCGATCATAGAACGATATCTCGTTTGATCTATGGGTAATCCCTCCAAGTCAGCATCTACGGATGTGGTTGATAATGGTGTCCCAACGGGGTCACATGAAGTCATACCATGCTTTTTGATTATCTCTTGACAATACTTAGCTTGGTTTATAAAGATACCACTTGGGGATTGGTGAACTTGAATTCCTAGAAAGAATTTTAGTTCGCCCATCATTGACATTTCAAATTTGATGTGCATTACTTTTTCAAACCATTTTGAAAGTTTTGGGTTTGTAGACCCGAAAATAATGTCATCAACATAAATTTGCACAAGCAAAATGTCATCCCGATATTTATAAGTGAAAAAAGTTAGATCAATGGAACCTTTTGAGAAACCTTTGGATACCAGAAATTTCGAGAGCTCGTCGTACCACGCCCTTGGAGCTTGCTTGAGTCCATATAGTGCCTTGTGGAGACGATACACCTTGTCAGGATAATGAGGATTGACAAATCCTTCTGGCTGCGTGACATAGACTTCTTCCTTCAAAGGACCGTTAAGAAATGCCGTCTTTATGTCCATTTGATAGACAGTGAATCCCTTAGGTGCAGCATAAGCAAGGAAAATTCTGACCGCCTCCATGCGAGCAACTGGTGCAAATGATTCATCAAAATCAATTCCCTCTTTCTGGCCATACCCCTTAGCTACTAGCCTAGCTTTGTTCTTGATGATCGTGTTTTCTTCATCCATCTTGTTTTTCCAGATCCAACGAAGATTTAAAGGAGTCACATCGTATGGTCTGTCAACAAGTTCCCAAACTTTAAGTCTTTCAAATTGTTGAAGTTCATCCGTCATCGATTCGATCCAAGCATGATCAGACATGGCTTCTTTGATGTTTTTCGGTTCAGCTGTACTCACGGCGAGTGCGAACATACAAACATCCCCATCGGTTGCTAGTTGTCGTCTTGTACGAACAGGCTGTGAAGGGTTTCCAATTACGTGAACCAAAGGATGATCTCGGGTCCAATGATGTGTTGAAGGATGTCGTTGATAGAACGTATGCATATTTTACGGATCAACATGGCGAGTAGAAGACTCTCCAGTTTCGTGTACCGGTGTACCGAATGGGTTGTGAAAATCGTCATTGTCAGATAATGCACCGTCTGCTTGATTTGTGTTCTCTGGAGCAATGACAGTAGTTGTGGATGTTGTAGGATCGATTGTTGAAGTGATATTCTGAGGAGGTAAATCTGCAACAACCCGTGTTAAAGTAGATGAAGTTGTATCCTTTTGTTGACGATGAACGGTATCATCATTCTTATCATGAGTGACAGCGGAAGACTTCGATGCAACTTGTTTCTCCCCCGTGAAATATTCATCATACATTGGTCCATATAACATTTCCAACTCTTCAAGTGTCGTGTCCACTATCATATCTGCTCTAGGAACATGTTCAGGAACCAGCTTTGAACTTGACGGTTCATTGCTGTGGTCTTGAGTTCCGAGTTTCGTGCGGTTGTGAACGGAAGTCGTTTGTCGTTGTGGATCGGGGCTTAAACTGTTTTGTTCAAGTGCCATTTCTTGTAATTCATCAAATCTGATATGAATAGTCTCGACTATCAATTTTGTTCTCTTGTTGTATACTCTGTATCCCTTAGGCTGAGTTGCATATCCCACTAAAATGCATGCATCACCTTTCTCTTTCATCTTGTCCAGATTTTCACCATCTCGAATAATGTAACACGTACATCCAAAAACATGAAGGTGTTTGAGTGAAGGTTTGCGATCATTAATTATGTGATATGGTGTCTTTTCGTGTCTTGGGATAATTAAGGAGCGGTTTTGTGTGTAGCATGCGGTTGACACGGCTTCGCCCAAAAGTATAGTGGAAGTTTTGAAGCGGATAATAATGTTCGAGCAGCCTCAACTAAAGTACGGTTTCGTCTTTCAACAACGTCGTTTTGTTCGGGAGTTCGAGCAATAGATGTTTCATGTTCAATTCCCTCGGCTTCAAAATAGTTTCTCAGTTGTGAATTCAAAAATTCTGTACCTCTGTCAGTACGAACCACTTTAACTTGAGCTTGAAGACCACATTGTATCACTTTAAGGAAGCTGATGAGAACATTGGGTGTTTCTTCCTTGGACCTCAAGAAGTGAGTCCAGGTGTACCTTGAGTAGTCATCGACAATTGCCATAACGTATTTCTTCCCAATGATACTTTGAACACGCTTGGGACCACACAAATCTATATGAAGAAGATCTAACCGTCCTTTAGAGCTCGGTGTAGTCTTTGTCTTGAAACTACTCCGTTTAGCTTTACAAAGCTCACAAGAAGAACAAAGATGATCTTTGATGAATTTCAAGTTAGGAAGGCCTCGCACAATATCTTTCTTGGAAAGCAAGTTGATGGTATCGAAGTTAAGATGAGATAAACGTTGATGCCATAACCAAGCTTGAGTCGTTGAAGCTTTAGCCATGAAACAGATTGGAGTTGAAGATGTGGAGTCTTGTAGTGAAATAGTGTAGAGATCAGTACCCCGTGTTCCAGTAAGTAAGTCATTCCCATCATAATCACGAACAAAACATGTCTTCTTTTTGAAAGCAACCTCTAAATCCGCATCACAGAATTGACCAACCGAGAAAAGATTATGATTGAGCCCTTCGACGTAGTAAACCCTTTTGATAGTGATATTCCCCTGAACCAAGTCTCCATATCCTAGGATCGGTGCAAATTGATCATTTCCGGATCGGACCGTACCCAGGAACTTCTCCACGAAGTTAATTAGAAGCTTGAGATTCCCCGTCATGTGCTTCGTGCATCCGGAGTCCAGTATGAAGAGAATTATTTCGATCACCTGTAGAAGAATTAGAACACGATGGAGCAGTTGCTAAATTGGATTCCATGTTAGTTGTGATTTTCGATTCATTAGTTTCCTTCGTTTCATCTCTTAGAGGCACACTAACGCTCGTAGTCACATTTTCTGTCCTAACCTTAGGCATCCATTTATATCCCGGAGGACATTGATTAGCAAACCACCATTTCCAAGGCTTGCTAGCAGATTCATATAATTCCCTAATTCTGCTTCTAGGGTTCTTAGTGGTGGAGTTTGATGTAATACTTTTCTTAGGGGGGGTTGCACCAGAATGGTTCACTTTGCGTTTGGGTTTTCTAGCACTAATAGGCATCACAGTTTGATTCTTAGTTCTAGTTTCTACGCCTTTGAAATTATTCGAAACACACATAGCATGATTAGCATTAGCACACTTTCCACATTTCACACAAACAAACTTAACTTTCATAGCATTCAAAGTCGAATCATTCAAATCGTCATTACACGCGATTACAGACGTTTTATTCTTAGAAACATTGAAAATCCTAGGGTGGTCTTCTACTTCCTTCATCTTCCCTTGACTTTTGTTTTGCCAGACCTTTTCATTCATGTGAGTGCTCTTAAGCTAGGGCTGGCTAACACTAGCAGTGGGGACTACTCCTGTTATAAAAGACACACGTCTATTAGTGTTTCTAGAAGTCTGAGGTGATTGACTTTCTTTGTTTTGTGTGGGTTTAGTGGCCAGTCTATACATCCTTGGTTTAACCACATTTGTGTTCTTAATACTTTGTGATCGAATATGTGTTTTGGGAGTGTTTTGTGGTAACCTATCCTTCCCATTCGTCTTGGGGGCAAACGCAGGTTTTGCAAATGCAGAATTAGAGAAAACAGATGGTTTTCCAAAGACAGAGGGTCTAGTCACTTTTTGAGCATTGGGTTGTTTTACAACAGGTTTCTTAACACTAGGTTCCACAATCTTCCCACCCATCTTAGCAACGAGTTTCTGCAACTCTGCTATCGCTCTGTCCCTGTCTTGTAACTGAGCTTTCAACCCTTTAATTTCCAAATTATGTTCGTTCATTTCTCGAAATGTTTGGGAAAGTTTTTCTTGCAATTTATTATCATGTGGAAAACTACCAACGTCTTTTTGCAAAGCAAGTTCAATAGAATGACAATGTTTTTGAAGGAAATCAGTTTTGTGTTGAAGTAACTCAAAAGCCTTTTTATCAACATTTTCTTTATGTTTCGAAAGCTCAAGTTCAAGACGCTCACACTCTTTGATTTTATCAAGATATTTGCATGCAACATCAGAATATTCATCGATATCAGCTCAAGATTGAAGAGTAACACACAAAATATCTTTGGAGAGACATTCTTCTAAGAGTAGATCATATTCGTTTGAAAATTCTAATTTGTCATTTTGAAGGTCATCAATTTCTTTTTCAAGAGACTCAACATATTTCAAATCATCAAACATTTTAGACTGAATTAAATTTTCAAACTCAAGAACATGTTCTTTTATTATCTTCGTATTTGGTATTAAAAGTTCTTTCACAAGCACAGTTATGTCGTGAGGAATCTCGGTTTTCCACTTATCCTTTTGACGTTTCTCCCAATCGTTTTCAACAATTGATTGAACATTATTAACATGGTGTTTAAGAAAACCAAGTATTTTTCTACTTTTTCTTTTAGAAGCATCTAGAGGTAAATAGTTAATATATTTAAAAACATTAGTTTTCCTCTTAGTGGCAAAAGCTTTTTTCCATTGAGTTCTTTTTTGTTTGCATTCTAAAAAGAATTCCTCACGAGACTTCTGTTTTTGTGGAGTGAAAAGACCATAAAGACTATTTTCATAAGCATAGTTATATGGTTTCACAAAATCTTTATTGACCGGTGAACTACTCTCCTCATTCCAAAGGGGCGTCTCTTCACTATCGAGGTTAGCTACAGGGCAATCATGATCGGTCCATTCGGACTCGTCAAGATATAAATGGGGGTTAGCAGCTTGAGCTTGTTCGAGGTACTTGGGGGTGGCAAAGCTAGGTTGACCCTTGAAAAACGACCGAGGTGCTATCATTCTAACGGTTTGAATAGAGTCATGTGTATTATAAACAACTTTTTTCAAAAAACCGACTTTTTCTTCGAGATCCTTTACTTTTTCAGTATCTTTGCTTTGTCTATTTTTGAAATCTTGTTTTAATGTTTCAACCTCTTGTTTCTTATCGTCAAGAATTTTAGCAGAGTCGGTGGTATTCATCGAAAGCCTCTGTTCAAGTTCATTAACTTTTGTTGTGGCAAGGTACGTTTTTTGACGTTCATCACTTAATAAAACATTAAATTGACGTTTTTCTTTAGTTAACAAAGCAAGAGCTTCATTGTATTTATTTTCAAAATCGTCCTTTTTAACGTTGATGACACGACTTTTGTACCCCTCAAGCTCGTTGGTCTTTTGAAGAATCTCAGCCCTATAACTATCAATAGTCTCACTAGATTTTATAAGAGCGGCTTTGCATTCTTCAAAGTTTTAAGTGAGCGCTGCGTTTGCCTTCTTTAATTGCTTTTGATTCTTTCTATTTTCATTGACATCTTTTTGTGAACTAGCAATTAAATTAGCAAGCGCGACACGCTCCTCGTCATCATACTCATTTGCATGTTGATCATCCTCAAACTCATTATTGCACATGTTTGATGAATCGGGTGTGGTATTGCTATCAACCGTTTCCATCGTACACGTGTCAGTAATTGTTGTTGGTAGGTCACTATGCTCATGTGTATCACCAGACACATTATATTCAGCATCATCTTGTACCTTATCAATTGGCTCGGTATCAAAGATAGGACCATTGTCATCTTCAGTGATGTTAAGGACCTCATGAATCTTTGCCATGTATGAATAATGTGCCTCGAGTTCTTGGTCGGAGAGTTCATCATCTGTGTCGTCAAGCATTTCTCCTTCCTCAGCTGATAACTTGATTCCAGCTTCCATTTTCTTGCACAGCAGCATCTTTTCCTTATGATAACCATAATCTTTAACCCTCTCTGGCTACCTGCATTCCCTAGTCAAATGCCCAAAACCTCTGCAGTTATAACACTGAATCCCACTTTGTTGCACAACTTGAGTACCAATAGTTTCCCTATTTCCAACAACAGTAGCCACCCTCTGATTATCATACTTAGGTTGTCGATCATACTTTGGAGGACTCTCAACACGTCTTCGTGTGTCATACCTTGGAGGACTCTGTGCATGGGTGTTCCTCGAGTTTGAAGATGTTCGAAGGTTGTTGTTGGTGGGTTTGTAGATTTTCTTATATTGCTTCATAATGAAAGCCATTTGTTGCTTGAATTCCCCATCCTTTTGAGCTATTTCTTCATCACTGTCTTCTTCGGATGATTGCTCAGGTGTGGGTGATGGTGCTCTTGCAACTTCTTTGCCTCGGGATCGTGTTGGAACATGTGACTTGGAGACAATGGATGATCGTGGTGATGATGATTGAGTAGAGTAGGTCTTTGAAGTACGAGAGTGATATTCTGGGTAATGTTGAGTGGTAGACACCAAAGTAAGTGGATTGGAAATCTTTGCAACTCGTTCAGATCGAAGTTCATTTGCCTCATTTTGAAATTGTTTCAAGATGTCAAAGAGCTTGTGATATGAAACTTCGTCTAACTTTTGTTGTTGTTTCACCAAGGTGACAAACCGTGTCCACTCTGGTTGAAGTTGCTGTAGAAATTGGACATTGACTTGCATGGTGGAAACTTGCAAGTTGTTTCGGGTCATATCATTCATCATCTTGTAGAATCGGGAGTAATAAGAATCAATTGATTCCCCATCCTTTGATGTAAACTTGCCAAAGTTCCAAAACATCTTAGTTTTCACATCTTGTTTGTTAAGTGATTCACCTTGTTGCAATCTTTCAATGGCCGTCCACATTTCTTGAGCAGTAGGACATGCGTCAACCGTAGAGTAAATTTCATCTCCAATGCCACTGAGAATTAAGTAGATTGCTTCCTTCTCTGCATCAAACCACATACGGTTCTCTGGGGTGAGGTCGGTCCTTTTTTCATTACGTTCATATGCGGGTTGTGCGTCACTTGTGTCTGTGGCTGGTACTGTAGGAACTTGAATCCTTGAGAGTTTATAGGGTCCTTCCAAGATACATTGCCTTAAAGCATCACCGTTAGGTTTTGTGTCAAGGTAACGTATAAAACGAGATTGCCATTGATCATATCGACCCGACACAAGCATTGGTGGTCTCTCTTTGTTACCTGCCACCATTATGTTGTTGTTCGTCACACGATATTCAGCGGTAGAATCCATCTCAATATTCTCTGAAATGATGAATCGAATGTGGATCTTAAGTAGTTGTGTTGTGATTGTTTGGTTGTTGAAATTCCGAAAATTGCGATTTTTTTTCTCAGCCCGACAATAAATTCCTCAGTCCGACAAAACGGTAGACCTAAAAAATTTGTAATCACCAAATTTTGAAATTGAGCTAGAAATGTCCTAAAACTAGTGTGGAAAAAGTTTGATTTTACTTGACCTAAAAATTTTAACTCTTTATCTTTATCTTTGATATAGTTGTTTTTGTACACCTTTAAGAAAAGGATGACAAAATAGTGGTAAGCGTTAACGAGGGGTTTAGGAAAACCACAAGTTATGACCCAAATGGGGATCGTTCTCTTGAGGAGGCACGTGTGTTGTGTAATGAATGATTGATTTGTTTTTGATTATTAACAAGAAAGAAAAGAAGAGAAAATGACGAAGACGAAAACGTATTAAACTACGACGAAAAAGACGTAAACGTAAAACCGTAAAAAGGACAAAAATTAAAATTTTAACCTACAAATTCCTAAAAATTACTAAAAAATCCCAAATAATATTCTAAGAGTTTACAAAAAATCCAAACTTGCCAAAACCTTTTAATTAATTTAATAATGACTTTTTAATGCTAATTAAAGCACTAAAAATCACTTTTAAATATTAAAAAGCCCTAAACAAGATTTTATAGCTTGTAAACCTCAAAAATGACCTAATTAAACTAAAAACTATTTTTAAAAATTTTAAAGCCAATTTAAACTATTTTTAAACTCCTAAAAACTATTAAAATCTATTAAATCTTAAATTAATTCTAAAAATTAATTGAAAAGCCTAAAAATTAATTAGAAAGTGACAAAGGTCCTAATTTAATGTCTAGAATCTAGGAAAAATGAAAAAAAGATAAAAATAAAACTTTTTATTTTTATGAATAAAATAATATTAAAATAATCTAAAAAATTAAAAGTTCTTAAATAAATTCTAAAAAATTCTCAAAAATCCTAAATAATCTAACTAAGAAGAAAATGTAAATTAAAGTTTCTAAAACCTCTTAATTAATTTTATATTAATTTTTAAAGTTATCTAAAAACCCTAAAATTAAATAAAATTAAAAATTAAAGTTTTTGAAAACTTTTTGATATGTAAACCTCAAAAATACAAATTAAAACCTAAAAACTATTTTTTTTGTATTTTTTAATTACTGTTCACTATTTTTAAATGACTTTCTAAATTTAAAACTAAAAATAATCCTAGAAATTAATTAAATAATAGGAAAAATAATATTTTTAAACAGAAAAATCCTAAAACCTATAAATGTCCTAGGAAAAATCAAATAAGCCAAAAACACAAATTAAATAAGCTGGAAAAGATGGAAATAAGCTACGGCTTTGTTAATAAGCTAGAAAGAAATAATAGGTTAAAAGAGTAATGAAATGAAAGGAGAACGTAAAAAGCTATCTAGATTAACGGTAGAGCCCTTTACTCCTGAGCTGCAGGTCGAGGGTTCGAGTCCGTTACGGGTATGCTTTTTGCCAAAATTTTCTTTTTTATTTTTTCTTTTCCCAATCCAATCTGACACCTTTACAATCCTAGAAACACGAACCAATTTCCTTTTTGATCTAGATTAAGCAGGATTAAAAATAGAAAACGTGTGCAGTTCTATGTTTGAAGAACACAAGTGAAATTTTCACTTAGTGCAATTTTGGATGCCAAGAGGAGCTTGGCTTTGCTTACTTGGTGGATGATTTTGGACAAAGGGGGCACCCTTGTGCTCTTTGAAGCACAAGGAGTCAAGAACAAGTAAAAGGCTAGCACCTAGCACAAAAACTCACAATCCAAAGCACACAAGAGCATAACAAGTTGCTGACACAAAAATGTGGGTCTGTAGAGGTTCTAGGCTAACAGGTTGCACACATTTCACTTTCAAAGCTTAAGATTTTGCACACACAAGCTCAAACTAGCACACAAATGAACCACAATCCTATAAAGCACTAATACTTAACAAAATTACAAGATCATGCACCAAAATCAAGGAAAAATAGGCAGAAAGTGACTATGCAGATTTGTGCTATTCTATTTCGTTTTTCAACATACAAACTAGCTATAAACTTGACCCAAACTTATCTAAAACTGATAAAAAACTTAACACAATACTATTCAACAACTCTAACACGTTTTCCCTCAAAATTCTTACAAAAATCACAATTAAAAAGTAGACCCAAACACCACTTTAAAACTTGAAATCAAGAATTTTCAAACCAAAATACTTACAAACTTAATCAAACTGGTTCATATAGCATCTAACATGTATAT
The DNA here is from genome assembly GCA_025667525.1 of Glebionis coronaria. Lineage (NCBI taxonomy): Eukaryota > Viridiplantae > Streptophyta > Magnoliopsida > Asterales > Asteraceae > Glebionis > Glebionis coronaria. The sequence goes on from CM046881.1 coordinate 451,033,376, forward strand.
AAACACATAAGAACACCACTCAAACCAGATTTAACATCATTTAGCAGGAAATCATGCAAATCACTTCAACCACTAATTTTCTGAAAATTTTAAAAGGAAAAAGAGATTTTACCTCAAGGACTTACATCCAAGTCCTTAGTGGATGTCAATCCACCTCCCACCAACTGGGGTTGGTGCTGAACCTTTAACAAATCAACTACCTTAAACCTGAAAATCAAAAAGAGAAAAAACAAGTACAATAGTCCAACCTGTTTTTACTTTTTTATTTCTTACTTACTTTCACAAACCTTTTCAAACCTTTCAAACACGTTTTAAAAACAACTTCTAATACTCAGAAACTTAAAAGCTTTGGTCCACTTTCACTTTCCAAAGCTTATTGATTTCTGAGATCAAAGGCTATCTTTAAAACCCTTTTTGAAAACTTTTCACTCAAAATTTTCACAATTTAAATGGAACTCAGTTTTTAGCATTTAACACAACACACAACTTTTTAACTCAATAAAAGGAATTATAATTGTTTAAACACAAATACCAAACTTTATTAATTAAAAAAGGAATTACAAGGTTTTTTGGCTAAAAACTGGAACAACGGAGAATGAACAGGCTCATCTCCTTTTATAGCTAGCAATAGAACTATCTAGACTATGAAAACCCTAAACATTGGATTGCCAGGAATGCCCTTGATTCTTTGACTGATTTTTGGGTCAAAAACGCCCCATGTGATGCTTGTACTGGATGCCAGCTTGGAAATGTTGATCATAGACGTTGGATGAGCCTTGGGGACAAAGGAGAGCAATCCCATACGTTTATCTGGTCGGGTGTGGGTTTTAGAGTGAAAACGACCTTGCAGGGGAGGCTTGGGGAGGGGTCCACAGTCCATGTGGAGATGTTTGGTGAGGTGGGTTTGGTTGAGAGGGACGTGAATTAGTGTTCTGGAAGGTTTTAGGGTAAAACCCCTTGTTTTGGGTGAGATTGGATCTGGTGGGTGATTAGGGTTTAAGGGGATTAATAGGCTAGTTTAATCCGTTTTGGGTAATTTATTTTTAAATAAAGTGTTTAGGAGGGAAATGGATGGGGGATTTAAGTAAGTTGACCAATTGACCACGTTTTTAAAAAATAAAACCGGGTTGGACATGGGTGGGTTATGATGAGGTGTCACGTGGTGACTGGGTGTGGGAGTTTGTTGGTTTGGCAGAAACAGTCCCCAAGCTATCACACTTCTTTTACTTTGTAAAAAATCCCATCAGCGCCTACTTTTGCCTTATCAACTTTTGATAACTTGTCAAAAGTGGCACAAAACTTCTTCAAAAACTTTTAACAAGGGCTCCTTTTGTATTTTCTTCATTTTCCAAGGGCTGATCTTGTATAATCTTCAAACATTAAGGACCATACTTGTACATTTGATATGTGGAGGGTCAAATGTGACAAGTTCTTCAAAGATGAGGGACCATTTTTGCCAATCTTCAATTCTTCAAGGGTCTTTTTGCAAAATTCCAAACTTGGGCCCGGTTCATTGTGCGACTTCGTTTCCCGTGTTCGTTTTTGATTAATTCTTGTGTTCTTTTGCCAATTCCACAATATCCGTACCTAAAAATACACAAGTAACAAACACGAGCATATATTTGGCATATTTGATGATATTTTATGCAATTTAAGGCCGATTTGGACGATGAGACCATGTATAAAAGCAGTCTCATCACTCCCCCATACTAAACCATTGCCGTGCCCTCACGCAATGCTAGAATAAAGTATCAAAGCATGTCCAAAATTTAATTTTATTCACTTTTATTAAAATGGAAACTAGCTACATACTATGATTACTTCTACTTGTGTTTTAGACATAATGTATGATTTTCATCGCAAAATGGGACGTTTAGGTTCATAGAACAAGAACACGTGAATGCTTCGTTAGAAATAATTTCATCGTTCTCGATTTTCACCTTAATTCCATGCCAAGCGTGCAACGAGATCATTGTCATTATAAGTTAGTAATGCTAACACTACTCATATGCCCTAATCACGTACTTATCCTCCCATTATTCCTAAGTTGTATCTCTTATATTTTATTTTGTCTTAATGATCACGAGGATACATTGTTGACTTATGCGATAATAGAGATTTAGGTCTAAAAATAGAGTCCTAACGGTGTAACTAAGACCATCAAATCAATAACCCCTCCTAATAGACGACGATGTCAAAAAATTAAGTTGACAAGAAGAATCGATAAACACGGTTTATAACGGTTTTGAACATGAGACTTATTACCAAGACTTTTATACGCCCCCTAACGGAAGGACCTTATTATCATTGGTTTACCTCTATCTTTTATTCAACTTCGCCATGAAGCTTTTATTATGACTTCGGTCTTGCCTTGCCTTTTATTATCCGCCTCATCGGTTGTTTTATTAGCCAAAGACGTATATCCTCACGCTAAAGCGAATTTTGGATCTTTAAAGCTTCGAAGATTAAGGCTTGATTCACTTTCAATTTTGCATAGATTTTAGGCCTTGTGGGGCTTCAAATTGTTTGCTTGATTTAGGTGAGCACTTGAAATCTTATTATTAGGTGAAGCTTTCGATTATTCGGGTTGCCAATACTTCAAAACCGTGACGCTGACGATACCTTAATGTCTTCCCAATTTAATTACACGGAAGCTACTAGAAAAGACTAGAAACCCAACAATCAAAACTAAACCGCTAAATCAATATTTATTAAGCAAAAAATATATACATGCGAAGGGAGAATAAGCAAACAACGAGAACACATGAGTTTTTGAAAGAATACGAGTATTCTACGTTTAGCATAGTAACTTATAATTAACTCTATCATTTCTCGTCCTCATTTAAGAGACTTAGCCTAATGTGTAGTTAAGGAATCGAAGCTAAGTGCTCAACACGCACGGTCGAGTCAAAAATTACTCTTATTCTCGCCATCAGAAAATCTACATTCGTGTCTTCAAACACTTATAAAACATGAGAAAAATTTAAAATTTGGCCATTTTTAGCCTTATTTTGCAACAAAATAATAACAAAACGATAAACTTTGGAAAGCGTGAAGGTTTGGCAAGGCAAGTATCTATTCACCCCCCCATACTAAAGTTAAACATTGTCCTCAATGTTTCGAGTCTAGGGGTACAAACACCCCCATACTAGAGACGTAGTCGAATGCCTAATCTAGCATGGAAAGGGTGTAACCAATAAGTAATAGCCGTTTATGAAGTGTGCTAAAAACCTAAGGTTAGAACATAAAAGGATATATCATATGTGGATATTGGGAAAGGCCTCCAAAGCAAACGATCGAGTGCTCCCATAAACGAACACGAGAGGCTCCAATCGTGAAGATTATGATCTAAAAGACACAATGCACAAACAACCACGGAACAAAGGTTGGAAGGGCATAAATCCCCTCACATTAAACTAATTAGAAAGCAATAATATGTACATGGATAAGCATGGGTCTCCCCCACGAGGCACCTTGTTTTTGATAACCGAGTCAAGAGCTCGACTCGAATCCCCATAAATGTGATCATTTAGGGATAATCATGGTGTGGTCAATTTTTGGTGGGGCTTACATGATAAACAAGGCCCAAAGTACGTGGAGTACTTTAAAAATCCGATAAACGTATACCGGGGTCAAAGATAGCTTCCTCGTTTTCGGATGAAAGACGAGACAACACAACTCCAACACAAATCCCAATGGGATAAAAGAAAATAGGAGAGAAGAAATAGAAGGGTGGGACAATGGGTAAGTCAAAACATTGAGCTACTCGAGGTAGACTCACACCAATCAAATGAAAAGATTTTCCATTTATTGCATCGGTGGAAGACCGAGATTTCCCTATATAAGCAATTCCAGGATCAAATATCTCGTCCTCGGTGGAGAAAGGGGAGGGAACATAAGGGGCTTCCCCCACACTAGGTCCACATAAAGCATCGTCAAAAGGAGAAGACGAGCTTGTAGTACTCAAGACACGCGGTGATGACGGAGTTAGAATTATAGAAAAATCTTTTAAATTAGATTCAAAATCTTTTCCTTTTTCATCTTTAATACTCTCCTTGTGAAAACCCGATTTAATTATGTCAAAAATATTTGGTGTATCTAAAACAATGTTAGTCACACTAAAAATTCTCACATTTTGAAATCTTTTTGGTTTAGGTGGTGGCAAGTTTTCAAATCTTTTGTCAACAAAGAAAACCTCCCCATCGGGATCAACGTATTCATCATCCGAAGAATCACTCGAGATTGGAATCATAGGCTTAACACTCTTAACCTCCATCGGCGGAGGGGACGGAACTTCATTTTTATCAACTCCTAAAACTCTATTTGAAATCTTTTTGCAAATGCTTTTGATGGGATTGACATTGTACAAAGATGTGATCGAATAAACATGAGAAAGAGTGGAGTTTTGGGTTGCATTAATGACGAGTTCTTCCTCATTGAAACGAATAGTGATTTTTCTTGCATGCACATCGATAAGTGCTCTCGAGGTATCCAAAAAAGATCGACCTAAAATTAACGGAACTTTAGGATCGATGGGAATATCAACAACAATGAAGTCCACGGGATAATAGAATTTCCCAACTTTCACAAAGACGTCCTCGGCAACTCCACAAGCTAGAATCGTAGAATGATCGGCCATTTCGATTGACATTTTTGATGGAGTGAGATTTGGAAGATTGAGCGATTTAAAAATCTCAAGAGGCATCAAATTAATACTAGCACCAAGATCGGCCAAGGCGTAGCATTCTTCCATGTCTTGGATAGCACATGGGATTAAAAACTTTCCAGGATCACCGACTTTTTGAGGTATGCGGCTTAGAAAAACCGAAGAACAACTAGACGATTTTTGCAATTTTTCTTTGTTATTCAACATACTTTTGAAGTTCGCGGCAAATCGAGGCATCATGACTAAGGCGTCGGCAAAACTTATATTAAAATGCAAGTCACGAAACATTTTCATAAAAAGTTCAAATTGATAATTATTTCGTTCTTGTGCCTTTTCCTTGTCTCGTCTTGATGGGTAGGGTAAAGGTGGTGTGGGTTGGGGCAAATTAGGCATAGGCATCGGCCTTGGAATCTCGGGTTCCATAGTAGGTATTGGTTCAACCGTAGGTGTGGTTTGAGCGGTACTTCGTGGGCTTGAGATGTGCTCCTTTTCAACCACAACCTCGGGTTCTTTCTCTTTTTCCTTCTCTATAGAAGTACTTGGACGAGAAATGGGTTCTTTGAAAGTTTTACCACTACGAGTGGCAATAACCTTCAATTCTCCTTTCGGGTTTATGATGGTATCACTAGGAAGACCACCCGAAGAAGAGGGCTTACACATGATAGCTTCAAACATTTTAGCCATTCGGTCTTCAAACTTAGATTGCCTAGCATCCGCTTTTAACAACTCTTGCTTAATCTCATGTTGTCCTTGCTCCATTTTTTGTTGATTTTGTTGGAGTCGTGTGACATTTCCTTCCATTTTATTAGCATGAGTTTTAAGTTCATTAGCAAGTTCGGTTTTAAGCTCATTTTTCAACTCGGATCTTAAGCTAACCATTTCACGTTGCATGTTGTCAAACTTAGCATCATTAGCCTTAGCATAACTCAAAAACTCTCCTTGAAGATTTTTGGTGTGATCGTTTTGAAAACCTTGGGCATTGTTTTGAAAATCACGGTTTTGGTTTTGGTTCGAAATTTGCCCATTTCCACTTTGGTAATTACCTTTGTTATAGTTTCTCTGATTTCCTTGGTAATTTCCACCTTGGTTGTTGTTGCGATAATTATTAGCATTTTGATTGGGTGGAGCTTGATTTGAACGAGAACCTTGACCTATTTGGTTGTAAGTTCCCGTGGCTACAAAAGCATTCGAAGTGTTACCATCCGCGGTAATGCACTCGGAAAGATCATGAGCTCCCCCACACGACAAACAACTTTTAGAAACCGCTTTAACCGAAGCGGTGTTGGAAGCTTCTTGAGCCTTCCAATGGGACATAAGGTTAGCAAATCTATCGAAAAATCGGTTTTCTTCATTTGCTTCATCATGTAATGCATTGATACTTTGAGACGATGATGAGCCCATTTTGGCAACACTCGGTGTGTGACGAGGGCTATAAACCTTAGACCTATTCTCGATTATGACCAAAGCTTCTTCAACCGTTTTACACAAAAAATTACCACCCGCGGCGGCATTTAAATAATCTCTTTCATGATCGTTAAGTCCATTGTAAAACGTGTCGATTTGGTGCAAATCGGAAAAACCATGATGAGGACATTCATGTAACATCTCCTTAAACCTATTCCAAGCCGTAGAAAAACTTTCATTTGATTCTTGTGAAAATTTAGAAATCTCATTTTTCAAATGCGTAGTCTTAGAGGGCGGAAAAAATTGGTTCACAAATTTTGAAACGAGATCCTTCCACGTCAATATAGAATTGGGTGGCTCTTTCTCTAACCAAATTTTAGCGGGCCCCGCTAAGGAATACGGAAATAACATCATCTTAATCGAGTCATTCGAGACATCCTTGAATTTGCACGTGGCGGTAAGACGATTAAATTGGCGGATATGGTTGTGGGGATTGTCCTTCTCATCACCTCGGAATTTGTTGTTTTGGATCATCGACAACAAACCCGTTTTCACCTCAAAATTCTCCGCAAGGATTGCGGGAATCACAATAGCTTCTCCATAACCCTCGGTGGGTGCTTGAAGTAACTCCATCATAGTTCGATTCGCCATGGTTGGTTTTTCTCGTACAATGGGTTCGTCAATAGGAGACTCCTCACTAGAATGAGTTGGAGTGGGAGTTTTGTTCTTTCGTTTACGTGCACGTTTTGCTTGATTACGAGTGAGCATAAACGTCACGTACAACGTGGAGACGAGCAAAGAAGATTCTTTTTGGTATTTTGTGTTTTTCAATTTTTTTGTGGTTTTTGATTGTATTAACCTTTTTGGAAATTGGTGAATGTATTAAGTAGACAAAAAGTCCACAAATCTCCTCACTAATCAAATCTCTTGATTAAAAAGGCCTCAAGGAATGAAAACGATCACGTGGAGTGAACGCCTTCGATGACTTTAGAACGATGGTGGAACACCAAATCGTTCAAGAGGGTTTAATCAAATGAAACCAAGAAAATATATATGATATGTAATAATACTTTGGGCGGCAAAACCCTCGATTCACTCTCAAAATCAAATACGCACAAGCAAGCGGAGGAAACGAGGCGGCGCGAAGCACTTAAGAGCCTTTTTCCTTTAGGTCGTGAAATACAACCGCCTTATACCCACCTTATAGTTTGTATTTTCAAAATCGAGCTTCACGAAAGTATTTATCTATTTTTGCCTTTTTCTTTGGTTTGAGATTCGAATACAATGATCGAGTGATGAAATCCCGAGTCAAGGTTGTGATTGCTCACGTATTTGGAGTACTTGTGTATTTATTGTTCTACGTATACAATATAGTAATAGTATTCACACAAAAACCGAAAAACGATAATACGTATTAATAGAGTGCTATTAATACAATTACTATTATGGCTAATATAAAAAAAACAACAATGTTCAATCAAAACACAACACGCCTCCCCGGCAGCGGCGCCAAAAACTGATATAGTTGTTTTTGTACACCTTTAGGAAAAGGATGACAAAATAGTGGTAAGCGTTAACGAGGGGTTTAGGAAAACCACAAGTTATGACCCAAATGGGGATCGTTCTCTCGAGGAGGCACGTGTGTTGTGTAATGAATGATTGATTTGTTTTTGATTATTAACAAGAAAGAAAAGAAGAGAAAATGACGAAGACGAAAACGTATTAAACTACGACGAAAAAGACGTAAACGTAGAACCGTAAAAAGGACAAAAATTAAAATTTTAACCTAAAAATTCCTAAAAATTACTAAAAAATCCCAAATAATATTCTAAGAGTTTACAAAAAATCCAAACTTGCCCAAACCTTTTAATTAATTTAATAATGACTTTTTAATGCTAATTAAAGCCCTAAAAATCACTTTTAAATATTAAAAAGCCCTAAACAAGATTTTATAGCTTGTAAACCTCAAAAATGACCTAATTAAACTAAAAACTATTTTTAAAAATTTTAAAGCCAATTTAAACTATTTTTAAACTCCTAAAAACTATTAAAATCTATTAAATCTTAAATTAATTCTAAAAAGTAATTGAAAAGCCTAAAAATTAATTAGAAAGTGACAAAGGTCCTAATTTAATGTCTAGAATCTAGGAAAAATGAAAAAAAGATAAAAATAAAACTTTTTATTTTTATGAATAAAATAATATTAAAATAATCTAAAAAATTAAAAGTTCTTAAATAAATTCTAAAAAATTCTCAAAAATCCTAAATAATCTAACTAAGAAGAAAATGTAAATTAAAGTTTCTAAAACCTCTTAATTAATTTTATATTAATTTTTAAAGTTATCTAAAAACCCTAAAATTAAATAAAATTAAAAATTAAAGTTTTTGAAAACTTTTTGATATGTAAACCTCAAAAATACAAATTAAAACCTAAAAACTATTTTTTTTGTATTTTTTAATTACTGTTCACTATTTTTAAATGACTTTCTAAATTTAAAACTAAAAATAATCCTAGAAATTAATTAAATAATAGGAAAAATAATATTTTTAAATAGAAAAATCCTAAAACCTATAAATGTCCTAGGAAAAATCAAATAAGCCAAAAACACAAATTAAATAAGCTGGAAAAGATGGAAATAAGCTACGGCTTTGTTAATAAGCTAGAAAGAAATAATAGGTTAAAAGAGTAATGAAATGAAAGGAGAACGTAAAAAGCTATCTAGATTAACGGTAGAGCCCTTTACTCCTGAGCTGCAGGTCGAGGGTTCGAGTCCGTTACGGGTATGCTTTTTGCCAAAATTTTCTTTTTTATTTTTTCTTTTCCCAATCCAATCTGACACCTTTACAATCCTAGAAACACGAACCAATTTCCTTTTTGATCTAGATTAAGCAGGATTAAAAATAGAAAACGTGTGCAGTTCTATGTTTGAAGAACACAAGTGAAATTTTCACTTAGTGCAATTTTGGATGCCAAGAGGAGCTTGGCTTTGCTTACTTGGTGGATGATTTTGGACAAAGGGGGCACCCTTGTGCTCTTTGAAGCACAAGGAGTCAAGAACAAGTAAAAGGCTAGCACCTAGCACAAAAACTCACAATCCAAAGCACACAAGAGCATAACAAGTTGCTGACACAAAAATGTGGGTCTGTGGAGGTTCTAGGCTAACAGGTTGCACACATTTCACTTTCAAAGCTTAAGATTTTGCACACACAAGCTCAAACTAGCACACAAATGAACCACAATCCTATAAAGCACTAATACTTAACAAAATTACAAGATCATGCACCAAAATCAAGGAAAAATAGGCAGAAAGTGACTATGCAGATTTGTGCTATTCTATTTCCTTTTTCAACATACAAACTAGCTATAAACTTGACCCAAACTTATCTAAAACTGATAAAAAACTTAACACAATACTATTCAACAACTCTAACACGTTTTCCCTCAAAATTCTTACAAAAATCACAATTAAAAAGTAGACCCAAACACCACTTTAAAACTTGAAATCAAGAATTTTCAAACCAAAATACTTACAAACTTAATCAAACTGGTTCATATAGCATCTAACATGTATATAAACACATAAGAACACCACTCAAACCAGATTTAACATCATTTAGCAGGAAATCATGCAAATCACTTCAACCACTAATTTTCTGAAAATTTTAAAAGGAAAAAGAGATTTTACCTCAAGGACTTACATCCAAGTCCTTAGTGGATGTCAATCCACCTCCCACCAACTGGGGTTGGTGCTGAACCTTTAACAAATCAACTACCTTAAACCTGAAAATCAAAAAGAGAAAAAACAAGTACAATAGTCCAACCTGTTTTTACTTTTTTATTTCTTACTTACTTTCACAAACCTTTTCAAACCTTTCAAACACGTTTTAAAAACAACTTCTAATACTCAGAAACTTAAAAGCTTTGGTCCACTTTCACTTTCCAAAGCTTATTGATTTCTGAGATCAAAGGCTATCTTTAAAACCCTTTTTGAAAACTTTTCACTCAAAATTTTCACAATTTAAATGGAACTCAGTTTTTAGCATTTAACACAACACACAACTTTTTAACTCAATAAAAGGAATTATAATTGTTTAAACACAAATACCAAACTTTATTAATTAAAAAAGGAATTACAAGGTTTTTTGGCTAAAAACTGGAACAACGGAGAATGAACAGGCTCATCTCCTTTTATAGCTAGCAATAGAACTATCTAGACTATGAAAACCCTAAACATTGGATTGCCAGGAATGCCCTTGATTCTTTGACTGATTTTTGGGTCAAAAACGCCCCATGTGATGCTTGTACTGGATGCCAGCTTGGAAATGTTGATCATAGACGTTGGATGAGCCTTGGGGACAAAGGAGAGCAATCCCATACGTTTATCTGGTCGGGTGTGGGTTTTAGAGTGAAAACGACCTTGCAGGGGAGGCTTGGGGAGGGGTCCACAGTCCATGTGGAGATGTTTGGTGAGGTGGGTTTGGTTGAGAGGGACGTGAATTAGTGTTCTGGAAGGTTTTAGGGTAAAACCCCTTGTTTTGGGTGAGATTGGATCTGGTGGGTGATTAGGGTTTAAGGGGATTAATAGGCTAGTTTAATCCGTTTTGGGTAATTTATTTTTAAATAAAGTGTTTAGGAGGGAAATGGATGGGGGATTTAAGTAAGTTGACCAATTGACCACGTTTTTAAAAAATAAAACCGGGTTGGACATGGGTGGGTTATGATGAGGTGTCACGTGGTGACTGGGTGTGGGAGTTTGTTGGTTTGGCAGAAACAGTCCCCAAGCTATCACACTTCTTTTACTTTGTAAAAAATCCCATCAGCGCCTACTTTTGCCTTATCAACTTTTGATAACTTGTCAAAAGTGGCACAAAACTTCTTCAAAAACTTTTAACAAGGGCTCCTTTTGTATTTTCTTCATTTTCCAAGGGCTGATCTTGTATAATCTTCAAACATTAAGGACCATACTTGTACATTTGATATGTGGAGGGTCAAATGTGACAAGTTCTTCAAAGATGAGGGACCATTTTTGCCAATCTTCAATTCTTCAAGGGTCTTTTTGCAAAATTCCAAACTTGGGCCCGGTTCATTGTGCGACTTCGTTTCCCGTGTTCGTTTTTGATTAATTCTTGTGTTCTTTTGCCAATTCCACAATATCCGTACCTAAAAATACACAAGTAACAAACACGAGCATATATTTGGCATATTTGATGATATTTTATGCAATTTAAGGCCGATTTGGACGATGAGACCATGTATAAAAGCAGTCTCATCAATCTTCGTGTAAACTACGTTCCGAGACTAGTCTAGATAGTGGCTAAATCTAAAAAATACTCGAACAAAATTTAGATGTCCATCGCAACGAGACCCATCGCACTCTGATCGCACTCTGATCGCACTATGATCGTACTCCTTGATCGCAGTTGGATCGTACTCTGATCGTGGTCTGATCGTACTCCTCGATCGAAGTTGGATCGTACTCTGATCGTAGTTTGATCTTACTTACCTATCGTACTCCAGATCGCACTCTGATCGCAGTCTTGGATCGTACTCAAGTGATCGTACTCTTGGATCGTACTCACTTGATCGTACTCTTCGATCGTACTGGGTGATCGTACTCACAGATCGTGGTGAGTGATCGTACTCACAGATAGTACTGAGTGACACAGTAAGATCGTAGAATTAGATCGTGACTATGGATCGCAAGTAGAAACCCCCAGGGTTTATGCAATCACAAAATCAGATCGTACCCCAAAAATTAAGCCGAGACTTAGAACAACAAGAAAGTAGTGATTTTTACCTTGGATTTCGTGTTTCAATCCAAACCAAAGTAACCAAAATCTTACCACACGTATGAAAGATGTAGAGATTAAAGGAGGAAGATTTAGAGCACGAAAAACATAAGAAAAAACTTGAATCCGAGTAGATTTTATGGTAAAATCACACGAATTAAGTAGTAAATCAACAACGAATCACAAAAACTACCCCATGGCGATTGATACCAATTGTTGTCCCTAATATGTGATGATTCTAGCACACGAATTTATAAAAGAAAGGTAGATATGAGATGAATTTTAGAGAGAGAAAGTAGTGAGAGAAAGTAGAGAGAAATAGTTGGAACTAGGTGAATGTTAGATTGAGAAGTGAGAATACAAATGAACCAACACCCTTCCTAACATGCTAGGAAGGGTATATATAGTCCACCCACATGCGGGCTTCTTTATGGACTATATGGTTTGGGCCGGGCTTTCCTTTTGGGCTTTAGTTACTTATCAATGAACTTTAGCCTAAAGTTAAGCCCGTATAACACGACTAATATACTAACTATTACAACGTTCTAAAAATACGATACATAATAAACATATGACCGAGCATTCTTGTTTGGCTCAATATTTTGAGGCTAACAAGTCTCATGTTCAAAACCGTTATAAAACCGTGTTTATCGATCCTTCTTGCTGACTTAATTTTTTGACATCGTTGTCTATTAGGATGAATTATTAATTTAATGATTTTGGTTACACCGTTAAGACTCTATTTTTAGACTTAATCTCTATTCACGCATAAGTCAATGATGTATCCTCATGATCATTAAGACAAAATAAAATATAAGAGATACCAAGTAGGAATAAGGGAGTTTAGGTTCATAATTAACACTCATGAGATGTGATCGTGTTGCTAACTTATAATAACAATGATCTCGTTACACGCTTAGCATTTAACTGGGTGAAAATCGAGGACGTCGAAATTATTTCTAACGAAGAATTCACGTGTTTTTGTTCTATGATCCTAAAAGTCACTTTCTCGTGATGAAAACAATACATTATGCCTAAAATGCATGTAGTTGTTTATTTAAGTTTATGTCTTCAATAAATGTCATCATATAATGAATTTTGGAAGTGCTATGATACTTAATTCTAGCATTGCGTGGGGACACGACAATGGTTTAGTATGGGGGAGTGATGAGACTGTATTTATACATAGTCTTATCGTCCAAATCGGGCTTAAAATGCTTAAAATATCATCGAAATACCCAAAAATATGCTTGTGTTTGTTCATTGTGTATTTTAGGTACGGATATCGTGAAATCAACAAATGATCACAAGAATGAAGCAAAAACGAACACGGGAAACGAAGTCGCATAAAGAACGAGGCCCAAATATGGAATTACCAAAATTACCCTTGAAGTTTGAAGAATTGGCAACTTTGGTCCCTCATCTTTGAAGACTTGTCACTTTAGACCCTTGTAAACCCCAATTATTACAAGTTGGGTCCTAAAGTTTCAAGACATAACATTATTAGCCCTTGAAGAATGCAAATATTGCATGTATGGTCCTTATTCAAAGTTTACAAATCAATTGGGCCAAAAATGAAAAGTTAAGCAAACTTGTTATAAAGGGAAAAAGGTTTTGATGGTTGTTTATTACAAAGAGGCAACAAGAAGGGAGTATAGGGGCCATTTGGGTCAAACACAAGAACTTCTCCCATCCAACCACAACTCGCCACCTCATCACCCCCTCCCCACTCCACCAATCACGTCCAACACTCCCTCCACATCAGATCTCCACCCACCTTATTTAAATAACTGATTATTAAATCAGTTATTTTCCCATTAAACACCCAATTTAAAAATATTTAACCCCAAAACAGATTAAATCACCCCCTCCATCCCCCATAAACCCTAATCACGCCCAGGTATGATTGAGCACAAAACAAAGGGGTTTTGCCCCAAGTTTTCCAGATAATTAATTAAAGGCGATTTAACCAAAACCCACTCACCTTGTCCCTTTCTTGTGACCCCCATGTGACTCCCCATTGGTACCCTGCTCAAGTTTTTTTCACCCAAAACCCCAAAAGGGGACAGGATCAACGACCTGGATAAAAAACGTGTCCTCCACACCAAATGAAGGACAAGATGGCATTTTCACAACTATATTAAGTACCAGCATCACATGGCTCCAAATTGACCAAAAATTCAAACTCAGTCCAAGGGCATGATAGGAATTTCGTTTATTAGGGTTTTTGCACCTATAATCTTCTTTTGAGTAGTATTTAAGCATCTTCCAACCCGTGGAAAGAGCTTGTTCCAGTTTTTTGTACCCTTTTTAATTAAGTAATGAAAATGAAAAATATTTTAAATTGTGCAATCAACTGAGTTCGTTTACTATTTTTTAGTATAATCATTTAATTTACTTTGCAAAATTTTGTTTAAAGTTCATTAGAAATTCGTTTAAAAAAAAAGTTCTTGGTGAAGTTCTTTCATAAACTTAAATCATTCAATGAGTATAAGTGATAGTGGAGATTTGTTAAGTGATTTTCAAGTTTATGAATTACAAGTTTTGTTTAAATATTGTTTCAAAGGAAAGATTTGATAAAAATTAGTTTTCATAAGTCTCATCTTTTTATTTAAGCAACAAGCTATAAGCTGCTTAATCTATAAGCCAGTCTTATAGCTTATGTGCTTTGTTATCAGGTCAATCTTGCTCTTGTTTTCTTTCTTGGCAGGTGCACAAAGTTTCAACTCCTTGTGGTTGAAGAATATTAGGGGGTGTTTGGGACTGCTGTAGTCCCCACCTTGTTCAACTCTACATCCAAAAAGATTAGCTCAAGCCCGAGCTTGAATGGAGAGGGCATTGCAGCCATAGTGGGGCCCGGATGTGGGTCCCACAAGGTAATCCCTAGGCTTGAACTCTCTATTCTTGAAGGACTTGTGTGATTTTTTTTGGTTTTGTGGATTTCATGTTTAGATGTTAGATTCAGTTGTTATTCATGTTATTTTAGGACTCATATATATGTTTGAGTTGTTAAAAATCAGATTTGTGTAGTTTTAAACAAGTTTTCCTTGTTAAAATTTCATTTTTTGAAAATAGAGGGTGTTTGGGATTGTGGATTAAGCTAATATATAAAGTTGCAAATTTGGCCTAAAATCCACCTAGACATACCGTAGGTATTGGTTTCTAGTGATTTCAGTGTATTATTTTCAATATAGATAGGGTTTGAAACATTTTGTGTGTGTTCACTTGGCTTAAAATCAGTAAGCTTCTTTTTTTGTTTATTTTAGTGGAATTTGTACCTTAAATCTTTGTAGCCTGGTAGATTTAGGTAGTACCTTGGGATAGGTCTTAGTTTTTTTGGATTTGGGAAGGCATTGAGAAAGAAGTGGTGAGCCAAAAACTCACCAACTCACCAATTGCATCAACAATCCTCTCTCAGACATGCACACCCTCACCAGTAACTGATTTGTGGCATGAGTGTTTGAGTTTGTTAAGTGAAGGGTGTTTATTGTGCTTGATTTGACTCCCCACAACCTAACTGGTTGTGGGGTGCCCCTCTTGTCCATTAAAACATACTAATCACCGCAAAACGACTCCATTTGTTTCTTCTTGCACCTGTGAAGAAACTCTCCTCTTTGTTTTTCTTTCTTTTTACTGTAGCATTTTTCCCTTTTTGTTCTTCACGTTTTTCCTTTCTACTAGCTTAATTCTTGCTTACTTTTAGTTTGGATTTCATTTTTGTGATTGGTTAAGTGTCAGGGTTTGTTTTTTATAAAAAGAAAAAAAATATTTTTACAAAAAGAGACTGGCCAGGACTCGAACCTGCGCCATCTCTCTCACACACCAACAACATAACCATTGCGCCCTTGGGTCTTTTACTGCCAAGGGTTGCATTTGGTTATTACTTAAGGTATTATTAATTTTGCTTTTCAAAACTTAAACAGCTTATTAATAAGTTGTTTTAAGCTTATTCCCTTAGATTTTCGACTTCTTTTCATTTTTTTCTTGTTTAGTATAACATTTAGGACTTTTCAGTTTTAAAGTTTTATTTTCCCATTATTTAATTATTTCTATGATTATTTTTATAGACGTTTTTATTAAAATAGTTTAAAAATAGTATAAAATAGTTTAAAAATTTGCAAAAATAGTTTTTAGGTTTTTATTTAAATAATTTGAGGTTTACAGCTTTTAAAATTTTTATTTTAGTTAATTTTTAATTTTATTTAATTTTAAGGTTTTTCTTTAACTTTAAAAATTAATATAAAATTATTAATTAGGGTTTAGACCTTCTAGTTTTAAAATTTGTAATTCTTATATTTTTATTGATTTTTGGGAATTTTTTGGTAATTTTTAGGGCATTTTCGTTTTTCGTCGAGTTTTACGATTTCGATCGTTTTATGTCGTAGTGTAGTTTTTAGCGTAAATCGTCTTATTTTTCCTTCTTTTCTCAAACCAAAAACGTCACTAATCCAAACTTGATTTTTAATTTGGCACCTAATACACACACCTCCTTCGAGAACGAACCCGCATTTATTCGACTTGTCCTAAATCGTCGAGTTTAATACTTGCCCATAACACGTTGTTTTCTTAAACACGTGTTTTTACTCAATATCATGAATACTAAGTATTATCACTCTGAGTGTTCTAGCAATATCGCAAGGATATAGCGTAGGACTCTCTTGATCTTCATCCGTGTGTCCTAACGAGATTTGATTGATCTCTTGGCTCTAGACTCGATTTGTGCACTTTTAGTGGTCGGAGGCTGGAGCAGATGCCACCTATTCAATATCAACTAACTCGAAGTGAGAAAGTCAATAGAAGTCGTGTTGATCTCCGTGACAATAAAACAAACTTATTTTGAGAGAAGCCTGAGTCAGCTGGGGAGGGGTTGTGCATTACATCACTGGGTCCATGATGTGTTGTCTTCATGATGTGTTGACCCGGTTTCTGCCTAAGTTGTATGGAGGGCTTCTTTCTTTACATCCTTTTGTTGGGCCAATGAAAGTTTTAACTATGGCCCAGTCTAGATTTGTTTAATTAGACTAAGTGTTTACTGATCGCTGAGAGGACCAGCGACAGAGACTAGACTAGTGGAAGGCAAAGCCTCAGCTGGCACACCAGGAACATTCAAGTCAAAGACAACGTCAGAGAAGTCGAAGACAATCTGAAGTCAAACTCACCAGCGATTATGGATCGCTGGGATGTTGAAGGAAAGTACTGGTGTTCAAGGATCTCTGAGTTGACAACACTCAGAGATCACTTAAGAACCCTAGAAGTCTGGGATAAGCAAAGCTTATCCAATCCTTTATAGTTTAGGCGGGAGAATCTACCAAGTGTTTTGAGCGGGACAAAATAAGAGATTCAAGATAAAGCCTAGTACGACCTAGTGGGACAAAAGGTGAACAGTTGGCAGAACTGTTCACCTAAAAGTTGTTTAAAGGTATGTCTTGATTTGGACATGCATTTAATACGTTGTACTCTTCCATTCGGAAGGTGACATGTATAAACTACTCCCACTAAGGAAGCAACCTCGTACACTATAAATAGGAGTGAAAAAGAAGAATTAACTCAACCCTTATGCTTGGATAATTTATCTAAGTTCTTTCTCACCTTGGAACCGCTGAGCCCCCAGCTGTCTACCAGCGTCTCATTGGTTCCCTTGTAAACTTGAGTCTCGAATCTAGTTTACTTGTTTCTA
Organism: Glebionis coronaria; assembly: GCA_025667525.1. Classification (NCBI taxonomy): domain Eukaryota; kingdom Viridiplantae; phylum Streptophyta; class Magnoliopsida; order Asterales; family Asteraceae; genus Glebionis; species Glebionis coronaria. The sequence continues at coordinate 451,050,913 of CM046881.1, forward strand.
GGGTTCATATCTTGTTGTCATTCAATGCGTGTATTCATAGCACTTTGTAATACTTTGTTTATAATACTTAATAAAGCATTACGCATTTGAAAAGTATTTCATTGTGTTTCATGGTTACAAGAGTTATAGTTTATCAACAATTGTCATATTAAGGGACTTTCAATTGGTATCAGAGCGGTTTGATTTATAAAACTTTTCATAAACCGTTCTTGTATTTAAAATCAAGATCTTAATATGGCTGATACTATACCTCCTCCACCTTTCGGTCAAACCAATTTAGGTACCACTTCGACCACCATGCCGGCCACCACATCTACTACCATGTCTACACCAGTTGTAAGCACTGGTAATAATGATGATGACCTTACCCAACTACTTGATGTTCTAGGGGGGTCACATGTGTCCAATGTACCAGCATTCGATGAAGAGGATTTCTTAAGTTGGAAAAGTGAATTTCTTATATATTTAGATGACTTAGAACCCTTCTTGATAGAAATCTTAGAAAATGGTCCATATGTACCACTGGCCGTTTCCTCTACCCCTGAGAGACCCATCAAGAAACCTGTTAAGCAATGGTCTCCAGCGGATAGACGTCTGGCTAACCAGGACAAGAGACTTAAAAGTATCATAGTCTCTTGCCTACCCAAGAACATTATGAAGTCCACCGTTAAATGCAACTCTGCTAAGGAGATGTGGACTGAATTAGTTCTAGGGTATGAAGGTCCAGAGGAAACAAAAGAAACCAAAATCCAAGCCCTTAGACTTAAGTTTAATGCTTTTAAAGCTTTGGAAACAGAAACTTTTGCACAAACTTATACTAGGCTTAAGATTTTGTTGAATGATTTGGGAAACAATGAAGTTGTTCTACTGATGAGATGGCATTTATACATGATCTCATCGTTCTTTTCGGGCTTTAAATGCATAAAAATGTCATAAAATACCATATATATGCTTGTGTTTGTTTACTTGTGTATTTTAGGTATGGATATCGTGAAAAAGACAAAAGATCACAAGTTACAAGGAAAAACGGACACGAGAAACGAAGCCGTACAAAGAACCGGGCCCTAATCATGGAATTCTCAACAAAAACCCTTGAAGATTTGAAGACAAACAAGATTGATCCTCCAAGAATGAATAAATGACACTTAAAACCCTTGTATATTAATAATTACAAGTTTGGTCCCTTAAGTTTGTCAAAATTATAAAAAGGTCCTTCAACTTTGAAGAAATGGCAAGATTGGTCCCTCAACAAAACCAATTTGTCAATTATGGTCCCTCATGAAGATTAAGAGACATTGAAGACCTTTGAAGATCAAGATTGCCCAAGATCAGCCCTTGAAATTACTCAAAATGGCAAAAACAATCCTTTGAAACCTATTTCTAAAGTTTGGTGCCAAAAGTGTAAAAAGGTGAAAGATATTAACAAAGCAAAAACGGGTTTTAGGGCTGAAAACTTGATTTGCCAAAATTCTCAAAAGATAAGGGCTGAAGTTGCATACTTTCAAACATTTAAACCTCAAAACGCGCCAAACACTCTTATTTCCCCCAAAAACGGATCAAAGCACTTACTGTGCATCTTTTTCACCACCCAGAAATTACCCCAACTTATACTTGGGTAAATTTCAATTAAACTTGCCCACGTGTGATTCACACACGCAGGAACCTTTCCCACACCTAAAACCCTCAACCCACTCACTGTGGACCCTACCCCCAAATTCCCATTCCACCAATAAGAACACGCCTTGGTCCCCAAGTCTTATGACGTGTCCAATATCAACAGTGGAGATGCATTGCTTCATCACAACGCAAAAACAAACGGATGAGATCAAGTTTGGACAGCTCACCACTCAAACGCGTCAAGGGCATTTTGGAGAATTTCTTTGATTAGGGTTTTGTGTTTAAGCAACCTAGAATGTTCATTAGAGTAGTATAAATAGAGGCATCAACTTGTGATGACCCTTCGTTCCAGTTTTCAAGCTTTGCACTTGTAATTCCTTTTTTATGAAATAAAAGTTTGGTGTTTGAGAAAATCAAGTGTAATTCCTTTTTATTCTTTTAAAAAGTTGTGTGTTGTGTAAAAGCTTGATTCTGAGTTCCATCTTTAATTTGGTTAAGTAATTTTGATTTTCAAAATTATTTAAAAGTTTCTGAAATTTGAGATTCTTGGTAAGAATCTGTTTCAGGTTTTGGTGTTAAGAGTATTTGTTTGTTTGGTGATTAAGAGTGTTTTTGAAAACATGTTTGATAAGGTTTAAAAGATTTGGAAGGTTTTAAGAAAGAAAAGAAAACAGTATAATATTGCTTGTATTTTGTTCTTGTTTTGTTTGATTTGTCTTAAACAGGTTGAGAAGGTTGTTGATTATTGTTCTGCACCAACCCCAGTTGGTAGGGAGGTGGATTTACATCCACTAGGGCTTTGGATGTAAAGCCCTAAGGTAATCTTCTTGTTAGCTTTTTAAACTCTCAGAAAGTGTAAGCCTATATGATCTGGTATGATTGTTTGATATTTGTTGTTTAAGCTGATTGAATTGAGTTCTTGAGTGATGTTATGTATATTTTGAAGGTTTGGAATCAGTTTGGTTGCTTTTGAATGTGTTTTGGTTTGTTTAAAACGTTTTCAAAAGTTTTTAAGGGGTGTTTGGATCTATGTTTTAGCAGGGTAAAAAATCTTTGCTTGTGATTAAAAAATGTGTTAGATACTTTGATAAGGTTAAGATAAGTTTGTTAGATAGTTTTGTTTCAATTTGGTGAAGTTTGAAGCTAGTTTGTAGAGTTAAAAAGGAAAAAGTGAGCTTGAAAATCTGCTTAGGCCTTTCTGCTTGATTTTCCTTGCTTTGGTGCATGATTTTGTGAAATCTGTTGAGTTCTAGGCTATTTCAGGGTTTGATTTGTTTTGTATGTCAGTTTGAGACTTTGTGTGCTTAATTTGGTCATTTGAAGTTCATTAGAGTGCAAGTTATAAGCTCATAAAGTCCCCAGACCTGCTTAATTATCACAGAAACTTGAATTGGCTTTGGTGTGCTTTTGATTGCTTATTGTGCTTGCTAAGTGCTTAATCCTTGCTTGTATTGACTCCTTGTGCTTCTATGAGCACAAGGGTGCCCCCATTGTCCAAAAACATCCACAAATAAGCTATAAGCCAGGCCCCTCTTGGCTCAAAAAGTGCACAAGTGTGTACTCACACTTGTTCATCAGCAATACAGTTGAACCTGGCTACATTTTGATCTTCAATCTGTTTAAATCTTGCATAAAAAGTGAATTTGGTTTGGATTGTTAGCTTATAAGGGGTCACTGATTTGTTGGAAAATAAAAAAAATAAAAAAAGAAAATAAGAGCAAAAACTCACCCGTAGCAGGACTCGAACACTAGACCTCTCGCTGGAGGGTTAAGTGTCCTACCGCTAATCTAGATGGTTTTTTACGTTAGAGTGTGATTTCAAGTGTTATTTAACCCTTTTTTTTCCTTTCTAGCTTATAAATAAAGCCGTGAGCAAATAAGCTCATTTGAGCTTATTGGTTTGACGTTTTTGGCTTATTTGATTTTTCCTAGGACCATTATAGGTTTATAGATTTTTCCAGCTTAGTTTCATTTTTTTCCCTTTATTTAATTATTTTCTACAATTTATTTATTAGCCGTTTTTTATAAAAGCATTAAAAAATAGAAAAAAGAGTTTAAATTTTTAGGAAAAATAATTTTTAGCTTTTAAAATAATATTTTGAGGTTTACAGCTTATTAGGTTTTTAATTTGGCTTATTTTTAATTTTATAAGATTTTAGGATTTTTAAGCAACTTTAAAAATTAATATAAAATTAATTAAGAGGTTTTAGAAACTTTAATTTACATTTTCTTCTTAGTTAGAATATTTAGGATTTTTGAGAATTTTTTAGAATTTATTTGAGAACTTTTTATTTTTAGGAATATTTTAATATTATTTTATTATTAAAAAAATCAAAATTTCATTTTTATTTATTTTTCATTTTTCTTAAGTTCTTTATCATTAATTAGGACCTTTTCCATTTTTAGAATATTTTTATAGCTTTTAGATTTATTTTTATAATTATTTTAAGTTTAATTAGGTTTTAATCATTTTAAATCATTTTTAGAGTTTTAAAAATAGTTTTAATAGCTTTTAATTTTTAGAAAATTACTTTCTAGTCTTCTAATAATATAAGTTAAGTGATTATTCAATAAAATCATATTTTAGACATTTGAATTAGTTATATTTAATTTTAGGGCTTTAATTAGCATTTAAAATTAAATATTTAATTAATAAAAGGTTTTAAAATATCTTTGTTGGATTTTTATCTTTATTTATATTATTTTAGACTTCTTTTTAGTCTTTTTAATTATTGATTTTGTTTTTGGTCTTAGTATTAAATTTTTTAATTTGGGTAGTTTTTCACGACTTTACGTCTTTTACGTCGTAGTGTAATTTTAACGTAACCGTCTTTTCATCCTTTCATCCCCATTCTTCCAAATATTAATCTCAAATAAATACAAGTTAACTCACAACACATATACCTCCTTGGGAAACGAACTTTCTCTCTTTTTAAGTGATTGGGTCATTAGTGTTTGATTTTTCCTAAAATCATCACTCGATACTTACCGCTCATATACGTTCTTTTGTTTTCCTAAACAAGAGTCGTATTTTTACTGCAATCATCTACCTAAGGCTGAGGTTAATGCTACTTTTGTCAATAGTTTACCTAGAAAATGGCTTAGCCTAAATCAGACCTTAAGAGCTAACAATGCTATAAAGAATGATACTTTAGCCCAATTGTTTGGTAGATATAACTATGAAGAAGGGCTAATTGACTCCATTTACAAATCAGAGACTAACAGGTTTACCACCAGTATCACTGGTTCAAAAGCTCTTGTTGCTAACCATTCCTTTCAGGACAACGACTCTGACATTAAAGAGGACACCAGAAATAGTCAAGAATTTCTTGATGAATTACATGCTGAGTTCCATGACAGAGCTCTTTCAGCTGATCAAAAGAGGTACTACAAGAGATCTGGTAGAGTTGGAGCTGCAAAGGTTGATAAATCCAAGGTGTCATGCTACACTTGTGGAAAGACTGATCACTAACAAAAGGATTGCTGATCAAACAAAACCTCCTCTCCAAGCTTCCCTTCATCCAGCAACAACAACAGCAAGAAGAAGTTTTCCACCTCACCTTTCAAGCAAACCTCTCTCTCTCTCTAATTCAAAAGGGAAGAAGGACTACAAAGTCAAATACAAAGCCTTGAAAGCCGAGCTGCTAAAACTCAATCAGGAAAGTCGATGATGCAACAAAGAAAAAGGATGATAAGAAGACTGAAAAAGGTCTGATCGCTACCTCATTCGACTGGGACGATGAACCCCTCACTTCTGAGGATGAAGGTACCACCATCGTCAGAGCCTTTATGGCTGTCTCTGATAAAGAACCCGCTGTGGGTAAAAGTGAAGCTAGATCTGGTCAATGGGTGGACATCACCATGAAAAAGGTACAAAGAATGTTATCTATGTCTGAAGGTCCTGATAGAGACCATGTCAGTGACTATACCTTGGTTGACCTCTACTTTCTGGAAGAGCAAAGAAAAAACCTGTTAAACAAATTTTATAGTCTTAAAACAGAGTTAAATCTTTGCCAATCTAAATTAACAAATCTTAAACCATTTGTGAATCTTGCCAATCAACTTCAAAATGAAGTGAGCAAATTATCCATTGAAAATGAGTCTTTGTCTGATGAAAATTCTGAACTTAGAAAAACCATTGAAAAATGGAATTTGGCTCAATCCACAGTGGAAGAAATAGTCGCTGAATCCATACCTGGTGATGTGGTTCAGGCTATTGGGGAAAGGGTAGATTCAAAAAACATATCCCTGTTCCCAATGTCAAATTTGTCCCTTCAGATGTTTCTTCTCGTTCTTCCACCTCTGTGGATGAGAAGAACTCTGACAAAGAATCAGAGGTACCAGCCCCTCCAAGACTCGCTGGTGCCAACCCATCTGATTCCTTGCTTGGACCAAAACCTCAAACGAAAACCCCTGGGAATTCAATTCTCAAAGTCGCTGACAAAGAGAATACAAAGGTTTTTGTGGCTAAGGACTCCAACAAACCCACTCCTCCCCCTGAAGAGCTTTCTCCCACCAAGCAACTTCTCCTCACCCTGATGGAAGAGGTAAAAGGGTTGAAAGAACAAATCAACCCCAGAGTTAATAGTCCATCTGTTAACTCTCTTGGTGAAGGTTCTAGTAGCTCCAAGGGGAGAGCTTTGTTCAGACCTTGCAAGCATTGCGGTTTCAAGAATCACTCATCCGAGGATTGCTCTAAGAAACCAAAATGTATCACATGCGAGTCCACTGAACACACATCTAGAGAGCATGAGGAGGTCATTGCGGTTCAAAGAACCAGAACTAAAATGAGATCTAAAACTCCTCATCGACTCTCAAGAAAGGTTGAGCCTAAACCCAGAGATAACTCTCAGGGTTACAGACCTAACCCCCCTGTAAGTACTGTGGTTTCTTCGACCATCACTCTGATGAGTGCGAGCATTATCATGGATGTGACATCTGTAGAAGCATGCGTCATGAACCCAAGGATTGCAACCAAAGAGGGGAGGTAACCAGAGAAGGAACAATGTCGCTGGTCAGCGACAACATGGACCCACTAGAAAGTGGGTTCATCATAGAAACTAATCTGGATTTGTTATATCTATGCAGGAATATCTGAAGAAATCTGTTCGGTATCTGGATAGCGGGTGATCCAGACACATGACAGGGGTTAAACAATATCTGCATAGATATAAAAAGGAGTCTGGTCCTAAAGTAGTCTTTGGAGATGATTCCTCAGGGGCTACTGAGGGTTATGGCTCAGTGGATTGTAATGGAATAACCTTCACAAGGGTCGCTTATGTCAATGGACTGAAGCACAACCTAATCAGCATTAGTCAACTCTACGATGCTGGCTTCAAAGTTCTGTTCACCAAGACCCAAGGAATAATCTTCAATTAAAATGATGATGTTGTTCTTATTGCACCCAGGAGAAGGGATGTGTATGTCATCGACATGACATCTTGTCCAAAAGGGACAAACACTTGTCTCTATGCCAAAGCATCTGATAGTGAAAATTGGCTATGGCATAAGAGACTCTCCCATCTCAACTTCAAAAACATTAACAAACTGGCCAAGAATGATTTAGTAGATGGGCTTCCCTCTCTGACCTTCACCAAAGACAGACCCTGCTCAGCGTGTGAGAAAGGGAAGCACCACAGAGCCTCATTCAAGACTAAACAATCATTCTCCATAAATAAGTGCCTCCATCTTCTTCACATGGACTTATTTGGACCAGTAAAACCTCAATCCCTTAATCACAACAAGTATACACTAGTCATTGTAGATGATTTCTCCAGATTCACTTTGGTATTCTTTCTCAAAAGAAAGAGTGATGCTGCTGAAAGAATAATGTCCTTCATCAGAGAAATAGAGAATCTCAATGACTGCAGAGTTAAGGCTATCAGAAGTGACAATGGCACTGAATTCAAGAATCATGCCATGGAAGCCTTTTGTGATGAAAAGGGAATATCACATAACTTTTCTAACCCAGGCACCCCTGAGCAAAATGGTGTCGCTGAAAAAAGAAATAGAACCCTCATAGAGGCTGCTAGAACAATGCTCAGCGAATGAAGACTTCCTAAACAATTTTGGGGTGAAGCTGTGAGCACAGCTTGTCATACACAAAACAGATCCATTATTGTGAAGAGACATGGCAAGACCTCTTATGAAGTATATAGGAAGAGAGCCCCTGATGTAAGCTACTTCCATGTCTTTGGTTGCCCTGTTTTCATTCACAACTACAGAGATCATCTGGGAAAATTTGATGAAAAGTCTGATTATGGATTCTTCGTTGGTTACTCTCTCACCTCCAGAGCTTACAGAGTGTTCAACATCCGCAGACAAGAATTAGAAGAATCCATCCATGTCACCTTCAATGAAGCAGATGCTATCATCAACCACACCAACTCAGAAGAATGTGACATTGACTTTAATGAAGTTAAATCTTATCCAGTGGATGATTTCTCACATCCCAAAGAATCATCCAAGGGTGGTCACAAGGACTTCCCTTACGTTCATGCATTTGATCCTCATTCAATCTCTGATATCACTCCAGAAGTTGAAAATGCTGAACATATCACTCCACCCACTACTGTGAATGCTGATCTCATCGAACCAATCTCTCCTCTTGATGAAGAGATTATGGATGAAGAAATAATATGTGAAGATCCCTCAGCATTCATTGAACATGCTGTGACTCCTGAACCCGCAGAGACTCCTACTCCTCAATCCAAATGGAGTAGGAACCAATATATCTTCTGGTGAATATTCTTGGTGAACCCTCTGGGGGAGTCACCACCAGAGGAAAATTGAGATCTCTGGACACCGCCTCAGAAAATGAATGCCTTTTCGCTGATTTTCTCTCTGAGGATGAACCTAAGAATGTGGCTGTTGCGCTTCTAGATGAAGGGTGGGTTGTTGCCATGCAAGATGAGCTGAATCAGATCAAGAGGAACAAGGTGTGGACTCTGGTAAAAGCTCTAGCTGGGAAGCAAGTGGTTGGAACTAAATGGGTCTACAGAAACAAGAGGGATGAAGCTGGAATGATTGTCAAAAACAAGGCTAGGCTTGTGGTGCTAGGATATAATCAATCTGAGGGGATTGACTATGATGAAACGTTTGCACCAGTAGCTAGTCTGGAAGCTATCAGAATCTTCCTAGCCTTTGCGGCTTATATGGGGTTTACTGTGTACCAGATGGATGTGAAGAGTGCTTTCTTCAATGGGAAGCTTGCAAAGGAAGTATATGTCTATCAACCCTCAGGGTTTGAAAGCAGTGAGTATCCTGATCACGTCTGTAGACTTCACAAAGCACTTTATGGGCTGAAACAAGCGCCTAGAGCCTGGTATGAAACCCTATCAAAATTCTTACTTGAAAATGAATTTGTCAGAGGTACCATTGATCAAACCTTGTTCACTTATAGGTCCAAGGGTGATGTCATTTTAGTACAGATTTATGTGGATGACATAATTTTGGTTCAACCAATATTACATTGAGCAAACAGTTTGCCAAATTAATGACCAAAAAATATGAAATGAGCATGATGGGGGAATTAACTTTTTTCTTGGGTTTTCAAATTAAACAAAATTCAAAAGGAATTTCCATTTGTCAAGAAAATATGTTAAGGATTTGCTCAAGAAGTATGATCTGTCTGATTGTGCATCAGTGAAATGCCCCATGCTTCCTCCCAACAACTTGGGAGCTGATGACTCAGGGGTCTCTGTTAATGAGACCTTATATAGAGGCATGATTGGGTAACTGATGTACCTCACAGCAAGCAGACCAGACATACAATTTACCACATGTCTCTGTGCTAGGTACCAAGCTAACCCCAAGGAATCCTACCTTGTAGCTGTCAAAAGAATTTTCAGGTACTTAAAAGGATCTCCCACATTGGGTCTATGGTATCCTAATGGATCAGGCTTCGAACTCAAAGCCTACTCAGACTCTGACTATGCTGGGTGCTGTCTTGATAGAAAGAGCACCTCTGGGAGTTGTCAAATCCTTGGAGGAAAGTTGGTATGCTGGAGCGCCAAGAAACAAAACTCTGTGGCCATGTCATCAGCTGAAGCTGAATACGTAGCGGCCGCTGGTTGTTGTGCTCAAGTTCTCTGGATGAAAAGTCAGCTGGCTGATTATGGGATCATTTATGAAAAGGTTCCCATATTCTGTGACAACACAAGTGCTATAGCCATCTCAAATAATCCGGTACTTCATTCTAGAACTAAGCATATTGACATCAGGTACCACTTTATCAGAGACCATATTTTAAAAGGTGATATTAAGCTTCATTTTATACCCACTGAATACCAGCTCGCTGATATATTCACCAAACCTCTGGCTGAGCCAAGTTTTACTAGGTTGGTTGCTGAGCTGGGTATGCTCAATATTGGTAAACAAATCTGATAAATGATCTCTGATCTCTGTCTCTGGGCATTAAAGGGAATTGAATGTAACGAGATAGTTACATTCCAATGGGACTTAATATATTCCCATATTTAATTCAAATGATTAACCTTTATTGTCAACAACTTTCCCGCTTTCCAAGGGACAAAAATATCACATGAAGAGTCAAGGGGTCCCACTTTTCCTAAAAGGTAATTTTTTGCATTAAATGCTTTAATTGTAAAACGGCTAACCCCTTTATCAAAACCCTTGACTCACTTTTCAAAACTCACATTACTCATTACTTTCACACACACATACTATTCATCTTCTCAATAACCTTCATTTCTTCCACACTTCAACAATGGCGTCTTCATCATCTAACACCGTTTTCACCGTCCTGGCCGCCTCGAACGTTGATTTTGGGATACACAATGGCAAAATTGCCTTGAACAATTGTGTAGCTCTCTTGGAACACACCAATTCACTCTACCAACCTTTGTTCTCCTTCCTCAAAAACTCCACCATTTTTGAAGCCATAACCAGAGTACCCTCCACATGCTACCACCAATATTTGAAGGAGTTCTGGTATAGCGCGGAAGTTGATCCAACCTCTTCTCACATCACCTTCAACCTTTCCACACATCCCCAACCTCTCACCTTTGATCTTCATACCTTTGCCAAAGTCATTGGGCTTCCAGTCAATGAAGGCATGTCCGTTGTGCCTGTCAGCGCCATGGTGAAGAAGGCTCTGGCTACCCTTCGTCCTCATGACGACAATGATAAACCCTTCACCACACAAGGTTTCCAGAACGAATCCCGGATCAAAGTGAACTACTTCTCACCTATTTGGAGGACGCTGATGTTATACATTGTAAAATGTCTAGGTGGAAACCAGGGGTCTCATGATCAACTTAATGGAGCCCAGCAAGCTATTGCCTACAACTTAATTTGGGGACAAGATATAGGGATCACCCATATACTTTACTCTGACCTCATTGCTAATCTAGAAAACAAAGGGAAGAAGAACAGACTAGCCACCATCTGCTACACAAGATATCTCTCTCTTCTCTTAGAAGATATGCTGGGTGAAGGCTACACAAATGATGAACTTCTCTCCTTCTCTCCTTATCACATCACTTCTGAATCACTAAAAACTCCATTGGAAGACGAAGTGCCTCTCAGCAGGCACAAGATGTAGGTCGCTGGGATACTGGTTGCTGATGGAGAGCCCTTGATCCCTCACTATGAGGTGAATGCTAAAAGAGCAACTGACAAGTCTCTATTAAATACCTCTGTGTACTCTTCTTCTCAGCCTAAGGTGCCCAAGGAAAAGAAGAAGAAGAGGAAAGACATCCCCCTTTCCTCTGAAACCCCTTCTGTTAATCCTTCCAAGTCCAAGAAGACTAAGAAGAACCCATCCCCTTATCTGGTGGATGTGGTTGAAGAGCCTACCACTGACAAACAACCTGAGTCTAGCGTCTCCCATTCAGCAGAGACGACTAAGAACCTTCTCAACGCTGATATCTCTCAGGTATTAGTTTGCCATTTTATTCTCTTGGAGGCTCACATACAATCACTCTCAACATTCTGTAGGAGAGAGTGATGAAGACTTAGGGTTTACCTCAACCCATAGAGTGTCTGTGTCAGCACCTAGAACCCTTAGGATTATCTGTACACTCTGTCTTAACACAAGGATATGATTCATTTGTGCTCATAACGCACCCCGATGATCCTTCACCCTCTGGACTATGCTCTTGTACATACCAACTTGAGCATGCTATAGGTCCCGACCCAGAGTCTCTGCACTTCACGCAGTCTCTGGGTCCCCTCATTTGAACAGAGTCCCAAATAATTTATTCTTTTGGGGGGCTGAATAATCATCCTCAGTCTTCCTAGGGGCAGCGATAAAAGGAGACCATTACCTTCAAATAATTCAGAACTAAAAGAGTCCCAAAGAATTTATTCTTTTGGGGGGACTGAATAATCACCCTCAGTCTTCCTAGGGGCAGCGATAAATGGCGACCTTTAACTTCCATGAATTCACAACTAAAAGAGTCCCAAGGAGCAATCCTTCAGGGGGAGCTGGATAATCACACCCAGCTATCCTAGGGGCAGCGAACGGCGACCATTCACCACATAATTTTCACAACTCAAAAGAGTCCCAATGAGTAATCCTTATGGGGGAGCTGGATAATCACACCCAGCTATCCTAGGGGCAGCGAATGGCGACCCTTCAACATAACTATTTCACACTTAAAAGAGTCCCAAGGAGAAATACTTAGGGGGGGCTGGATAATCACACCCAACTTTCCTAGGGGCAGCGAATGGCGATCTATAACATCATATTTTTTCACAATTGGTTACTAAAAAATGTCATAACAGGCTCATAATCCTCATGAAGAACAGCAGAATGATGATGCCTATTCTATTGCCGGTGATGAAAATACTGAAGTCCCCCACATAGATCTTGATGCCATGTCAGACATTGATTCCATGCCAGAGGATGAGGTCTTCATTATTGAAGAGGACTTGACCATTTCAGATTATGCTGATATGGATGCTGATGATGACCAAGTTACATCAGAGTTGAAACCCATCTCCTTCCCATCACTGCCCAATGTGCAAGAACTGGCTGCTAAGCGGCTATTGGACCAGAGGCTCTGTACACCAACCCTAGTTCACTTCCCAACCTTACCAAATGTCATGGAACTAGGGGCCAAGCAACACTTAGAACATCTACAAAAACGCAAGCCTGTCCATGTTCCTCGAATGAAAGATGTTCAGGAACTCGCTGCTGAGGCTCTCTGGGTTAAGAGGGGTGACATAAGTAAAACAAAGCCCAAAGTCACAAATGATGTCATCCTCTCTAATTACAAACATTAACCCATGCTGCTGAGGAACTTACCACCACACTAGAGACTTCACTAACTTCATCTGTGGAGTCCTCTATGACTGCCTTACTTCCGCAACTACTAGGAAGTGCCTTGCAAGCTCACCTCCCAGCCGTTCTAGACTAGAGCCTCCAGCAATACATACCATCTGTCCTCACATCAGCTGTCAAAGCAAATGTTGTAGCTATTGCTAAGGCGTCTGAGCCTTCAAGAAAACTTATTCAAGAGCTGTTGCAAGAGGAACTTAAAGAGATCTGCTTATTTGTTCATCAAGAATTCATTAAGTTCCTCAAGCCTGGATCAGGCACAGCTACTACCAGCGCTATGCCTGAGGGGGAGAATTCAGCAACCTCCACCTCTGAAGAAGAAGAAGACACTACCTCACCTAAGGGGGAGCAGTCATTTAAACAACCAAAACCTTCAACAGGGATTCCTACACCAAAACCTCTTAGATCCTTTGATGAGATGGCATTTATACATGATCTCATCGTTCTTTTCGGGCTTTAAATGTATAAAAATATCATAAAATACCATATATATGATTGTGTTTGTTTACTTGTGTATTTTAGGTATGGATATCGTGAAAAAGACAAAAGATCACAAGAAACAAGGAAAAACGGACACGAGAAACGAAGCCGTACAAAGAACCGGGCCCTAGTTCATAAATTATCCAACATTTACCCTTGAAGACTTGAAGATATGTAAGATTGATCCTCAAACAATGAAGAAATGACACTTAAAACCCTTGTGAAATCATAATTACAAGTTTGGTCCCTTAAGTTTGTCAAAATTGCAAAAAGGTCCTTCAACTTTGAAGAAATAGCAAGATTAGTCCCTCAACTATTCAACATTGTCAATTATGGTCCCTCATAAAGGCAAACATCTATTGAAGACCTTTGAAGATCAAGAATGTCCAAGACCAGCCCTTGAATTATGGAAAAATGGCAAAAACAAACCTTTAAAACCTTTTGCCAAAGTTTTGGGGCAAAAGTGTGAAAAAACCAAAGTTTATTAATGAAGGAAACACGTTTTTGTGGCTGAAATTCTTGTTATACACACTTTGCCAAAGAACAAGGACCAAAGCTGCCATTCCCAAAGTTTGAATACACAAACACGCGCCAAACAAACACAATCCCCCATTTTCGGATCAAAACTTACCACTGTTCACCATCAAGAACCCAGTAACTATCACAACTTAAACAAAGGGTAAATTTCTATTAACCCTACCCACGCTTGATTCACACGCCCAAAAACATAACCCACCCACAAAACTCTCTTCTCCACTCACCAATGGACCCCACACCCAAAACCATTTCACCCATCACATGACAACTTATTCCCCAAGGATTGCCACGTGTCAAGATCAACAGCCTAGACTCTTTGCTTAACTCCAAAGCTATTTTGAACGGTTTTGATCATTTTGGACAGCTCATATCAAAGATTCGTCAAGAAGACCTCAAGGACAATTTGGGAATTTCACATCTAGGGTTTATGAACAGTGTTAGGATAGCATTTGCCTATAAAAGGAGACCTCAACTTGTGAGAGTCCCTTTGTTCCAGTTTTACCTTTTAAACTTGTAATTCCTTTTTAAAATTTATAAAATTTGGTATTTTGAGAAAATTGTAATTCCTTTTTATGTTTTTGAAAGTTGGTGTTGTTTAAAGGTGATTCTGAGTTCCATTTGTTGTTATAAGTGTGCTTGAATCATTTGGTTCAAGGACGTTTATGTTTGGTAAGGTTTTCAAGTTTGAAAAAGCTTGAAAAGTGGTTTCTGAATTTGCTTATTTTTGTGTACTAATCCTTAACCAAAAGCTATAAGCTCTTGCAAGCTTGTTGACACCAAGCTTGTGAAGGGATTAGGGCCTTTGGTTGAGCTGTTTGTTCATTGTGTTGAAAAAATCAAGCCCTTGAGTTTCTGCTTTGAAACATCAACCAAGGCATTCATCCATCTCTCTTATTGAAGTACCTTGGTCTTGTTCTAGTTGTTGAACAAGGTCCAAGGAGCATTGCTGGTCCTCCTAGGATGTTGTGGAGGACAGGTATAACCTCTTGTTAAGATTCCTCTAAAAAATCATATAATCTTGTCTGTTTTTCATTTTGGTATGTGATTTGGTGATTCTGTGTTTGTGCTTTGTGTTTATGGTTGCAATCTGTTAGTTGTCACCTAGTGTAGATGTTTGAATGATAAAATCAGTAGGTTATTAGTTAAAATTATAAGTTGCTTTGAAAAGTGGTGGATTAAGGACTGTTTGGGATTACTGGTTCATAAGGCCTTGTGGAATTGGGCCCTTGGTTTTTAGGGTTTGGGAAGTATAAACAAGTCATTTTGAACAAGTTTTAGTCCTTGGTTAAGTTTCAGAAAGTTTGGAAAAAGGATTGGAAGTTTTGCTAAAATCTGATAAAAGTGCTTTTGAGATTGGTCAAACACATCATATCCAATAGCTTCTTTGTTACTTGGATCTAAGGTCTGAAATTAGGTTTGGGAATAGTTTGGGTGATAAGCTATCTATTGGTTATCTGGTTGTTGAATTTGGTGGCTTATTGTGTTTATTATAGCTTATCAAAGTTGGCTGAAGTGGTCATTTGCATCAGCAAAGTGACCACCTCATTTGGTGTTTGCATTGGTATTTCTAGTTTGAGGATTGTTGTTTTGTTGCTTTGATCCTATTTGTGTGCTGCTTGTGAGGTTATTTGGCTACTTGGACTGCTTTGTTAATAGCTTATAAGCTCACTGGCTTATTGGCTTATTTGTGCCAAAACTTATCAAGTCTACTCAACTGGTAGGACTTGATTCACAAGGTTTGCACTCAAACCTTTACCAGCAGGGTGAAAACATAGTCTAAACACTTCATTAAGTCAGTCAACGTCCAATTTGTGCTTGTCAGCGTTTGAATTTCACTTATCAGCGTTTGACTTTTGGTCAAACTTGGTCACAAAGCTTATTGAATCTGTTTTGCTTATTGGTACATGCAACAACTTTGTTTTTGTAATAGAACTCATTTTTCTCAGCTTAATATCAAGTCTGGAAGGTTACAAGTCTTTTGGTTAAGCTTTTGCTAGAAAACCAACTTAATTGACTTTTTCATAAGTGCTTATTGGCTTATTCTGGCTTATTGGTGCTGCTTATTGGATTTTTGTTGATTGATTTGGCTTATTTAAGTCATTTGTAACATTTTGCAAGTTGAATCAAGTTCTGAGGTGCCATAAATCTCAAACCCGACTATTTTGTCGTTTTGTGGATTTGTACCTTGCTTATTTCTGGCTTATTGAGTGTGTGTTTTCAAAATTTCTTTTTACAGATCTCTTTAGTATCCCAAAAGAAGGTTGTGTGTCAAGTTAGAGCTTATGGCATTAGCTTATTGCTTAATGGGCATAATGGCCCAATAAGGATAAGCTGTTTGCTTAATAAGCTGTCATAAGCTCACTTTCAGCTTTTGGGCCTTCAGAGTTTTGTGTTTAGAGTTGAATTTTGAGTCAGATAGGGCTTTTCCAAGTCTATTGGGCCAAGTTTGACTTTTTGGGCTAAAAAGCCCATTTGTGTTGACTGTTTTGGTTTTGGCCCATTTGGGGGCCCAATAGGGGTATTCTGGTCATTTCACTTTCATTTTCTATTTAATTAGGTCAAAATAAACTAGTTTGGAAGTTTTTAGAATTTTTTATTATTTTTG
Organism: Glebionis coronaria; assembly: GCA_025667525.1. Classification (NCBI taxonomy): domain Eukaryota; kingdom Viridiplantae; phylum Streptophyta; class Magnoliopsida; order Asterales; family Asteraceae; genus Glebionis; species Glebionis coronaria. The sequence continues at coordinate 451,067,457 of CM046881.1, forward strand.
GATTTTTAATATTATTTTAATATTATTTTAATATTATTTTATTATTATTTTTCAAATTTCACATTTTTGCACATTTTATATTTTTCTTAGCTTAAATACATTAAAATAGGAATTTTGCAACTCTTAGATTAATTTTATCATCTTTAGATAAATTTTTATAATTATTTTAAGTTTTAATAGTTTTTAAATCATTTTAAATAGTTTTTCTTAGTTTAAAAATTTATAAAAATAGTTTTTAATCTTTTTAGGTCATTTTAGAGGTTAACAATTGAAAAATCTTTCTTTAGGCTTTTTGATAATTAATTTGATTTTTAGGGCTTTAATTAGCATTTAAAAATTAATATTTAATTAATTATAAGGTTTGAAAAAAGTTTTAATCATTGGTAAACTCTTAGTTTATTTATTTTGATTTTTGGTAAAAATTTGGGAATTTTTAGAATTAATTTTTATTTTTGTACTTTTTACGGTTTTACGTGTAGTCGTTGTAGTAATTAATTTCACGTCTTCGTCATTCTCTTTTCTCATCCCCTTCTAACCAATATTAATCTCATACCAATTACGAATTATTCACACACAAATAACTCCTTGGGAAACGAACTTTGAATTTCACATCATAAGGGTCATTAGTGTTGATTTTCCTAAATCATCGCTTAATACTTATCGCTCATATACGCTCTTTTTCCTAAAAGACGTATTTTACCACAACCATCCTTCAATCCCAGCACTGATGCAATAAAGGACAAGGGAAAAGGAATTGCTATTGAACAGCCTGAAATAACCCTGCACTCCCTCCAAGAAGAAGGCGGATCTACAGCCAAGCTCTCCACACACTTTGACCTGGACAAATTCAAGAGCGCTGATGAACCACCTCACACCCTAGAGCAGGCAAAGGCTCAAATCTTGGAACACCAAAGGATGGCAAACATCAGAGCAGCTGAACTCAAGAGCAAAGAAGCTCTGAACAAACTCTCTCCTGCTGTAAAGGAAGCTCAGCTGGTTAAGCTCAAAGAACTAGAGGTTAAAAGGAGTAACCTTCAAAAGGAATATGAAAGACGTAAACCAGAGAGCTGAACCTGGTCAAATCACCAAGTATGCATGCTACACTGACAAAGACAAAAGAGTGGTGATGACCCTTTACAGAGAGAACCAACTAACCAACTACAAAGTCTTCAGTGACTTTAAACTCAGAGATCTGGGCCTCTCTGAATTGTTAGAAATGCTGTCTCTTGCCCAAAAGAAGATTGGGCCTGGTGTTGCCCAAATGATGAAAAACATTCAAGCAAAGCTAAATTGGGTAAGAGACATGGCAAAGAAGCTGAAGGTACCTCTGCCTCCTCAACTTTCACAACAACAACCTTCTCAAGGACAAAGGAAAAGAAAAACCCAAATGGGGCCTCTGGTGGAGAAGTTGGTTACTGAAAACATTGTTGTTGATGGGATGCACAGGAACTTGATACTGCCCAAAGAGATCACTAAACCAGTAGGGGGCCAAGTATACTCAGAACCAGAGACAGGTATGGTCTTTATGAATGGTAATTGTGAGTATTGCTTTCAGCGGTTGAATGAACTACATCTGGCATCAACCATCCAGCTCATCAGACCAAACAGGGCATCCTAAGGAATTGCAAAATAGCTGAGGATTTTGAGTTTGAAGTTGAGCTAGTCATCAACTCTAGGGGTGACAAAGTTGAAGCCCAGAGAATCTGTGATCAAGGCCTCGATCGCTGAAGAACCTTTTTAATTTTTGTTTATGTTTACACCTCTGGAACCGCTGAGCCCCCAGCTGTCTACCAGCGTCTCATTGGTTCCCTTGTAAACTTGAGTCTCGAATCTAGTTTACTTGTTTCTAGGGTTCATATCTTGTTTTCATTCAACGAGTGTATTCATAGCACTTTGTAATACTTTGTTTATAATACTTAATAAAGCATTACGCGTTTGAAAAGTATTTCATTGTGTTTCGTGGTTACAAGAGTTATAGTTTATCAACAATTGTCATATTAAGGGAATTTCACCTTTATCCTTACATTTCTTTTTCATTCTTCAACCCCTTCAATGCTTACCAAGACATCATTACTAACACCTTATTGTGATTGTTCTAGTGCTAGTATCAGTACTTAGTCGGCATTCAGCTTCGTTCACATTCTACTCCATCTTTCCTAAGGACTTCTAATAATCCATTGGATTGTCCCTGGGAAGATCCCTCCGATTCTGGTTGGATCATAGGACTTAAACCTAACCACCCTTTTGACACCAATAACGTCGTGAATTAAAGATGTTGTGGGTATTTGATCGAAACCATGAGTGCTTGAGTCTTTAGATCACATTTTAATCACATTTTCTCCCCTATCTCTAATATATAAAATCGTTTGATATTAGAGATACCAAGTTTGATTAAAATAAATTTTTGAAAAATAGTCTTGAAACATTACGGGAGAAAAATGTGTCAAACTTAGCATGAATTTGGAACGCTCCCCCTCAAAAATTGATCCAATTGAATTATCATTGTGAGGATGTGATCCACATTTCAATTTTCGAGGATAAGAGTTGTTGAACACACAATTTTTGAAAGATTGAATATCATTGAGAAATTCTTGAAAAAATTTGGTTCAACGCTTTTTGAAAAATCAATTCTTTTTGGCGAAAAGGTTTTTCTAAAGCATAAACTTGAGTTCTTAGACTTTGAATGTCTTGACAAATCCACTCAAGTGTAAGAAGATTTAACTTCTTTTGCTGAGGGTAAGGGCACTAAAGCGTACACTCCCCCGTGAATATAGATCCGGGTTGCAATCTGAAAGTGATTACAAGCCATTGTGTTGAGCTCAAAACGTTGAATGTTTTGTGATAAGCTCAACCCAAGATAGATTGCTCTATCCGTTGTTGGAAAAATTGTCAAAAAATAGACAATTTCCTTTATAAAAGATAGAAATGACATGTTTTGAAAAATATTTACAACTTTCATTAGAGCTTTATGTACACACCCGTGTCGTTATTGAGCGACATTTCTAGGTACGTCCATATTATCGATACTGAAAGACATGTCGACAAGAATATTTTCTGTTTTTCAAAGATTTTTAATTTTTAATTTTGCTTTTTTCATTAATATTTACAAGTAGATGTTTGATAGATGAATCAAGCAGGCTTCTTTGCCAGAACCTTCAGTTCTGCTGGAGTCAAACATCTCATACCAATTTTCCTGACAAGATACGCAAACCTCTCTTTCGAAAGAGCTTTTGTAAACAAGTCAACTAATTGGTAATCAGTTCCAACAAAGTATAATTCAACAACACCCTTTTCAACTTGTTCCTTAATGAAGTGATATCTGACGTCAATGTGCTTCGTGCGGGAATGTTGTACCGGATTGCAGGAGATGGATATGGCAGACTTTGAGTCATAGTACATAGGTACTTTATCAAAGTGGAAGCCATAATCCGTGAGTTGTGTTCTCATCCAAAGAACTTGAGCATAACACGCAGATAGAGACACATACTCCGCTTCGGCTGATGATAACGATGTGCAATCCTGCTTCTTAGAAGACCACCCCACAAGCTTATCTTGACCCAGAAATTGTGCACCACCAGAAGTACTTTTTCGTGTATCAAGACACCCTGCATTATCAGAATTTGAATAGGCCGTTAGAAAGAAACTGGTTTCCCTCGGATACCAGAGTCCCATGTGAATGGTATTCTTAAGGTACCGAAGATCCGTTTAAGCTCCTTGAGGTGCTTTTCAGTGGGTCGTGCTTGATATCGTGCACAATAACACGTAGCATGTGATATATCTGGTCGGCTTGCTGTTAAGTACATGAAGGAGCCGATCATGGAACGATATCTCGTTTGATCTATGGCATCTCCCTCCAAATCAGCATCTAGGGATGTGGTTGACAATGGTGTCCCAACGGGTCACATGAGGTCATACGATGCTTTTTGATTATCTCTTGACAATACTTAGCTTGGTTTATAAAGATACCACTTGGGGATTGGTGAACTTGAATTCCAAGAAAGAATTCTAGTTCGCCCATCATAGACATTTCAAATTTAAATAATAACCGGACCAAAACGTGTATTTTATGTCTTTTATGTCGGAATTATGCGTGGTTTGTGTTTTGGTTGTGATTTAGGATGAAAAGGTGAAAAGTGGAGAAAACACGGACATTCACGGGCATTTACTGACTTTTATTGAAGAAAAGGATGAAAGACGGAGTCGAGAAGTCAAGAGTGGAAAAAGAACGGAAGTCCAAGACCAATTCTGAAGATTTATCGAAGAAAAAGTCAAAAGACGGAAGTTTATCAAAAGTCGAAAAACTCAAGTCTATTTTATTGAAGAAATTAAAGACGAGTTCAAAAGATATCCCGAGCCACAAGTCCTTAAAGTCCAAATTTAAAAGAAAGATTAGAAGAAAAGGACTAATGACGCAATTAATGAAGATTAAATGAAGGAGGGACTTAATCCCGCAATTAACAAGAAATGAAGGAGGGGAGGAAGCTTCCTTAATCCTCCCCTATAAATAGTTTAGATTGCTAAGCATTTGTTTTTGTTGGCTAGTAGTGACAATTAGTCCTTCCACCTTTAATTACCTTGTCAATTTAAATACTTGTCCATTTAATTACCTTGTCTTGCACTTAATTACCATTTAATTTCAAGTAAGTTTTTCTTTTTAATTCTTGTCAAGCTTTATCTTTATCTTGTTAATCTCATTCTTCCTTTCTTAATCTTTGATTGTTATTGTTTATGTTTATGTTCTTGATTTTTGTTGATTTATTTAAGTGGGTTTTGATTATCTTGATCTTTATTGTTTGATTTGATTGTTTTGGATTGATTGTTTATGTTTATTAGATGTTTTGTTATTAGTTTGGTTTAATCTTTTTGTTGATTTGGGTAAGTTTCTTTTAGATCCGTGCTATATCCCTTTTTCCTTGTTCTTCGGTTTACTATTACTGATATTTCCCAGGATTCGAGCCCAGCTATTATTCCGAATAGAGGTTTTGCTAATTTGTGCTTTATTCGGAATATTTAATATTCCGAGTAAGGGTGTTATTCCGAATAGGGCCCATATTCTGCATAGGGGTTTATTCAGCATAGCCCTGATATTCCGAATAGGCTTAGATTCCGCATAGGCTTTTTATTCCGAGTATGAAACTTTATTCCGCATAGAAGGTTTATTCCGCATAGGGAACTTATTCCGGATAGGTGACATTATTCCGCATAAGGGACTTATTCCGAGTAGACTGACTATTCCGAATAGAGGATTATTCCGCATAAGGCATTTTATTCCGAATAGCCACACTATTCCGCATAGAGTTTTCATTCCGAATAGGGACAGATATTCCGGATAGAGACTTTATTCCGCATAAGTGTATTATTCCGAGTAGGGGGCTTTATTCCGAATAGGCTTGAGGATTCCGAATAGGCATTATTCCGAGTAGGGTAATATTCAGGATAGGTGACATATTCCGAATAGCCTTTTATTCCGAATAAGAGTTTATTCCGGATAGGGTTATTTTCAGTTTTTTTATTTTAAGTTTCTGCCTTTTAAATTCTAGGTCTATTTTTCCCGCCTTTTTCATTAGTCGCACTTTAAGTTTATTTGCCTTAGTTTAAGTTTTAGTTTTAGTTGCGTTTTAAGTTTGCCTTAGTTAGATTTAAGTTTGCGTTATTTACTTTATTGCCCTTTAATTTTAGTCGCGCTTTAAATACCTGCACCTTTACTTTAATTAGACTTAGATTTAGTTTAATTGCATTTTTTCTTTAATTGTTTTGCACCTTTTATTTTCAAAACTACAACGACACATCTTTGTTCCACCAAAGTTCAACTGAGTCACACATTAAACATAAGTTTTTCAATTCGAAGAATCCAACACAATGAACTTAATTTTTATACGGGCCAAAAGCCAAGTTATCAAATGGCGCCGCTGCCGGCTCTTTTCGTAAAGATCAACAGTTTTCTGTGAGAGACACGTTGCTTTTTGGGATCCGTTCACTTGTGAACGTTATTTTTCTTGCATAAAAAATAAAAAAACCATAAAAATTAAAAATTTCAAAAATATAAAAAGATTTTATCTTTATTGTGTATATATATTGTCTTTGTGTTTGGTTTTGTTTTCTTTTGCATTTTCAGGTGTATGCGTACTAGATCTTCTAATTATCAAGAGCCCGAGCCTCAAGAAGATTTAGATATGGCAGGTGTCAACAACAACAACATGCCACCACACCTCAATAATAATAATAATAACAACAATGCTCTTCCACAACCCGATCTTCGGACCATGGAGGAACTTTGTCAACCAACAATGTTTGGACGAGGAGGACCGATTGCGCCGATGCAAATCAACGCTCCTGAGTTTTCGTTGAAGCACCACATGATTCAGCAAGTGCAAACAAACCCATTTCGTGGATTGCCTGATGATGATGCCAACAAACACCTCGACAAGTTCATTACAATCACCCAAAGCATGAAGTTGGCTGGGGCAACTATGGATGAACTTCGCCTACAACTTTTTCCACACACTTTATTACATCATGCCGAGAAATGGTTTGATCGTCTCCCGAAGAATTCTATTCACACTAGGGATGACATGACTCAACGCTTTTTGTCGCGCTACTTTCCACCATCCATGGTCACAAGCCTTCGCAATCAGATCAGCGGTGTCATGCAAGATCCCGATGAATCTCTTTTTGACGCTTGGGAGAGATATAATGTCTTGATCGACCGATGTCCAAACCACAATATGCTTCCCGTCACTTTGATAGATACTTTCTACAACGGATTGACTTTTCGAGATCGTGATACGATTAATGCAGCCGCCGGTGGCACATTCATGAAAAGGAGACCCGAGGAGTGTAGAGAGTTAATTGAAAACATGACTACTCATCATAAGAACTGGGATTCCTCTGCTTCTTCTAGAAACAACACGAGAGTCAATGTTTCTTCTACCTCAGCAAACCCTGAGATGACCGAACTCACCCGCATGATGGCTGAAATGAGCAAAAGTATTACGCTTCTCGCTTCAAACCAACAACAACAACAAGTTAAAGCGGTTGCTAATCCTTGTGAAACATGTGGCGGTCCTCACTCATACACCGATTGTCCTTCGACACAAGGAAATCCGGAAAATGTGTATGCAGCTTACGGTAATTATTCACCGGAAAATTACCAAGCTAGACAACAAGGGGATAGAAATCTGCTGAGTTACCGTTCCAACAATTATCTTTCACCCGGTTTTTCTCCTCAAAACCAAAATCCCACCAACAACTACAATAGAAGCAACCAAATCCCACCTCGTGCTTCTAACCCTTATCAACCACCCACCCAACAACACCCACCCATTAATCCTGATGTTGACACAATCATGAGAACTCAAGGTGAGCAAATCAAGAATCTACAGAGCCAAATAATCAATTTGAAAGAAGATATCTTGAAGCAAGGTAATGACATCAGAACCGAGGTTCGTGATAATCTTCAATCCTCTTTCATCACTCAAACAACTGAATTAAAGAATCTGTTGGCTAGTTTCTTGCCCGAAGCTCAACCTTCTTCTTCTTCGGGTTCTCTACCTTCAAACACCGTCACTAATCCGCGAGCTAATGTGAGTGCTATAACTACGCGTAGTGGAATTACCATTGTCAATCCACCTGATTCACCACCATCATCTACACCTTCTCCACCACCATATATCCCTACTCCTCTTACACTTAGTGATAGTACCCCATTACCGTCTCCGCCTCGTCATGACGATGTATCTCGGAAGGACCCTTCAACATCACAACCTTCACCACCTACACCTTCACCTAACCCTTATCAACCTAGAATCCCATACCCTTCTTGCATAGGCAAGACCAATGAGCTAACCAAGAATGACTGTCAAGTATCAAAATATGTGGATATGCTATCTAAAATGACCATCAACATTAGTCTTGTTGAAGCACTTTGCCACATGCCGAAATTTGTCAAAGCATTCAAGGAATTGCTTAGCAAGAAGGAGAAGCTTATTGAACTCGCCAACACACGCTTAAATGAAAACTGCTCTGCAGTTCTTCTTAGAGAACTTCCGGAAAAGCTTGGAGATCCCGGTCGTTTTGTGTTGCCTTGCGTGTTCAACAAAACTGAAGAATTTACTGCCCTCGCTGATCTCGGGGCTAGTATTAATTTGATGCCACTGAGTGTTTGGAAAACACTATCATTGCCCGACCTCATTCCAACAAAGATGACTCTCGAACTTGCAAATCGCACTCTCGCTTACCCCGTTGGTATAGCCGAAGACGTGTTTATCAAAGTTGGCACATTTACTTTCCCGGTCGATTTTGTTGTAGTTGATTATGAAATGGACCCTCGTATTCCTTTAATACTTGGTCGGCCATTCTTGAGAACCGGACGAGCTTTAGTGGATGTGGCCGAAGGTGAGTTAATCTTACGAGTCGGGGATGATTCAAAAGTTTTTAAAATGGGGAAGCTTACAGGCAAATCCTTTGGAGGCCGAGAATCAGTGAATATGATAAATGTGCTCGATGACTTTACCGTCTATGACAATCCTCTATTCGATTCTTCCATCGATAATCCACTTTTTGACGATGATATGGATGATTCTTGCTCCACTTTGGATGCTTCGCCCATTTATGATTCTCCACCGGTCTTTGATGCTTATGATGATAATGATTCTAGCTCAGACTCGGATGATTTTGATTGTACTTCTGAGTATCCCGAGCTGCCCACTTTCGATGATTTCGATAAGGCTGATACTCTATCGAGCGATTCTTCACACGATGAAGATCCTCCGCCATCACTCGATCCTACTTTGGACGATTACTCATTTGAGGAAGATTTCTCTGAATTTCTCAACACATACTTCCCTCATGAGAGTGATGCTCCTCCTTATGACTTTGAAGATTATCGCCTTGATCCTACTTTGGATTTGAAGAGCATTTTGTCAAAGGAGAAGAAACCGGTTGACACCGAAATCCATTGCACTTATGATTTGACACCTCTTTGTCCCCCTTCTGAGGACGAGGTTGTGCTTCTTTGCGGATCCTCTTCACACTCGGCTGAGCCTGAGTGCTATTTTCCCTTGAAGGAAAAGGTGTTCGACCCCGGTATTGAAGTCTTTAAGCCATCTCAGTATCCACCTGATGAAATAAAAGGAAAAATCTTTGGAACCATTGAAGACATGCTTGCACCACTTCATCCTTGCTTCTACTGTGCTCCATCACTTCTTAAGGGAACCTTGCCTACTCTTCTTTGGCTTGCCTTGTTCACCTTAAGCTTGTGCTATTTGATGGATGAAAAGTATGTCTTTGATCCTGGTGGATTTGTTTCATGCTACTTCTGTTGATGATCAAGGTCGAGTCAGGCTCACGACTCGGTAAACAAAAACCAAGCGCTTCTTGGGAGGCAACCCATGCATCTATCTTTTTGCTTTCTTTACCATAAGTGTAGGGGGGGACCCTTTGGTTTGTTTTCCTCTCCTCACTTCTTAATCAGGGATTCGAGCTTCAATGATCCACTCTTGATAATTCTTGACGCCCCGTGATTCCGTGTTCTACTTCTTCCTGGTACTATCCTAAACTCTTTTCGATTCACTATTTTATATATATTTTCTCAATATTAAAATAGGAATCTCTTTAGTTGTCTTTTCCTTAGCAAGATTTAAACAACGTGCACAATGTCCTAAGTGTAGGGGAGTTTACTCCCACATGCTTAAACATTGAGGATAATGTTTATCTTAAGTGTAGGGGGGACTTCTATCGAAGTTAAGTGGTCCTTTCCTTGTATTTGTCCTTATTTTAACCGAGAAATCAATTTTTCGACATTTTTCAAAATTTTTGATCTATTTTGGCCTATTAGTTTTCACCCTTGTATAGTTATTTTCTTTCTTTGCTAGAATAAATGTTTAATGAGTGGTTTTAATTTTCAAACGTTGTGAATCTTTTGACTCAATCCGAGTTTACTCTAGCTAGTATCCTTAACGTGTTTAAGTCAAGTTTTGCTAGGCTTTTATATAGGGAGCTATAAAACGCGAAAGTCTTAACCCTCACGGGTTAAGAACAAGAACTTTTCGCAAGTTCCTATAATTGATCCTAGAGAGTCGTTTATCAAGGGAACTTTAAGATGCGATTTCTAAACTTGAAAGAGTCAAAGAATTCGCAAGATCCTATAAGCGACTCGAAAACCCAAAACTTTGATTTAATAGGCTAAGTATCCACGAGTCTCATTCCTTGAGATTTTAAACTGTGGAGAGCGAGAGATGATACAGCCAATTATAAGTTCGGTATTCTTTCGTGAATTTATGTGAGTTAATTATAAGCCTATTCTCCCATCGCTTGCTAATAAATTTATCTGCTAATAAATAAGGTTGTACGATTTGAAAAGTTACTTAGCTTCTAGCCCCAGATCTTTTAAAAGTTGCTCGGTAATGACGAGAGTTCATAGCCAAGGCATAACTTATGAAGCGGGGCGCGAAGATTGGCGAGTCCGAAAAGGCCCTAACAAGGCATGAGGGCTATGTTCTGTTGCTAAAGATCCAAAAGTGATGTGAAGAATCATTTATCGAAAATCAATATGAAGGATCGAGACACACGACGAAAAGCAAAAACTCCCAAAAAAGTCATGGAGAAGTGTATCCGAAAAGACCCTAACAAGGTATGAGGATAAATAGATCCAAGTCAATAAAGGAGGCGGATCGTTGTATATCAAAATCCAAAATAAAGATTAGAGAAAAATGAAGAAGTCGTGGTCCATATATGAAGAATCTCTCAAAAATTCCAAGTGAAGAAATTCCAATTATGAAGAGAAGAACATTATTTCATGAACGTCTCTCAAGATTTGAAGTATGAAGTCGCTGCCAAATATCGGCCCGAGAAAGGTCTCAAATCGCGAACCAAGTTATGCCAAGATATGAACTTTTTGATATCCCGAGAAGCAGTTTTAAAAGATTTGGTCCTTTAGCTAACTATTGATTAAATCGTGCACTTTATTTTCAGACTTAATAATTATCGAAATAAGTCAAACAATGCATCTTCGTGATCATTCAAGACAAATAATAAAATATAAGAGATACCCATAGGAATAAGGGAGTCTAAGTGAATAATTGGCCCACATGAGTTCGTGTTAGTTTACTAACTTATAATAACAATGATCTCGTTTTTAAGCTTGGTTTGGAGAAAGTGAAAAGTTGAGGATGATGATTATTCATGACATTTTCAAAACCCAAGGTATGCTTTTAATTTCTTTGCTTTGCATTTTTATAATTTTCTATCTCTTTAATAAAGGCCAACGTGGATTGATTATGATGAAAAGTGTAAACATGCTGTGTAACTAATGCATTGCATGAGGACATTGCAATGGTCAAGTGTAGGGGATTTGATAGGTGTGTAAACACCCATCTTTTCTACCACTTAATTACAATAATAACCGGACCAAAACATGTATTTTATGTCTTTTATGTCGGAATTATGCGTGGTTTGTGTTTTTGTTGTGATTTAGGATGAAAAGGTGAAAAGTGGAGAAAACACGGACATTCACGGGCATTTACTGACTTTTATTGAAGAAAAGGATGAAAGACGGAGTCGAGAAGTCAAGAGTGGAAAAAGAACGGAAGTCCAAGACCAATTCTGAAGATTTATCGAAGAAAAAGTCAAAAGACAGAAGTTTATCAAAAGTCGAAAAACTCAAGTCTATTTTATTGAAGAAATTAAAGACGAGTTCAAAAGATATCCCGAGCCACAAATCCTTAAAGTCCAAATTTAAAAGAAAGATTAGAAGAAAAGGACTAATGACGCAATTAATGAAGATTAAATGAAGGAGGGACTTAATCCCGCAATTAACAAGAAATGAAGGAGGGGAGGAAGCTTCCTAATCCTCCCCTATAAATAGTTTAGATTGTTAAGCATTTGTTTTTGTTGGCTAATCGTGACAATTAGTCCTTCCACCTTTAATTACCTTGTCAATTTAAATACTTGTCATTTAATTACCTTGTCTTGCACCTTAATTACCATTTAATTCAAGTAAGTTTTTCTTTTTAATTCTTGTCAAGCTTTATCTTTATCTTGTTAATCTCATTCTTCATTTCTTAATCTTTGATTGTTATTGTTTATGTTTATGTTCTTGATTTTTGTTGATTTATTTAAGTGGGTTTTGATTATCTTGATCTTTATTGTTTGATTTGTTGTTTTGGATTGATTGTTTATGTTCATTAGATGTTTTGTTATTAGTTTGGTTTAATCTTTTTGTTGATTGGTTAAGTTTTTATTCGATCCGTGCTATTTCTTTTTCCCTTGTTCTTCGGCTTACTGTTACTGTTCTTTCCCAAGAATCAAGCTCAGTGATTATTCCGCATAGGGGTTTGCCAATTTGTGCTTTATTCGGAATATTAAATATTCCGAGTAAGGGTAACTTTCCGAATAGGGCCCATATTCCGCATAGGAAGGATATTCCGCATAGGAACTATTATTCCGAGTAGCCAAGATATTCCGGATAGAGTTAATATTCCGCATAGGAGGATATTCCGAATAGGTGACAATATTCCGAATAGGCCAATTATTCCGAGTAGGGACTTTATTCCGAATAGACTGGATATTCCGCATAGGGATAATATTCTGAGTAAGCACTATTCCGCATAAGACTTTATTCCGAATAGGGACAGATATTCCGGATAGAGGAATTATTCCGAATAGGTGTATTATTCCGGATAACACTGACATTCCGAGTAGACAAATATTCCGCATAGGAGGCTATTCCGAATAGGTGACAATATTCCGAATAGCCATTTATTCCGAATAGGAGTTTATTCCGGATAGGGAAATCTTAGTTTTTAGTTTTCTGCCTTTTTATTTTAAACTTTATTTTTCCCGCCTTTTCCCTTAATTGCACTTTAAGTTTATTTGCCTTAGTTTAAGATTTAATTTTAGTTGCGTTTTAAGTTTGCCTTAGTTAGATTTAAGTTTGCGTTATTTACGTTATTGCCCTTTAATTTTAGTCTTGATTTTTAATACTTGCACTTTATTTTAATTAGACTTAGATTTACTTTAATTGCACTTTTACTTTAATTGTTTTGCACCTTTTATTTTAAAATCTACAAACGACACATCTTTGTTCCACCAAAGTTCAACTGAGTCACACATTAAACATAAGTTTTTCAATTCGAAGAGTCCAACACAACGAACTTAATTTTTATACGGGCCAAAAGCCTTGTATCAAATGGCGCCGCTGCCGGCTCTTTTCGTAAAGATTAACGGTTTTCTGTGAGAGACGCGTTGCTTTTTGGGATCCGTTCACTTGTGAACGTTATTTTTCTTGCATAAAAAATTAAAAAACCATAAAAATTAAAAATTTCAAAAATATAAAAAGATTTTATCTTTATTGTGTATATATATTGTTTTTGTGTTTGGTTTTGTTTTCTTTTGCATTTTCAGGTGTATGCGTACTAGATCTTCTAATTATCAAGAGCCCGAGCCTCAAGAAGATTTAGATATGGCAGGTGTCAACAACAACAACATGCCACCACACCTCAATAATAATAATAATAACAACCATAATCTTCCACAACCCGATCTTCGGACCATGGAGGAACTTTGTCAACCAACAATGTTTGGACGAGGAGGACCGATTGCGCCGATGCAAATCAACGCTCCTGAGTTTTCGTTGAAGCACCACATGATTCAGCAAGTGCAAACAAACCCATTCCGTGGATTGCCTGATGATGATGCCAACAAACACCTCGACAAGTTCATTACAATCACCCAGAGCATGAAGTTGGCCGGTGCCACAATGGATGAACTTCGCCTACAACTCTTCCCACACACTTTATTACATCATGCCGAGAAATGGTTTGATCGTCTCCCGAAGAATTCTATTCACACTTGGGATGACATGACTCAACGCTTTTTGTCGCGCTACTTTCCACCATCCATGGTCACAAGCCTTCGCAATCAGATCAGCGGTTTCATGCAAGATCCCGATGAATCTCTTTTTGATGCATGGGAGAGATATAATGTCTTGATCGACCGTTGTCCAAACCACAACATGCTTCCGGTCACCTTGATCGATACTTTTTACAACGGATTGACTTTTCGAGACCGAGATACGATCAATGCAGCCGCCGGTGGCACATTCATGAAAAGGAGACCCGAGGAGTGTAGAGAGTTAATTGAAAACATGACTACTCATCATAAGAACTGGGATTCCTCTGCTTCTTCTAGAAACAACACGAGAGTCAATGTTTCTTCTACCTCAGCAAACCCTGAGATGACCGAACTCACCCGCATGATGGCTGAAATGAGCAAAAGTATTACGCTTCTCGCTTCAAACCAACAACAACAACAAGTTAAAGCGGTTGCTAATCCTTGTGAAACATGTGGCGGTCCTCACTCATACACCGATTGTCCTTCGACACAAGGAAATCCGGAAAATGTGTATGCAGCTTACGGTAATTATTCACCGGAAAATTACCAAGCTAGACAACAAGGGGATAGAAATCTGCTGAGTTACCGTTCCAACAACTACCTTTCACCCGGTTTTTCTCCTCAAAACCAAAATCCTGCCAACACCTACAATAGAAGCAACCAAATCCCACCTCGTGCTTCTAACCCTTATCTGCCACCCACCTAACAACACCCACCCATTAATCCCGATGTTGACACAATCATGAGAACTCAAGGTGAGCAAATCAAGAATCTACAGAGCCAAATAATCAATTTGAAAGGAGATATCTTGAAGCAAGGTAATGACATCAGAACCGAGGTTCGTGATAATCTTCAATCCTCCTTCATCACTCAAACAACTGAATTAAAGAATCTGTTGGCTAGTTTCTTGCCCGAAGCTCAACCTTCTTCTTCTTCGGGTTCTCTACCTTCAAACACCGTCACTAATCCGCGAGCTAATGTGAGTGCTATAACTACGCGTAGTGGAATTACCATTGTCAATCCACCAGATTCACCACCATCATCTACACCTTCTCCACCACCATATATCCCTACTCCTCTTACACTTAGTGATAGTACCCCATTACCGTCTCCGCCTCGTCATGACGATGTATCTCGGAAGGACCTTTCAACATCACAACCTTCACCACCTACACCTTCACCTAACCCTTATCAACCTAGAATCCCATACCCTTCTCGCATAGGCAAGACCAATGAGCTAACCAAGAATGATTGTCAAGTATCGAAATATGTGGATATGCTATCTAAAATGACCATCAACATTAGTCTTGTTGAAGCACTTTGCCACATGCCGAAATTTGTCAAAGCATTCAAGGAATTGCTTAGCAAGAAGGAGAAGCTGATTGAACTCACCAACACACGCTTAAATGAAAACTGCTCTGCAGTTCTTCTTAGAGAACTTCCGGAAAAGCTTGGAGATCCCGGTCGTTTTGTGTTGCCTTGCGTGTTCAACAAAACTGAAGAATTTACTGCCCTCGCTGATCTCGGGGCTAGTATTAATTTGATGCCACTGAGTGTTTGGAAAACACTATCATTGCCCGACCTCATTCCAACAAAGATGACTCTCGAACTTGCAAATCGCACTCTCGCTTACCCCGTTGGTATAGCCGAAGACGTGTTTATCAAAGTTGGCACATTTACTTTCCCGGTCGATTTTGTTGTAGTTGATTATGAAATGGACCCTCGTATTCCTTTAATACTTGGTCGGCCATTCTTGAGAACCGGACGAGCTTTAGTGGATGTGGCCGAAGGTGAGTTAATCTTACGAGTCGGGGATGATTCAAAAGTTTTTAAAATGGGGAAGCTTACAGGCAAATCCTTTGGAGGCCGAGAATCAGTGAATATGATAAATGTGCTCGATGACTTTACCGTCTATGACAATCCTCTATTCGAGTCTTCCACTGATAATCCACTCTTTGAAGATAATGTGGATGATTCTCACTCTACTTTGGATGCTTCGCCCATTTATGATTCTCCACCGGTCTTTGATGCTTATGATGATAATGATTCTAGCTCAGATTCGGATGATTTTGATTGTACTTCTGAGTATCCCGAGCTGCCCACTTTCGATGATTTTGATGAGGCTGATACTCTATCGAGCGATTCTTCACATGATGAAGATCCTCCGCCATCACTCGATCCTACTTTGGACGATTACTCATTTGAGGAAGATTTCTCTGAATTTCTCAACACATACTTCCCTCATGAGAGTGATGCTCCTCCTTATGACTTTGAAGATTATCGCCTTGATCCTACTTTGGATTTGAAGAGAATTTTGTCAAAGGAGAAGAAACCGGTTGACACCGAAATCCGTTGCACTTATGATTTGACACCTCTTTGTCCCCCTTCTGAGGACGAGGTTGTGCTTCTTTGCGGATCTTCTTCACACTCGGCTAAGCCTGAGTGCTATTTTCCCTTGAAGGAAAAGGTGTTCGACCCCGGTATTGAAGTCTTTAAGCCATCTCAGTATCCACCTGATGAAATAAAAGGAAAAATCTTTGGAACTATTGAAGACATGCATGCACTGCACCAACCTTGCTTCCACCGTACTCCGTCATTGCTTAAGGGAACCCTGCCATTTCTCTTTTGGCTTGCCTTGTTCGCCTTAAGCTCTTGCTTATTGATGGATGAAAACTATGTCTTTGATCCTGGTGGATTTGTTTCATGCTACTTCTGTTGATGATCAAAGTCGAGTCAGGCTCATGACTCGGTTAACAAAAACCAAGCGCTTCTTGGGAGGCAACCCATGCATCTATCTTTCCACTTTCTTTATCATAAGTGTAGGGGGGACCCCGTTGGATTGCTATTTCCTCTCCTCACTTCTTAATCAGGGATTCGAGCTTCAATGATCCACTCTTGATGATTCTTGACGACCCATGATTCCGTGTTCTACTTCTTCCCGGTTCTATCCTAAACTCTTTTCGATTCACTATTTTATATATTTTCTCAATATTAAAATAGGAATCTCTTTAGTTGTCTTTTCCTTAGCAAGATTTAAACAACGTGTACAATGTCCTAAGTGTAGGGGAGTTTACTCCCACATGCTTAAACATTGAGGACAATGTTTATCTTAAGTGTAGGGGGGACTTCTATCGAAGTTAAGTGGTCTTTTCCTTGTATTTGTCCTCATTTTAACCGGAAAATCAATTTTTTGACATTTTTCAAAATTTTTGATCTATTTTGGCCTATTAGTTTTTCCCTTTTGTAAAGTTATTTTCTTTCTTTGCTAGAATAAATGTTTAATAAGTGGTTTTAATTTTCAAACGTTGTGAATCTTGTGACTCAATCCGAGTTTACTCTAGCTAGTATCCTTAACGTGTTTAAGTCAAGTTTTGCTAGGCTTTTATATAGGGAGCTATAAAACGCGAAAGTCTTAACTCTCACGGGTTAAGAACAAGAACTTTTCGCAAGTTCCTATAATTGATCCTAGAGAGTCGTTTATCAAGGGAACTTTAAGATGCGATTTCTAAACTTGAAAGAGTCGAAGAATTTGCAAGATCCTATAGGCGACTCGAAAACCCAAAACTTTGATTTAATAGGCTAAGTATCCACGAGTCTCATTACTTGAGATTTTAAACTGTGGAGAACAGAGATGATAGAGCCAATTATAAGTTCGGTATTCTTTCGTGAATTTATGTGAGTTAATTATAAGCCTATTCTCCCATCGCTTGCTAATAAATTTATCTGCTAATAAATAAGGTTGTACGATTTGAAAAGTTACTTAGCTTCTAGCCCTAGATCGTTTAAAAGTTGCTCGGTAATAACGAGAGTCCATAGCCAAGGCATAACTTATGAAGCGGGGCGCGAAGATTGGCGAGTCCGAAAAGGCCCTAACAAGGCATGAGGGCTATGTTCTGTTGCTAAAGATCCAAAAGTGATGTGAAGAATCATTTATCGAAAATCAATATGAAGGATCGAGACACACGACGAAAAGCAAAAACTCCCAAAAAAGTCATGGAGAAGTGTATCCGAAAAGACCCTAACAAGGTATGAGGATAAATAGATCCAAGTCAATAAAGGAGGCGGATCGTTGTATATCAAAATCCAAAATAAAGATTGGAGAAAAATGAAGAAGTCGTGGTCCATATATGAAGAATCTCTCAAAAATTCCAAGTGAAGAAATTCCAATTATGAAGAGAAGACCATTATTTCATGAACGTCTCTCAAGATTTGAAGTATGAAGTCGCTGCCAAATATCGGCCCGAGAAAGGTCTCAAATCGCGAACCAAGTTATGCCAAGATATGAACTTTTTGATATCCCGAGAAGCAGTTTTAAAAGATTTGGTCCTTTAGCTAACTATTGATTAAATCGTGCACTTTATTTTCAGACTTAATAATTATCGAAATAAGTCAAACAATGCATCTTCGTGATCATTCAAGACAAATAATAAAATATAAGAGATACCCATAGGAATAAGGGAGTCTAAGTGAATAATTGGCCCACATGAGTTCGTGTTAGTTTACTAACTTATAATAACAATGATCTCGTTTTTAAGCTTGGTTTGGAGAAAGTGAAAAGTTGAGGATGATGATTATTCATGACATTTTCAAAACCAAAGGTATGCTTTTAATTTCTTTGCTTTGCATTTTTATAATTTTCTATCTCTTTAATAAAGGCCAACGTGGATTGATTATGATGAAAAGTGTAAACATGCTTTGTAACTAATGCATTGCATGAGGACATTGCAATGGTCAAGTGTAGGGGATTTGATAGGTGTGTAAACACCCATCTTTTCTACCACTTAATTACAATAATAACCGGACCAAAACGTGTATTTTATGTCTTTTATGTCGGAATTATGCGTGGTTTGTGTTTTTGTTGTGATTTAGGAAGAAAAGGTGAAAAGTGGAGAAAACACGGACATTCACGGGCATTTACTGACTTTTATTGAAGAAAAGGATGAAAGACGGAGTCGAGAAGTCAAGAGTGGAAAAGGAACGGAAGTCCAAGACCAATTCTGAAGATTTATCGAAGAAAAAGTCAAAAGACGGAAGTTTATCAAAAGTCGAAAAACTCAAGTCTATTTTATTGAAGAAATTAAAGACGAGTTCAAAAGATATCTCGAGCCACAAGTCCTTAAAGTCCAAATTTAAAAGAAAGATTAGAAGAAAAGGACTAATGACGCAATTAATGAAGATTAAATGAAGGAGGGACTTAATCCCGCAATTAACAAGAAATGAAGGAGGGGAGGAAGCTTCCTAATCCTCCCCTATAAATAGTTTAGATTGTTAAGCATTTGTTTTTGTTGGCTAATAGTGACAATTAGTCCTTCCACCTTTAATTACCTTGTCAATTTAAATACTTGTCCATTTAATTACCTTGTCTTGCACTTAATTACCATTTAATTTCAAGTAAGTTTTTCTTTTTAATTCTTGTCAAGCTTTATCTTTATCTTGTTAATCTCATTCTTCCTTTCTTAATCTTTGATTGTTATTGTTTATGTTTATGTTCTTGATTTTTGTTGATTTATTTAAGTGGGTTTTGATTATCTTGATCTTTATTGTTTGATTTGATTGTTTTGGATTGATTGTTTATGTTTATTAGATGTTTTGTTATTAGTTTGGTTTAATCTTTTTGTTGATTTGGGTAAGTTTCTTTTAGATCCGTGCTATATCCCTTTTTCCTTGTTCTTCGGTTTACTGTTACTGATATTTCCCAGGATTCGAGCCCAGCTATTATTCCGAATAGAGGTTTTGCTAATTTGTGCTTTATTCGGAATATTTAATATTCCGAGTAAGGGTGTTATTCCGAATAGGGCCCATATTCCGCATAGGGGTTTATTCAGCATAGCCCTGATATTCCGAATAGGCTTAGATTCCGCATAGGCTTTTTATTCCGAGTATGAAACTTTATTCCGCATAGAAGGTTTATTCCGCATAGGGAACTTATTCCGGATAGGTGACATTATTCCGCATAAGGGACTTATTCCGAGTAGACTGACTATTCCTAATAGAGGATTATTCCGCATAAGGCATTTTATTCCGAATAGCCACACTATTCCGCATAGAGTTTTCATTCCGAATAGGGACAGATAGTCCGGATAGAGACTTTATTCCGCATATGTGTATTATTCCGAGTAGGGGGCTTTATTCCGAATAGGCTTGAGGATTCCGAATAGGCATTATTCCGAGTAGGGTAATATTCAGGATAGGTGACATATTCCGGATAGCCTTTTATTCCGAATAAGAGTTTATTCCGGATAGGGTTATTTTCAGTTTCTTTATTTTAAGTTTCTGCCTTTTAAATTCTAGGTCTATTTTTCCCGCCTTTTTCATTAGTCGCACTTTAAGTTTATTTGCCTTAGTTTAAGTTTTAGTTTTAGTTGCATTTTAAGTTTGCCTTAGTTAGATTTAAGTTTGCGTTATTTACTTTATTGCCCTTTAGTTTTAGTCGCGCTTTAAATACTTGCACTTTATTTTAATTAGACGTAGATTTACTTTAATTGCACTTTTACTTTAATTGTTTGCACCTTTAATTTTCAAAACTACAACGACACATCTTTGTTCCACAAAAGTTCAACTGAGTCACACATTAAACATAAGTTTTTCAATTCGATTAGACTGGAACAACGAATATTTTTAACCTGAGTAAAATCGAGTTATCAAATGGCGCCGCTGCCGGGGACCAAAACACCCATCTTTTCTACCACTTAATTACAATAATAACCGGACCAAAACGTGTCTTTTATGTCTTTTATGTCGGAATTATGCGTGGTTTGTGTTTTTGTTGTGATTTAGGATGAAAAGGTGAAAAGTGGAGAAAACACGGACATTCACGGGCATTTACTGACTTTTATTGAAGAAAAGGATGAAAGACGGAGTCGAGAAGTCAAGAGTGGAAAAAGAACGGAAGTCCAAGACCAATTCTGAAGATTTATCGAAGAAAAAGTCAAAAGACGGAAGTTTATCAAAAGTCGTGAAACTCAAGTCTATTTTATTGAAGAAATTTAAGACGAGTTCAAAAGATATCCCGAGCCACAAGTCCTTAAAGTCCAAATTTAAAAGAAAGATTAGAAGAAAAGGACTAATGACACAATTAATGAATATTAAATGAAGGAGGGACTTAATCCCGCAATTAACAAGAAATGAAGGAGGGGAGGAAGCTTCCTTAATCCCCCCTATAAATAGTTTAGATTGTTAAGCATTTGTTTTTGTTGTCTAATAGTGATAATTAGTCCTTCCACCTTTAATTACCTTGTCAATTTAAATACTTGTCCATTTAATTACCTTGTCTTGCACTTAATTACCATTTAATTTCAAGTAAGTTTTTCTTTTTAATTCTTGTCAAGCTTTATCTTTATCTTGTTAATCTCATTCTTCCTTTCTTAATCTTTGATTGTTATTGTTTATGTTTATGTTCTTGATTTTTGTTGATTTATTTAATTGGGTTTTGATTATCTTGATCTTTATTGTTTGATTTGATTGTTTTGGATTGATTGTTTATGTTTATTAGATGTTTTGTTATTAGTTTGGTTTAATCTTTTTGTTGATTTGGGTAAGTTTCTTTTAGATCCGTGCTATATCCCTTTTTCCTTGTTCTTCGGTTTACTGTTACTGATATTTCCCAGGATTCGAGCCCAGCTATTATTCCGAATAGAGGTTTTGCTAATTTGTGCTTTATTCGGAATATTTAATATTCCGAGTAAGGGTGTTATTCCGAATAGGGCCCATATTCCGCTTAGGGGTTTATTCAGCATAGCCCTGATATTCCGAATAGGCTTAGATTTCGCATAGGCTTTTTATTCCGAGTATGAAACTTTATTCCGCATAGAAGGTTTATTCCGCATAGGGAACTTATTCCGGATAGGTGACATTATTCCGCATAAGGGACTTATTCCGAGTAGACTGACTATTCCGAATAGAGGATTATTCCGCATAAGGCATTTTATTCCGAATAGCCACACTATTCCGCATAGAGTTTTCATTCCGAATAGGGACAGATATTCCGGATAGAGACTTTATTCCGCATAAGTGTATTATTCCGAGTAGGGGGCTTTATTCCGAATAGGCTTGAGGATTCCCAATAGGCATTATTCCGAGTAGGGTAATATTCAGGATAGGTGACATATTCCGAATAGCCTTTTATTCCGAATAAGAGTTTATTCCGGATATGGTTATTTTCAGTTTCTTTATTTTAAGTTTCTGCCTTTTAAATTCTAGGTCTATTTTTCCCGCCTTTTTCATTAGTCGCACTTTAAGTTTATTTGCCTTAGTTTAAGTTTTAGTTTTAGTTGCGTTTTAAGTTTGCCTTAGTTAGATTTAAGTTTGCGTTATTTACTTTATTGCCCTTTAATTTTAGTCGCGCTTTAAATACCCGCACCTTTACTTTAATTAGACTTAGATTTACTTTAATTGTTTTGCACCTTTTATTTTCAAAATTACAACGACACATCTTTGTTCCACCAAAGTTCAACTGAGTCACACATTAAACATAAGTTTTTCAATTCTAAGAGTCCAACACAACGAACTTAATTATTATACGGGCCAAAAGCCAAGTTATTAAATGGCGCCGCTGCCGGCTCTTTTCGTAAAGATCAACAGTTTTCTGTGAGAGACACGTTGCTTTTTGGGATCCGTTCACTTGTGAACGTTATTTTTCTTGCATAAAAAATAAAAAAACCATAAAAATTAAAAATTTCAAAAATATAAAAAGATTTTATCTTTATTGTGTATATATATTGTTTTTGTGTTTGGTTTTGTTTTCTTTTGCATTTTCAGGTGTATGCGTACTAGATCCTCTAATTATCAAGAGCCCGAGCCTCAAGAAGATTTAGATATGGCAGGTGTCAACAACAACAACATGCCACCGCACCTCAATAATAATAATAATAACAACAATGCTCTTCCACAACCCGATCTTCGGACCATGGAGGAACTTTGTCAACCAACAATGTTTTGACGAGGAGGACCGATTGCGCCGATGCAAATCAACGCTCCTGAGTTTTCGTTGAAGCACCACATGATTCAGCAAGTGCAAACAAACCCATTCCGTGGATTGCCTGATGATGATGCCAACAAACACCTCGACAAGTTCATTACAATCACCCAAAGCATGAAGTTGGCTGGGGCAACTATGGATGAACTTCGCCTACAACTTTTTCCACACACTTTATTACATCATGCCGAGAAATGGTTTGATCGTCTCCCGAAGAATTCTATTCACACTTGGGATGACATGACTCAACGCTTTTTGTCGCGCTACTTTCCACCATCCATGGTCACAAGCCTTCGCAATCAGATCAGCGGTTTCATGCAAGATCCCGATGAATCTCTTTTTGACGCTTGGGAGAAATATAATGTCTTGATCGACCGATGTCCAAACCACAATATGCTTCCCGTCACTTTGATAGATACTTTCTACAATGGATTGACTTTTCGAGATCGTGATACGATTAATGCAGCCGCCGGTGGCACATTCATGAAAAGGAGACCCGAGGAGTGTAGAGAGTTAATTGAAACATGACTACTCATCATAAGAACTGGGATTCCCCTGCTTCTTCTAGAAACAACACGAGAGTCAATGTTTCTTCTACCTCAGCAAACCCTGAGATGACCGAACTCACCCGCATGATGGCTGAAATGAGCAAAAGTATTACGCTTCTCGCTTCAAACCAACAACAACAACAAGTTAAAGCAGTTGCTAATCCTTGTGAAACATGTGGCGGTCCTCACTCATACACCGATTGTCCTTCGACACAAGGAAATCCGGAAAATGTGTATGCAGCTTACGGTAATTATTCACCGGAAAATTACCAAGCTAGACAACAAGGGGATAGAAATCTGCTGAGTTACCGTTCCAACAATTACCTTTCACCCGGTTTTTCTCCTCAAAACCAAAATCCCGCCAACAACTACAATAGAAGCAACCAAATCCCACCTCGTGCTTCTAACCCTTATCAACCACCCACCCAACAACACCCACCCATTAATCCCGATGTTGACACAATCATGAGAACTCAAGGTGAGCAAATCAAGAATCTACAGAGCCAAATAATCAATTTGAAAGGAGATATCTTGAAGCAAGGTAATGACATCAGAACCGAGGTTCGTGATAATCTTCAATCCTCCTTCATCACTCAAACAACTGAATTAAAGAATCTGTTGGCTAGTTTCTTGCCCGAAGCTCAACCTTCTTCTTCTTCGGGTTCTCTACCTTCAAACACCGTCACTAATCCGCGAGCTAATGTGAGTGCTATAACTACGCGTAGTGGAATTACCATTGTCAATCCACCTGATTCATCACCATCATCTACACCTTCTCCACCACCATATATCCCTACTCCTCTTACACTTAGTGATAGTACCCCATTACCGTCTCCGCCTCGTCATGACGATGTATCTCGGAAGGACCCTTCAACATCACAACCTTCACCACCTACACCTTCACCTAACCCTTATCAACCTAGAATCCCATACCCTTCTCGCATAGGCAAGACCAATGAGCTAACCAAGAATGACTGTCAAGTATCGAAATATGTGGATATGCTATCTAAAATGACCATCAACATTAGTCTTGTTGAAGCACTTTGCCACATGTCGAATATTGTCAAAGCATTCAAGGAATTGCTTAGCAAGAAGGAGAAGCTGATTGAACTCGCCAACACACGCTTAAATGAAAACTGCTCTGCAGTTCTTCTTAGAGAACTTCCGGAAAAGCTTGGAGATCCCGGTCGTTTTGTGTTGCCTTGAGTGTTCAACAAAACTGAAGAATTTACTGCCCTCGCTGATCTCGGGGCTAGTATTAATTTGATGCCACTGAGTGTTTGGAAAACACTATCATTGCCCGACCTCATTCCAACAAAGATGACTCTCGAACTTGCAAATCGCACTCTCGCTTACCCCGTTGGTATAGCCGAAGACGTGTTTATCAAAGTTGGCACATTTACTTTCTCGGTCGATTTTGTTGTAGTTGATTATGAAATGGACCCTCGTATTCCTTTAATACTTGGTCGGCCATTCTTGAGAACCGGACGAGCTTTAGTGGATGTGGCCGAAGGTGAGTTAATCTTACGAGTCGGGGATGATTCAAAAGTTTTTAAAATGGGGAAGCATACAGGCAAATCCTTTGGAGGCC
Source organism: Glebionis coronaria (assembly GCA_025667525.1). Classification (NCBI taxonomy): domain Eukaryota; kingdom Viridiplantae; phylum Streptophyta; class Magnoliopsida; order Asterales; family Asteraceae; genus Glebionis; species Glebionis coronaria. Next base: position 451,092,460 of record CM046881.1, read on the forward strand.
GAGAATCAGTGAATATGATAAATGTGCTCGATGACTTTACCGTCTATGACAATCCTCTATTCGAGTCTTCCACTGATAATCCACTCTTTGAAGATAATTGATGAGATGGCATTTATACATGATCTCATCGTTCTTTTCGGGCTTTAAATGCATAAAAATGTCATAAAATACCATATATATGCTTGTGTTTGTTTACTTGTGTGTTTTAGGTATGGATATCGTGAAAAAGACAAAAGATCACAAGAATCAAGGAAAAACGAACACGAGAAACGAAGCCGTACAAAGAACCGGGCCCTAATCATGGAATTTTCATCAAATACCCTTGAAGACTTGAAGACAAAACAAGATTGATCATCATTTATTAAAGAAATGACACTTAAAACCCTTGTATATTAATAATTACAAGTTTGGTCCCTTAAGTTTGTCAAAATTGCAAAAAGGTCCTTCAAGATTGAAGAAATGGCAAGATTAGTCCCTCAACAATTTCAAATTGCCAATAATGGTCCCTCAACAAGTAAAAGACTCATTGAAGACCTTTGAAGATCAACATTGTCCAAGATTAGTCCTTGAAAAATCACCAAATGTCAAATTACATCCTTGATAACCTTTTATCAAAAGTTGGTGCCAAAATTGTCAAAGTGGGAAAGTTAATTATCAAAGGGATGCAAGTTTTAGGCTGAAAATCTTTAAAAGCCAAAAAAACCAAAAACCAAGGACCAAAAGTGACAAACCTGAAACATTTGAACAAAAATGCGCCTAACACCCACACCACCCCCAATTTCGGATCAAATGGTACTTGTTCATCATTCTTACCACCCCAGATTTTACCCTCACTTTTACTTGGGTAATTCTCAATTAAACTTGCACACAAGTAATTCACACATGCCAAAACCTATCCCACTCCTAAAAACCTGCATCCCACTCATGTGCACCAAACCCCCAATTCCCCAATCCACCAATCACATCATTCCTTAGCCCCCAAGCACATGACGTGGCTTAAATCAATGGCCAAGATTATTTGCTTCCTCCCAAAGCAAAATAAACGTCCAAGATCAAGAGAGGACAAAATGCACTCAAAACCATTCAAGGGCACATTTGGGATTTTCTATGTATTAGGGTTTTATGTTTTTATGCTTCTAGGATGTTCTATAGGCTCTATAAAAGGAGACCCAAGTTGTGGTGATCCCTTTGTTCCAGTTTCTAGTCTCTCACATGTAATTCCTTTTTAAAGAAATAAAAAGTTTGGTTTTTGAAATATTCAAGTGTAATTCCTTTTTTATTGTTTTTAAAAGTTTGTGTGTTGTGAGGAGATTGATTCTGAGTTCCACACTTTTATTTGGTTAAGCAACTTTGATTTTCAAAGTTGTTTAAGGTTTTGAGATTTTGAGAGATTTTGGTAAAATCTTCTCAAAAGGTATTTCGGTGTTCTTGGTTCATGATTTTGGTAATTTAAGGGTTTATGATACGTTTTAAGTAATTGGAAAAGGTTTTGGAAGAGTTTTAAAAAGAGAAAAAAAAAAAAAAGAATCATATCATATCATATTATTTTTGTTCTTGTTTCTTTGTTTTGTGTTCAAATAGGTTGAAGGCTTGTTGATTGAGTTCAGCTCCAACCCGGGTTGGATTGGAGGAGGATTTTCATCCTCTAGGTTCTTGGATGTAAGAACCTAAGGTATCTTCCTTTTACCTTGAAAAAGTTCAAAAATAGCTAGTTGTATGATATTATTTGATTATGTGTTTAAGTGTGATTTAGCTGTTGATTTGATGTTATTTTGAGTTGATATACATGTTATGAAGCTTTGATAACAATTTGGTTAGGTTTCATAAGGTTTTGATTTGGAAAAATTGGTTTTCAAAAAGTTTAAAGGGTGTTTGGCAACAGGTTTAAGCAGGGTACAATCATTGATTTGTGTTGCTAAAAGATGTTAGGTTACTAGATTAAGGTTAAGTTAGGTGTTAGTAAGTTGGTAAATCAATTTTGATCAAGTTAGAAGTTAATTGGAGTGGTAAAAAAAGATAAAGGGTGTTAAAAATCTGCATAAGGGTGAAATTTGCTTGGTTTTTCATGATTTTGATGCTTAATCTTTGATTCTTGTTGTTATTTGTGTGTTACTTGACTCCTTGAGCTTCAATAAGCTCAAGGGTGCCCAATTGTCCAAATAATCGCCAAACAAAGCATCAAGCCAAGACCTCTTGGCATCACAAGTACACAAAGTGTGCACTCACACTTTTGTGATCATCAGTTCAGAAAACAACCAGGCCACGTTTTGCATAGTATTGCGCCGCAAGACAACCTATTGCGGCGCAACTCAAGGAGCTACAGACCAAAGGTGTTCCCGTTTCACAAGTTGCGGCGCAAGACAGAAGCATTGCGGCGCAACTAAAGGTGCTGCTGATCTTGGTGATCTCGCAACACTAGTTGCGGCGCAAGACCCCACTAGTTGCGGCGCAACTAAGTGACTTTTATTTTTTTTTTGTATTATTTTAATATTATTTTATTATTTAATTTTCAAAATTTTCTTTTTCTTTATTTTTCATTTTTCTTAAGTTCTATAGCATTAAATAGGACTATTTCCATTTTTAGATTATTTTTATAACTTTTAGATTTATTTTTATAATTATTTTAAGTTTAATTAGTTTTTAATTACTCATTTTTAGAGTTTTAAAAATAGTTTTAATAAGTTTTAATTTTTAGAAAATTACCTTTTAGTCTTCTAATAATATAAGTTAAGTAATTGTTCAATAAAATCATATTTTAGACTTTTGAATTAGTTAAATTTAATTTTAGGGCTTTAATTAGCATTTAAAATTAATTATTTAATTAATAAAAGGTTTTAAAATATCTTTATTGGATTTTTGTCTTTATTTATATTATTTTAGACTTGTTTTAGTCTTTTTAATCTTTTTCTTGATTTTGTTTTTGGTTTTAATAATTTTTAATTTTAGTGGTTTTTCTACGGTTTTACGTTTTCGTTTTTTACGTCATAGTGTAATTTCCAAGAAACCGTCATTCCATCTTCTCAATATTAATCTCAAATACATACAAGTTAATTCACAACACCATACCTCCTTGGGAAACGAATCTTTCATCTCATTTTATTTGATTGTGGGTCATTAGTGTTGATTTTTCCTAAAATCATCACTCGATACTTACCGCTATTTACGCTCTTTTCCTAAAGGGTAGTAAAACACTACAATCATTTTTGGCGCCGCTGCCGGGGAGGTGTGTCGTGTCTTAATTTGGAAAATTTTGTTTTTGATACTATCCATAATAATATTTGTGTTAAGTGGAACTCCCTTAACACGTATTATCGGTTTTCTCGGTTTTTCTTTGTGAATATTATTAATATATTGTATTAAGTATCACAATAAACATACAATATCTCCAAAAGTGTGAAAACACAACCTTGATTCGGGATTTCATCACTCGATCATTGTATTCGAATCTCAAACAAAAAGAAAAGGCAAAAATAGATAAATACTTTCGAGGAGCTCGATTTTGAAAGATACGAACTATAAGGTGGGTATAAGGCGGGTATTATAAAATATACCCTAAGGAAAAAGGCTCTTAAGTGCTTCGCGCCGCCTCGTTTCCCCGCTTGCTTGTGAGTATTTTGATTTTGAAGGCTAATCGAGGGTTTTGCCGCCCAAAGTATTAATACGTATACTATATTTGCTTGGTTTTCTTTGTGATTAAACCCTCGTGAACAATTTGGTTTTCACCAAAGTTCTAAAGTCATTCGAAGGCGTTCACTCCACGTGATCGTTTTCATTCCTTTGAGGCTTCTTTAATCAAGAGTTTGATTCGAGGAGAGATTTTGTAGATTGTTGTCTACGTAATACACCCAAAAACCAAAAAAATTAAATATCATCAAAAACACAAAAAAAATTGAAAATCCACAAAACAACCAAAAAGAATCTTCTTTGCTCACCTCCCATTCTTCGTGAAGTTTATGATCACTCGTAATCAAGCAAAACGAGCTCGTAAACGACTTCAAAAGCAAGCCAATCAATCGTTGATTGTTGAAGAACCTCCAATTGTTGAACCTATTATAGAACAAGAAGTCGTAATGGCTAATCGTACTATGATGGAGTTGCTACAAGCACCCACCGAGGGTTTTGGAGAGGCAATTGTTATTCCCGCCATCCTTGCGGAGAATTTCGAGATTAAGACGGGTTTAATGTCGATGCTACAAGCAAACAAATTTCGAGGTCACGAGAAAGACAACCCGCATTACCACATTAGGAATTTCAACCGTCTCACCGCCACTAGCAAATTCAAAGATGTTCCGCATGACGCCATTAAGATGATGTTGTTTCCATACTCGTTGGATGGACCCGCAAAAATTTGGCTCGAGAAAGAACCGCCAAATTCGATTTTGACATGGGCCGATCTCGTTTCTAAGTTTGTGAACAAGTTTTTTCCACCATCGAAAACAACACACTTAAAAAATGAGATTTCACGATTTGTGCAACGTAACAATGAAAGTTTTTCAATGGCATGGGAACGATTTAAGGAGATGTTACATGAATGTCCTCATCATGATTTTTCGGAATTGCATCAAATAGATACTTTTTATAATGGGCTTAATGATCATGAACGAGATTATTTGAATGCCGCCGCGGGTGGTAATTTTTTGTGCAAGACGACAAATGAGGCTTTACAAATCATTGAGAATCGATCTAAGGTTTATAGCCCTCGTAACACACCGAGTGTTGCCAATATGGGTTCGTCATCGTCATCACAATCGTCTCGTAGCATTAACGCCTTACATGATGAAGCTAATGAGGAAAATCGGTTTTTTGATAGTTTTGCTAATCTAATGTCCCATTGGAAGGCTCAAGAAGCTTCCAATTCCGCTTCGGTTAAAGCGGTTGCTAAGAGTTGTTTATCGTGTGGAGGAGCTCATGATTTATCCGAGTGCATTACCGCGGATGGTAACACTTCGAGTGCTTATGTAGCAACGGGAACTTACAACCAAAACGGCCAAGGTTCCCGCCAAAATCAAGCTCCACCAAATCAAAATGTTAATAATTATCGAAACAACAACCAAGGTAATTACCAAGGCAACACACGAAATTACAACAAAGGGAATTATCAAAGTGGGAATGGACAAATCTCTAATCAAAACCAAAACCGTGATTTTCAAAACACCACACAAGGTTTTCAAAATGCTCACACGAAAAATTTGCAAGGAGAATTTTTAGATTATGCAAAAGCAAATGATGCAAAATTTGATAATATGCAACGTGAGATGATTAGCTTAAGGTCCGAGTTGAAAAACGAGCTTAAAAATGAACTTGCTAATGAACTTAAAACTCATGCAAATAAAATGTAAGGAAATGTCCAACGTCTTCAACAAAACCAACAAAAGATGGAATTAGGACAACATGAGATTAAGCAAGAGTTATTGAAAGCGGATGCTAGGCAATCAAAATTTGAGGACCGTATGGCTAAGATGTTTGAAGCTATCATGTGTAAACCCTCTTCTTCGGGTGGTCTTCCTAGTGATACCATTGCAAACCCGAGGGGAGAATTGAAGGTTGTTGCTACTCGAAGTGGTAAAACTTTCAAGGAACCAATCTCTCGACCAAGTACTTCTACGGAGAAGGAAATCGAGAAAGAACCCGAGGTGATGGTCGAAAAGGAGCACATTACAATCCCACGAAGTACCGCTCAAACCACACCTACGGTTACACCAATACCAATTATGGAACCCGAGTTTCCAAGGCCGTTGCCTAATGACCAACCCACACCACCTTTACCTTACCCTTCGAGACGAAACAAAGAGAAAGCACAAGAAAGGAACAATTATCAATTTGAGCTATTTATGAAAATGTTTCGTGATTTGCATTTTAACATAAGTTTTGCCGATGCTTTAATCATGATGCCTCGATTCGCCGCAAACTTCAAAAGTATGCTAAACAACAAAGAGAAGTTACAACAAACGTCTAGTTGTTCATCGGTTTTTCTAAGCCGCATACCACAAAAAGTCGGTGATCCCGGTAAATTTTTGATTCCGTGTGCTATACAAGATATGGAGGAATGCTACGCCTTGGCCGATCTTGGCGCTAGTATTAATTTAATGCCTCTCGAGATTTTCAAATCGCTTTCGCTTCCGGCTCTTACTCCTTCGAACATGTCCATCGAGATGGCCGATCATTCTACGATCATGGCATGTGGAGTAGCCGAGGATGTTTTCGTTAAAGTCGGAAAGTTTTACTATCCCGTTGACTTTATCGTTGTAGATATTCCCATCGATCGGAAAGTTCCTCTCATTTTGGGTCGTTCATTTTTGGATACATCACGAGCACTTATCGATGTTCATGCTCGAAAAATCACCCTTCGTTTCAATGAGGAAGAACTTGTCATCAATGCAACACAAAACTCCAATCTTTCTCATGTATATTCTATTGCAACTTTAAACCATGGTGACTCGACCAATGTCATTTGCAAAGAATTTTCACCAAGAGTTTTAGGGAATGTCTCCAAAAACAATTTACCATTTCCTCCGCCGGTGGAGGTTATGAGTGCTAAGCCTACAAAGAAGAAACCATCAATACTTGAATCGAAAAATCCTTCACCTTCATTCTTGAAAAGTGTTGATAAGTTGCCGGTTTCTACGGAAGATCTTTCGGATGATGAATATGTTGGCCCCGATGGGGAGGTTTTCTTCATCGATAAACGTTTTGAGAACTTGCCACCACCAAAACCAAAACGGTTTCAAAATGTGAAAATTTTTAGTGTGACTAACATCATCTTAGAAACACCGAATATTTTCGACATAATTAAAAAGGGTTTTCATAAAGAGAGTTTAAAAGATAAAAAAGGAAAAGATCTTAAATGTGATTTAATTGATTTTTCTACAAATCTAACTCCGTCATCACCACGTGATTTGAGTACTACAAACTCGTCTACTCCTTTTGACGATGTTTTGTGTGGTTCTAGTATGGGGGAAGCCCCTTATGTTCCCTCATCCTTGTCCACCGAGGACGAGATTTTCGATCCCGGAATTTCATGTAAAGGGAAATCTCGGTCTTCCACCGATGCAATAAATGGAAACTATATCTATTTGCTTGGTGCGAGTCTACCTCGAGTAGCTCAAACGTTTGTCTTACCAATTGTCTCACCCTTCTACTTCTCATCTATTTTCTTCAAACTCTTTGAGTTTATGGCACATGTTCAAGTGGTGTTGAATTGTTTCTTCCATGAAAACGAGAACGCCATCTTCGACCCCGGTATTTTGCATCATTTAAGGACTTAGTCCTTTTTACCGGTTGCTTTTTGGGCCTTGTTTATCATGTAAGCCCCGCCAAAAAAATTGACCACACCATGATATCCCTAAATGTTCACATTTTGAGGGGATCGAGTCGAGCTCATGACTCGGTAATCAAAAACGAGGTGCCTCGTGGGGGAGATCCCATGCTTATCTTTATGCTTTATGTTCACTAATAAGGGGACTTGTACCCTTCCAACTCGTTGTCTCGTGGTTGTTTGTGATTGTGTTATCTAGATCATCATCATCGTCTACGATTGAAGACTCTCGTGTTCGTTTACGTGAGCCTCCATCGTTCGTTTGAAGAAGTTTTTCACGAATCCATGACATATCCTTTATTGTTCTAACAATTATCTTTTAGCATAATTAATAAACGGCTTTAGATATATTGTTGATCACCCTTTCCATGCTAGATCCTAAGCATTCGACTCTTCGTCTCTAGTATGGGGGTGCTCCACCTTTAGACTCGAAACATTGAGGACAATGTTTACTTTTAGTATGGGGGGGTGAATAGGTACTTGCTTTGCTACGCCCTCACGTGTTCCAATTTTCAATGTTTTGTTTTGCTAATAAGGCTAAAAATGGCCAAATTTTAAAATTTTTCTTAGTTTTCATGAGTGTTTTTAAGACACGAATGTATATTTTCCGATGGGTAGAATAAGAGTTAATTTTTGACTTGATGGGCATTTGGAGCCATTTACATTCCTTAACCCGCTCAATTCAAGTTTTGCTAGACTTTTATATAGGGAGCTTTAAAACGCGAAAGTCTTAATTCATTCGGGTTAAGAACAAGAACTTTTCGCAAGTTCCTATAATTGATTCTAGAAAGTCACTTATCAAGGGAACTTTAAAATGCATTCTCTAAACTTGAAAAAGTCCAAGAAAGTGCAAGATCCTATAGGTGGCTTGAAAACCCAAAACTTTGATTTGATATAGTCTTAATGAAAGCTAATCCAAATTTGGCTTAATTTTGACTTGCATGGCTAAGTATTCACGAGTCTCTTTAATTAGAGGTCTTTAAATAGTGAAGAACGAGAAATGATAGAGTTAGACAAGTGATCATGCTAAACGTAGAACACAAAAATGTTCTTTCAAAAACTCATATGTTTTTAATTGTGGCTTTTTCTTCCCATAAGATCAATGCATTAGGAATAAAATTATAATTGCAATAAGTAAGGTCGTACGATTTGAAAGGTTACTTAGCCTCTAGCGCAAGATCGTTTAAAAGTTGCTCGGGGTTGAATAGAGTTCATAGCCAAGGCATAACTTATTGAAGCGGGACGCGAAGATTGGCGATCATCCAAAAAGGCCCTAACAAGGCATGAGGAGCTCTATTTTTGCTAAAGATCCAAAGATGATGTGAAGTATCATTGTTCCAAAATCAATATGAAGGATCGAGACACACGACGAGAAGCTATTACTCCCCTAAAGAATGGAGAAAGTCTATCCAAAAAGACCCTAACAAGGTATGAGGATAAATATATCCAAGTCCGAAAAGGAGGCGGATCGTTGTATATCAAAATCCAAAGTAAAGATTGAAGAAAAATGATGAAGTCGTGGTCCTATATGAAGAATCTCTCAAAAACGTCAAGTGAAGAAATTCCAAATATATGAAGAGAAGACCATAATTTCAAGAACGTCTTCCCAAGATTTGAAGTATGAAGTACATGCCAAATATCGGTCCGAGAAAGGTCTCAAATCGTGAAACGAGTTATGCCAAGATATGAACTTAAGGAGATACACGAGAAGCCGTTTTAAAAGATTTTGTCCTTCGGCTAACTATTGATCAAATCGTGCTACTTTGCTTTCGGACTAATAACTACTCAAATAAGTCAATATGAATCACTTGTGATCCATGACAAATAGATAAAAAATGCTAGTAACCCATTTCCTTTTATAATAACTAGGATTGCGGGGAGAAAAAGTATTACACAATTTGAACGTATGAGTAGTGTTAGCATTGTGACTTGTACCAACAATGATCTTGTTTTTGCACTTAGCATGGAATGTATGACAATCAAGGATGACGAAGTTTACTCTAAGGGACATTAACTTGTTTCTATTCTTTGACCCTAAAAGTCACATTTTGGTGATGAAAATCATACATTATGTCTTTACACATCATCGTAGTATGTTGCAAGTCTTTTACTCTTCAATAAAGGTTAATAAAATTGAACTTTGGTGATGCTAAGATACTTTATTCTAGCATTGCGTGAGGGCACGGCAATGGCTTAGTATGGGGGAGTGATGAGATGGCATTTATACATGATCTCATCGTTCTTTTCGGGCTTTAAATGCATAAAAATGTCATAAAATACCATATATATGCTTGTGTTTGTTTACTTGTGTGTTTTAGGTATGGATATCGTGAAAAAGACAAAAGATCACAAGAATCAAGGAAAAACGAACACGAGAAACGAAGCCGTACAAAGAACCGGGCCCTAATCATGGAATTTTCATCAAATACCCTTGAAGACTTGAAGACAAAACAAGATTGATCATCATTTATTAAAGAAATGACACTTAAAACCCTTGTATATTAATAATTACAAGTTTGGTCCCTTAAGTTTGTCAAAATTGCAAAAAGGTCCTTCAAGATTGAAGAAATGGCAAGATTAGTCCCTCAACAATTTCAAATTGCCAATAATGGTCCCTCAACAAGTAAAAGACTCATTGAAGACCTTTGAAGATCAACATTGTCCAAGATTAGTCCTTGAAAAATCACCAAATGTCAAATTACATCCTTGATAACCTTTTATCAAAAGTTGGTGCCAAAATTGTCAAAGTGGGAAAGTTAATTATCAAAGGGATGCAAGTTTTAGGCTGAAAATCTTTAAAAGCCAAAAAAACCAAAAACCAAGGACCAAAAGTGACAAACCTGAAACATTTGAACAAAAATGCGCCTAACACCCACACCACCCCCAATTTCGGATCAAATGGTACTTGTTCATCATTCTTACCACCCCAGATTTTACCCTCACTTTTACTTGGGTAATTCTCAATTAAACTTGCACACAAGTAATTCACACATGCCAAAACCTATCCCACTCCTAAAAACCTGCATCCCACTCATGTGCACCAAACCCCCAATTCCCCAATCCACCAATCACATCATTCCTTAGCCCCCAAGCACATGACGTGGCTTAAATCAATGGCCAAGATTATTTGCTTCCTCCCAAAGCAAAATAAACGTCCAAGATCAAGAGAGGACAAAATGCACTCAAAACCATTCAAGGGCACATTTGGGATTTTCTATGTATTAGGGTTTTATGTTTTTATGCTTCTAGGATGTTCTATAGGCTCTATAAAAGGAGACCCAAGTTGTGGTGATCCCTTTGTTCCAGTTTCTAGTCTCTCACATGTAATTCCTTTTTAAAGAAATAAAAAGTTTGGTTTTTGAAATATTCAAGTGTAATTCCTTTTTTATTGTTTTTAAAAGTTTGTGTGTTGTGAGGAGATTGATTCTGAGTTCCACACTTTTATTTGGTTAAGCAACTTTGATTTTCAAAGTTGTTTAAGGTTTTGAGATTTTGAGAGATTTTGGTAAAATCTTCTCAAAAGGTATTTCGGTGTTCTTGGTTCATGATTTTGGTAATTTAAGGGTTTATGATACGTTTTAAGTAATTGGAAAAGGTTTTGGAAGAGTTTTAAAAAGAGAAAAAAAAAAAAAAAAGAATCATATCATATCATATTATTTTTGTTCTTGTTTCTTTGTTTTGTGTTCAAATAGGTTGAAGGCTTGTTGATTGAGTTCAGCTCCAACCCGGGTTGGATTGGAGGAGGATTTTCATCCTCTAGGTTCTTGGATGTAAGAACCTAAGGTATCTTCCTTTTACCTTGAAAAAGTTCAAAAATAGCTAGTTGTATGATATTATTTGATTATGTGTTTAAGTGTGATTTAGCTGTTGATTTGATGTTATTTTGAGTTGATATACATGTTATGAAGCTTTGATAACAATTTGGTTAGGTTTCATAAGGTTTTGATTTGGAAAAATTGGTTTTCAAAAAGTTTAAAGGGTGTTTGGCAACAGGTTTAAGCAGGGTACAATCATTGATTTGTGTTGCTAAAAGATGTTAGGTTACTAGATTAAGGTTAAGTTAGGTGTTAGTAAGTTGGTAAATCAATTTTGATCAAGTTAGAAGTTAATTGGAGTGGTAAAAAAAGATAAAGGGTGTTAAAAATCTGCATAAGGGTGAAATTTGCTTGGTTTTTCATGATTTTGATGCTTAATCTTTGATTCTTGTTGTTATTTGTGTGTTACTTGACTCCTTGAGCTTCAATAAGCTCAAGGGTGCCCAATTGTCCAAATAATCGCCAAACAAAGCATCAAGCCAAGACCTCTTGGCATCACAAGTACACAAAGTGTGCACTCACACTTTTGTGATCATCAGTTCAGAAAACAACCAGGCCACGTTTTGCATAGTATTGCGCCGCAAGACAACCTATTGCGGCGCAACTCAAGGAGCTACAGACCAAAGGTGTTCCCGTTTCACAAGTTGCGGCGCAAGACAGAAGCATTGCGGCGCAACTAAAGGTGCTGCTGATCTTGGTGATCTCGCAACACTAGTTGCGGCGCAAGACCCCACTAGTTGCGGCGCAACTAAGTGACTTTTATTTTTTTTTTTGTATTATTTTAATATTATTTTATTATTTAATTTTCAAAATTTTCTTTTTCTTTATTTTTCATTTTTCTTAAGTTCTATAGCATTAAATAGGACTATTTCCATTTTTAGATTATTTTTATAACTTTTAGATTTATTTTTATAATTATTTTAAGTTTAATTAGTTTTTAATTACTCATTTTTAGAGTTTTAAAAATAGTTTTAATAAGTTTTAATTTTTAGAAAATTACCTTTTAGTCTTCTAATAATATAAGTTAAGTAATTGTTCAATAAAATCATATTTTAGACTTTTGAATTAGTTAAATTTAATTTTAGGGCTTTAATTAGCATTTAAAATTAATTATTTAATTAATAAAAGGTTTTAAAATATCTTTATTGGATTTTTGTCTTTATTTATATTATTTTAGACTTGTTTTAGTCTTTTTAATCTTTTTCTTGATTTTGTTTTTGGTTTTAATAATTTTTAATTTTAGTGGTTTTTCTACGGTTTTACGTTTTCGTTTTTTACGTCATAGTGTAATTTCCAAGAAACCGTCATTCCATCTTCTCAATATTAATCTCAAATACATACAAGTTAATTCACAACACCATACCTCCTTGGGAAACGAATCTTTCATCTCATTTTATTTGATTGTGGGTCATTAGTGTTGATTTTTCCTAAAATCATCACTCGATACTTACCGCTATTTACGCTCTTTTCCTAAAGGGTAGTAAAACACTACAATCAATAATGTGGATGATTCTCACTCTACTTTGGATGCTTCGCCCATTTATGATTCTCCACCGGTCTTTGATGCTTATGATGATAATGATTCTAGCTCAGACTCGGATGATTTTGATTGTACTTCTTAGTATCCCGAGCTGCCCACTTTCGATGATTTCGATGAGGCTGATACTCTATCGAGCGATTCTTCACACGATGAAGATCCTCCGCCATCACTCGATCCTACTTTGGACGATTATTCATTTGAGGAAGATTTCTCTAAATTTCTCAACACATACTTCCCTCATGAGAGTGATGCTCCTCCTTTGGACTTTGAAGATTATCGTCTTGATCCTACTTTGGATTTGAAGAGCATTTTGTCCAAGGAGAAGAAACCGGTCGACACTGAAATCCGTTGCACTTATGATTTGACACCTCTTTGTCCCACTTCTGAGGACGAGGTTGTGCTTCTTTGCGGATCTTCTTCACACTCGGCTGAGCCTGAGTGCTATGTTCCCTTAAAGGAAAAGGTGTTCGACCCCGGTATTGAAGTCTTTAAGCCATCTCAGTATCCACCTGATGAAATAAAAGGAAAAATCTTTGGAACTATTGAAGACATGCTTGCACTGCACCAACCTTGCTTCCACCGTACTCCGTCATTGCTTAAGGGAACCCTGCCATTTCTCTTTTTGCTTGCCTTGTTCGCCTTAAGCTCTTGCTTATTGATGGATGAAAACTATGTCTTTGATCATGGTGGATTTGTTTCATGCTACTTCTGTTGATGATCAAGGTCGAGTCAGGCTCACGACTCGATAAACAAAAACCAAGCGCTTCTTGGGAGGCAACCCATGCATCTATCTTTTCGCTTTCTTTACCATAAGTGTAGGGGGACCCTTTGGTTTGCTTTCCTCTCCTCACTTCTTAATCAGGGATTCAAGCTTCAATGATCCACTCTTGACGATCCTTGACGACCCGTGATTCCATGTTCTACTTTTTCCCGGTTCTATCTTAAACTCTTTTCGATTCACTATTTTATATTTTCTCAATATTAAAATAGGAATCTCTTTAGTTGTCTTTTCCTAAGCAAAATTTAAACAACGTGCACAGTGTCCTAAGTGTAGGGGAGTTTACTCCCACATGCTTAAACATTGAGGACAATGTTTATCTTAAGTGTAGGGGGGACTTCTATCGAAGTTAAGTGGTCTTTTCCTTGTATTTGTCCTCATTTTAACCGGAAAATCAATTTTTCGACATTTCTCAAAATTTTTGATCTATTTTGGCCTATTAGTTTTTCCCTTTTGTATAGTTATTCTCTTTCTTTGCTAGAATAAATGTTTAATAAGTGGTTTTAATTTTCAAACGTTGTGAATCTTTTGACTCAATCCGAGTTTACTCTAGCTAGTATCCTTAACGTGTTTAAGTCAAGTTTTGCTAGGCTTTTATATAGGGAGCTATAAAACGCGAAAGTCTTAACTCTCACGGGTTAAGAACAAGAACTTTTCGCAAGTTCCTATAATTGATCCTAGAGAGTCATTTATCAAGGGAACTTTAAGATGCGATTTCTAAACTTGAAAGAGTCTAAGAATTTACAAGATCCTATAGGCGACTCGAAAACCCAAAATTTTGATTTAATAGGCTAAGTATCCACGAGTCTTATTACTTGAGATTTTAAACTGTGGAGAACGAGAGATGATAGAGCCAATTATAAGTTCGGTATTCTTTCGTGAATTTATGTGAGTTAATTATAAGCCTATTCTCCCATCGCTTGCTAATAAATTTATCTGCTAATAAATAAGGTTGTACGGTTTGAAAAGTTACTTAGCTTCTAGCCCCAGATCGTTTTAAAGTTGCTCGATAATGACGAGAGTTCATAGCCAAGGCATAACTTATGAAGCGGGGCGTGAAGATTGGCGAGTCTGAAAAGGCCCTAACAAGGCATGAGGGCTATGTTCTGTTGCTAAAGATCCAAAAGTGATGTGAAGAATCATTTATCGAAAATCAACATGAAGGATCGAGACACACGACGAAAAGCAAAAACTCCCAAAAAGTCATGGAGAAGTGTATCCAAAAAGACCCTAACAAGGTATGAGGATAAATAGATCCAAGTCAATAAAGGAGGCGGATCGTTGTATATCAAAATCCAAAATAAAGATTGGAGAAAAATGAAGAAGTCATGGTCCATATATGAAGAATCTCTCAAAAATTCCAAGTGAAGAAATTCCAATTATGAAGAGAAGACCATTATTTCATGAACGTCTCTCAAGATTTGAAGTATGAAGTCGCTGCCAAATATCGGCCCGAGAAAGGTCTCAAATCGCGAACCAAGTTATGCCAAGATATGAACTTTTTGATATCCTGAGAAGCAGTTTTAAAAGATTTGGTCCTTTAGCTAACTATTGATTAAATCGTGCACTTTATTTTCAGACTTAATAATTATCGAAATAAGTCAAACAATGCATCTTCGTGATCATTCAAGACAAATAATAAAATATAAGAGATACCCATAGGAATAAGGGAGTCTAAGTGAATAATTGGCCCACATGAGTTCGTGTTAGTTTACTAACTTATAATAACAATGATCTCGTTTTTAAGCTTGGTTTGGAGAAAGTGAAAAGTTGAGGATGATGATTATTCATGACATTTTCAAAACCCAAGGTATGCTTTTAATTTCTTTGCTTTGCATTTTTATAATTTTCTATCTCTTTAATAAAGGCCAACGTGGATTGATTATGATGAAAAGTGTAAACATGCTATGTAACTAATGCATTGCATGAGGACATTGCAATGGTCAAGTGTAGGGGATTTGATAGGTGTGTAAACACCCATCTTTTCTACCACTTAATTACAATAATAACCGGACCAAAACGTATATTTTATGTCTTTTATGTCAGAATTAAGCGTGGTTTGTGTTTTTGTTGTGATTTAGGATGAAAAGGTGAAAAGTGGAGAAAACACAGACATTCACGGGCATTTACTGACTTTTATTGAAGAAAAGGATGAAAGACGGAGTCGAGAAGTCAAGAGTGGAAAAAGAACGGAAGTCCAAGACCAACTCTGAAGATTTATCGAAGAAAAAGTCAAAAGTCGGAAGTTTATCAAAAGTCGAGAAACTCAAGTCTATTTTATTGAAGAAATTTAAGACGAGTTCAAAAGATATCCCGAGCCACAAGTCCTTAAAGTCCAAATTTAAAAGAAAGATTAGAAGAAAAGGACTAATGACGCAATTAATGAAGATTAAATGAAGGAGGGACTTAATCCCGCAATTAACAAGAAATGAAGGAGGGGAGGAAGCTTCCTTAATCCTCCCCTATAAATAGTTTAGATTGTTAAGCATTTGTTTTTGTTGGCTAATAGTGACAATTAGTCCTTCCACCTTTAATTACCTTGTCAATTTAAATACTTGTCCATTTAATTACCTTGTCTTGCACTTAATTACCATTTAATTTCAAGTAAGTTTTTCTTTTTAATTCTTGTCAAGCTTTATCTTTATCTTGTTAATCTCATTCTTCCTTTCTTAATCTTTGATTGTTATTGTTTATGTTTATGTTCTTGATTTTTGTTGATTTATTTAAGTGGGTTTTGATTATCTTGATCTTTATTGTTTGATTTGATTGTTTTGGATTGATTGTTTATGTTTATTAGATGTTTTGTTATTAGTTTGGTTTAATCTTTTTGTTGATTTGGGTAAGTTTCTTTTAGATCCGTGCTATATCCCTTTTTCCTTGTTCTTCGGTTTACTGTTACTGATATTTCCCAGGATTCGAGCCCAGCTATTATTTCGAATAGAGGTTTTGCTAATTTGTGCTTTATTCGGAATATTTAATATTCCGAGTAAGGGTGTTATTCCGAATAGGGCCCATATTCCGCATAGGGGTTTATTCAGCATAGCCCTGATATTCCGAATAGGCTTAGATTCCGCATAGGCTTTTTATTTCGAGTATGAAACTTTATTCCGCATAGAAGGTTTATTCCGCATAGGGAACTTATTCCGGATAGGTGACATTATTCCGCATAAGGGACTTATTCCGAGTAGACTGACTATTCCGAATAGAGGATTATTCCGCATAAGGCATTTTATTCCGAATAGCCACACTATTCCGCATAGAGTTTTCATTCCGAATAGGGACAGATATTCCGGATAGAGACTTTATTCCGCATAAGTGTATTATTCCGAGTAGGGGGCTTTATTCCGAATAGGCTTGAGGATTCCGAATAGGCATTATTCCGAGTAGGGTAATATTCAGGATAGGTGACATATTCCGAATAGCCTTTTATTCCGAATAAGAGTTTATTCAGGATAGGGTTATTTTCAGTTTCTTTATTTTAAGTTTCTGCCTTTTAAATTCTAGGTCTATTTTTCCCGCCTTTTTCATTAGTCGCACTTTAAGTTTATTTTCCTTAGTTTAAGTTTTAGTTTTAGTTGCGTTTTAAGTTTGCCTTAGTTAGATTTAAGTTTGCGTTATTTACTTTATTGCCCTTTAATTTTAGTCGCGCTTTAAATACCTGCACCTTTACTTTAATTAGACTTAGATTTACTTTAATTGCATTTTTTCTTTAATTGTTTTGCACCTTTTATTTTCAAAACTACAACGACACATCTTTGTTCCACCAAAGTTCAACTGAGTCACACATTAAACATAAGTTTTTCAATTCAAAGAGTCCAACACAACGAACTTAATTTTTATACGGGCCAAAAGCCTTGTATCAGTTGTGCATTACTTTTTCAAACCATTTTGAAAGTTTTGGGTTTGTAGACCCGAAAATAATGTCATCAACATAAATCTGCACAAGCAAAATGTCATCCCCATATTTATAAGTAAACAAAGTTAAATCAATGAAACCTTTTGAGAAACCTTTGGAGACCAGAAATTTCGAGAGCTCGTCGTACCACGCCCTTGGAGCTTGCTTGAGTCCATAAAGTGCTCTGTGTAGACGATACACCTTGTCAGGATAATGAGGATTGATGAATCCTTCCAGCTCTGTGACATAGACTTCTTCTTTCAAAGAACCGTTAAGAAACGCCATCTTTACGTCCATTTGATAGACAATAAATCCCTTATGTGCAGCATAAGCAAGAAAAATCCTAACCGCTTCCATTCGAGCTACTGGTGCAAATGATTCTTCAAAATCAATACCCTCTTTCTGTCGATACCCTTTAGCCACTAGCCAAGATTTATTCTTGATGATCGTGTTCTCTTCATCCATCTTGTTATTCCAAATCCATCGAAGATTTAATGGTATTACATCGAAGGGTCTGTCAACAAGTTCCCAGACTTTAAGTCTTTCAAATTCTTGAAGTTCATCCGTCATCGATTCAATCCAAGCATGATCAGCCATGACTTCTTTGATGTTTTTTGGTTCAGCTAAACTCACGGCGAGTGCGAACATACAAACATCGCCATCGGTGTTAAGCTGTCGTCTTGTACGAACGGGCTGTGAAGGGTTTCCAATTACTTGAACCAAAGGATGATCTCGGGTCCAATGATGTGTTGAAGGATGTCGTTGGTAGAATGTGCACATATTTGACGGATCAACATGGCGAGTAGAAGACTCTCTAGTTTCGTGTACTGGTGTACTGAATGGGTTGATAAATTCGTCTTCGTCAGATAATGCATTGTCTGCTTGATTTGTGTTCTCTGGAGCAATGACAGTAGTTATGGATGTTGTAGGAGCGGTGATAGGTGTGAAAACACCCATCCTTTTACCACTTATTTCTTGCTAAAACGAGACCAAAACGCGTATTTAATATCATTTGTTTGGAATTATGCGTGGTTTGTGTGTTTGTTGTGTTTTCAGAGCCAACCGGATAAATATTGAAGAAAACATGGGATTGTACGGGTTTGATCGAAGAAAAAGACGAAAAGACGAAGTCTATAGTACAAGAGATGCAAAAGATTTGAAGTCAATGGGCCTATTTGAAGATTTATCGAAGAAAAGGACCAAAGATGGAAGATTTACATATGTCGAAGAACTCAAGTCTATTAAACCAAGAAATTAAAAGACGAGTTGAATTTATTCATTGACAAATCCCGAATCAGAGTCGAAAACGTCACCTTTACTGAAAAGACGAGAAGACAAAAAGAAAGGGAAAAAGCCCACTCACCAACCAAGCCCAAGGCCTATAAATAGACCCTTCCCTTCAAGTTTTTAAAACTAGTCTTCATTTTTTTGTTTTTTCTCAGTGTTCGTATTTATATGTTTATATTATTCTGATAGAAAATATGATATTCAAGTAGAAAATAAATTCTTTTTCGTCGAATGACTTCCTGTTTCGTAGGAAAACCAACACCATTAAGGTGTTTGGTGATTTTCATTTTTTCTTTTTAATCCAAGATATTGTAAGTTTAATCTTTGCTTTTTGTTTGTTTGAATCCTAGCTTTTAATATCATCTTTCATTTAATCTTGTTATTCCTTTTCTTATTAATTCTTAAGTTCTAAGTTTTTAGATTGGTTTAAGCTTTGTGATAGTTGTGTTTTTAGTCACTTGTTTTAGGAAAAACAAATAACCGTGGCAAGTATTAAGTTGCACGATTAAGGAAAAACGCGAAACCGAATAAATTCCAAGTTCGTTCTCGAAGGAGGTGTGTGGATTAATGTGCCAATATAAAATAATCAAGTTTGGATTAGTGTCGTTTTTTGTTTTAGGAGAGAAAAAGAAAAGACGAGCTACGACTACGATTACGCTACGACGTTGACGTAAAACGATGACGTAATTACGTAAAACGTGACGAAAATAAAAATAAAACCTAAAAATTAATTAAAAGATTAAACTAAGTCTTAAATAATATAAATAAGATTAAAAATCCAACAAAAATATTTTAAAACCTTTTATTAATTAAATATTCAATTTTTAATGCTAATTAAAGCCCTAAAATTAAATATAATTAACAAAATGTCCAAAATATTAATTTATTGAACTAATAAGTTACTTATATTATTTAAAGACCAAAAAGTATTTTTCCTAAATTTTCAAAACTATTTTTCTATTTTTAAAACACTAAAAACTATTTTTAAACTAAAATAATCATAAAAAATAATAAAATAATGCTAAAAATGATTTGAAAATTTTAAAAATCCTAATTTATACTAATGAACAGTAGAAAATTGAAAAAGTTTGAAAAATGTAAAATTTTTCACTAAAAGACAAAACTAATATTAATTAAAACCCTAATTAAACTAAATTAATTATAAAAAATAATTAAAAAGTGAACAGTAAAAACTTTTTAGACTAAGAATCTTAAACTATTTTTCTTAATCTATGAAAATTTTTAAAACTGAAAATTATAACTTTTTACCACTAAAAGACAAAAATAGAAATATTAAAAGCAATTAAAAATAGCAATTTAATCTAAAAAATACTAGATGAACAGTAAAATAAAAATAAAATAAACTGAAAAATCAAAAATAAAATAAGAAAAATTATAAAATTGGTTTCAAACCCTAACTCCTATTTTGAGTCACTAGAGACAAAAATATAAGATTCCTGAAAGTGACACTTGGACTGTTTTGTTTTTTAGCCAAGCAGGGGGAACTTTAACACTGGCAGTGGGAACTTGGTTCCTACTGGTAGCAATAAAAAACGGGTCTGGTGGGTTTTTTTTGGATATAACTTGCTGGAATTTTGGTTTTAATCAGATCCAAGGGCACCCCCACAACCAGTTGGGTTGTGGGGAGTCAAGAATGTAATAAAACAAGCAAGTTGTTAACACAAATCACACACAAATTTCACTATACAGTTACTGTTTAAGCTATATGTTTCTGATGAATAGTAGACTTGTTTACATGCACAAAAATGAAATTCAAATGTCCAAAACTTGCACACAATCCATCCAAATCACATACAACCTAGATAGAAACCTAGATTAACCTAATCTCTAACAATGAGCAAGATTTGAAGGAAAAATTTACACTAAAACAAGCTAAAAAGGCAGTTACTGATATTAGGCCATATTACCCAAGTTTTTCACATGCAATCTGTTTAAAAACCTATTTAAACTATATCAATCTAACTAATATAACCTAACAATGTAAAATGAGTAAGTCTAAACTGGTTTTAACTCAAAAGCTTTTACCAATCTATCCTTAAACACAAATCCAAACACACCCTTAAATACTGAAATCAAATTTTAACACAGCAAATGTATTCTAATCCTACCCAAACTGATCTATTACTACACTAACATGCATAAAAGACACAAACAAACTTGTATTAATCAATCAACCAGCATACAAACACCTTAAGCTCAGAAACTTGTAAATCCACTCAAAAAGCATAAAAATCATAAAAAAGGGTTCAAGCCGGGTTACCTTGAGGCTGATGCCATCTTTTTGATGTTGTTAAGCTCATGAGAATGGTTGAAGTCTTTGTAGAAGACCCCTGCTGGAGTTCAACAACAGAACTAGGGGTACAATATATCTTGGAAATGAAAAAAATGGAAATAAAGGTCTTCTTTCCTTGCTTCCTGCACCACCACCACAAGGCCAGGAGAGAGACAAAGCTTGGATGAGCTTAATGCCAAGAAGCTTGTCAGGCTTTTTGGCATTAACTTATCTAAACATTAAGTGCAAAATTAATGGTAAATAAATAGATTTTTGAAGAAAATCTTGAAAAACAAACTTTTTTTTTTGAAAAACCTTTTCCAATCACACTTGAAAATCAAAACCACCTTCAAAGACAACAAACCAAGAGTTTAGCTTCCACTTTCACTTCCACCTTATCTTGGCCAGAAATTTTGAAGAAAATTAAAAAAAAACACTTGAAAATTTTCTTGAACCAAATATCCAAATTTGAAAACTACACTAACTTTGCATATAAAGGTAAATGTTAAACTAGGAAAACAGTAATAAGGAACACAGTTATTGCAAGATTAAAAAGTTTTCATTGCCATTAATAATTTTTTAAAAGCTTACAAAAAACTAGAACAAGGGTAATACACATGCTGTATACTCCTTAAATACTACTAGTAGAACTATCTAGATTGCTGGAATAAAATAATACGAAAAAAATCAAAACCTAAACCCTAATTCTAGAATTCCCACAAAAGCCCTTGGAATTCTTGGTCAATTGTGCCCATGTGATATGCAGCTGTCATTTGATGATCATAGCCGTTCATTGTGAACCTTTGGGACCAAGGAAGTGCATCAGAATCGTTGGAGGACTGAGGGATTCTCTTTTTGCCAAAAAGAGTGAAGCAGGGGACATGGGGGACCCATTAGGTGGTCACGGGATGGGGATTTTGTTGGTGGGTTTGAGTGAGGATAATATCAATTAACATTCTAGAAACCAATAACCAAAACCCCTTTGTTTAATTAGGGTTCGTGTGTTCTTTGGAGGATTAGAAAGGGGTTTAGATCTGATTTGGGTTAAGTAAAAATGTTTAGTGGGAAAGTAAATAAAAAAGATTTTTTCAAATCTGATTTATTTAAAAAGGGTAGTGGATAGTGACGTGGGCAGGGAGTGTGAGGTGGATTGATGTGGTTGGTTGGTGGTGATGAGGTGGAAACATGATAGGCTGAGAGTAGTTTGTGTGTCTCCCCATTTTGGTCCCTGGATTTCCTTTCTTTGTTCACTTGGTATTAAATGGCCAAAACCCCTTTTCCTTTGTTAATATCTTTGGGCAGATTGTCAATTTTGGCCCAATTAGTTTATAATCTTTGTATAAGGACCAAAAGTGCAATAAATGCAAACTTCAAGGTCATATCTTATACAATCTTCATTCTTAAAGGACCAATGTTGTAAATAGTGATTCTTCAAGGGTTTAAGTTGACAATTCTCCAAAGATGAGGGACCAATCTTGCCAATTCTTCAAACTTCAAGTACTTTATATGAAATTCATGATTCGGGTCCGGTTCTTTGTGCGGCTTCGTTTCCCGTGTTCGTTTTTGCTTCATTCTTGTAATCTTTTGTTGATTTCACGATATCCGTACCTCAAATACACAATGAACAAATACAAGCACATTTTTAGGTATTTTGATGATATTTTAAGCGTTTTAAGCCCGATTTGGACGATGAGACTATGTATAATTACAGTCTCATCACTCCCCCATACCAAACCATTGCCATGTCCCCACGCAATGCTAGAATTAAGTATCTTAGCACTTCCAAAATTCATTTTATGATGACATTTATTGAAGACATAAATTTAAATAAACTACTACACGTATTTTAGACATAATGTAATGTTTTCATCATGATTAAGTGACTTTTGGGATTATAGAACAAGAACACGTGAATGCTTCGTTAGAAATAATTTCGTCGTCCTTGATTTTCACCCAATTCCATGCTAAGCGTGTAACGAGATCATTGTTATTATAAGTTAGCAACACGATCACTACTCATGAGTGTTAATTACGAACCTAAACTCCCTTATTCCTACTTGGTATCTCTTATATTTTATTTTGTCTTAATGATCACGAGGATACATCATTGACTTATGCGTGAATAGAGATTAAGTCTAAAAATAGAGTTTTAACGGTGTAACCAAAATCATTAAATTAATAATTCATCCTAATAGACAACGATGTCAAAAAACTAAGTCAACAAGAAGGATCGATAAACACGGTTTTATAACGGTTTTGAACATGAGACTTATTACCAAGACTTTTATACGCCCCCTAACGGAAGGGCCTTATTATCTTTGGTTTACCCCCATCTTTTATTCAACTCCGCCATGGAGCTTTTATTATGACTTCGGTCTTGCCTTGCCTTTTATTATCCGCCTCATCGGTGGTTTTATTAGCCAAAGACGTATATCCTCACGCTAAAGCGAATTTTGGATCTTTAAAGCTTCAAAGATTAAGGCTTGATTCACTTTCAATTTGGGCATAGATTTTTCGGCCTTGTGAGCTTCAAATTATTGCTTAATTTAGGTGAGCACTTGAAATCTTATTATTAGGTGAAGCTTTCAATTATTCGGGTGCCAATACTTCAAAACCGTGACGCTGGCGATACCTTAATGTTTTCCTAATTTAATTACATGGAAGCTACTAAAACAAATTAGAAACCAACAATAGTGACTAAACCGCTAAATCAATATTTATTAACAATTTATTATGCAAAAGCGTGAGGAGAATAAGCTAAAAATTACTACACATGAGATCATGACGATTACGAGACTTATAAATAACTCTATCATTTCTCGTCCTCATTTAAGAGACTTAGCCTAAAAAGTTAAGGAATCAAAGCTAAGTGCTCAACACGCATGGTCGAGTCAAAAATTACTCTTATTCTCACCAACGGAAAACCTACATTCGTGTCTTAAACACTTATGAAAAACTAGAAAATTTTTAAAATTTGGCCATTTTTAGCCTTATTTTGCATAAAATGATAACAAAAAGATGAATATTGGATTGCGTGTTGACATAAGCAAGGTGAAGTATCTACTCCCCCCCCCCCCCCCCCCCCCCCGTACTAAAACTAAACATTGTCCTCAGTGTTTCGAGTCTAGGGGTGAAACACCGACATACTAGAGACGAAGTCGAATGCTTAATCTCGAGCATGGAAAGGGTAAAACGAATAACCTAAAAGCCGTTTATGAATTATGCTAATAAGATAAATGTTAGAACATAAAAGGATATCATCGGATATCGGAATCTCCAAAGGCAACGATCGAAGCTCGAGTGATCCGTAAAACGAACACGAGAGGCTTCAATGATGACGATGAAACTAATAAATCACAATCACAAACAACCACGAAACAAAGGTTGGAAGAGCACAAGTCCCCTCGTTACATTAACTAAGAA
The DNA here is from genome assembly GCA_025667525.1 of Glebionis coronaria. Lineage (NCBI taxonomy): Eukaryota > Viridiplantae > Streptophyta > Magnoliopsida > Asterales > Asteraceae > Glebionis > Glebionis coronaria. The sequence continues at coordinate 451,116,806 of CM046881.1, forward strand.
AGCGATAATATTTACAAGGATAAGCATGAGAATCCCCCACGAGGCACCTTGTTTTTGATAACCGAGTCAAAAGCTCGACTCGAATCCCCATAAATGTGATCATTTAGGGATTATCTTGGTATGGTCATTTTTGGTGGGACTTACATGATAAACAAGGCCCAAAAGTACATGGAGTACTTTAAAAACCCGATAAGCATATACCGGGGTCAAAGATAGTGTCTTCGTTTTCGGATGAAAGACGAAACAACGCTACTTCAACCGAAGCCGAAACCTCAAAGAGGTAGAAGAAAAGAGATGAGAAGTAGAAAGGTGGGGCAATGGGTAAGTCAACATAATGAGCTACTCGAGGTAGACTCACACCAAGCAAACGAAAAGATTTTCCATTTATTGCATCGGTGGAAGACCGAGATTTCCCTTTACAAGCAATCTAGGATCGTAAATCTCGTCCTCGGTGGAGAAATGGGAGGGAACATAAGGGGCTTCCCCCACACTAAAACCACACCAACCGTCGTCAAAAGGAGTAGGCGAGGTGGTAGCACTCATATAACGATGTGATGACGGAGTTAAACTTGTAGAAAAATCTTTTAAAACATTTTTAAAATCTTTTCCTTTTTCATCGTTTAAAAGCTCTTTATGAAAACCTGATTTGATAATGTCGAAAATATTTGGCGTGTCAAATTCAAAATTAGTCGCGCTAAAAATCCTCACGTTTAAGTCTTTGGTGGGAGGGGGTGGCGGATTATATAAGTTCTCAAAACGTTTGTCAATAAAGAACACCGCCCCCTCGGGGTCAACATACTCGTCATCCTCATGAACGTCGATCTCATCGATTTCTTCATCAAAGATAGGCTTGTCAAACCAAGGTTTGTCATTCCCCTCCTTGAGTATCTTAGAAACTCTCTCGAAAAGATCACGATCAATCACGAAACCATCATCCTTTTGTGGGGATTGTTGATAAGTTAAATCCTCACGAATGTGGTAAACGTAATTCTCATTTGAGGAGTGTTGATTAGGTAACTCCTCGAGAATTGGATTTTGGGTGGTCACATGAGTTGGTTCGTCATCGAAAATAAGACGTTCCAACTCATTTAGTTCATCCTCGATTTTCGAAAGATCGACCTCACTCGTAGGTGGAAGTGAAGGCATAAGAGCTAGCTCTCGTTCAATGATTACCTCAATCTCGGGATCAAACTCATAATCATCGTACTTCACATGTTTCTTTTTAGGAGAATCAAAAATTGCATGTGGATTTCAAAGTACGTGATCAATCTCGGCAAAATCGCCATCGTCATCGTCAAAGAAAGAGTCGATGTGAGCACTCACAACCATGGTCTTACAAGCACTAGGGCTACGCTTAGGTGACTTTTCTAAGACGAGAGGATCGATGTCGATAAACCCTTTAGCCTCAACGGGTGTTGGGCTAGGCAAAGGAGGCACTTCGATGGAGTTAGAAGTTGAAGCCTCAAAGACGTGGCCCTTCGAAGGTGGTGAAGACGAGCCCATTTTGGTCATTGTCGTGATGGCACTAACGTCGCCCTTCGGAATTGGTGTTTCACTTGTTTCGCTAAAAACATCCCAAAGTGAGTTTTCATCCATAAATTTACACATACCCTTTTGAATTAGGTACACGTACTCTTTATCATTAAAATCATCATCTTTAAAACCGTTTTTCTTGATTCTTTCAAAACATGCATTAAGCCTCATTATTTCCGCTAAAGTGAACATTTTGAAATCATTAGGATTTGAATCATTAGGTTTTGAAACCTCGGTTTTTTCATTATCATTAAACACTTGGGATTTTCTAGCGAAAAAAGTCCATTTTGTCATCCCCATATCTAATAGTAAGTCTCCCCTCGTGAACGTCGATTATGGTTCGAGTCGTCGATAAGAATGGTCAGCCTAAAATAATGGGACATTTAGGGTCACACTCGTAATCGGATATAACGAAATCCGTGGGAAAAACAAACTTTCCAACTTTGACATAGACATCCTCGGCTATTCCAATTGGTATAAGTGGCGTACAATTTTCAAGCTCGATTGTCATGTTCGTGGGGGTAAATGAAGGCAATCTCATCAATTTCCAAAGAGAATGAGGCATGAGATTGATGCTAGCACCTAAATCGGCAAGGGCTAAACATCCCTCAATCTCGGAAAAATCACAAGGTAATAGAAATTGGCCCGGATCCTCTTCCTATCTCGGCATACGCCTTTTAGATTTTTTAAGAAGGATCGATGCACACGTTTCTTCAGGGGTTACTTTGGTAAGGTCAATAAAGCTCTCTTTTTGAACCGTGGATGGAATTTGAGGTCCACGAGGGGGTGTGCACTCTTTTCCTTGGTCGCCACGTTCACCCCGTCGACTTTAGAACAATAAGACGTCTTAGAAGTCGAGGGTTGAGAAGAAGGAACAACTCGAAATCCTTCAAGGTTAGGGGTAATCACACGACCTTTCTCACGAGACGAGGCGGCTTTGCATTGTTCCTTCGGATTTGCAACGGTGTCACTAGGTAACGAACTCGATGACGCACCCGAGGACTTGTTCATAATGGCCGAAAACATCTTTTTAATGTCAATTTGTCCTTGCTCAATTTTCGTGTTTTGCAACTTTAATGTATTAGAAAAGTCGTTTTTCAAAGTACCAATTTCTCCCTCTAATCGTCTCATATTAGCCTCATTCGTTTTCATGTAATTTTGAAAATCGTTTGACGAACTATTTTGATTTAAATTAAAGTTCCCTTGGTTTTGATTACTTCTTTGAAAATTTCCTTGATTACCACTTGAAAAATTGTTACCTTGATTGTTGTTGTTTGAAAAATTCGAGTTTTGATTATTATCTCGATTTTGCCAATTCAAATTCCGACCTTGATTATAACCTTGATGTTGATTCGAAAAATTTCCTTGTTGATTATTTCCTTGAAAATTGTTTCGGTTTTGATTAAAATTGCCTTGGTTATAATTGCCTTGTTGTGATGGACCCGCGTTATTTTGATTTTGAAAATTGTTGTTTCCATTTAACGCACTCACATTCGACGTTTGGCCATCTGTAGCCGCACACTCTTAATAATTATGAGGTCCACCACAAAACGTACATGATGTCTCAACCGCTTTCACCGTAGCGGGAGCGTCTTTCTTTTGCATCTCAACGAGAAAAGACGTAAACACATTCGTCAACTTGTCGACTTTCGCATCAACTCTCTCAATGTCGCGATTAGAACTACTAACATTGGCGACATTGGCAACACTCGGTGCGTTACGGAGTTGGTAAACCTTTGATCGGTTTTCAATAATTATCAATGCATCTTTCGGAGTCTTACACAAAAAGTTGCCACTGGCGGCGGAATTCAACGAATCTTGTTCTTGAAAATTAAGACCGTTGTAAAACGTATCGATTTGGTGCAACTCGGAAAAACCATGGTGAGGACATTGCCTAAGCAATTCCTTAAAACGATCCCACGCGTCTCTAAAATATTCATTCGGTTTTTGCTCAAATTTCGTAATTTCATTTTTGAAAAACGTTGTCTTAGACGGTGGGAAAAAATAATTAACGAACTTGGAGACGAGATCCTTCCACGTAATTATCGAATTAGGTGGCTCTTTCTCGTACCAATCCTTGGCGGCACCATCGAGCGAGTACGGAAAAATCATAAGCTTGACGACATCGGTGTCGACGTTCTTAAACTTGCCCGTGGCCAAAAGACGATCAAAATTCCGAATATGGTCGTGAGGATTATCGGCTTCACGACCTCGAAACTTTGTAGCTTGAATCAACGAAAGCATTCCGCTCTAAATCTCAAAATTCTCCGCTTCGATAGCGGGAATTACGATCGCGTCTCCATAACCCTCGGTGGGTGCTTGGAGCAATTCCATCATCGAACGATTGTCGGCCATCTCCTCTACGATTTCTTCAACAACGATATTAGGAACGTCGGTTTCTAATTCTCGTCTACGTCGTCGATTCCTTCGATTACGATTGCGTCTATTCGAAGCGTCGCTAGAATTAGAATAATCCTTCGATCGAGTGCGCATGCACTAAGCGTAGAATGGGGGGTAGCAAAGAAGATTCTTTTTGCGGTTTTTCGATTTTTCAATTTTTTTGGTTTTTGATTGTTTTTTAATTTTTTTTGGATTTTTGAATGTATTACGTAGACTAAAATCTACAAATCTCTCCACGAATCGATATTCTCGACTAAAGGAGCCTCGAAGAATGAAAACGATCACGTGGAGTGAACGTTCTCGATGACTTTAGAACGTTGGTGGAACACCAAAACGTTCAAGAGGGTTTAATCTAGAAAAACAAGCAAATATAGTATACGTAGATAATACTTGGGCGGCAAACCCTCGATTGGCCCTCTTTCTCAAAACACACACAAGCAAGCGGGGGAAACGAGGCGACGCTAAGCACTTAATAGCCTTTTTCCCTTAGGTCGTGAAATACAACCGTCTTATACCCACCTTATAGTTTGTGTTAATTGAAATTAAGCCTCACGAAAGTATTTATCTATTTTGCCTTTAAACTTTTGCTTTGGATTCGAATACAATGATCGAGAGATGAAATCCGGAATCAAGGTTGCGTTTTCACGCTTTTGGAGTACTTGTATATTTATTGTTCTTACGTAAATACAATATAGTAATAATATTCACACAAAAAAAACAAAAACCAATATATCTACAATATAGTAAGGGATTGTTTTGTGTTTAATTTAGGAAAATTAAACACGATTTATTTGGATATTATACTATAATAGAGAAAAATAACAAAAATGAGTATGTACGATATTCACGCTTTCCAAAAATTGAAAAGCAAAAACGCACTACTCACACAAACACGATACTAATAATGGCACACTAAAAACACCTCCCCGGCAGCGGCGCCAATTTGATAGTTGTGTTTTTAGTCACTTGTTTTAGGAAAAACAAATAACCGTGGCAAGTATTAAGTTGCACGATTTAGGAAAAACGCGAAACCGAATAAATTCCAAGTTCGTTCTCGAAGGAGGTGTGTGGACTAATGTGCCAATATAAAATAATCAAGTTGGATTAGTGTCGCTTTTGGTTTTAGGAGAGAAAAAGAAAAGACGAGCTACGACTACGATTACGCTACGACGTTGACGTAAAACGATGACGTAATTACGTAAAACGTGACAAAATTAAAAATAAAACCTAAAAATTAATTAAAAGATTAAACTAAGTCTTAAATAATATAAATAAGAATAAAAATCCAACAAAAATATTTTAAAACCTTTTATTAATTAAATATTCAATTTTTAATGCTAATTAAAGCCCTAAAATTAAATATAATTAACAAAATGTCCAAAATATTATTTTATTGAACTAATAAGTTAATTATATTATTTAAAGACCAAAATGTATTTTTCCTAAATTTTCAAAACTATTTTTCTATTTTTAAAACACTAAAAACTACTTTTAAACTAAAATAATCATAAAAAATAATAAAATAATGCTAAAAATGATTTGACAATTTTAAAAATCCTAATTTATACTAATGAACAGTAGAAAATTGAAAAAGTTTGAAAAATGTAAAATCTTCACTAAAAGACAAAACTGATATTAATTAAAACCCTAATTAAACTAAATTAATTATAAAAAATAATTAAAAAGTGAACAGTAAAAACTTTTTAGACTAAAAATCTTAAGCTAATTTTCTTAATCTATGAAAATTTTTAAAACTGAAAATTATAACTTTTTACCACTAAAAGACAAAAATAGAAATATTAAAAGTAATTAAAAATAGCAATTTAATCTAAAAAATACCAGATGAACAGTAAAATAAAAATAAAATAGACTGAAAAATCAAAAATAAAATAAGAAAAATTATAAAATTAGTTTCAAACCCTAACTCCTATTTTGAGTCACTAGAGACAAAAATATAAGATTCCTGAAAGTGACACTTGGACTGTTTTGTTTTTTAGCCAAGCAGGGGGAACTTTAACACTGGCAGTGGGAACTTGGTTCCCACTGGCAGCAATAAAAAAATGGGTCTGGTGGGTTTTTTGGATATAACTTGCTGGAATTTTGGTTTTAATCAGATCCAAGGGCACCCCCACAACCAGTTGGGTTGTGGGGAGTCAAGAATGTAATAAAACAAGCAAGTTGTTAACACAAATCACACACAAATTGCACTATACAGTTACTATTTAAGCAATATGTTTCTAATGAACAGTAGACTTGTTTACGTGCAAAAAAATGAAATTCAAATGGCCAAAACTTGCACACACTCCATCCAAATCACATACAACCTAGATAGAAACCTAGATTAACCTAATCTCTAACAATGAGCAAGATGTGAAGGAATATTTTACACTAAAACAAGCTAAAAAGGCAGTTACTGATTTTAGGCCATATTACCCAAGTTTTTCACATGCAATCTGTTTAAAAACCTATTTAAACTAATTCAATCTAACTAATATAACCTAACAATGTAAAATGAGTAAGTCTAAACTGGTTTTAACCCAAAAGCTTTTACCAATCTATCCTTAAACACAAATCCAAACACACCCTTAAATACTGAAATCAAATTTTAACACAGCAAATGTATTCTAATCCTACCCAAACTGATCTATTACTACACTAACATGCATAAAAGACACAAACAAACTTGTATTAATCAATCAACCAGCATACAAACACCTTAAGCTCAGAAACTTGTAAATCCACTCAAAAAAGCATAAAAATCATAAAAAAGAGTTCAAGCCGGGTTACCTTGAGGCTGATGCCATCTTTTTGATGCTGTTAAGCTCATGAGAATGGTTGAAGTCTTTGTAGAAGACCCCTGCTGGAGTTCAACAACAGAACTAGGGGTACAATATATCTTGGAAATGAAAAAAAATGGAAATAAAGGTCTTCTTTCCTTGCTTCTTGCACAACCACCACAAGGCCAGGAGAGAGACAAAGCTTGGGTGAGCTTAATGCCAAGAAGCTTGTCAGGCTTTTTGGCATTAACTTATCTAAACAGTAAGTGCAAAATTAATGGTAAATAAATAGATTTTTGAAGAAAATCTTGAAAAACAAACTTTTTTTTGAAAAACCTTTTCCAATCACACTTGAAAATCAAAACCACCTTCAAAGACAACAAACCAAGAGTTTAGCTTCCACTTTCACTTCCACCTTATCTTGGCCAGAAATCTTGAAGAAAATTAAAAAAAAACGTCACTTGAAAATTTTCTTAAACCAAATATCCAAATTTGAAAATTACACTAACTTTGCATATAAAGGTAAATGTTAAACTAGGAAAACAGTAATAAGGAACACAGTTATTGCAAGATTAAAAAGTTTTCATTGCCATTAATAATTTTTTAAAAGCTTACAAAAAACTGGAACAAGGGTAATACACATGTTGTATACTCCTTAAATACTACTAGTAGAACTATCTAGATTGCTGGAATAAAATAATACGAAAAAAATCAAAACCTAAACCCTAATTCTGGAATTCCCACAAAAGCCCTTGGAATTCTTGGTCAATTGTGCCCATGTGATATGCAGCTGTCATTTGATGATCATAGCCGTTCATTGTGAACCTTTGGGACCAAGGAAGTGCATCAGAATCGTTGGAGGACTGAGGGATTCTCTTTTTGCCAAAAAGAGTAAAGCAGGGGACATGGGGGACCCATTAGGTGGTCACGGGATGGGGATTTTGTTGGTGGGTTTGAGTGAGGATAATATCAATTAACATTCTGGAAACCAATAACCAAAACCCCTTTGTTTAGGCATAATTAGGGATTAGGGTTCGTGTGTTCTTGGGAGGATTATAAAGGGGTTTAGATCTGATTTGGGTTAAGTAAAAATGTTTAGTGGGAAAGTAAATAAAAAAGATTTTTTCAAATCTGATTTATTTAAAAAGGGTAGTGGATGGTGACGTGGGTAGGGAGTGTGAGGTGGATTGATGTGGTTGGTTGGTGGTGATGAGGTGGAAACATGATAGGCTGAGAGTAGTTTGTGTGTCTCCCTATTTTGGTCCCTGGATTTTCTTTCTTTGTTCACTTGGTATTAAATGGCCAAAACCCCTTTTCCTTTGTTAATATCTTTGGGCAGATTGTCAATTTTGGCCCAATTAGTTTATAATCTTTGTATAAGGACCAAAAGTGCAATAAATGCAAACTTCAAGGGCATATCTTGTACAATCTTCATTCTTAAAGGACCAATGCTGTAAATAGTGATTCTTCAAGGGCTAAAGTTAACAATTCTCCAAAGATGAGGGACCAATCTTGCCAATTCTTCAAACTTCAAGGACTTTATATGAAATTCATGATTCGGGTCCGGTTCTTTGTGCGGCTTCGTTTCCCGTGTTCGTTTTTGCTTCATTCTTGTGATCTTTTGTTGATTTCACGATATCCGTACCTGAAATACACAATGAACAAATAGAAGCACATTTTTGGGTATTTTGATGATATTTTAAGCGTTTTAAGCCTGATTTGGACGATGAGACTATGTATAATTACAGTCTCATCACTTTGGTTAAAAACTTGGTGGATTTTGGTTTAAATTTGTGTTGTCATATTCTCCCTGTTCTTCGTTCTGCTTCATCAGCCCAGAGTCCGAACCATCTTTTTCTTCCAATTATTCCGAACGAAGCTTTCTTTCCGAATAAAGGTTTTTGTTTAAATTATTCCGGATGAAGCAAAATTTCAGATGAGCTCTACATTCCGAACCAGTCTTTTGTGTTAAACATTCCGAGTCAAGAGATTATTCCGAGTGAACCAATATTCCGAATCAGCATGATTTTTCCGAGTCAGTAGTTATTCCGAGTCAGCCCTTTTATTCCGCATAAACGTTTTTCCGAACCAAAGAATTTATTCCGCATGAAGATGATTTCAAATTATTCCGAATGGAGGACAAATATTCCAGATGAGCATTTAGTTCTATTTATTCCGAACCAGCATAGTATTCCGAATAAACTAGTTATTCCGGATCAGTCTTTATTCCGGATGAAGAAGTATTCCGCATGAAGGGTATATTCCGAATCAACTGTTATTCCGGATGAGAATTTATTCCGAACCAGCAATTTTCTTTGATTATTCCGCATGAGCAAGGACATTACGAACCAAGGCTTTTCAAAGTTTATTCCGAACTAGCTATACTTTCCGAATGAAGTTATTATTCCGAATCAGCTGATTTTCCAGGAGAAGGTCTTTTACTGTTTAATTTTAATTCAAGCTTTAATTTTATTAATTGCTTTTAGTTTATTTTATCACTTTTCGTATTTACCTTTTAAGTAGAGATAGATCAAAAGCTCCCCCTTTTAGCTACCAAGAACAACAATTCCACTTTGAACCGTGATCAATTCGAGAAGATACCGAGAACGAAACAACGACAAATATAATTGGGTACGAGCAACACGACAAAAGATCTTGCAAAACTCTGTTTTACTAACACACCAAAAATCTGTTATTAAAATGGCGCCGCTGCCGGCTCTTTTCGTAAGGATCAACGGTTTTTTGTGAGAAAAATTTGATTTTGGGATCCGTTCTTTCGGGAACGTTATTTTCTTGCATTAAAAATTTTCAAAAACCCATAAAAATATAAAATTTTCAAAAATACAAAAAAAATAAAAAAAACTTATTAAAACCAAAAATATTTTCTTGCATTTTCTTTTTAGTGTATGCGTACCCGATCAACGTCCTATCCCGAGCCCGAGACTCTCGATAATTTAGACATGTCCGGTGTACACAACAACAATAATAATCCACCCCACCCCAACATGAATAATCTACCCCAAACTGACCTACGAACCATGGAGGAGCTATGCCAACCTACGATGAATGGACGTGGAGGCCGATTGCGCCGATGCAAATTACGGCTCAGGAGTTTTCGTTGAAGCATCACATGATTTAACAAGTGCAAACTAATCCATTTCGCGGATTGCCGGATGATGATGCCAACACGCACCTCGACAAATTCATTACCATTACTCAAAGCATGAATATGCCCGGTGATTCTATGGATGTACTTCGCCTTCAACTATTTCCCCACACGCTTTCTCACCATGCCGAAAAATGGTTTGACCGTCTCCCAAAGAATTCTATTCAAGCTTGGGACGACATGACTCAACGATTTTTGTCGCGCTACTTTCCACCATCCATGGTCACGAGCCTTCGTAACCAAATTAGTGGATTCATGCAAGACAATGATGAATCGCTCTTTGATGCTTGGGAACGCTACAATGATTTGATCGACCGTTGTCCAGATCATAACATGCTCCCCGTCACTCTTATTGATACTTTCTACAATGGTCTCACTTTTCGTGATCGTGACACGATTAATGCCGCCGCCGGTGGTACTTTTATGAAAAAGAGACCGGAGGAGTGTAGAGAGTTGATTGAAAACATGACTACTCACCACAAGAATTGGGATTCATCCGCATCCTCAAGATCTAATCCGAGAGTCAATGTTTCATCTACTTCTTCCACCACCGACATGTCCGCCATGGAACGAGCCATTATCGAAATGAGCAAAAATATGCAAATTTTGGCTACTAACCATACTCAACAAGCTAAAGCCGTTGCTATTTCTTGTGAAACATGTGGTGGTCCTCATTCTTACATTGATTGTCCTTCTACTCAAGGAAATTTTTGTGAAACCATTAACGCGGCATACGGTAACTATCCTACGGGAGGCTATCAAGCTCGTCCTCAAGAAGACCGTAACTTGCTAAGTTATCGTTCAAACAACTATCTTTCACCACCCAGTTTTACTCCTCAAAACCAAAACCAACAACAAAGTTATAACCAAAATAACAAAACCCAACCTCGCGTTAACAATCAATATCAATCCCAAAGAAACCCATACCCACCTCAAGGAAATTCTCAAGCTTACCAAGCTCCACCTCTCAATCAACCAACTGCGTTGAATCAAGACATCGAGATGTTCATGAGGACTAATAGAGAGATGGTGACGAATCTTCAGAGTCAATTCATCAACTTGAAGGGAGACATGGCGAAACAAGGGAGTGATATTCGAGCCGAGCTAAGGAATGACATGGCGAAACAAAGCAATGATATTCGCATAGACATAAGAGACTCTTTCAGCACTCAAGCGGATAATATACGTGATATGATAGGTTCGCTTTTCCAAGGTAATCAACCCTCTTCTTCGGGTTCTCTTTGGAGTAACACCGTTGCTAATCCAAGAGGGGAGATGAAAGCAATCACCACTCGTAGTGGAAAAGGTTATACAGAACCCGAGCTTCCTACACCTCCACCCGTGATTGTGAACAAGGAAAAAGAACAACTTTCTTCACCTTCTTTTCCTTCTACCCCCATTTCCCCACCACCCGCGGTTGTGAGTTATCCTACTCCCCTAAAGCCTTCCTCTTCATCCGATATACCTTATCCTTCAAGGTTGAGGAAAGAGAAGCAAAAGAGCAAGGATGATATTCAAGTTTCAAACTCTCTCAAAATGTTTAAACAATTGAATTTTAACATCTCCTTTTCCGAGGCTCTCGCTCACATGCCTAAATATGCGAAGATGTTTAAAGATCTTCTTAGTGACAAGGAAAAGCTTCTTGACATTTCTCAGACCCAACTTAATGAGAATTGCTCCACGGTTCTCTTAAGGAAATTGCCCACCAAACTTGGTGATCCGGGTCGCTTCTTGATTCCTTGCAACTTCCCGGGAGTAGAGAATTACATGGCCCTAGCCGATCAAGGTGCTAGTATAAACTTAATGCCATTAAGTGTATGGAAGCAATTATCTCTCCCCGAGCTAGTCCCCACAAAAATGACTTTGGAATTAGCTAACCGTACGGTTGCTTATCCAGTGGGGATAGCCAAAGACGTCTTCGTTGGCATTGACAAATTCACCTTCCTGGCGAATTTTGTTGTCGTTGACTACGAGATGGATCCCCGTGTTCCATTAATCGTTGGACGTCCCTTCTTGAGGGCCGGTCGCACTCTCATTGATGTGGCCGCGGGCGAAATAATCATGAGAGTTGGTGACGATAAAATTGTCTTCAACATGGGTAAGATTTCTAAGCAACCTTATTCATATGAGAGTGTTAATGCTATTGATGTTCTCGATCAGGCTTGTGAAGAACAATTCAATGATGCTTGCAAAAGTAATCTTTCTTCTCTACCCAATGTTGAGACCGTTGCCTCAATCGCTCCGTCCTTAACTCCTTTTGGAGAAAGTGACTTTCTTTTGGATGATTTTGAAGCTAGCTTGGGTCCACTTGATCTTAGGTATGATGATTCTCCCATCGATTGGGAAGAAGACATTCGTACAATTGAGAAACTTCTCAATGAAGACCCTTTCTCTCCTCTTTCTCCTAAAGAGGTGACCAATGATGATCCATCATTAGTTACACCATCTATTGAGGATCCTCCTACTCTTGAGCTTAAGGACTTACCTCCTCATCTCGAGTATGTTTTCTTAGATGGCATTGATAAACTTCCCGTTATCATTGCTAAGGACTTAAAATCCGATGAGAAAACTCGTCTCATTGAAGTTCTCAAGAAACATAAAAGAGCTATCGCTTGGAAAATTTCCGATATTCGTGGAATTGATCCTTATTTTTGCACACATAAAATTCTCATGGAGGACAACTTTAAACCCACAATTCAAAGCCAACGAAGGGTGAATCCTATAATCCATGACGTTATCAAAAAAGAGGTTATCAAACTTCTTGATGCGGGCATGATTTACCCTATCTCGGATTCACCATGGGTTAGTCCAGTCCATTGTGTGCCTAAGAAAGGCGGAATCACCGCTGTGCCCAATCAACACAACGAGTTGATTCCTACACGTCTCGTTACCGGGTGGAGAGTTTGTATAGACTATCGCAAACTCAATGATGCCACGAGAAAGGATCATTTCCTCTTCCTTTTATGGACCAAATGCTTGAACGTTTAGCGGGTAATGAATATTACTGCTTTCTAGATGGTTTCTTGGGTTATTTCCAAATACCCATCGATCCCCAAGATCAAGAGAAGACAACATTCACCTGTCCCTATGGCACATTTGCTTATAAAAGAATGCCTTTTGCCTTATGCAATGCCCCCGGGACTTTCCAAAGGTGCATGTTGGCTATTTTCCATGACATGGTTGAGCAAACCATGGAAGTCTTCATGGATGATTTCTCGGTCTTTGGGGATTCATTCTCTTCTTGCCTTGCCAATTTAGAACGTATGCGTAAGCGGTGCGAAGACACTCGCCTTGTTCTAAATTGGAAAAAATGCCATTTTATGGTAAAAGAAGGCATTGTGCTAGGACACAAAATCTCAAAAGCCGGTCTTGAAGTGGACCGTGCTAAAGTGGATGTCATAGCCAAATTACCTCCACCTTCAACCGTGAAGGGTGTGAGAAGTTTTCTTGGTCATGCGGGCTTCTATCGTCGATTTATTCAAGACTTTTCTAAAATCGCTCACCCGATGACCCACCTCTTAGAAAAAGATACTCCTTTTATCTTTTCCAAAGAGTGTATTGAAGCCTTCAATCTTCTCAAGGATAAGCTAACTAAGGCACCGGTCTTGGTCACCCCTAATTGGGAGCTACCTTTCGAGTTGATGTGTGATGCTAGCGATTTTACCATTGGAGCGGTTTTGGGCCAAAGAGTGAACAAACACTTCCAACCAATCCATTACGCTAGCAAGACAATGACGGGGGCTCAATTGCATTATACCACTACCAAAAAAGAGCTTTTAGCTTTAGTATATGCTTTTGAGAAGTTCCGCCCCTATCTTGTCCTCTCCACCACAATTGTCTATACCGACCATTCCGCGTTGAAGTACTTGTTGACTAAGCAAGATTCTAAGCCAAGACTTCTTCGCTGGGTTTTACTCCTTCAAGAATTTAACATTTAAATTCGTGACAAGAAGGGAGCCGAATACCTAGCCGTGGATCATCTAAGTAGACTTGAGGATCCTTATCAAGGGGATCATCCGAATCAAGAGATCAATGACTCTTTTCCCCTTGAGCCCTTAATGCCTATAAATTCCAATCTTGATGACACCCCGTGGTTTGCGGACATTGCAAACTACTTAGCGGGTGGTGTTCTCATCAAAGGGTTAACATCCCAACAAAAGAAAAAGTTCTTGAATGATGTTAAGACCTACTTTTGGGATGACCCTTTTCTCTTCAAACAATGCGCTGACTTAATTATTCGCCGATGTGTTGATGGACCGGCAGCTTTAGACATTCTCGAGGCTTGCCACAAAGGACCCACCGGTGGTCACTTTGGTCCCAACTACACCGCCAAAAAAGTGTTTGATTTGGGATTCTATTGGCCTGCCATTTATCGGGACGCTCACGAAATGGTTAAACATTGTGATGCTTGCCAACGACAAGGCAAGATCACACATAAAGATGAGATGCCTCAAAATTTCATACAAGAATGTGAAATCTTTGATGTATGGGGCATCGACTTTATGGGGCCATTCCCTTCTTCTAAAGGAAACAAATACATCCTTGTAGCCGTTGACTACGTTTCTAAATGGGTTGAAGCAAAATCTTTACCCACTAACGATGCAAGGGTGGTTTGTAACTTTTTGAAACAGCTATTCGCTAGATTCGGTGTGCCTCGTGCCATTATTAGTGATCACGAGACTCACTTTTGCAATGACCAATTCGCAAGATTCATGGCTAAGTATGGTGTGCATCACCGACTTTCCACCGCATATCATCCACAAACTAATGGCCAAGCTGAGGTGTCTAACCGTGGACTTAAACGGATCTTGGAACGTACTGTGGGAGAGCATCGTGCCTCGTAGGCCGATAAACTTGATGATGCTCTGTGGGCTTTCCGTACCGCATATAAGAATCCGATTGGTTGTACACCTTATCGTCTTGTGTATGGAAAAGCATGTGACCTCCCAATTGAGTTGGAGCACAAGGCCTATTGGGCTTTGAAATGGGCTAATTTTGATATCAACAACGCCGATGACTTCAGAAAAATCCAACTAAATGAGTTAAACGAACTTCGGAATGAAGCTTATGAGAGCTCATTGATCTATAAAGAGAAGACCAAGCTCTTTCATGATGCTAAGCTCAAAAGCCGAGATTTCCACATTGGTGATAAAGCTTTACTCTTTAACTCTCGTTTGAAAATCTTTTCGGGCAAACTCAAATCTCGTTGGTCTGGCCCATTCACCATTGCTCAAATTTTTCCATATGGTACTATTGAGCTTGCTCAAACCAATGGCCCAAATTTCAAGGTGAATGGTCAACGAGTGAAGTTGTACTTTGGAGAGGGCATCTCTAATGAGATTCCATCCCTCTCCACCTTTCCTTTGAATTAGTTCGGGACCGAGTCAGACTCATGACTCGGTTAACAAAAACAAGCGCTACTCAGGAGGCAACCTGAGTATCTATCCCCCTTTTCCGTTTTGTTTTATCCTAAGTGTAGGGGGAGCTATATAGGTTGCTTGTGTTTGTATGGTGATGTGATTACAGGGATAGGTGCACTTTTGGAATCTTTGAAGAACCGTGCTCCCATGTTATCCACAAATCCGGTTCTATCTCTCAACTATCGTGATTCAATTTTCTTCATACTCACATTTGAAATTGATCACTTTAGTTGTCTCCTCCTTAACTTGATTTAACAAACGTTCACAATGTCATAAGTGTAGGGGAGACTTTTCCCACATGCTTATACATTGAGGACAATGTTTATATTAAGTGTAGGGGAGACTTCTATCGAAGTTTTAAGTGGACTTTTCCATTAACTTGTCCTCATTTTAACCGAAAAATTTGATTTTTCGGCATTTTTCAAAATTTTTAATCTATTTTGGCCTAGTTGTATACTTGTATTTTGCTTTGTTATAGTTATTTTCTTTCCTTGTTAAAATAAAGTTTAATAAAGTGGTTTTAAAATTTTTCAAAGTCGTGAATATTTTGACTCAACCCGAGTTTACTTATCTAAGTTTACTCTAGCTAGTATCCTTAACGTGTTTAAGTCAAGTTTTGCTAGGCTTTTATATAGGGAACTTTAAAACACGAAAGTCTTAACTCTCACGGGTTAAGAACAAGAACTTTTCGCAAGTTCCTATAATTGATCCTAGAGAGTCGTTTATCAAGGGAGCTTTAAAATGCGAATTCTAAACTTGAAAAAGTCTAAGAATTTGCAAGATCCTATAGATGACTCGAAAACCTAAAACTTTGATTTAATTGGCTAAGCATCCACGAGTCTCATTCCTTGAGATTTTAAACTGTGGGGGACGAGAGATGATAGAGTCAATTATAAGTTGCTATTCTTTCGTGAATTTATGTGAGTTGATTATAAGCCTATTCTCCCATCGCTTGCTAATAAGTTTATCTGCAATAAATAAGGTTGTACGATTTGAAAAGTTACTTAGCTTCTAGCACAAGATCGTTTAAAAGTTGCTCGGTATTAATTAGAGTTTATAGTCAAGGCATAACTTATTGAAGCGGGATGCGAAGATTGGCGAGTCCGAAAAGGCCCTAACAAGGCATGAGGGCTACATTTTGTTGCTAAAGATCCAAAAGTGATGTGAAGAATCATTTATCGAAAATCAATATGAAGGATCGAGACACACGATGAAAAGCAAGTACTCCCCAAAAGATCATGGAGAAGTCTATCCGAAAAGACCCTAGCAAGGTATGAGGATAAATAGATCCAAGTCCTAAAAGGAGGCGGATCATTGTATATCAAAGTCCAAAATAAAGATTGGAGAAAAATGAAGAAGTCGTGGTCCAAATATGAAGAATCTCTCAAAACTTCAAGTGAAGAAATTCCTATTATGAAGAGCATACCATAATTTCAAGAACGTCTCTCAAAGATTTGAAGTATGAAGTCGCTGCCAAATATCGGTCCGAGAAAGGTCTCAAATCGTGAAGCGAGTTATGCCAAGATATGAACTTTATGAGGTCCCGAGAAGCAGTTTTAAAAGATTTTGTCCTTTAGCTAACTATTGATTAAATCGTCCCACTTTGTTTTCAGCTTAAATAACTATCGAAATAAGTCAAACAATGCATCCTCGTGATCATTTAAGACAATATTAAAACATAAGAGATACACCTAGGAATAAGGGAGTCTAAGTGAATAATTAGGTCACATGAGTTCGTGTTAGTTTGCTAACTTATAATAACAATGATCTCGTTTCTAAGCTTGGTATGGGGAACGTGAAACTTGAGAATGATGAACATTCATGACAACCTAAAACCCCAATGTAAGTCTTCGAATTCTTTACTTGTTTTGTTCTTTTGGTTTCCTTAGTGTTTAGAATTTAATAAAGGCCAAGGTGGGTTATTTATGATGAGAAATGTAAACCGTGCTGTAAAATTAATACATTGCATGAGGGCATTGCAATGGTTAAGTGTAGGGGATTTGATAGGTGTGAAAACACCCATCCTTTTACCACTTATTTCTTGCTAAAACGAGACCAAAACGCGTATTTAATATCATTTGTTTAGAAATATGCTTGGTTTGTGTGTTTGTTGTGTTTTCAGAGCCAACCGGATAAATATTGAAGAAAACATGGGATTGCACGGGTTTGATCGAAGGAAAAGACGAAAAGACGAAGTCTATAGTCCAAGAGATGCAAAAGATTTGAAGTCAATGGGCCTATTTGAAGATTTATCGAAGAAAAGGACCAAAGATGGAAGATTTACATATGTCGAAGAACTCAAGTCTATTAAACGAAGAAATTAAAAGACGAGTTGAATTTATTCATCGACAAATCCCCGAATCAGAGTCGAAAACGTCAACTTTACTGAAAAGACGAGAAGACAAAAAGAAAGGGAAAAAGCGCACTCACCAACCAAGCCCAAGGCCTATAAATAGACCCTTCCCTTCAAGTTTTTAAAACTAGTCTTCATTTTTTTTTGTTTTTTCTCTTCCTGTTTCGTAGGAAAACCAACACCATTAAGGTGTTTGGTGATTTTCATTTTTTCTTTTTAATCCAAGATATTGTAAGTTTAATCTTTGCTTTTTGTTTGTTTGAATCCTAGCTTTTAATATCATCTTTCATTTAATCTTGTTATTCCTTTTCTTATTGATTCTTAAGTTCTAAGTTTTTATTTTGTTGATTTTGATCTCCAAAACATGTGGTTTTGTGTTTTTGTTGATTTGGTTTAAAGTTTATCATTAGTAAATGATTAGTGGTTAGTTTGGTTTAAGCTTTGGTTAAAAACTTGGTGGATTTTCGTTAAGTTTGTGTTGTCATATTCTCCCTGTTCTTCGTTCTGCTTCATTAGCCCAGATTCTGAACCAACTTTTTCTTCCAATTATTCCAAACGAAGCTTTCTTTCCGAATGAAGGTTTTTGTTTAAATTATTCCGGATGAAGCAACATTCCGGATGAGCTCTACATTCCGAACCAGTCTTTTGTGTTAAACATTCCGAGTCAAGATATTATTTCGAGTGAACCAATATTCCGAATCAGCATGATTTTTCCGAGTCAGTAGTTATTCCAAGTCAGCCCTTTTATTCCGCATAAACGTTTTTCCGAACCAAAGAATTTATTCTGCATGAAGCTGATTTCAATTATTCTGAATGAAGGATAAACATTCCGGATGAGCATTTAGTTCTATTTATTCCGAACCAGCATAGTATTCCGAATAAACTAGTTATTCCGGATCAGTCTTTTTTCAGGATGAAGAAGTATTACGCATGAAGGGTATATTCCGGATCAACTGTTATTCCGGATGAGAATTTATTCCGAACCAACTATTTTCTTTGATTATTCCGCATGAGCAAGGACATTCCGAACCAAGGCTTTAAAGTTTATTCCGAACCAGCTATACTTTCCGAATGAAGTTATTATTCCGAATCAGCTGATTTTCCAAGAGAAGGTCTTTTACTGTTTAATTTTAATTCAAGCTTTAGTTTTATTAATTGCTTTTAGTTTATTTTTATCACTTTTCGCATTTACCTTTTAAGTAGAGATAGATCAAAAGCTCCCCCTTTTAGCTACCAAGAACAACAATTCCACTTTGAACCGTGATCAATTCGAGAAGATACCGAGAACGAAACAACGACAAATATAATTGGGTACGAGCAACACGACAAAAGATCTTGCAAAACTCTGTTTTACTAACACACCAAAAATCTGTTATTAAGCGGTTGTTGATGTGATATTCTGAGGAGGTAAATCTGCAGCAAGCCGTGTTGAAGTAGATGAAGTTGTATCCTTTTGTTGACGATGATCGGTATCATCATTCTTATCATGAGTGACAGCGGAAGACTTCGATACAACATGTTTCTCCCCCGTGAAATATTCATCATATATTGGTCCATATAACATTTCCAACTCTTCAATTGTCGTGTTGACTGTCATATCTGCTCTTAAAACATTTCCTTGAACCAGCGTTGAACTTGACGGTTCATTGTTGTGGTCTTGAGTTCCGAGTTCCGTGCGGTTATGAACGGAAGTCGTTTGTCGTTGTGGATCAGGACTTAAACTGTTTTGTTCAAGTGCCATTTCTTGTAATTCATCAAATCGGATGTGAATGGTCTCGACTATCAATTTTGTTCTCTTGTTGTATACTCTATACCCCTTAGACTGAGTTGCAATTCCACAAGAATACACACATCACCTTTCTCTTTCATCTTATCCAAATTTTCACCATCTCGTATTATGTAACAAGTACATCAAAAAACGTGAAGGTGTTTGAGTCAAGGTTTTCGATCATGAATTATGTGATATGGTGTCTTTTCGTGTTTTGGGATAATTAAGGATCGGTTTTGTGTGTAACATGCGGTTAACACGGCTTCGGGCCAAAAATATAATGGTAGTTTTGAAGCGAATAATAATGTTCGAGCTGCCTTAACCAAAGTACGGTTTCGTCTTTCAAAAACGCCATTTTGTTCGGGTGTTCGAGCAATAGATGTTTTATGTTCAATTCATTCGGCTTCAAAATAATTTCTCAGATTTGAATTCAAAAATTATGTACCTCTGTCAATACGAACCACTTTAACTTGAGCTTGAAGACCACGTTGTATCAGTTTAAGGAAGCTGATGAGAACTTCGGGTGTTTCATCCTTGGACCTCAAGAAGTGAGTCCATGTGTACCTTGAGTAGTCATCGACAATTACCATAACGTATTTCTTCCCATTGATACTATGAACACGCATGGGACCACACAAATCTATATGAAGAAGATCTAATCGTCCTTTAGATCTTGGTGTAGTCTTTGTTTTGAAGCTACTTCGTTTAGCTTTACAAAGCTCACAAGAAGAACAAAGATGATCTTTGATGAATTTCAAGCTTGGAAGGCCTCTCACAATATCTTTCTTGGAAAGCAAGTTGATGGTATCAAAATTAAGATGAGATAAACATTGATGCCATAACCATGCCTGAGTCGATGAAGCTTTAGCCATGAAGCAAATTGGAGTTGATGAAGTTGTGTCTTGTAGTGAAATTGTGTAAAGATCAGTACCCCGTGTACCGGTGAGTAATTCATTCCCATCATAATCACGAACAAAACATGTCTTCTTTCTGAAAGCAACCTCCAAATCTGCATCACAGAATTGACCAACCGAGAAAAGATTGTGATTGAGCCCTTCGATGTAGTATACGCTTTTGATCGTTATATTCCCCTGAACCAAATCTCCATATCCTAGGATCGGTGCAAATTGATCATTTCCGAATCGGACCGTACCCAGGAACTTCTCCACGAAGTTAATTAGAAGCTTGAGATTCCCCATCATGTGCTTCGTGCATCCGGAGTCCAGTATGAATAGAATTATTTGTATCACCTTCAGAAGAGTTAGAACATGATGGAACAATTGCTAAATTGGATACCACAGTTGGTGTGATTGTAGAATCATTAGTCTCCTTAGCAACATTTAAAGGCATACTAACACTCATTGTCACATTTTATGTCCTAACTTTAGGCATCCATTTATATCCGGGATCGAGGACATTGATTAGCAAACCACCATTTCCAAGACTTGCTAGCAGACTCATATAATTCCTTAATTCTGCTTCTAGGGTTCTTAGTGGTGGAATCTGATGCATTACTTTCCTTAGTGGGGGTTGCACCAGAATGGTTCACTGTGCGTTTGGGTTTACTAACACTAATATGCATCGTAACATGCTGCTTAGTTCTAGTATCTACGCCTTTGACAGTATTCATAGCACACATAGAATGATTAGCATTAGCACATTTTCCACATTTGACACAAACGAATTTGACATTCATAGTATTCAAATCATTGAAAACATTCAAATCGTCATTACACGCGATTACAGACTTTTTATTCTTAAAAACATTCAAATTCCTAGGGTGTTCTTCTACATCCTTCATCTTTTCTTGACTATTGTGTTTCTAGACCTTATCATTCACTTGAGTGCGCTTAAGCTGAGGTTGGCTAACACTAGTAGAGGAGACTACTCCTGTAGTAGAAGACACACGAGTATTAGTGTTTCTAGAAGTCTGAGGCGATTGATTAACTTTGTTTGTGGGCTTAGTGGTCATTCTATACATCCGTGGTTTAATCACATTATTGTGCTTAACGCTTGGTGCTATGACATTCCTTATGGGTTGATTCTATGGTAACCTTTCCTTTCCATCCATCTTGGGGGAAAACATAGGTTTTGCAAACGAGGAATTTGATAAAGCAGATGGTTTTCCCAAGATAGAGGTTCTATTCACTTTAGAGGCATTGGGTTGTCTGACAATAGGTTTCTTAATGCTAGGTTCCACAACTTTCCCACCCATCTTAGCAACGAGTTTCTTTAACTCTGCTATCGCTCTTTCCCTGTCTTAAAACTGAGCTTTCAACCCTTTAATTTCCAAATTCTGTTCATTCATACGTTTTGGAAAGTTTTTCTTGCAAGTTATTATCATGTGGAAAACTACCAACGTCTTTTTGCAAAGCAAGTCCAAGAGAATGACAATGTTTTTGAAGGAAATCAATTTTGTGTTCAAGTAACTCAAAGCCTTTTTATCAACATTTTCTTTACGTTTCGAAAGCTCAAATTCAAGACGCTCACATTCTTTGATTTTATCAAGATATTTGCATGCAACATCAGAATATTCATCAATATCAACACAAGATGTAAAATAAGCACACATAACATCTTTAGAAACGCATTCTTGCAAGAGTAAATCATATTCATCTGAAAAATTAGACTTCTCCATTTGAAGATCATCAATGTTTTTCTCAATAGACTCAACATATTTTAAATCATCAAACATTTCAGTCCGAATTAACTCCTCAATTGAAGAACAGTTTCTTTAATCAATGCCGTATTTGGAATTAAGAGTTCTTTCACAAGCAAGGTAATATCTTGAGGAATCGGGCGTTTCCACTCATTATTTTCACGTTTTGTCCAATCTCTTTCAACAATAGATTTAACATTACCTATGTGGTGTTTAAGAATACCTAATGTTTTACTACTCTTGCTTTTGGACTCATCTAGAGGAAGGTAGTTCATATATTCGTAAACATTAGATTTCTTAGGGGCAAGCGCTTTCTTCCATTGAATTCCCTTTTGGTTGCATTCTAAAAACACTTCCTCACAAGATTTCTAAGTTTGTTTGTTGAAAAGACCATAAAGACTATTCTCATAAGCATAATTATATGGTTTCACAAACTCCTTATTGACAAGTGGTCGACTATCATCATCCCAAAGGGCAGTCTCTTCACTATCGGCGCTAACAGGCATGCAATCAAGATCGGTCCTTTCAGACTCATCAAGATAAAGACGCGGGTTCACAGCTTGAGCTTGGGCAAGGTACTCAGGACTTGCAAAGCTAGCTTGACCCTTGAACATCGATGGAGGTGCTATCATTCTAACGGTTTGAATAGAATCATGCGTGTTATAAACAACTTTCTTCAAAAACTCAACTTGTTCTTCTAGTTTCGTTACTTTTTCAGTATCTTTTTCATGTCTACTTTTGAAGTCTTGTTTTAACGCTTCTACCTCTTGTTTTTTAACCTCAAGAATTTTAGCAGAATCAGTACTGGTCATAGAGAGCTTTTGTTCAAGTTCATTAACTTTGGTATTGGCAAGGTGATGAGACTGCTTTTATACATAGTCTCATCGTCCAAAAAGGGCTTTAAGTACATAAAATATCATGAAATTGGCCAAATATATGCTTGTGTTTGTTGCTTATGTATTTTAGGTACGGATATTGAGAAAATGACAGAAGATCACAAGAATCATACAAAAACGAACACCGGAAACGAAGCCGCACATTGTACCAAGCCCTAATGAAGAATTTTCCAAGAAAACCCTTGAAGATTTGAAGATTTATGAAGAAGGGCCCTCTAATATTGAATAATTGACACTTTATACCCTTTTATCATCATAATTATAAGATTGGTCCCTAAAGTTTGTCAAAATTGTAAAAAGGGCCCTCCACTTTGAAGAATTGGCAATTTTAGTCCCTCAACAAAACTAAATTGTCAATATTAATCCTCCTCAAAGTCAAACATACCGTGAAAGACTTCAAGTTACAAGAAATTACAAATTTGGTCCTTTGAAAATGTCAACATTACCAAAAGGACCCTTGACTTTGAAGAAATGGCAAAAATGGTCCCTCATTAATCATGACATGGCAATTTTAGTCCTCCAAGAAGTCAACAAGACAAGTCAAGACCATTATCTATGAAGAAAATGCCAAATCAGTCCTTCAAGAATCAAGAATTGGCAAGAAATGCCCCTGAAATCACTTTACAAAACTTTTTGGGGCAAAAGTGTGAAAACCAAAACTCCATTTACAAAAGAAATCGTATTTTGGGCTATTATTTACAAAGTGAAAGTAGTATAGAAGATGAGGGAAGTAAACTGCCAAGACAAGGAAGATACATAGACCAGTAGTGGGGTGACACGTGCCCCACTACCTCCTCTCCACCAATCAGCTTCACCCATCCTTCCACATAACCATCCCGCTCACAACTAATTAAACTAACCCTGGATTAATTTAATCCTTGGCGCTAAACACCACTTTTAAACATAAATCCGGATCAAACACACAACTATTCACTCCAAGAACACAATTGGGTTTTCTTAATCCTGTTGTAATTAGGCCTTGATATTGTCCAGATTTATGATTAAGGTGACCTTAATCACATCCCAACTTTCAAAAAGTCTGCCACTTCACCACCCAGCTTACAAGATTCCCCTGCTTTTCACCTTTGAGCAAGAAGCCAAAACTTGGACAGTCATCCAATGTTCCACAACATTGCTTTGAAGCTAAGCTTATTTGAAGCCCTTGGATACACTTTTCACATTGCCAGCTCCACAACAATACAAAAATCAGTCACATGATCTTCAAAATGCCAAAACCCTCAGGGGCATTTCTGGGACTTCACCAAGCATTAGGGTTTCGTTTTTAGCTTTCTTAGATAACATATGTAGCCTATATAACGCATAGGACTGAGTACATTTATCTTTGCTTTTGAATTTTCCATTGTTCACAAATCTGTAAATCATATATTCAGCCAATGAAATGTGTTTGAAGGGTGAAGAAAACTCAAGTGCCAATCATATTGTCTGCTTGTTATTGTTCTTTGTTTGTTAATCTTGAATCCTAAACTTGTTTTCAAAAGGAGTGTGCAAAAGTTTGCACATTTTCCACTTTTCTTGATATTTTGCTAAGTCTAGTTCAAACCTTGGAATTCTTGGGCTATAAAGCTGATCATATCATCCTGATATTGAGTTATCAAGGTGTGGTGAAGCCTATAACTTGGGAATAATCAAGTGTGGGGAAGTAAGGTTACATTAATCAAGAATTCTTCGCTATTCTATTTTAATATTTTGCTTCTAACTTTGTTGAATCTTAGCAGGCTTTATTGTGGAAGCTTGTGCTTGTTCTTGCTAGCACATAAGCACAAATATCATGGACGTGGATGTACATCCATGGGGTACACACCATTCTACTCAAAATCTGTTAAAAAGTTAGATTTTTGGTGAATTTGTGTGCTACTTGTGTTCTTGCTGATTTTGTGGTCTAATCTTGTTCTAATCTGCATATTATATCTGTTATTATGTTGATTTGGGCTTGGGTAACCTTGGAATGCAATTTTGATTTGAAAATATTGTTTTGAAAATTTAAAAGGGTGTTTGGGATTACCTGTTTAAGATCATAGTGTTTTATTTTGTGGTTGGAAGTTTGTGTTTATGCTTTGTATCTGCTATATACTTGGTTGAGTGCTATTTGCTGCAAGTTATTGGGCTTAAACCCTTGAATCAAAGATTGTGCTATAACTTATTGAGTTTGACTGTTTTTGACCTAAAATCTTGGTAATACTTAGAGTATATGCATGTTTAGGGATATAAGTTGTTAAATCAAAGTTATCATAACATATCTTAGAGATCTGAGTGTTCGAATTTGGCTTGTTGGTCAAGTGCATCAGCAAAAGTAAAAATCTGCTTGTGTTAGTGTTCATCAGTAACCTGTTTGTGCTTGAATCTTGATTTAGGCTTTGAAACATTGCATGAAACATGTTTAAACTTGTTCCTTTAAGTTTATTATACCTTGTATCTGCTTTTGGTGCAATTTGGTTGGCTGAAATTTGCTAAAACAGCTTATAAGTGCTTAACTGCTTATTGCTCAAAGTCTGGTGCATGTCTGATGCTTAATTGAATTAAGTGTACAAATTGGATGATTGTGATTGTGATTTCTTTGTTGTTATTGACTCCTTATGATCCACTGATCATTTGGGTGCTTTTTTGTAAATTGAATCTCCAAAAAAGTCACTAAAGACAAAAAGTCAAACAAGTCAAGCAGTGGAAAAGGTTTCCACTGCTCAGACACCAAAACTAGCCCCTGCTAGTGTTAATTTTCCGTTAGTTTATTAATAAGCCATATTGGCTTATCCAGACCTGCAACAAATTATTTTTTGTGATCAATCTTCCTCGTTTGACCCATTTGTTTGAACTGGAGCTTATCAGACTTTGACTTTGACTTTTTACTAGAAAACTCTTAAAGTTGACTTTTAAAGAAGTGCTTATTTGCTTATTTTAGCTTATTGAGTGAACTTATTTGAAAACTTTTGTTGAGTAAGCTTAGTTAAGTCATTTAAAAGCTTTTGAAACATGAATCAGCTCTTGGGGTGGCTTAGAACTCGAAAACGACTATTTTGTCGTTTTGTGAAGATTGCTTATTGCATTTTAAGGCTTATTCCTTGGACTTTTTTGAAATTTCTTTTTATAGAAGTCTTAAGTAACTCAAAAGAAGCTTGTGTGTCTAATTTGAGCTTATGGCATCATCTTATAGCTTAATGGGCTAAAAAGCCCATTAAGAATAAGCTGTTTGATATTAGAAAGCTTATTTCACATTTTCAGCTTTTGGGCCTTTGAAAGATTGTGTTCAGAATCAAATTTTGAGTCAGATAGGAGCTTTTGGGCCATTTTTATAAACATTTTTCTTATTGGGCTTATTTTAGCCCAATAAGGGTCTGTTTTGGACTTTAGCCCATTTGAAGGCCCATTAGGAGTATTTTTTGGTATTTCAACTTCATTTTCTGTTTATTTAGGTTAAATTAAGCTAGTTTGCAAGTTTTTAGAATTTCTTATAAATTTTGGATTTTTAATATTATTTTATTATTATTTTATTATTAAAAATTAAAATTTGGATTTTTCAAGTTTTTATATTTTTCTTAGGTTAAATACATTAAGTTAGGAATTTTACAATTTTTAGAATTTTTTTATTGTCATTAGATTAATTTTTATAATTATTTTAGGTTTTAATAGTTTTTAATTGTTTTTAAATAGTTTTTATTAATTTTAAAATTTTCAAAAATAGTTTTAAATTAATTTAGGTTATTTTAGAGGTTTACAATTGAAAAAATCTCATTTTGGGTTTTTTGTTAATTAAATTGATTTTTTGGGCTTTAATTAGCATTAAAAAATTATTATTTAATTAAATAAAAGTTTTGAGTGATTTTTTATTTTTTTTGTAAACTCTAATTACATTATTTAGGATTTATTGCAATTTTCTAGGAATTTTTAGGGTAAATTTTTAATTTTGCTACTTTTTACGGTTTTACGTGTACGACCATTTCGTCTTAGTTTAATTCGTCATCGTAACCGTCATTCTCTTCTTATCTCATTTCTATTTTCTTTTCTCATAATCAATATAATCACAAAGTTAATCTTCTCTTAACACACACACCAAGCCTCCGTGGGAAACGAACTTGAACCACATTGGTCATTAGTGATTGGTTTTCCTAAACCGACACTTAATATTTTCCCTATTTTGCTCTCTTTTTCTAAAAGAATAGTAAAAAAACTACATCAATTTTGGCGCCGCTGCCGGGGAGGCGTGTTGTGTTTTGATTTAGCAATTGTTGTTTTTACATATATCCATAATAGTATTTGTATTTGTAGCACTCTACTAATACGTATTATCGGTTTTTTGTTTTTTGTGTGAATATTATTAATATATTGTATACGTAGAACAATAAATTCACAAGTACTCCAAAAGTGTGAAAACACAACCTTGACTTGGGAGGTCATTACCCAATCATTGTATTCGAATCTCAAATCAAAAGAAAAAGGCAAAAATAGATAAATACTTTCGTGAAGCTCGATTTTGAAAAATACAAACTATAAGGTGGGTATAAGGCGGGTATTATAAAATATACCCTAAGAAAAAAGGCTCTTAAGCGCTTCGTGCCGCCTCGTTTCCCCGCTTGCTTGTGAGTATTTTGAGATTAAAAGCTAATCGAGGGTTTTGCCGCCTAAAGTATTATTAAATATCATATATACTTTCTTGGTTTCATTGATTAAACCCTCTTGAACGTTTTGGTGTTCCACCAACGTTCTAAAGTCATCGAAGGAGTTCACTTCACGTGATTGTTTTCATTCCTTGAGGCTTCTTTAATCAAGAGATTTGATTAAGGAGGAGATTTGTATATTTTGGTCTACTTAATACAATCCCAAAAATAAAAAAAAGTAAAAACAATCAAAAACCACAAAAAAATTGGAAAAATACAAAACACCAAAAAGAATCTTCTTTGCTCATCCCCTCGTTGTACGTGACGTTTATGCAAACACGCAACCAAGCAAGACGTGCACGTAAATGAAGAAACCGAAAGGAGTCAACACCTACTCCTAATCTTTCTAGTGAGGAGTCTCCTATTGACGAACCCATTGTAAGAGAGGAACCAACCATGGAGAATCGAACTATGATGGAATTACTTCAAGCACCCACCGAGGGTTATGGAGAGGCTATTGTAATTCCCGCTATCCTTGCGAAGAATTTTGAAGTGAAGACGGGTTTGTTGTCGATGATCCAAAACAACAAATTCCGTGGTGATGAAAAGGACAACCCGCACAACCATATCCGCCAATTCAATCATCTTACCGCCACATGCAAATTTAAGGATGTTGCTAATGACTCAATTAAGATGATGGTTTTTCCGTATTTCTTAGCGGGGCCCGCTAAAATTTGGTTAGAGAAAGAGCCACCCAATTCTATATTGACGTGGAAGGATCTCGTTTCAAAATTTGTGAACCAATTTTTTCCGCCCTCTAAGACTACGCATTTGAAAAACGAGATTTCAAAATTTTCACAAGAATTTAATGAGAGTTTTTCAACGGCTTGGAATAGGTTTAAGGAAATGTTACATGAGTGTCCTCATCACGGTTTTTCCGACTTGAATCAAATTGACACGTTTTACAATGGACTTAATGATCATGAAAGGGATTATCTAAATGCCGCTGCGGGTGGTAATTTTTTGTGTAAAATGGTTGAGGAATCTTTGGTGATAATTTAGAGTAGATCTAAGGTGTATAGTCCTCGTAGCACGTCGAGTGTTAGTAAGGCTTCGTCTTCGGCTTCACCTTCTTTGTCTAATACCATCGATGCTTGCCATATTGAGGCGAACTTGGAAAACAAAATCTTTGATAAGCTTAAAGGAGTTTTAATTGAATTCAAAGTTGGAGAACAAAGTGCTCCCGCTTCGGCTAAAGCGGTTGATGCTTCATGTATGTATTGTGGTGGAGGTAATGATTTCTCCGAGTGCATTACCAACGGTGGTAACACTTCGAGTGCCTACGTGGCCACGGGAACTTACAACCAAAATGGTCAAGTTACCCGCTCTAATCAATTGACTCCACCGGGTTTTGTTTCAAATGAAAATGCTAACAACAACTATCGAAACAATCAAGTTGGTTTCAAAAACAATTACAACAAAGGAAACTATGGTAATCAAGGGGCTAATAATCAAGTTTCAAACAAAAATCAAAGTGATTTTCAGAACAACAACAAAAGTTTGCAAACTTTGAAAGATCTTCCAAATGAATTTGTTGAATACGCTAATGGGAACGATGCTAGGTTTGACAACATTCAAAGAGAAATCATTAGTCTAAGATCCGAGTTTAAGAACGACTTGAAGAAAGAGTTGAAAAATGAGTTAGCAAATGAGCTTAAAATCCATACAAACAAAATGGAAGGAAATGTAACAAGGTTACAACAAAACCAACAAAAAATGGAACAAGGGCAACACGAAATTAAGCAAGAAATGATTAAGGCCGAGAAGAGGCAATCCATGTTTGAGGACAAAATTTCATCTATGTTTGAGGCAATTATGTGCAAACCGTCTTCGAGTAGTCTTCCTAGCAACACCATATCGAACCCTAAGGGTGAGATGAAAGTGATTACAACACGTAGTGGTAAGACACTCAAGGAACTGACTCCTCAACCAATTGCTCCTACGGAGGATGCAATTGAGGAAGAACCCGAGGTGGTGGTCGAAAAGGAGCATGTCCAAATCCCACGAAGTACCGCTCATGCCACACCTACGGTTGACCCATTACCAACATTGGAACCCGAGATTCCTAAGGCTATGCCTATGCCTCAACCCACACCACCTTTGCCCTATCCATCGAGACTTAGAAAGGAGAAACATCAAGAGCGCGATAATTACCAATTTGAGCTTTTTATGAAAATGTTTCATGATTTGCACTTTAATGTGAGTTCCGCCGATGCTTTTGTCATGATGCCTCGATTTGCCGCTAACTTTAAGAGTATGTTGAACAACAAGGAGAAATTGCAACAATTGTCTATTTGTTCATCGGTTTATCTTAATTTCATACCTCAAAAAATCGGTGATCCCGGTAAATTCTTGATCCTTTGTGCAATCCAAGATATGGAAGAATGCTATGCCTTGGCCGATCTTGGTACTAGTATTAATTTGATGCCACTTGCAATCTTCAAGTCGCTCAATGTTCCTAATCTTACTCCTTCACTAATGTCTATCGAGTTGGCTGACCATTCTACGATCCCCGCATGTGTATTGGCGGAAGACGTTTTTGTGAAAGTGGGAAAGTTCTATTATCCGGTAGACTTTATCGTTGTCGATATTCCCACAGATCCTCAAGTTCCTCTCATTTTAGGTCGTTCGTTTTTAGATACGTCTATGGATTTGATCGATGTTCATGCTAGAAAGATCACCTTACGTTTCAACGACGAGGAACTTGTTATAAACGTAACTCAAAACTCTCAAATTTCTCATGTTTATTCCGTTGCAACCATAAACCTCGTTGATATGATTGACGTTGTTTGCGAGGAATTTTCACAAGAAGTTCTAGGTTCTGGTGATGATGAGAATAGTGGCTTTGGTGATGATGAGAATAGTGGCAATCCCACTATGTTAGATCCCATCCTTGATAACTCGACACCAACCTTCACTCCATTTGAAGGTGGTGGTTTTACGTTGGAAGAATTAGATGTTCCACGTACTTGTAACGAAGACCTCGACAATGATGAGGACTTCTCGATTATCAAGGATTTTCTTAACGATTTCCCATTTCCTCCACCCGAGGAGGTTATGAGTATCGAACCCAAATATTCAATTGAGGAACCACCTATCCTCGAGTTGAAAGATTTACCTCCTCATCTCGAGTATGTCTTTTTGGAGGAGGGTGATGAGATGGCATTTATACATGATCTCATCGTTCTTTTCGGGCTTTAAATGCATAAAAATGTCATAAAATACCATATATATGCTTGTGTTTGTTTACTTGTGTATTTTAGGTATGGATGTCGTGAAAAAGACAAAAGATCACAAGTTACAAGGAAAAACGGACACGAGAAACGAAGCCGTACAAAGAACCGGGCCCTAATCATGGAATTCTCAACAAAAACCCTTGAAGATTTGAAGACAAACAAGATTGATCCTCCAAGAATGAAGAAATGACACTTAAAACCCTTGTATATTAATAATTACAAGTTTGGTCCCTTAAGTTTGTCAAAATTACAAAAAGGTCCTTCAACTTTGAAGAAATGGTAAGATTGGTCCCTCAACAAAATCAATTTGTCAATTATGGTCCCTCATGAAGATTAAGAGACATTGAAGACCTTTGAATATCAAGATTGCCCAAGATCAGCCGTTGAAATTACTCAAAATGGCAAAAACAATCCTTTGAAACCTATTTCTAAAGTTTGGTGCCAAAAGTGTAAAAAGGTGAAAGATATTAACAAAGCAAAAACGGGTTTTAGGGCTGAAAACTTGATTTGCCAAAATTCTCAAAAGATAAGGGCTGAAGTTGCATACTTTCAAACATTTAAACCTCAAAACGCGCCAAACACTCTTATTTCCCCCAAAAACGGATCAAAGCACTTACTGTGCATCTTTTTCACCACCCAGAAATTACCCCAACTTATACTTGGGTAAATTTCAATTAAACTTGCCCACGTGTGATTCACACACGCAGGAACCTTTCCCACACCTAAAACCCTCAACCCACTCACTGTGGACCCTACCCCCAAATTCCCATTCCACCAATAAGAACACGCCTTGGTCCCCAAGTCTTATGACGTGTCCAATATCAACAGTGGAGATGCATTGCTTCATCACAACGCAAAAACAAACGGATGAGATCAAGTTTGGACAGCTCACCACTCAAACGCGTCAAGGGCATTTTGGAGAATTTCTTTGATTAGGGTTTTGTGTTTAAGCAGCCTAGAATGTTCATTAGAGTAGTATAAATAGAGGCATCAACTTGTGATGACCCTTTGTTCCAGTTTTCAAGCTTTGCACTTGTAATTCCTTTTTTATGAAATAAAAGTTTGGTGTTTGAGAAAATCAAGTGTAATTCCTTTTTATTCTTTTAAAAAGTTGTGTGTTGTGTAAAAGCTTGATTCTGAGTTCCATCTTTAATTTGGTTAAGTAATTTTGATTTTCAAAATTATTTAAAAGTTTCTGAAATTTGAGATTCTTGGTAAGAATCTGTTTCAGGTTTTGGTGTTAAGAGTATTTGTTTGTTTGGTGATTAAGAGTGTTTTTGAAAACATGTTTGATAAGGTTTAAAAGATTTGGAAGGTTTTAAGAAAGAAAAGAAAACAGTATAATATTGCTTGTATTTTGTTCTTGTTTTGTTTGATTTGTCTTAAACAGGTTGAGAAGGTTGTTGATTATTGTTCTGCACCAACCCCAGTTGGTAGGGAGGTGGATTTACATCCACTAGGGCTTTGGATGTAAAGCCCTAAGGTAATCTTCTTGTTACCTTTTTAAACTCTCAGAAAGTGTAAGCCTATATGATCTGGTATGATTGTTTGATATTTGTTGTTTAAGCTGATTGAATTGAGTTCTTGAGTGATGTTATGTATATTTTGAAGGTTTGGAATCAGTTTGGTTGCTTTTGAATGTGTTTTGGTTTGTTTAAAACGTTTTCAAAAGTTTTTAAGGGGTGTTTGGATCTATGTTTTAGCAGGGTAAAAAATCTTTGCTTGTGATTAAAAAATGTGTTAGATACTTTGATAAGGTTAAGATAAGTTTGTTAGATAGTTTTGTTTCAATTTGGTGAAGTTTGAAGCTAGTTTGTAGAGTTAAAAAGGAAAAAGTGAGCTTGAAAATCTGCTTAGGCCTTTCTGCTTGATTTTCCTTGTTTTGGTGCATGATTTTGTGAAATCTGTTGAGTTCTAGGCTATTTCAGGGTTTGATTTGTTTTGTATGTCAGTTTGAGACTTTGTGTGCTTAATTTGGTCATTTGAAGTTCATTAGAGTGCAAGTTATAAGCTCATAAAGTCCCCAGACCTGCTTAATTATCACAGAAACTTGAATTGGCTTTGGTGTGCTTTTGATTGCTTATTGTGCTTGCTAAGTGCTTAATCCTTGCTTGTATTGACTCCTTGTGCTTCTATGAGCACAAGGGTGCCCCCATTGTCCAAAAACATCCACAAATAAGCTATAAGCCAGGCCCCTCTTGGCTCAAAAAGTGCACAAGTGTGTACTCACACTTGTTCATCAGCAATACAGTTGAACCTGGCTACATTTTTGATCTTCAATCTGTTTAAATCTTGCATAAAAAGTGAATTTGGTTTGGATTGTTAGCTTATAAGGGGTCACTGATTTGTTGGAAAATAAAAAAAATAAAAAAAGAAAATAAGAGCAAAAACTCACCCGTAGCAGGACTCGAACACTAGACCTCTCGCTGGAGGGTTAAGTGTCCTACCGCTAATCTAGATGGTTTTTTACGTTAGAGTGTGATTTCAAGTGTTATTTAACCCTTTTTTTTCCTTTCTAGCTTATAAATAAAGCCGTGAGCAAATAAGCTCATTTGAGCTTATTGGTTTGACGTTTTTGGCTTATTTGATTTTTCCTAGGACCATTATAGGTTTATAGATTTTTCCAGCTTAGTTTCATTTTTTTCCCTTTATTTAATTATTTTCTACAATTTATTTATTAGCCGTTTTTTATAAAAGCATTAAAAAATAGAAAAAAGAGTTTAAATTTTTAGGAAAAATAATTTTTAGCTTTTAAAATAATATTTTGAGGTTTACAGCTTATTAGGTTTTTAATTTGGCTTATTTTTAATTTTATAAGATTTTAGGATTTTTAAGCAACTTTAAAAATTAATATAAAATTAATTAAGAGGTTTTAGAAACTTTAATTTACATTTTCTTCTTAGTTAGAATATTTAGGATTTTTGAGAATTTTTTAGAATTTATTTGAGAACTTTTTATTTTTAGGAATATTTTAATATTATTTTATTATTAAAAAAATCAAAATTTCATTTTTATTTATTTTTCATTTTTCTTAAGTTCTTTATCATTAATTAGGACCTTTTCCATTTTTAGAATATTTTTATAGCTTTTAGATTTATTTTTATAATTATTTTAAGTTTAATTAGGTTTTAATCATTTTAAATCATTTTTAGAGTTTTAAAAATAGTTTTAATAGCTTTTAATTTTTAGAAAATTACTTTCTAGTCTTCTAATAATATAAGTTAAGTGATTATTCAATAAAATCATATTTTAGACATTTGAATTAGTTATATTTAATTTTAGGGCTTTAATTAGCATTTAAAATTAAATATTTAATTAATAAAAGGTTTTAAAATATCTTTGTTGGATTTTTATCTTTATTTATATTATTTTAGACTTCTTTTTAGTCTTTTTAATTATTGATTTTGTTTTTGGTCTTAGTATTAAATTTTTTAATTTGGGTAGTTTTTCACGACTTTACGTCTTTTACGTCGTAGTGTAATTTTAACGTAACCGTCTTTTCATCCTTTCATCCCCATTCTTCCAAATATTAATCTCAAATAAATACAAGTTAACTCACAACACATATGCCTCCTTGGGAAACGAACTTTCTCTCTTTTTAAGTGATTGGGTCATTAGTGTTTGATTTTTCCTAAAATCATCACTCAATACTTACCGCTCATATACGTTCTTTTGTTTTCCTAAACAAGAGTCGTATTTTTACTGCAATCATTTTGGCGCCGCTGCCGGGGAGGTGTGTTGTGCTTTAATTTGGAAGCTTTTGTTTTGATATTATCCATAATAAGTATTTGTGTTAAGTGGAACTCCCTTAACACGTATTATCGGTTTTCTTGGTTTTTCTTGTACAAATATTATTAATATATTGTATTAAGTATCACAATCAATATACAATATCTCCAAAAGTGTGAAAACACAACCTTAATTGGGATTTGAGCTCCTAATTATTGTATTCGAATCTCAAACAAAAAGGAAAGGCAAAAATAGATAAATACTTTCGTGAAGCTCGATTTTGAAAAATACAAACTATAAGGTGGGTATAAGGCGGGTATTATAAAATATACCCTAAGGAAAAAGGCTCTTAAGTGCTTCGCGCCGCCTCGTTTCCCCGCTTGCTTGTGAGTATTTTGAGATTGAAGGCTAATCGAGGGTTTTGCCGCCCAAAGTATTATTACGTATACTATATTTGCTTGGTTTTCTTTGTGATTAAACCCTCGTGAACAATTTGGTTTTCACCAAAGTTCTAAAGTCATTCGAAGGCGTTCACTCCACGTGATCGTTTTCATTCCTTTGAGGCTTCTTTAATCAAGAGTTTGATTCGAGGAGAGATTTTGTAGATTGTTGTCTACAAAGATACACCAAAATCCAAAAAATTAAATATCATCAAAAACACAAAAAAATTGAAAATCCACAAAACAACCAAAAAGAATCTTCTTTGCTCACCTCCCATTCTTCGTGAAGTTTATGATCACTCGTAATCAAGCAAAACGAGCTCGTAAACGTCTTCAAAAGCAAGCAAATCAAGGATCGTTGATTGTTGAAGAACCTCCAATTGTTGAACCTATTGTAGAACAAGAAGTCGTCATGGCTAATCGTACTATGATGGAGTTGCTACAAGCACCCACCGAGGGTTTTGGAGAGGCTATTGTGATTCCCGCCATCCTTGCGGAGAATCTCGAGATTAAGACGGGTTTAATGTCGATGTTGCAAGCAAATAAGTTTAGAGGTCACGAGAAAGACAACCCGCATTACCATATTAGGAATTTCAACCGTCTCACCGCCACTAGCAAGTTTAAGGATGTTCCACATGACGCCATTAAGATGATGTTGTTTCCATATTCGTTAGATGGACCCGCAAAAATTTGGCTCGAGAAAGAACCGCCAAATTCAATTTTGACATGGGCCGATCTCGTTTCTAAGTTTGTGAACAAGTTTTTTCCACCATCTAAAACAACACACTTAAAAAATGAGATTTCACGATTTGTGCAACGTAACAATGAAAGTTTTTTAATGGCATGGGAACGATTTAAAGAGATGTTACATGAATGTCCACACCATGATTTTTCGGAATTGCATCAAGTGGATACTTTTTATAATGGGCTTAATGATCATGAACGAGATTATTTGAATGCCGCCGCGGGTGGTAATTTTTTGTGCAAGACGACAAATGAGGCTTTACAAATCATTGAAAATCGATCTAAGGTTTATAGCCCTCGTAACACACCGAGTGTTGCCAATATGGGTTCGTCATCTTCGTCACAATCGTCTCGTAGCATTAACGCCTTACATGATGAAGCTAATGAGGAAAATCGGTTTTTTGATAGATTTGCTAATCTAATGTCCCATTGGAAGGCTCAAGAAGCTTCCAATTCCGCTTCGGTTAAAGCGGTTGCTAAGAGTTGTTTATCTTGTGGGGGAGCTCATGATCTTTCCAAGTGCATTACCGCGGACTGTAACACTTCGAGTGCTTACGTAGCAACGGGAACTTATAACCAAAACGGCCAAGGTTCTCGTCCAAATCAAGCTCCACCAAACCAAAATGTTAATAATTATCGAAACAACAACCAAGGTAATTACCAAGGCAACACACGCAATTACAACAAAGGCAATTATCAAAGTGGGAATGGACAAATCTCTAATCAAAACCAAAACCGTGATTTTCAAAACACTACACAAGGTTTTCAAAATGCTCACACGAAAAATTTGCAAGGAGAATTTTTGGATTATGCAAAAGCAAATGATGCTAAATTTGATAACATGCAACGTGAGATGATTAGCTTAAGGTCCGAATTGAAAAACGAGCTTAAAAATGAACTTGCTAATGAACTTAAAACTCATGCAAATAAAATGGAAGGAAATGTCCAACGTCTTCAACAAAACCAACAAAAGATGGAATTAGGACAACATGAGATTAAGCAAGAATTATTGAAAGTGGATGCTAGGCAATCTAAATTTGAGGACCGAATGGCTAAGATGTTTGAAGCAATCATGTGTAAGCCCTCTTCTTCGGGTGGTCTTCCTAGTGATACCATTAACAACCCGAGGGGAGAATTGAAGGTTGTTGCTACACGAAGTGGTAAAACTTTCAAGGAACCAATCTCTCGTACAAGTACTTCTAAGGAGAAGGAAATCGAGAAAGAACCCGAGGTGATGGTCGAAAAGGAGCATATTGCAATCCCACGAAGTACCGCTCAAACCACACCTACGGTTGAACCAATACCAATTGTGGAACCCGAGTTTCCAAGGCCGTTGCCTAATGACCAACCCACACCACCTTTACCTTACCCTTCGAGACGTAACAAAGAGAAAGCACAAGAACGGAACAATTATCAATTTGAGCTATTTATGAAAATGTTTCGTGATTTGCATTTTAACATAAGTTTTGCCGATGCTTTAATCATGATGCCTCGATTCGCCGCAAACTTCAAAAGTATGCTTAACAACAAAGAGAAGTTACAACAATCGTCTAGTTGTTCATCGGTTTTTCTAAGCCGCATACCACAAAAAGTCGGTGATCCCGGTAAATTTTTGATTCCGTGTGCTATACAAGATATGGAGGAATGCTACGCCTTGGCCGATCTTGGTGCTAGTATTAATTTAATGCCTCTCGAGATTTTCAAATCACTTTCACTTCCGGCTCTTACTCCTTCGAACATGTCCATCGAGATGGCCGATCATTCTACGATCATGGCATGTGGAGTAGCCGAGGACGTTTTTGTTAAAGTCGGAAAGTTTTACTATCCCGTTGACTTTATCGTTGTAGACATTCCCATCGATCGAAAAGTTCCTCTCATTTTGGGTCGTTCATTTTTGGATACATCAAGAGCACTTATCGATGTTCATGCTCGAAAAATCACCCTTCGTTTCAATGAGGAAGAACTTGTCATCAATGCAACACAAAACTCCAATCTTTCTCATGTCTATTATATTGCTACTTTAAACCATGGTGACTCGACCAATGTCATTTGCAAAGAATTTTCACCAAGAGTTTTAGGGAATGTCGCCAAAAACAATTTACCATTTCCTCCGCCGGTGGAGGTTATGAGTGCAAAGCCTACAAAGAAGAAACCATCAATACTTGAATCAAAAAATCATTCACCTCATCTCGAACATTCATTCTTGAAAAGTGTTGATAAGTTGCCGGTTTCTACGGAAGATCTTTCGGATGATGAATATGTTGGCCCCGATGGGGAGGTTTTCTTCGTCGATAAACGTTTTGAGAACTTGCCACCACCAAAACCAAAACGGTTTCAAAATGTGATAATTTTTAGTGTGACTAACATCGTCTTAGAAACACCTAATATTTTCGACATAATCAAAAAGGGTTTTCATAAGGAGAGTTCAAAAGATAAAAAAGGAAAAGATCTTAAATGTGATTTAATTGATTTTTCTACAAATCTAACTCCGTCATCACCACGTGATTTGAGTGCTACAAGCTCGTCTACTCCTTTTGACGATGCTTTGTGTGTTTCTAGTATGGGGGAAGCCCCTTATGTTCCCTCATCCTTGTCCACCGAGGACGAGATATTCGATCCCGGAATTTCATATAAAGGGAAATCTCGGTCTTCCACCGATGCAATAAATGGAAAATCTTTCTATTTGCTTGGTGCGAGTCTACCTCGAGTAGCTCAAACGTTTGTCTTACCAATTGTCTCACCCTTCTACTTCTCATCTATTTTCTTCAAACTCTTTGAGTTTATGGCACATGTTGAAGTGGCGTTGAATTGTTTTTCCAATAGAAACGAGAACGCCATCTTCGACCCCGGTATTTTGTATCATTTAAGGACTTAGTCCTTTATACCGGTTGCTTTTTGGGCCTTGTTTATCATGTAAGCCCCATCAAAAATTGACCACACCATGATTTTCCCTAAATGTTCACATTTTGAGGGATCGAGTCGAGCTCATGACTCGGTAATCAAAAACGAGGTGCCTCGTGGGGGAGATCCCATGCTTATCCTTTATGCTTACTATTCACTAATAAGGGGAC
Organism: Glebionis coronaria; assembly: GCA_025667525.1. Classification (NCBI taxonomy): domain Eukaryota; kingdom Viridiplantae; phylum Streptophyta; class Magnoliopsida; order Asterales; family Asteraceae; genus Glebionis; species Glebionis coronaria. The sequence continues at coordinate 451,155,668 of CM046881.1, forward strand.
TTGTACCCTTCCAACTCGTTGTCTCGTGGTTGTTTGTGATTGTGTTATCTAGATCATCATCATCGTCTACGATTGAAGACTCTCGTGTTCGTTTACGTGAGCCTCCATTGTTCGTTTGAAGAAGTTTTTCACGATTCCATGACATATCCTTTATTGTTCTAACAATTATCTTTTAGCATACTTAATAAACGGCTTTAGATATATTGTTGATCACCCTTTCCATGCTAGATCCTAAGCATTCGATTCTTCGTCTCTAGTATGGGGTCCACCTTTAGACTCGAAACATTGAGGACAATGTTTACTTTTAGTATGGGGGGGTGAATAGGTACTTGCTTTGCTACGCCCTCACGTTTTCCAACTTTCAATGTTTTGTTTTGCTTATAAGGCTAAAAATGGCCAAATTTTAAAATTTTTCTTAGTTTTCATAAGTATTTTTAAGACACGAATGTATATTTTCCGATGGGTAGAATAAGAGTTAATTTTTGACTTGATGGGCATTTGGAGCCATTTACATTCCTTAACCCGCTCAATTCAAGTTTTGCTAGACTTTTATATAGGGAGCTTTAAAACGCGAAAGTCTTAATTCATTCGGGTTAAGAACAAGAACTTTTCGCAAGTTCCTATAATTGATTCTAGAAAGTCACTTATCAAGGGAACTATAAAATGCATTCTCTAAACTTGAAAAGTCCAAGAAAGTGCAAGATCCTATAGGTGGCTTGAAAACCCAAAACTTTGATTTGATATAGTCTTAATGAATGCTAATCCAAATTTGGCTTAATTTTGACTTGCATGGCTAAGTATTCACGAGTCTCTTTAATTAGAGGTATTTATATAGTGAAGAACGAGAAATGATAGAGTTAGACAAGTGATCATGCTAAACGTAGAACATGAAAGTGCTCTTTCAAAAACTCATATGTTTTTAATTGTGGCTTTTTCTTCCCATAAGATCAATGCATTAGGAATAAATCATAATTGCAATAAGTAAGGTCGTACGATTTGAAAGGTTACTTAGCCTCTAGCGCAAGATCGTTTAAAAGTTGCTCGGGGTTGAATAGAGTTCATAGCCAAGGCATAACTTATTGAAGCGGGACGCGAAGATTGGCGATCATCCAAAAAGGCCCTAACAAGGCATGAGGAGCTCTATTTTTGCTAAAGATCCAAAGAAGATGTGAAGTATCATTGTTCCTAAATCAATATGAAGGATCAAGACACACGACGAGAAGCAATTACTCCCCTAAAGAATGGAGAAAATCTATCCAAAAAGACCCTAACAAGGTATGAGGATAAATATATCCAAGTCCGAAAAGGAGGCGGATCGTTGTATATCAAAATCCAAAGTAAAGATTGAAGAAAAATGATGAAGTCGTGGTCCTATATGAAGAATCTCTCAAAAACGTCAAGTGAAGAAATTCCAAAATATGAAGAGAAGACCATAATTTCAAGAACGTCTTCCCAAGATGTGAAGTATGAAGTACATGCCAAATATCGGTCCGAGAAAGGTCTCAAATCGTGAAACGAGTTATGCCAAGATATGAACTTAAGGAGATACACGAGAAGCCGTTTTAAAAGATTTTGTCCTTCGGCTAACTATTGATCAAATCGTGCTACTTTGCTTTCGGACTAATAACTACTCAAATAAGTCAATATGAATCACTGGTGATCCATGACAAATAGATAAAAAATGCTAGTAACCCATTTCCTTTTATAATAACTAGGATTGCGGGGAGAAAAAGTATTACACAATTTGGACGTATGAGTAGTGTTAGCATTGTGACTTGTACCAACAATGATCTTGTTTTTGCACTTAGCATGGAATGTATGACAATCAAGGATGACGAAATTTACTCTAAGGGACATTAACTTGTTTCTATTCTTTGACCCTAAAAGTCACATTTTTGTGATGAAAATCATACATTATGTCTTTACACATTCTCGTAGTATGTTGCAAGTCTTTTACTCTTCAATAAAGGTTAATAAAATTGAATTTTGGTGATGCTTAGATACTTTATTCTAGCATTGCGTGAGGGCACGGCAATGGCTTAGTATGGGGGAGTGATGAGATGGCATTTATACATGATCTCATCGTTCTTTTCGGGCTTTAAATGCATAAAAATGTCATAAAATACCATATATATGCTTGTGTTTGTTTACTTGTGTATTTTAGGTATGGATATCGTGAAAAAGACAAAAGATCACAAGTTACAAGGAAAAACGGACACGAGAAACGAAGCCGTACAAAGAACCGGGCCCTAATCATGGAATTCTCAACAAAAACCCTTGAAGATTTGAAGACAAACAAGATTGATCCTCCAAGAATGAAGAAATGACACTTAAAACCCTTGTATATTAATAATTACAAGTTTGGTCCCTTAAGTTTGTCAAAATTACAAAAAGGTCCTTCAACTTTGAAGAAATGGCAAGATTGGTCCCTCAACAAAATCAATTTGTCAATTATGGTCCCTCATGAAGATTAAGAGACATTGAAGACCTTTGAAGATCAAGATTGCCCAAGATCAGCCCTTGAAATTACTCAAAATGGCAAAAACAATCCTTTGAAACCTATTTCTAAAGTTTGGTGCCAAAAGTGTAAAAAGGTGAAAGATATTAACAAAGCAAAAACGGGTTTTAGGGCTGAAAACTTGATTTGCCAAAATTCTCAAAAGATAAGGGCTGAAGTTGCATACTTTCAAACATTTAAACCTCAAAACGCGCCAAACACTCTTATTTCCCCCAAAAACGGATCAAAGCACTTACTGTGCATCTTTTTCACCACCCAGAAATTACCCCAACTTATACTTGGGTAAATTTCAATTAAACTTGCCCACGTGTGATTCACACACGCAGGAACCTTTCCCACACCTAAAACCCTCAACCCACTCACTGTGGACCCTACCCCCAAATTCCCATTCCACCAATAAGAACACGCCTTGGTCCCCAAGTCTTATGACGTGTCCAATATCAACAGTGGAGATGCATTGCTTCATCACAACGCAAAAACAAACGGATGAGATCAAGTTTGGACAGCTCACCACTCAAACGCGTCAAGGGCATTTTGGAGAATTTCTTTGATTAGGGTTTTGTGTTTAAGCAGCCTAGAATGTTCATTAGAGTAGTATAAATAGAGGCATCAACTTGTGATGACCCTTTGTTCCAGTTTTCAAGCTTTGCACTTGTAATTCCTTTTTTATGAAATAAAAGTTTGGTGTTTGAGAAAATCAAGTGTAATTCCTTTTTATTCTTTTAAAAAGTTGTGTGTTGTGTAAAAGCTTGATTCTGAGTTCCATCTTTAATTTGGTTAAGTAATTTTGATTTTCAAAATTATTTAAAAGTTTCTGAAATTTGAGATTCTTGGTAAGAATCTGTTTCAGGTTTTGGTGTTAAGAGTATTTGTTTGTTTGGTGATTAAGAGTGTTTTTGAAAACATGTTTGATAAGGTTTAAAAGATTTGGAAGGTTTTAAGAAAGAAAAGAAAACAGTATAATATTGCTTGTATTTTGTTCTTGTTTTGTTTGATTTGTCTTAAACAGGTTGAGAAGGTTGTTGATTATTGTTCTGCACCAACCCCAGTTGGTAGGGAGGTGGATTTACATCCACTAGGGCTTTGGATGTAAAGCCCTAAGGTAATCTTCTTGTTACCTTTTTAAACTCTCAAAAAGTGTAAGCCTATATGATCTGGTATGATTGTTTGATATTTGTTGTTTAAGCTGATTGAATTGAGTTCTTGAGTGATCTTATGTATATTTTGAAGGTTTGGAATCAGTTTGGTTGCTTTTGAATGTGTTTTGGTTTGTTTAAAACGTTTTCAAAAGTTTTTAAGGGGTGTTTGGATCTATGTTTTAGCAGGGTAAAAAATCTTTGCTTGTGATTAAAAAATGTGTTAGATACTTTGATAAGGTTAAGATAAGTTTGTTAGATAGTTTTGTTTCAATTTGGTGAAGTTTGAAGCTAGTTTGTAGAGTTAAAAAGGAAAAAGTGAGCTTGAAAATCTGCTTAGGCCTTTCTGCTTGATTTTCCTTGTTTTGGTGCATGATTTTGTGAAATCTGTTGAGTTCTAGGCTATTTCAGGGTTTGATTTGTTTTGTATGTCAGTTTGAGACTTTGTGTGCTTAATTTGGTCATTTGAAGTTCATTAGAGTGCAAGTTATAAGCTCATAAAGTCCCCAGACCTGCTTAATTATCACAGAAACTTGAATTGGCTTTGGTGTGCTTTTGATTGCTTATTGTGCTTGCTAAGTGCTTAATCCTTGCTTGTATTGACTCCTTGTGCTTCTATGAGCACAAGGGTGCCCCCATTGTCCAAAAACATCCACAAATAAGCTATAAGCCAGGCCCCTCTTGGCTCAAAAAGTGCACAAGTGTGTACTCACACTTGTTCATCAGCAATACAGTTGAACCTGGCTACATTTTTGATCTTCAATCTGTTTAAATCTTGCATAAAAAGTGAATTTGGTTTGGATTGTTAGCTTATAAGGGGTCACTGATTTGTTGGAAAATAAAAAAAATAAAAAAAGAAAATAAGAGCAAAAACTCACCCGTAGCAGGACTCGAACACTAGACCTCTCGCTGGAGGGTTAAGTGTCCTACCGCTAATCTAGATGGTTTTTTACGTTAGAGTGTGATTTCAAGTGTTATTTAACCCTTTTTTTTCCTTTCTAGCTTATAAATAAAGCCGTGAGCAAATAAGCTCATTTGAGCTTATTGGTTTGACGTTTTTGGCTTATTTGATTTTTCCTAGGACCATTATAGGTTTATAGATTTTTCCAGCTTAGTTTCATTTTTTTCCCTTTATTTAATTATTTTCTACAATTTATTTATTAGCCGTTTTTTATAAAAGCATTAAAAAATAGAAAAAAGAGTTTAAATTTTTAGGAAAAATAATTTTTAGCTTTTAAAATAATATTTTGAGGTTTACAGCTTATTAGGTTTTTAATTTGGCTTATTTTTAATTTTATAAGATTTTAGGATTTTTAAGCAACTTTAAAAATTAATATAAAATTAATTAAGAGGTTTTAGAAACTTTAATTTACATTTTCTTCTTAGTTAGAATATTTAGGATTTTTGAGAATTTTTTAGAATTTATTTGAGAACTTTTTATTTTTAGGAATATTTTAATATTATTTTATTATTAAAAAAATCAAAATTTCATTTTTATTTATTTTTCATTTTTCTTAAGTTCTTTATCATTAATTAGGACCTTTTCCATTTTTAGAATATTTTTATAGCTTTTAGATTTATTTTTATAATTATTTTAAGTTTAATTAGGTTTTAATCATTTTAAATCATTTTTAGAGTTTTAAAAATAGTTTTAATAGCTTTTAATTTTTAGAAAATTACTTTCTAGTCTTCTAATAATATAAGTTAAGTGATTATTCAATAAAATCATATTTTAGACATTTGAATTAGTTATATTTAATTTTAGGGCTTTAATTAGCATTTAAAATTAAATATTTAATTAATAAAAGGTTTTAAAATATCTTTGTTGGATTTTTATCTTTATTTATATTATTTTAGACTTCTTTTTAGTCTTTTTAATTATTGATTTTGTTTTTGGTCTTAGTATTAAATTTTTTAATTTGGGTAGTTTTTCACGACTTTACGTCTTTTACGTCGTAGTGTAATTTTAACGTAACCGTCTTTTCATCCTTTCATCCCCATTCTTCCAAATATTAATCTCAAATAAATACAAGTTAACTCACAACACATATACCTCCTTGGGAAACGTACTTTCTCTCTTTTTAAGTGATTGGGTCATTAGTGTTTGATTTTTCCTAAAATCATCACTCGATACTTACCGCTCATATACGTTCTTTTGTTTTCCTAAACAAGAGTCGTATTTTTACTGCAATCAGAGGGCGACAAGTTTCCGGTTATTATTGCGAAGGAACTTTCGGATAATGAAAAAACCGCACTTGTCGATGTTCTAAAGGATTACAAAAGGGCAATTGCGTGGAAGTTATCTGACATTAAGGGGATCGATCCTAAATTTTGTACCCACAAAATCTTAATGGAGGAGGATTACAAGCCCGTAATCCAATGTCAAAGGAGGGTGAACCAAAAAATTCGCGATGTCATAAAAAAGGAAGTCCTTAAATTCCTTGACGCAGGAATGATTTACCCTATTTCCGATAGCCCTTGGGTGAGTCCTATTCATTGTGTCCCTAAAAAGGGAGGGATGACCGTTGTGCCAAACGATGCCAACGAGTTAATTCCCACTAGACTCGTGACCGGATGGAGAGTGTGCATTGACTATCGTAAGTTGAATGAAGCCACTCGAAAAGACCATTTTCCCTTGCCCTTCATGGAGCAAATGTTGGAGCGTCTTGCGGGAACGATTTCTATTGATTTTTAGATGGTTTTTCCGGTTACTTCCAAATCCCCATCGATCCTCGTGATCAAGAAAAAACTACGTTTACGTGTCCATATGGAACGTTTGCCTATCGTAGAATGCCATTCGGACTTTGCAATGCACCGGGAACCTTTCAAAGGTGCATGATGGCTATTTTTCATGATATGATCGAGAAGACGATGGAAGTCTTCATGGATGACTTTTCCGTTTTTGGTAGTTCGTTCACTTCGTGTTTGTCGAATCTTGAGAGAACGTTGAAGCGTTGTGAGGAAACCAACCTTGTACTTAATTGGGAAAAATGTCAATTTATGGTTAAAAGTGGAATCGTCTTAGGGCACAAGGTTTCGAAAGTGGGGATTGAGGTAGATCAAGCTAAGGTAGACGTCATCGCCAAATTACCTCATCCCAAAACCATTAAGGGAGTTAGGAGTTTCCTAGGCCACACGGGCTTTTATCGTCGATTCATCAAGGATTTTTCAAAGATCTCTCGACCTATTACACATCTTCTTGAAAAAGAGGCACGTTTTGTCTTTGACGAAGATTGTGTACGAGCCTTTGAAATCCTTAAGAGGAAACTTACCGAAGCTCCCATTCTTGTTGCTCCCAATTGGAACCTCCCCTTTGAGCTCATGTGTGATGCTAGTGACTATGCTATTGGGGTCGTATTGGGGCAACGTCATGAAAAGTACTTCTTGCGTATTCACTATGCTAGCAAGACGATGACCGAGGCTCAACTAAAATACACTACAACGGAGAAGGAGTTCCTTGCCGTGGTGTATGCATTTGAGAAATTCCGACCTTATCTCGTCTTGACGAAATGCATAGTGTATACGGATCATTCGGCTATCAAGTATCTTATGGCTAAACAAGGGATGCTAAGCCAAGATTACTTCGTTTGATTCTCCTCCTTCAAGAATTTGATCACAAAATTGTTGACAAAAAAGGAGCCGAGAATATAGCGGCCGATCATCTTTCTCGTTTGGAAGATCCTCACCAAAGTGTTTACGAGCCCAAGGAAATCACCGAAACATTTCCGCTCGAGACACTTGGTGTAGTGAATTCTAAGCTTGATTCTTCTACCCCATGGTTTGCGGACATCGCAAATTACCATGCGGGCAACTTCATCATCAAGGGTATGACGACTCAAGAAAAACGAAAATTCTTTCGTGACGTCAAGTTATACTTTTGGAATGACCCTTACTTGTTTCGAACTTGTGTGGATCAAATTATTCGACGTTGTGTCTTTGGTACCGAAGCTTCTAACATCCTTAGAGCTTGGCACGAGGGACCCACAGGTGGTCACCACGGTGCTAATCTCACGGCTAAGAAGGTCTTTGATGCCGGTTTCTTTTAGCCTACTATTTACCGAGATGCACATGAACTTGTGAAGTCGTGTGACTCATGCCAACGACAAGGAAAAGCCTCACAAAAAGATGAAATGCCACAAAATATCATCCAAGTGTGTGAGATCTTTGACGTTTGGGGCATTGACTTTATGGGGCCGTTCCCATCATCTCGTGGTAATAAGTACATCCTTGTCGGGGTTGACTACCTATCTAAGTGGGTGGAAGCTAAGGCTTTGCCCACCAATGATGCTCGTATGGTATTCAAGTTTTTGAAAAGCTTGTTTTCTCGGTTTGGAACCCCTCGTGCGATCATAAGCGATCGTGGAACCCATTTTTGTAACGACCAATTCGAAAGGGTCCTAAGGAAATATGGGGTTACACATCGGCTTTCTACGGCTTATCACCCACAAACGAGTGGGCAAGTCGAGGTTTCAAACCGAGCTTTGAAGAGGATCTTGGAGAGATCCATTGGGGAAAACCGACAATCTTGGTCGGATAAGTTGGACGATGCTTTATCGGCTTTTAGGACCGCTCATAAGATGCCCATCGGGTGCACTCCTTATATGCTAGTGTATGGGAAGAATTGTCACTTGCCAATTGAACTCGAACACAAGGCTTATTGGGCCCTAAAGCATTGTAATGATGACATGGAGACCGCGGGAAAACACCGGAAAATGCAATTAAATGAATTGGATGAATTAAGGGATATTGCTTATGAAAATTCATTGATTTATAAACAAAAGACTAAAAAGTTGCATGATTCAAAAATTAAAAACCGGGTTTTTAACATTGGGGATCAAGTTTTGCTTTCTAAATCTCGTTTGAAAATCTTTTCCGGTAAGTTGAAATCCCGTTGGTTCGGTCCATTCACCGTGACTCAAGTTTTTCCATATGGGACCATCGAGCTAGCTCAAAATGATGGCCCCAATTTCAAGGTGAATGGACATAGGTTGAAGCACTACCTTGGCGGGGAAGTTCCATCTTTGAACTACCTCGACCAAATCACCTTCCCTAATGACAATTAGTATTGAGGGGATCGAGTCGAGCTCATGACTCGGTAATCAAAAAACGAGGTGCCTTGTGGGGGAGTCCCATGCTTATCCTATGTACATATTATCGCTTTCTAATGTAGTAACGTGTGGGGATTTGTGCCCTTCCAACCTTTGTTCTGTGGTTGTTTGTGAATTGTGGATTTTAGATGATCATTATCTTCATGATTGAAGCCTCTCGTGTTCGTTTTATGGGAGCACTCGATCGTTTTCTTTGAATACTTTCTCAATATCCATGATATATCCTTTGATGTTCTAACCTTAGGTTTATAGCATACTTCATAAACGGCTTTAAATTTAACGGTTACATCCTTTTCATGCCAGATTAGGCATTCGACTACGTCTCTAGTATGGGGGTGTTTGAACCCCTAGACTCGAAACATTGAGGACAATGTTTAACTTTAGTATGAGGGGATGAATAGATACTTGCCTTGCCAAACCTTCGCGCTTTCCAAAAGTTTATCTTTTTGTTTATCGTTTTGTTGCAAAATAAGGCTAAAAATGGCCAAATTTTAAAAAATTTCTCATGTTTTATAAATGTTTGAAGACACGAATGTAGGTTTTCCGATGACGAGACTAAGAGTAATTTTTGACTCGATCGTGCGTGTTGAGCATTTAGCTTTGATTCCTTAACTTTTAATTAGGCTAAGTCTCTTAAATGAGAACGAGAAATGATAGGGTTAATTATAAGTTACTATGCTACACGTAGAGTACTCGTATTCTTTCTAAAACTCATGTGTTCTCGTTATTTGCTTATTCTCCTTTCTCTTGTAAATATTTTTTGCTTAATAAATATTGACATAGCGGTTTAATCTTGATTGTTGGGTTTCTAGTCTTTTCTAGTAGCTTCCGTGTAATTAAATTGGGAAGACACTAAGGTATCGCCAACGTCACGGTTTTGAAGTATTGGCACCCGAATAATCGAAAGCTTCACCCAATAATAAGATTTCAAGTGCTCACCTAAATCAAGCAAACAATTTGAAGCCCACAAGGCCGAAAAATATATGCAAAATTGAAAGTGAATCAAGCCTTAATCTTTGAAGCTTTAAAGATCCAAACTCGCCTTAGCGTGAAGATATACGTCTTTGGCTAATAAAACCACCGATGAGGTGGATAAAAAAGGCAAGGCAAGACCGAAGTCATAATAAAAGCTTCATGGCTAAGTTGAATAAAAGATGGAGGTAAACCAATGATAATAAGGCCCTTCAGTTAGGGGGCGTATAAAAGTCTTGGTAATAAGTCTCATGTTCAAAACTGTTATAAAACCGTGTTTATCGATCCTTCTTGTTGACTTAATTTTTTGACATCGTTGTCTATTAGGAGGGGTTATTGATTTGATGGTATTGGTTACACCGTTAGGACTCTATTTTTAGACCTAAATCTTTATTATCGCATAAGTCAAACAATGTATCCTCATGAAACATTCAAGACAAAATAAAATATAAGAGATACAACTTAGGAAAATGGGAGGATAAGTACGTGATTAGTGCATATGAGTAGTGTTAGCATTACTAACTTATAATGACAATGATCTCGTTGCACACTTAGCATGGAATTGGGGTGAAAATCGAGGACGATGAAATTATTTCTAACGAAGCATTCACGTGTTCTTATTTTATGAACCTAAACGTCCCATTTTGCGATGAAAATCATACATTATGTCTAAAACGCAAGTAGTAATAGTAGTAGTATAGCTAGTTTATCATTCAATAAAAGTGAAAAAATGACTTTTGGAGGTGCTATGATACTTTATTCTAGCATTGCGTGAGGGCACGGAAATGGTTTAGTATGGGGGAGTGATGAGACTACTTTTATACATAGTCTCATCGTCAAAAAAGGGCTTTAAATGCATAAAATATCATGAAATTAGCCAAATATATGCTTGGGTTTGTTGCTTGTGTATTTTAGGTACGGATATTGAGAAAATGACAAAAGATCACAAGAATCATACAAAAACGAACACGGGAAACGAAGCCGCACATTGAACCAAGCCCTAATGAAGAATTTTCCAAGAAAACCCTTGAAGATTTGAAGATTTATAAAGAAGGGTCCTCCAATATTGAATAACTGACACTTTATACCCTTTTATCTTCATAATTACAAAATTGGTCCCTAAAGTTTGTCAAAATTGCAAAAAGGGCCCTCCACTTTGATGAATTGGTAATTTTAGTCCCTCAACAAAACTAAATTGTCAATATTAATCCTCCTCAAAGTCAAACATACCATGAAGGAATTCAAGTTACAAGAAATTACAAATTTGGTCCTTTGAAAATGTCAAAATTACCAAAAGGACCCTTGACTTTGAAGAAATGGCAAAAATGGTCCCTTATTAATCATGACTTGGCAATTTCAGTCCTCCAAGAAGTCAACAAGACAAATCAAGACCATTATCTATGAAGAAAATTCCAAATCAATCCTTTAAGAATCAAGAATTGGCAAGAAATACCCCTGAAATCACTTTACAAAACTTTTTGGGGCAAAAGTGTAAAAACCAAAACTTCATTTACAAAGGAAATCATATTTTGGGCTATTATTTACAAAGTGAAAGGAGTATAGAAGATGAGGGGAGTAAACTGCCAAGACAAGGAAGATACATAGACCAGTAGTGGGGTGACACGTGCCCCACTACCTCCTCTCCACCAATCAGCTTCACCCATCCTTCCACATCACCATCCCACCCACAACTAATTAAACTAACCCTGGATTAATTTAATCCTTGGCGCTAAACACCACTTTTAAACATAAATCCGGATCAAACACACAACTATTCACTCCAAGAACACAATTGGGTTTTCTTAATCCTGTTGTAATTAGGCCTTGATATTGTCCAGATTTATGATTAAAGTGACCTTAATCACATCCCAACTTTCAAAAAGTCTGCCACATCACCACCCAGCTCACAAGATTCCCCTGCTTTTCACCTTTGAGCAAGAAGCCAAAACTTGGATAGTCATCTGACATTCCACAACATTGCTTTGAAGCTAAGCTTATTTGAAGCCCTTGGATACACTTTTCACATTGCCAGCTCCACAACAATACAAAAATCAGTCACATGATCTTCAAAATGCCAAAACCCTCAAGGGCATTTCTGGGACTTCACCAAGCATTAGGGTTTCGTTTATATCTTTCTTAGATAACATTTGTAGCCTATATAAGGCATAGGACTGAGTACATTTATCTTTGCTCTTGAATTTTCAATTGTTCACAAATTTGTAGATCATATATTTAGTCAATGAAATGTGTTTGAATTTGGTGAAGAAAACTCAAGTGCCAATCATATTGTCTGCTTGTTATTGTTCTTTGTTTGTTAATCTTGAATCCTAAACTTGTTTTCAAAAGGAGTGTGCAAAAGTTTGCACATTTTCCACTTTTCTTGATATTTTGCTAAGTCTAGTTCAAACCTTGGAATTCTTGGGCTATAAAGCTGATCATAGCATCCTGATATTGACTTATCAAGGTGCGTTGAACCCTATAACTTGGGGATAATCAAGTGTGGGTAACTAAGGTTGCATTAATCAAGAATTTTTCACTTTTCTGTTTTAATATTTTGCTTCTAACTTTGTTGAATCTTAGCAGGCTTTATTGTGGAAGCTTGTGCTTGTTCTTGCTAGCACATAAGCTCAAAATTCGTGGATGTGGATGTACATCCATGAGGTACACACCATTCTACTCAAAATCTGTTAAAAAGTTGGATTTTTGGTGAATTTGTGTGCTACTTGTGTTCTTGCTGATTTTGTGGTCTAATCTTGTTCTAATCTGCATATTATATCTGTTATTGTGTTGATTTGGGCTTGGGTAACCTTGGAATGCACTTTTGATTTGAAAATATTGTTTTGAAAATTTAAAAGGGTGTTTGGGATTACCTGTTTAAGATCATAGTGTGTTATTTTGTGGTTGGAAGTTTGTGTTTGTGCTTTGTATCTGCTATATACTTGGTTGAGTGCTATTTGTTGCAAGTTATTGGGCTTAAACCCTTGAATCAAAGATTGTGCTATAACTTATTGAGTTTGACTGTTTTTTACCTAAAATCTTGGTAATACTTAGAGTATATGCATGTTTAGGGATATAAGTTGTTAAATCAAAGTTATCATAACATATCTTAGAGATCTAAGTGTTCGAATTTGGCTTGTTGGTCAAGTGCATCAGCAAAAGTAAAAATCTTCTTGTGTTAGTGTTCATCAGTAACGTGTTTGTGCTTGAATCTTGATTTAGGCTTTGAACCATTGCATGAAACTTGTTTAAACTTGTTCATTTAAGTTTATTATAGCTTGTATATACTTTTGGTGCAATTTGGTTGGCTGAAATTTGCTAAAACAGCTTATAAGTGCTTAACTGCTTATTGCTCAAAGTCTGGTGCATGTCTGATGCTTTATTGAATTAACTGTACAAATTGGCTGATTGTGATTGTGATTTCTTTGTTGTTATTGACTCCTTATGATCCACTGATCATTTGGGTGCTTTTTATGTAACTTGAATCGCCAAAAAGTCACTAAAGACAAAAAGTCAAACAAGTCAAACAGTGGAAAAAGTTTCCTTTACTCAGACACCAAAACTAGCCCCTGCTAGTGTTAATTTTCAGTTAGCTTATTAATAAGCCATATTGGCTTATCCAGACCTGCAACAACTTATTTTTTGTGATCAATCTTCCCCATTTGACCCATTTTTTTGAACTGGAGCTTATCAAACTTTAACTTTGACTTTTTACTAGAAAACTCTTAAAGTTGACTTTTAAAGAAGTGCTTATTTGCTTATTTCAGCTTATTGAGTGAACTTATTTGAAAACTTTTTGTTGATTAAGCTTAGTTAAGTCATTTAAAAGCTTTTGAAACGCGAATCAGCTCTTGGGGTGACCTAGAACTCGAAAACGACTATTTTGTCGTTTTGTGAAGATTGCTTATTGCATTTTCAGGCTTATTCCTTGGACTTTTTTCAAATTTCTTTTTACAGAAGTCTTAAGTAACTCAAAAGAAGCTTGTGTGTCTAATTTGAGCTTATGGCATCAGCTTATAGCTTAATGGGCCAAAAAGCCCATTAAGAATAAGCTGTTTGATATAAGCCAGCTTATTTCACATTTTCAGCTTTTGGGCCTTTGAAAATTTGTGTTCAGAATCAAATTTTGAGTCAGATAGGAGCTTTTGGGCCATTTTTATAAATATTTTTCTTATTGGGCTTATTTTGGCCCAATAAGGGTGTGTTTTGGACTTTGGCCCATTTGAAGGCCCATTAGGGGTATTTTTTGGCATTTCAACTTCATTTTCTGTTTATTTAGGTTAAATTAAGCTAGTTTGCAAGTTTTTAGAATTTCTTATAAATTTGGATTTTTAATATTATTTTATTATTAAAAATTAAAATTTAGATTTTTCAAGCTTTTATATTTTTCTTAGGTTAAATACATTAAGTTAGGAATTTTACATTTTTTAGAATATTTTTATTGTCATTAGATTAATTTTTATAATTACTTTAGGTTTTAATAGTTTTTAATTGTTTTAAATAGTTTTTATTAATTTTAAAATTTTCAAAAATAGTTTTAAATTAAGTTAGGGTATTTTAGAGGTTTATAATAGAAAAAATCTCATTTTGGACTTTTTGTTAATTAAATTGATTTTTGTTGGGCTTTAATTAGCATTAAAAAGTTATTATTTAATTAAATAAAAGGTTTGAGTGATTTTAGAATTTTTTTTGTAAACTCTAATTACATTATTTAGGATTTATTGCAATTTTCTAGGAATTTTTAGGGTAAATTTTTAATTTTGCTACTTTTTACGGTTTTACGTGTACGACCATTTTGTCTTAGTTTAATTCGTCATCGTAACCGTCATTCTCTTCTTATCTCATTTCTATTTTCTTTTCTCATAATCAATATAATCACAAAGTTAATCATCTCTTAACACACACACCAAGCCTCCTTGGGAAACAAACTTGAACCACATTGGTCATTAGTGTTTGGTTTTCCTAAACTGACACTTAATACTTTCCCTATTTTGCTCTCGTTTTCTAAAAGAGTAGTAAAAACACTACATCACAAGGTACGTTTTTGACGTTCATCCATTAAGAAAACATTATATTGACGCTTCTCTTTGGCTAATAATTCAAGAGTTGTGTTATATTTGTTTTCAAAATCGTCCTTTTGACTTTTTAACGCACTACCCTTGTACCCCTCAAGCTCTTTAGTTTTCTGAAGGAGCTCATCTCTATAACTTTCATTTGTCTCACAAGATTTGATAAGAGCAGCTTTGCATTCTTCAAAATTTTGAGTGAGCGTAGCATTAACCTTTTTTAATTGCTTGTAACTCTGTCTAGTTTCTTTAACATCTTGTTGTAAAGTGGCAATTAAATTAGCAAGAGCAAAACGTTCCTCTTCATCATACTCATTTGCATGTTGATCATCCTCAGACTCATTATTGCACATGTCTAATGAATTAGGTATGGTATTACTATCAACCGTTTCCATCATACATGTGTCATTAATGGCATTGGGTAGATCACTATGCTCATGAGTATCACCAAACACATTATATTCGTCAGTAGTGTGTACCTTATCGATTGGCTCAGTGTCAAAGATAGGACCATTGTCATCTTCAGTGACTTTGAGAACTTCTTCAACCTTTGCCATGTACGAGTAATGTGCATCGAGTTCTTGATTGGAGTCTTCATCATCAGTGTCATCAAGCATTGGTCCTTCCTCAGCTGACAATTTAACCCTTTCTTCCATCTTCTTGCATAGCAGCATCTTTTCCTTGTGATAGCTAGAGTATCTAACCCTTTTCGGCTTCCTGCATTCCTTTGCCATATGCCCATAACCTTGGCAATTAAAACATTGAATCCCACTTTGTTGAACCACTTGACTTCCAACAGTTTCCCTATTCCTAGTAGCAGCAGCAATCCTCTGAGTATCATACTTGGCAGTTTGTCGATCATACCTTGCAGAACCCTCAACATGCGTTGGATTATTTTGATCATACCTAGAAGGACTTTCGCCACGTCGACGTGTGTCATACCTTGGAGGACTCTCAACATATTGGTTTTTTGTGTTAGATGATGTTCGAAGATTGTTGTTGGTGGGTTTGTAGATTTTCTGGTAAGTCTTCATTATGAAAGCAATTTGTTGTTTCATCTCTCGATTCTTTTGAGCTTGGTCTTCATCACTAACTTCTTCAGATGATGACTCAGATGGTGGTGATGGTGCTCTTGGCACTTTACCTCGTGATCTTGTGGATGATGAAGACTTAGATGATGTGGAATATCGTGGTGAGGATGATGTAGTGGAGTATGGCTTAGAAGCACGAGAGCGCAGATCTTGAACATGTTGAGTGGTAGTCACTAAAGCAAGTGGATTATCCGTCTTTGCAACATGTTCAGCTCGTATCTCATTTGCTTCATTCTGAAATTGCTTCAAGATATCAAAGAGTCGATGATATGAGACCTCGTCTAACTTTTCTTGTTGTTTCACTACAGTGACGAACCGTGTCCACTCGGGTTGAAGTTGTTGGAGAAATTGAACATTAACTTGCATGGTGGAGACTTGCAGATTATTTCTTGTCATGTCATTCATCATTTTATAAAACCTAGAGTAGTATGAATCAATTGATTCTCCATCCTTTGAAGTAAACTTGCCAAAGTTCCAAAACAAGTTTGTTTTGACATCTTGTTTGTTGAGTGATTCTCCTTGTTGCAAGCGTTCAATAGCAGTCCACATTTCATGTGCAGTAGGACATGCATCAACCGTGGAGTAAATATCATCTCTAATCCCACTTAGAACCATATAGATGGCTTCCTTCTCCGCATCATGCCAAGCACAATTTTCAGGTGTGAGATCGGATCTTGTTTCATCACGTTCACTTGTGGGTACTGCATCAGTAGTATCAGTGGCTGTTCTTGGAGGAATTGAGATCTTCTTGAATACATATGGTCCATGAGTAATACATTTCCTCAAGGCATCACCATTAGGTCTTGTATCAAGGTATCATACGAAACGTGATTGCCATTGAGCATACCGACCAGACACAAGCATTGGTGGTCTTTCTTTGTTACCCGCCACCATGATGTTGTTGTTTGTGACACGATACTCTTGAGTAGAATCCATATCTAGAAACTTGAAATTGTTTAAGTGAAAACGGATCTTAAGGATATGTGTTGTGATTGTTGTTGTCGATGAAAAATGTTAAAATCCCCTAAAAGTTGTCTTCACAAGAAACCAAAAATTCTAAGGTGAAAAATCACACAAAATTTTCACTTTTGTAAAACTTCTTCATTTTCGGAATATTCATGAATTTCGGAATAACTGAGATTTTCGGAAAAGTGGTGATCTTCGGATTAATGATGGTTTCAGAGAAACGAGGATTTTCGGAAAAATTGGTGAAATTCGGATAAATTCACTTCTTCGGAATAAAGAACCTTCTTCGGAATAAGCACACGTTTTCGGACAAATCACTTTTTTCGGAATAATGGAATTTTCTTCGGATAAAGAATACCTTTTCAGAATAGTGACCTTTCTTCGGATAAATGGAACTTTCTCAGAATAAACTCCTTTTTTCGGATAATACACTTTTTCGGAGAAATATCTTCGGATAATACACTTTTTCGGAGAAATTCTTCAGTTAATACACTTTTTCGGAGAAATATCTTCGGATAATACACTTTTTCGGAGAAATATCTTCGGAATAGCAAAACCCTTTTGCGAAATACCTATTTTCGGAATATCAAAACCCCTTTCCGAAGATATCTCTTCGGAATGTTCTTGAAGGCCAATAAAGCTACAGTTTACGAATCCGTAACCCAAAAACCAATCCAAACACCTAAAAAACTTGCGATTTTAACCACAAAAACCTAACCAAATCCGTACCACATCTATGTAAGTGATTTATATCAAGATTTATAGCCCGAAAACACAAAAAATTTTTAATTCGGGATGATTTAGATGAAAAATCAACCGAACCAAACTCTAAACCAAACAACGAATCACAAATCTACCCCGTGGCGATTGATACCAATTGTTGTCCCATATTATTTGATGATTAATGATAGAGTATAGATGAAAAGATATGAATTTCTAGAGAGAGAAAGTAGAGAGAAGATGGAGAACTTGGTGATATTAGATTAGAAGAGAGAAAAATACAAATGAACAATCCACCCTTCCTAACATGCTAGGAAGGGCCTTATATAGCCGGGCTTACATGTAACCATAATGGGCTATATTGTTTGGACCGGGCTTGTCTTTTGGGCTTTAAGTAGCTTAAATCCAAGCCCGTGAACCACGACTATTTAACTATCTATTACAACGTTCTAATAAATATTACAATAGAAACCTATGACCGAACATTCTTGTTTGACTCAATATTTTGAGGCTAACAGTTTGTTTTACCGTTTTCGACCTTTTCTAGCATGTTTGATATCATTTTCGACCTTCTTTCACTGTTTTCGCTCGTTCCGTCCATTTTTTACTGTTTGATATCACTTTCGACCGTTTTTTTACGAACAAAAACGGTCATAAATGGTAAAAAAAAGAAGTAAAAAACGGTTAAAAAACGAAAGAAATCAGTTAAAAGACATAAAATGGACACAGTACGGTTCTAAGGGCCCGAAAACGTATAAATGGACGAAATGATAAAAGAAGGACGAAAGTTGTAAAAACGGACCAAAATGATTAAAAACCGAATGGAAACGGTAAATTTAGACGATAAAGATAGAAAACGGTGTAAAACTTTAAAAAACGAATTTTCAGTTTATTATAAAGTGTTATTAATATAAAGGACTAACGATGCAGTAATAGCGTGAAGCCTGGCGTGGCGGCATGTTTAAGCTACACGCTTTAGCGGCTAAGGCGAAGCTTTAGTGTTCTTAAAGCGTGGCTTATGGCGGCACAACATATAAAAATATTTACTTGTTTTATGTATTTTAATATTATATTTATATTAAGTTCATATTAAGTGTTGTACATAATAATTAATGTTAAAAAACTCTCTTTAAATGTAACAACATTCATTTATGGGGTTGAATTCAAAAAGTCACCGCACCTCATGTCGTAGCGCGCCTTGACCTATTGCGTAACTTGTAAGCCACACCTCAAATTTTACCGCGCCTTAAAACGGGCTATAACAAACTATTTAGAACTATGTTAAAAATATATAATACCAAAAGTACAATTACGAGTCAATAATATAACGAAAGCCTATATGTTCCGTAGTAACTAACAATGTTTTAAGATTCGAGTTGAACCCTAAACTAATCGAGTACCGAAAAGACCTGGTTAAACCGATTTAAGTGTGATTTGGTTGCTAAAAAATTGACTTTTAAAACATTGCTAACTACTACTAATAATTTATAACTATCATTTTTGTATTACCTATTTTTGGAATTGATATAATTTAATACTACTATAGATTTAAGACATGCTAAAAACAGCAACTTTGCTAATGATGCAACATGTTTAATATTAAAAAATCAGCAAGTAGTTATTAAAAGTGAACTGTAAATTTTAACTCGATTCGAACCCGACTTGACCCGAGCATGTTCGTGTCGTATTACTCGGGCTAAAATTTTAATTCGGGTTAGTTAGGTTAACCTGACTAACCCAAATTCGAAATTGGGTCGGACATCGGGTATAATATTTATGTGAAATTCGGGTTTCGGTTAACCCGATAGACCCGAATAAGAAATTTTTTTATTTTTTTAAATTTAAATATAAATTCTATTAAAAATATATTATTTAATAATTTACCCGATTTCGGATTGACCCGAACCCGATTAGTCCCGACTCGACCCGAATAAATCCGAACCCAAGTAACCCGAGTTCAAATCAGGTCGAGTTGGATAAACTATTTTTAGCCTAGACCCGAATTCATTCAAACCGATTAACCCGATCCTGACCAACTCGATCTGATTCCCACCCATAACTACAAATCAACTTAATATTTTACATAAAAAAATATTATAAATTTTTTATATAAATTTTTTATTTCATCTTTTTCTTCTTAAGATACTTCACCATTTACAGATTCATTTTCATCAATTATTTCCTTTATATTAATATAAAATGAATATGAAATTTGATGCCAAATATTAATGTCTTGGACGGTCGCCCATCTCGTCCAGCACTAAATCCAGCTCTGTGTATATATTTATCAATCACATTTATTTAAACTAACTTTTCACCTTTTAAAAAAATATATCTCACAAACGATAAATCGCCAAATGACAAAAAATACACCATTACAACGAGAATTAAATCATATTTCTCTCGAGGTACATGTATATATGTCATGAAGACACGAAGCATATATGATATATGAGTCATATATGATTTTTTCAGAAAAAAAGTTCTTCGAAGATATATATATGTAGATGCAAAAGTCTGCTAGGCCACTAAGTAGGCTGAGAACGCCTCTGGGCTATCTGCGCTATCTTCTCCACAAGCTTATAAGAAAGTATCACACGTTAGCTCGCCTCGGGTGGGGGGGCCGGAGACCAACTCCGGTGTGAGAGTAAGGATCTGATTAAGAGCCGAGAGGCCAATAATATTGAGAGTCGGATGGCCAATTAGTATGTGTAATAAATATGAGTGAGAATGTCTGACATGCATTGAATACAAGAGGGGTATTTATAGTGTTGAGAACATTGTAACTTACTATAGCTCCTTTGAGATTGTTCTCCTTGAGCCTTGTGATCTGACAGGCCATCCTTTGGTCCATCAACTAATGTGAGCTCCCTGAATAATAAGAAGTATCAGTTGTTCCCAAGGGAATCTTCCCTGCTTTTAAGATGTGCAGGCGAGCCAGCCTTCAATCCGGGTGCCATGTGAGAGTCCCCTAGATAATAAGTGTTGGGAATAAAATGAAGCCAAGACACTTAGACGCTGACAAGAGGAAATTGGACGTTGATAGGAAGAAATCAAGAGTTGACAAGAAGAAGTCAAGCGTTGATGAGAAGAAGTCAAGCACTGATAGGATACTTAGTCTCACGTTTTATGTTTCTAGTAACGATATGTTCGACAATGTATTTCTTATGTTTATCTTTACCTAAAATAGCTGATACGTAGACTCTTGTACAAGGTTCCTTAATCTATAAAAGGAGGCCTTTAGGTTTTAGTTTAATATATGTTTTACACTTTCATTGTACGCAAGTTCGATTAATCAATCAAAGTGAAAGTTTGGTTTATTCTGTTTGTGTGTTCTTGTTCTAAGTATTAATTCCGCATAATACTCAGATTGTTTCATATACAACAAAGTTTCTCTAAGTGTTTAACTTGATTCATTCTCGTTTACATAAAGCTAAATCGATCTAAGTTTGGGATCAACAAGTGGTATCAGATCTTGTTGAGAAACTTTGATCTAAAGAACACAAAACCCTAAAAACCCTAAATCACCAAAAACCCTAGTTTTACAAGAAACCCTAAAAACCAGACAATATGTCTACTCCAGAGTTAACCTCCTCCTTAAGCCATAACCTAAAAATCCCCATGCTAGACCCTGACAACTTTGAGCTATGGAAGTTCAATTTTGAGCAGTACCTTCAAATCCATGACCACACCCTATGGGAAATTATTGAATATGGAAACACATTCGATAAGGCTGCCAAGATCCAAGCTGCTATTACTTTAAGATCAACTCAAGGCTCAACTGAAGAGGATCGAAAAGAACAACCTACAGATGGGAGAGCTGTCTCAACTGAGGATATTACAAAGAGAAGAAACGATATGAAAACTCTAAGCATTCTCAAACTTTCTTTGGGACCAGCCAATCAACACAAGTATAGAGGTTTTGAGTCTGCCAAAGAGCTTAGGGCAGCCCTTCAAGTCAATTATGGTGGTAATGATGATACTGCCTCAGAGAAGAAGAAGCAACTCTTGCATGAGTTTGCTGTGTTCAAAGCCCTTCCCAATGAAAAGCTAAGTGGGGTGAGAAGCAGAATTCTTGAGATCACAAGCAAATTGTCCTTTATGAGAACAGTGTATAATGATGTTGATATCATTACCACCTTCCATAAAAGTCTTGGTGATGCATGGAAGATTGAAGAAAGGTCTATTATTGCTACCAATGCTCACAAAAGTTCCACTCATGATGACGTCTACAATAAACTAAAGATTGTAGAGAATGAAATCCTTTTAGATCAAGGAAGCAAATCTACCAATGGAAAGATGGCCTTCTTCTCATATAGTGAAGGTCAATTTGATCAAAGGGAGTCATACGTGCACCCCGTTACTGGATCACCTTGTATCAACGTTGGATCAAGCTTTGACATCGCCTCACATTTAGACGCTGACACATACAATGTTGACTCTCCAAGGATTAGACCTGCTGGTATTGATCTAGATACTGTGTGTGTGCATACATTGCTGCATTGCCCAATGGTTCTGTGATTACATATGAGGACCTTGAGCAAATCAGTGATGAGCATTTAGAGGAGATGGACATAAAGTGGAATATGGCACTTGCAAGCATAAGGGCCAATAGATGGAATAGGAGATTCAGGAAGAAGATGACCTTTAATGCTAAAGACACTGCTGGGTTTGATAAATCCAAGGTTGAGTGTTACAATTGCCATAGAATGGGTCACTTTATGAGAGAATGTAGATCTCCAAGAAGATCTGATGCTGGAAAGCCTTCAAGCCAAATCATCAAGGTTAAAGATACACAAGCTATGGTTGCCATGCAAGAGATTGATGATGTTGGCTGGGACTGGAGCTTTATGGCCAAAGATGTGGAAGAGAACAAGGCCTTGATTGCAGAGAAGGAAGAAGAAGAGCATGCTCACTATGCTCTCATGGCACATTCTTCATCTTCATCAGATAATGAGGTATATGATGATGCATTTTGTAGTAAAGATTGTCGTTTAAACACTGAAAAACTTAACAAAGAAATTTTAAAGTTAAAATCAGATGTTTTTAATGAAAAATGCAAGTTATCTAATTATCAACTTGCACTTGTTCAAACTGAAAATACTATGTCTGAATACAAGAAAATAGAGCTTGACCTAAAAGATCAAATCAATGTTTTGACTCATGACCTCAATGCTAGTATTAACCTTAGGGACATCTTGGAGAGATCCAAAGGTGTTATACAAGCTAAGTTAGATGAGGCCATTAAAATCAAAGATAATGTAGGGCTTAAAATTCAAAAATTTGATAAAGCTTCTCAAACCCTAGAAAAATATGTTAGTGAACAAAGAGACTCTAGGGATATGACTGGGATTGGGATGAAAGAGTATGTTGATGTTCCACCACCTGTTAGGAACTTCTATGGTGTCCTTAGAAAGGATTTGTCTTGGACTGGTATACCAGAACTCCAAGAAAAAGAATTTATTCCTCCACCAAGAGTTCTTACTCCAGTAGAGGAATATAAGCAGAAATTGTCTGATTTGGACCAATGGAAGAAAGACAATCCCACTTTGTTTGTTAAAGGTGGCATGCTTAGTAAAAGCCCAAATGAGTCCACACCTATAAAAGTGATCAACCCTACTACTGGAAAGACTATTAACCGTGGCTTAAACGTTGATAGAAAACCTAGTATTAAATATGCAAAAATGTATAGAAAACCTAGGTCACCAAAGAGTCAGTCTAGTGATAATGGAACAGGGTTCTTTTCTTCTAGACCTATGGTTATGTCTAGAAAAGCTTGTTATACTTGTGGGATTTTTTCACATTTGGCTTATAAGTGTGTCAGTGCTTCAAGAGTCAACGCTGACAAAAAGTCAACCATGGTCAAACCCAGACCTTTTGTCCAGCAAAGTCCACAAGTCATTAGACCAGCTCCATTCTTTACTAAAGGGTCTAATACTTATGGGCAAAGGCCTTTTCAAAATACTAATACATGGTCTAACAGACAATGGATTCCTGTAGCAAACCCTAGGTTTGACGCTGATAAGGGTAATTTTAGTGATGTCAAGAACAATTTTAACGTTGACAGGAATGTTTCCAACGCTGTTAGACCAAGTAATGACAAATACCTGCAACCAAAGGGAAAGGGGTCTAAAGCTTCTTCTAGCTTAACTTAGAGACCCAAACAAGACCAAAGCCCTAATTCAGATGGGATTTCTATGACCTGTAAAAGATTTAATTATATTTCAAAGGTCATAACTAAACCAATTGGGGTTAACTGGGTGTTCAATCTTAAAAGAGATGAACAAGGGGTTGTTATAAGGACTAAGTCTATTCTTGTTGAACAACCAAATGAATCCAAGTCTGCTCAGGCTTGGGTTCCTAAAGAAAACTGATATGTTTTCTTTATGAGCAGGGCATTCAAAAGCAGGTAAATGATTATGGCTATTGGGATAGTTGATGCTCTAGGCACATGACGGGGAAGGAAGATTATTTGACAAACTTTACCCCCATTAAAGATGGTGACAAAGTGTACTTTGGAGGAGGATATGGAACTATTACTGGCAAAGACACTCTCATCACCAACAATTTGCGTTTTGAAACGTATTTCTGGTCAAAGAACTTGATTATAATCTGTTTAGTGTATCACAAGTTTGTGATAACAAAAATAAGGTTCTTTTCACTGATACTGAATGCTTGGTGTTAAGCAAAGATTTTAAAATACCTTATGAGAATTTCATTGATTATAGAACACCTAGGCATAAGGACATTTATAATGTAAATCTTAATGGAATTAGGATGAATAATAATTTGTCATGTCTATATGCTCAGGCTTCAGTTGATGAAAGTAATCTTTGGCACAGAAGGTTAGGACACATAAATTTTAAGAACATAAATAGACTTGTGAGACATGGTTTAGTTGATGGTTTGCTTGAAAAGGCTATCCACAATGACTACTCTTGTGTTGCATGCCTTAAAGGCAAACAACACAAAGTCTCTTTTAAGTCTAAACTTGTGCACTCTAGTTCTAAACCACTTCACTTGCTGCATATGGACTTGTTTGGTCCAACTAATATAGAAAGTTTAAATGGTAAATCTTTTTGTTTTGTCATAACTGATGATTTTTCTAGATTTACTTAGACTTTCTTTTTGGCTTTAAAAAGTGAAACTGCCACTGTTTTGATTAACTTTATTACCCAAATTGAAAAGAAAACTGGGAATGAGGTTAAGATACTTGGAAGTGATAATGGTGGTGAGTTTAGAAATAGGTTGTTAGATGACTTCTGTGTCAAGAAAGGGATTACTAGGCAGCTTAGTGTAGCTAGAACCCCACAACAAAATGGGGTGGCTGAAAGGAAGAATAGAACACTCATAGAAGCAGCTAGGACAATGTTGGTTGATGCTCACTTTCCAATTGCATTTTGGGTTGAGGCTGTGAATACAGCCTGCTATGTTTAGAATAGGGCATTGATCAACAAAATCCATAATAAGACACCTTATGAGCTATTTTGGAGTAGGAAACCTAATATTGGTTTTCTTATACCCTTTGGATGTCATGTAGTTGTTCTTGATACTAGTGATGCCTTAGGTAAGTTTAGTGCTAAAGGTGATGAAGGCTATTTTATAGGCTATTCAGTGAAGAGTAGAGGATATAGGTTTTACATTAAGAAGGAAAGACGTATACTTGAAAAGGTACATGTTAGGTTTTTAGAAAGTAAACCTAGTGATCCTGAGAGTGGACCAAATTGGTTCTTTGACTTGGAACCTTTGTCTAGAACTTTGAATTATATGCCTGTTACTAATCTAGACATTATGAAAGTGAGTTCAAATGTTGTGGAAGAACCAATTGTTGAAATTTCAGGTATACAGGTTGATAAGGAAGTAAGATCACATGCAGACAAATCAGCTCCCATACTTGAGTATGTCACCATTCCTATTTGTACAAATGGATTTCCTGCTGCTGCTATTGCTGGAAAGGCAAAGGATGGTCCACAAGAGAAACCAACTGATAAAAACATGCATGATCTTCAAGCGCTGACAAAGGAAAATCTGGCGCTGACAGGCTAAATTCAGGCGTTGATGGCTCAAACATTGACAGACCCAATTCAGGCGTTGACAACTCTTTTGACCATTTATTCTCTTCTAATGTTTTTGAACAAGGTGAGCCTTCAGCAGTACATGAAGAGGTTCATTCAGGTGATGATGGAGGAGAATTTGAAGATGATATTGGCAACTTGGAGACTGAAATTGAAGACAACACAATTATTGAAGGATGAATACTTACATCTACTATCAAAAATCATCCTTGTTCTCTAATCATTGGTGATGTGATGTCTCAAGTTCAAACAAGAAGGTCTCATTAGAATCAAGGAGGTTTTATTGCCAATATCCACAAAAAGGTTGGTACCCCTCTTGTTTAGGCATGTTTGGTTGCTTGTATTATGTCACAACAGGAACCTAAGAAGATATTTGATGCTCTTAAAGAACCAAGTTGTGTGGAAGCAATGCAGGATGAGCTTCACCAATTTGCTATTCAAGATGTTTGGGAGTTAGTAGATTGTCCCAGATATGTCAGACCTATAGGGACAAAATGGGTTCTTAGAAACAAAAAGGATGAGAGAGGAATTGTGGTCAGAAACAAGACACGTTTAGTTGCTCAAGGCTATACACAAGAGGAAGGGATATACTATGAAGAGGTTTTTGCACCTGTTGCAAGGATTGAAGCAATAAGGATTTTCCTAGCCTATGCTTCCTGCATGGGCTTCACAGTTTATCAAATAGATGTGAATAGTGCTTTTCTTTATGGCACAATTGTAGAGGAGGTTTATGTTATGCAGCCTCCTTGTTTTGAGGATTCAGAACATCCAGACAAGGTGTATAGAGTGAAGAAGCAATGTATGGACTTCATCAAGCCCCAAGAGCATGGTATGGCACATTGTCCACCTATCTGGTGGAAAATAGATTCAAGAGGGGCACCATAGATCAGACTTTGTTTACCAAGAATATTGGTAAGGACTTTTTACTTGTTCAGGTCTATGTGGATGATATCATCTTTGGCTCTTCAAGTCCAAAAATGAGTGAAGACTTTTCCAAGCTCATGACAGACAAATTCAAGATGAGTGCAATGGGAGAGATGAACTTCTTTCTAGGGTTACAAGTTCAGCAAAAAGAAGATGGTATCTTTATCTCTCAAGACAAATATGTAGCAGAGATCTTGAATAAGTTTGGTTTTTCTCCACATGAAAAACGGGCTAGCACACCCATGGATAGGGAACACCCTTGGGGAAAGATTGGAGATGGAAAAGATGTGGATGTCAGGCATTATAGGTCAATGATTGGATCATTGATGTATCTTACAGCTTCTAGACCTGACATTATGTTTGCTGTGTGTGCATGTGCACGCCATCAAGTGACTCCCAAAGAGTGTCATCTTCAAGCTATCAAGAGGATTTTTAGATACCTTAGGTGCTATCCCACCTTGGGATTATGGTATATAAAGGATTCTCCATTGGAGCTTATTGCTTATTCAAACAGTGATTATGGAGGTGACAAGTTTGATTGAAAATCCACAACTGGTGGATGCCAGTTTCTTGGGAGTAGGTTGATATCTTGGCAATGCAAGAAACAAACAGTGGTGGCCAAATCTACAACTGAAGGAGAATATGTAGCTGCAGCTGCTTGTTGTGGACAAGTCTTATAGATTCAGAACCAACTGTTGGATTATGGGTATAATTTTATGCATACCAAGATTTTTGTAGACAATAACAGTACTTTATGCATTATTAAGAATCATGTACATCATTCTAAAGCAAAACACATAGAAATTAGACATCATTTTATAAGAGATTGTTTTGAAAAAGGTTTAATACAACCAGATAGGGTTGACACAGAAGAAAATGTAGCAGATTTATTAACTAAACCTTTTGATACTGGGAGATTTCAATACTTGGTAACAAGTATTGGAATGATAAATCTTACCTAATATGTGTTTATGGAACTTATTGTAAAAGTATGTACATGATATGCCTTGTTATTGGTCTTTGTACAAAATTAGGTTTTCCACTTTATTTTTTTAACGTTGACAAAGGTTATTTTAACGCTGACAAGTGTTAAAATGGACGTTGACAGCACCATGTTAGTTTTGTGGTTTTTGATCTAATTATGCAGGCATTATGAGCATTGTACAAATAGATACAGAGTTGCTTATTGATCTTTGGAGCTTACTTGGAGCATGTTCAAGTTTATGGATGATGGTTGGAATGTTTACATTCCTATCTTGACATAAAAAATTTATTGCATGTATTATGTTTGGCAACTTGTATGTCATATTTTAAGGGGAGGTTTAGGAAACCTTTAGGACTTTTTGGGTATTCATATAATACTCTTATCATAATTCTAGATTGTGTCCACTGGTGAATACGACTTAGTTTACTAAATCGTGAGGCACTGTAGCATGCAAAGTTGATATACTTTGCACGTTGCCAAGACTTTTTGACCTAGAATTGGATGTGGACTGTTGGGAGACTTGGGTATGATTTTTATTGGACTTACCTGGGAAGTTACAAAGGATTTTATAAGATAACTTCATTGTTAAGAACTTTGGTTAGCAAGGGACACTTGAGGACAATTATGTCTATCTTGCTTAAGCAAGTGTGCATGATTGGACAGCGCTTGCCACCCTATGGTGATTTTCAGTCTATAAGTTATCTTCACTAGGATAAATTGTAACACCCTACTTTGATAAGTGGACCGTTACGCGTAATTATGGCGTGTCATCAAAGCATGCAAGGTAATATGTAGTAAAACATACATGACCATAGGGAAAACCGGAATCAAACATCGGTTCTCCAAACATAAGCCCAAAACATAATAAAGTAAATGAAATGAATGAAAGACTAAACAAGCATAAGTATATGAAGGAAAAAGGAGAAGAAGTCTATGGCAGCTTCCATCCTATGCATGTCCTCCAAATGCTCGAGTCTGTCCTTCGGTACCAGCCATTTTGGGACATGGAAAGGAAAGTAACGGCTGAGCATAACGCTCAGTGCACGGATATACGAGCATGAAATGAATAATACAAGCATGAATAACATATAGCAGCGGAAATGTATATGTCCTGGAAAACCTGGTTCTATCTTAGTAAAACTGGTTTTATAGTTTGAAAAGCCATATATTTATCTTGTAAAAACTGTTTAACATATTCTACCGTTAGCCAATATAGGTAATGAAATATCAACGTGCATGAATACTTGGAGGGGTGACCTCGTCATGCCATTTAGAGGGGCTGCCTCTAATATAATATACTGGTTTTGGGTAGGAGGGATCAACTACTTGTGAAGGATGCAAGGCACACACGACATTCACACTGAGTAATCTGCTGAAAACAGGTAACTAGGATGCACCCATACGTCCCACCTGATAATATAATAAATGGCCAAAAGCTGAAAGGGACACCACAAGCTATCACTCTGCCATGGTGAAGTCATAACACCAATGCCTCTAGTGTTATGGTTATGGTACCTCCATAACTAGGTGAAACGGGTCATGCATGTATATGGCTTTAGGTATTCTAATTAAACATAAGCAATCAAAACATATAAAACATATACTAGGGAAAACAGTTGGCTGCATACGGGGAATCCTAATAAGGAAAGAATGTCCATACAGAAAGGACGGATAATCCGTACCTTGTGTCCAGTGAACGAAGAAGACGAACGGAAGAGAGTCCTACTTCGATCTCACTAATGCTACATACATAGGATACATGTATAAGTATCTGATTACTGAGTACGTAACTGGTTTTATATCATGTCTTAACTTGTTTTATATGTTCATATCAAGTTTTACTGATTTTCACGTTATATTGTGTTTATCATGTATTCTGTATATTCTGATTAAGTATTACTTGTATTTCTTGTATTATT
The DNA here is from genome assembly GCA_025667525.1 of Glebionis coronaria. NCBI lineage: Eukaryota > Viridiplantae > Streptophyta > Magnoliopsida > Asterales > Asteraceae > Glebionis > Glebionis coronaria. Next base: position 451,185,145 of record CM046881.1, read on the forward strand.
ATGCTTGTTGTGTAATATAAGTAACTTTCTAAAAATAGCAGGTTTCTTAAAATAGAAAGTTTCCAAAAATAGAAAGTTTCCAAAAATAGAAAGTTTCCGAAAATAGGTTTATTGCTAAAATAGATAAGTTTCTAAAATTAGAAAGTTTCCATAATTAGATTAGCTGCTAAAAATAAATGAGTTCCTAAAAATAGAAGGTTTCCAAAAATAGAAATAAGCTGGATTTATAAGCTAATAATATAAGCTTAATTTTACTGATTAATTATACTAAGTCATGTGATTAATAGTATAGTTTATTAATTATAACATGTAAATTACATAAACTATAGGTTATAAGATTTAATTAAATATAAACATGATTTAATTAATTTAAGTGTATAATATACTTAGTGTAGAAACTAGAAGGGGGGGTGGGGGGGGGGGGGGTTGAATAGTTTCTCTTCAGTTGGTGACCAAATTAAAATTTCTTTCAATTTGGTTTGTATCAAAACTATCTTTTACTTAAAGCTAAGTTGCATAATGATTAGGTTCAATTGAAATGCACTAGCAAGAATAATAAGAAAGTATAATGATAATGAAATAAATAAAGAGCAAGGAAGGAGACAACCTAGTGGGAAGACACCAAGATTTATAGTGGTTCGAAAACGAGGCTCTATCCTCGTTTCTACTCCACTCCTCGAGTACACCTACTCGAGATTTCCACTATATCCACAAGCTCCCTTCTCGGCGGAGAAAACCTTACATCGTTGCTTACATTATTTTCCGACACTAAGCTTAATGTCGAGACCTAATCTTTAGCTAGGACCGATCTACACGACGTTGCCTACTTCACAATTTAACGACACAAGGCTAGATGTCGAGTTCTAATCTTAAGGTAGAACCAATCTTCACGACGTTGCCTACTTCACCATTTTACGACACAAGGCTAGATGTCGAGTTCTAATCGAAAGCTAGAACCAATCTTCATGACTCTTCACTTTGAAGCTAAGTGAGAACTTCACACAACACAACTACTAATCACTTTAAAGTTTAGTGAGAACTCACAAGACACAACCACATCACTTTATAGTTTAGTGAGAACTCATAATCAAATCTATTACAACTCAACTAGACTTATCCAAGTACACACATGTAGCTTGGATTTACACAACACAAATCCAAGCAAACACATATGCAATGGATGTACACAACAAATCCAAGTATTCACAAATAACTTGGATGAACACAACTAGTCCAAGTATTCATAAATACATTGGATTGACCTAAAACACAAAGGTATCTTGATGAATATGACTAGCTCATAAATTCATCTTTATCACTACACTAGTGAGTGAGTGATATCCTCATTGGACATGGTAAAGGAGGGGATCAAGAGGATAATCATATGTAAACATCCTTAACAAATTAAGTGATCATTTACTAATGATTATGCTTAGAAAATAGAAAAAGGGCTGAGAAAAACGTCCAAGAGGCTTGCTAGAAAATGAGATTTGACCCACTATTTAAAGGAGACAAAGTTACAACGGATCTATAACGGCTATTGTGCGCGGTACCTTATCTCACCCCGCGGTACCATATCGCTAAGGTACCGCGTAGGTACTTAAGGTACCGCCACTAGACTCCACTCTGTTTTTTGTCTTTTAGTGGGGTGGGAATATCTGAGGTATTTGAACCCTTCAAAGGATATTCTAACAGCATTTGGAATATGCCATTTTCAAATTTTCATTTTCCATTTTAATAAAACATTTTCTAAAAAAGAAAGTTTATTAAAAAGTCTTTTGTCTTATTAGCAAAAGTGAGTTTTAAGGATAATCATTTTGATGATCACTAAGTATGATTAAGAAAGGTTAGTGATATGATTATTACCTTGATGATAGTGTTAGTTAAATAATTCATTTTGTGTTTCTACACTAAATGTGTTGTATGGTTTGTTGTGATCAAAACTAAGAAAGATTAGTTAACACTAATAATGTTTTTAGGCATTACTTGCATTAACAATCTCCCCCTTTTTGATTACGACAAACGATAAACTCATTTACGTATAAACACAAACTATGGAATTATTAACTAGTTTATCACTATCATTTCTCCCCCTTTGTCGTAGCAAAAAGGTTAGCATAAGTCTTTGAAGTGCATCGAACTTTGCTAGTAGCTCCCCCTTGGTGGTTGCTCCCCCTTGCTCGGGGCACCAAGTTTGTGAGCTAAGGTGACATGCTACACAAAGGTTAGTACAAAGGAAAGAAACACCAATGCATATATGATCACTACCTACTAAGTAACTTAAGAGGGAGAAAGAGAAGAAATCTCAAATTAGAAGCAAGTATTTTGCTAAGTATGTCCAAAGAGGTAATTGACAAAATCAAACTTCAATAAAATGAAGATGATAAGCTTGTCAATGGGTTAAAGCTTTAGAATTGATTGAATCACCCATAAGCAATTGTAAAAATTTAACCAAGATCAACTCAAAAATAGAACTAATTAGATAGCACACAAATAACACAAAAGTTACAAAAAAATAATACAACAAAGAAGATAGTCATACACATAGTATGAGTATCTAAAAGCAATAAATATGGAAAATAAACCACTAAGCATAAGCTAGTCTAATAGTGATATTTTCCAAGATTGCTAAAAATAAAATAAAGCTAAAAAGACGACGATGCATCATTTGAAGTTTTGTCCACCGGAACGAAAACTTGAATAGGAGGTCGAGTGAGGAGGAATTCAAGAAAATTTAACTTCTCATACACATGAGCAAGTTCAATTTTTTGAAATCGCAACAATCACACGAGGATCCATGATGCAACACAAAATCGTTTGATGGGGGTATGGCATCAAACTTAGGGTTTGGTGGTGGTGGGGTAAGGGGTTTGGGAAAGTTTTCACAATGCCTTGTGAGGTTTGGGAAGGTGGAAAGGTCATTGAGTTGGGGGGTATTGAACGATTGTGGTGGTGGTGGAACATTTTCTTTTGCTCCGGTGATGGGGTTTATGGTATAAGTCTCATTCCAATACTTGATTGGAGAGAAGGTAGGGTTTTTGGGTGGTTTGGACGAAGATGGTTCATTCTTCTTAACCCAAACGGGTCGAACCGAGATTTTTGGTTTCTTTGAAAGCTTGGATGAGGAAGCTTTGGGTGAGTGGGGTTGTGAAAAAGAAATGTCAAGGTTAGGAATGTAGGAGTTAGGCATTGTGAGAGTGTGAGAATGATATCTCAAGGTTATGTGAGAATGAATTCTCAAGGTTGGGAAGGTGTGAGAATGAAATCTCAAGGTTGGGGTATAAGTAAAATGTAATCAAGGTAAGAATTTGAATACAAAATGTGTATTGTCAAGGAATGTTTAGTCAATTTGAGTAAACAAGGAATCTTGACTGGGAATAGGGTTTAAAGGTTTTGACCAAAAATTCGTCAAAAGTCACTTTCTGGCCGCGGTACCTTATATGAGCCGGCGGTTTCATATCACTAAGGAACCGCGGGTCCTTAAGGAACCGCGCCCAGTGGACTTTAAACAATGTTTTTCCTGGGTTTTGGGAAAAACTAAGACTTTTTCAAAAAGTTGCAAATCTTGGAATTTTACCTCTATTAGAACCAAAATATGCTAGGGTTGCATAAAGCAACACATTCACAAAGAATGTCTTGACAAAGGATGACAAAATAATTTAGATATCATTTTGAACCAATTTTAGTCAAGTTTAGGGGTTGTGATAGATTTAGGTTCAAGTTTAATTTCAAATTAAAGTTGATTAGTGTGCACAAAAGGATAGAATCACACAAAGCTAAATCCATAACACAACAACGAGAAACATTCATTAATGAGAAAACAAGTACAAAGATAAGTAAAACTAACTAATACATAGCTAGCTTATCATAAAATCTAGATAAATAGTTTTCTTAGGCTTGGTTTTGTTGAAAACTCTTATTAAGACAACTCCATCATTCATCTCCTAGGAGGAGGCATGGAGAACAAAGTAAGCAAGAAATCTTGCAAACCCCTATGTAGTCAATACATATCCATCCTTAGGTTTTGGATGAGGAAGTGGTTGTAGAGACAACATGGACATCTAGGACCATGAGTTTGTTGAAACCCAAAGTAAGGATCACCCAAGAGGAGGGAAAGTAGGACACCCAAAATTGGGATGTTTGAGTTGGGTGGAGGTGGAGGAGGCATGTTCTCCAAGGGTGATGTGGGTGAAAGTGGAGGCATGTTCCCCAAAGGGGAAATGGGTGAGTGTGGAGGAAAATTCTCCAAGGTTGGTGAAATTGGTGAGTTGTGAGGGGTAAATGGTGAAGTCACCAAAATGTCATCAAAGTCATTCCTAAAAGGAATGCTTTGGATTGGTTGAGGTTGCGTGGTCACTTCCAAGGGTGCATTTGGAGTGAAGGGTGAAGAAAGCTCATTCATTCTAGAATTGAATGAAGAGGAGGTAGAACCAATGGAGTGGTTAGTACCATGGGTGGAAGAAGTCTTGCATGGTGCAAGAGGTGGGGAAGGTGATGAAGAAATGAGAATAGGAACATTCTCATTCTTAGGTGTGAGGAAAGGTGAAGAGTTAGGCTTAGCTACCTTAACCCTTATTTTGAGTGTTTTTCTTGGGGTGGAGGTCTTGGAAGTGTTTGAGGTTTTGGTACACAACATGGTTGATTAGGGTGGTTTAAGGTTTAGGGAAGTATCTTTGATGTGTGGAGAACATGGCAAACAAGGTGGGTTTAGATGGTTGAGGGGATGATCCAAACTAGTAATGGGTTAAAATCATTTTAGGTGAATAATGAATTTAGATACCCTAGTTTAGGAAATGTGTAGTTTATTACTGAAAATCATGCAAGGTTTACACAGAATTAAGAAAACAGTGTAAAGCAAAGATGCTGTCGTGCACAGTGGCCGGCGGTTCCTTATCTAGGACCGGCGGTACCTTATCGATAAGGAACCGCGGGTCGATATGGAACCGCGACCAGAAGGTTTTCAAAAATTTCCCATTCCTGTTTTTGATAAACCCAGATTTTTCCCAAAGGTTTCACAAGCCAAAGTTAACTACAGATCATAATCTAATAAGCTAACTATCATATGGCATGCACAAAGCTATGTAAAACACAAACATGATGGCATAATAAACGTTTAGGATCAAAATAAATAGTAATCCAAATAATTAACATAAGTAAATAAACACCTAAACCAAAGTGTTAATAAGCAAATGTTTAAGCTGCAAAAGATAACCAAACTTTGACACACTACAAAGTCTTCACCTCCTTTTCTTGCTTAAATCCTTGATCATTTTTCCCAAATACTTGATTCCCCTTCTTGACTCAATCCGGTGTCCATGCAAATCACCTCGGGTTCGAAGATTTTGACGGTAAAGTTCCTCCAAATTGAGATTATTAGGAACTTCACTAGAGGAATGATGGGGAGGGGAAGTAGTGTCATCTAAACCATCCACGAATGAGTTTGTGGAGTGGTGAGAAGAACTCGAAGAGTCAATGGGAGCACTTGTGCCAATGCCATCACCATCACTTGTTGGCATGTCCATGTCCTCATCACTGAACTCTTGTTGATCGGATTTACGGTCAGATCTTGTCTTTCTCTTATACACCTCTCGAATAGGTAGCATGACCCGTTTGACCGGATGAAATTGAGAAAGATCAAGATTTGGAAAATCACGGCCAACCCTTTTAAAAAGGCGAGTGAGAAGCATTGCGTAAGGGAGGTTTGTTTTAGGCTTGTGAATAGCATAATTGATCCGTTGAGCGATAAAATATGCCAAATTGTAATTGGTGTTGGTAAAGATGCAATATAACATATGCACTAAACACACCGGAACATGATCCCGGTTTCCACCAAGACAAAACACATTTTCCCTAAGGATATTGGTCCATTGAACCATATTATCATTAAGGTCGCTCAAGAGAACCTCATGACGTTTCACCGAACATACCTTAGTATGAAGGCTTCTCTTAACAAGTCGATTACGCTTTTTGGAGACAACGTCGACAATGAAGTCAAGATCAATTTCCTCATGATCATTTGGAGGACAATTGTCGGATTCAAGGAGAGCACTAAGCTTCCATTTATCCGTGAAGCGACAAGTGCCTACAAATGGGACATCAAGAATTTGACCAAACACTTCGAGAGAGTATTGAATGAGTTGATCTTTCAAGATGAACCTAACAAACATTCCATCATTGTTTTCAATGACAGAGTATGTGCTAAAGAACTCCAAAAGGAATCGAGGATAGATGTCTTCTTTAATGTTCAACAAACAATCAAATCCAATGTGTTCAAACATGGACTTGATGTAGACATAATTCTTGATATCCTCTTGGACAACTCTAGCCTCATGAAAGCAACGGGATTGGAGAGAGGAAAAAGTATGGGCAAGGTGAGTTGAGTGACAAAAGTCGGATAGGTTTGGCATATACTGTTTGGTGAGTTGATGATCCTTTTGGTATTGTGAAGGCATGATTAGTACCTAATTATAAACACAAGACAATATTTCTCCAATCACTCATATGAAAATCAAAAGGAAAACGAAAAATGAAAATGTGTTATATCAATTTCTTGACAAACATAGGATTTAATCCATATCATTTTCATGTTCACAATGTGTTTATTCCATCATTGACCAAGAACACATGATCTATGTTACATCAACAATGGATTAGAACATTGGTTTTTCAAAACAAGGTTTTTAGGTAAGCATTAACAATGTCATTACCTACTTGTTCATGGGTTCATCTCAAATCCATCCTTTAACCAAAATCATTTAGCTTAATTTCGGATTTGTTCTACAAGTGGGTTTTAGTGAAATCTTAATGAATATGAACCTAAGGAATCATAGTAAAATAACTATGTCAACCCACATTCCTATTAAGGTTTTAATTCAATTTCAATTTAAAAATCCCCAATTATGAAAGGATGAACCCTAGAACAAAATAGATGAAATTGAAAGAAAATACTTACAATTAATTGATGTTAGATGAAGGATGAGTGAAACCCATAACTTGGAATCAATTAATTTGAGTGATTGAAGGTTTTGGAAGCTTCAACAACGGTGGAAAAGATAAAACCCGTCGGCTGTGTGTTTTTGGGAGAGAGAGAGTTTGGTTTGAAAAAGAATAAAAAACACAAACTGGCTCTCTGACAAAAGTTACTGCCCGCGGTACCTTATCGATAAGGAACCGCGGGTTTGAGCCACGGAGATAAGGAACCGCCTGTAGAGGCAGGTTTCTATCTCTGAAAAACGCCAAATTTTGAAAATCCAGTTTTTCTAAAATACTTGAAATTAAATCATGAGCCTTTTAGAATATTATTGGATCATCATAACACTAAGCAATATTCCTTAACGAAGGATTACGAGTTAAATCAAGATCGAAAAGAACCGAAACGGACAAACGACTACTCGTAGCAAAACAACTAAATGGAGAGAAATCAAGGGAAGTGAATCAAGACTAGGATAAATGCTCAAGGGATTAATGACAATCTTCAAATAGTTGTAACGAGGAGCTTGTGTCATATATAGTGGTTTAAGACGTGCCTTTCCGGTGAAACGTTAAACGGCTTTGGTAATGAACAAGCACAAAGCAATTATTCAAGTATAGACTAAGATCACTTTCAATAATAGTCTTAGTCTAAACCAAAATATGAGCAAGGTATTATTTCACTTTCTCTCCCACAAAGGGCCTACTAACTGTATGGGTGCAAACCATAGAAATCATGCTTGATACTTTAAGCTTCTACTAACTCACTCTACATCACCATAGTGAGTCAAGTATCCAAGCAATGAAGGTTTGAGAGGATAAAGAAAAGAAGCACAAACCACAAATAAATGTCAAGGCAAGGATGCCGAGAACAAGCACATAGTCAAGCAATGATCAAAAGAATGATCAAAGGGCGTGTGGAAGAACGAAAGCGTACCTTGGCCACAAAGAGCAATCCATGAAGGAATAAGTGCTATGCCCAATCAATGACTATGATGAGTACTAAGTCTTCAAGGACTAGTATCATTCCCAATCATCTTGGTATCATCATTCAAAGATGTTAAAGATCAATGAAAATGATTCTTCTACAAGTGCAAGTAACTCAATCCACAACCAATTAAGTGATTGATCTTCATGAGTACCTACACAAAGCAAGATGCAAACTAGTAGATACATTTCAAGAGTATATCTAAAATGCATAAAGGCTACTAATCTTAAGTGGGATGCAATGTTATCAATTAAAAGACCTATTTTTCAAAGAAAACATAGTTTTGACCAAAGAGAAACTTTAGTACAACTAGACCTTCTAATTTGAGGAGACAATGGATCGATTCAAGTTTTAAAGTACAATATACTACAAAGATCTTGAGTGACCATCGCTCTGATACCAATTGTAGAAACTAGAAGGGGGGGGGGGGTGAATAGTTTCTCTTCGATTGGTGACCAAATTAAATTTTCTTTCAATTTGGTTTGTATCAAAACTATCTTTTACTTAAAGCTAAGTTGCATAATGATTAGGTTCAATTGAAATGCACTAGCAAGAATAATAAGCAAGTATAATGATAATGAAATAAGTAAAGAGCAAGGAAGGAGACAACCTAGTGGGAAGACACCAAGATTTATAGTGGTTCGACAACGAGGCTCTATCCTCGTTTCTACTCCACTCCTCGAGTACACCTACTCGAGATTTCCACTATATCCACAAGCTCCCTTCTCGGCGGAGAAAACCTTACATCGTTGCTTACATTATTTTCCGACACTAAGCTAAATGTCGAGACCTAATCTTTAGCTAGGACCAATCTACACGACGTTGCCTACTTCACAATTTAACGACACGAGGCTAGATGTCGAGTTCTAATCTTAAGGTAGAACCAATCTTCACGACGTTGCCTACTTCACCATTTTACGACACAAGGCTAGATGTCGAGTTCTAATCGAAAGCTAGAACCAATCTTCACGACTCTTCACTTTGAAGCTAAGTGAGAACTTCACACAACACAACTACTAATCACTTTAAAGTTTAGTGAGAACTCACAAGACACAACCACATCACTTTATAGTTTAGTGAGAACTCCTAATCAAATCTATTACAACTCAACTAGACTTATCCAAGTACACACATGTAGCTTGGATTTACACAACACAAATCCAAGCAAACACATATGCAATGGATGTACACAACAAATCCAAGTATTCACAAATAACTTGGATGAACACAACTAGTCCAAGTATTCATAAATACATTGGATTGACCCAAAACACAAAGGTATCTTGATGAATATGACTAGCTCATAAATTCATCTTTATCACTACACTAGTGAGTGAGTGATCTTCTCATTGGACATGGTAAAGGAGGGGATCAAGAGGATAATCATATGTAAACATCCTTAACAAATTAAGTGATCATTTACTAATGATTATGCTATAGAAAATAGAAAAAGGGCTAAGAAAAACGTCCAAGAGGCTTGCTGGAAAATGAGATTTGACCCACTATTTAAAGGAGACAAAGTTACAATGGATCTATAACGGCTACTATGCGCGGTACCTTATCTCACCCCGCGGTACCATATCGCTAAGGTACCGCGTAGGTACTTAAGGTACCGCCACTAGACTCCGCTCTGTTTTTTGTCTTTTAGTGGGGTGGGAATATCTGAGGTATTTGAACCCTTCAAAAGATATTCTAACAGCATTTGGAATATGCCATTTTCAAATTTTCATTTTCCATTTTAATAAAACATTTTCTAAAAAAGAAAGTTTATTAAAAAGTCTTTTGTCTTATTAGCAAAAGTGAGTTTTAAGGATAATCATTTTGATGATAACTAAGTATGATTAAGAAAGGTTAGTGATATGATTATTACCTTGATGATAGTGTTAGTTAAATAATTCATTTTGTGTTTCTACACTAAATGTGTTGTATGGTTTGTTGTGATCAAAACTAAGAAAGATTAGTTAACACTAATAATGTTTTTAGGCATTACTTGCATTAACACTTAGGTTAAAACATGTATTAATATCAATATTAATATAACCCAAGTCATGATAATTAATTAATTATAAGTCATGTTTTAATAATTAATTAATTACTATAGTCCAAATTACATAATAAATACTTAGGTTAAAATCATGTATTATTAAATAACAATAATAAACCCAAGTCCGTGTTTATTAATTAATTATAAGTCATGTTTAATAATTAATTAATACTATCATGTAAAATAAATAATTATATACTTAGGTTAAAAACATGTATAATTACATAATAATAATTAACCTAAGTTCATGTTTCAAATAAATTAATTATATTAAATACCAAATTAATTTAATTAACTTGTAAAATCATGTACTTGTAAGATTAAAATAAACTTATAAAAAAATAAACATGGATCAAACCGTGTGTTATTAATTTATTTAGACGTGTCGCGAACCGAACCCGTGAAAATCCGTGTGTGTATATATAAATGCCGAACCAAACAACCCCTTGTGTTCTTAACACTAACAGCCAAACACCCCCCTGAACAGCTTATAAACTCAAAACCAAACGCACCCTTAACCTGCCAGTTACCCCTGGCAGTTTTAATGATGCCCCCGTCTATGGCTAGTTTCCCCTGCCTGTGATAATATCCCACCAAGAGCATAAGCTCTCGGTTCCCACTGCTAGACTAAAACCCACCACTGTCCGCAGCCAGTGGTTTCCCCTGCTAGGCTGTCGATGCCACTGTTAGACCAAAAAGGACCACAGCCTTGTGGCAGGTGGTATAAAATCACCACCGAGACACATAAGTGTCTCGGTTTGTGTGTAAACTGAACACATCAACCTCCACACGATCCCCCCATTATCTAGTTTGTTTTTAACATGTTTTAATTTAAGGATCATGCTCTTGATCAAAGAAACTAAAGAGAAAAGAATGAAAACGGACTTAAAGATTACCTTGTTTTCGTGTGTTAGGCTTAGGACATCAAAAAAACATCACCACCATCATTTATAGTTAAACACGTGTTTTCCCTTGATCCATGTTGTGGAATTCGACGGCGGACAGGAGAAAGAAAGAAGAAAAAGTGGCGGTTGTTTATGTTTCTTTGGGGTTTGTAATATTTGTTGTCTAAAACAAATATACTCCCTCCATTCTTTTTCTTTTTTTTAAGCCGACCCAACAACAAATGGGCCTAGAGCCCATGCTTGTCTTGTATTTTCCTTGTCTAAAAGCCCAACAACCCTCTCCCTATTCGTTTGTATAAAACGTTTAATAAAACGTACGCGTTCTCGTGAATTTTAAATATTCGCGTAGTTCATGATTAAAATGTCGTGAATTTCCATGGTTACTCTTATATGTTTAAATGTAACTATCACGTACGTAATGACTTACCGTGTTAAATTAAATATACGTAATAATAATAATCGTGTTAAATGTTCGTGTTTACGTGCTGCGTAGTTATTAATTATTCGTGTTATTATAATTACTTGTACGTAACGACATTCGTCGTATTAATAATTACGTAAGTACATAATTATCTGTTCGTGATTTCATGTTCATGATTTTATGTTCGTGATTATAATTATTATCAGAATAATTATCGTGTGTTCATACGTAATAAATACTTATCGTGTTATAACACGTACGTAATACTTGGAATTCTTGTTCTGAAACGTAAACGTGCTATAAAAGGAAGGTCCTAATCATGTACGTACTATCGTAAGGGTATATTCATGGTAAAAGCATGCAGGTTTTACAACTCTTCCCCCCTAAAAAGAATAATTTGTCCCCGAATTATAGATATCGTAAGCTGAAAGAGGAACATACCCGAATCAAACCTAGAGGGTATGTAAGATAAAAGGACATGCAGGTGACATGGTAGAAGGTACTAGAACGTGACATGTCTTGAAAGGACATGGAACGTGACGTGACTGAAAGGACATATCTGATCGACAAGGGAAAAACAAATAAGAAGTCCGGATGAACTTGTCCGTTTCCAAGTGGCTTCCCTCTCGGAACGGTTCCTCCACAAGATCTTGACACAAATGATAAATCTTGGTCCTCCTGACCTTGACTTGAAAACACGAAGGGTTCATGGTTATCAACGTATGATAAATCCCCTGAATTCGATTGAGGAAATAAAAATTAACGTGCAAGAGTAACTGAAACGTTATGATGCAAAATATCCCAAACTGACTGATAATAGTATTGTCTTAGCAATGATACGCGAGACGTACTGAAACGTAGTACATGAAAAAATGTGAACGTGATACGTGAACAATTTTGAACGTGATACGTGGAGATATGGTGAATGAAAAATGGCAAACATATCGTGATCAATGATACGTGTAACATATCGTGAACGTGATATGAGAAACATGGAATGAACATGACATGCGAAACATATCGTGAACATGGAATACGGCGGCGGTATCGCCATATGCTATCAGGTGAGACGTGGAAAGTGACGTGAAACGTATATCAGAGGATAGAGAGTTATGCTAAACTTGAGTCTGGTCTCTCAATTTCTTGTAAAACTTCTCTGAACAAAAATGAACGTAAAATCGTAAGCTAAGATACGATCATGAACGTGACCAGTGTCATGAACGTGAGTGTGAAAGCAAGTCGTAAAACTGGAACGAGAACGTGAACGTACATAAGGAGCATAAATGCGAACCTTTGTCTAACCCGATAGCTGAGGGATTGCCAGGTGATCGGATGAGCCTTGGCTGCAACATGTCCGATCAATCTGTTGGTTCTAAAATCCTTGCGGATGTAAGGATTCTGCAGACTTGATCAAACCGTTGACAATAACCCAGATAGCATCATGCTTCTTCTGAGTTTGCGTTAATCTGGTAACCAATACCCATGGAGATCTTGTCCCATTTCTATTCATAATTTCAGATGATGGAAAACATCCTAGTCTATTGGTGTTCTATCTTAACCTGTTGGTATGTCAGGTACCTAGATATGAACGTAACTGTATCTTGCTTCGTAGAAACTTGATACATAGAAGTTTTTGAAACTCTGAGTCTCCGAAATTAGACTTTTCTTAGCATAGGATTTTCTTGGAACACCTAATGTAGTGTCGGATCCATGTGGTTCATGGTAAGATTAACCGTGAGGATCCATGTGATTCAGCGTGTCACTGTAATCAAATAGGATTGATATTGGAAAATTTCCAGGGTGAAATTTCTCCTGTCATAGAATTTGCAACTTAGTGCAAATATGGTATTCCTGCACTTCTCTAGACTTTAGAGAAGGCTAGGTTGTCATAGATGAAAACACTGATGAATTTGTTTATGAGTTCATGGAAACTCAATTTATTAAGTCCATAATATTGTTGGAGCATTTATGAGACTAATACAAAATCATGAATCTAACATGACCGAGTCGTGCAAGAATAGCAGTCATGGACATGTCCTTCTCTTTCACTCGTCACTGTTGGCAGCCTGATCATGAATCCGATCTTGGAAAGTGCTTAACACCCTAAATGAATCCGATCTTGTCAATACGTGGAGGAGAGTAACGGTTATGAATGGTGATTTGTTTAAAACCGACGGTAGTCGACACATAGTCTCATATTACCGTCCTTCTCCCTGTAGGTTCTTCTGGAAAGTATGGGATGATTTTGGAATAATCAACTGGTTATGCGTAAAAGGACTTCAGTGGTCGTGTCTTAACCGATAGCTAGAATTTTAGTAGTCGTGGCAAACAAAGCACGTGCTTGGAAAGCATAGATAATTTGTACAGATTTTCCCGATGGAAAACCATGCTGAGTGTATTCAGGAGCCTGAATATTACTATACAAAATCATGAATCATAGCAGGGTGTGCTGCTTGTAGTCCATGATTAGGATTTAATTCAACTCGTATCTGTCCGAGGTAATGTGTTAGCAGCTTGGATCTCATCCTTAGGCTGAAGGAAAACCTTCGTATACATGGGGAATACGAATGGCGTCCTTTATGGTCATGCGTATATGCAATATGGGTGCAAGAGATGAAAGTTCAACGAGAAAACGTGCCAGATCTCACAGATACGTCAGTGATGGTACTGAATTTCTTGTGGCCTGATTAATACATGGCACCACAAAATGGATATACCCTTTGGAGGGTACCCTGAAATTCTTAGGGATGTTCCAGAATTGGACGTGAGTCATGTGTCTTGACTCGTGTCTTGGGAAATTAAGTGTGACATGTGTCTTGACTGGTGTCTTAACATGAGTCTTCAGAGAGTATACGTGAGACATGTATCTTGACTGATGTCTTTACATGTGTCTCGAGATGTGAAACGAATAGAACTACAAGTATTAGGTTATTATGCTAGAATTGGTGGATCGGTTGGACTATTGATCCTTTGTATTTCTGATCGCGTCCGCGGCCGGAGCTTCGGTTGCGATTGCTAGGATAGTTGTTGTCATAGTAGTGGTTACTATCGTCTTGTCTGTCAGTTCCATGACGGTCATTCTCATGACTGTGATTCATGTAACTTTCCAGCTGAGTGGCCGGCTGGTACCGGTTCGTACTCATATGACTAAAATGACAACTGAATGACGTGTGACGTGTAACTAAGAATTAGGGACAATGATTGATGAAACTCGTCTGGTTGTGAAGCATCTTCTCGTCCAATTGCTTTTCTCTGACGCCTTTGTCTTCGTCTTATAGGATCTCCAGGTTGTGAACAGCATCCGTATCTCGTAGGCCTCCAAACATCAGGAGCGTCAACCTTTAGTAACATCTCCAAGTTATGCGCGGCATCAGCAACCTTGTAGAATATCAGCAAGTGGAATATGCACATGGGATACGGTACATGGAGTACAAATGGAATGTACATAAAATGATCGGTATGGGGTCAATCATCTGACATGATTTTTAAAGGAAAATAACTGGTTAAAAGACCATCATGATAACCTAGCAATGCCAGTATATACCTCATTCTGGTTGCATAGAGAACTGCTAACGTGTTGTTAAAAGAATTTCAACGATGATTTTCCTGAAAGCATGATTAATGAAAACCAACCATGACTATCATGAAAGCATAATTTACACGAATTCCATCAGTGTCTTGCATGAAAGCAAAACAACAAAAGAGACGTAAGACATAGTCACGTGAAGACGAAGTCGTCATGAAGAAACATGGAACAACCCAACATGAAGGAGTGTTTAATATAATCAGCATGAAACTGAAGTTAACCATGACAGTATGAAAACATACTTGACATAAAAACATAGTAACTTATGAGGGGACATAAAAAAAATTTATGCCAATAAATCATGAGAAAAATTTTATGCATGTAAAATAGTGCATGAATGCATGTTGTAGTTTATAAAAACCTTTATATGTGCGAGGGGACGCCTATGGGTTGGTCTCAAAACAAAAGACATGGCGAGGGGACGCCTATGGGTCGGTCCCAAAGTTAAAAGTTTCGATAAAAGCACATGCGACTAAATAGGACCAGTCCTGTACCAATCATTACTTAGTGATAATTCCTGCAACAATGATACATCAAACATAAATAAAAGAAACTCATCTGTCAAAACTTAACAGAAAAAGTTTTATGTGACAAATTATGAACTACTGGGGTTCAGTTCACATTAATCATAGTTCCCGAGGAACATCATGCATGAAACAATGACACATAACTAAATATGAATGACGATTGTTCATCCATATTAGTGAAACAATGATGAAAACATCAAGGTTAAAACATCAAGGTGCTGAAAACATCATGGCTGAAACAACAATGTGCTGAAAACATCAATACGTGGAATAACAAACCTTGGCTTAGGAAGCTCCTAATGACTACCCACTAGTCACAGGTCAAGTGTTAGAGCCTACAGGTCGAAGCCTTGGCTCTGATACCATAATTGTAACACCCCACTTTGATAAGTGGACCGTTACGCGTAAATATGACGTGTCATTAAAGCATGCAAGGTAATATGTAGTAAAAGATACATGACCATAGGGAAAACTGGAATCAAACATCGGTTCCCCAAACATAAGTCCAAAACATAATAAAGTAAAAGAAATGAATGAAAGACTAAACAAGCATAAGTATATGAAGGCAAAATGAGAAGAAGTCTATGGCAGCTTCTATCCTATGCATGTCCTCCAAATGCTCGAGTCTGTCCTTCGGTACCTGCCGTTTTGGGACATGGAAAAGAAAGTAACGGCTGAGCATAACGCTCAGTGCACGGATATACGAGCTTGAAATGAATAATACAAGCATGAATAACATATAGCAGCGGAAATATATATGTCCTGGAAAACCTGGTTATATCTTAGTAAAACTGGTTTTATAGTTTGAAAAGCCTTATGTTTATCTTGTAAAAACTGTTTAACATATTTTATCGTTAGCCAATATAGGTCATGAAATATAAACGTGCATGAATACTTGGAGGGGTGACCTCGTCATGCAAATTAGAGGGGCTGCCTCTAATTTAATATACTTGTTTTGGGTAGGAGGGATCAGCTACTTGTGAAGGATGCAAGGCAAACACCACATTCAGATTGAGTAATCTGCTAAAAACATGTAACTAGGATGCACCCATACGCCCCACCTGATAATATAATAAATGGCCAAAAGCTGAAAGGGACGCCAGGAGCTATCACTCCATCGTGGTGAAGTCATAACACCAGTGCCTCTAGTGTTATGGTTATGGTACCTCCATAACTAGGTGAAACTGGTCATGCATGTATATGGCTTTAGGTATTCTAATTAAACATAAGCAATCAAAACATATAAAACATATACTAGGAAAAACAGTTGGCTGCATACGGGGAATCCTAATAAGGAAAGAATGTCCATACTGAAAGGACGGAGAATTCGTACCTTGTGTCCAGTGAACGAAGAAGACGAACGGAAGAGAGTCCTACTTCGATCTCACTAATGCTACATACATAGGATGCATGTATAAGTATCTGATTACTGAGTACGTAGCTGGTTTTATATCATGTCTTAACTTGTTTTATATGTTCATATCATGTTTTACTGATTTTAACGTTATACTGTGTTTATCGTGTATTCTGTATATTCTGATTAAGTATTACTTGTATTTCTTGTATTATTATGCTTGTTGTGTAATAATAAGTAACTTTCTAAAAATAGCAGGTTTCTTAAAATAGAAAGTTTCCAAAAATAGAAAGTTTCCAAAAGTAGGTTTACTGCTTAAAATAGATAAGTTTCTAAAATTAGAAAGTTTCCACAATTAGATTAGCTGCTTAAAATAAATGAGTTCCTAAAAATAGAAAGTTTCCAAAAATAGAAATAAGTTGGATTTATAAGCTAATAATATAAGCTTAGTTTTACTGATTAATTATACTAAGTCATGTGATTAATAGTATAGTTTATTAATTATAACATGTAAATTACATAGACTATAGGTTATCAGACTTAATTAAATATAAACATGATTTAATTAATTTAAGTGTATAATATACTTAGGTTAAAACATGTATTAATATCAATATTAATATAACCTAAGTCATGATAATTAATTAATTATAAGTCATGTTTTAATAATTAATTAATTACTATAGTCCAAATTACATAAATAAATACTTAAGTTAACATAATATATTATTAAATAATAATAATAAACCCAAGTCTATGTTTATTAATTAATTATAAGTCATGTTTAATAATTAATTAATACTATCATGTAAAATAAATAATTATATACTTAGGTTAAAACCATGTATAATTACATAATAATAATTAACCTAAGTTCATGTTTCAATTAAATTAATTATATAAAATACTAAATTAATTTAATTAACTTGTAAAATCATGTACTTGTAAGATTAAAATAAACTTGTAAAAAAACATGGATCAAACCGTGTGTTATTAATTTATTTAGACGTGTCGCGAACCAAACCCGTGAAAATCCGTGTGTGTATATATAAATGCCGAACCAAACAACCCCTTGTGTTCTTAACACAAACAGCCCAACACCCCCCCCTTAACAGCTTATAAACTCAAAACCAAACGCACCCTTAACCTGCCAGTTACCCCTGGCAGTTTTAATGATGCCCCCGTCTATGGCTAGTTTCCCCTGCCTGTGATAATATCCCACCGAGAGCATAAGCTCTCGGTTCCCACTGCTAGACTAAAACCCACCACTGGCCGCAGCCAGTGGTTTCCCCTGCTAGGCTGTCGATGCCACTGTTAGACCAAAAAGGACCACAGCCTTGCGACTGGTGGTATAAAATTACCAACGAGACACATAAGTGTCTCGGTTTGTGTGTAAACTGAACACAACAACCTCCACACGATTCCCCCATTATCTAGTTTGTTTTTAACATGTTTTAATTTACGGATCATGCTCTTGATCAAAGAAACTAAAAAGAAAAGAACGAAAACAGACTTAAAGATTACATTGTTTTCGTGTGTTAGGGTTAGGACATCAAACAAACATCACCACCATGGTTTATAATTAAACACGCGTTTTCCCTTGATCCATGTGGTGGAATTCGACGGCGGATAGGAGAAACAAAGAAGAAAAAGGGGCGGTTGTTTATGTTTCTTTAGGGTTTGTAATATTTGTTGTCTAAAACAAATATACTCCCTCCGTTCTTTTTCTTTTTTTTAAGCCGACCCAACACCAAATGGGCCTGGAGCCCATGCTTGTCTTGTATTTTCCTTGTCTAAAAGCCCAACAATCCTCTCCCTATTCGTTTGTATAAAACGTTTAATAAAACGTACGCGTTCTCATGAATTTAAAATATTCGCGTAGTTCATGATTAAAATGTCGTGAATTTCCATGGTTACTCTTATACGTTTAAACGTAACTATCACGTACGTAATGACTTACCGTGTTAAATTAAATATAGGTAATAATAATAATCGTGTTAAATGTTCGTGTTTACGTGCTACGTAGTTATTAATTATTCGTGTTATTATAATTACTTGTACGTAACGACATTCGTCATATTAATAATTACGTAAGTACATAATTATATGTTCGTGATTTCATGTTCATGATTTTATGTTCGTGATTATAATTATTATCGGAATAATTATCGTGTGTTCATACGTAATAAATACTTATCGTGTTATAACACGTACGTAATACTTGGAATTCTTGTTCTGAAACGTAAACGTGTTATAAAAGGAAGGTCCTAATCATGTACGTAGTATCGTAAGGGTACTATTCATGGTAAAAGCATGCAGGTTTTACATAAATTACTTTGTTAAGGTCCTTTTTATTTTATATTATTTTTATTTTTGAACGCTGACAGTTTCTTTCAAAGCGTTGTTAAGACCAATTTTGACGTTGACATGGCAAAATCCAACGTTGACAAGAATATAGCCGTTGGGCGTTGATAAGTTATTTTTTACCGTTGATAAACATTGGGTCCTACCCAGTTGTTATTTTTGACGAAAATATGGGCCGTAATTTTAGGAGTTGGTAACTTTTTATTAATGAAAGAGATAAGTTATATCTTTTTATTAATGAAAATATGGCTCGTCGCTTTTAAACAGGGTAACTGCTTATTCTTGTCTAACTAAATTTTCTCAAACCTTCATATTTCATAACTATTATCACATCTTTCTACATCAATGGCGCCTAAGTTTAAACCAAGAGATTTGGAATTGGGATTCAGAAGTCAGCATAACATGGTTGCTTATTTAGAAGCTGATGATGCTCTGTTTCCCCAATATACTCAGATGGTGGAGTATTTAAATGCATCCCCCATTAGGTATGCACTTTCTCATGCTCCTCTTATCCCTGTCACACATATTAAACAGTTTTGGAATACAGTCACTTCCTCAACAGTTAATAATGTGACTACATTAACTGCTAATGTCCATGAGCTTCCATGGGTGGTTACTGAAGCTTTGGTTCGCCAAGCTTTGCATCTTAATGATGCAGATGGTATGACCATCCTACCCATTGGAGAGCTAGAACAAGGAATCCAAGCTGTGGGCTATCCTTTGCCAGAAGATGGCCATTTAAACAAATATACAAAACAAGAATTTCCCCCAGCTTGGAAGTACTTGATACATGTCATTCTTCAATGTGTGAGTCCTAAATGTACTGCACACAATGAAATTAACCGATCAATTAGGAGTGACATTGTCTGTATTGCTACTGGGCAAAAATATAATTTTTCAAAAATGATTTTTGATGGCATGTGTCATAACAAGGGTAGCAAGATAACTCTTGCTTACCCAAGGTTTTTACAAATGGTGTTTGATTAACAAAGATACTGCAATAGGGATCACAATGATTTTTATACGATCCTTGTTCAAAAGAAAGCAATTTTTGGGAAGATTAACTCACCACCTCATAGAGACTTACCCCTTACCCAAGCCATGCTTGCTGTTATTGCAGCAGCACAACCTCAACCAGCCCCACAACCACAACCAGACCCATTGCCTAAACAACCACCATCACCCCAGCATATGGAAGTTTACCAAGAACCTTTCAACGCTGACACGTTAAATGTTGGCGTTGACACTCCAAATCCAAACTGACACCCTTTTACAACAAACCCAAACACCCCTTAACCTTCAAACAGACACCCAATCCACATCATCTTCTACACCCCCTGAATTTAGGTTGGAAAAACGCCAAAGGACTACTGGAGTGTTCTCCTCTAGTGGTCCTAGCCATGTTGCAGATAGAACCACCACCACAAGTGTGTTTGGTTCTATGGGTGGGGTTGGGACTATTGGTTCTAGCTTAGAAGTAGGCCATGCCAGTCCTAACATACTTAAGACCCCATCCATGCCCCATGACTCTACTTTGGGATGTCAAATTCCCATTCTCGAGGAGGGCAGATTGGAACCTTACACATTATTAGAATTGACGGCTGTCTGCATTAGCTTGCAAAAGCAAAATGTAGACCTTGTACATACTGTTTCTATACAAGGCCTTGAACTCAAGCAATTGAGGGAGAGGATTGTTGTTTTGGAAACTACTGAGGCTAGGAGACGACAGACAAGAGTCCTTTCATCAGGGGAGGATTCTTACGAAGGGGAGGAAGTTGCTACTGAGCCATTTAATTTAAGTGACAAAGGCTCAGGTGGTTCTATTGGTGTGGAGATGGCTGAAGCTTTGACTAGTTTGAAGGAGAGGCCAGTTATTGATGTTTCACTGGTAACTCCAACGAAGATATCATTTATGGAGATGCTAGAATAGGTTTCTAAGCCAGACGTTGACACACAGAGTTTAAGCGTTGATAGGAGTAAGTTAGGCATTGACACTCAGGTTTTGGACGTTGATAGACCTGCAGGTGTAGTTGATGTATCCCAGTCATCACCTATCATCAAGGATGTATCTACACAGGTATCATCAATTCCTTTACCCACCATTGATGTATTAGATAAAGGTAAAGGGATTATGGTAGAAACAGTAGTTCCCAAGGATGCAGCCCAAGTAAAGTTTGATTCTATGTTGGCTGCACAACTTGAGGAAAAAGAGAAGAAGATTGCTGCTATTGAGTTACCATTTGTGGATACTTCTAAGAGTAATAAGGGAGGCAGTGATGATGAGAGTACTGATTCAAATGTGATGATTATTGAAGATCCAGAAAGGCTTGAATATGGTGATGAGTTGGCAAAGGAAAGGATTGTAGAATTAAAAAAATTAGGTAGACTATGAGATGCCTGAAGTAGCTCAAATGTACTTTGAATGGGAGAATAAGGTAATGGAGAATCCAGATCAAATTTGGGGTTTGGAGATTCTCTTAAGAGTTCAAAGGGATTTCAAGGTAATATTGAAGTATAAGGCTAGCAAAGTTCTTTCACAGTCTAAGAAGGATAGAAGGGAGCTCTACTACATGCTTCTCAGATGTCATCAAGGAGGTTGGACTTTTCAGAAGTTGCAGGGTTTTTCCTTTGATGAATTAGAGTTTAGGGCTTATCTTATATGGGAAAGTGTTCAAGAGCAGAACACTATCAGACTTCTTTCAGATGAAAGGAAGGAAGAACTTGCAGAAGAGATGCAGATCCAACAGGCTTTAATTGCACCAAGGCCTTTGAAGAACGGAGTTCCACTTGAGTTCCCAGAGAATTTAGATAGAGTGAATTCTAGTGAAGCAGTTAGTAGGAGTATTAAGCTCTCACCCTTGGAAGCTTCACATATGGTAGAGGTGTTACCTCATGATTCCAGAAACCCTATAGTTCACTATGAGGAAGATGCAAGTGGGTTTTGGATGATTGGCAGATATGGGAAGGAGGTACATACTTTTACTACTCTTATGTATTTGTTTGCAAGCATGGATAGGGAAGACTTGGCAGATCTTTGGAGATTGATGCAGGCCAAGTATGAAACTGAAGCACCTACTTCAATCAATGGAATAAAGATTTGGTCCACATTCAAGAGACTGTGTGAGCCAAATGATGAAGATCTAGTATGGAAGGATCTTGATGATGTCAGTGGACTTCAATGGCGTCTACATTCAGCAGCTGGTGTGTATCATTTGAGTACTACAAAGTTTTTTGAATATCTTCTTGTGGATGCTGAATATCCTATGTCCAAGGAAGTTTTGAAGAAAATGGTGTCGACACAGCTGGAGATGGATTATACAAGTGATGTTGGTAAAGATTTAATTAGGTTTATTTATTTACAACTTAATAAGTAATTTGTATTTGTAAGAATCCTCCTTGTACTTAGTTCTTTTATTCATAAACTTGATTACTAGAGTAGATATCAAGTTTAGGGGAGGATTGTTGGGAATAAAATGAAGCCAAGACACTTAGACGCTGAGAAGAGGAAATTGGACATTGATAGGAAGAAATCAAGCGTTATCAGATCAAGCGTTGACAAGAAGAAGTCAAGCGTTGATGAGAAGAAGTCAAACACTGATAGGATACTTAGTCTACACGTTTTATGTTTCTAGTAAAGATATGTTCGACAA
Source organism: Glebionis coronaria (assembly GCA_025667525.1). Classification (NCBI taxonomy): domain Eukaryota; kingdom Viridiplantae; phylum Streptophyta; class Magnoliopsida; order Asterales; family Asteraceae; genus Glebionis; species Glebionis coronaria. The sequence goes on from CM046881.1 coordinate 451,207,953, forward strand.
TGTATTTCTTATGTTTATCTTTACCTAAAATAGCTGATACGTACACTCTTGTACAAGGTTCCTTAATCAATAAAAGGATGCCTTTAGGTTTTAGTTTAATATATGTTTTACACTTTCATTGTACGCAAGTTTGATTAATCAATCAAAGTGAAAGTTTGGTTTATTCTGTTTGTGTGTTCTTGTTCTAAGTATTAATTCCGCATAATACTTAGATTGTTTCATATACAACAAAATTTCTATAAGTGTTTAACTTGATTCATTCTCGTTTACACAAAGATAAATCGATCTAAGTTTGGGATCAACAATAAGGTGCGCCACTCCATCCCAATGTTGTGGCATTACTTTTGAAGATTCCCTCTAGACCCGTGTTTAGTAGGTGGACAGGAATGCCAGGTCCGCAAGGCCACTCTTGCTTCTAGAAGATGGTTTATATGAACGTGGCCGAGCGGCCAGATACGCAAACATGTTCCCCTTGTATTGGATTATCAATGTAAAATATTGGTGATCCAATATTTTAAGTCGTAGTGCCTTTTCCTCTGTCCTCTTTTTTGTTTTTTTATTAATAACTTTTCCAAAAAGCTTTTATTTTTCTTCCCCTTTTTTTGGAGGTCGCACCTACCCTCATAATTACTCTCAGTAAAAATATGGGTAGTCGCGCCTAATTAAATGCCTCTACACTATGTCTGCCAGCTGTCTACCACTTGTGCATCTTGTGGCTGTTGCTACGCCACGTGTACCTACTGTTGTTGAGGTGACCCTTGGATTTCTATAAATAGCCCTCTTCTTCTCATTTCTTACCTTCTTTTTACCGTCGAAATCCGTGAGGTACATACTTCCCTCTAGGTGTGTCTTTTTCTTCTTTTATTTGCATTCTTTTCCTTTCTTTCCTTGGTCCTCCCGGCCTGCCGTTATATCTTCCAACGGGTCTTTGGAGCTGGGTCTCCCTAATCAGGAGCAACGTGATGCCATTAATGAGACTCAGGTGATGCCAAAGTTTAACATGCACCTTTATACATCTGACTTAAACGCGGGCCATGTGCGTGGCTGACGCCTATCACATCCCTATTGATCTTAACCCTTCTGCACCTTCCACCAACTTTCGCATGAACTGTGGAAACCTTGGTTTCCTCGATCTTTTAGCTACTAGGAATGATCATTGTTCATATGATTAACATAATCAAAGCGGAATTAGAACAATAACCATTAACAAGGTGTTTGAGCACAATAACACAAGAATTAAACAATTGGGTTGCTAATTATATTAATAATCAACAACCACTAGACGTGTATACATTAATCCCACGTCTAGTGCAACACACGCTTTAGGTTTACATTGTATATGAAAGTTATGAAAAACCTAATAACCCTTGGTTCCTTTTATAGTGTAAGGATTAGGGTTTTACAAAAGATAACTATGAATAAACATGAATATCTTCTATTTAAATAACTAATACAGAATATATTCTGCATACTTATCCTAAATAGAAGCTTCCAACAGCGTTTGACTTTTGTTGACTTCTGTCAACGCCTAATTTACTCTTGACAACGCTTGGATTACACTTGTCAACGCTTAGACAAATGCCTTCATGTTTTCTTCGTTTTGAGTTTCTGCTACATCAACTTTTTGACCCAACAATCTTCCCCTAGTTGATGTCGGCAAAACTCTTTGTGTATCTCTTGTAAGTTGTACATTATCTTCAAATTGCTTCCCCTCAATTGTAGCATGTATTTCTTCCCCTTTTTGTCACATCAACAGGGAAGTAAATAATGTACGCAATCTTGAAGATTCTCCAAATGTAGGCTCTATGTAATGATCTTGAAGAAAAATAAATAAAGTAATCTTGATGTAGAAGTAGAATAACCCAACGTTATGTTCCATGTCTTGTACTATCCATGTGATGAAGAACTTATACCAAATAGAGAAAAATATAAGTAGACCTCGATCCCATTGTCAAAATCCTCATCCTTTGTGAGACACTGAGCACGATAATGTAACTCCTTCAAGTGATAGCAACTTAACTTTGCTAGATATGACAAGTTTTCATCACCAACCATTAAAAGCACAAACAAGTTATTATTAAAGTCAATGGCTGATGTTCACCACTTTAACAATATGATGAAACACAAACGCGCGAAAATATTCTTTAAACATCAAACTTACCAGAAGAATTCTTCCCCTTAAGCCAACACCTCTTCATGAAATTTTTTTATAATATCTTCATATCATATGTAAAAGAACTCAGTGGATAACTCTTTTACAAGGCTATCCCGGTTACATAATCAAATCCAATATCATTCCAATTAAATACTTCACGAATTGGTGCTAACTTGCATTAAAATCATTAATCCCTTTTAAAAATATCCGAGCCATAAATATCAACTTGATATTCTGTATAAAAACGGAGATTCCATGTACCTTTGCGTGTAAATACCTCTTTTTGTGTGCAAAAATCGTATCAATTTTTCAAACAGCAGCTATTCCTTTTGTTTTCCAATATCTTCACTGTCCAAGATATCAATACTGTGTGTTGTCCAATATCGGACAACACTTGTCAGTGTTTGAAAATTCATATATCGGACAACAAGTGTCAACGCCTCCTGTCAGCGTCAACTTTATTCCTGTCAGCGCCAACTTTAAACCTGTCAGCGTCTGGCCATCAGCATCTCATCCATGCCTTGTCAGCGTCACACCAACATCTATCAGCGTCACACAAACATCTATCAGCGTCTAAATAACACCCATCAGCGGCTAATTGATCTAGGGTTTTATAAACCCTAAATCATGATTTTATTAGAAAAACCATAAACTACAGCGAACTTCGACATCAAATATCTTCTTCGTGAGAGCTCATATCGAACATCCCTTCCGTGAGATCCTAGACACAAGTGTTAAGAACCTACAACGCGAATTTCACGTCGATCAAACGGTTAACGAAGGAGAAATCGCGTTTTTACTATTACTGTTCATAGAAAACAGCATATGATCACTGCTGACTTCGATGCTTAATAACTTTTCCTTGTGGATAGATCTCGACAATCCCTCTTGTGGATATGTAGATATATGTGTGTAGAACACATACAAAATATTTCGTGGCGATCCAACGGTTCAATAAAAAGTTATAGCCTTCTGAATACTGCTGCGCACACAAAATCTTCTAGAAAAACCCTAGACGGATTTTTCTTCTTCTCACCATTATGAACACCTTGTTGGTCCTAGCAACACGAGCCACGAGGCTCTGATACCAACTGTGGAAACCTTGGTTTCCTCGATCTTTTAGCTACTAGGAATGATCATTATTCATATGATTAACATAATCAAAGCGGAATTAGAACAATAACCATTAACAAGGTGTTTGAGCACAATAACACAAGAATTAAACAATTGGGTTGCTAATTATATTAATAATCAACAATCACTAGACGTGTATACATTAATCCCAAGTCTAGTGCAACACACGCTTTAGGTTTACATTGTATATGAAAGTTATGAAAAACCTAATAACCCTTGGTTCCTTTTATAGTGTAAGGATTAGGGTTTTACAAAAGATAACTATTGATAAACATGAATATCTTCTATTTAAATAACTAATACAGAATATATTCTGCATACTTATCCTAAATAGAAGCTTCCAACAGTGTTTGACTTTTGTTGACTTCTATCAACGCCTAATTTACTCTTGACAACACTTGGATTACACTTGTCAACGCTTAGACAAATGCCTTCATGTTTTCTTCGTTTTTGAGTTTCTGCCACATCAACTTTTTGACCCAAAATGAACGAGCTCCCCTCTCATCTCATTGGCCTTTAGGTTCATCATTTCGATCAAGGGAGCCTTCACATCCCTTTTTCTTCTTTCTTTCTTCGCGTTGTTGAGCACTTTGGTGTACATATTTCACAATTGGTGCCTATTGGAGTAAATAAGGCCACTCTTTTTGAGATCTATTATCGTAGTCTAGGTATTGATCCTTCCGTGCCATTGTTCCGCCTTTTCTATAAGATTTCTAAGGTGGGTGGTTGGTTTTCTTTTCAGAGCAGAGGCTCCAAATCTTATCATCCTTTCCTTAAGGACGGCCCTACGGGCTTAAAGGTATGGAATGGTGTCTTTTTCCTTGTTGACCGGAGGGCCGCTCCCATTGCCATGCCTTGGAGGCATCATGACTCTAGTGTGGTCGACCCTCTTCCTAAAATTTATGAGTATAATCCGTTAGATGCAAAGAAGCTTTGTGAATTATTTATTCCCCTTCGTAAGCCATACTCAAGCCTTTTACATGTTGGCCGTCTTACTCCCATTTGGAGGCATCCAGGTTTTGATTGCTCCTTCAACGGTCCGGCTGAGGAGAGTAATGTCTTTTCCTTCTTCTCTTGTTTTGCCCTTCGTGTCTTATGCACCGCCTAAGTTTCATTCTTGTTTTTGCAGAGATTACTATGGCTGAATTTCTAAGGATTCCCCGCTTCTCAGGCACGGCCATTCATCAAGGAATCCCTTTGCCGGAGGACACAGTTATTGCTACCCATACTACACCCCCTTTGCCTCAGGGTGATGTCATCCCTGTAAAAACTATTGCTATGAAGCAGGCTGAGCTAGTTGACGCGAGGGTGATTGCTGACCGAGAGAGAAAGCAAAGATGTGCTGTTGAAAAGGCTGCTCGAGAGGATGCAACAGCTGGTGGTTCTCACAGTGTTGGCACTAGGGCCACTCGAGCCACCACCCACACAAGGAATTCCAAAAGTAAGGCTAATGGTGAGGGTTCTTCTTATAAGAAGAGTAAGGCCACTCGAGTTATCGTTGCTTCCTATGCTAGGCCTTCACTCCTGTTGGGGAACCAGTTGATGGGAATGGGTCCCATACTCCCACTCCTTCAGCCGAGGGGCCTAATGTTATGAATGATCTTCGAGAGCATACCAATGATGTTTTGTCTCAGCCTCATGTTTCTGAGAAGGATCCCCATGTGGAGGAACATCCTCCTTCATCCCCTCCTCGTACTGCATCTGTTGCGCCTGACAGTAACCATGTTTCCATTGGTACCAATGATGAGAATATTGTCTTCCCAGGAGGTGAATTCTCCCTCCTCTTTCCTTTCTCTTTTATATGTATATGTTTTTGCTTTTGTCTTTCCTCTCTTTTTTCTAATACTTTTCTTCCCATGTAATGCTTCGAAGCCTATCAATTTGGATGCTGAGGTTGTTCCTGATGAAGCTGAGAGTTCTTTCCGTAAGGCTACTTATCCTTCCTTTCAATTATTGTTCTACGCACGTTGGTGTGTGCATCTCTTCTTATACTTGTTTTATCTTTTGGCAGGTGATCCTTATACACATTTTGGTAATCGAACTTTCACCCCCATTGGGGCCTCACGGAATCCTGTCGAGTGGACAAGTCCAAAGACTGCCGTGACATGCTCTCCAATCTGTTTACTCCGTCCGATCAAGTTTATTTCAACGAGGGAGTTGACCACCACATTGCCATTCGGTCTGGCTGGCGTCACTTGGCCCAAAGTACCCAGATGCAATCTAGTGTCTTGTTTCTCTTTGAATCCTTGTTAGAAGATCATAGTGCATGTGTTTCTGCCCAGTCTGAGTTGGAGGAATTCCGAATGTCCCTTGCCACTGCCAATGATGACTTGTTGAAGAGCCGCCATGACTATGACAAACTCCTTGGTGAGCATGATCTTGTTATTTTTTCTGAGATGGAGATGGTTGAGCGCTTAGCCGCCCTCGAGGAGGGCAAGAAGCTTCATGATGAGGCTCTTGCAGCGAAAGATGCTAAAATTCTGCCCTAGAGAGTGAGCTAAAAGCTTCGGAAGAGGATACTCGGGGGCTTAGGACAAACAACACCAGGTTGGCTGTTGATCTTGGTCGTGAGGCCACATTAAGAAAAAATATTGTGAAGGACCTTTTTCCCGTGCTCATTTGACGCCTCTTGGACAGTAAGGGAGTACAAGTATGCTCATGGGGAGGTATTTTGTGACAACCCTGGTTTTGAGGTTCGTCACTTATTTTTATTTTGTGCTAGTTGCGTGTCTTTACGTGTTTATGTGTTTATTGGTGTGTATAGATTGTGGTTTGGATATCGTTTCCGGTACGGCGTACCTTGTGAGTGAAACAATGTGTGATGATTTCATGTTCATGAGCTCACATGATAGTGACTATGAAATGAGATGGTGTTATTTAGTGGTTTTACGTACACGTATATGTATTATAGAAAAATCGTATTTTTACGATTTACGGTTTAGCATTTAGAGGTCTCGGATGAGGTGATTAGCCATATGGATATTTTTCGGGATGGTTTTGAGTCATTTAGGACTTAATTATAAAGTTTATTTCAAAATTTGAGATTTTTTATAAAAGTGTATATTTTACGTCTTTTACGGTAAAAGGCGTAAATTTGACTAGTTTTACGGTTTTGAGGTTTTGGAGGCTTTAGGAGCTGAAATAAATTAAGGAAAATTATGGTAATATTATTAATCCATATATAAATAATAAAAAAAAACGAATTTAGGGGTGTTTGGGTCGGTTTAGACGCACCAAAGAAGAAAGAAAGAAGGAAAAAGCCCAAAACAGGCCCATTGGACTTGTAATGGGATTAGGGGCCTTTAGGACTTAACCAAACCCAACTCATAACCATAATAATCAGGTTTTTAACCTCCATAACATCATCTAGCCGAAATTCATCAATGGTGGCCAATTAGGGTTCTTCATAAAATTGGGGTTTTCTCATCTTCCATTAATTTAAAGGTAAATCTTCAAAAACCCTTTTCATATTAATTGTTTTTAATGTTTCTATGATCATATTATGATGGATTTAGGTTAGGTTTTAATTAAAAACAGTATATTAATCATATTATAATGATTAAATAAATTAGGGCTTGTAATTAGTGGGGTTAGGGTTAATTAATTAGATTAATTTGATTAAACCCGTTTTTAAAAACTGGGCAGAATTTTGAGTCAATTGTTTCGATCATACCGGGAGTTCTAGGAACATTCAAGATGCGATCCAAGTATCCCTGGAAAGCTATTTGAAGTGTCTTTCCAATGCAAGAAACTAGAACTAAATTGGAGGTAGGGAAGTGGGTCAAAAACAGGTTACAACAGTCGGAGGTCAAAACAGTTTTGAATTCAGCCTGTTTTCTTTTTAAGTTTTGGGTTGTTTGGGGTACTTAGGGGTGCATTGGGATCTTCTCCCGAACATGAGAGATGTTTTATATATTGTAGTAAGTATCTGCACTTGGGCTAAGGTTGTGGTTTAGGGTAAGACCCCTTAATTGTAACAAACTTTTAGTATGTTTAAAATCAGGAAATCTGGAATGACAAAAGTATATATATGTATATCGGGGCTTTAACTGTATCTTTAAGGTTAGGTCAAGTGGGAGGTGTTAGTCAACATATGTAAGGGTATGAATATTTTATTTACAGAAACCATGGGTATGTTTAAGTGGACGTTTGACTTAAAGTTTTGAGACTTAAAAATTGGGACTGTTTTGTGTAAAATATGAACGGGATAGTTATTAAACTTAATCAAGTTAAGGACTTGTTAGGGAAGGTTAATGGGATGGTTAGAGCTTATCAATGAGGTTTTTATATGGGAATAGACTAGATGTCCATCATAGGTTGATGAGCCGTTTTAGTGGTTGGATCATGTATTGATTGCGTGTTTTTGGTTTGATAGCTTGTTGCTAGTGCTAGGACTTGTGAAGAAGCTATCAGGTGAGTTTCATAGTCCCATGTTTAATATTGATTTTGACTTCCAGATGGGATGGAAGAGACACTGTGTTGAGTTATTTCTAAATTGTTGTTGTGAATGTTTTATGGTTGTGATGGACTTGTGTGTACACTTATGTGATTAACTGCTATGTGATTCTTGATTGTGTATGATTTGGATCGGGGGACACGTGCCGTCTCAGTTCTTGTGGTTTGACAAGGTAGTGGCCTTGTGGTTTGACAAGGTAGTGGCCTTGTGGTTTGCCAAGGTAGTGGCCTTGGGATAGGTACATAGTGTGATCATCTATGGTACCATGATGTTGTTTGGCAAGGTAGGAGCCTTGGATTGGTTTGGTATGATTTATCTTGATTGATAGTTGTTAATACATAATTGTAGCGCATTGTCCATATGTTATTGTGTTGACGGTTCTTATTCACAGCTTATAACTATTTTGGCATTGGAGTCTAAACCTATGACTCTCACCAACTTTATGTTGACGTGTTTTAGTGTCTCTTTCAGGTGTGAATGTGGTTAAGCGTGAGGATAGAAGTGGCTAGACTTGGATGCCTTAAGGTTTCATATAGAAGGAGATCCCCGTTCCTTCTTAGTTTAGTTTCTGTTGTTTTTTTATTAAGTGATACTGTTGGCACCTATATGTTTGTTTTGTTTGTGTTACTTGTTTGTCTTACGTAAGAGTTAGGAGTGTTACCTACTTACCTAGACTCCTGCATTGTTGAGATATTGTCATGACATTTGTGTCACCATTTTTATGACATTTCTTATATCATTTAGTTAACTCTATAGACACGCTATTGTTGTGATGATATCCATACGTCGTGCCCCATATTCCGCCATGGTGGGGTGTGACAGAATGGTATCAGAGACAATGGTTATAGAGAATTAGGTTGCCTAGTCGCGTAGCCTAGTCTATAGCTTAAGGGTCCCTGCATATAGGCGTCATAGGAGTATGTGTGCATTTTATTATAATTGATATGTTTGAATGTTATTTATTGTGATGTTTTGAATAGTATGAATTGAACCATAGTAAGTTCATACTTAGCCACATGTTATTTTCTTTTTGGGTTGTGACTAGTGCGGGTTGAACCATAATCGTCCACATTAGTCATTATCGTATTTTGCTTAAATTGTACATTATAGTACATAATTTGGTACATGGTAGTTCTATCTTTTGTTAGGTTATTTTATGTACCTGAGGTACATTATTTTTTTCTTTTGATGTTTAAGTCATGTTCCCTAAGAATCGTGTGGTGGTTCGAGTTACTAGGAGTAGGTGGATAGGAAGGGTTTTAAGCTGTTTCCACTCTTACGGGCGACATGACTTATAACTGATTATGTTTTCGTTTTGGATTTAGTCTATGCTGTTTTAGCTAGACTATGGATTTACGTATTCAAAGAGTATTACTATGTTATTTTAATAGATGGAGTTTTGGACTTTATTGTTTATGTGGTTATGAGCTTATGTGAGTAGATGGATTTTTGTGTTATATGTTGTATTGATTCTTATAAGTGTCATCATAGGAGGGAGTGCATTAGAGGAAGGGTAATTGTATAAGTATGGTGGCCAACATAGTTATACAAGTACCACAACTTCAATGGGTTCTCAAGTATGGTTGCATGAAAGAGGGTTAGTACATGCGTGTATATGATGAGATGTAGAATTTGGGTATATGTATTTTATATGGATTTATGTAATGGCTGCCTATGATATGGCTATTGTTCTTTTTGTGTTTTATGTTTTGGGTTATAGTTGTGGTGTGTGATTATGGGGTCACACGATATGGTTTGGTTTTGGAGGTGGGCATTATGCCTTGTTGTGGCACGGTGAGATGGTGATTACTCGTATAGAAAAACGAGCGTATAAAGTGATTGATTGACATACGTGTATGATAACGAGTATGTTTGGGGGATTCAATAGGTATACATATGCGGATGTGTATATACTACTATGTGTTAAGTTATGGTAAATGGTCGTTCACTAGTTATTATAGCTTGAACGTACCTTGTGTTTGTTCGTGTTTTATGGTGCTGGAGTTTGGTGGAGTTTCAGCGACGTTTTGAATCTTTTGAACTGTGTCTTGTAGCGTATTCTTTGAGTTTCGTATTTCACGTGTACGTTTTAAAACGGTGTTCTTGGTTTTAAGTCTATTGAAATAACCTGGGATTTCTTTTGAGATAATGAAATCTTTTGTGTTGAGTCTTACATTTCTTTTGGTTGGTATATGGAAAAAGAGGACTTGGAAATCTAGTATAGGGTTAGATAGTTGGTCGTATTCGGTAAAATAAGGGTAAGGTGTTGGGGTCGTATTTGAAACAAGATGTAACATAAGATTTTTTTTTAATCAACACTTATTTATTTTAAATTCTAAAAGACTTTCTTAAATAAAGCAGAGTAAAATTTCTTACCACTTGCATAATTAATACCAGGTTAAATTTGAGTTTAGGAAGATTTCACATACAATTTTATCTTTCATTAATATAAAACCGTTTTGGTCATAACTTGTTCGTTTTTAGAGATTTTTGAGTGATTCAAAAGCAAAAAAATTATGTACTCGGAACGTACTTTTCAAATATTCAGAATGTATAGCCATGGGAGGTCAGTGGACTAGTCGGAATTGTTTTACAAGTGTCGGGTTAAAGGTTGAGTTTGAATAGTAGGGTATTTTTATGATTTGGGATGCACGGGATACCTAGTTTTCGAGTTGAGTATTGAGTTCGTCAAGAGGGTTGTTTGTAGATTGTTTGAGTCACATAGATGTGGGAGGTAATAATAAATAAATAAATAAAAGATATATATTCTTTTGGAAAGTTCGATCTTTTGCACGGTTTAAATGATATGTCGTGGGGCGTAATATGTTTTGGTTGCTATTGGATGTTTCTTGGATTATTTTTTTCATTATCATGGGTCATTTTGAATTGATACACGTTTTGGGTTTGAGTTTTCTTTTGAGTCTCATGGTTTTTGACTTGTTTTAACTGGTGCACGTGAAATGTCGTTAGTTATCCGTGGGTTTGATTCGTTGATCGTATCTGGTGGATTCAGGATGTAGTTTTGGTTTCATATTGTTTGGGAGCGTTGAGGTAGTCATATGAAAGACTTGATCGCGCCTACACGCTTAAGGAGGTGACCATGAGAGAACGGTCGGAATACCCTTAGTGGGGAGGAAGGAAGTTCGTAGACGAACTAATGTGGTCATGAGGTCTCTTAGGAGTACCAAGGAGATGAATAGAGATTTGTGGGATACTAGCACAAGTAACGCGACATAGAGAGTGTTGGAAGGGGATACAATACCTCAAAGGTATTTATGATTGTTCATAGGGCATGTAAGTTTTCCGAAAATTTCCTGAAATTTAGTAGGTTTGCCTATTACTGTGAGGTAGAACCATAAATAGAGCAAGTAGGAGAAGTGAGAGGAGTTATAGTTAGTGCCTTTCCAAGGCAAATCGTTGATGGAGTCATTTAAAAACAAGAGCTGTTAGAAATTGCAAGGAATGCCGGATAAAAGTTGAGTTGCTTAGTAGTAGATTGGATGTGGAAAGAGGTTGAGTGCTCCGATGAGAGGAACTACCGGTCTTTTAAGATGCGTGTAGAATTTTGCAAGTAGAACGAGGTAGGAATTTATTCGTATTGCCGCTAAGAGAGGGTGCAAGGAGGACATAGTTGAAACTGCTAAGGATGTTGTATGAACGCTTTGGGTTTACGGTTATGCATTTGGCTTCGCCAAAGCACTATCGTATTTCATGGAGTCAATGAAGCGAGTGTGCATGAACGTATGTAAATGAGTTGTCATCGGGAGTATCGACGACATCTTGATCTACTCAAAGTCTAAGAAGGAGAGTGAGGCGAAGTATGTGTTGGTTTTGGAGTAGAATTATACGTAAGATTTTCAGGTGTGAGTTTTAGTATTAAGTCTACCATGATGAGTAGTTAGAGATGATGGCATATCATGGAACCAGCAAGGGACGAAGTGAAGAAGGACGAGGAAGCATTTTGGAGGCTGAAGAGGTGGATTGGATAATGAGCCGATCTTGGCATTATCGGAAGGACTGGATGAATTCGCGAAGCATGACGATACGCGGAGCAAGGATTTGGATGTGTACGAGAACGACAAGAAAGGCGATTTCTTATACGTTGCAGGAACTGAAAATTTGGATGAACTGGATAGACTTAGTTAGTGGAGTTGGACTGTTATATCTGCCTAGAATGCTAGAGGCATTTGGTGTACGAGACGTGGAGAATGATCTATACGGATCGTGAACATCTCCAACACATATTCAATCATCTTTATTGAACATTTGGCAAAGGTGATGGGTGGAGTTAATTGATGAAAGAAAATGGCAAGGCCAAGTACCATCTGGGAAGGGCAAGCATGGTTTATGAGACATGGAATAAGAAGAATGAAGTGAAGCTAAGATGAACTTGAACTATATGGATGACGTATTAGGGTGGTTTTGATGAAGGATGTAGGTTGCATGAGTTGAGTTGTCTAAAGCAGAGAACGCATCAACATGTATGTTGCGTGGCTTGGACAATCATATGGAGAAAAGGGACATAGACTATACTTCCTACATAGATATGAGCAGCTTAGAAAGGGCGATGTAAGGACGAAGTTGGTGGAATAAGTACGATGAGAGTTGGGTGATAGTCGATAGACAGACTAATTCATATCATATTTCAAGAGGAATGAGAAGTCACGTAGTCGAGAAGTTGGAAGGATTGCGTACGGATGTGATGGAATAGAGGGTTCTGCGTAAAAGTTAGTCTAATATGTATGGAATGCCTTATGAAGGATTATGGCAAGGGAAGAAACGATGGGAAGCATCACATCGTGATGTATGGTATGAGTGGGTGATAAGAAGGAGTTAGGAAACTCATTAGCGATGGCTGAGTTTTCATATAATGATAGTTATCATACTAGAAGTCGATAAATTCCATTAGGGGTACTATATGAAAAGATAGGGTGAGTTGTCCCTATTGTGGACTAGAATTGGTAAAAGAGGCTACTAATGTGGTAATGATGGTTGTGGAAAGGATGAGAGCAACAAGGGATGCTATGTAGAAAAGGAGGAAACCACTAGAGTTAGTGACAAAGTTATGTAAGGAGTTTCACCCATAGTAATGGGTGGTATGTTTTGGTAAAATGGAAGAGTTGATGTAGAGTTTTGTAGGTCCATTTATGATCTTTAGAAAGATCGAACCATTAACTTATGAGCATAAAATTTCCTGGGGGAAATGAGTTGTATACATGATACATTTCATGTATTGAGATTGGTAAAGGTTATTTGAGAATGCATTTTGCATGTACGGTTATTCGGGACTTGTGTTAATGAGAGTCTTTGTTTTATCAAAGAGTCATCAAGTAGATTTATTGACTGTGAGGTCAAGAGTTTGGCAATGAGTTTAATTGTTTTTGGTTTGTATATGTGGTATTTTGAAACTTGAACTAAAGTTCACGTGGAAATGAGAGGAGTTCTTTTAGAACAAGTATCCTCGTGTGATTTGTTGTCTGTGTGTTTGATCCTAAGGAGTAAATCTCGGGACGAGATTTCTATTAGGAGGGAGTGATGTGACAACCCTGGTTTTGAGGTTCGTCACTTAGTTTTATTTTGTGCTAGTTGCGTGTCTTTACGTGTTTATGTGTTTATTGGTGTGTATAGATTGTGGTTTGGATATCGTTTCCGGTACGGCGTACCTTGTGAATGAAACAATGTGTGATGATTTCATGTTCATGAGCTCACATGATAGTGACTATGAAGTGAGATGGTGTTATTTAGTGGTTTTACGTATACGTATATGTATTATAGAAAAATCGTATTTTTACGATTTACGGTTTAGCATTTAGAGGTCTCGGATGAGGTGATTAGCCATATGGATATTTTTCGGGATGGTTTTGAGTCATTTAGGACTTAATTATAAAGTTTATTTCAAAATTTGAGATTTTTTATAAAAGTGTATATTTTACGTCTTTTACGGTAAAAGGCGTAAATTTGACTAGTTTTACGGTTTTGAGGTTTTGGAGGCTTTAGGAGCTGAATAAATTAAGGAAAATTAAGGTAATATTATTAATACATATATAAATAATAAAAATTAAAAAAAAAAAACGAATTTAGGGGTGTTTGGGTCGGTTTAGACGCACCAAAGAAGAAAGAAAGAAGGAAAAAGCCCAAAACAGGCCCATTGGACTTGTAATGGGATTAGGGGCCTTTAGGACTTAACCAAACCCAACTCATAACCATAATAATCAGGTTTTTAACCTCCATAATATCATCTAGCCGAAATTCATCAATGGTGGCCAATTAGGGTTCTTCATAAAATTGGGGGTTTCTCATCTTCCATTAATTTAAAGGTAAATCTTCAAAAACCCTTTTCATATTAATTGTTTTTAATGTTTCTATGATCATATTATGATGGATTTAGGTTAGGTTTTAATTAAAAACAGTATATTAATCATATTATAATGATTAAATAAATTAGGGCTTGTAATTAGTGGGGTTAGGGTTAATTAATTAGATTAATTTGATTAAACCCGTTTTTAAAAACTGGGCAGAATTTTGAGTCAATTGTTTCGATCATACCGGGAGTTCTAGGAACATTCAAGATGCGATCCAAGTATCCCTGGAAAGCTATTTGAAGTGGCTTTCCAATGCAAGAAACTAGAACTAAATTCGAGGTAGGGAAGTGGGTCAAAAACAGGTTACAACAGTCGGAGGTCAAAACAGTTTTGAATTCAGCCTGTTTTCCTTTTAAGTTTTGGGTTGTTTGGGGTACTTAGGGGTGCATTGGGATCTTCTCCCGAACATGAGAGATGGTTTATATATTATAGTAAGTATCTGAACTTGGGCTAAGGTTGTGGTTTAGGGTAAGACCCCTTAATTTTAACAAACTTTTAGTATGTTTAAAATCAGGAAATCTGGAACGACAAAAGTATATATATGTATATCGGGGCCTTAACTGTATCTTTAAGGTTAGGGCAAGTGGGAGGTGTTAGTCAACATATGTAAGGGTATGAATAGTCTATTTACGGAAACCATGGGTATGTTTAAGTGGACGTTTGACTTAAAGTTTTGAGACTTAAAAATTGGGACTGTTTTGTGTAAAATATGAACGGGATAGTTATTAAACTTAATCAAGTTAAGGACTTGTTAGGGAAGGTTAATGGGATGGTTAGAGCTTATCAATGAGGTTTTTATATGGGAATAGACTAGATGTCCATCATAGGTTGATGAGCCGTTTTAGTGGTTGGATCATGTATTGATTGCGTGTTTTTGGTTTGATAGCTTGTTGCTAGTGCTAGGACTTGTGAAGAAGCTATCAGGTGAGTTTCATAGTCCCATGTTTAATATTGATTTTGACTTCCAGATGGGATGGAAGAGACACTGTGTTGAGTTATTTCTAAATTGTTGTTGTGAATGTTTTATGGTTGTGATGGACTTGTGTGTACACTTATGTGATTAACTGCTATGTGATTCTTGATTGTGTATGATTTGGATCGGGGGACACGTGCCGTCTCAGTTCTTGTGGTTTGACAAGGTAGTGGCCTTGTGGTTTGACAAGGTAGTGGCCTTGTGGTTTGCCAAGGTAGTGGCATTGGGATAGGTACATAGTGTGATCATCTATGGTACCATGATGTTGTTTGGCAAGGTAGGAGCCTTGGATTGGTTTGGTATGATTAATCTTGATTGATAGTTGTTAATACATAATTGTAGCGCATTGTCCATATGTTATTGTGTTGACGGTTCTTATTCGCAGCTTATAGCTATTTTGGCGTTGGAGTCTAAACCTATGACTCTCACCAACTTTATGTTGACGTGTTTTAGTGTCTCTTTCAGGTGTGAATGTGGTTAAGCGTGAGGATAGAAGTGGCTAGACTTGGATGCCTTAGGGTTTCATATAGAAGGAGATCCCCGTTCCTTCTTAGTTTAGTTTCTGTTGTTTGTTTATTAAGTGATACTGTTGGCACCTATATGTTTGTTTTGTTTGTGTTACTTGTTTGTCTTACGTAAGAGGTAGGATTGTTACCTACTTACCTAGACTCCTGCATTGTTGAGATATTGTCATGACATTTGTGTCACCATTTTTATGACATTTCTTATATCATTTAGTTAACTCTATAGACACGCTATTGTTGTGATGATATCCATACGTCGTGCCCCATATTCCGCCATGGTGGGGTGTGACATATTTAGCCATGCTCTTTCTTTGGGCTTCATGCAAGCCGTGAGCCGTGGCAGGACGGAGGAAGAGGAGGTGGCTGCCATCTTGGCTGATGCTTCAGAGGTTGACTCTTCCGTTACAGAAACCAGCTTGGTAGAGGCTTACGATACTTTGTTTGTAAAGAAGTATCCATATGTGGACAAGGTCTCCTGACTTTAAGAGCCCCATGGAGCTTCAAAATTTTATGCCAGATGGAGAAGTCACTCCTTGCCAAGGACCTTTGCTGCATGATTGTGCCTCTGTAATAACATTTGATGGCCCTACGACCTTATGTACTCTTGTTAAAACACTTTTCTAAATTTGTATGACTTGGCCGTTGTGCCATTTTGCATATGCCTTATGTTGTGCTTTACTGTTCTTGGCCTTGCATATATAACTTTGTAGGTACTTTGGCATGTATTCATTTTATCACCTAGGGAGTGAACTTTAGCTACATAGATTGGCCGGGAGGAATCACCTACCCTCCGGATCCACTTGGATATTTATTCAACTCATGATTTCTGTTAGAGAATATTGACTACATATATCAGGTGGAGGGATCTAAGATCCACCCGGAGCCACCTAATCCTTTATTCCCCTTCCATAGACATCGACCATATTTTTTTATTTTAGAGGTTGCGAACCTTCCGTCGAGGTCGCTTATGCTTTGCCTATTTAGTTTAGATATCGATTACATAGAATCGCTTTTCATTTATATACGAACGGAGCCACTTATGTGTTTGTTCATTTAAAAAGGGTGGTGGTAAAGATTGGCCACACATTCCTGCCGAAGGTGATTGGCCTTTTGGAGGGGGTCACTTTTAACTTATGTTTACACTCCTTTCGCATAAGACGGAAAATTGCTACTCCATAACTAGGAGATAGCTTTCATTAACTTCAATGATCGAATGTTACAGCAATATGATAAGTTCAAATGCTAGCCTACATATGACATTCCCTTAGATTAATTGCATGCCAAGTTCGTGGCACTGTCTTGCCATTCACTGTTTCCAATTTGTATGAACTGTTCATGTATGCCTTTGTCACTTTGTAGGGACCTTCCCATGTTGGGCTCAACTTTCCTGGCTTTTCCCCACGGCTAGCTTCGCTTTTTCTGTAAACATAGCTTCCTACTTTGAAGTACTTGGATCTGACCCGCTTATTATAATACTGCTCCATCTTTTTCTTATATTTGGCCTCCCGGATGGCTGCGACCTCCCGTATTTCTTGTAATAAGTATAAGTTGAGTCTGAGCTCTTAATCGTTGGCCTTTGCGTCCTTGATCATCAACATCTGATGGGTTGGCATGCCGATTTCCACAGGGATCACGGCCTCACTTCCATACGTTAGGCTAAATGACTTCTCTCTATTTATTGTTTTCAACGAGGTTCTATGTGCCCAAAGCACATTTGGGAGCTCATCTGCCCATCCAATCCTATCACGCCCTGGCCTTGTCTTTAGCCCCTCCATTAGTGATTTGTTTGCTCTTTCTACAAGGCCGTTGGCCTGTGGGTGTGCCACTGCTGTATTCATTTGCTTAATGTGGAGCTTTTTTGCATGATCTTTTAAATGGATCATACACAAAGTTAGTTCCATTGTCAGTTACTATCACATGTGGTAGGCCAAATCTACAAACGATGTTATCCCACACAAATTTGATCACATCCTTGCCTTTCACATTGGCCAAGGGTTTTGCTTCTAACCACTTAGTGAAATAATTAATTGCCACAATGATGTACCTTTACCTGGCGTTGTAGGGAATAGGCCTAACACATCCATGACCTATTGAAAGAATGGCCATGGAGCCATAATTGATGTCATTAGTGTCTTGGGCATTTTTGGCATCGGAGAATGGATTTAGCATGCATAACATTTTTTCGTTTCCTCCCTCACATCTTGGTGCATCGTGGGCCAATAATACCCTTGTGTTAATGCCTTTTCCACCACAGATCTTGTTTTCAAATGCATACCGCAAGCTCCTTTGTGTATCTCCCGGATTACATAGTTGGCCTGGAGTGGACCCACACACCTTAACATTGGCATCAAATAAGATTTCTTGAATAGCACCCCTCCTTCCATCACATATTGATTAATCTTCATCCAGAGGATACGTGCCTCATTATGGTCTTCCGGCCATATTCCCTGCTCTAAACATCTTACAATGGGCGTCATCTAGTTATCCCCTTCTTTTTCAACGATGGCATTTACTTCCTTCTGGTCTGTGGAGGGCTTGTCTAACACTTCCACTAACACCTCCTTTGTTAAGTGATTGAATGCCACCGATGCTAGTTTGCTCAATACATCGGCTTTTTGATTTTGGCTTCTTGGGATGTTCATGATCTTGAAGCTTTTGAATATTGTCACGTGCTCCCTGGCCTTGTTCAGGTATTTGATCATGCTTTCATTTGTTTCCACAAAGTCTCCATTAATTTGGCTGGCCACGAGTTTTAAGTCTACTGTTAGCCCTATATTTTATATAGTCGAACAAGAATGTAATAGGTCATCTTAGTCGTTAAAGGTCTTGTATTGTAATAGGTTAGTCGGAAAAACCGGGCTTGGACTTTAAGCTAATATTGTATAAGTTAGGGGCGCAAGCCCAAAACAAAGCAAAGCCCGGCCCAAGGATACTAAATCCACGACCCATATGCCAAGGGTAGATATACCCTCTTCCATGTGTGGAAGAGGGTGTTGGTTACCATTTTATTTCTCTCTTTAAAAGTGATTAACCTTTCAAATTCTCTCTTGTTTCTCTCTCTACTTTCTTCTCTTTCTCTCTCTAAATATCAAATAAATCTTGTGTTATGGATTGAATGGGATTAACATTTTGTATCAAGAGCCTATAGTGGATAGGTGATTGAAGATTCGTGTGTGGTGTTCTTGGTTTTTCGTGGCTATTTTGATCTATATCTCACGTCCCAATTTTTTTTTTGTGTTTTTTATGGTCTATTCTTGATAAAAATCATCTACATACTAGTAGTAGTGATTTGGGTATCTTGGTTTTGGCTAAAACACAAGTCTTTTGGATCAAAAGTTGCGAAATTTCTTGTTTTTTCTTCATTCCGAAATTCCAGCAAGTATCACCATCGGAAAGTACAAAGGAAGTGAAGCCAGATCGCTATAACCTTTTGGTTCTACTTTGCAATCACTGTATTACGATACCTTATTCCGATCTGGATATTCCGATGGTGCATTGCGATCTGGGGTTTCGACGGGTTTAAGGGATCTTTGAGTCGTTACTCTGCCAAATTTGTTTCAGCCATATTCCGATCTGAACATCCCGACGGCACAGTACGATCTCAGCATTCCGACAGGTAACATTACGATAGGTATTGCGATCACATATTCCGATAGAACATTCCGACAGATATTCTGACAGGTATTCCGATAGTACATTCCGACGGGTATTCCGATAGACATTCCGACAGACATTCCAACAGGTATTCCGATGGACATTCCGACATGTATTCCCATGGACATTCTGATGGATATTTTTGTTTGAGTAATTTTTAGACTTAGCCACTATCTAGACTAGTTTCGGAACATAGTTTACAAGAAGATTTAAAAAAAAAACAGTTAAAATTTTTAGGTCAAGTAAAATCAAATTTTTTCCCTACTAGTTTTGGCTATTTCTAACTCAAATTCAAAATTTGGCGATACAAAATTTTTCGGCTAACCGTTTTGTCAGACTGAGGAATTTATTGTCGGAGTGAGAATTTTTTTTTAAAATTTTTGGAATTTCAATTTTAACCACACATCATCACAACAAATCCACTAAGATCTGCAATTCATCCACAAGTATTCACCATGTCTAACAACAACATCAACATTGCAACTGCTAATCAAATTCGTTTGGAACAAGTTGGCAATGGTAATCCACATGTGCTCACTGTCGGTTGCTACGTTCAATGGAGATCTCGTTTTCTCAGATTTCTCGACGGAAAAGAAAACCGAACTGCTCTTCGTCACTGCCTTGAGAATCCACCTCCAGTTTTTAAATTCAGACCAATTACAACACAGGCAGAGGATGGTACTTCATCAACTATACGAGCTATGGAGGATTTTGACACATGTTCTGCTGAGAAAAAGAAACTCCTCCAAGCTGAAGCTGATGCTGTAAACTTCATACTCACTGGAATTGATAACGATATCTATTCCACAGTTGATGCATGTCCTAATGCTATGGAAATGTGGAATGCAATTCATCGATTGAAGTAAGGTGAGTCGATCAATGTTCAAGATCTCGAGACTAATCTACTTTGGGAGTTTGGAAAATTCACATCTAAAGATGGTGAATCCATTGACTCATATTACTCGAGATTCTACAAAATGATGAATGAGCTTGTCAGAAATTAGTGCACCATCTCCAATCATCATGCCAATGTTCAGTTTCTACTTCAACTCAAACCAGAATGGCAAAGGTTTGTGACCTTGGTTAAACAAAGGGAAGATATCAAGACCATCTCCTATCACAAACTTTATGATATCTTGAAACAACATCAGAATGAAGTGAATGAACTAAGGGCTGAAAAGGCAGAACGGTCTACTAATTCTATTGCTTTTGTGGCTACTACTTCAACAAAACCCGTTCCCCGTCAACAACCACCTCCTCATTCCTCAAAGTCATCAAGCTCATCCACCAAACCTCTAGCTGCTGCTAAACACAAAGCAAAAGCAATTGTCCCCACTCCACCTCCAAAGTATGACACCGAGTCAGATGGAGACAGTGATGATGAACAAACTTCAAGGGACAAGAAGATTGAAGAACTCATGTCTTTACTCACCACAACTTATAAGAAGAAATACAAACCAACCAACAATAACCTCAGATCATCATCCAATGCTAGATATAAGGAAGTTGATCATGCACCTTTGTATGATCGTGATGCTAGGTATGATAATCAGAGGATGCCGAATCAAGTTGGGGCTAGAGACACTGTAGGCACTCTAGTTGTGCAAAAGACTGGGATTCAATGCTTCAACTGCAAGGGATTTGGGCACATGGCTAGGGAATGCAAGAAGCCAAAATGGGTTAAAGATTCGGGATATCACAAGGAAAAGATGCTGCTGTGTAAGAAAGAAGAAGAAGGAATTCCACTCACAGCAGATGAAGTTGACTGGCATGATGACACTGATGATGAAGCCGATGATCAAGAGTTGGAGGCACATTATGTATACATGGCAAAGATTCAAGAAGTGATCCCAGAGACTGTTGATACTTCTGGACCCATCTATGATTCTGAGCCACTTGAAAAGGTACCATCACATGATAACTATAATGTGTTTGCTAATGAACGACGGCATCTTGAGCAACCCGAAAGCATCAATGACACATATGTAATGGACACGGAGGATAGCAATATCTCTACGGATTCACAGCATATGTGTAATGATGACGGAAATGCTACTCAGGATACTGACTCGGAAGAGGACCGTGATTTGCTTGCGTCTATTATTGATTCATTAAAACATGAAATTAATGAAAACAAAGAGGCTAATAAACGTCTAAAACAAGCAAACACATCCTTAGCCAAGGAGATAGACAAGCTTAAAGAGTGTGATTATGTAAAAGAAGTTGATCGACGGGTTGCGATAGCTAATGGTTTGGTATACGAACGTAAGGTGCTCAATGAACAATATTGTTCTGAAGTAACACACGAAATTCATATGTCAAAACAAAAGATATTGGACCTTGAAGAACAACTGCTGCTACATAAACTCCAAATTACTGAATTAGAGTCGGTTAACAAAGAACAAACTGAGCTTTATAAAACTCGTGAATAAAAGGATATTGAAAAAGTTCTTGCTTTGGAAAAGAGAGTCGACACGTTAAACAACATTGTTCACAAAACGGGTCAGTCTATTCAAACTATGAATATGCTCAATAGAAATATGAAAACGAGTTTTGTCAAGCCTGAATATCTCAAGAAAGTTCAAAGTACCAAGCCTGCTCTTTATGATATCGGTTGTTATGTTGATAATCTTTCTCTTATGCTTTCCCCTGACTGCGACGAAATCATTCGTCAACAAGAAGAAATTCGATCAAACTTAAGTGACCTAATAAACCTTTCTGATTTTGATCATTATATTAAGTTTGTTCCTCAAAAAGAACTTTCCAAAGAACAAAAGATGTATAATAGTGTTCCACCACCAAGTGATGAACCCCAAAAGAAAGTTTCTTTAAAAAGGAGTTTCAAAAAGCAATCAAGTTTGTTAGAAAAACAAATTTCAGATGAAAAACGTAAATGGGATGAGAAAAGCAAAAGTGTTCAGCAATTTGAGTTTATAAAACAAGGGGTTTTAAATTTGTACAAAGGTGTCGTCGACTATGAAAAAGTTTCTAAGGATACCATTTGGAATATTAAACCTAACCCACAAGTAGAAGTCGTCATTCAACAATGCATTGTTCCAACAATTGATGATCTTTCAAAAAATGTGGAAATGTTTTATAATGCTCTCACTGAGGAAATGTTAACTGATTTAAGCTATGTCAAATCTCTTGAAGATGAAGTTGATTTTCTTCAAATTAAATTAAAGACACAAGAACACCAACTTTCTAACGAAATTGATCGACTTTCTAAGGAATACTTTTATGCTGACCACATGAATGCTATACTTGGTGTGTATATCGATCTTGATCAATATTGTCATGTAGCATGTCTAGTGTCAGAATCGGACGAGAAATGTTGCAATCTTGAAGTAGAGCTTTCAAAACAAATTCAGTCATATAACAAACTTTCGAAAAGTTTTTCTCAACTTGAGAAACACTCCATTTCTCTTGAACTTGCTTTACAAAAAGGTGCAAAATCTCATAATCATAAAAAGTGTCAAGAAATGTCATCTTCTTCGTTTCATCGACTAAATGAAAAAGATTTCGAAATAAATGATTTGAAAGCTCAGCTAAAAGAAAGGGACATAGCCATTAGTGAGTTACAGAAACTCATTGAGAAAATGAAAGGAAAGTCTGTTTTGGGTAAACCATCCGCCGTTCGTCAAACGAATGCGGTTAAATGCCCTAAATCATCTATTTTGGGACAATCCCCACAGACTTTGCCTAAGATAGGAAATGATAAGAGTACCAATGTGATAGCACCTGGAATGTATAAGATGAACACTAAGCCCACTCAAATTGGAACATCACGGTTACCTCAGAATATTAAGAAAACTAATCAACATGTGTCTTCTTCTACAAGAGTAATCCCCACTACTAGCGTTAGCGGACCACAGCTTAAGAGCAATAGAATGCAAGATAAGGTCATGCCTAACAATAGTCAAGGAAAGAAGTTGGAAGTAGAAGACCACCGTAGGAATTTTAAGTTTTCTAAGAATAAAACGTCTGTAACTGCATGTAATGACAGTTTAAATGCTAAGACCTTGAATGTTGAATTTGTTTGTGTTGAATGTGGAAAATGTGTTCGTACTTTCAATCATGATGCTTGTGCTCTTAATCATAATGGCGTGAATACTAGAACTAGGAAGCCTATTCCTGTGCCCACTAGTACTAGAGAACCCACAAGAACTTTGAACCAATCCACTGATCAACCACTTAAGAAACTAAGTGCGTTAGACTCCACTACTCTGCGTAAACAAAACAGATTAAAGAAGCTATATGAGAACATGATTAGGACATGTACACGGGGGTATTCGAGATTTACACCACCCGGATACAAATGGGTACCTAAGTTAACCACTTTAGTGATTGGGTCTAGGAATATTAGCTTGCCTGTAGACTTTGCATCTAGGCCCATTACTATTTTGGAACCCGTTTCTATCAAGGGATCCCATTTGTCAAATGCTACATTGTCTTCTAATTCTTCTGCAGCTCGTCGAAATCATCTTATTCATAATGGACTCCGGGTGCACAAAGCACATGACGGGCAATCTCAAGCTTCTCATTAACTTCGTGGAGAAGTTTCTGGGTACGGTACGGTTTGGAAATGATCAGTTTGCACCGTTACTCGGATATGGAGATTTGGTTTAAGGGAATATCACTATAAAACGGGTTTACTACGTCGAGGGACTGAATCACAATTTATTTTCGGTTGGTCAATTTTGTGATGCGGATTTGGAAGTGGATTTTCGGAAATCTACTTGCTATGTTAGAGACTACGATGGGAATGACCTTCTTACAGGTTCTCGTGGTTCTGATCTCTACACAGTAACTCTTCAAGACACATCTTCAACAAATCCAATTTGCTTAATGGCTAAAGCTTCATCCTCTCAAGCATTGTTATGGCATCAACGATTGTCACATCTCAACTTTGACACCATCAACTTGCTTTCGAAAAATGATATTGTGACCGGTCTTCCTAAGTTAAAATTCGTCAAAGACCATCTTTGTTCTTCTTGTGAGTTGAGGAAAGCAAAATGGAAGTCTTTCAAAACAAAGACCACCCCAAGCTCAAAAGGACGATTGGAACTTCTACACATGGATTTATGTGGTCCCATGCGTGTAGATAGTATTAACGGGAAAAAGTATATTCTCGTGATTGTTGATGATTACTCTAGATACACATGGACTTTCTTCTTAAGGTCCAAAGATGAAACACCAGAGGTTCTCAAAAACTTTCTCAAGATGATACAATGCAATCTTCAAGCTCAAGTCTTAACCGTAAGAACGGATAGGGGTACTGAATTTTTGAATAAGAACTTACAATCTTAATTTCAAGAAGAAGGCATCGAACATCAAACGTCTATTGCTCGAACTCCTGAACAAAACGGTGTTGTCGAAAGGCGGAACCGTACTTTGGTTGAGGCTGCTCGAACAATGCTTTCTGCTTCAAAATTACCGCTATTCTTCTGGGCTGAAGCAATTGCAACTGCCTGTTATACTCAGAATCGTTCTCTCGTCATCCCTAGACATGAAAAGACACCTTACCACATCATCAATGGCAGGAAACCTACTGTCAAATTCTTTCATGTATTTGGATCTTTATGCTACATTCTTAAAGACGATGAGAATCTCGACAAGATGAAAGAAAAAGGTGATGCATGTATTTTTGTGGGGTATGTGACATTGTCGAAAGGATATCGGGTCTATAACAAGGGAACAAAGATTATTGTCGAAACAATTCATGTGAACTTTGACGAATTGCCACAAATGGTACTTGAACACAACAGCTCAAGTCCCGCACCTCATTGTCCAGCAATGGCACCTACACACAACAGTGTACGTCCCGTGCAAGAATGTCAAGAAAATACTCCTACAGCATAATCGACGGATTCGACACATATGAATGAGTTGGTTGATTTATATGATCCAATATTTGATGAATATTACTATGGAAACAAACAAGTTGTGTCAAAGCCTTCCGATGTCAATACTGCTGATGCACCTGAACAAAATCAACAAGACACAACTGCCTCTACTTCAGCAATCGTTGCTCAAGAGACTATTCCATTGGATACTCAACAAACTCTAGAAACCATCATACAACCAACATCACCAACCGTCAATGCTGAAGGAGGAACCAACAATCAAGCTGTCGATGCACAACCTGACGAAGAAGAATTTATCAACCCGTTCGGTACACCGGTACACGAAGTCGGAGAGTCTTCTACTCAACATGTTGATCCGTCCAACATGCATACATTCTACCAAAGATATCCATCTACTCACCATTGGACTCGTGATCATCCATTAGAGCAAGTAATTGGAAATCCTTCACAACCGGTTCGAACACGCAAATAACTCAACACCGATGGCGATGTGTGTATGTATGCACTCACCGTGAGTTCAGCTGTACCTACAAACATCAAACAAGCCATGACTGATCATGCGTGGATTGAATCAATGCAAGACGAAATTCATCTGTTTGAACGCCTAAATGTTTGGGAACTTGTTGACAAACCTTATGGAATTTCGCTTTTAGATTTCAAATGGATCTAGAAAAACAAACTGGATGAAGAACAAACCATCATCAAAAACAAATCTCGTCTTGTGGTTAAGGGGTATCGTCAATAAGAAGGGATAGATTTCGATGAATCATTCGCTCCAGTTGCTCGATTGGAAGCTATCAGGATATTCCTCGCTTATGCTGCACATAAGGGCTTCACGGTTTTTTTTAGATGGGCGTTAAAACTGCTTTTCTCAACAGTCATTTGAAGGAAGAAGTGTATGTGAATCAGCCAGAAGGATTCATCGATCCTCATCACCCTGACAAAGTCTATCGTCTCAAGAAGGCTGTATATGGACTTAAACAAGCTCCAAGGGCATGGTACGAAGAACTATCCAACTTCTTGGTCTCGAAAGGATTCTCCAAAGGTTCTATTGATCCTACTCTTTTTATTAATA
This sequence comes from Glebionis coronaria, assembly GCA_025667525.1. Lineage (NCBI taxonomy): Eukaryota > Viridiplantae > Streptophyta > Magnoliopsida > Asterales > Asteraceae > Glebionis > Glebionis coronaria. The sequence continues at coordinate 451,234,153 of CM046881.1, forward strand.
AATATGGAAATGACATACTGCTGGTGCAAGTTTATGTTGATGACATTATTTTTGGTTCTACAAACCCAAAACTTTCAAAACGTTTTGAAAAATTAATTCACAACAGACTTGAAATGTCAATGATGGGGGAGCTAAAATTCTTTTTAGGCCTCTAGATTCATCAATCCCCACGTGGTATCTTCATAAACCAAGCTAAGTATGCTCAAGAGATACTTAAAAAGCATGGTATGACCTCATGTGCTCGCGTTGGTACACCATTGTCGACCACATCCCTAGACGCTGACTTATACTCATATCCCGTAGATCAAACGCGATATCGTAGTATGATCGGGTCACTTATGTACCTTACAACCAGCAGGCCTGATATTCATCATGCCACATGCTATTGTGCACGATATCAAGCCAGACCTACTCAAAAGCACCTCAAAGAGGTTAAACGGATCTTTTGGTACCTTAAGAATACCATTCACATGGGACTCTAGTATCCGAAGGGAACCGGTTTTCATCTAACAGCTTTTTCAGATTCTGATCACGCAGGTTGCCTTGATAGTCGAAAAAGCACTTCTGGTTGCGTACAATTTCTAGGGGAAGACAAACTTGTGAGCTGGTCGTCAAAGAAGCAGGATTGCACTTCGCTCTCATCAGCTGAAGTAGAATATGTGGCTCTATCCGCGTGTTGTGCTCAAGTCCTCTGGATGAGAACTCAACTCACGGATTATGGCTTCTACTTTGATAAAATACCTATGTATTGTGACTCAAAGTCGGCCATATCCATTTCTTGCAATCCGGTTCAACACTCCCATACCAAGCACATCGCAGTCAGATATCACTTCATCAAGGAAGAAGTGGAACGTGGTATCGTGGAATTATACTTTGTCAGAACTGAGTACCAAATAGCTGACTTGTTTACAAAAGCCCTATCTCAAAATAGGTTTCAGTATCTCGTTGGCCGTCTTGGTATGAAGTATATGACTCCCGAAGACTTGGAGGTTTTGGCAAATGAAGCTGCTTGATTTTTCTCTAACAGTGACTTCTAAGTGCATCACAGCTTAGGACACGGACCTCAACTAAGGAACGTTTATCTCGGACGATAACTTATCCTTTTCAACGAGAAATTCATATTTCTCGGTCATGGGATTCTCATAAAAACATTCAAAGTTTTTAAGCTCATGAAAAATGATTTCTAAGTAATAGTCAGCTTAGACCTCAAACTTCTACTTAAGGGAAGTTTATCACAGATGATAACTTATCCTTCACAACGGGAAATTTATTTTTCTCGGTCATGAGCTAGTCACAAAACAATCCAAGTTTTGAGCTCATGAAACAACGGACCCGACAGGGAAGTGTACGTTTCAGTGCGCTGTCCCTAAGCAATAGAAGAGAAGTCTTCTATCCTTATTATTTTAAAACCGTTGAACACTAGTTTTCAAGAATTTCTCAAAAGGTTTTTCTAAATCTTTCAAAATTGTGTGTTCAACACTCCCTTCCTCATATGTGGTTTTTATATCTCAAAATTGTCATATGTTATTTTGATAAATTTTTGAGGGGGAGCGTTTTAAAATCAAGCCTTTTAATGTTGTTGGGTACATCTCTAAAATTGTCATATTTTATGTATCCAACACATTCCGAAAATGATATTAAATCTGTCATATATATTATCGGTAAAGGCATCTCAACTCCGTACCTCAACATATATTGTGGTGTCGTTTTTCTAAAATTTTGTCAAATTTTGTCTCAAGACACACAAAAATTGTTGAGGGGGAGCGACCCGACTGAAAATGTTCCATGATTCATGCGTGCACACATGTTTCTCTCCCGTCGATTTTTCAGAAATTTTCATATTTTAATCAATTGGTATCTCTAATATGATATTCTTATATTAGAGATAGGGGGAGAAAATGTGATTAAAATGTAATATATCGCAACATGTGATCTTAAAGACTCAAGTGCAACTCATTCCTTCACATGCCAAACTATTTCGTATATCAATGCATGTGTGTAGGGAGAGCTTTTCGGAAATGTAAAACTTTCAAAGTGTTAAAAGTTTTGATTTTTATCAAGCACTTTGAATGGCTTTCAATGGTTTTATGGTTACGATCTATACCCAAAACAACCTACTATCCACGACGGAATGTTGGAGTCAAAAGGTGTTTTAGGATAGGAAACTAAGTCCTATGATCCAACCAGAACCGGAGGGATCTACCCAAGGACATTCCATAGCTAGAAATAGTTGTCCTTAGGAAAGATGGAGTTGAATGAAGCTGAATGCGGACCAATTACTTAAGTTAGCACTGGAAAAATCACAAGAAGGTGCTAGTGATGACGTATTGGTAAGCATTGAAGGAGTTGAATATTCTATGCAACCTAGGCAGAAACTGGGTCAATACATCTATTGAAGATAAGTCATCATGGACCCAGTGATGCAATGCACAACCCTTCCCAGCCATTCGAGTTTCTCTTAAAAGAAACTTGTCTCATTGTCACGGAGATCAACACGTATCTATTGACTTTCTCACTCCGAGTTAGTTAATATTGAAAAGGTGGCAGTCTGCTCCAGCCTCCGATTACCAAAAATCACTTATTGAGTCTAGAGCCAAACGAGATCTATCTATCATCTCATTAGGACACAATCGAGTCCTACGCATTATCGTTGTGATATTGCCTGAACATCTGAGTGATTCGATTCACAATGAAGATGGAAATCCTGCTTGAGCCAGCATCAAACAAGCTCATGATAGGTAACTTGTGCGATTCCATACGAATCAAACTTGTGATAACTGGAAAGCAACTAAGTTTGGATTCTTAATTGATTCAAACTTGATTCCAGGTTTCTTCGCAAAATCCGTGTGATCTTTCCAGAACATTCAGAGTGACACTCTTTAGTGTTCACAGTGACGAATGGAAATCCTTCCAGTGTCAACATCAAACAGCACTGCGGTAGGTAACATGCAAGATTCTTATGAATCGAGCTTGTGGCAAACTGGAAAGCAAAAATGGTGCGATTCTCATATAATCAAACTTTTTCCAAGAATTCTGTATTAACGACTCTAATCAAACGGATAACCGTATCCTTATGATTTACTCTTTACGTTAGTCTTCTTTGAGACGGTCGAGTAAAGAGAACTGGCTACTACCGCCGGGAAACCCTGTCAAGGAGGTTCTTAATCGAATCTACCCGATCACAGGTACGGTATCTGATACTGTCTAACGGTCTTCACCGACCGGAGGTAAAATGCTACCGAGTTAGGATGAAATGTTCAAAGCCATTTTATCCGTGTCTATATATGTTGTTGCATATCAAGAAGGTGGCGTAGCTGTGTACTAACTGATGTCGATTCAGAAGTCACAAGAGCACAAGATGGCGATAACCAAGATACCTAAGAATGTAAAGGGTTATCTTAGTCACAAGGAGCACAAGATGAATACCTCAAGCACTCAAAGTCAAATGACAAAGGCTAAAGATAAAGATCACAAGGCATGAAGGAACAAAACCATTACAAACAAGATCAAGACCAAGATACAAGACCAAAGCAGGAAGATCTCCTCTACAAGAATGTATTCACTCAATCATCTTATGCTTTTTAAGCTTTTTAAGATGACCGATACATTGGGGGAGATTGTTAGCCCTATATTTTATATAGTCGAACAAGAATGTAATAGGTCATCTTAGTCGTTAAAGGTCTTGTATTGTAATAGGTTAGTCGGGAAAACCGGGCTTGGACTTTAAGCTAATATTGTATAAGTTAGGGGCGCAAGCCCAAAACAAAGCCAATCCCGGCCCAAGGATACTAAACCCACGACCCATATGCCAAGGGTATATATACCTTCTTCCATGTGTAGAAGAGGGTAGTGGTTACCATTTTATTTCTCTCTCTAAAAGTGATTAACCTTCCAAATTCTCTCTTGTTTCTCTCTCTACTTTCTTCTCTTTCTCTCTCTAAATATCAACTAAATCTTGTGTTATGGATTGAATGGGATTAACATCTACTTTTACTACCAAGTGTTCCACCTTTAATTATTCAACTATTCTCAAGCCAGCTAGCAAGGCCTCGTATTCTGACTCATTGTTCGTACTGCCAAAGTTCAATCTCAAAGCATACGTGTACTCCATCCCATTAGGGATGATCAACACTAGGCCTGTACCTGAGCCTTTCGGGTTTGACGCTCCGTCGGTGTACAATACCCGCTCTTCCTCCTTATCTACCCTTTCCTCCTTGGATACATGCGTTTCAAGGTCCTTTGAAGTGTTCGTCCCTACTGGCACCTCGTTAAAAAAGTCTGCCAAATCCTGGCCTTTTATCGCGATCCTTGGCTCATAAATGATATCGTATGTCCCTAATTCTATAGCATACTTTGCAAGCTTGCCTGCTGCTTCGGCCTTGTTCAGATATTGGTTGGTCTGTGATGACTTTGATTGGGTGGCCTTCAAAGTATTGCCTTAGCCTTCTTGATGTGCTTACAAGGGCTAGGTCCAGCTTTTCTAATGGTGCATATTTTCTTTCTGCCTCATGTAATGTTCGGCTGACATAATGGACTGGCCGTTGGACTCCATTCCTCTCGGCCAACAATACCGCGCTGATTGCTCCTTTTGCTGCCGCTAGGTATATGGAGAGTGTTTCCTTGGGCCGAGGTGTGGTGAGTGATGGTAGTTCCAACAACATCTTTTTAATCTATTGGAAGGCTTCCTCTGTTTCTTCCCTCCACATGTACTCCTCCTTATTGGCCTTAGTTATGTTTCTCAAAGTATCAAAGAAGGGTAATGACCTTTCAGCAGATTTTGAGAGAAAACGGTTTAGCGCGGCCAACTTCCCAGCCAAGCTTTACATTTCATTCTATGATTTGGGTGACTGCATATCCGTGACATCTTTAACTTTGGCTGTGTTGGCTCTGATTCCTTCTAACGTTACCATATAACCTAGGAACTTACCCTCTTCTAGCCCGAATGAACATTTCTTAGGGTTAAACTTCGTGTTTATCTTTCGCAGGTTGTTAAACGTCTCAGCTATGTCAGCCAACATTTCTTTTTCTGTCTTGATTTTTATGACCATGTCATCCACATAGGCCTCCAAGTTTCAGCCAATCTGTGACTCGAAGGTCGTATCCACCAACCTTTGATATGTTGCCCCTGCATTTTTTAGGCCGAAGGGCATTTTGGTGTAACAATATGTTCCTTGGTCGGTATAGAAGGCTGTTTTCTCTTCGTCTTCTTGTGACATTTGAACTTGGTGGTAGCCCTTGTAGGCATCCAGAAAACTTTTGTATTTGTATCCCATGACGGCATCTATCTTGGCATCGATATATGGTATAGGATAATAGTCCTTCCGACATGCGGCATTCAAGTTCTCAAAGTCTATGCACATCCTCCATGCTCCATCCACTTTTTTGACCAAGACCGTGTTGAATATCTATGTGGGATATCTGACTGGCCTCACCATCCCTACTCTCACCCATTCTTCTACTTCCTTGGCCACGACCTCACTCTTTTCAGCAGATAATACCCTTCGTTTTTGTCTCACTGGCGTCACTGAGGGATTTACGTTAATTTTGGGTTGGGCTATCCTCTTTGGCACTCCGGTCATGTCTTGCGGTTCCCACACAAAAACATCCAGGTTGTTATTCAACAACTGCTTTAACTGTTCCGAGCCTTCCTTTGATAGGTTTCCCCCAATGGTAACAAGTTGGTCAGGGAAGGCCGGGTTGATCATAACCTCCTTTGTTAAGTTGACCGCTTGGCCTCCCTCCTTTTCTAGCTCCTCTTTTTCCATCTTTCTCTTTCCTAATTCCATGCATTAATTAATAATTGATGACGAGGTGACAAGAGTTGCAATACCTCGGGGTGTTGGAAATTTCATCATAGCATGGATGGTAGATGGAATGGCTCGTAACTTCCTTATCCCTGACCTTGCTAGGATGATGTGTATGGAGAATGGGCAGGTATGACGGTGAATCTCAAAATGCCCTTACGGAACAACCCTCCGTCTCCAAAGCATACCTCCAATTCTATCTTCCCTGATGGCTTCACGCTTTCCCCATAGAATCCCGATACCGTGCTATACGTCTTGGTCATTCTAGCTTGTATGCTTGGGTGAAGGCTATTAAAACAGTGCTCGTACATTATTTCCACGGACGCACCGCCATCCACATGCACCCTTCTTACAAGATACCCTTCAACTTCGGCATCTATCACGATTGCCTCTTCTGAAAAGTCTTCTTTTGGGCATGGTGGGAAAGTTATTGGGACATTCATCCAGTCCTCGTTCACCCATCTTGATTTCCTCTTCCGATTATCACTATACCCAGATGCCATATTGATCACCTTGGTTTTCTGTGGGTGGCCTTTTTGGTCGCCCTTCCCTTTTTGTCTCATGTCTTTGATCAAGTGGTTGATCTTTCCAGATTCCAAAGCGGCCTCCAATTGCCTCCTCATCTGAAAGCAATCATTTGTGTGATGTACCTTCGCATCATGATAGTTACAATATCTGTCTATGTTTTCCTTCTTCGGCGTCCCTATCAAAGGAGGTGGGGCCGGAAGGTTCAGTTGGTGCTCTGCTGCCAAAATTTCCTTCGGTGTACTAGACTAGTCTTCTAGAGTGAATATCCTGTTCACCTCTTGTGGACGTTGGGGAGGTCGATAAGGCAAAGTGTATGGCTGAGCATAAGGGGTTCTATTTTGATAGGCGCCTCGGCATCCACCCCTTCTTCCTCAAAAACCTCTCCTTTGAGATCGGTTATACCTTTGGCCTTTCGTCGGGGAACTGTCCTCTCGAATGAACTCCCCTTTAGGCAATTCAGCGTCTCTAAATGCTGCTTCCGCACGAACAAAATCATCCACATGCTTCAACATTTTGTCCACCGTCTTTGGTATGATTTCGGCAAACCGTTTGGCCAGCCCGGGAAATTTGTGTGAACCTATAAACGAAGAGATTCTCATAAGGTCGGGTACATTAGGAATGGAATTAGATTCACTTACCCATCTCTCCTTAAACACAGGGAGGCTTTCGTTGGCCTTACGAATGATCTTTGTGATCTCAGTAGGGTCCTTTGCGCATGCCTTCAACATTCCAAATCATGTGAGGAATTTGGCCTCCAAATCGTCAGAGTCGTCTATGCTTCCCGGTCGCAACTCGTCAAACCAAGATTTGGCCTTGTCGTCTAGCTTCTGCTGGAACATTCGGCACCACACGGGCATGGGCCACTCTCATTGATTTCCCATTCCTTTGAAGTGGTTGATATGGTCGGCCGGATCTCCCTTTCCCGCGTATATCCTAATATTGGCTGGCATTCTATGACTAGGGATGAGTACTCAATGATCCTCCTACTGAGAGGGAATTTGGCCAATGACTTGAAAGGTTTTCCCAAATCATCATCTGCCACCATTTTTCCTTTGTCTTTTTCCCTGTTACATTAGCCTTCCTTCTTCTTCCCATGGTCTTCCAAAGTTTCTCCTTCCTCATCGAAACTAATTAGCCTTGGTTTGAGGTAATCCCAGTTACTTTTATCCTTTATCAACTCTTTCAGGGCCGAGAGGTGTCCTTCGATGATTTCTTCATTCGTGAGGTTGTTGTGGGTGTCATCATGAGTTTCGATTTTAGGTGATGTTGGTGCAGGACCCGCCATTCTTTACCTATTTGGTAGATCGAATTTAGGGTCCCACGGATGACGCCAGTTTGTAGATGGAAAAATCAGCTGGGCCACTAAGTGGGCTGAGAACGCCTCTGGGCCGTCTCGTCTATCTTCTCTACAAGCCTATAAGAAAGTAGCACACGTTAGCTCGTCTCGGGTGGGGGGCCCGAGACCAACTCCGGTGTGAGAGTAAGGATCTGATTGAGAGCCGAGAGGCCAATAATATTGAGAGCCAGATGACCAATAAGTATGTGTAATAAATATGAGTGAGAATGTCTGGCCTGCATTGAATACAAGAGGGGTATTTATAGTGTTGAGAACATTGTAGCTTACTATAACTCTTTGGAGATTGTTCTCCTTTGGCCTTGTGATCTGACAGGCCAGCATTTGGTCCATCAACTAATGTGAGATCCTTGGATAATAAGATGTATCAGTTATTCCCAAGGGAATCTCCTCTACTTTTGAGGTGTGCAGGCGAGTCAGCCTTTAATCCGGGTACCATGTGAGAGTCCCCTGGATAATAAAGTGTGCCGCTCCTTCCCAATGTTGTGACACTACTTTTGGGGAATCTCTCTAGACCCGTGTTTAGTAGGTGGGCCGGACTGCGAGGTCCGCAAGGCCACTCTTACTTTTAGAAGATGGTTTATATGAACGTGACCGAGCAGCCAGATACGCGAACAATATACATGTGCCCCTTGATAAAAAGATGATTTATTTCTTGTTACGATGATATTTTTGTTTTATGTAACGATTAACAATTGGTAAGATATTTAATTTTTAAAAATAAGTTTTTTTATTAAAAAGACTATATATCAAAGTTTTCCCTCTATTCGATAGCTTTTCAATTTTTCTTCCTTCATTTGCCTTCCTAAATTCTTCAACGAAAACTTGAAAATTGATATTCGTGCCCAAAACTTCATAAATATATCATAGATTTTATACAAATTGCCCATAAACTCTATATTTGTTTGTAATTAACGATGTATATTGTTAGCATTATGGTTTAAAATGTTTTCACTTAATAGTAGGACTTGTGTTAAAACATAAAAGTACTTTAGTTATTATTACTCATGTCAAAACCCTTTGTGAAATATACATATTATGATATTACTACTACTATCTGTTTTACGAAGTAGTAGGTACTCACATTGTGAACAGTAAGGATTTCTTTAATACTTTCTTAGCTTTTTGGCGGGAAACTCTCTATTACACGTGTCACCGGTTTCCCCATTCACACTTCCACGTCTCTTTTCCTTTTTTTCTCTGGATTGTTCCTGAACCATAACTTATACCTAAACACACACACAATACCCACATCTTCGTTGCTCTATTGACGTGTGTGAAAAAAGGTTTGGTACAAACTATAACATGTATAATGGGATCCCACCTTCTTTTGATCAAGGTTTGATCCACATCCATAACACGATGCCTTTCGATGGCACCGATCTATGTGTTGTCTGCAAAAGTATGCATCAGTAACTTTATCTTTTTAGATGGGGTTTTGGTTTTGGTATCGGTTTACATAGTGTTCATTCGTTTTCATGGTTAAATTGCAGCCAATTTTTTATTTGTTTGCCCTGTAGTGGTGTTATGCATTCCAGGTGTTTGTGTTTATGCTTATGTTTATCTGTTTTTATTTTGGATTTTTGTATTCTAAAATCTTTAACAATAAGTTATATCATGATATCCTTTTTAGCTTATCTTATGGGTAAATTTGAATATACAAGAAATTCTCAATTTTAATGTTGCTAATGTTGTCAATTGTTGTTTGTCTCAGTTATTTGGTATGAGTAATTGCTTCATTCGGCTTATTTTTTTTTTTAAATTGATTCGACTAATTTAATTGTTACTAATTTTTTGGGAATATACATCAATCATATGGTCTGAGTTCTTTGATGGACTAATTGCTTGATTCGGCTTATTTTTTTTCCTTAAATTCATTCGTCTAATTAATTGATTCGTCTGTTTTTTCTTACAGGATAACAAACCAATTGGTGTTGCTGTTGATTCCCTCTTTTTCAGGTAATGTGTCTATATTATTTTTAATTTTGTGGGCTTTTATTTTTGTGGCTTAGTTATTTTATATTGAGATTCATGTTGTGTTTTTTTTTGGTATTTGTTTGCTATGATGAATGTGCCTTTTTGTGAATCCCGTTTGTGTTTTCCCATATTGTTTGTGCATTCTTATGTTTGCCATATAGCTCTATCTTCTAATTTGTTTTAACACGGATTATGAGTGATAAAGCATATCTTGGATGACAAGAATATGCACGAAAATATACTTCCTGCATTAGGTGCCTTAAGTGGATGCCAAAATCTAAGTAGGGCTGTTGACCAATTAGATAGGCAAAACCGGTTTTGCACCGAGGGGTTGTTTTGTTTTGATGCAGGTACAGTTAAGTGTGGTGTGTTGGATTTTGCTAATGTAAAGTACAAAGAGGGACAGACAAAGAGGGACAGGTGTATGAGGGCAATGATCTCTTAGTTGTTTTGAACATTGGAAGCCGACCGTTGTCTTGGATTTTCAGAATTCCGTAGTGCGGCCCCAGCCTGCTGATATTGGCCCCGTGGTTTTGTCAGATAGTCCTTTTGATTCTTGGTTTCGTAAATCTGGCAGCGTTGCCACCAAAGGTATTTTGTTTTCCTTTTTTCCTTTGGTCTCTTACGTAACTATTTGCTGTCATATGCTACTGTTCTTAAATAAAAAACCACTAGCTTTAGTCAAAGGGATTATTTGCTGTCATAGTCATCTAGGCTGGCAAAAGGATTCGTGCAACTTAATTCTGTGGTGAATATAGTATAAGAAAATATAATATCTAATTCGTTGTTATCGTGGGTTTATTAGCTTTCAAAAGAAGAAAATGTAAGTATCTTAGTTTTGTTTCAGGCCATTTTAATAACACCCAAGAAGATGCATAATCTTATTGGCTGATTAGACAGGATTTTAGATTTGCATTGATTAAAATGTTGTATGTGGTGGGATGGATTTTCGTATTAAATAGAGAATGTGTTATTTGTGCAGAATGTATCTAAACCTTGGTGGTTGTGAGTTTAGGTAGAAAACGAGAAAGAATGGGATATTAGTGCTCCACGAAAAGCTTACTCGAAAGTCGTTACTTACATGGTAAATCATATAGGATCAATGTGCCTGAAAAATAGCAATATCTGAAGTTCTGGGATCCAAGCTGACAACATAAAACCAAAAAAATTATCGCATGTATACAAATGTAACAATATTCTGTACATTCAGAATATGACTGTGTTTGTGGTGTTGTGGTTTACTTGCTTCATAACAATATGCGATCAGTAGGTTGCCAAACTAAAAGAAGAATTTTACTTGCAGAAACTATATATTCAGAATATGAACAGGTATGTTACTTGGACTATAAACTATAGTATATTTGTAGAATGCTACTAGATAAACAAGCGTACACTAATTCTCAAGTAACCCTTTAAGCACCGTATTCTTATTTTGACAAAAAGTAATGTGAAATGCTAGAGTAAAAAATCCCTAAATAATTACAAATATTTGTGGCGAAGGTTATATATAAATGGTTTAGTGAGCATAAAATTTGTCATAGCTCTTTATATTGTTACCTTTTGGTCTTAAGAATATTTTTGTCATTGTGAAGGTGGAGGAAGAGCAGACAATAGTAAGAGGTCAAAGAGGATCAAAGAACATAAGATGTGAAAGATGATGTATTTCATGTAGTCATTGGCAAGTGCCTACAAAACCACAAATCAAGAATGTAAAAATTGGTCCCAAGAAAGCCTATAAGATAGAAGTGTAAACGTGGGAGATGATAGTTCAAAAGAAGACGTCGGAGTAGCCAACCAGGCTAAAATGCGAAAGATGGTGCATGGTATGTCACTGGGCAGATGGCTGAGAGGCGTAAGAGTGTAATAAAGGGACAATAGAGTGGGCTAAAGAGAAGATGCAACTAATTAGGATTCCATGAAGCCCCTGATTATTGACAGAAGTTAAAGATTAAGATGAGCATTGAAAATCAACTCAGCCTGCCATGGTCACCAGAAGCTACTTCTAAGAAAGTGGAAACACCAGAAAAACTGAAATGATAAAGGTGTTGCAGCGGCTTGGTTTGGGTTATGGCAACTTGATTACAACTATGAAGAACATTCTGCCAGGTTATCAACCAAAATTACTGGACCAGGCAGAAATGTTGGTGCCAACATTTGCAGTTATTGTGCGCGTGGTATGTGGAAAGCGCATCAGCAACATTAGTATCTTATAAAATATGGAAAAGATCAACGTCCAATTGTTGTGAGTAAGATATATGTAGTGGTTTGGCAGTGGGTTGTTGAGCTTAAGGTGGTGTATAGATTATCCTGCATGTTGTTTCCTTTATTCTTTTACAGCCACTGTGTCTAGGTATTTTCATATCGCTTCAAGCAAAAAAAAAGAAGCTAAAAATGTAAGAATATAATGATTTTTGTTATGTAAAGTATACAAAAAAAGACCCACCGCAGCGAAGCGCGAGGTCTTCATACTTGTTAATATCTAAAATAAAAAAACTCCATAATATATATTCATTCTAATAAGCTTAAATACACGGCTATCACCACGCGTCTATCGTTCATACTCTTTATAAGAGTATGTTGTTACCCTGTTGGTCAAAGAACATTGTTTCATTCTGAATGTAGAAATTCTGTGCAAGGCAAAATACACACACATCAAGGATTATTTGGAATGACATTTTGACATGGTTTTTAATAGCCCGTTAAAACTCGTCTTATAGTGCGGTTTTCGCGTTACGTAATAAATCAAGACGCGTTACGACATAAGGTGTAGTATTTTTTGAATTCAACTCTAAAAAATGAATATTATTTCATGTAAGGAGAGTTTTCTAACTTTTATTATGATGTATAACACTAATTGTGAAATCAACATAAATATAATATTAAAATATGATAAAACAAATAAATACTTTTATATGTTTTGACGCTATAAATCACCTTTTAAAAACATCAAAATTTCAACTTAGCTATTAAAACGTTTAACTTGAATATATCACTACGCCACGTCTCACGTTATTTATGTCCATATATTTTAAGTTCACAATATATAAAAGTTTATAAAGGATTTATCTTTTAATGAGACCTTATAAATATTGTCGGTCATACCGGCGGTTTTCTTTACAAGTTACACGTTTAAGATACACATTAGCAGTGCATGGCCCAATAATCTTCCTATATCTTGGTGGGACTAGAAGTATAATCATCTATCAAAGTCCTCGTTAACCCTACTTATTGGGACACAAAATGTTAAATCGTATATAACCAAATACATACAAGGTCTTTTAAAAAAGAATATTTTAATATTAACACAATAATAGTTGCAGGGATGAGCCAGATTTAAAAATTGTTTGTAATTTATAAAAACCATTCATTGTACGCAGCGAAATATAAAGATCGTGTATAAACAAATAACTAGCATAAACGATAAATAATTGCGTACTTTTTAGCAATGGATAAATCTCATTTATCAAACAATTAGTATAATCAAAAACTCAATAAAAATCAAACAATGATCTCTAATAGTATGCATACGTTTTAACAAATAATTAAATATATTAATACTAATAGTGATAAAACTAATCAAACTTGATTTATTAAATCAAGTAAACATAAAACCAACAAACCAAGATATTAGTTGATCGCAAAAACAAAACAAAGAATCGCAATATCCTTTTATTTTCCGTCGTTGGACAAATCAATTGCACATATTCTATAATCATGAAATCTCACATTATATGGCAAAAGTCGGTTGTGTTGAATGATAGAATCTATTTGTTTATTTCATAGCATCAATAATAATATATAGATATAAAAATAGAAAGGATAGAACTAATGACACATAATAGAAAACTAATACATCAGATAAACATCAAATACTACAATTAATGCCAATTAATACTTTTCTGCAGTTGGAACGAAGGTCTTCGATTCAATTGAAGTTGAACTTGACAAAAGGTAACAAATCTTTAAAGGCAGCGGAGCTTCCATATCTTTCGAAAACCCGTGAAAAATAGTAGTAATCACAAGAAAAAAACTAAGAAACCAGTAAAATTCAAAGTATTCCACGAGTCGTCTCGGGAATTGATACCCTAGATTCGACACCAACAAAAGTCGTCTCAGGAATTGATACCCTAGATTCGACACCAACAAAAGTCGTCTCGGGAATTGATACCCTATATTCGACACCAACAAAAGTCGTCTCGGGAATTGATACCCTTGATTCGACACCAACGCAAGTCGTCTCGGGAATTGATACCCTTGATTTGACACCAACAAAAGTCGTCTCGGGAATTGATACCCTAGATTCGACAACACCAAAGTCGTCTCGGGAATTGACACCCTTGATTCGACACCAACAAAAGTCGTCTTAGGAATTGATAGCCTTGATTCGACAATACCAAAAAAACGGTTAAATACACATTCACTGTCAAACAAAACACCATGTTGCAACTTTGCTTTTTTTCGTCATTTGATACAAACTTATAAACCTTCATATGTCCATCTCATTAATTTGATGGTGTGAAATATCAATAAAAGTGATCAATGAGATGGATAGATTTAATGAAACGATGGAAGTTATTTAAGAGTTTTTTTTGTTTCTTTTTTTATTGGTAATATGAATTAAGGGTTAGTGTTTTATGGCATGATCATAGTAATGGGTGTAGGATTTACGGTTTGATAAACCCAATTGTAGTGAATATGAATAGAGGATAATGACGATGGCAGCGCCTAAAGGTTTTATGGGTGACCTATGAGAGGCGGTTCAACATAGCCACTTACGTCTAAGAATCGATCTGCTCATGATACCATGTTGAATGATAGAATCTGTCTGTTTATTTCATAGCATCAATCATAATATATAGATACAAGAATACAAAGGATAAACACTAATGACACATAATAGAAAGCTAATACATCAGATAAACATCAATACTACAACTAATGCCAACTAATAGGTTGTTCCTAAACATGTTAGGAAACCAATTTACGTCAAAACAAAAGATAGTATTTCCAAATTTATCTTTTATTTGTTTTACATATAAGTCCTTAAGTTAACACTTCACTATCCTTTTGTAAAATCCTGTTAGCTAACAAATTAGTTAACGTCCGTAATAGTTTATCACTAATTAATATATTACGTATAATTGTTTACGTGTTAACGCGCGCGTCTCTATAGGCTCGATACGACTTCCGGACATACGTTTATTACATGGACATAATCCAACAGCTCCCACTTGGACATGTGATAATAAAGTAATAACATTGGTTAGCGTCTAGCAACACGTCAATGCTCCCATAAACTCTCGAGTTTAGTTTTCCATAAAGTACATTTAAATGACTTAAACATTTACAATCCTTTTGTTTCTCAAATGCCATGTTAATAATGGATATATATCAAACTCATTCCATTTTAACTATTTTGTTTCTCGTGTTACAAAACTAATATAGATTACCAATCTAATCGAGACAAATCTAGATTACCATTGTGTATGACCATACAAACATCTAATTAATTCACGAGGATCCCAGTAGCATTATTTTTCAATCCTAGTTGAATGAACAAATTCTATCTTAATTACACGTGCCTCTTACATGCTTCAAGATACAAATGATTATAGCCTTTATTATTACCTTGTTCGGGATAGCATTATAACTATAGCAAAAAGTATCATCCACATATATAAGACCTGCTTGCATCTCAAGTCAAATGATTTAGTAATATAAATCATTTACAAGTTTCACTTAAAGATGCCGATCCATTAAGTGATTGACTTGTTAGTAGGAGATGTCCAATGTACAACTTTTGGATATTGTATGAGTTGGTGAACCGTTCTTGCATATTCTATGAATATTCCCATCTCTCGTATATGTCTTAATTCAATTATATTCCCATATAATCAATTGACATAGACAATTTAGAATATTATTCAAGGATTTAAACTTGCAAAAAACAAGAGCAATAAATATTAAAGAAATATATCCAATACTTCAATTCATAAAATAAACATTTTTTGACAATATCCTTTATCCAAATACTAAAACAGATAATATGAAACTACTAGCAGGACGAAGTCCCATGCTCCTAGCATGTTGAGTAAGATTTTTACCAAGAAAATCCTTCGTAAAAGGATCTGCTAGATTATTATCTGTGAGAACTTTAACTAGATCAATTTCACCCAATTCTATACATTTACGAACATAGTGATGTCTCCTTTGGTAGTGTTTGGCGCCTCTCTGAACTCATGGTCCGTTAGCTATGATGATTTCACTTGATTTGTCACAATACGTCTTTATAGGTTCTTCATTGGTAGGAACTACGCCAAGTTCTCTACTAAACTTCCTCATCCAAACAGCTTCCTTTGCAGCTTCAGAAGCAATGATATATTTAGCTTCTATGGCAGACTGTGTAGTAGTACTTTGCTTGGAGCTCTTCCATACTACCACGCCTCTGTTCAAAACGAAAACATACCCAGTTTGAGATTTAGTGTCATCTCTATCGGTTTCAAATCCAGCATCACAATAACAATTAACTTGCAGCTCAGTAGCTTCTGGATTTCCACTATAAACCAAAAACGTATCCTTAGTATGTCTTAAATACTTAAGAATATTTTTTACAACAGTCCAGTGACTTTCACCTGGATTTTGCTAAAATCGGCTTGTAATATTTTGCGCAAATGCAACATCGGGTCATGTGCGCCTTACATCATACATAATAGATCCTACAGCCGAAGCATAAGGAACATTCTGCATATGCTTCATCTATGTAGATGTAGTAGTACATTGTGTTTTATTTAAGTCACATTGCACTTGCATAGTAATGAGACCACGCTTGGAATTATCCATTCTATACTTCTTCAAGATCTTATCAAGATATGCATTTTGACTTAGTCTAATTAACCGCTTTAATCTATCTCTATAGATTTTGATTCCCAGAATAAATGTCGATTACCCTATATCTTTCATAAAAAAACACTTTCCAAGATAGGTCTTTACCTCTTGTAAACTTAGAATATGATTTCTCATAATTATTATGTCATCAACATACAAGATTAGGAAAACAATATTACTCCCATTGGCTTTTTGATATACACATGGCTCATCTAGATTTTGATCAAAACCAAACTTTTTGATTTCTTCATTAAACCTTTTAGTCCAGCTTCTTGATGCTTGCTTATGTCCATAAATGGATCTTTGAAGTACAAAGATACATAGATGAATAATATGTATTCTACAGTTAATCTAGGACCTCCTTTTATAGCACAAGGAGTCCTTTACAAGATAAAGATATACTAGAATAACTTAAACCAAACAGATATACTCACAATATCCCCCAAAGATACCTTCACGCGTCTTTAATCCTTATCTTCAATCATCATTAACAACACAAACAGAATTGATCTTCACTATCAGCATTAAACCTGTTTGTCCGTATACTACCACTATTAAGAATATAACTACCAACATTAATAAAATTAATACTGGTAGTGCAAAATATAATATGCCCATAAATTATTCCCAACATAACATATTGGTGAGCATAATCGTTAGCCAACCCAGGAAATTGATCACTCCTTAATTGCCTTAAAAAATCTCTATGAACCTCAAACTTAGCTTTCTCATCAATTGTTGGCCTAACCACACCCGACACATGGTCTTCATGAATAGTGGTAATATAATCCTCTATAGTAAGCTTACTAATGTCAACTTCTGGCATCTTTATATTCTACAAAATTCATTAGGTGTACAAAATAAAACAATATATGAGCTCCCCTTGCAGCGACGCCAAAATCTTGATGAATAATTTATCTAAAATATTTTTTACATCAAGTTTTAAATTTATAAAACCCTAATCCACCTACAACGCACTAACAGGCAGAGAATCCGATCGCATGAAGTATTTAAATGGTAAATATGAGGTCGTCTAACGAGGTAAGTGTAAATTTGGTTTTAGTTTGAAAGTCACGAAAATAATAAAAACAAATGATAATAAAATGTGGTAAAGTAAATAGAAGATTGTAAGTTTATGGACTTATATTGAATAGTCGTGTGATAGGATCAAACTCGAGATTACGGGATTGCACTCAATACGTAAAGAGTTCATTTATATATATTATATTTATTAAATTAAACCGAGCAAAAAACTATATAACTTTAACGATTGTTAATTAACTAATAGTTAAGTATTAACGAGTGTTAAATAATATTTAGAAAGAAGTATTAAAAGGAAGAAGGACAGAAAGTTCCAGAACACCCCATTGAGGGGTGTTCGTCGGTCGGTTAGGGCTCTAAGGGGGGGGGGCAAAAGTTGCCTTTTATTTACTTGGGCTACAATGTGTTTGAGGCCTATAAATACATCCCCTTATCCCTCACAATCTTCACAACTTGAATCTCTCCTCTCCTATCTCTTTTGGTCGATCGCAAGGTGACACCACGAAGGGGTTTTTGGTTGGTTTTCTTGGTTGATCGATTATCTTGATAATCTAGTCCTAGCCCCTCTATACGGTTGTTGGGCAGATTATATACAAGCGTTGTAGCTCGGTTTTCACGTGCTAGAATCATGGTTAGCTCGTTGTATTACGTGTGTACAAGATCGTAATATAGTCTTTAGACTATATCTTGGTATATTACGGTATAAACCCGAATTGGTGATTCGTTCTTCGTATTGTGGGTTTTCTTTAGCGTAAAGGTATGTAACCCTAATTTGATTAATTATAATTGTGTTATTAATTATGATCTTGTTAAATCGCTTCCGCTATGTATGCTTTGATCTCGTTTAGAGTTTTATATAATTGTTATGATATTAATAAACCTTCAGTGGCATCGAGATCCGTTTTAACATGTTACAATTATCGAAAATTTAAAGTTTTTTAACTAATAATTGTTATGAGTTAAAACTACATGTTTTTAGGTTTTCTCAAAATTAGGGTTTTGTTTTTTGAAAATTAGGGCTTTGGCTGAATTTTTAATTAAAAAAAATGTTTTGAAACCCTAAATTACATGTGGGATAATTTTAGATTAAATTGCATGATTAAATATTATGTCATATATGGTTACTATCCGTAGAGATTTAATTGTTAAGATTTGTAGGGAATCCATGATTACGTGCATGTTTTCATGGATCGTAAAATTATATGTTTATATGATTTTATATGCTACGTGATTATTTGATTCAATAAATCTAGAATTAGGGAAGACTTTTATATGAATATAAAGACCTAGATTTGATGATTATTGAATAAATCATATGCATGTGGCTATTTGATTCATTTATTGCACAAATAATTATGTGTTTATGATTTAGTTTTTTTACTTGTTTATATTAAAAACTGTTGAATTGTTGTAAACAAGGGTTTTTTATGAAAAGTTATAATATGGATTAAATCATATTAAAATAATGATTTGTTAGAGATTTAAATTACATAAAATTACGTTGATTAGTGAATTGAAATAATAATCTAACGGCCTACTCCTTTTGACAAACTATAAAGTGGGTTTAACGCACCGCTGGTCATGTACCCGGTTAAGGAAGGAGGTGTTATGCCATTAGTCGTTGACCAAATTCCCGGCTCACCTTTGCGTCGAATTGAAATTACCTACAATTATTAAATGAATTGTACCTTAAGGGTGATTTATCACAAATTCATATCCGAAACACATTGAATAAGGGTATTGCTTTGTGCGTAGCCGAGTTATAGCAAAAGTACGTTGTGAATAGTTGTGGGTAAATTCTTTAATTGGTTTAACCAATACCGCAACATAATTTATGAAGAAATTTAATCTCGTGAAGAAGTTTACTAAATGTTTTATTAAACTTATGCAATGGAGATTATATGCATGCTTCTCCATACATTAATTTTGACATCAAAAATTATACCCTTTAAAAATTTAAGTCGAATGCTCCTAATTAACGAACACTTTAAATTACTTCGTCGTCATCAAATGAGATTTTTGGGTGATGTTGTGATGGAGAGAAAATCGTTTGTAGAATGAGAATTCGCATGATGGTTTTACGTTACTCAGATTAGACGACTTAATTAAGTTACTCAGTGAGATCTGGAAACTTAATGCATTCAGAAGGGATGAAACATGTTTACAATGCAAAACGTTTTTTGGAAATGTAAATCCCATTAATATCTAAAAAATGAAAATTGTTGACCAATTGAATTTTTCGACAAGTCGCTATGTTGAGTACATTCATTACTAGCAGATCAACTGATGTAATGGATCTATGTCAATATAGTTCTAGAATCCAAGGAAAAGAATATGGTTTTATACCGGGATAATTTTATTTTCTTGAAAGTATTTTGTTATCGAAAATCCTAATATTTAAACTTATTTCTGTAGAAATGGCTCAACCCACTAATAACACGATAAGTTCCGAATTCAAAGCTTTCTTTGAACGACTTGAACTTACTGGCCCAAACTTCAATGATTGGTATCGCTTGCTAAGAATTGTCTTGAGAGCAGCGGGTACTATCGATATCTTGACTACTCCCTATCCGGAGGATCTTGCTGAAGGAGCATCTGATGCGCAAAGGCTTGAACACACTGCTAATATTAAGAAGCACTCCGAGGTGGCTTGCTTAATGCTAGGAAAAATGGATCCTCCACTTTAACAGAAGTATGAGCTATTTTCACCTAAGCGAATGCTTGATGAGCTCAAGGCTATGTTCGAGAAGCCACAAGCTGTGGAGATCTACGACTTGGTAGATGCTTTGCATAGCTGCAAGTAAGCTCCAGGAAAGTCTATAAGTGTCCATTACTTAGAGATGAGGGGTTATATGTAACAGCTCATTGCACTAGGACAGCCTTATGATCATAATATGGCTATCAATTTGATCAGTAGGTCCCTTAACAAGGACTTCAATGATTTCGTTAGAAACTATAATATGCATTGAACGGGGAAGACAGTTAATGATTTGCATGCAATGTTCATTGAATATGAAAATGGGTTGAAAGACAAAGCATCTACCGCTACGCCTTCTATACTAACCATACAAAAGGGTATAGTGAGTAAGCCAAAACCGCAAGCGAATAAGAAGAAAGGCAAAGGCAAGGGTGATAAGGGAAAACAAGTTGCGACCTATTCGAAACCTAAGCAGAACTTTGTCAGGAAGAATAGATCTCAAAAGGATGAGACTTGTCACCATTGCAAGGCAAGTGGTCACTAGAAGAGGAATTGCCCTCTTTACCTTGAAGAAATGCGAGAAATAAAGAAGAAGTCTGAGCAGAGCGCTGCAGCTCCATGTACTTTATTTATAATTGAATTGTTCAATTTAACATACAAATTAAATTTCTGGGTATATGATACGGGATGCGGTATTAACTTTGTAATACGCTGCAGGGATTTAATCTGGAAAGGAATCTTTCCTATGGGGAACAATATCTACAAGTGGGCAATGGCGCACAAGCAGCGGTTGAAGCTATAGGAACATTTAATCTAGTTTTACCTTCGGTTTTAGTATAGATTTTAAATGATTGTCATTATGCACCTACAATTGTTAGGCGTGTTATTTCCTTTTATTGTTTGTTAAATAATGGATTCGTTCACACGATTGATAATAATGGAATTTCTGTTTGGAAAAATGGTATTTTTTATTTTAATGCAATTTCTGTTAATGGTGTGTTTGAAATAGACATGCATGATAATGAATCCAAGAATAATAAATCTGTCTTTAGCATGAGTAAGAAGAGAAAGTTTGACAAGAACTCTTCTTATCTTTGGCATTGTAGACTTGTCCATATCGGGAAAACTCGTATACAAAAGCTTCAACGTGAATGTCTTTTGGAAAATATCAATGATGAATCATTTGATAAATGTGAGTCTTGTATCTCTGGAAAGATGACCAAGAAACCTTTTAATAGCAATATTGAAAGAGCTACTAATCTACTTGGACTAATACATTCTGATGTGTGTGGACCACTTAGACATACGTCAAGGAAAGGTGCTAGATACTTCTTAACATTTACAGATGATTATAGTCGTTATGGTTATGTTTATTTACTTAAGCATAAACATGATGTATTTTAAACATTCAAAGTGTTTAAAGCAAAAGTAGAACTGCAATTAGGGAAGAAGATTAAAGCTCTTTATTCTGGTAGAGGTGGTGAATATTTAAGTCAAGAGTTTATAGATGATCTAAGTGAGAAGGGAATTGTTCAGCATCTTACTTTTCCATATACCCCACAACAAAATGGTGTATCCGAAAGGAGAAATCATACATTATTGGATATGGTGTGATCTATGTTTAATCTTACAACTTTACCTTTATCCTTTTGGGATTATGCTTTAGAGTCTGCTGTTCGCATTTTAAATATGGTTCCCACAAAGAAGGTCAATAAGACACCATATGAACTATGACATGGAAAGAAGCCATATTTGTCTTATTTAAAGGTCTGGGGTTTCGAGGCGTATGTGAAACGTGACTCGAGTGACAAACTCCAACAACGATCTGTAAAATGTATCTTTGTAGGATACCCTAAGGAAACTATGGGTTACTACTTTTATTATGCACCTGAGAACAAAGTGATTGTTTCTAGGTGTGGATACGTCCTTGAATCTGATCTTGCAAATCAAGAATTGAGTGGGAGAAATTATGATCTTGAAGAGAGTCATATAGATACATTACCTTCTGAAAACACTAGCGGTGAAATTCCTATAGAACCAGAAAGTCTGGCGGTTCCACCAGAATTAGTTCCTCTGCGTAGATCCAAAAGGGTTAAAAACACAAGTAGCAATATATGTCTTAACATAGGATGATGAGTTAGGGGATCTTGGTGAACCCGCTAATTATAAATCCGCCATACTTGATCCTGAGAAGGATAAGTGGATGGTTTTACTCAAACTTTTGGCTTAGACTACGAGGAGACATTTTATCCTATAACAGACTTAAGAGTTATTAGAATTCTCATAGCTATAGCAGCATACTATGACTATGAGATATGGCAAATGGATGTTAAAACTGCCTTTTTGAACGGTTGCTTAGATGAAGACATCTATATGCAGCAACCAGAAGGGTATGTTGATCCTGAGAATCCAGGACATGTGTGCAAGGTCCATTTATGGATTGAACCAAGCATCACGTCAATAGAATAAAAGATTTGTTGAAGAAATCAAAAGGTTTGGATTTATTCAGAATCGTGATGAGCCATGTGTATATATCGTAAAGCTAGTGGGAGTGATGTAGTATTCGTAGTCTTATATGTTGATGACATATTAATCATGGGAAGTAACATTCCATGACTTAAAGCTGTTAAGGATTATCTTGGTAAATGTTTTTCTATGAAGGATTTAGGAGAAGCTGCATACATTCTGGGAATTAAAATCTATTAGGATAGGAAAACATGGTTAATTGGTCTATGTCAAGATGCTTATATAGAATAGATTTTGAAGAAGTATAATATGTGTCATTCCAAGAAAGGTTTTCAACCTATGGAAGTTAAGCATAATCTGAGTCATGGGATGGATGTATCAACTTCTGAAAAGGAGGCATACATGCAGAAGGTGCCTTACGCTTCGGCTGTAGGATCTATAATGTATGTTGTGAGATGCACAAGGCCTGATGTGGCGTTTGCCCAGAACTTGGTCAGTAGATACCAACAGAATCCAGGGAAGCTCCACTGGACTGCTGTTAAACATATTTTAAAGTATTTGAAGAGTACGAAAGATATGTTCTTGGTATATGGAGGGAAAACAGACACATAACTGAATGTTACAGGTTTCTGTGATGCATCCTTGCAATGTGATAAAGACGATACGAAGTCTCAGACGGGTTACATTTTTGTTATCAATAGAGGAGTAGTTGACTTGAAGAGCAAGAAACCGACAACGATTGCAATGCATGCTACTCAGTCTGAGTACATGGCTGCTTCAGAAGCTGCAATGGAAGGTGTTTGGATTAGAAAGTTTATTGAGGATCTTGGAGTGATGCCTTCAATTAAAGAACCTATAGATATGTATTGTGACAATTCTGACGCAATAATATTTGCCAATGACCCTGGAGTCATTAAAGGCGCCATACACTTTATGCATAGACATCACTACGTCCGAGAACTTGTTGAAGCTCGTGAAATCAAATTCACAGATGGTAACGTAGCCGATCCTTTAACTAAGGCTTTGCCTAGACCAAAGATAGTTAAGCATGCCAAGGCGATTGAGCTGCAACTAGCTAGCGAACTCATGCAATGGATCTATGATTAGTATTTGCATAAAGGATGTTATGACATTATTATATAATGAAATAAAGATTGGGTTTCGTTTATTCCTATTATTTAATAGTGTATCCAATTTTATATGTTTTAATCCATGAATATATCTTATGCTAAATGTCCGTTGTCGATTAGTAATATGGGAATATTATTAAATTAAGACAAATCAAAATAGCGATAGAGTATACTTGAAAGTATATTGATCGATTTTGGATGATATTCGATGAATCGAATATTAGACTTATCCCAACTATATGTTTTTTCTTTATGGATCTTTGTCATTAAGAAAAACATAAATAGTTATCCTTAGACTTGAGATACCAGAAAACTGTTATGAATCTAGTGCACCTCTGTGGAATAATCTAACGCTAAACGTAACTGGTAGCTATAAGGATTATTTTCGGAAGTTTTTCAAAATTAATAATTTTTGCTCGTAGTCAATATGGAATTTATTTCCTCCAATTTCGTTTTGGAGTTTAATACAGCTGGGCCCCTCGTGAGATTAGTAAGATGTTTGTGTGGCCACACCCAAATTTGTTTTGGTAATCTTGCTGAATCTGTGAACGAGAAACAGAATGGTTTATGAAAGGAATGACTGAGATCCATATCCTTATTAACGTTGTATTAGAAATAAAAGGATAATAATAACGATGTAGAATCTTTAAAAGCTTTCGTACAGGAGACCTTACTCGAGTTGTACTAGAGACATTGCTAAGTGTAACTAGACGCTAGTCAATGTAATCACGATATTTGAAATATGTCCAAGTAGGAGCTATAATTTTATGGACTTATATTTAATAGTCATGTGATAGGATCGAACTCGAGATTACGGGATTGCACTAAATAAGTAAAGAGTTAATTTATTTAATAAATATATACTACCTCCGTCCCATAATAAGTGTCCACTTTGACTTTTATCGGTCTTTCTTATTCGACTTTGACTGTAAATATCTTCATTTGTGTTATATAATACCGGATGAAAAATGTATGTATGGATTGAGATTTAAATTCATTTTCATTAAATATATGTTTCATCTGGTATTATATAACACAAGTGAAGATATTTATGGTCAAAGTTGGATAAGAAAGACCAGAAAAAGTCAAAGTGGACACTTATTATGGGACGGAGGGAGTAGATTATATTTATTAAATTAAACCGAGCAAATAACTATATAACTTTAACGATCGTAAATTAATTAATAGTTAAGTATTAACGAGTGTTAAATAATATATAGAAAGAGGTATTAAAAGGAAGAAGGACAGAAGGTTCCGGAACACCCTATTGAGGGGTGTTCGTCGGTTGGTTAGGGCTCCAAGGGGGGGGGGGGGGGGCAAAAGTTGCCTTTTATTTACTTGGGCTATAATGTGTTTGAGGCCTATAAATACATCCCTTATCCCTCATAATCTTCACAACTTGAATATCTCCTCTCCTCTCTCTTTTAGCCGATCGCAAGGTGACACCACAAAGGGGTTTTCGGTTGGTTTTCTTGGTTGATCGATTGTGTTGATAATCTAGTCCTAGCCCCTCTATAGGGTTGTTAGGTAGATTATATAGAAGCGTTGTAGCTCAGTTTTCACGTGCTACAATCACGGTTAGCTCGTTGTATTACGTGTGTACAAGATCGTAATATAGTCTTACTTTAGACTATATCTTGGTATATTACGGTATAAACCCGAATTGGTGATTCGTTCTTCGTCTTGTGGATTTGCTTTAGCGTAAAGGTATGTAACCCTAATTCAATTAATAATAATTGTGTTATTAATTATGATCTTGGTAAATCGCTTCCGCTATGCGTGCTTTGATCTTGTTTAGGGTTTTATATAATTGTTATGATAGTAATAAAGCTTCAAAGATAAAGTCTATAAGAATAAAATGTAATGGTTTAACTACTTTATTATTATTGAGTTGTGATAGTGACCTAGATATCAGTGTTCTAACAGATATGCTATGCACATATATAATCTAGTTCAAACTCCCACGCACTACATGTTGGAACTCAAAGTAGGAGCATACTACATAAATTACTAATAAACTAGTGTTTATATTGACTAATTTGTGGTCATGAAATTAGTAAGCCTATTTGTTCAATTGTCCTTGCCATATGTCTTGTAAATCCCTATTACTGCTTTCGCGACTAGTAGCGTATATAAAGTAGACAGTTATTGACCATAACTATCTATATGACTATGTTATTCTAACTCTACCACATGAGCTACTCGCATATCTTGAGTATTCAATCTTAGAGAAGACTATGATCGTTAAGCCCCAATACACTCTAGATGCCAACCTATCCTTTGTAAATCTATTCTTGAAGTTGCCAACAGTAAGTTCTTATACATCTAGTATAGGCCAATGGAATGTTGCAAAATTCGACACTACCAATACACAAGGTTCGCATTGCAAGCATAATGATATCCTAAACAAGTCAATATAAACTAAACAAGTATCACAACGACAATAATAATATAATAACTAGACCAACACTAGGGTGCTTAGCCTCTCATAACATAAACACAAAAGATAATTGAATTGTGAAACATGAAACTCTTACAAAGAGTTGAACGATTAATAGTTTATGCATTTGGTGCTTGAATACAAATTCTTTCCTATACTGGTGGAACCTAGTTGAAACCAGACCCTTAAAAGCCCTTAAAATTGACTCTAAACCTGTTGTGTTATGGGTTTCGTAATTGTGTGTCGAATACTAAGAACGAGGCCTCTATTTATAAGTCAAAGACCCCACGCCGTAGGTAGATTATGACGTACGTCGTAGGGAACACGATATCTTCTTTCCAAAACATCTTCATATCCTACCATTGTAGGAGGGACAAACAGCTACGATGTAGGTCTTCAAACTAGCAAGTCTATGGGATTACGGTGATTCCTATAGCATAGAGGAAACAAGAGCCCACGCCGTAGGTATTCTTACCTCAAATAGCTTGATCTTGTCGCTAGCAAAAATCGCTGATAAAATAACTCCTACGTCTTAAGCATAAATCTACCAATGTCATAGGGCCTTCAAATAAGGAAAGTAATCAATTTGTTAGCTACGACGTAGGGTAGAAGTCAACCACATCGTAGGTACCTTGAAATCTGTGCTTGATGCCTTTCCTTGCATATATCCACCAGTTTTCCCTTGTTTTCCGTCACTTACTCAATTTAACCAACAAAACACAACATTTATGAAACTTGGCAATATTAGGTGTTAATCAACACTAAATTAAGCAGAATCAAAAGGATTTTGCGGTAAAAAACATTTAACTATTTAATGTTCTCAGTTGCCGGTACATTAAGCAACGCAATCGACGCACTTAGCTATGTGCACAGGCTTTCTAGTCTAGTGTACCGGCTAAACTAGATGCTCCCTTGTCTTTTAGTGGTGAAGGTATTAGCTTGTATAGGTTTTAAGCGTTAGGAGGGGTAAATTTGAAGTTCAAATTTATATTTTGTTTGTAACATTTTATACATTTGTGTATATTTTATAAAATGTTAGTTTGTAAAAGACTTGATTTTCCTTTGATCACTTTGCAAGTAAATAAATTTGTTGTACATACATTCAGCGATATAACGCCAGAATAAATATTAACGATTAAAAATTTTCTTGCGTTTAATATTATACTGAAAGTTGAATTTTGTAACTATCAAAACGTCAAGAATTCGAGAAATATAAATAACTTTTTTGTGACCTTATTTGTATTAACATCTTAGAAGATTGAAAGATTCTTTGCAGAAAAGAGATTGTTGGCTAACAGAAACAAACCACCTACCAAAAGTGAACAAATTTTGAAATTTTTTATTGTTGAAATTTTTGCCCAAAAAAATCAGACGTGATTCGTAAAATCACTTGTGATTTTTTTTTCTAGAATGTATAAATAACTTTTATTATTATTTACATAGTAGTGGAAGACAAATGAGTAACAAGTTTCATTTATTATTTGAAAAAGTCAATTCTTTTGAAACCCACTTTTGCAAATCTTGATGTCATAACACTATTGTTAGTATTGGATTTTGATGAGTGGCTCTACCGCTTTAGGTTTAAGAAAAATACATGTTTCAAAAGCGAAATTTAAAAGAAATCATGTGTAGATATATCATATGTGATTTCACAAAATCGTATGTGTTTTAAAATTCATATGTGATCTCACAAATTGAATGTGATTTCACAAATTCGCAAATGATATATAAAGTACCAAATTATTTTTGATATCATAATTCCATAAATTGCATGCGATTTTATAAATTCACGTGTAATTTTTAAAGTAATATATATCGCATGTGCTTTTTCGAATCACATGTGATGTTTTGTGCGAAAATTTTAAAAAAAGTTCGTAGATAGTATATAGAATTCCTTTATATAGAAATATATTTTAATTCTTGTCGTTGTGGTATAATTACCTTTGCATAATGATTAAAGTTTGAGAGATATTTTAATTTTAGAAAAAGGATGAATATGAATTTTTTAATTAAA
Source organism: Glebionis coronaria (assembly GCA_025667525.1). Classification (NCBI taxonomy): domain Eukaryota; kingdom Viridiplantae; phylum Streptophyta; class Magnoliopsida; order Asterales; family Asteraceae; genus Glebionis; species Glebionis coronaria. Next base: position 451,262,490 of record CM046881.1, read on the forward strand.
TTAAAAAACAATAAATATAAACCATTAGATGGAAATATAATGAATAGTTGAGATAATAATGCATTTAAAAGCATTTTTTCGATAAGATAGTGTTCTATATAGATATTTTCTCACCATAAAACAGTTAAAAGAATTTTTTGATTAGATAGTTATCTACTAATACTCCACCGCAAAAAGATCTCGGACCAAATAGTAGAAACAAAGGGACACCAAACCATAATGTGATCAATTATTTCAACGGTATTTTCGCAACATGGACATACGATGGAGTATAGATCTGTCCCAATATGATACCTTACCGTGATCCGACCACATATTAATCTCCATATAAAAACAATTACTTTCTAAGGCACTAACTTACACCACGACATTTCTTTCTGCAACATAAGCAAATGATATTTTTTTTTCTCATCTATCAACTCTATGATATGTTTAACCATGAACACCCTCATCAGATGCAAGAAACTAGCGCCAAAAATCCACATATCCCAAAACTGGGGCTACATCTCTTACAACGCTACTTATCTCCTTTGATTCACCCACTGATTTCCGTTTAGGAACACCAACCATTCTCATTTCCACCTCCACCCATCACTACCCCATTCACCATGATTCCTAACGCAGACATCTTCATTCCCCTCAAACCTAAAGAGCCTCGAAAATATTTCACACACATGATAAAGTCACCCACCCACTTGTCCTTTCAAAACCGAATACCTTCTCCCTTTCTAACTTCCTACCAAACAAAACGAAGAGAAAAACACCACTCCCGTTCTATCAATCTTTGTGCGCACTTGTCCGATGTGCCCTCATGTATCCATGGTTCTTACTTTGCCCTCCTCGCCCGTACTTCACTGAGTTTAAAAACAAATTATTTGTCTTGGTGACACTTCAGTACTTCACTGAGTTTAAAAACTTAGTATTAATTTAGTTACTCCATGACAAAAAAACCAGCAAGATTCTTTATCATGGAGCGCTTAATTTAACATATAATAATAATGAAATCTTAATTATTCTCATGTTAAATCAACATACCTAACATTGATTCCAAGATTTCTTGTCGGACAAAGGCATAACGATGATTTTGATAAGTAGAACTTCAACATATTCCTATTTAAAACAAATACTTCCAAAATCTCTTGTCATATTTCAAGTAGGTCATAGATTTTTTAATTGATATTTGTCTTAAAACAAGATTCCTAAAATACCTCAACAAATCAAGAGGCTTAACAATGGGCAATAGAGAAGGAGACTCCAATTTCCTTGCATCACAAAGGTGCTAGTTGCAATACTTATAATCCTTATTGGAAGTTATATATTAACACGTGTACGTGTACTTATTTTATGTAGTCGAATAACTTTTGAATTTTGCCTCCCGTTTTTAGGTATGCAATTGTTACCGGATCAAACAAGGGGATAGGCTTAGAAGTATGCAAACAATTGGCTTCAAAAGGGGTCATGGTTGTGTTAACAGCCCGAGATGTGAACAAAGGCATAGAGGCGATGAAAACTCTAAAAGATTATTGCATCTTTCGACCTGAGAATCTAGTTTTCCATCAACTTGATGTGTTGGACCCGTCTAGCATCTCTTGTCTTGTTGATTTTGTGAAAACAACATATGGAAAGCTTGATATCTTGGTATGATATACTTTTTAAGTTTGTATATGATCGTTAATTACTACTACTTGTTTTCATACCTGGTAAAAACTATTGCTAGGTGAATAATGCTGGCATTTTAGGATTAAGTGTAGACATCAACGCATTAGAAGCCTCAACAAAATATGAGGTAAGTACTTTTACAAAAATTTCAGCATGGCAAGCTAGGCAACGGACACAATAATCGCTAACTCTAGTGGCTTATAAAATACGATATTTTGCGCGGCTTGGCCATTATTCTCTATCATTTCACACTAATATGATTTATTACAGAATTCAGGATACATCAGATGGGGAAAAGTTTCAACACAACCATATGATTTAGGAGAAGAATGCATTACAACAAATTATTATGGAGCAAAGAGGATGACTGAAGCTTTCATGCCTTTGCTTTTGTTATCTGACTCTCCAAGAATCGTCAATGTTTCGTCCAGTTCTGGAAAATTGGAGGTAAAAATTTGATGGTTTGTCTTGGTAAATTTTTATACTTAACATGGAGTAAACAACAAAAGATGCCTATATTAGGTATGTGCTGATCATGCATGTCTTTCCAGTAGTAGAATGGTCAAGACTTAAGACTAATCTTAATTTAATATCATATGTTTTAAGTAAGATACTATACTTTTATTGGTTTATGTACCATATGATATCTTGATTGGATACTAATCCACATGATAAAACTTATGACAAATTTACCCTGACTAAAGAGAATTACCGTTGATTATCTATCATAATTAACAAGACTGTTGTGGTCAAGTGTCCACCAAATGTAACCACAAGTGACCTAGATAAAATGGTCACTTTAAAACGTGTGAGGTCCTAGTTCAATTCTTTCTAGGTACAAATAATCTTGTAGTGGTCACGTTTATCTCTTGAAAAGAGAGATCTTTACTTGATTTGGGTTTGTGTGACGATGAGTTTACATCCAAAAAATAAGTGTTCACCAAATGCGTTATTAATCAACTTTTTTTTATAACTTTATAACTATCTCTAGTAAAACAATTAAAAAGACGAATTTCCACTTGTTTTCCGTCCTTCATGTTTAAATACTACGGAGTATAATATTTGAATGAGTTGGTAATTAGCCTTCCGAGTGATGCTACAAGATACTCAGCTAACGTTAATTGTTGTGTGGCAGTATGTAATCAACGAGTGGGCTCGTAAGATCTTAAACGATACAAAAACTCTGAATGAAGAACGAATCGACGAGGTTCTTGAAGTTTTTCTTAAGGATTTGCAGGAGGATTCTTCAAAAACCAAGAGTTGGCCTTCATTTTTATCCGCATATACGTTATCAAAAGCAGCAATGAATGCATACACGAGATTATTAGCGAAGAAGTATCCAAATGTTTTCATAAATTCTGTTTGTCCAGGGTATGTGAAAACTGGCTTAAATTTCTTTAGAGGGCAGTTGAGTGTTGAAGACGGTGCACATAGTGTTGTGAAGCTAGTGTTACTACCCATTGATGGACAAAGGGTCTCTGGTCAGTTCTTTTCTAGAGATGTAATATCTTCTTTCTGATAAGAGCAACATATTTGAACTTAGCGAACCAGCTATATGTTGTAATGATGACAAGCCGGTTTGTAAGGTCTTTTATGTCGTCATGTAATAATACACTACGATTATTTGCCTATAAGTTGATTGTGAGAATACGTACTCATGATAAACAAAACACACTTTATGAGAGAATTGAGAAAAGAAAATACAAAAATTTGAGTTTCTATTGAATTGCTTAATTTTGTTAAATGGATCAATTTGATTTATCGATTGATTTGTCAGACATAGTTTATGACAAAGCAAATTCGTAAGTAAGGCGTGTTGAAATTTAGAAAAACCTTTAATTGTATTAACTCGTTAATAATCACGAGTACGTAACAAATAAATAAAATCATGTATAAACAATTAATTAACATAACATAAAGAAAACATACCTTTTAGTAATGGATTAAAACGTTTTTATCGAATAACACAATACGTTTATATAAGCAATATAATTAAATATGACAATACATTTGTATTAAGAGTTAAGATTTATATACACATTTAAATTAGTATAGACCTATCCAACCAATAATAATCATCCATTTTTTAAAAAATTCACTTCCCACCACTTTTCTAAAAATTAAATATCTCACAAACGGTAAATCGTCAAACGAAAAAAATACACAATTGTGACGAGAATTAAATCATCTACCTATCGAGGGGCACATGTACATACTTTCGACGAACTTTTTTTTCGACTTTTTTTTCTTAAGCCACGTCTGGAGAGAATCATATATGATTCGTCACGAATCATATATGATTCGTCACGAATCATATATGATTTTCAAAAAATCATATATGATTCGTGATATGAATCATATATGATTTTCTGAGAATCATATATGTTTCGTGACGAATCATATATGATTCTCTCCAGACGTGACTTAAGAAAAAAAGTCGAAAAAAAAGTTCGTCAAAAGTATATACATGTGCCCCTCGATAGATAGATGATTTATTCTCGTCGCGATGATATGTTTTGTTTTACGTAACGATGAACGGTTTGTGAGATATTAAATTTTTTAAAAATGAGTTTTTTTGTTACACGATAAAAATGAATGGTTGTGATTGATTGTGTATGCTTAACTAAGGGTCATGGGGATTTTTTTTTTTCTTTGTGTTAAACCATCAATAAACCAAACAACACGTATATAATAATGATCGCATAAGATACCCAAATCGAAAATCAAAGTTCAACTTATATGACAACATTTTTTTTTGTACGGTTGGACTAAGCCACTTACTATAATATCTATTCGTCAAGACGCCAACTCAATACACCACAAGTCTACAACATAACATGTAAGGTATAAATCCGCAAGAAAACAAGACCTCTCGTGCGTCTTTTTAGATGCCAACCAATCCATCTCCAAAAAAAACTAGCCTAAGACTAAGTATTTATTCTAAACCTATTTAGCCAAGATTTGAACCCATGAACTATTACTCAAAAAAAAAAAATCTTTTTTGTCGGTAGGAACGAAGTTAGGACCTAACATGACCGGGTGCACAAATGTTATAAGATACTTAAAAGGTGAATTAGGACGGTGAGTAGATATATTTTTTGATGGACGGGTGCACTTTAGATTCTTTTAAAAAAATCATTGTTTTTCTCAAAAATTAACACTAAAATAAAAAAATTCGTAGGTGTCTCGGGCACCCGCGGGACACCCCTGGCTCTATCCCTGCCTGTCGGTTAACTATTTGTTTGCGATGAGTGAGTGATACCACTAACGCCATGAAGCATGGTCTAATGATCAACTTTTTTTTCTCAACCATGGTTTCTGACCTGTCGACCGAATAATATATAGATTGTACAAAATACTAATGGATATCTTTTATCTAACAAGTTATATTTCATTGAGTTAATTGAGTTAATTAGTGTTTTGCATAAAATTATAAGTCGGTATTTCTATTTTGTATAACCCATATGTTTATTATGTATTGTGACTGCAGGCTTAAGTCCAAGTCTAGAACCTTTTATATGGTAATGCATAGATAATTTTCCCCCAGCTTCATGGTATTGAGCCTTACCTAGATCCCAAATATAACCTAACCCTATTTTTTACTTGGTTGATCCCTAAACAATCACTACAACACTAATCATAGGTGTTAAGGCCACGTGGTTCAATCTCTATGCAAGGTCACAAAGTGATTATCTCCTTGTTTGATTTATATAGTAAGTTTTTCATCCCTTTTGCTCTTATTTCATTTTTTTCTTCCTTTGATCCACGTCCAACAATCATACACGCCTTTTCTTTATTTATTACAATACAACAATAGACATATACATACTTCGAACTAGTGACACCCTTATCTCCTACAACCAAAAACCTAACGGTCAACTACACCTTAACCATGACCGGATCTGTCACAACCAATCCTACTCTCCTTTCAGACAAACTATCTCTTGTGACTCATCATCACCTCCTTACACGGATTCCCGTGAAACTCGATCTTGACGAATGAAATTACATTTCCTGGGAATATTTATTTGATAAACTTTGTGATAGCTATGAGATTTCTAAATTCATCCATGGCAAACTATGAGAACCGTGTTTTTTAGAAGGTTAGTAATAATTTATTAGACATAGTTATGTATTTTATATTATATGTTTTGTGTGATATATGTGTTTGAAATGATAATCTTGCGAAATTAAAGTACATGATTGTGGATCATGGTACTAGTAGTGATGATATGATATCACATTGATATTTATTTTTATATGCTTTTATTGTTTATGTAACTTGCGTGCGCGTATATATATATATATATATATATATATATATATATATATATATATATATATATATATATATATATATATATATATATATATATATATATATATATATATATATATATATATATATATATATATATATATATATATATATATATATATATATATATATATATATATATATATATATATATATATAGAGAGAGAGAGAGAGAGAGAGAGAGAGAGAGAGAGAGAGAGAGAGAGAGTGAGAGAGAGAGAGAGTAGGGATCCAGTAAGAAGAAAAAATAAAATGAGAAGAATAAGAAGAAATCCTGACCACAAATTTCTCAAAGGAAGGAGAATTTTAAGGGAAGATGCATCTGACTTTGTAAGTGCATCTAAAATGTGTGGCTGTGGTTTCTTCTCATTCTTCTCATTTTACTTAATCTTTTTATTTGATGCTAACTCTATATATATATATATATATATATATTCTATAAATATAATAAGTATTTATTAGGTTTTTGAGAAACTTACTATTTATAGAAACTTTAGAAAATGAAGGTTTGATATAAACTTTTTTAGAAAGTAGAAGGTGTTAGGTTTAACGCTTGAGGTTTACAGCATAGGACCTCAAACGAGTACTAAACATGAGGTATAATATTAGAGGGTAAATATCGACAAGTTTGGAAGTAGGGGGATAGGTCGGCTGCGACAAGGGGAGAAAAGGGAGAAACCAAAGTCTAATTTGACTCTAATTATAATTGGTACAATAATTATCTTTAGAATATAAAGAGGATTTATATCAAATCAAAACACTTTTCTTGTCCATCTTTCTCTCTCTATCGATCTTCGAACCACACAACAAGGGGAAATCAAATCTCTCTCTCTCTCTCTCTCTCTCTCTCTCTCTCTCTCTCTCTCTCTCTCTCTCTCTCTCGTTTGTTGTGGGTTTGTTTGTTCTAGAGGCCTGTGGCAGGTCATGGTTTCTAGTTAGATGTTTCAAGCTTTTACTTGATGTTAATGTGGTATATCTGCCACATTCTATTGTACTTATTTTGTTTTCCTATGATTAATACACGTTTATCGGGGGTATCAAACGCAAATAGAGTCTTCAACACAAGAAGACAATGTATTGAAGAAACCTTTCACATAGCTTTGAATGAAAGTTCTGAAGCTATCTAGTTTGCAAATCCATTAGTGGATGCAATTCATATTCATATTCATGATTCTCATAACTATCCACTTTATGAATTCCAACACTATGAGCCCTCTCAGAAGTGTCAATCTGACTGTCTATCAGTTCCTTGCATTGATCCATTTGAAGACATGACCAATCCCTCTATTGAAGGAAATCCTTTAGTAAGTCATACTGATGAAAATCAATCAATGGATCAAAATGACCATCAACCTCATCATATGATCAAAATGATCAGTCAAATAACTCCACCAATAACGACGAAACTAAGCCTATGTCCAAAAATCTCTAGTTATTTCAAGAGAAATGGTTCAAGTGAACTCTCATTTTGAATAAAAATTTAGTCCACAAATAATTAAACCTTTTTCTATTGAATATCCTTCATTAAACACTATAGCTAGTTTAACATCACAGCCTTCCAGCTCTAGCCCAAATACCATTCCCAGTGCTCACTCACCAGCTCCACAAAAATCTTGGACTAAAAATATTCACATTCAGTTGATGAACATAGTAGGTAATCCTGGTGCTGGTAGACTTACAAGAGCTATGGCTAAGAAACTAAGTGCTGCTTCACTTGGAGAATGTCTTTTTGTAGACTTTCTCTCAGAAATTGAACCTAAAAAGATTTTTGAAGCTTTCACTCACCCTAGATGGTTAGATACTATGCACGAGCAACTAAATCAATTTGAAAGAAACAACCTAGAAATTGGTTCCTTTTTCTCATGGAAAATCAACAACTGGTACCAAATGGATGTAGAAACTCAAAAGGGATGAAACTAACATTGTTGTAAAAATAAAGTCAGGCTTGTGGCTCAAGGATATAATCAAGAATATGGTGTTGATTTTGATCAGACCTTTGCTCCAGTTGCTTGTATAGAAGCCATACGAATATTCCTTGCTTATGCCACATACATGAACTTCACAATTTACCAAATGGATCTCAAAAGTGCATTCCTCAATAGTGATCTAAAAGAAGAAGTTTATGTTACTCAGCCTCTATGCTTTGAGAGTAGTGAATACCCTAATCATGTCTACAAGCTTTACAAAGCCTTGTATGGACTGAAGCAAGCCCCAAGGGCATGGTATGAAACTCTCTCAACCTTAGTCATTAAACATAAATTTTTTAAAGGAAAAATAGATACCACCTTGTTCATCTATAAAACTAAAGCTGACACCATCCTAGTGCAAATTTATATGGATGACATCATTTTTGGCTCAACAAGCTTGAAACTTTGCAAACAATTTTCCAAGCTTATGACCAGGAAATTATAGATGAGTGTGATGGGTGAACTCACCTACTTCCTTGGTCTTCAGATAAAACAATCTAACCAAGGCATCTCCATCAATCAAGAAAAATATGTGAAGGATCTGCTGAAGAAGTATGACATCAACGGTGCTTCAATAAAAGCTCCAATGGTACCCCCTACTAACTTAAGACCTGATCTCAATGGACTATCATTCAATGAGACTCAGTACAGAGGTATGATTGGTTCTCTAATGTACTTAACAGCCAGCATACCTGACATTTAATTCTCTACCCGCCTTTGTACAAGGTACCAAGAAAATTCAAAGGAATCACACCTTATTGATATCAAGAGAATCTTCAGGTACCTAAAAGATACCTTAGTCTTGGTCTTTGGTACCCCAAGTCTTCCGGATTTGATCTCAAAGGGTACTTAGACTTTGATTATGTTGGATGCAATTTGGACGGAAACAACACATCTGGTGCTTGCCAATTTCTGGGTGGCAAACTTGTGTGTTGGAGTGCTAAAAAGCAACAATCAGTTGCCATGTCTTCAACAGAAGCTGAACATGTGGCAGCTGTTGGATGTTGTGCCAATATTCTATGGATGAAGAGTCAAGTTTCTGACTATGACATAGAATATGAAAAGTTAGTAATATTTTGTGATAACACTAGTGCAATTGCAATATCCAATAATCCAGTCCTTCACTCAAGAACAAAACACATTGATATCATATTCACTTTACTAGAGATCACATTGTGAAAGGGAACCCTGAGTTATATTTCATTCCTACTCTATATCAATTTGTTAATATCTTCACCAAACCACTAGAGAACCATCTTTCAAATTATTGATAATGGAACTAGGTATGCTGAACATTGATGACACAAAATCCGAACCTTTAGAAATCACTTAAGAATCCTAAGGTTCAATCTTTTTCACTAAGTTTTTTTTTCTTTTATTCACTAGTAGTGTTTGAGTAAAGGAGTGTGCAATGTCATGTGTCTATTTCACAAATGTAAATGTGTACATGGTGTTTTATCACCTTATCTGATGCATTGAAGCTAAAGACAAATCTCCAAAATATCATCAAACCTGATCCTTTAGTATTATTGAAAGACCAACTTTTCCGGAAAAAAAAACTTTTGTGATATAAATGAGTAGCTAGGCCTCAGTAGAGGAGCGTGCAACGTCATATGTCTTGTCCACTTATGTAGGCAAGTATGTGAGGCTTTGTCGCCTTATCCGACGCACTGAAGCTCGTGAAAGTCACGTCTCATGTTCAACATCACTGGCCAAAAAATAAATTAAATAACATTGGATTTTACTTTGAGAGAAAAACATTCTTCAAAAAGGTACAATTAACTTATTAAGGAAATATCAAACGTCAACATCCACTAGCAACAAGCCCTCTAACACAAGAGGCATTAACTATTCAATATGTGAGAAATCACTCGTTTATCCAGAGCATTAATGAGAGATTTTGAACCAAATGAGCAAAAGAAACCCTAAAACTTAAAATGTTTTACTCAAAACGGTTTTGAAACTAACCAAAATCATTCAAAGTTGGGTAAAGGCTATAAAATACCAACGAACTTTCTGAAATTTAACACTTTGAAACACTTACTTTTTTATTACTTATATCACGAATATACTTTCAAATATCTTTTTAACTTGAACTATCGTCAGTTAAAATGAATCATCGTTAGTCCATTACCCAACGATCGTTCGCAACACTAATCCTTTTCTATTAACGATAGTTTGGTTTTTCTCCTAGGAATTTGCTTTCGAATTTTTTTCTTATATTTTTCGAAAGAAAAAAATAAAAAAAAAGACTAAAAAAATCAAAAGAAAACATAAAAATAAAAATTTTTAGTTTTCTTTACTAGGTTAAAAAAATGTATAAATTTTTTGAAATAAATGTGTAAAAATGCATCATTTCATCGCGATTCGAAAAAAAAGTGAGAAAAATGATTAAATAAACAAATGTTTTTCATCTTTTTAAATTAATATTATTTTTTATGATTTTTTCAAAATTTGGAAAAAATATTTCCCAAGTTTTTCTCTTTTTTTGAATCGCGATGAAATGATGTATTTTTTACACATTTCTTTAAAAAAATTTATTCATTTTTTGCGATTTTATTTTAAGTAGTAAAGAAAACTAAAATTTTTATTTTTATTTTTTTAGGTTTTTTTCGAATTTTTTTCTTTCGAAGAAATATAAGAAAAAAATTCGAAAGCAAATTCCTAGAAGAAAAATCAAACTGTCGTTAATAGAAAAGGATTAACGTTGCGAATGATCGTCGGGTAATGGACTAACGATGATTCATTTTTAACTAATGATGGTTCAAGTTAAAAGATATTTGAAAGTATATTGGTAATATAAGTAATAAAAAAGTAAGTGTTCAAAGTGGGAAATTTTAGAAAGTTCGTTGGTATTCTATAGCCATATTTAACGTTCAAAGTTTTATATAAATCTTTCAAGAATCAAAACTCATATCGTTGTTCAAAAGACTTATCATCAAACGACACACACACAACCTCTCTCTCTCTCATCAAAAATAAAAAAAAGGCAGAATCACCATCCCAAGAAAAAACCTAATCCCCTCATTATATGTAAACTTTTCCATTGAAGATATAATCATTAAATCCAACAATTTTGTATTAATCAAACCCAAAACAATAGCCTCGATTTCTAGATAGGAGGTTATATCTTTTGTGTCCAAATATGTTCTTCACAAAGCTTTGTTCAAAACTCCAGATGTCATGTTTCAAGAGTTTTTAAAGGATTTTTGGTTCACAGCCAAACCCTCCTCAAAGAAAAGATTAATTGAATTTTCTTCACCATCTGCTGAGTTACAAGGGAAATTTGGGGTACACTTGTTTACAAAATCTATAAGATTAAATTATTTATCTAGGTCGGAAGATTATGAAGATGTTCCTGATTACACGGTGGTTAAGAAGTTTTTTGGAACTATTGGGTACATAGAAGAAATCCCATAAAAGGGGTATTTAAAAAGAAGTTGTTTACCACCTAAGTGGAAACTTTTGTGACCATTCTGATTGAATGTTTGGGGGGAACTGGTGGTTTAGATCAAATAAATCAAATTTATGTAACAATTTTGTATTGTCTAGCAAATGGGATCAAGGTTGATTATGGGAAAATGATTTTTAAAGATCTCCATGGAAAGCTGGAGAAACGAACAAGAGAGAAAAATGTTGTTTATACCAGATTTCTGTCTCTCTAATTTGTTGACCATCTCGAAGATTTAATCAATCAGCATCAGGGTACTAGACTCTCAGTACCAGTTTTTGAGTTTAACCACTGGAATATTCCAGTTAGTAAAGTTGGCCCCTCTTTTACACCACCCATGATAGCCATTTGCTCAGCAAAAGGGCCAGTGTTGTTAAAAGCTCCCAAGACCACTTCTCCAACTAGAGAAGGTTATTCAAAAGGCAAAACGCTTGGAGCTAAATCTGGACCAATGAAGAAGCTATTATCGACGAATACATTACGATCCAAGCTTGAGTCCAGAAAGAGGGCCCCCAACACATATAATCCATCAAAGGATTTATCTGATGCCTCCCAAGGCCATGTTTCGAAGAAGTTGAAGTCCTCCATGGCCAAGGACAAGAACCTAAGCCAACCATCAGTTTCTGCTCAGCAGGTTCTGATATGCATAAATAGGCCCAGCAAGTAACCCCTATCCCAACTTATTTAGGGGATAAGGGTAAAGAACGAACCCACCCACATCTCAGTAATATGGAGTCAGCATTGGTAAGTTCATTAAATTTAAATTCATTACCAAATTCCTTCATTTGTCACTCTGAGTCTGCATCAGGGGGTGAAGCTTCAGCAAGCATAACAGCTAATGCTCACCTTGTCCATTCTGTACCTAGTGATGTGGTGCCCCAACAACAGGGTACTGCTAAAGGGACCAAAAACATACTCATTGATCTCAACTTATTAGGGACTTTTTCTCATGATCCATTAGGTCAAACCAAGTCTGGTGGTGAAAAAGTTGAAACTAACCTCAACCCGGAGGATGCTAAAGCCCCAAGATTAATGAGGAAGTGCCTCCTACCATTGGAGCCAAGGCAGGACACTTGCCTTCATTTATGATGAAGGTGTCTTTAGAAGACATTGCAAAGGAGTTTGGCATTGATGAAAAATCGCCCATTGATCTGGATGAAAGTGAACCATGAAGAGGAGTTTGCTGGGAACCATGACAAGACTAATGATCAAGTTCGAATTCCACCATCTCCCAAGTTTCTTTAGCTAAAAGAATTAACCAATCAAATGTTAGTTCTTCAAGCACAGATGACTAAACTTCAAGAAGAAAAGCAATCTGCTGAAGCTGAAGTCACCAGGTTGAATGCTAGGCCAGCACCACCAACTACTGAAGCCATCACTGAACTAATTATAGTTGCACTTCAACCAAAACTCCAAGAGCTAGTGACTACTTACTCTCTTCAGATGTCTCTTTATTCGTTGAAAGAGTCTCTAACGACTGCCACCTTGGAGCTACCAACTGAATTTCTCCATGTCCTTGGCTAAGTAAATGAGTTATGTGATTTTGTATCCGAGATCAAGGACAGGGTGGCCCTGCTGGAGCAACAAACACTGGACGTGTTTGAAGACGCTTAAATAAAGCTTGATGTTCTAAATGATGTTCCAGTTATGCTAGAAAAGGTATTATCTTCACTGGACTCACTTGCTGCTTTAATTTCTGGTGGTGCGTCAGTAGGAGTTGTTGGGGAGAAAACTACCACAAGCCATACTATTAAAGACCTCTATCAAAAGCATGCTAAGAAGAAGCCCTAAAAGCAGCCAACATCATAAATGACTGAATATTTCCCTGCTATGTCTAAGGGGGAGTCTTTAGGAAAAGATGACCATTTAGATGGTCTGACCACCTCATAGTTGTAAAATACACTCTTGTTTAGGAAAACAAAAGAGGTAATTAGGGTAAGTACGACGATTTAAGAAAACCGTGCACAAATAAACCAAGATGGGGAGAGTTCATTCTCAAAAAGGCTAGTGTATTGTATAAAGAGATGATTAAAAGTTCGTGATTATGATTATGAAGAAAAGAGAATAGAAAAGGATGACAGTTACGATAAAATTACACTAAGACGAAAAGTCGTGCACGTAAAACCGTAAAATATGACGAAATTTAAAAGTTAACCTAAAAATTCCTAGAAAATTGCAATAAATCCTAAAAAATGTATTTCTAATTTATAAAAAATCAGAAATCACACAAACCTTTTACTTAATTCAATAATCATTGTTTAATGCTAATTAAAGCTCAAAAAATCAATTTAATTAACAAAAAGCCCAAAATGAGGTTTTTCAATTTGTAAACCTCTAAAATAGCTTAACTAAATTAAAAACTATTTTTGAAAAATTTAAAATTAATTAAAACTATTTAAAAATTATTAAAAACTATAAAAACCTTAAAATAATTCTAAAAATTATTTGAAAGACAATAAAATCAATCTAAAAGTTTTAAAATTCCAAACATAATGTATTTAAGCTATGAAAAATGAAAAACTTGCAAAAACCTTAAATTTAATTTTTAATAATAAAATAATATTAAAAATCCAAAATTTATAAAAAATTCTAAAAAGTTGCAAACTAGTTTATTTTAACCTAATAAACATAGAAATGAACTTGAAATTACCAAAATACCCCTCATGGGCCTCCAAATGGACTGAAATGAAAAACATTCCACCTAATTAGGCTTTTTGGCCTAATAAGCAAAAAGTTGTCCAAATAAGCCCAAAATCACCTATCTGACTCAAAATTTGATTTTAAGAACAAAAGTCTAAAAGCCCAAAAGCTGAAAGTGAGCTTATCACAGCTTAATAGTCAACAACTTATTCTTAATGGGCTTTTTGGCCCATTAAGCCATAAGCTAATGCCATAAGCTCTAATTTGACACACAAGCTTCTTTTGGGATACTTAAGAGATTTGTAAAAAGAAACTTTGAAATAGCCCAAGAAATAAGCCTGAAATAAGCAAAAACTCTCTACATAAAACGATAAGATAGTCGTTTTTGAGTTCTAGGCCACCTCAAGTTTTGATTCATGTTGCAAAAGGTTTTAAATGACTTAATTAAGCAAAATAAACAAAACGTTTTCAAATAAGCACAAAGAATAAGCTGGAATAAGCAAATAAGCACTTATGAAAAAGTCAAGTCAATTGGTTTTCTAGTCAAACCTAAAAGTCAAACCCTAATATGCTCCAGATTAGTCAAATGGGTCAAATGATGAAGATTGATTACAAAAACTAAGTCGTTGCAAGTCTGAATAAGCTAAAGTAGCTTATGAATAAGCTGATTAAGAATTAACACTAGCAGTGGCTAGTTTTGGGTGTCCATTAGTGGGAAAAGTTGCCACTGCTTGACCAACTTGACTTTTTGTCTTTTGTGGATTTTTGTTGGATTCAAGGCACAAAAATTCACCCTTATAACCAGTGGGTTATAAGGAGTCAATGGCAATCACAAAATCACAAATCCTAACAGCCAATTGATATAGTTAGTTCCAAAGATCACCAGACATTGCATAGACATGAACATAAGCAGTTTTAAAACAAATAAGCAGTTTTAGCAAGAATAAGCCAACCAAATTGAACCAAATGCACACAACAGCTTAGATAAATTCAAATGAACATAAATCAACTGGTTTCATACAATGATTCAAGGTTTAGAACAAGATTCAAGCTAAAATATGTTACTGATGAACAAAGAACAAGCAGATTATGAACTTTGCTGATGTACTTGACCACAAACCCAATTTCAAACACTCAAATCTCCTAAACAGGTTACACAAACTTTGATTTAACACTTGTTAGCCCTAAACATGCATACACTCTAAGTGTTTCCAAAATCTTAGGTCAAAATATGCAAAATTAAGTGAGTTATAGCACAATATAGGATTTGATGTTTAAAAGCTGAAAACTTGCAGATAATAGCACACAACCAAGTATTAATCAGATACAAGCACAAACCAACATTTAACACCTAATCAAATAAGCATTCAAAGCATAAACCAGTAAACCCAAACACCCCTTTCACTTTTTAATCCAAGATTTAAACAAGTAAATGTGTGTTTCAGTTTTACCCAAGCCTAATCTAGCATCATAACAATAATATCATGCAGTATTAAGCAGAATCGAGCCACAAGAACACCTCTTATAACAGTAGAACACCAAATCACAAAATATCACTTTTTCAACTGATTTTTGGGAAAGGAGACTCAAACCTCATGAATGTACATCCACACTCACGAATTTTTGAGCTGATGTGTCTAGCTAAACAAGACACAAGATTCCAATAAAACTTGCTAAGATTCAACAAGGTTAAAGGCACAATTTATATAAAACAGAAAAATGAAAAATAAAAGATTGATTAATGCAACCTTGTTCCCACTCCTTGATTATCCCCAAATCACAAGTTCACTACACCTTGATAATCTTCTTATCAGGGTGTTATGAACACTTGTAATCCAAAAATTCCAAGGGCTTGAACCAAGAACTTAGCTAAATATCAAGTTTTAGGAAAATTGGCAATTTCTTGCATAATGTTTAAAAACAGGTTTTGAGATTCAACAAACACAAACATGTAACAATAACAAGCAATGATTAAAGATGGCACTTGGATTTCTTCAACACTTCAAACACTTTTTCATAAAACTGAAACAAGGATTTATAGAAATGTGAACAAGGAAAAACTAAGAGCAAATGTAAATGAAGGACCCCATACCATTTATATAGAGGGTGTACATGGTCTTAGTTAACTATAAAACTGAAAACCCTAAGCTATGATCTTCCAGAAATGCCCCTTGTTGAACTTTTGAATTTTCATGCCATGTGAATATCTTGGACGTTTGTGTGAGGTGTAAAGGGGTGGAATTTGATCAAAGGGTTCATAAGAAGCTTAAAATGTAAGCTTGATTGTGGATGGTTGATCTTTCTGCCAAGTTTGTCTTCTTCCCCAAAAACGTGAGTAGGGCACCTTACATGTGACTTATGGGGTGATGTGGCAAGAGGTTTAGGGTGTGGGTTATGTTTAGTGGACCATTAATCACAAAACTGGACAACATGGTGGTTTAATTTTGGCTTAAACAAGAATCCTCAATTTGTGTTCATAGTATGAATAGTGAGGCTTGATCTTGTTTTTGGTTCAAAAATGTGTTAAGCGCCACATTTAAACTTAATTAATTAAGTTTGTTAAACCGGTTGTGAGTGGGTTTTGACGTGGCCAAGAGAGGGCTGTGATTGGAGGATTTGGTGAGTGGGACACGCGTTGGTTTCTGGTTGGTCTAGGTTTCTTTCATGTTGGCCATCTTTAACCCCCTTCTTTCTATCTTCTTTCATTCTTTGTTTAATAACACAAAAACTGAAATCCTTTGTAATTGAAGTTTCCGTTTTCATACTTTTGCCCCAAAAAGTTTCCAAAAGTATTTTAAGGGGTATTTCTTGTAATTTGATGATTCTTGAAGGGTTGTTTTTGGCATTTCTTCATTCTTTAATGTCTTGACTTGTATGATTGACTTCTTGGAGGACTAATAATGACAAGTCTTCATAAATAAGGGACCAGTCTTGCCAATTCTTCAAAGTGGAGGGTCCTTTTGCAATTTGACAAACTTTAAGGACCAAACTTGTAATTATGAATATACAAGGGTTTAAAGTGTCAATTATTCAATATTGGAGGACCCTTCTTGTACAAACTTCAATTCTTCAAGGGTTATTCTTGGAAAATCAACTCTAGGGCTTGGTTCATTGTGCGACTTTGTTTCCCGTGTTCGTTTTTGCTTGTTTCTTGTGATCTTTTGCCATTTTCTCAATATCCGTACCTAAAATACACATGGAACAAACACAAGCATATATTTGGCATATTTCATGATATTTAATGCATTTTAAGCCCATTTTGGACGAACTATGTATAAAAGCAGTCTCATCACTCCCCCATACTAAACCATTGTCGTGCCCTTACGCAATACTAGAATAAAGTATCATAGCACCTCCAAAACTCATTTTTATGCACTTTTATTGAATGATAAACTTGCTACACTACTACTACTTGCTACTAGTTGTGTTTTAGACATAATCTATGATTTTCATCGCAAAATGGGGCGTTTAGGTTCATAGAACAAGAACACGTGAATGCTTCGTTAGAAATAATTTTGTCGTCCTCGATTTTCACCCCAGTTCCATGCCAAGCGTGCAACGAGATCATTGTCATTATAAGTGGTATCTCTTATATTTTATTTTTGTCTTGAATGTTCACGAGGATACATTTTTGACTTATGCGATGATAGAGATTTAGGTCTAAAAATAGAGTCATAACGGTGTAACCAAGACCATCGAATTAATAACCCCCCCCCCCCCCCCCCAATAGACAACGATGTCAAAAATTTAAGTCAACAAGAAGGATCGATAAACACGGTTTTATAATGGTTTTGAACATGAGACTTATTACCAAGACTTTTATATGCCCCCTAACGGATGGGCCTTATTATCATAGGTTTACCTCCATCTTTTATTCAACTTCGCCATGAAGCTTTTATTATGACTTTGGTCTTGCCTTGCCTTTTATTTAACCTCGCTATGAGGTGTTTATTATGGCCAAAGACGTATATCCTCACGCTAAAAGCAAATTTTGGATCTTTAAAGCTTCAAATATTAAGGCATAATTCACTTTCAATTTCGCATAGATTTTTCGGCCTTGTGAGCTTCAGATTGTTTGTTTGATTTAGGTGAGCACTTGAAATCTTATTATTAGGTGAAGCTTTCGGTTATTCGGGTTACCAATACTTCAAAACCGTGACGTTGGCGATACCTTAATGTCTTCCCAATTTAATTACACGGAAGCTACTAGAAAAGACTAGAAACCAACAATCAAGACTAAACCGCTAAGACAATACTTATTAAGAAACATTTATATACAAGTGAAGGGAGAATAAGCAAACAACGAGAACACATGAGTTTCTGAAAGAATACGAGTACTCTACTTTTAGCATAGTAACTTATAATTAACTCTATCATTTCTCGTCCTCATTTAAGAGACTTAGCCTAATATAAAGTTAAGGTATCGAAGCTAAGTGCTCAACACGCACGGTCGTGTAAAAAATTACTCTTATTCTCACCATCGGAAAATCTACATTCGTGTCTTCAAACACTTATAAAACATGAGAAAAAAATTTAAAATTTGGCCATTTTTAGCCGTATTTTGCAACAAAACGATAAACAAAAAGATAAACTTTGGAAAGCGTGAAGGTTTGGCAAGGAAAGTATCTATTCACCCCCCCCCCCCCCCCATACTAAAGTTAAACACTGTCCTTAATGTTTCGAGTCTAAGGGTTGGAAACCCCCATACTAGAGACGTAGTCGAATGCTTAATCTAGCATGAAAAGGGTGTAACCATTAAATTTAAAGCCGTTTATGAAGTGTGCTATAAACCTAAGGTTAGAACATCAAAGGATATATCATGGATATTGAGAAATTCTTCAAAGAAAACGATCGAGTGCTCCCATAAAACGAACACGAGAGGCTCTAATCGTAAAGATCATGATCATCTAAAAACCACAATGCACAAAAAACCACGGAACAAAGGTTGGAAGGGCACAAATACCCTCACATTACTACATTAGAAAGTGATAATATGTACATGGATAAGCATGGGACTCCCCCACGAGGTACCTCGTTTTTTATTACCGAGTCATGAGCTCGACTCGATCCCCTCAATACTAATTATCATTGCGGAAGGTGACTTGGTCGAGGTAGTTCAAATAGGGAACTTCTCCGTCAAAGTAGTGCTTCAACCTATTTCCATTCACCTTGAAATTGGGGCCATAATTTTGAGATAGCTTGATGGTCCCATAAGGAAAAACTTGGGTAACGGTGGATGGACCCGACCAACGGGATTTCAACTTGCCGAAAAAGATTTTCAAATGTGAGTTCAAAAGCAACACCTGATCTCCAATGTTATAAACCCGGTTTTTAATTTTAGAATCATGAAACTTTTTAGTTTTTTCTTTGTAAATCAATGAATTTTCATAAGCAGTGTCTCTCAATTCATCCAATTCATTTAATTGCATTTTCTGGTGTTTTCCTGCGGTCTCAATGTCATCATTACAATGCTTAAGGGCCCAATAAGCTTTGTGTTCGAGTTCAATTGGCAAGTGACAATTCTCCCCATACACAAGCTTATAAGGAGTGCACCCGATGGGCGTATTATGAGCGGTACAAAAGTCCCATAAAGCATCGTCTAACTTATCCGACCATGATTGTCGGTTTTCTCCAATCGATCTCTTCAAGATCCTCTTCAACGCTCGGTTTGAAACCTCGACTTGCCCACTCGTTTGTGGGTGATAATCCGTAGAAAGCCGATGTGCAACCCCATATTTCCTTAGGACCCTTTCGAATTGGTGATTACAAAAATGGGTTCCACGATCGCTTATGATCGCACGAGGGGTTCCAAACCAAGAAAACAAACTCTTCAATAACTTGACTACCACACGAGCATCGTTCGTGGGCAAAGCCTTAGCTTCCACCCACTTAGATAGGTATTCAACGACGACAAGGATGTAATTATTACCACGAGATGATGGGAACGGCCCCATAAAATCAATTCCCCAAACATCAAAGGTCTCACACACTTGGATGATGTTTTGTGGCATTTCATCGTTTTGTGAGAGGCTTTTCCTTGTCGTTGGAATGAGTCACATGACTTGACAAGTGCATGTGCATCTCGGTAAATAGTAGGCCAAAAGAATCCGGCATCAAAGACCTTCTTCGCCGTGAGATTATCACCATGGTGACCAGCCGTGGGTCCCTTGTGACAAGCTCTAAGGATATTAGAAGCTTTGGTGCCAAATACACAACGTCGAATAATTTGATCTGCACAAGTCCGAAAAAGGTAAGGGTCGTTCCAAAAGTAGAACTTAACGTCACGAAAGAATTTTCATTTTTGTTGAGTCGTCATACCCTTAATGATTAAGTTCCCCGCATGGTAATTTGTGATGTCCGCAAACCATAGGGTCGATGAGTCAAGCTTAGAATTCACTACACCAAGTGTCTCGAGAGGAAATGTTTTGGTAATTTCCTTGTTCTCGTACACACTTTGGTGAGGATCTTCCAAACGAGAAAGATGATCGGCCGCTAGATTCCTGGCTCCTTTTTTGTCAAGGATTTCGACATCAATTTCTTGTAGGAGGAGAATCCAACAAAGCAATCTCGGCTTTGCATCTTGTTTAGCCATGAGATACTTGATTGCCGAGTGATCCGTATACACTATGCATTGGGTCAAGACGAGGTAAGGTTGGAATTTCTCAAATGCATACACCATGGCAAGGAATTCCTTTTCCGTTGTAGTGTATTTAAGTTGAGCCTCGGTAATCGTCTTGCTAGCATAGTGAATAGGCAATAAATGCTTATCATGACGTTGCCCCAAAACGGCCCCTATGGCGTAATCACTTGCGTCACACATGAGTTCAAAGGGGAGGTTACAATTGGGAGCAACAAGAATAGGAGCTTCGGTAAGTTTCTTCTTAAGGATTTCAAAGGCTCGTGCACAATATTCGTTAAATACAAAAGGAGCATCTTTTTCGAGGATATGTGTAATAGGTCGAGAAATCTTTGAAAAATCCTTGTTGAATCGACGATAAAAGCCCGCGTGGCCTAGGAAACTCCTAACTCCCTTGACGGTTTTGGGATGGGGTAATTTGGCGATGACGTCTACCTTAGCTTTGTCTACCTCAATCCCCGCTTTCGAGACCTTGTGCCCTAAGACGATTCCTTACTTAACCATAAAATGACATTTTTCCCAATTGAGCACAAGGTTGGTTTCCTCACAACGTTTTAACATTCTATCAAGATTCGACAAACACGAAGTGAACGAACAACCAAACACGGAAAAATCATCCATAAAGACTTCCATCGTCTGCTCGATCATGTCATGAAAAATAGCCATCATGCACCTTTGAAAGGTTCCCGGTGCATTACAAAGTCCGAATGGCATTCTACGATAGGCAAACGTTCCATATGGACACGTAAACGTAGTTTTTTCTTGATCACGAGGATCGATGGGGATTTGGAAGTAACCGGAAAACCCATCTAAAAAGCAATAGAAATCGTTTCCCGCAAGACACTCTAACATTTGGTCCATGAAGGGCAAGGAAAAATGGTCTTTACGAGTAGCGTCATTCAACTTACGATAGTCGATACACACCCTCCAACCGGTCACGAGTCGAGTTGGAATTACCTTGTTGACATCGTTTGGTACACGGTCATTCCTCCCTTCTTAGGGACACAATGAATAGGACTCACCCAAGGGCTATCGGAAATAGGGTAAATCATTCCCGCGTCAAGGAGTTTAAGGACTTCCTTTTTTATGACGTCATGAATTTTGAGGTTCACCCTCCTTTGGCATTGGATTACGGGTTTGTAGTCCTCCTCCATTAAGATTTTGTGGGTACAAAATTTGGGATCGATCCCCTTAATGTCGGATAATTTCCACGCAATTTCCCCTTTGTGGTCCTTTATAACATCGATAAGTGCGGTTTTTTCATCATTCGAAAGATCTTTCGCAATAATAACCGGCACTTATCGTCTCCTTCCAAGAATACGTATTCAAGATGAGGAGGTAAATATTTCAACTCGAGGATTGGTGGTTCCTCAATTGAAGATTTGGGCTCGATACTCATAACCTCCTCGGGTGGAGGAAATGGGAAATCGTTAAGAAAATCCTTGATAATTGAGAAGTCCTCATCGTTGTCGAGGTCTTTGATACAAGTACGAGGAACATCAAATTCTTCCAACGTAAAACCACCACCTTCAAATGGAGTGAAGGATGGTGTCGAATTATCAAGAATGGGATCAAGCATAGTGGGATTACCACTATTTTCATCGTCACCAAAACCTAAAACTTCTTGTGAAAATTCCTCGCAAACAACGTCGATCATATCAACGAGGTTTATGGTCGCGAAGAAATAAACATGAGAAATTGGAGAGTTTTGTGTGCGTTTATAACAAGTTCCTCATCGTTGAAACGTAAGGTGATTTTTCTAGCATGCACATCAATCAACGCCATTGACGTATCCAAAAATGAACGACCTAAAATAAGAGGAACTTGAGGATCCGTGGGGATATCAACAACGATAAAGTCTACCGGATAATAGAACTTTACCACTTTTACAAAAACGTCTTCGGCCAATCCACATGCGTGAATAGTGGAATGATCGGCCAATTCGATAGACATTAGTGAAGGAGTAAGATTAGGAAGATTGAGCGACTTGAAGATTGCAAGAGGCATCAAGTTAATGCTAGAACCAAGATCGGCCAAGGCATAGCATTCTTCCATATCTTGAATTGCACATGGAATCAAGAATTTACCGGGATCACTGACTTTTTAAGGTATGCGGCTAAGATAAACCGATGAACAACTAGAAAATTGTTGCAATTTCTCCTTGTAAGTTAGCGGCAAATCGAGGCATCATGACCAAAGCTTCGACAAAACTTACATTGAAATGCACATCACGAAACATCTTCATAAAAAGCTCAAATTGGTAATTTTCGCGCTCTTGACGTTTCTTCTTTCTAAGTCTCGATGGGTAGGGCAAAGGTGGTGTGGGTTGAGGCATAGGCATAGCCTTTGGAATCTCGGGTTCCAATGTTGCTAATGGGTCAACAGTAGGTGTGGTTTGAGCGGTACTTCGTGGGATTGGGATAAGCTCCTTTTTGACCACCACCTCGGATTCTTCCTCAATTTCCTCCACCGTTGGAGTAATTGGTTGAGGAGTCGGTTCCTTAAGTGTCTTACCACTTCGTGTGGTAATCACTTTCATCTCTCCCTTAGGGTTCGATATGGTGTTGCTAGGAAGACTACTCGAAGACGTTTTACATATTATGGCCTCAAACATGGATGAAATTTTATCCTCAAACATAGATTGCCTCTTATCGGCCTTAAGCATCTCTTGTTTTATTTCATGTTGCCCTTGTTCCATTTTTTGTTGGTTTTGTTGTAACCTAGTTACATTACCCTCCATTTTGTTGGTATGGATCTTAAGCTCATTTGCTAACTTGTTTTTCAACTCCTTTTTCAAGTCATTCTTAAACTCGGATCTTAGGCTAATGATCTCCCTTTGTATATCATCAAACCTAGCATCGTTTCCATTAGCGTATTCAACAAATTCATTTGGAAGATCTTTCAAGTTTTGCAAACTCTTGTTGTTGTTTTGAAAATCATTGTTTTGATTTTTGTTTGAAACTTGATTGTTATTAGCCCCTTGATTCCCATAGTTGTTACATTTGTAATTGTTTTTGTAACGAACTTGATTATTTCGATAGTTGTTAGAATTTGGATTGGGAGCAAAACCCGGTGGAGTCATTTGATTAGAGCGGGTAACTTGACCGTTTTGGTTGTAATTTCCCGTGGCCGCATAGGCACTCGAAGTGTTACCACCGTTGGTAATGCACTCGGAGAAATCATGACCTCCACCACAATACATGCAAGAAACCTCAACCGCTTTAGCCGTAGCGGGAGTACTTTGTTCACCAACTTTAAATTCAATCAAAAGTCCTTTAAGCTTATCAAAGATTTTGTTTTCCAAATTTGCCTCAATTTGGCAAGCATCGATGGATGAGACAATGAAGGTGAAGCCGAAGACGAAGCCTTACGAACACTCGATGTGCTACGAGGACTATAGAACTTAGACCTATTCTCAATAATCAACAACGCTTCCTCGACAGTTTTACACAAAAAATTACCACCCGTGGTGGCATTAAGATAATATCTCTCATGATCGTTCAATCCATTGTAAAACGTGTCAATCTGATGCAAGTCGGAAAAACCGTGATGAGGACACTCGTGCAACATTTCCTTAAGCCGATTCCAAGCCGTAGAAAAACTCTCATTAAATTCTTGTAAAAATTTTGAAATCTCATTTTTCAAATGCGTAGTCTTAGAAGGCGGGAAAAATTGGTTCATAAACTTTGAAACAAGATCCTTCCACGTCAATATAGAATTGGGTGGCTCTTTCTCTAACCAAATTTTAGCGGGCCCCGCTAAGGAATACGGAAAAAGCATCATCTTAATCGAGTCATTAGCAACATCCTTAAACTTGCAAGTGGCGGTAAGACGATTGAATTGGTGGATATGGTTGTGCGGGTTATCCTTTTCATCACCACGGAATTTGTTGTTTTGGATCATCGACAACAAACCCGTCTTAACTTCAAAATTCTCCGCAAGGATGGCGGGAATCATAATAGCCTCTCCATAACCCTCGGTGGGTGCTTGAAGTAACTCCATCATAGTATGATTAGCCATGGTTGCTTCTTGTTCTATGATAGGTTCGTCAATAGGAGACTCCTCACTTGAAAGGTTAGGTGTGGTTTCCTTTTGGTTTCTTCCTTTACGTGCACGTCTTGCTTGGTTACGAGTTTGCATAAACGTCACGTACAACGTGGGGATGAGCAAAGAAGATTATTTTTGGTGTTTTTGACTTTTGCAATTTTTTTGTGGTTTTTGATTGCTTTTACTTTTTTTGGATTTTCTGATTTATTATGTAGACAAAAATCTACAAATCTCTCCTCAAATCAAATCTCTCGATTAAAGGAGCCTCAAGGAATGAAAACGATCATGTGAAGTGAACGCCTTCGATGACTTTAGAACGTTGGTGGAACACCAAAGCGTTCAAGAGGGTTTAATCAATTGAAACCAATAAAATATATATGATATGTAGATAATACTTTGGTTGGCAAACCCTTGATTAGCCCTTTTTATCTAAACACGCACAAGCAAGCGGAGAAACGAGGCGGCGCGAAGCACTTAAGAGCCTTTTTCTTTAGGGTATATTTTATAATACCCGCCTTATACCCACCTTATAGTTTGTGTTTTTCAAAATCAAGCTTCACGAAAGTAATTATCTATTTTTCCTTTTTTCTTTGTTTGAGATTCGAATACAATGATCGAGTGATGAAATCCCGAATCAAGGTTGTGTTTTCACACTTTTGGAGTACTTGTGAATTTATTGTTCTACGTATATAATATAGTGATAATATTCACACAAAAACGAAAAACCGATAATACGTATTAGTAGAGTTCTACTAATACAATTATATTTATGGATAGTATGAAAACAACAATTGTTCAAATCAAAACACAACACGCCTCCCCGGCAGTGGTGCCAAAATGATAGTTGTAAAATACACTCTTGTTTAGGAAAACAAAAGAGGTAATTAGGGTAAGTACGACGGTTTAGGAAAACCGTGCACAAATGACCCAAGATGGGGAGAGTTCGTTCTCAAGGAGGCTAGTGTATTGTGTAAAAAGATGATTAAAAGTTGGTGATTATGATTATGAAGAAAAGAGAATAGAAAAGGATGACGGTTACGAAAAAATTACACTAAGTCGAAAAGTCGTGCACGTACAACCGTAAAATATGAAGAAATTTAAAAATTAACCTAAAAATTCCTAAAAAATTGTAATAAATCCTAAAAATGTAATTAGAGTTTAAAAAAATCGGAAATCACCCAAACCTTTTAATTAATTAAATAATAATTATTAATGCTAATTAAAGCCCAAAAAAATCAAATTAATTAACAAAAAGCCCAAAATGAGATTTTTCAATTTGTAAACCTCTAAAATAGCTTAACTAAATTAAAAGCTATTTTTGAAAAATTTTAAATTAATTAAAACTATTTAAAAATGATTAAAAACTATAAAAACCTTAAAAATAATTCTAAAAATTATTTGAAAGAAAATAAAATAATCTAAAAGTTGTAAAATTCCTAACTTAATGTATTTAAGCTATGAAAAATGAAAAACTTGCAAAAATCTTAAATTTAATATTTAATAATAAAATAATATTAAAAATCCAAAATTTATAAAAAATTCTAAAAAGTTGCAAACTAGTTTATTTTAACCTAATAAACACAAAAATGAACTTGAAATTACTAAATTACCCCTAATGGGCCTCTAAATGGGCTGAAATGATAAAGAATCCACCTAATTGGGCTTTTTGGCCCAATAAGCAAAAAGTTGTCCAAATAAGCCCAATATCACCTATCTGACTCAAAATTTGATTTTAAGAACAAAAGTCTTAAGGCCGAAATGCTGAAAGTGAGCTTATCATAGCTTAATAGTCAACAGCTTATTCTTAATGGGCTTTTTGTCCCATTAAGCCATAAGCTAATGCCATAAGCTCCAATTTGACACACAAGCTTCTTTTGGGATACATAAGAGATTTGTAAAAAGAAATTTTGAAAAAGCCCAAGAAATAAACCTGAAATAAGAAAAAGCTCTCTATAGAAAACGACAAAATAGTCGTTTTTGAGTTTTAGGCCACCTCAAGTGCTGATTCTTGTTGCAAAAGGTTTTAAATGACTTAATTAAGCAAAATCAACAAAAAGTTTTCAAATAAGCACAAAGAATAAGCTGGAATAAGCAAATAAGCACTTATAAAAAAGTCAAGTCAATTGGTTTTCTAGTCAAACCTGAAAGTCAAACCCTAATATGCTCCAGATTAGTCAAATGGGTTAAATGATGAAGATTTATTACAAAAACTAAGTTGTTGAAAGTCTGAATAAGCTAAAATGGCTTATGAATAAGCTGATTAAGAATTATCACTAGCAGTAGCTAGTTTTGGGTGTCCGGTAGTGGGAAAAGTTGCCACTGCTTGACCAACTTGACTTTTTGTCTTTTGTGGATTTTTGTTGGATTCAAGGCACAAAAATTCACCCTTATAGCCAGTGGGTTATAAGGAGTCAATATCAATCACAAAATCACAAATCCTAACAGCCAATTGATACAGTTAATTCCAAAGATCACCAGACATTGCACAGACATGAACATAAGCAGTTTTAAAACAAATAAGCAGTTTTAGCAAGAATAAGCCAACCAAATGGAACCAAATGCACACAACAGCTTAGATAAATTCAAATGAACATAAATCAATTGGTTCCATACAATGATTCAAGGTTTAGAACAAGATTCAAGCTAAAATATGTTATTGATGAACAAAGAACAAGCAGATTATGAACTTTGCTCATGTACTTGACCACAAATCCAATTTCAAACACTCAAATCTCCTAAACAGGCTACACAAACTTTGATTTAACACTTGTTAGCCCTAAACATGCATACACTCTAGGTGTTTCAAAAATCTTAGGTCAAAATATGAAAAATCAAGTGAGTTATAGCACAATATTGGATTTGATGTTTAAAAGTTGAAAACTTATAGATAATAGCACACAACCAAGTATAATCAGATACAAGCACAAACCAATACTTAACACCTACTCAAATAAGCATTCAAAGCATAAACCTATAAACCCAAACACCCCTTTCACTTTTTAATCCAAGATTTAAACAAGTAAATGTGTGTTTCCGTTTTACCCAAGCCTAATCTAGCATCATAACAATATCATGCAGTATTAAGCAGATTCAAGCCACAAGAACACCTCTTATAACAGCAGAACACCAAATCATAAAATATCACTTTTTCAACTGATTTGTGGGAAAGGAGACTCAAACCTCATGAATGTACATCCATACTCACGAATTTTTAAGCTGATGTGTCTAGCTAAACAAGACACAAGCTTCCAATAACACCTGCTAAGATTCAACAAGGTTAAAGGCACAATTTATATAAAACAGAAAAATGAAAAATAAAAGCTTGATTAATGCAACCTTGTTCCCACTCCTTGATTATCCCCAAACCACAAGTTTACTACACCTTGATAATCTTCTTATCAGGGTGTTATGAACACTTGTAATCCAAAAATTCCAAGGGCTTGAACTAAGAACTATGTAAAATATCAAGTTTTAGGAAAATTAGCAATTTCTTGCACAATGTTTAAAAACAGGTTTTGAGATTCAACAAACACAAACATGTAACAATAACAAGCAAAGATTAAAGATGGCACTTGGATTTCTTCAACACTTCAAACACTTTTTCATAAA
The DNA here is from genome assembly GCA_025667525.1 of Glebionis coronaria. NCBI lineage: Eukaryota > Viridiplantae > Streptophyta > Magnoliopsida > Asterales > Asteraceae > Glebionis > Glebionis coronaria. Next base: position 451,290,818 of record CM046881.1, read on the forward strand.
ACTGAAACAAGGATTTATAGAAATGTGAACAAGGAAAAACCAAGAGCAAATGTAAATGAAGGACCCCATACCCTTTATATAGAGGGTGTACATGGTCTTAGTTAACTATAAAACTGAAAACCCTAAGCCATGATCTTCCAGAAATGCCCCTTGTTGAACTTTTGAATTTTCATGCCATGTGAATATCTTGGACGTTTGTGTGAGGTGTAAAGGGGTGGAATTTGATCAAAGGGTTCATAAGAAGCTTAAAATGTAAGCTTGATTGTGGATGGTTGATCTTTCTGCCAAGTTTGTCTTCTTCCCCAAAAACGTGAGCAGGGCACCTTACATGTGACTTGTGAGGTGATGTGGCAAGAGGTTTAGGGTGTGGGTTATGTTTAGTGGACCATTAATCACAAAACCGGACAACATGGTGGTTTAATTTTCGCTTAAACAAGAATCCCCAATTCGTGTTCATAGTATGAATAGTGAGGTTTGATCTTGTTTTTGGTTTAAAAATGTTTTAAGCCCCACATTTAAACTTAATTAATTAAGTTTGTTAAACCGGTTGTGAGTGGGTTTTGACGTGGCCAAAGAGAGGGTTGTGATTGGAGGATTTGGTGAGTGGGACACGTGTTGGTTTCTGGTTGGTCTAGGTTTCTTTCATGTTGGCCAGCTTTAACCCCCTTCTTTCTATCTTCTTTCATTCTTTGTTTAATAACATAAAAACTGAAATCCTTTGTAATTGAAGTTTCAGTTTTCATACTTTTGCCCCAAAAAGTTTCCAAAAGTATTTTCAGGGGTATTTCTTATAATTTGATGATTCTTGAAGGGTTGTTTTTAGCATTTATTCATTCTTCAGTGTCTTGACTTTTATGATTGACTTCTTGGAGGACTAAAAATGACAAGTCTTCATAAATGAGGGCATTCTTGCCAATTCTTCAAAGTGGAGGGTCCTTTTTGCTATTTGACAAACTTTAAGGACCAAACTTGTAATTATGAATATACAAGGGTTTAAAGTGTCAATTCTTCAATATTCTTGTACAAACTTCAAGTCTTCAAGGGTTATTCTTGGAAAATCAACTCTAGGGCTTGGTTCATTGTGCGACTTTGTTTCCCGTGTTCGTCTTTGCTTGTTTCTTGTGATCTTTTGCTATTTTCTCAATATCCGTACCTAACACATGGAACAAACACAAGCATATATTTAGCATATTTCATGATATTTAATGCATTTTAAGCCCATTTTGGACGATGAGACTATGTATAAAAGCAGTCTTATCACCACCACTGATGAATCTTTTGAGGAAGGTTTGCCAATTACTCAACCCATGTACAAGACTAATGACACACTCCATGCAAGACTAATCAAATCTGGAGTTGTCACTCAAGAAGATATAAAAAAGTTGGTCAGAATTGATGAAGCCGAAAAGCTTAAAAACTTAAGCAAAATCTTTACCATGAGATTGGGGAATCAGTGGTGGAAAACATCTACAAAGGAAATATGTTATATGAGAAGTTTTGCCTTACTCGACTGAACATGTGAAGCCCTTCATAGATTACAAATGAAATCATGGTCACCATCAGAGGATCAATTGATCTGAAGTTCTACATAGCAGATAATACTGACGAGATTCTGAGAGACTACTAGGCAAAGGAACTTTCTCTTATAAAATGGCTGGAGTTAGAAAAGAAAGCAGCTAAGAGAAATTCATAAATATGGAAAGAAGTTTTGACAAGGGTTTCTCACTCCTAAAGAAACATGACAAGATTGGTGAGTTCCTTAGCATCAATGTTGAAAACATGTTGGAAGAACAAAAGCCAATTCTAGAGCTGAACAAGTTAGCAAATGAAGTTAGACATGGAGTTGGTGATATCTTTGTCACCAAAAAGAAATACAAAGGATTTATTCAGTTTCAGAATCATCTCCCTGGCCATGTCATTAAAGAACCAGAATTAGGGATGATCTTGTTCAATCACCCTAAAAGACAAGATTTTATGGGCATCAATGATTTGGACGATATGAACAATGAACTTATTTGTAATGTCCAGAGATTCTTCTTCTACACCACAGAGGTCCAGGTTTGACCGAAGCTGCTAGAACCTTCAGCATGTCTCTGTTGGGAGTTCTTGACATAAGAAACATGAATCCTCTAGTGCAAACCCTAGTGATCAAAGAACTTAGAGCTAAAAAGGATTAGGATAATCATTTGTAATCGTATTTTGTATTTTGTTTTTGTTATCAATGAATGATTATCAATATGTTTATAAGTAACTTCAGTCTCAGTGCAAGTAAGAAGAAGTTGTTATGTGCACTTACTACTGACTTTAACTTAGGCTATTTGTATATCCGAATAGAAGGAGATTGTTGGGTTAGTATTTACTCACACTAAACCAACTCTAGGATTTGAATATAAAATTCTCTAAGTATTTTATGTTTAGCAGAAAGGTGGCTTTGTTGAAGCATGCCAAGAGGAACAAAGATTCATACTGAAGAAAAGAGTTGCTGAAGAAGGTTCAGCCCTTCCTCTTCCAAAGAACTTAGAAGATAAGAAGTCTTCGCTTCATTATCTAGGCGGTCTGGATGCTGAAGAACAAGTCCTGAAGAAGAGCTTTCAGTTTAGTATGACTTGACAGTAGCATACTGAATGACGTCTATCTCCTCTAGGATATCAAAGACACTTCAGTCATCCTGAAGGTTTACATTAGGCGGGAAACATCTGCTATAAGTCAAGCAAGAAAGCAGATCTCATTAGTGAATAAGGTTGCTTGTAAAGATAGATATAAGTACAACATTTATTCTCTTTCCTAGTTAGTAGATATAACTTTGTACTCTTTATCATGTGGGATATTCAACCATCTACTGGATAAACAAACGTATGGTTACTTGTGCATATGTAAACCCTAACTGTGTTTCCTATATAAGGAACACACTTGGGAGAGAATTGGCTAACTTTCTTGTACTCGAAAGATAGAACTCTTCCAAGAATCCAACTCTATCCTAACATCAACCTAACCATACAGTTATAAGCTGATGAACGTTAGGGTTGAGACTTAAATTCATAACCTTGGTTTGTAGTTTAAGTAGAGGAGATCACCCCAATATTGCCATTCAACCACTTTACAATTCCTCAAGCAAAGTGTGTCATAGATTCTTTATTAAGTTTTAATAAAATCTTTATACATTGAAAAGTAATTTTGTATTTCTATATTAATTGTATATATTGTTGTTGCTTTACTAAAACAAATCACTTGCATCTAATATACGCGATATTACTTTGAGTTTCTATGTGTTTTGTGATGAGAGTGGGTTGGTATTTATAGGGTGGTTAGTTTGTAACTAGGTAGTTAAATCAAGCTAGTACCATGGGTTATGATGATCAAATGGGGAAGAACAAAAGGGGTTTCTTGGGTGCGGTTATAGCAAAAAAAAGGAAGGAAGTACGGTCTCCAACACTTGAGGGATGTTTGTACAAACATAAATTCAAAGAACCATGGAAATTTGATGATACACGTTGGGTATAGGGGAGAGGAGGGAGACACAAGTACAAGGTTTTAATTAGTTTGTAGAGTACATAATATGTTTGAAGTAGTCAAAGAAGTTGGAGGAAAAAATGAAAGTGGGTAGCTTATTTACCAAGGGGACCGATTGGGGTTTTTGTTTCTAAATGTGTAACCAAAAGTATTCTTTTAGTATTGCAAGTGTGCAATAATGTAGGATTTATATATATTAGTGTTTGCAAGTATGTTTAAGGTTTTTTCAGGTGAAGAGAAAATCGAATGACGTACAAAAACATATTAAATGGGTCGCGGTATAAAAATAAAAAGATTTGGGTTGTGTAACTGATCACTTCATTATTATCGTATTTCGTAAGTAGGACTAAGATCTATCCGAGTAAGAAATCCCATAAAAATTCAGTCCTTACACGATTTACGCAAAAATAATCGGGAATTTTTAATGGACATAAATGTCTAACCTGAACACGTCACGTTTAATATTAAAATAAATAGTTCAAAATTTGTGATTGTTACAAGTGAAACTAATGATATGGTTGAGGCAATGGATGATATGGAAATTGATGAAACACAAGTCCCTCCTCAACCACAACAATAGAGGCCTCAGTCCCCTCCATTCTCGAACCCACAACCCTACCCTGAGGCTCAACAAAATCCCTCCCCTAAGGCATCCCAACAGGAGCCCTCCGCTAAGGTGTTAACAAAAATCTCTCCCATGAGGAACAACTTAGCACCTCTTCATTGGGGACACACATTGATGCTCTAGAATTTGAGTTTTATGACACCAAACGAATCACTGAGAAGGTTCTCTATGAGACTCTCAGAGGTTTTTTCAGACACCTTTATGAGAAGTTATTAGCTAATGTCACAAATAAACATTAGGATCTCTCAACCAAAGCCACCACCATCCTTGAAGAGTTTAGTGTGTGGTGACCATCACAGAGAAGCTGCGAAAGAAACAAGAGTTCTGCTTGATAATCAGATGGAGTTCATCAGTGTTATAAATTCCAATCATGAGACACAAGAGAAGAAGCTCATCACCTTCCTGAACAAAGCTCTAAAAACTTTTAAGGCAAATGTTTCTCTGAAAACTACCTTGGATGGACTCGTCACCAGCACCACTGAGTCTATTTCAAAAGTTGGCCAAATCTAGGACCAACTTTAGGAAGATAAAATGACTGAAGTCCTTAACAGGCTTGCGGATCACCAGACTGATCTCCAAGAAGTGAAGGTTAAGTGTGCTCAAATAACTGAATTTGTTCATATGGATCCTGAGGCTGAATTCTAGTTAAACAAAGCTTCCAAGGGATATATTGCAAATACAGAAAATCTTTCAGACATTGCTCAAAGTCTAAAAAATTCTGATATTTCAAGCCTTATGACACGCATTGCTATCATGGAGTCTTCTCAGGCTGTCATTCAAGAAGATGTTAAGTCCATCAAGTTTGACACTCAAAGCATGAAGGCAATGGTTACCAAAATGTTCCAAGCATTCAAAGGAACAACAACTCCCTCCCCCTCAGAACCTTCTACTTTACCAAAAGTTGGAATTAGTTAGCCTGATCCTTCAACTTTTGAGGGGGAGAATGAAGCTCCAAAGCTCCTAGAATAGGAAAGAACTTCCTCTCAAACTAAGGGGGGTATGAGCAAATGGATACTAATGAGCCAAAGAAGGAAAACCTAGAGATAGTCGTGTCTGTGCAACAACAACAGGCACTTGAAATACCAAATCCTACATCACTAAACTCCATCAAACCAATCCTTGAAGAAGGTGACCCAGAATCATCAGTCTCAAAGGTTGATAAAGGCAAAAAGATTGCTGATGAGACTGAGGATTCATCCTTGAAGTTAGTAAAGGCTTCAAGGGAAACAAGGCTTGATCCTGATGCTCCTATCCCGATCCCATTTGAAATTAATGGGAAGATATACAAGCTCACTTCTGAACAGATTGAAATATTATATGGACAAGATGGAGAAGGCTGAAAGAACAAAGCCAAGTGAGGCAACTAGGGCTGAAATCCTCAAGGTATCCACTAAGTTTGTCAAGGAAGTTGGTTGAAATCCAAAGGAGCTTCTTAGTTTGGCTAGTGGTCTAGAGTTCATTAGAAAGCAAGAGGAAGAACTGAAGGCCATTCAAGAATCCATGATGAAGAAACAACAAGAAAGAAGATTATATTTGAAGAAGTTGTTTGATCAGTACACATGGATCACCACAAAAAGGATGAAGCTTGAGGTAATCACAAACCTTCAAATCATTCCTTACATCAGGCCAATATCAATCTATGTGATCAGGAACAATGATAACAATAATTTTGAAGTAATGAAGGAATACTCATTTGGATATTTTGGCCTAACTCAATGGGATGAAATGGGTAGGATCGTGATGTTCGTTTTGCAAGTCTTAAATTTATATTACAAGGTTTAGACAAAACAAGGGACTATAAATACAAACACGGGCAAGTATACCCTTTCGTTTGTAATATAGCTTGTAGTGGTAAGCCGGGATCATTCGTTGAGACTTAGTTCGTTTTGGTAATCAATATAATAATTGAAAAAAGAAATGATTGATATGAATAATAATAGTAAAAAAATATGACTAATATGGGATAGTTCGTATGAGTTCGTGATGATGATAACAATGATCGAGATATGTTTAGGTAGGTAAAGAGTGATAAACCTTTTTCGTCAAAATGGTGTTTACACAACTTACTTTAGGGTGATTCAAGACTTATGTTTATTCGAGCGACTAAGCTCAAAACAAGTTGCCAACGAGCTCAATATTTTATCACAGTTTCTAAGAGGATTTCTCCAACTAAAGATTCAAAACCATAGACAAGTCTTTAGAAACTTATTACAACGATTTGTGTTTCTCAACCCCAAGCCATCATAACAAATCAACTCTAGATAAAATACGGTTTCTAGAACTAGGTGGTAAAATGGTTCTACAACATTAGATTGAAATCATTTATAAAGGATCATATCATAGCATCATCACTAATCATAGTCACATACCCATATAGTCACAAATAGCTTAGCCTAACATAGTAATCAAAGTAACAAATGAAAAAGAGTAAGAGGACATCATACTTAGATTGATTGAATGAACGAGTACACAAGTGTATTGTTTCTCCAAGAATCAAAGAGTGGAATACCCTCATTACAAGTATTTCCCAAAAATGGATAATACTGAAATATCACTAAGAAAGCTAAGAATACTCAGATTTATATTGTAGTAGTTGAGAGGTGTGTGTAAAATGAGTAAAAGTGGCTCCTATTTATAGTGCTGTCTGAGACAAAATGTGTGCCGCACTTATCCGAAAGTGCGCCACACTTTGGATGTTGGAATGTGTGCCGCACTTTTGACAATGTGCGCCGCACTTTTGTGCGTTCCAGATTCTTCTTTCAATAGTTTGGCATATTTGCACAATAAGGACCCTCCTTTGTATTTTTTTCACTTTGCTTCTCCATACTTCATAGCTGCATATAAAACGCAATATATTAAGTATTGAAAGATCTTATTTATGATACAAAGTGGCATTATAATAACGGTTGAATATGTATATTTTGGTCGTTATCAAATTCCTCCACACTTAGCTATTGCTTGCCCTCAAGCAAATCAGAGCGAGAAAACAAATTAGATTTTAAAAATGCTTTTAAGTGTTATGAAGTATTGATAGGAAAATGATTAAATTTTTATAAGTAACAAAATTAAATGACAAATAACTACAGCACCTCACATGGATAGTGTTTAGATTTTAAGTTCACACAAATGTCACTCACAAAGGGTAAATGTAGATAACACTCAAATAGCACAGACATAAAATAGATAGCTACCATAAGTTTGTACATGACACATAAACATAAATGTTGTGGCGCGAGCACCAGATATATTTTCAAAGAGACAAAACGTGATAATGATGAGGGTGTAGGAACAAAATATGCCTTGTCAAAGTCGTAAAACAAACTAGAATACTTTATTTTTCTTTTTTCTTTTTTTAGAGAACATCATATATACTTTTTCGACTTGACAAATGGATAGGCGTAAGCATAAGGATAATAGCACAAAAGATAATATAGCATATAGGTACAAGTGCAACATATTTTAGCAAGCCAGTGTAGCTTAACTAAAATGATAAAATGGTGATTTATTTTTTCACTTCTCGAAAATATCTATAAATTAACCTCACTGCGGTTTAGGAAATGATTATCAAGCACAAATTCTGAAGCATATTAGATTATCGGCTTTCACACAAAATAGAGAAATATAAGGCTAGGTTTCCTCACATATACGGTGGATGGTTTTTGTGCTTAGTTATAGTGTCAATCAATGAGATTTTTGCTTTGCTAAAACTTTATTTATTTTAAAATATATCAATTTTATTTATTTTCAAAAAGGTTTTTCATGTGGATAAATTTATTATTTATTATTTTTCCTATTTGTCCCTCCTCCACACTTAAGGTGAACGTCGTCCTCGATGTGATAACTGATAAAACTAAAAATAGGAAAAGTTGCAAAGGGAAACTAGAACTTCCCGGGGCTGAGTAGAAAATTGTGGGACTTCAACAAATGAATCCAGCTTGGAGCTCCAAATTTGCTATTTTTCTGCATGCTATAAAACAAAACAAAACACATGCAATATATACAAGGACGGTTTTATTTATTTACTGGTCCTTCTCCACACTTAAGGTAAAAAGTGGGGGATAAAATAAGGATTGCCTTCCGAATAGTGCTAAGTTTAGAGTCTTCAGCCAGACTCGGCTACTCGGTTTTATTTCAAAAAGAAGGGGATTTCTTCTTCATCGAATTCATTACAGTTTTCTTCTTCGTGGTAGAGCTTGAGTCTATGTCCAATGACAGTAAAAGTTGTATTGTCTCTACCGTAGAGTTCAACATATCCGGATGGATATTGGTGTTTTACTTTGTAAGGTCCAGTCCATCTTGATGTAAGCATGGGTTTCTTGAATTTATATCTCGAGATAAACATAAGTACTTTCTCTCCATGTTTGAAATCTTTTCTTTGTCGCAGTTTGCGATCATGCCACTATTTGGTTCGTTCTTTGTATAAACGTGAACTTTCATAAGCTTGATGTGGAAATTCATCTAACTCATGTAGTTGAAATATACATTTTTCTCCAGCTGCAATAAGATCAGGGTTGCAATTCTTAAGTGCCTAGTATGCACGGTGTTCGATTTCTATTGGTAAGTGGCATGTTTTTCCATACAAGAGCTTGTACGGTGTGGTTCCAGTTGGTGTTTTGAAAGCAGTACAAAAGGCCCATAGAGCATCTTCTACTTTCTTAGACCAACAAGCAGGGTTGTTTTGAACAGTCTTTTCAAGGATTCACTTAAGAGCTCTATTAGTGTGTTCAACTTGGCCACTCGTTTGAGGGTGGTAAGATGTGGAAAATCGGTGGTTTACTCCATATCTTTTCATGATTTTTTCCATGAGTTTGTTACAGAAATGAGTTCTTCTGTCGCTTATTAGTGCTTCTAGAATTCCAAAACGACATAACATTTTCTTTAAGAATGCTATTACAACTCTTGCATCGTTAGTTTGCAAGGCTTGAGCTTCGGCCCATTTCGATACATAGTCGACAGCGACTAAAATGTATTCACATTTATAAGATTTAGGAAATGGTCCTATGAAGTCGATACCCCATACGTCAAATATTTTGTAGACTTGGATATTATTAAGAGGCATTTCATCTCTTTTTGTAAGATTTCCAGTCCTTTTACATGCTTCACATAATCGTAATACGGTATGAGCTTCACGAGTAATCGTTGGCCAGTAAAAGCCAGCGTCGAACAGTTTTTTAGCGGTGGTGTTCGCTGCATAATGTCCTCTGGTCGGTCCGTAGTGACATTCATCGAGAATTTTTCGAGATTCGGATCCGTAAATACAACGTCGGATCATTGTTGGTTTGCTATTTTATAGATCCGGTGGTTTAGTAGGGTGGTAGATGATGGTGGTAGCCATTGATGAGTTAGAGAGCATAAGGTTGGAGGTGTTCTAGAGAGAGAAAGGCAAATGTATAAATGAAAATAGAAAACACAAACAACAAACCCTCCTTGGAAGCCTTGGAAGGGTATTTATAGTCACTCACGCATACATAATATACAACGTTTCCTATTCTAGTCCTTCCGTGAGTGACTATGATCACTAATGGGAATTATTAAATGTCGTCACATAAAGTGAATTTCTAACAATCTTCACCCATGGGACGACGTGTATAATTTCTTACAATATTTTTCCTAATGCTGATGAAGTCTTCTGAGGCCTTTGACTTCAAGTCTTCACTTCAAAATGACTCATCTTTGTAGTAACTTGTAGAAGAAATATTGTAATGGCACGAGCTAAGTAACTCATATACTTCTGATTAAGGAGAAGCTTCTGAATTAACTTCCTCCTAATTCATGCCACATAATCTTGATGTAGAAGATTTTAATAGCTTCCCCCTAAACCAACAATCCTCATGAGCAATTTCAAAGCTTTCAATAAAGCTTAGAATGATTAAGCGCACATCGGAATTTAACAAGTAAACCCCATCATATGATATGATAATGTTGCTCTGAGTGATTGAAAGTTTGGGGCACACCAAGTAGATCAACAACGTCTCTCTCGTGCTTGAATAATTCTTCTGAATTTTTCTTCCCCCTGAAAGTTCAAGTTATGCATACTAGAAAGAATCAAGACATTTCTTTCCTCCACGTAGTTGAAGAAAGGAAACCAATCCCGAGTATGAAGCTCAAATACTGAAGTAGACACTTTATCCCATTCATGAAGTTGACATCGTAACACCAGAGTCAATTAAGTCCCGAAAATGCACATATCTTCTTCCGGAGATGCACCAGAGTCAATTAAGTCCCAGAAATGCATATCTCTCCATATAGGATAATGATGATGAATAATTGCAACATCAAAACAATTAAACATCAAACAATGGTGTACCGTTTAGAGACTGATAACGCCACGAGTTAAAACAACAATTTTCTCTGCGGTTATGACAATTGTCTTCCCGGAATGTCTTCAAATCAAAAGAAGGTATGAAGTTCATCACGTGTACTCATTGTGCGTTCAACATGTCTTCTTCTTCCCCTTGATGGTTTCGAAACCTCGGAACCAACAATAAATCGTATGCACATGTACCTGAAATCTCGTGAGAATAATAAATAAGCTTAATTATATTCGGCAAGAATCGGTTGCTGATCAAAATTGTCTACTCATAAAATCTCCATGGCTATCTGTGTCAACCCCTTGTAGGCAATTTGAAGTAACAAGTGATGGAATGAACTCGATATACCAAACATGAAACTGAATAAGAATTTCTCGACCTTGTGACTTAAGCTTGCACTATTGTTGAATGAGGAACGGTGTAGATTTACCCTTGCTGAGAAATTTCTAAGTACCCAATACATTACTGAGGAAGTATATAAGCACATCACCTCTTGAAATTATCTACGTCGACTATGCACGTGACACTGAATAAAACAATGTAGCTCATTAACGTGATAGTTATCCATGTCATCAACCAACCACCCTGAACCCGGTAACTAGATAAGCAAGTCTTCATTCTAAGATTAAGCACGAACAAGTTATCTTTCAAAGATAAAATAAGTGCACGCCTTCAAAAAATCCGTCTTCAGCCTCAAATAATAACACCCGATCAAAAAATCCGTAGCCACTAAAAAATATAGCCATTTTTTTCTTGGTCTAGTCAAAATAAATTTTGTCACTTTGTCTCGATACTTGTCTTTAAATCCTGTCACTTTTATCTCGTCTTTTTGTCCCATTTAAACCCGGATATAACTTAATACACACGAATCCAAATGACATCCCAAATGATAACAAATCACGTGGATAAGAAAATTGCATCCTAAATGCAAATTACATCCACTTGAAGTAAATGCTCCAAATTCCCATGGTACACGGTCCATTAAAATTGCAAGTTATCATTGAAAATTGCAAGTGATGGAAGTACCCGGTCCATTAAATAATTGTATCACATGATACACGGCCCAAATTCCCATCCACTTTTTAACAGTTAAAATAAACCGAATATATGCACGCACCCGGTCTAGCCAAAACCTTATACTCGGACCAAACAAAAGGATTTAGGGGTATATATTATTAGGAAACCTAATTTTTCTCATAGTAACACCTAAACCTAATCACTTCATTTGTTCATCCGCCCCCATCTTCTCATCTATCCCATCTCCTCCATTTCTTAAACCAAATCTCATCTAGACATCTAAAATAAATCATCCATCAAATCAATACAAATAACTCATATATTATATTTGATCATCGATCAAACATGAATCAAACATCTTCACACCAGTAGGTAATCAAACCCACGAATCAAATAAACGCAACCACTAACACAAATAAAACTCACATCCTTCTCTATATCACCGAACCTAAATCGAATCAGGTTGCAACAAACCTGTGATGAACGTATAAGATTTTTCCTTCAAGATCATAAGGGTGGTCTCGGGTAAGGTTGTAACTGATTGCATGTGGTTTGTTTTTGTTTGTCAACGAGACCAAAGATTGGATTTAACATATTTGTTAAGATCCTATCTTTTACTTTGAATATCAAGTGGGTTTAACCCAAAATTAGATCTATGATGATATTTTCAACATACAAGCTCTTTAAAAGATCTTTCTTATGTTAGAAAGAATCTGAGATCTTTGTTTTTATCTTGTTCGAGTCATTAGGGTCTAGATATTGCGATAGAGGTGTGGTGTTGAGACGAAGGGAATAATTAGATTGAGTCGGGGTTGTTTGACTGGTGAAGATGTTGGCTGTAATGGTGGGAATAGGTCTCGGTATGTTTTTAAACAACATGGTCTCGAGTTTTGTTAAACTGGCCGCAATGATTTTTTTAAAAACCATCGCAATGTTAGACAGTACATGTATCGCAATGTCATTTCAAACCAACATCATCGCAATGTTAGACAAAACATGTATCGCAATGTCACTCAAACTAACATCATCGCAATATCTTAGAAACCCTATCGTAATATCTGAAATCTTATCCATATGTCATTTTTCCGGATTTTCAAGATCTGGAGATTCTGGATCTGATTTTCAGCTTCATCTTCATAAACAGCAAAGAAAACCATAAATTTTTTTAATACCAGATCTAAAAAAATGACAAGTTTAATTGTTGACCAGAAATGTGAAATCATGGACAGATGAGACATGATATGAAACCGTGAGACGAAACCATGGATCTAAACTTTGACCATAAAAACTCAAACTTTGACCAGTGGGAAATGATTAATACCATAAAGATATACCAGATATGACTGAGACATAAAAAACTGTGACAAAGATTTAGCATCGTGACTAAAAATAAAACTTTAACAGATCTGGACAACAAAATACTAGAACCACCAAATCAATAACAATAAACACGAACGATCCAAGGATTGAACCATAGCTCTGATGCCAATTGTGGGTTTGCTATTTTATAGATCTGGTGGTCTAGTGCGGTGGTAGATGATACTGGTAGCCATTGATGAGTTATAGAGAGAAGGTTGGTGTTCTAGAGAGAGAAAGGTAAATGTATAAATGAAAATAGAAAACACAAACAACAACCACTCCTTGGAAGCCTTGGAGGGGTATTTATAGTCACTCACGCATACATACTATACATCGTTTCCTAGTCTAGTCCTTGCCTGAGTGACTAGGATAACTAATGGGAATTCTAAAATATCATCACATAAAGTGAATTTCCAACAATCATTCGATCGGAACAGATTCTAAATAAGTAGGGATCGTCCCAAAAGTATTTTTTAAGTTCAGAAAAGAATCTTTTCTTTTGTTGATATGTCAGTCCCTTTCGCAAAGTACCTACAGCCAAATAGTTTGCAAAGTCTGTGAACCATGGTGTAATGTTAGTATTTATTTGCATTATGTGTTCATCGAGAAAATCATCGATTTCATCATCGCTAGAAACATCATTCACTATGCGAGATAAATGATCGGTGTAAAACCCGCGTGCTTTTACCATGAACAATACACTTATAATCATATGTACATGATTAAAACTTTCCTTTTATAACATGTTTACGTTTCACTAATAGTAGTTACAAGTATTACGTACGTGTTATTACACAGTAATTATTAAATACGTGATTGCACACGACAATTATTAACAATAATAATTATGAGCACGAACATATAGAAACATGATAATCATTACGTATAAGTATTATAACACGAACTACACGAACGTTGAAACAAGAATATACACGTATAATAATTAAGCACAACCCGATAATTATAACACAATAAACAAGCATTACGAATGATAAATAATACACCACTTGTAAAAGTACGAGCACATACGTTATACTTTAACACGCGATGCAATAACAAAGACGTAGACTAGTAGTGTGTTTGGGCTGGCGGTTTGGACCAAAGAAAGAAGAAAGAATGGGCCAAAGCCCATTGGGTACTAGTCGGTTAAAAATAAACAGACGGAGGGAGTATTTTATTTTAGACAAAAAATCCCACAAACCCTAAATAACAAGAATGGCCGCCGTTTGTTTTCTTTGGTGTCTTCTTCCTACCGTCGACTTGCTTGCCAAGAACAAGGACAATCAGACGTGGTTGGATCTAGAGATCAAAGGTGTCCGTGATTGATTTCTAAACCCTAGACGTAAGTAAGAGAAACCCTAATCTCGTTTTATTTGTGTTTCCAATTATTTATGCTAATATGTTAAAACCCTAATTATTAATTCATGTTAAAAACAAATGGGATTAAGGGTGAAATCGTTGGGTGTTGTTTACAGCTGGGTTGAATACAAAAACCCCACAGTCGCAACCCTAAAAGGGGTGTTGACAAGGTTTGTTTCTGACGAGGGAAACACAACCCCGACAGGTGTGCGTTTGGCCTATCAGTGGCAGCGACAGGGGGGTGTTTGTTCAGGCAGTGGGAACCGAGACCTTGTGGTCTCGGTGGGAATTTGACACGGGCAGGGGAAACCGGCTACTGCCGGTGGCAGTAACACCACTGCCAGGGGGAAGCTGGCAGTTAAGGGGGTGTTTGCCTGATGGCTAATAAAGGGGTGTTTGACTGTCAGTTTAAAGAACAAAGGGGGGGCTGTTTGGTTTGGCTTATATGTAAAACACAACACGGGCACGAGTTATATTTTTTTACAAGCTAAATGTTTCTACAAGTATATTTTTACAAGCATGTTTTTTTTCAAGGCTAATTAAATTAAATTAAACATGACTTAAAATTGATTTAATTTAATCAAGACCTGGGTTATATTTATTTGTGATAAATAATACACGGTTCGATTCATGATTCTTTTTACAAGTTTATTTAATTCTACAAGTATATTTATTTACAAGTTAATTAATTTAATTTAACATGTCCTATAATTAATTTAATTAAAACATGACTTAGGTTTATTATTAATATTTCATAATACATGATTATAACCTAAGTATTTTGTTATTTAATTTGACTATAGTAATTAATTAATTATTAAAAACATGACATTAAATTAATTAATTATCATGACTTAGGTTATATTAATATAAATATTAATACATGTTTTGACCTAAGTATTTTCATACAGGTAATTTAATTAAATCATAATTATATTTAATTAAATCCTATAACAAATAGTTTATTGAATTTGCATGTTATAATTAATAAACTATACTATAAATTACGTGACTTAGAATGTTAACCAGTAAAACTTAAGGCTTATATTATTAGCTTAGTAATCCAGCTTATTTCTAAATATGGAAACTTCCTATTTTTAGAAACTTATCTACTTTAACCAGTGAATCTATTTATGGAAATTTTCTATTTTTAGAAACTTATTTATTTTAGGCAGCTATTCTATTTTTGAAAACTTTCTATTCTTGGAAACCTGTTATTTTTAGAAAGTTACTTATTATTATACAACAAGTATAATAATACAAGAAATACAAGTAATACTTAATCAGAATAGACAGAATACATGATAAACACAACATAACGATAAAATCAGTAAAACATGACATGAACATATAAAACAAGCTAAGACATGATATAAAACCAGTTACGTACTCAGTAATCAGCATACTTATACATGTATATTATTTAGGTAGCATTAGTGATATCGAAGTAGGACTCTCTTCCGTTCGGTTTCTTCGTTCACTGGACACAAGGTACTGATTCTCCGTCCTTTCAGTATGGACATTCGTTCCTTATTAGGATTTCCCTGTATGCAGCCAACTGTTTTCCTAGTATATGTTTTATATGTTTTTGAATTGCTTATGTTTAATTAGATACTTAAAGCCATATATATGCATGACCAGTTTCACCTAGTTATGGAGGTACCATAACCATAACACTGGAGGCACCAGTGTAATGACTTTACCACGGTGGAGTGATAGCTCGTGGCGTCCCTTCAGTTTTTGGCCATATTATTATTATCATGTGTGGCGTATGGGTGCATCCTAGGTTACTTGTTTTTACAGATTATTCAGGTGATTGTGGTGTGTGCCTTGCATATTTCACAAGGAGCTGATCCCTCCTACCAAAAAACTTATATTAATTAGAGGCAACCCCCCTAATTGCATGACGAGGTCACCCCTCCAAGTATTCATGCACGTTGATATTTCATGACCTATATTGGCTAATGGTAAACATGTTAAACAGTTTTTATAATATAAACATAAGGCTTTTCAAACTATAAAACCAGTTTTACTAAGAATTACCAGGTCCAGGACTTATTCATTTCCGCTGCTATATGTTTTGCATACTTATATTATTCATTCCATGCGTGTATATCCGTGCACTGAGCGTTATGCTCAGCCGTTACTTTCCTTTTCGTGTCCCAAAACGGCAGGTACCTAAGGACAGACTCGAGCATTTGGAGGACGTGCATAGGATGGAAGCTGCCATAGACTTCTTTTCCTTTTGCCTTCATATATTTATGCTTGTGTAGTCTTTGTTCATTTCGTTTACTTTATTTATGTTTTGTGCCTATGTTGGGAACCGATGTTTGATTCTGGTTTTTCCTTTGTTCATATGTGTTTTAGTACATATTACCTTTCATGCTTTGATGACACGCCATAATTACGCGTAACGGTGCACTTATCAAAGTGGGGTGTTACAATTATGGTATCAGAGCCAAGGCTTCGACCTGTAGGCTCTAAAACTTGACCTGTGACTAGTGGGTAGTCATCAGGAGCTTTCTAAAACAATGCTTGTTATTCCACGTATTGATGTGTTCAGCGCATTGTTTTTTAAACCATGATGTTTTCAGCACCTTGATATTTTAACATTGATGTTTTCATCGAAATTGTTTTACTAATATGGTTGGACAACCGTCATTCATATTTAGTTATGTGTCATTGTTTCATGCATGATGTTCCTCGTGAACTGTGGCTATGTGGACTGAACCCCAGTAGTTCATAATTAGTCACATTAATTTTTCTGATAAGTTTTAACAGATGATTTTTACTTATTTATGTTTCATGTATCATTGCTACAGGAATTTTGACCAAGTAATGGTTGGTACAGGATTGGCCCTATTTAGTCGCATGTTCTTTTATCGAAACTTTTAACTTTGGGACCGACCCATAGGCGTCTCCTAGCCATGTCTTTTGTTTTGGGTAAACTGACCATTGGCGTTTATCCTCGCGCATATAAAGGTTTTAATAAACTGTGTCATGCATTCACGCACTGTTTTCATGCATAAATTTGTTCTCATGATTTATTGGCATAAAGGTTTTTATAAACTGCATCATGCATTCACGCAATGTTTTCATGCATAAAATTTTTCTCATGATTTCTTGACATAATTTTTTTTTCATGTCCCCTCATAAGTTACTATGTTTTTATGTCAAGTATGCTTTCATGCTGTCATGGTTAACTTCAGTTTCATGCTGATTATGTTATATACTCCTTCATGTTAAGTTGTTTCATGTTTCTTCATGATGATTTCGTCTTCATGTTGATTACGTCTTATGTCTCTCTTGTTGTTTATGCTTTCATGCAGGACACTGTTGGAATTCATTTAAATCCTACTTTCATGATAGTCATGGTTGGTTTTCAATAATCATGCTTTCAGGAAAATCATCATTGAAATTCGTTTAACCACACGTTAGCGTTCCTCTATGCAACCAGAATGAGGTATATACTGGCACTGCCAGGTTATCATGATGGTCTTTCTAACCGCTTAACCAATTATTTTTCTTTAAAATCATGTCAGATGATCGACCCCATACCGATCATTTCATGTGCATTCCATGTGTACTCCATGTACCGTATTCCATGTGCGAATTCTACTTGCTGATACTCTACAAATTGCTGTTACAAAGGGTTGATGTTGCGGATTGTAGAGACGCTACGAGATGCTGATGTTGTTCACAACCTGGAGATCTTACAAAACGAAGACAAAGGTGTTAGATCAAAGCGATCGGACGAGAAGATGCTTCACCACCAGACGATTCCCATCAATCATTGTCCCTAATTCTTAGTTACATGTCATACGTCATTTAGTTGCCGTTTCAGTCATATGAGTGCGAACCGGTACCAGCCGGCCACTCAGCTGAATAGTTACATGAATCACAGTCATGATAATGACCGTCATGGAACTGACAGACAGGACGATAGTAACCACTACTATGACAACAACTATCCTAGCAATCGCAGCCGAAGCTCTGGCCGCGAACGTGATTAGAAATACAAACGATCAGTAGTCCAACCGATCCGCGAATTCTGGCATAATAACCTAATATTTGTAGTTCTATTTGTTTCACATCTCGAGACACATGTCAAGACACCAGTCAAGACACATGTCATGCTTATACCTTCCAAGACACGAGTCAAGACACATGACTCACGTCCAATTCTGGAATATCCCTAAGAAATTCAGGGTACCCTCTAAAGGGTATATCCATTTTGTGGTGCCATGTATTAATTAGGCCACAAGAATTTCAGTACCATCACCGACGTATCAGTGAGATCTGTCATGTTTGCTCGATGACACTTTCATTTCTTGTATCCATATTTCATATATTCATGACCATAAAGGATGCCATTCGTATTCCTCATGAATACAAAGGTTTTCCTTCAGCCTAATGATGAGACCCAAGCTGCTAACGCATTACCTCGGACATACACGAGTTAAATTTAATCCTAGTTATGGACTACGAACAGCACACCCTACTACAATTTATGATTTTGTACAGTAATGTTCAGGTTCCTGAATACATTCAGCATGGTTTTCCATCACGAAAATCTGTACAAATTATCTATGCTTTACAAGCACGTGCGTTGTTAGCTATGACTGGTAAAACTTTCTAGCTGTCAGTTAAGACACGACTACGGAAGTTCTTTTTCGCATAACCAGCTGATTATTCCATAATCAAACATTTCAGAAGAACCTTCAAGGAGAAGGACGGTAACATGAGATTATGTGTCGACTATCGTCGACTAAAACAAATCACCATTCATAACCGTTATTCTCCTCCACGTATTGACGACGTCTCCAATCAACTATAGGGTGCTAACCACTTTTCCAAAATCGACTTATGATCATGCTGCCAGCATTGATGAGTGGAAGAGCAGGACATTTCAATGACTGCTATTTGTACACGCCTTGGTTATGCTAAATTCATGATTTTGTATTAGTCTCATAAATGCTCCAACAGCATTATAGACTTAATAAATTGAGTTTCCATGAACTCATAAAATAATTCATCAGTGTGTTCATCAAGGACAACCTGACTTCTGTCGACGTATAGTCTGCAGTCGGCCCGGCCCGACAGGCCCGCGGCCCACACATACCTAACTTACCCTTCAAGAAACCCTAGTCCTATAAATGCAAGGGTGGGGGTCTCATTCGACATCAGGTTATCTCTCTCATCTACACCTCTTATACCACACATCGACCCGATACTAACTTGACCGTCGGAGGTGGACCCCGGGGCTCCGGCCTCGGGTCTACGTCTAACCGGTTTACCTTTGTTTGCAGCATTACTCAGGACCCTGGAAGACGACGAACGGCCCATAAGAGTCGTCAGACCGGCCTAGCCAAATTATGCTCCAACAAGTTGGCGCCATCCGTGGGACCATGAATAAACTAAGCTTCATGTTCCCGTATTACTGAAAAGCAAGAATTAGTCTCAAAGTCGGTAACCTTATTACCTTTATATTCTTTGTTTTTTCATATATACATCATGTCTTGCATGTAAGTTGATTGTGGTAAATTACGACCTTTAGCAAAAGGAGCGTAAAAGCGGTAAGTATTGAACAAATGATTTTAGGAAAAACCAAGTGTTAATGACCCTAAGGTAAAGTTCGTTTCCCAAGGAGGTATATGTGTGTGAAAAACTTGTAAAATGTTTGAGATTAATATTGGTTTAGAAAGGGATGAGAAAAGAGGATGACGAAGACGTGAAAATTATTACTACGACGACAAAACGTAAAACCGTAAAACAAGCTAAAATAAAAATTAATTCAAAAAATTAACAAAAATTCACCAAAAATCAAAATAAATAAGAGTTTACCAAAGATCAAAACTTTTCCAAACCTTTTAATTAATTAAATATTCCATTTTTAAATGCTAATTAAAGCCCTAAAAATCAAATAAATTATCAAAAAGCCCAAATAAAGATTTTTCAATTGGTAAACCTCTAAAATGACCTAAAAAGATTAAAAACTATTTTTAGAAAATTTTAAACTAAGGAAAACTATTTAAAAACTCTTAAAACTTAAAATAATTATAAAAATTAATCTAAAAGTGATAAAATTATTCTAAGAGTTGAAAAAATCCTATTTTAATGTACTTAAGCTAAGAAAAATGTAAAAAGTTGAAAAATGTGAAATTTGAAAAATAATAATAAAATAATATTAAAAATCCAAAAATTATAAAAAATTCTAAAAACTTACAAACTAGTTAATTTCAACCTAAATAATCAGGAAATGAAAGTGAAATGACCAGAATACCCCTATTGGGCCCTCAAATGGGCCAAAACCAAAAACAGTCCACTTAAATGGGCTTTTTAGCCCAAAAAGTCAAACTTGGCCCAATTGACTTGGAAAAGCCCAATCTGACTCAAAATTCAATTCTAAACACAAAACTCTAAAGGCCTAATAGCTGAAAGTGAGCTTATCACAGCTTAATAAGCAAACAGCTTATCCTTATTGGGCCATTAAGCCCATTAAGCAATAAGCTAATGCCATAAGCTCTAATTTGACACACAACCTTCTTTTGGGATGCTTAAGAGATCTGTAAAAAGAAATTTTGAAAAAGCATACTCAATAAGCCAGAAATAAGCAAAGTACAATTTCACTAAAAGACAAAATAGTCGGGTTTGAGATATAGGGCACCTCAGAACTTGATTCAACTTGCAAAATGTCACAAATGAACTCAATAAGCTAAATCAATCAACAAAAATCCAGTAAGCAACACCAATAAGCCAGAATGAACCAATAAACACTTATGAAAAACTCAATTAAGTTGGTTTTCTAGTCAAACCCTAAAGTCAACCCACCAAATGCTCCAGTATGAACAAATGGGTCAAATGATGAGCACCTATTACAAAATCCAAGTTGTTGCTGGTTAAAATAAGCTATTATAGCTTATTGATAAGCTGAAACCCAATTAACACTAGCAGGGGGAACTTTCAGTAGGAACTGGTTCCCACTGCTTTGACTATTTGACCAAGCTTTTTAGAGAGATTTAGTTGGATTCAATTGGAAACAAGGGCACCCTTGTGATCAGTGAATCACAAGGAGTCAATATCAACAAGAAAATCACAATTTGGTTCACACAATAAGCCAGAAATAATCAAACAGTCACCAGATATTGCTCAGACATGTGAAATAAGCAGTTATGCACAAATAAGCAGATATAGCATGAATAAGCCAACCAAATTCAACAGGATGCATACACAAGCTATATAAACTATGAATAAGCACAAACAAACTTAAATCAAACATTGAGTCAAAGTAAATAAGCAGAATCAAGCATAAACAGTTACTGATAAGAACAAGGTGAATATGCAGAAACTTTTGCTGATCTAATTGACACTAAATCCAATTTCAAGCATTCAAATCTCTTTCCCTGGTGTTATTAGCCTAGTTTAATCACTTGTTAACCCTAGTCTATGATTAGATCTAGGTGTCCCTTAAACCACAGCCAAAAATATCAAGTAAACAAGATTTTATAGCCCTATTATGAATCTAGGTGTTTCAACCCACAAAACTTGCATACAAATGACCAAGTATACAAGATAAACAAGTACCAACAACCAAAAGCACAATATACCCAATCAACAAGCCTTAAAACCTTCTTATGCAGTTAACCCAAACACCGCTTAAAAACCTATTTTAACAAATTTTCAAAGGATAATCCAGTTTTAACCTACAAATCAAACTAACAACACCTCATAAACATCAAACAATGCCAGATGAACAATAATCAACAACAATAACACAGATTCAAGAACAATCATGCATAATCACCAAAATTCAGAAAATAAAGGAGAAAAATGAAAAGGGAGAATGTGCAAACCTCCAAGACCTACATCCAGGCCCTAGATTGTTTGAGCTGAGGTACTAGCAGAACAAGTACCAGCTTCCAAGTACTTGCTAAGATGAACAAACAAAAGTGATGCACAATAAACAAGCACTTTTCTGATTTTTGAAACCCAAGTTTTATCACTTAAAACCTTGCCTCAAAAACCTTCAAATATCAAAGTGGAACTCAAAATTAGGCTATTCTAACACCAACTTTTAACAAATATAAAAGAGATTTATCAAAATTCAGAAAATCAAATTTTATTAACTTAAAAAGGGATTACAAAGATTGATAGCCTAAAGCTGGAACAAAAGCTCTCTCACATGTTGAGGAGTCGTTTTATAGGCAAATTGCTAGCTACTCACTATTCACAAACCCTAGAAGTGAATTTCCTCATTTGTCCTTGCAGAATCTTCTATGCGTGTTTCCAGCTGGTTTGGGTGAATCATGGACGTTTGTTTAGTGCTTGGTGACAAAGGAAAAGCTTTGGTTCGTTGATCTTGCCTGTCATGATCAAATGCCAGGTGTCGTCATGTGAGTGGGAGTGGGGGTATCATTCTGGTAGTGGGGATTGAGGTTTTTGGTGTGGGATGTGATTGTCTTGATGTGAATTACACGTGGGAACAACCAATTTTAATTTCCCCTTTGTTTTCCTCTTTTTAATCTTGGGTAAAAAAGAGGTGTTCTTGATGGTAAAATTGCTACAGTATCTGTTGCCCGTGTTTTTAGGAGTTTGAACTTTGAGCTTTGGCAGTTTTGGTCCTTTGTTTTTGGCAAAACATGTATAGCAAGTTTATTTTCCAAACAAACTCGTTTCCTTTGTTAATAACTTTTCCAACTTCACACTTTTGGCACAAAACTTTGTCAAAAGGTTTAAAAGGGTTGTTTTTTCCATTTTTGGATATTTGAGGGACTGATCTTGGACATTGTTGATCTTCAAAGGTCTTCAATGTAACTTTAACTCCATGAGGGACCATAATTGACAATGTTGAATAGTTGAGGGACTAATCTTGTCATTTCTTCAAAGTTGAAGGACCTTTTGTGTAATTTTGACAAACTTAAGGGACCAAACTTGTAATTATGAATTCACAAGGGTTTTAAGTGTCATTTCTTCATTCATTGAGGATCAATCTTGCATATCTTCAAGTCTTCAAGGGTAATTGTTGGATAAATCATGAACTAGGGCCCGATTCTTTGTACGGCTTCGTTTCTCGTATCCGTTTTTCCTTGTTTCTTGTGATCTTTTGTCTTTTTCACGATATCCATACCTAAAATACACAAGTAAACAAACACAAGCATATATATGGTATTTATGATATTTTTATTCATTTAAAGCCCGAAAAGACCGATGAGATCATGTATAAATGCCATCTCATCACTCCCCCATACCAAGCCATTGCCGTGCCTTCATGCAATGCTAGAATAAAGTATCTAAGCATCACCAAAGTTCAATTTTATTAACCTTTATTGAAAAATAAAAGACTTGCAACATACTACGAAGATGTGTAAAGACATAGTGTATGATTTTCATCACGAGTGTGACTTTTAGGGTCAAAGAATAGAAACAAGCAAATGTCCCTTAGAGTAAACTTCGTCATCCTTGATTGTCATACATTCCATGCTAAGTGCAAAAACGAGATCATTGTTGGTACAAGTCACAATGCTAACACTACTCATACGTCCAAATTGTGTAATACTTTTTCTCCCCGCAATCCTAGTTATTATAAAAGGAAATGGGTTACTAGCATTTTTTTAACTATTTGTCATGGATCACAAGTGATTCATATTGACTTATTTGAGTAGTTATTAGTCCGAAAGCAAAGTAGCACGATTTAATCGATAGTTAGCCGAAGGACAAAATCTTTTAAAACGGTTTCTCGTGTATTTCCTTAAGTTCATATCTTGGCATAACTCGTTTCACGATTTGAGACCTTTCTCGGACCGATATTTGGCATGTACTTCATACTTCAAATCTTGGGAAGATATTCTTGAAATTATGGTCTTCTCTTCATATATTTGGAATTTCTTCACTTGACGTTTTTGAGAGATTCTTCATATTTGGACCACGACTTCATCATTTTTCTTCAATCTTTATTTTGTACTTTGATATACAACGATCCGCCTACTTTTTGGACTTGGATATATTTATCCTTATACCTTGTAAGGGTATTTTTGGATAGACTTTCTCCATGATCTTTAGGGGAGTAATTGCTTTTCGTCGTGTGTCTCGATCCTTCATATTGATTTAGGAACAATGATACTTCACATCATCTTGGATCTTTAGCAACAAAATAGGGCTCCTCATGCCTTGTTAGGGCCTTTTTGGATAATCACCAATCTTCGCGTCCCGCTTCAATAAGTTATGCCTTGGCTATGAAATCTATTCAACCCCGAGCAACTTTTAAACGATCTTGCGCTAGAAGCTAAGTAACCTTTCAAATCGTACGACCTTACTTATTGCAATTATTTTTATTCCTAATGCATTGATCTTATGGGAAGAAAAAGCCACAATTAAAAACATATGAGTTTTTGAAAGAACATTTTCATGTTCTAAGTTTAGCATGATCACTTGTCTAACTCTATCATCTCTCATTCTTCACTATATAAAGACCTCTAATTAAAGAGACTCGTGAATACTTAGCCATGCAAGTCAAAATTAAGCTAAATTTGGATTAGCTTTCATTAAGACTATATCAAATCAAAGTTTTGGGTTTTCAAGCCACCTATAGGATCTTGCACTTTCTTGGACTTTTTCAAGTTTAGAGAATGCATTTTATAGTTCCCTTGATAAGTGACTTTCTAGGATCAATTATAGGAACTTGCGAAAAGTTCTTGTTCTTAACCCGAATGAGTTAAGACTTTCGCGTTTTAAAGCTCCCTATATAAAAGTCTAGTAAAACTAGAATTGAGCGGGTTAAGGAATGTAAATGGCTCCAAATGCCCATCAAGTCAAAAATTAGCTCTTATTCTACCCATCGGAAAATATACATTCGTGTCTTAAAAACACTTATGAAAACTTAGAATTTTTTTGAAATTTGGCTATTTTTAGCCTTATTAGCAACAAAACAAAACATTAAAAGTTGGAAAACGTGAGGGCGTAGCAAAGCAAGTACCTATTCACCCCCCCATACTAAAAGTAAACATTGTCCTCAATGTTTTGAGTCTAAAGGTGGAGCACCCCCATACTAGAGACGAAGAATCGAATGCTTAGGATCTAGCATGGAAAGGGTGATCAATAATATATCTAAAGCCATTTATTAAGTATGCTAAAAGATAATTGTTAGAACAATAAAGGATATGTCAATGGATTCGTGAAAAATTTCTTCAAGCAAACGATGGAGGCTCACGTAAACGAACACGAGAGTCTTCAATCGTAGATGATGATGATCTAGATAACACAATCACAAACAACCACGAGACAACGAGTTTAAAGGGTACAAGCCCCCTTATTAGTGATTAGAAAGCATAAAAGGATAAGCATGGGATCTCCCCCACGAGGCACCTCGTTTTTGATTACCGAGTCATGAGCTCGACTCGATCCCCTCAATGCTAATTATCATTGGGGAAGGTGACTTGGTCGAGGTCAACCATTGAAGGAATTTCCCCACCAAAGTAGTGCTTAAGCCTATGTCCATTCACCTTGAAGTTAGGACCATCATCTTGAGCTAGCTCGATGGTCCCATAAGGAAACACTTGTGTAACGGTGAAAGGACCCGACCAACGAGATTTCAATTTCCCGAAAAATATCTTAAGTCTAGAGTTAAAAAGTAACACTTGATCACCAACGTTAAAAACCCGGTTTTTAATCTTTGCATCATGAAACGTTTTAGTCTTTTCTTTGAAAATCAATGAAATTTCATAAGCATTATCTCTTAATTCATCCAATTCATTCAATTGTATTTTCCGGTGATGGGTCTTCAAGTCAAAGTTTGCATGCTTAAGGGCCCAATATGCCTTATGCTCCAATTCAATGGGCAAATGACAATTCTTCCCATAGACTAACTTATAAGGAGTGCAACCGATAGGTGTCTTATAAGCGGTCCTAAAGGCCCATAAAGCGTCATCGAGTTTGTCGGACCATGAAGCATGGTTTTCTCCAATTGACCTTTCTAAAATCCTTTTCAAAGCTCGGTTCGAAACCTCGACTTGCCCACTCGTTTGCGGGTGATAAGCCGTAGAAAGACGATGAGTAACTCCATATTTCTTTAAGACCTTCTCGAATTGGTCATTACAAAAATGGGTTCCATGATTGCTTATAATAGCACGAGGGGTTCCGAACCGAGAGAATAGTTGCTTCAAAAACATCACTACCACACGAGCATCATTAGTAGGTAAAGCCTTAGCTTCCACCCACTTAGAAAGGTAGTCCACCGCGACGAGGATATACTTGTTACCATGAGACGATGGGAACGACCCCATAAAGTCTATACCCCATATGTCGAAAATCTTACACACTTGAATTATGTTTTGCAGCATTTCATCACGTTGAGACGATTTTCCTTGACGTTGGCACGAATCACACGACTTCACAAGTGCGTGTGCATCACGATAGATAGAAGGCCAAAAGAAGCCGGCATCGAACACTTTCTTTGCCGTGAGATTAGCACCGTGGTGACCACGCGTGGGTCCTTCGTGACAAGCTCTAAGGATATTAGAAGCTTCGGCACCAAAAACACAACGCCGAACGAGTTGATCCGCACAAACCCGAAAGAGATAAGGGTCGTCCCAAAAATAGAACTTGACGTCACGAAAGAATTTTCGCTTTTGTTGTATCGTCATACCCTTGATTATGTAATTGTCCGCATGGTAATTTGCAATGTCGGCAAACCATAGGGTGGTGTCTTTAGAATTCACTACATCGAGATTCTCGAGAGGAAATGTTTCGGTGATTTCCTTGTTCTCGAAAACATCTTTGTGAGGATCTTCTAGACGAGAGAGATGATCGGCCGCTCGATTCTCGGCTCCTTTTTTGTCAAGCACGGTGACATCAAATTCTTGGAGGAGGAGCATCCAACGAAGCAATCTCGGCTTAGCATCTTGCTTAGCTAAGAGATACTTGATAGCCGAGTGGTCGGTATACACGATGCTTTTAGTTAAAACGAGATAAGGTCGGAATTTCTCAAAAGCATAGACCACGGCAAGGAATTCCTTTTCTGTTGTGGTGTACTTTAATTGAGCCTCGGTCATCGTCTTACTAGCATAATGGATAGGACGGAAATGCTTTTCATAACGTTGCCCTAAGACGGCCCCTATAGCATAATCACTTGCATCGCACATGATTTCAAAGGGTAATTCCCAATTAGGAGCAACAAGAATGGGAGCTTCGGTAAGTTTCCTTTTGAGAGTTTCGAAAGCTCTAACACAATCCTCATTGAAATTAAAAGGAGCATCCTTCTCGAGAAGGTGTGTCATAGGTCGAGAGATTTTCGAAAAGTCCTTGATGAAACGACGATAAAATCCCACGTGGCCTAGGAAAATCCTAAATCCCTTAACGGTTTTGGGATGAGGTAACTTGGCGATGACGTCTACCTTAGCTTTATCGACCGAAATCCCCGCTTTCGAGACCTTATGTCCTAAGACGATTCCTTGTTTACACATAAAATGACATTTTTCCCAATTAAGCACAAGATTGGTTTCTTCACAACGTTTTAACATTTGCTCTAGATTAGATAAACACGACGTGAACGGATTGCCAAATACCGAGAAGTCATCCATAAACACTTCCATCGACTTCTCGATCATATCGTGAAAAATCGCCATCATACACCGTTGAAACGTACCTGGTGCATTACAAAGTCCGAAAGGCGTCCTACGATAAGCGAACGTTCCATAAGGACACATAAATGTAGTCTTCTCTTGATCACGAGGGTCGATAGGGATTTGAAAGTAACCGGAAAAACCATCTAAAAAGCAATAGAATTCATTTCCCCCGAGTCGCTCCAACATTTGATCCATGAAGGGAAAAGGAAAGTGGTCTTTACGAGTGGCGTCATTTAACTTACGGTAGTCAATACACACCCTCCAACCGGTCACAACACGAGTGGGAATTAACTCGTTGTTCTCATTAGGCACAACGGTCATTCCTCCCTTTTTAGGGACACAATGGATTGGGCTCACCCATGGGCTATCGAAGATAGGATAAATCATTCCCGCGTCAAGGAGTTTTATGACTTCCTTTTTAATGACATCGTGAATTTTAGGATTCACCCTTCTTTGACTTTGAATTGCAGGTTTGTAGTCCTCCTCCATTAGAATCTTGTGAGTACAAAATTTTGGGTCTGTACCCTTAATGTCGGAAATTTTCCACGCAATTGCCCCTTTATGAGCCTTAAGAACTTTCAAGAGCTCGGTTTTTTCATTATTAGCAAGACCTCTTGCAATAATAACCGGCAACTTGTCATCACCTTCCAAGAATGCGTATTCAAGGTGAGAAGGAAGATCTTTCAATTCAAGGATAGGTGGTTCCTCGATTGAAGATTTTGGTTCAACACTCATAACTTCCATCGGCGGAAGAAATGGTGGAATAGAAGTATCATCACTAATCAACACCTCATCTTCATTGTCGATTTCATTTGAAGTGAGATCACCTCCTTGGAATGGAGTGAGATTTGGTGTTGAATTAACAAGAATCGGATCCAAAATAGTGGGATTGCCACTTGACGAGCTATCGGAAAAACCTAACACTTCTTGTGAAAACTCATCGCAAACCACATCAACGATGTCAATGTGATTGATGGTAGCGATTGCATAAACATGAGAAGGTTTTGAGTTTTGAGTAGCGTTTATAACAAGTTCTTCTTCGTTGAATCTCAAAGTGATAGTTCTTGCATGAACGTCGATAAGCGATCTCGAGGTGTCTAAAAATGAACGACCTAGAATTAGAGGAACTTGAGGATCCGCGGGGATGTCAACTACTATAAAATCAACGGGATAGTAGAACTTCCCCACTTTCACGAAAACATCTTCGGCTAATCCACATGCTAAAATCGTAGAATGATCGGCCATCTCGAAAGACATGTTCGAAGGAATAAGAGCCGGAAGCGAAAGCGATTTCCAAATGGAAAATGGCATCAAATTAATGCTCGCACCAAGATCGGCCAAGGCGAGGCATTCTTTCATATCTTGTATGTCACAAGGAATGAGAAACTTTCCGGGGTCACCAACTTTTTCCAGTATGCGGTTAAGATAAACCGAAGAACAATTAGCAAGCTTTGAAAGATTTTCCTTATCGCTCATCATACTTTTAAAAGTGGAAGCGAAACGAGGCATATACAACAATGCGTCGGCTAAACTCACATCAAAATGCACTTGTTGAAACATTTTTATAAAAATCTCGATTTGTTGTTTGTTACGTTCTTGCAATTTCTCTTTGTTTCGTCTCGAAGGGTAAGGTAAGGGTGGTGTGGGTTGGACATTAGGCAACGGCCTTGGAAACTCGGGTTCCACAATTGGTATTGGTTCAACCGTAGGTGTGGTTTGAGCGGTACTTCGTGGGATTGTAATGTGCTCCTTTTCGACCATCACCTCGGGTTCTTTCTCGATTTCCTTCTCCGTAGAAGTACTTGAACGAGAGATTGGTTCCTTGAAAGTTTTACCACTTCGTGTAGTAATAACCTTCATTTCTCCCTTCGGGTTTGCAATGCTATCACTAGGAAGACCACCTGAGGAAGAGGGTTTACACATGATTGCTTCAAACATTTTAGCCATTTGGTCCTCAAATTTTGATTGCCTATCATCCTCTTTTAACAATTCTTGCTGAATCTCATGTTGTCCTTGTTCCATCTTTTGTTGATTTTGTTGAAGACGTTGGACATTTCCTTCCATCTTGTTAGCATGAGTTTTAAGTTCATTAGCAAGTTCGTTTTTAAGCTCGTTTTTCAACTCAGATCTTAAGCTAATCATCTCACGTTGCATGTTATCAAACTTAGCATCATTTGCTTTAGCATAATCCAAAAATTCTCCTTGAAGATTTTTAGTGTGAGCATTTTGAAAACCTTGTGTAGTGTTTTGAAAATCACGGTTTTGGTTTTGATTAGTGACTTGTCCATTCCCATTTTGATAATTCCCCTTGTTGTAGTTATGTGAATTGCCTTGGTAATTACCACCTTGGTTGTTGTTTCGATAGTTATTAGCATTTTGATTTGGTGGAGCTTGATTTGGGCGGGAACCTTGGCCGTTTTGGTTGTAAGTTCCTGTTGCTACATAAGCACTCGAAGTGTTACCATCCGCGGTAATGCACTCGGAAAGATCATGAGCTCCACCACAAGAAAAACAAATCTTAGCAACCGCTTTAACCGAAGCGGAATTTGAAGCTTCTTGAGCTTTCCAATGGGACATAAGATTAGCAAATCTATCAAAAAACCGATTTTCCTCATTAGCTTCATCATGTAAGGCATTAATGCTACGAGACGATGACGACGATGACGAACCCAAATTGGCAACACTCGGTGTGTTACGAGGGCTATAAACCTTAGATCTATTCTCGATAATCTTTAAAGCCTCATCGGTCGTTTTGCACAAAAAATTACCACCCGCGGCGGCATTCAAGTAATCTCGTTCATGATCATTAAGCCCATTATAAAAAGTATTAATTTGATGCAATTCCGAAAAATCATGGTGTGGACATTCATGTAACATTTCTTTAAAGCGTTCCCATGCCATTGAAAGCCTTTCATTATTTCTTTGAACAAATCTTGAAATCTCATTTTTCAAATGTGTTGTTTTAGATGGTGGAAAAAATTTGTTCACAAACTTAGAAACGAGATCACCCCATGTCAAAATTAAATTTGGCGGTTCTTTCTCAAGCCAAATATTAGCGGGTCCATCTAACGAGTATGGAAACAACATCATTTTAATGGCGTCATGTGGAACATCCTTAAACTTGCTAGTAGCGGTGAGACGATTAAAATTCCTAATGTGGTAGTGCGGGTTGTCTTTCTCATGACCTCTAAACTTATTAGCTTGCAACATTGACATTAAACCCGTCTTAATCTCGAAATTCTCCGCAAGGATAGCGGGAATCACAATGGCCTCTCCAAAACCCTCGGTGGGTGCTTGTAGCAACTCCATCATAGTACGATTAGCCATGACGACTTCTTGTTCTACAATAGGTTCAATAATTGGAGGTTGTTCTTCAATCAACGTCTCTTGATTGGCTTGCTTTTGAAGACGTTTACGAGCTCGTTTTGCTTGATTACGAGTGATCATAAACTTCACGAAGAATGGGAGGTGAGCAAAGAAGATTCTTTTTGGGTGTTTTGTGAATTTTCAATTTTTTTTGTATTTTTGATTGTTTTTAATTTTTTTGGATTTTGGTGTATCTTCGTAGACAACAATCTACCAAATTTCTCCTCGAATCAAAC
The DNA here is from genome assembly GCA_025667525.1 of Glebionis coronaria. Classification (NCBI taxonomy): domain Eukaryota; kingdom Viridiplantae; phylum Streptophyta; class Magnoliopsida; order Asterales; family Asteraceae; genus Glebionis; species Glebionis coronaria. The sequence goes on from CM046881.1 coordinate 451,322,220, forward strand.
TCTTGATTAAAGAAGCCTTAAAGGAATGAAAATGATCACGTGGAGTGAACGCCTTGGAATAACTTTAGAACTTTGGTGAAAACCAAATTGTTCAAGAGGGTTTAATCACAAAGAAACCAAGCAAATATATTATACGTAATAATACTTTGGGCGGCAAAACCCTCGATTAGCCTTCAATCTCAAAATACTCACAAGCAAGCGGGGAAACGAGGCGGCGCGAAGCACTTAAGAGCCTTTTTCCTTAGGGTATATTTTATAATACCCGCCTTATACACACCTTATAGTTCGTATTTTTCAAAATCGAGTTTCACGAAAGTATTTATCTATTTTTGCCTTTTTCTTTTTGTTTGAGATTCGAATACAATAATTAGGAGATCAAATCCCAATTAAGGTTGTGTTTTCACACTTTTGGAGATATTTTGTATTGATTGTGATACTTAATACAATATAGTAATAATAATTTCACAAGAAAAGCAAAAAACCGATAATACGTATTAGTAGAGTTCTACTAATACAAATACTATTTATGGTTAATATTAAAACAACAAGACAAATTAATCACGACACACCTCCCTGGCAGCGGCGCCAAAATGATTGTGGTAAATTACGACCTTTAGGAAAAGGAGCGTAAAAGCGGTAAGTATTGAACAAATGATTTTGAGAAAAACCAAGTGTTAATGACCCTAAGGTGAAGTTCGTTTCCCAAGGAGGTATATGTGTGTGAAAAACTTGTAAAATGTTTGAGATTAATATTGGTTTAGAAAGGGATGAGAAAAGAGGATGACGAAGACGTGAAAATTATTACTACGACGACAAAACGTAAAACCGTAAAACAAGCTAAAATAAAAATTAATTCTAAAAATTAACAAAAATGCACCAAAAATCAAAATAAATAAACTAAGAGTTTATCAATGATCAAAACTTTTCCAAACCTTTTAATTAATTAAATATTCAATTTTTAAATGCTAATTAAAGCCCTAAAAATCAAATAAATTATCAAAAAGCCCAAATAAAAATTTTTCAATTGGTAAACCTCTAAAATGACCTAAAAAGATTAAAAACTATTTTTAGAAATTTTTAAACTAAGGAAAACTATTTAAAATGATTTAAAAACTATTAAAACTTAAAATAAATATAAAGATTAATCTAAAAGTGATAAAATTATTCTAAGAGTTGCAAAAATCCTATTTTAATGTATTTAAGCTAAGAAAAATGTAAAAAGTTGAAAAATGTGAAATTTGAAAAATAATAATAAAATAATATTAAAATAATATTAAAAATCCAAAAATTATAAAAAATTCTAAAAACTTGCAAAATAGTTAATTTTAACCTAAATAATCAGAAAATGAAAGTGAAATGACCAGAATACCCCTATTGGGCCCTCAAATGGGCCAAAACCAAAAACAGTCCACTTAAATGGGCTTTTTAGCCCAAAAAGTCAAACTTGGCCCAATTGACTTGGAAAAGCCCAATCTGACTCAAAATTTAATTCTAAACACAAAACTCTAAAGACCCAAAAGCTGAAAGTGAGCTTATCACAGCTTAATAAGCAAACAGCTTATCCTTATTGGGCCATTAAGCCCATTAAGCAATAAGCTAATGCCATAAGCTCTAATTTGACACACAACCTTCTTTTGGGATGCTTAAGAGATCTGTAAAAAGAAATTTGAAAAAGCACACTCAATAAGCCAGAAATAAGCAAAGTACAATTTCACTAAAAGACAAAATAGTCGGGTTTGAGATATAGGGCACATCAGAACTTGATTCAACTTGCAAAATGTCACAAATGAACTCAATAAGCCAAATCAATCAACAAAAATCCAATAAGCAACACCAATAAGCCAGAATGAACCAATAAGCACTTATGAAAAAGTCAATTAAGTTGGTTTTCTAGTCAAACCCTAAAGTCAACCCACCAAATGCTCCAGTATGAACAAATGGGTCAAATGATGAGCACCTATTACAAAATCCAAGTTTTTGCTGGTTAAAATAAGCTATTATAGCTTATTGATAAGCTGAAACCCAATTAACACTAGCAGGGGGAACTTTCAGTAGGAATTGGTTCCCACTGCTTTGACTATTTGACCAAGCTTTTTAGAGAGTTTTAGTTGGATTCAATTGGAAACAAGGGCACCCTTGTGATCAGTGAATTACAAGGAGTCAATATCAACAAGAAAATCACAATTTGGTTCACACAATAAGCCAGAAATAATCAAACAGTCACCAGATATTGCTCAGACATGTGAAATAAGCAGTTATGCACAAATAAGCAGATATAGCATGAATAAGCCAACTAAATTCAACAGGATGCATACACAAGCTATATAAACTATGAATAAGCACAAACAAACTTAAATCAAACACTAAATCAAAGTAAATAAGCAGAATCAAGCTTAAACAGTTACTGATAAGAACAAGGTGAATATGCAGAAACTTTTGCTGATCTAATTGACACTAAATCCAATTTCAAGCATTCAAATCTCTTTCCCTGGTGTTATTAGCCTAGTTTAATCACTTCTTAACCCTAGTCTATGATTAGATCTAGGTGTCCCATAAACCACAGCCAAAAATATCAAGCAAGCAAGATTTTATAGCCCTATTATGGATCTAGGTGTTTCAACCTACAAAACTTGCATACAAATGACCAAGTATATCAGATAAACAAGTACCAACAACCAAAAGCACAATATACCCAATCAAAAAGCCTTAACACCTGCTTATGCAGTTAACCTAAACACCCCTTAAAAACCTGTTTTAACAAATTTTCAAAGGATAATCCAGTTTTAACCCACAAATCAAACTAACAACACCTCATAAACATCAAACAATGCCAGATGAACAATAATCAACAACAATATCACAAATTCAAGAACAATCATGCATAATCACCAAAATTCAGAAAATAAAGGAGAAAAATGAAAAGGGAGAAGGTGCAAACCTCCAAGACCTACATCCAGGCCCTGGATTGTTTGAGCTGAGGTACTAGCAGAACAAGTACCAGCTTCCAAGTACCTGCTAAGATGAACAAACAAAAGTGATGCACAATAAACAAGCACTTTTCTGATTTTTGAAACCCAAGTTTTATCACTTAAAACCTTGCCTCAAAAACCTTCAAATATCAAAGTGGAACTCAGAATTAGGCTATTCTAACACCAACTTTTAACAAATATAAAAGAGATTTCTCAAAATTCAGAAAATCAAATTTTATTAACTTAAAAAGGGATTACAAAGATTGATAGCCTAAAACTGGAACAAAAGCTCTCTCACATGTTGAGGAGTCTTTTTATAGGCAAATTGCTAGCTACTCACTATTCACAAAACCTAGAAGTGAATTTCCTCATTTGTCCTTGTAGAATCTTCTAGGCGTGTTGCCAGCTGGTTTGGGTGAATCATGGACGTTTGTTTAGTTATTGGTGAAAAAGGAAAAGCTTTGGTTCGTTGATCTTGCCATGTCATGATCAAATGCCAGGTGTCGTCATGTGAGTGGGAGTGGGGGTATCATTCTGGTAGTGGGGATTGAGGTTTTTGGTGTGGGATGTGATTGTCTTGATGTGAATTACACGTGGGAACACCCAATTTTAATTTCCCCTTTGTTTTCCTCTTTTTAATCCTGGGTAAAAAAGAGGTGTTCTTGATGGTAAAATTGCTACAGTAACTGTTGCCCGCGTTTTTAGGAGTTTGAACTTTGAGCTTTGGCAGTTTTGGTCCTTTGTTTTTTGGCAAAACATGTATAGCAAGTTTATTTTCCAAACAAACTCGTTTCCTTTGTTAATAACTTTTCCAACTTCACACTTTTGGCATAAAACTTTGTCAAAAGGTTTAAAAGGGTTGTTTTTGCCATTTTTGGATATTTGAGGGACTGATCTTGGACATTGTTGATCTTCAAAGGTCTTCAATGTAACTTTAACTCCATGAGGGACCATAATTGACAATGTTGAATAGTTGAGGGACTAATCTTGTCATTTCTTCAAAGTTGAAGGACCTTTTGTGTAATTTTGACAAACTTAAGGGACCAAACTTGTAATTATGAATTCACAAGGGTTTTAAGTGTCATTTCTTCATTCATTGAGGATCAATCTTGCATATCTTCAAGTCTTCAAGGGTAATTGTTGGATAAATCATGAACTAGGGCCCGGTTCTCTGTACGGCTTCGTTTCTCGTGTCCGTTTTTCCTTGTTTCTTGTGATCTTTTGTCTTTTTCACGATATCCATACCTAAAATACACAAGTAAACAAACACAAGCATATATATGGTATTTATGACATTTTTTTGCATTTAAAGCCCGAAAAGACCGATGAGATCATGTATAAATGCCATCTCATCATAAGTCTGACTTATCATCTCAAAGAGTTTTCCAAATTCATGAGCGTATATTCATTACCTTAAAACAAACCACTATTTGGTGATATAGGTGATTTACTGATGCTTATGCGTATATTCACCCCATGCGTATGTTCTTGCATGTTTACATCTTCACCCCGTGCGTATATTCATTCGTTTTTTTTAAAAAATTATAAGGTTGATGACTCTATTGAATCTAAGTGTCATATAATGATACGCAACTATTACGGATGCCAATGTATCTCATTAAAAAACGAATGTTCTGAATAGATATTCTTAGATTTTTTAAACTGGTAAGAGATTTACCAATATATTTTAAAATTGCTAAAATATATTATTAAAATCTTTTATATTTATTTGTAATTATCACTTATTTACAAGTATTATTTTTTATTTGCTTATTCGCAATTATCTAGCATTACTTCGGACATATTTTTCTTTTGTGTCCGCGAGAACCGATCCCGTCTTTACGCGATGCTCCGTACGTCCGAACCTGCATTAATTTTTATCCGCGGTCATGACCCGTCCATCCGTGGTAGTTCGCATGTTTGGGCATATTTTACTTTTCAACTCCGGGCATGAGCCGCGTCCTTCCGCGTTATTCCGCGTATTCCGCATGCTTAGACATATTATTAATATTAATAAAGAAATTCCACATATATTTTTAATTAATAGTAAGATATTATTTATTTGTTAAATTTGGCAAACCCGTATTCGATACTTTTCAAATTTAAAAGATCATACGTATCCTTTTAATTAGGTAATAAGATATTACCTATGTTTTTATTATCTGTATCTTTTAGGTTCAAAAAATATTGTTAAATATTTTTCATATAAAATAATAGATATTGCGCATATCTTTTAAATTGGCAAGGAGATATTACATATATCTTCTAATTTGATTATTATATTTTTCGTATAAGTCTCGACCCGGCTTACTAATATCGTGTCGCGGTCCGAATTTTATTTTCTCTCGGTCATGGTACGTTCATCCGCCTCTGAGCTTATTTTATTTTATCTGCGGTCATGATATATCCAGCCGCACTCATCTGCATATTCAGTTTTATTTATTTTTTATCTGCGGTCTTCAACTGAGCCGCGTCTTTTACGTTAGTCCGCACGTCCGGAGATATCGTTTATGTTAATAAAATATTACGCATATCTTTTCTAAATATGTAGTAATATATTACCTATATTTTTTATACTAATAAAAAATATTACCTATATCTTTTACAAAAAATATGTTATCAATATTTTTATATTAATAAAAGATATTACATATATCTCTGAACTTATTAACAAGATATTATTTATATCTTTTAGCTTTGTGCGACTTTCTTTTATTACGATAAATGTTCGCATCTCTCAATACATATCTAGATAGATATTTTCATGTCTAGTATTAAGTGATTATACATATATACATGCTAGTCCATACACTCGGATATCTTCTGCCTACGGGCGTACATGTACTTACCGTTCCCAAGTGGAATAAGAGGATTGAGAGAACCTAATAATTCAACTTGTCGTGTAAGAGGGTGGCAAATCCAACGACCACGGATCATGTATCCTAGTTAGACACCTTGCTATCAAGACGTTGTAGCAAGTTACGCAAACCACATGACTCATGATGGACTTGCAAAAGACACACTGTGCACGTCTAACAACATTTTGTCAAAACTTTGACCGTCCTTATGGTAGTAGTGGTACGCCACACGTAATGGAATAACTCATCCCATAAGTTATTTAAGATACGTCTTATACTATGTGACAATTCGTGGTTATGGCACGACCCATCCGCGTTGGTTCGCACGTTCGGACCCAGTTTCTATCTTTCGTACGCGGCTATGGTACGTTCATTCGCGCTGGTCTATGTGATCGTAATTTTTTGAATACTTGATTAAGTTTAATACTACTAATGAGTGTAGCACCATTAAACTTGGGGGGGATACTAGGGTATAATAATACCACTATTTATGTGCACGTCACACAAATATCTTTGGATATAGTCCTTTGCCGCAGAAGTCCGCCTTCTGCCGGTTTATACCTTTGCCATGGAAGTATCTCTTCCATTGGCTTATTCCTTCGCCGCGGAAGTACTCCTTCCGAGCGCTTGTTTCTGCGCCATGGAAGTATCTCTTCCATTGGCTTATTCCTTCACCACGGAAGTACTCCTTCCGCGCGCTTATTCCTTTGCCATGGCAGTATCTCTTCCATTGGCTTATTCCTTCGCCGCGGAAGTACTCCTTTCGTGCACTTATTCTTTTGCCATGGAAGTATCTCTTCTATTGCCTTATTCCTTCGCCGTGGAAGTACTCCTTCCGCGCGCTTATTCCTTTGCCGTGGAAGTATCTCTTCCATTGGCTTATTCCTTCGCCGCGGAAGTACTCCTTCCGCGCGCTTATTCCTTTGCCATAGAAGTATCTCTTCCATTGGCTTATTCCTTCGCCGTGAAAGTACTCCTTTCGCGCGCTTATTCCTTTGCCATGGAAGTATCTCTTCCATTGGCTTATTCCTTCGTCGTGGAAGTACTCCTTCCGCGCGCTTATTCCTTTGCCATGGAAGTATCTCTTCCATTTGGCTTATTCCTTCGCCAAGGAAGTACTCCTTCCGCGCGCTTATTCCTTTGCCATGGAAGTATCTCTTCCATTAGCTTATTCCTTCGTCGCGGAAATACTCCTTACGCGCGCTTATTCCTTTGCCATGGAAGTATCTCTTCCATTGTCTTATTCCTTCACCGCGGAAGTAATCCTTCCGCGCGCTTATTCCTTTGCCATGGAAGTATCACTTCCATTGGCTTATTCCTTCGCCGCGGAAGTACTCCTTCCGCGCGCTTGTTTCGGCGCCATGGACGTATTTCTTCCATTGGCTTATGCCTTTGCCACGGAAGTATCTCTTCCGTTGGCTTATTCATGCGCCGTGGAAGTATTCTTCCACGTGCTCGTTATCTTTCGCCGTGGAAGTATTCTTCCACGTGCTCATCATCATTCGCCGTGGAAGTATCTCTTCCACGTGCTTATTATATTCGCCGTGGAAGTATCTCTTTTACGTGCTCATTATTTTCGCCGTGGAAGTATCTCTTCCACGTGTTTATTATCTTCACCGTGGAAGTATCTCTTCCACGTGCTTATTATCTTTGCCATTGAAGTATCTCTTCCACGTGCTTATTATCTTTGTCGTGGAAGTATCTCTTCCACGTGCTCATTATCTTTGCCATGGAAGTATCTCTTCCACGTGCTCATTATCTTCGCCGTGGAAGTATCTCTTCCACGTGCTTATTATCTTCGCCGTGGAAGTATCTCTTCCACGTGCTCATTATTTTCGCCGTGGAAGTATCTCTTCCACGTGCTTATTATCTTTGCCGCGGAAGTATCTCTTCCACGTGCTCATTATATTCGTTGTGGAAGTATTTCTTCCACGTGCTCATTATCTTTCGCCGAGGAAGTATTCTTCCACGGGCTCATTCTCTTTCTCCGTGGAAGTACTCTTCCACTGGCGCCTTATTTTAGCCGTGGAAGTATTCCTTCCATGGGCTCATTGTCTTCGTCGCGGAAATACGTCTTCCACTCTCTTGTTGCCTTTGCCATGGAAATACACCTTCCACTGACTCATTCTGCCACAGAAGTATGTCTTGTGTTGGTTCATATCTTTGTTACGGGAGTACGTCTTCCGCGACGAATTACTTTGCTTGGCCACAAAGTGATCTCCAAAGTTTGCATTGTTTGACCTTAATTAGGCGAAGCCTGATCAACTACGCCTAGTTCAGGAAAACTGTGACAAATTTTTTAATGTCATGTCGTGGCCACAAGACGGATGTACCATCCGCATCACCTTGCCACAGAAGTACGTCTTCTGTTTGCCTTAAGACAAATGAAATATTCGCATTATGTTGCATTATCAGTGGGTACAAGAAGTACGCCTTCAAAATATCACAATGCAACATACGGGTTCCACTTCCACCTTCATAAAACCTTCTTGTCATCCTCACGTTAGTGATGAACAAGAATTAAACCTTTCCAAATGCCAGTGTTACCCCGGCTATAGAACACGCTTTCTTCTTACGGGGTCCTTACCATCTAATCACGGGAAACCAAGCATTCGAGCACAACCACCCGTCTTACGTATATGTATTTTTTCATTTCTTTCGTCGTGGATATGCTTATAGGTAGCGGATATGGTGTAAAGTCTAGTAACCTCGGTGACAACCTCGCATAATAGACTGTGGGAAATGATGGCGTATAGTGGCTATGCTCACTATTCGCAATCCCATCCCATCATCTTTTTGCTAAAGGAAGCCCATTACGAGTGGAGCAATATGTTACGGATGACCGACGAGGATGTCCTAGCAACAAGCCGCACACGGTTGTTTAGTAAGCGTGATACATAAGTCTAGCATAACATGATCATGGACCATATCATACTAGACTGGGGGACATGTCAACGTATAGTCAGCAGTCGGCCCGGCCCGACAGGCCCGCGGCCCACACATACCTAACTTACCCTTTAAGAAACCTTAGTCCTATAAATACAAGGGTAGGGGTCTCACTCGACATCAGGTTATCTCTATCATCTACACCTCTTATACCACACATCGACCCGTACTAACTTGACCGTCGGAGGTGGACCCCGGGGCTCCGGCCTCGGGTCCACGTCTAACCGGTTTACCTTTGTTTGCAGATTACTCACGACCCCGGAATACGACAAACGGCCCAGAAGAGTCGTCAGACCGGCCTAGCCAAATTATGCTCCAACAACTTCCTTTAAGTCTAGAGAACGACACGATGACCAGATTCGTACTATGTTGCAAATTCTAAGACAGAAGAATTTTCACCCTGAAATATTTCTAGTATGAATTATGGTTCATTATAGTGACACGCTGAATTACATGGATTCGCACGTTAATCTTACCATGATTCAGCTATGCGTAAAGGTGAGAATCCTACACTACATTAGGTGTTTCAGAAAATCCTACGCTAAGAGAAGTCTAATTTCGGAGACTTATAGTTCCGCAAATTTCTATGTATCAAGTTTCTACGAAGCAAGATATAGTACGTTCATATCTAAGTACCTGACATACCAACAGGCTAAGATAGAACACCAACAGACTAGGATGTTTTTTTCCATTATCAGAGATTGTGAACAAGAATAGGGACAAGATCTCCATGGATTTTGGTTACCAGATTAACGCAAACCCAGAAGAAGCATGATGTTGTCTGGGTTATTGCCAACAGTTTGATCAAGTCTGCAGAATCCTTACATCCGCAAGGATTGCCGAACCAACAGATTGTTCGGATATGTTCCAGCCAAGGCTCATCCGATCACTTGGTAACCGCTCAGCTATTAGGCCAGACAAAGGTTTGCATTATGTTCCTTATTTACGTTCACGTCCTTGTTCTAATTTCACGACTTGCTTTCACACTCACGTTCATGACACTATTCATGTTCATGATCGTATCTTGGCTTACGATTTTACGTTCATCTTCGTTCTAGGAAGTTTTGCAAGAACTTGAGAGACCAGACTCAAGTTTAGTATAACTCTCTATCCTCAGATAGACGTTTCACGTCACTTTCCACGTCTCTCTTTATAGCATTTGGCGTTACCGCTGCCGTATTCCATGTTCACGATATGTTTCACATGTCATGTTCATTCCACGTTTCTCATATCACGTTCACGATATGTTACACGTATCATTGATCACGATGTGTTGCCCATATTACACTCACCATATCTCACGTATCACATTCACAATTGCTCACGTATCACGTTTACAATTGTTCACGTACTACGTTCAGCATGCCTCGTGCATCATTGCTCAAGCATTATTAATTTCAATTATTTCGGGTTATTTTATATCATAACGTTTCATTTACACTTGCACGTAAATCCTTATTTCCTCGATCAATTCAGGATGATCCCCTCTTACATTGATGACCAGAAACTTTCTGTATCGTGAAGACAAAGTCATGAAGATTTAGATTGTTTTTCCACCAAGACCTTTTAGAGGACCGTTCTAGGCGGGAAGCCACTGGAAACGGAGGGGTCCATCCGGACTTCTTATCCGTTTTTGCTTATCAAGTAGATACGTTCTTTCAGTCACGTCACGTTCCATGTTCCTTCAAGACATGTCACGTTCCACGTTCCTTTCTACCATGTCACCTTCAGGTCCTTTAATCTTACATACCCTCTCAGTTTGATTCGGGTATGTTCCTCTTTCAGTTTACTTTATCTATAATTCGGGGACGAATTATTCTTTTTAGGGGGAAGAGTTGTAAAACCTGCATGCTTTTACCATGAACAGTACACTTATAATCGTAAGTACATGATTAAAACTTTCCTTTTATAACATGTTTACGTTTCACGAATAGTTGTTACAAGTATTACGTACGTGTTATTACATAGTAATTCTTAAATACGTGATTGCACACGACAATTATTAACAATAATAATTATGAGCACGAACATACGATTACAAACATTTAGAGACATGATAATCATTATGTATAAGTATTATAACACGAACTACACGAACGTTGAAACAAGAATATACACGTATAATAGTTAAGCACGACCCGATAATTATAACACAATAAACAAGCATTACGAATGATAAATAATACACGACTTGTAAAAGTACGAGCACATACGTTATACTTTAAAACACGATGAAATAACAAAGACGTAGACTAGTAGTGTGTTTGGGTTGGCGGTTTGGACCAAAGAAAGAAGAAAGAATGGGCCAAAGCCCATTGGGTACTAGTCGGTTAAAAACAAACAGACGGAGGGAGTATTTTCTTTTAGACAACAAATCCCACAAACCCTAAATAACAAGAACGGCCGCCGTTTGTTTTCTTTGGTGTCTTCTTCCCGTCGTCGACTTGCTTGCCAAGAACAAGGACAATCAGACGTGGTTGCATCTAGAGATCAAAGGTGTTCGTGATTGATTTCTAAACCCTAGACGCAAGTAAGAGAAACCCTAATCTCGTTTTTTTGTGTTTCCAATTAATTATGCTAATATGTTAAAACCCTAATTGTTAATGCATGTTAAAAACAAATGGAATTAAGGGTGAAATCGTTGGGTGTTGTTTATAACCGGGTTGAACACAAAAACCCCACCAGCCGCAACCCTAAAAGGGGTGTTGGCTTGGTTTGTTTCTGACGAGGGCAACACAACCCCAACAGGGGTGCGTTTTGCCTATCAGTGGCAGCGGCAGGGGGTGTTTGTTCAGGCAGTGGGAACCGAAACCTTGTGGTCTCGGTGGGAATTTGACACGGGCAGGGAAAACGGGCTACTGCTGGTGGCAGTAACCCCACTGCCAGGGGGAAGCTGGCAGTTAAGGGGGTGTTTGGCTGATGGCTTATAAAGGGGTGTTTGGCTGTCAGTTTAAAGAACAAAGGGGGGGGGCTGTTTGGTTCGGCTTATATGTAAAACACAACACGGGCACGAGTTTTATTTTTTTTACAAACTAAACGTTTCTACACGTATATTTTTACAAGCATGTTTTTTTTCAAGGCTAATTAAATTAAATTAAATTAAACATGACTTAAAATTGATTTAATTTAATCAAGACCTGGGTTATATTTATTTGTGATAAATAATACACGGTTCGATTCATGATTCCTTTTACAAGTTTATTTAATTCTACAAGTATATTTATTTACAAGTTAATTAAATTAATTTAACATGTCCTATAATTAATTTAATTAAACATGACTTGGGTTTATTATTAATATTTCATAATACATGATTATAACCTAAGTATTTTGTTATTTAATTAGACTATAGTAATTAATTAATTATTAAAAACATGACATTAAATTAATTAATTATCATGACTTACGTTATATTAATATAAATATTGATACATGTTTTGACCTAAGTATTTTTATACACGTAATTTAATTAAATCATGATTATATTTAATTAAATCCTACAACATATAGTTTATTTAATTTACATGTTATAATTAATAAACTATACTATAAATCACGTGATTTAGAATGTTAACCAGTAAAACTTAAGGCTTATATTATTAGATTAATAATCCAGCTTATTTTCTAAATATGGAAACTTTCTATCTTTAGAAACTTATCTATTTTAAGCGGTGAATCTATTTATGAAAACTTTCTATTTTTAGAAACTTATTTATTTTAGGCAGCTATTCTATTTTTGGAAACTTTCTATTTTTGGAAACCTGCTATTTTTAGATAGTTACTTATTATTACACAACAAGTATAATAATACAAGAAATATAAGTAATACTTAATAAGAATAGACATAATACATGATAAACACAACATAACGATAAAATCAGTAAAACATGACATGAACATATAAAACAAGCTAAGACATGATATAAAACCAGTTACGTACTCAGTAATCAGCATACTTATACACGTATATTATTTATGTAGCATTAGTGATATAGAAGTAGGACTCTCTTCCATTCGTTTTCTTCGTTCACTAGACACAAGGTACGGATTCTCCGTCCTTTCAGTATGGACATTCGTTCCTTATTAGGATTTCCTCGTATGCAGCAACTGTTTTCCCAGTATATGTTTTATATGTTTTTGAATTGCTTATGTTTAATTAGATACCTAAAGCCATATACATGCATGACCAGTTTCACCTTGTTATGGAGGTACCATAACCATAACACAGGAGGCACCAGTGTTATGACTTCACCAGGGTGGAATGATAGATCGTGATGTCCCTTCAGTTTTTGGCCATATTATTATTATCATGTGGGGCGTATGGGTGCATCATAGGTTACATGTTTTTACAGATTATTCAGGTGAATGTGATGTATGCCTTGCATCCTTCACAAGGAGCTGATCCCTCCTACCCAAAAACTTATATTAATTAGAGGCAGCCCCTCTAACTGCATGACGAGGTCACCCCTCCAAGTATTCATACACGTTGATATTTCATGACCTATATTGGCTAATGGTAAACATGTTAAACAGTTTTTATAATATAAACATAAGGCTTTTCAAACTATAAAACCAATTTTACTAAGAATTACCAGGTTTTCTAGGACTTATTCATTTCTGCTGCTATATGTTTTGCATGCTTATATTATTCATTCCATGCTTGTATATCCGTGCACTGAGCGTTATGCTCAGCCGTTACTTTCCTTTCCATGTCCCAAAACGGCAGGTACCTATGGACAGACTCGAGCATTTGGAGGACGTGCATAGGATGGAAGCTGCCATAGACTTCTTTTCCTTTTGCCTTCATATATTTATGCTTGTGTAGTCTTTGTTCATTTCATTTACTTTATTTATGTTTTGGGCTTATGTTGGGAACCGATGTTTGATTCAGGTTTTTCCTATGGTCGTGTATGTTTTAGTACATATTACCTTGCATGCTTTGATGACACGCCATAATTACGCGTAACGGTCCACTTATCAAAGTGGGTGTTACAATCGGCAACAACATTCTCAACACCTTTTTTATCTTTAATTTCTAAATCGAATTCTTGTAAAAGCAATATCCATCGTATGAGACGAGGTTTGGCATCTTGCTTTTTAAACAAGTTTTTAAGGCTGAGTGATCGGTGTAAACTATTGTCTTCGATAATACGAGGTATGATCGGAATTTGTCAAAAGCATAAACTACAACCATAAGTTCTTTTTCCGTGATGGTGTATTTTTGTTGGGTTGCATTCAGAGTTCTACTAGCAAAGTAGATGGGGTGAAATTGTTTTCCATCTTTTTGTCCAAGGACGGCTCCAAGGGCATGTTCACTTGCATCGCACATAAGCACAAATGGAAGGTTACAATTGGGGCTTGCAATAATTGGTGTGCATGTAAGCTTTGCTTTGAGAGTTTCAAATGCTAAAAGGCATTCAACATTAATTTCGAATGTTCTTTCTTTTTCTAGAAGTTGAGTTAAAGGACTTGAGATCTTCGCAAAGTCTTTGATAAATCGTCGGTAAAATCCGGCATGACCTAAAAAACTTCTAATGCCTTTCACATTAGTAGGTGGTGGGAGTTTTGAAATTACGTCTATTTTTTAATTGTCCACTTCTAAGCCTGCGCCAGACACTTTGTGTCCAAGCACAATTCCTTCTTTTACCATAAAGTGACATTTTTCCCAGTTTAGCACAAGATTTGCTTCTTCACATCGTGTTAACATTTTATCAAGATTGCTAAGACATGTGTAGAAAAAATTTCCAAATACGGAAAAATCGTCCATGAAGACTTCGACTGATTCTTCAATCATATCGTGAAAGATTGCAATCATACACCTCTGAAAAGTAGCAGGTGCATTGCATAAGCCAAAGGGCATGCGCTTACACGCGTAAGTTCTAAATGGAAAAGTAAATGTGGTTTTCTCTTGATCCATAGGGTTGATTGGGATTTGAAAATATCCTGAAAAAACATCGAGGAAACAAAAGTATTCATTCCCTTCGAGTCTTTCTAACATTTGATCCATAAAGGGCAAAGGAAAATGATCTTTACCAGTTGCGTCATTTAATTTTCGATAGTCAATACAAACTCTCCATCCGGTGATGGTTCGTGTTGGTACTAATTCATTGTTTTCGTTAGTTACTACAGTGATACCTCCCTTTTTTAGGTACACAATAAATAGGACTAACCCAGGGCTATCGGCGATTAGGTAGATTATTCTAGAATCGAGGAGTTTAAGGATTTCTTTTTTAACAACATCCTTCATGTTAGGATTTAGTCTTCGTTGTTTTTCAACAATCGGTTTCTTGTTATCCAAAAGTTGTATTTTTCGTTTACAGAACGATGGACATATGCCAGGAATATCAGAAGTTTTCCAAGCAAAATCTTGTTTATGCCTCTTGAGAACTTCAATTAAATCGTTTTTATGTTCTTTCGAAAGTTTGGATGAAATAATTACAGGTAGTAATTTTTCTTCGTGAAGAAACGCATATTCTAGATGTTTAGGAAGAGGTTTAAGTTCTAAATCTGTAGGGGGTTCTTCCACAGATTTCTTAACTTTGAAATCGGTTTCGAAAGTTATGGTTTCAAACGGTGTTTCATTTTCTTCTTCAGGTGTTTCTATAGGTTCGTCAGTATTAACGGCTATGAAGGCGTCAAATTCAGCAAAAAGTTCTTCTTCGAGGATGGTTCCTTCGATAGAATATAAAATTTTGCTTCCTTCATCAAGAAGAGCGTCGAAATCGGCTTCAACGACTTCGTCAATGACATCAATACTAATGCAAGTATCATTATTAGAATAAGAGTGTTTCATTGCTTCATCGATAGAAAAATAAATTCTATCTTCTCCAACTCCAAGGTTGAGTTGTTTTTGTTTCACACGAATCGTAATGTCAGCTGTATGCAAGAAGGGTCTACCAAGGATAAGTGGTACCTTGCTATCTTCTTCCATCTCTAAGATTACAAAGTCGACAGGAAAAATGAATTTTCCAACTTCAACTAGCATGTTTTCGGCTATTCCCATTGGGTATTGAAAAGAACAGTCCGCAAGGCGAACACTCATTTTTGTGGGTTTGAGAACATCTTTTGAGAGTTTATCATACAAGGAGTATGGCATGAGGTTGATACTATCCCCAAGATTGTCCTAGGCGTTACAAGAGTATGAGTGATGGAAAGTACAGGGAATTAGGAAACTTCCAGGATCTCCAAGTTTTGGTGGTACTTTGTTTTGGATAATGGCAGAACATTCATTATTCAGAAAAGCTAAAGATACATCTTCAAACTTATGTTTGGTTTTGATAAGTTCTTTGATAAATTTACCATAGTTTGGCATTCCAGCCAGAACATCAACTAAAGGCATATTGATTCTAACTTCTTGGATTATGTCGAGGAATTTACCATACTTAGCTTGCATCTTTTACTTGCGTAAGGGTTGGGGGTATGGTACTTTTGGTTTATATGGTTTAGGTATTGGGTTTTCAGTGGTTTTGGTTGGTTGGGCTTCATCTTCATCATCACTATCGAGTGGATTTTCAATTGGTGTGTCTTGGGTAGGTTTTATAGGTGATTCATAAGATAAACCACTCTGCGTGAATACGGCATTCACATGTTCATTACGAGCTTGTTGTGGTTGATATTTGTTGTTGTTTTTGGGGTTTAGGTTGGTGTTGCTAGGTAAAGAACCAGAAGCGCGATTCGATTGCTTATCGGTAAAATGATCAAACTTAGCTTCAAGGTTTTGAATGGAAGCTTGGTGATTTTTGTTTGAAGTCTCGAACTTTGTTTTAAGGTCAGTGAATGTATCTCGCACGAAAAGTTGGTTTTTCTTTGAGATTCAATTGTCGAGCTTGGTTTCAAGGTTAGGATTGTTTTCGGTTTGGTTAGGTTTCTTATCGTCTCGATCGTAACTTGGTTTATCATTAGATCTCCAATTATCGTGGTCACGATTACGATAATCGTTATAAAATCAAGTTCAATGAAAGGTATTCGTGAAATTAGCTTCTTCTTCCTTTGTCATAGGTGTGTCATCGTCTATACGAGCCATTATTTTTCAGTGTCGGTTGGGTTGTTGCTTTCTTCGGCAAAGGCTACGGTTTTTCGTGGGTTTTTGTTTTTGTGGTTTTTGGACCAATCAAGCTCGAGAAAGACTTTTTCATCTAATAATTGGTAAGCTTGGTTAGGGGTTTTGTAAAGGAAAATACCGCCTGCTGCGTCGTTCAATGCATCTTGGGTAGCATCGTCAAGACCATGATAGAAAATCTTGATTATTCCTTCCATTTTTAGTCCATGATCATGGCAGTTAGTAATTCTTTCATTCTTAACCATGCGTCAGTGAGAGTTTCTCGATCTTGTTGAGAAAAGCTTCAGATTTCTCCGAGGAGTTTTTCAAATAGGGCAGGAGGAAAGAATGGGCTAATGAAAGCGGTTATAAGACCTTCCCATGTTCGAATGGTTCCTTCGTTAAGTTCGTTGAGCCATAACTTGGCTTCTCTAGTCTAGGATGATGGAAACATCATGAGTTGAATGGCTTCGGCTTGTCCTTCTCCATAGTTAAACATTCTACATATTCTGCTAAATTCATGGATGTGTTTGTGAGGATCAGTTTTAATTCGACCATTAAATTGGTGGTTTTTGACAAGTGTCAAGTGGTTTCCTTTGATTGCAAAATCGTTCGCAATTTCAGGTAAAACGATTGCGGAGCCAGGAGAGAGGAAACTAAAACCGTCGAACCCCACCGTAATAGGGGTGATACTATTGGTGCTACAACTCTATCGGCTAACCACATTGGTTCATCATCGGTGTCTGACATTGGATCGTAACGGTTGATGAGTTTGGTAAGAAATAGGAATTGAGAAAGGTTGTCGAAAGGTTGGTTGATTTCGCAAGGTTGATGTTGCTCGTGTCTTCTATCTAAAGTGTTGGGTCCACTGGATGTGGATCTTGCAGCCTGTTAAGGATGGTGAATGACTTCTGTAATCACAAGTTTCACAGAGAGACTCTTAATGTAATACACAGTATAAGTGCGGAATACAAATACTATGAACAAGAAGAAACAGAATAACTAAATAACTTGATCCTTACTAAGGATTTCTACTATTAATATGAAATGAATAATGATGATGAAAGGTGTATCTAACCCTTCCGCCAATGGGTTCCTTTTATACTACAAGGAAACCCTAATACTACATTAAACCAAAATGTGTAACTTCTGATATGCATATCCTTTCTTAACATATCTCATGCATATCCTAACAAACTACTAAGAATAATAATGTTTGACTTTATACTAGACCAGGAGCACGTATTGCTCCTACTACTACTAGGACCGGGAGGAACTACATACCTCCTAGATTATCTATTACAAATATCTATTCCAGAGGTCCTAACAATCCTCCCCTAAACTTGAATTTGACTAGTTGAGTTCAAGTTTCTTGGTAGATCTTGCAAAACAGCATGAGGATTGAAACAGCAGCACAAACAGCAACAATATAACCATCAGTCATGAAAACACAAAGACTGCTGCAACTACTAACACCGAGGATCTTCTTGAAAGCTTGGAACATATCTGCACCTGTTGAATCTTCACAGCAACATGAGCATATTTGATGAGCCTTTACCAAGTAGCTGCTCGCTCTTGGGCTAGCTAGTCTTTGTGGTGGAATAAGCATCACCCTGGGAGACCAGAACCCAGCCCAACTCTTAGAATGTAAATCAATGGTGAGTGGGGTTACCCTAATGATTTTGGGTAAATCATCACAGCCGTCAACGGATTTGATTTAGATCTTTACCAAAAGCCGTACCCTTCCGGACTAGCCAACACTTAGAAATAAAGCATCGGTGAGCTGAAAACCTATAGCTTTGAGCAAGCTATTACAGCTATCAACGGATTTGATATGAGTCTTTACCAAGAGCCGTACCCCCTTGGACTAGCCACTTTTCAGTCTAGGACCAAGGCAAGTGAAAACCATCCAAATTTGGGTAAACGGGCAACCATCAACGGATTTGATAATCACACCAGAGTCGTACCCTCATGGTGAATCAACTCTTTCTTGTCTGCAAGACATGGTGAGTTGAGCACCATTTGTTGTGTGGACTAGGTCCAACACCAGTAGTACATCTCATGACAGCCCAAGTGTGAAAATTCCAAGTGGAACATTTTCATGAGGGAAAAGTATAAGCAGATATTATATGAGTTACAAGTTTTGAAATTCCATTAAATGTTAAAAGTATAAGCAGATATTATATAAAAGTATGTTTTTTTAACTAAACTTAGTAAAGTGTTAGTCACCAATCACTGTACATTATTGGTGAAAAGAATGTAGAAAGTATCAAAAACAGAGAAGAAACAAACCAACACATACCAATTACATACCAGAAGCAGCAACCTTTTCCGCCAGAAGCCAAGCTTGAATTCTCTCAATCAAATAGGTGGCCATGGCAGACTCATTGCCAGAAAGAGCATTGGATACCACCAGGTGACTCTCCAGCATAGCTTCCATGGTAGCAATGGTTAAAGGATACTCCACATCAACAAGAATAAAAATAGTAGCACCAGACTCAAGTTCCAACACATGCACAACACACCCAGCATACAACTTCCACCTCCTTACCACCCACCGAGGTTGTTCCTTCCATACACCAGCACGAGGAGAGTCAGGGGGAAATCCAACATTAACTTCAAGTCTCCCCAAATAGTCAGCCCAGGCCAGTTAGGAAGCTCACTAGGAGACTTAGGAATCTCAGCATCAACCAATCCATACAACAACATAACATCACGACGCTCCACCCACGACAAAATGCTTTGCAAGCTAGAGACATACTGAGTGTAGCCATCACTAGTCGTGATCATATGAGTATAGGTACCAAGAGAAATGGGGGATGGCTTAACCTCCCAAGCTACAATCCAGCCTTTGGCAAGGGGTAACTCATTCTCGCTATCAGAAGCGACATCTATTAGATTAGCAGGATCCCTCTTTTCAAACGGAACAGTCTTACCACGACGAGCCTTCTTCTTCCGAATAGAACGGTGAGGGGTGGGGAAACCAGAAGAAGATTCCTTCTTTACCTTGACATTGGTAGGAGCAGCAGCAGTAGGAACATTGACATCAAGAACCATAGGCTCAGAAGTGGTAGTGGCTACAGATGGAGTAGGAAGTGGTTCAGTAACTGGTGTAGCTGTAGGATCAACAGCAGAAGTAACAGGTGTGGAAGTAACAGCAGGAGTTGTAGTAGCTTCATGAGTGGTAGTATCAACAGTAGAAGGAGTGGGATCAATCTGGGAAGAAGTGGTAGTGGGAACAACAGTAGTAGGTGCACCACTAGATTGAACCCTAGAAGTACCTTCTTGAACAAACATCGATGAAGTGGGAGCAGCAGCAGGTATTGAAGTGTGGACAACACGAGGAGGTGGGCGATAGATAGCATGATCAGGAATAGGTGTATCCCTTCGCTTGATCATCTTGGTGTATAGTTCCTTAAGCTCATCAAAGATAGCCTCCTCACCTTCTTCCATGTCCAACCACTCTGATAATAAGCAGCCGATTGATTCTTCACATACTGCTGCATCAACTGCCTTTCCTCAGCACAAGACAGAGGTCTGTTGCGACGTTGCTTGCGAAGCTGAGCAGCAAGAGCTTCCTTTTGTTTTTGCAAAGTTACCTTGATTCACATCCGCACCCAAAAAATTGGTGAATTGAGAGTAGTCAAAAGTGAGGATTGTAATCACATTCATCCAGTCATTATTATCCCAATGCATGGCATTCTGCCTTAGCTGCTCACGTCTCTGTTGTTGCAGGGCTTCATCCTCAACCGCAGCCGTTGAGGCAGCCGCAGCTTGATGGTCAAACACTTCTTGCAACTTCTGAGCAGCCTCCTCACCTAATCTTTCTTCCTCTAGTTGTCTACGAGTTCTCTTTTTGGGAGGAGAGGGTGCATCAGTCATAGGGGCTTTACCCTTTGGATCATGAGATGGACTAGGAGTGGGAGATGAAGGACCAGCAGAATCATCATCCATTAGCATGGGGCCAACAGCAGCAGTTGGAATGCGTGAAGGACTAGGAGGAGCATACATGTCATCACTTGGCTTACCAGCAAAAGCAGCCCTTGCCAAAATAGTCAACCCATCCTCCTCTTCATCCTCAACAAAATCAGATAGCACCACCTTCTTCATGTGGCGCTTGAGCTACGTCTCCAAGGATCTGACCCTGTTCGACAATGGGAGCACGAAATCCCTTGTGAGCTTGCGGTGTTGGTTGAGCTCATCCTCCAATGAAACAATCTTGGCATAGTACCTGTGCATAAGAGCAAGCAAAGAAGTCAAAGTAATAGGTTCCTTAGCTTCCCCACCAAGAGGACTTGGTTTGGGGGATGCGCCATTGGGACCAGAATCAAATGATGGGTCATCCATATGGGCATGAGAACTAGAAGGCTTCTCAACAGAATGTGGAGCTGGGCTAGGAGGAGCAGAATCAACAAATGGGGACTCATGTGGGCGAGAAGAAGAGGCAGGCTTCGAGATAGATGGCATTTCTACCATCACCTCTTGAACTGGCTCCTCAACCTCCACATGGGGCACACCAGTAGCAGGGTTCTCCTCCTCCATAGGATCTTCCACCAATTGAGGTTCCTCCTCGGCTTGGCCAACCGGAGGAACCACATTGGGACCCCCTTGGGCAAGGCCCAGCATAGCATCAGTGACGGGCCACGAAGGACCATGATAACCACGTGCCATATTCGCATAAACTTTCTGAGTAAGCTTAGGAGACACATATTCCTTTCGATTCCTAGGTAAGCACAATAGAACCTGCTTCAAAAACCTAGGGTACATCAAGATCTTCTTTCTAGAACCAGTGTCACTAAGATTACTAAGCATACCATCAAACAGATTACGATAAAAGTTAAAAGTGCGACCTGAGCAATACATATGGGAAACGCATCCCAAGTCCCAAATTTGGGACTCAAACAGTGAATCAAAAAGTGAACAAGCAGCTTCTATTGAGGGGCAAATCTATTTTTCTGGAAGTTAAACTTCCCCTCATGATTATAACCTATGGCAGCCATACCATCCAACACCTCCGCATTGGGAAGAGAAATAATGCCATCTTCATCTTAGAGATGAAGGGCAGACCTAATAGATGCCTCAGTCACCACATAGGAGCGACCATCTATAGTATCATGGAGCTCTAATGGGCGACCCAAAATAGCATTGGTGTTGGCAGTTGCCCAAAACTGACGAATGGCAGTATCATATATAGTGGGGCAAGCAGTAAGAGCATACCTTAGATTTGAAGCTTCAATGTATTCCAGGATGTGAAGGAACTCGTCTCTTTTAGGACCTTCTCCAAGATAGGCCACCTTGTTATGATCGGGCTTGTACTGGAGTGATGCCATTGATAATGATTGGAACAGTGGAAGATGATTGATTGAAGAGGGTTAAGGGTAGGAGCGTATGTGTGTGTGATTATATTTTGATAATTGAGTCAAATGATCCTTTTGACCATTAATAATGGTCACAAAAACTAATCATTAACCCCTAATTATGGGGGTTACCCTTTCCAAATTAAGTCATTAATGCTGAGTAACCACTTGCCCTTTAAACCATTATTAGCAAATCCCAGTTACCAAAGATAAACAATTATGTGCACCAGAAGTAACTCGCGTTGACTGAAAGTCAAAACGCGTAAAGGTCAACACTAGGAGCAGCGAGTGGTCAACAAAAGTCAACGTAATGAACAGTGACCCAAAATCGTTACTAGAAGCCAACCACAAGTCAAAAATAAGGGCTTGAACCCACTAGGAGTAGAAGACTGCCACTAGGAGTAACCAAAATCTTCCACTAGAAGTTGCACACATCGCGGATACCCATGAAAAATGTTTTTAGAAGCTACCATATGTAAGAATGTACAAGTAAATATGGACAATAAGCCTACCCTTAGGCTTAGCCTCCCCTCTATCCTAGACCCCAAGGATTGACCATACCAATGTGAACCACTAAGTGGTTGAACCTTGGACCATCAAACGCTTTAGTCAACAAATCAGCAACATTATCATCCGTATGTAATTTAAGAACCTGTATCAGCTTCTTCTCATTGGCATCCCGTATAAAATGGTGCCGAATCTCGATATGCTTGGTTCATTGATGAAACACAAGATTCTTCACAATACATATAGTACTTTGATTGTTGATGAAAATTTTGGTGTTCATGAAGTTGAACCCATAATCCAACATTTGATTCTATATCCACAAGACTTGTCCACAACAACTAGTAGCAGCTACATATTCAGCTTCTATTGAGGAGGTAGCTACTATTGTCTGTTTCTTACATTGCCATGAGATAAGTCTTCGACCCAAAAACTGACAACCACCAGTAGTAGGCTTCCTATCATTATTAGCACCTGCATAATCACTATCACTATAGGCTTCAAGAACAAAAGGTGATTCCCTTGGATACCACAAGCCTAGCTTGGGTTGTGCCTTGATATACTTGAAGATTTTCTTGACTGCATTCAAGTTAGACACGGTTAGAGCCACCTGATGTCTAGAACAAGCACTTACTGCAAACATAATGTCCGGGCGTGATGCACTCAAATACATAAGTGAGCCAATCATGGACCTGTACATGTGAACATTTACCGGAGGATCTGGCTCATTCTTGAGTTTGACTTTAGTGACTTCATAAGGTGTTGCTGCTGGTCTAAGAGGTTCCACATCAAACTTCTGAATTATTTCATGAACATACTTATCTTGACTAATGAAGATACCATCCGACAGCTGCTTGAATTGAAAGTCTACGTAACCTTCGGTTAAGGGTACATTCAGGGTCTGATAACGGTGATAATGGTGGAGTTTCGGATGAACGGGTGTGCGTCCAACAAAAATTTTTGGTTTAAAGAAGAAATGTGCGACGTACTTTTTTGGATTGTGCGGCGCACTTTTGTTTGCTATAGGAAGTGCGGCACACTTTTTGAATTGTGCGGCGTACTTTCTATACTGCAGAAAAATTTTGGGTTTTGTTTGAGTGGGAAATGGTTCAATTCTTCAAAGATTATGAATGTTTTGGTTACAAAACAGGATTATAAGTCCCTAGCAGCGGCGCCAAAAACTTGATGTTCGTTTTGCAAGTCTTAAATTTATATTACAAGGTTTAGACAAAAGAAGGGACTAGAAATACAAACACGGGCAACTATACCCTTTCGTTCGTAATATAGCTGGTAGTGGTAAGCCAGGATCGTTCACTGAGACTTAGTTTCGTTTTGGTAATCAATATAATAATTGAAGAAAGAAATGATTGATATGAATAATAATAGTAACAAATATGACTAATATGGGATAGTTCGTATGAGTTCGTTATGATGATAACAATGATCGTGATATGTTTAGGTAGGTAAAGAGTGATAAACCTTTTTCGTCAAAATGGTGTTTACACAACTTACTTTAGGGTGATTCAAGACTTATGTTTATTCGAGCGACTAAACTCAAAACAACTTGCCAACGAGCTCAATATTTTATCACGGTTTCTAAGCGGATTTCTCCAACCTAAGATTCAAAACCATAGAAAAGTCTTTAAAAATTTATTACAACGATTTGCGTTTTTCAACGCCAAGCCATCATAACAAATCAACTCTAGATAAAATACGGTTTATAGAACTAGGTGTCAAAATGGTTCTACAACATTAGATTGAAATCAATTATAAAGGATCATATCCTAGCATCATCACTAATCATAGTCACATACCCATATAGTCACAAATAGCTTAGCCTAACATAGTAATCAAAGTAACAAATAGAAAAGAGTAAGAGAACATTATACTTAGATTGATTGAATGAACAAGTACATAAGTGTCATGATTGTATCGTTTCTCCAAGAATCAAAGAGTGGAATACTCTCGTTACAAGTATTTCCCAAAAGTAGATAATACTGAAATATCACTAATAAAGCTAAGAATACTCGGATATATAGAGTAGTAGTTGAGAGGTGTGTGTCAAATGAGTAGAAGTGGCTCCTATTTATAGTGTTGGCTGAGATAAAATGTGCGCCGCACTTTGGATGTGGGAATGTGCACCGCACTTTTGACAATGTGCGCCGCACTTTTATGCGTTCTATATTCTTCTTTCAATAGTTTGGCATATTTGCACAATAAGGACCCTCCTTTGTATTTTCTTCACTTTACTTCTCCACACTTCATACCTGCATATAAACCGCTATATATTAAGTATCGAAAGATCTTATTTATGATACAAAGGTGGCATTATAATAACGGGTTGAATATGTATATTTTGGTCGTTATCAGATCCTCATAACCAAAACAAACAAGTGTGTGCCTGAACTACTAAACTCACTAAGCAAAATATATGAGAGACTGAAGCAAGCTAAGGCACAACTGAACATCACTGAAGAATTACCTTTAGCTGAACAAGATCCCACAAGAACTCAGGGAAGAAAGAGAAGAAGGATCAAATATTAACCTGAAACAAGAATCCCCGGCTTAGAGTGCAACATGGTACCTCTTAAGAATGTCCCATTTGTTAACAACATGGTGATAGAAGAGCCTAAGTGGGGTATCTTCTTTATTGATGAGTTTAATGACTATGCCTTTCAACGAATGAGTTACATTCACAAGTGTACCAGTGATGTACTTCTCAATTACCTTGTCATGGCTGGGCAAATCTAGTCTGAGGAAAACAAGAGGTTTGTAGTCAAGCTCAGGGAGTTGATTACAAGAAGACCTGATAAAGAAAAGGTGTTGAGTTCCTTAAGAGTGGAGAAAGAAGTAATGGAAGCCTGATAGTTTATTTCTTTTGTTTTTAATGTTTTTCTTGTAATAGATTTATAGGATCATGTATTGATGAATAAAAGATGTACCTATTTTAAAACAATACTCTTTACCTTTAGCATATTCATTATGAGAAGAATCCTCTTTGCTCACTTATAATGAAACTTACTTAAGCATATTTTATATCCAAATAAAGGAGATTATTACATCAATTCAGTGCCTAATAGTCTCACTGATGGATTTGAATAACAATAAGCCTAAATACTTTTATTAATGTAATGATGGCTAAAAATGTTACTTGCATTTTTTGGTCTCGCTTTGTTTTGATTACGACAATATATAAAAACAAGCATTTACGAAAACAAGGAAAATCGAATTCTTCATTTTAAGTATTTTTCATTTCATCCATTATCACTTAAGGTGTGAATAAACAATTTCTTAACCTAACTAAGTGATCAAGGATTTATATTTTTTTTAATCTCACTTTTATTTATAAGTGACAAAAGTTTTTGATAAACTTTCTTTTTAAGAAAATGTTTTATTAAAATAGAAAATAGAAATTTGAATATGGCATATTCCAAATGGTTTAGGAATATCCTTTTTGGATAAAAACTACACCAGATGGGATTTCACCACTAAAAGACAAAAAGGAGCGGAGTCTACTGGGGCGACTCAAAATAGGGGCCACGGCTTGATATCGATATTGAGCAGCGGGCCTATTTAATGAACCGCGCCCAAATATGACCGTTGGGCCTTTGTCCTGTAAATAGTGGACCATTTCTAGATTTTCATTTCACCTCTTTTGCACACACATTATCATATTCAATCGACCTTCTTTAATTACATGAAACCTTGGTTATTTGGTTGATTACTACTTGTTTAGAAGTGAATCTCTCTCCTCCCCTCTCATCCTCTCGAGTGCAAAGAGAAGAACACTTTCATCCTTGAAGTGTTGTGTCTAACTCAAGATCCATTGAAGATCAAAACTTTATTTTATTCTTGTGTCATTGTGAAGATTTAAATTGGTGTGTATATTTGGAAGTTGTGTATGTATTGTGGTTAATACTTAGGCCTTAAAGTATATTGGTTTAGATTGGTCATAGCTAAGATTAGGTCTCGACTTTTAGCTTAGAGTCAGAAATTGGTTAAGCGACGTGTACAGTTTCTCCACCTTAAGGAGATTGTTGATTAGTAAACTCTCGAGTAAGGATTACTCAAGGAGTGGAGTAGGAACGAAGAGTGACCTTCGTTGCCGAACCACTGTAAATCCTTGGTGTTTGGTTCGATCATTCCTTTACTTACCTCTTTCCATTCATTATTCTTTATTTCATATACTTGTGATTATTAGTTTAAAACCACTATCCATTGTTCATATTGTGCGTAAGAAGTTTACATATAAATCACATAAGTCTAGTTTTTGAAAAGGATTTTTGAAAACCGATCTTTAATCATTTTAACATAAGAAACTACTCACCCCCCCCCCCCCCCCCGCCTTCTAGATTCTGCAATTGGTATCCGAGCGGGTTGCTCAAGCTTTTTTAAAATATATAGTATTTTAAAACTTGAATCGATCTATAGATTCCAACAAGTACCTAGAAGGGCAATATATGAAAAAACTACCACTTTTTGAAACCGATAATTTTATTGATTGGAAAAATAGATTTGAGACTTATATGAAATCAAAAGATTTAGATCTTTGGCATGTTATTACTATTGGTAAATTTTTGCCTTCACAATATAATGAAGCTTCTAAAAAGAAAGAACTAGTTTCTTTTTGCAAATTAAAATGATGACACTAAAAAGAAACGTGCTAAATATAATGAGGCTAAAATGGTTATCTATAATGCTTTGCTTAAGAAAGAGTATGAAAGGATTTTTATGTGTAAAACCGCTAAAGAAATTTGGGATAATCTTTTAATAATCCACCAAGGTAATAGTCAAGTGAAAGAAAGAAAAATCAATCTTCTTGTTCAACAATATGAACAATTTGTCATCTTAAAGATGAAACTATTCATAGTGCATATGCTAGGTTTAATACTATTATTACTAGTCAAAAAGCACTTGATGAAGGCTTTTCTAGCAAGAACAATGTTATGATGTTTCTTCGGGCGTTGCATCCAAAGTGGAGAGCTAAAGTTCGGTGTTTAAGGAATCAAAGGATCTCACTACACTATCACTTGATGAACTTATTGGAAACTTTAAAGTTCATGAAATGATAATCTTGAAGGACTCGAGAATGGTTAAAAGTACGAGTGAAATAAAGTCTCTAGCACTAAAGGCCAAGAAAGTGCAAAGTGATCACGAAAGTTCTTCCTCGGATAATGATGATGAGGAATATGCTATGACGGTTAGAGACTTTGAGAAGTTCTTCAAGAGACGAGGTCAATACATGAGACAACCAAGCAACAACAAGAAAGCTTTCTCAAAGAACCTATTTGTCAAGAATGAAAAAGGTGATAGAAAATGTTTTAGATGCGGTGATCTAAATCATTTCATCGGTGAATGTCCCAAGCTACCACGTAACAAGAATCACATCGTTTGTTGGAGGATCTTGGAGTGATAGTGGTGAAGAATGTGTTGATAATGCTAAAAGACGAAAAGTATATCATCGCTTATTCTTCTAAAGTGGTACATTCCGAAACAAAATATTATAGCAATGAAAGTTCCTCTCTAGATGGTTTAGAATTAGAAGGTCAATATAATGACTTGTGAAAACTAAGTCTTAAATTCATTGAAAAGAATAAATTGATAAAATCAACTAGGACTAAGCTTGAAAATGAGATTAGTGAGCCAAAATAAAAATTAGCTAAGTTGATGAAAATTAAAGAAGTTGATTTAGGTTGTCTAAGTTGTGAGAGTCTTAGACAAAAGAATGAAAATATCAAGAGCACATTCATTAAATTGGAAAAGCTCATGAAAGGTAATAGTGCTCTTGATGATATGTTAAGTAGACAAATCCCTTCTAAAGAGAAACTTCAGTTAGGTTTTAATACTAGTGAAGCATCAAAAAGTGAAACCAAACAAGTCACTCTTTCAAAAAAATCGCCTGCTGACCGCGGATCAAGAAAGTATGGCGCGGTTACATATAATTATGGAACCATCGGCCACAATAATCAGCTGCGGACAGAGATGCTTGAAAATGAGAAAATAAAGTTTTTTGAGAAGTCTATTTTAGGTAAAGGGCCAAAACATCTTTTCATTAACAATGTTAAATTGCCTATTATTGATAAAAAGGAACTTGACAAGTTCTATATACCCTTAAGCAAACCTTTAATGAGAATAAAGGATGTATCAAGAAAATCATCTACTCCTCCTAGAGGAGTTAGAAATAATTCAAGGCCTAGAGGTAGAAATCCCGCACCTAAAAACAATGACCATTCTAAGTCATGACCTAGAAGTAAAACACCAACACCTAGAAACAATAAAAATTCTAGATCAAGATATAAAACACCTAAGAAAAATAATGGACATCAAAGTGCTCCTATGAATTGGAGTAATTTTTAACAACAATGCTTTTCTCCATGGGGTATGTGTCTCCACTCATGCATCCCAAGTAAATGCAAGGGATGTTTGGAACTAACAACTTTGGACCTATGAGATATTAGGGACCAGATGTTTCATCGTTTATGTTGTTAACTATATATGGTTGTAAATTTATTTAGAGCTCGACGAGAGGATTAAGGATAGTAGTTGTTCTAAATACATGACGGGTAATCGAAGTTTGTTCTCTACCTACAAAGCATACAATGGAGGTAATGTCACTTTCACTAGTAAACTACGTGGTAATATCATTGGCAAAGGTATGGTTTCTCTTGATTCCATGACCGTTGAAAATGTTGAACACGTAGATAACTTAAGTTTTAATTTACTAAGTATAGGTCAAATTTGTGACAATAAGTGTAAGGTCATCTTTTCCGAACATGATAACGGAATCGTAAAAGATGGAAAAGTCATTTGAAAAGGTGTTAGAAAGCATGGGCTTTATATCATGAAGGTCAATAGGTAGTCTAAGAACAACTTATGTCTCACGACTTTAGATGATAGTCTACCCTTTGTCATAGGAGATTAGGTCATGCTAATATGCGTTTCTTTCAATCTTTGATCTCTAAGGAGTTGGTAAGACATTTCCCCAAGATCAGGTTTGATAATCACTTTGGTGATGCTTGCAAAGTTGGGAAGCAAGTTCACTCTTTTCATAAACCAAGAATATGGTTTTGACCTCTCGGTGCCTAGAGCTCCTACATATGGATCTCTTTGGACCTTCTGCCATACAGAGTTATGGAGGTAACCTTTATAACCTAGTAATAGTTGATGACTATTCTAGATTCACATTGACTAGATTTTTATCTAAAATCAATTAGGATTTCCAGTTGTCTCTATTAGGACGGATCATGGTAGAGAATTTTATAATGAATTTCAATTCGGTGTCTTTTGTGAAGCTCATGGTATACCCATAACTTCTCGTCTCCTCGCACTCCACAATCAAATGGGGTAGTTGAAAGGAAGAATAGGACTATCCAATATATTAGTAGGAAAATGTTAAATGAGCAATCTTTGCCTCAAAAATTTTGGTGCAATGCCATGGACACGTCAACCTATATTCTCATCCGAATTCTTATTTGACCTTTTCTAGGAAAAACCCCTTATGAGATTCTTAAAGGAAAGAAACCCTCGTTAGAGTATTTTAAGGTGTTTGGAAGCAAGTGCTTCATTCTCAACACTAAAGTTTATCTTACTAAGTTCGACCCAAAGTCGTACGAAGGTATTTTTTAATGATATTCTCAAACTAGTAAAGTCTACATAGTCCTTAATAGAACCTCAGGTGTAATTGAAGAATCACTCAACGTGACATTCGATGAAACTCCACCTTTATCTAAGACACTACCTTTGGTTGATGATGACTTAGATAAATTAGACATAGTTAAAGCCAAAGAGGTTAGGAAACTAGGAGTTGAAGACCTTAATGTCAAAAAAGAAGTAAGCATTAACGAGTCTAAGGATCATGCCCTAGATAATGTCATAGGCGACCTTAACCAAAGGACCATTAGAACTCAAGTCCAAGATCAAAGTAACTTCTTTTTTTGTATCCTTGATTGAACTAAATAATGTTAAAGAAGCTTTGATGGACGAGAGGTGGGTCATCGCCATGCAATAAGAATTGAATCAATTCGTTGGTAATGACGTTTGGAAAATTGTTCCTCCACCTAGAAGTACCACCATCATAGGAACCAAATGGGTTTATAGAAATAAATTAGATAAGAATGGTGTAGTGTCTCGTAACAAGGCTACAATTGTAGGTCAAGGCTATAATCAAAAAGAAGGTATTGATTATGATGAGACATATGCACCCCTAGTGTGAAAATCCTAAATTTTGAGTGTGGAATCCTTGATTCACGGATCTTTAAGCTACTAGGATAACCAACGTTCATATGTAACAAACATAGCGTAATTAGAACATTGATTATGAACAAGGTGTTTCTCTTCCAATGTTTACTTGTATTAAACTTCAAACGATTACAAGTAACAAACCATAGACGTGTTTACAAGGTTACACACGTCTAGAACACACGACTCAACTTTAAGACTACATTGTGAATGATGGAATTTAATATTCACGTAGGGTGTATGTGTTTATATACTACACATACCCCTTTCTACAAGAAATCAAATTACACTAGAAGTCCCTCTATCTTTTGCTAATAAGTCCTCCTTGTTGTATGAAAGGGCTCCATATTCTTGTAAAGCTTTATTTTTGCATATAAGTCCTTCTTGTTTCATTATTCTTGTTTTGTCTAATCAAATTAATTCCCAACAATCTTCCCCTATTTGATGATGACAAAACCAATCTTCAAATCTTGATCTTTCACAAATGAAACAAGCTTCCCCTTAAAGTAAGATTTCTTGTAAAACATATCACCACATAAAAATAAATTATATACCTTGATCTTTGAATCTTCTTCCTCTTTTTGTCTCATCCAATAGGGGTCTTCGAAAGATAAACAACTAATAAACGCTTCCCCTTGAGTGGTGCATGTAAATGAATCACGAACCATGTAGACTCTAATTGTAGATTACGAATGAAGAAAAACGAATATAACCTATTTGTTGAAGAAGTGGAGTCTCCCAAGCTTGTACCTTATATCTTGCACTATCCATGTGACGTCGAATTAAATGACACAGAAAATATAAGTAGTCCTCGATCTCTTTGTCAAAATCCTCATCCTTTGTGAGACACTAAGCATGATAATGTAACTCCTTCAAGTGATAGCAAGGTATCTAGTTGCTAGATTTGACAAGTCTTCGTCACTAACCATTAAAGCACGAACAGGTTACCTTCAAACCAAATGGGGTGCTATCCACATGATTTAAAGATATGATAAAACACAAACTCGTGAAAAGCAACTCCAACACCAAAGAAGCAATAATCAATCGTCTTCATCGAAACCTCCAATTTGCAATGAAAATCATCTAAGTACAATATCATCCTCTTCTTTTATGCAATTGCTGCCTCTGTCGGTGTTCTGCTTCTAATCCAAGTCGGTACGTAACCACAAGGTTAGCCTTGTCACATAATCAAATAAAACTTTATTATATCAAACACAATCTTCAAAACAAGTCATAAAAATTTAAACAGATAGTTTTGTCCGAGATCCTTAGTCATCCAATGTATCTTCTGTATGCATTGTCCCATATCGGACGATACTTGTCAGCGCTTAAAAACCATATATCGGACAACACGCTGTCAGCGTCTAAATTACAACGTGTCAGCGTCTTCTTTGTCAGCGTGTGTTTTATTCTTGTCAACGGCTCAACTCAAACACTGACACCATCTTTTGACTTTAACTCTTATCAGCGTGTAAATAATATTACAACTTTTCTCCTGTCGGGCTAGTAGATCACAACTGCTATCTTTGTTAACATTCAAACCCATCACATGAACTCATTCTTTGGCCCACAATGTATACTAACCCTCGTGACTAATAAAATCAACCTCAACTGTTTCCATCATTACATGTTGATAATGCCACAAAACACCAAATCTTTTCCATCATTGATTTAACCAACTTAACCGAGTATTTTGTATTTCCATAAAGAGAATATTCACATACCATATATTCTTGATCCTCCATACAGGAAGTTATCAAACTCGATCTGCTCAAACATTAACTTTTACAAAAGTTTTTGTGAGGTCTCCCAAACCTACGTGACCTTCTTAGAATCCCATGTGCATATTGAAAATGTTGCAACTTGTTGTAACCATGAGAACTCACGTCCCACTTATAATCTTTACAAGGCAAAATCTGTTGTGTGACTCCTTAATATGTCACCATATCATCTCAACTTGTTGCTATATTCTTTTACTTAACTTGCACCAATATCACGTGACTACATAATTGCTAAAAGCCCACGTGAACACACACATAAAGCAATTGTTTAATGATAGGTGTGAAAACACCCATCTTTTTACCACTTAATTACAATAATAACCGAGCCAAAACGTGTATTTTATGTCATCTATGTCGGAATTATGCGTGGTTTGTGTTTTTGTTGTGATTTAGGACGAAAAGGTGAAAAGTGGAGAAAACACGGCTTTCACGGGCTTTTATCGAAGAAAAAGACAAAAGACGAAGTCGAAAGATCAAAAGTGCAAAAAGAACGGAAGTCCAAGACCAATTTTGAAGATTTATCAAAGAAAAAGTCAAAAGACGGAAGTTTACTAAAAAGCCGAAGAACTCAAGTCTTATTTATGAAGAAATGTCAAGACGAGTTAAAGAAATCCAGAGCCAAAGTCATTAAAGTCCAAGATTTAAGAAGATTAAAGAAAGCAAGGACCTAAGGACGCAATTAAGGAAAAGATGAAAGAGGGAGGAAGCTTCCTAAGCTCCTCCCTAATCTCCCGATATATAGTTTTCTATGTTTTCATTTCATAGTGTTAGCTAATGTGACAATTAGTCTTTCCACCATTTTTCTTTACTTGCACAACTTTATTTTTCATGTCATTTTAACTAATTGTCTTGCACTTTAATTCCTTTAATTCAAGTAAGTGTTTTTAATTTTGTTGTTGAATCTTCACTTTTAATTAAGCTTTTCTTTATCTTTCTCATCCTATTTTTCTTGTTTTTGGTTTATCTCAATTTCGGATTAAGCAAGATATTGCTTAATCTCTTTGCTTATTTGATTAAAAAGTTCACCTTTTTATTTTTGTCTAAGCTTTCATAAGAAATAAGCTATAAGTTTGACAATCTTATTGGCTTATTTTGTATTTAGCTTATTTACTTTTTAGTTTTCTTAAAAAGTTTAGTCTTTTTAAAGTTTGCTTATTTCGTATTTTAAAAGTTTTCAAATTTATGCTTATTGATCTTTTAATGTTTGATTTTTATATCTTAAAGTGTTTTAGTGCTTATTGTGTTAATTTTCTTATTTTTGATTAAGTGCTTTTTAGTTAATTTTTACAAAAAGTTGTTTTTAAATTTTTTTATTATTTAGTATTTTTAAAAAGTTTTTAAATTTTGGTCTATTAGCTTTTTCTTAAATTTGATTTGGTTAAGTTTTTAGATAAGTGCTTATTTGGTATTTGCTTATTTGCTTATTGTTGCCATCGTAATGTTTAAGGGTTTTACCAGTACGATCGAGTAAGTATGATCGCATAAACCCCGAGGGTTTCTACTTGCGATCCATTACTGTGATCCTTAGTACGATCGTTCACTACGATCACACTCCTTAATCCACAATACGATCATAGAGTGCGATCCGTGGGTACGATCTGCTAGTACGATCATTGAGTGCGATCCAGGGTGCGATTGGCCGTTACAATCTTTGGGTACGATCTGATGTTGCGATCATGACTACGATGGGTAAACATGCATGCATGGCGCCAAAAATTTTAGTGCGATGGAAACGATATTTCAATTGCGATGTATGGGTGCGATGGACTTCATTATTACAAGTACGATGCATGCATGCATAAATACGATCTATTCCATGCATGCTTTTGTTGGCGCCAAAATTAAGCAGCTAGGCTGGCTGCTTCTAGCAGCTAGCCTGCCTGCTTGCTTATTTAATAGTATTGTTCCGTAATGTTTAGTTTTATCTGAAAGTTGTTCCGATTTTATTTCTGAAAGTTACGTATTTTTAGTTGAATTTTTCGTCGATTTTTAGTATTAATATTTTTTCGTAAAGTTCAAGTTTTATGTTTTATTTAGTACCCGCTTTAGGTTTTCCCTCGTTTAGCTTTAAAGTACCATTTTAGTTTTATTCTCTCCTTTTTCATTTAGTAAACTTTATTTTCGAGTCGATAATTAATTTCTTCTTTTAGATTTATTTTTATTAATTGTTTCGCTTTAAATTACGTTTTATTATTTGTTTTAATTTTCGTTTTAATACTGTTTTAACTTTTAGTTTTTAATATTCGCCTTGTTTTACTTTTATTATATGTACTTGTCTTTAGTTTGTTTTTAAATACTTTTCGCATTTAATTTTTAATTAGTTATAGATAATCAACTTCCCTTTTTTTAATCAAAAACAATTGAGTCGCACATTGAACCGGAAATCAATTCGATTAGACACCGAGAAAACGAACTCTTTTTAAACCTAGCAAAATCTCAATTTCAAATGGCGCCGCTGCCGGCTCTTTTCGTGAAGATTAACGGTTTTTTTGTGAGAGACGCGTTGGCTTTTGTGATCCGTTCACTTGTGAACGTTATTTTTCGTGTCTAAAACTTTCAAAAAATCCAAAAACATTTAAAATTCTTTAAAAGCATTTCTTTTTCAAAGTTTTGCAACAAAAATATTCTTCTTGCTTATCTATCTTTCTTAATGGATTTTTATGTCCATTGCATCGGGTGTGGGAGACGATTGTACGGGAACGACTCATGTCAATGGTGTACATGTGAGCGGTGCGGAAACGATATCGACAATACACAACTCCAATTCGGATTTTGTCCTTTGTGCAACTCGATTAATTCGTCCTTTTTAAACCCACCTCCTGTTCCCCCGTGCATCTATTGTAGAAGCAATTCTCATTGGCATGTTTCGTGCCCGGTTCAATACCCGGATGATCACAGGCAAGAACCGGGGTACAATTATGACAATGAAAATAGCTATCCACAAGACGCACCCAGTCTTTTTCCTCACCCGTTTTGCAACAACTGTGGGGGTCCTCACGAAAGTTTTCACTGTCCTACAGGGGAGCAAAATTACTATAATTATACCCCTTCCACTTTTGACCAACCCCTGCAATACCCAATTGATCATCAGCCTCGTCACGAGATGAGTTACCAAGAACCAATTGACGATCTTGCTACAGCCTTTCAAGAACAAAGCAAAGAGCTTTTACACACGCTGCAAACTTGTATGGAGTCATTTTTACAGCAGCGAGATCAGAAGAGTACTCATATCCCTGAGCTTATTATTGGCCCTTTAGGTAATGAGGAGAGCGATGACGATATTGAGGTTATTTGCGACGAGGAGGAATTTCTAAAGCAAAGTAAGACTTCTCCCCTTCCTCCTTCGTCTATTGCTATCACACCCGAGGAGCCCGTTGGCTCTCTCATAATGGAGGATCAGCATCTTGACATTATCTCGGCTATGGAATCAGACAAATCCCTAAAGTCTAGTGTCGAGGAACTTGTCGTCATCCCAAGTGAGCCCGCGGGTGTTCCGGAAAATTTGTGTGATGTGCCGACTTTTGCGGAGCTTACGGACAAGTTTGCTTCGCTAGTCAATGATCACATACTCACAACTCCACATCTGATATTTGATCCTCCCAATAAGAGTTCAACATGTGGTGAGTATGATGATTTCGTCTTCGAGCCCGAGATTGAGGAAATTATCGACCGAGAGCTAGCTCTTTTGCCTCCACTTCCGCCTACAAGCGAGGTCGACTTTTCCAACATCGATGCCGAACTTGATGAGTTAGAACGTCTTATTTTTCATAATAATGACGAACCAACTCACATGCCCAAACATCCTATTCTCGAGGAGTTACCTAATCAACACTCCTCTTATGAGAATTACGTTTACCACATTCGTGAGGATTTAACTTATCAACAATCCCCACAAATGAATGATGGTTTCGTACTTGATCATGGTCTTTTCAAACGAGTTTCTACACTCCTTCTCTACGATCATGAGGATAAATGCTTTGACCCGGGAGGTGACATGGACCATTCTATGATTGATACTTTTACGGCTTTGCCAATTGGTCTGCATCCATTGTCTTTGGAGGATGACAATGTGATTCCCTTACCCACCCCACCTCCCATCAATCTGGACTTCACTTGCTTTTCTGGTATTGAGAGGACCTTTTTACCATTCAAGACTTATCCTCCTGCCTCTCCTTTATTGATGTCCTCCGGGAACGAGGACAAAGTCTTTGATCTTGGTATTACATTTGAGGCTTCCCCATGGACCATTTAATTCGGGGACGAGTCAGGCTCGTGACTCGGTTAACAAAAATAAGCGCTTTTTGGGAGGCAACCCAATTATCTATCTATTTTCACCATAAGTGTAGGGGGAGCCCCGTGGTGTTTCTTGCTTTCTTCTTATCATGTGCAGGGATTAGAGCTTCAAAGACACACTCTTGATGACTTTTGATGAACCGTGATTCCGTGTTCCCTTCTTCCCGGTTCTATCCTAAACTCTTTTCGATTCACTATTTTATATTTTCCAATATTAAAATAGGAATCTCTTTAGTTGTCTCTTCCTTAGCAAGATTTAAACAAAGTGCACAATGTCCTAAGTGTAGGGGAGTTTACTCCCACATGCTTAAACATTGAGGACAATGTTTATATTAAGTGTAGGGGGACTTCTATCAAAGTTAAGTGGCCTTTTCCTTGTATTTGTCCTCATTTTAACCGGAAAATTTGATTTTTCGACATTTTTCAAAATTTTTAATCTATTTTGGCCTAGTTGTATAGTTGTTTTTACCTTTGTATAGTTATTTTCTTTCCTTGCTAGAATAAATTTTAATAAAGTGGTTTTAATTTTCAAATGTTGTGAACCTTTTGACTCAACCCGAGTTTACTTATCTAAGTTTACTCTAGCTAGTATCCTTAATGTGTTTAAGTCAAGTTTTGCTAGGCTTATATATAGGGAGCTATAAAACGCGAAAGTCTTAACTCTCACGGGTTAAGAACAAGAACTTTTCGCAAGTTCCTATAATTGATCCTAGAGATTCGTTTATCAAGGGAACTTTAAAATGCGATTTCTAAACTTAAAAAAGTCTAAGAGTTTGAAAGATCCTATAGGCGACTCGAAAACCCAAAACTTTGATTTAATAGGCTAAGCATCCACGAGTCTCATTCCTTGAGATTTTAATCTGTGGAGAACGAGAGATGATAGAGTCAATTATAAGTTTGGTAATCTTTCGTGAATTTATGTGAGTTGATTATAAGCCTATTCTCCCATCACTTGATAATAAATTTATCTGCAATAAATAAGGTTGTACGATTTGAAAAGTTACTTAGCTTCTAGCCCAAGATCGTTTAAAAGTTGCTCGGTATTAATTAGAGAGCCAAGGCATAACTTATTGAAGCGGGATGCGAAGTTTGGCGAGTCCGAAAAGGCCCTAACAAGGCATGAGGACTATATTTGGTTGCTAAAGATCCAAAAGTGATGTGAAGATCATTTATCGAAAATCAATATGAAGGATCGAGACACACGACGAAAAGCAAGTACTCCCAAAAGATCATGGAGAAGTCTATCCAAAAAGGCCCTAACAAGGTATGAGGATAAATAGATCCAAGTCCTAAAAGGAGGCGGATCGTTGTATATCAAAGTCCAAAATAAAGATTGGAGAAAAATGAAGAAGTCGTGGTCCATATATGAAGAATCTCTCAAAATTTCAAGTGAAGAAATTCCTATTATGAAGAGAAGACCATTATTTCATGAACGTCTCTCAAGATTTGAAGTATGAAGTCGCTGCCAAATATCGGTCCGAGAAAGGTCTCAAATCGCGAAGCGAGTTATGCCAAGATATGAACTTTTTGAGGTCCCGAGAAGCAGTTTTAAAAGATTTTGTCCTTTAGCTAACTATTGATTAAATCGTTCACTTTATTTTCAGCCTAAATAACTATCGAAATAAGTCAAACAATGCATCCTCGTGATCATTCAAGACAACAATAAAATATAAGAGATACACCTAGGAATAAGGGAGTCTAAGTG
Organism: Glebionis coronaria; assembly: GCA_025667525.1. Lineage (NCBI taxonomy): Eukaryota > Viridiplantae > Streptophyta > Magnoliopsida > Asterales > Asteraceae > Glebionis > Glebionis coronaria. The sequence continues at coordinate 451,360,909 of CM046881.1, forward strand.
AATAATTGGCCCACATGAGTTCGTGATAGTTTGCTAACTTATAATAACAATGATCTCGTTTTTAAGCTTGGTTTGGAGAAAGTGAAAACTTAAGGATGATGATCATTCATGACATTTCCAAAACCCTAAGGTATGTTTTTGATTCCTTTACTTTGAATGTTTATAGTTGTCTATCTCTTTAATAAAGGCCAACGTGGATTGATTATGATGAAAAATGTAATCGTGCTTTGTAACTAATGCATTGCATGAGGACATTGCAATGGTCAAGTGTAGGGGATTTGATAGGTGTGAAAACACCCATCTTTTTACCACTTAATTACAATAATAACCGAGCCAAAACGTGTATTTTATGTCATTTATGTCGGAATTATGCGTGGTTTGTGTTTTTGTTGTGATTTAGGACGAAAAGGTGAAAAGTGGAGAAAACACGGCTTTCACGGGCTTTTAACGAAGAAAAAGACAAAAGACGAAGTCGAAAGATCAAAAGTGCAAAAAGAACGGAAGTCCAAGACCAATTCTAAAGATTTATCGAAGAAAAAGTCAAAAGACGGAAGTTTACTAAAGAGCCGAAGAACTCAAGTCTTATTTATGAAGAAATGTCAAGACGAGTTAAAGAAATCCCGAGCCAAAGTCATTAAAGTCCAAGATTTAAGAAGATTAAAGAAAGCAAGGACCTAAGGACGCAATTAAGGAAAAGATGAAAGAGGGAGGAAGCTTCCTAAGCTCCTCCCTAATCTCCCTATATATAGTTTTCTATGTTTTCATTTCATAGTGTTAGCTAATGTGACAATTAGTCTTTCCACCATTTTTCTTTACTAAAACAACTTTATTTTTCATCTCATTTTAATTAATTGTCTTGCACTTTAATTCCTTTAATTCAAGTAAGTGTTTTTAATTTTGTTGTTGAATCTTCACTTTTAATTAAGCTTTTCTTTATCTTTCTCATCCTACTTTTCTTGTTTTTGGTTTATCTCAATTTCGGATTAAGCAAGATATTGCTTAATCTCTTTGCTTATTTGATTAAAAAGTTCACCTTTTTATTTCTATCTAAGCTTTCATACGAAATAAGCTATAAGTTTGACAATCTTATTGGCTTATTTTGTATTTAGCTTATTTACTTTTTAGTTTTCTTAAAAAGTTTAGTCTTTTTAAAGTTTGCTTATTTCGTATTTTAAAAGTTTTCAAATTTATGCTTATTGATCTTTTAATGTTTGATTTTTATATCTTAAAGTGTTTTAGTGCTTATTGTGTTAATTTTCTTATTTTTGATTAAGTGCTTTTTAGTTAATTTTTACAAAAAGTTGTTTTTAATTTTTTTTATTATTTAGTATTTTTAAAAAGTTTTTAAATTTTGGTCTATTAGCTTTTTCTTAAATTTGATTTGGTTAAGTTTTTAGATAAGTGCTTATTTGGTATTTGCTTATTTGCTTATTGTTGCCATCGTAATGTTTAAGGGTTTTACCAGTACGATCGAGTAAGTGTGATCGCATAAACCCCGAGGGTTTCTACTTGCGATCCATTACTGCGATCCTTAGTACGATCGTTCACTACGATCACACTCCTTAATCCACAGTACGATCATAGAGTGCGATCCGTGGGTACGATCTGCTAGTACGATCATTGAGTGCGATCCAGGGTGCGATTGGCCGTTACAATCTTTGGGTATGATCTGATGTTGCGATCATGACTACGATAGGTAAACATGCATGCATGGCGCCAAAAATTTAAGTGCGATGGAAACGATATTTCAATGGTGATGTATGGGTGCGATGGACTTCATTATTACAAGTACGATGCATGCATGCATAAATACGATCCATTCCATGCATGCTTTTGTTGGCGCCAAAATTAAGCAGCTGTGGCTGCTTCCAGCAGCTAGCCTGACCGCTTGCTTATTTAATAGTATTGTTCCGTAATTGTTTAGTTTTATCTGAAAGTTGTTCCGATTTTATTTCTGAAAGTTACGTATTTTTAGTTGAATTTTTCGTCGATATTTATTATTAATATTTTTTCGTAAAGTTCAAGTTTTATCTTTTATTTAGTACCCGCTTTAGGTTTTCCCTCGTTTAGCTTTAAAGTACCATTTTAGTTTTATTCTCTCCTTTTTCATTTAGTAAACTTTATTTTCGAGTCGATAGTTAATTTCTTCTTTTAGATTTATTTTTATTAATTGTTTCGCTTTAAATTACGTTTTATTATTTGTTTTAATTTTCGTTTTAATATCGTTTTAACTTTTAGTTTTTAATATTCACCTTGTTTTACTTTTATTATTTGTACTTGTCTTTAGTTTGTTTTTAAATACTTTTCGCATTTACTTTTTAATTAGTTATAGATAATCAACTTCCCTTTTTCTTAACCAAAAACAATTGAGTCGCACATTGAACCGGAAATCAATTCGATTAGACACCGAGAAAACGAACTCTTTTTAAACCTAGCAAAATCTCAATTTCATTTAACCATTAAAACAACATGTGAACTGCTTCTTTGTCTTTTACCCGCTGAACTTACACATATTATTTGCCCCACAGCTGTATCTGTTTATCGATACACCAGGTACTTCGAACATCATGTCTCTGTCTCACATGTTTTTGAGTAATAACCAGACTCAAATATTCTTAATACAAAACAATCACCGAGTATCCTTCATGTCCCTACCATAAGTTTTGAACCTTAAACAAGTACAGAAAGAATATATGAACCTTGTTTTCTTCTTATAAATATTTTGGGTCCATATGAGCATAACAAAAGCATGTGAATAACCACAGGGTATGATCTGCGGCATATGTCACGACTGATCTCACACATTGAAAACCTTAAAGATCTCACGACTGATCCTTTGCTCAGCATTAAAACCATCAGATCTGGCCTGGGACCACATCAAAACAATCAACGAGACCCATCTGTCTTCATCAGTTCTGTTACTCCTTTGCTATCTTGTCATCTTTTAATCAAGTAACATGCAAACATCTAGCTGCTCTTTTGTACACGAACCACAGTAACTTCTGATCACATACATCACAACAGCGTACACACTTTAGGACTCATCCAGATAATAGAATCTTGTTATCAGATCTAGGGTTCTTGAAACCCTAAAACCAATTTTAGAAGATCAAAACCCTAACCTAGCGTTTTAGTATCGATCACCATAAAATCATAACGAATCTGGAATACCTTTTTCTATTTTAGAGTCGATCTAGGGTTTAAGGGAAGAAACCCTAAATCTTTATTCAATAAAAACAAAAACAGAAAATTTTATACCTTCCTCTGCAGCAACATTCTATGACGTATAACTTTTTCTTTAAAGCTCAGATCAAAGATCGCTCGGGTGAGATCAAAGACACATATACTGAGAACCTCCAGAAAAAATATCACGACGATCCAACAGTTAACGAAGGAGATATTGCAGTTTGAAAACGGCTGCGTAGTGAGATCCGACCATAAAATCATATACGGATTTTATGCTTTTTCTTCGTTCTTCGACTCAACACCTTGTTTGATCCTAGCATCGAGAGCCAGCCGCTTTGATACCAATTGTGAAATCCTTGTTTCACGGATCTTTAAGCTACTAGGATAACCAACGTTCATATGTAACAAACATAGCGGAATTAGAACATTGATTATGAACAAGGTGTTTCTCTTCCAATGTTTAATTGTATTAAACTTTAAACGATTACAAGTAACAACCCCTAGACGTGTTTACAAGGTTACACACGTCTAGAACACACGACTCAACTTTAAGACTACATTGTGAATGATGGGATTGAATATTCACGTAGGGTGAATGTGTTTATATACTACACATACCCCTTTCTACAAGAAATCTAATTACACTAGAAGTCCCTCCATCTTTTGCTAATAAGTCCTTCTTGTTGTATGTAAGGGCTCCATATTCTTCTAAAGCTTTCTTTTTGCATATAAGTCCTTCTTGTTTCATTATTCTTGTTTTGTCTCATCAAATTAATTCCCAACATTGATATTTGTCACTTTTGACTGTTTGACTATGATTATGTGCTTGGTGTGTGTTTACGTGCTATGTGTTCATATTTTAGACTTTATCATGATGTTAGACATCGTTTATGTAGCACGTGGTACGTTATATGATGATGTGATAGGGTTGGTTCGTGATCATGAGTTCACATGAATGTGACTATGAAAGGGTATGGTATTTTATGAGGTCATTTTATGTGTACGTACATAGTTATGTGTTAGATTATGTTTTCAATGAGATTTATGTGTTTATAGGTATGATTTTAGGAATGAGAATGGATGGAATGAGTTACATGATGTGTAAATCATGGTACAAGTTGGAAATGAAACGAAATGAGTTCAGAAATGAGCTGCAGAAAAGTTTGGGTATCGTTTTTATAAGGTTTTGTTTACGTATCGTATGTTGTATGTATGTTTTAAGTATATATAATATGGTCAGATAAGTTTTAGAGTTACTTTCTATATTTATAAACTTTTAGAAATGAAGGCTAGTTCGAAAATAGCGTAAAAAGTCGAAAAATTAGCAAAAGGGTGCCCGGTTTAGACCCGAAAGTGTATAGGAGTATAAGTAAACATAAAACAGGAGGGGGAGAATATAAATATGATAAAACACAGAGAGGAGTCGAGTTTGTGGGTCCATAGCCGAAATTTTATTAATTAAATTAATAAAAGTAGGATAATTACTATTTAAAAGTCCTAATTGGGCCTAAACTTGTCCAGAAGGTTACCAAGGCCTATATAAACACCCCTAGACCCCTAAAAATGACTAATAACCCTAAATAAACCTAAAATAAGTCTAAATCTTCCATGGGTATCAAGAGGAGTCGAAATTATGATTAGGGTTCATTAATTTTTCTTGATTCAAGGTAAGCAATCAATTAAACCTTAATATAATTCATGTTTTTATTAATTAATCATAATTGTAATGTTAATTAACCATCATTGAGATGATTAGGGTTTTATTAATTTTCTGGAAAAATATAATTAAGATCCATTAATGATTTTAGGGTTTGCGTTAAGAATTCAGGTATAATTAATGATGTTTAGAGGGCTAGTGCATGAAGGCGTAAAACAGTCTGAGTTTTAAGGGGTGTCTTGTATCGACTGTTATGGGCAGTAGGTAGCACCTTTGGTCGACTTTCTTTTTTTAAAAGTTATGTTCAGAGAGTCTACTTTTCAAAAATGTAAGGTTGGTCGAAAATAGAGTTCGAGAAGGTCGTCAATTTTTTTTTTCAAAAACAGTGTGCTGTTTAGGAATAAATTTAGATTTCGGGAAATTGAGTCAAAATCTAACTAAACAAATGAGATAGCCAAAGATTTTTGAATTAGGAACTCTTTATAACATATATTAAAGTACTCGAGGTTTTTAATAAAATTTATGATGTTTAGGTCGGGCTTTTAGTGTCAAACATTTAGCATGTACAGAAAATCAGCTTTATGAAAACGGCTTTTGGCGTAGAGACTAAACTGAAGTGTTAAATTTGTAAGTAGAAAGTAAACTTGGTTTTTGTAGTTCTTAGATAATATAAAAACATAACTCCAGTAGGGGAGGAGTCAATGGTAGTGATAAGTTCACTTCATGTGATCGTTTAGTGACTAGTAAACCGTACCGGGAAATAACTGGATTTTTACGTATAGAATAGCTTGTAGTGGGAGAACTAGATAGTGGGGATTGGGGGATTAGATTCATATCCTTGATTTTTACTTAACTTGGGTTTTAAGACCTGAGCTAAGGGTGTCGTGTATGATTTTATAGGTTTGCAGGAGTGCTAGCTTGATGTGCTATCAGGTGAGTTCATAGTCCCAATTTTCATTAAGTTTTTAAATGTTTTTCCAGTATGGGATGGAGATGACACTTACAATGTTCTTTAAAATGATTTAGTACTATGTTTTAAAATGTACGTACATAAATGTGCTATTGTGTGACTTGTGTGCTTATGTGTTCTCATATGTGCTTTGATATGTGTTCTGATATGTGAATCTTGGTTTTGTTGTGAATGGCTTTGGTACATAGATGTATGGGCGTCTATGGGAACAGTTGTGATGTGTGTGGAGCATGGGGCACGATCCGTTCTGATTTCTTTTGTTCTGAGTACATGTGTTCTGAGTACTTGTGCATCGTCTCCTCAGAGGCAAGATATCTTGATGGGGATATGGTTCATCTTCCACAAGTGGTGTGGGAAAGATCTGGATAGTGTGGTGCATTGTTCTTGTGTGTGTGACGGGATACTTCTTGATTGTTATAGTGTGGAGCATTGTTCTTTTGTGTGTGACATGATGTTTCTTGATTGTTATAGTGTGTTCTTGTAAATTGTAGATGTAATTGGTACTTGAATTGAGTTTTGTTGTAGATGCATTTAACATGATTATCATATTATGGTCCATTGCTTTAACTTGTTTTCTTCAACTATTTAGAAGCGGTTGTTAAGGGTTCTTAAGATTTTTTCGGCAATTTAAACCTATGTTCTCACCAACTTTATGTTGACAGATTTTAGTGTCATTTTCAGGTGAGATAGTTGAGAAGGGGATGATCTTAGAAGTGGCTAGGGTCTAGAGGCTGCTAGGATTGCATTAGGAGGAATCCCTTTCCTCTTAGATTTACTTTTGTTATTTGAATAAGTGATACTGTTAGACACCCATGTGTTTATGTTTGTTATTTGTTTGTCTTTTGTAAGAGGTAGGACTTTTACCTACTTGCCTAGACTCCTGCATTTTGTTGAGATATTGTCATAACATTTGAGTCACCTTTTATGATATTTCAATTTCATTTATTTCTCTCTATAGACACGCTATTGTTGTGATGATATCCATACGTCGCGCCCCATATTCCGTCATGGTGGGGTGTCACAGAATGGTATCAGAGACAATGGTTATAGAGAATTAGGTTGCCTACTCGTGTAGCCTAGTCTATAACTTGAGGGTCCCTGAATATAAGCGTCGTAGGAGTATGTGTGCATTTTATAATAATTGATGTGTTTGGATGTTATTTTTGCGATATTTGTTAAGTTATGAACTACTATGGTTCATACTTAGCTACATGTTATTTTCTTTTCGAGTTTTGACTAGTGCGGATTGAACCACAATCGTCCACGTTAGTCATTGCTGGATTTCGTTTGATTATTCTTTCATGTTTCTTTATACATTTGAATTTTGTCTATGCTGGTTCAGCTGGATTACGAGTTTATGTGTTTCATGCATTGACTACATTATTTTAATACATGGACTTTGGACCTTATTTTATGTTGTGGTTATGTGCTTATATGAGTTGTAGGATTTATGTGCTTATTTGAGTTGATAGATTGGTGTGTTATATGTAGTATTGATTCTTATAAGTGTCAAAATAGGAGGGAGTACATTGGTGAAAGGGAACATGTATAACTATAGAGGCCTACGTAATTATATATGTGCCACAACCAATGGACTTTCAAGTATGATTGCATGAAAAAGAGTTAATACATGCTTGTTTATAGTATATTAGACGAGGTAATATGTAGTAGTATATATACTATATGGACTATTTGGAGCGGTGGATTGATTTCATGTTTGATGGATTTGAGTGTAAGTATGCCTATGCCTATATATGTATAATTTCCTTATATATGTCGATTGTGTTCTTGGGATGATTTGCTAGCTCGTTTCTCTTTGAGATGTTCAACTTTCGTAGTAGCGCATTTCTCGAGTCCCTATTTTACGTGTTCGTTTTTTTTAAATGGTACTTTTGGTTTCAAGGCTATTGAGATGGGGGAGAATTCTTTTTTGGATAACGATGTCTTTTGTTTTGAGTCTTACGTGGTAAAAAAAATAGAATTTGCAAATAGTTAAAATAATTGTTGGTAGTCGGTGAAATAAGGGTAAAGTGTTGAAACCATATTTAAAATAAGGTGTAATATAAGTTATTTAACATATAATCATGGCTTGTTTATTTCATAAATTAAAAAAATAAAAAAATCGGATTAGGGTTATATTGTCAGAACCGTCACTAGTGTTGGGCAGATTTTGTGTAAAATCGTTTTGGTAATAACTTATCCATTTTAAAAGCTTTTCGGTGATTCAAAAGCCTAAAATTATGCACTCGGATCGTGCTTTTCAAATATTCAGAATGTATGGTCAATGGAGTTTAGTAGCTTGGTCTAATTAATTGTACAAGTTTCGAGTGCAAGGTTAATTTTTGGACAACATGGTTTAAACTTGTGTATTGGGTATTTTGGGGTAATGAACACTTAGAGGGCTAACATAGGGCTGAGTGGGATAGAATTTGAGAGTTATTTAGACCTTAGAATACATGGTTATATTTTGATGAGTTTTGATTTATGGTATTTATGAGTAAGACTGAAACCGGGGTGACAGTTTTAAACCCGTCGATTTATGTGACGGCTCCTAACTTGGTTTCAAGACAGTTCTTGTTTGATGAGTTGTGAGATTTAGTTAGGTTGGTTACATAACTATGGTTTTGATAAGTTTCCTAGCGCACGGTTAAGGCTCGTGTGTTGTTGGTTGAAATTATTTTAGTATAAACTAGGTTCACGTTTGAACGTGAAGGTTTTATCAGGGATATGTATCCTCATTTGTTTGCTGAGAATATGTTTGAGTTTGGGAGTAAAACTCGGGACGAGATTTCTATTAGGAGGGAGTGCTGTGACAATCCTAAATTTTGAGATTTGTCACTTTTGACTGTTTGACTATGATTATGTGCTTGGTGTGTGTTTATGTGTTGTGTGTTCATATTTGAGACTATATCATGATGTTAGACATCGTTTATGTAGCACGTGGTACGTTATATGATGATACGATGGGGTTAGTTCGTGCTAATGAGTTCACATGAATGTGACTATGAAAGGGTATGGTATTTTATGAGGTCATTTTATGTGTACGTAAATAGTTATGTGTTAGATTATGTTTTCTATGTGATTTATATGTTTATAGGTGTGATTTTAGGAATGAGAATGGAAGGAATGAGTTACATGATGTGTAAATCATGGTACAAGTTGGAAATGAAATGAAATGAAATGAGTTCAGAAATGAACTACAGAAAAGTTTGGGTATCGTTTTTTATAAGTTTTCGTTTAGGTATCGTATGTTGTATGTATGTATTAAGTATATATAATATGGTTAGGATAAGTTTTAGAGTTTCTTTCTATATTTATACACTTTTAGAAATGACGGCTAGTTCGAAAATCGCCAAAAAATTCGAAAAATTAGCAAAAGGGTGCCCGGTTTGGACCCGAAAGTGTATAGGAGTATAAGTAAACATAAAATAGGAGGGGGAGAGTGTAAATATGATAAAACACAGAGAGGAGTCGAACCTTTGGGTCCATAGCCTAAATTTTAATAATTAAATTAATAAAAGTAGGATAATTACTATTTAAAAGTCATAATTTGGCCTAAACTTGTCCAGAAGGTTACCAAGGCCTATATAAACACCCCTAGACCCCTAAAAATGACTAATAACCCTAAATAAACCTAAAATCAGTCTAAATCTTCCATGGGTATCAAGAGGAGTCGAAATTATGATTAGGGTTCATTAATTTTTCTTGATTCAAGGTAAGCGATCAATTAAACCTTAATATAATTCATGTTTTTATTAATTAATCATAATTATAATGTTAATTAACCATCATTGAGATGATTAGGGTTTTATTAATTTTCTGTAAAAATATAGTAATTAATATCCGTTAATGATTTTAGGGTTTGCGTTAAGAATTTAAGGATAATTAATGATGTTTAGAGGGTTAGTGCATGAAGGCGTAAAACAGTCTGAGTTTTAGGGGAGTCTTTTGCCGACTGTTCTGGGAAGTCGGTAGCACCTTTGGTCGAGTTTATTTTTTTTTTAAAATCAAGTTCAGAGAGTCTAATATTCAAAAATGTAAGGTTGGTTGAAAATGGAGTTCAGGAAGGTCGTCAAACAATTTTTACAAACATAGTGCGTTGCTCAGGAATAAATTTGGATTTCGAGAATTTGAGTCAAAACCTAACCAAACGAGTGAGATAGCAAAAGATTTTTGATTTGGGAACTCTTTATAGTATATAGGAAAGTACTGGAGGTTTTCAATAAAATTTATGGTGTTTAGGTTGAGATTTTGGTGTCAAACATTTAGCATGTACAGAAAATCAGCTTTATGAAAACAGCTTTTGGCGTAGAGACTAAACGGAAGGGTTAAATGTGTAAGTAGAAAGTAAATTTGGCTTTTTAGTTCTTAGATCATATAAAAACATAACTCCAGTAGGGGAGGAGTCAAGGGTAGTGATAAGTTCACTTCATGTGATCGTTTAGTGACTAGTAAACCGTACCGAGAAAAAACTGGATTTTTACGTATAGAATAGCTTGTAGTGGGAGAACTAGATAGTGGTGATTGGGGGATTAGATTAATCTCCTTGATTGTTACTTAACTTGGGTTTTAAGAACTGAGCTAAGGGTGTCGTCTATGATTTTTTAGGTTTGTAGGAGTGCTAGCTTGCTGTGTTATCAGGTGAGTTCATAGTCCCAATTTTTACTAAGATTTTAAATGTTTTTCCAGTATGGCATGGAGATCACACTTACAATGTTCTTTTAATTGATTTAGTACTATGTTTTAAAATGTGTGGACATAAATGTGCTATTGTGTGACTTCCGTTCTTATGTCTTCTCATATGTGCTTTGATATGTGTTCTGATATGTGAATCTTGGTTTTGTTGTGATTGGCTTTGGTACATAGATGTATGGGCGTCTATGGGACCAGTTGTGATGCGTGTGGAGCATGGGACACGATCCGTCCTGAATTCTTGTGTTCTGAGTACATGTGTTCTGAGTACTTGTGCATCGTCTCCTCATAGGCAAGATATCTCGACGGGGATATGGTTCATCTTCCACAAGTGGTGTGGGAAATATCCGGATAGTGTGGTGCATTGTTCTTGTGTGTGTGACGGGATACATCTTGATTGTTATAGTATGGTACATTGTTTTTTTGTGTGTGACAGGATGTTTCTTGATTGTTATAGTGTGTTCTTGGAATTGTAGTTGTGATTGGTACTTGAATTGAGTTTTGTTGTAGATTCATTTAACATGATTATCATATTATGGTCCATTGCTTTAACTTGTTTTCTTCAACTATTTACAGCGGTTGTTAAGGGTTCTTAAGATGTTTTCGATAATTTAAACCTATGTTTTCACCAACTTTATGTTGACGGATTTTAGTGTCATTTTCAGGTGAGATAGTTGAGAAGGATGATGTTAGAAGTGGCTAGAGTCTAGAGGCTGCTAGGATTGCATTAGGAGGAATCCCTTTCCTCTTAGATTTAATTTTGTTATTTGAATAAGTGATACTGTTACACACCTATATGTTTTATGTTTGTTATTTGTTTGTCTTTTGTAAGAGGTAGGACTTTTAACTACTTGCCTAGACTCCTGCATTTTGTTAAGATATTTTCTTAACATTTGTGTCACCTTTTATGATATTTCAGTTTCGTTTACTTCTCTCTATAGACACGCTATTGTTGTGATGATAACCATACGTTATGCCCCATATTCCACCATGGTGGGGTGTGACACCTAGGAAGGTTAGAGTCCATTAGGATACCTTTAGCTAATTCTTGTGCCCTAGATCTTAAGCTTCAACAAATAGATGTAAAGAGTGCATTTCTTAACGGTTTGATCAATGAGGAGGTATATGTGGCTCAACCTCCCAGCTTCATTGATTTTGAGAAACCGGATCATGTTTACAAGCTTAAGAAAGCTCTTTATGGTCTTAAATAAGAACCCAAAACTTGGTATGATAGACTTAAAGCGTTTCTTGTAAAACATGAGTATACCTTGCGTATGGTATACAATACACTCTTTACAAAGAAGAAAGGATCTCACCTTATCATTGTTCAAATATATGTTGATGACATTATATTTGGTTGAACTTGTCAAAGTATGTGTGATGACATTGCCAAAATCATACATGATGAGTTCGAAATGAGCATGATGGGTGAACTTAACTTCTTTTTAGGAATACAATTTAAACACATGGACGATGGTATTTTCTCTCATCAATATAAGTATGTTAAGGAAATGCTAAAGAAATTTGGATTAGAGGACTCTAAGCCTATGAAGACCCCTATGGCCTCGGATACTAAACTAACCGTGGATGATGATTGTGAGTCGGTAGACAACACCAAATATAGAGGTATAATTGGTAGTTTGTTGTACCTTACGGCAAGTCGACCGGATATCATGTTTAGTGTTTGCCTTTGTGCTTAATATTTGGGCTTTTTACACCCCGTATAAAAATTAAAGTTCTTGTTCTCGAAATCTCTTCGAATTGATTCCCAGCTTAAAGTACGACTTAGTTGAATTTGGTGAAACAAATATTTTTGGTTGTTTTTAAATTTAAATGTGCAAAACAATTAAAGTAAATGTCGTTAAAGTAAAATGGCGTCAAAATAAATTGCGTTAAACTAAATCTAAATCTAATTAAAAGTAAAAGTGCAAATATTTAAAAACGTGACGGAAAGTAAATTAATTAAAATGACCAGAAAATAAAACGTGACGAGAATTAAAAATGGACAAAGTATAAAAACATAAGCTAAAAATTAAACAAGACAAAGTATGAAGAAAAACCTCCCAAATCGGAATATATTCCGATCTTACCTTGATCGGAATATCAAACAATCCTGTCGGAATATCGGGGTAGACCCTGATCGGAATATGGATAGTACCCTGGTCGGAATGCTGTTCGGATCACCAATCGGAATTTTGTCACCTATCCCAATCGGAATAACCCAAATAACACCTCGATCGGAATGTGGAAGAATCACCAATCGGAATATCTGTCACTAGTTCAGATCGGAATACCCACTTACCTCGCCCCAATCGGAATACCAAACTACACCACCAATCGGAATACAGATAGGAATACTAAAACCCTTTTCCGACCAAGCAAAGAATGCTGGTCGGAATATGTAAGCCCTTTTCCGATTTACCAATCGGAATACGAAGGAAAAAGTACAAATTAAGCTACACAAATAAGCTATGATTCTAATAAGCACAAGACTAAATCCCTAAGACAAACCGTGTAAAAATAAGCTACGAAACTGAAATTTAAAGACTTTTTAAACACGAAAAGGATAAGCTTTAAGAAAAACAACTTTTTATACGAAAATAACTTTAGTAAAAACTATATAAGCTTGAAAATAAACAAAATAAGCTATGAAATTAAATGATTTAAAACAATCAAAAGCATAAAAATAAAATCTTTCAACAAATTAACAAGACAAAAGCATATAAATCAAAGATTAGAGAAAGGTAGAATGAGATCAACAAGATAAAGTAAAGGTGCAAGAATTAAAAGAGACACTTACTTGAAATCAAATGGTAAATAAGGTACAAGACATGTAATTAAATGTGCAAGTAATTAAATGTGCAATAAAGTAAAGGTGGAAGAACTAATTGTCACGATTAGTCAACAAAACTTAATGAAATGAAAATGAGAGGTATATACAGGTGATTAGGGGGATGGTTAGAGGAAGCTTCCTCCCCTCCTTCCTTTCTTCTTAATTGCACCCTTAAGTCCTTCCTTCTTAATCTTTTTGTTAATCTTGGACTTTGATGACTTTTGGCTCGGGATTTCTTTGCACTCGTCTTTTAATTCTTCGATAAATAAGACTTGAGTTCCTCGGCTTTAAGTAAACTTCCGTCTTTTGACTTTTTCTTCGATAAATCTTCAGAATTGGTCTTGGACTTCCGTTCTTTTTGCACTCTTGACTTCTTGACTTCGTCTTTCATCTTTTTCTTCAATAAAAGTCCGTAAGTGCCCGTGAATTCCCGTGTTTTCTCCACTTTTCACCTTTTCGTCCTAAGTCACAACAAAAACACAAACCACGCATAATTCCGACATAAAAGACATAAAATACACGTTTTGGTCCGGTTATTATTGTAATTAAGTGGTAGAAAAGATGTGTGTTTAGACACATATCAAATCCCCTACACTTGACCATTGCAATGTCCTCATGCAATGCATTAGTTACAAAGCACGTTTACATTTTTCATCATAATTAATCCATGTTGGCCTTTATTAAAGAGATAGAAACTATAAACATTCAAAGTAAAGAAATCAAAAGCATACCTTAGGTTTTGGACATGTCATGAATAATCATCATCCTCAAGTTTTCACTTTCTCCAAACCAAGCTTAAAAACGAGATCATTGTTATTATAAGTTAGCAAACTAACACGAACTCATGTGGGCCAATTATTCACTTAGACTCCCTTATTCCTAGGTGTATCTCTTATATTTTATTATTGTCTTGAATGATCACGAGGATGCATTTTTGACTTATTTTGATAGTTATTAAGTCTGAAAATAAAGTGAACGATTTAATCAATAGTTAGCTAAAGGACAAAATCTTTTAAAACTGCTTCTCGGGACCTCATAAAGTTCATATCTTGGCATAACTCGCTTCGCGATTTGAGACCTTTCTCGGACCGATATTTGGCAGCGACTTCATACTTCAAACCTTGAGAGACGTTCATGAAATTATGGTCTTCTCTTCATATAGGAATTTCTTCACTTGAACTTTTTGAGAGATTCTTACTTGGACCACGACTTCTTCATTTTTCTCCAATCATTATTTTGGACTTTGATATACAACGATCCACCTCCTTTTATGACTTGGATCTATTTATCCTCATACCTTGTTAGGGTCTTTTCGGATGCACTTCTCCATGACTTTTGGGGAGTATTTGCTTTTCGTCGTGTGTCTCGATCCTTCATATTGATTTTCGATAAATGATTCTTCACATCACTTTGGATCTTCAGCAACCAAATATAGCCCTCATGCCTTGTTAGGGCCTTTTCGGACTCGCCAATCTTCGCATCCCGCTTTAATAAGTTATGCCTTGGCTATGAACTCCAATCCATACCGAGCAACTTTTAAACGATCTTGGGCTAGAATCTAAGTAACTTTTCAAATCGTACAACCTTATTTATTAGCAGATAAATTATTTAGCAAGCGATGGGAGAATAGGCTCATAATTAACTCACATAAATTCACGAAAGAATACCAAACTTATAATTAGCTCTATCATCTCTCGTTCTCCACAGTTTAAAATCTCAAGTAATGAGACTCGTGGATGCTTAGCCTATTAAATCAGAGTTTTGGGTTTTTGAGTCGCCTATAGGATCTTGCAAGCTCTTAGACTTTTTCAAGTTTAGAAATCGCATTTTAAAGTTCCCTTGATAAACGACTCTCTAGGATCAATTATAGGAACTTGCGAAAAGTTCTTGTTCTTAACCCGTGAGAGTTAAGACT
Source organism: Glebionis coronaria (assembly GCA_025667525.1). Lineage (NCBI taxonomy): Eukaryota > Viridiplantae > Streptophyta > Magnoliopsida > Asterales > Asteraceae > Glebionis > Glebionis coronaria. The sequence goes on from CM046881.1 coordinate 451,376,162, forward strand.
TTCGTGTTTTATAGCTCCCTATATAAAAGCCTAGCAAAACTTGACTTAAACACGTTAAGGATACTAGCTAGAGCAAACTTAGATAAGTAAACTCGGGTTGAGTCAAAAGATTCACAACATTTGAAAATTAAAACCACTTATTTAAAGATTTATTCTAATAAGGAAAGAAAATAACTATACAAAGATAAAAACTAATAGGCCAAAATAGATCAAAATTTTTGAAAAATGTCGAAAAATTGATTTTCCGGTTAAAATGATGACAAATACAAGGAAAAGACCACTTAACTTCGATAGAAGTCCCCCCTACACTTAAGATAAACATTGTCCTCAATGTTTAAACATGTGGGAGTAAACTCCCCTACACTTAGGACATTGTGCACTTTGTTTAAATCTCGCTAAGGAAGAGACAACTAGAGAGATTCCTATTTTAATATTGAGAAAATATAAAATAGTGAATCGAAATGAGTTTAGGATAGAACTGGGAAGAAGTAGAACACAGAATCACGGGTCGTCAAGAATCATCAAGAGTGGATCAATGAAGCTCGAATCCCTGATTAGTAGAAGAGAGGAAATAGCAAACCAACGGGTCTCTCCTACACTTATGATAAAGAAAGCGAAAAGATAGATGCATGGGTTGCCTCCCAAGAAGCGCTTGATTTTTGTTAACCGAGTCATTAGCCTGACTCGACCTTGATCATCAACGGAAGAAGCATAAAACATATCCACCAGGATCAAAGACATAGTTTCCGTCCATCAAATAGCACAAGCTTAAGGCGAACAAGGCAAGCCAAAGAAGAGTAGGCAAGGTTCCCGTAAGCAGTGATGGAGCACGGTGGAAGCAAGGGTGAATTGGTGCAAGCAGATTTCTATAAGTTCCAAAGATTTTTCCTTTTATTTCATCAGGTGGATACTGAGATGGCTGCAGAGTGTCAATACCGGGGTTGAACACCTTTTCCTTTAAGGGAAAATAGCACTCAGGCTCAGCAGAATGGGAAGAAGATCCGCGAAGAAGCACAACCTCGTCCTCAGAAGGGGGACAAAGAGGTGTTAAATCATATGTGCTGCGGATATTGGTGTCAGCCGGTTTCTTCTCCTTAGAAAGAATGTTCTTCAAATCCAACGTAGGATCAAGACGATAATCTTCAAAGTCATAAGGAGGAGCATCACTCTCATGAGGGAAGTAAGTGTTGAGAAACGTAGAGAAGTCTTCCTCAAATGAGTAATCGTCCAAAGTAGGATCGAGTGATGGCGGAGGATCTTCATCATGTGAAGAATCGCTCGAAAGAGTATCAGCCTCATCGAAATCATCATACGTGGGCAGATCTGGATACTCAGAAGTAAGGTCATCATAATCATCCGAGTCTGAGCTAGAATCATCATCATAAGCATCAAAGACCGGTGGAGAATCATAAATGGGAGAAGCGTCCAAATTGGGGCGAGAATCATCCACATCATCTTGAAAAAGTGGATTATCGATGCAAGAGTCGAATAGAGGATTGTTGTAGACAACGAAGTCATCATGCACATTAATCATATTCACTGATTCTCGTCCTCCAAAGGTTGTACTGGTAAGCTTCCCCATTTTAAAAACTTGTGCATCATCCCCGACTCTTAAGATTAACTCACCTTCGGCCACATCAACTAAAGCTCGTCCGGTTCTCAAGAATGGCCGACCAAGTATTAAAGGAATACAAGGGTCCATTTCATAATCAACAACGACAAAGTCGACCGGGAAAGTAAATGTGCCCACTTTAATGAACACGTCTTCGGCTATACCAACGAGGTAAGCGAGAGTGCGGTTTGCAAGTTCGAGAGTCATCTTTGTTGGAGTGAGGTCGGGTAATGATAGTGTTTTCCAAACACTCAAAGGCATCAAATTAATATTGGCCCCGAGAACAGCAAGGGCAGTAAATTCTTCAGTTTTGTTGAACACGCAAGGCAACACAAAACGACCGGGATCTCCAAGCTTTTCCGGTAGTTCTTTAAGAATAACTGCAGAGCAGTTTTCATTTAAGCGTGTGTTGGCGAGTTCAATCAGCTTCTCCTTCTTGTTAAGCAATTCCCTAAATGCTTTAACAAATTTGGGCATGTGGACAAGTGCTTCAAGAAAGCTAATGTTGAAGTTCATTTGAGAAATCATCTTCACATAGCGTGCCACTTCTGAGTCCTCCTTGGTTAGCATTTTGGTCTTGCCTAAACGAGAGGGATAAGGGATATTGGGTTTGGGTGGTGAAGGTGCAGGTGTAGGTTGTAAAGGTTGAGATGTTGAAGGGTCCTTCCTAGGAACATCGTCATGGTGAGGCGGAGACGGTAATGGTGCACTAATACTAGGTGTAGGAGGAGTAGGGATAAATGGTGGTGGAGGGGATGTAGATGACGGTGGTGAGATTGGTGGTCCTACGATGGTGACTCCACTACGGGTAGTAATAGCACTCACATTTGCTCGCGGATTGGTGACGGTGTTTGAAGGTAGAGAACTCGAAGAAGAAGGTTGAGCGGCGGGCAAGAAACTAGCAAGCATATTCTTTAAATCATTGGTTTGATTGCTGAAGGAGGACTGAATATTATCTCGAAGCTCCGATCTTATCTCATTTCCTTGCTTGGTAATATCTCCTTTCAGATTGATAATTTGGCTCTGAAGGTTCTTGATTTGCTCACCTTGGGTTCTCATGATGGCCTCAACATCCGGATTACTGGGTAGGGTTTGTTGGGCGGGTGGGTGATAAGGATTAGAAGCTCTAGGTGGGATTTGGTTGCTTCTATTGTAGTTGTTGGCGGGGTTTTGGTTTTGAGGAGAAAAACCGGGTGAAAGGTAGTTGTTAGATCGGTAACTCAGCAGATTTCTATCCCCTTGAGGTCGAGTTTGGTAATTTTCTGGTGAATAATTACCATAAGCTGCATACACATTTTCCGGATTTCCTTGTGTCGAAGGACAATCGGTGTATGAGTGTGGACCGCCGCATGTTTCACAAGGAGTAGCAACAGCTTTAACTTGTTGTTGTTGTTGGTTTGAAGCCAAGAGTTGCATACTTCTGCTCATTTCAGTCAGCACACGGGTGAGTTCGGTCATATCAGGGTTTGCTGAAGTAGAGGAAACATTGACTCTCGGGTTGTTCCTTAAAGAAGCATAGGAATCCCAATTTTTGTGGTGAGTAGTCATGTTCTCAATTAACTCTCTACACTCCCCGTGTCTCCTTTTCATGAATGTGTCACCGGCGACTGCATTAATCGTATCACGATCTCGAAAAGTCAAACCATTGTAGAAAGTATCTATTAAGGTCACAGGTAGCATGTTGTGGTTTGGACATCTATCGATCAAGACATTATATCTCTCCCAAGCATCAAAAAGAGATTCATCAGGGTCTTGCATGAAACCGCTGATTTGATTGCGAAGGCTCGTGACCATGGATGGTGGAAAGTAGCGCGACAAAAAGCGTTGAGTCATGTCATCCCAAGTGTGAATAGAATTCTTCGGGAGACGATCAAACCATTTCTCGGCATGATGTAATAAAGTATGTGGAAAGAGTTGTAGGCGAAGTTCATCCATTGTGGCACCAGCCAACTTCATGCTTTGGGTGATTGTAATGAACTTGTCGAGGTGTTTGTTGGCATCATCATCAGGCAATCCACGGAATGGGTTAGTTTGCACTTGCTGAATCATGTGGTGCTTCAACGAAAACTCAGGAGCGTTGATTTGCATCGGCGCAATCGGTCCTCCTCGTCCAAACATTGTAGGTTGACAAAGCTCCTCCATTGTCCGAAGATCGGGTTGTGGAAGAACATTGTTGTTATTATTGAGGTGCGGTGGAATATTATTGTTGTTAACACCTGACATAGCTAAATCTCTTGAGGCTCGGGCTCTTGATAATTAGAAGATCTAGTACGCATACACCTGAAAATGCAAAAGAAAAAGAAACCAAACACAAAGACAATATATATACACAATAAAGATAAAATCTTTTTGGATTTTTGAAATTTTAATTTTTATGGATTTTTATCAATTTTTAATTTTTATGGTTGTGTTGAATTTTTTATGCAAGAAAAATAACGCTCACAAGTGAACGGATCCCAAAAAGCAACGCGTCTCTCACAGAAAACCGTTAATCTTTACGAAAAGAGCCGGCAGCGGCGCCATTTAATATTTGGGCTTTTGACACCCCGTATAAAAATTAAAGTTCTTGTTCTCGAAATCTCTTCGAATTGATTCCCAGCTTAAAGTACGACTCAGTTGAATTTGGTGAAACAAATATTTTTGGTTGTTTTTAAATTTAAATGTGCAAAACAATTAAAGTAAATGTCGTTAAAGTAAAATGACGTCAAAATAAATTGCGTTAAACTAAATCTAAATCTAATTAAAAGTAAAAGTGCAAATATTTAAAAACGTGACGGAAAGTAAATTAATTAAAATGACCAGAAAATAAAACGTGACGAGAATTAAAAATGGTCAAAGTATAAAAATATAAGATAAAAATTAAACAAGACAAAGTATGAAGAAAAACCTCCCAAATCGGAATATATTCCGATCTTACCTTGATCGAAATATCAAAAAATCATGTCGGAATATCGGGGTAGACCCTGATCGGAATATGGATAGTACCCTGGTCGGAATGCTGTTCGGATCACCAATCGGAATTTTGTCACCTATCCCAATCGGAATAACCCAAATAACACCTCGATCGGAACGTGGAAGAAGCACCAATCGGAATATCTGTCACTAGTTCAGATCGGAATACCCACTTACCTCGCCCCAATCGGAATACCAAACTACACCACCAATCGGAATACATATAGGAATACTAAAACCCTTTTCCGACCAAGCAAAGAATGTTGGTCGGAATATGTAAGCCCTTTTCCGATTTACCAACCGGAATACGAAGGAAAAAGTACAAATTAAGCTACACAAATAAGCTATGATTCTAATAAGCACAAGACTAAATCCCTAAGACAAACCGTGTAAAAATAAGCTACGAAACTGAAATTTAAAGACTTTTTAAACACGAAAAGGATAAGCTTTAAGAAAAACAACTTTTTATACGAAAATAACTTTAGTAAAAACTATATAAGCTTGAAAATAAACAAAATAAGCTATGAAAATAAATGATTTAAAACAATCAAAAGCATAAAAATAAAATCTTTCAACAAATTAACAAGACAAAAGCATATAAATCAAAGATTAGAGAAAGGTAGAATGAGATCAACAAGATAAAGTAAAGGTGCAAGAATTAAAAGAGACACTTACTTGAAATTAAATGGTAAATAAGGTGCAAGACATGTAACTAAATGTACAAGTAATTAATGTGCAATAAAGTAAAGGTGGAAGAACTAATTGTCACGATTAGTCAACAAAACTTAATGAAATGAAAATGAGAGGTATATATAGGTGATTGGGGGGATGGTTAGAGGAAGCTTCCTCCCCTCCTTCCTTTCTGCTTAATTGCGCCCTTAAGTCCTTCCTTCTTAATCTTTTTGGTAATCTTGGACTTTGATGACTTTTGCCTCGGGATTTCTTTGGACTCGTCTTTTAATTCTTCGATAAATAAGACTTGAGTTCCTCGGCTTTAAGTAAATTTCCGTCTTTTGACTTTTTCTTCGATAAATCTTCAGAATTGGTCTTGGACTTCCGTTCATTTTGCACTCTTGACTTCTTGACTTCGTCTTTCATCTTTTTCTTCAATAAAAGTCCGTAAATGCCCGTGAATTCCCGTGTTTTCTCCACTTTTCACCTTTTCGTCCTAAGTCACAACAAAAACACAAACCACGCATAATTCCGACATAAAAGACATAAAATACACGTTTTGGTCCGGTTATTATTGTAATTAAGTGGTAGAAAAGATGTGTGTTTAGACACATATCAGTGCTCGTCCAAGAGGCTCCCAAAACCTCTCATCTTGAAGCGGTTAAGTGTATCTTCCGATACATTAAAGGCACTATACATTTAGGATTATGGTATCCTAAAGGGACGGGCGTAGAAACCATAATATACGCCGACTTAGATCATGTGAGATACTATATGGACCGAAAAAGCACTAGTGGTGTTCGTACCTTCATGGGCTGTTGTTTAACTTTTTAGTTTCTATGTGAGTGTCGATAAAGCCAGTCAACAAGCTCTACGGAGTCTCTTTAAAATCTATGGTTTTTGAAAATTCTTTTTTCTCTATTTTCAAAACTTCTCAAAGTCTCTTTCTAAAATGGTCGAGAAATGTTTTTGCATTGTTAATTCAATCTAAAAACGTTTTTCATGCGTTCTTGCTATTGATATCGAACATACATAATAATATGTATGGGTCACATAATTATAGAGAGAACAACAATGAACTATGGAGGATTCATGGATTATCGAAAATGTGTCATGACTATATGTCTAGATAATCAGACCTCCAACATCGATTTTACTTTAAAATTAAAGAATTTTGGTCAAAGTCATGTTTGTTGAGTTCGTGTGTGTTTCTTTGTCTTTTATCGCTCTTTAGCATAGCTTTATGATAAGTTAGACTAGAATATTAGGATTTGCTGATTAGAAAATTCTCCTTGTCCTCCAAAACACACCATATGTGGGCCGATCCTTAATTGTCTGGCGGATCAATAAATTTATTGAGCCGCGAGTACAATTAAGGAACTCCGGGCAGCAGCTGTCAAAAACGGATTTTTTGAAACTCCCAAATTGTTCCAACACCTTTTGGAATATTTTTTTCAAACCTTTGACCACTCTCAAAATATCTTGTGCTTTCTCTACTTAACCCAAAGCATTTTGCATTTCCTTCTTAAATCAAAATTTCTTATTCACCAAATGAAAGCTTTGATTCTACTCCATTTCTCCAATTCCTTTCAATCCAGATTCACCAAAGAACACACAAAATGAAATCTCTTCTCCTTCTAAGGAAATTGATTTTGGAAACTATGTTTTTCCACCACTTACCTTTTGTGTTATTCCTCTATCACATGATAATGTCATGCATCATAAAACATATTGTCAATATCAACATCTTGCCATGTCTCATATCTATGATGAGTTGAATCACATTAAATGTCTTCTAGTCAAATTTTCTCTCAACTATGACGACAAGACCAATACCAAGCCTCCACCACCACATTCCGCTACCAATTCGTCTTCTAATTAAGCATATGTGTTGCTTATTAATAAGACATCTAATTTAAGAAAATCTTAGAGTTCTAGTGTAACTAGGATTCAAATTGTGCTTGAATTATGGGCTTGTGATTCATACGTCTTTGTATGAATTATTATTATCCTTGTATCTTTTCATGTCTTTGGATTCACATGATCTCTTATGGATCTTGGATTTCTATTCTTCTTGTGTTCTTTCTTTTATCTCTTTTGTGACCATTGCTATATCTTGTTGGGTGTTTTTTTCTTCTTCTAACCCTTCTATGTAGCTTGTCACCATAGCTCGATCTCTTGGTGCCTAGGCAAGGGGGAGTAAGCCCCAAGGGGAGCATTAGCAAATTCGATTTCTTCTCTTCTTCAAAGACTTTTGCTACCTTTTTGCTTCGACAAAGGGGGAGAAATGAATAAACTCGTCTTTGAAATCTTGTTTTTATACTTGATTGAGTTTATATGTTGTCGCAATAAAAAATGGGAGATTGTTAATGCAATGATGCCAAAAAACGTTACTTGCATTTTTCGGTCTCGCTTTGTTTTGATTACGAAAATATATAAAAACAAGCATTTACGAAAACAAGGAAAATCAAATTCTTGAGTTCAAGTATTTTTTAATTCATCCATTATCACTTAACGTATGAATAAACAAGTTCTTAACCTAACTAAGGGATCAAGGATTCACATTTTCGTAAAACTTACTTTTATTTATAAGTGACATTCACAAGTGTACCACTGAGGGACTTCTCATTTACCTTGTCATGGCTGGGCAAATCCAGTCTGAGGAAAACAAGAGGTTTGTAGTCAAGCTCAGGAAGTTGATTGCAAGAAGTCCGGATAAAGAAAAGGTGTTGAGTTCCTCAAGAGTGAAGAAAGAAGCAATGGAAGTCTAAGAGATTATTTCTTTTGTTTCTAATGTTTTTCTTATAATATATTGATAGGATCATGTAATGATGAATAAAAGATGCACTTTGTTTAAAACAAGACTCTTCATCTTTAGCATAGTCAATATGAGAAGAAGCCTCTTTGCTTACTTATAATGAAACTTATTTAGGTATGTTTATATCCAAATAGGGGGGTATTGTTAGGTCAATTCAGTGCCTAATAGTCTCTCTGATGGTTTTGAATAACAATAAGCCTAAGTAAGTTTGTTAAATGATGCCTAAAAACGTTACTTGTATCTTTTGGTCTCGCTTTGTTTCGATTACGGCAATATATAAAAATAAGCATTTACGAAAACAATGAAAATTGAATTCTTAAGTTCAAGTATTTTTCATTTTATCCACTATCACTTAAGGTACGAATGAATAAGTTCTTAACCTAAATAAGTGATCAAGGATTTATATTTCTTAAAACTCACTTTTATTTATAAGTGACAAAAGTTTTTAATAAACTTTATTTTAAAGAAAATGTTTTATTAATGTAACACCCCTAAATTACCACGCAGCGGAATACCACTTTGGGCGCTACATCATATCACATCACACACAATCATAGAAAATGACCTCAAAAGAGACGTTGAAATAATTACAACATTGTCTAAAATATTTTCCATCCCAAAAGATACCATCAGAGTAGCGTTTAGTCCCAAAAACCGTTACCAACACAACATTCTCATCAAAAGACTTTAATTAAATTATTCATTTGAAAAGGATGAAAAATAATCAAAGTTTAAACAAGTAAGCACCAACTCCCTCCTCGCATGCTCTGGTGCTATCCATCTTGATTACCTGAAATACATGCTTAAAAGGGTCAACACAACGGTTGAGCGAATTTATAGGTTTTGCAAATCATCATTTGAACACAAGTATAAAAACCAATCATGATCATTCAATAGCATTGTAACGCGTACAACCTATCATTCCAACAATTTACATTATAGCAAAAGTTAAGTGATTGTATTTAAGCTCATGATACCGACCCCATAAACTAATCACCCGCGCCAATTTTCCGGCGTGATTTAAGTGAAACCTTTGCCCATCTTAGGTATTCGTTGCAAATATACCTTTTTCTTAACACAAGCTATCCGTCCGTAGAGGGTTCTCAACGTACTACTCTCGTATTGGATAGGGTCGTCAACCCCGTAGTACTAATAATTGTATAAGCGGCTATTTCTATCCCACACAAGGGTTAGACAATAGTTAACGGTTCATGAATTTAGGGTCTTAGCAACTAGTACTCAATACAATCAAGGCAACATTCCAATCCAAACAATCATTCGGTTCCAAACAATCAATCATGACTTGTGTTCCATTTATTTCAAATTGCATGTATTCCCCCTCGCGGGTTAAAATCATTTATAAGATAGTATAAAGGCAAGTCTATAGATTCACCTGGAATTACACGAGAAACTAGTAGTAGTAGTGATCGCCGAAGAGAACATGCGCCAAATACACATGTCAAAAGCCGCAACCTAATCAAATAAGGTGCGCACTTAAAAACATACTCAAGTATCTCAAACATACTTAGTATAATATAATCAACGATTCAAAATAGTATGTACATAGACATGGCCAACCAATGCAAGTGAATCCCTTCTAAACCCCACAACATATACTAGCTTTCCAAAGCTAGTACCTTCAATATTGATCCATCTCATGATGCCAAATCAACACAGTTCAAGTACCCAAAACGGGTCTTCAATATCAGAATATACACTCAATCCTAAGAATTATATCTTTTAGAAATTTTAGAATTTAATAGTTTAGTCTCTCACCTCAAACTATGACGCGAGGTTAAGTACCTCACCATTAATACTCAGCAGGTACTTACCAAAAGTACACGTTGATTTCCCATACCTAAACAACTCCATTTTCGCCGAAACTTGGTGACAAACTCTATTATAATCTGTAGAAGTCTCAGTTTTAATTTCATCCAATGATTCACATTTTAGAACCACCTGCTTGACACATCTTTAGACTTTAAAATCTGGACAGTTTTGCACACTTGACTTGTATAACCATTTTGACCTTCTTAACCAATACCATTTACAAATACAAATCTTGATTATGAATATAGACTCAAAATTCTAAGTTTAGGGCCTGACAATAGCTCTTGAACAGTTTTGAAACTCAAGTTATAGGCCCCGAGATTTGACCTAATATCGACAACAATTTCGGATTGCGTCGATACTCGCCTCCCGGTACACGAATATTCAAACCTATGTAACTTTTGACTCGTTTGGAGTTAAAAGCTCTATCTTATACCAAACCGAAGGTGGAAATAAGCTCTACAACTATATCCAATAATGATAACCTGGACTTAGACTTAAGACCACAAAAATTAGCCCTAAATAATCTATTCTAAAATGCCTCTTTCAAAATCACATCTACACTAGTTTTTAATCAATTTTATCAACTCCTATACCCCTAATATCATCATTCAAACATCCAAAACTAATCATAAAATCCAATATCACTTGAATATTCATCATTCATCATAACTCAAAAATTAAAAATAAAAGCAAGCACTCAAAATAATTAATTAAATAATATTAACAACATAATAGAACCATACCATAAGCTAAATAGATCAAAAACCCAAGAACACCAAAACCCCCATGTGAGCCCTGGGGTTTGGGGCAGAAGAACAGTAAGAATAAAAGATTCCAAGCTCCAATATTTCAATATTATGTTCCTAAACACAATCAAACACAAACCTACAAGATCAATTAGATCAAATCAATGTTTTTAGCAACAATTATCAAAATCAAATCTTAAGAAAAATGTTGTTGCATGTTGGATTTTCTTGATGGGATTTACTTACAATGATGTTTTAAGGATGGGTCATTGATTAGATTTGCAAGAAAATAATTTTTGATGGTGGTTCTATGGTGGTGGTGGTGGCGGCATAAACAAGAGAGGGAGAGAGGGATGTGTGAAATTTTTGGAATGAAATAATTAGAAGTGTGTGTGTAATTTCTCCTTTTATATGGTGGGGAGGGTAGAAAGGTGTAAATAAGACTATATTTTGGCCTTGTTTGAAAACTAGTTAGCAAAGAGTGGGAAATGGTAACTAGTCGATTTTAAAAAATTAACGGGAGACGGGTTTCGTCCCGGATTCATAAAAATTTAAGTCTCGTTCAATAAAATACTTTTTTAAAGATTTAAACGCACAAGAAAAGCAATAGTAAGGTTTTGACTCGACTTAATACGTAATAAATTAAAAACTTCAAAAATATCAAATATCGAAACGATCGATAATAAACATAAAAATTTGGGCATCCATCGGCATCGCAGTCACTAACAGTTCTCTCCAATCGTCACAACATTCGCTTAAAGCCACATATTACCGGTTTCGACATAAACCGTCAAACATAACAATACTTACCATTACTTAGAAATTCAAAACAAGTTACGTAGTTAGGGTAAAATGATTACGTTAAGTTCGGGTTATTACATTCTCACCTCCTTAAGGGAGAGACGTCCCAGTGCTCGCCTCACCTCATACTCGTATCGCGCTCTCCTAGGTAAAGCGAGGGCGATTCTTATAGAGAAATCCTCACGTTCCCACGTGAATCTCGATCCACGTCTCGAATTATATCGCACCTTCGTAATAAGAATCTTACTCTACTTCAAACGCCTAACCTCTCGATCGAAGATCTCCAATGGTTCTTCTACAAAACGCAACTTGTCGTCGAGTTGTATCTCACCCAAAGGGGATGAGTAAGTCCTTATCCGCCAAGAACTTCTTCAAGCTCGACGCCCGAAAATTATTATGAATTTTACGAAGCTCATCCGACGATCCCAACTTATGAGCAACTGGTCCCATCCGCTGGGCGATCTCAAATGGTCCAACGTGCCTTGGACTTAACTTTTTTCCATTTACAAAACGAAGTACACCTTCCCTAGGAGGTACCTTAATCATTATCATGTCTCCAACTTCAAATTCCAACGGCTTGCTACGGTTATTGACACAGCTCTCTAGACGACTCCTCGCGGTTAACAAGCGATTCTCAATCTGTACGATCCTTTCGTAGTCTCCCAAATCATCTCAGTTCCAATCATTTGCCCTTCCTCTACTTCATTTCAACAATCTGGCGATCTACACCATCATCCACGGTTCTCATAAACAATTACTCACAAAATCAATTCTCATGGGCCTCACATAACTCCGTCGAAAATCCTGAATACTCAAGACTATATAATCAGTTCAAGTCATACAAAATCACCTATTATGTAATCTCGAACATGCCAACATACTTCGTCAAAAGCGAGTTCATCAATACAGGAACCATTCGGCGTACACATTATTCTATCGCACACATTACAATTTAAATCAAACACAAAAGACATCACTAGGGACGTAAAACCAAGTTACGACACGTTTTCCAAAAAGCCAAACCATGCCAAATCAATAAATTCAATCGGGTTAACTCATGCTTGCTAAATAGTCAAGCCATGATAAATAAGAATAGATGACAGGATTTTCGGGTAAGTCTAGTCAATTGGAAGGTTGCCAATTAAAGGATATCCACTGTTCGGATAGCCATGGACGCATATCCAAAATAACAAGAAATATTTTCCGTCATCGGAGGGCGCTCCCACTCGGATCCATACTTAAAAGATAATACAAGAACACCATCTCACTTCCACCTACGCGTAGACAAAGTCTCAATAAGCATCATTGTTGAAGGTCACACAGATATTACACGGTATGTGTTCTATGATCGGACGTCATTGGACAATGCCGTCTCAAGTTCGCACAACTTATGATCACTCGACTAGAGCACATACCATGTAAGTACCTAAAAGCAAAGGTCAAACATAAACTTCAAATATAGATCTCCACCGTTAAGCATCGATAAAAACCTTGAACAAACCCTTGAAAATAACAACTCAATTTCCAAGACACAACCATCTAACCCCTCCATTAAAGCGATACTCGATTCTCAATTTCCAAAGTATTCTCGCTTGCGATGTCAGCTACAACATACTCCTCGAGGTGGCAATGAATCTATTAATTCCAGTCAATAAGAAATTCGGTCCATTGGCGAAGACTAACAACATATCAGGCTTACCATTAACTTCTGCTCCAGTGCTCAACATACAAAAGCGTCCCACTAACTTCTACTTCAGCACTCATCATACAAAGGCGTCCCAGTAACTTCTACTTCATTGCTCAAGGTGATGCATCGTATTCCTCGTTTGATTCGTCATACTAGCCCCAAGGGTTTCGTCATCAAGAAAAGTCTTCGATGACCCTTCGATAGTAGCAAGTAAAATTATAAAAACTTCACATCCATGATAATTTGCCGTTGATAACTTGATCCTCAGTCAATCCACAAGTACACGCATAAAATCCTGGTAACGCTTAAACAAGTCGCCTAATCTCAGAACGGTTAACGGTTCTTAACAATTAGCTTATAAATCTCGCGATCGTCGGGACACATTAGAAATGGTCAATCTAAATAAATCATAACTCGAGAGAAGTCCGACGGGCTACTCGTACATAGACGATAATCGATGATGGCCATAATGACGACGACACTGAACGATTCATACGAACGAAACATGATTTGAAGAAAGACGTACGCACACCAAACAACCACAAATTGAGCTAGGCATACTTGAGCCCACTCATTTAAAACTCCTTGTCTACATCAAAAGGCGTCCCCTTCTATGTATACAAGAGTTTATAAATTTACGGTTCGGGAACTTATAACTTTCTTGTTCAAATAAAAAGGCGTCCCAATCCATTTCAACAAGACGATTATAAGTCATCCTACTCAAGTATTACTATCTCCAAACACGATATCAAATCCAAATTACATACCATAGTAAATACAATGTGTCAACAACCGACTTCATGATTTCCGTATTCAAATGTCCCATTCCATCTGAATAAGGAAAACACAAACAATCTAAGGTCCAGTGGTTTAAAACTTTCTTATTCAAATGTCCCAATCCATTTAAATAAGACAACTTTAAACAACTCATGGTTGGGCGAGTTAAAATCCCTATATCTAAATGTCCCATTCCAATTAGATATAGGGCATTAAGTCACTCAACCGAATGACTACTACGAGCATATCTTTGTTGTACCCAACTATATAGTTGATTTCGACACATATATATTTGGGTCCAACATTAGCATCCTCCTTTTCGCCAATAAAACGTAATCATATACAATCAAATCACATGTCGTGTTACATAGTAGATGTTGCCTCAGATAAATGATTCTTCAAAATCATAAAAAATAGCGAAATCACGAACATCACGTTAATCAATTTCGTTTCAAAATAAGATGTCCAAAAATGGCACATCACGATGCGATGACAACAATCGAGCTCAAATTAGTCGATATGCGATAGACTACGAAACAATATATATGTACCCAAAATATTAAACGAATTCACACTCGTATTCAAAATACATAATTATCAAGATCGGTGATTAGCGATGAGGCCAAATCCTATACAAAACTGTATTATAAAATGTATAATAATCACGCAAGGACCATTGCTTCACGCGCAATGCCTTTAAATACCATAATATATTCATACATATACATACTACCATTCCTACATACACATAGGATCACATTATCACAATCAATCATAGAGTAATGCAAGAATAGCCTTACCAGAGCCATGCGGAGTAGTTGCGTGCTTAAACTTTTTAGAACACACCAAAGTTATAGTTTAGGATTTTCAAAATTGACCTAGTTCTCTATAACTTGTGGCTCTGATTACCATTTTGTAACCCCCCCCCCCAAATTACCACGCAGCGGAATACCACTTTGGACGCTACATCATAGCACATCACACACAATCATAGAAAACAACCTCAAAAGAGACGTTGAAGTAATTACAACATTATCTAAAATGTTTTACATCCCAAAAGATACCATCAGAGTAGCGTATAGTCCCAAAAACCGTTACCAACACAACATTCTCATCAAAAGAGTTTAAATAAATTATTTATTTGAAAAAGGATGAAAAACAATCAAAGTTTAGAAAAGTAAGCACCAACTCCCTCTTCGCATGCTCCGCTGATATCCATCTTGATTACCTGAAATACATGCTTAAAAGGGTCAACACAACGGTTGAGCGAATCTATAGGTTTTGCAAATCATCATTTGAACACAAGTATAAAAACCAATCATGATCATTCAATAGCATTGTAACGCGTACAACCTATCCTTCCAACAATTTACATTATAGCAAAAGTTAAGTGATTGTATTTAAGCTCATGACACCGACCCCATAAACTAATCACCCACGCCAATTTGCCGGCGTGATTTAAGTGAAACCATTGCCCCTCTTAGGTATTCGTTGCAAATATACCTTTTTCTTAACACAAATTATCCGTCCGCAGAGGGTACTCAGCGTACTAATCTCGTCTTGGATAGGGTCGTCAACCCCGTAGTACTAATAATTGTATAAGCGGCTATTTATATCCCATACAAGGGTTAGACAATAGTTAACGGTTCATGAATTTAGGGTCTTTAGCAACTAGTACTCAATGCAATCAAGGCAACATTCCAATATAAACAATCATTTGGTTCCAAACAATCAATCATGACTTGTGTTCCATTTATTTCAAATTGCATGTATTCCCCCTCGTGGGATAAAATCATTTATAAGATAGTATAAAAGCGAGGCTATAGACTCACCTGGAATTACACAAGAAACTAGTAGTAGTAGTGATCGCCGAAGAGAAGATTCCGCAACTACACACGTCAAAAGCCGCAACCTAATCAAATAAGGTGTGCACTTAACAACATACTCAAGTATCTCAAATATACTTCGTATAATAAAATCAACGATTCAAAATGGTATGTACATAGACATGGCCAACCAATGCAAGTGAATCCCTTCTAAACCCTACAACATATACTAGCTTTCTAAAACTAGTACCTTCGATATTATCCATCTCATGATGCCAAATCAACACGGTTCAAGTATCCAAAACGGGTCTTCAATCTCAGAATATACACTCAATCCTAAGACTTATATCTTTTAGAAATTTTAGAATCTAAAAGTTTAGTCTCTCACCTCAAACTATGACGCGAGGTTAAGAACCTCTCCATTAATACTCAGCCGGTACTTACCAAAAGTACACGCTGATTTCCCATACCTAAACAACTCCGTTTTTGACGAAACTTGGTGAAAAACTCTATTATAATTTGTAGAAGACTCTGTTTAAATTTCTTCCAATGATTCATATTTTAGAACCACCTGCTCGACACATCTTTAGACTTTAAAATCCAGACATTTTGCACACTTGACTTGTATAACCATTTTGACCTTCTTAACCAATACCATTTACAAATCCAACTCTTGATTATGAAAATAGACTCAAAATACTAAGTTTAGGGCCTGATAACAGATCTTGACCATTTTTGAAACTCAAGTTATAGTCCCCGAGATTTGACCCAATATCGACAACAATTTCGGATTGCGTCGATACTCGCCTCCCGGTACACGAATATTCAAACCTATGTACCTTTTGACTCGTTTGGAGTTAAAAGCTTTATCTTATACCAAAACGAAGGTAGAAAGAAGCTCTACAACTATATCCAATAACGATAACCTGGACTTAGACTTAAGACCACAAAAGTTAGCCCTAAACAATCTGTTTTAAAATGCCTCTTTCAAAATCACATCTACACTTGTTTTTAATCCATTTCATCAACTCCTATACCCCTAATAACATCATTTAAACATCCTAAACTAATCATAACATCCTATATCACTTTCATGTTCATCATTCATCATACTCAAAAATTAAAAATAAAAACAAGCACTCAAAATAATTAATTAAATAATATTAACAACATGATGGAACAATACCATAAGCTAAATAGATCAAAAACTCACGAACACCAAAACCCCCATGTGAGCCGTGGGGTTTGGGGATGAAGAACACCAAGTATAAAAAGATTCCAAGCTCTAATATTTCAATATTATGTTCCTAAACACAATCAAACACAAACCCACAAGATCAATTAGATCAAATCAATGTTTTTAGCAAAAATTATCAAAATCAAATCTTAAGAAAAATGTTGTTGCATGTTAGATTTTCTTGTTGGGATTTACTTACAATGATGTTTTAAAGATGGGTCATTGATTAGATTTGCAAGAAAACAATTTTTGATGGTGGTTCTATGGTGGTGGTGGTGGCGGCATAAACAAGAGAGGGAGAGAGAGATGTGTGAAATTTTTGGAATGAAATAATGAGAAGTGTGTGTAATTTCTCCTTTTATATGGTGGGGTTGGTAGAAAGTGTAAATAAGGCTATCTTTTGGCCTTGTTTGCAAACTAGTTAGCAAAGAGCGGGAAACGGTAACTAGTCAATTTTAAAGTCGGGTTTCGTCCCGTATTCATAAAAATTTAAGTCTCGTTCAATAAAATACTTTTTCAAAGATTTAAACGCACACGAAAAGCAATAGTAAGGTTCCGAATCGACTTAATACATAATAAATCAAAAACTTCAGAAATATCAAATATCGAAACGATCGATAATAAACATAAAAATTTGGGCATCCATCGGCATCGCGATCACTAACGGTTATCTTTAATCGTCACAACATTCGCTTAATGCCACATATTACCGGTTTCGACATAAACCGTCAAACATAACAATACTTACCATTACTTAGAAATTCAAAACAAGTTACATAGTTAGGGTAAAATGATGACGTTAAGTTCGGGTTATTACAATTAAAGTAGAAAATGGAAATTTAAATATGGCATATTCCCATGGTTTAGCAATATCATTTTTGGATAAAAACTGCACCAAATGGGATTTCACCACTCAAAGACAAAAATGAGCGGAGTCTACTGGCGCTGCTCAAAATAAGGGGCCGCGACTCGATATCGATATTGAGTCACGGGGGCCTATTTAGTGGACAATTTCTAGATTTTCATTTCACCTCTTTTGAACACACATTGTCAGATTCAATCCACTTTCTTTAATCACACAAATACTTGGTTATTTGGTTGATTACTACTTGTTTAAAAGTGAATCTTTCTTCTCCCTCTCATCCTCTCAAGTGCAAAGAGAATAACACTTTCATCATTAAGGTGTAGTGTCTAACTCAAGATCCATTGAAGATCAAAGCTTTATTTTATTCTTGTCTCATTGTGAAGATCCAAATTGGTGTGTATATTTGGAAGTTGTGTATGTATTATGGTTAATACTTAGGCCTTAAAGTTTATTGGTGTAGATTGGTCCTAGCTAAGATTAGGTCTCGATTTTTAGCTTAGAATCGGAAATTGGTTAAGCGACGTGTACGGTTTCTCCACCTTAAGGAGCTTGTTGATTAGTGAACTCTCGAGTAAGGAGTACTCGAGGAGTAGAGTAGGAACGAAGAGTGAGCTTCGTTTCCGAACCACTGTAAATCCTTGGTGTTCGGTTTGATTATTTATTTCCTTATCTCTTTCCATTCATTATTTTTTTATTTCATATACTTGTGATTATTAGTTTTGAACCACTATCAATTGTTCACATTGTGCATAAGAAGATTTCACATAAATAATTTAAGCCTAGTTTTTAAAAAGGATTTTTAAAAACCGACCTTTGATCATATTAACTTAAGAAACTATTCAACCCCCTCCCCTCTTCTAGTTTATACAAAGTTTATAAATTATGAAGTCATTAAGTGAACAGTCATTCAGTGCGTTGCCTTCAAGAGCTCTGCCTGAGTCTAAAAGAAAGACTCGAGTATTCAGTGAGGCGAAACTCGGAGAATGATGTACGTGAGACAAAGAAGAAGGTGATGGGTTAATGAGTTGTGGCAATAGACTCACTAAACCCCATACGATCTTTCTGAAGGAACAATGACATTCTAGAGAATGAAGTAACGCGTGATAAGTTTGAAGTACATAAGATGTAGTACACACACGCTTATCGTGACTTACACTTTTAGGTTAGACAAGGATACTCATGTAACACCCCATTTTGGTAAATGGAATGTCACGCATGATTATGGCGTGTCATCAAAGCATACAAGGTAAATGTCTTAAATCATTAAATGACCATGAAAGGGAATACCGGAAACAAACATCAGTACCCCAAGTATAAGCTCATCACACACAAAGATAAGTATTGTAAAGGAAAAGGACTAAACAATGTCCAAAGAAATAAGTAGCAAAATGTATGATGAAATGCATAAAGTAGAGAAGGCAAGATAGCTTCCAATCCATATGAACGTACGCTTAAAGTCTACGAGTGCCCTTGAGTACCTGTCGTTTGGGAACATGAAAGGAAAACGGCTGAGCATAACGCTCAGTGCAATGATATACAATCATATCATGGAATAACATAAGCATAAAGACTAATAGCAGTGGAATAATATAAGTCTGAAGTAATCTGGAATCATGTTCATAAAACTGGTTTTATAATTTGAAAAGACTTATGTTACATGTAAATTTTTTTATTAATTAGCCAATAGCCCATATAGGTCATGAGGCTCCACCGTAAATGAATACTTGGAGGGGAAACCTCGTCATGCAATTAGAGGGGTTGCCTCTAATTAAATAGTCTTGGTAGGAGGGATCAACTCCTAGTGAAGGATGCAAGGCACACATCGCAATCACTCTGATAATACTGATAAAACATGTAACTATGATGCACCCATACGCCCCACATGATAATATAATATAATGGCCAAAACTGTAAAGGGACGCCACGAGCAATCACTTCGCCGTGGGGAAGTCACAACACTGGTGCCTCCAGTGTTATGGTTATGGTACCTCCATAACTAGGTGACACTGGTCATGCATGTATATGGCTTAGGCTCTTAAACTAACATAAGTAATCAAACATATAAAACAATACTGGGAAAATAGTTGTCTGCAAACGAGGAATCCTAATAAGGAAAGAATGTCCATACAGAAGGGACGGGAGATCCGTACCTTATGTCTAGTGAACGAAGAAGACGAATGAATGAAAGTCCTACTTCGATCCCACTAATGCTACATAAAATAGGTTACATGTATAAGTATTCTGTTTACTGAGTACTTAACTGATTATATCATGTCTTAGCTTGTTTTAATGTTCTTGTCTTGTTTTACTGATTTAATGTTATGCTGTGTTTATCATGTATTCTATGTATTCTGATTAAATATTACTTGCATTTCTTGTATTATTATACTTGTTGTTTAATAATAAGTAACTTTCTAAAAATAGCAGGTTTCCTAAAATAGAAAGTTTCCAAAAATAGAAAGTTTCCAAAAATAATAAGCTTCTTAAAATAGACCAGTTTCTAAAAATAGAAAGTTTCCAAAAATAGCAAGTTTCCTGAATTAGAAAGTTTCCATATTTAGAAATAAGCTGGATTAATAAGCTAATAATATAAGCTTAAGTTTACTGGTAAAATAACATAAACATGTGATTATTAGTATAGTTTATTAATAATATCATGTTAATTAAATAAACTATAGGTTATATGATTTAATTAAATATAAGCATGATTTAATCAAATTAAAGTGTATAAAATACTTAGGTTAAACATATATTAATGTAATATTAATTATAACCTAAGTCATGTTTATTAATTAATTATATTCCATGTCTAAATAATTAATTAATACTATAGTTTAAATTAAATAAATAAATACTTAGGTTAAAACAAGTATATTTCATAAATAATAATTAACCTTAGTCCATGTTAAATTAAATTAATTATAAGTCATGTTATTAATTAATTTAATCTCTTGTTAAATAATATAACTTGAAAAAAATTAATACTTGTAAAATTTAGTCATGAACCGTACCGGAAACCCCACGAACCGGACCAACCAAACACACCCTTAACAGTAGCTAACCGACTCAGCCGATTGCCACTGTTCCTATCCCTCTCGACTAGCCGCTGACCAGAGCCAAGTTCCTACCAGCTGTACGCCGGTGGTTCCCGCTGCTGCGCCTGCGGTTCCCCCTGTTAGACTAAAACCGACACCGGTCTTGGACCGGTGTTGGTGGTTGCTGCTGCCGAGACCCCCAAACAAACCAAACGGTACCCCAACATAAGTCAGGGTCCCTTGGTTCCTTGTTGTCGAGACCACACAGCCCCCCCCCCCCCCCCTCTACTGAGACCATGGGTCTCGGTTGGTGGTGATTCGAGGACCACCGAGAGCTTTCGCTCTCGGTTCCTTGCGGTGGCCGAACCAAACCAACCCACAAACCCTCCTTTTATTAAATCCATGATTACCCAACATGTTTTTAATTACTTGTTTTTATATGATCATGTGTTTCATGTTTTTAATTACATAAAAGAATCAAAAGAAAAAGGATGACGGATTACCGAATGCGTGTCACGAATAGAGGTTAATAACACGAATACAATGCTTGAATTAATCAACCAAAATCAAATCAAACACCTCCTTGTGGAGCTCCTTAGGCCGGCGGCTATAGAGAGAAAAAGGGCTAGGGTTTTTGATTTTTTATGAAAAACTCTATAAAGTGAAAAACATGTTTCCGATCTTGTTTATTTAGTAAAATTAACATGGGATTGGCCCTCCTGTTCCTTGGTGTCCGCTGCATATGGGGCCCACATGGGAAAACCCGGAGTTTTCCCGTGTCTAATATTTTACGTGTTCGTATGTTCATATTTTTGTGTTATAATATAATTGTACGTAACTACATGTTCGTGATTTTACGTTCATGATTTCATGTTCGTGATTATAATTATTATTGTTAATAATTATCGTGTACTATCACGTACTTAATACTTATCGTGTAATAACACATACATAACGTCTATAATTAATAATCATGACACGTGTTCATGCTATACAAGGAAAGTTTTAATATGTACGCATGTTTACTACGTGTACTGTTCAAGGTAAAAGCATGCGGGTTTTACAACTCTTTCCCCTAAAAACAATAATCCCGTCCCAGAATTATAGAAAAAGTAAATTAAAGAGGAACATACCCGAATTCAAAACATGAAATGAGGGTAAGAAGCCCGGATAGACTCCTCTATTTCCCAAGTAGCTTCCCGCTCGGTATGATCCCTCCAAAGGATTTTTACGAATGGAATCGTCTTCTTCCTCATGACTCGTTCTTGTCTGGCAAGAACTCGCTCGGGTTCCTCTATGAAGGTAAGATCTTCACGAACTTGTTCCAGTGGATACTGAACCATGTGAAGGGGATGATAATTGTACCCTCTAAGTAAGGACACATGGAAAACTTCATGAACGTGAGAAAGCTGCGGAGGTAACGTTAAGCGATAAGATACCTCACTGACTCGCTCGATGATATCAAACGGTCCAATGAACCGAGGACTGAGTTTCCCTTTGATTCCAAAACGTCTAACACCACGTGCCAGTGATACCTTAATAAATACATGATTTCCTACGTTGAAATGTAAGTCCCTACGATGCTTGTCGGCATAACTCTTCTGACGTGTGCGAGCTTCCTGTAATTTCTGCTTAGCTACAGCGACCTTCTTATTGGTCAACTCTATCATCTTTGGTCCTTTAAGTGTTCGCTCACCAACATGAGCCCAGCAGATTGGGGCGCGACACTTCCTGCCATAAAACATCTCGAATGGTGCACACTTAATGCTGGCGTGCCAACTGTTGTTGTATGCAAACTCTACTAAACAGATCTAATCATCCCAATCTCCTGTCCACTCCAATGCACATGCTCGGAGCATGTCTTCCAATGTCTGAATAGTTCGCTCTGATTGTCCGTCTATTTGAGGATGAAAAGTCGTGCTAAGCTTAAGTTTTGTACCCTAAGCTTTCTGCAGACTCTTCCAAAATCGCGAAGTGAACCGATGATCTCTGTCCGAGACGATACTGGATGGAGCACCATGAAGTCTCATGATCTCCTTCTTGTAAGTATCGGCGAGTTTGCTGACCGGATCATCCTTGCGGATCGGTAAGAAATAAGCTGACTTAGTAAGTCGATCAACGATAACCCAAATCGCACCATGCCTCTTCTTTGTCTATGGAAGACCGGTAACAAAATCCATGGTGATTTTTTCCCACTTCCACTCTAGAATGTCTAACAGTTGTAGTAGACCACTAGACCGCTGATGCTCAATCTTAACCTACTGGCAGGTAAGACATTTGGAGACATAAGTAGCAACATCCTGTTTCATACCACTCCACCAAAAGTAATGCTTGATGTCGTGGTACATCTTGGTTGAACCAGGATGGATGGAGAATGGGGAGCTATGAGCTTCAGCTAATAACGCTTCCCTGAGTGTGAGATCATCAGTAACACAAAGTCCGGTGCCCTGCCATAAGGTACCATCGTCATCCAACCAAAACTCCGTCTGCTGATCCAAGTTCTGAATAATTTCCCAAATTTCACCATCATCCTTCTGAGCTTTCTTGATCCTAGAGAGTAATTCAGGTTCCACTCTAATATTAGCCCAGTAACCGTGTTGTCCACGTACCATGATCTCAATGTCTAGTCGCTCCTAGTCTCTTATAATCTCTTCCTCAATCTTAATGTCGTTGATCATACCGAACTTCCTACTAAGAGCATCTGCCACTACATTCGCCTTGCCGGGATGATACTTCAGATTAATGTCATAATCCTTCAACAGCTCTAGCCTTCTTCTCTGTCTCATGTTCAGCTCACGTTGAGTGAAGATGTATTTCAGGCTCTCGTGATCTGTGAAGATATTACATGATTCTCCATACAAGTAGTGCCTCCATATCTTCAATGCAAACACGACTGCTGGAAGTTCCAAGTCATCCGTAGAGTAGTTCTCCTCATAAGGCTTAAGCTGTCATGATGCGTAAGCAATCACTTTCCCATGTTGCATGAGAACACAGTCGAGTCCCTTCCCTGAAGCATCAATGTAGATTTGAAATCCACCTGTACCAGATGGGAGAGTAAGAATCGGTGCAGATACCAGCTTCTACTTTAGGTCTTCAAATCTCTTCTCTCTTTCTTCAGTCCAGCCGAATTTCTCCCCTTTCCGCATCAGTTTGGTCAATGGCAGTGCTAAACGGGAAAAGTTCTCTACGAACCTACGGTTGTAACCAACTAAGCTTAGTAAACTGCGAACTTCAGTCGCTGATGTCGGTCTTGTCCACTTGGTAATAGCCTCAACCTTTAATGGGTCCATGGTTATTCCTTCTACTGATACAGTGTGGCCTAGGAACGCCACTTTGTCTAACCAGAACTCACACTTGGAGAATTTAGCATACAGCTGCTTCTGGCGAAGTATCTGTAGTATAGTGCGAAGATGGTCTTCATGTTCCTCCTTTGACTTAGAGAAAATCAGAATGTCGTCAATGAAGACAATGACGAACTTTTCTAGGAACTCATGGAAGATACGGTTCATCAGATCCATGAAAACAAAGCATTGGTAAGGCCAAATGGCATGACTACGATTCGTAGTGTCCATAGCGTGTACGGAAAGCAGTCTTAGCGATGTCCTACTCTTTAACCCGCAACTGATGATAGCCCGACCTTAGATCAATCTTGGAGAAATATTTGTCCCCTTGGAGTTGGTCAAACAAGTTATCAATGTGTGGCAAAGGATATCTATTCCTGATGGTGATCTTGTTAAGCTCACGATAATCTGTGCAGAGACGCATACTGCCGTCCTTCTTCTTCACGAATAGAACATGTGCGCCCCATGGAGAAGCACTAGGTCGAATGAAACCGCGTCCAACAGTTCCTGCAGTTGTTCTTTTAACTCCTTCATCTCTATGGGAGCCATGCGATAAGGAGCCTTAGAAATTGGCTCAGCTCCTGGGATGAGCTCAATATTAAACTCCACTTCACGAGCAGGTGGTATGCACGAAAGTTCTTCTGGAAACACGTCTGGGAATTCTGACACGATCGGCTGATTCTGGATAGATGGAGATTCAGCCTCCAGATCATGAACAGTAGCAAGATAGCCCTCATAACCATGTGACAGTAGTGCACGTGCTTGTAAGGTTGAAATTATTTGTATAAACCTTTCGGGTATGAAACTGTTATGAATGTACTCTGGTGCATTTACATCACCGAAAATGACTCGATATGAATGTCAGTCAATGGTGGCATGATGCTTGGATAGCCAGTCCATGCCCAATATCATGTCAAAATCGCACATACCCAATGGAAGTGCGTCAACATGACGAATCTTGTCGTCAAACTATAGGGGAAGGCTCTTGTACCCATAGGTTATGCGTATAGAGTCTCTTAAAGGCGTGTAAATGTTTAATACATTATCTAATGACAAGGGATATCCTAACATTCTTGGCATAAGCAGTAGAAATGACCGAATGGATAGCACCCGTGTCAAATAAAACACATGCAGCTTGACCATACATATACAAGATTCCAGTGGTGGTACCTGTAGACTTGTTGGCCTGATCACGAGAGGTCATGTACACCCGCCCACTAGTAGGAGGTGGCTTCGAGTCGGCATGTCCAGATGTGCCCTCTATCTCACCCTTGCGACAGTCCTTCATGTGATGACCAGTAAGGCCACACTTGAAGCAGGCATCGCTGTCACGGCGACATGACCTTGGGTGCCTACGGTTACAGGTAGTGCAGAGAGGGTGAGTATAACCTCCAACAGGTGCCCTTGCTGGCTGGGATCCTGTTCAGAAAAGTACACATGAGACACGGTTTATGGGTACAAATAGGACAATGCAGAAAATCGTAAGACATAATACCAGTGATAGTTGTACGGTTAGGTTGTGAACCTCTGCGGTCCTGCCCCCTTCCGTTTCCATGATTCTTGGTAGATGATGCTGAAGTGTCAGAATTATGAATTTTAAGCATGTGACATAAGGAAAATGAGTGAGTTTAGGGACCTGCTGCTACTGGAGTTGCCAGTGTTGTTACGGTAATTATCATTACCGCCACGCCTATCCATAGCAGAACGGTCTTGCGTCTGACCGTTACCCTTGGGCTGAGTAGGCTGTTGTTGAGTAGCCGATTGAGACCGGTCCCCTGTCTTCTGCCTGAAAGATGCAGTTTAAAGAGAAGGATAATTATTTGGATAGTACATAATGAATGGAAATGATCACCGCTGAGCGACGAACAGTTACCTCTTATCGTGTCTCTCTGCTTCACTGAATTCATCTCTCTCCTGCAGCACCTCCAGCTTACGTGTTGCATCAGCTATTTGTGCCACCGTGTTGAAGGTAGCATACACCGAGTTATTGGCGACCGATGTACGGAGAGCCCAACAAAAATGGTACGCTTTCTCTTCAGCAGTACCTGTTGTTGCGCCAAGAACACCAGCCAAACGAAGAAAGCGCTGCATGAACTTGTTGTTGTTCTCTTCAGCTCTCTGCCTAATCGCGTAGTACTCCCTCATCAGCCTATCCCTCTCAGCTATGGGGAAGATCTGTGGTGGAGGAGGATTGTTGTTGTTTTGGGGAAGGATGTCTTGCAAAGCTGCATTGGCAACTGTAGCCATCTCTCGAGCATTACGTGTGTTCACCATCTGACAGTATAATACAAAATGCATGATTAAACTCATAAAACATAATATCTTATTCATGAAAAAAAAATTATGCCAATAAATCATGAGAAAAATTTTATGCATGAATGCATCATGTAGTTTATAAAAACTTTTATATGCGCGAGGGTAAACGCATATGGCCAGTTTACCCAAAACAAAAGACATGGCGAGGGGACGCCTATGGGTCGGTCCAAAGTTAAAAGTTTCGATAAAAGCACATGCGACTAAATAGGGCCAGTCCTGTACCAACCATTACTTAGTCATAAACCAGGGACAGTGACATATGATATAA
Source organism: Glebionis coronaria (assembly GCA_025667525.1). Classification (NCBI taxonomy): domain Eukaryota; kingdom Viridiplantae; phylum Streptophyta; class Magnoliopsida; order Asterales; family Asteraceae; genus Glebionis; species Glebionis coronaria. Next base: position 451,402,948 of record CM046881.1, read on the forward strand.
ATGCATGAAAACAAATTGTTAGTTCTAGGATGACCGTAGTGACTACATGCTAATCACATGACATGTTTTGAGAGCCTACAGGTCGAAGCCTCGTCTCTGATACCATAATTGTAACACCCTATTTTGGCAAATGGAATGTCACGCATGATTATGGCGTGTCATCAAAACATACAAGGTAAATGTCTTAAAACATTAAATGACCATGAAAGGGAATACCAGAAACAAACATCGGTACTCCACGTATAAGCTCATCACACACAAACATAAGTACTGTAAAGGAAAAGGACTAAACAATGTCCAAAGAGATAAGTAGCAAAATGTATGATGAAATGAATAAAGTAGAGAAGGCTAGATAACTTCCAATCCATATGCATGTACGTTTAAATTCTACGAGCGCCCTTGAGTACCTACCGTTTGGGAACATGAAAGGAAAACGGTTGAGCATAACACTCAATGCACAGATATACAAGCATAGCATGGAATAACATAAGCATAAAGACTAATAGCAGCGGAATAGAATAAGTCCTAAGTAACCTGGAATCATGTTCATAAAACTGGTTTTATAGTTTGAAAAGACTTATGTTTACATGTAAAAATCTGTATTAATTAGCCAATAGCCCATATAGGTCATGAGGTTCCACCGTGCATGAATACTTGGAGGGGAGACCTCGTCTTGCAATTAGAGGGGTTGCCTCTAATTAAATAGTCTGGGTAGGAGGGATCAACTCCTAGTGAAGGATACAAGGCACACATCCCAATCACTCTGATAATACTGATAAAACATGTAACTAGGATGCACCCATACGCCCCACATGATAATATAATATAATGGCCAAAAATGTAAAGGGACGCCACGAGCAATCACTTCGCCGTGGGGAAGTCACAACACTGGTGTCTCCAGTGTTATGGTTATGGTACCTCCATAACTAGGTGACACTGGTCATGCATGTATATGGATTAGTCTCTTAAACTAACATAAGTTATCAAACATATAAAACAATACTGGGAAAACAGTTGGCTGCAAACGGGGAATCCTAATAAGGAAAGAATGTCCATACTGTAGGGACGGGAAATCCGTACCTTATGTCCAGTGAACGAAGAAGACGAAAAAATGAAAGTCCTACTTCGATCTCACTAACGCTACATAAAATAGGGTACATGTATAAGTATTCTGTTTACTGAGTACTTAACTGATTATATCCTGTCTTACCTTGTTTTAATGTTCTTGTCTTGTTTTACTGATTTAATGTTATGCTGTGTTTATCATGTATTCTATGTATTCTTATTAAGTATGACTTGCATTTCTTGTATTATTATACTTGTTGTGTAAAAATAAGTAACTTTCTAAAAATAGCAGGTTTCCTAAAATAGAAAGTTTCCAAAAATAAAAAGTTTCTAAAAATAGATAAGCTTCATAAAACAGATCAGTTTCTAAAAATAGAATGTTTCCAAAAATAGCAAGTTTCTTGAATTAGAAAGTTTCCATATTTAGAAATAAGCTAGATTAATAAGTTAATAATATAAGCTTAAGTTTACTAGTAAAATAACATAAGTCATGTGATTATTAGTATAGTTTATTAACAATATCATGTTAATTAAATAAACTATAGGTTATATGATTTAATTAAATATAAGCATGATTTAATTAAATTAAAGTATATAAAATACTTAGGTTAAACATGTATTAATATAATATTAATTATAACCTAAGTCATGTTTATTAATTAATTATATTCTATGTCTAAACAATTAAATAATACTATAGTCTAAATTAAATAAATAAATACTTAGGTTAAAACATGTATTATTTCATAAATAATAATTAGCCTAAGTCCATGTTAAATTAAATTAATTATAAGTCATGTTATTAATTAATTTAATCTCTTGTTAAATAATATAACTTGAAAAAAATAATACTTGTAATATTTAGTCATGAACCGGACCGGAAACCCCATGAACCGAACCAACCAAACACACCCTTAACAGTGGCTAACCGGCTCAGCCGGTTGCCACTGTTCCTGTCCCTCTTAGCTAGCCGCTGACCACATCCAAGTTCCCATCGGCTGTGCGCCGGTGGTTCCCCCTGCTGCGCGTGCGGTTCCCCCTGTTAGACCAAAACCGCCACCGGTCTTGGACCGGTGGTGGTGGTTGCTGCTGCCGAGACCCCTAAACAAACCAAACGGTACCCCGACATAAGTCAGGGTCCCTTGGTTCCTTGCTTCCGAGACCACACAGCCCCCCCCCCCCCCCAATCGAGACCATGGGTCTCGGTTGGTGGTGATTCGAGGACCACCGAGAGCTTTGGCTCTCGGTTCCTTGCGTCGGCCGAACCAAACCAACCCAAACCCCCCCCCCCCCCCCTTTATTTAATCCATGATTACCCAACATGTTTTTAATTACTTGTTTTTATATGATCACATGTTTCATGTTTTTAATTAAATAAAATAATCAAAGGAAAAAGGATTACGGATTATCGAATGCGTGTAACGAATGGAGTTTAATGACACGAACACAATGCTTAAATTAATCAACCAAAATCAAATCAAACACTTACTTGTGGAGCTCCTTAGGCCGGCGGGTATAGAGAGAAAAAGGGCTAGGGTTTTTGATCTTTTATGAAAAACTCTGTAAAGTGAAAAACATGTTTCCTCTTATGTTTATTTAGTAAAATTAACACGGGCTTGGCCCTCCCCTTCTTTGGTGTCCCCGGCATATGGGGCCCACATGGGAAAACCCAGAGTTTTCTCGTGTCTAATATTTTACGTGTTTGTATGTTCGTGTTTTCGTGTTATAATATAATTAAATGTTCGTGTTATATATAAATACTTGTACGTAACGATATTAATTGTATTATCATAAATAAGTACGTAATTACATGTTCGTGATTTTACGTTCATGATTTCATGTTCGTGATTATAATTATTATTGTTAATAATCATCGTGTACTATTACGTACTTAATACTTATCGTGTAATACCCACTTACATAACTTCTGTAATTAATAACCGTGACACGTGTTCATGCTATAAAAGGAAAGTTTTAATATGTACGCATGTTTACTACGTGTACTGTTCATGGTAAAAGCATGCGGGTTTTATAACTCAACTTGTAAAGGACATTGTTCTGATACCTAGAATAGGTAGATGACAAGTTTGTACCTTGTACCTCGGATAAGACAAGAATTGCACATGACAATTTTTTGTCTCATACCTAGCCTTAAGTCTATAAATAAGATTCATTGTAAAAGAGATAATTAAGTTTGTGCACTCAATGCTTAGACATTCACAAACAATTCTCTCTTCCAAATATGATAGAAAGCACTTGAGTAATAAACTCATGTTGACTTAATCGTCCAACATATAAACCGTTAGGATTGATATTGTTCGTTAGTGATGAGATCACCACACACACATTGTTTATTCAATATTTATTGTAGTCATACAATAGGGTATAATTCTTTAAATAATAAGAGTTAAACGTTGAAAAACTTTTTGTGTCTTATTTATTATATTGTTGTGTTTTTGTTACATTTTATCATAAATTAGGTTTATACTTAGTATTATTAAGTATACATTAATTACAAGGGACCAACAACCTTTAATAGAGTCTAACGATAAGTGCATATATAACTATACATATTTTTGAATCACAAGTAACTATTTGGTATTTAGATAAAAGTAAATTACATCGTTCGTCCTTGTGGTTTACGTTGACCGACATGATTCGTCCTTTGACCAAAACCATCTGTCCTTGAGTGGGAAACGTTATGTACCGTTCTCCCTCTCTTTAATGTTCCGTTATAACCCATCTAATGAGGATATTTTTGTCTTTTAAAAAAGATAATTATTCTCTTTTATTTAATTAGTATTTTTTTTCTTACGTTGGCCTAACTAACATCTTCCTTTTCTTTCACTAACATATTATGTCCGCCCACTAGCCCACCACCTCCAACCGTCCACCGCCACACCCATCTTTTCAGGCCACTTCGCAAAACCATAAATCGACACCTATAAATGCTTAATGAAAATATAAACCTCTTCTTCATAAACATCTACCTATACATCCTTCCATCACTCCACCCATACCTTCCCACCCACCAATAGCTCTTCATCATAGTCTTCACCGCTCACTGCCACCATCCACCACCAGTTCCGCCACAACTGTCCACAATCAGTCCCACCACGTCCATCAACCCTCAAAACCCCTAAAACTAACACATTATCTTCAATTACTCAAACCTAAAATACAATCCAAAAATACTAACCTATTGTGAAAATCCTCAAATTTCACTTATGTGTCATGTGTTATGATTGTATTAATATGAAAATTTGACCACAAAATTTGGCTTTTGTACCTTACTTGCTAAGATGAATGTGTTCTCCCAACCTAAACTACCACAACAACATATTCCTATATGTTGTAACATAATATATATATCAAGTCTAATTTCTAAAAGTAATATACTAAGTACATTATAAATAAGAACATCTTAAATATAACTATGATGCCCTAAATTCCTTTAGAAACCCTAGAATCCCTTTAAATAAGTTGTAAACTCAAGAATGATAAACTATGAATGGAGAATACATATGAATAAGTCATTATGGATTATAAACAAGTTTTAAACTATACTTTAAAGACATAATAATACCTAAGAATGGTAAGAACAAACTATACAAAGCTAAGTACAAGTAAATATACATAATAGTCTAGATCATCACCTAGAAACCCTTGGTAAACAATATTTCAAGCAATATAACTACATAATATCTATATACAAGTATCAAATAAAATATAATAATTATAATCTATCATATAAAGAAAAGGTAATTGATCACAAAACATTAATATTCACTAATCCAAGGCTAATTACAAGTTAAGACCTAATAACCAAGATTAGCATATAAAATCCATTTCACATTGAATTAGAGTCTAATCTTTTGCAACTAATTATAAAACTCAACTATGTATCATATTAAGATTATACATTTATCTCAAGCTAATGATTCGTTTTTAGTATCGTTTTCTTCTCGGTGTCTTTACGAATTGATTAATCGATATCAAGTAAGTCACATAATTGTTTTTGGTTATATTCGTGAGATTTGGTATCTAAGACTATTTAGCAATCACGTAAAAAGTAAAAATATTATCTACGTAACAATACGTATTATTCTAGAAACACGTTGCACGTACAAACATGTAAACACAATGTACAAGTCTATAATGCACAACAAACAAATAAAATGCTAAATGTAAACTATGGAAAGTTAAAAGGATTGAATGTAACCAATTAACAAACTAGAAACCACTTACTAACTAACTAACGAACTATGGGGACTAAAACTGTCTAACATAAAACTTTAACTAATTAACAGTAAAGTGTAACTATCCCTAATCCTAAGGGAACTAAATTGCCAAAATGAAGTTTGTTACAAAAACGGGATTTAGGACTAGAATAAGCTGGTATAAGATCAATAAGCCATGTCAGAGGCTCTACTTATTTGCAAAAGCTTTTAAATGCAAATTTACCTAGCCAGCTCTAAGGAAATCAAGTGAAATAAGCTACAGCTCCTAATCAGCTTTTTCCATAAGCTACTTTTATCCAATAAGCTATTGTAGACAGTTAATTAAGCTACAAAGTCTGAAAATGATTAAAAGGCTCTAATGAGGGACACCTGGAAAAAATTCCAAAAACCTCTAAAGAATAAGCCAGAAATTGGAAATAAGCTAAAACGGGCTTATGGTTGACCAAGTTTGACTTTTGTTGACCAAAAGTTGACTAAGTCCAAATCTCATTCTTATGACTTGTATAACTTTTTTATGAAAGAAAATGACAAGATTAATGAAGTGGAACTCTGGGAATTGAAAATAGTACAAGGCAGAACTAGCTTATTCTTATAGAGACTTTGGAGCTTATAGTGCTTATTCTATAGTGATCTATAGGACTTGAGCTTTACAAATTCTAAAAGTTCATGATTCAGGCTTTCTAAAACACTAATATAATAAGGCTAACTCTAAGAATTGAGTGATTTCTAATGATATTAAATTGGCTATCTGGCAAGACTACTTCTGACCCAAACCTTTTTCTAGTCAGTTACCTTTTGACTTTTGTTTTGACTCTAAAAAACTTGCAAGGCTTTCTTATATCAAATACTCAATACAAAGAACTCAAGTCCTAGTAGTACTTCTAATAGAATCAACAACTAATGATCAAGCCAAACAGTCTTTAAAGCTAAAATGCAGAATTTAACAAGAGCAATATGGATTAGACTAAGAGATATGAATTACAAACTACACAACCAACTTAAACTAGCCAAATAAGATTAGAAACAAGCAATATCAGACATATTTAAGCTATAGAACTAAAATTAACATGCAGACTAAGTTTTTAGAGGAATTTGAAAACAGAAAAATGCCTTTTAGCTATGAAGCCTCATCTGATGGAGAAGAGGAGCATTGAGCTCTCTTAGTACTTAACCACTACCAATTAAACCATCTACAATCATCTACACCCATAAACCTCCATTGATCAACACCAATTCTGACTTTTTGAACTTCTGACTTGGACTAATAGCTAGGAACTAGATGAGAGCTAACTAATGTAACTTCTGAACTAACAAGCTTCCAAGATCACTAACTAACTTCTGTTATTCAAGTTTGAATAACATAATCAATGAGATTCTGAGTATGAACAGTAGCTAAGAATACTTTGAAATTGAGAAGTAATTGTGAAGTGAAAGTTGTTATTAATGGTGGATTTATGTTACAAGGTAGTTACAAGCTAACAAACTAACCATAGTGTCTTTGTCAGACACACTAAAGTAGTTGATCTAAGGGAAAGGAAAATACACAGAGAGATTGAACTACTGTGTGAAATTTCACACTTAACTACTTGAATACAAATGAGGACTACCTAGGGTATTTATAGACTAAAAAGTGAGGATATTGACGTGTTTGCTCCAATAATAGTACTCCACGTGGCAAAAATCTTTTAGGAGTTCATCATGTGTTCTTGGCCAAATAAAGGAAAATGAATTAGTTGATTTCATTATAATTGGATGGTTGGGGTGAATTCGTCTTGCCATTTCGATCATAATTCATGTTGAATGCTCTTCATGAAATGGCCTAAATCAATCTCTACGTTCTGGGAAGAAGGTGGAAACGTGGCATATTGGCAACAGAGGAAATTAAGTTGCAGGGATCACTGACGTGGCAATCCGTGTGATATGGAAATATGGCTTCTGATTGGCTAGACAAGAGAAAGTGGAAATACTGTGGAGATTCGATATGTAGCTCTCTCTCCACAAGAAATGCAGTGAAGTGGTAATCCTTGTGAGCCAAACTCTTGCTTCTCATTGGTCCATCTCCATTCACTCGGATTAAGCCATAAGTAACTTTGCAAATTGGTAGAAATGATCCTTGTAGTATAGCAGATTCTTGTTAAAGCATGAGAACTTTGTAGAAATGGAAAAATCAACCCTTCAACTTCTGAAATCAACCAATTAGGCCCTTAAACTTTGGAGACTTGTCATAATTGGTCCTTCTTTTGTCATTATCTTCATAATTAAGCCTTGGAATCCGTGCTTGTGTGAAAACGTATCATTTTACCTACACATTCACAAACAACAAAGAATATCACGTAATTCCATTTTATACACAATAAAACTTGGTAATTTCTTCGTGTTTTAGGGGTTTTATATGTTAATATTAATATGAGATTTGACTCATATCACAAGCCAAGTTACAAATTAATAAAGCATAAGGTACAAGTTATCCAAGCATAGGATCTTAAGCTTCTATAATTATCCCTAGAATATGATCAACCTATACAAACCCTTAAACTAAGAATGTAGATACCCTAGAAGTCATAAACATACTATATAAGACCTAGAATAAGATTACGTTATGATATAAGCACTAATCACCCAAGATAGAAAGTCATTAGGCTTAATAACCTAAAAACCCTTATATTAAGAAATCTACATAGAATCACTACCTAGTATTTTAGGACAAGTCTACAAACACCCATAGCACTTCATTAAGGTTATAAGATTATATTAAGATAATGTAAAAGTAACCTAAAGCACAAGGTACAACATTTTAATGCATGGCTTATAAATTAGGTCAAAATGGGATTTTCACCCTTTAGACATGTTTACTTAGAATAACTTAGTAAAAACAATGTAGGGACTTCATGAACACATTTAGGACAATGTAGGAGGTATAAAATGAGTTTACATCAGTGGATAATTGTAGAATAATCACTTTTAGTAAGACTTAACCATAAATCATTAGAAACCCTAACCCGCCTAAGTTTTCTTCCCAATTTCACCTCAAACCTTTGCTAAACTTCAAACCAAATACCCAAACTTCTTAATTACAATATCTAAACCCTAATTAAACCCTAATCCATCACTAATCACATTCCAAAACCCTTAATCACCAAAATTACAAAGTATAAAGTTACACGCCCTAATTAAGACCCAGTTTTACATTTTCCCTCCAAAAACCCATTTAAACTCTTTCCTTCCCAAATTCAAACATAGGACAGATATTTTAGGATATTTTGATATATTTTACAAGTAGGTGCATAAGCTACTTGTTTATGAAACATCACCATTCTTATCTATAATTTCCTAGACTTAATATGAACCATAAGTTCAAGATATTTTATTCCTAGCTACTATAAAATTGCATAGACCTTTCCTATATTCCCTTAGTTACTTCTCTACTATTCTTACACGTTTCAAGCCTTACTTGGAGCTTAAGGGTTAGAAATAGTATAAATAGGAGTCTTTAGCTTCATTTTAGAATCATCCTTCACTTTCAATCTTCTACACCTATATATTATGTTCCTATACCACCATTGAAGCTCTAAGAAGTCTCAAAGGTCAGTAGAAACCTTTGTAAGAAGTTCTAGACGTTCTTGAAGAGTTATGAGGAAGATATAGTCCATATACCCCATTAGGAGCAATTTTGGAGCTGCCTAGGTAATCACATTGTTAGCTATGCTTTGATCTTGTTATAATAATTTCTTAGAGTTTTTATACTGTTAATAAGATGTTAGAAAGATAATCTAAAAGAAATTTGAGCATTTGATCATTTAAAATGAAACTTATAAGTTAAAGATGTCTTAAAACCCTAGTTTTGTAATTTACATGAAATAATAAGAAAAAACCCATTTCAAAAGCTATAATCCTGTAGAAATATTTTTATTATGATTATAAATATGTTTTGAAACTTTATTTTAAGATCCTAGATCATTTGGTCCATTTTGAGGTTGTTATGTGATTTTTACAAGTATAGGGACAAAAACTGTCATTTTTGAAACTATTTAAGATTTTGGGCCAAAAGTGTCATATTTTGAAAGTTAAATATATAAGAATAAATATTTGAAAGTTTGAGGCCCTGAGGATAAATATTGAGGGTTTAAATTGTAAATAATAAAAATATATACTTTAGGGGTTAAAAATGTAATTATACCAAAGTATAACAAAAAGGGCTATTTTTGGCAATTTTGAAACTAAAGAAGATTAATTATAAATATGAGGAAGTAATGAAAGTATCATATTAGTAGAGAGCTTTGCACAAATATGTTCCATCTCGATATTACGTTCTGACTGAGTGGTTGGGTTTACGATTTAAAGTGCCCTCGCTCCTCAAACGTTTATAGAATGGCTTCCGAGTATGATGTTCTGAACAATGGTGCTAGAATTACAACCAAATATTAAATCAAATAATACCTAATACTTAAAATATTGAACTAAAGATCAAAGACTTGATACTATACACAATGTGTTAATCCAGGTTTGTGTGAGACCAAGTTGTGGTTTGTATGACCAAGCTGTTTATTTGTGAATGAAATATATCTGATATAGCTCGGATTCTATGGATATAAGGTGAGTTCATAGCCTCAGTTTTAAAGTTTTGTAAATATTTTGAAAACCCGTGAGGGGGATATATGCTAAAACTAGAATACATGTGTTTTTTTAAACTATATGCTTTTACTGAAATATGTTATTAAATGAAATGCCCAAACTATTACTTGCTACCCAAATTTCATGAGTCATTAAACACTTACGTGTGCACTAATAAGGTGAATAGATCTATTGGAAGTAACGAATCATGTTTGTGTTACATGTTCGTGTGGGTAATCGAGCACACTTTATTATAACTATCCCCGTTGAACACTTTACGTGTGCACTAATATAGTGAATATATCTATTGGGTTTAATGAATCTTGTTTGTGTTACCTGTGCGTGCGGGTAATCGAGCATAATTTATTAGAATTAATGGGTAATCTGTACATGCAAATTACTTTTCATGACAATCTGTCATGATGGTCATTTCGGTGAATTCCGTTAGTTTTCATATCATGAACTTAGTACAGCAAAACATAGCTTTATGTGAAAGAATAATAACGTAACTTAAAGTGATAGACATGTATTCAAATATGTTATTAAAAACCTATGAATTCACTCAACCTTTGTGTTGACTTATAAGCATATATTTCAGGAAAACTAAGACTGATAGCATGGAGCAGCATAAGGATGGCATGAAGAGGCACAAGCTTGAAATTATTATCTAAGATTTTGGGAACCTCATATTGTAAAACTCTGATTTTTAATGATATATAAAGAAAGTTGATTTAATCACTCTTTTGAGTTGTTTTCTATTATTATGACTTGTGTTCTATGAAGTAATACTCTAGATCAATGTGTCGCCGCTTAAAGGTAAAATGGGGGTTTTACAGATTGGTACTCAGTGCCATGGTTATAGAGAACAAGAAATAAAATCTTGACTATAACTAATTTTAAAATAATTTCAAGAAAGTCCTCTGTGCCAATGCAGTGCTGCTACAAGAATGAGGTAATATTACACCAATACTAGTACTGCTATCCTTTAGAACAATATGTAATACCATGTTTATGTGTAAGTATAAATATTATACTTATGGTTAAGTAATATTATGTTTAAGTATACATAATATAATATAAATAAATTAGGATTGATCGACGTCTTCAGAAATATATATTCCTATCTTCCTCCTATTATCATCTTATCGGATTCTCAAGATGAGCGTTCTGTAAGTATTCTTGATAATTTCCCAAAGTATATTTCCAATATCCTGATGAATAATCCTTATGATAATTCTGAAAATTCACCCAAAGATAAAAAAATCCCAAAAGTTGTTTTACCCTTTGATAACGACCCCTATTTGCAAGTTATACGAGCATATAATTAAGACATAATTTTTACACCGACACCAAAATTTTCCATCACCTTACCCTATTAATGTACCATCACCTATATCTGAAAACTTACCCAAAAATACCTATTAACAACAATTTAAAGATACCCTACCCTATTTAAAAGAACTTCCTCCCGAGCGTAATGAAGATCTTGAAGATAAAGTTGAAGGACTTAGGAAAAGACAAAGAATTATACAACGAGATTTTGAGAAGTTGGAAGAAGATTTTGAAGAATTTACGGCTAAGTTACAGAGAAGACAAATGATACACGATGAATAAATTGTTCAAGCTCGACTGAAGATTTCTACCCTAGAGTTAATCATTGAGGACAATAAAATTAGACATCCAGCAGGCATACGAAGTCTTTTTGATAACCAACTGGCTTAGCTCAGTTGGCCACCAAAGTTCCACTAAGTGGTTTCTTTGGGGGAGGTTTCCTGGAGTTCTTCGGTTCAAGACCTGCCAAGGGCCCTTTCAGGCGAAGCGGATAAGGAGTCTAACATAACTAGGCGAGGGTTCGAATAAGACATTCTACCTCTTGGATGTCATTGCACGACTCGACCCACTAACCACTAATATTTGACGTTCTAAAAAAACAAAGTCTTTTTGATGCCATCAAAGAACTTAAGAGGGAGAGATTAAGACATTAGACTAATAAGTTGTAAATACTTTCAACTTTATGTCTTTACTTTTATGTTAATAGTGAAGCTTGTCTTGTAAGTATAAACAGACAAGTTGTTAATAAATAAAAGTTATGTTTTTCATCAAAAATTGTTATTTCATACTTATTTATGAAAAGTAAGATATCCCTATTTCTTGGTTTTCTAAAAAATGATTATGAATTAAATTGCGTTAATTCCGGGAAAAGAATATACTTAATAAAGTATATATTTTTGAAAATTTTGTTATCTTCTATGATAATACGAATTATCAATTGAATATAACCTGCAAGTTTGAAGAAAGAATAAGGAAACTTCCCAAGTTTTCTAGAAATATTCTATTCTCGGCTTTTGTCTATGAAAAGGTTCTTTTGTAGAATATATGATATGTAAAAGAGAAGCTTGTTCTATAAGACGAGTTTTACATTTTCCGTTATATTCCTCCATTCCATATAATGGATAAATATGTTACGATTATGTATGAGTCATATCTTTATAAATCTGTGGTAAACTTTGAAATCATATTTCATAGTTGGATTTATTATTCTTAGATATGAATGATAATCAACATAGTAAGTTTCCTATATAAACCGAAAAGATATACATTGTGTTCGATAAGCATTTATATGTATCCATATACATATGTGACAAATGCTTTATGATATGAGTATACATTGGATTATGAACTCTTTCTATTCTATCTATCATTCTAAACCCTAAAAGTATTTGACGAAGGAATGACGATTATGTGGCTGGAATCCTTCAATAAGAAGTACTATTCAAAAGAAGATTCTATCGTTGGTTAGTTTTTGATATCTAAAGAAGAAAAGATGTTATTAGTATCCCTTGTTGAATTGAAAGAGTCAATTCAGTTTTCTATCGTATTAATCGTATTTGAAATTATAAAGTGAAGCTTGCTATTAGAAGATAGCACTTCATCAGTTATCTTGGTGAATTCTTTATGCTCAACCCATTGAGATAAAAGAAGAACATAAGCTTGATTTAATTTCAAATATATCTTAGAAAGATGATCAAGAAGATGAAAGAAGAACTCCGCTATCTAATGATAAAAGGAATTAATCTCAAGACATAAACGAGGAAATTTCAAGAATTAGTAGAGTTATATCCTATTCCATAAGATGGTAAAAGCCTTCATCAGAAGATTTTATCATGGAATTTTGTCATGGAATTTCATCTGAAATTATATCAAGAAGACTTCATCAGAAGATTTTGTTAGAAAAGTTTATTAATAAATTTTATCGAAGATTTTGAAGAAAGATTACCACTTCAAAAATCCCAATATATTGGAAAAAGTCATTAACCTCTACCTAAAGAGTTGTTGAACAAGGTAATTAAGCACAATCCTGTGCAAAAATCAGAAAAACCTTAAGCGAAAATTCAGCAATGAAAGAACGTCTATAAAATTCAAGTAAATTAGAATCCAACCTACGGTGAATATGATGGAAATTTTCTGCTGTTTAAGAAATGCACTCTGCATCACACAGAACTTTGCACCATCTGGTGTTGAATTTTCAACATAGTAGGTCGTTGGATTAGGACTTTTAAGGGCAAGAGGCCTTATAAGCTATATGTTCGGTAAAATTTGAATGTATTCTATATACATGTTGTAAGAAATAAAATATCGTCTTCTATTTTAACGTCATTCATCTCTAGAAATCGTATTCTTCGATATTATATACAGGACATCTTACATACGCCGACATAAGAAGGAAAATTAAGGGTATAATAAATATGTAAAATGCTAGAATATTCGTGTTATGTCGGAATTTTCTAAGTCAATGATTTACATCATATTTATTTGATTGAATTAGGACGCTTCTTCAGTCAAATGAATAATTTAAATCACCAAATTTATGATTTCTTCCTTGCATAAAGTTGGACGCATCTTTATGTTAGTAAGAATTTATAAATGGACTTAAAGATATTCGATATAAGACAAGTATAGACTTAATATACCTGGAAACGCGAGGATTTTGCTCGTCTCTGTGTTATGACATTACTCTTTATCTAAATCTCGGGAAGAGATTTCTTTAAGGGGGAGCGACTGTGACAATCCACAAATTTCACTTATGGGTCATGTGTTATGATTGTATTAATATGAAAATTTGATCATAAATTTTTGCTTTTGTACCTTACTCGCTAAGATGAATGTATTCTCCTAACCTAAACTACCACAACAACATATTCCTATATGTTGTAAACATAATGTATATATCAAGTCTAAGTTCTAAAAGTAATCTACTAAGTACATTATGAATAAGAACATCTCAAATATAACTATGATGCCCTAAATTCCCTTAGAAACCCTAGAATCCCTTTAAATGAGTTGTAAACTCAAGAATGATAAACTATGAATGGAGAATACATATTAATAAGTCATTATGTATTATAAACAAGTTGTAAACAATACTTTGAAGACATAATAATACCTAAGAATGGTAAGAACAAACTATACAAAGCTAAGTACAAGTAAACGTACATAATAGTCTAGATCATCACATAGAAACCCTTGGTAAACAATGGTTCAAGCAATATAACTACATAATATCTATATACAAGTATCAAATAAAATATATTAATTATAATCTATTATATAAAGGAAAGGTAATTGATCACAAACACTAATATTCACTAATCCAAGGCTAATTACAAGTTAAGACCTAATAACCAAGATTAGCATATAAAATCACATTAAATTAGAGTCTAATCTTTTGAAACTAATTATAAAACTCAAGTATGTATCATATTAAGACTATACATTTATCTCAAGCCAAGTTACAAATTATTAAAGCATAAGGTACAAGTTATCAAAGCATAGGATCTTAAGCTCCCATAATTATCCCTAAAATATGATCAACTTATACAAACCCTTAAACTAAGAATGTAGAATTCCTAGAAGTCATAAACATACCATATAAGACCTAGAATAATTTTACATTATGATATAAGCACTAATCACCCAAGATAGAAAGTCATTAGACTTAATGACCTAAAAACCCTTATATTAAGAAATCTACATAGAATCACTACCTAATCTTTTGGGACCAGTCTATAAACACCCATAGCACTTCATTAAGATTATAAGATTATATTAATACAAATTACAAGTAACCTAAAGCAAAAGGTACAACATTTTAATGCATGGCTTATAAATTAGGTCAAAATGGATATTTTCACCCTTTAGACATGTTTACTTAGAATAACTTAGTAAAACCAATGTACGGACTTCATGAACACATTGAGGACAATGTAGGAGGTATAAAATTAGTTTACATCAGTAGCTAATTGAAGGATAATCACTTTTACTAAGACTTAACCATAAATTATTAGAAACCCTAACCCGCCTAAGTTTTCTTCCCAATTTCACCTCAAACCTTTGTTAAATTTCAAACCAAAGACCCAAACTTCTTAATTAAAATATCTAAACCCTAATTACACCCTAATCCATCACTAATCAAATTTTAAACCCTTAATCACCAAAATACAAAGTATAAAGTTACACGCCCTAATTAAGACCTGGTTTTACATTTTCCTTCCAAAAACTCATTTAAACTCTTTCCCTCCTAAATTCAAACATAGGCCAGATATTTTAGGATATTTTGAGATATTTTCCATGTAGGTTCATAAGCTAATTATCTATAATTTCCTAGACTTAATATGAACCATAAGTTCAAGATATTTTATTCCTGGATCCTATAAACTTTCATAGACCTTTCCTAGCTTCCCTTAGTCACTTCTATACTGTTCTTACACGTTTTAAGCCTTACTTGGAGCTTAATGGTTAGAAATAGTATAAATAGGAGTCTTTAGTTTCATTATAGAATCATCCTTCACTATCAATCTTCTACACCTATACATTATATTCCTATACCACCATTGAAGCTCTAAGAAGTCCCTAAGGTCAGTAGCAAGCTTTGGAAGAAGTTCTAGGAGTTCTTGAAGAGTTACGAGGAAGATATAGTCCATATACCTCATTAGGAGCCATTTTGGAGCTACATAGGTAATCACTTTGTTAGTTATGCTTTGATCTTGTTATAATACTTTCTTAGAGTTTTTATACTGTTAATAAGAAGTTAAAAAGATAATATAAAATAAATTACAACATTTGATCATTTAAAATGAAAGTTATAAGTTAAAGATGTCTTAAAACCCTAGTTTTGTAATTTACATGAAATAATAAGCAAAAACCCATTTAAAAAGGTATAATTCTAGAGAAATGTTGTTATTATGATTATAAATATATTTTGAAACTTTGTTTTAAGATCCTAGATCATTTGGTCCATTTTTGAGGTTGTTATGTGATTTTTACAAGTATAGGGACTAAAACTGTCATTTTTGAAACTATTTAACATTTTGGGACAAAAGTGTCATTTTGTGAAAGTTAAATATATAAGATTAAATATTGGAAAGTTTTAGGCCCTAAGGTTGAATATTGAAGGTTTAAATTGTAAATAATAAAACTATATACTTTAGGGGTTAAAAATATAATTATACCAAAGTATAACAAAAAGGGCTAGTTTTGCCAATTTTGAAACTAAAGAAAATTATGTATAAATATGAGGAAGTAATGAAAGTATCATGTTAGTAGGAAGCTTTGTACAAAGATGTTCCATCTCGACATTACGTTTTGACTGAGTGGTCGGGTTTACGATTTAAAGTGCCCTCGCTCCTCAAACGTTTATAGAATGGTTCCGAGTTTGATGGCCCGAACAATGGTGCTAGAATTAAAACCAAATTTAAATCAGAGAACACCTAATACTTAAAATATTGAACTAAAGATCAAAGACTTGATACTATTCACAATGTGTTAATCCAGGTTTGTGTAAGACCAAGTTGTGGTTTGTATGACCAAGCTGTTTATCTGTGAATGAAATATATCTGATATAGATCGGATTCTATGGACATAAAGTGAGTTCGTAGCCTCACTTTTAAAGTTTTGTAGATATTTTGAAAACCCGTGAGGGGGATATATGCTAAAACTGGAATACATGTGTTTTTTTTAAACTATATGCTTTAACTGAAATATGTTATTAAATGAAATGCCCAAACTATTACTTGTTACCCAAATTTCATGAGTCATTAAACACTTACGTGTGCGCTAATAAGGTGAATATATCTATTGGAAGTAACGAATCCTGTTTGTGTTACCTGTTCGTGTGGGTAATCGAGCACACTTTATTATAACTATCCCCGTTGAACACTTTACGTGTGAACTAATATAGTGAATAGATCTATCGGGTTTAATGAATCTTGTTTGTGTTACATGTGCGTGTGGGTAATCGAGCATACTTTATTAGAACTAATGGGTAATCTGTACCTGCAGATTACTTGTCATGACAATCTGTCATGATGGTCACTTCGGTGAATTCCGTTAGTTTTGATGTCACGAACTTAGTACAACAAAACATAGCTTTATGTGAAAGAATAATAACGTAACTCAAAGTGATAGACATGTATTCAAAACTGTTATTAAAAACCTATGAATTCACTCAACATTTGTGTTGATTTGTAAGCATATATTTTAGGAAAAATGTGATTGATAGCTTGGAGCAGCATAAGGATGGCATGAAGAGACACAAGCTTGAAATTATTATCTTAGATTTTGGGAACCTTATATTGTAAAACTCTAATTTTTAATGATATATAAAAAAAGTTGATTTAATCACTATTTTGAGTTATTTTCTATTATTATGACTTGTGTTTTATGAAGTAATACCCTAGACCAATATTCCGCTGCGTAAAGGTAAAATGGGAGTGTTACACTTATGATCTTCCATCTTCATAAAAAATCATCACCAAAGGCAAAACTCTTTACCAAATCCCATCTTCATCGAACTCGTTTAAATAAAATAATCTCCAAAAACTTCTAACCCCCAGTCTCACCATACCCCCCATATTAAAAATAACTACGTATATTTTTCCATTTTCTATATCTTCTCATTTACCCATAAAATTTTTAAAACAATTTATAACTTTTTTTTATTCGAAGTTTTAATGATTGCTAATTTTCCGTTCT
This sequence comes from Glebionis coronaria, assembly GCA_025667525.1. Classification (NCBI taxonomy): domain Eukaryota; kingdom Viridiplantae; phylum Streptophyta; class Magnoliopsida; order Asterales; family Asteraceae; genus Glebionis; species Glebionis coronaria. The sequence goes on from CM046881.1 coordinate 451,420,896, forward strand.
GTTCTCATTTATTCCAATATTGATATTGAGGTTAGTGTTGGTGTTTTTTGTTTGAATATTGTGTTTGAGATCTTTATATATCAGGTTTGCAAGCTAACCCACCACCATCATTAATAGTGGCACAATTAAGCAAATCAACCATCCTACCATCTTTTCACCTAAAAAGTTCCTAATCTCAAAATGAGTATAGACAAATCTAATCTTATACCTAAACTCACGAGTCACAACAATAATCAAGTTAATGACGTGGTTAAGGAACAATACGGATAACAACAATAATCTTCCTTGACCCAAAGCGCACATCAAATTTCAGCTTCTTCTTACCTTCTTCATCGATGATAAGCATGAATTAAGGTTGAGATGTTTGAAGTCTCGAGTGAGGATGCCACGTGGCTCTATGAATGTGATGATTGTGGCTTTATGAATGTGATGATTGTGGCTTTCACTGTGATTGCGCATCCTAGGATGTCCATTGTTTCTAAGGAGAGGAGTATTTTTATTTTTGGTAATTTGGTTTGAAACATTGTCATCTTACTTGCCGTTTGGTTCGGGGATATTCAAGGATATTGGGGGATATTCAAAATTTTTACATTTTAATATCCCCAAATATTGTGTTTGGTATAACCAAAGAAGGAATTTAAAATTCCTTGAATTCCCAAAATGAGGGATATTAGAATTCCTCCAAAAAGTGAGGAATTTTAATTTACTTGAAAATTATTTTTTATAAACTTTTTTTCTTGTCGTTATTATTTCGGTTTTTATGTTTAAATAAAAAATTATAAAATTTTAAAAATTTATATAATATTTATAAAACTTATATAAATTTAAGTAAATATTTATATAGATCTTTTTTATGAAATATATATATAATTTTTATAAAATTTATTAAAAATTCTTAAAAAATTTAAATACTTTTTTTATAAAATTAATGAATTTTTTATAAAATATATATAATTTTTTTTATAAAATTAAATGATTTTTTAAAATTTTTAATGAATTTTTTAATAAAACTTATATAAAATTTATATAAATTTTTTATAAGATTTTTATAAAATTTATATAAATTTTTTTTAAAATTTTATTAAATTTTTATAAAACTTAATGAACTTTTTTATAATATTTATATAATTTTTTTATAAATTTTATGATTTTTTTATAATATATAAACTTTTTATAAGGTTTATATATATATTTTTATAAAATTTATATAAACTTTTTTAAAATTTTGTATAAGAATTTAAAAAATTTATATAATGCTTTTATAAAATTTATATAAATTTTTATAATATTTATATATATATTTTTATAAATTTTAAATAAAATTATTATATATTTTTTATAAATTTATATAAAATGTGAATACGAATTTTAATCTTTTAAATAGAAAATATATATAAAAAAATATTTATTCATTAATTGGTTCAACCTAAAATCAAGATTTCAAAAAATTATAAATTCTGCCAACCAAACAGGCTTAGGCATTTTAAATTCTAGAATTTTAAATTCTGAGGAATTTTAATATACTAGAATTTAGAATTCCAGAATTTTAATATCTTGAACCAAACGGTCCCTTAGGGTTTTGTGTGTTGTCCATTGTCTTGGTGTTTTTGTTGTATATTAATAAAATACAAGTTATAAAAAGCCAATTTAGGAGGCTGCTTAAGTATTTTATGTTATTAAAAGAGGTGATATCACTACTACACAAACCGGGTTTTTCCATGATATATATATTATTCGTAGGAAATCCTGTGCAAAAGAGCTCTTTTTTCACGGTTCATAGAAGAGGGGATATATTTTCTCAACTTCTTTTTTATAATGTTATGTTTGCAATATATTTTTTGTAGCACTTATTGAAATGAGTTGCTTATATCAGATAAACCATAAATGGTATAGGTGAAATCCTCTAATGAAAATGGTAACTGCAAGTAAACCTCATAGGTGTGCAACAAAGAAACTTGATGCATTAATTTGTGTTGGTTATGCTACATTGTTCTAGATGATGCATTTTCATTAGCAATTTAGATATGTTTTATCAATTTGGAATATAGTATATGTTACATTATTGGTTTAGTTTCATCACCAATTTAGATAGGCTTTAACAGTTTTAATTAATTCCCTTGTGTGTATGTATAGAAGAGAGATTTGGTAGATGGCATAGAACAAAACTAAGTATCTCTTTTTCATTGCCTCATTAACTCCTTTCTATTAGGCCTTTTAGCTCGGATGGAAATGAATAAGCATAATCTGTAGAAAGCAAGTATTAACAATTGAAAGGATTCATCATATCTCAATAAAAACGTCATCAAGACTATAAACAATGAGCTTTCCTTCGTACAAGGTAGGGGTGAGCACAAACCGCACCGCAAACCGCAAAACCGCAAAAACCGCAAAAAACCGTACCACAATAACCGCATCACAACAAAAACCGGTGGATCGGTTTTTAAAAAAAAGAAAAACCGCAAATGCGGTGCGGTTACGGTTTTACCCTTAAAACCGCACCACCAAATCCGCACCGCACCGCACCGCATAGTAATTATATGAAACAAAAAATGGCATATCGATTATTTAACGTATGTTATAGGAGTTTTAGTGCATAATATCATTAATATTTTACATTAAATATATGCATTGTTATAACCGAAAATACGTAGATCGTGAATCAAAACCCGCAAAAATCCGCATTAAGTATATAAATCATAAGCGGTGGTACGGTGCGGTTAACATCCGCAAAACCCACAAAAACCGCAAAAATCCGCAAAACCGAAACCGCAAAAAACCGCGCGGTACGGATTCTCACTTTTGAAAAAACCGCAATTGCGGATGCGGTTTCATTTTTGCCAAAATCCGCACCGCACCGCACCATGCTCACCCCTAGTACAAGGATGCTTGCTACATATTTATGGCTTTTTGATGATGATAAAGAGTATGTATTGTATCTATAAATGAAGCAAGTCACAAAGCCGATCATTTCCCTAATCTTTTTATAGCGCTTCTATCCTCAAAAGAGCTTAGAACACCGTCGACTGATCTGTTAAAAACATGTATAAAATAAAAAATTTATTACTACCGGAGTAATTTACATGTATCATCAAGCCGAGTATTAACCATGGAACAGAAAGGTGTAAATGGCACCATCATGGACTCGGCGAAGACATGTAACGAAAGCGTATTTTTGGTTTACAGTGGAACTATAAAAACCTTATTACAGAAGACGTACACTGGTGGTTGTGATAAGATACAGGCAAAATATTGTTTTAAACGTTAGTTGTGATGGTATTGCATCTTTGCTAAATGACCGGTGATGACAAAAGCCTGGGTTCGGATTCACTAAATTAAAGTTTATCAAAACCAGAAACTCACGTTAAGCTCTTATGCAACGTTATGTTTTCTATTTGTTATACTAGCATAGCATGGTACATGCGCAATACGGCGGCGAGTATTCACTGACGATTTTTGGGACGAACAAGTGTTACTCTCTTACCCATTAAGTTTATATTCACATTAATATTAAAATTGTAAAAAATCGAATTAAAATTAACCCATTAAAAAAAAGTTAATAAAAATATATTAAAATGGATATTGAATTAAAAAACATAAAATTTTAGAAAATATGATTAGACTAAATAATAAAAATAATAAATAGATAAAATAAAATTCAGTTTAAAACAAAAAATATTATTTTAATAGTTGTTACAAATTTTTTTTATATAAAATTGTTACAAAGGACGATGATGATATATAATTGTAGAAAGACATAACAGGTTATTTTTTTTAATAAGTAAAAAAGTCTAAAAAAAAATCTAACTTTTGCTATTTTAACAAGCTCTCATATTAAGTTAGTTATAAATGTCTACAGTATATGTTTGATAACACACATGTATATACACAATAGTACTAAATTTCTATTTACATTTATGTATATTGTGTATATTTTTCTAATGGTCAATTGCATACATGTCATATATTAATTTTTGGCATCTCATAAACATATCTGTATATTGTTTGTCATTTAGCTATTTTGGTAAACAAATGCTTATCACAAGGATGTAAATATCACTTTTTTATAAATGTCTACCATTAAGATGGTAAGGAAGCAGTTTTTCGTTTTTGCATCATTCGTGTTACAATCAACAAAATTTAAGGACAACCGTATCTCTCGGGCAAGTCGGTTTTTATTTGTCACAACCTGTGTTTACACATGAACAGTTATATGCAGCCACCTCTCACATAAAGAGAAAAAATGAGAAAAAAATGACTGAAGATGATTATCCATGACGAGGTGCTACACAATTATGATCACATCTACTTGTACACGTATGTCACATTCATATAATAAACGATTGGTGTTGTTGTGTGTGTTTTAAGTCTTTAACTATTGTATTTCATATAACATATGCTTGATTATCACAAATTTATAATTTACGTTTGTTTATTTCGATTTGGTTGTTTTTAAGTAATAACTTCCTAATACATAATGCCATTTACTACTTTTTTGACCTTTTTTTTAAATACCCGTAAATTTCACGGGTCTTTTAGCTAGTTTAATATATATAGTACAGTAGAAGTTAATGGCAGACATAAAATGATAAAAATATCCTTATGGTGATAAGACTTAACAACAATTAATAAATGCAGTTAAAGAGAGGGACCGACACTGCATAACGTTTTCCACTTAAAGACAAATGCTGCATTTATTTTGGTTAAGTGACGAATCATGTCGGTCAACGTAAACCACAAAAACGAACGATATAATTTACTCTTTAGATAACGTAGATCATATAATTTTAATAGTCAACTACAAGTATGATATTAAGTAAAAGGGAGATGACTACTATCCTTTTCCTTATTGTTAAGTGGATGGTATGTATTTCATGTTAACAAGGATGGAATCTGATATAAAAAATGAAAAATGAAACTGAACTTGGAACTTTCAACAAACAGCAGGAACCATTTATTGGACTTAACTCTAAAGTCTAAACTGACTTGAGGCTTCTCTAGCAAGTTTTACTTCCGTAAATTACTGTAGTTGAGGAGGATCAAATTGCATGCTCTCAGAATGATATAGACAACCTTCGATATGAGCCGTTAGATCATCTTTTTCAATTGTACGAAGTATATGCCCACCCTTTGGATTAAGAACAATGTTTCTAGTGTCTTGTCTCATCATGTTTCTTACTACCAAGCATTTCACTATTTACTGTCATTTCACCTTTTAAATCTTTCAACTTTTATGAATAAATTTTTGTACTTTACAATAAAAATAAAATATAACGAGTAATACTAATACTGTATAAACTTATATATAAAACAAGGAGACACACTCCTATGAAATTGAATAAAGTACCAAGTTCACAAGCGAGTTTCACTTCACTTCCAAAACCACGTACACGAACACTCCATGGAAGTAGTTAACCTACGCCCTGCAATAGAACAACTGATAGCTAAAATATGTAGAGAAAGAAATATCCAACCGCCGGACATTTCGGCCCGGCGGTTACTCTCTTCGATCGCGGAGACATCCGCAATCGAAATATTGAATAAAATATCTGTCTCAAGTACCACTCGGAACTTTAGTAGGTCTATATCTCTTGAGGTTGATAATTCAGCTACTGTTTATAATAATAATGGTGTATTGCCCCAGAAGCGGCTGGGTTCGCCCTTGTCTGCACCTTCTCACAGTAATGTGCTTCTTAATATTTTCTTGTTTAACTTGTTTTTGTTTTTGTGATTTGTGCTTTTTTGTGTTACCATGCAAGAACTGAGCAAAACTAACCTAAAACCGAACCCAACATTTCAGTTTTTATATGTTTATCATTTTGCTAGGTTAACTTTGGTTTGGTTTTGGTTACGATAAGTTTAACTTATGTTCGGTTTTCCGTTTAGGTTTTTTCAAAATTGGTTTTTGGTTGGGCTTATGTTTTATAGACCCGTAAGGTAAATGTTTGATAAAAACTTAAATGACTTAATATAAAAAAAAACTGAATTTATTAAATTAATAAAGTAACATGTCTGAAAATATTAAATAATGAAAATATTAAGTAATAAAACTGAGCCTGCAATAAGTCATCTTAAGGGCTTGTTTCTTTTTTTACATGCTTTCATATTAAGCTCTTAATTAGCCTCTTAGTGGGAAGATAGAGATATTTGTGTGAGTGTAGAACAAGATGTTTAAAGTGAATTGGGCCACAACTTTTCCTAGTGTGTGAGTGTAGAACAAGATGTTTAAAGTGAATTGGGCCACAACTTTTCCTAGTGTGTGAGTGTAGAACAAGATGTTTAAAGTGAATTGGGCCACAACTTTTCCCACTAGGAGACATAGAAAGAAAAAGAAACACCCCCTTAACCAAACAAGCCCTAAGTTTGTAAAATTATACATCTTATTCGCGTAATGGGGCATCCGATTTTTTTGGGTGAAAGCTATACAATACCATCTTACTTAGCAAAATGTACCGACTTTAAACACTTACAATTTAATCGCTAGACATTACCAATAAACTTTCAAATTGATTATACACTTTACCAATATGGTCCTAAAATGACAATATTACCCTTGTCTTCTTTTACATAATTACAAATAATGCCACATTCACTCATTCTCACACCATAATCATTAAACGTAGTAGCTAAAGGATGAGTAGCCAAACCCACAATCGTAAAAAAATCGATGAAAATCTACTGACGAAAACGTAAATTTATTACTTTTGTTTTACGTTTTTCATCGATTTTTTTACGTTTTCGTCTGTAAATATAGGTTTTAGTTAGAAAATTTACGTTTTCGACAGAAAATTTACGTTTTCGTCTGTAAATATAGGTTTTAGTTAGAAAATTTACGTTTTCGTCAGTAAATTTACGCTTTCGTTAGAAAATTTACGTTTTCGCCAGAAAATTCACGTTTTCGTCAATAAAATTTACGTTTTCTTCAGAAAATTTACGTTTTCGTCAGTGAATTTACGTTTTCATCAGTAAATTTTCGTTTTTGTCAGTAAATTTACGTTTTCGTCAGTAAATTTACGTTTTCGTCAGTTAATTTACGTTTTCGTCAGTAAATTTACGTTTTCGTTAGAAAATTTACGTTTTCGTCAGTAATATTATGTATTCATCAGTAAATTTTCGTTTTCGTCAGAAAATTTACATTTTCGTCAGTAAGTTTACGTTTTCGTCAGTAAATTTACGTTTTCGTCAGTAAATTCAAGTTTTCGTCAGAAAATTCACGTTTTCGTTAGAAAATTTTCGTTTTCGTCAGTAAATTTATGTTTTCGTCAGTAAATACACGTATTCGTCAGAAAATTTACGTTTTCGTCAGAAAATATACGTTTTAATCAGTAAATTTACGTTTTCGTCAGAAAATTTATGTATTCATCAGAAAATTTTCGTTTTCGTCAGTAAATTTACGTTTTCGTCAGTAAATTTTCGTTTTCGTCAGTAAATTTTCGTTTTAGTACGAAAACATAAATTTACTGACGAAAACTTAAATTTCTGACGAAAACGTAAATTTACTGAAGAAAACGTAAATTTACTACGAAAACATAAATTTCCTGACGAAAACGTAAATTTTCTGATGAAAAAGTGAATTTAATGACGAAAACAAAAATTTTCTGACGAAAACATAAAATTACTGACGAAAACGTAAATTTACTGACGAAAACGTAAATATACTGACGAAAACGTAAATTTACTGACGAAAACGTAAATTTTCTGACGAATTCGTAAATTTACTAACGAAAACGTAAACTTTCTGACGAAAACTTAAATTTACTGACGAAAACGTAAATTTACTGACGAAAACGAAAATTTTATGACGAAAACGTAAATTTACTGACGAAAACGTAAATTTACTGACGAAAACGTAAATTTTTTGACGAAAACGTAAATTTTCTGACGAATACGTAAATTTACTGATGAAAACGTAAGTTTACTGACGAAAACGTAAATTTACTGACGAAAACGTAAATTTTCTGACGAAAACGTAAATTTACTGACGAAAACTTAAGTTTTCTGACGAATACGTAAATTTACTGACGAAAACGTAAATTTACTGACGAATACGTAAATTTACTGACGAAAACGTAAATTTACTGACGAAAACGTAAATTTACTGACGAAAATTTACGTAATTATGTAAAAAAAGAAACTAACCTTTTGGTGGAATGGGTTAAAATTGCCACCTCTAGTTATTATGTAAAAAAAGAAAAAGGGTAATATCGTCATTTTAGGGTCATATTGGTAAAGTCAATAATCAATTTGAAAGTTCATTGGTAATGTCTAACAATTAAATTGTAAGTGTTTAAAGTCGGTACATTTTGATAAGTACGATGGTATTGTATAGTTTTTACCCGATTTTTTTAGAGTAAATGTTACACTTATAAGTTTGGATGTAAATTAAAGTTAAATTTATAAAAAAATTAAACCAAAATAAAATAAACCAATCAAAATAAAAAAACTAAAATTTTATAAAAATATACTATCAAAATAGATCTTAAAGTAATTAGCACAAAATTTTCTAAAAATACATAACTTGTAATCTAATGGTTCAAATCACACATTCTTATTTTAATTTTTGGTTTGAAGTTAAAGTTTGCAATAGAAAGGGAGTATAAATTTAGCTTAGAGTTTAAGGTATAAGTTACGAAGAAAATATGCATATTTATATAGTACAATATAGATTAGTCATTAAAGAGATTTGCACACTTTTTAAATTTATTGACAAATTGTCATTTATATCCTTGTAGAGGTGAATATGAGTAAAACTAATCTAAGGTATATATGTCTGAACTCAATACTTTTCAATTTAAAAAATATGCAAAATCACTTCTCTATAAATTATAATAAGCTTACATTTTTTTTTTCTTTTTGTTAATTAAACTTAAAACCTTTTCAGGGTTTATCCTCATCATCTTCAGATTACTTAATAACTAAACTTTTGAATTTCGTTTATTTTGTACATATTTTTCGTTTCAAGTATGTATTTCTGTGAATCTATACATTGAATGATCGAAATTCAAAAGTTTAGTTATTGAATAGGTCGATCCTGACCATCGTACATACAACAACTCCCAAAATGACATGTAAAGATTTAAAGACAATTAGTCCTTTTATGGTTTGGTTGATTGTGTCGTAAACTCGCCTTTTTTGGCTTATTTTGTAGGAATAATAAGGTTATACAAACCGAAAAGTTTCAAAATAAGTCAGACAAAGTAGCTTATGAAACATAATCCAAAAACAAAATAACCCATAAGCCAACTTTATAAGCCGAATCAAACATGTAACACCCCTTCATGGTTATTTTATATTGTTTATTTGCAATTTAATTTAAATGACTTTTAATGAAATATTAAGTTATACTGGATGTTTTAGCTACATTTTGAATAATGAAGATTACATTGCATAAACTGTATTTGGAATTGCTTATTGTTTCGGTTTATGCTTGTGCTTAAACATAGGCTTTTGTAAGCTGCTTATCTACTAAAATAAGCAGAAAAATTATCCATTCGGAACACAATGGAATATTGCAAGGAATACCGTGTCCATATGTTAACCTTCGAATCGACTATCGAGTTGATGAAGTTTAAGTATTGTTGTATAAACATTGTTTCGTTTAATGAATATTTTGTTATAAAGAGTAGAGATAGAGAGAGGGGGCAAGAAATAATGTTAGAGCATTTGTATATCATTGCTAAGTTGTGTATCTGTTTGGTTGCAGGATATACTAGTAACATAGGTCAGCAGCCTACTGATGTCGGATCTGGTGCTATTGTTCCACATTGCGCAGACAATGCAATACGGGCTAATCCTAACACCCCAAACCAATCAAACATTGGAAGCAGTCTTCCAATCAGTCAGCAGTCACTGAGTCTTAATGAACTCGAGTTCAGGAAAATGTTTTTGGTATATAGTTATGTAGGGAGGTTAGTAAAATCTTCAGCTTATAATGTTTACGATATGTATATGTGTCTTCATTATCTGGTCAGAAAAGGTTAAGACAAATGTTTTGTTCAGGAGAAAACTAGAAGATGTTGTATCTGTTCTAGATGCCATTGACATAAAATCGATGAAAACAGTGCCGATGTTGGACTTTGAAGACAAAATCTGGGCCAAATATGGTAGCGCCAATTGCATATCATCTGATAGGGCTATGGTACGTAATAACTTTTCACGATTTATGCATCAATATTGTTATGATTAGATAATGGAGGCATCATAGGAGGGTCGTTATAGTAAATCCTTTTCCCCAGAATTATGGTTATTTTAGTTGTCCGTATATTTTAAGCTTCGTTGATAAAGCTTCCTCATACATATTTAGGACAGGTTTTCTTGAATTCTTGTTCTGTTATGCGAGTATTCAAATTTTATTACTGTACCTCAAAAAGGTAGAATCCTATATTAGAGTATACCTAAGTTAGAAAAACTAAAGTGACTCTCAATGCTGTCTTCCACGGGTTAGGGGTCCCAATACAGTCTTCCACTGTGTATGGGGGAGTTTTGAGATGTTGATAGCCGTACTCCTACATAAGTTAGAGAGGCTGCTTCTGGTTCTAGTAGAAAACCACCTCCGACCTTGCAAGGAGTAAGGATTAGGCCCTTGACCTGAGTCAAGAGATGCAAGGGTGTTAATCACTTGATCCAAGCCTTATCGGGAGTGTAACTAAGTTATTTAGGTCCTATATTTATCACAAAGATACCTTGATACTTACATACTGATATCCCTTATTTGATACTTACAATACGGCTAATCTAGTTATAAAGAATATCAGATTTTAAGTTAAAAAAGATCAGATTGATCATTATACGATTGTAGAAGGCCAAATCTTATGCTTCAAATAATCTCGCAATTTGCAGAATTTTGACTGGGATTCTGGAAAGACCTATCTTTATCATTGCTATGTGAGCATCGATGGAACTTACCGGTTCAAGGTGTGTATTTTGTCTCTTTTTGTAAATATCTTAGGCTCTTGATTTATAATATCTGTTTCTTCAATATCTTGTTATTTTGATGTAAGGCTATTTCCTGTAATATTTCAGGGGCCATTTCTTAATACGAGAAGAACTCACCTACAAAGGAAATTAGGTGATGACAACGTGTTGATTGTGCAATTTACAGATGTATTCGACCTTGACGTGCCCTTCAATAAACAAAACTGGTCTGCTGCTTGTCAGACGATTTCTGACGGGATTTCTATCGGATTGCGCCATTATAGTCTTTTTGGTGAGCATATGATCTTTTTTGCAATCTAATCTTAGCGCCGTGATCAGTAAATCAATATTAAAGTATCAAGTTTAATCATGTTGCATCGTACATTTTCAGCATTCAAAGACGGAAGAGGAGATAACAAGAAGCCTAAGGATTCTGATAAAAAACAATCACGGTCTTCATGGGCTGTTAAATGCTATTTTGTGAGAACAAAATCTCATAATGCATATTGGGTAAAAGACTTTATTTCGTATGATATGACAATGCATGAGGTCCGGTGTCTATTCATGCATGTGCATATGACTACTAGCATTGCTAAATACATCTCAAGGTCAGTGCACAGAAGTATTCCTTTAGCTGATTCGTGTAAATGGCAAATTGCATGGGCAGGTCAGGTAACAGGTTAAAATGGGGCGAGTTGACCCAAAAAAAACTATTTGCCCAAGTTTTTCAATTTTTTCATCTATATTATTCTGATACCCCCAGTATAATTTTTTCAAGTAAAATGATTTAGAAAGTAATATACATAAATAAGTTCGCTTTTGGCAACTTTTGACCAGTAAACAAGTTTTATTGTTAATTTACCCGTTTGACACATCTACAATTTATTGGAACTTATGTTTGGTTGCAGATGTTCACTTGCCCTATCAAATACAATACAGCTTCGAGTTGATCTTGCTACTGTGGATGTTCAAAGAATTGAGGACATCCCTTGTCGAGTATGCCCTTTTTATATCCTTTTTTTTTTAAAGCATGCCCTTTTTATATCCTACTTTGTGTTATGTCTCGCAATTGTTCATCAATGTTTGTTTTGAACTATAAACTTGTTATCTATAACAGGATGAAAATGGGGATGTTGTATGTGATAGAGATGGGGAACCATTGATTCATACAGACGGGACGGGGTTTATTTCAGAAGATTTGGCAATATTGTGTGCAAAACATTTCATCGAAGCAAAGGGCTCAAACGATGAAAGTTATGAGGTGATATTTCTGACATTCACGCTTTCATTGTTCATATGTAAATATGTGAAGTGTCTAACCTTTCATTGTGTTTAAAATTACTTCAATTTGTTGATCTTCTCAAGCTCGAGGAAGAATCACTTGGAATGGAGGGCATTAGTGACCCGGTAAATGTTTACTGATACTTTGGTATATAATTTACTGGAGTATTATTGTTCATGATAATTTAAATAATACGTCATTGCCGAACCGGGAAATCTTTCTATAAGACCGTAACCGTTGTTTTCTGCATCTGTACCAGCCGTTGCTTGTCCAGTGTCGCATCTTCAAACACGGTTATGCTGTCAAAGGAACTCTGCTAGTAAATAAAAAGGTAAAATATCCTGCTTATATATTACTTTTTCTTATTTTCTTATGAATCAGTAACCTTTGTGCCGGTACTGACATGGTTTCATTTGTCGTTTATTATATAAGCTACGACCTCGAACAATTCAAGTTAGACCCTCGATGATTAAGGTAGAGAGAGACCCAACACTTTCAGTTTCAACTTCATTTAATTCGTTGGAGATAGTTTCCATAAGGTAATTACACAATCAATCTTCTTCGCTTCAAATTGTGGATTGTGAAGTTTATAATTAGATATACTGTCTTGACTTGTAATTCTTTTCTAATAAAAAATGTTAAACACAACTTTCTGTTCTTCATTTTACAGTCGCAAACCAAGGAAAGCCAGTTTTTCAAAGAATTTGATAGCACTTCTGACCGTAGGAGGTGTGCCTGCAGAATACTTTCTGCGATTACTTAACAAAACATTGCAAGATGCTCAGAAAGTATCTTTGAGTATGCGGGCAGCAATTAAATGTACTGCTTTCTTCAAAATATTTATATAATGCATGTTAAAATTTGCATTTTCTTTATGTCCGACTGAACTCTTGTGCTTCTCTCTGCAGTTGGGCTTAACTATGGGCAAATGGATGATGGTGCAACTTCTGTAGCAATGATAGGGTCTGGAATTCCTCTGGATGAACCATACCTTCAACATCGTATGTCATTTTTTGCAAAGGAAGAACGAAAAGCGCTTCGTGGTGGAAAGATTCCAACCGATGACAGCTTCTATTTAATAGGGACAGTTGACCCTACTGGAACACTAAACAGTGATGAAGTTTGTGTTATTCTGTATGTCTTAGCTTTCAACTTCATTTCAACAAGTTATCAGGTAGAAGTATGGAATTTAACACTCATGTATCTGATGGCGCATGCAGTGAAAACGGCCAGGTATCAGGCAAGGTTCTTGTGTATAGAAATCCAGGCGTCCATTTTGGGGATATACACATTCTCATGGCAAAATATGTACCAGCATTGGAAGAGTTTGTCGGGAATGCCAAATATGGCATTTTCTTCTCCACCAAAGGGAGGAGATCGGTGGGAAGCGAAATCGCGAACGGTGATTTTGATGGAGATCTATATTGGGTATCTCAAAGCGCAGGGGTATTAACTACTTTCATACATTCAATAAAAGAAAAATTAGCATCATCCATGCATGCTCTTATTTAAGATACTTGCTAGCAACATGTGTAGTTTTCTATATCTGGTCAATTCTCTCAACTGATGGTTTATTATCTATCTTTTTGGTGACCAATGTTCAGTTGTTGGATCAATTTAAAGCAAGTAAGCCGTGGGAAAGGACTTACTTTATATCAAGTGCGCCGAGTAAGAAGCCTAGTGAGCTATCACCCAATGAGTTGGAGAAGGAGCTTGTCACTCAGCTTTTTACTACACAAAAACAGAAGTATGGTTTCTCACTTTCAACCTTTTATAATGTGTCAGTACAAAACCACATAACCCGTTTGATGTTTTACTAGTTATATGGACGAGTTGCTCAGATCTAATGTAGTCAACTGGTCATAGGAAAATATTGTTTTTTACGTTTTCTGGCCAAACCTATGTTGATTAGTTTTATGTAAATATAAAAAAAAATCGGTATGTCATGTAGGAGGATTCTGATCATGTAGATTCTTTTGGAGTAGAATACTGTAATGAATCCTGTAGGGAGATTTATTTAAAAGAACGTAATGAAGCTATGAAGGTATCATTACATATATAGTTCTAAGAGATCCTATTTTTCACTGCTAACATCACATTGGTATATTTGTTAGTAATACGACTTCATTGCTGGGTTGTTTAACACTTATTATTGTTTTAGTATGGTAGCTGGTAAATCAGCTGATAGCTTGCTGACATTCGAGGACCAATATATCGTGTTGGGAAAAGACGATGCTGAAAAGCAACGGCTTGAAGAAAAAATGCTGAAGTTGATTGATTTGTATTACGATGCTCTAGATGCAGGAAAAAGCGGGAAAAAGGTTAGAAATTATTCTGACTGATTTGTCATAGTTTTGTTTACAGACAACACTGACATCCTCTCTTTTGTTTCGGAAATAGATTGAGATTTCCATATGTTTATTGCCAAAACAATATCCCCATTTCCTAGATAAGAAGGCCAAGTCCTATCATTCTGATTCTGTTCTCGGGTTAATCTATGATACTGTGAAGGGCTATCAACCTGATGATGCATCAAGAAAAGGTAAGCGCGTTACATTTATGCGCTTGTATTTACTTCATGAGGCACCGCTATGTTGTTTGGTTCTACATGAGTACTTTGTCCTATCAAATATTCTTATAGCAATCCAAGTTTGTCCTTCCGTAATTCTGCTTTTGTGATCTGAGTTGTCTAAAACCTTCATTCTCAAAAACAAAACATGAAGCACCTTAGTTTTTGAGCTGTCTTGTATCTTAGTCAGAAGATTGACCTCCTTAGCATTATATGCAGAGGTATGGAAACTACCTTGCTTTGATGTTAAGATACCAGAGGCCATCAGGAACTTGTGGAAGGATAGGTACACAATGTATAGATCTGAAATGTCAGATGCCATGCACTCAGGAGATGAATCTAAAAACAACTCAGCAGATATCGTGATAACGAAGTATAAGACGGTATGTGTTTTTTAGTTTAAAATTTAGTACGTTGCAAGAAATCACTACCAATTTCGCTACAAAGATATTGGCGGAACTTGAACACTGGTCTTAACTACTCATTTTAATTATTTAGGACATACCAGAACAAAAAGGTAGAGAATAACTTTGAGAAGGAAAGAGTAATGTTTACACTAGTTGTCACAACTTTTGGGAGGCCCGGGACCCTCCCCTGCCCCTTGATAGTTCCGCCACTGAGCTCGTTTGACCCGAACCCACTGACCCACACATTCTCCACACATCTGAGTCGTAAATTAACTTGTTTTAATGCAGATGTTGTATGAAGCCGAGAATTTTGCCAGAAGTACTAGGAAAACTGAGGATGTTTATAATGAGGCAATTGCGATTTATCACGCAAGTTACGACAAAGCTATGAGCTATACAATTGCAGATGTAAGGAAATGCTCATTTGCATGGAGGGTTGCTGGTGAGGCCTTATGCTCATTCCATGAAATGAAAGCTCCTGGAAAGTCAATTCCTTTCAAAGCATCTGTATTATCTATGCTCTTTTAGAGGCAAGTGTATGTAACTGAATCTGCGTAACCATGTCATGAGTCTGAAGGTGTATCTGTAAGATATGAGTCCTGGTGTAGGTAACGATGTGACATTCTGTGTAATATATTCTCACGTTAACTTCTTGACACGTTCTGTCTGGTCTTTTAACAAGGAACTATGGCTATAGGAATGAGTATGGTTATCTGTAACCCCAACCTGTAGGTCACTTCTCGTCTAATCTGTACTCCACTTAATGATTTTATGCTGTCTAACTTTATAACCTTACACTCTAATAAGGGGGAGGTTATTAAGACCCTCCCCAAAAAGCCATATGTGATTATGTATCACCCTTAGGGGCTGTTTGGTTCGTGAGTTCAAAAACCACAGGTTTGAAACACTAGTATTTTAAACATGGGAAACATTATAATGTCAGTAATTGCTACCCACTCTTTGGTTGGTAAACTTTTTACAAGTTCATTTGACATGTTGAGTTGTTAAATGACATATTTACCCTTACATCATAGTATTATACTTCATCTTCAAGATCAAGATTTTATCTCTAACTTTTTAACCAAAACTAGCCGGGTATCCGCGCAATGCGGCAGCGGGTACCCGATGACTAAATTTTTGGCAGCGGGTGTTCGTCTCGGTGGTCGGGTGGTCGTGTGGTCGGTGGTGGTGTGGGTTTAAGCGGTATGTTTAGTTCGGCAGTTGTGATGTCGGGTGGTGGTCGCGTAACAATGGGGTTTTAAAAACTCGGTGACATAATTACGAGAATGATGAGAATGATATATCATGGGTATATATATGATTCGTGATGAATGTTACAACTTTATATTTAATTTTCATTGAATTGGTTGTTACAACTCTAATGAATGTTACAACCGTTACTTTTTTTCCGTTTATTACATCTTTATTACATCTTTATTGAGTTGTTACAGTTTTTTTCATTTGTTACAATTTATTGAGATGTGACTATATAACTTTGCATTGTATTATTTCCTAATTAAGAAATGTTTTATGCTGAATTTTTTAAGACTACTAAATATAGAAAGAAATTAAATCCTTTATAAAGTAGTAAGATATAAATACGGATCAAACGGGATGGGGCATAAAAGTTTATTAGTAAAAACAAAATGATCAAAAACTTACATGAACTCAAACGGGAATCAAACAAATGAACCAATTTTCGGATCTTGAAAATCCAGTAATTCTCATAAATGAACCCGTTTTCGAGTCTTGAAAATCAAACAATTAATCGAAAAGAAATAAATTATAACATACCAATACAATTAAAACTAGTGAAGATAGCAAGATACGTGAGAATACAAGTATAAATCTCATGGTTAAAAGAAAAATGAATTTAAGGCTGGACGGAGTGGCATGAAATGTTCGAAATTTAGTGCAATTGGGGGATATGGTCTTGTAAATGGATTTGGAGGTACGAAGTTTACACCTCCTTGAACTCATTATAATTGTTTGCTAATGATTCTTGTCAAGGGCTAGATTAAGCTTGTTAGGGGCTAGTTTAAGCTATTAGACGAGTCATTATTGGCCTATGGGCTTTGAGCAATTTTTTTTATGAATCTAACATGCTCTTGATATCATGTAAAATGCTCAAAAGTGTTTATATTCATTGAATGACCATTACAAACATATCATATCTATTTATAATCAGGGACGAAGCCAGGACGAAATATAACCGGGTGCATAAATGTTTTTGAACCGTAATATAACAGATGTAAAACGTGAATAAAAACGAAGGGTAAAATTATATTCCAATTGACTGGGTGCATTCAAGATGCATTTAGAAAAAATCGATGTTTTCTTCACAAATTAACACTACGTAGAAAAAATTCATAGGGGTCACGAGCACCCACGGGAACCCCCTAGCTCCGTCCCTGTTTATAATAGAACATAGCTTAGACAATAAGCTAACATAAACCTAAACCCTAATGGGCTCAAAGCCCATAAGCTAATAATGACTCGTCTAATATAAGCTTGTGGCTAATCAGAACACGCTTCTATTCATTCTTTTTTTCATACCTGCTTTAATTGATGCTTGATATTATCCATCAATGATTGCATTAATTATAGCTCTATAAGTGATATTTGCTGCCAATTATTTTCCTTGGATAGGGCTGTTTTTTTTGTTCGCTGCCATTCATATTGCTAGCCGTTTTTTTGTTTTTTGTTTTCTCCAATTTGCTTTGCACCAATCATCACAATAATGAGTGGTCAAATTACGTTGAATAATAGTATCACTCCTGAAAAACCATCGCAAACTTTATTGGCCCAACAAGTTTTTAGTCATGCTCCTGGAATGATATACGGTCTAGCCCAGCAGATACCTCGAGCCCATGTACCACAAGCACATCCTATTATCTATGGGTCGGCTAATGTTCCACCAGCTTACGATTACATTCAGGCCCAATGCTTACCAGCACAATAGGCCACTGTTTCAGCCGGTATACCAAGTATGATCGCACATCCAACTTCTCAAGCTACTATGTTTCCGTAAGCATTGTAGACTATGACTCATCGAGATCCTTCTTGGAATATGGACATTCCTCTCACGTGGCGGACAATACAGGTATACTCACTTCTTTTAGTAATTCGAGCATTAATCTATCTGTATTTGTTGGCAATGGTAACTCTATTGTTGTCACTCATACCGGACATAGCTTCTTGCATACGTCTCAAAAGCCTCTTCATCTTAATCAAATTCTTGTCACACCTCACATAATTAAAAATTTAATTTTTGTTCGTAAATTTACCCGTGATAACGATGTTTCTGTTGAATTTGATGCTTATGGTTTTTCTGTAAAAGATTACCATACTCAAAAGCTCCTTCTCCGATGTGATAGTACGGGCGACCTTTACCCGGTCACTCAGCAACCTCCATTAGAAACTCGTTTTGCTTTCCTTAAGTTCCACTACTTGGCATAGACGTCTCGGTCATCCCGGGGACGATGTGCTTCATCGTTTAGAGTTAAGTAAATTAATTTCATGTAAAAAATCAAAGTTGTCCACTTTGTGTCACGCGTGTCAATTAGGTAAACATGTTAAGCTTCTGTTTTATAGTTCTGAGTCTTCTGTTAAGTCTGTGTTTGAAATTATCCACTCTTATATATGGACATCACCAATTCCAAGTGAGAGTGGAATAAAATATTATGCTTTATTCTTAGATCATTTTTTGCACTTTGTTTGGGTTTACCCTTTGCATAAAAAGTCAGACCTGTTTGATAATTTTTTTGCTTTTCGTGCTTATGTCAACAAACAATTTAATGTCGACATAAAGGCTTTACAGTGTGACCATGGGGGTAAATATGACAACACCTGTTTCCATAGCCTTTTTCGTCAAACTGACATACAATTTCGATTTTCTTGCTCTCGTACATCACAATAGAATGGTAAAGCCGAACGTATGCTTCGCACCCTTAATAACCTTATCCGCACATTACTTTTTCAAGCTCACATACCTCCATCTTATTGGGTGGAAGCTCTTAATATGACCGCTCACCTTTTAAATATATTACCTTCTACCGCCATCAACAATGAAATACCATTCACCAAACTCTATAACCAAACACCCACATATGAACATTTGCGTGTTTTTGGATGCGTTTGCTATCCTCACGTTGATGTTTCACACAAACTACAACCCTGTTCTACACCATCCATCTTTCTAGGGTACCCTGCCAATCATCGTGGTTATCGATGTCTTGACTTATCCTCCAATAAAATAATTATCTTGAGACATGTACGGTTTGATGAAGACGTTTTCTCATTTGGGACTGCCACGTCTTCTACTAAGCCTTCCTATGACTTTTTACTTCCGCCATTACTCCCACCCTCACACATCATGACCAATCACACACCTGCTACCCAACCGAACCAATCAAGTAATCCACCCCATCACCACCTCATACACCACCAGCCCACCAAACCAATGATAGTCCACGATTTGTTGTTTCCCCTGCGGCCCAGCAACAAATTGCCCCAACAACCTCGACCAACTACACCAATTCCACCCCACCACCACATGTTTCACCCATGGCCCAACAACAAACTACCTCCACCTCTAACCCAACTGTTGTCCATTCTGTGGCCCAACCATCACCTGAACCTGTCCTTAACATTCATCCTATGGTAACACGTGCAAAGTCTGGCATTTCTAAACCCCTTGAACGCCTGTCTCTTAATATTACCACTACTTCACCGATTCCTCGCTCTCATGTTCATGCCCTTCGAGATCCTATGTGGAAAGAAGCTATCATAGATGAATACAATGCTTTAATTACTAACGAAACGTGGGTTCTTGTGTCTCGTCCAGCTAATGTTAATGTTGTTCGTTCTATGTGGCTTTTCAAACATAAGTTTCATGTAGATGTCTCATTAAGCAGGTATAAGTGTCGTCTTGTTGCTAACGGACGAAGTCAACAACAGGGTATTGATTGTGATGAGACATTTAGTCCGGTGGTTAAACCGGTTACCATTCGTACAGTTTTGAGTCTCGTAGTTTCTCATGAGTGGCCTATTTATCAGCTTGACGTGAAGAATGCCTTTCTACATGGTCATTTATCTGAGACGGTTTATATGCACCAGCCTATAGGGTTTGTTGATTATACCATACCTGATTATGTTTGTCACCTGCAAAAATCATTATATGGCCTTAAGTACGCTCCTCGAGCTTGGTTTTAGTGTTTTGCTAGCTTTGCTACTCGGGTTGGTTTTTAGCACAGTAAAACCGATGCATCGTTATTTGTTTATCATGTTGGATCATACATTGGTTATCTGCTATTATATGTGGATGATATTATCCTTATTGCATCGTCCACGTCATTTCTATAACGTATTATTGGTTCTCTTCATGCCGAGTTTACGATGACAGATATGGGTTCTCTTAATTATTTTGTTGGTATTTCTGCTCAGCGGACTGCCTCTAGTTTATTTTTATCACAATCCAAATTTGCTGAAGAGATTTTTGAGAGAGCTCATATGCATCATTGTAATCCTTGCAAGACTCCGGTTGATACTGAATCCAAGTTAGGTCCTGATGGTGACCCAGTTTCCGATTCCACCTTGTATCGTAGCTTGGTGGGTGCTCTTCAGTATCTTACTTTTACGCGCCCAGATATTTCTTATATTGTTAAGCAAGTTTGCCTCTATATGCATGATCCTCGTGAGCTTTATCTTGCCGCTTTGAAGAGGATTCTTCGACATGTACGTGGTACTCTTGATCATGGTCTTCAGTTGCATGTTTCTGCTATCACTCAGCTCACTGCATACACCGATGCTGATTGGGCAGGTTGCCCAGTCACCCGTCGCTCCACTTCAGGGTATTGTGTTTTCCTTGAGGATAATCTACTTTCATAGTCTGCTAAACGACAGGTCACTATATCTCGTTCTAGTGCAGAGGCCGAATATCGAGGTGTTGCTAATGTTGTCGCTGAAACTGCTTGGATTCCTAATCTTTTACTAGAATTACATGCTCCGTTGCATGCTGCTACACTTGTTTATTGTGACAATGTTAGTGCTGTTTACCTTTCTACTAATCCGGTACAACATCAGCGTACTAAACATATCGAGATAGATATACATTTTGTTCGCGATTATGTGGCTTCAGGTCAAGTGCATGTTTTACATGTTCCGTCTCGGTTTCAATGTGCGGATATCTTCACCAAAGGTCTTCCGAGCGCTTTATTTCTTGAGTTTTGTTCTAGTTTGAACGTGCGAGGACCTCCCGCTCAAAATGCGAGGGAGTATTAGTGAATAAATAAGGCCCGAGCCCAGTTTGTGGGCTTAGGGTCCGCTAAGGTTTATCTCTTGTAATATCTATATATTGTGGGGAATAATACTAACATCTCATGGATTTTATACCAATATCATCAGATATGAGCTTATTTGGTCAACGAAAGTCAATGGATAAAAGTCAAAGAACAACTGCTTTTCTATTGTATAAATACTGTACCAATCTCTCATTTTAGGGATAGCTCATTCATTGTCGTAAACACAACTTTCCTCTCTACGGTTTGTAACCAAATTATGTAACAACCATAATAACCAATCACCATTGATTCACTTGGTTCCGATAACTCATTCTTATCCTGAGTTTTCCAATTGTTGTGTTGAGTTCTTAACCATTTCTAAATTCGAAATCTTAAGAACATATCACCATCTTCCAGCACGATGATACTCACAAACTTGCATCATACAAGATGTCTAGAAGGATATCGCTGCCAAACTGCTAGAAGAAGATATACTTGTATTAGCAAACACCCAAAAATCACTGACAACTCTTCAGTCATAAAAAAACTATCTAAAATCTAACATATAAATCCAAGAATTAAACAAAAAAAAACAGCAACTGCTTAAATGCTTAAAAGTAAACAAAGAATCTAAAAGCTGAACAATCTCAAACATCCACTAAAAATAATTTATTGCAATGTGAAGTGAAAAAAACAATAAAAAATTTGAAGCTTAAGAACGGTAACTTTGAATTTTACAATTCAATTGAGTGTTTTCTTTATCTAGAAAGCATCAAAACCATGTTATATATATATATATATATATATATATATATATATATATATATATATATATATATATATATATATATATATATATATAGAGTTGAGGTAAAATAAAACAAATTTTATAATAAAATAAATGAGGTGGAACCACATGCTGCCATGTGTCCCCCCCCTCCCTTTTTAAAAAAAAATGGTGTACTTTTGTAATTTTAGAAACTTCAGGGGTATTTTTATAATTTTTATCCTAACTATATATACTTTTTTTTCATCTCGTTTTTTATTTGTTCTCGTAACTGATAAACCCCAACGTCCCCAACCACCGTATTCGAGACCATCGTCGACAACCTCCGTCACCAACCACCGTAACCGACTACCGTCATCACCATAACTGTAACCACCGTAACTCTAACCACTGGTTATTGATTCATTATGTTTACTGAATCTTCAGTTAGTAGTGGTGCATCATCATCATCATCAGCATCTTCTCGTGTTTTTTGTTGTAATCGTGATATAGTTGGTACGTACATGATTTAGAGCATTCATTTGGCTGTGTTTTAAAAGGAAACAAGATGAAACGAAATTATATAAAACATGCACACCAGATGTTTGTTAAAATTCCTACATGAAAGTTTATAATTGTAATGCGCTAGATATATCAGTGATGCGGTATTAAGTTGGATGGTTGTTAAAGTATTATGTTTTGTTGAAGATCAGTTTCATAACTTTTTTACTGAATTATACTGTAATGTTGTAGAATATACGGTAATGTTGTAGAATATATAGTAATGCAGTTGGGTATAAAATAATGCATTATGATATACACTAATGTTGTAGAATATACGGTAATGTTGTAAAACACTAATGTTGTAAAACACTAATGTTGTAGAATATACGGTAATGTTGTAGAATATACTGTAATGTTGTAGAATATACGGTAATGTTGTAAAACACTAATGTTGTAAAACACTAATGTTGTAGAATATACGGTAATGTTATAAAATATACGGTAATGTTGTAGAATATACGGTAATGTTGTAAAACACTAATGTTGTAAAACACTAATGTTGTAGACTATACGCTAATGTTGTAGAATATACGGTAATGTTGTAGAATATACGGTAATGTTGTAGAATATACGGTAATGTTGTAGAATATACGGTAATGTTGTAGAACCTAATAAGAGATCGATTACGCGCATCATTGCTGAATTTATTTTCTTAGAAGGAATTAGCTAACTAGCCTAGCTGACAAGGCATTACGGTAATGTTGTAGAATATACGGTAATGTTGTAAAACACTAATGTTGTAAAACACTAATGTTGTAGAATATACGGTAATGTTGTAGAATATACGGTAATGTTGTAGAATATACGGTAATGTTGTAAAACACTAATGTTGTAAAACACTAATGTTGTAGAATATACGGTAATGTTGTAGAATATACGGTAATGTTGTAGAATATACGGTAATGTTGTAAAACACTAATGTTGTAAAACACTAATGTTGTAGAATATACGGTAATGTTGTAGAA
Organism: Glebionis coronaria; assembly: GCA_025667525.1. Lineage (NCBI taxonomy): Eukaryota > Viridiplantae > Streptophyta > Magnoliopsida > Asterales > Asteraceae > Glebionis > Glebionis coronaria. The sequence continues at coordinate 451,444,641 of CM046881.1, forward strand.
TATACGGTAATGTTGTAAAACACTAATGTTGTAAAACACTAATGTTGTAGAATATACGGTAATGTTGTAAAATATCCGGTAATGTTGTAGAATATACGGTAATGTTGTAAAACACTAATGTTGTAAAACACTAATGTTGTAGAATATACGGTAATGTTGTAGAATATACGGTAATGTTGTAGAATATACGGTAATATTGTAAAACACTAATGGGTAAGTGTGTGGTTATGATTTATGCATACAATGTGTTTCATATAATGTCTCAATAAGACATCATAATTGTGATGCACTACTTTAACATTCTAATGTACTAGGAATGAGACCGTAATGCAGTAAGTTACTTACGCGTTTGATGTGGTAGAAATTATAGTGTAATGAAGTTGGTTACTTTCATTGTTCATAGGTAGAAAATGTGTTAAAAATGCACTATAATGCTCTAGAATGCAATAGGATATCAAACATATATAAGGTTTTGTGCAAGTGTGTGTTTATGATTAATGTATAAAATGTGTTTGATATAATGTCTCAATGAGAATTATAAAGTTCTCTTTGATATAGAAGTGATTTGGTAAAATCATAACTGTGATGGAGCAGGATTAACACTATGATTGAGTAGAATTTATATTATGATGAAGTAAAACTAATACTATGCATGTGATTTGGTAAATTAGAACTGTAATGAAGTAGAATTATTTTTATTCTACTGCATTACAGTTAAGTTTTAATGCATTATAATGCAGTAGGTCACTTGTATTGTTCTTTCTACTACATTACTGTTTAATTTTAATGCACTGTAATGCAGTACGATACTTTCATTTTATAACAGATAGTAACTGTTGAAGGACTAACCAAGAGAAGGGGTTGTTCGACATATGGAGATAAATGAGGCCACAATTCCAGTTCTACGAGTTGAATAAATTATTGTTTGTATCGAAGAAAGCAAAGACACAAGATATGTCGAAGAAGGCTAGTTTAAGAAAATCTGTACATCGAAAATGAATAGTTTTTCAATTTTTTTGTCATTTTTTACAAATAAAATTATGATTTTATGTTACAACTTCAATGTAAACATGAGTACGTTATAGTTATTGATTTGAATGTGTTTTATTGCATCACAACGTTAAATCTATTGCATTTCAGGATTTTGTCTCATTACGGTTATGTTCTAATGCATTTTTGTTATTTTATATCCTACAACAGTTATTTTGTTAGTGTATCATTCCTTTTTTATAATAAAATAACTGTAACAAGTAAATGTAATGTAGTAGAATATAAAATAACAGCAATGCAGTAGCATATAGCTATAATGCATTAAATAAGCAAATTTTATTTTACTGCATTATAGGATCATATCCTACTACATTAGTGTTTATTTTTACTCATTCAATTTATATTATACTGCATCTCAGTTATATGTAAATTATAAGACTACAATGCGGTAAAATATAATTGTAATGTCTTAGAATATAACTATCATGTAGTAGAATGAAATATAGTAATGCAATAAAATAAACGATAATAATGTAGTAGAATATAAAATATGATTACAAACAAACAATGTCATCATTAAAATATACACTACGTCGTATTAGACATTCAGTATTCCAAAGTATTACATATAATAAAATTTAAACATTATTTTAAATGATGCACAAGTATCTTCCAAGAATCATGTTGCGCGCCCAATGCATCCTTGTACCATTTCATCTTTCAATTAGAGTATATCATTTGGTATTAGAGGAAGCTATATACTGTTTTGCAGCTTGTTAAATGCATCTTCTTTTGTCCCCTGGGTTTTTTTTCCTGTGCCTTTTTACCTGTAGAATAGTTCAAGAATTATATATATAAGTATCAATATATATTATGTGATGCATTAGAATTTAAAACTAGCATGCAGTTCAAATAAAGTTGTAATGTAGTAGAAATAAAGCTACAATGTAGTAAATCATGCATATGAACAACACGAGTAACCTACTGTATTAAATGCATTAGAATTTAAACCTTAATGTAGTAGAAATAAAGTTTTAATGCAGTAAATCATGCATATGAAAAATGTAAGTAACCTACTCCATTACAATGCATTAAAATTAAACTGTAATCCAGTAGATAGAACATTGTAAGTAACCTATTGCATTACAATGCATTAAATTTAAACTATAATGCAGTAGAAATAAGACTGTAATGCAGTAAATCATGCATATGAACAACCCATGTAACATATTGCATTACGATGCATTAAAACTTAAACCTTAATGTAGTAGAAATAAAGTTTTTAATGCAGTAAATCATGCATATGAACAATGGAAGTAACATACTGCATTACAATGTATTAAAATTAAGCTGTAATGCAGTAGAAAGAACAATGCAAGTAACCTACTGCATTACAGTGCATTAAAATTTAAGCTGTAATGCAGTAGAAAGAAAAATGCAAGTATCGTACTACATTATAGTGCATTAAAATTAAACAGTAATGTAGTAGAAAGAACAATGCAAGTGACCTACTGCATTATAGTGCATTAAACATTAACTGTAATGCAGTAGAATAAAAATAATTGTACTCCATTACAGTTCTAATTTACCAAATCACATGCATAGTATTAGTTTTACTCCATCGTAATTCTACAACATTACCGTATATTCTACAACATTACCGTATATTCTACAACATTACCGTATATTTTACAACATACCGTATATTCTACAACATTACCGTATATTCTACAACATTAGTGTTTTACAACATTAGTGTTTTACAACATTACCGTATATTCTACAACATTACCGTATATTCTACAACATTAGTGTTTTACAACATTAGTGTTTTACAACATTACCGTATATTCTATAACATTACCGTATATTCTACAACATTACCGTATATTCTACAACATTAGTGTTTTACAACATTAGTGTTTTACAACATTACCGTATATTCTACAATATTACCGTATACTCTACAACGTTACCGTATATTCTACAACATTAGTGTTTTACAACATTAGTGTTTTACAACATTACCGTAATAAAAAACACTAATAAATCGTAACTCATTCATATGACCAATAGCAAATATCCTACCACATCACAGTACAATTTCTACCCAATCACAGGCATACTTTATCACTTTCACAAATAACTTTTACTGCATTACTGTTACGTTCTACTACATTACTTTATATCCTATTGTGTCACATATATGTTTCTACCGCATTGCAGTTACGATCTACTACATTACTACATATCTTACTACATCACATTGTGAATTAAAACATCACAGTTAGAACTAACGCATCACAGTTATAGAAAATCATATAGACATTTTATCAAACACCTGGTATGAAGGTTTCATATATACTCTTTCAGCTATTTTTCTCTCAAAATTCATTACGAAAGTAGTAAAAACGAAGATCAATATACCGTATTCATCAACGATAAATAAATAGAACATAAAAAAGCTTACTTTTAAAGTAACGAAGATCAATATACCATTGATGAGATGATGTAAACGTACGAACCATCTCGATGCGTTGTTGAATTTGTTTGATTCGAGAGGATTCAGTAGGTTTGATTTGGTGGATTTAGTGTACTGTGTGTTTTTTGGTAGGTGTGAAGTGTGTGTTTTTGATCGGCCTAATTGGTACGTTTTAATTTTAACTACTTTCAACAATTACCCTTAAAGTTTGAGAGTTTACAAAAAAGACACCATTTTTTTATCAAATTAGGTGATTTTGATCCAAGGGTTGAGATTTCACCTCATTTATTTTATTATAAGTTTTGTTTTAGAATAACTCCACTCTATATATATATATATATATATATATATATATATATATATATATATATATATATATATATATATATATATATATATATATATATATAATATATATATATATATATTTATATATATATATATATATATATATATATATATATATATATATATATATATATATATATATATATATATATATATATATATATATATATATATATATATATATATATATATATATATATATATATATATATATATATATATATACTAGTTGCAAAACCCGTCCGATGGACGGGTATGACTTGTGATAGTCGTTTACGTTTTTATTTAAGCAAAAAAATTAATTGTTAATTTTTAAGCTTAGTATGAGTTCTTCTTCTTTTAGCATAATTGTCTTTTATTGCATCATTATGAGTTCTTCTTCTTTTAAATTGTTATTTTTTAAGCATAATATGAGTTCTTCTTCTTTTAATATAATTGTCTTTTATTGCATCATTAGTTGATATGACTTGTATTTCTTATTTATGTTTTGTATTTAGGTGAACTTGTAAGTTTTTAAAAGATAGTGTGATTGTTTAATTACTTGTTTTCGTGAGAATACCTTAGGTGTTAATTTTTTTAATAACATAAATTGGTTTTTTGTTTTGTATTTTATTATAAATATTAATTTGAAGTTATTAAGCAAGTGTTTAATATAATAATCTTATTCTTTTACACCGACAATGTAAGGAATACTTATCGTAAAGACATGAGGTGTGGCTTCCATGTTACAAATGGACCAAAGAGTCAGCTTTAGGTGTGGCGTGAGATAACGTATGAAAAGGTGCGATAAAGCGAGCCATGGTATGAGGTATGACGAGTTTTTTTATTGGACTCCGGTAATGTATTTAAATTTTTAAAAAGAAGATTACGTGTAAGAATAATTTCTTAACGTTATTAATTATGTATAACACTAATTGTAAACTCTATATATATAAATTATGCTATAAATAAATAACTTATTTCATATTTTGTGCCGTTTTAAATCACGTTTTAAAAACGTAAAAAAAGACACCGCTATAGTTTGAGGCAAATAAATCAAAACCAAACCGACCATTTTCGATGCGGTTTTCAGTTTTTTATATTTATATTATCTAAAGTTTGTAGTGGCTAAGCCCAAACCGATGAATGGACATAACTTGTAATTATCGTTTGCATTTTTCTTTTAGCTAAATATGATGGACAGCCGAATGATCAAATAAAACTACGTATAATTGATTGCGAAAGAAATAACTAAGAAAATACATTTAAAGTCGGAAATGACGTTTTTGTAGACAATATGATTTGTAGAATTGTTTTAGTTGTCACCTCATGTGTCATAATAGCACTTTTAAGCCCGACTTTCTCTTAACTCTTTAAACTTGTACGTACCATTCGTCATGCGAAAATAATTGTACGTTTAAGAAATCTTGTTCCAACTAAGAGTTTTTTTTAACGACGGGTTAGTAGTTAGTGATTCGAGATTAGGCAGTGTGCAAGCCTTGAATTTTCTCCTTAAGAGATAAACTTCACTTCTGTTTCTATTTAATTTGGGGCCCTGAAGGGGTTCTTGGTGAGACTCAAACTCGAGATTTCTCTAAAAATACCTCCCTAAGATTACCTTTGGTGGTCAACTGAGCTAGCTGAGTTGGAGCTCAGTTGGTTTGTTCCAAGTAAGAGTAGTGTGACATAATTATGCGAAGGTAAATAATTGTAGGACCAGTAACAAAATTCTGTTTTATTTTATAGTACAAAAACAATAAGACATAATGTTTTGTCAATAGTGAGTGAGTTTTGTTCGAGACGTCTATTTATAAGCCCATATACTTTTCCATCTACTGGAACTAAAGAAGCAGCAGCTTCAAAAGCAGTTTTAGCCATATAATATTCTTCAAAGTTGAAACATGCATACAATTCGCATGTCAATGATCATTGCAAATACTTTTTTGAAGAGCAAGTACTATATTAGCTTATTAACATCTTATGATATGATATAGTGATGGACAACTTTTGCCTTTTTTTTGTTTATAACTAAATTATAAGAATTTAACAATTTACTCGTTAGAGATAAAATCCCAACCTAAGTAACTGAGTAAACTCTTCCACTACCGATATCGCCGTAATAACAGAAGTTGTACCCCCTTAAGTACACATTAACCCAAAATTTGGTTATTGAGAACCTAAATCATAATTTGGTACTTACTTTCACTCTAAGAAACAATACATGAAAGATCATTTGCCACCAATGGCTCAAAGTCTCAAACCTAAGAGTGATATCTGCAACTGACCTTGACCACCAGATTGTTTTTTGGGGTGCACCTACATTTGCTTCAACCTGAATGCAATAAGGTGTTATAAGTGTTGCAATATATGAATACTTTCACTCATTATGAACTGTTGTGCAGAATTAAAAGATGTGGTGTAGTCAAAATAAACATTCTTACAATGTTTATACGTATTATCTGATCATTTATGCGCAGATACTCCGTTTTGGACAATCAACCGACTGTAGCAAAAATGATTTCCAGGAGTAGAAATACACTTAATATTCTCTTTCTGTAGATACCAGGACTTGACACGCCATTGCATTTACTTCGAGCGACTGAACAGGAAATCAAAGATGAATATAAGTTTGGCAATAAACAGTTTTAAGCAGCTTATATTCAATCTCACCTTGTGCACTCAAAAGTCAGCTATACGAAGTGGAAGTTCTGCAGAATGGAAATGATGCGACTGTCAAATATCAATAGCTTTATTTGTATTTTACAAACAATTAGTTAATTCATTGATTGTGACGAGAAAATAATAATGTCATAGTAATTAGGATTTAGAATGCGCCACTTGTTACAAACATGTTAAATCAATAATAAGGTAACCTTAAAATAAGATATTTATATAAGAGTGACCTCTGTAAGAACAGGTCTGTGTTTAAAGATCTCGTAATGACCTGGTAAATTTATGGGCTTAAGCCTTAATAAAAGGCCATTGATACTATCTGTGAATATTACCATAAGTCATTTACTACATGGATGTAATTATAAATAGAAACAGTTACTGCAGACTTTTTTTATTGTAGTCGTCTAGGTTAAGAGCTTCCAACAGCTTTGGCCATGATTCTAGGTTCCCTCCAGGAAGATCAAACTCCATTAACTTCCTATGCTTTGTGTAATAATCTTGTAAATCAAATACATATATGAATCCATCACTCACCATTAAATAACCAAACATTGAAAAAATATGCTTACCCAAATACCCCCTTAAATGATTACCAACCAAGTTTTATCTTATAGTTTCCAATGTGTTCTAAACAAACATTGATTTTGGAGAAAATGGTGGGAAAAACATATACATCCGTAATACTGCCACAAATCTAAGTTGCTTGCAGCCATACCTGTTATTTCAATTATACAGTAATTTGACTACCTTTTGTCGAGCTGAAAATAACAGGGACCCTTTGATACCAGTTCTTGATCCTTCGTCAGCAGCCGACTGTAAGATCAATGGAGAAGCGACATTGGAATCTTTGAATTTATTTTTAACTCATTGGTGTATGGTAAAACGTGAAGAACACGTAGAGGGTACTGTAGTGCAGGCCCAACATTAACAGGTATGCCGCGTTCCCATTTAGATGCATTTTCATCATTTTTACCACCAGCAGCTCGTTGTACTATGCGAGATGATGATGTTTGCCTCATTTTATTCATGCCCAATGACTTTTCTACGTGAAAGGGCGTCAATGTTCATTGTGTTACAGAAGTGGGGTGAATAATCCCTAGCTACTTGTTTGCTGTGAATGAACGTCTATGCTGCCTGATTTTGCAACCTGCATAGCAATTCAACTGGAATACATTACATATGATTGGAGGTCTCAATTTTGTCCTATTTACTTACTAACATCCCGATAATTGACAGAAACATATAATGGTTAAAACATGTAGAAAATTATCAAGTGCATAAAGTTACAAATTAAATATACACCACTTACCAATCCTGAAAACATTCCACTAACGAATTTCTCGAGAATATTCAGAGCCAAAAAAGAAAACTGGCCTCGAATAACTACATTGCTCAAAGGTTCATTGCATTATCACCAATTACGACAAAAACTAAGCTTCTTAAAGAAAGAAAAAGCATCAACTGCCTTAAAGAGAAAACTAATCGTCTTCAGGTAAATATTAGTATGGGGTCAAGAGTTGTTTAGTTGTGAATGTGCTAACCCGAGTTATCTCTCTAACGGGTCAAGTGGGTAAAATAGAGAAAAAAGTACTCAGAAGAAAACAGGTCAAAATAATCAGCTATGTCAGCGGTGGTTAAAATAATAATGGTCAAGGTGGTGGGAGTTGTTGGTGCCAGACAAAGATATTGCAACTTGTATGAATAGAAAAGAAATATGATGAGAAATATGAGCCTCCATTTTGTAGCATTCTTGTGACCAAAGTCTTGCCTAGGATGGTGTCAGACAAATATATCGTTTAGTAAGATTAGCTTCTTGTGTTATTGTTTTCTACGCCACAGTAACACAAGTACATGTTTGTTTGTACCTTATATCTGTAGCAATAAGGAGCAGCAGCCACGGCAAAAGTAGAAGGTCTCCCAAAAGTGCATTTGCAATGCAAAAAAGTACAAAATGTCATATTCGCTTTAATACTTATTAATAAAAAAACTCTCCTTAATTAAAATTTTAAAGGAAACACTTACCAATGTCATGAAGCAATCTAGGGACATCACGGGACAATGCAGGCAACTCTAATGCTCTCTCATATAACTGTTCATTTAAAATGGAGATATATGACCAATGTCTTGTCGTCAAAGCTTAGGCGCATCAGGTAGAATTCAGCAAGAAGGCTAAATGTTGACAAATAAATCACCTTCATTCAGTTGTTATTTGAATCAATAACCGGACCACATCGATTCTAATAATCTGTTTCATTCAGCTAAAAAATCATTAAATCATTAATAATTGTTTCAGTATATGCTTATAATGATATACCTCTTAGCCACGTTAGGATGGTCATGGTTCGTTTTACATGTAAATCATTAGATTCTGTATGAAAAATTCAAAATTTATCATATGTAAATTGAATGGTCAGGAACTCAGAATTCATTTTACATGTAAAGCTTTAGATTCTGTATGATACTTTCAAACTATATAATATGTAGAACGGATGGTCAGGGTTCATTTTACGTGTAAACCTTTAGAACTGCATGAAATTTTCACAATTTATCATTATGTAAAGCGGGGGTTTATATTACATGTAAATATGTTACTAAAGTCACGTGACCTGATCCACCAGTGTTGTGCTTTGCTTTAGGCACAGATGAAACACTTCCATACTCATGTCCATTTGTCTCTTTAATCCTAGTAAAAGGTAGCCTTTTCTAGTTGTGGATGTGTTCAATTGGCCTCAATGCAACAACTTTTGCTTTGTGTCTAACTACAGACCCGTTGCATATTTCAGATCCCTTTTATTCTTGTTTCACACTCCAACTTAAACTATTAGTACGACCGGTTTATAGGTTCGTGAATTGCCTTTTTCTACTTGGGAGAGGTTGTCTCATCCATGCAGGAATGAGAGGGCTATTAATGTTAGGATGTGTCAATAGTGCACTTACCTGTAGTACCGCCCAGGGCTTTCAAGAACAATTTCTGAAAGTTGACCGAATAGTTGCCTCAGTACATCTATCCGAGTCCTGGTCTTTTCTATAACCTCACGAGACATACAAATAACCACACAGCTAGCCGGTTAGCCCACAAAAAAAATCCATGGTAAATGAGTCAAAACAGAGCGACTTTACTAACAGATTCACACATTGGCTGCAAGCATAAAGTCGTTTATCCAAATATAAAAATATCATCATTACCTGCAAGAACATCATTCCAACATTTGAATTGAGAAATGAGAATTATAAAACTCAGATTAAGAGGGTGTTTGGATGTGAGTTTTAATAGGTTTCGAATATGCACAATACCTACATTTAATCCATTTTTTGATGTATGTTAAGATGGAACGAATTTAACAACGTAATTTGTCACGGATAGAAGTCAACTTTTTTTTTCCATTTTTTTTCCTTTCATCTGAATGTTACAGGAAGTCTATGGTGATGTCCAAAGGCAAAAGCCTCCATGTTTCCAGTCTAATTGTGACTATTTACTACTTTAAGAAACTCAAGTTGACAGTTCTATAATAATATGTTATGAAAAGAAGTTAAAAAAAACCAAGCTAACCTCATCACAGATTAAAAAAAATCCAAAGAATAGCATGTTGATACTTCTGCAATTTCTTTTCATTATCGGACAACTGTTTGCGAGAATGTGATCAAGAGAAAGGACTATGAAGCCAGATTCTTTAACGCCTGGTTGAAGATACTTTCCGTGAAAAGGTCTACAACACTGTTTGACCGTCAAAATTCTTCTCTTTCGTGAGATAAGCTATCTCCTCTAGTTGTGGGAGAGTTAGAGTCGAAAAGAGGATTCCTCACTTCTTTCTCTCATTCAAAACCGTGCATGAGACTTTCATCTCACACGGCTCCTAAGTGATAAAAGAAAGAACCTTTTCTTCTATCTGAATCAATATTATTCCATTCCAGTTCCTTCCTTTTGCTTTATAAGTTATATTTTTTATCTATAAATGCACATTTTTGTAGTTAGTTCAAGAAAGAACCTTCAGATTTCGATCTAATATATTGCTAATTCATTGAACCTGTAAGCAAATCCTGAAAAGGTTTCGTCTCCTCTGGCATATGGGATATAGTTTATAGGAAAGTGAGGATATATATGGACAAAGTTTTCATGACATCTCTATACATAGGAGGAAAACTACCTTTATGATCCACATAACCAAATTCCTCTCTTCCCTTGAATGTTATGAAGTACAAATAAAGCCTTTGCCGCTGCAACTAATAGAATTGCTCGTCTCATTGATCACTTGAGCAAGTATTTTCTGGTCTTCATGATGGGTTGAAGGTAACCAAATAAGGTAGCTGATCAATCTCATTAATGCTCTGCATATTATATCAACAGATGTGAATGGGTTATGTAAAAACAATGAAATCAAACCGATTTAGATAAAGGCAAATCATTATATATAATGGGTTGCATTATACCCAAAAACCACAAGATTCGATCTAATATTAGGGCTTTTTCAACCATGATTTACATTATACAAACAGATAAAACATATACCAGATGCATGGAACATAGTTATAAAACCTATCAAAAGAATGAATCGGGACAATACCTTTATTGGAACGATGTGATGTTTGGAATGACGTTCCTTAATTATTGCAGCTTCATAAATGGTGGAAAATCGACCAGAGGTGAAGGAATATGTAAAAAGTAGGGTTTATGGATTATCTAATACTGTATGTTAGGGATATTCAAGTTTTTAGTTTCAATTCCTTGATAAGTTGTGTATATTAATTTGGTTTTGCTGAAGGATACCACAAGTGTTGGCTTGGTCCAATGGTTGAGGCTCTATGTTATTAACTGCAGGTCTCTCGTTCGAATCTCTGCATGGCGAACTTTTTAATAATTCCAAAATATGGCTGCTGACGTGGATTAAGAGCATGCTGATGTGGCATTTCCCTCCTGTTATATATAATGTAAAGATATATATATATATATATATATATATATATATATCGTCGTAACGCGCCCAACGGGCGGGGTCGCTTTTTTTCTTGTTTCAGAAGGTTTATTGTTGTGCGTTTTTAGTTTCTTGAATTTGTAATTTAACTTTTAGTATATTTTAGTTATAGTTTACGCTTAAGTAACGTTGACGATGAACCCGTGACCCGTTGACTCGATCGGGTTGACTCAATGATCGATCTCGTTACCCGGTGACTTGACCGGGTTGACCCGGTGGTGAAACCGTAACCTACTTATATTGCTATAATATGATTCTTAAATTTATGTTAAAAATTGATATTTTTAAATGATTTAATATTCAATCTGATTTAAAAAAAAATATAAATTAATAAAACAAATTTCATGTCTAAACCTCACAAACACGCATTAATGAAAGAAAAAACCTTTACACTTGGAAAACCTTAAAAAGAATAAATTTCACAAAACCATCATTATGTTATTTTCCTATACTGGAATGACGCAAGTTTAATAGTAGCAATTATTATTTTGGGTCTTTAGATATATTCTTATCCGACGCAAGTTCTTGTGTTTAATTTTTATTATTCTATGGCAATTTTTACATGTCTAAACTTTTATACTCGGATAATTTTTGAGGTGCGAAAATTAATCTGAAATTTAGAAAATAGAAAAGATTGAAACTTAAAAAGAAAACTAATAAAAATATTTCGAAAATTTTTTTAAAAAAAAAAGGGTTGTTTATTTGTAGAAAACTTTTTATAATTTTCTGCTTCTAAGTTTATAGAGAAGGAATGAGTTTTATTTTCTAGAGTAGAGTTGAAAAATCTTGAACACCTTTTAGATGGTATTTTTCATTTTCAAAAAAATGAACAATGTTTAGACGAATCCAAATAAACAGAATAAACAAAAAGTCGAATCCGAACGAAATTGAGATTAATCGAACAGAAGAAAATCGAACTAAATCTACCAAAATCGAATTTAACCGAACTACCAATTCAGTTTCTGTGTTAGATATGGGTTTGGTAATCAAAACCAAAAACTGAATATACATAAGTATATATATATATAAATATATATATATATATATATATATATATATATATATATATATATATATATATATAGAGGGGCGTTACTGTGAGTACCACCCTTAAGATAAAAACAATAGGAACCGTTTCGGACCTTAGGATCAAAGTTTATGGCTGATGATTAAAATATATATGTAAATGGCAATTTTGTAAATTTTATACAACATAAAGGGTATTCATGTGTCAGTTTTAAATATAATATATATATAACAAAAAAAATCATTTTTATTAATATCAAATCTGCGTATCCCCCGTTATTGGTTCTCCATCACTTCTATCAAAATCAAACAACCAGATTTCATGCTTTTTCAATTAAAAGTTTAATCAGTATCCCCAAATAATCGCTTAGTGTCACGATCCCAGCCCCAATTGTATATAAATGTAGGGTTCTAAGAAGACTCTTCTAAGGTCAATTTTTTTTGTGTCAGATCAATTAAAAAACCTAAGAATAAATGGATATTCTGAATGGTATGTGATACATTGTTTATGTATTTTGATTTTATCATTTGATGCATATAGTTTTTTAATTCGTCAATTTTTTTCTAATTTTTTATGTTGTATGGAATGATTATTTAGTTAGAAGAAGTGGAATGCTGTATGAGCGAAGAATGAATGATGGGATTGATTTTGTAGATTTATCAGCTACAGAATGGGATGATGAAGGTGTAGGTATGTATCATCAGTTAATAAACAGTTGATTTAATCAATAAGACATTTTTTAGTGTTGGATTAATAATTATTATGTATTGGATTGTAAAGTTTTTGATGGTGAGGATGACACACTGGTGGAAAATATGGATGTGGATGCTGCTTCAAACAAAGAGGCTAAAAAACAAGCAGGATCCAATGGTAATATGAAAGCTGGTAACATGACATATACTAAAGGTAAATTTTTTTAGGTATTTTATTATTCCTGGTTATTGATAGTTGTTAATGTACTCAAATAGGATTGATATGTTTATGTGTCAGGTGGATAAAATATAAATAAAACATTGAATGCGATAGGTGAAAAAGCGAATAAGAAACGATCTGTAAAATGTAAGTAATCATTTTACTGTTGTTGCAATATACGTTTTTTGTTATTGTGTAAAGTTCTAATATCGGAGTTTTGTTTGTTTCAGATCCTGGTAAACGTGTAGTGGGTAAGATTGCGAAGTCATTGGGAGATGATAAAGAGAAAAGGAAGCTTGAGGATGTTGAAAATGCATCAGCTAAAGGTACTGAAAAATGTTTTCTACAGTGTGTACGTTTGGTTGTTACATATAAATTAGATTTAAATGATACGCGTGTGTCTATATGTGTGTCAGAAAACAAAAATTGAGCTTATGATGCTGGAGAGGACTCCGATGATGATTTTGTTTCTGACAAACATACAAAGATGAAGAAAGTGAATAAGAAAATGGAAAATCAGGATAGTGGAAATGGAAAAAAAGGTATGTCAAGTTTGTGTTTGTTAGATACAGTGGATGTGTCATATATTGTAGCGCGTGTCAAATAATTTATATTGATTAATTGTTATGTTTATTCGCCTTTCGGAAAACAGGTAACAAACGTGGTTTGAGAGTTGAGGCCAAAAAGGGTAATGGGAGGAAAAAAATGGACGATGCTAGAATGGAAACTCATAAAGGTAAGTTATATGTCAATATTAAAATATATGTGTCGTATTAATAATGGAATAGCGTGTATGTATATGAGTGGCTGACATAGTGCTAGGGTGTGTCGAGTAATTTGTGTGTGTGTCAATAAAACGGCTATGTTTAATTGTGTTTCGTTGATGTATATGAGTGTATAAATAGTGCTATGCCAAGCATATTGTTGTGCTTAATTGTGTGTCACATATACATATGCATACGTTCTGTTATTGCTGTGACATATGCATACGTTATGTTCTGTTTAATTGTGTGTCACATACATATATAGTGTTCCAAGCATATTGATGTGACATATGCATATGCATATGGCACATCAAATAGCATATTGTTAGAATATAAGCTCCGCTAGTGACTCAAATGGTGATTATCAAAAAGGGCAGGATTAAAACTTTTGCAACCTTGGTTAATTACATTTTTTCATAACTTTGTTTAACTGTGTGTCACAAATGAGGCTATGGCGGGTCACTTAAGTGTGTGTCGGGACATTTAAGTAGCTGCCATATAGTTTTTTGTGATAAATAGATAGGATGTGCCATATAGGTAATGTCATATATAGACTGTGTGCCGTATAGTGATATTTTATAAAAAAGTGAAAGACCATTAGCGTGTATTTGAACAAAAAAAGTTGCACCTAGCTTTCCTGACTGTGTTTTTTAACACATTTTCTCTTTTAAACACGTAACTTAAGAAAAATGAAATGCCAAAATGTAACTTTTTTTTTGGTTATATATTTTTGACCAAAAACTGTTGACTAATGTCCTTTTTGTATTGGCACACAAAATATCATCTTGCTAGATTATAAGATCCACCAGTGACTCAAATATTGAGAATCAAAAAAGCCAGGATCAAAACTTTTGCAAACTTGGTTAAGTCTATTTTTTCACAACTTGGTTTAAGTGTGTGTTAAACTTGGGTAAGGCTATAGCTTTTAAAGTGTGTTTAACTATGTGTCACATATACGGATTTGTTTAACTGTGTGTCACAAATGACGATATGGCGGGTCACTTAAGTGTGTGTCGGGACATTTAAGTGGCTGTCGTATATTTTTTTAAGTGTGTACCACATAGGAAGTGTGTGCTACATAGGAAGTGACTGCTATGTTGTTTTTTTCCCACATAAACAGAATGTACCATAAGAAAATGGTGTGCCAAGCACACCCGTTTGAACGTGTGTGTCAAGTAGGTTGTATGTGCCATATAGTTAGTGCGTCTGATATGGTGTGTGGGCCATATAGTTAGTGTCTCTGATATAGGTAGTGTGTGCCATATAGTTATTGCGTCTTACATAAGTAGTGTCATATAGCTAGTGGCTTGTATGTTGTTAGAGTTTATCGGGTCATTCAAGGGGGATAATGTGTGATATTATATTACGACTTATCATTTAAGATTGTTAAAACTTGGACTTGGTATGTACTTGTAAGTATCACTTTCTCATACACATTGTACCTAACATGATATACAAAAGTAAATGACTTAGTTACATGAATTGTGCTTTATTGTGGCAGGTATTTTTTTCCGGTACTCAAAGAAAGTCATTTCTTTGTTGTATGCATGAACCTAAAGTATAATGAGGTCCAGATTATGGATAACATATTTTCAACCAATCCGAAGGTGGAACAATTATATGAAGAAGTTATCTTGATATTGGTATGTAGTGTGTTAGTAGTACATATAAATATTATATTGTTTGTACTAATAACAATGTTTGTTTGGGTTATAACAGATTCCTATGTTTGAGGATTATCTGACGCTCGAAAAGAATCCGCATTATAAAGCGATTAGTTCTGTTGAAGCTAGTGTGTTGTCATTGGGGTGCAGGACAACCAGTAACTATGTTGATTGTGGTGTATTCACGATGCGACACATGGAAACCTACAAAGGTGAGGGTTATTGTGGTGACCTTTGTTGGTTGAGTAAAGAAGGTGAAAAACAACGTAATGAACTAAAGGAGCTGCGCACCAAGTATGCTGCAAAAATACTACTGTCCGATTGCAATCTGGTTAAAAAGAAGTTTGAAAAAGAAACTCAATCATACAAGATGACACCACCAGCCGAAAATAAGCGTCTAGCTGATTCTCCTTTTGAAAGGATAACCTTGCGTGTCAATAAATCGATGAAGTGAATAATTTAAGTTTATGTATTTTCGATTAAATAAGTAGCGTTGTCACTGACGATTATAGCGCTTTTTGTGTTTTTAAAATAGGTATGGACAAGGGTCGTGTATTCGTACCGACTTACTTGTATTCTAAAGACTATTATGATTGTCATCTTTCATTGTTATGTTTTGTGTTTGGAATGTTCTTTACTACACTGTATAGGTGAATCACACTATTTACATATGTCACACACTCTGTCATGGACATGTTTATATTCCAGGTTTGTTAAGTTAGGTGATTAGTATCTTAGACATGCAAATCATTGTTGTAAGTCATTGAATTCAGAAAATGACATGTTATACCTTTTAGTAGTCACTCTATACAGTATCTGTTATAACATATTGGTATGTTAGACTTGCAGATGTTGGCGAAGAAGCAGAAAATCATGTTCCCTAATGATGATGTTAGTGATAAAAATGAGCGTGATAGAGATGTTAAAGTATCTGTTATAACAGATTTATGATGAATGAACAGAGGTTATAGAAAAAGAGGATAACCATACGCTATTATTTTTTATAATTTCTTTTCCCTTTAAATATGGCAAAACCAAAATTACTAGAATACCCTTACAGACAAAAAGGATATTTTAATTTTATTTTAAATGAAAATTACACGTGGCATAATATGATTGGTTCCTACAGTTTTTATTTTAAGCTTGGTTCTTACTTGAACGCAAATCTATATATATATATATATATATATATATATATATATATATATATATATATATATATATATATATATATATATATATTTTATTTATATGTAAAGTGATTATTTAAATTTATAATATAATATAAAAAACAATTTTTATACTTAAAATAATTTTTCTTGATAAATATTTACATAATTATAATTTTTTTAATAAATAGTGTAATTTTAAATTGACCCGAATTCACACCCCTCAAATAAAAATCATGCTCTTTAATATTGTCATAATTTTTGCTCATTTGAAATATGCAATGGACGTAAGTAGGTTAAGTAAGTATCAGTTTATTTTGATAGTTCCAACCAAGATCATCTTAACATGTATTAATCAAATTTATCAATAGGATATTAGTTTTCATATATTTGAAAGTTTTTAGAATGTTAAGTGAATGACCAAAGAAAGTAGTGATCTTTTTTTTTGAACAGTGAGAAAGTAGTGATCACTGCAATTACATACTTATGCAAATTATCAACTGTGAACGAATTAGTTCGGCAATAATCATAGTCATGTCAGTACACGTACCATCAAAATACAAAAAATGAGGCACAATTAGCGTTTCAAGTGTTTATTTAGCATTAGATTATATGGTAAATGAGCACACACGTGCATTAAGACGTTACATAATAGAATAACTTTAAGTATCAAATATATGATGCCACCGCTACTGACGTTTACAAATATCAAATCAGTAATCTTTCATGCTAGCTCATCGCCAAGAGCAATCTATTAAAAAAAACACCCATATACGTAGATATCCACACTATAACCGTATTCTTCCTAGAAATCCTATCTATGGATGCTTGTTGATTCACAAAGGTGTGTCAATATTCGACGTAAGCTTTAGCACTCATTTTCTCTTCACTGAGGTTTTACGAGTAATATAGAACTCAAAAACAGATAAATTAAATGAAGATAAGTCGTCCAGTAAGAAAGTGAAATTATTATGAACCTGTTTAGTTTTGAATTTGGTTCAGCCTATTAAGTCTTTAGCACTCCATTTTTTACCCAAATATTGAAGGCATTGACCAGTGACATATATGTTAAGGCTATTACATTGGATTTTGAAGTTTTGAGAGAATGTTGATGCTTGGGAATGCTTTTATGATAGAAAAGATATGTTCAAAGCATTTCTTGAGAGAGTTCTTTGCTTGAAGGAGGTATGTGTCAAAGTGACTTGCTTTTTGTGTAGCTGTTGACAGTGGTCAAGGCTCAAGACTAATGGTTTGTCCTGAAAAATCTAATGCAGGGTAGAAGCATGAGTATAGCTGAGATGACAAAATATCTACTTTTTATGATTAATGCTTTATAGCTAGTAGCTACAAAGTCTGTATATCATTTTGCGTGTTATTACAGAGTATATATATAGTTAATTGATTGATGTTGAATCAACTCTAGTGTCTCGAATTCTCGATGATACTTCTAGTAATTTAGTGCATGAATGCTATAAAAGCATTAATGCTTGCTGTGTTCACACAAAACTTTGAACGCATCTACTTAACATCTCCTTCTGCACACAACACAATTGTATTCCCCAGTTATCATATACTGTATTATTAGGTGTGAAAATATACCGTACTGTTCATACATTACTTTGATAGCCACATAACTGAAAGCTTTATTATATAATATTGTGGTACACGTGGAACAGTTCATTTTATAACAATACATATTGGGAGTGGATTATAAACATTTGGAATGGATATATATAATATATAACGTAATATATCTCTAATACGCATTAGTGTAACCAAATTCACCAGAGTTTCTGCAATCAGTTCTTGACCTCTTTTTTTGAACTTGTAGTATGACGAATCTATTTGTTAATGAAAGATTTTAAGTAGATGTTCCTCTCAATATTGACAAAAAGAAGAGGATGCTGTTTTTCTAGTAATCTTTGCCTCTAATTTTAGGGTGTATGCTTACTGTTGCTTATTATAACTGAGAAGTGTAAACCCATGTTTCTTCTAATATAGTTTTCAAATTTTCATTGCCATTTGGTATTTTTGCTTTTAAGTTTGTATGCTATAATATATTTTGTTACTTATCGTGCCTATTGATTGTCTCACAGATACTTCAAACCTCTTGTTTCTGATGTTGCTGTGGTTGCAAAATGTCATTTGAGTGTTCTGTATAGACACGAAAAAGGAAAGCTCTTTGCGTAGTTGGTCGACTTGGTGCAGTACTATGAAGGTTTTGAGATTGATGATAACAATTAGAAAGGAAAAAGACAGATGATGAGGTGCTTCAAGCCCACTATGAACATTTTCAGGCTTTCCAGCTTCTTTCATTCAAGAAGATACCCAATGTTTGTTCTCCCCTGATATCTGACATGCAAACATCATTCTATCCACTCCCCTAATCTACTTTGTAAATATTTGATGCCCTAGTTTGGATTAGATAAACGTCATTATTACAGTATTAGTTTAAGTATCTGAATATAACTCTAATAAATGGGTTGAACTTGCCACCACTATTGAAGTGTGTGCATTCCATTTGACTGTTTCCCCTCGTTATCAATTTCAAGGGTATTCAGTTCCAGAACTGAGAACCCGCAAGCCTGAGATCCAAAATTTTACCGATATCTTGGTTGCAGTTTGGTTCTTTTGCTCATCCGCCCACTCGGTTTCTCTTTTCCACCGACAACTTTCCAGTCAATTTAGTTCGTTTTCTTGCTGCCAGTTTTATCCCTCTTCCCATTGTCTTCTCTACATTACTTCTACTGCAAGGAGCAGGAGTTCTTGTTCTGGATCTCAATTGGTGGAGAAAAATCTCCTCCTCCTACGTAATAGGGCCTGCACGGGATGATACTTTGTCCTATCTGCCAGAAAAAAGGCAGGCTTACTACTCTATTTGACCATCTATGACTTTAGTCAGTCCACTGGTAGATCAGAAGGTGTATAGCATGACTACCATTAGTGTTTTATGCCAGATCAAAAATCAGAATGGCAACCTTAAAAGGGAAAAAATTGAGGTTAAATTTATGCTTTAGGCATGGTTTTCCTTGGGACTTGTTGGTAACCAAAATAGATGTTTGACTAAAGCTGGTCATATCATGCATGTTCATAAAAGCATTACTGATATTCTACTTTGTCTTTGCCTTGTAGGAATGGTACAGTGATAGAGTGTGCGGTCATGCTGATGAAATTCTTGTAGTGGCAGCAAGTTTGTTGAGAAAGTATCAAAAAGACAAGCAAAGCTTTGTACGAGTAGTGGCGCTACTGATCCTGTTAGTAATATAGGTCTTCTGTTGTCATTGATGTCATCGACTGTGTTCTCCAATCTCAACTAAAAAATTAAGAGTAAATCAGAAAACTTTAATCATTTTGATGTTAGCTAAATTAGTAAACAAATGCACTTTCTAACTTAACAACTATAACTACAACACGTTTAAGTAAAAAAAAAGGATACTTTCGTGGGTACCTAATTACCGCACTAACTACTAATCTTCCTTAAGTAAATATCATTTCTCCAAAACCTTTTGGTGAGCCTATATTACGTAATACCAACATTTAACATATTCAACTAAATTGATCTCTTTAACAAACAACTAAATATTTTCTTGGAAACCTAACCAAGCCTATCCCGTTTCAACCCATTATTATGAACCACTACCCTAACTCCCTTGTGTGAATCACTAAAAATATATGTAACAATGAACATACTTTAGATTTAAGCTTCTTCCCTTCTGAACAATGAGGATACATAGATTCACGAAACCTGTTTAAAGAAATCGACTCAGGTACCTTTTTATTCCTTTAATAAGGGATCTTGTAATTGACAAAAAGGTTGTAATCCTCTGCCTCAGAGCTTTTAACTTCATTAGGAGACGCAAAAAACCTGATTAGCTGAGATCTTGTCCAGGGATCGGGTGGTCGCTGAGCTGGTTGTGGTGTTGTGGTTTCGATTGTCTAAGCTCATTTTCTCTGTCGATGAACCTGTTGGTGAATATACCATTTAATAATTCTGACAAGTTTTGTTACAATTTTAACACCAACATTAGAAGTATGTCATATTAGGCCCGACCCAACATACAAAAGGACACGACCCATGGGCCTGGATAATCTTACCCGCTGTTTACATTGTGACAGTTATTGACAGTTATTGTCAGTTACAAACGAAACAACACAACGATTACTTTTATTGAATCGTTGTGTCCATTAGTCGACACCCGTTCGACAAGTATAAATAGATTAGGAATCTGTTAATGTAAAGATGATGATACATTGTTATTTATACGATTAATACAAAAGTTAGTTTCGGTATATTGATTTGATTCGATCCGTGCTTGTTTCTCCAACAATTGGCATCAGAGCTTTGTTTAATCAAAAATCAAAGCCTTTTCATCATATACCAGGTTTTTTCTGTTAAAGGTTTCGACCCGTTTTTTTCTTTCCCAGATTACGCAAAAACACCAAAACACATTTTCATCCGAATCAAAAATTAATTCGTCCGTGTTTTGATTGAGGGTTCCTACTCTCGTTACCAGGATTTTAATATCGGCAACGAAAGGGTTTTTACCCCAAAATCATTTTGCAAGATTTTTTCTTCCGTTTCATTTTTTTTGAAAAAAGGGGAAGAACAAATCAACCCAAGGAAAAGAAACCCAGATTTAGGTTTAGACAAACCCAGAAATCGAAACCCAAAAAAGTCAACGACAAAAAAAAAGTACGATCATCAAAAGGGAACAAACACACCTGTTTGTAGATTCCACAGAATCATCCCTAAGCCTGAAAATCACCACGTGATTTTCCTCATATCCAAAAGCCCCAAATCCTTGAGGCATTAAATCCCCAGATCACATCGAAACCAACAAGGATTCGCATAGGAGGATTAAGGTTGCTACGAAATAGAAATCGTAGAACAGAAGATTGGATATAGGCAGCATCGATTGGGTGACCAGAACCACCATCGAAGAAACCTTCGATATTATCGAGGAAGAAAGAAAAAGGAACCGCCACAAGATAAAGAACCGTTGTGTGTTTTTTGTCTACACACAAATTGAGGGCCGGCTTATATTGAAGCAAGGACCAGGGGTGTAAAAGGCCAAGCCCACGAATACGCTTTTGGGCTTATACTGTCTACGGGCCAAAAGCCCAGTCAGGTTTATAAACCTTTACCCATTTTTTTTCATTTGTCAAAATTTTAAATCTTTGTATCTAGTAATTTTTTTTTTACAAAAATTTATTTTTAGATAAAAGGTTTAGGTATTATTATTTTTATAAAAACGAAATCATTTTTTTTATATATAACTATAAGTTTTTTTAAAAAAAATATATTTTTGTTTGTTATAAAATTTTAATACGACATATAATAACCTAGCGAATACGCTGCTTATTATATAGAATAATTTTTAAGGAGTAATTAACCTTAGGTTATTCTGTTAGTTTTTTTTTAGAAAATCTCTAGGAATAATTATTTACGTATAATTACATTCCGCGTTTTGATATAGCCTATAAGGCATATTATTTTGAGTACTCACCGAAAAGAAATTTTTAGACACAATATTTAGAGATTTTATTTTGATATCCCTCGCGATATGACAAATGATGGCGGAGATGCTTCCAAGAAGGAAGCCAGTACCAACGGTACACCAAATTTCCAATGTCCTATGCTAAAACCGTCGAATTACTCACTATGGGCAATTCGAATGCAAATCATTCTCGAAGCCAACGGCTTGTGGGAAATGATAGAACCGTCGGCTACAACCCAACCCGACAACAGGAAAGATAAGACTGCAATCGCATTTCTGTATCAATCCTTACCCGAAGATCAATTGCTTCAAATAACAAAGCAAAAAACTGCGAAGACAATTTGGGATGCTTTGAAAGCCAAACTTATGGGCGAAGACAGAGTTCAACAAGCGAGATTGCAAACACTCAAATCTGAATTTGAGTTATTACAAATGAAGGAAGACGAAGCTATAGACACCTTTACCAGCAAATTGACAACCTTGTCAAACAAAGCCGCTAGTTTAGGACACACATTTGAGGATTCAACACTAGTTCGAAAATTACTCAATGTTGTACCTGAAAAATTCCTTCAAATCGTCGCATCCATCGAACAATACTCTGACTTAGACAAAATGACCTTAGAAGAAGCAATAGGTAGGCTCAAAACCTACGAAGAAAGAATTCGGCAAAAGAAGGGTAAACAAGTGGATAGTCAAGACAAACCGATGTTCACACGACATGATAATCATAGAAAGAATTTTAGAGGACGTGGACGTGGAAGATCAAACTTTTCACGTGACAACAACCACGAGAAACCTCGAGACGAAAAGAAGAATGGAGAAACCTCAAACAAAAACTTCAACAACTACAACAACTTCAAAAAACCAAGTCGTGATCTAAGCAAAATAGAATGCTACAATTGTGGCAAATTAGGACATATGTCAAGAGAATGCTGACAAAAACCAAAGGGTCACGAACAATCCAATTTGATTGAAGAAGACTTTGAACCAACTCTACTTATGGCAATATTAGATGGACAAGTTCAAAGAAACGAAGTATTAGATGTTGAAGAACAAAAGGTCTCGCTGCATGAAGAAGATGTAGGATATAAAGAGACAAGTAAAGATAGCCTATGGTACTTGGACAATGGTGCAAGTAATCATATGACTGGAGTAAAAGAACATTTCAAGGAATTAGACGAAAAGGTTATTGGAAAAGTAAAATTTGGAGACGGTTCATACATAGAGATCAAAGGAAAAGGTTCAATCATACTGGAATGTGATGACGAAAAGCAAAGGATCATATCACATGTTTATTACATACCAAACCTACAAAGCAACTTATTGAGCCTTGGACAATTCACTGAAATTGGTTGTAAAGTTGTAATGGAAGACGATGAACTACGACTTTATGACATGGATAACAAAATCTTTATGAAGGTCACAAGACAACAAAACCGACTCTACAAAGCTAGTCTCAAAATAGGCACACCTGTATGCCTACTAGCAAACCTAAAAGACACTACCTGGCTATGGCATGCAAGACTGGGACATCTCAACTTTGAGTCACTTAAAACCATGACTCAAAAGGATTTAGTCCATGGAATACCTACAATTAAGCATACGAAGCAAGTATGTGATGTATGTTTAATGGGAAAGCAAAGTAGAATGCCATTTCCTAAGAAGGCGAAAACTAGATCAACCTCACCACTGGATTTAGTATATGGAGACTTATGTGGACCAATCACTCCTCCAACACCTTCTGGAAAGAAATACATATTCCTATTAGTAGATGATTACTCAAGATACATGTGGGTATATTTCTTAAGTACAAAAGATCAAGCTTTTGATACTTTCAAGGAATACAAGAACAGAATAGAAAAGGAGTTAAGGACGACATTGAAGATGTTTAGAACGGATCGTGGAAGTGAATTCACATCAAACGAATTCACACAATACTGCAAAGAAAATGGCATAGCACGACAACTCACCGCTCCTTACTCACCACAACAAAATGGAGTAGTAGAAAGACGTAATAGGACAACTATGTCTACTACAAGATGTATGATGAAAGCAACAAAGGTACCTCAGAACTTTTGGGCTGAAGCTGTGAGACACGCCATATACATCTTAAACAGTGTTCCTACAAAGGCACTTGAAGACATCACTCCATACGAAGCAATCAAGAAAAGGAAACCAAACCTAGAAAACTTAAAAGTTTTTGGATGCATAGCATATGCAAAAGTACCATCTCAACACCTAACGAAGTTGGATGATAGAAGCTCAAAATTGGTTTACCTAGGAAACGAATATGGATCAAAAGCTTCAGATTATTTGATCCAATAACACGAAGAATATGTGTTAGTAGAGATGTAAAGTTTAAAGAAGATGAGACATGGGATTGGAGCGAATACTTAGAAGATTATAACAATGACGACCCAGAATGGACAGAATTCCAATTTGAAAACCGTGATCAACATAATCAAGAAGATCAACCAAATGACGACAACTATTTTCCATTCAACAATGAAAATGGATACGATTCGCCACCACCAGATTCACCTAGTCACTCTCTAACACCTAACACACAATCTGCTAGGTCATCTCAAGTAAATTCTCAATTCCCACCCAACAATTCGTCACAGTCATTTTATCAAAGTGATATTGAATCTGTTGCAACATCAATCACACACCCCAACTTTGATCATACACCAATAAGAGGTTTTAGAACCTTTGATGACTTATACGAACATACTGAGGAATTAAACTTAGCTTAGGATGAACCCAAGAACTATAAAGAAGCATCACACGACCAAAAATGGATAGAAGCAATGAAAGCTGAATTAGATTCCATCAACAAAAATAACACATGGGAACTCACTACCCTCCCAAAAGGTCACAAAGCAATCGGCTTGAAATGGGTGTTCAAGACGAAGAAAGATGCAAATGGAAACATAATCAAGCATAAAGCTCGATTAGTAGCAAAAGGATACATACAAGAGCATGGCATAGACTTCGAAGAAGTATTTGCACCTGTTGCAAGGATGGAAACTATCCGTCTATTACTAGCCATCGCTGCCAACAACAAATGGGAAGTACATCACTTGGACGTAAAATCTGCCTTTCTACATGGAGATTTAAAGGAAGAAGTGTATGTAGCTCAACCCGAAGGATTTACAAAAAAAGGGAATGATGGAAAAGTCTACAGACTTACAAAGGCCTTATATGGTTTAAGACAAGCACCACGTGCATGGAATATAAAGTTAGACAACACCTTGAAGACATTAGATTTCAAGAAATATGCACTGGAACAAGCTATCTACACAAAGGCATCAAAGGACTCACTATTACTGGTAGGAGTTTATGTAGACGATCTTATCATCACTGGAACGCCAAAGAAAGAGATAGATAGATTTAAAGCTCAAATGGAAGAAAAATTCGAAATGAGCGACTTAGGATTATTAGCTTACTATCTCGGAATTGAAGTCACTCAATTAAATGGTGACATATCAATCAAGCAATCAGCGTACGCGAACAAGATATTAAAGGAAGCTGGAATGTTAGAAAGCAACGAAACAATTATACCTATGGACCCAGGAACAAGATTGACAAAGAAAACCGAAGGGACAATGGTCAACACAACTGAATATCGGAGCTTAATTGGATGTTTAAGATATCTGCTTCACACAAGACCCGACTTAAGTTATTCCGTAGGATTACTTAGTCGTTTCATGCAAGAACCAAAAGAGCAACATATGAAAGCTATAAAGCAAGTACTACGTTATGTGAAAGGAACCAAGGATTATGGAATAATCTACAAGCATAAATAATCTACAAGCATAATGAAAGCAACAAGATTCATGGATATAGTGACAGTAGCTATGGAGTTAATACACAAGAAAGAAAAGGCACAACATGAATCATATTCTATTTTGGTGACTCACCAATTAGCTGGAGCACACAAAAGCAGGCAACTGTGGCACTATCATCATGTGAATCCGAGTTCATAGCAGCAACAGCAGCAGCAACTCAAGCATTATGGCTCAAAATACTCTTAAGCAGACTAACACACAAAGAAGAAGAAAAGATTACGATCATGGTAGACAACAAATCAGCAATACAACTAATGAAGAACCCAGTTTTTCATGGAAGGAGCAAGCACATAGACACGAAGTATCACTTCATCAGAGAATGCGTTGAAAGAAACGACATCCAAGTAGAATTTGTAAGTGGAGACTACCAGAAAGCTGACATACTCACGAAGGCACTACCAAAGATCAAGTTTCTAGTCATGAGAGAACTCATCGGACTCAAGAAGCTACACCACAGTGTTTACGATTAGAGGGGAGAATATTAGGCCCGACCCAACATACAAAAGGACACGACCCATGGGCCTGGATAATCTTACCCGCTGTTTACATTGTGACAGTTATTGACAGTTATTGTCAGTTACAAACGAAACAACACAACGATTACTTTTATTGAATCGTTGTGTCCATTAGTCGACACCCGTTCGACAAGTATAAATAGATTAGGAATCTGTTAATGTAAAGATGATGATACATTGTTATTTATACGATTAATACAAAATTTAGTTTCCGTATATTGATTTGATTCGATCCGTGCTTGTTTCTCCAACATGTCACAGATTGATAAAATTAATTTAAAGTGTTATCATTGCATTAACGGTTTGAGCTATAACTTTCAAAATATATTAAATAAACAACAGTTAGAGCTGCAGGTCCAGTTCACATTGTGTTTCAGTTGTGTCTGTGTATGAATGAGCTTAATAGAGAATCAAACCCGAATGACTTCATCCACAAGTACCATCTTTGACGCAATCACCGGCCCGTAAAAAATGCATATCTGATATGGTTATGGCAAGATTGTTGAGAGTGTTGGCAAATGTGTGATAGAATTTGTAAGAATTTTACTTAATTTGATCCTCTTTATGACAGAAAAAAGAGGCTTGTGTTACCTATTCAGTTCTTGGGAATCAAGGGATGGTGGGTGTGTATTGATGGTGGCGATGGTGGAGGTGGAGGTGGCAATGGGAGTGGTTCTAGTAGTGGTGGTGTCGGTATGTTTTCGCACTCAATCCATTCAAAGGTATCACTTCTGTAAGAACAAACAAAGAACTATTAACAAAAAAATGTATATGCTGCACTGTCCTCACACCAACCTCGTCATCGGGATCATCGGAGCGGAGATTCTGATAATGATTTTGACCCTGCACAAGATGGGCTTGAATATTATATACAGTAATACTTAGCATTTTCGACTCATTTATGAATGGCTTGATATGGGTTTACCTTTCTCTGAAACTGGCTAAATTCAATAAAACACGGATTAACAATAAACGGGTCAATAGGGCTGCTTGGATAAGCTATCCCATTTAGTGTGTCAACACATTATTAACGGCTGTTTGGATAGCTTTATTACAACAACCATTTTGGCATATTGACATTTATGTCGATAGTCATGTAAAGAAAATGATTATAGCACCTTTTCTATACATGTGCCTGAAGTAATCGCACTTTTAGGAGAGTTCAGTCCTTCAATCAAGTGTCATTTTTCATCACTAATTCCAGATCTTCAGTTTGATAACTATTTTCCGATGACTCTTTTGGTCTGTTATTCGATGTCCTGATAATTTCTGGTGAATGATCGGCTGGCAGCGGTAAGAGCTTCTTCTAGTCAAGGTGTGATACCCTAGAACCGAGGTCACTAACATTGCCCTAAATTACGCTTATTTTTGAAATTTTTAATAAATTTTAATTGCTATATATTTTAGTATTTTGGTTGAAACCGATGTTCGAGGTTATAATTTTGACGATTGACGATTTAAGAAGGACGATGACGAATACGATCCCGATGGATGCCCAAATTTCTATAATTATTGACGTTTTATCGATAATGTAATTTTTCGAGAATTTTACTTACGGTTCGTGTTAAGTTGAGTCGGGTGAGTTTTATTGCTTTCCGGGTACATTTAAAGTATCCCAAAAGTATTTTGAAGTGTTTGGGATGATTCCTGACTCCCATAAAATTTTCTAAAATGACTAGTGAGTCAATCCCGCAAAGTTTTGGTGTCGTTTTTGCTTAAGGCCAAAAGAAAGCTTAAATTGCACTTAGGTCCTTCCCGTTTCACAAAAGGGAGCTAACAACACACAAACAAAACACTTTACAAAAAAAAGATCAAACACCCCCTCCCTTGTGTTCTTAGGCCGACGGCCAAACCCCAAAAACCACCACCACACCATTTTTTTTTGAGTTTTGATCCATTCTAATCATAGACCACCTTCTAAAATCATCTAGTGAGTGTTAATCCATGATCATTTCACACATGCATTAACAAAAATTCTTCCAAAAATTTCAAGATTTTTCAAATTCGTTTTTGATGTTAATTGAGCATTTGCATGTTTAATTCATGCTAAAAGGATGCTAGAACACCAAACAAATCAACCAAAATTAATTTGGTTGGTGGGTTTTGATCACCCAAACCCCACGGCTCAATGGGGGGTGTTTGGGGATCATGATGGTTCATGTTTTGAGCTTGGGTTTATGTTTAATCATATGTTTTTAGATGTTTTAGATGGATACATCTACTTGCATGCTTATTTTTAGGATTTTGATTCTATGAGGTTGATGATCAATAGGGGTTTAGGACTGAAAACATTGTTTGGTTGTGATTAGGGATGCTTAGGATGATGTCTAGTGATGATAAATGGGTTTGGAAACGAGCGTTAGTGTGATTTTGGTATGGTTGATTTTAGGCAGAAAGTTTAAGGCATTTTCGTAAAAATTATTTTGAAAACAGGTCTTGTGGATAGGATAGATTTGTAGAGCATCTTCTTAGCTTCGATTTGGTATAAGGTAGAGCTTACGACTCCTAACGAGTCAAAAGTTACGACGTTTTGAAATTCGTGTACCGGGAGATGAAAACCGTCATAATCCGAAATTATGCTTGGTTTTAGGTCAAATCGGGGACTATAAGTCTAGTTTGGTAAATGGTCAAGGGCTGAATTTTGGTGTCAAACCTGCACATTTGAGTCTATTATAGGACTTAGGTGTCAAATGGGTCAATGGAGTATTTTAAACGGGTCAAACGAGTCCGACTTGGTCAAAGTACAATTTCAGTCCGAAAAACGTAGTTTTGGAAAAGTGTTGAGTAACGGGTCGTAGAAGTAAAAATTTTTGTTGGGATTAAATATGTGTTTTCTATAGGTCTTATAGTATTTTTGAGAATTTTCTCAAATTTTATAAAAATGGTTAAGTATGGTAAAATAGTCCGTACTTTCGGTAAGTATCGGCGAAAATGAGTAAAAATGGATAACGTTAATAATAAGGACAAATGGTATAAAACGAGTAACACTTGTTGTTTTGTTTTGGCGTGAGTTGTAATTGTCACAAGTGACTAATACTTATGTATTTTATACAGTACCATAAGGTTCTAAAATGAGATTACTCATTACGCGTTATTCGGTTGATAGGTGTTGATTTACCCGGGCATCCGTATCGTCGTCAGTGACCGTCTCTCGAACTATCGACTACTTGTTATATAAGGTGTGAATTTATAGCCTCGCTTATTATTATTTCAAACTGTTTTACCCGCGAGGGAAATGCATGCTAGTTTTTAAAAATGAACATATGTCATGAATGATTGTTGGACCCGAATGTTGCCTTTGAAATTGTGTTGAGTACCTAGTTGCAAAAGTCCCTAAATTCATGAACTATTAACTATTGTTTAGTCCTAGCGTGGATTAGAAATAGCCGCTTATGCAAAGTGATAGTACTATGGGGTTGACTACCCTATCCGAGACGAGGGCTAGTACGTTGATACCCCCTGCGGACGAATAATTTGTGATAAGAGATAAGGTATAATTGCAACTGATGCCTTAGTAGGGGCCTTGGTTTCATCTGAATCACGCCGGTAATTATTACGCGGGTGATTGAGTTAACGGTTTAGTGTCATGAGCTTAAACACAATTGCCAGTATCTTGAATATATATTGTTTGATCGACAAGTCTATGAATGATCGTGAATGGTTTTTATTTCACATATGTTCAAAATGAATTGTAAAACCTATGAATTCCACTCAACGTTTTCGTTGACCAAATTTAGCATGTGTTTCAGGTAACCGTTGAAGTGTAGCATGGAGCGTGCATTGGATGGATGTTGTGTGTATGGCTTGGAGTCTGCTTGTTTTTCCTCCCGTTATTACTTAAACATTTTTAACTTTGATGTCATGTTGTTGTGAAAACTGTAACTTTTGGGTTGAGATTCATGGGGACCGAAAACGCAAAAATCTGTTGTATCTTTTGGGGTTGGAAAAACCGTAGACATGTATCTTTTTACAATTTTTAATTTAAGTTTTAAATTGACGTCTCTTTGGAGTCGTTCGATATATCTTGTGTGCGATGATAACTGCCTAACACCCAAATGTTGTAGTTCCGCTGCGCATAGCATTTGGTGGGGTGTTAGAGATTGGTATCAGAGCCATGAGTTATAGAGAACTAGGTCGTTTTGAAAATTCCTAAACTATAACTTTTGGTGTCGTAAGAAATTGTCCAAGCGCACACAACTATCCTGCATGGCTCCGGTAAGGTTTATTTTTGTATTCATGGCATTTGACGTATACTTTTGAGTTGAGGTATATATGAGGGTATTTATTACGTAAATATGGAAATTACTATATGTAGACGTTGAAATTATACGTGGAATACCCGACACCGTAATTTTTGTATTAATCATGCATGAGCATCATATTATTGCATTTTGGGCATATGTACCACCTTTGCATTGCATTTGTATGCATGTATTTATAAATATTGTATAGTTATCTTACGTACCCTCCAAAATTCTCTGTTATTGCAGAAATGGCCGAGGTACCGCCTAATGTTAATGGAAACGATTACGTCGTGGGTCACGAAGGGGGACCGTTTCCTCCGAACCCGCCGGATAATGACAATGGATGGATCGCTCCAGAAGAAGCAATAGGGCCGGAAAATGACAATGATGGAAGTGAGGTGGACAACTTCAGTATCAGTAGTGATGAGAGTGAGGATTCTGAGGAAGAGCCCGAGGAACTGATGGATGATGGAATTCCCGAGAATGCTGTCGGTCAGACCGAACCTGATTTATTTCAGTCTCCAAATTCGCCAAAGGGTTATGAAGTGCCTCCGACCGATCGATATGAGCAGTAACCCTTTAGTCGCCCGATGGACAATTGTAAGGACTACCTGAAGACAGTGCCAAGATTTGTTCGAGTAAGTAATGGGAGTGGTGCAGAATCCAGCAATTTATCAAAATCACAATCTATTCATGAGAATATCGCTAGGGTCTACTTTCCGAGACCAAGACACTACTGGGATCCCGAGGGTCGTTTGAGGAGGATGGATAGGTTGATGTATGAGCGGTTTGTGGTAGAGACCAGGGTAATTAAGAGGTTTGATAAGAATGAAAGGGCACACCAAGGATTGTTGGCAAGGACTTCAAGAATCGAGTATGATGTAAATGCAAACAAGAGTGATATCAACAGTCTAAGATCGATGATCGCGAACTTGAGCGCCAGTCTTGATCGTGTTAGGGAAGATCAAGCAAGATTGTCTAGGATGCAGAGTTGGGAGCATCGAGTGAGAGCATCATTGCCCCCAGATTGGAGATTTGTGGACGATTTGGAAATGGAAGCTAATGACTTCATGATCCAGCCACCTGCCAGAGGTGCTTGTATCACTGTGGGAAATCATGTAGCGGTTGAGTGTGGGTCTACGTCAGGGACGAAAAAGGCGACTGAATGTGGGCCGAACGACAAAGGAAAAAGGAAAATGGATGAAGTGGACGAGGATGATAGCGATGAGGAACCCGAGGAAGATGATGATGAACCGCCATCCAAGAGGCCGTGTGGATCACCACATGCCTAGTTGCTTGTCTTGTATTTTATCTTTGATCGTTGTAATAGAACTGTTTTAGACTTTTGTATGATGGCATTATGACGAAAAACTTGAGGACTTAAGTTTTATGGTGAATGGTTGTAGTGGTAATACGTGTCACAATTTTGGTTGATTATCAATACAATCCATGTTTACCTTTCATGATATGTGATATGTCTTTAATTTGATCTTTGTGATGTGAATTGATGAATATTAGTAACTCTGTAGTGATGTGTCGTTGTATTTATATTATGTCTTGAAAGAGAAATCCATCTTAATCTTGATGTGTATACTTACATTGTTTTTCTATTTTCCCTGTCTTTGCAGAGAGGTGTATTTGATAACACACCATGCCTCCAAAACTAACCGCAACCCGTGTGAACACGATGATTCAGGAAGCCATTGCGAATGCGCTAGAAGCAGACCGAGCAGGAAGGAATCCAGAACAGGGCAGAAATGCGGGGAGACAGCAAGCCCCAAGAGAATGTACTTACTCTAGTTTCATAAAATGTGGTCCCACGCAATTTCGTGGAACTGGTGGAGCTCTAGAACTCAGGAGATGGTTAGAAAAGGTTGAAAGTACTTTCGAGATTAGTGGTTGCTCAGAAGCGAACAAGGTCAAGTTTGCGGCTGCTACATTTCTTGACGATGCATTGAGTTGGTGGAACACCCAAGTAGCCACTGTTGGGTTGGCAGTAGCGAATGCAAGAACATGGACTGCTACTAAAGCTCTTTTGACCAAGAAGTTATGTCCTGAAGAGGAGTTAGGTCAATTGGAAGATGAGTTGAGGCACCTGACTTTGAAAAACAATGATA
This sequence comes from Glebionis coronaria, assembly GCA_025667525.1. NCBI lineage: Eukaryota > Viridiplantae > Streptophyta > Magnoliopsida > Asterales > Asteraceae > Glebionis > Glebionis coronaria. The sequence continues at coordinate 451,477,844 of CM046881.1, forward strand.
TCACTGCTTACACCAGGAGGTTTAATGAACTAAGCCTTTTGTGTCCAGACACCTTTGCCGATGATACCAAGAAGATGAAACAGTACATCAAAGGTCTCTCCAGTAATATCAAGGGTGAGACGACTTCGTCTAAACCTGGGTCGTTTGATGAAGCGGTCCAGATGGCTCACGCGTTGATGGATGTCAAACTCCAAGACAAGAAGAACTTCATTGCTGAAGGAAGTAAGAGGAAGTGGGAAGCGGCACAGAGCAATCAATCCCAGAGTCAAAGCCGAGGTGGAAACCGAAACAACAATGGTCAAAACCGCAATCAGCAGTTTAACCAACGAAGGAATGAAGGGATGAGAGCTGTGACAAACCCCAGAGGAGCGAAGGTGAATCCCCACTGTGGTCGATGCAACTTGTATCATGTAGGGCATTGCCCGCCTGCGTGCGGCAAATGTGGAAAAGTGGGTCACAGGATGTCTGATTGCCGAACAAAAGGGGTAGCCACTGGGGCGAATGCTACAAGAGTGATGGGTTGTTTTGGATGTGGAGAAAGAGGCCACAAGCAAGGAAATTGCCCGAAGGCAGGAAACAAGCAGGGAGGTAACAATGCTGCTGCCGTGTATCAAGTAGGGACGGCTGATAAACCACAGGGTCCTAACGTGGTTACCGGTACGTTTTTGCTAGACGCTTGTTATGCTAGTATTTTGTTTGATTCTGGTTCCGACAAGAGTTTCGTAGATGTTAAATTTAGTCGTCATATCGATAGAAAACCGGTGTTGTTAGCGACTAGTTATAATGTGGAACTAGCTGATGGGAAAATCGTTAGTACGAATTCTATACTAAAAGGGTGTACCTTGAAGTTAGGAAATTACGCTTTTAAAATCGACTTGATGCCTATAGAGCTAGGATCGTTTGACGTGATTGTGGGAATGGATTGGCTGATGGCGCACAGTGCTGTGATCGTCTGTGGCGAGAGATTAGTTCAGATCCCGTTGAGGAATAAAGTCTTGACCGTGAAGGGAGACGAATGCACTTCTCGTTTGAAAGTAATTTCTTGTTTGAAAATGATGAAGTATGTTGAGAGTGGATGCGATGTGTTTTTGGCACAAGTTTCGAGTGATGGTGATTTAGAGGCGAGGATTGAAGAGGTACCTGTAATCTGCGACTATCCGGAAGTTTTTCCAGACGAGTTGTCGGGTTTACCACCCACCCGTGAGGTCGAGTTTCGAATCGATTTGGTGCCAGGAGCTGCGCCGGTTGCGCGTGCACCCTATCGATTAGCACCATCCGAATTAAAGGAGTTATCGGATCAACTGAAGGAGTTGATGGACAAAGGATTTATTAGGCCGAGCTCATCACCATGGGGAGCGCCAGTGTTGTTTGTGAAGAAGAAAGATGGTTCATTTCGGATGTGTATTGACTATAGAGAACTCAACAAGCTGACGGTTAAGAATCGGTATCCATTGCGGAGGATTGACGATTTGTTTGATCAATTGCAAGGTTCCTGTGTATACTCAAAGATCGACTTAAGATCAGGGTATCATCAACTACGTGTAAGAGAGGAGGATATTCCTGTAACTGCCTTTCGTACGCGGTATGGACACTTTGAATTTCGAGTGATGCCGTTTGGGTTGACAAACGCGCCTGCTGTATTCATGGACCTTATGAATCGCGTATGCAAGCCGTATCTAGATAAGTTTGTTATTGTTTTTATCAATGATATTCTTATTTACTCTAAGAGTAAGGAGGAGCACGAGAAGCACCTGAGAAAGATATTGGATCTGCTGAAGAAAGAGAAGCTGTATGCGAAGTTCTCGAAGTGTGAGTTTTGGTTAGAGTCTGTGCAATTCCTTGGTCACGTGATTGATAGCAAAGGAGTTCGCGTGGATCCTGCCAAGGTCGAAGCGATCAGGGTATGGTCGGCACCGACAACGCCGACTGAGGTTCGACAATTCCTTGGTTTAGCTGGGTATTATCGGAGATTCATTGAAGGATTTTTGTTGATTGCGAAGCCATTGACAAAGCTTACCGAAAAGAATAGGGTGTATGAATGGGGAGATGAGGAAGAATTCGCTTTCAAAACGCTCAAGGACAAGTTATGTTCAGCACCGATTTTGTCATTACCTGAAGCAACCGAAGACCTTGTAGTGTATTGTGACGCATCTCGTAAAGGTTATGGAGCGGTGTTGATGCAGCGTGAAAAGGTGATAGCTTACGCGTCGAGACAACTGAGGAAGAATGAGGAGAACTACACGACGCACGATTTGGAATTAGGAGCGGTAGTCTTTGCGTTGAAGTTGTGGAGACATTATCTGTATGGGACGAAGTGTGTTGTGTTCACTGACCACAAGAGTTTGCAACACATTTTAGATCAAAAGGAGTTGAACATGCGACAGAGACGATGGGTAGAGTTACTGAGTGACTATGACTGTGAAATTCGCTACCATCCTGGCAAGGCGAATGTTGTAGCGGATGCACTTAGTAGGAAGGATCGAGAGAAACCTTTGAGAGTCAGAGCATTGGTGATGACTGAGAGTGTTGCCTTGACCGAAACTATACTGAAGGCTCAAGAGAGGGGATTAATGAAAGAGAATGTTGATGCTGAGAACCTGGGAAGGACGTTGAAACCTCTTTTTGTGATTAGGTCAGACGGACTGAGATATTTCGAGAATCGGATTTGGTTACCGTTGTGTTCATCCGAGGAAGGAAAGCCTGGAGTACGAGAATTGGTTATGAACGAGTCCCATAAGTCGAAGTATTCGATACATCCTGGATCGGATAAAATGTATCATGACCTGAAGAAAGTTTATTGGTGGCCGAATATGAAGGCGGATATTGCTCGTTACGTTAGTAAGTGTTTGACTTGCGCGAAGGTTAAAGCAGAACATAAGAAACCGTCTGGGTTGTTGGTACAACCAGAGATCCCAGAATGGAAATGGGAGAAAATCGCTATGGATTTCGTGACGGGTTTACCCAGAACTCCTAGTGGATGTGATATGATTTGGGTAATAGTGGATAGATTGACGAAATCTGCTCATTTCTTACCTATGAAGAAGACGGATAGTATGGAAAAGCTGGCTAGTGTGTACGTGAAGGAGATCGTTTGCAGACATGGAGTACCGTTATCGATCATTTCGGATCGCGATAGTAGATTTACTTCGGAATTTTGGAAATCGCTTCAACGTGCGATGGGCACTGAATTGAATTTAAGTACGGCTTATCACCCGGAGACTGACGGCCAGAGTGAACGAACTATTCAGATGATGGAGGACATGCTCCGAGCTTGCGTGATTGATTTTGGAGGAAGTTGGGAACGCCAATTGCCTCTAGTGGAGGTTTCGTATAATAATAGTTACCATGCGAGTATCAAGGCAGCACCGTTCGAAGCATTATATGGAAGGAAGTGTAGATCGCCTGTGTGTTGGAGTGAAGTAGGAGAAAGTCAATTGACTGGACCCGAAATGGTTTTAGAAACGACAGAGAAGATTGTGCAAATCAAGAACCGACTACTTGCTGCGAGAAGCCGACAGAAGATTTATGCCGATAACAGAAGAAAACCGTTGGAATTTGAAGTCGGAGATATGGTTATGCTTAAGGAATCGCCGTGGAAGGGTGTAATTCGTTTTGGGAAGAAAGGAAAGTTGAGTCCGAGGTATATTGGACCATTTAAGATCGTTAAACGAATTGGACCAGTAGCGTACAAGTTAGAGTTGCCGAGCGAGCTTAGTGCTATTCACGACACGTTTCACGTATCGAACTTGAAGAAGAGTTTGGCGGATAAGGAATTGGTGATTCCTTTGGACGAGATTCAACTGGACGACAAAATGCATTTTGTGGAAGAACCCGTGGAAATTATGGACCGAGAGGTCAAGAGGCTGAAGCGTAGTAGAATTCCTATTGTGAAGGTTCGATGGAATTCTAGGCGTGGACCGGAATACACTTGGGAACGTGAGGACTTTTTCAAGGAAAGGTATCCTCATCTGTTCCAGCGGCACGAAATGTGAGTATAAGAAGAGGCGAGCGCCGGGACGTCGCTCTCTTTAAGGAGGGGTGGATGTGATACCCTAGAATCGAGGTCACTAACATTACCCTAAATTACGCTTATTTTTGAAATTTTTAATAAATTTTAATTGCTATATATTTTAGTATTTTGGTTGAAACCGATGTTCGAGGTTATAATTTTGACGATTGACGATTTAAGAAGGACGATGACGAATACGATCCCGATGGATGCCCAAATTTCTATAATTATTGACGTGTTATCGATAATGTAATTTTTCGAGAATTTTACTTACGGTTCGTGTTAAGTTGAGTCGGGTGAGTTTTATTGCTTTCCGGGTACATTTAAAGTATCCCAAAAGTATTTTGAAGTGTTTGGGATGATTCCCGACTCCCGTAAAATTTTCTAAAATGACTAGTGAGTCAATCCCGCAAAGTTTTGGTGTCGTTTTTGCTTAAGGCCAAAAGAAAGCTTAAATTGCACTTAGGTCCTTCCCATTTCACAAAAGGGAGCTAACAACACACACACAAAACACTTTACAAAAAAAAGATCAAACACCCCCTCCCTTGTGTTCTTAGGCCGACGGCCAAACCCCAAAAACCACCACCACACCATTTTTTTTTTGAGTTTTGATCCATTCTAATCATAGACCACCTTCTAAAATCATCTAGTGAGTGTTAATCCATGATCATTTCACACATGCATTAACAAAAATTCTTTCAAAAATTTCAAGATTTTTCAAATTCGTTTTTGATGTTAATTGAGCATTTGCATGTTTAATTCATGCTAAAAGGATGCTAGAACACCAAACAAATCAACCAAAATTAATTTGGTTGGTGGTATTTGATCACCCAAACCCCACGGCTCAATGGGGGGTGTTTGGGGATCATGGTGGCTCATGTTTTGAGCTTGGGTTTATGTTTAATCATATGTTTTTAGATGTTTTAGATGGATACATCTACTTGCATGCTTGTTTTTAGGATTTTGATTCTATGAGGTTGATGATAAATAGGGGTTTAGGACTGAAAACATTGTTTGGTTGTGATTAGGGATGCTTAGGATGATGTCTAGTGATGATAAATGGGTTTGGAAACGAGCGTTAGTGTGATTTTGGTATGGTTGATTTTAGGCAGAAAGTTTAAGGCATTTTCGTAAAACTTATTTTGAAAACAGGTCTTGTGGATAGGATAGATTTGTAGAGCATCTTCTTAGCTTCGATTTGGTATAAGGTAGAGCTTACGACTCCTAACGAGTCAAAAGTTACGACGTTTTGAAATTCGTGTACCGGGAGATGAAAACCGTCATAATCCGAAATTATGCTTGGTTTTAGGTCAAATCCCGGGGACTATAAGTCTAGTTTGGTAAATGGTCAAGGGCTGAATTTTGGTGTCAAACCTGCACATTTGAGTCTATTATAGGACTTAGGTGTCAAATGGGTCAATGGAGTATTTTAAACGGGTCAAACGAGTCCGACTTGGTCAAAGTACAATTTCAGTCCGAAAAACGTAGTTTTGAAAAAGTGTTGAGTAACGGGTCGTAGAAGTAAAAATTTTTGTTGGGATTAAATATGTGTTTTCTACAGGTCTTATAGTATTTTTGAGAATTTTCTCAAATTTTATAAAAATGGTTAAGTATGGTAAAATAGTCCGTACTTTCGGTAAGTATCGGCAAAAATGAGTAAAAATGGATAACGTTAATAATAAGGACAAATGGTATAAAACGAGTAACACTTGTTGTTTTGTTTTGGCGTGAGTTGTAATTGTCACAAGTGACTAATACTTATGTATTTTATACAGTACCATAAGGTTCTAAAATGAGATTACTCATTACGCGTTATTTGGTTGATAGGTGTTGATTTACCCGGGCATCCGTATCGTCGTCAGTGACCGTCTCTCGAACTATCGACTACTTGTTATATAAGGTGTGAATTTATAGCCTCGCTTATTATTATTTCAAACTGTTTTACCCGCGAGGGAAATGCATGCTAGTTTTTAAAAATGAACATATGTCATGAATGATTGTTGGACCCGAATGTTGCCTTTGAAATTGTGTTGAGTACCTAGTTGCAAAAGTCCCTAAATTCATGAACTATTAACTATTGTTTAGTCCTAGCGTGGATTAGAAATAGCCGCTTATGCAAAGTGATAGTACTATGGGGTTGACTACCCTATCCGAGACGAGGGCTAGTACGTTGATACCCCCTGCGGACGGATAATTTGTGATAAGAGATAAGGTATAATTGCAACTGATGCCTTAGTAGGGGCCTTGGTTTCATCTGAATCACGCCGGTAATTATTACGCGGGTGATTGAGTTAACGGTTTAGTTTCATGAGCTTAAACACAATTGCCAGTATCTTGAATATAGATTGTTTGATCGACAAGTCTATGAATGATCGTGAATGGTTTTTATTTCACATATGTTCAAAATGAAATGTAAAACCTATGAATTCCACTCAACGTTTTCGTTGACCAAATTTAGCATGTGTTTCAGGTAACCGTTGAAGTGTAGCATGGAGCGTGCATTGGATGGATGTTGTTTGTATGGCTTGGAGTCTGCTTGTTTTTCCTCCCGTTATTACTTAAACATTTTTAACTTTGATGCCATGTTGTTGTGAAAACTGTAACTTTTGGGTTGAGATTCATGGGGACCGAAAACGCAAAACTCTGTTGTATCTTTTGGGGTTGGAAAAACCGTAGACATGTATCTTTTAACAATTTTTAATTTAAGTTTTAAATTGACGTCTCTTTGGAGTCGTTCGATATATCTTGTGTGCGATGATAACTGCCTAGCACCCAAATGTTGTAGTTCCACTGCGCATAGCATTTGGTGGGGTGTTAGACAAGGGTTAGAAGTGTCGGTCCCTTTCGTTTGCAACTCTGTTAATAAGAAATTCTTCAATAACTATTTTGGCACATGAAAGTTCATTAATCATCTATTTGACACAGGTAAAATGCAGAAGTAATCATCAGTAGTTTCATTTATAAGAGTATAGGACATACACTATCTAAAAGAAGTAATCATGTGTGCCTTCAAGTTTCGGTATTGCCACTACAAAAAAGGAAAAGAGATTTATCTTATGGAAATTGCATATGAAAAAGTATGGCTAAATCAATGATGATATAAGCAACTCTTTTTAGGCAAGAAAAAAAACCATCAAGCCTCAAAGTTTTAATTTAACCAACCAGCTGATTGTGCCACAACTGTCATGAAATAACTCTGGCCATATTGAATCTCACTTATGTGGTGCCTAAATAGCCAGTTGTTTCATAAAGAAGTCGAATCAATTTATTTGGAACACTAATGGTTTTTTCAAGCCTTAAGTAAGTTGGTCATCCAAAACAGAAATCAGATCGAAACTGGTTATCTTATTCTGCAATTAGCTCGAAAATATGTAGATACAGAACATAATGGTTTTAATATGTATGCCAAGAACTTGTCTTTCTCGACCATAGGTATCCTGCTTTAAGCTCCATATCTATATCATGATTAATATAAGTGATTAATCTAGTTGTACTTGTTAGTAGTAAATCATGAAGCCTCTATAGCAAAAAATAGAATGGCGCAAATGCATCAGGAGGCTAAAATAGTGATAATGTAGTCATTTTATTTATTGGTTAATAGGTGTCACATAGCAGAACTTGTTTATAAATAATGTTGTATCATGTAGTAGAATCGACTACAACCTAGTTACTAGATGTGGATAACTCGATCTATGAAGCAACAATCGACAGAAAAGAAAACCCACAAGGTATGTACCCTAATCGAACTCGATTAGTATTGATAAAGTAGCGTTGTGAATCTCGTTCCCCCTCACCTCCTTTTATAGAGATGAGGGGGAACCGACTCTTACATAGACTACGGGTCGGGTTGGGCTTCGACGCAACCAACCGACCTTTATTGCTATATGCTATTAGGAAACTAGATAACTATCCCCTAGACACGACTTAGGCTAATAAAGACTAAATACATAACAATTTCCACCTTAGGCTTATATTAGCCTATCCCAACACTCAGCAGCTCCAAGCAGTGTTGTAACTTGCGTCCAGGTACCAACTTCGTCAAGGCATCCGCAACATTGTGTTCAGTACTCACCTTTAGAACTTCAACCGTCTTCGTCAAGACTTCTCTGATAAAGTGATAACGCACATTGATGTGCTTAGTTCTATCATGAAAAACATGATTCCGCAATAATTGAATCGCGCCCTGATTATCACAATTAACTGCAACAGTGTTAAGCTTCACGCCCAACTCTTCCAAGAATCCCCTTAGCTAAATAGCTCCTTTCACAACCTCCGTAAGTGTCATATACTCCGCTTTAGTTGTCCACAAAGCCTCCGTGTGCTGCAACTTAGCTTCCCAGCTCTTCGCACATCCATGTATCAGCAACCCGTACCCTGTGATTGATCTACCCATGACAGTGATCGATCTACCCATGGTATAGTCATAATCCACAAAAACTTGTACGTAAATCTGTAATCCACGATCAAACCTATCCAACATACCCACACCTGCAGATGCTATGTTAGGTCTCGTGCAGACCACCTGACACTCCTGGCTTCCAATTGCATATATATATATGACCACTTACTATTGTTCTCCACATCACAGTCCCTGATAGACTATCCTTCAACGACAGTATGGAGTGTCCCTTCAACAAAGTCTGTACCAACTTTCCGTTGTATAACCTGGACCGTGACACCCTCAGAGTATTACCACTCTGATTCCTGATGATCTTAATACCAAGTATATCCCCCTTTGCTTTAACCAGCAAACCCTTGGTAACCGAGATCTCAGCCTTGCATCCGCAAGAAAATACCATACACTCTATATAGAGAAATAGATGTATGATCATACCTGGTGTATACTCCCAGTAATAACCGTATCTGTCGTCACTCGCTTTTCCTGCAACCGTTGCTGAGCACATACACATCTAACCGAGTATCCATTTCTTCTTTCAATCCAGCCATCCACTTTGAAAGAACCTCACAAGCAACTGTATCATTGAAAGTCAATGACTCATGTGCATAAATCTTCTCCACTGTAGAAACTACAAAAGCAGCCTCATTATTGTCTTCTCTATACTTGAATAGTTCCTGTGCTAAGTGTTGCTCCCTATCACCTGCTAGATGATAGTATATCAAATCTTGAGTTTGTACTTTCTTTGAAACATCTATATGATCATCATTCCCCTGAGGTTCCACCTCAAATGCATGATCCTCCTGATATTCCACCTCAAACTCAACTCCTTGCAACACCCGCACCGCACTAAATTTGTACATACACCCGAACCAATGAAAGTTTTCTTGTATTGCCCACTTTCATTGAAACCCATATTCCTGTAAAGCACTCCCTTTGAAGTAACGTCATCTAACCTCCAAAGTTGATCAACATTCACACCTTTACGGTATCCCAGGAATATGCACTTGAACTTAGCCGGTTCAAGCATCCCTTGCTCAATACTAGCAAGCCAACCAAAAACCCCAAACATATCTATAGTCTTCTTGAATCCAATCGCTGCTGATAGTGACATATTATCTAGATATGTAGACATGGTTGTATCCTCAGTCCAAAAAACCTTGGACAGACCAGATTGAATCAGAAAACAACGTACCTTATCCAAGAGTGTCACGTTCGTCTCCTCAACCAACCCATTCTACTGTTGTAACCCTGCAACATCCAAATGTTTGGCGACCCCACTCTTCATACATTGTTGTGTATACTTCTGATTACAAGAATCAAGAAAATCACCTGTCTTGATCTCCACCCAGTCTGAAGTTTTCCTAACTGCTTCCTACCCTTCATTGTCTTCCCGGTCATTGCCTGACCGTTCAGGGTATATACGCAATTAGCCCTCTTGTTCCTGATAGTACCACCAGTAAACCTTTAATAACCTTGATCTTGCCCAACTGCATCTTCACGGTAAAAACCTCTTTTTCAAGAGTGCCCAACGATATCAAGTTTCATCTTAATTCCGAAACATACCTGACGTTGTCCAATAAGAAACTTGACCCATCCCTCATTCGTACTCGAACGTTTCCTGTCCCCCATACACGACATTCCCTGCCATCACCTACCAGTACATTACCACCGTCATACTCCTTAAAATCAACCAAGTAATCTCTCATGTATGTCATATGGTATGAGTCCCCTGAATCCATGATCCAGTCTAAAAGTTCATCAACACTCATAGCCATCATAACATCAGCATTGTCATACCCACCAGCTCCAGAACCGGATACTTGATCTTCATTCTTGACAAAACCTTGAGATTTCTTGTGATTATACCTGGGACAATCCCTCTTCAAATGATCCTCAGACTGACATATATAACACCTGAGTTTGTTGCTCCTTCCTTATGACCTTGACCACAAACTATTTTCACCCTGCTCCATATCTCTCTGATTAGATCTCTCCCTCACATACAACCCTTCACCACCATCACCCTTTGCTTCCATCATCTTCTGAAGTTCCCTAGAATTAAGTGTCGCGAGCACGTCTTCTAGCTTCAAAGTATCCCGACCATATAGCAAAGTCTCCACGAGATTATTGTAAGACGATGGTAAAGATGTGAGTAATAATAATGCCTGATCCTCATCCGATATAGCAGTATCTATAACCGCTAAGTCACCCACGAGCTTATGAAACTCATCAATATGTTCAGACTGACTCCTACCTTGATGCATTTGAAAAATATATAATTTTTTCTTCAAGTACAAACGATTAGCTAAAGACTTTGTCATGTATAAAGTCTCTAACTTTTTCCAAATCCCTGCTGCAGTCGTCTCCCTGGTGATCTCCCGTAGGACCCGATCATCCAAACACAAGATCAATGCGCTGTAAGCCTTTTTCTGAATGACGTTGTCGTAAGCCACTATTGTGGTGGCGGGAAATTCCGCCAATGCTGCATCTAATTCCAGATGTTCTAGCAAAGCCTTCATCCTTACATGCCATAACCCAAAGTCATTCTTCCCCTCGAATTTCTTGATGTCAAATTTGCTCAGCGTCATCTTATTTTAACCCTTTGTTAACCGTTTAACCTTTTGTGAATGTACCTACACAAAAACCACGATCTAGCAAAGTATCCCGTGTATAAAACACCCCTTGATTTATCGATATAACCCTAAGATAAAATCTCAGCAATCGATCAAACCAAGTAACCCTTCAAAAGAAAACACTTTCTTACTCAAATATTGATTTAACCTTGGAAATTAACCTATCCAACAAATTGACAACCCTTGAATCAAGAAAGTACCCGACGCCTTTTGAAGTAACCATTGTCGTACTTTTAATTTTGTAAACCGATCTCTAATAACCTAAGTGTTAGTTCCAAAATACTTGAGCAAACCATGAATATCATAAGCAATTAATAACATGTTTTACTCAAGACCCACTTAACTACTAATAACACAAGTTTGGTTTTTCAACGTTTAATTCTTAGCTTTATTAAAGAATTATACCCTATTGTATGCGAAACTACAATAGGGATTGAATAGACAAACTATTCTCCCATTGATCTCAGCTTTGCTTTGATCAATGGGAGGAAGAACCCTATCACTATATTGTTTACATATTACAATTTGCTTTTAAAGTGAATGAAATCCTTAACCATCTAACTCTACAATGACTAGTATATATATTGGTAGGTGTGAAAGCATATTTCACTACAATACAAAAGTACATGTGTCAGCATGCATGTGACTATATGACACACCATGTGCTAACTTGTACTTTTGCCCCCACCCTTTTGTCTCTTTGTCTCTTGTACTTTATACTTGTCAATGTTTATCTTTAGATGGTCTTGAGCGAGTCAGTGAGTTATTGTCATCACTCACTGACTCCATTGTGTTCTTCTTCGTCTCAAGTACATCATTCATTGAGTTCCGCCTCACTGAATACTCGAGTCTTTCTTGTAGACTCAGGCTGAGAATCTTGAAGACAACTCACTGAGTGACTGTTCACTCAGTGACTTCATAATGTTCAAGGGTAATATTTTTACCGGGAGCCTGAGTCTTCTATTTATACCGGGAGCCTGAGTCTTCTGAGTGGGTAACGCTCCCCCTGAGGCTTTACGTCTTCTGAGTGGTAGAGCTTCCTGAGGCTCTCGAGGCTCCTGAGGCTCTAGAGGCTCCCTGAGCCTCTCGAGGTTCCCTGAGGCTCTTGAGGCTCCTGAGTCGGTAACGCCCTTCTGAGACTCTTAGGGATCTTGAGGGAGTAACGCTCCCCCTGAGGCTCCTGAGTCTTCTGAGTGAGTAGCGCTCCCTGAGGCTCCTGACTCCCTGAGTGCCTATTCACTCAGGGACTTAAGTATAAATTATACTTAGGATACTTTTCATTCAAATCCAACATATGGGACAATTAGGCACTGAATTGACCCAACACTAAGAAATCTTGCAACCTTGACAAGTCTTGAGGAGACGAACGTGAAACTCTTGGATAAGGTACAACAACAGAATGGGTTGGTTGAGGAGACGAACGTGAAACTCTTGGATAAGGTACGTTGTTTTCTGATTCAGTCTGGTCTGTCCAAGGTTTTTTGGACAGATGATACAACCATGTCTACATATCTATATAACAGGTCACCATCAGCAGCGATTTATTATCTAGATATGTAGACATGGTTGTCCTCTGTCCAAAAAACCTTGGACAGACCAGACTGAATCAGAAAACAACGTACCTTATCCAAGAGTGTCACGTTCGTCTCCTCAACCAACCCATACTGCTGTTGTAACCCTGCAACATCCAAATGTTTGGCGACCCCACTCTTCATACATTGTTGTGTAGACTTCTGATTACAAGAATCAAGAACATCACCTGTCTTGATCTTCCACCCAGTCTGAAGTTTTCCTAACTGCTTCCTACCCTTCATTGTCTTCCCGGTCATTGCCCGACCGTTCAGGGTATATACGCAATTAACCCTTCTTGTTCCTGATAGTACCACCAGTGAACCTTTAATAACCTTGGTCTTGCCCGACTGCATCTTCACGGTAAAACCCTCTTTTTCAAGAGTGCCCAACGATATCAAGTTTTGTCTTAATTCCGAAACATACCTGACGTTGTCCAACAAGAAACTTGACCCATCCCTCATTCGTACTCGAACCTTTCCTGTCCCCCATACACGGCATTCCCTGCCATCACCTAGCAGTACATTACCACCATCATACTCCTTAAAATTAACTAAGTAATCTCTCATGTATGTCATATGGTATGAGCCCCCTGAACCCATGATCCAGTCTAAAAATTCATCAATACTCATAGCCATCATAACATCAGCATTGTCATACCCACCAGCTCCAGAACCGGATACCTGATCTTCATTCCTGACAAAACCTTGAGATTTCTTGTGATTATACCTGGGACAATCCCACTTCAAACTCGATCGATCCTAGTAACTAGAAGATCTTCAAACCAAAGCTCTGATACCACTTGTAGTAGAATCGACTACAACCTAGTTACTAGATGCAGATAACTCGATCTATGAAGCAACAATTGATAGAAAAGAAAACCCACAAGGTATGTACCCTAATCGAACTCGATTAGTATTGATAAAGAAGCGTTGTGATTCTCGTTCCCCTCACCTCCTTTTATAGAGATGAGGAGGAACCGACTGTTACATAGACTACGGGTCGGGTTGGGCTTCGACGCAACCAACCGACCTTTATTGCTATATGCTATTAGGAAACTGGATAACTATCCCCTAGACACGACTAGGCTAATAAAGACTAAATACATAACATATCAGAAGATGATTGTTGTAGCATTTTTTCCATGAGATATCAAGATTCTTAACCATAGGAGAGATCCTGAACAAAGTTGCGCTGGAAGCTACATGTTTTCAGTTTTCTGTGAACTATTTGCTTCCTGATCTTGCAATGGTAACCAAATTCTACACCAAATCTGTAAAACATTTACACGGTTATATCATCTTCTAATGTAAAGTTTTAACATAAAAGAGTTAGTATAGTAACAAAATTAGTACTCACCATCCTTGGTCATTCTAACTCCACTGTCTATGATGGTCAAATACTTGTTGGTCTTGTCGGGAAAAATGCTGAAAAGTGTTTATAGAAGGTCAAATTTGTTTGAGCCAACACTCGAGGCCAATGTTCTTAAGGTGAAATAGTAATTGTCTTCTTGTGTTGGTGATGATATGGCTCTCTTATCGGTTCTGTCTAGAACTTCCTGCTTGATTACCTGTTTTCAACTTGTCGGAGAGGGTATATGCCTTTTATAAAATCTTGTTACAGATAGTTGAGGTTTAGGTAGAGATAGAAAAGAATGGCAGGCTGCACGAGTCAAAACAGGTTGGATTGGATGGTTGTATGCATCATAAATCATTTCGGTTGACATATAACCCACTGAACTGTTACGATTTTTTTAATTCCAACCACTTGATCTATTATCATTTTAGTCAAAATAACACAATATGATAACTATATTTAATCAAAAATCATTCTAGCGTGCGATAATGTTAATATAATCACAGAAAGAAAATAAAGTTTGCTATTTGTTGATAGTAGGTACTACCTGGTCTCACAAAACATTTGCAGAGCCATCCTGTTTTTATAGGCATATGTAGTCGCAGTTCGTCTCATCGTATCTTTTTTACACGCCTGCAGTCAAAAGCCACTCCTCCTCGATGGGTTATCCAATTGCTGATATGAACCCTTTCAGACACAACGGACATAGACAGAAAGTGACAGGTTGCAGTAAATGCATAAGCAGTCAACTTGGTTGATATTAGGTTTGATAACAGGGTTTACATCTAGGCTGTCAGAAAAAATGAAAGCCACAAGAACCGAATTCAAGCCTTACCACGAAATAGAATCAAATGATAACATTGTTAAGAAGTAAATATATATCAAGTCTGGCGAGACTTTGAACAACATTGAAAGAATGTGTAGAAAAGAGCTCCAAAAATAGTGTAAGTTTTTGAACAACGGGCGGGTTTGCTTCATAATAATATAGAAATATTCACTTTTGACAGATCTTCTATATGTCAGCTCATAGGACCTTACATACCTAAAAGTTGGTTTTCACTATAACTTGGATGAAGTGTGAAAGACCATTTATGAAGGGAGTGGTGTTTGGCCTTCATTGTCCAAGTTTTGTCATATCATAAACACAAACATCACATTCTGGTAAATACATATTTTTTGTTCTATTTAGGAAGCAATTATATCTAATTACCTGCAAATTCACAATTAACAGCTTAATGCAAAGGTGTTCAACCCTCAGTATCTACAAATGCAGCAAGATTGTATTAGAGGGTGTTTGGATATGTGTTTAAAGTGATTGCACCATATAAATGATTAAAATAAGATAACCAATTATAATGAAACATGAATAGAAAATGGTTCTTGGACGTGCTTATGCAGTTTCAAGTCTAAAATAGAAATTCAAGATGTCGAATGGGGTTCCTGAACGAAAGTAAGCAAGAGAAAAACATATGGAAACCAGTATACCTAATTAATTACCTGCATTAACCTTAATAATTACCTTGCACATAATTGTCCCGCATGTCGTGGCTGGGACTAAAAATATACATACCACAAGGTAAAAAAATGATAGCGATAACTATGATCGTAGAAACATTATTATTATTACAATAACAGTTTACTTCTTCATATAAAACGATCGTGCATTAACTATACACTTTAGACACCATTCTCCCTATTTAATCTGTTCAGTTTGTAGCTCAAATTTCTTGATTTGACGCGTTTGAGATCAAACAACTAAATCACTATTCATAAGTAAATGGTTAAAAATATTGCCAACTATTTTGTATTTAAATAAATGGTAGAAAGAGGAGAGCTAGGGGAGTAAAAGAACCTGTGAAAGCCGAGCAACTATTATACTTTCACAATCGCTGAATATGTTGTAGTTTTGTCTTAAAGTATCCACCATCTGTTTGGAAGTGATCAAATTATCTTCAAACTCGAGAAAAGTTTTATATCAGATTTTCAAGAAAACTTATGAAGTAATTATAATTTATCCATGTTTGGTATTATAGTACAACTAAATAAAGACGATATCCAATATTAAAAACTGTATATATCTTGAGTTATAGAGAAATATAAATAAGTCGGTAATATAAACATGTTGATGTAATCATAAATCTCATTGGCAGCAGCCACTTCCAAAGGCCGGTAGCATTCTTGTTGTACACAGTGAGAGCAAACCGGAAGATTTGACAACATTTCAAAAATGTATTTACTTCTTGTTCTACAAACACGTAAACCTGCAAACACCCACATAAAAACAACTTTAATTTTATAATGAATAATTTCAAAGAAACGGGATTTTGGGGGTGTTTGGATCTGCATCTTGTAACTAATGAATAGGTTACTGTTAAATGTTAACACATTTGATTAGTTCACTCACAACACTTAGTGATCCAATAAGTACCATCACTAAAACTTTAAAACAACTAACCTGATCCTTTTACTTGATATAATGATAAACTAATTTCCAGTAAAGATCACAAAGATCACCTGCAATAAAAAAATCTAAAGTGACCTAAATTTTTTCCCATGGAACATCTAAAGTGACCTGTGAAGCAAAAGCAAACAATTTTTACATCAATTTCTTTTCATTAAATACAAATGTTAATACATAAAGAAAAAATATAAAAGAAATCAAGAAAATAATACCAAATCATATTGTTCCTCATTCCACCATCTCCTTTTTTTCGTTTTCTTCTTCCTGCTTAGGTTAAAAACTTTTTATGTAACAAAAATTCATATTTCTCATGTTTATAGGAGGATCAAATGTATACAGAAAAAAGGAGTCTAATAAAAGAGTTGTGCCTTATAATTCCCACAAAAAGCTTAAAAAATTACTACATAATACATCAAAACAACATAGGATCATTAGGGTTTTGTGAAAAGAGGCGTACATGTGCTTTAGTTACCTTTTCACAAATCAAAGATGAAAACTAACCTGCTTACAAAGAAAACACCACAAAATCTATGAATCTGTAATATGATTAGGGTTTTGAGAAATAGGGAAAAACCTACAAAATTAAAACACAAAAAAATATAACGTAATTATAGACTTCTAAATTGAATAGAACTTAGGAACACATTGCCATTGTAATACAAAAATATAAGAATTTAAAAAAACACACGTAGTAATGCAAAAGAAAACAGTAATGATGTTTTAAGGTTTTAGGGTTTGCAAATGGTTTTAGAGAAAATACGATGAATATATTATGTTTTGTATAAATCTAGGATTATTTTTTAAAGCTATACTTTAGCAATGGATATGTATTGTGTATTTGTATGTGTTTTAGAGGAGTTATTAATAGATTTTTTAACAGGAAATCACAAACAATTTGTAGCACAGTTGATGGTTCTTGGACGTGCTTATGCAGTTTCAAGTCTAAAATAGAAATTCAAGATGTCCAATGGGGTTCCTGAACGAAAGTAAGCAAGAGAAAAACATATGGAAACCAGTATACCTAATTAATTACCTGCATTAACCTTAATAATTTCCTTGCACACAATTGTCCCGCATGTCGTGGCTGCGACTAAAAATATACATACCACAAGGTAAAAAAATGATTGCGATAACTATGATCGTAGAAATATTATTATTATTACAATAACAGTTTACTTCTTCATATAAAACGATCGTGCATTAACTATACACTTTAGACACCATTCTCCCTATTTAATTAGTTCAGTTTGTAGCTCAAATTTCTTGATTTGACGCATTTGAGATCAAACACAACTAAATCACTATTCATAAGTAAATGGGTAGAAATATTGCCAACTATTTTGTATTTAAATAAATGGTAGAAAGAGGAGAGCTGGGGGAGTAAAAGAACCTATGAAAGCCGAGCACCTATTATACTTTCACAATCGCTGAATATGTTGTAGTTTTGTCTTAAAGTATCCACCATCTGTTTGGAAGTGATCAAATTATCTCCAAACTCGAGAAAAAAGTTTTATATCAGATTTTCAGGAAAAATTATGAAGTAATTATAATTTACTAGCCGCGTACCGCGCAATGCGACGGCGGTACCCGACGACTATCTTTTGTTGCGAACAATTGTTTTCAGATATTAGTTTATTTTGAAGTTTTATATGGTACCAAAGATTGTTACAAAATTTGAATTAAATGGGTTATTACAAGTATCTATATCAAATGACTCGACCGGGTCGATTTAAAAACCGGGTTCCAAAACATTGCCTTTTACAAGTTTTGAAAATACTTAATCGAGAGTCCGTACTCAATAGTGGAAACATGATAATTATTCAAGGCACCATGTATAAGAAGGATTAAACATTAGATTAAATAGTTTCCATCTATCTCAAAATGAGTATTGAAAATGAAGGATACTATCATACTTTTCAACAGTGATAGAGTCTACTCACATTTAATAATCATGCCAAAACTCAGTTTCATTATAAACTGAACCACAAAGTTTATCAAATGATCATTGAAAAATGGCACCAAGTATATCATCGAATCTTAAAGTGCCTTAAAAATATCTTTAAAAATCTTCAAGCTACCCACACAATAAACTACTAAACATAACAAAAATCTATAAATATGAGCTGTATATTTACAAATATACCGTCATATTTGAGATGGATCTTTATAGTTCCTAACAAATTTACACACAAAAAAACACACGGAAGCCACTAACATGCCTAAAACCACTAAACTCACCAGAAAACACTAAAAACCGTAACCAGCCAAACAAATCAGAGCACTAATAAACTTTGAAACGCATGGGGTTGCGGTAATAGATTATGCTGAAACTTAGTGAGAGAGATAGAGGCTTCAGGCTTGTGATGCCAAAGGTGTATTTTTTATTTTTAAAGAGAAGAAAGATGGAGTAGGATATTTTTTTGGTTTTGTGTGGTTTATATATGTTTTTAGATTTTGTCGGGTGTTACAAGGATCAATGTAGAAATGGGTCGTTACGAATTTAAATAGTCGTTACAAGAGGTGCATTAATATTGTAGGACCGTTACAAGTTTAGAGATGTAATGACGTTTAAATATTATAAATGTTAGTTTTAATTTTGTGTATGTTATAAGCTATTGATTTTAGAGTAAAGATTTTAATTTAATTGGTCAATTGATCATTTTGAATTTCTTAATAAAGAAATGTTTAAGGCTTAAAATTTTAAGACTTCTTTATTTAAAAAGGGTGTAAATGTTATATAAAGTAGTATAGATTCATGTTTAGTATTATGGTACAACTAATAAAGACGATATCCAATATTAAAAACTGTATATATCTTGAGTTATAGAGAAATATAAATAAGTCTGTAATAAAAACATGTTGATGTAATCATAAATCTCATTGGCAGCAGCCACTTCCAAAGGCCGGTAGCATTCTTGTTGTAAACAGTGAGAGCAAATCGGAAGATTTGACAACATTTCAAACATGTATTTACTTCTTGTTCTACAAACACGTAAACCTGCAACACCCACATAAAAACAACTTTAATTTAATAATGAATAATTTCAAAGAAACGGGATTTTGGGGGTGTTTAGATCTGCATCTTGTAACTAATGAATAGGTTACTGCTAAATGTTAACACATTTGATTAGTTCACTCACAACACTTAGTGATCCAATAAGTACCATCACTAAAACTTTAAAACAACTAACCTGATCCTTTTACTTGATATAATGATAAACTAATTTCCAGTAAAGATCACAAAGATCACCTGCAATAAAAAAAATATAAAGTGACCTAAAACTTTTCCCATGGAACATCTAAAGTGACCTGTGAAGAAAAAGCAAACAATTTTTACATCAATTTCTTTTCATTAAATACAAATGTTAATACATAAAGAAACAATATAAAAGAAATCAAGAAAATAATACCAAATCATATTGTTCCTCATTCCACCATCTCCTTTTTTTCGCTTTCTTCTTCATGCTTAGGTTAAAAACTCTTTATGTAACAAAAATTCATATTGCTCATGTTTATAGGAGGATCAAATGTATACAAAAAAAGGAGTCTAATAAAAGAGATGTGCCTTATAATTCCCACAAAAAGCTTAAAAAGTTACTACATAATACATCAAAACAACATAGGATCATTAGGGTTTTAAAATATAATTCCCAAATAATAATAGAGATGCATGTTTTTTTAAGCAAAGAATACATGTTGATGTTTTAAAATATAATGCATTGTGTTTATAAAAACCTCCTAGCGTAATTTTTTTTTTGAAAAATTTACTCTTTTGTTTTATAATGAACCTAGTCCCAAAATTTTGTGTCACGTAAATATTCTACTGAAATACGAAATTTTGGATGTTCGAGTATATAAAACCTTTATCCAAAACCTCGGATAACTTAATTGAAATTATTTTGTGTTGCATAAATATTACATGTTTCAAATTTTAGGTATTCGGATACATAAAACTTTTATCCGAAAGTAAGAAGTAAATCAACATTAGGTTAAAATTTATATACGTAATATATTTAGGTTAACTTATTACAATTCGTAAGCTTAAAATGAAACGTCTAAACGAATGATTAATAGGGACCTTGAATAATCATATTTATATAGATGACACGAGAAAAATATGTGACTAGCGTTATATATATACAAGGTCCTACAAAATCAGGGCCTTTAAAATTTGAGGGCCTAAAGCCCTAGCTTTACTTGCCTTACCCTTAGGCCACCACTGCAAGGTTTTAGTCAAACCTGAATAAGTAAGTTTTAACAATAAGAGTCCTGTTATATTGGAAACTTGTTTTTTTGTGGAATCTAAGGGACAAATCCTATCCATCAATTACTTAAGATTAAAAAAAAACACGGAGGGACCATTTTTGCCAAAATGTCTAAAATTTGTAAAAAAGTGGCGGCAAGACTAAATTGTAAATATGAAAAAAATCGGTTATCACAAGTGATATTTCGTTACTGATAAAAACAATGAAATATCACTAGAGATAAATCAATGAAACATCACTAGTGATATTTCATTAACATAGTTACTGCGTAATATCCCAGTAACACCCCATTTTGGTAAATGGAATGTCACGCATGATTATGGCGTGTCATGAAAGCATACAAGGATAAATGTATAAAACATCACATAAACATAAAGGAAATACCGGAAACAAACATCGGTACCCCAAAAGTAGAACTCATCACACACAAACATAAGTACTGTAAAAGAAAAGAACTAAACAATGTCCATGGAAATGAGTATCAAAGTATAATCAAATGCATAGAGTAATGAAGGCTAGGAAGCTTCCAATCCATATGCACGTACGCTTAAAGTATACGAGCGTCCTTGAGTACCTGTCGTTTTAGGAACATGAAAGGGAAAACGGCTGAGCATAACGCTCAGTGCACGAATATAAAAGTATAACATGAATAATATAAGCATATAAGCATAAAACAACGGAAAAGACTAAGTCCTGGATAACCTAGTATATCTTATAAACTGGTTTTATAGTTTGAAAAGCCTTATGTTCATCTTATAAAAGTTGTTTAACATGTTTACCATTAGCCAATATAGGTTATGAAATATCAACGTGCATGAATACTTGGAGGGGTGACCTCGTCATGCAAATTAGAGGGGTTGCCTCTAATTTATATATAAGTTTTGGGTAGGAGGGATCAACTCCTTGTGAAGGATGCAAGGCACACACCACATTTACCTGAATAATCTGCTGAAAACATGTAACCTAGGATGCACCTATACGCCCCACATGATAATAATAATAATATGGCCAAAAGCTGAAGGGACGCCACGAGCTATCACTCCGTCGTGGTAAAGTCATAACACTGGTGCCTCTAGTGTTATGGTTATGGTACCTTCATAACTAGGTGAAACTGGTCATGCATGTATATGGCTTTAGGTATCTAATTAAACATAAGCAATCAAAACATATAAAACATATACTGGGGAAAACAATTGGTTGCATAAGGGGAATCCTAATAAGGAAGAATGTCCATACTAAAAGGAAGGCGAATCCGTACCTTGTGTCCAGTGAACGAAGAAGACGAACGGAATATAATATACGTGTATAAGTATCTGATTACTGAGTACGTAACTGATTTTATGTCATATCTTAGCTTGTTTTATATGTTTATGTCTTGTTTTACTGATTCTAACATTATGATATGTTTATTATGTATTCTGTCTATTCTGATTAAGTATTACTTGTATTTCTTGTATTATTATACTTGTTGTGTAATAATAAGTAACTTTCTAAAAATAGTAGTTTTCCTAAAATAGAAAGTTTCCAAAAATAGAAAGTTTCCAAAAGTAGAAAGTTTTCAAAAATAGATTTACTGCTTAAAATAGATAAGTTTCTAAAAATAGAAAGTTTCCATAAATTGATTAGCTGCCTTAACTAAATAAGTTTATAAAAATAGAAAGTTTCCATAAATAGAAATAAGCTGGATTATTAAGCTAATAATATAAGCTTAAGTGTTTACTGATTAATATTCTAGGTCATGTGCTTAAATAGTATAGTTTATTAATTATTTCATGTAAATTAAATAAACTATAGGTTAAAGTATTTAATTAAATATAAAATGATTTAATTAAATAAAAGGTAATAATACTTAGGTTAAAACATGTATTAATATTTATTATTAGTATAACCTAAGTCATGTAAATTAATTAATTATAAGGCATGTTTAATAATTAATTAATTATATAGTCTAACTTAAATAATAAATACTTAGGTTAAAATCCATGTATTATTAATAGTAATAATAACCTAGGTCATGTTATAGTTAAATTAATTATGTAACATGTTAAATTAATTTAATTAAGCTTGTAAATAAATAATCTTGTAAAATAACTAAACTTGTACAATTTATTAAGTCATGAACCGTGCCCGTTAACCCGTGAACCGGACCCGTGAACCGGTCAACAAATGCACCCTTAACAGTGTCAAAACCAGTTTGGCCGGTTTCCGCTGTTTTCTCAAAAACAGACACCAGCTGTGCCGGTGGTTCCCCCTGTGTTCTCGGCTGCAGCCGTCGGCTGGGCAAAGTTCCTACCGGCAGTTAACCGGTGGTTCCCCCTGCTGCCGCAACTGTTCCCCCTGCTTTCCGTATATATAGCCACCGGCTTATGCTGGTGGTGTTCTTGTTTCTGTCGAGACCCAAACAAACACCAAACCACACCCCGACCGAGGTCGGGGTCCCTTGTTCTTGCGACCGAACATCACAGCCCACACCGAGACCTCTTGGTCTCGGTTGTTGGTGCGAACAAAAGCAAGCCGAGACCTTTTGATCTCGGTTCCTTGCGTCGGCCAAAACAAACACCCCTAAAAACCATGATTTATTTACCGAATACGTGAAACAATGAATGATGAAAACACGAACACCCTTGCAAGATTTGATCACCCAAAAATCAACCAACACACCCCTTTTGTGTGTTCTACCCAGCGGCCAAAAAGAGAGAGAGGAAAGGATTAGGGTTTTTGATATTTTCTAATTTACTTTTATTATGAAAATATCCTTTCCCTTTTTCTTGTTTTAGTAAAGTTCAAAATTGGCTTGGCCCTTGTCTTGTGTTGATGCCGCGGGTAAGAGGGGCCCACAAGGGGTAACCCATTGTTTTTCCGTGTCTAAATATTATATGTTTTCTCGTGTCGTGTTTACGTGTTTATTTAGTTATCGTTCGTGTCGTAATATATTTATTTATAATCGTAATAAATATACATAAATACATAATAATATTAAGTTCGTGATTATAAACGTCCATGATTTCATGTTCGTATGTTCGTGATTATAATTATTATTGAAACAATTATCGTGTCTTAATACGTATTAAATACTTATCGTGTTATAACACGTACGTAATATTTGTAAATCTTATTTGTGAAACGTAAACGTGCTATAAAAGGAAAGTTCTAATCTTGTACATATGATCACAAAGGTACTATTCATGGTAAAAGCATGCGGGTTTTACAACTCTTACCTCCTAAAAAGAATAATTTGTCCCCGAATTATATATAACGTAAACTGGAAAAAAGAACATACCCGAATTCAAAATATGAGATGAGGGTAAGAAGCCCGGATAGACTCCTTTGTTTCCCAAGTGGCTTCCCGCTCGGTATGATCCCTCCAAAGGATTTTGACGAATAGAATCGTCTTCCTTCTCATGACTCGCTCTTGTCTGTCAAGAACTCGTTCGGGTTCTTCTATGAAAGTGAGATCTTCACGAATCTGTTCCAGTAGATACTAAACCATGTGAAGGGGATGATACTTGTACCCTCTGAGTAAGGACACATGGAAAACATCGTGAACATGAGAAAGCTGCGGAGGTAACGCTAAACGGTAAGATACTTCACCGACTCGCTCAATGACATCAAAGGATCTGATGAATCGAGGACTGAGCTTCCCTTTGATTCCAAAACGTCTAACACCATGTGCCGGCGAAACGTTAAGGAACACGTGATCTCCTACGTTAAAGTGTAAGTCCCTACGATGCTTGTCTGCATAACTCTTCTGACGTGACCGTGCTTCTTGTAGTTTCTACTTAGCTATTGCGACCTTCTCGTTGGTCAACTCAATCATTTCTGGTCCTTCAAGTGTTCGCTCACCAACCTGATCCCAGCAGATTGGGGCGCGACACTTTCTGCCATACAACATCTCGAATGGAGCACACTTGATACTTGCGTGCCAACTGTTGTTGTATGCAAACTCTACCAAACAGATGTAATCGTCTCAATCTCCCGTCCATTCCAACGCACATGACCTCAACATGTCTTCCAATGTCTGAATTGTTCGCTCCGATTGCCCGTCTGTTTGAGGATGAAAAGTCGTGCTAAGCTTAAGTTTTGTCCCCCAAGCTTTCTCGGGAGACTTCTCCAGAATCGCGAAGTGAAACGTGGATCTCTGTCTGAGATGATGCTGGATGGAGCACCATGAAGTCTCATGATCTCCTTCTTATAAGTATCGGCGAGTTTACTGACCGAATCTTCCTTGCGGATATCGGTAAGAAATGAGCTGATTTAGTAAGTCGATCAACGATAACCCAAATCGCATCGTGCTTCCTCTTTGTCTGCGGAAGACCGGTAACAAAATCCATCGTGATCTTGTCCCACTTCCACGCTGGAATATCTAACGGTTGATGAAGACCGCCAGATCGCTGATGCTCGATCTTAACCTGCTGGCAGGTAAGACATTTGGAGACGTAAGTCGCAACATCCTGTTTCATACCACTCCACCAAAAGTATTGCTTGATGTCATGGTACATCTTGGTCGAACCAGGATGAATAGAGAATGGGGAGCTATGAGCCTCAGCTAACAATGCTTCCTAGAGTTCTTGATCATCAGGAACACAAAGTCTCGTGCCCTACCATAAGATACCATCTGCGTCTACCCAAAATTCTATCTGCTTCTCCAAATTTTGAATTATCGCCCAGATTTCACCATCATCTTTCTGAGCTTCCTTGATCCTAGAGAGTAACTCGGGTTCCACTCTAAGATTAGCCCCGTAACCGTGTTGTCCACGTACCATGATCTCTATGTCTAGACGCTCCAAGTCTCTTATAATTTCCTCCTCAATTTTAATGCCGTTTATCATTCCAGACTTTCTGCTAAGTGCATCTGCCACTACATTCGCCTTGCCGGGATGATACTACAGATTAATGTCATAATCCTTCAACAGCTCTAACCATCTCCTCTGTCTCATGTTTATTTCACGTTGATTGAAGATATACTTCAAGCTCTTGTGGTCCGTGAAAATGTCACATGATTCTCCATACAAGTAGTGCCTCCATATCTTCAATGCAAAAACGACTGCTGCAAGTTCCAAGTCATGCGTAGGGTAATTTTCCTCATAAGGCTTAAGTTGCCGTGAAGCGTACGCGATCACTTTCCCATATTGCATGAGAACACAGCCAAGTCCCTTCCCCGACGCATCACTGTAGATCTGAAATCCATCTGTACCAGATGGGAGAGTAAGAATCGGTGTAGATACTAATTTCAGCTTTAGGTATTCAAAGCTCTTCTCTCTTTCTTTAGTCTAGACGAATTTGTCCCCTTTCCGCATCAGTTTGGTCAATGGTAGTGCTAAACGGGAAAAGTTCTCCACGAACCTACGGTAGTAACCCGCTAAGCCTAGGAAACTGCGGACTTGAGTCGCTAATGTCGGTCTTGGCCACTTGGTAATAGCCTCAACCTTTCTGGATCCATCGTGATTCCCTCTGCTGATACAATGTGACCTAAGAATGCCACCTTGTTTAACCAGAACTCACACTTGGAGAATTTAGCATACAACTGCTTCTGGCGAAGAATCTGTAATACTGTACGAAGATGGTCTTCGTGTTCCTCCATGGACTTTGAGAATATCAGGATGTCGTCAATAAAGACAATGACGAACTTGTCCAGAAATTCATGGAAGATTCTGTTCATCAAATCCATGAACACTGCTGGAGCATTGGTAAGGCCAAATGGCATGACTACAAATTCGTAGTGACCATAGCGTGTACGGAAAGCAGTCTTGGCGATGTCCTGCTCCTTAACCCGTAGCTGATGATAGCCCGCCGTTAGATCAATCTTGGAGAAACGTTTGGCCCCTTGGAGGTGGTCAAATAGATCGTCTATGCGTGGTAGTGGATACCTATTCCTGATGGTAATCTTGTTGAGCTCGCGATAGTCTATGCAAAGACGCATACTGCCGTCCTTCTTCTTAATGAATAAGACCGGTGCGCCCCATGGAGATGCGCTCGGTCGAATAAAGCCTCATTCCAGAAGTTCTTGCAATTGATCCTTTAGCTCCTTCAACTTTATGGGAGCCATGCGATAAGGAGCCTTGGAAATCGGCTCAGCTCCTGGGATGAGCTCGATGGCAGTCTATGGTAGCATGATGTTTGGATAGCCAATCCATGCCCAAAATCATGTCAAAATCATTCATGTCCAGCGGAAGTGCGTCAACAGGACGAATCTTGTCATCAAACGCTAGGGGAAGGCTCTTGTACACATGGTTTATGCGTACAGAGTCTCTAAAGGCGTGGAAATATTCAGTATATATCTTCTAGTGGCATGGGGAGTATCCTAACATTCTTGGCATAAGCAGTAGAAATGACCGAGTGAGTAGCTCCCGTATCAAAAGAACACATGCAGCTTGACCATACATATACAAGATTCCAGTGATGGTACCTGTAGACTTGTTGGCCTGATCACGAGATGTCGTGTAAAAGCGTCCACTAGTAGGAGGCGGCTTGGTGTCAGCATGTCCCAATGTGCCCTCCATCTCGCCCTTGCGGCAGTCCTTCATGCGATGGCCAGGAAGACCACACTTGAATCATGTTTCGCTGTCGTGGCGACATGGCCCTGGGTGCCTACAGTTGCAGGTAGTGCAAAGAGGATGAGTATATCCTCCAGCAGGTGTCCTGACTGGCTGTGAGCCTGATAAGAACAATATACATGAGACATGATAATAGGTATAAAGGACAATGCGGATAAATAAGATGGAATACCAGTGATAGCTGGACGGTTAGGCTATGAGCCTCTCTGGTTCTGGTCCCTCCCGTTACCATGATTCATGGTAGAAGATTCTCTAATGTGTCAGAATTAAGAACTATAGCATGTAATCATAATAAAATGAGTAAGTAAAAGGACCTGATGCTGTTGGAGTGTCCAGCGTTGTTACGGTAATTATCATTACCGCCACGCCTATCCGTAGCAGAACGGTCGTGAGTCTGACCGTTTCCCTTGGGCTGAGTAGGTTGTTGCTGAGTAGCCGGCTGAGACCGGTCCCCAGTCTTCTGCCTGGAAAATACAGTTTAAAACAGATGTAAATATTGACACATGTTGAAAAGAATACGGTTTGGTCACTGCTGAATACGAATGTTTACCTCTTCTCGGGTCTCTCTGCTTCCTCGAACTCTTCTCTTTCTTGCAGCATCTCTAGATTACGTGCTGCATCGGCCACTTGTGCCACCGTGTTGAACGTAGCACACACCAGGTTGTTTGCGACCGATGTATGAAGAGCCCACCGGAAGTGGTGTGCTTGCTCTTCGGGAGTACCTGATGCTGCACCAAGAAAACCAGCCAAGCGAAGAAAGCGCTGCATGAACTCGTTTCTATTCTCCCAGCTCTCTGTCGGATTCCATGGTACTCTCTCTTCAGCTTGTCTTGCTCAGCCTTGGGAAAGAACTGTCCCATCACCAAATCCCTGAACTGAGCCCAAGTCAAACCAGCCACCCAATTATCACCTCCCTCAGACTGCTTCAGTGCCGTCCACCATGATAGCACATCACCTTCGAACCGGTAGCAGGCCAACCTCGACTTGAAGACGGGGTCACAGCCCATAGCATCGAAGATCTTCTGAATGTGAGCCAACCAACTTTCAGCTTCACTAGGGCTATCTGTTTTCTCGAAAGCTCGAGGGCGTACCTTATTGAATCTCTCTAGCCATGTGACCAATGTTGCTGGAGGAGAAGGAGGAGGTACTGGGTGTTGCTGCTGATTGTTGGCAGCCTGCACCTCAGCCTTGATTTCGTTCCTCAGCTGAGGAAGCATAGCTTGCATTGCTGCTTGGTTTGCTGCATTGAGTTATTCCTGCTCGCGTGTGAGAACCATCTGACAGTATAACATAAAATACATGATTAAACTGATCAAAACATAAACTATATACATGAAAAAAAATTATACCAATAAATCATGAGAAATATTTTATGCAAGAAAATTAGTACATGAATGCATGATGAAGTTTTATGAAAACTTTTGTATGCGCGAGAGTGGACGCCTATGATCAGTTCACTCAAAACAAAAGACATGACGAGGGGACGCCAATGGGTCGGTCCCAAAGTTAAAAGTTTCGATAAAAGCACATGCGACTAAATAGGGCCAGTCCTGTACCAACCATTACTTAGTCATAAACCTACGACAATGACATATATGTATTCATGAAAATGATGAATGAATGAAAACTGACTGTCAGTTCTAGGAAGACCATAGTGACTACCTACTAATCACATGCTGTGTTTTGAGAGCTTATATGTCGAAGCCTTGGCTCTGATACCATAATTGTAACACCCAATTTTGGTAAATAGAATGTCACGCGTGATTATGGCGTGTCATCAAAGCATACAAGGATAAATGTATAAAACATCACATGACCATAAAGGAAATACCAGAAACAAACATCGGTACCCCAAAAGTAGAACTCATCACACACAAACATAAGTACTGTAAATGAAAAGAACTAAACAATGTCCATGGAAATGAGTATCAAAGTATAATGAAATGCATAAAGTAATGAAGGCTAGAAAGCTTCCAATCCATATGCACGTACGCTTAAAGTCTACGAGCGTCCTTGAGTACCTGCCGTTTTAGGAACATGAAAGGGAAAACGACTGAGCATAACGCTCAGTGCACGGATATACAAGTATAACATGAATAATATAAGCATATAAGCATAAAACAACGGAAAAGACTAAGTCCTGGATAACCTGGTATATCTTAGTAAAACTGGTTTTATAGTTTGAAAAGCCTTATGTTCATCTTATAAAAACTGTTTAACATGTTTACCATTAGCCAATATAGGTCATGAAATATCAACGTGCATGAATACTTGGAGGGGGTGACCTCGTCATGAAAATTAGAGGGGCTGCCTCTAATTTATATATAAGTTTTGGGTAGGAGGGATCAGCTCCTTGTGAAGGATGAAAGGCACACACCACATTCACCTGAATAATCTGTTGAAAACATGTAACCTAGGATGCACCTATACGCCCCACATGATAATAATAATATGGCCAATTAAACATTAGCAATCAAAACATATGAAACATATACTGGGGAAAACAATTGGCTGCATACGGGGAATCCTAATAAGGAAGAATTTCCATACTGAAAGGACGGAGAATCCGTACCTTGAGTCCAATGAACGAAGAAGACGAACGGAAGAGAGTCCTACTTCGATATCACTAATGCTACATAAATAATATACGTGTATAAGTATCTGTTTACTGAGTACGTAACTGATTTTATGTCATATCTTAGCTTGTTTTATATGTTCATGTCTTGTTTTACTGATTCTAACATTATGCTGTGTTTATCATGTATTATATCTATTCTGATTAAGTATTACTTGTATTTCTTGTATTATTATACTTGTTGTAATAATAAGTAACTTTCTAAAAGTAGCAGTTTTCCTAAAATAGAAAGTTTCCAAAAATAGAAAGTTTCAAAAAATAGAAAGTTTCCAAAAATTGATTTACTGCTTAAAATAGATAAGTTTCTAAAAATAGAAAGTTTCCATAAATAGATTAGCTGCCTTAATTAAATAAGTTTCTAAAAATAGAAAGTTTCCATAAATAGAAATAAGTTGGATTATTAAGCTAATAATATAAGCTTAAGTGTTTACTTATTAATATTCTAAGTCATGTGATTAAATAGTATAGTTTATTAATTATTTCATGTAAATTAAATAAACTATAGGTTAAAGTATTTAATTAAATATAACATGATTTAATTAAATAAAAGGTAATAATAATTAGGTTAAAACATATGTTAATATTTATTATTAGTATAACCTAAGTTATGTAAATTAATTAATTATAAGGCATGTTTAATAATTAATTAATTATATAGTCTAACTTAAATAATAAATACTTAGGTTAAAATCCACGTATTATTAATAGTAATAATAACCTAAGTCATGTTATAATTAAATTAATTATGTAACATGTTAAATTAATTTAATTAAGCTTGTAAATAAATAATCTTGTAAAATAACTAAACTTGTACAATTTATTAAGTCATGAACCGTGCCTGTGAGCCCGTGAACCGGTCAACAAACGCACCCTTAACAGTGGCAAAACCAGCTTGGCCGGTTGCCACTGTTTTCGCAAAAACAGCAACCGGCTGTGCCGGTGGTTCCGCCTGTTTACTCGGCTGCAGGCGCCGGCTGGGCAAAGTTCCCACCGGCAGTTAGCCGGTGGTTCCCCCTGCTGCAGCGGCTGTTCCCCCTGCTTTCCATATATATAGCCACCGGCTTATGCCGGTGGTGTTCTTGTTTCTGTCGAGACCCAAACAAACACCAAACCACACCCCGACCGAGATCGGGGTCCCTTGTTCTTGTGACCGAACATCACAGCCTACACCGAGACCTCTTGGGCTCGGTTGTTGGTGCGAACAAAAGCAAGCTGAGACCTTTTAGTCTCGGTTCCTTGCGTCGGCGAAAAAACACCCCTAAAAACCATGATTTGTTTACCCCCCATGATTAATTACATGTCATGTTAACTTGTTTATTATACCCTTATGATTTCATGTGTTTTTATTTAATAAAAACATAAAAGAAAAGGGGTTTATTTATTTACCGAATACGTGAAACAATGAATGATAAAAACCCGAACACCCTTGCAAGATTTGATCACCCAAAAATCAACCAACACACCCCTTTTGTGTGTTCTACCCGACGGCCAAAAAGAGAGAGAGAGGAAAGGATTAGGGTTTTTGATATTTTCTAATTTTCTGTGATTATGAAAATATCCTTTTCCTTTTTCTTGTTTTAGTAAAGTTCAAAATGGGCTTGGCCCTTGTCTTGTGTTGATGCCGCGGGTAAGAGGGGCCCACAAGGGGTAACCCATTGTTTTCCGTGTCTAAATATTATATGTTTTCTCGTGTCGTGTTTACGTGTTTATTTAGTTATCGTTCGTGTCGTAATATATTTATTCGTAATCGTGATAAATATACATAAATACATAATAATATTAAGTTCGTGATTATAAACGTCCATGATTTCATGTTCGTATGTTCGTGATTATAATTATTATTGAAATAATTATCGTGTCTTAATACGTATTAAATACTTATCGTGTTATAACACGTACGTAATACGTGTAAATCTTATTTGTGAAACGTAAACGTGCTATAAAAGGAAAGTTATAATCATGTACGTATGATCACAAGGGTACTATTCATGGTAAAAGCATGCGGGTTTTACAACTCTTCCCCCTAAAAAGAATAATTCGTCCCCGAATTATAGATAACGTAAACTGGAAAAGAAGAACATACCCGAATTCAAAATATGAAATGAGGGTAAGAAGACCGGATAGACTTCTTTGTTTCCCAAGTGGCTTCCCGCTCGGTATGATCCCTCCAAAGTATTTTGACGAATGGAATCGTCTTCCTTCTCATGACTCGTTCTTGTCTATCAAGAACTCGTTCGGGTTCTTCTATGAAAGTGAGATCTTCACGAATCTGTTCCAGTGGATACTGAACCATGTCAAGGGGATGATACTTGTACCCTCTGAGTAAGGACACATGGAAAACATCGTGAACATGAGAAAGCTGCGGAGGTAATGCTAAACGGTAAGATACTTCACCGACTCGCTCAATGACATCAAACGGTCCGATGAATCGAGGACTGAGCTTCCCTTTGATTCCAAAACGTCTAACACCACGTGCCGGCGAAACCTTAAGGAACACGTGATCTCCTACGTTAAAGTGTAAGTCCCTACGATGCTTGTCTGCATAACTCTTCTGACGTGACCGTGCTTCTTGTAGTTTCTGCTTAGCTATTGCGACCTTCTCGTTGGTCAACTCAATCATTTCTGGTCCTTCAAGTGTTCGCTCACCAACCTGATCCCAGCAGATTGGGGCGCGACACTTTCTGCCATACAACATCTCGAATGGAGCACACTTGATACTTGCGTGCCAACTGTTGTTGTATGCAAACTCTACCAAACAGATGTAATCGTCCCAATCTCTCGTCCATTCCAACGCACATGACCTCAACATGTCTTCCAATGTCTGAATTGTTCGCTCCGATTGCCCGTCTGTTTGAGGATGAAAAGCCGTGCTAAGCTTAAGTTTTGTCCCCCAAGCTTTCTGTAGACTTCTCTAGAATCGCGAAGTGAATCGACGATCTCTGTCTGAGACGATGCTGGATGGAGCACCATGAAGTCTCATGATCTCCTTCTTATAAATATCAGCGAGTTTAGTGACCGAATCTTCCTTGCGAATCGGAAAGAAATGAGCTAATTTAGTAAGTCGATCAACGATAACCCAAATCGCATCGTGCTTCCTCTTTGTCTGCGGAAGACCGGTAACAAAATCCATGGTGATCTTGTCCCACTTCCACTCTAGAATATCTAATGGTTGAAGAAGACCGCCAGATCGCTGATGCTCGATCTTAACCTGCTGGCAGGTAAGACATTTGGAGACGTAAGTCGTAACATCCTGTTTCATACCACTCCACCAAAAGTATTGCTTGATGTCATGGTACATCTTGGTCGAACCAGGATGAATAGAGAATAGGGAGCTATGAGCCTCAGCTAACAATGCTTCCCGGAGTTCTTGATCATCAATAACACAAAGTCTCGTGCCCTGCCATAAGATACCATCTGCGTCTACCCGAAATTCTGTCTGCTTCTCCAAATTCTGAATTATCGCCCAGATTTCACCATCATCTTTCTGAGCTTCCTTGATCCTAGAGAGTAACTCGGGTTCTACTCTAAGATTAGCCCAGTAACCATGCTGTCCACGTACCATGATCTCTATGTCTAGTCGCTCCAAGTCTCTTATAATTTCCTCCTCAATTTTAATGCCGTTTATCATTCCGGACTTTCTACTAAGTGCATCTGCCACTACATTCGCCTTGCCGGGATGATACTGCAGATTAATGTCATAATCCTTCAACAGCTCTAACCATATCCTCTGTCTCATGTTTAGTTCACGTTGAGTGAAGATATACTTCAAGCTCTTGTGGTCCGTGAAAATGTCACATGATTCTCCATACAAGTAGTGCCTCCATATCTTCAATGCAAACACGACTGCTACAAGTTCCAAGTCATGCGTAGGGTAATTTTACTCATAAGGCTTAAGCTACCGTGAAGCGTACGCGATCACTTTCCTATGTTGAATGAGAACACAGCCAAGTCCCTTCCCCGATGCATCACTGTAGATCTGAAATCCACCTGTACCAGATGGGAGAGTAATCGGTGCAGATACTAATTTCTGCTTTAGGTCTTCAAAGCTCTTCTCTCTTTCTTCAGTCTAGACGAATTTCTCCCCTCTCCGCATCAGTTTGGTCAATGGTAGTGCTAAACGGGAAAAGTTCTCCACGAACCTACGGTAGTAACCAGCTAAGCCTAGGAAAATACAGACTTCAGTCGCTGATGTCGGTCTTGGCCACTTGGTAATAGCCTCAACCTTTTCTGGATCCATCGTGATTCCCTCTGCTGATACAATGTGACCTAAGAATGCCACCTTGTCTAACCAGAACTCACACTTGGAGAATTTAGCATACAACTGCTTCTGGCGAAGAATCTATAATACTGTACGAAGATGGTCTTCGTGTTCCTCCTTGGACTTTGAGAATATCAGGATGTCGTCAATGAAGACAATGAAGAACTTGTCCAGAAATTCATGGAAGATTCTGGTCATCAAATCCATGAACACTGCTGGAGCATTGGTAAGGCCAAATGGCATGACTACAAATTCGTAGTGACCGTAGCGTGTACGGAAAGCAGTCTTGGCGATGTCCTGCTCCTTAACCCGTAGCTGATGATAGCCAGACCTTAGATCAATCTTGGAGAAATGTTTGGCCCCTTGGAGTTGGTCAAACAGATCGTCTATGCGTGGTAGTGGATACCTATTCCTGATGGTAATCTTGTTGAGCTCGCGATAGTCTATACAAATACGCATACTACCGTCCTTCTTCTTAACGAATAAGACCGGTGCGCCCCATGGAGATGCTCTCGGTCGAATAAAGCCTCGTTCCAGAAGTTCTTGCAATTGATCCTTCAGCTCCTTCAACTCTATGGGAGCCATGCGATAAGGAGCCTTGGAAATCGGCTCAACTCCTGGGATGAGCTCGATACTAAATTCTACTTCACGTGCAGGTGGTATGCCCGGAAGTTCTTCTAGAAGTACATCTGGAAATTCTGACACTATCGGCTGATCCTGAATTGATGGGGATTCAGCATCCATGTCATGAACAATATCTAGATATCCCTCACAACCATGTGAAAGTAATGCACGTGCTTGCAGGGCTGATATGATTTGTACACACCTTCCGGGTATGAACCCGTTGTGAATGTACTCTGGCGCATTAACATCACCGAAGATGACACGGTATGAATGGCAGTCTATGGTAGCATGATGTTTGGATAGCCAATCCATGCCCAAAATCATGTCAAAATCATTCATGTCCCGCGGAAGTGCGTCAACAGGACGAATCCTGTCATCAAACTCTAGGGGAAGGCTCTTGTACACATGGGTTATGCGTATAGAGTCTCTTTAAGGCGTGGAAATATTCAGTATATTTTCTAGTGGCATGGGGAGTATCCTAACATTCTTGGCATAAGCAGTGGAAATGACCGAGTGAGTAGCTCCCGTGTCAAAAGAACACATGCAGCTTAACCATACATATACAAGATTCCAGTGATGGTACATGCAGACTTGTTAGCCTGATCGCGAGATGTCGTGTAAACGCGTCCACTAGTAGGAGGCGGCTTGGTGTCAGCATGTCCCAATGTGCCCTCCATCTCGCCCTTACGAAAGTCCTTCATGCGATGGCCAGGAAGACTACACTTGAAGCATGCGTCGCTGTCGCGGAGACATGGCCCTGGGTGCCTACGGTTGCAGGTAGTGCAAAGAGGATGAGTATATCCTCTAGCAGGTGTCCTGACTGGCTGTGAGCCTGATAAGAACAATATACATGAGACATGATAATAGGTACAAAGGATAATGCGGATAAATCGTAAGATGGAATACCAGTGATAGCTGGACGGCTAGGCTGTGAACCTCTCTGGTTCTGGTCTCTCCCGTTACCATGATTCTTGGTAAAAGATTGTGTCAGAATTAAGAACTATATCATGTAATCATAAGAAAATGAGTAAGTAAAAGGACCTGCTGCTGTTGGAGTGTCCAGCGTTGTTACGGTAATTATCATTATCACCACGCCTATCCGTAGCAGAATGGTCGTGAGTCTGACCGTTTCCCTTGGGCTGAGTCGGTTGTTGCTGAGTAGCGGGCTGAGACCGGTCCCCAGTCTTCTGCCTGGAAGATACAGTTTAAAAGAGATGTAAATATTGACACGTGCTGAAAAGAATACGGTTTGGTTATCGCTGAATACGAATGTTTACCTCTTCTCGGGTCTCTCTGCTTCCTCGAAATCTTCTCTTTCTTGCATCATCTCCAGCTTATGTGCTGCATCGGCCACTTGTGCCACCGTGTTAAACGTAGCACACACCAGGTTGTTTGCGACCGATGTATGAAGATCCCAACGGAAGTGGTGTGCTTGCTCTTCGGGAGTACCTGATGTTGCACCAAGAAAACCAGCCAAGCGAAGAAAGCGCTGCATGAACTCGTTGCTATTCTTCCCAGCTCTCTGTCGGATTCCATGGTACTCTCTCTTCAGCTTGTCTTGCTCAGCCTTGGGAAAGAACTGTCCCATCACCAAATCCCTGAACTGAGCCCAAGTCAAACCAGCCACCCAATTATCACCTCCCTCAGACTGCTTCAGTGCCGTCCACTATGATAGCACATCAGCTTCGAACCGGTAGCAGGCCAACCTCGACTTGAAGTCGGGGTCACAGTCCATAACATCAAAGATCTTCTCAATGTGAGCCAACCAGCTTTCAGCTTCACTGGGGCTATCTGTTATATCGAAAGCTCGAGAGCGTAGCTTATTGAATCTCTCCAGCCATGTGACCAATGTTGCTGGAGGAGGAAGAGGAGGTACTGGGTGTTGCTGCTGATTGTTGGCAGCCTGCACCTCAGCCCTGATTTCGTTCCTCAGCTGAGGAAGCATAGCTTGCATTGCAGCTTGGATTGGTGCATTGAGTTGTTCCTGCTCGCGTGTGAGAACCATCTGACAGTATAACATAAAATACATGATTAAACTGATCAAAACATAAACTATATACATGAAAAAATAAATTATACCAATAAATCATGAGAAAAATTTTATGCAAGAAAATTAGTACATGAATGCATGATGCAGTTTTATGAAAACTTTTGTATGCGCGAGAGTGAACGCCTATGGTCAGTTCACTCAAAACAAAAGACATGACGAGGGGAAGCCAATGGGTCGGTCCCAAAGTTAAAAGTTTCGATAAAAGCACATGCGACTAAATAGGGCCAGTCCTGTACCAACCATTACTTAGTCATAAACCTACGACAATGAGATATATATGTATGCATGAAAATGATGAATGCATGAAAACCGACTGTCAGTTTTAGGAAGACCATAGTGATTACCCACTAATCACAGGTCGTGTATTGAGAGCCTACAGGTCGAAGCCTTGGCTCTGATACCATAATTGTAACACCCCATTTTGGTAAATGGAATGTCACGCGTGATTATGGCGTGTCATCAAATCATACATGGATAAATGTATTAAACATCACATGACCATAAAGGAAATACCGGAAACAAACATCGGTACCCCAAAAGTAGAACTCATCACACACAAACATAAGTACTGTAAATGAAAAGAACTAAACAATGTCCATGGAAATGTGTATCAAAGTATAATGAAATGCATAAAGTAATGAAGGCTAGGAATCTTCCAATCCATATGCACGTACGCTTAAAGTCTACGAGTGTCCTTGAGTACCTGCCGTTTTAGGAACATGAAAGGGAAAACGGCTGAGCATAACGCTCAGTGCACGGATATACAAGTATAGCATGAATAATATAAGCATATAAGCATAAAACAGCGGAAAAGACTAAGTCCTGGATAACCTGATATATCTTAGTAAAACTAGTTTTATAGTTTGAAAAGCCTTATGTTCATCTTATAAAAACTGTTTAACATGTTTACCATTAGCCAATATAGGTCATGGAATATCAACGTGCATGAATACTTGGAGGGGTGGCCTCGTCATGCAAATTAGAGGGGCTGCCTCTAATTTATATATAAGTTTTGGGTAGGAGGGATCAGCTCCTTGTGAAGGATGCAAGGCACACACCACATTCACCTGAATAATCTGTTGAAAACATGTAACCTAGGATGCACCCATACGCCCCACATGATAATAATAATAATATGACCAAAAGCTGAAGGGACGCCACGAGCTATCACTCCGTCGTGGTGAAGTCATAACACTGGTGCCTCCAGTGTTATGGTAATGGTGCCTCCATAACTAGGTGAAACTGGTCATGCATGTATATGGCTTTAGGTATCTAATTAAACATAAGTAATCAAAAGATATAAAACATATACTGGGGAAAACAATTGGCTGTATACGAGGAATCCTAATGAGGAAGAATGTCCATACTGACAGGACGGAGAATTCGTACCTTGTGTCCAGTGAACGAAGAAGACGAACGGAAGAGAGTCCTACTTCGATATCACTAATGCTACATAAATAATATACGTGTATAAGTATCTGATTACTGAGTACGTAACTGATTTTATGTCATATCTTAGCTTGTTTTATATGTTCATGTCTTGTTTTACTGATTCTAACATTATGCTGTGTTTATTATGTATTCTGTCTATTCTAATTAAGTATTACTTGTATTTCTTGAATTATTGTGTAATAATAAGTAACTTTCTAAAAATAGCACTTTTCCTAAAATAGAAAGTTTCCAAAAATAGAAAGTTTCCAAAATTAGAAAGTTTCCAAAAAAAGATTTACTGCTTAAAATAGATAAGTTTTTAAAAATATAAAGTTTCCATAAATAGAATAGCTGCCTTAATTAAATAAGTTTCTAAAAATAGAAAGTTTCCATATATAGAAATAAGCTCGATTATTAAGCTAATAATATAAGCTTAAGTGTTTACTGATTAATATTCTAAGTCATGTGGTTAAATAGTATAGTTTATTAATTATTTCATGTAAATTAAATAAACTATAGGTTAAAGTATTTAATTAAATATATCATGATTTAATTAAATAATAGGTAATAATACTTAGGTTAAAACATGTATTAATATTTATTATTAGTATAACCTAAGTCATGTAAATTAATTAATTATAAGACATGTTTAATAAATAATTAATTATATAGTCTAACTTAAATAATAAATACTTAGGTTAAAATCCATGTATTATTAATAGTAATAATAACCTAAGTCATGTTATAATTAAATTAATTATGTAACATGTTAAATTAATTTAATTAAGCTTGTAAATAAATAATCTTGTAAAATAACTAAACTTATACAATTTATTAAGTCATGAACCGTGCCCGTGAACCCGTG
Source organism: Glebionis coronaria (assembly GCA_025667525.1). NCBI lineage: Eukaryota > Viridiplantae > Streptophyta > Magnoliopsida > Asterales > Asteraceae > Glebionis > Glebionis coronaria. The sequence continues at coordinate 451,516,953 of CM046881.1, forward strand.
AATCGGACCTGTGAACCGGTCAACAAACGCACCCTTAACAGTGGCAAAACCGGCTTGGCCGGTTGCCACTGTTTTCGCAAAAACAGCCACCGGCTGTGCCGGTGGTTCCCCCTGTTTTCTCGGCTGCAGCCGCCGGCTGGGCAAAGTTGCCACTGGTAGTTAGCCGGTGGTTCCCCCTGCTGCCGCGGCTGTTCCCCCTGCTTTCCATATATATAGCCACCGTCTTATGCCGGTGGTGTTCTTGTTTCTGTCGAGACCCAAACAAACACCAAACCACAGCCCGACCAAGGTCGGGGTCCCTTGTTCTTGCTACCGAACATCACAGCCCACACCGAGACCTCTTGGTCTTGGTTGATGGTGCGAACAAAAGCAAGCTGAGACCTTTTGGTATCGGTTCCTTGCGTCAGCCGAAACAAACACCCCTAAAAACCATGATTTATTTACCCCCCCCCCCCTCCCGTGATTAATTACATGTCATGTTAACTTGTTTATTATACCCTTATGATTTCATGTGTTTTTATTTAATAAAAATATAAAAGAAAAGGGGTTTAACTATTTACCGAATACGTGAAACAATGAATGATGAAAACACGAACACCCTTGCAAGATTTGATCACCCAAAAATCAACCAACACACCCCTTTTGTGTGTTCTACCCGGCGGCCAAAAAGAGAGAAAGGAAAGGATTACGGTTTTTGATATTTTTTAATTTACTATGATTATGAAAATATCCTTTTCCTTTTTCTTGTTTTAGTAAATTTCAAAATGGGCTTGGCCCTTGTCTTGTGTTGATGTCGCGGGTAAGGGGGCCCACAAGGGGTAACCCATTGTTTTCCGTGTCTAAATATTATATGTTTTCTCGTGTCGTGTTTACGTATTTATTTAGTTATCGTTCGTGTCGTAATATATTTATTCGTAATCGTAATAAATATTCATAAATACATAATAATATTAAGTTCGTGATTATAAACGTCCATGATTTCATGTTCGTATGTTCGTGATTATAATTATTATTTAAGTAATTATCGTGTCTTAATACGTATTAAATACTTATCGTGTTATAACACGTACGCAATACTTGTAAATCTTATTTGTGAAACGCAAACGTGCTATAAAAGAAAAGTTCTAATCATGTACGTATGATCACAAGGGTACTATTCATGGTAAAAGCATGCGGGTTTTACAATCCCAGTGATATTTCATTGTTTTATCAACAGTGATATTTCATTGATTTTCGCTATCATTACTCCGTCATATTTATAACTTTGGTACCTCCGCCCATTTTTTCAACTTTTGGACATTTTGGCAAAAATAGCCCCTCCGTGTTTTTTTTAAATCTTAGGTTATTCTCCACCATTAGATCAAAAATAAATGAAGGATGGGGGTTTGTCCCTTGGTTTCCACCAAAAAACAAGGATGCAAAATAACTTTTCTCTTAATAATAAATTGCCAAAATAACCAAGAAACATTGCCAACTAGAAAGACTGGCATAAAATCAGTTCAATCTTATAACATGTAAAAATTTAATTACCTACAGTATTATATATGGGTTGGGTTATCAATACCCCTATATATGCAGTGCTATCAAAGTAAAACTTAGACACAAAAACCAACAAAATGAAGTGAGAAAACAATTACTACGTACTATTCATCACATTCACCTTATCATTTTTCTTAGTTAGTCGACTATCTCATTTGGTTTCGAGAGCTTACTCGTCTTTTGCGTCTGAAGAAAATGAATATAGCGACAGTGAAAGTTTACTACGCCTGGTGTGTGGCTCAGATGGCCTCACTCATACACCAAGGTTCACCGGACAAGGATATGTAAGTACCTTCTTTTCCCATTGTTAAAAAGAGTCTTAAAATGAAAATGAAAGAAAATGTTGTAGGGAAGAAGATGGGTTACTAGAAACTTGAAAGAGAAATACGAATGGTTTTGTGTATAAGTAGTTAAGTAGGGCCTAGATGTGAAATAATTTATTAAATTAATCTGTTATATTTAATATTCCTAGTACTATTGTCATCATTCTAACTTTTAAAATTTATAAAAGGGTATTGTAAATTTGTATGTAATCAGTTTGACTTTTAAATTGGTGTAAATTGTAAAACATGTTTTGTATGTAATTTTAATATTATCAAGTAATATTGAATTAAATATTAATTATATTGTTAAGTAATATTGAATTAATTCTTGACGGGTAGGAAACTAGTAGTAGTATAAAATACGAGTAACTATTTTTTAATTTTTTTGTAGTCGATAACAAACGTTGAGTTTATGTAAAAAAAATTATTACATTAATATGACATGATATTTATTTTATATTTTAATGTTTTCTAAGTTTTATTTTTTTTGTGTGAGAAACATCGCGTTTTCGATTTCTCACAAAACGACCGGGACACACAAAGAATTATCGAACAGCGCGAGAGAGAAGATAGGGCTCGTGCCAAGAATTTGCTGATAATCGGAGTCGTCTGCGGTTTCCTTTTGTTAGCACTTGCAACATTAGGACTGATACTAGCAACCAAAAATTTACATTTAAAAAGTTACGGCGTAGATTATATTACAACTGAATTAGGATAAAAAATAATGATATCGTAGTTGAAGAAGTAGTAGCTCTGCCTAGAGGTAGCTTCGAAAAAGACGGGTATCTAAAAGCGTATCCGAGCATAGCTACGTATACTCTGAGTCTAAACTACAAAAAGATTCGACCTCAAGTTGTTTATACCGCTGCGTTTGAAATTTCTGAAACCCCACAAGCCACGGAAGTACACTATGATCCTCGTCAACTTCATTTGACAAAAAACGAATCGCGGGATTTTAAGAAAGCTCTGGACGGAGGAAAGGTATTCGTTGAATTCCGCACTGATTACCGAGTGAATATCAAAGTCCTTTTTTTACAACGATACGAGCACTTGAGCTTGAATTGTGGCTACTTTTACGCGCACGGTCGAGTTACTAATACGTCGATAAATTGTAACCTCTGATATATTCGAGCATTTGATGTATTTAAAATTTTATTTGATCTAATAAAACATACGTACTACTTTTCTTTTTTGATCTCTTCATCAATATCTTTTATAATTATCATGCTGTATCATTATGACGAACATCTTATTTTTTAAGCAATTAATTCGATGGGTTAACTCAAGAGTTTGATTGGTTGCAGCAATTAAATCAAAGTATTGATTTTGTCATATTAAACTTGGAAAAGTTAAGCCATTAATGAAACCTATATTGAAATATAGCAAGGGTTTGTTATCAATCAGTACCAAAATCTTGTTTTTGTATAACTAAACGAGTACCCGCGCATAGCAGCGGAAGATTCTAGCGGCAAATAATTAACGATATGTGATATTGTGTCAGGTGCTTCATGTAACGTTGGAACATAGAACGTGGAAAAATTAAAATATAATTGATTTTTCTTTCTTAAATAGGACTTACATTCTCTAGTTTTCAAAAGTAATAAGTAACTAATTATCTAGGTAGCCACAAATCTCATTGGAACAGATATGATATACTAATTATTGATGACCAAAATCATTATTACATTATTAAGATCATCTCTTGTAATCCGATTCCCATTCGTTGCTTTAATTTCTTCCATTACATTCCGAAGTACAATATGAGTCTCCAAAATTATACAACCTAAACTATATAAATGATTCAATTTTAATGATCTTTTGCCCTTTTCACTTACTATTCACAAGACCAACCATGTTTTTTTAAGAAGATTTAGCAAAAAATTCATCATCTTGTTTTTCACCTTCAATAATAACGTTATGACATAATTTCTTTATAAGATAGTATAGATATAGATATTGAAAGGGACATTACTATAAGGGCATGTTATTAAATTCACATTACTTTTTTCTACGAGATCTTAAGTATTGAGATAATCATTTATCCACATAATAATAGAGATGCATGTTTCTTTAAGCAAAGAATACATGTTGATGTTTTAAAATATAATGCATTGTGTTTATAGAAACCTCCTAGTGTAAAAATTTTTTTGAAAAATTTATTCTTTTGTTTTATAATGAACCTAGTCCCAAAATTTTGTGTCACGTAAATATTCTACTGAAATACGAAATTTTGGATGCTCGGGTATATAAAACCTTTATCCGAAATTTCGGATAACTTAATTGAAATTCTTTTGTGTTGCATAAATGTTACATGTTTCAAATTTTGGGTATTCGGATACATAAAACTTTTATCTGAAATTAAGAAGTAAATCGACATTAGGTTTAAGTTTATATACGTAATATATTTAGGTTAACTTATTACAATTCGTAAGCTTAAAATGAAACGTCTAAACGAATGATTAATATGGGCCTTGAATAATCATATTTATATAGATGACACGAGAAAAATAAGTGACTAGCGTTATATATATACAATGTCCTACAAAATTCAGTGCCTTAAAAATTTAAGGGCCTAAAGCCCTAGCTTTACTTGCCTTACCCTTAGGCCACCACTGCAAGGTTTTAGTCAAATCTGAATTAGTAAGTTTTAACAATAAGAGTCCGGTTATTTTGGAAACTTGCTTTTTTGTGGAATCTAAGGGAAAATTCCTAGCCATCCATTACTTAGGATTAAAAAAACACAGAGGGACCATTTTTGCCAAAATGTCCAAAATTTGAAAAAAAAGCGGCGGAAGGAGTAAATTGTAAATATGCCAAAAATTGGTAATCACAAGTGATATTTCGTTACTGATAAAAATAATAAAATATCACTAGAGATAAATCAATGAAACATCACTAGTGATATTTCATTAACATAGTTACTGCGTAATATCCCAGTGATATTTTATTGTTTTATCAACAGTGATATTTCATTAATTTTCGCTAGTGAAGTATCACTAGTGATTAATCATTACTCCGTCATATTTATAACTTTGGTACCTCCGCCCGTTTTTTTAACTTTTGGACATTTTGGCAAAAATGGTCCTTCCGTGTTTTTTTAAATCTTAGGTTATTCTCCATCATTAGATAAAAAATAAATGAAGGGTGGGGATTTTTCCCTTGGTTTCCTCAAAAAAACAAGGATGAAAAATAACTTTTCTCTTAACACTAAATTGCCAAAATAACCAAGAAACATTGCCAACTAGAAAGACTGGCATAAAATCAGTTCAATCTTATAACGTGTAAAATTTAAATTACCTAGAGTATTATATATGGGCTGGGTTATCAATACCCCTTATATATATGCAGTGCTATCAAAGTAAAACTTAGACACAAAAACCAACCAAATGAAGTGAGAAAACAATTACTACGTACTATTCATCACTTTCACCTTATCATTTTTCTCAGTTACTCGTCTATCTCATTTGGTTTCGAGAGCTTACTCGTCTTTTGCGTATGAAGAAAATGAATATAGCGACAGTGAAATTTTATTACGCCTGGTGTGTGGCTCAGATTGCCTCACTCATACACCAAGGTTCACCGGACAATTATATGTAAGTACCTTCTTTTCCCATTGTTAAAAAAAATCTTAAAAAGAAAATGAAAGAAAATATTGTAGGAAAGAAGATGGGTTACTAGAAACTTGAAAGAGAAATACGAATGGTTTTGTGTATAAGTAGTTAGGTAGGGCCTACATGTGAAATAATTTATTAAATTAATCTGATATATTTAATATTCCTAGTATAATAGTCATCATTCTAACGTTTAAAATTTATAAAAAGGGTATTGTAAATTTGTACGTAATCAGTTTGACTTTTAAATTGGTGTAAATTGTAAAACATGTTTTGTATGTAATTTTAATATTATCAAGTAATATTGAATTAAATATTCATTATATTGTTAAGTAATATTGAATTAATTATTGACGGGTAGGAAACTAGTAGTAGTATAAAATACGAGTATCTATTTTTTATTTTTTTTGGTCGATAACAAACGTTGAGTTTATGTAAACAAAATTTTATTACATTAATATGACATGCTATTTATTTTATTTTTAAATGTTTTCTAATTTATTTTTTTGTGTGTGAAACAGCGCGTTTTCGATTTCCCACAAAACGACCGGGACACACAAAGAATTATCGAACAACGCGAAAAAGAAGATAGGGCTCGTGCCAAGAATTTGCAGATAATCGGAGTCGTCTTCGGTTTCCTTTTGTTAGCACTTGCAACATTAGGACTGATGCTAGCAACCAAAAATTTACATTTAAAAAGTTACGGCGTAGATTATATTACAACTAGAATTTGGATAAAAAAAATAATAATATCGTAATTGAAGAAGTAGTAGCTCTGCCTAGAGGTAGCTTCGAAAAAGACAGGTATGTAAAAGCGTATCCAAGCATAGATACGTACACTCTGAGTCTAAACTACAAAAAGATTCGACCTCAAGTTGTTTATACCGCTGAGTTTGAAATTTTTGAAACCCCACAAGCCACGGAAGTACACTTTGATCCTCGTCAACTTCATTTGACAAAAACGAATCGTGGAATTTTAAGAAAGCTCTGGACGGAAGAAAATTATTCGTTGAATTCTGCACTGATTACCGAGTGAAAATCAAAGTCCTCTTTTAAAATGATACTAGAACTTGGGCTCGAATTGTGGCTACTTTTACGCACAAGGTCGAGTTAATAATACGTCGATAAATTGTAACCTCTGATATATTCGAGCATTTGATGTATTTAAAATTTTATTTGATCTAATAAAACATACGTACTACTTTTCAATTTTGATCTCTTCATCAATATCTTTTATAATTATCATGTTGTATCATTATGACGAACATCATATTTTCTTAGCAATTGATTCGATGGGTTTACTCAAGAGTTTGATTGCTTGCAGCAATTAAATCAAAGTATTAATTTTGCCATATTAAACGTGGAAAAGGTGAGCCATTAATGAAACCTATATTGAAATATAGCAAGGGTTTGTTATCAATCAGTACCAAATCTACTTTTTGTATAACTAAACGAGTACCCATGCATAGCAGCGGAATATTCTAGCGGCAAATAATTAACGATATACGATATTGTGTCAGGTGCTTCATGTAACGTTGAAACATAGAACGTGGAAATATTAAAATATAATTGATTTTTCTTTCTTAAATTGGACTTGCATTCTCTAGCTTTCAAAAGTAATAGTAACTAATTATCTAGGTAGTCACAAATCTCGAACATATATGATATACTAATTACTGATGACCAAAATCATTATTACATTATTAAGATCATCTCTTGTAATCCAATTCTCATTCATTGCTTTATTTTCTTCCATTACATTCTCAAGTACAATATGAGTCTCCAAAATTATACAACCTAAACTATATAAATGATTCAATTTTAATGATCTTTTACCATTTTCACTTAGTGTTCACAAGACCAACCATGCTTCTTTTTTTAAGAAGCTTTAACAAAAAATTAATCATCTTGTTTTTCACCTTAAACAAGAACGTTATGATATAATTCCTTTATAAGATAGTATAGATATAGATATTGCAAGGGACATACTATAAGGGCATGTTAATAAATTCATATTACTTTTTTTCTACGAGATCTTAAGTATTGAGATAATCATTTATCCACATAATAATAGCGATGCATGTTTTTTGAAGTAAAGAATACATGTTGATGTTTTAAAATAAAATGCATTGTGTTTACAGAAAACTAAATTCATTAGTTTACCATAGCTAAAATTATGAGATAGTTTAGAAATTACAAAATCAGTTCTCAATATATGAAGATTGTGTGATATATTAAAACCTTACAAAAGGAATTGATAAGTTGACTTGTTTGAAAACGAATTTGACAACCACTTTGTTGTATATCAACTCTCAGCGTAAATTAAGAACATATTTTTTTTCCATATTATGAAAACGATAGAAAGGCCTTATTTGTTTGCTTAAAAAGAGGCCTAATATAAGTGGCGCAATGAAAGGCTGAGATAAAGAAAAAGAAAATATGAAATAATATACCCCCTATATTTTACCAATTACAACACGACACGTAGGCTAAGGTCTGTTTTTAAGCCTTCCTATTAGGTCCATATATCAACACTCTATTAATTGATATCAAGAAATCTCAATGACTTGTTTTAAAAATATGATTGATAGTATACATTTTCTTTATAGAATATCATGGTACTTGCTCTTAAATTACACTGTTTAGCTACTGACAAACTAATCAAGAAGCCATTCTTAAACATTGAAACATCAATCAAAATAGTTAAAAGATTTTTACTTATGATTATGTGAAGGAAAATTGTCGTTCACTTCGCAAAACATACAACAAATTGGTAAAATCGCCCACACTTGTAATATCTAAGTTCAGTAGTAGAGCCATGCGAAAACCCAAGGTGGTTTCCTTCTGAAGTCGAGTTAACAAACGTATTTCTTGTCAAGTCGACAAAATCAATGTCTCAACACGTCAGATAGGTATGATTAAAAACATAAAATGAAATACATAGAAGCCCCATTTATATACACCATTATTATTTTTATGTTAAAATAAACTAAATGTTCAAAACGCAAAATGAAATTAATAACTCTAGTATTTAGTTATGAATACAAATACAATGTTACACAATGTTAAGATTCTAAATCCTAAAACAAAAAGAGACAAGTTCTACTCATTAATGATAGAGACGAGTACCCATACATACCAACGAAAGTTCTTGGCGACAAACAATTAACGATACTCAATATTGTAGAAAGTGTCATGCGCATAAGTTTCTTCCATTTTTTTATATGTATTTTTCATAAAAATTAAAGGAATCGGGATTAGCCGCTTATTTCCAAAGAAAAGAATGACAATTAGGCGCTGACCGTAAATTGGGCTAAATTAGATTCATGTCTCATCTTAGTGGACTTAACTGTAGGGCTTTCATAGTTTAGTTCGACGAGCATATTTACATAATGATGGAAGTTTTTAGCGACAACTAATTGTAGTTGGGATATTTTGAACTCGCAAGGCTTATTGCTATTCAGTTTATGGTTGTAAAAAGCTACAAATCAGTGTGTTATATGTTGCAACAATAATAGTAACAACATCGATAAATATCTAATATACATACATCATTAAGCTAGATCATATTAACTAAAATTGAATAAGAACAACAAATAAATTAAAGGAATACAAAACTATGCGAGCGAGATCCTCAGTCAGAACATTCAGTTGGCACATTACAACCACATTCAAATAATTAGTGTTATACAATGGGTAACAACTGAATACATAACAACGAAATAACTCATACTACAATATAACTTTTAAACACCTATTGGAAAATACGCAGGCCCTAACTATTGTAGAATATAGACATTTAAATCCAATACTTGGCGATGGAACTTCTTTTCTTCATCATATTCTTCATCACTTGAGAAGATAATAACATCATCTCAATTCCATAGGAGGGGATGAAGCTGTAGAAAAAAAACAAAATACGAACAAAGTAGAATGAAACTAAAGACAAGCGTAAATAAAACAAAACACGAATGTAAATAAAACCAACCTCAACATCATAAGCAACATTGTTTTAATTTTTAAATCTACATCTCTTCTGTTCTCTTATATGTCAATATACGTGAATGATTGCAATTAGTAAACCCTAATGAAATGAATAACAATATGGTTCTTTATATAGGCAATGATAAAACCCTTGCCATAGTGTGTTTTAAGTTTCAAATATTTTGAATACCACACATCTATATTGAATATACACGCCAGCCATCACAATCATAATCATTTCCTTAGTTACCTTACTTGCCAACTATATACTTCAAAGTTTCAAAGTTGAAAATCATTTACCAATACTTTCCTTACTTGACGTATATATTCTACAATTTTATTCCTCACCATTTAATCGTATATATTTTGTTCCCTACTATTTAATAAGATTCAACATTACCTAGTATAGAAATTATGCAGCTTATAGCGTTTCATCAGTTTCATATTTTTCTTGAGATATTAACAATTCCATAAATAATATTTCATGTTTACAGCTTTTAGCCAAAAGGATTAGTTTTACACTTTCAACTCTTGCGTATGAATTTTACATAGAGTAGTAAGAAGATTTTATTTATATAATAAATGTTTCAACAATTCCTAAAATAACTTATTTTTCAACATTCAAGGTTTTTGCTAATCTCTTTTATAGGCAGTAGAGATAAAACACTCTCTAAAAATAACTCTTCATAAAAACTTTCTAAAAATACTGACCTGTATTTCATTACTTGATCAAGAGTTTGATTACAGCAGGTTAGTTATAAGCATTGTGCCACTGTTTGTTAATTGTTGATAGCTGCTGTGATTTTGCTTATTTCTTGCTTTTTCATTGTTGTTTAATATCACCCCAACTGCTTGTGGGGGAGGGTTGTGCTTGTCCTTAAAAAGAAAATTAAAAAAAGTAGCTCTAGACTGGATTCGAACGCTTGACCTCTCGAAGGAGGGCTCAGCGGCTTTCCAGTGTGCTAGGCTCTTTTATTCGTCATACCTTTGTTCTTAATTTCTTTTATACGCTTTCTGTTTCCATTACGTGTTGTTTTTCTAGCTTATTGAGTTAAGCTGGAATCTTTTCTTTATTTTTCCCATAGACTAGACAGTATTTACGATTTTTTCCAGCTAGTTTCAGATTTTTCCGTTTATTAATCTTTTTTATTTTCTGTTTTCATTTTTAGCCATTTAAAAATAGTTTAAAATTTTATAAGAGTATTTTTTTTTATCTTTTATTAAATTAGTTTGAGGTTTAAATGTTGGGAATAAAATGTAGTCAATACACTTGGACGCTGACAAGAGCAATCGGGACGTTGATAAGAAGAAATCAAGCGTTGACAGGACAAGCGTTGACAGGAAGAAGACAAGCGTTGATAATAAGAAGTCAAGAACTGATAGAAGACTTAGTCTACACGTATTATGTTTCTAGTATGTTTCAAGTAAAGATATGATCGACAATGTATTTCTTATGTTTATATTTACCTAAAATAGCTGATACGTAGACTCTTGTACAAGCCTCCTTATTCTAAAAAAAGGAGGCCTTTAGGTTTATGTTTGATATACGTTTTAACACTTTCATTGTACGCAAGTTTGTTTTATCAATCAAAGTGAAAGTTTGGTTTACATTGTTTGTGTGTTCTTGTTTGAGTATTAATTCCGCATAATACTTAAATTGTTTTATACACAACAAAGTTTCTCTACGTGTTTAACTTGATTTAATCTCGTTTACATAAGCTAAATCGATCTAAGTTTGGGATCAACAAGTGGTATCAGAGCTTGTTGAGAAACTTTGATCTAAAGAACAAAAAAACCCTAAATCGCCAAAAACCCTAATTTTCTAGAAACCCTAAAAACAACATGTCTACTCCAGAGTTAAACTCCTCCTCCTCCTCAAACCCCAACATCAAGATTCTCATGCTAGACCCAGACAATTTTGAGCTGTGGAAGTTTAACTTTGAACAGTATCTTCAAATCCATGACTACACCCGATGGGAAATTATTGAATATGGAAACACATTCAATAAAGCTCAAAAGATTGCAGCTGCCATCTTGACAAGATCAAGTGTTCAAGGGTCTACTGAAGAGGATCGAAAAGAAAAACCTGAAGATGGTAGAGCTGTCTCTGCTGAGGACATAGCAAAGAGAAGGAATGACATGAAAACCCTAAGCATTCTCAAACTCTCTTTGGGACAAGCCAATCAGCACAAATATAGAAGCTATGAGTCTGCAAAAGATCTTTGGGTAGCCTTTGAAGTTGCTTATGGTGGTAATGTTGATACTGTACAGGAGAAAAAGAAGCAACTCTTGCATGACTATGCTGTTTTTAAAGCTCAACCCAATGAAAAGCTAAGTGGAGTGAGAAGCAGACTTCTTGACATTAGAAGCAAGCTGTCCTTTATGGGAACAATGCTTGGTGATGTTGATATCATCACCACTTTTCTTAAAAGTCTTGGTGATGCATGGAAGATTGAAGCAAGGTCTATAATTGCTAATAACACTCACAAAAGTTCTACTTTTGATGATGTTTACAATAAACTGAGGCTGGTAGAGAATGAAATTCTTTTGGATCAAAGAAGCAAGTCTACTAATGGAAATATGGTCTTCTTCTCACATAGTGAAGGTCAATTTGATCAAAAGGAGTCATACATGCACCCCGTTACTGGATCACCTTGTGTCAACGCTGGATCAAGCTTTGTCAACGCCCCACATTCAGACACTGACACATACAAAGTTGACTCACCAAGAGTTAAGCCTGTTGGTATTGATCTAGATACTCTGTGTGCATACATTGCTTCTTTTCCCAATGGTTCAGTGATTACATATGAGGACCTTGAGCTAATTAGTGATGAGCATTTGGAGGATATGGACATAAAGTGGAATATGGCCCTTGCAAGCATAAGGGCAAATAGATGGAATAGAAGAGTTAAGAAGAAGATGACTTTTAATGCTAAGGACACTGCTGGATTTGATAAATCCAAGGTTGAGTGTTATAATTGTCATCGAATGGGACACTTTATGAGAGAATGCAGATCTCCAAGAAGATCTGATGCTGGAAAACCCTCAAGCCAAATCATCAAGGCTCAGGATTCCAAAGCTATGGTTGCCATGCAAGACATTGATGGTGTTGGTTGGGATTGGAGCTATTTGGCCAAGGATGAGGAAGAAAACAAAGCTTTGGTTGCAGAAAAGGAAGAAGAAGAGCATGTTCACTATGCTCTCATGGCACACTCTTCATCTTCATCAACAATGAGGTATATGATGATGCATTTTGTAGTAAGGGTTGTCGTCTAAACACTGAAAAACTTAACAAAGAAGTTTTAAAATTAACAACAGATGTAGTTAATGAAAGATTAAAGTTATCTAACTATCAACTTGCTCTTACACAAACTGAAAAGACTGTAGCTGAGTATAAGAAAATGGAGTTTGACCTAAAAGATCAAATCAATATTTTAACTCATGATTTAAATGCTAGTATTGAGGTTAGAAACATCATGGAGTGAGATAATGGTGTTTTAGAGGCTAAGTTAGATGAGGCTATCTGTTAGGTCGATTCAGTACCTAATGACCTCCTTGAAGGATTTGAATAACAATCAGCCCAAGTGAATAATAACCTTGAACATAACAAGGTCATTGGGTGAACAGTCACTTAGTGAGTTGCCTTCGAGTTCCCAGACTGAGTCTAAAAGGAAGACTCAAGCATTCAGAGAGGCGAAGCTCAACGAATGTCTTCTATGACAAAGAAGAAGGTGATGGGTTCAGTGAGTTGTGGCAATAGACTCACTGAACCCCATACGATCTCCCTGAAGAAAACAAGCATTCTCCAAGACTGAAGAAAAGGCGGGATAAGTTGAGTTGTGACAAGATGAAGTACATCACACAATTAGCGTGACTTACCCTTTTGGGATAGATGGGGTACTGACATGTGTAAAGGACTTACGTCTTACTACTTAGAATAGGTTAAGACAAGATACTACACTGTACCAATAAGACAAGAATTGCACATGGGCAATTATTGTCTTCTACCCACTTTCCTTCTATAAATAGGATGCTTGTAAAGGAGAGAAAAATAAGTTTGTGCAGTAAATGCTTTAGACATTCACAAACAAGTTTTTCTCTCCTCCAAACACGATCATACACTTGAGTTATAAACTCCTGTTGATAGAATCGTCAAGCTTAGCAATCGTTAGGATTGGACTAGCTTGTTAGTGAGGAAATCACAAAACCACACATTGTCTATTCAATCCCTATTGTAGCTTCGAATACAATAGGGTATAATTCTTTAATAAAGCTAAGAGTTAAACGTTGAAAACATTGTGTTAATTTACTTACTTGTATTAAGTTTATTGCATTACTTAACCATGGGTTAGTACTATACTTAGTTTACTTAAGTATAGTACTAATTACAAGGGACCAACAAGTGGTATCAGAGCGGTAGGATTATAAAACTTTTAACCACCGTCTCAAAGTTTTTAAAACCTTGATCCATTATGGCTGAAAGTAATGTACCTCAACTTGTTAACAAAAAAGGAGCGAGTTACTCTGTTAACGCTCCTAAGTTAGAAGTTGAAAGATTTAACAAATGGAAGAAAAGAATGTTGTGTTATTTGATGGGAATGGAACCTTATTACATAACTTGTATTAAAGATGGTCCATTCAAACCAAAATAGCAACTGGTGATGACAAACCTGAAAACCAATGGTCTAACGATGAAAGGAGAGTGGTCAATCAAGACCAACGTCTCAAAAGCATCATAATATCTTGTCTTCCTGACGATATTATGGAGGCTGTCATTGAGTGTGAGACGGCCAAAGAGACTTGGACAGATCTTGTTCATAGTTTCTAAGGACCATCTGACACAAAGGAAAATAGGATTATGGACCTGAAGTTAGAATATAACACTTTCAGGGCCAAAACATCTGAAACACTTCCTCAGACTTACACCAGGTATAAAACCTTGCTCAATGAGCTAACGAATGACGGGGTGAAACTGTCTAAGCATGAATCAATGTTGGTTTTGTGAACAGTCTCCCTGAAAAATGGCTTGGTTTTTCTCAAGGACTGAGAAATGCTAATCACATACAGACTCAGGATCTTGCATATATTTATGGGAGATTCATCTATGAAGATAATCTGATAAATAGAAGATATCCTGAGTCCAAGAAGGCCTTAATAACAGACACCTCAGCCAAACCCACTCAAATTGATAATGGCCCCATTTCAACTACTTTTTACTCAAATGCAATTGTTTAAAATTTTCAGGAAACCTCAGATGATGAGGTGGATGAAAGATCTAGTACTGAATACATAAGAGATTTGAACAGGGAATATCATGAAAGGGCCATGTTGGCAAATACCAAACGTTATATCAAAAGAACTAGATTTGCTAGTAACCAATCCACTGAGGGAGTGGATTGCTATCGATGTGGTAAAACTGGGCATTTTGCTAAATATTGTCTTTCAAAAACCCCTTTGGCCTCTTATAAAAATCAAAGTTTTTCATCAGGGAATGACAATTTTCAACCCAAGTTTACACCAAAACTAATTCAGGCTTCTCTAATTAATCAAAGTTTTCAGAATAGTAAGAAAATTGAGAAGGACTATAGGTCTGAGTATAAAAAGGTAAAAGCTAAACTTGCACTCTTGGAAGCTGAACCTACCATTGCTCAGACTCAAAAGCCTGCTCAAAACAAAGCCAAAGGTCTAGTAGCTGAAACTTTTGATTGGGATGATAAAGATTTGTCCTCAGAAGAGGAGGAAGTCAGGTATCAAGTGTTAATGGCTCTAGCTGATGATGAATTATCAGTTGGAAAGAATCATGCTCGAAATGGAGAATGGGTTGACATCACCATGAGAAAGGTAAACATGCTTCTCTCTATGGATGAAGAATCTGATTGGAAAAAATTCCTTAAGTATATTAACATTGTCCTATCGTTTGTTGAAGAGCAAAGATTGAATCTTTTGTCAAAATATAATAAACTTGTTTTTGAATTAAACAAATGTAGTGATGATTTATTAGTTCTAAAACAAGCTAAACTTGAAGTAGTAAGCTGTCAACTTCAGAACACTGAACTCACCAAAATCAATCATGCTCTTCAAGAACAACTTAAGGAAGAAAAACGAATCAATGAGAAATGGACAAATAGCTCTACCTTAGCTTCTCAGTGTATAGACAGTCAAATACCTGCCCAAAAGAAGAAAATTCTTGGGGCACAATAACTCACTGAAAAGGCACCAACTAAGGAAATGAGTGAAAAGGCATTTCTCCCTGCTTCAGTTGGGTTTGATCATGAAATGATTCCAGAGTCAAAAGACTGGGTTGAGAGATCAAATCCTGAGAGTGTTTTTCCTAACATTGACACTGGAAAAATATTAATTCCTGAATCTCAGGCTATTAATGAAAAACTTGGTCTGAATGAAGAGACTGATAAAGTCAGTAACACTGAAACATCTAGTGTCGCTGAACACATTCAGGCTCCTCTACCTCTTTTGAAAAACCTTCAAGGAGCAAGTCTATGTTCTGAATTAATTCCATTGTCTTATCAAGAACACTCACCTAGAGGAAGAGCTGGTTAGGTTGTATTGAACAAACAAAGCCTGACTCAGAAATGATACCAGAACACACAGAGTCAGGAACTGTCACTGAAAAGATAACCAAACCCATATCTCCCTCAGGGACTCCTAAACATTCAGTCAACTCTACTCCTATTGTAAATCAAGAGGAGTTAAGTATATTATTCCAACTTTTCATGGAAGAGAAGCTGAACTCAGCCTCTAAATCTCAGGGTGAAACATCTGTGTCCTCACAGCCTGAATCATCAAAAAGTAACAAAACTGAACCTGAGTCTTCCAAGAAAGTTAAAACAAAGAAACCTACCTATGAGCTATGCCACTATACAAATCACACCACTGATGACTGCTATAGAGTTCTCTATTGCATGAAATGTAAAAGTGAAGATCACAGGACAGCAGATCATGAGATGCACATTGCTTCTATTAAAAATGCTAAAAGATACAATGCTCAGCCTTACAACTATGGGCCCACCTCAGAACAAACCAGAAAATCCAAGGCTAAGCCTTACCCACCTTGTACACATTGTGGGATTCCCGATCACAGACCTGATGATTGTGTGTACTACCCTGAGTGTGAGATTTTTTGGAAGCAATGATCACACTACCTCAGGACACAATAGAATCATCATGGTCAGAAGAGGAATGATAGATGAGTCATCTCAAAGTATTGAATCCTCAGTCGGACTAAGCTGCAAAACATGTGGAAGCAATGTTCATTCTACCTTAGACCACGTTGAGTTTAAGTATTTCAAACGAGGTGAAAGACGTCAGGCTCTTCGAGCCAAAGGGCCTACTAAGAAGTGGGCTCACAAGAGAAACTAATCTACCTCGTTATCTGTGCAGAAACACTTCAAGGAGCCTGTCTGGTACTTAGACAGTGGGTGTTCAAGAAGTATGACAGGGGTCAAAAGTTATCTGCACAAATACGTGGAGCAACCAGGTCCTAAGGTAGTATTCGGTGATAATTCATCTTGTGTTACTGAGGGATATGGTTCAATCAAATGTGGTGGAATAGTTTTCTCAAAAGTGGCGTTTGTAAACGGTCTAAAGTACAATCTCATCAGTATCAGTCAACTGTGTGATGCTAAGTACATCGTTCAGTTTGATGATAAGCAAGGTACAATCTTCAATGCTAACAAAGAAATTGGGTTGACTGCTCCAAGAAGAAATGATGTATATGTCCTAGACATGTCATCTGTAACAAACTCAGGAGCATGTTTCTTTGCTAAAGCCTCAGACTCTGTCAATTGGCTTTGGCATAAGAGAGTGTCACATCTAAATTTCAAAGATATGAACAAACTTGCAAAACAAAACAAGTTCTTGGCCTACCTTCTCTTGTGTATGCAAAAGAAAAACCTTGTTCAGCCTGTGAAAAAGGTAAACACAAGAGAGCTTCTTTTATGCCAAAACTGAACTTTTCTATCAGGAAGTGTCTTCATCTTCTTCAAATGGACTTGTTTGGACCAGTCAGTCCAATGTCTATAAATCATGAGAAATACACTCTTGTGATTGTTGATGAATATTCTAGATACACTTGGGTATACTTCCTGAAAAAGAAAAGTCAAGCTCCTGAATTCATAATGTCTTTTATCAGGCAAGTAGAAAATCAAAATGATACTAAAGTTAAACAAATACGAACTGATAATGGAACAGAATTCAGGAACCAAGAGCTTGAGAGTTTTTGTGATGAGAAAGGAATTTCTCAGAACTTCTCTTCTCCTTACACACCTAAACAAAATGGTGTGGCTGAAAGGAAGAATAAAACTCTCATCGAAGCTGCTCGAACCATGCTTAATGGATCCAATCTTTCAAAACACTTCTGGAATGAGGCCGTAAAAATAGCTTGCTATACTCAGAACAGATGTATCATTGTCAAAAGACATGATAAGACTCCTTATGAAATATTCAGGGAAAGGATTCCAGATATCAGCTACTTTCATGTGTTTGGTTGTCCTGTGTTCATTCACAATCAAAAGGACCATCTTGGTAAATTTGATGCCAAAGCTGATGATGGATACTTTCTTGGATACTCCTTTGTCTCCAAAGCCTTCAGGGTCTTTAACACAAGGAGACAACAGATTGAGGAATCATTTCATGTCACCTTTGATGAAAGTATGGATGCCATTAACTTCACAAATCAATCAATGGAAGAAATAGGGATCAATGACTCATCAAGATATCCTCCTAATGAGTATGAACACTGTCCCTCAAAACAGTATCAAACTGATGCTGATATTTTCTTCCATATATCACCTCATAATAGGTCAATTGATAATTTAATCACGTCCCAATATGTCCCTGAAGTTATCACTTCTCAAGCTAATGAATCAAACGGTTCACCCGTCTATGAGAACACTGAAGGGACAAGTGATGAAAATATTGAATACCCTATTACTGAAAATCCTTCAGAAGGAGGTGATGTCTCAGTACAATGTACTGAATCTCTGGTCCCTGATAATCACCAACCATCAACAAGCTCTAATCCAAGTCCTCAGGACAGATGGTCAAGACAACAACACATAGAGCTTGTAAACATAATTGGTGATGTATCTGAGGGGATGCTCACACGCAGTCAGGCTGCTAAACTCTTTGCTGCCTCAGCCCATGAATGTCTGTTTGTAGACTTTCTCTCTAAAATTGAACCAAAGAAGGTTTCAGAGGCCCTGACACATACAGGATGGGTTGAGGCCATGCAAGAAGAGCTCAACCAATTCCTCAGGAAAAAAGTGTGGAAACTAGTTCCTCTCCCTAAAGGGAAATCAGCTCTTGGTACAAAATGGGTATTTAAAAACAAGACTGATGAAGATGGAATTGTCATCAAAAACAAAGCTAGGCTGGTTGTTCAGGGGTGTGGTCAACTTGAAGGGATCGACTATGAGGAAACCTTTGCCCCTGTAGCAAGAATGGAAGCCATCAGGATCTTCCTGGCCTATGATACCTACATGAACTTCAAAGTTTTCCAAATGGATGTAAAAAGTGCCTTCCTGAATGGAAAGATCACTGAAGAAGTTTATGTTGCTCAGGCCCCTGGTTTTGAGAGTTCTGAGTTCCCAAACCATGTTTGTAAACTTGACAAAGCCCTTTATGGACTGAAACAAGCACCAAGGACATGGTATGAAACTCTCTCTACATTCCTGATAATGAACAAATTTGTCAGGGGAAAGATAGACAACACCTTGTTTATCTTCAGAACCAAGGAGGATGTTCTACTAGTTCAGATATATGTTGATGACATCATATTCGGATCTACTAACTATGATCTTTGTAGAAAGTTTGAAAAACTTATGACAAAGAAATTCGAAATGAGTATGATGGGTGAATTAACATATTTTCTTGGACCACAAATCAAACAAGGGGACAAGGGGATCTCAGTCTGTCAAGAAAAATACACTAGAGAAATACTTAAGAAATATGATATCTCTGAGTGTGCTTCAGTAAAGACTCCCATGGTTCCCCCCAACAACTTAGGTCCTGATCTTGCTGGTAAACTAGTCAATCAAACCTTATTCAGGGGAATGATTGGATCATTAATGTACCTAACTACAACCAGGCCTGATATTCAGTTCTCAACAATCTTATGTGCAAGATATCAGGCCGATCCCAAAGAATCACATCTTACTGCTGTTAAACGAATCTTCAGGTACCTGAAGGGTACTCCCTCACTGGGTCTATGGTATCCTCGTTGTTCAGGTTTTGATCTTAAAGGATACTCAGACCCAGACTATGCTGGCTGCAACATGGATAGAAAAAGTACCTCAGGTGCATGTCAATTCCTTGGTGGAAAGCTAGTATGTTGGAGTGCAAAGAAACAACAGTTAGTCGCAATGTCCTCTGCTGAGGCTGAATACGTGGCAGTTGCTGGTTGTTGTGCAAACATCCTTTGGATGAAAAGTCAACTCAGGGACTATAATGTAGAATACAAAGTAGTCCCTATCTTTTGTGACAACACTAGTGCAATTGCCATTTCAAACAATCCAGTCCTACATTCAAGGACTAAACACATTGACATAAGATATCACTTCCTCAGGGATCACATCTTAAAAGGAGATATTGAATTACACTTCATCCCCACTGAATATCAGCTAGCTGATATTTTCACCAAACCTTTGGATGAACCAACGTTCACTAGACTAAAAGCTGAACTTGGTATGCTGAATATTGATTAATCAGTCTCCCTGACGACATTGAAATCAGTATAATGTATATTCTTTATCTTCACTCTGAGTAAATATATCTTATTGTCCACCCTTTGACACTGAGGTACATTAAATGATGTAACTAAATGCTCTAAGGATTTAGTTACTTAATGTCCTAGGTTGGTGAGTCACAATATTAAATAAGGAACATATATTCCTTCAATAAATTGTCATAAACCAGTCAAAGGGTCACTCATGACAAGTATCCCACTAAGCATTAAATGCTTACCCTTTTTCTAGCAAAATCCGTTGTAAAAACGTCCTTTCAAATGCACGTGACCCCACGTCATCTCTGGAAAAAAGCGTTATCTTTGCAGTAATGGAACAGTTGCCAAGAAAATAGGGGGACCACTTGTACGCTTTCATTAAATGCGAATGTGAAAAGAAATTATAGCAAATACAAATCTCCTTCACATCCGAGCCTATAAATACCCCACAACCACAAACAAACACACACACAAAGAACTTGCAATTTTACTCTGCCAAAATTTTCTCTCAAAGAAAAAGTGTGTGTGTTCAAACTAATTTCCAGAAAAGATTTCTTGTACACAAGGTGATCACATTGATTACTCATTTTATTGTTATATAGCACAAGCAATCAAAGTTACCTATTGTTTCTAACTCTTGATCCTTTTACAAGGCAAAATTTCTCATTAGGTCACTTGGTGAATCTTGTTGTATTATAACAAGAAACAAGTCTTGATTCGATTTCCACAAATTGCCATTGTCCTTTTTCAAATCTTTAAAAAGCTATCTTTAATGGCAATGTCCAAGGCTATCAAATATGCCCCTCAGACTGAACATCTCACCAATGAGGGTGTCCATTTTGCTGGAAACAACTATGAGGGAAATTTCAATTACCCTAGTAGTGTATCAGCCTACAAACTAATTTGCAAATTTTTGAAAAACTGTGACTGGGCTGATGCTTTTACAAAAACCCCTTCAGTCTTCTACCATGAATATCTCAGGGAGTTCTGGTATACGGCTGTGGTTGTAACCCCCACCCAAGGGCCTGAAGGATCTCAGGGGTCTGAGATCAAGTCACATAAGAACTGTGTCATCATGTTCACTGCAAACAATGGGAAGACACCATTGATTTTAGACTTCAAAACATTTTGTCAAAGTAGTGGACTTGATTATAACAATGGAAAGTATGTTGCACATCCTGACATGGAGTCAGTTAAAAAAGGACTAAAAGAAATCGGGGTCCCTGAGTTACTTGTGACTAAAACCCCATTGACAAAAACTGCTTTCCCCATGGCTTGGAGGATCCTGGTCACTTTTGTGATTCAGGTGATCGGTGGGAACTACTCATCTACTGAGCAAGTTAATTCTACTCAGCAGATGCTAATCTACAGTCTTATTAATGGACTGAAGATTGACATAGGAGAGATTGTTTATAATGATCTCGTAACCAGGCTCCTGAAGGAGTCAAGGCAAACATATGTTTCTTACCCAAGATTCATATCATGCGCCTTCGAACGGTTACTGGGTTCTCTTTACACTCAGGAAAAATTCAATGTTTTTTCAACTCCAATCCTGAGTTCCACAAACTTTTCAAAGAACCCATCTGAAGTTAACCCCATTGCATTGACGGCTCACATGACTGAGGTGATTAGTCGTGAATCATCCGTGTCTCCCATTCCCTTCTTACCAAAGAAGGGGAACAAGAAGACTCATACTGTGCCAAAGACCAAACCAACAAAGGCATAGGGCCCTGAGGCTTCCGAGGCACGACCCAAAAAGGCCAAGGCCAAAAAGACTACCCTTGTTCAGACCAAGCTTCAAATACCCCAAGGGAAAGAGCTTATGGGAGGCCCTGATACATCACAATCAGGGTTGACGGGCCAACCTACTGGTCCTCTTGATGGAGAAGGAAACATACAACCTTCTTCTACGGGACTGCCTTGCACTTAGACCGATGAGGGCATTCGTAAATCACAACCTTTGCTGAGGTCAAAACTAAGGCCAAAGACTCAGGGAGACGCCTACGGGTAACACACCTCGCTGATAGGCCTATAACTTCTACCAAGTCCAATGAAGGCACACTAGCTCAAAAGTCTTTGCCTGAGGACCCAAAACTTGATTCCTTAGACTCAGAGGGACGCCCACGGTTAAAACACCCCGCTGATAGGAATCTCACTTCCACAACTCCCGATGAAGGCACACTAAAACAAAAGTCTTTGCCTGAGGGAACCACTCTTGATCCCAAAGACTCAGAGGGACGCCCACGGGTAAAACACCTACTGATAGGGATCCTACCTCCACACCTGATCAATCACAAACTGCCCCTGAGTATCAGTTGGCCAAATCCCAATCCTCAGGATTTGGGGCAGGGAGTGATGACAACAAAGGCAAACCTTCTTCTGAAGGGGAGCTGGATAAACCTAAGGGGTCACTGAACTTTGGAGATTTTATAAGTTTACTTGAGAAGCCTGATGAGTTACTCCAAGGGTTCAGTGACGACGAAGAAATGATTGAGGCTGGGGAAGGACCTGACACTCAGGCCCCTCCTCAATCAGACCAGAAGCCACAGTCACCTCCCTTGTTCGCAGACATATAGCCCTCCCCTGAGGCTCAACAAAAGCCCTCCCCTGAGGCATCCGAACAAAAGGAGCCCTCCCCTGAGGCACCGAACAAGCCCTCCAATGAGGCAAAACTTGACACCTCTACATTGGGGACTCAGACTGTGGTTCTGGTTGAGGTAGCTTTGAAATCCTTACTGGCTGAGGTAACTCAGGCTCATGAAGATTTGGCTTCAAAGGCTGATGAACTCCTTGATGAGTTCAGGACATATGGTGATAGGTTTGATGTGGCTGAGGAGAAGATGAGAATTCAGGTAGATAATCAAATGGAATTCATCAGCTCTGTTAACAACAGTCATGAGAATCAGGAAAAGAAGCTCATCAACTTCCTTAACCATGCTCTTCCAACGGTTGAGGCAAATGTGTCCTTAAACACAACTCTGGATGGACTGATAACTAGCACCACTGAGTCCAATTCCAGAGTTGGTCAATTACTTGAGTTCCTGAAGGTGGACAGGCTCACTGAGGTTTTTACTAGGTTAGACTCTCTCAAGTCTTACTTGGATGTGGTGAAAGGGAAATGCGATGCCATCTATGAGGATGTTCATATGGATGCAGACGCATAGTTCAGATTGTCAAAGGCTGCACAAGGATACATGGCTAATGCCACCAATCTCTCTGACATCTCCCAATCCCTGAAAGAAGCTGATATTCCTAGGCTCAGGACAAGGATCACCACCATTGAAAACACTCAATCCCTTATTCAGTTAGATGTTCGCACTATCAAAGCAGACACTCAGTCCATGAAGGAGATGGTGATTGAGATGTTTTAGGCTTTTAAGGGATCATCCCCCACCTCAGGATCTTCACAACGGGCAAAAGTTGGGATTAGTCAGGCTGATCTTTCAACTTTTGAGGGGGATAATGTGCCACCTATGATGTTAACATGGAATGAACCTCCTTCTCACACTGAGGGGGAGCAGGAAAGACTAGCACAACCCCAACCCTTAAACTCAATTCCTCCCAACCCTGAGCCCTCAGTATCTAAGTCAGATAGGGGCAAAGGTATAGCTGATGAAACCCTTACACCTCCAAAGAAACTTGTAAAGGCTTCAAGGGGAGTAAGGCCCGGTCCTGATGCTTTGGTCTTGGTACCATATGAGATAAATAGAATAATGTACCAAATGACTCCTGATCAAATCCAAGTGTATCTAGATAGAATGGAGTCGGCTAAGGCTAACGAAGCAACAAAGGCTGAGATCTTGAAGGTGTCCACTGAGTTTGTAAAAGAAGTAGGTGGTAACCCTAAGGTCTTGTTGAGCAAGAAAGGGGTAGAGGAGTTCATTCAGAAGCAGGAGGAGGAACTCAAGGCCATTCAGGATGAAATGGTCTTGAAGCAAAAACAAAGAACCACACAACTCAAGAAGTTGTATGACCAATACACCAAAGTCGTCACCCAAAGAAGAAAGCCTGAACAAATCACTAATCTTCATATCATTACTCATACCACACCAGTCTTAGTATCTATTTACAGAAATAATGATGAGAGGAACTTTGAAGTCATGAAGAAATTTTCATTTGGTGATTTCGGTCTCAGTGAGTGGGACGAAATGGGAAGGATTTTCAGGACTAAAACAAACAAGTGTGTCCCTGAGATACTCAACTCTCTCAGTAAGAGATATGAGAGGTTGAATCAAATGAAGGAACAATTGGGAATCACTGAAGATCTTCCTTTATCTGAACAGGATCCTACCAAAGCCCAGGGAAGAAAGAGAAAAAGAGTTGAGCTTGAAGCTGAGACTAAGATCTCTAGGTTAGAATGCAATTGTACTCTCCTTGAAAATGTCCCCTTTGTGAACAACATGGTTATAGAGGAACCTGAGTGGGGTATCTTCTTCATTGATGTATTTGGGGATCAAGCATTTCAAAGAATGAGTGACATAGAGAAATGCACCACTGAGAGTGTTCTCATCTTTCTTGTGATGGCTGGACAAATTCAGACTGATGAGAATAAAAGATTTGGTGAGAAGCTCAGGGAGATAATTGCTAGGAGGCCTGACAAAGAAAAGGTGTTAAAGTCATCAAGGGTGAAGAGGGAAGCAATGGATTCCTGAATAAATGTAATCTTTTGTTTTTTTATGTTTCTAGTATCAGACTATTCAGTCTTATGTAATGATGAATGAAAATGAAGTACTTTGTTATATTAAGTCTTTTCATCAGGTAGAATAGTTTGTAATAAGAAGAAGCCTCTTTGCTCACTTATGACAATTTCACTTAGCCAAAATTTATATCCAAATAGGGGGAGATTGTTAGGTCGATTCAGTACCTAATGACCTCCCTGAAGGATTTGAATAACAATCAGCCTAAGTGAATAATTAACCTTGAACATAACAAGGTCACTGAATGAACAGTCACTCAGTGAGTTGCCTTCGAGTTCCTAGACTGAGTCTAAAAGGAAGACTCAAGCATTCAGAGAGGCGAAGCTCAATGAATGTCTTCTGTGACAAAGAAGAAGGTGATGGGTTCAGTGAGTTGTGGCAATAGACTCACTGAACCCCATACGATCTCCCTGAAGGAAACAAGCATTCTCCAAGACTGAAGAAAAGGCGGGATAAGTTGAATTGTGACAAGATGAAGTACATCACACAATTAGCGTGACTTACCCTTTTGGGATAGATGGGGTAATGACATGTGTAAAGGACTTACGTCTTACTACTTAGAATAGGTTAAGACAAGATACTACACTGTACCAATAAGACAAGAATTGCACATGGGCAATTATTGTCTTCTACCCACTTTCCTTCTATAAATAGGATGCTTGTAAAGGAGAGAAAAATAAGTTTGTGCAGTAAATGCTTTAGACATTCACAAACAAGTTTTTCTCTCCTCCAAACACGATCATACACTTGAGTTATAAACTCCTGTTGATAGAATCGTCAAGCTTAGCAATCGTTAGGATTGGACTAGCTTGTTAGTGAGGAGATGACAAAACCACACATTGTCTATTCAATCCCTACTGTAGCTTCGAATACAATACGGTATAATTCTTTAATAAAGCTAAGAGTTAAACGTTGAAAACATTGTGTTGATTTACTTACTTGTATTAAGTTTATTGCATTACTTAACCATGGGTTAGTAATATACTTAGTTTACTTAAGTATAGTACTAATTACAAGGGACCAACACTATCAAAAACAAAGATAATATAGATCTTAAAATTCAGAGATTTGGTAAAGCTTCACAAACCATAGAAAAATGTGTTAGTGACCAAAGGGATTCTAGGGATATGACTGGGATTGGGATGAAAGAGTATGTTGGTGTTCCACCACCTGCTGGGAACTTCTATGGTGTCCTTAGAAAGGATTTGTCTTGGACTGGTATACCAGAACTCCAAGAAGAGGAATTTATTCCTCCACCAAGAGTTCTTACCCTAGTAGAGGAATACAAGCAGAAGTTGACTGATTTGTACCAATGGAAGAAAGCCAACCCTACCTTGTTTGTTAATGGTGGCATGCTTAGTGACAGCCCAAATGAGTCTACACCCATAAAAGTAACAAACCCAACCACTGGCAAGACTGTTGACCTTGGCTTAAACGTTGATAGAAAACCTAGTATTAAATATGCAGAAATGTATAGAAAACCTAGGTCACCAAAAAGCCAACTTAGTGATAATGGGACAGGTTTCTTTTCTTCTAGACCTAGAGCTATGTCTAGAAAAGCCTGTTATACTTTTCGAAGTTTTTCACATTTAGCCTATAAGTGTGTCAATGCTTCAAAGGTCAACGCTGATAAAAAGTCAAACACTGTCAAAACCAAACCTTTTGTCCAGCAAAGTCCACAAGTTGTTAGACCAGCCCCATTCTTTACTAAATGGTCTAATACTTATGGACAAAGACCTTTTCAAAAGACCAATACATGGTCTAACAGACAATGGGTTCCTGTAGCAAACCCTAGGTTCAACGCTGATAAGGGTAATTTCAGCATTGACAAGACCAAATTAAACGCTGACAGGAACATTGCCAGACCAAAACCCTAATTCAGATAGGATTTCTATGACCTGTAACAGATTTCATTATATTTCAAAGGTCATAACAAAACCAATTGGGGTTAACTAGGTGTTTAATCCAAAAAGGGATGAACAAGGGGTTGTCATAAGGACTAAGTCTCTTCTTGTTGAACAACCAAATGAATCCAAGTTTGCTCAGGCTTGGGTTTCCAAAGAAAACTAATTTGTTTTCTATATGTGCAGGGCATTCAAAAGCAAGTTAATGATTATGGCTATTGGGATAGTGGATGCTCTAGGCACATATGGGACTATCACAGGCAAAGGCACTCTTCTCACCAATAATTTGCGTTTTGAAAACGTGTTTCTGGTAAAAGAACTTGACTATAATCTGTTTAGTGTATCACAGGTTTGTGATAACAAAAATAAGGTTCTTTTCACTGGTACTGAATGCTTGGTGTTGAGCAAAGATTTTAAAATACCAGATGAGAAATTCATTGATTATAGAACACCTAGGCATAAGGACATTTATAATGTAAATCTTAATGGAATTAGGATGAATAATAATTTGTCATGTCTATATGCTAAGGCTTTAGTTGATGAGAGTAATCTTTGGCACAGAAGATTAGGGCACATTAATTTTAAAAATATAAATAGACTTGTGAGACATGGTTTAGTTGATGGTTTGCCTGAGAAGGCTTTCCACAATGACCATTCTTGTGTTTCATGTCTTAAAGGCAAACATCACAAGGTCTCATTTAAGTCTAAACCTGTGCAGTCTAGTTCTAAACCACTTCACTTGCTGCATATGGACTTGTTTGGTCCAACTAATATAGAAAGCTTAAATGGTAAATCCTACTGTTTTGTCATCACTAATGATTTTTCTAGATTTACTTGGACTTTCTTTTTAGCTTTGAAAAGTGACACTGCTGATACTTTGATTAACTTCATTACCCAAATAGAAAAGAAGTCTGGTAATGAGGTTAAGATGCTTAGAAGTGACAATGGTGGTGAGTTTAGAAATAAGTTATTAGATGACTTTTGTGCCAAGAAAGGGATTACTAGACAGTTTAGTGTAGCTAGAACCCCACAACAAAATGGGGTAGCTGAGAGAAAGAATAGAACCCTCATAGAAGCAGCCAGGACTATGTTGTTATGACCAATTTAGACATTGACATGGCTTTTTCCAACGTTGACAAGAATATAGCCGTTGGGCGTTGATAGGTTATTTTTTACCGTTGACACTCATTGGGTCCTACCCAGTTGTTATTTTTGACGAAAATTAGGGCTGTAATTTTGGGAGTTGATAACTTTTAATTAATGCACAAGATAACTTATTTTCTTTTCAATATTTTCATCATTATATTTTGAAAATACTTGCCTCATTTTTGACCAATCATATGTGCCTATCTCTCCTATAAATTTGGCTCCTTCTTTTTAAACAGGGTAATCTCATATTCTTGTCTAACAACTTTTTCTCCTATGATTCATCTTTCATAATCTTTCACAAACAACTTTCTACATCTATGTCGCCTAAGTTTAAACCGAGTGACTTGGTATTGGGATTCAGAAGTCAACATAATATGGTTGCTTATTTGGATGCTGATGATGCTCTGTTTCCTCAATACACTCAGATGGTGGCGTATTTGAATGCATCTCCACTTAGGTATGCACTTTCTCATGCTCCTCTCATCCCTATCACTCATATTAAACAGTTTTGGAACACTGTTAGTTCCTCAACGCTTAATAATGTGACTACATTAATAGCTATTGTCCATGGCCGTCCATGGGTGGTTACTGAAGCCTTGGTTCGCTAGAATTTGCATCTTAATGATGCAAATGGTATAACCACTCTACCTATTGGTGAGATAGAACAGGGACTTCAAGCTTTGGGGTATCCTTTCCCTGAAGAGGGTACTTTAAACAAATATAATAAACAAGAATTTCCCCCAGATTGGAAGTACTTAATACATGTCATCCTTCAATGTTTAAGTCTCAAATGTACTGCACATAATGAAATTAACAGGTCTATTGCTAGTGCCATTGTGTGTATTACTCATGGGCAAAAGTATAATTTTTCTAAACTGATTTTTGATGGCATGTGTAAAAACAAGGGTAATAAGATGACTTTGGCTTACCCAAGATTTTTACAAATGATTTTTGATGAGCAAAGGTATTACACCATGGATCATGATGATTTTTATGCGATCCCTGTGCAAAAGAAAGCTATTTTTGGTAAGATGAATTCACCCCCTCACAGAGATTTACCCCTTACCCAAGCCATGCTTGCTGTTATTACAGCGGCACAACCCCAACCTGACCCACAACCACAACTTGACCCATTACCTGAACCATCACCTTCACATCAACATATGGAACTTGACCAAGATCCCTTCAACGCTGACACATTAAATGTTGGCGTTGATAATTCAAATCCAAACATTGACACCTTTCTACAGCAGACCCAAACACCCCTTAACCTTCAAACTGAAACCCAATCCACATCCTCTTCTACACCCCCTGAATTTAGGTTGGTAAAACGCCCAAGGACTACTGGAGTGTTCTCCTCTGGTGGTCCTAGCCATGTTGCTGAGAGAACCACCACCACAAGTGTGGTTGGTGATATGGATGAGGCTAGGACTATTGGTACTCACTTAAATGCAGGCCAAGCCAATCCTAACATCATTAAGACCTCATCCATGCCCCATGACTCTACTTTGGGATGTCAAATCCCTATTTTAGAGGAGGGCAGATTGGAACCATATACAATGTTGGAATTGACGGCTGTCTGCATTAGCTTGCAAAAGCAAAATGCAGACCTGGTACATACTGTCACTACACAAGGCCTTGAACTCAAGCAATTGAGGGAGAGGATTGTTCTTTTAGAAGGTGCTAACAATAGGCGTGGTATGGAGGATTCTTCCAAAGGGGAGGATGAGCAGATACATGTGAGTGACAAAGCCTTACATGATGGAGAATCTTTGGGTGTGGTTGAAGCTCTTACAGAATTGAAGAAGCAACCAGGTTTTGATGTCTTTTTGGTTACTCCTACAAATTTGAACTTATCCTTTATAGCAATGATGTATCAGTTTACAAGAAGCGCTGACAAGAGTAAGGTGAGTGTTGTCAAGCAGATTTTTGACGCTGACACACCAAGCGCTGACAAGAGTAAGTTGAGCGTTGACACACAGGTTTTGAACGTTGATAGACCTACAGATATGGTTGATGTATTCTAGTCATCAACTATCATCAAGGAAGTGTCTTCACAGGTACCATCATCATCTTTACCCATCATTGATGCATTAGATAAGGGTAAAGGAATCATGGTAGAAACAGAGGTTCCAAAGGATGCAGCACAAGTACAATTTGATTCAATGTTGGCTGCACAACTTATGGAACAAGAAAAGAAGAAGGTTGATGAGTCACCATTTATGGTTACTTCTAAGGAGCAAGAAGGAAGTAATGATGAAAGCACAGATTCAAGTGTTATGATAATTGAAGAACCAGAAAGACTTGAATATGGTGATGAGTTGGCAAGGGAGAAACTTGCAGAGTTGAAGTTGAAGGTAGATTATGATATGCCAGAAGTTGCTCAGATGTACTTTGCTTGGGAGAATAAGGTTATGGAGAATCCAGACATGACAATTTCAGATCAAATTTGGGGTTTGGAGATTCTGCTAAGAGTTCAAAGAGATTGCAAGGTAATTCTGAAGTATAAGGCTAGCAAAGTTTTCTCACAGTTGAAGAGAGATAGAAGGGAGCTTTATTATATGTTGCTCAGATGTCATCAAGGAGGATGGACTTTTCAGAAGTTGCAAGGATTGTCCTTTGAAGAGTATAAGGCTTATCCTATTTGGGCAAGAGTGCAAGAAATGAACACTATCAGACTTCTTTCAGATGAAAGGAAAGAAGAACTTGCAGAAGAGATGGAGATTCAAAAGGCTATGATTGTTCCAAGGCCATTGAAGAAGGGAGTTCCACTTGAGTTTCCTTTAGATTTGAATAAGGTAAATCCCAGTGAAGCTGTTATTAGAAAGAGTATTAAGCTCTCACCTATGGAAGCTTCAGATATGGTAAAAGTGTTACCTCATGATTCCAGAAACCCTATCATTAGTTATGAAGAAGATGCAAGTGGGTTTTGGATGATTGGAAGATATGGGAAAGAGGTACACACTTTTACTACTCTTATGTCTTTGTTTTCAAGTATAGATAGGGAAGACTTGGCAGACCTTTGGAGGTTACTATGGCCAAGTATGAGACTGAAGCACCTACTTCAGTCAATGGAAAAAAGCTTTGGTCAACATTCAAGAGAATGTGTGCACCAGAAGAAGAAGATCCAATTTGGAAGGATCTTGAGGATGATATTAGTGGACTTCAATGGCGTCTATATTCAGCAGCTGGTGTGTATCATTTGAGTTCTACAAAGTTTTCTGAGTATCTTCTTGTGGATGTTGAGTATCCTATGTCCAAAGAAGTCTTGGAGAAGATGAAGACAACACAGCTGGAAATTGACTACTCAAGTGACGTGGCCAAAGATTTGATCAGATATGTTTATTACCAATTTGATAAGATTTGTAAGAATCCTCCTAGTTCTTAGTTTTTATTCAGAAACTTGATTACTAGAGTAGATATCAAGTTTAGGGGAGGATTGTTGGGAATAAAATGTAGTCAATACACTTGGACGCTGACAAGAGCAATCGGGACGTTGATAAGAAGAAATCAAGCGTTGACAGGACAAGCGTTGATAGGAAGAAGACAAGCGTTGATAAGAAGAAGTCAAGCACTGATAGAAGACTTAGTCTACACGTATTATTTTTCTAGTATGTTTCTAGTAAAGATATGATCGACAATGTATTTCTTATGTTTATCTTTACCTAAAATAGCTGATACGTAGACTCTTGTACAAGGCTCCTTATTCTATAAAAGGAGGCCTTTAGGTTTATGTTTGATATACGTTTTAACACTTTCATTGTATGCAAGTTTGTTTTATCAATCAAAGTGAAAGTTTGGTTTACATTGTTTGTGTGTTCTTGTTTGAGTATTAATTCTGCATAATACTTAAATTGTTTTATACACAACAAAGTTTCTCTACGTGTTTAACTTGATTTAATCTCGTTTACACAAGCTAAATCGATCTAAGTTTGGGATCAACATTAAAAACAATAAAATCAGGATTTGGACTAGTTCTTTTCTTTGTTTTTAATTTTAGATCTTTAATTAGATTTTTTAAATTAAATAATTATTTAAAAGGTTCAAAAAATGTTTTCTTGATTTTTTAATTGTTTTTTATACTTTTTAGAATGTATTTGCAAGTTTTATGAATTTTTCATAATTTTGGATTATTTTATTGTTTTTCGTCTCGATTTGCGTGCTAACGCGATTCGTCTTAGTTTAATGCGTGCTAACAATTAGCCCTGCCACTCAACAAATATACAATGCGCGGGCACTGGACAAAAATAATACTGGTATACACTTGTTTCCTATGCAAAAACTTTGGAGCCTTTCCATCTGGTACGAGTGTCCCGAGTGAAATACGTGTCACCTTATCAGCTTGTTCACTTGGTTACACGTTTGGATATTCATGGGGTTGTCCACTCAATCACATTAATGGATGACATATTATGTGTCAGTTGGTGGAAGGGAGCATGTGGACAAGAGTTGTTGGAAACTAAGATTGTAGAAGAAGGGATTTTACAAGATGTTACAAGTTTAAACAAGTGGAATGGTTTAATAATTTTGTGACTTGCTGTTTTGGTTCAATCTTTGGATCAAGACAAATACAAGTTATACACTAGTAGATTGAGTGATACATTGGTTCTGAATTCAAACGGGAATGATGATAAAAGGGTAACAAGAAATGGTTTGAAGAACAAGGTTGTCAACACTAGTGTGGAAATTGATCATCTTGAGTTTTTTCTAGTGGTTGCAACTGGTAGGTTAGTAAAGATAAATGGAATGAGGAGTATTTGGCTTAAGATTTCTGCTAACACGGAGGGTGTTTGTTTTTATTCATCAAGCAATACAAGAACAGATGGTGATCATTGCAAAGCTATGAACTATAGCAAACACTCAAATTATGTGATTATGGGTGTCAATAAATTTGTAGGTGGTGGTAATGGAAGTGAAGGATTAGCAAGTAATGTAGTAGTTGGCTTTAATGGCAAAGGAGAACTTGGAGCAAGAAAGTATCAAGTTTTTCCAGTTTTGAGTAGAAGTCGTGCTAGTGATATTATAATGTTGAGACTTCATAATTGTTGTTGGAACTACAAGGCTTATAGGAAACATCAAGAACCTCCTATTCATGGGCTTAATTTCACAGTAATTTGGGTTTTGTGAAAACAGGAAGCATTCTTGATGGGCATAAATGATCAAACTTGTTGTCTTTCGAGTCAAGAGGAGGTTAAGCTATTGGAATGCATAAGAATTGCTTGTGTTCAAGCAATCTTTGAAGGGGGAAGTATTGATACTGTTGAATCCGTTAATTTCCTTTCTCCTTTCATTAGCAAATGATAGGTATAAATACCACTATAAAATCACTGTGATAAACATTACACCAATAGGCTGACTCACCTTATACTACTTACTTATAATGGACAAACTGGAACATATGTTGAAAGACTCTTTTTCGATCAATTTCTTTGTTTGTTGAGACGGAAGAATAATTGCATTCTACCACATAGTTGTTGACTGCTTGCGACTTCCTCCTTTGCGTGACGCTTTTTTTTACGTCATGGCTTGCTTTGCCTTTCGGTAGGAGCGACATTTTTTGACCAACCAAGTTTGAAAAATGGCAATAATTTTCGGTTGTAAAACAAGAATAATGATGATGAGACAATGATGTTGGGGTTTATTTGAAAAAGAAAGGCTATTTATGAAAAATAATAAAGCGGAAGAAAATCAAGCGAGATCCCTCTGAATCATCAATAAGAAACTGATGACCGAAGGATAATTCTTTTGTGGTGGGTTGTGTACCTAGAGCTCTAATATCACTCTGATACCATGATAGAATTGGTATAAAATCCATGAGATGTTTTGTATTATTCCCCATAATATATACAAAGAGTCCAACACGCTTCCGTATTCGTCTCCCTTTTCGACAAGAATATTACCGGGTCACACCACTAGACTTCTTACCAAAGTATTTCCACTCCAACCCATCGTTGAAAGATAGGTGACTTCTTTTGTGGCTCCTTCAATAATATTTAGCACAGTCTAATTTCGTTTCCTATGTTAGGCGTATGGTAGACTTCTCTTGAATTGGTTGGAAATATTCTTTAGGTGATATTAAAGTAATCACCAACAAGTATAATTCCAAGCTACTATAAGAAATGTGCAGGAATTTTAGCTATGCATGTTGGAGAATCTTGCAAAGTATTTCATGAAATTGGAACAATGTTGCATGGAATCTTGGAATATGACTAAGTTGCAGAGATTTTTATTGATAATAAGCAAAGATACATAGAAAAACCAACGATGCCACTATTCTATTACAAAGTCTTATTTATATTACATTGGAAAGATTCTTCGCTTCTTTAGGTCTTCACATCTGTCTTTCTTTCTTCGAACGTGTCATCAACCGCTTATTGAAAAGTTTACACATATCTTGCCTTTTTAGACTATAGGCCACGTATCTTGTATTTTTTGAATATCCACCACGTATAATGTATCTCCAAACACGTACTCTTAGAATCTTCTTTGTAGATATCATCCAATTTTCTCAAATATTTTATTGATCACATTAGTTATTTTTAGTGATTATTTTTAATCATTTAATCATCGGGGATTATGGTTACTTCTTTATTTTTTGAACATGCCGGGCAAATTCCTCCTCCTTGTTGTTTATGACTCCGTTGAACACAGAACTTCTTTTGGGCATCTGGACTGGATCTTATAATACCCCTTTCTATCCTTTTCATTGTTTGTTGTACATATTTTATGGCACCTAAGGGCGATTTCTTCGTTGGAGCAATCATTATTGGGGAAAGAGGGCTTTCTCATCCATAGGTTCTAAAATCTCTTTTTAATATTTTCTCCATTGATAGGAGAATAACCCTTAATCCGATGGTTTGTCTTGCGTGTATCCCTTCTTCATTAAATTTTTGAAATGGTTTTCTGAATGTATCTATATCTTTTCCTGTACCTTCCATTTTTGTCAACTGTATGAAATGGTATGCTGGATATTTGTAATTATCATGAAAATCTACTCCGACTAACAAGAATTTCAGTATCAATTGATCTTTGTAACTGAAGCTAGGATTATTTTATAACATTCCTTAGCTACATTTTGTAACCAAAACGGCATTTTTGATATTTCTATAAAATTTGGGGTTGTAAGGTAAATCGAGTCTATTACCCTAAACTCGTACCAATATCTAACTTCAGCTGGGTTAGAACCCTGAAAATAATTGTACGAGGATATATGAAATCAACAAATCTTATACATGTTGATGAAAGACTATATAATTATTGTTAGGGTTTGTATTTCAATGGGGTTTTGAATAATTAGATTTTGGACATTTTTTTCAAAATATGAAGTTTTATCTGATTGGGATCTAAAGGAATATATTTCCTTAATCTCAACTGTTTCTTCTTTATCAGAAATTATATCCATCATTTGTTCATCAGAAGAACAGGACGGGATATCAATTTTACTGGAACTTCCTTGTACCATGGCCCTTATTTGAAGGCTATGAGACTTATAGTTATTAGCACTTGTTGCTATCATAGAACATTGCCTTTAATATATATCTTTTATTTGTACTATAATTTTTGGATGACCCTAATTATATCCATTAATTCTGCCATATCTAAAGTAGTATCCTTTATCCTTTGTACAGCTTTATCCATGCGACTAAGCAATATATCAAGATCTTCAATTTTCTTTTCCATCTCTGGTCAAGAAATCTGCTAAAACATTTTTTTTCAGATTTAATAATCTCGATATCAAAAACATATTCAGATAAAAGAGTTTGCCATCTAATTAATCTTTTAAATTCAAGTTTTGAGGGCATATTATTATTTATGAAAGCTTTTACTTGAGTATTATATGTCCTTAGCAAAAATCGTTTTGGTAGTAAGAAATAATAAAATTTTGACAACTTCTTACAACTGCTAACAATTCTTTTTCATTTAAATGATATCTTGTTTCTGTATCTGTAAAAGTGCCAGAACAATATCTACAAATGCTTTCTCTAATTTTTTGTTTATCATGATTGTAATCTATTTTCTTAAGTACTCCGCTCCAATTATTTTCTGAAGCGTCAGTTTTCAAAATTATATCATCATCTTCTTTTGGTAATTGTAATTTAGGTAAATTTTTATAAAGGTCTTTGATTTTTCTTACTTGTCCTTCAAGACTTTTATCAGAACTAAAGATCTTATCTTTTTTAAGTAACTTTTGAAATGGTTTTCTTAATTCTGCCAAGTTTTGAATAAAATCCAAAGCATAATTAAGTATACCAAGAAAAATTTGCACATGTTTTTTATCAATTAATTTTTTTGGAAAAGATGAGATTTTTTCAACTATGTGGCTTTGGAGTTCAATTCCATTACCATCTAGTTTCATTCCTAAAAATTCAATTTCTTTTTGAAGCATATTTGTTTTCTTTTCAGATAAGGCTAAACCATTTTCTATGCATAAGTCAACAAAAATGTCAAGATGTTTTAAGTGTGAACCTATATCATTTGATAAGACTAAGATATCATCAATATAGATAAAAATGAAGTCATATTCTTTAAATATAATATCCATCTTTCGTTGAAATATTTGTGGAGCATTTTTTAATCTAAAAGGTAAAACTAACCATTCATATTAGCCTTGTGGAGTAGAAAATGCAGTATAAGCTATACTATCAGGATGCATTTTTATTTGCCAAAATCCACTTTTACAGTCAAATTTAGAAAATATCTTTTTGTTTCTAGTCCAGTTTATCAAACTTTCTTTATGTGGTAAAAAGTACCCATCAAATACTGTATTTTCATTTAATTTTTTATAATTTATCACCATCCTTGCTTTGCCTCTTGTTATTTCGACATGTTTTCTTACTAAAAAGGCTGGTGAACTCTGAGGACTATGGCTGGGCCTTATTAATTTACTATCTAAAAGTTCCTTAATTTGTATTTGGAATTCTTTTTGGTCTTCTGGGTTATATCTCATAGGTTTTACCCTAATTTCTTTATCCTTATCTTTCATTTCTAATTTAGCCATAATTTGACTTTTATTCCAGAATTTTAAAGGATTATCTGAACAACACTCATTTAATCTTTCTTTTATATCTTCTATATTATTATCAAGTTTTCTAAGAATTACTTGATAATCTAAAAGATTTTCTTATTTTTGATATTTTAATAATAATTTTCCTCTTTCCATAATTGGTCTTCCTTGGTATCCTATGTCATCATGTTTCTCACGTTTTCTAAACCTTATAGGAAAACTTCTTCCATAAGCTCTTCTTATTCTTTTAACAGATATCAAATTATGGCATGGTGTTTTAAATAAAATCGGAAA
Source organism: Glebionis coronaria (assembly GCA_025667525.1). Lineage (NCBI taxonomy): Eukaryota > Viridiplantae > Streptophyta > Magnoliopsida > Asterales > Asteraceae > Glebionis > Glebionis coronaria. The sequence continues at coordinate 451,554,196 of CM046881.1, forward strand.
GGCTAAAATATCAAATACAACTTTGTTAAATCTTTTAAGGAAATTTTGTCCTAATAAGACATCACTACCTGTATCATGGAAATAAAATGTTGGACCTTTAACTAAATAAGATCCTATCGATAATAAAGGACTTTTTATGCCTTTATTTAGTAGTAAAACTTCTTTATTAAAACTAATTCCTCTGTATGTCTCAAGGTCTTGATGGTATTCTTTTGGATAACATTCAGGTTTACATACACAGAGGCCAACACCACTATATATATAAGCAGCAAAATATTCGGCTTTATAGCCTTTATATATAATCCCCATAGGGATATAAGCATTAATATGGCTCGTCATCTAGGAATATATATTATTTTATTATTATATGTTATTTTTAAACCATAAGAACTTATTTTATATGGTTTAACATTTTCTAGAATAGTTAATCCCAACATAATTTCTAGGCTATCTTCTTCACCTTCATTTTCAATTAATAATCTTAGAGGAATATTTTCCTCACCAAACTTGATAATAGTTTCTATAGCTTCTTTTATTATATGCAATTCTGCATTGAAGTTTGTATAATGGTGGGGCACATCTAATTGGTGTTTTTGTAGTTTTCTACATAGCTTATGACTAATGTAGCTTCCATTTGCTCCTGTGTCTATTAATATATTAACACATGAAAATTCGTTTCCATCAAAATATTCCCCTTGAAATTTATAATTCTTTATTGTATCTTCTTTTTTAATTATAGTATCATTATATCTACTAGATATAGATAATCTTCTATTAGATACTCCTTGACTTGTAAAAGTAAGTTTAGGAATCATTTGTTCTTTCAATAAAAGGGGTTTTTCATGAGACAAACCCTAGCGGACCCTAAGCCTACAAACTGGGCCCGGACCTTATTTATTCATTAATAGATTTTGCCTGTCAACGGCTAGGCTATGCCTGTCAACGGATAGGTCATCAGCCGGTGGGTTATCTTTGTAACCTCTTTGACCATTTCATGAGGGGCTTAAGATTGACTTAATGACTACGTACCAATGAATTGGTTACTGGATATCACTTGAAGTCGTGTAATCACTTTCCAAAGAAGATTATTTTACCCTATCCCTGGGTTAACATGTATACCTCCTTGGGATAAAACCAAGTGTTTGTTCTTGTTTTAGGCACAAATCAAGAACCCTATGCGAATAAGTGTTTATGTTTTCTATCTTTCGTATCCCTCTTCATGATCACTATTTATACAATGTTGCAAAACAAGGTCTACAAGGGCGATTAAGCGTCGGTTAATAGCTAAAAGGCCCTCAACCTTGCCGATTAATGAAAATGCGATTAATAGCGGTCAACTATGGTCAACGACGGCCAAGGAAGGTCAAACTTTCCGAAAACTTGCAAATTTGGCCAAAAATACCAATAACTCACTCTAAACTTATGTTGATCACTTATAGTAACTATTTGTATGTATGATAAGTTGTATATTAAGAATAATATTTCCGAAAATACCTAAAACTCATTAAAAATGTCCAAAACATGCTGAAAATACCAAAAATTTGCTAAAAATCCCAATCTAATTAATAACTGATTAATCCCGCCTAAACGATTACAAGTCACAAGGTGGTCGACCGGCCGGCTAGCGATTCGCTATTTTTGCAACCTTGATTTATAGTTATCTAATTCCTAAGAATGTAACTAATAGTCAAAGGAATAATGAGTATTAATCGGCCAATTAATCTCATTATTTCCCACATGATTACATAGTGGTTACATGACCATAATCATGGTCATTAAGTAAATCTTAAACCCCTCATGAAACGGTTAAAGAGGTTATAAATATAACCCACCTGTTGACCTATCCGCTGACAGGCTTAGCCTAGACACTGACAAACAAAATCTAGTCGCTGACAAGCTTAAACTAGCCCCTGACAAGCTTAATCTAGCCCTTGAAAAAAATCATTAGCAAACCACTATAATGAGTCCACGGAGGTCAGGGATTTAATGGGTGTACACTCCGTACCTCCAAACCCATTTATAAGTCTGACTATATCCTCCAGTTACACTAAATTTCCAACAATTCTCCCCAATTTAGTACAATTCCTTTTGCATGAAAATCAACTTTAACAAAACCAGTGCATAAATGAAAATGTCCCGAGGATTGAATTTTCATCTTAGTACATCACTTCAAATGTTCGAGAATCAGGGTGTTTTAAGAATTGAACCCTTCAACTACTTTGAATACCTGAAGATAAAATACACACAAGTTTTCAAACACTTAAAAATGCTCCTGGCACCATACAAGCCATGTGTCCATATCTAATTTATAAATGTCGTAAGATTCAAATTCCATGCTCCTTGAGGTGGCGAAACCTCAACACTTACATAGGTGGTGCCTTTTTAGTTCATGCTCCTGCTTTAGCACCTTTTCAAAGAAATTAACCATTAAAAAGTTTATAACCTCATCCTCCTTTCATCAGGTACAAGCACATCCTTGGGATGATATGTAAAACATGTGCTTTAGTCCCCTAAATGTTCAGCTTTCCACATTGAACTCAACTTCTAAGTTTCCTTAGGAGGGAGTTTGGTGTCCTAGCACTCAGTAACTAGTTTGGACTTTAAACCCATCCCTTTAGCAGACTTTATAACCAAATCTATAGCGAATTCCTTCGTCAAGTGATCAACTAAGTTTTATTGAGACCTCATAAACTCTATAGAAATCACTCCATTCATGATCAACTCACGAATCATGCTATGTTTGACACCTAAGTGTCTAGACTTACCATTGTATATTTGGCTATAAGCCTTAGCCAATGTAGTTTCACTATCACAGCGTATAGATATGGGTCCATACGTTTGACCCACAATGGAATCTCAAGAAGAAAGTTTCTCAACCATTCAGCCTCTTTACCAGCAGCTGTTAGAGCCAGAAACTAAGACTCCATTGTTGAACTAGTAATGCAAGTTTGCTTCTAGGATGCCCAAGAAATTGCACCACCACCAAGAAGGAATATCGAGCCACTTGTGGATGAATTATCCTCAGTATTGTTGATCCAACTTGCATCATTGTAACCTTCCAACACTGAAGGATATCCAGTATATGACAAACAATAATCCATTGTTCTTTTCAAATACTCTAGTACCCTCTAAATTGCTTGCCAATAATGAGTACTAGGATTACTAGTGTACCTACTCAGTTTACACACAACAAACGCAATGTCAGGCCTAGTACTAGTCATGGTATACATCAAGAAACCAATCACCCTAGAATAATCAAGCTGGGACACAACTTGACCATTGTTAGGAATTAGTTTCTCACTTGTATCCATAGGGGTACTCACTGAGTATAATCAAAGTGATTAAATTTCTTCAGGACCTTCTCAATATAATGAGACTGAGAAATTACAATACCATCACTTTCATGTTTAATCCTTATGCCAAGGATAACATCATCCTCCCCTATGTCTTTCATGGAGAACTTAGATGACAAAAATGTTTTGTCAAGCCAACCTGAACTTGATCAGTACCAAAGATTAACATGTCATCAACATATAGACAAATGATGACTCCTTTACCAGATTCATCAAATGTGCTATATACACATTTGTCAGCTGATAACCATTAGACAAAACCACTTCATCAAATTTTTGATGGCATTGCTTAGGTGCCTGCTTCAGTCTATATAAGGACTTAATCAGTTTACACACCTTAGCTTCATGACCATGCATGATGAAACCTTGAGGTTGGTTCATGTAAACCTCCTCATCCAAATCACCATTCAAGAATGTTCCATATGATGAATAATCAGATTGTGAATACTTGCTAGAGCAATCAGTATTCTTATGGTACTAATACGTGCTACTAGAGCATAAGTATCAAAGTAGTCTATCCTTGACTTTGTTTAAAGCCTTGAATGACTAACCTTGCCTTGAACTTTTCAATAGTTCTATCGACCTTCATTTTCCGTTTGAAAATCCATTTGCATCCAAGTGGATTGTAACCTGGAGGTAGATCAACCAACACGCAAGTGTTGTTGCCCATGATGGAATTCATCTCATCATTTATTGCTTCTTTACAGAAAGAAACATCTTGGGACTTCATTACTTCATCAAATGTTTTGGGATCATCCTCAACATTAAAGCAATAGTAGAATTGGTCAAAGACCTCATCTCTTGTACCTTCAACTATGTACAGTTGAAACTCGGGCCCAAAATTCCTTGGAGTCCTATACCTTGTGCTTCTTCTAAGCTCAGGCTCAGGTTGTTGAACCACAACCTCATCCGTGACTCTTTGAGGTTCCACTGAAGCACCAATGTCCCCAGCTCCAATAGGAGTCCTAAGGCTTGGTCTAGGGACTGATGAGAACCTAGTCTCATCAAATTTAGCATCCCTTGATTCAATGATTGAATTTATTGAAACTGAATCATTAGGTTCAATAACATAGAACCTATAAGCCTTGGAATGCTCAGCATATCTAAAAAGATGCATTCAATGCCTCTTTCACCCAAGGTTTCACCTTTGGATCAGAGAGTCTTACAACAGCCCTACAACCCCAAACTTTAAGATAGTTCAAGTTTGGTTTCCCTTTAGTCCAGAGTTCATAAGGGGTAATCCTGTTCCTTTTATTATGAACCCTATTTAATAAATAACAAGCTTTTAACATATCTTCTCCCCTAAACCCTTGACTCAGTCCTGAATAGGACAACATGGAATTAACCATCTCTTTTAGTACTCTATATTTCCTTTTTGATATACCATTTTGTTGTGGAGTATAGGGGGCAGTTGTTTCATGGATTATTCCAACAGACTGAAAGTACAAAGTATCTATGTACTTACCTCCCCTATCGGTCCTAAATCTTTTGATTTAGACTCCTTATTGTAATTCAACTTCAGTCTTAACTACTTTAAATTTATCTAATGCTTCATCCTTAGTATGCAACAAATAAACATAATAAAACCTTGAAGCATCATCAATAAATGTTACCAAGTATTTCTTATTCCCTAACGAGGGAGTAGCATGAAAATCACATAGATCACTATGGATTAGCTCCAAGACTTTAGTTTCATGTTTTACATATTAAAATGGTTTCTTAGTAATTTTATTTAGCATGCAAGTCTAACACTTTTTAGTGTCCATGTCAAAACCTGAGATGAACCCATCCTTAGACATATCTTGCATCCTTTTATAGTAAACATTACCTAGCCTAGCATGCCATAATGATGAATCATTCAGTTTAGTGGTAATCATCGGGACATAATCAACATTCATATTAGAATCAATATTAAGCCTGAACATTTGTTAACACAAATAGCCAAAACCAGTAAACACATCATGTTTAGATAAAAAAAATTATTAGATTCAGTCACTTGTTTATAGCCATAGTTATTTAAAACACTACTTGAAACCAAGTTTTCCTAATATTAGGAACATGCAAAACATTAAACAAGGAAACAATCATTCCTGAACAAAATTTAAGATCTACACAACCACGTCCATGCACTAGGGCCGTTGAATAATTTCCCATGTGAAGAATAGATCCATCATTTAGTGACTCATAAGTCTTAAACCATCATCTATCTTTGCACACATGAATAGTTGCTCCAGAGTCAACCCACCACGCCACATCATCATCCTACACAAAATAAGCTTTAGATACATATGTAACATAATAAATCTAGAGAGATTCATTAAACATATTTTGTCCTTTCAGTGTGTTGTTGGAACCAATCACTGAACCATTTGTGCCTGATCCATTGGCTTTACTGCCAATACCAACACCTTTGCAATCCTTTTTCAAGTGTCCAGGTTTCCCACACTTCCAACAAGCCATTGATGACATCTTGTTAGGATTAACATTAGTGTTATCCTGATGCTTACGTTTGCCCATGTTGTCATTGTACCTGGAGGACTTATTATGCTCCACCATATTGACAACTGATGAACCAACAACATTGTTGCTCTTTGGCTTGTCATTGTCATGCACCCTGAGGGATTCTTGAATACGCAAATGACTACCCAACTCAACAAGAGTTAACTCCTCCTTCTTATGTTTCAAGGTGTGCTTGAAATCTTTCCAAGAAGGAGGTAGTTTTTCAATGACACACGAGACCTAAATGGTCTCATTCATGTTCATTTTATGTTGTGTAAGTCTATCAAGTATTCCAAGAAGTTCATTGTATTGTTCCATGACTTGTTTTGAATCAGTCATTTTGTAATTTCTGAAATCACTCACAGGGAAATTATTACTTGATGCATCCTCAGCCATATATTTGGCATTCAAGGAATCCCATAGTTCTTTACCAGATTCAACACTTTGGTAAATATCAAATAAGGAATCAGACATACCATCTAGAATTATGCCGCGACGCCATAGTCACCATTCTTCCATTTGCTTATTTTCCTTATGTCTTCCAAGGTAGCATCATCACCACCATTAGGAATGGGAGTGGTCAACACATACACTACGCTCATGGTATAAAGAAGAAAGTGCATCTTCTTTTGCCATCTCCTAAAATCAACCCCTTCAAACTTGTCCAGTTTGGAGAAGTTAGTCACCATATGCTTCATTGCAGCCGTCATTGATTATCAGACTTGTAAATGGGTTTGGAGGTACGGAGTGTACACCCATTAAGTCTTTGACCTCCCTGGACTCATTATAGTGGTTTGCTGATGATTCCTGCCAGAAGCTAGATTAAGCTTATCAGGGGTTAGTTTAAGCTTGTCAGCGGCTAGATTTTTCCTATCAGCGACTAGGCTATGCTTGTCAGCAGATAGGTCATCAGCGGGTGGGTTATCTTTGTAACCTCTTTGACCGTTTCATGAGGGGTTTAAGATTGACTTAATGACCGTGATTATGATCATGTAACCACTATATAACCATGTGGGAAATAATGAGATTAATTGGCCGATTAATACTCATTATTCCTTTGACTATGAGTTACATTCTTAGGAATGGGTCACTATAAATAGTGATCACACTTGCATGAAGAGAGATACGAAAGACGGAAAACATAAACACTTATTCACATAGGGTTCTTGATTTGTGTCTACAACAATAACAAACACTTGGTTTTATCCCAAGGAGGTATTCGTGTTAACCCAGGCACAGGGCCAAATAATCTTCTTTGGAAAGTGATTACACGACTTCAAATGATATCCGGTAACCAATTCATTGGTACGTAGTTAGGCTATTGATTATCTTTGCCCTATTGGAACAAAGTAAACTGATAGTTGAAGTTTTTACACACCTTTGCTTTAGGAAAAACAAAAGGGGTAAATAGGGTAAGTACGACGATTTAGGAAAACCGTGCACAAATGACCCTTGATGGTGTGGGATCGTTCTCAAGGAGGCTAGTATGTTGTGTGAAGAGATGATTAATATTTGTGTTTATGATTATGAGAAAAGAAAAGAGAAAGGATGACGGTTACGATTTAAATTAAACTAAGACGAAAGTCTTACACGTAAAACCGTATAATATGACAAAATTTAAAAATTATCCTAAAAATTTCTAGAAAATTGAAATAAAAAAATGTAATTAGGGTTTACAAAAAATCAAAAATTACTCAAACCTTTTATTTAATTAAATAATAATTTTTAATGCTAATTAAAGCCCAAAAAGTCAATTTAATTAACAAAAAAGCCCAAAATGAGATTTTTCAATTTGTAAACCTCTAAAATAACTTAATTAAACTAAAAACTATTTTTTGAAAAATTTAAAATTAATTAAAACTATTTAAAAATGATTAAAAACTATTAAAATATTAAAATAATCCTAAAAATTAATTAATTGACAAGAAAATTAATCTAAAAATTTTAAAACTCCTAACTTAATGTATTTAACCTAAAAAAAATGAAAAAGTTGCAAAAAAATTAAAAACTAATTTTAATAATAAAATAATAATAAAATATTAATAAAAATCCAAAATTTATAAAATATTCTAAAAACTTGCAAACTAGTTTAATTTAACCTAATTTAAATTGAAATTAACTTGAAATGACAAAAATACCCCTAATGGGCCAAATAGTAAAACAGACCCCTTAATGGGCTCAAATTGGCCCAATAAGAAAAATGTTCACAAAATGGCCTAAAACTTCCAGTTAAGCTTAAAATTCAATTTTAAACACAAAATTTCAAAGGTCCCAAAGCTGAAATGAGCTTATCACAGCTTATTTCAAAACAACTTATTCTTAATGGGCTTTTTGGCCCATTAAGCTATAAGCCAATGCCATAAGCTGTAATTTCACACACGTCCTTCTCTTGACCTAAATAAGCCTTTTGTAAAAATAATTTTTTATTAAGCCCAAGAAATAAGCCTGAAATAAGCAAAAGCTCTCTACACAAAACGACAAAATAGTCGTTTTCGAGTTCTAGGCTGTTTCAAGAGCTGATTCAACTTGCAAAAAGTTTTAAATGACAAAACTAAGCTTAATCAACAAAAAGTTTTCAAATAAGCACACTCAATAAGCTGAAATAAGCAATAAGCTGTTTTTGAAAAAGACAAAATAGTCGTTTTCTAGTCAAAAGCTAAAACCAAAAGCTGTAAACTTCAAAACTGATTTATAAGCTCAATATAATAAGATCTATCACAAAAAATAAGTTGTTGCACAATGGAATAAGCTAGAATGACTTAAAAATAAGCTGTTGACCAATTTACACTAGTAGTGGCTAGCAGCAGTGGGAAAGGGTTCCCACTGCTTTGACAATTTGACTTGCTTTTTTAGAGTGAGTCACTTGGTTTCTTTGGACAATCAAGGCACCCTTACAACCAGTGGGTTGTAAGGAGTCAATAACAAGCAAGAAAACACAAAATTACCCAGCCAAACGATACAGTTTGATCAATGATTACACAAACATGGCACAGACATGTTATAAGCAGATCTGGTGATATAAGCTAATGATTAAGCTAGTATAAGCTGACCACAATCCACCAAATGCATACACAAGCTCAATACAACTTAGTGACACACAAATTAACTTATTTCATACACTGATTCCAAGTTTTGAACAAGATTCAAGAACAAGCAGGTTACTAATGAACAAATGATGAACACAAAGTCCTACTTGCTGATATAGTTGACCACAAATCCAATTTCAAAGCCACAAATCTACTCAACAAGTTACAATAACTATGTTTTATCACTTGGTATCCCTAGATTAACATACAATCTAGGTGTGCACAAGATTTCAGTTCAAATAGACCTAAAACAAGCTTGATAGAACCATAGATTCAGATTTATAGTTTGAAAGCATAAAACTTGTAAATATTAGCACACAAACACCTTAATAACATATACAAACTCAAATAAACCCTTAAATCTTACTCAAACTCATGTAGATTAGAACAAAAAATCAATCCCAAACACCCTTTATACTTTTTAAATCCAATTTTTACAAAGTAAAAGTATTCTCAAGACTGATTTAAGCTCAAATAAGCATCATAACATCAAATATATGAACTAAGAACCAAGATACATGCATAAAAACACACATACACCAGCAGACCACAAAAATCACTTAGAACCAAATTCTTGACAGGTTTTTCAAGAAAAGAGGACAAACCTCATGAATGCACATCCACACTCACGAATTTTAGAGATTTTGTGGTAGCTTAACAACCATAAGCTTCCAACAAAACACTGTTGAGATAAACAAAGATAATAACAACAGATTAATAAAGGAAAAATGGAAAAATGACCAAGACCTTTTCAATCTTGTACGCCACCCTTCATCCTTCCCAAACCACAAACCTCACAACACATTGATAAACTCTTTATCAGGGTGTTATGATCAGCTTATAGCCCAAAAATTTCAAGTGTTTGAACAAGAACTTAGAAAAAATCAGGTTTTTGAAACTTTTGCAATTTCTTGCACAAACTTTAAAACCAAACTATGAGACTTCAAACTCACAAACATATAACAATAACAAGATAATATAAAGATTGGAACTTGGAATTCGTCACAAATTCAAACACTTAATTCATTCACTTTGAAAATAAGGATTTACAAATTTTTGACCTAGGAATCCAAGAACAAAGATAAATGTTGCATACTATGGCCTTTATATAGGCTCACAAACTATCTAGAAAGCTGAAAATACAAGGAAACCCTAATGTAGTGAAGTCCCAATTATGACCTTGAGAATTTGAATTTTGCTTGATCATGTGAAGTCTTCTTGGCGTTTTGTTGATGCTAGCTGGGTGGAATTTCATTCAAAGGCTCACAATAAGCTTAAAATGTAAGCTTGAATGTGGTGTGTTGATTTTCTGCATGGCTTTGTCTTTTTCCCCAAAAAAGTGTGTAAAGGAGGTTTCATGTGACTCTTATGATGATGTGGCATGGGGTTTAAGGTTTGGGTTATGATTAGTGATAGGTTAATCATAAATCTGGAAGGTTTTAGGGTTTAATTCCAAGTAATTATCAAGCCCCTAATTGTGTTCGTATGATGAATAGTTGAAGTTTTAATCTAGTTTTGGGTTTAAAAATGTGTTAACCGTGTTTTTTAATTAACTAATTAAGTTAGTTTAAAAACGGGTGAGTGGATTATGACGTGGTGAAATGGTGGATTTTGATTGGTGGATTGGGCGAGTGGGACACATGGCATGTTGTGATAGGTCTATGTAAGTATGGATGTTTGACAGCTTCCCCCCCTTATTCCTTTCTTCTTTCATTTCAGTTTTAATAAGTAAAAACTGAATTTCCTTTGTAATGGAAGTTTGGTTTTTTAGACTTTTGCCCCAAAAAGTTTTGCAAAGTATTTTCAGGGTATTTCTTGCCATTTGATGATATTTGAAGGGTTGTTTTTGCATTTCTTCATTCTTCAATGTCTTGACTTGTATGATTGACTTTGTGAAGGACTAAAAGTCACAAGTCTTTATTTGTGAGGGACCATTCTTGCCACTTCTTCAAGTGGAGGGTCCTTTTTGTAATTTTGACAAACTTTAAGGACCAAACTAGTAATTATGAATATAAAAGGGTTAAAAGTGTCAATTCTTCAATATTGGAGGACCCTTCTTGTACAATCTTCAATTCTTCAAGGGTTTTTCATAGAAAATCAACTCTAGGACCCGGTTCATTGTGCGGCTTCGTTTCCCGTGTTCATTTTTGCTTGTTTCTTGTGATCTTTTGCCATTTTCTCAATATTCGTACCTAAAATACAAACTGAACAAACACAAGCATATATTTGGCACTTTTTATGATATTTATGCATTTTAAGCCCGTTTTGGACGATGAGACTATGTATAAAAGCAGTCTCATCACTCTCCCATAATAAACCATTGTCGTGCCCTCACGCAATGCTAGAATAAAGTATCGTAGCACCTCCAAAATTCATTTTTATGAACTTTTATTGAATGATAAATTTACTATACTACCACTACTTGCTACTACTTGCGTTTTAGACATAATGTATGATTTTCATCGCAAAATGGGACGTTTAGGTTCATACAACAAGAACACGTGAAGGCTTCATTAGAAATAATTTCATCGTCCTCGATCTTCACCCCAATTCCATCCCAAGCGTGCAACGAGATCATTGTGATTATAAGTTAGTAATGCTAACACTACTCATATGCCCTAATCACGCACTTAGACTCCCATTTTCCTAATTGGTATTTCTTATATTTTATTTTTGTCTTGAATGTTCACGAGGATACATTTTTTACTTATGCGATGATAGAGATTTAGGTCTAAAAATAGAGTCATAACGGTGCAACCAAGACCATCGAATTAATAACCCCCCCCCCCCTTAATAGACAACGATGTCAAAAAATTAAGTCAACAAGAAGGATCGATAAACACGGTTTTATAACGGTTTTGAACATGAGACTTATTAAAAAGACTTTTATACGTCCCCTAACGGATGGGCCTTATTATCATAGGTTTACCTCCATCTTTTATTTAACTTCTCCATGAAGCTTTTATTATGACTTCGGTCTTGCCTTGCCTTTTATTATCCTCCTCATCGGTGGTTTTATTATGGCCAAAGACGTATATTCTCCCGCTAAAGGCGAATTTTGGATCTTTAAACTTCAAAGATTAAGGCATAATTCACTTTCAATTTCGCATACATTTTTCGGCCTTGTGAGCTTCAAATTGTTTGCTTGATTTAGATGAGCACTTGAAATCTTATTATTAGGTGAAGCTTTTGATTATTTGGGTTACCAATACTTCAAAACCGTGACGCTGGCGATACCTTAATGTTTTCCAAATTTAATTACATAGACGATACTAGAGAAGACTAGAAACCAACAATCAAGACTAAACCGCTAAGCCAATACTTATTAAGCAAAATATATATACAAGCGAAGGGAGAATAAGCAAACAACGAGAACACATGAGTTTATGAAAGAATACGAGTACTCTACGTTTAGCATAGTAACTTATAATTAACTCTATCATTTCTCGTCCTCATTTAAGAGACTTAGCCTAATATGAAGTTAAGGAATCTGATGACGTATAGTCCCCAGTCGGGTCATGAACCCGGCCCACGGGTACTACCCGTATCCGGCCCATCACGGATGGGTGGGATTAATGTTATTTAAGGCTATGGGCTTAGATGAACAGTAACCGCACACACGTGTGCGGCCCACGGCCCGGCATGGCCGGTACAGGGTTAGACAGAATCATACTCCTACTATGATTAGGATTTATCACAAAGGAGAGGATATTCACTCACCATAATTAGAAGATAACAATTAATCTAATTCTGGTGTTTATCCTTTCCTTGGGGCCGAAGCATCAGTGACAGCCCATTAGGGTTTCACTGTCTATATAAGGAACCCCCAAGGGTTCCACAAAGGTATTACATTCTACACACTTACATCTCATCTGATTCTCATAACCCTAACCGATTACTTACTCTCACGCCGGAGTCTAATCGTGGGATACATTCCCACGGTAAGCCTAACGCGTACTGTTTTAGTGTGCAGGATCCCAACCAGATAATTCACTTGGTGCAGGAGCCGCAGTCCAATCAACCCGAATTAAGCCTAATTCGGGTCTAGCAAGGATCACCCAACTTTTGTATCAACAAGTTGGCGCCATCCGTGGAACCATTACACTAAGCTAGAGCAAATCTCATCTCGATCTCTCAATGTCAAAAGGACATCCGCAAGGAAACCCCAGGAACACAAATCCTGGGAACCGGAAGTCCCCAGGGGACGGGATACTCATTCCAAACCGATCCCCTAGTAAACAAACAGGCGGACCGAATAACCGAAGTGGTCTTCAGTCCATGGGTATGACAAGCATGTTCGTTGTCACCCCACCACCTACTTCGACCTTGGATAACCCTGATCCAGGGAGTGCGCCCAACCCCCCTAACAAGGAGCCGCGCAAACCATCGACTGAGGAAGAAGTGGAGGTCGAACCACTTAGTGAGGAAGATTTTACTCGAGTTCTCACGCAGAAATTCGAGAGGATCGTCCCAGGAATTTTCATCCAGGTTGAACCTAGGGAGGGACCTCCAATCTAGGCTCAACTTTGGCAGTGCCGGACCAAGCACCTCTCCACAAATTCAGAGGAAGTGAAGGGCACGACCCCAGGAGCGAAACCTCTTTGAGAAGACTCCCCAACCTAGGAATGTGTTCGAACACATAGGGGATCGTCTGATGCAGGAACTACTACAAACCCGAGAGGAGGGAGAGAAGTCCGACGGTTCACTCGAACGACCAGATTTGGAGCTAACCAGAACTAATCACCGTACAAGCGTGTGGGACAGGATGAATACCGGGAAGAAGGCTCCTAGCTCTTCTCACAAGAGCGGTCCTCACCCAAAGGATGGGGCACCGCCCCTTCTCCCGGTTCATCAGGAGAGGATTCAGATGACCATCCACCCAAGCGTCGCCGACCTAGGCGTACTCCTCCACCGCCACCATACAATGAAAAGTACTATGGCGGCCCCTATTATCGAGAGGCAGAAGAAGAAGATCTTTCCCGCCCATGGTGTGACCCTAATCTCACCCGTCCATGGGCTTAACCTAGGGAAGATCCTTTTACTCTCTGCATACGGAATTACTCCGAGGATACAAAGCGTCGCATGCCGGCGTGTGTCAAGACTTATGATGGGACTGGTGATCCGGATGATCACCTAAAGATATTTGACACACAGGTGAAAACTGAACGATGGCCCATGCCTATATGGTACCAAATGTTCAATTCAACCTTGATCGGCAATGCTCGTGATTGGTTTGAAGGACTCCCTCCACGAAGCATTGATAGCTTCACTGAACTACGTACTGCGTTCACGAACAATTATACTCAGCGAAAGAAGTATAATAGGGACCCGGTCTCATTGGCAACCGTCAAGCAACGGCCGGGGGAATCTACGGAGGCCTTCACCGAACGCTTCAATGACGAGTGCACGCGCACAAAGACAATGTCGGAACTTCTAAAAATTTCCGATTATATGCACGCCATAACAGACAGGGAATTAATCAGACGTCTCAATGACAAGCGACCGGACATGTATGACGACATTATGGAAAGGGTCAGAAACTTCATAGAGGGAGAAACCGCGGTAGCCGCAGCTTACCCTTTAAAAGGAAACATCTACCGATCGAACGACCAGTCCAGGAGACAGTCGGGCGGTCAAAACAACCAGAGCAGTGGGAGGAGCTCAGACTACAAGAACCAAAACAAAGGAGGGCGGTCAGAGGACAAATTTACCCCTCTAAAGATGTCCTACCGGGAGATCTTGCTGACAGAAGGGGCTAACTTCCCTGAGACCTCCCCCAATGACGACTCCGCTGGACCGTCGTCAAGGAAATCGCTTTTGCGATTTCCACAACGACAAGGGCCACGGCACGGAGGAATGTATCCAGCCCAAGAAGCACATTGAGTCACTGATCAAGTCAGGCAAACTCAAGCATTTGGTCAAGGATTGGAAGGATGGAAAGGACAACAAGAAGTATGACAAGAAGGATCCCCAAAAGGACAAACCTTCGAATATATACATGATCCAATCCAGGCAGCGCCGCACAAGGCAGAAAATTAGCCAAAAATTTTCACGCGGCAAAGAAATCTCATTCCCTCCCATCACGGCAAGTGATGTATCCGATGCACCTCTCACGATTGAGATAAGCATTGGAACACACAATGTCCGCCGTGTGTATGTGGATGGAGGGTCATAAGCATAAGTACTATACGAACACTGTTTCGTACAGTTACGACCAGAAATAAGAGGCCAATTAGTACCAGCCACGTCGTCGCTCATCGGCTTTAGTGGAGACACCATCTGGCCAATAGGACAGCTACGTCTGCTGGTAACCATTGGAAATGAAGAGCATACCACCACGGCGTGGATGAACTTTATGGTGATACGCTCACACTCTCCATACAACGGGATCATAGGCAGGCCAGGTATCCTGGCCATACGGGCAGTACCCTCCACAGCTCACGGAATGATTAAATTCCCTGTGGAAGGAGGAATTGTCACTATGTATAATGAAATCATACCACCATCCGAGTGTCATGCCGTGACAACACCAGTTCCACCTGTTCCCCCCAAGGATGAATCACCACCTCCCAATCGGAAGGTGGCAATCCATCCCGATTATCCGGAACAAGAGGTATCCATAGGGGGAACACTCTTGGATAACGGCAAGAGGGCCATGTTCTCTCTCCTAAAATCAAACTTATATGTGTTCGCATGGGATCCCAAGCACAAGACAGGCGTTCCTCGTGCGATAGCAGAACATAAGCTCCAAATCCGCCAGGGATATCCTCCCGTTAAGCAAAAGAAGCGTGGTCAGGCACCAGAACGCAGCCAAGTAATATTGGATGAAGTACGGAAATTGGTAGATGCAGGTATCATGCGCGAGGTATACTACCACGAGTGGTTATCCAACCCGGTCATGGTAAGAAAGAATGATGGGAGCTGGCGCATGTGCGTGGATTTCATGGATCTGAACAAAGCCTGTCCACAGGACTGCTATCCGTTACCGGAGATTGATTGGAAGGTGGAATCCCTATGTGGATATCCCTTTAAGTCTTCTTAGATGCATACAAAGGATACCACCAGATCCAGCTTGCGGAAGAGGACGCAGAGAAGACGGCGTTCCATACTAGTCAAGGTGTATACTGTCATACAAAAATGCCATTTGGACTAAAGAACGCCGGGCAACATATCAGTGGCTTCTTGACAAAGCCTTCGATTCACAGATATGCTGCAATCTTGAGGTCTACGGTGATGATTTAGTCATCAAAGTCATACGGAGGATGCACTTCTCCGAGACGTCCAAGAGACGTTTGACACATTGAGGAGGATTAATATGAAACTAAATCCAAAGAAATGCACGTTTGGATAAACTGAAGGGATGTTCCTTGGATATATGATTGATCCAAATGGCATCAAGCCTTGCCCGGAAAAGACGGACGCGGTAATATAGTTACCATCCCCTCAGACACAGAAAGAGGTGCAATCCTTAAATGGGAAGTTGGCCGGGCTAAACAGGTTCTTATCGAAGTCAGCGGAGAAGTCACTCCCCCTATTCAAAACACTCAAGAAGTGCATCAAGAAGGGATATTTCCGGTGGACAAAGGAAGCGGAGGAAGCTTTTGGTCAGCTCAAGCAGCACCTCGTATCTCTCCCCATGCTAGTGGCCCCCTACCCAAGGAGGAGCTCATCATGTATCAGCCAGCCACACATGGAGCAATAAGTGCGGTACTCATGACGGATAGGGACACAGTCCAAACTCCGGTCTACTTTATAAGTAGAACACTACAAGGTCCGGAGTTGAATTATTCTTCCATGGAGAAATTGGTTTTGGTATTAGTGTTTGCTACGAAACGGTTACGCCGGTACTTTCAGGCGCACCCAATTGTGGTTATTACTGATCAACCAATAAAACAAGTCATCTCCAGACCAGATGTGGCCGGTAGGCTACAGAAGTGGAGCATTCTATTGGGAGAGCATAACATATCTTATAGACCAAGGACGGTTGTTAAAGGCCAAATCTTGGCAAATTTCTTGATAGAGAAGCCGGATGAGGAGGGACCAGTCGTACAATGAGAGGAAACTCCAGCAGAACCATGGGTATTACTTACGTACGGATCTTCGTGCATGGATGGACTAGGAGCTGGTCTTATCCTTACGAATCCAGAAGGAATGGAGTTTACATACGCCCTGCGCTTTGAGTTCACAGCCACCAATAATGAGCAGAATATGAAGCGTTGATTGCGGGTTTAAAAATCACCGCTAGAATGGGAGTCCGCAACCTTGAGGCCTACGTGGACTCACGGCTTGTCGCGAACCACATTCTAGGGGGGTACGTAGCCAAGGAGGATAATATGGTTCGATACTTGGAGAAAGTCAAGTCACTCATCGCGGCTTTCAGCAAGGTTTCTATCAAGCAGGTACCAAGAGGTGAAAATAAGAAGGCAGACGCTCTTAGCAAGATCGCGTCTACAAGTTTCGCCCACTTATCCAAGCAAGTCTTGGTGGAAATACTAAAGGAAAAGTCTATAACAGAAGGGGAAGTCGCAGCTATAGTTGAGGAAGATGGACCTACATGGATGACCCCGATCATCAACTATTTGACTAATGAAACCCTTCTAGACGAGGAAAAGGCGGCACGGCGTATCAGAAGGAAGTCGCAGCACTTCGAGCTTCGAGAAAGTATTCTTTACAAGCGCTCTTTCTTACAGCCGTGGTTGCGGTGTGTTGGGCCACGCCAGGCTACTTATGTGATCAGTGAGATACATGAAGGGTTATGCGGCATGCACGCGGGTCCTCGATCCGTAGTAGCTCGAGCTGTACGCACAGGATATTATTGGCCTACTATGCATAGGGATGCATGCGACATGATTCGCAAGTGCAGTGATTGCCAAAAGCACAGACCAGTACCACGACACCCGCAGCAGGAACTTACATCCATTACATCCCCATGGCCATTCTATAAGTGGGGGATTGATATTGCAGGACCTTTCCCCGTAGCTGCGGGGGGAGTTAAGTTCTTGATTGTCGCAATGGACTACTTTACACGTTGGATAGAGGCCAAGGCAGTCAAATCCATCAAAGGCAAACAAGTTAAAAAGTTTGTTTGGGAGAACATCGTGTGCCGTTTTGGCTTACCAGGAGAAATCATCTCGGACAACGGAAAGCAGTTCGCGGATAATCCATTCAAGGACTGGTGCACAACATTGAATATCAAACGGCGCTTCGCATCTGTTAAACATCTGCAGACAAATGGTCTTGTGGAACGAGCAAATAGAAGCTTGGGTGAAGGCATCAAGGCACGCCTGGATGAACGAAGTGCCAAATGGGTGGATGAACTGCCACATGTTCTATGGGCACATAGGACTATGAACGGGGACACTCCATTCGCATTGGCCTACGGCACTAAAGCTGTTATACCAGTAGAAATCAGAATGTCGACCATCCGCACAGCGGAGGTTAATGTCGTCACAAACGACGAGCAGCTCCGGATCAATCTAGACTTGTTGGAGGAAAAATGAGAAATAACGGCTATCAATGAGGCCAAGTCAAAGGCACGGATGAAGGCTTATTATGACGCCAAGGTTAAAGGTGTTTCTTTTCGACCGGAAGATTATGTTTATCGTGCCAACGAGGCGAGTCGAGCGGATAATACAGGAAAGTTGGGCCCTAAGTGGGAAGGACCGTATGAGGTTACGGAAGCCTTAGGACGGGGCGCGTACAAGTTACGTGACATGGATGGCCGCTACCTGGAACGCACATGGAATATCTGCAACCTTAAAAGGTGCTATCTTTGAAAGCTACGGTTTCCGCATGGACACTTCGCTATATCTAGCTTCAATGAAGATCCATGTGTTCTCTTTGTTTTGTTTTTTATTCTTTCTAGGTTCCTTTTGTTTCTTAGGATTTCCAATTCTTGTTAAAACAAAAAACGTAAACGTTCTAATAAAATGCCGTGGTGCCTAGCTAGCTCCACGACTCGTTCTTGTGCAAATTATTGTCTTCTTTTTTAGATTTTATTATTGTCGTATAGATTTAGTTGATGTTACTACAATGTGCTATATCTTATTCATATGCATTCATTCAATACCGTACATGTACAATGCGCCTCCAGGCGGGGTAAGAGGATTAAGTGAACCCAATAATTCAACTTGTCGCATAAGAGGGATGCAACCCCAGTGACGCGGATCATGTATCCTTACTAGACACCTTACTCACAAGACGTTGTGATAAGTTTCCATATGCCGCGCTCACGCAGTGCTTTGCATGGTAAAGACACACGCCGCACGTCTAGTAAAATATAGACTTGATTGTATTTTTTGAGTAAGACGTGAGATGTCATGCAGTACAGGTATATGATATCTAAAAATAAAATAAAAAATACACAAGTTTCAAATTCAAAACACCAAAATATCCGTGGTCATCACGGACTCGCTTGCATAAATTTGACAAGTTATTAGAAAAACATCAGTTTTAGCCGTATACATACACGGACGAATAAAATAGTACAAGTATTTACAATGTAAATTACAAGGGAGGTAGGAACTCCCCTATCTTTTTCTTCCCTTCTTCAATCAAAGTGCAGAGGACCTCCCCGTGCGCATTCCTTCCTTCTTGGGCCCTGATCATGTTTGCATCCAGCGCCTCGGCCAGCAGTTTTTCACCTTTCATCACCTTCGACACAGAGTCGTATGTAGGCATGGATAGTTGGATAGGGTCGGCGGTGAGCTTCGACATTATTACTCCATTGGGAGCAGCCTTCAGTGACTCTAGCTCGTCCAGGAAGGGGTGTTGGATTTCAGCAAGTGCGGCCATTGACGCGGTCATCTTGTCTGCGGCTAGAGGGTTGTGGTAGGCATGCTGGGTGATATCTTGCTTCTTGCCTATCAGCTCCGCCGCTTTGACCAGCCCCTCGTGCCTACCACGGTCAATACCGTCCGATACAACGTCAGAAAAGGCTTGCAACAGGTAAGGAGCTTCTGTCACCCCGCTTCCCTAGCCAACCATCCATATGCGCCCAGCTATGGCTGTGAGCAAAGGAGGACATATCATTTCAGCACAGTCTGTGGCCATCTGGCTTAGTTCGCCCTCAGCTGCTGTAGCTTGCTTGTCCAAGGTAGTCCGCGCCTGGGTTAGCTCATCCTTCAGCGCGTCGCGCTCCTGAGCAATAGTAAAGATTGTACGGTTACGACTTTCGTAGCAGCTTCGGTTGCGGATACCTATATATGACACTTGGAGTTATTACAGAGACAATGTGGTCTTTTGTGTGCACAAATAAGCATTAATATGAGAACATACCTTCTCGTTGGATGCAGCTAAAAGGGCCTCCAGCTCAGCAATACGTTCTTCACGAGCTTTGGCATGATGGGCTTGCTCCTTGACGGTTGACTCGGCCACGACCAACGCTGCCTGCAAGGATGTGATGGTTTTCTCGTTCTTACCCACCAGTGCTTCACGGCGAGCTATCTTTTTATCAGCATGGCTCACGTTAGCTAAGGCCTTGATCAGACGGCGTCTCAGGGCCGCACCAACCGTCACCTGGTGTGCGAAGGACACATCAAACTGCTCCAGCAACATCTCATGCTCTAGTTCTTCCAAATCTTGCGCCAGTGCTGGAGGAGTGATGTGTTCAATGAATTCAGAGCACTCGGACTCCGCCTCCAACCTTGTTAAGCTAGATAAATTCCATGCTAGGCGTAGGCTGGTGTCGGGTCCCTCAGGATGTGGCTCCTCAGCATGGGTCACAAGAGGGGATGGAGGTCTCATTGATGTCACGAGAGAGGGTTACCTTTACACCTCCTTCTCTTGGGCCACGGTCGACGGACCCGCCCTGTTATTAACATTTATTAGTTCTGTTTATGGATTTTTATCATTTAGAGTATTCAAGAGGTACTTACGTAGTGCCACTCACGGGTTCCGTGATGGTAGGAGCCACGGTGTTCACAAGAAGTTGCCATCCAGACTTGCTCATCTGCATGCAGCGAAGGGTCGACCTGGGCCGTAGAGGCGCTGCTCCCTTCCTGGAACTGTGGATGGTCCTTCCTTAGCTTCTTTGGGGGAGCATTATGTGCCCCCGCCCCATCCCCTAGAGTTTTTGCTACCCTCCTGGTAGTCTTTCTTTTCCTAGATTTGGGTTTGGGGGACCCAGAAGCATTGCTGGTTTCCTCATTCTCACCAGTGCGGTTGTCAGCAGGGTTGGTGAATTCTTCTTCTTCTCCGTCTTCATCCTGGTGCGGCATGGTGTCCTCCAGTAGCAGTTCTCCACTATCTTCAATATGGAAGTCAAGCGGGGACTTCTCAATCACGGGCTCTCCCTCATCTGATCTCTGCTCGGTGGTTTCTTCCAGCGGGATGGTTTTGTCTACGGTCGCATCAAGAAGGGGGAGTTCATTTTCTTTCAGCGGACGGAATCCTTCAGGAACTTTCATTGGGTCGCCTTTGCGCAATAATCCATGTAGGTTCATCTCTGCGGACATATGCATATATACGGATTAGTAAGTTCACAAAGTACAAATGTGGCATTTTTTACATCTACAAATATAAGTGGACCTACCCTGCCTACGTTCGGTCAGAAAGAACGGATACATATCCTCCCTCCCATAGTAGTAGCGGCTTATCCCTACTAGGCACAGGAAGTGCTCCGGCAAACCCCTATGAAATTTTATGCGGTGGGTATCTAGAATTTTCAAATCCTTACTACTATAGTCTTTGGATTTGGGAGGATAGTCTTTAGGTACTCTGGTTTTGAGGACGAACGGGGTAGGGAATACTTTCTCATCAACGAAAAAGTAATGGTCGTACCAATTATTGAGGGAGTCTAAGGGCTTCCTATAAGTCATGGGGGCGTTCGCGGATCGTTTTTTGAACGACAGCCACCCATTCACTAGTTGGGGGAGTAAAAGACCATAAATAGATTTACGGTCGGGGTTACCCCGCACGTATGACATGTAATCTCAAACTTATTGATTTTACATACCCCTATGCAGTGCAGTTGGGTTATGTAGAAGTCAAAGTATAGAAGCAGATCTACCAAAAACTTAGATAAGGGGATACGGTAATTAGCCGAGTCGAATAGGCGTGTGTAAACGCATATGTTCCCCTTTGGAGCATCCGTAATCGCTTCACCGTCACCCGGATAGGTCGGATGTACGCTTTCGGGAATATAATACTTAGACAAGAAGTCTATGTATTTCTCCGTAGGCATCACGTTAAGGACATCAATAATAAGGAGATTGTCCTTCACCATGTTTTACACAAAGGATTTGAGAGGCGTGATGATCTAACTTGCGGCGGACTAAATCCGTGGGATAAGAAGCGAATGTATGAAGGAATGAGCTTGGTAGTAACAATGGCGGAATGCAATATAAACTGTGTGTGTAACAATAGCACACACCAACTCTTATATAGGGTTGCCTCGATTTTCGAGGTAGCATGGATGTTCGCCACATGTAAGCCACTACGCCCATCCAACGGATGACTACCATTAATGCATTCATTCTTATGTCGGGATATACGGTCATACGTAAGACCATATTCAATGCTGTATTTAATTTGTTTCGGTCGACACGTGCGGCTGAGGTTGCCACATGCGGCCGAAACAATGTTTGGAAATTTATCATTCTTTAAGGATCTTTCTTGGTACGTCCGGGGAGCATCTTGGTATTCTAGAGGTTACGCCTACGGCTGTAACAACTAGACTGGGGGGACATGATGACGTATAGTCCCCAGCCGGGTCATGAACCCGGCCTACGGGTACTACCCGTATTCGGCCCATCACGGATGGGTGGGAATAATGTTATTTAAGCCTATGGGCTTAGATGCGTAGTAACCGTACACACGTGTGCGGCCCACGGCCTGGCATGGCCGGTATAGGGTTAGACAGAATCATACTCCTACTATGATTAGGATTTATCCCAAAGGAGAGGATATTCACTCACCATAATTAGAAGATAACAATCAATCTAATTCTGGTGTTTCTCCTTTCCTTGGGGCCGAAGCATCAGTGACAGCCTATTAGGGTTTCACTGCCTATATAAGGAACCCCCAAGGGTTCCACAAAGGTATTACATTCTACACACTCACATCTCATCCGATTCTCATAACCCTAACCGATTACTTACTCTCACGCCGGAGTCTAATCGTGGGATACATTCCCACGGTAAGCCTAACGCGTGCTGTTTTAGTGTGCATGATCCCAACCAGATAATTCACTTGGTGCAGGAGCCGGAGTCCAGTCAACCCGAATTAAGCCTAATTCGGGTCTAGCAAGGATCACCCAACTTTTGTATCAACAGAATCGAAGCTAAGTGCTCAACACCTACGGTCGAGTCAAAAATTACTCTTATTCTCGCCATCAGAAAATCTACATTTGTGTCTTCAAACGCTTATAAAACATGAGAAAATTTTAAAATTTGGCCATTTTTAGCCTTATTTGCAACAAAACGATAAACAAAAAGTTAAATTTTGGAAAGCGTGAAGGTTTGGCAAGGCAAGTATCTATTCACCCCTCCATACTAAAGTTAAACATTGTCCTCAATGTTTTGAGTCTAGGGGTGCAAACACCCCCTACTAGAGATGAAGTCGAATGCATAATCTAGCATGGAAAGGGTGTAACCGTTAAATTAATAGCCGTTTATGAAGTGTGCTAAAAACCTAAGGTTAGAACAAATAAGGATATATCATGTGGATATCGAGAAATTCTTCAAATCAAACGATCGAGTGCTCCCATAAAACGAACACGAGAAGCTCCAATCGTGAAGATCATTATCATCTAAAAACCACAATGCACAAACAACCACGAAGCAAAGGTTGGAAGGGCACAAATCCCCTCACGTAAGCTACATTAGAAAACGATAATATGTACATGGATAAGCATGGGACTCCCCCACGAGGCACCTCGTTTTTGATTACGGAGTCATGAGCTTGGCTCGATCCCCACAAATGTGATCATTTATGGATAATCATGGTATGGTCTATTTTTGGTGGGGCTTACATGATAAACAAGGCCCAAAAGTACGTGGAGTACTTTAAAAACCCGATAAACGTATACTGGGGTCAAAGTTAGTGTCCTTGTTTTCGGAGGAAAGACAAAACACCGCTACTTCACCGAAACCAAAACAACCCCAAAGGGGTCAAATAAAATAGATGAGAAGAAATTGAAAGGTGGGACAATGGGTAAGTCACTAAAATCATGAGCTACTCGAGGTAGACTCACACCAAACAAATGAAAGTATTTTCCTTTTATTACATCGGTGGAAGACCGAGATTTCCCTTTATAAGCAATTTTGGGATCGAATATCTCGTCCTCGGTGGAGAAAAGGGATGGAACATAAGGGGCTTCCCCCACACTAAAAGCAGCATCGTCAAAAGGAGTAGACGGGCTTGTAGTACTCAAAACACGAGGTGATGACGGAGTTAGAATTGTAGGAAAATCTTTTAAGTCCAATTCAAATTTTTTCCTTTTTAATCTTTTGAAAACTCCTTATGAAAACCCGATTTGATTATGTCAAAAATATTTGGTGTTTCTAAAACGATGTTAGGCACTGTAAAAATTCTCACATTTAAGTTGCGTTTTGGTGGTGGTAAGTTCTCAAAACATTTATCAATAAAGAACACCGCCCCCTCGGGGTCAACATATTCATCATCCAAAAAATCTTCCGTGATTGAAGACGTAGGTTCAACACTCTTAACCTCCGCCAGCGGAGGGGATGGAAAATCGTTTTTATCAACAACTCCTAAAACTCTTTTTGAAAATTCTTTGCAAATGTTTTTGATTGAATTAACATGGTTTAAAGACGTGATGGAATAAACATGAGAAAGCGTAGAGTTTCGAATTGCATTTATGACGAGTCCTCCTCATTGAAACGTAGAGTGATTTTCCTAGCATGAACATCAATAAGTGCTCTCGATGTATCCAAAAATGAACGACCCAAAATTAGAGGAACTTTAGGATCGATGGTAATGTCTACAACGATAAAGTCCACGGGATAGTAAAACTTTCCAACTTTCACGAAAACGTCTTCGGCTACTCCACAAGCTAGAATCATAGAATGATCGGCCATCTCAATTGACATTCTTGAAGGAGTGAGATTAGGAAGATTGAGCGACTTAAAAATTTCAAGAGGCATCAAATTTATACTAGCACCAAGATCGGCCAAGTCGTAGCATTCTTCTATATCTTGGATAGCACACAGAATTAAAAATTTACCGGGATCACTGACTTTTTGAGGTATGCGGCTAAGAAAAACCGATGAACAACTAGACAACTTTTGCAATTTCTCTTTGTTATTCAACATACTTTTGAAGTTTGCGACAAATCGAGGCATCATGACCAAAGCGTCGGCAAAACATATGTTAAAATGCAAGTGATGAAACATTTTCATAAAAAGTTCAAATTGGTAATTGTTACGTTCTTGTGACTTTTCCTTGTTTCGTCTTGATGGGTAAGGTAAGGGTGGTGTGGGTTGGGGCATAGGCATCAGCCTTGGAATCTCGGGTTGCACTATTTGTATTGGTTCAACCATAGGTGTGGTTTGAGTGGTACTTTGTGGGATTGGGATATGCTCCTTTTCGACCACCACCTCAGGCTCTTTTTCAGTTTTCTTCTCCGTAGAAGTACTAGGACGAGAAATTGGCTCCTTGAAAGTTTTACCACTACGAGTAGTAATAACCTTCAATTCTCCTTTCGGGTTTACAATGGTATCACTAGGAAGACCACCCGAAGAAGAGGGTTTAAACAGGATTGTTTCAAACATTTTACCCATTCGATCATCAAATTTTGATTTCCTAGCATCCGCTTTTAACAACTCTTGCTTAATCTCATGTTGACCTTGCTCCATTTTTTGTTGATTTTGTTGAAGACGTTGAACGTTTCCTTCCATTTTATTAGCATGAGTTTTCAATTCATTAGCAAGTTCGTTTTTAAGCTCGTTTTTCAACTCGGATCTTAAGCTAATCATCTCACGTTGCATGTTATCAAACTTAGCATCATTTGCTTTTGCATAATCCAAACATTCTCCATTAAGATTTTTAGTGTGAGCATTTTGAAAACCTTGTGTGGTAGTTTGAAAATCACGGTTTTGGTTTTGATTTTGAAGTTGCCCATTGTTCCCACTTTGGTAATTACCCTTGTTATAGTTACGTGGATTTCCTTGATAACCACCACTTTGATTATTGTTTCGATAGCTGTTAGCATTTTGATTTTGTGGAGCTTGATTTGGGCGGGAACCTTGACCGTTGTGGTTGTAAGTTCCCGTTTCTACATAAGCACTCGAAGTGTTACCATCCGCGGTAATGTACTCGGAAAAATCATGAGCTCCACCACACGAAATACAACTCTTTCCAACTGCCTTAACCGATGCGGAATTCAAAGCATCTTGTGCTTTCCAGTGTGTCATAAGAGTCGAAAACCTATCAAAAAACCGATTTTCCTCATTTGCTTAATCTTGCAAGGCACTCATGTTACGAGATGACAATGATGAACCCATAGTGGCAACACTCGGTGTGTTACGAGGGTTATAAACCTTAGACCTATTCTCAATGATTTTTAAAGCCTCATCGGTCGTTTTGCACAAAAAATTACCACCTGCGGCGGCATTCAAGTAATCTCGTTCATGATCATTAATCCCATTATAAAAAGTGTCAATTTGATGTAATTCGGAAAAATCATGGTGTGGACATTCATGTAACATTTTTTTAAATCTTTCCCAAGCCATAGAAAAACTCTCATTAGACCTTTGAGTAAATCTTGAAATCTCGTTTTTCAAATGTGTTGTTTTAGATGGTGGAAAAAATTGATTCACAAACTTAGAAACGAGATCACCCCACATCAAAATAGAATTTGGGGATTCTTTCTCGAGCCATATCTTGGCGGGTCCATCTAACGAGTATGGAAACAACATCATCTTAATGGCGTCATGGGCACATCCTTAAACTTGCTAGTCGTGGTGAGACGATTGAATTGCCTAATGTGATAATGTGGGTTGTCTTTTTCATGTCCGCGAAACTTGTTGGCTTGAAGCATAGATATTAAACCCGTCTTGATCTCGAAATTCTACGCAAGGATGGCGGGAATCACAATGTCTTCTCCAAAACCCTCGGTGAGTGCTTGAAGCAACTCCATCATAGTACGATTAGCCATGGTGGCTTCTTGTTCTACAATAGGTTCATCACTTGGAGATTCTCCACTCGAAGGTGTTGGTGTGTTTTCCTTTCGATTGCGACGTTTACGTGTATGTCTTGCTTGGCTACAAGTTTGCATAAACGTCGCGTACAATGTGGGGATAAGCAAAGAAGATTCTTTTTGGTGTTTTTAACTTTTTCAAATTTTTTGTGTTTTTGATTATTTTTACTTATTTTTGGATTTTGTTGATGTATTACGTAGACAAAAATCTGCAAATCTCTCCTCAAATCAAATCTCTCGATTAAAGGAGCCTCAAGGAATGAAAACGATCACGTGAAGTGAACGCCTTCGATTTAGAACGTTGGTGAAACACCAAAACGTTCAAGAGGGTTTAATCTTGTGAAACCAAGAAAATATATATGATATGTAGATAATACTTTGGTTGGCAAACCCTCGATTAGCCCTTTTTATCTAAACACGCACAAGCAAGCGGAGAAACGAGGCGGCGCGAAGCACTTAAGAGCCTTTTTCTTTAGGGTGTATTTTATAACACCCGCCTTATACCCACCTTATAGTTTGTGTTTTTCAAAATTAAGCTTCACAAAAGTAATTATCTATTTTGCCTTTTTTCTTTGTTTGAAATTCGAATACAATGATTGAGTGATGATATCCTAAATCAAGGTTGTGTTTTCACACTTTTGGAGTACTTATGAATTTATTGTTTTACGTATACAATATAGTAATAATATTCACACAAAAACAAAAAACCTATAATACGTATGATTAGAGTGCTAATCACACAAATAGTTATTATGGCTAATATAAAAACAAAATTTGTTCAAATCAAAACACAACACGCCTCCCCGGCAGCGGCGCCAAAATGATAGTTGATGTTTTTACACACCTTTGCTTTAGGAAATACAAAAGGGGTAAATAGGGTAAGTACGACGATTTAGGAAAACCGTGCACAAATGACCCTTGATGGTGTGGGATCGGTCTCAAGGAGGCTAGTGTGTTGTGTGAAGAGATGATTAATATTTGTGATTATGATTATGAGAAAAGAAAAGAGAAAGGATGACGTTTACGATTAAAATTAAACTAAGACGAAGGTTGTACACGTAAAACCGTAAAATATGACAAAATTTAGAAATTATCCTAAAAATTCCTAGAAAATTGCAATAAATCATACAAAATGTAATTAGGGTTTACAAAAAATCAAAAATCACTCAAACCTTTTATTTAATTAAATAACAACTTTTTAATGCTAATTAAAGCCCAAAAAATCATTTTAATTAACAAGAAAAAGACCAAAATGAGATTTTTCAATTTATAAACCTCTAAAATAACTTAATTAAACTAAAAACTATTTTTTGAAAAATTTAAAATTAATTAAAACTATTTAAAAATGATTAAAACTATTAAAATATTATAATAATCCTAAAAATTAATTAAATGACAAGAAAATTAATCTAAAAATTTTAAAACTCCTAACTTAATGTATTTAACTTAGGAAAAATGAAAAAGTTGCAAAAACATTAAAAACTAATTCTAATAATAAAGTAATAATAAAATACTAATAAAAACCCAAAATTTATAAAAAGTTCTAAAAACTTGCAAACTAGTTTAATTTAACCTAATTTAATCAGAAATGAACTTGAAATGACAAAATACCCCTAATGGGACTCCAAATGGGCCAAATAATAAAACAAACCCCTTAATGGGCTCAAATTGGCCCAATAAGAAAAATGTTCACAAAAATGGCCCAAAACTTTCATTTAAGCTTAAAATTCAATTTTAAACACAAAATTTCAAAGACCCAAAAGCTGAAATGAGCTTATCACAGCTTATTTCAAAATAGCTTATTCTTAATGGGCTTTTTGGCCCATTAAGCTATAAGCCAATGCCATAAGCTGTAATTTCACACACGTCCTTATCTTGACCTAAATAAGCCTTTTGTAAAAGAATTTTTGAATAAGCCCAAGAAATAAGCAAAAGCTCTCTACACAAAACGACAAAATAGTCGTTTTCGAGTTCTAGGCTGTTTCAAGAGCTGATTCAACTTGAAAAAGGTTTTAAATGACAAAACTAAGCTTAATCAACAAAAAGTTTTCAAATAAGCACACTCAATAAGCTGAAATAAGCAATAAGTTGTTTTTGAAAAAGACAAAATAGTCGTTTTCTAGTCAAAAGCTAAAACCAAAAGCTGTAAACTTCAAAACTGATTTATAAGCTCAAAATAATAATATCTATCACAAAAAATAGTCGTTTTCTAGTCAAATGATATAGTTTAATCAATGATTACACAAGCATGGCACAAACATGTTATAAGCAGATCTGATGATATAAGCTAATGATTGAGCTAGTATAAGCTGACCACAGTCCACCAAATTCATACACAAGCTCAATACAACTTAGTGACACGCAAATTAACTTATTTCATACACTGATTCCAAGTTTTGAACAAGATTCAAGCACAAGCAAGTTACTGATGAACAAATGATGAACACAAAGTCCTACTTGCTGATATAGTTGACCACAAATCCAATTTCAAAGCCACAAATCTACTCAACAGGTTACAATAACTATGTTTTATCACTTGTTATCCCTAGATTAACATACAATCTAGGTATGCACAAGATTTCAGTTCAAATGGACCTAAAACAAGCTTGATAGACCACAGATTCAGATTTATAGTTTGAAAGCACAAAACTTGTAAATATCAGCACACAAACACCTTAATAACAGATACAAACTCAAATTAACCCTTAAATCTTACTCAAACTCATGCAGATTAGAACCAAAAATCAATCCCAAACACCCTTTATACTTTTTAAATCCAATTTTAACAAAGTAAAAGTATTCTCAAGTCTGATTTAAGCTCAAATAAGCATCATAACATCAAATATATGAACTAAGAACCAAGATACATGCATAAAAACACACATACACCAGCAGACCACAAAAATCACTTAGAACTAAATTCTTGACAGATTTTTCAATAAAAGAGGACAAACCTCATGAATGCACATCCACACTCACAAATTTTAGAGCTTTTATGGTAGCTTAACAACCACAAGCTTCCAACAAAACATTGCTGAGATCAACAAAGTTAGTAAAAACAGATTAATAAAGGAAAAATGGAAAAATGACCAAGACCTTTTCAAGCTTGTACCCCACCCCTTGATCCTTCCTAAACCACAAACCTCACAACACCTTGATGAACTCTTTATCAGGGTGTTATGATCAGCTTATAGCCCAAAAATTTCAAGTGTTTGAACAAGAACTTAGAAAAAAACAGGTTTTTGAAACTTTTGCAATTTCTTGCACAAACTTTAAAACAGAACTATGAGACTTCAAACTCACAAACATATAACAATAACAAGATAATATAAAGATTGGAACTTGGAATTCGTCACAAAATCAAACACTTAATTCATTCACTTTGAAAATAAGGATTACAGATTTTTTACCTAGGAATCTAAGAACAAAGATAAATGTTGCATACTATGGCCTTTATATAGGCTCACAAACTATCTAGAAAGCTGAAAATACAAGGAAACCCTAAGGTAGTGAAGTCCCAATTATGCCCTTGAGAATTTGAATTTTGGTTGATCATGTGAAGTCTTCTTGGCGTTTTGTTGATGCTAGTTGGGTGGAATTTCATCCAAAGGCTCACAATAAGCTTAAAATGTAAGCTTGAATGTGGTGTGTTGATTTTCTGCATGGCTTTGTCTTTTTCCTCAAAAACGTGTGTATGGGAGGTTTCATGTGACTCTTGTGATGATGTGTGATAAAAAAAACTATCGGAATGTGGTAAGAGAGAATATATCGGAATGTTATATAAAAAAATACTATCGCAATATTAAACCTAATGACTATCGGAATGTATACAAAAAATCTATCGGAATGTTAAAAAAAAAAGAAACTGTCGGAATATCTATCACAATATGACTATCGAAATTTGGGCAGCATTTCGTCACAATAAGCCTTATACCCGATCGCAAAGTACGATGCCAGGGGCGATGGCAAACTACGATCGGAACAAGTGATCGGAAAAACTATCACAATAAGCTGTCACAATGTAGAAACCCTATTGTGATGGAAAAATCACAATATTTGGATGGATGAGCATAAGCTAGTAAACCAATAAGCACTTCTAAAAAGAACAATTAACAAAAACTTAACCAACTCAATAAGCACAAATTTTAAAAAGTTTAAAATACGAAATAAGCAAAATTTATGTATCAGACTTTAAAAAGACTAAACTTTTTAAGAAAACTAAAAAAGTAAATAAGCTAAATACAAAATAAGACAATAAGCATGATAAGCTCAAAGCTTAAGTTGTATAAAAACTTAAAGATTGATAAAAACATAAACTTTTTAATCAATCAAATATCAAGATTAAACAAAATCAAAGACTATTTCGAATCAAACATAATTAAGAAGATCAAGAAATGTAGAATGAGAATGATTGTAAAAAGCTTGAAATAAGATGGAGATTAAAGATTCAAAAGTACAAGATTAAAGATTAAAGATTAAGAGAACTTGAAAGAAAAGCTTAAGAACTTGAAATAAATCTGAGAGAGAAAGTAAAACTACACTACTCCTAATCTAAACTACTCCTAAAAATGACTAACCACCTCCTAATGACACATTAGGAGGGTATTTATAGGAGGAGTAAAATGTTGGTGCTTTCTTCCTTCTTTATTCTTGTCTCGACTCGATTAAAATTCTTTGTCTTTCTCGACGTCGTCTCGGGATTTGTCGATATAATTTGAACTCGTCTTATAATTTTCTTCTTTAATTAGACTTGGTTCTTCGACTTCATTAAAATTCCGTCTTTAGACTTTTTCTTCGATAAATCTTCAGAATAGGCCTTGGACTTCCGTTCTTTTTGCACTCTTGATCTTTTGACTTCGTCTTTTCTCGTTTTCTTTGATAAAAGCCTGTGAAATCCCGTGTTTTCTTCCTTTTTTCATCTTTTGGTCCTAAAACACAATAAAAACACAAACCACGCATAATTCCGATATTTACGACATAAAATACACGTTTTGGCTTGGTTATTATTATAATTAAGTGGTAAAAGGATGGGTGTTTTCACTCCTATCAAATCCCCTACACTTGACCATTGCAATGCCCTCATGCAATGCATTAATTACAAAGCATGTTTTACATTTTTCATCATAATTAACCTAGCTTGGCCTTTATTAAATACTAAACTTTTAAGGAAACTAAAAAGATAAAAATATGTACAAAATAAGTAAAGAAATCAAAGACTTACATTGGGGTTTTGGCTGTCATGAATGTTTATCATCCTCAAGTTTCATGTTCCCCATACCAAGCTTAAAGGCGGGATCATTGCTATTATAAGTTAGCAAACTAACACGAACTCATGTGGCCCAATTATTTACTTAGACTCCCTTATTCCTAGGTGTATCTCTTATATTTTAATTTTTTCTTGAATGATCACGAGGATACATTGTTGACTTATTACGATAGTTATTTGGCTGAAAATAAAGTAGGACGATTTAATCAATAGTTAGCTAAAGGATAAAATCTTTTAAAACTGCTTCTCGGGACCTCATAAAGTTCATATCTTGGCATAACTTGCTTCACGATTTGAGACCTTTCTCGGACCGATATTTGGAAGTGACTTCATACTTCAAATCTTGAGAGTCGTTCTTGAAATTATGGCCTTCTCTTCATAATAGGAATTTCTTCACTTGAAGTTTTTGAGAGATTCTTCATACTAGGACCACGACTTCTTCATTTTTCTCCAATCTTTATTTTGGATTTTGATATACAACGATCCGCCTCCTTTTAGGACTTGGATCTTTTTATCCTCATACCTTGCTAGGGTCTTTTCGGATAGACTTCTCCATGATCTTTTAGGGAGTATTTGCTTTTCTTCGTGTGTCTCGATCCTTCATATTGATTTTTGATAAATGATTCTTCACATCACTTTTGGATCTTTAGCAACAAAATGTAGCCCTCATGCCTTGTTAGGGCCTTTTCGGACTCGCCAATCTTCGCATACCGCTTCAATAAGTTATGCCTTGGCTATGAACTCTAATTAATACCGAGCAACTTTTAAACGATCTTGTGCTAGAAGCTAAGTAACTTTTCAAATCGTACAACCTTATTTATTGTAATTAAATTTATTAGCGAGCTATGGGAGAAAAAGCTCATAATTAACTCACATAAATTTATGAAAGAATACCAAACTTATAATTGACTCTATCATCTCTCGTTCTCCACAATTCAAAATCTCAAGGAATGAGACTCGTGGTTGCTTAGCCTATTAAATAAAAGTTTTGGATTTTCAAGTCATCTATAGGATCTTGCAAATTCTTATACTTTTTCAAGTTTAGAATTCGCATTTTAAAGTTCCCTTGATAAATGACTTTCTAGGATCAATTATAGGAACTTGCGAAAAGTTCTTGTTCTTAACCCGTAAGAGTTAAGACTTTCGCGTTTTAAAGTTCCCTATATAAAAGCCTAGCAAAACTTGACTTAAACACGTTAAGGATACTAGCTAGAGTAAACTTAGATAAGTAAACTCGGGTTGAGTAAAAAGATTCACAACGTTTAAAAATTAAAACCAATTTATTAAAATTTATTCTAGCACCGAAATAAAATAACTATAACAAAGGAAAAACTACAAGGCCAAAATAGATCAAAAATTTTGAAAAATGTCAAAAAATCAATTTTCCGGTTTAAAAGAGGACAAATTAATGGAAAAGCCCACTTAACTTCGATAGAAGTCCCCCTACACTCAATATAAACATTTTCCTCAATGTTTAAGCATGTGGGAGTAAACTCCCCTACACTTAGGACATTGTGCACGTTGTTTAAATCTTGCTAAGGAAGAAACAACTAAAGTGATTCCTATTTTAATACTGAAAAATATAAAATAGAGAATCAAAAGAGTTTAGGATAAAACCGGGAAGATGGGTACACGGAATCACGGGTCGTCAAAAGTCATCAAGAATGTATCTTTGAAAGCTCAAATCCGTACACATGATAAGAAAGAAAACAACAAACACATACTAGGGTCTCCCCCTACACTTATTAGAAAAACACAATAAAAGGATAGATAATCGGGTTGCCTCCCGAGAAGCGCTTGTTTTTGTTAACCGAGTCACGAGCCTGACTCGTCCCCGAATTAAATGGTCCATGGGGAAGCCTCGAATGTAATACCGGGATCAAAGACCTTGTCCTCGTTCCCGGAGGACATTAATAAAGGAGAGGCCGGAGGATAAGTCTTAAAGGGTAGAAAAGTCCTCTCAACATACGAAAAGTATGTGAGATCATGATCCACGGGAGGTGGGGTGGGTGAAGGAATCAAAATGTCAGTCCCAAAATACATATGATTATCACTGAGTGGCAAAGCCGTAAAGGTGTCAATCATGGAATGGTTAATGTCACCCCCTGGGTCAAAGCACTCATCCTCGGTAATGGTTTCTAAAGGTTGGGATAAAAGGTGCTCGGGAGGGGGACTTGGGACAATATCTTCATGCAACAAATTATCAAAAAGAATATCCCCCTCCGTGTCATCATCATCAATACCCGGAGGTATTGAGAGAATGTCGATTTCCTCCATAGCTGTATCATTATTCTCAACTGAAGTAATAGACGGAGGTAAAGACTCAGAAATAGGAGCAGAATTCAACGCTTCAATTTTAGCAATAAGAAGATGAACTTTCAGTAATTTGTCGCGAAGAATAACGTCTTCCACCTCATCTACAAGACCAAGTTCAGTGGTTAACTTCTCGTAAGTCGGAGAGAATAAATCAACATCGCCCTCATCGCCCGGAGGAGATTGAGAAATTTCAAAGGTGAAATTCTCATAGCATGGAGAAAAATCATCATTAAGAGCGACCTCGTCCGTAAGCTCAACAAAAGTAGGGACATCACAAACCTCATCAAAGACTTTATCAAGACCAAAATCACTAATCTCACTCGATGTATCACTATCCTTAGACGCATTTGGGATATCAAGAGTAGGAGTAGTAATCTCAGAAGATGGGTTGAGATCATAGATATCATCCTCGTCATCATCATAAAAGTAGTATGGACGCACAAGAGGAGGAGTATAATCACTAAGATTAGATACTTGCTCTTGTTGTTGTCGTTTTTCCTCCTCCCTTGCTTCGTGTATGCTAGCTAATTCTTGTTGAACGTATTGAAGTGTATTAAAAAAATGGCTTGTTCTTCTTCACTCATTCCAACAGAAGGTTGATGATCGAGGGTGTATTGTGGGGACTCAAAATTGTGAAAACCAGAATTATAGCACGGATGTGGTCCATCATAAATCATTAGTTGAAAAGAAGTAGAACACGGTTTTGGCTCATAATAATTCATCGGCTGACAATAAGAAGTATCGTGAGGGCCCCCACAATTGTTGCAATACGGGTATTGAGGAAAACCCGGTGCTTCTTGTAGATAGCTATTACCATTGTCATAATTGTAAGCCAGTTCTTGCTCGCCATGAGGCGGGTATCGAATTGGACACGAAACATGCCAATGAGAATCGCTTCCACAATATATGCAAGGGGGGAGTAGGTGGATTAGAAGAAAATGATGAATTAGTCGAATTGCACGATGGACAAAATCCAAAATAGGAAAATTGTGAATCGGAAATGGTTGGAAGATTTTTTACGCATTGCTCGCAATAACACCATTCACATGATTCGAAACCATATAATCGTCTTCCACACCCTGCAGCACAAGCAACATACGAATTCATTAAGAACAATAGATAAGCAAGAAGAATATTTTTGGTGCAAAACTTTCGAAAAGAAATGCTTTTTATGATTTTTTAAATGTTTTTGGGATTTTTGAAATGTTTTATTATTATTATTTTTTTTTTTTTTGAATTTTTGAAATTTTTTGGCAAGAAAATAACGTTCAAAAGTGAACGGATCCCAAAATCCAACGCGTCTCTCACAAAAAACCGTTAATCTTCACGAAAAGAGCCGGCAGCGGCGCCATTTAATAGATTTGATTTTGCTAGGTTAAAAGTTCGTTTTTCTCGGTGTTTAATCGAATTGATTTCCGGTTAAATGTGTGACTCAATTGTTTTTGGTTAAGGAAAAGGGAAGTTGATTATCTATAACTAATTAAAAAGTAAATGCAAAAGTATTTATAAAACAAACTAAAGACAAGTACAAATAATAAAAGTAAAACAAGGTGAATATTAAAAACTAATAATTAAAATGATATTAAAACAAATATTAAAACAAATAATAAACGAAATTTAAGCGAAACAATTAATAAAAATAAAACTAAACGAAGAAATTAACTATCGACTCGAAAATAAAGTTTACCTAATGAAAAAGGAGAGAATAAAACTAAGTGGGTACTTTAAAGTTAAACGAGGCAAAACCTAAAGCGGGTACTAAATAAAAGATAAAACTTGAACTTTACGAAAAAATATTAATTTTAAAATTAGACGAAAAATATAACTAAAAATACGTAACTTTCAGAAATAAAATCGGAACAACTTTCAGATTAAACTAAACAATTTAGGAACAAAATAATAAATAACAAGCTAGTAGGCAAGCAGCTCAAGCTACCAAGCTACTAGGTTATTTTGGCGGGAAAGAAAATGAAAGCTAGCAGGTAGGCACGACATTTTGTCGGAATGTTTAAGTTAATATCTATCGGAATGTTAATTTTGAAAATCTATCGGAATGTTTGTTTTTTTTTTTTTAAAACTATCGGAATGTGGTAAGAGAGAATATATCGGAATGCTATTAAAAAAAATACTATCGCAATATTAAACCTAATGACTATCGGAATGTATATAAAAAAATCTATCGGAATGTTAAAAAAAAAAGAAACTGTCGGAATATCTATCACAATATGACTATCAAAATTTGGGCAGCATTTCGTCACAATAAGCCTTATACCCGATCGCAAAGTACGACGCCAGGGGCGATCGCAACCTACAATCAGAATAAGTGATCGGAAAAACTATCACAATAAGCTGTCACAATGTAGAAACACTATTGTGATGGAAAAATCACAATATTCGGATGGATGAGCATAAGCTAGTAAACCAATAATCACTTCTAAAAAGAACAATTAAAATTTTAAAATACGAAATAAGCAAACTTTATGAATCAAACTTTAAAAAGACTAAACTTTTTAAGAAAACTAAAAAAGTAAATAAGCTAAATACAAAATAAGCCAATAAGCATGATACGCTCAAAGCTTAAGTTGTATAAAAACTTAAAGATTGATAAAAAAAACTTTTTAATCAATCAAATATCAAAGATTAAACAAAATCAAAGAATATTTCAAAACAAACATAATTAAGAAGATCAAGAAATGTAGAATGAGAATGATTGTAAAAAGCTTGAAATATGATGGAAATTAAAGATTAGAAAGTACAAGATTAAAGATTAAAAATTAAGAGAACTTGAAAGAAAAGCTTAAGAACTTGAAATAAATCTAGAGAGAGAAAGTAAAACTACACTACTCCTAATCTAAACTACTCCTAAAAATGACTAACCACCTCCTAATGACACATTAGGAGGGTATTTATAGGAGGAGTAAAATGTTCATGCTTTCTTTCTTTTTTCTTCTTGTCTCGACTCGATTTAAATTATTTGTCTTTCTCGACGTCGTCTCGGGATTTGTCGATATAATTTGAACTCGTCTTATAATTTTCTTCTTTAATTAGACTTGGTTCTTCGACTTCATTAGACTTCCGTCTTTAGACTTTTTCTTCGATAAATCTTCAGAATAGGCCTTGGACTTCCGTTCTTTTTGCACTCTTGATCTTTTGACTTCGTCTTTTCTCGTTTTCTTCGATAAAAGCCCGTGAAAGCCGGCGTTTTCTTCCTTTTTTCATCTTTTGGTCCTAAAACACAATAAAAACACAAACCACGCATAATTCCGATATTATGACATAAAATACATGTTTTGGCTTGGTTATTATTATAATTAAGTGGTAAAAGGATGGGTGTTTTCACAACTATCAACGCCCAAATCCAACATGTTTTCTTGAGCGTTATCCGTATATTTTGCATGGTTTTTTGTTATACTAACGGGCTATATAGCTCATATATGTGTAAAGTTGTGTTTTGTGTTGTTAGTTAGCCAAGAACAAGAAAATACAAAGAAAGAAAGAATAAATGACGATTCATGCATATACGAAGGAATCTCGACAAGTACAAGCCTTTGAAGATCAATTCCGGATGCAAGAACAAGTGTTTCAAGACAAGTACAAGTTCATCAACATGCAAAGTTGCCACCTACTTTTGTGTAGGCAGAATTTTGTCTACATACAATGAACATCCAAGCCTTCATGAAGCTTCTATTGGATTCTAGAACTACTTTGGCTACAAGAATACACCTTCGGCTCCAAGTATTATTCTTTGGCTCTAAGACAAACATTGATGATCAAGGCTTGAATTCATCTATAAATAAGACCCTTGGGGGTCATTGTAACATATCACTCATCAATCTCATAACCAACTTCATTATTCACCAAGGAAACTCTCACCTTGGTGAAAATCCCGGATTTGGTACAAGTGTGCCAAAAACTCATCCTTTTGAAACTACAATCATAAAAATAACCTTGCCAAACTCTAAGGGATCATTACCCTTATCATTGGTAGTGTTTCTTGATACCTAAATCACCACCAATCTTGACCATACCTCTCCAAAACCTGCCTCAAATCCCAAATACGAATTTCATTTGCATAACCCGAAAGATCACAAAACTTGTAGTCAATTGGAGGCCTAAGGATTGCTCTAATTCCTTCCATTTAATTATTGTAATAGCATTTTGGTAAACTCTTTTTATATTTCAATAATGATTATGAATGTTATGAATATTGTTCGTATGAATTTTGTTTAAATAATTATGGAGTGGTTTTATATACACTTGTTTGGATGAAGTTGTGACATGAGGAGTGTTTATGTTTTATTATTGTTTTGATCAATTTCATGTTATGTTTGAAATCCAATTGTGCTTAAGTTCCATTCCATTTGCTTATCATACTTGATTAGTTGTTGATGATTTCATTGGTCAAAAGGGTTATCATTCACCAACTAGTTATAATCGTTTTGTCTATGGATGATTATCTATTGTATTGACCATTTCTTTAGTGATATGATTATGCATAGGAACCTAAGTGTGATTGTTAATGATTTTGTGAAACGACCGTGAATCAAACTCGTTAAACTAAACATAGTCTTGAATTAGTTGATTTGTCTTAATGCTTGATTTTATGGATGTATGATCTTTCGCGGAGGTTGTGTGCTTTAAAATCAAAGATTGTAATTTGTGACCATCATCTTCTTTACTTGTAATCGATTTATCAAAACCATCCTCTTATGAACAATCAAAATGTTATGAACTAATCCAAGCAAGTGTTGTCTTTAATATTATTTTTATCATCTCATCTTATTAGCTTAATCATCATTTACTTGTTACTTGTTGCTTATTTGCTTATTTGTTACTTATATGGTAATTGTGAGAGTGACAACCATTTTTACCACTAACGTTACATTGTTACAAAGATCCTTTACAACCGAAAACACCCAAATCCTAGTGAACGACCTCGGCTTACCACAACAAGCTAGCTACAAACTAAAGGGTCATACTTGCCCGTGTGTTCTTAGCTTATTTGGAAATCCGTGTTATAAATTTAAAACTCGTGTACTCGCGAGAGCACATCAAGTTTTTGGCGCCGTTGCCGGGGATTTGTGTTTTGTGCTTTTCATGTTTTGAATCTTTGTTGCATATCGTGTATTGTTTATCTCCTTTGTGCTTATTTCATTTTATTGTGTTTTAAAAGAAAATTAAAGTTTGTTTAGATTAAGCTTTTTAGCCCTTATTTCATCAACCCCACAAAATTTTTTTTAAGTGTTCTTAGTGTTTAGTTCCTAAAAAAAACAAAAAAAAATTCATCAAAAATATACTTTGCCGACCGGCACGGCTAGTTGCCGCCGACTTCTTCCAAACAGTTCCCAACTTGCCGACCGACACGAGTAGTTGCCGACCGGCATCTCTCAAACAGTCCCCAAGAAGCCGATCGGCACCCCAAAGTTGCCGCCGGCATCTCCCAAAAAAAATATATTTAAAAAAAAATTAATAAATTTTTTTTTCTTTTTAGTCTCTTTTATTTAAACCGAGCCTTACCCAAAACTCGTTCCTAATTGTGTTTTAACTCGTTTAACGTCCGTTATTCGAGTTTATAACCAATTATTCTTGTTTTATCATAACCCACCCAACCACCATGTTCTAATATTTTGTGCCTCGTTCGTATTTCTAATCACCCCGGTTTGATCCCAAGCCCCGTGTTTAGAACCCGAAGTCATTCGAACCGTCCGGTTTGATTGATTTGGTATAATAATTCTTCACTTTTTCATTTTTATTTTCTATTGTTTATTTATTTGTTTTCGTTAGTTAAAATATAAATAAATAAGAAATGCAAAAATATTTTTTGTTTGAGTTTATTTTTATTTTAGTAATCTTTTCATTTTTATTTGTAGTCTTTAATAAATTTTTCGAATTATTTCGATTTTTCACAAACCCACGTCTTAGAGGTAAATGCCTCGTTAATAAATTCTATGAACTGAAACGTAAGTTCAAGAAGAAGACTCGTGAACCCGATAAAACCATATTTGATATCGAGTCACCCGAACCGTTCACCAAGGAACGTGTTGTCTTAATGACATACTCGAGTCGAAATTCGAAAACACATTCCATACCGAAGGAATCTCATCCTATGAAACCGAATCCGATTCCTCAACCATTGTTACCATTGATCCCGATGATCAACCTATGTGGTCAAAAACTAGGATCGTTGCTCCAACACCTAGTTCCTCTATTGTTCAAATTCCTATTTTGAACAGTTTCACTATCAAAAGTAACCACATACAAATGATTCAGGAAAAATATTTTGATGGACAAACCTTATACGATCCTCACCAACATGTATTCGATTTTCTTGAGATTAGTAGCCTTTTCCAATATGGTGAAAATCAAGAGGAAGCGATTAACATGAGGATATTCCCATTCTCATTAACTGGAGAAACTAAGTCTTGGTTGAATGAATTAAATGAAGGAACAATTACTTCGTGGAACGAATTAAGAGAAGCTTTCATAAGCCGATTCTTTTCACCCACACAGTTTAAACGTCTCCTAAACGACATTCATAACTTTCACCAATTCGATGACGAGACTCTCGTTGAAGCTTGGCTCCGGATGAAACATATGCTTCGTGCTTGTTATGGACATGATCTAACCAAGAGAACGATAATTGAACCATTTTATCGTGGTTTAGACGATCTGACCCAAGTATCTCTCGACGCCGGAGGAATCTTCCTCTATAATACTCCGAACGAAGCTTTCCAAATCCTCGAGGACAAGGTCTTTATCAAGTTCGATTTCTTGAAGGATTCTCATATCCATCCTAAACCAAAAACCATTGTTTCCGCCGGTGGAAATAACATCATCTCCGATCACACCGTGTTGATGGAGAAATTCAAAGCTCTCACTCGACTTATCGATTCCCAATTCCTAATCATAAGGAATAAACTAAAAGATATGCGAGACGATCGTAGAGACGATCACGATTCACAAACCACCATGAAGGATGACACGCCAATGTGTGAACCTCATGAAGCGAATTATGTCGAAGAATATCACCGAGGATATTACGACCAAAATTCGAGGAATTCACATTCCTATCTTACCCTAAACCTGAACCGTCCCATTCCTCAATCTCGACCGCGAGATGTGATGCCATACTCATCACAATATCGCCCAAAACCCAAAACCTCAATGGAGGAGATGATGAGAGAATTTATAGCTTGGTAAACGGAAGAAAATGAACGTGTCAAGAACAATTTGGTTGACTTGGAGTTTCAAATCAATCTAAACTTCCGGAACCATACAACCATAATCACAGACTTGAAGACAAAAACCGACCGAGTCTAAAAGTTCATCCAACAAACCAAGTCCCTTCCTCAAATCACCAACACCAAATAAAGATACGATCTACCCTCTATCCGAAACGAGAGTGATAAGGGTGATGTTGCTTTTATCGAGGAAGAATAAGTTAAACCTATTCCAACCGTGCCAAAACCGAAACCCATTGTTTCTAATTCAACTTTTCCCAAGGATTTCACCGTGCATATCCCATACAAAAAGGAGAAGACGTATAAACATGATGTAATGTGAATTCATGACGTGGAGTTGAAATCAATGAATGGCGTTGGAAGTAGAAGAATGATAAAGAAGGACGACAATGGTATGCCAGAGAATCCTTTCAAAGTTTGGACTATAAATGAAGAATTGCTTTGGTTCAAAGATGATAATTATCAAAATCAATGGCACCCAACCAAAGTTCCCCATCTTAACCGTATCGTCAAAGAATCCTAACACCGAGGGAAAGAGTCTAGCTAACGACTCAATAATAAATTAAGCGCTTCTCGGGAGGCAACCCGTGCTTTAATTTTTTGTGTGTTTAATTTTGTATGTTTTGAATAAATATGTACACCCCAAAAATATTTTCTAACATGGAAAATCTTAAGTGTGAGGGGTGTACTTTTTTAGTAGTGTTTTATTATTGTGTGCTTGTTTGTTTTGTTTGTTTGTTTGTTTGTTTGTTTTGTTTGAATAAATGTAGCAATAGGTAATGGAGGAGGATGCATACATGGAGAGGATGGAAGTGTACGAAATCGACAGGTCTTCCTAACTTGGCATCGTATCATATGGAGATCAATTGCAATTTCATATCTCGGGAAGTTTCGTTTCTCTTACACTATTTATTTATTTCCTCACTTTTTATGCTTTGAAGTTTATTTTTAACGTTGGGTCCAATACACAACTTAAGTGTGAGGGGAAATAAATCGGAAAACGAAACGAATTTTTGTTATAAAAAAAATTAGTAAGTAAATAATAAAAGAGAAAAAAAGAGAGTTGTACACTTGTTTGCCCTTAGGATTTAATTTTTTTTCTCACACGTTTGTTTGTAAATATATTTCAATAATCATTCCCAAGAAAAAATAAAAAAATATATATAAGATTAAAAAAAATAAAAAAATAAATAGGATTTTTAGTGAGATCACACGTGTGTGATATAAGTGTACATGCGTGACAAAGAGGCACCCTTAGGAATAAACACAAATATCATTTTCCATTTTCTTTTTAGCTAGTTACATCGATTAGCTAACCTCACATAAGTTAACCCTTTTGTTAGCACTTTCGTCGAGTGTTAAATACCCTTAGAACACCCCTTGAGCCATTCTTTTCGTTTTTGTTAAATCCACTAAAAAAAGGAAAAAAAATATTTAACCGTACGCCTTAGCCTAACCCTTGTCGAAGTCTAAATGGTGGGTTGCTAGTTACTTGGTATGCTGGATCGTTTTTTATGATTATTAGTTGCCACACTTCGCCATATGTGTGTGCTATTCCAACAAAGATGGAGAGGGCCCGCTTCTTATTTTTATTTTTGTGGTGTGTGCTTATGCGAAGTGTGAGGGGAGCATGTGATGTATGTTGAAAAAAAAGAGGAGGATGAGAAAAGAGAAAAAAAGAAAAAAAAAGTATAAGTCATCGAAAAAAAAGTAAAAAAATGATGACAAAAATAGCCAATGAGCTATATTATGAAGATGAAGGAAGATGAAGTATGTTTGGTTATCGATTAGCCAATGTGCTAAGACGTGATATGTGTGTGTTTTGTGTTGAATAAAGCTCGTAGCTATGATCATTTTTGGCCTTTTGATTTGTTCGGTAACTAGCAACATGGGACTTAAACTTTTACCTTGTATATTCATGATAGACCTCTCATAAAATTTCCCATGCCTTATCCATACCCCATTGACCCTTAGCCTTATAACCCAATAAAAGTCCTATTTAGATGTGTACA
The DNA here is from genome assembly GCA_025667525.1 of Glebionis coronaria. Lineage (NCBI taxonomy): Eukaryota > Viridiplantae > Streptophyta > Magnoliopsida > Asterales > Asteraceae > Glebionis > Glebionis coronaria. The sequence continues at coordinate 451,598,129 of CM046881.1, forward strand.
CTTGGTGCTCACGCCATTTCATTTAGTTTTGTTTGTACTTGGTAGATTTGCATCTTATTTTTCAATAAACCATTTTTATGCACCGTGTGGGAAAATTTTTATTTTCTTGTTTGAAGACAAGCAAACTTTTAAGTGTGAGGGAGTTTGCACCTTTAGCCATTTATTATACAAAAACAAACATATTTTCAGATTTTCATAGATTTTTCAATTTTTCATAAAATTTTTAAAAATTTTCTTTTCTTTTAGAACCTAGGTATTTAGTTTCAAATTTTATTTTTCTTTTATTTGCTTGAGGGCAAGCAAGTTTTTCTTTTCCTTGCCCGAGGACGAGAAAAACTTAAGTGTGAGGGGATTTGATAACGTCCAAATCTAACATGTTTTCTTGAGCGTTATCCGTATATTGTGCATGGTTTTTGGTTATACTAACGGGCTTTATAGCTAATATATGTGTAAAGTTGTGTTTTGTGTTGTTAGTTAGCCAAGAACAAGAAAAGACAAAGAAAGAATAAATGACGATTCATGCATATACGAAGGAATCCCGACAAGTACAAGCCTTTGAAGATCAATTCCGGATGCAAGAACAAGTGTTTCAAGACAAGTACAAGTTCGTCAACATGCAAAGTTGCCACCTACTTTTGTGTAGGCAGAATTTTGTCTACATACAATGAACATCCAAGCCTTCATGAAGCTTCTATTGGATTCTAGAACTACTTTGGGACCAAGTAAACAACTTTGGCTACAAGAATACACCTTTGGCTCCAAGTATTATTCTTTGGCTCCAAGACAAATATTGATGACCAAGGCTTGAATTCTTCTATAAATAAGACCCTTGGGGGTCCTTGTAACATATCACTCATCAATCTCATAACCAAATTCATTATTCAACAAGGAAACTCTCTCCTTGGTGAAAATCCCGAATTTGGTCCAAGTGTGCCAAAAACTCATCCTTTTGAAGCTCCAATCATCAAAATAACCTTGCCAAACTTTAAGGGATCATTACCCTTATCATTGGTAGTGTTTCTTGATACCTAAATCACCACCAATCTTCACCAAACCTCTCCAAAACCTGCCTCAAATCCCAAATACGAATTTTATTTGCATAACCCGAAAGATCACAAAACTTGTAGTCAATTGGAGGCCTAAGGATTGCTTTAATTCCTTCCATTTACTAATTGTAATAGCATTTTGGTAAACTCTTTTTATATTTCATTTATGATTATGAATGTTATGAATATTGTTCGTATGAATTTTGTTGAAATAATTATGGAGTAGTTTCATATACACTTGTTTGGATGAAGTTGTGACATTAGGAGTGTTTATGTTTTATTATTGTTTTGATCAATTTCATGTTATGTTTGAAATCCAATTGGGCTTAAGTTCCATTCCATTTGCTTATCATACTTGATTAGTTGTTGATGATTTCATAGGTCGAAAGGGTTATCATTCACCAACTAGTTATTGTTGGAAATTTAGTGCAATTGTGGGATCGAGTCATACTTGTAAATGGGTTTGGAGGTACGAAGTGTACACCCATTAAGTCCCTGACCTCCCTGGACTCAATATAGTGGTTGAAAGTTCATCAGTAGGAAGCTGCTCCTGGTTAGGAAGTTGCTCCTGGTTAGGGAGTTGCTCCTGGTTAGAAAGTTGCTCCTGGTTAGGAAGTTGCTCCTGGTTAGGACGTTGCTCCTGGTGATGCACAAAGTCTTTGTAACCTCTTTGACCAATCAATGAGGGTTGAATATTGACTTAATGACCAGGTTTATGGTCATGTAACCACTATGGTTTCATGTAGGTAATTATGAGCTTAATTGGCCGATTAATGCTCTTAATTACCTTTGACTATAAGTTACATCCTTCTAGGACTAGGATCACTATAAATAGTGATCATATTTGCATGATGAAATATACAGAAACAAGAAACACTTACACGCACAGAGTTCTTGATTTGTGCCTAAAACAAGAACTAACTCTTGGTTTTATCCCAAGGAGGTATTCGTGTTAACCCAGGCATAGGGTCGAATAATCTTCTTTGGAAAGTGATTACACGAATTCAAGAGATATCCGGTAACCATTCATTGGTACGTAGTTAGGCTATTGATTATCTTAACCCTGTTGGAACGAAGTAAACCCCAACAATCAAAGAAGATTATTTTGTGATAATCAATGGCGGCGGCAATGAAGCATATGGTGGCTAACTTCTCCAAACTGGACAAGTTTGAAGGGGTTGATTTTAGGAGATGGCAGAAGAAGATGCACTTTCTTCTTTCTACCATGAACGTGGTGTACGTGCTGACCACTCCCATTCCTGATGGTGGTGATGATGCTACTTTGGAGGAACTGAGGAAAGGAGCAAATGGGAGAATGATGATTATGTGTGTCGCGGCATAATTCTCAATGGTATGTCTGATTCTTTATTTGATATTTACCAAAATGTTGAATCTGCTAAAAAACTATGGGATTCCTTGGAAGCCAAATATATGGCAGATGATGCATCAAGTAAGAAGTTCCTTGTGAGTGATTTCACAAACTACAAAATGACTGATTCAAGACCAGTCATGGAACAATACAATGAACTTCTTGGAATACTTGGCAGATTTACACAACATAAAATGAACATGGACGAGACCATTCAGGTCTCGTGTGTCATTGACAAACTACCTCTTTCTTGGAAAGATTTCAATCACACCTTGAAACATAATAAGGAGGAGTTAACTCTTGTTGAGTTGGGCAGTCATTTGCGCATTGAGGAATCCCTCAGGGTGCATGAAAGTGATAAGCCAAAGAGCAACAATGTTGCTTGTTCATCTGATGTTAATATGGTGGAGCATAACAACTCCACCAGGTACAATGACAACAAGGGCAAACTTAAGCATCAGGATAACACCAAAGCTAATCCTAACAAGAAGTCATCAGTGGCTTGTTGGAAGTGTGGGAAACCTGGACACTTCAAAAGGGATTGCAAAGGTGTTAGCATTGGCAACCAAGCTAATGGATCAGGCACAAAAGGTCAGAATATGTTTAATGAATCTCTCCAAATTTATTATGTTACATATGTATCTGAAGCTTACTTTGTGCAGGATGATGATGTTGCGTGGTGGGTTGACTCTGGAGCAACAGTACACGTGTGTAAAGATAGATGCTGGTTCAAGACTTATGAGTCAATGAATGATGGATCTATTCTTCACATGGGAAATGAGTCAACAGCCCTAGTGCATGGACGTGGTTGTGTAGATCTTAAATTTAGTTCTGGAAAGATTGTTTCTTTGTTTAATGTTTTGCATGTTCCTAATATTAGGAAGAACTTGGTTTCTAGTAGTGTTTTGAATAATTGTGGTTATAAACAAGTGATTGAATCTAATAAATTTGTTTTATCTAAACATGGTGTGTTTATTGGTTTTGGCTATTTGAGTAATCAAATGTTCAGGCTTAATATTGATTCTAGTATAAATGTTGATTATGTCCTGATGACTACCACTAAACTGAATGATTCATCACTATGGCATGCTAGACTAGGCCATGTCCACTATAAGAGGATGCAAGATATGTCTAAGGATGGGTTAATTCCAGCTTTTGACATGGACACTGATAAGTGTCAGACTTGTATGCTGAACAAAATTACTAAGAAACCATTTCCGGATGTAAAACGTGAAACTACAGTTTTGGAGCTAATCCATAGTGACCTATGTGATTTGCATGCTACTCCCTCATTAGGGAATAAGAAATACTTGGTAACATTTATTAATGATGCTTCTAGGTTTTTCTATGTTTATTTGTTACATACTAAGGATGAAGCATTATATAAATTTAAAGTATTTAAAACTGAAGTTGAATTACAACAAGGAGTCCAAATCAAAAGATTTAGGACTGATAGGGGAGGTGAGTACATGGATACTTTGTACTTTCATTCTGTTGGAATAATCCATGAGACAACTGCCCCCTATACTCCACAACAAAATGGTATATCTGAAAGAAAGAATAGAGTACTAAAAGAGATGGTTAATTCCATGTTGTCCTATTCAGGACTGAGTCAAGGGTTTTGGGGAGAAGCTATGTTAACAGCTTGCTATTTACTAAATAGGGTTCCTAATAAAAGGAACATGATTACCCCTTATGAACTCTGGACTAAAAGGAAACCAAACTTGAACTACCTCAAAGTGTGGGGTTGTAGGGCTGTTTTAAGACTCCCTGATCCAAAGGTGAAAACCTTGGGTAAAAGAGGCATTGAATGCATCTTTGTTGGATATGCTGAGCATTCCAAGGCATATAGGTTCTATGTCATTGAACCTAATGATTCAGTTTCAATAAACTCAATCATTGAATCAAGGGATGCTAACTTTGATGAGACTAGGTTCTCATCAGTCCCTAGACCAAGCCTTAGGACTCCTACTGGAGCTGAGGACATTGGTGTTTTAGTAGAACCTCAAATGGTCACTGATGAGGTTGTGGTTCAGCAACCTGAGCCTGAGATTAGAAGAAGCACAAGGCATAGGACTCCAAGGAATTTTGGGCCTGAGTTTCAACTATACTTAGTTGAAGGAACAAGGGATGAGGTCTCTAATCAATACTCCTATTGCTTTAATGTTGAGGATGATCCCAAAACATTTGATAAAGCAATGAAGTCCCAGGATGTTGCTTTCTGGAAAGAAGCAATATATGATGAGATGGACTCCATCATGGGCAACAACACCTGGGTGTTGGTTGATCTACCTCCAGGTTGTAATCCACTTGGTAACAAGTGGATTTTCAAAAGGAAAATGAAGGTAGATGGATCTGTTGAAAAGTTCAAGGCAAGGCTAGTCATTCAAGGCTTTAAACAAAAGTCAGGGATAGACTATTTTGATACTTATGCTCCAGTAGCACGTATCAGTACCATAAGAATGTTAATTGCTCTAGCAAGTATTCACAATCTGATTATTCATCAGATGGATGTGAAGACAGCATTCTTGAATGGTGACTTGGATGATGAGGTTTATATGAACCAACCTCAGGGCTTCATCATGCCTGGTCATGAAGGTACGGTGTGTAAACTGATTAAGTCCTTATATGGACTGAAGCAGACACCTAAGCAATGGCACCAGAAATTTGATGAAGTGGTTTTGTCTAATGGTTATTCACTTAACCAAGCTGACAAATGTGTTTATAGCAAATTTGATGAATCTAGTAAAGGAGTCATCATTTGCCTATATGTTGATGACATGTTAATCTTTGGTACTGACCAAGCTAAGGTTGATCAGACAAAGGATTTTTTGTCATAAAAGTTCTCCATGAAAGACATGGGGAAGGCTGATGTTATCCTTGGCATAAGGATTAAACATGAAAGTGATGGTATTGTAATTTCTCAGTCTCATTATATTGAGAAGGTCCTGAAGAAATTCAATCACTTTGATTGTACTCCAGTGAGTACACCAATGGATACAAGTGAGAAACTGATGCCTAACAATGGTCAGGCTGTCTCCCAGCTTGAGTATTCTAGGGTTATTGGTTGCTTGATGTATGCCATGACAAGTACTAGGCCTGACATTGCATTTGATGTGGGTAAACTGAGTAGGTATACTAGTAATCCTAGTACTCAGCATTGGCAAGCAATTCAGAGAGTACTAAAGTATTTGAAAGGAACAATGGATTATTGTTTGTCTTATACTGGATATCCTTCAGTGTTGGAAGGTTACACTGATGCAAGTTGGATCAGCAATACTAAGGATAATTCATCCACCAGTGGCTGGGTATTCCTACTTGGTGGTGGTGCAATTTCTTGGGCATCCAAGAAGGAAACTTGCATTACTGGTTCTACCATGGAATCTGAGTTTATGGCTCTAGCAGCTGCTGGCAAAGAAGCTGAACGGTTGAGAAACTTGCTTCTTGAGATTCCATTGTGGGTCAAACCTATGGCACCTATTTCTATCCGTTGTGATAGTGTAGCTACATTGGCTAAGGCATATAGTCAGATGTACAATGGTAAGTCTAGACACCTAGGTGTTAGACATAGCATGATTCGTGAACTGATCACGAATGGGGTGATTTCAATAGAGTTTGTGAGGTCTCAACAAAATTTAGCTGATCACTTGACGAAGGGATTGGCTAGAGACTTGGTTATAAAGTCTGGTAAAGGGATAGGTTTAAAAGTCCACTCTAGTCACTGAATGCTAGGACACCCAACTCCCTCCTGAGGAAACTTGGGAGCTGAGTTCAATGTGGAAAGCTGAACATTCAGGGGACTGAAGCACATCTATATCATCCCAAGGATGTGCTTGTACCTGCTGAAAGGAGGATGAAGTTATAAACTTCTTAATGGTTAATTTCTTTGAAAAAGTGCTTAAGCAGGAGCATGAACTAAAGAGGAACCACCTATGTAAATGTTGAGGTTTCGCCGCCTCAAGGAGCATGGACTTTGGCTCTTACAACATTTATGAATTGGATATCGACACATGGCTTGTATGTGTCATGAGCGTTTTAAGTGTTTGAAAACTTGTGTGTATTTTATCTTCAGGTATTCAAAGTAGTTGAAGGGTTCAATTCTTAGAACACCCTGATTCTCGAATATTTGAAGTGATGTACTAAAATGGAAATTCAATCCTCAGGACATTTTCATTTATGCACTGGTTTTGTTAAAGTTGATTTTCATGCAAAAGGAATTGTACTAAACTGGGGAGGATTGTTGGAAATTTAGTACAATTGTAGGATCGAGTCATACTTGTAAATGGGTTTGGAGGTACGGAGTGTACACCCATTAAGTCCCTGACCTCCCTGGACTCAATATAGTGGTTGAAAGTTCATCAGTAGGAAACTGCTCCTGGTTAGGAAGTTGCTCCTGGTTAGGGAGTTGCTCCTGGTTAGGAAGTTGCTCCTGGTTAGGAAGTTGCTCCTGGTTAGGACGTTGCTCCTGGTGATGCACAAAGTCTTTGTAACCTCTTTGACCAATCAATGAGGGTTGAATATTGACTTAATGACCAGGTTTATGGTCATGTAACCACTATGGTTTCATGTAGGTAATTATGAGCTTAATTGGCCGATTAATGCTCTTAATTACCTTTGACTATGAGTTACATCCTTCTAGGACTAGGATCACTATAAATAGTGATCATATTTGCATGATGAAATATACAGAAACAAGAAACACTTACACGCACAGAGTTCTTGATTTGTGCCTAAAACAAGAACTAACTCTTGGTTTTATCCCAAGGAGGTATTCGTGTTAACTCAGGCATAGGGTCGAATAATCTTCTTTGGAAAGTGATTACACGACTTCAAGAGATATCCGGTAACCATTCATTGGTACGTAGTTAGGCTATTGATTATCTCCACCCGGTTGGAACGAAGTAAACCCCAACAGTTATAATCGTTTTGTCTATGGATGATTATCTATTGTATTGACCATTTATTTAGTGATATGATTATGCATAGGAACCTAAGTGTGATTGTTAATGATTTTATGAAACGACCATGAATCAAACTCGTTAAACTAAACATAGTCTTGAATTAGTTGATTTGTCTTAATGCTTGATTTTATGGATGTATGATCTTTTGCGGAGGTTGTGTGCTTTAAAATCAAAGATTGGAATTTGTGACCATCATCTTCTTTACATGTAATCGATTTATCAAAACCATCCTCTTATGAACAATCCAAATATTATGAACTAATCCAAGCAAGTGTCGTCTTTAATATTATTTTTATCATCTCATCTTATTAGCTTAATCATCATTTACTTGTTACTTGTTACTTGTTGCTTATTTGCTTATTTGTTACTTATATGGTAATTGTGGGAGTGACAACCATTTTTACCACTAACGTTACATTGTTACAAAGATCCTTTACAACCGAAAACACTCAAATCCTAGTGAACGACCTCGGCTTACCACAACAAGCTAGCTACAAACGAAAGGGTCATACTTGCCCGTGTGTTCTTAGCTTATTTGGAAATCCGTGTTATAAATTTAAAACTCGTGTACTCGCGAGAGAACATCAATGTGACATGGGGTTTAAGGTTTGGGTTATGATTAGTGATAGGTTAATCATAAATCTGGAAGGTTTTAGGGTTTAATTCCAAGTAATTATCAAACCCCTAATTGTGTTCTTATGATGAATAGTTGAAGTTTTAATCTAGTTCTGGGTTTAAAAAAGTGTTAACCGCGTTTTTTAATTAACTAATTAAGTTAGTTTAAAAACGGGTGAGTGGATTATGATGTGGTGAAATGGTGGATTTTGATTGGTGGATTGGGTGAGTGGGACACATGGCATGTTGTGATAGGTATAGGTAAGTATGGATGTTTGACAGCTTCCCCCCCCCCCCCTTCTTCCTTTCTTCTTCCATTTCAGTTTTAATAAGTAAAAACTAAATTTCCTTTGTAATGGAAGTTTGGTTTTTTAGACTTTTGCCCCAAAAAGTTTTGCAAAGTATTTTCAGGGGTATTTCTTGCCATTTAATGATATTTGAAGGGTTGTTTTTGGCATTTCTTTATTCTTCAATGTCTTGACTTATATGTTTGACTTTGTGAAGGACTAAAAGTCACAAGTCTTTATTTGTGAGGGACCATTCTTGCCAATTCTTTAAAGTGGAGGGTCCTTTTCGTAATTTTGACAAACTTTAAGGACCAAACTTGTAATTATGAATATACAAGGGTTTAATGTGTCAATTCTTCAATATTGGAGGACCCTTCTTGTACAATCTTCAATTCTTCAAGGGTTTCTCTAGGAAAATCAACTCTAGGGCCCGGTTTATTGTGCGGCTTCGTTTCCCGTGTTCGTTTTTGCTTGTTTCTTGTGATCTTTTGCCATTTTCTCAATATCCGTACCTAAAATACACATTGAACAAACACAAACATATATTTGGCACTTTTTATGATATTTTATGCATTTTAAGCCCGTTTTGGACGATGAGACTATGTATAAAAGCAGTCTCATCCTAAACCCCAACATGAAACTCACGGTTGAGTTGTAAAAGTCATGCGTGAGTTGCCACCTCGGCTAAAAACTTACGCGTGAGTTTTCTGTTTCCCAAACTCACTCTTGTTAAGAACTTACCACAGTGGTTTTGTGTTTTAATACTACTTGACCGTTACAACGATCACTTTTTTTAAAAAAAAATATTTTAAACTTTTCCTATAAATTTATTCTTCTACTTATCATTTTTCCTCACACATTCAATTATCAGACTTTTACGTTTTTAGTTTACGAATTTAAAAAGTTAAGAAGGAAAAAAATGGTATGACGTGGCGGTGAGTTTCTCACCGTCTGTTAGGTTGTAAATTAAAGTGGGTTGGGTGAGTGGAGAGAGAAAGTTGAGGTGGCTCTGAGGTGAATGTGAGTTTCTGGCTCACCACTCCATCCAGCCTAAGAAACAAAAGCTACATGATGAACAAAAAATGCAAATGGAGAGAGAAACAAAAAGGGATATAAGGACATTTTTGTCATATTCAGCTTTGTAATTTTCGTGTTTAAAACACATCACCTCAATAGTGGTATGAAAAACACCCTTTTGATGTACTATAATATTAAAACCATCTCTCTATTCTTTAACCAAACACAATATTTGACAGTTTTTGTTTCAAACCCTTTCAAAACCAACTAAATACGTCGAAGGAAACAGCCCCTTAATTTTACAATTTTTTATTTTCTTTATTTTTTGTTTTGTTATAAACTGTGAAACGGAAAATACGGAATCAAAAATAAGTTTAATAAGTCAAAACTGTTAAACTGTAAAAAATATGTAAAAGAACTGATAAAAAAACTATGACTCAAGAAACAATGGGACAAAAAATACACAAAATGTGTACTTTCTATCCTTTTTCAGTGGGCCAAGAGGATACCCAATAGTACCACCCCTCTAATAATACACACTATCAAAATTTTCTGGGTATCAGTAATCATCCTTTAGCAAGTGTTTTGAAAAGTGGATCAAACTGGCTGGTTGAACCAGAAAAAGATCCGGTTTGGTTGTTTTGCTGACTCAACCAGAAGAAGCCAAAAAAATGTCTCGGAGTCATCCTTTAGACCCCGCGTGGTGTTCTTACACCGATAAGGATCAACCATCCATCCCGCGTATAATAAAAGTTCATTAGTTTCCTCATGTTTTGGACTCATCAGAGGAGCGACTCCAACTCCTAACCAGTGTAGTGCCATATCGAGTCTCTACTCGTGGCAAGTATTACACCCTCCAACAAGACAAATGAACCCTCGCATTCATGTGCATCTTCCAAGCAAAACCCCTCGACCTTCAAAATTTGGCTCGTGACAAAAAGTTGGCATAAACATAAACAAAAAAACCCGAAACAACACAAATTTCATTTTAGGTTCAGAAAATAGTTTATTTCCATATATAGCCAATTTAAACATGTAAATGTTATATGTACACACTTAAACATTGCAATGTCGTATATGCTTCAATTTAACCAATTTAATACTATCTGGTTTATTTCCATATATTTGTCGCATTTAACCAATTTAGTATATGAATCAACTATGAGTAAATTTACATCCTAAAATCCATGTTATACCCTCTCTGTTGGAAATACGTTTTACGTATATAGAAAGTCTCGGTCACTCCAACAATGTAGTTATAGGCTCGTTGTAGTGTTTATTTTCATTTATTAAATAGCCCAAACCATGAGCATGTTCATGGGCTGGAGGCCCAAGTCCATTAAGGACTTGGGTATTTAAACCTCTTTCCACCATGGAAAGAGGTGTTGGTTGTTCATTTCTTACTTTTCATAATACAAGTTTCTTTCACTTCTCTCTCTAAGTTTCTCTCTCTAGAAAAACATCAACCCTCTTGATTCATAAAGATTATCATTGTTCTACAATTGGTATCAAGAGCATGGGATGAAATAAAGGTTGGTTTTGTGTTGTTCATGTTCACTTTTGTGTGTTCATGTGTTTTTGATTGATCTTTACCCAAGTTTCAATTTTTTTTCGTGTTTTTGACTCTCCAAGTGATCCATATATCTTCTAAATACTTTTGGTAGTGTTTTGGGTTGGTTCAAATCACGGTTTTCTTGTCGAAAATCTCATCTTTTTACCTCAAAATTTCGTAACAGTACCATTATTCCGATCATAGCAATCGGAAAAGGGTTTAGTGATTCCGATCAGTCACATCGGAAAAGGGTTTACACATTCCTGTCAGTATTCTGATCACACTTTCGGACAAGGATTTATCTAAATACTTTCCGACAAGTGTTAATCCTCTGACATTCCGATTAAGGGCTTTACATCAACATTCCGGCAGGAGATTATTTAGGTATTCCGATTAGGGTGTCTTTCTACATTCCGACAAAGGACTTATCCTATAACATTCCGACTTGGTTTCCGATAACATTCCGATTGGATATTATTCCGACTGGTTTTCCGATAAGATTCCGACTGGGTTTCCGATAACATTCCGACTGTGTTTCCGATAATATTCCGATTGGTTCTTATATATTCCGACAGGATTGTTTTTTTTTTGGTATTTCGACGGATTAATTTTGTGACTTACGACGATTTTGAGATTTTACTTTGAGATTAAGAAGTTTGGGTATTGAGATAGTATTTTCACAACTTAGAGGATTTTGTTTCAAGTTTGTAATCTTTCACAAAAACACACAACATCTTTGTTTCAACAACATTAAAACACTTAACCTTATTTCATTGTTCTATCATTTTTGATAATCTTTTTCCAAGGGATCATAAAATGAATTCACATTCACATATGCCGACAATGACTTCTCTTACTGATATCTCAATCATTTCGGGTACCGATACTCGCCCACCTTTGCTCATCAAAGATTTATTTGAATCATGGCAAAGTCGCATGAGAACGTACATCATGGGCAAACAAAGTGGTCGACTTATGCTACAATCAATTGACAAAGGTCCATTAGATTAGGGAGAGGTTACCGTCAACAATGTGACAAGGGAAAGGGAGTATCATGAGTTAACCGATGCCAACAAAATCATTGCAGATGCAGATGAAAGGGCTGTTCAGACAATTCTTCAAGCCCTTCCACCCGATATCTTTAGAATGGTGAGTGAACATAAAGTGGCCAAGGATCTTTGGGATCGACTTGCGGTTTTGCTACAAGGGACATCTCTCACTAAGCAAGAACGAGAGTGTCAACTGTATGATTTGTTTGATATGTTCAAATACATTCCAGGGGAGACTCTTCCTGATTTTACTGGCGTTTTACCACTTTGATGAATGACATGAACGTCTATAATCTTAGGATTGAACAGTTTCAGTTAAACACCAAGTTTTTGAACACATTACCCCCTGAATGGAGTCAATATGTCACTGATGTCAAGATGATTCGCGATCTACACAAGTCCAATTTATATCAACTCTATGCTTTCTTACAACAACACGAGAAGCATGTGATCCAAAACCGAATCTCTCAGGGATCTTATCATGAACCAATGGCATTATTGGCAAACCATCCTACACTATCATACCACAATTCTCAGCTTGCTTTAGGACACAAATCTTCATATCAACCTGTGTATCAAACACCAAGCTTCCCACAGTACTCGATTCTGCCACCGCCGCCTACATCTTATCACCAACCAGCAACGTCATCATCACAAGGAGATTCAAACCCATTACCTTATGCTTCACACCAGTATTCACCGTATCAACCTCCCACCAACCTTGCTTGTACCTATCCACAACTTGAGGCTCCTCAACCTCATTACTCACAACAAGTCAGTGCTCCATCCAATCAGATTGTAGCTCAAGCAGCACCAGCATTCTACTGTGAAGATGACATCCCTGTCCTTGAATTTAGATAAGGAGGTAGCCCTACTGATATCCTTGCTCAGATGTCTGCTTATTTAAGTCAAACATTGAACAAGCGAGGTTACAGAGGTCCAACAACAACTAACAATCAGTTAAGGAACTCGTCTAACTCTCGACAGCAGGCAACAATTCAGGACGGAAGAGTCATGGTGCAACCACTTCGAGGGAGATCTAATTCGTCTACTGCTGGTGCATGTTCATCCAATACTACTGCTACAAGAGCAAACAGCATTGGTAAAATGAAGGTGGTTATTTGCTACAACTGCAAAGGGGAAGGGCACATGGCCCGAGAGTGCAAGCAGCCTAAGAGGAAAAGGGACGGCACATGGTTTCAGGAGAAGATCTACCTGGTGAATGCTCAAGCCCAAGGTCGTGAGCTTGATGAAGAAGAATTGGCATTCCTTGCAGATCCGGGAGTAGCGGAAACTGATGGTCTTACAACAGTCATCACCAACAATGTTGCATATCAATGTGATGATTTGGATGCATATGACTCTGATTGTGACGATCTTAACACCGCCAAAGCAGCTCTCATGGCAAACCTTTCACTGTATGGAGCTGATACAATTTCTGAGGTACCACATACTGCTACAGATACTAGTCTTTTACCTTATCAAGTTGAGCAAACATCTGAGTATTCGGAACAGACTCTGGTGGTTAGTAACTCAATCGACGAGACAAACAATGATAGCAATATCAATGAAAGTCCTCAGACTTTGAGTGAACCACAACCGGGAGCTTTTACGACTACCAATTCGTCTGCTCAACCTGATTTGGTTATGGTCCCGGCATCTTTGCTTAGCCAAATGAATAACGCGGTCCTTGAAACCCTTAATGCTAATCAGACTTTATCTGCCGAGCTTGCTTTGCATAAGGACAAGGTTAAAACCTTGGAAATGACTCCCGTGTCCACTACCTTAACCAATCCTGAATTTGATAGGTTTAGGGAAGTTCAAATGGACAATCTGCTAGAAATTGAGAGTTTAAGAGCAAATCTTTCGAATGAACTTAAAGAAAAAGAGTCAGTGTTACTAATTTTAAACAGCTTCAAACGGATTTTGAAATTCTTGAGTCCAAACAGATTGAAATGGAAATTAAGACGTCAGAAAGAATAAAAGAAACAGAAATTAAGCTTTTAAAACAATATGCTGCCTCACATCTAGTACACTTGTTTCATGCATCATTTAAAGAGTTTAATCTATCGCGTCTCATAGACTTACCACCTAACCCGGGGTATGCAAAGCAAGCGCTTAACCACAACCCACGACTTTATGATGCAACCAAGTTAGGATTGGTATTAGATCCAATTGTGTTCTCAGATGATTATGAGAGTATGACACCACATGATGAAAAGCGGTTAAAATTACTTCCTACATATCCTGAATATGATTATGCTCAAATGAATGCAAAAAATGCTACAATAGATCTCAGAACTCGATTTAATATGCAAAAGAGAACTATCCAAACATCCACTTTCATTCCTACTAGAGAATGCCTTAGTATAATTCCTACACTCGTTAACTCGGACCAACCGAAGGAAATTCCTAAGAATCTTCCACCGGTTAGTACGGTAAAGCTCAGCTTAGAAGAGATTGGGGAATACCTTACCGATTTTGACAAGGTCATCTTGGAATGTACGACTTCAACGGCTCAAACCGCTGGAGAATGGGCGTTCGAACACATGAAAACGGTGTTTGAGAAAGAGATCGTTCCGTTTGTGGACCATATTAAACAAGGAGTCTATGATCTAGCGTGCAATCTAAGTTTTGAAATTGGTGAAGTTCAAAAAGTTTTCAATGAAATGGATGATGCTTATGAACAACATTTAATTGAAAAGGAAAAGATTTTATCCGAATATGACCGATTTTTAGAACATATGGTGTCTCTCGAAGTGATGCAAGTTGTTACTGTTAAATATACTCATGAAATTTCTACTGTGAATATTTATGATGATGTGCATGAATCTGTGAATACGGTTGAACATGTGAATACTGTAGATAATCATTCTTGTCATGAATCCAACGCTGAATTTTTAAAGCTTCAAGATTCGTATAATACACTCTCAAAAAGTTTTAATGAGCTTCAACAACATTCTATATCTCTTGAAATTGAGAATCAATCTAAAAATGAAACTCTTTCAAAACTAAATGATGGTGGAAACTCCGTTGAGACAAGTGACAAGATGATTCAGATGGTTCAGAATTTAGAGGAAGAAATGATGAGAATTAAGAGAGAATTACTAGAAACAAAAACGGAACTAGAGGCTGCAGAGACTAAGAATCATGTACTAGAAAATAGAATTAATTCTATACTAGGAGAGCGTGAACAAGTAAGGCAGGTTGACTCATAAAATTCTGGTTTAATAGAAGAACGCCTCGCTTTTAATGCGACATAACAAAAGTCGTTAATTGACAAACTGAACAGGAAATGTGAGGAATCCTCTGACCTAAAAATTAAGCTCATAGACAAAAACATGGTTATAGCAGAATTAAAGGAGACACTTCAACTCAAAGGACGAGAAAGTGTTGATAATCCAGCTACTGTCTCTGCCTCAACCTCTAGTGCTCCCAAACCCAACCCACGTGTGCTATATCGGGATCCAAAATTTAAGAAACGTCCCACTAAGTTTGCCACATATATGAAAAATGCCTTAGAACACGATAATCTAGCTAGAGAGATTGTTGATGAAATGCGTGAACGTGATCCCACAAGTCATAGTGTATATGAGCTTTTATTATATGTGGATCGCGTTCAGGATTGTTTAGCAAAATTAGAGTACATTGGGCAACCGATATCTGTACCATCTAAACAACAAACCACCATTGCCATTACTCCATTCAATAAGACCCCAGGAGCTAAGCCTGTTTTAAACATACCCATCAAGGCTAAGTCAAAATCTGTCACTAATGTTCCCTTGGCTTCTACAGGAGTAACTGTGTCCACTAAGGCTAAAGGATCTCAAGACAAGAAAGATAGGATCAAGCCTTCCACTAATAGGACTGAGAAGAAGAAAGTAGAAGTGCACCCTAGGAATGTTATTTCAGTTTTAAATAAAAAGAATCATGTAGCTAAGACAAAAGGTTCTCTTTATGAGTGGAAACCTAAGCAAAATGTGAATTCTAATGCGAAATGTTGGGATTGTAATGAATGCATGTTTTCTCAGCGTCATGATTTATGCCTTGTTGATCACGTGAATGAAATGTATGCTATTAAGAACAATCTTGAATGGATTCCAACAGGGAAGAAATTCACCCATGTTGGTTGGCAATGGAAACCCACTGGTAGGACCTTCACTGCTAATGGAACTAAGTGCCCTTTAACTAGGATCACATCCATGGAAGTTAGGTCTAAGCGTCCTTTAAATAGGAACACTAGCACTAAGAAATAGAAAAAGCGCCCTTTAACTAGGTCTGCCCCCACTATTGTGCCTACCAGTGGTAATGTCCCCAGTCAAAAAGTAACTCAGAATACTAGGCAACTAGAATCTAAGCCAACCACTAGTAAAAATACCAGTGGTAATGTCCCTAGTCAAAAAGTACCTCAGAATACTAGACAAATAGGAAAAGTTCCGAATAGGAAAAGTTCCGAATAGGAAATGTTCCGAATAGGAAATGTTCCGAATAGGAAATGTTCCGCATAGAGAGAGAAAGTGAGAGAAATATATGGAAGATTTTATTACTATGAAATGTGAATGAAACAACAACCAACCCCTTTCCTTAGTGGAAAGGGGTATTTATAGTCCAAGCCAAACATTGGGCTTGGGCCGGTCCATGACAAGCCCATGGACCGGTTCTTACTTAAGTTAATAAGCAAATAACAACTAATTACTAACTACGAGCTATTACAACATAAATCATATTGTGGAGCGACCGATACTTCTAATATACGTTAAAACGTATTTCTAACAATCTCCCCCTAAGGGAGGTCACTCCACGTTACAAAGTTCTAAACCTAGCATACTATACTAAGTCTTCGTTCTTTAGCTCGTAGTCTTTTCTTCTTTTCTTTCTTTTGTTGTGAATATGTTGATTTGATCTTTTTGGCTTTGACTTGAGAGCATTGTTCTTTGGCCTTTCACGTGCGATCTTTGCCTTTCTTGTGAACTTTGCCTCCTCGTGACTTCATGTTCCACACACTTACGTCTTTTTGTTGAATTCTCGAAAGCTTCAGAGTTTGGTACAGCGGAAGACTTCATCTTGAACTTTCTTGAATGTTTGCTGAACTTTGTTGCAAAAGACATAAGCATGTGGGAACGACTTTTACAGGTACACCGCAACACCACCGTCTTCACTGGTACACAGCAACGCCACCGTCTTCAACAGGTACACAGCAACACCACCGTCTTTAACAGGTACACAGCAACGACACGAATAAAATGGCTTTGAACATTTTATTCTAATTCGGTAGCATTTTACCTCCGGTCGGTGAAGACCGTTAGACGATATTAGATATCGTACCCGTGACGGATAGTTTCAATTAAGTAACTTCCTGACAGGATTTCGCGGGTAAACCCGTTCTCTTTATTCGACCGTCCAAAGCTGACTGCGAACATAAAGAGTGAATCACTTGGATAAATTATCCTTGTGATTAAAAGCCGTCAATTCATGAAACCTGGAACAAGTGAATTTCAATTAAGATTTTCACCATCGTTGCTTTCCAGTTGTCACGAGCTCAATTCATAAAGAATCTTGCGCGTTACCTACCAAGTGCTGTTTGATGTTGACACTAGAAGGATTTCCACTCGTCACTGTGGTCAATAAAGAGTCACTCTGAGTGTTCTGGCAAGATCATATGATAATGCGAAGAGGCCTGGAACGAGTTTAAGTTCAATTAAGAATTAAACCACTGTTACCTTCCAGTTTTTCACAAGATTGGTTCTAAAAGAACCGCACGTGTAACCTACCATGAGCTTGTTTGATGTTGGCTCAAGCAGGATTTCCATCTTCATTGTAATACTTGCGTATTACTCGGATGTTCTGGCAATATTACAGGAATACTACGTAGGACTCATGAAAATCTCTTACTTTTCACAGTGTGTGAGAAAGCAAGGAATAAATGGAAAGTGTCCTAATGAGACTTTTGATGATCTCTTGGCTCTAGACTCGATTGTGCGTTTTGATTTAGTGAGCGATGGCTGGAGAGGAGTGCCACCTTTTCAATACCAGTCTATTCGGAGTGAATAAACCAGTAGATAACGTGTTGATCTCCGTGTGATTAAAACAAATACCTTTTGAGAGATATTTGAGTTAGCTGGGGAAGGGTTGTGCATTGCATCACTGGGTCCATGATGTCTTTCTTCAATACCGAGAATCATTAGCAAAAATGACCTCAATAGCATATGTATTGACCCGGTTTCTGCCTAAAGTTGTAAGGAGGGCTTCTTTCTTTACACCCTTTATCTTTACATTTCTTTTTCATTCTTCAACCCCTTCAATGCTTACCAATACGTCATCACTAGCACCTTGTTGTGAATGTTCCAGTGCTAGCTTAAGTACTTGGTCGGCATTCAGCTACGTTCACATTCTTTCTCCATCTTTCCTAGGACTTCTAATTCTAACTAGGGAATTGTCCTTGGGAAGATTCCATCGGCTCTGATGAATCATTGGACTAAACCTATTCCTACCACCCTTTTGTCACCACATCCGTCGTGAATTAAGCGTGTTTTGGGAAGGAATTGCCACCATGAAAAATCATTGAAAATCACCTAAAGTACTTGTGATATTGAAATCAAAAGTTTTGTACCTTAGGTGTTTTGTTCATCAAAAACGCTCCCCCTTAACACGTGCTTTACACATATTAAGTTGGATAATCTTTAAGTCTTTTTCATTTTAGCCAAGTATCATTTAAATCTCCTTAATCCCATTTTCTCCCCTTATCCAAAATGTTAACCATTAATATTTGGGATATTGAATGGATTAACCGGTCTTTGGGTAAAAATGAAATTGATGTTTGGCCATAGAACAAATGATTGCTCCCCCTTAAGTTAATAAGGGGTAGTTGTAGTGCTTTAGTATGATATATTTTGAAAGATTTAGAATCTCGTGAGAAATTCTTGAAAAATTAACATACCTTAACACTACAACAAGCCATTAAAGCACATTATTCACAAATATACATATTCACAAATAATACCAATATAGAGTGACCTGAAATGTACGACCCTTCAGATGGATCGTTGCAGTGTCCTGTAGTGCACTCCATATGGTCTACCACCCACAAATCTTTCCAAGCTCCTCATCAATCTACGTTCACGGAGCTTCTGATCGATCTTCTTGATGACATACTTTGCCATCTGCCGGTAACCTGGATGCCAATCCTCCGTCATTTCTGGCAAAGTTCCACCCGAGTTCAGATGCTCCAACTTGTCTCTGACTTGTATAAGAGTGCCATCACTATACTTGTGGAGCTCCCCCACCCTCATAAACTTCATCAAACCTCGACTGTTTAAGTAGAAGATGCCGGAATTCGGAACAGAAATGCCGGTATAAGGACATCTTGCTACATGTTGAGGTAACACTTGATTCACAGGACGGGTTAAATTGAGCTTCCTCTGATAGCTTTCGACTCCCAACTGAAGATCTTCAACTCGTGTCTTGATGACAACGCTTCGTGTGAACATACGAAGTGCTGTATTCAAAGCAATGAGATCTTCACGAGGAATATGGGTGAGTTGATCTCTGGTCATCAGAAGCAGCATATCTTCAATATCCTCAAGGCGAATGATGGAAAAATCTCCCTGCTGGATTTTGTATTCCCTGTCATCCTCCCTTTTCAAACGAATCTCCGTCACATGATAGTAGCCATTCTTGGCTTCTGTTTTCATCCCTAAAATGCTGGAGATGCGGATATCGGATCTAACTGAGCTTCCAGAATTGACTAAGCAGCAACACCTGTACGCCCTTCTGACTCGTTCGTCCCAATGAGATGCACCTATGACAGCATACATATCATAATTACGATTTATCTTAGGGACCCAGAGTCGGTTTACCTTTTCCTCGATGAAGGGTATTGTCCCCCAGTTGGCAGCTTTCAGCAATGTCAGGGATGTTGCGTACTTTGATGACCCCTTCAGTAGATACACCAGATCATTGGTGACAAAGAAGTCAAGAGCAATCTGATTATCTTGATCCATTGGAGGTGGAGCTCTTTCTGATTCATGAAGACCTGGCCGTTGAACGGTATTCAGAGCCTTCAGGATCTCCTCGGCATAATATTCGAACTCCATTTGGGGCAACCGGGTTTTGGCGCGAAGTCTTTTATCCTTCAGTACTTTCTTCACCAATGATGGAGTAACCGAAGTCTTATACTCATGAGCAAGAAATGCACATAAGTCAATCGGACTTCGGATACGAAGGTACAAGACTTCTTTGTCGGCGTCGGTGATCGGATCATACTGCGCCGCTGCCATGATCCAAGCCTGTGGTGGAGCAGTCTCGTCGATTTCCAATGTGTCCTCCCAGTTCCTTGTGCTTGGTTCAGGAATAGTAGATTGTGGGTTTTGTTGTATAGGAGTAGAGACATGAACATCTGCTTGTTCGGATTCAGGCATTTCAGCAGTGTCATGGACGGGTGAGTGTTGTGCAGCTTCTGGTTCGGTAACCGATTCTGCAATCACAGGAGTAACAACACAAGAACTAACGGGGTTAGTGGTAACAGGTATTGATTTATGGATAAATGTACCAGGAATAGATGACCCTGTAGTGGCATTCACGTCATGGCGCCACTTCGATCGTCTGGATTCCGTGGATGTAGACTTCTCCTTTGGTGCTGCATCTTTCTTTGACTTGGTGCCAGACTTAACCACTTTCTTTGAGCTGGCGCCCTTATCTCCTTTCTCACGCTGTTCACCTTTATCCGCATTGCTCCCCTTAACACTCTCCTGGTGACCATCACCACCATCATTACCATCATTATCATCATCTCCATCCTCATCATCATCATCCTCATCCTCATCTTCATCTTCATCATCATTATCACTATCGTCCTCCTCATCATTCTCATCATCCTCATCATTATTCTCATCCTCATCCTCCTCCTCGTTCTTATCTTCTTCTTCTTCTTCTTCCTCCTCTCCACCAGTACCCTCGTCTTCCTCACTCTCTTCCCGTTCTTCTTCAGGGAGAATGTGGTAGGGTACCACACTTCCAAACGTCTTGAACAACCTATCATCCTCCATGATAGCGTCATTCAGGGATTTGAAGAGAGCCCGTTGTTTCCTCGATTTATCAAACGAACCAAGTTCCTTCATTCGAGCCTTAAGGATCTTCTTCAGTTCAAAATCCGTCAAGTCATATGCGATCTTGTAGGCGGCTTCTGAAGGATTGGATGACTTGATCATCAAGTTATCAGCAGCAAGCGTCTTCAAGTCATCACGCAGTTTAGGCATTAAGGATTCAACGGAGTCTTTTACTTTCTGCTCAATTGTAGCTTCAAGAGTGTCTTTTTGCTCTTTAAGGTCATCCTTAATAGCTTTAAGTCTTGCAATTCGTGCTTTATGCCTATTAGCTTCATCCCTTTTTACCTGAGCAAGTTCCTCTGCGTGAGCTTTACGTGTAGCTTCCATGTCTGCAGCGAACTTGGCAATCAACTCTTCTTGAGCCTTCTTAGATGCTTCTTCACTTTGAGCACGTCTTTGTAGCTCTTGGCGAAGTTCATCCATTTCGCTCTTTTGTTTATCCATGTGTTTATCCAACATCTCGGCCATCACTATTGCTGCCATTGCAGATGTTGCAGAGCTGCTCTGGGTTGAGGGAATAGGCTCGGTTGTGACTGCGGTGCTAAGGATGGGCTTTGGTGGTGGTGGAGGAAGTGGTGTAGAAACCTGTTTAGTTGGTAAGGGTTGAGTTGGTGGAGGTTGAGTTGTTAAAGGTTGAGTAGGTGGAGGAGGTGGTGTTGAAACAGGGATTGATGGCTCCTTCGAAGTGGAATAATTTTCAGGTGACCCAAACTCATCAACATCATGAGGTTCAATATACTCATCCTCAACGTCTACTCTTACACCTGAACCACTACCACCAGTATCTTTCCTACTCCTTTTAATGGCTATCTTCATCATTTGTTGTTCAGCTTTATCAAGAGTAGGATCAACAATGTTTTCTTCGTCACGCAGACGCATCTCATCAGCCTTACCCTTTCCTTTCTTACCCTCTGTCTTCTTCTTCTTGGTTTTGGGCTCAGGTAAATCTGCTTGCTTCCTTTTACCTTTGCTTTTAACCGTGGTAGATGAGTCTTCACCTGCTAGAAGGCTTGCTCGTTGTTTCTCAATTTCCGTGAGCAAGTTCTTGTAATCATCAGATTCAATGATCTCATCGGTCAGAAGATGACTGGGAATGGGACCAGGAATAACCGTATTCGAATGAGTCTCCTGCCTTAAGTCTACCAAATCATCATCATCTATCATGTGGTGACGACTACCTGCAAGCTTGTTAATGGATGCATCGTTTTCCATAAAGTAATGTATGATCAACTTAATAAACCTAGGGTACTGGTAAGTTTTGATTTTACCCTTTGTGTTAGTAAAGAGTTGAAAAGTAAACTCCTCCCACAGCAGTGATGCATAATCAATACCCATACCTTTGAACATACCATAAAACATCTTGATGATTGGTGGACGAACAGCATCATACCCAGTTGTTTTGGGTGTCAAGCATCGGCTAAGAATCCCAAAAATAGCTTTCCATGGTTGACCAATTTTGGCAGTAGTAAACTCAGACGGGGTTCGTATGTCAAGACATCCAATAGCGGTGAACATCTCCATCATCTGGTCCTTGGTTGGGTTGGGTGAGTATGATGGTAGACCTTTGAGTATCGGTCGAAAGCCAAAGATCTTCCTGAAGTCTGACACAGTAAGCGTCTGCTGCTTGTTGTCCAAGGAAAAAGTGATCTTGTTCGACGTCCTCTCTTTGGTAGCCCAGAACTCGTAAAGGTAGTCATAGGGCACCGAAGCACTTCTCCTTAGCGCATACTTGAAATGAGATTTATCAAGCATGGCTGTAGCTACCTTAAAGCCATTATGGGTAGAGTGAGATACCTCCTTCAGACGGTAGTTGTTTGGAACAAACTTAAGAGTCTTGGCTTCAGCAATGGCGGCAGCTCTGTCGTCTTGTAGTTGTTGTACGGTAGGGTTAGTCATCGTCTCTGCTTAAGATAAAACACAAAGGTTGATACAAACAAGTATGAATATCATTATGACTTGAAACCTAAGCATTGTACATATGACATAATCCCTTAAGCTTTGAAATCATTCAAACATCTTCTATTCGGAATAATTAGCCTATGTGGAATAAAATCCCTATTCTGAATAAAGGCCTATTCGGAACATTTGGCTATGCAGAATAACAGCTCTATTCGGAACATTAGGCTATGCGGAATAAAAGCACTATTCGGAACATTTGGGCTATGCGGAAAAAATTCATCCATTCGGAACATTTGGGCTATGCGGAAAAAATTCCTCCATTCGGAACATTTGGGCTTATTCGGAACATTTCCTATTCGGAACATTTCCTATTCGGAACATTTCCTATTCGGAACATTTCCTATTCGGAACATTTCCTATTCGGAACTTTTCCTATTCGGAACTTTTCCTATTCGGAACTTTTCCTATTCGGAACTTTTTCTTATGCGGAACTTTTGCCCTATGCGGAACTTTTTGCCCTATGCGGAACATTTTGGCCTATGCGGAACTTTTTGCCCTATGCGGAACATTTTCCCTATGCGGAACATTTTCCTATGCGGAACTTTTTGCCCTATGCGGAACATTTTCCCTATGCGGAACATTTTCCTATGCGGAACATTTTCCCTTATGCGGAAAACTTTTCTATTCGGAAAAATTTCACCATGCGGAAAGTTGTTCTTACGCGGAAAGTGTTGCAACAGTTACAATTTTTTCTAAGTTGGCACTTAATCCGTTTGTTTCAATTGATCTAAAGGCAAAAATAGTGCAATTAAACCTATTCCGAGTCATCCCCAGGCAAAACCCCCATTTAATCAAACCCTAATTAATCATTAATTTGATTCGATTGATTTTCCACCTTAATCAGTTAATTAACTTGATGTATATGAAAAATAGATCCGATTTAATACCTTTTTGTGATCTTGATCTGAGATTGAGATGTTCTTTTTACTTGTTTGTTTGATTTCGTGAGTTTGAGTGGAAAGATATCAATGGCGGCAAGTATAGATGTAAACAGTGAATGATTAGAAACAAAACGGGGGGGGATAACATTTGACTAGGTCAAAGTTTTCCACAAGTTTGACAAGTTGTCAACTTTGCCCCCTCAATTTTTCTTTTTGCTTCAATCAATTATTCCAAGTTTTGATACTAGCCATTTTGACCCTATCTTATGTTAACTAATCGAGCCTTAGTGATTAAATTAACTTAACACAAGCACCAAACTATCCACGACAAACTTATAAGCAACAACATTACAAATGCCAAAGCAATCCAACCATTAACCATTAAGCTTTGTGAGTTTCCTTGAAAACTTTTGAAGATCTTTTTGATGTGAAAGATGATGAAACATTTTCTCCCCCTTAAACGATGACCCGTTTTCTATTTAAAGAGCTGTAGTCATTGTTTAACGAGGCACATGATGATGAAAAACATTTCCCAATTGATTTCTTGAAAAAGTTTGATTCGTGGTGTCAATAAGATTTCTCTTATTTTAACAAATTAATGCACTGAGACGTACACTAATTCGTGTCAGACCAAGTTATAAAGTAAACTTGATCCCTTTGCATGATTTGGCTTGTAAATCACGCCCGAGAAAATTAATTCCCGTTCTGAGCCAACGTTTTCCAAAGAAATACGTGACTTTAATATGAAAACCGGGTTGCAGTCAGAAATAACTACAAGCCATAATGGGCATGTTTTAAAAATGTACAACTTTTATACGGACTCTATTTATGGCACCGTGTCAATATTGATCGACATTTCTAAGGCCGTAAATATTACCGTACTAAAAGACATGCCCGTTTTAAACGAAAAATATTTTTGGTTTTTCTTGATTTTATAATTTTTATGGTTTTTATAGGTTTTATATTTTTTATGGTTTTTCTTGGTTTTATATTTTTTATGGTTTTTCTTGGTTTTATATTTTTGTATTTTTCTTTTGTGGTTTATATATTTACGATAATATACATGATCACAACCAAAGGATACTCTGAATAGTTTACCACGACTATTCAGCTGATTCTTCTGCCAACTCTTTGAGAGTCGCTGGAGTGAATGATTTCATGCCAAGCTTGTCGATCAAAAACTCGATTCGTCCTCGATCTAAGGCTTTGGTGAACATATCCGCCAGCTGGTACTCAGTAGTGACAAAATACAGCTCGATCACTCCGTTCTCCACCTGCTCCTTAATGAAATGGTAGCGAATGTCTATGTGCTTGGCCCGGGAGTGTTGAACATAGTTGCAGCAAAGGGCAATGGCGCTCTTGTTGTCACAATACATCGGGATTTTGTTAAATCCAAGACCGTAGTCAGTTAATTGTGATCTCATCCAAAGGACTTGAGCACAACAACCGGACATGGCGATGTATTCAGCCTCCGTGCTTGATATTGCAGCGCTTTTCTGCCTTTTTGAAGACCAACTGATCAATCTATCTCCAAGGAGTTGCACAGATCCAGAAGTGCTACGCCTCGTATCTTGACATCCAGCATGATCGGCATCTGCGTATGATATTAAAGCAATCGAGGAATCTTTCGGATACCATAGACCACGATGAAGTGTTCCTTTTAGATACCGAAAGATCCTTTTAACTACATGTAAGTGCTTTTCGGTAGGCCGAGCCTGATACCGGGCACACATGCATACAGCAAATTGCAAATCAGGCCTGCTAGCAGTCAGATAGAGAAGGGTGCCGATCATTCCACGGTAAAGTTTCGGATCGACAATAATCCCATCCCTATCTTCATCTAACTTGGATTTCTCCACCATTGGAGTGTCTACGGGGTCACAATTCTCAAAATTATATTTCTTAAGAGATTCTAGAGCATATTTGGATTGATTAATAAAGATGCCTCTGGGATTCTGAGAAATCTGTAATCCTAAGAAAAATGAAATTTTTCCCATCATCGACATCTGAAAGCGTGTGGACATTATCTTCTCAAATTGTTTAGACAATTCTATGTTAGTGGCAGCAAAAATTATATCATCAACATAAATTTGTACCAGAAGCATGTCGTTGCCGTCCTTGAGAGTGAATAGAGTGGGGTCCACTTTGCCTTTGGAGAAGCCTTCCGACATGAGATATGTTGACAGGAGATCATACCACGCGCGTGGAGCTTGTTTCAACCCATAGAGAGCCTTCTTAAGCTTGTACACATGGTTAGGAGACTCCGTACTGACGAACCCATCCGGTTGACTAACATAAACCTCTTCCCTTAGTTCACCGTTCAAAAATGCCGTCTTCACATCCATTTGATAGACGATCATGTTCATATGAGCAGCAAACGCAAGGAATAGTCTAATCGCCTCCAATCTAGCCACAGGAGCAAAAGATTCCTCAAAGTCTATACCCAAGGCTTGTTTATATCCTCTAGCGACCAATCTTGCTTTATTCTTCAATACCGAACCCATCTCATCAAGTTTAACCTTATAAACCCATAACAAAGTAAGGATGTTAACCTTGTCAGGGCGAGGAACCAATTCCCATACTTCTAGTCGTTTGAATTCATTGAGTTCCTCCTGCATAGCTTCAATCCAAGATGATTGGGTCATAGCCTGCTGCCAATTTTTGGGTTCAACTTCAGAGAGAAATGCATCAAAGTAACAATATAGTGCACTCTCTTGTAGTTGATGGCGTGTAGAGACTGGTCGATCTAGATCTCCAATAACATTCCTAATTGGGTGATCTTTTGTCCATTTAGTGCTATGGTTTTCAATCCTAGGTGGTCTGGAGTGAACAATAGAAGGAGCTTCTTCTGAGGTAGACGCGGCTGAAGGGTTTTCAGGGATCGCTACACCAAAGAAAGGAAGCTCTTGCAAGTGAGCATATTCCAAGTCGTGATCAGTAGAATCCTCTTCTACATCATTAGGCACAAGTAGGGGTGATGATTCAGGTGTAGTTTGTGAATCACTTGGTGAAGGTGCATCAGGTTCAATGTGAATTGTAGATGCATTAGATAAAGGTTCATTAACTTGAGCAACCACTTCAGGTATTGGAGCAATTACTACAGGTACTGGAACTTCATCAGTCGGGGGATCGAAGAATTCATCAAACAACGGTTGAAACAGTTTATCCCACTCGGGCCTTGATGGTGGTAAAAATGATGTAGAAGTAGGATTGTTGGGAACTAATCCGGAACTTATAGCACCGGGTCCCATCTCATGAAGCGCGGGTTCAGAGCTGTGTTGCTCAGAAGCCATCGCTGTCAGCTCGTCGAAATCTGCGTCCATAGTTTCTACAATCTTGCCAAGACGACGGTTATAGATTCGGTATGCTCTTTTGGACGGTGAGTAACCAATGAAAATACCTATGTCGGCTTTTGGTTGAAGCTTACCCAAGTTCTCACTATTGATGTTTGGATAACACAGAGCACCAAACACATGGAAAAATGAAACATCGGGTTTGCGGTCATGTAGAAGCTCATAAGGTGTTTTTCCATGGCGTTTCCGAATGATAGAACGGTTTTGGGTGAAACATGCAGTAGAAATAGCCTCTGCCCACAAGAACAATGGAGCGTTCGCATAAATAAGCATGGTCCTAGCAGCTTCCATAAGTGTGCGATTTCGTCTTTCAACGACACCGTTTTGTTGTGGAGTGCGTGCAGCGGATGTTTCATGTGATATACCAACTCCTTCATAATAATCACGAAGAGTCTGGTTGACGAACTCTGTACCATTGTCTGTACGAATACGGCGGACAGTGGTATTCAAACGTACCTGAATGAATTTCAGAAAAGTAATGATAGCTTTCGGAGCTTCATCCTTTGTACGTAGAAATCTAACCCATGTAAACCTTGAGAAATCATCCACAATGACGAGAATGAATTTCTTACCGCTCACACTTTCAGTTCTCATCGGTCCACAAAGATCCATATGCAAAAGATGAAGTTTTTCTTGATTAGTGTCTTCAGCTTTGGGTTTGTAAGATTTCTTGGTGCTTTTCCCCCTTGAACACGCGGAACATAAATGATCCTTGTGAAATTTAAGCTTGGGAAGACCACGAACTAACTCGTTTTTAGCCAGACGATTAATAGCATCAAAATTAAGATGAGATAATCTGCGATGCCATAACCATGACTTGGTCTTAGAAGCTTTAGAGAGAAGACATACTGGAGAAGCGGCCATCATGTCTTGTAAGGACAAAGTGTAAAGATTTGCACCACGAGATCCCTTCAACAAATCTTTTCCTTCCAAGTTGCGGATGAAACAAGTGTGTTGTCGAAAAGCAACCTCAAGGTTGGAATCACAAAACTGTCCTACTGAGAATAAGTTATGACCAAGACCTTCAACATAGTATACCCTAGAAATCGTCACGTTTCCAATCTGATATTCACCATACCCCATAATCTTTGCTATATGATCATTCCCAAATTTAACCGTACCAAGAAACTTGCTGACGAAATTTCGGAGCATCGAGCGATTTCCGGTCATATGTTTTGAACAACCGGAGTCCAAATACCACAGGATGATTTGGACCACCTGAAAATATCACCACACAAAGACAATGTAGAGGTATCGGAATCTGAGTGTTCCTTGTTATTAGCAGGTACAGATTTAATAATCTTAGATTTGCTAACTCTAGGTTTCTTAGATTTCCTAGCCTTCTTCTTCTTAATTGGTGGTGTAGATTCTAATTGGCTCAAATCCTGAGGTATTTCTACACTGATAGGCACTGTAGTGGGGGCTGACCTAATTAAAGGGCGCTGTTTCCTTACTTGAGTGCAAGTGTTCCTAACTAAAGGACGCTCAGACCTAACCTCAATGGATGCATTCCTAGTTAAAGGGCACATTTTACCATCGAGAGTAAAGGTCCTACCAGTGGGACGCCATTGCCAGCCAACTTGGGCACGAGTTCTACCCGTTGGCTTCCATTCAAGACCATTCTTAATAGCATTCATTTCATTAACGTGATCAATCAGACACAAATCATGACGCTGGGAAAACATACATTCATTACAATTCCAACAATTTAATTCAGAATTCACGAATGGTTTAGGCTGCTGCACAGGCGCAGAGCTTTTAGTCTTAACATGATTCGTTTTATTTAAAACTGAACTAGCATTCCTATTGTGGACTTCTACTTTCTTCTTTGTGGCACTACTAGTGGCGGGCTTGATCTTAGCTTTCTTGAGTGGCGATCCTTTAGCCTTAGTAGTCTCTTTTAATCCTGTAGAAGGCAAATTGGGAATATTAGCAGCAGATTTTAAAGGTGTCTTACTTGATTGTGCCAATGACGGTTTCGCTCCTGGAGTCTTATTAAATGGAGTGACAGCAATGGGCCTATTATTAAGTAGTGCAGAACCTGGTGTACCTATGTATTGCAAATAAGCCAAGCAATATTGAACTCGCTTAACATATTCATGAGCCGAATAATAGTCGCTACTTAAGGGATCTAAGGCATAAAGATCGTCTACAATATCCCTAAGAAGATCGACATGCTTAATGGCATTCCTCATATAATCATCATAGGTAAGCTGGTTTCTCTTATGAAGCGGATTCTTATAAAGCACTACTTTCTTGGTTGTTGGAGCACTAGTGGACGGTGCAGAGTCGGTAGCTAAGTTATCAACAACTTCTTGTCGGGTGAGAAGAAGTGTCTCCTTTAACTCAGCCAAAACCATATTTTTGTCTATGAGCAGGATGTTCAAGTCAGAGATTTCTTCGCACTTTTGGTTCAGTTGTTCAACATAATATTGTTGCTGTGTCGCATTAAAAGCGAATCGATCTTCTAGTGAACCATAAAGAGCGGATAGTCCCTGCCTTGTCCGATCCATCTCCCCTAGAACAGTTGATAGTCTAATTTCTAAGACCTGGTTTTTAGACTCTGCGGCCTCTAGTTCCATTCTTAATGTTTCCTTTGATGATATCTCTCTCTTCAATCTCATGATTTCTTCCTCTAATGTCTTAACAATTGCAATCATCTTGTCACTATTCTCAACACCGTTTTCACAAACATTTGATATCAAAAGATTTTCATTTTGAGCTTGTTGTTTTAATTCTAAAGATATACAATGTTGTTCTAGTTGATTAAAGCGTTGTGAAAGTAAATTATAAGAATCTTGTAGCTTTAAAAACTCAGCGTTAGATTCGTGACAAGAATGATTATCTACCTCATTTACATTTTCAGCAACATTTACAGAAGGATCACAAACATCATCACAAATATCATTACAAATATTCACAGCATCACAATTCATCATAACGGATGTAAGCTCATTCGAATATTTAACATTTACAATAGTAAGCACATCACACGAGATTACTTCGGACAAGAATCGGTCATATTCGGTTGAAATCTTTTCCTTTTCAATTAGTTGCAGTTCGTAAGCGGTGTCCATTTCATAAAACACTTTTTGAACTTCACCAATTTCAAACTGAAGATTTTCCTTAAGAGATGCAAAACTTCTTTTTAGACTTTCGACAAACGGATTGATCTCAGTTTTAAACACCTCGTTCATGTGTTCGAAAGCCCATTCTCCGGCATTTAAGCCATTTGAAGTCGTACATTCCAAGATGACCTTGTCAAAGTTAGTAAAGTATCGGTTAATCTCTTGCAAGTTTAACCATACAGTGCTAACAGGTGGAAGATTCTTTGGAATTTCCTTAGGACCTTCCATGTTGACAAGTGTAGGAAATGTACTAGGGCTTTCTTCCTCTATCATGTAGGTTGGTGCTGTAATGAGATCTTTATCCATATGGAAGCGAACTCTAAAATCAGTTTTAGCAAGCTCCTTATTCATTTTAAAATAATCACACTCGGGATATTTTTCTGAATTGTATGACCGATCCTCATCAACTAGAACCTTACTTGTTCGATCATTGGGAAAAACAATCGGGTCTAAAGCCAATCCTAATTGAGTTGCATTATAAAGTCTAGGACTATGTCTTAAAGCTTGTTTTGCATATCGTGGATTAGGGGGAAGGCCTTTTAGACGTGATAAGTTAAACTCTTTAAACGAAGCATCAAATAAGTGAACTAGTTGTGAAGCAGCATATTGTCTTAACAGCAAGTAGTCTAGACTTCTAATCTTATTAGTAGCATTAATCTCCATTTCAGTCTTCTTAGATTCGAGTAATTCAAAATCAGTTTGAAGTTTTTGAAAATTAGTGACCACTAACTCCTTTTCTCTAAGTTCACTAGACAAATTTGCTCTTAAGTTTTCGATTTCTTGCAAGTGACCCATTTGTTTGTTTCTAAAGTGATCATACTCGAGATTTGTGAGAACACTAGACGAAGGCACTAATTCCAAAGTTTGTACTTTCTCATTGCTTAAGGCAAGCTCATCAGACAAATTCTTATTCTTAGCTAAGGTTTCTAAGAGTGCAGCATTCATTTGGCTAAGTAATGTAGCAGGAACCATGACCAAATCTTGTTGAGCAGGAGTAGGCGTATGCGAAATGGATCCCGGTTGTGATTCACTCAAAGTCTGGGGACTCACATTGATATTGCTATCATTGTTTGTCTCCTCGTTTGAAAGACTCACCACCGAAGATTCATTCGAATTAGCACTCTCTTGCCCAACTTGATGTGGTTGAATACTAGCATCAGTGGCATTATCGGTGTTATTAATAAATACCTCGGATTTCTTATCTGGCCCTAAGCTGGAGAAAGTTGCCATGAAAGCAGCCTTTGCAGTTTGAAAGTCATCACAGTCGGAATCATACGCATCAAGATCATCGGCTTGGTAAGCTGCATTTTGCGTAGTGACAACGTCTTGTTCAGCAATCCCTGGGTCAGCAAGAAATGCAAGCTCCTCTTCATCAAGTTCCCTTCCTTGCGCCTGAGCATTTACCAGATAGATCTTTTCTGCAAACCACTGTCCATCCCTTTTCCTCTTGGGTTTCTTACAATCCCTGGACATATGACCCTCTTCTTTGCAGTTGTAGCAGGTAATCATTCTCAACTTGCCTGTATTAGCCCGTGGAGGATTGTTGACCATTGGAGCAGGAGCAGAATTGATCGTGCGAGCATTGGTTGAAGTGGAAGATCTCCCCTGATACGGTTGAATTGGCTGAACCATGACCCTGCCATTCTCAATTGTAGCTTGTTGGCGAGAATTGGATGAGTTCCTCAACTGATTGTTGGTAGGAGCTGATCCTCTGTATCCTCGTTTGCTTAAAGTTCTTGTGAGATATGCAGACATAGTAGTTAGCACTTCAACTGGGTCAGCTCCTTGTTGGAAAACAGGAACAGGGACTTCTTCATCATCACAATACAGTGCTTGATCTGGATGGGCTGCATACTCAGTAGAAGGAATACTCATTTGATCAGGGTAGCTCGTTGGATATGCTGCATTCTCTTGATAAGAAGAATATGATGGCTGAGCATAAGGTGCAACATTTGCTGGATGAGGTTGTGAACCATACTGTGGTGAAGGTGCATTGAACCGATATTGTTGCTGATGTGAGGTGGGAGGTTGTGGTAAGATCGAGTATTGGGGAAAAGTTGGTGTCATGTAAGGTGAAGGATGATAGGCTTGATGTCCCAAAATATAAGGTGTGTTGTTGTGTGATAAGCTTGGTTGATTCGCCATCAAAGCTAAGGAATCTGGGTACATACCGCGAGGAGAACGGTGCATAATCACATGCTTCTCATGTTGCTGAAGAAAAGCATAGATTTGATCTAAGTTGCACTTATGCAAATCCCGGGTTAACTTCACATCGGTAATATACTCACCCCATTCAGCTTGAGGTAAAGTATTCAAGAACTTGGTGTTAACCTGGAATGGAGCAATTACCAGATTG
This sequence comes from Glebionis coronaria, assembly GCA_025667525.1. Taxonomy (NCBI): domain Eukaryota; kingdom Viridiplantae; phylum Streptophyta; class Magnoliopsida; order Asterales; family Asteraceae; genus Glebionis; species Glebionis coronaria. Next base: position 451,630,806 of record CM046881.1, read on the forward strand.
TATACATTCAGATCATTCATTAAAGTAGTGAATCTGAAGTAGTAATCGTGTAGTGTTTCCCCTGGGCTGTATGTGAATCTATCAAACAAATCATACAGCTGACACTCCCTTTCTTGTTTGGTGAGAGACGTGCCTTGTAGCAACACCTTTAACCGTTCCCATAAATCTTTTGCCACTGTATACTGACTTACCATCCTATAAATATCATGGGGAAGAGCTTGAAGAATTGTTTGAAGAGCTTTTTCATCTGCATCTGCAACAAGTTGTTGAGCTGGAGTGAGTTCTTCAAATTCTCGTGGTCTAGTCACGTTGTCAACCGTGATGGTACCATAGTCGAGTGGACCATTCAAAATCGATTTGACCATAAGCCTTCCGTATGTCGGTTTCCCCTTTAGATATTGCATCATTCGACCTTGCCATGCCTCAAACACCTCTTTAATAAGCATCGGTGGACGACTATCAGTCCCCGTTATGATCGAGATATCCGTAAGAGATGTCATCTGAGGCATTAATGAACTTGGATTCATTGTGATCACTTAGCAGACTCAAAGATTATCGGTTGATCGAGCAGTGAAGAAAGGTTGAGAATTTGTGTTGTGTTGGTTAAACTCAAGATTAAATCCACTAAAGATCGTCGAAAAAACTCAAATACCCCTTGAACTTGCTTATACAGAATAACCCAAACTCAGAATAAACCCTTATTCGGAATAATGCCTATTCGGAATAATCCTATGCTGAAAAATACCCTATTCGGAATAAACTCTATGCAGAATAACCCTTATGCGGAAAAACCCCTATTCGGAATGTTTTCTTCAATTCGGAATATTTTGGCAATTTGGCTTATTCGGAAAAACTGGTCTATTCGGAATGATGGCAATTCGGAATATTTCCTAATTTTGGCTATTCGGAAAAATGGTGTCTATTCGGAAAAGTTGGCTATTCGGAAAATTGGTGTCTATTCGGAAAGATTGGCTATTCGGAAAATATCTTCTATTCGGAAAAAAAACTTCTATTCGGAAAAAACTTCTCTATTCGGAAAATTTTCTTCTATTCGGAAAAAATTCTCTATTCGGAAAATTTTCTTCTATTCGGAAAAAATTCTCTATTCGGAAAATTTTCTTCTATTCGGAAACTCCTCCTATTCGGAATCCTATTCGGAATAAACTGTCTATGCTGAAAATCCTCCTATTCGGAATCCTATTCGGAAAAAACTGGAAGAAATTGTTTCCGAGACTTAAAAAGAAGCTTTTAACCCCGATTTTTGATCCAAAACCACAAAAAATTTTATGATTTTTACCAAAATAAGCTAAACCCAATCCTTATCAATCAATCCCAATAACAAAAACACCAAAAACAACAAGATTCAAGATTGATTTTTCCTAAAGATCACTAATAGATTCAAAAACTAAAAAAGCAACACAATCCTTACCTTAAATCACCCCATAGCTCTTGATACCAAATGTAGAAATTGATAACCTATGAATCTATGAAGTGGGTTGATGTTTTTCTAGTGAGAGAAACTAGAGAGAGAAAGTGAGAGAAATATATGGAAGATTTTATTACTATGAAATGTGAATGAAACAACAACCAACCCCTTTCCTTAGTGGAAAGGGGTATTTATAGTCCAAGCCAAACATTGGGCTTGGGCCGGTCCATGACAAGCCCATGGACCGGTTCTTACTTAAGTTAATAAGCAAATAACAACTAATTACTAACTACGAGCTATTACAACATAAATCATATTGTGGAGCGACCGATACTTCTAATATACGTTAAAACGTATTTCTAACATAGTAAGAAAATCTGGAAGCCTAAAGTTTCGTCTGATAGCAAATCTAAGATAATTATATCTGTAACACCCCATTTTGGAAATGGAAATATCACAGTAATTATGGCGTGTCATCAAAGCATACAAGGAAAAATGTCTAAACATTACTTGACCATAAAAAGGAAAATACCGGAATCAAACATCGGTAGTCCAAAAGTAAATCTCATCACACACAAACATAGTATAATAAAGGAAAGGACTACACAATGTCCAAAGCATAAGTATCATAAGAAAGGAAATGCATAATGTAAAGAAGGCTAGACAGCTTCCAGTCCATATGCACGTACTCTTAGTGTCTACGAGCGTCCCTGAGTACCTGCCGTTTTGGGAACATAGAAAAGGAAAACGGCTGAGCAAATACGCTCAGTGCACGGATGTACAATAAAGCATGAATAGGATAAGCATATAACATAATAACAACATAAGAAAACTAAGTCCCGAGTAACCTGGTTATGTCTTGATAAAACTGGTTTTATAGTTTGAAAGTCTTATGTTTATCTTATAACCACTGTTTGTCATATTTTACCATTAGCCAATATAGGTCATGAAAATCCACCGTGCATGAATAATTGGAGGGGTGACCTCCTCATGCAAATTAGAGGGGTTGCCTCTAATTTAATATACTGGTTTTTGTGTAGGAGGGATCAGCTCCTTGTGAAGGATGCAAGGCACACACCACATTCACCATGAAATCCTGAATAAAAACATGTAACTAGGATGCACCCATACGCCCCACATGATAAATATAAATAAATGGCCAAAAGCTGAAGGGACGCCACGGGCAATCAGTCCGCCGTGGTGAAGTCATAACATCAGTGCCTCTAATGTTATGGTTATGGTACCTCCATAACTAGGTGAAACTGGTCATGCATGTATATGGCTATAGGTAATCTTAATTAAACATACGCAATCAAACAAATAACTTATACTACGCGAAAACAGTTGGCTGCATACGAGGAATCCTAATAAGGAAGAAATGTCCATACTGAAAGGACGGGAATCCGTACCTTATGTCCAGTGAACGAGAAAGATGAACTGCGAGGAATCCTACTTCCGAATCACTAGTGCTACATAAATACGTACATGAATAAGTATCTGCTTACTAAATACGTAGCTGGTTTTATGTCATGTCTTAGCATATTTTATGTGTTCTTACCATGTTTTACTGTTTCTAAGCCTTAAACTGTGTTTTATCTTATATTCTGATTAATCTGATTAAGTATTTCTGGTATTTCATGTGTTATTATACTTACTGTGTAATAATAAGTAACATTCCAAAAATAGCAGGTTTCCTAAAATAGAAAGTTTCTAAAAATAGAACGTTTCCAAAAATAGAAAGTTTCCAAAGATAGAAAGTTTCCAAAATTAGAAAGTTACCAAAAATAGAAAGTTTCCAAAATAGAAAGTTACCAAAATAGAAAGTTTCCAAAAATAGAAAGTTTCCAAAAATATATTTACTGCTTAAAATAGATAAGTTTCTAAAAATAGAAAGTTTCCATAAATAGATTAGCTGCCTTAATTAAATAAGTTTCCATAAATAGATTAGCTGCCTGAAATAAATAAGTTTTTAAAAATAGCTGGTTTCCATAAATAGATTAGCTGCCTTATTTAATTAAGTTTCTAAAAATAGAAAGTTTCCATAATTAGAAATAAGCTGGTTAAATAAGCTATGTATATAAGCCTAAGTGTTTTCATGATTATTTTCTAAGTCAAATGATATAATGTATAGTATAATAATTATTTCATGTAATTTAATTAAACTATAGGTTAAAATATTTAATTAAAGTATAACATGTTTTTAATTAAATAAGTTAAATACTTAGGTTAAAATATGTATTATTATATATTAATAATATAACCTAAGTCATGTTAATTAATTAATTATATCCATGGTTTTAAAATAATTAATTAATTATAGGTCTTAAATATATATAAATACTTAGGTTAAAATAATTTCATGATCATTAATAATTAAATAACTTAAGTCATGTTATTAAATTAATCACATCATTTTATTAATTTAATTTTAACATAAGATCATAAACATAAAAAAAACAAACATACACCATGAACCGGATCTAGACTAAAAACAATGAACCGGACATGAAATCGACACCGTACCCCGAACCAACTCGGGGTACCCCGTGTTTCACTGCTGCCGTGGGACCCACACGCACCAACCAAGACCATATGGTCTTGGTGGTGGTCGGCTTGGCAAGCCGAGACCCATTCGGGTTCGGTGCAGCCTGCGACCAAAACAAACACCCCTTAAAAACACTCTTTTGATTTTATTTAACACCAAAACATGTTAGATCCATGATTAATTATTATGTTTTTATAAAGACAACACATGTTCTTGATTTATAAAAAGATTAAATCAAAAGAAAAGGTTCAAAAAGGTTTTACCGAATTCGTGGATCAAGAGGACGAAGAACCAACACGATCAATCACTAAAACTTCAAGATCCGAGATCAAAAATCACCTCTTATGGTGGTTGTAGGGTGGCAGCACAACAAACAAGGAAGGAGGAGGTTTTAGGTTTTCTTAAAATCTTCTGTGAATGAGAAAATGAGTAGTGTAGAAAATAATAACCCCCTTTAGTAAATTTGACAAATGGGCTTGGCCCATTTGCCCTTGTTGGCCGCGGGTAGGGACCCCACTTGGGGTACCTGTACCTTTTTCCGTGTCTCGTTATTAAGTTAAACGTTTGTGATTAATTATGTTCGTGTTTTAAATGTTCTCGTTACGTAATTATCGTGATCTAATATATTTAATTACGCTCGTAATAAATATATATACATAATTAATAATAGTTCGTGTTTTAATTACGTTCATGATTTCATGATCGCATGTTCGTGATTAATTATCGTCAAATAATTATTACATGATCGTGCGTAGTAACGACTTATCGTGTTCTAACACGTACGTAATACGTAAACTCCTAACACGTAATCGTAATCATGCTATATTAGGAAAGTTTTAAACTAGTACGTACGATCCTAAGGATACGATGCATGGTAAAAGCATGCGGGTTTTACAACTCTTCCCCCCTAAAAAGAATAATTCGTCCCCGAATTATAGATAAAGTAAACTGGAAAAGAAGAACATACCTGAATTCAAAATATGAAATGAGGGTAAATAGCCCGGATAGACTCCTCTGTTTCCCAAGTGGCTTCCCGCTCGGTATGATCCCTCCATAGAATTTTGACGAATGGAATCGTCTTCTTTCTCATGACTCGTTCTTGTCTGTCAAGAACTCGTTCGGGTTCTTCTATAAAAGTGAGATCTTCACGTATCTGTTCCAGTGGATACTGAACCATGTGAAGGGGATGATATTGGTACCTCTGAGTAAGGACACATGAAACACATTGTGCACATGCGAAAGCTGCGGAGGTAACGCCAATCGGTAAGATACTTCACCGACTCGTTCAATGATATCAAACGGTCCGATGAAACGAGGACTGAGCTTACCTTTAATCCCGAAGCGTCTAACACCACGTGCCGGTGAAACCTTAAGGAAGACGTGATCTCCTACGTTAAAGTGTATATCCCTACGATGCTTATCGGCGTAACTCTTCTGACGTGACCGTGCCTCCTGAATTTTCTGCTTAGCTACTGCGATCTTCTCATTGGTCATCTCTATGATTTCTGGTCCTTCGAGTGTTCGCTCGCCAACCTGATCCCAACAGATTAGGGCGCGACACTTTCTGCCATACAACATCTCAAATGGAGCACACTTGATGCTTGTGTGCCAACTGTTGTTGTATGCAAACTCCACCAAACAGATGTATTCGTCCCAATCACCCATCCATTCCAACGCACATGACCTCAACATATCCTCCAATGTCTGAATGGTTCGCTCTGACTGTCCGTCCGTTTGAGGATGAAAAGCCTTGCTAACCTTAAGTTGTGTACCCCAAGCTTTCTGCAGACTTTTCCAAAAGCGCGAAGTGAATCAAGGATCTCTGTCTGAGACGATGCTGGATGGCACCGTGGAGTCTGATGATCTCTCGTCTGTACGTATCTGCGAGTTTACTTACCGGATCTTCCTTGCGAATCGGTAAGAAATGAGCTGATTTGGTAAGTTGATCAACGATAACCCAAATTGCATCATGCTTCCTTTTGGTAGGTGGAAGACCGGTAACAAAATCCATGGTGATTTTGTCCCACTTCCACTTTGGAATATCTAACGGTTGAAGCAGACCGTCAGATCGCTGATGCTCGATCTTAACCTGCTGGCAGGTAAGACATTTGGAGACGTAAGTGGCCACATCCTGTTTCATACCACTCCACCAAAAGTACTGCTTAATGTCATGGTACATCTTAGTCGAACCAAGATGTATCGAGAATGGGGAGCTATGAGCTTCAGCTAACAAAGCTTCCCGGAGTTCTTGGTCATCAGGAACACAAAGTCTAGTGCTCTGCCATACGATACCATCTGCATCTACTCTAAATTATGTCTGCTTCTCCAAATTCTGTACTATCGCCCAGATTTCTCCGTCATCCTTCTGAGCTTCCTTGATCTTAGATAGTAACTCGGGTTCTACTCTAAGATTAGCCCAGTAACCGTGTTGTCCACGTACCATGATCTCAATGTCTAGTCGCTCCAAGTCTCTTATGATTTCCTCTTCGATTCTAATACCGTTGATCATTCCGGACTTCCTGCTAAGAGCATCTGCTACTACATTTGCCTTTCCGGGATGATACTGTAGATTAATGTCATAATCCTTCAACAGCTCTAACCATCTCCTCTGCCTCATGTTCAATTCACGCTGAGTGAAGATATACTTAAAGCTCTTGTGGTCCGTGAAAATGTCACATGATTCTCCATATAAGTAGTGCCTCCATATCTTCAATGCAAACACGACTGCAGCAAGTTCCAGGTCGTGCGTGGGGGTAATTTTCTTCATAAGGCTTAAGCTGCCGTGAAGCATACGCGATCACTTTCCCATGTTGTATGAGAACACAGCCAAGTCCCTTCCCTGATGCATCGCTGTATATTTGAAATCCCCCCGTACCAGATGGTAGAGTAAGAATAGGTGCAGATACTAGCTTCTGCTTCAGGTCTTCAAAGCTCTTCTCTCGATCTTCAGTCCAGACGAATTTCTCCCCTTTCCGCATCAGTTTGGTCAATGGTAGTGCTAGGCGGGAAAAGTTCTCCACGTACCTACGGTAATAGCCAGCTAAGCCTAAGAAACTGCGGACTTCTGTCGCTGATGTCGGCCTTGGCCACTTAGTAATGGCCTCAACCTTCGCTGGATCCATAGTGATTCCTTCTGCTGATACAATGTGACCTAAGAATGCCACCTTGTCTAACCAGAACTCACACTTGGAGAATTTAGCATACAGCTGCTTCTGGCGAAGAATTTGTAGTACTGTACGAAGATGGTCTTCGTGTTCCTCCTTGGACTTTGAGAAAATCAGGATGTCATCGATGAAGACAATGACGAACTTGTCCAGAAATTCATGGAAGATTCTGTTCATCAGATCCATGAATACTGCTAGAGCATTTGTCAGGCCAAATGGCATAACTACAAACTCGTAGTGGCCATAGCGGGTACGAAAAGCAGTCTTAGCGATGTCCTGCTCCTTGACCCGTAGTTGATGATAGCCTGACCTAAGATCGATCTTGGAGAAGTGTTTGGCCCCTTGGAGTTGGTCAAACAGATCGTCAATGCGTGGCAGCGGATACCTATTCCGAATGGTAATCTTGTTGAGCTCGCGATAGTCTATGCAAAGACTCATACTATCGTCCTTCTTCTTAACAAACAAAACCGGTGCGCCCCATGGAGATGCGCTCGGTCGAATGAAAACTCGTTCAAGAGGTTCTTGTAGTTGATCCTTTAGCTCCTTCAGCTCTATGGGAGCCATGCGATAAGGAGCCTTGGAGATTGGTTCAGCTCCTGGAACCAGCTCGATACTGAATTCCACTTCTCGTGCAGGTGGTATGCCCGGAAGTTCTGCTGGAAACACATCTTGGAATTCCGACACTATAGGTTGATCCTGTATCGATGGAGATTCAGCATCCATGTCGTGAACCGTAGCTAGATAACCCTCGCAGCCATGTGACAGTAGTGCACGCGCTTGCAGGGTGGATATGACTTTTACAGACCGTCCGGGTATGAACCCATTATGAATGTACTCTGGTGCATTGACATCACCGAAGATAACTCGATATGAATGGCAGTCTATGGTAGCATGATACTTGGATAGCCAATCCATGCCCAAAATCATGTCGAAGTCATTCATGTCCAGCGGAAATGCGTCGACAGGTCAAACCTTATCATCAAATTCTAGGGGAAGACTCTTGTATACATGGGTGATTAATACAGAGTCCCTCAAAGGCGTGGAAATAGTAAGCCCATTTTCTAGTGGCACGGGAGGAATCCTAATGTTCTTAGCATAAGCAGTAGAAATAACCGAGTGAATAGCACCCGTATCGAAAAAACACATGCAGCTTGACCATACATATACAAGATTCCAGTGATGGTACCTGTAGACTTGTTGGCCTGGTCTCGAGATGTCGTGTAGACACGCCCGGCAGTAGGAGGCGGCTTGGTATTAGCATGTCCCGATGTACCCTCCATCTCGCCCTTACGACAATCCTTCATAATTTGGCCAGGAAGACCACACTTGAAGCACGCATCAGTATTACGGCGACATGGTCCTGGGTGCCTACGGTGGCAAGTAGAGCAAAGAGGATGAGTGTATCCTCCAGCAGGTGCTCTAGCTGGCTGGGAACCTGATAAAACATTTTACATAAGACATGGTAATTGGGTACAAAGGACAAAGCGGATAAACGTAAGATTGAATACCAGTGATAGCTGGACGGCTAGGCTGCGAACCTCTCTGGTTCTGGTCCCTACCGTTTCCATGGTTCCTGATAGAAGTTTGCTAAAGTGTCAGAATATGAGTTATAACATAAAACATAAGGAATTTCGTAAGTATTAGGACCTGCTGTTGTTGGAGTTCCCAGCGTTGTTACAGTAATTGTCATTACCGCCACGCCTTTCCGTAGCAGAACGGTCGTTAGTTTGACCGTTTCCCTTGGGCTGATGAGGCTGCTGCTGAGTAGCCGGCTGAGACCGGTCCCCAGTTTTCTGCCTGGAAGATACATTTAAGAGATGAATAATTGACATATGGAAAGTATACGGATTGGTCACCGCTTGAATACGAATGTTTACCTCTTGTCGGATCTTTCAGCTTCCCCGAACTCATCTCTTTCCTACAGCATCTCTAGCTTTCGTGCTGCATCGGCCACTTGTGCTACAGTGTTGAACGTAGCACACACCAGATTGTTTGCGACCGATGTGCGAAGAGCCCATCTAGAGTGATGTGCCTGCTCTTCAGGGGTACCTGCTGCCGCACCAAGGAAACCAGCTAAGCGAAGAAAGCGCTGCATAAACTCGTTGCTATTCTCCCCAGCTCTCTGTCGGATCCCATGGTACTCTCTCTTGAGCTTGTCCTGCTCAACCTTGGGAAAGAACTGCTCCATCACCCTGTCCTTGAACTGAGCCCAAGTCAAACCAGCAACCCACTCATCAGCACCTTCAGATTGCATCAATGCTAACCACCAGTTGAGTACATCGCCTTCGAACCGATAGCATGCCAACCTCGCTATGTATGCGGGGTCACAGCCCATAGCGTTGAAAATCTTCTCGATGTGAGCCAACCATCTTTCAGCATCGCTGGGGCTATCTGTCTTCTCAAAAGCTCGAGGGCGGAGCTTGTTGAATCTCTCCAGCCATACTGCTAATGTCACTGGAGGGGGAGGAGGAGGTGGCTGATTATGCTGTTGATTGTTCACAGCTTGAACTTCAGCCCTAATGTCATTCCTCAGTTGAGAAAGCAAGGCTTGCATGGCAGCCTGAATTGCAGCATTGAGCTGCTCCTGTTCGCGTGTGAGAACCATCTGACAGTATAACATAAAACATATGATTAAACAGATCAAAACATAAAATCTATATATACATGAAAAAAATTTATACTAAAATTTCACGAGAAAAATTTTATGCAAGAAAATTTTGTGTATGAATGCATGATGCAGTTTTATGAAAACTTTTGTATGCTCGAGAGTGAACGCCTCTGGTCAGTTCACCCAAAACAAAAGACATAGCGAGGGGACGCCTATGGGTCGGTCCCAAATTTAAAAGTTTCGATAAAACACATGCGGCTAAATAGGGACAGTCCTGTACCAACCATTACTTAGTAAAAAATCTGCGACAATGACATGTATATGTATGCTTAAAAAATGATGAATGCATGAAAACAACTGTCAGTTCTAGGAAGACCGTAGTGACTACCCACTAATCAAAGGTCATATTTGAGATCCTACAGGTCAAAGCCTTGGCTCTGATACCATAATTGTAACACCCCAATTTGGAAATGGAAATATCACAGTAATTATGGCGTGTCATCAAAGCATACAAGGAAAAATGTCTAAACATTACTTGACCATAAAAAGGAAAATACCGGAATCAAACATCAGTAGTCCAAAAGTAAAGCTCATCACACACAAACATAGTATAATAAAGGAAAGGACTACACAATGTTCAAAGCATAAGTATCATAAGAAAGGAAATGCATAATGTAAAGAAGGCTAGACAGCTTCCAGTCCATATGCACGTACTCTTAGTGTCTACGAGCGTCCCTGAGTACCTGCCGTTTTGGGAACATAGAAAAGGAAAACGGCTGAGCAAATACGCTCAGTGAACGGATGTACAATAAAGCATGAATAGGATAAGCATATAACATAATAACAGCGGAAGAAAACTAAGTCCCGAGTAACCTGGTTAAGTCTTGATAAAACTGGTTTTATAGTTTGAAAGTCTTATGTTTATCTTATAAAAACTATTTGTCATATTTTACCATTAGCCAATATAGGTCATGAAAATCCACCGTGCATGAATAATTGGAGGGGTGACCTCATCATGCAAATTAGAGGGGCTGCCTCTAATTTAATATACTGGTTTTTGGTAGGAGGGATCAGCTCCTTGTGAAGGATGCAAGGCACACACCACATTCACCATGAAATCCTGAATAAAAACATGTAACTAGGATGCACCCATACGCCCCACATGATAAATATAAATAAATGGCCAAAAGCTGAAAGGACGACACGAGCAATCACTCCGCCGTGGTGAAGTCATAACATCAGTGCCTCTAATGTTATGGTTATGGTACCTCCATAACTAGGTGAAACTGGTCATGCATGTATATGGCTATAGGTAATCTTAATTAAACATAAGCAATAAAACACATAACTTATACTACGGGAAAACAGTTGGCTGCATACGGGGAATCCTAATAAGGAAGAAATGTCCATACTGAAAGGACGGGAATCCGTACCTTATGTCTAGTGAACGAGAAAGATGAACTGCGAGGAATCCTACTTCCGAATCACTAGTGCTACATAAATACGTACATGAATAAGTATCTGCTACTAAATACGTAGCTGGTTTTATGTCATGTCTTAGCTTATTTTATATGTTCTTACCATGTTTTACTGTTTCTAAGCCTTAAACTGTGTTTTATCTTATATTCTGATTAATCTGATTAAGTATTTATGGTATTTCATGTGTTATTATACGTACTGTGTAATAATAAGTAACTTTCCAAAAATAGCAGGTTTCCTAAAATAGAAAGTTTCCAAAAATAGAAAGTTTCCAAAAATAGAAAGTTTCCAAAAATAGAAAGTTACCAAAAATAGAAAGTTTCCAAAAATAGAAAGTTTCCAAAAATAGATTTACTGCTTAAAATAAATAAGTTTCTAAAAATAGAAAGTTTCCATAAATAGATTAGCTGCCTTAATTAAATAAGTTTCCATAAATAGATTAGCTGCCTGAAATAAATAAGTTTCTAAAAATAGCTGGTTTCCATAAATAGATTAGCTACCTTATTTAATTAAGTTTCTAAAAATAGAAAGTTTCCATAATTAGAAATAAGCTGGTTAAATAAGCTAAGTATATAAGCCTAAGTGCTTTCATGATTATTTTCTAAGTCATATGATATAATGTATAGTTTAATAATTATTTCATGTAATTTAATTAAACTATAGGTTAAAATATTTAATTAAAGTATAACATGTTTTTAATTAAATAAGTTAAATACTTAGGTTAAAATATGTATTATTATATATTAATAATATAACCTAAGTCATGTTAATTAATTAATTATATCCATGGTTTTAAAATAATTAATTAAATATAGGTCTTAAATATATATAAATACTTAGGTTAAAATAATTTCATGATCATTAATAATTAAATAACCTAAGTCATGTTATTAAATTAATCACATCATTTTATTAATTTAATTTTAACATAAGATCATAAACATAAAAAAAACTAACATACACCATGAACCGGATCTAGACTAAAAACAATGAACCGGACATGAAATCAACACCGTACCCCGAACCAACTCGGGGTACCCCGTGTTTCACTGCTGCCGTGGGACCCACACGCACCAACCAAGACCATATGGTCTTGGTGGTGGTCGGTTTGGCAAGCCGAGACCCATTCGGGTTCGGTGCAGCCTGCGGCCAAAACAAACACCCCTTAAAAACACTCTTTTATTTTATTTAACACCAAAACATGTTAGATCCATGATTAATTATTATGTTTTTATAAAAACAACACATGTTCTTGATTTATAAAAAGATTAAATCAAAAGAAAAGGTTCAAAAAGGTTTTATCGAATTCGTGGATCAAGAGGACGATGAACCAACACGATCAATCACTAAAACTTCAAGATCCGAGATAAAAAATCACCTCTTATGGTGGTTGTAGGGTGGCGGCACAAAAGACAAGGAAGGAGGAGGTTTTAGGTTTTCTTAAAATCTTTTGTGAATGAGAAAATGAGTAGTGTAGAAAATAATAACCCCCTTTAGTAAATTTGACAAATGGGCTTGGCCCATTTGCCCTTGTTAGCCGCGGGTAGGGACCCCACTTGGGGTACCCGTATCTTTTTCCGTGTCTCGTTATTAAGTTAAACGTTTGTGATTATTTATGTTCGTGTTTTAAATGTTCTCGTTACGTAATTACCGTGATCTAATATATTTAATTACGCTCGTAATAAATATATATACGTAATTAATAATAGTTCGTGTTTTAATTACGTTCATGATTTCATGATCGCATGTTCGTGATTAATTATCGTCAAATAATTATTACATGATCGTGTGTAGTAAATACTTATCGTGTTCTAACACGTACGTAATACGTAAACTCCTAACACGTAATCGTAATCATGCTATATTAGGAAAGTTTTAAACTAGTACGTACGATCCTAAGGATACGATGCATGGTAAAAGCATGCGGGTTTTACAATATCTGTACCTGCTAACTCAGAGGAACAATTAGAATCTGATACATCGTCTGTGTTTGGTAATATTTTCAGGTCGTCCAAATTATTCTTTGGTATTTGGACTCGGGGTGCTCCAAACATATGACTGGAGACCGCTCGATGCTCAGAAATTTCGTCAGCAAGTTTCTAGGAACGGTTAAATTCGGCAACGACCATATTGCAAAGATTATGGGTTATGGTGAATACCAAATTGGGAATGTTACGATTTCAAGGGTTTATTATGTGGAGGGACTTGGTCACAATCTATTCTCAGTAGGACAATTTTGCGATTCAAACCTTGAAGTGGCCTTTCGACAACATACTTGCTTCATTCGCGATCTTGCAGGAAATGATTTGTTAAAAGGTTCTCGAGGGGATAATCTCTACACACTGTCTATTCAAAACATGATGGTCACCTCTCCTGTTTGCCTTCTCTCCAAAGCATCTAAGACCAAGTCATGGTTGTGGCATAGACGGTTATCTCATCTTAACTTTGATGCTATTAACCATTTGGCTAGAAACGAACTTGTTCGTGGTCTTCCAAAACTTAAGTTCGACAAGGATCATTTATGTTCCGCGTGTTCTTTGGGGAAAAGCACCAAGAAATCTTACAAACCTAAAGCAGAAGACACCAACCAAGAACCACTATATCTTTTGCACATGGATCTTTGCGGGCCAATGCGTACGGCTTGTGTGAGTGGTAGAAAATACATCCTCGTCATAGTGGATGATTTCTCAAGGTTTACATGGGTAAATTTTTTAGCATCCAAGGATCAAGCACCAGAGTATATCATTACTTTCTTAAAGATGATCCAAGTACGTCGTAATGCTACTGTTCGCCGCATTCGTACTGATAACGGCACTGAGTTCGTTAATCAGACTCTTCGAAATTATTATGAAAAGGTTGGTATTTCTCATGAAACATCTGTGGCTTGCACTCCACAACAAAATGGTGTCATTGAAAGACGTAACCGTACACTTATAGAAGCTGCTAGAACTATGTTGATTTATGCGAATGCTCCTTTATTCTTATGGGCTGAAGCAGTGGCAACCGTATGTTATACCCAAAACCTCTCCATCATTCGTAAACGTCATGGTAAAAATCCATATGAGCTACTTCATGGACACAAACCCGATATTTCATATCTTCATGTTTTTGGTGCACTGTGTTATCCAAATACAAATAGTGAGAATTTGGGCAAACTTCAATCGAAGGCTGATATTGGAATTTTTATTGGTTACTCGCCTGCAAAGAAAGCTTACCGAATTTATAACCGTCGTCTTGGCAAGATAGTAGAAACTTTGGATGTCGATTTTGATGAGCTGACAGTGATGGCTTCTGAGCAACACAGCTCTGAACCCGCATTACACGAGATGGGAACCGGTACAATCAATTTCGGATTAACTCCCAACAATCCTACTTCTCCATCATTTATACCACCTACAAGGTCCGAGTGGGATAAGTTATTTCAACCTATGTTTGATGAATTCTTTGATCCACCGAGTAATGATTCTCCAGCACCTGTAGCAGTAGCTCTGATTCCCGAAGTTGTTGCTCAAGATAATGGAAATCTATCCGAGGCATCTACTATTACTCTTGAACCAGATGTCCCATCCCCCACCAATTCACAAACAACACCTGAATCTTCACCCCCACTCGTTCCTAGTGATGTTGAAGAGGATCTCTATGATCACGATTTAGAATATGCTCACTTACAAGAGCTTCCCTTCTTTGGTTCACATATACCTGAAGACCCTACCGGTGTGTCTACCTCAGAGGAAGCTCCTGCAATCGTTAACTCCCGACCACCACGGATTGAAACTCACAACACTAAATGGACAAAGGATCACCCAATCCGCAATATTATTGGTGACATCGATCGACCAGTCTTAACACGCCATCAACTCCAAGAACATGCATTATATTGCTATTTTGATGCATTTCTTTCAGACACTGAACCTAAAAACTGGCAACAAGCCATGACCAAATCATCATGGATAGAAGCCATGCAAGAAGAACTTAATGAATTCCAACGTCTTGAAGTGTGGGAATTAGTTCCGTTACCTAGCAACGTCGAAATCTTGACATTGTTGTGGGTATACAAGGTTAAACTCGATGAGTTAGGTAGTGTGCTGAAAAACAAAGCTAGATTGGTTGCTAGAGGTTACAAACAAGCTTTGGGTATTGATTTTGAAGAATACTTTGCTCCTGTTGCACGATTGGAGGCAATTAGACTATTCCTTGCTTAGGCTGCTCACATGAATATGATCGTCTACCAAATGGATGTTAAGACGACATTTCTCAATGGTGAATTAAGGGAAGATGTCTATGTAAGCCAGCCGAATGGATTCGTCAATTCAGAGTATCCTAATCACGTGTACAAGCTCAAGAAGGATCTTTACGGGTTGAAACAAGCTCCACGCGCGTGGTACGATCTCTTATCGTCGTATCTCATCTCCAAAGGCTTCTCCAACGGCAAAGTGGACCCAACATTATTCATTCTCAAGAAGGACAACGACATGATACTGGTACAAATTTATGCTTATGATATAATATTTGCTGCTACTAATCAACGTTTGTCTGACCGTTTTGAGAAAATTATGTCCACACGCTTTAAGATGTCGATGATGGGAAAAATTTCATTTTTCTTAGGGTTGCAGATTTCTCAGAATCCCAGAGGCATCTTTATTAATCAATCCAAATTTTCTCTTGAATCATTAAAGAAATATCATTTTGAAAAATGTGACCCCGTGGATACTCCAATGGTGGAGAGATCCAAATTAGATGAAGATAAGGAAGGGATAGCTGTCGATCCTAAACTTTACCGTGGAATGATCGGCACCCTTCTCTATCTGACTGCTAACAGGCCTGATTTGCAATTTGTTATAGGCATGTGTGCCCGGTATCAGGCTCGGCCTACCGAAAAGCACTTACATGTTGTGAAAATGATCTTTCGGTATCTAAAAGGAACACTTCATCATGGTCTGTGGTATCCGAAGGATTCCTCTATTGCACTAATTTCATATGCAGATGCGGATTATGCCAGGTGTCAAGATACCAGACGTAGCACTTCTGGCAGTGTGCAACTTCTTGGAGATAGACTTGTTAGTTGGGCATCAAAAAGGCAGAAAAGCACTGCGATATCAAGTACGGAGTCTGAATACATTGCTATGTCCGGTTGTTGTGCTCAAGTTCTTTGGATGAGATCACAATTGACTGACTACGGTCTTGGATTCAACAAAATCCCGATGTACTGTGATGACAAAAGTGCAATCGCTCTGTGCTGCAACTACGCTCAACATTCTCGAGCAAAGCACATTGACATCCGCTACCACTTCATCAAGGAGCAAGTGGAAAATGGAGTGATCGAACTGTACTTCGTCAACACTGAGTATCAGCTGGCAGATATTTTCACGAAGGCATTAGATCGAGGACGTATCGAGTTTTTGATCGAAAAGCTAGGCATGAAATCATTCTCACCAGCAACACTTAAAGAGTTGGCAGAAGAATCTGAAGAATAGTAGTGGTAAACAATTCTCGAGTATCCTTTGATCGTGATCTTGTATATTAAAGTACATACTTAAACCACCAAAAGCAAAATACAAAAATATAAAACATAGAAAAACCATAAAAAATATAAAACGAAGAAAATCCATAAAAAATATAAAATCAAGAAAATCCAAAAATATTTTTCATTTTCAAATCGGGCATGTCTTTTAGGACGGTAATAATTACGGCTTTAGAAATGTCGATTAATATTGACACGGCGCCATAAATAGAGTCCGTATAAAAGTTGTACAAGTTTTAAAACATGCCCATTATGGCTTGTAGTTATTTCAGACTGCAACCCGCTTTTCGCATTAAAGTCACGTATTTCTTTTGAAAACGTTGGCTCACAACGGGAACTAATTTTCTCGGGCAAGGTTTACTTTAAAACCTTGTAAGGGACTAAGTACTTTATAACTTGGTCTAACACAAATTAGTGTACGTTTCAGTGCACTTATTTTGTTAAAATAAGAGAAATCTTATTGCCCCTAGAATCGTTTCAGAAAATCATTAAACAGAAAAGGTCTTCTTAGATATTTGTCCCATTAAATGCAATGACTACAGCTCTTTAAATAGAAAACGGGTCACCAATTGAGGGGGATCAAATATCATATCATATTGAACATGATTTGGTCTTCATATTATCTTGTGTGTCATCTTACTTTATGTGCATTATATGCAATGTGTGCCTTGTATGGATTTTTTGAGTTGGCATTAGGTTTTATTGGTGTGTCTCATTATTCGGGATATTGTGTTGTTAACTAGTTTTAATAACTAGTTTTCTTACATATATCAAAATTGGGAGGACCAGTTTGCAATTTTTGCAAAGTTGGTTAGAATTTGTCAAAACTTTCCTCCCCATTTTTGTTTATCCCGACTGCTTTCTCACACACCCCATATCACTCTTCTGCCGCCATTTCTAAGACCTTGCATCACATCATTTCCTGTGAAAGTTCTTGCTGTGCTATCTTCTAGGTAACTTCGAAAACATACGCTAAATCTCTTGAGTGTTATTTCTGTGCTTATCATCCTATGTTCTTCTCGGTAGTACCTTTTGATCTAGGGTTTCGGGGTCTAAATGTGATAAACATCATGTTTAATAGAGGGGATTTAAACTTTATCACGTATTATACACTGGTTTTGCACTAATTTGTTAAAACAGCCTAAAAGCCATAGAAATCGTTAAGTTTAGATCCACCTCGTAAACTCCGCCCAGATTCCGATGAAGATTAGGTTTTAGATTCCGATTGGTCATTCCGATCGGTCATTCCGATCGGACATTCAGATTGGACATTCCGATTGGACTTTTTAATTAGGACATTCCTATTGCTCATTTCGATTGGCAGTCCAATAAGGCATTCCGATTGACATTCCAATAAGGCATTCCGATTGGGACGTTGACATTCCAATTAGATCATTCCGATAAGACTATTCCGATTGGGACATACGCATTCCGATTACGGTATTCTGATTGGGACATACGCATTCCGATTACGGTATTCCGATTGGGTCATTCAGATTGGCAAAATTGACATTCCGATTGGGACATACGCATTCTGATTACGGTATTCCGATTGGGTCATTCAGATTGGCAAATTGACATTCCGATGAGCACATTGACATTCCGATTATGTCATTCCTATAAGGACATTCCAATTGGGATAGAGACTCTCCTATTTAGACTTACAGATTAGGTATTTTCCAAAGGGTATTCCGATAAGATTAGTGCTTTGTTGCTAGATTGTTCCTTAGATAAGTGGTCTTATAAAATTTGCGAAAAGATTGTTGTTGTATCATCACCTTAAGTTCGTATGCTTTTACACTATGCACTTGCCTTAGACTATCTAATGAGTTCGGCCTAGATTGCATTATTTCTTTATTAGGCTTTAAGTAAATTAGGGCCACTTTCACGAAACCAAGTTTTATTGAAATTAATTAATTTTATTTCATAAGAATACTTGAAAGGATTCTTATTACAGAAGTTCATCTTATTTAATAAGATGGCTCCTCTGTAAACAAAAGAGATACAAATTACTTATTCAATGTCTTGTGTTTTGTTTCCAGGCCATGGAAGACAAAGTTTCATCGTTGTCTTGCCCTCTGTTCAAGCCTACTATATTTTGGGTTGAGGAAAATCCTACAATTCCTGACGTAGTGGTTGAAACTAAACCAAAACCCACTGAAGTTTTGGTTGAAACTAAACCAAGACCTACTGAGGTGTTAGTAGAAATGAAACCTAGACCTACTGAGGTTCTGGTTATGACAACCAAGATATCCAAATATTTTAAGAACTAATGCTAGGTTGTTATCTATTTCGAATAAAATGTCTTTGGCATGTCTGTCATTATTCTAAGTGTGTTGTTGTATGTAAGGACCTAGTCCATCTGAACCATGTGTGTATGTTGTTTCTCTATAATATGTGGTAATAATTGTTATGCTTTATTCCCTGTGCTTCAACTTGGCATAGACTTAAGATATATATATTTTGTGTATATCATTTGTGCTTATGTCATCAAAGTAGGAACCATGTCAATCACCAGAGAACAACAACAACAATCAGACCTCGCATTAGTACCACTTAGTGTCCGACTACCACTTGCAGAGAACAACTTTCGTCTAAGAGAGGATTTTGATCCAAAAATAGCAGCTTTCAAAGTTGCAATGGACATTCTTGACATGTCACCCATTAAAGATGCACTTAGAGCTACTGCATCAGTTCTCGAAATCTACATTCATGAATTTTGGGCCACAACATCGACTACCGCAGCAAAGGAAACATCTAAGATATCGATCACTTTCAAAATCAACAAGCAAAATTTTACTCTTGATTTAAATCAATTCAGGAAATTGTTCAAGTTTCCCAAATTAGCAAAGGGAAAAAAATTTTGTGCCCAATCCAAAAACAGATGAAGTGCTTCGAGTAATTAGTGCTCTAAACTATGAGGGTAACATTCAAAATCTATCTCAGTTCTCCACTGCACGCAATGGTCAACCATGGAAAGCACTCGTCACCATCATAACCAGGTGCCTCACTTCAAAGGCTCGTGGTTATGACCAACTGAGACCACCTCAGGCTCATATACTTTGGGGCCTATACACTGCATCTAAAGTATATTATGCTCTACTTTTTTGGGAAGAAGTGTGTTACCAATTCACCAGTACCAAGAAGAAATCACTGCATCTTCCGTTTCCAAGGTTCACAAAACTTATCATCAACCATTTCATGAAGAGTGTTCCTTCTATTGACAAGCGTGGAAACTTCTTCTACCATACATCAGATGATGACCATGTGTTGGATCAGATAGGTGACGGGAAACATTCCACTAAGTACTCACTGCATCCAGCTTTAGTGCCTGACACAATGATCAATGACGGGATCAAGGACAGTGAACCTTACAAACAAATGCTCCTGGACATTGAAACACAATTTAAAAAAGCAAACACAGATCCATCCGAAAAGCAAAAGGGTAAAAGGAAAAAGACTGTTGTCAAACGCCAAAAGACTTCCTCACCCCAAACCAAAGGTAAAGGTAAAGGGAAAGAGCAACTACGTGATGAAGATGCAAACAAGATCCTTCAGTACAAATGTCTGAAGAAAAACAGATGCGAATAGCACGGAAGTTAAGTTGGATGGAGGCACAAAAAACCGGTAGTGGTTCTAGAACAAAAACTCCTGCAGAGTTAGCACTGGAAGCTTTTGGAGATCCAGACGACTCAAACGATGAAGAAGAACAAGATCTCAGACTCGAGGAACAATTCACAGACCCAACAAACCAAGATGATGACAACGTAGATGATTATTTCAACTATGATTTTGAAGACCAAAATTTAGAAGGTGGAGAAGATATGGAAACAATTATGTACAAGGATGTCAACCTTAGCAAACCACTTCCAACTCCTTCATCAATGATAGCAGCAGACGATGCTCATCTGACGTTGTTTCCTATCCAACAACAAATACCCCCTCCACCACCAGCCTTCAGCACTGTTGTAACAACCGTCCCGCCGATTGAACCTACAATCGAGACCATTCAACCTGTATCAACCACCACCCAGGTAATTACACCAACGCCGCCACCGGTCATCAATCAACCTGTATCAACCACCATCCATGTAATTACACCTACCGCCACCGGTCACCCATCAACCTATACTATCCACCACCCACGTGATTACACCAACGCCTCCACTGCTTGTCAATCCTCCTGTACCAACCACTGCCCCAGTGATTGTACCAACATCGCCATCTATCCTCGAACAACTTGTACCAACCACCATCCAATCCACAACCCCGTTAGAACTTGCGGTAACTCCTCCACCAACAACAACAGTACAACTACCATCCACTTCCACTCCATTTCTCACAATCAATGATCCACTCATTCAGCATCTCCAAAAACAACTGGAAACATAGTCAAAACAGATTGCATCATAGGAGGGAAGGATAACTCCTAATATTTCACGTGCAGACAGAGCACAAAAACGTGATGACTCCAAACTTCAAGAAACATTCATAAATGTCATAAGACTTCAGAAGCAACATAAAGAGTTTCTTGCTGAAAAGGACGCACGTGACAAAGAAAATGCTGCATTTCTCAATTCCATCAATGATTCCATGACTAACATCATTCAGCGTGAAGTTAGGTCATGTGTACATCAGGAGCTTCCAGCATTTTTCACAAATGGCCTTACTAACTTACAATTAATGCAGACTTTGGAGACTCGGTTAACCAACAGTGAGTCACCAATAACAAAAGCTCAACACGAATTACAAAGAGCTCTTATTAAGGTCATAATGGAAGCTTCCAACACATCACCATTAGAAGACACTGAAGTTCCCCAATCTTCCAAGAAAAGGAAACGTCAGGAGCCTGCAAATGACGATGAGGAAGAAGAGGAAGAGAAAGAGGAGGAGAAAGAACATTCTGATAAGAATGAAGAAGAAGAGGACGAGGACGAGGATGAGGATGAGGATGATGACGAGGACGAGGACGAGGATGAGGATGATGATGAAGATGAGGACAATGAGGAGGATAAGGATGAGGATGATGATGATGGGGAAGACGAGGATGACGATAGTGATGCGGATGACGGTAATGGGAATGGTAAGGATACGGAGAAAGGGGATGGTGATAAGGATGAAGGTAATGGTACCAATGGAGAAGAATCTGAAGAATCCAAGGATGGTGATGAGGAAGAGGAAGAAAGTGATGCACGTTTAAAATAAAAAGTTGGCGATAAACAAGCTGAGAGTGAAAACATCACCACTGACGAGCATGGTGAAACCACTAACAACACCACAGGTAAGTCATCTGAACTAGTTCTTACTAGTGTATCACAAGAAGATCCTGTACTGCCACTGGTACAAGACGAACCAATGATTGAAGACGAACCATCACCGTCTGTGGAACATCACTCTCCACCGCCTACTCCTGTTCAGCATCACACAGAAACAACCACAGGTACGTCTTCTGTACCGGTTCCTACTAATGTCTCATCAACAGCACCTGTAGAACACGAACCTATGCAAGAAGACGACCCGATACCATCTGTGATACATAACTCTCCACCTCAGCACTACATTGATATGGATATTGACGAATTAAATCAACCAGATCCTGAGTTTGCTGATACGTTCACTATTGATGAGACAGTTCTAGTGCAGCCATGGCTTACACAGGCAGCAACCGCACGTACAATTTCTGACAGTGAAAAGGCGGATCTCACACAATTCCTTAATAATCCTATTGATTTCTCTGGATTCTTGATGGATAAATATGGAGTGCCTAGCATTGATACAAATACTCTTCAAACAACGATCAAAGACAAGAACTTTTGGGCTTCCATGAAGATTGTCGAAACTGAGGGAGAATACCATTTCAATGAGCTCATGAAAGAAATTAAGTCAACTGCATCAGGTGAACAAGCTCCAATCCTTCTTCCACTAACACCCTCAATTATTGCAGCAGCCAAGCACCTGCCAATGCAATTCTTTACCAACCGTGATCTAGACTTCCTAGAAAACGGCGCTGACAAGTATGCTACATCATTAACAATGGGAAAAGCAGTAAATTTGGAGGATATCCCTTGGATTGAAGATAAAGTTTCAGACCTATGGAGCAAAGAGCTTGTCAAGGAATATGATCAATATGCAGAATTAGGCATCTCACATTAACGGGGTAACAAGAAGTCAGCTTACTACTTCTATAATCACACCAAGCAAGGTACACCTATAATTGCAACCCGTCGAATCTCAAGCATACAGGGAGTTAGCTTTCACCATCTATTCGGATATTCGTATTTGAAAGATATCAGGTTCAAGCGAGAAGACGGTAAGACTTATAGTGTCAGTGAAGGGGATCTTCAATTCTTACGACTTGAAGATATTGAAGATTTTCTACTCCTCTTGGCTCAAGGCAAGGTTCCTCACTTAGACCCCGATGAAGTCATAGCCCTAAGCTCCAACATTCGCCAATTCACTCGTAGAATTGTGATCAAGCAAAGGGTTGAAGACTTACAACTTGGAGTACAAAGTTATCAATCCAGGCTAAATCTAGAACGACCTCACACAACCCCAATGAGTCGTTTTCACCAAGCCACGGAACCATACATGGGTACACTCCAACCAGAGATGGGCATATTTTACTTGAATGAAGCAGAGGTCATGCAATACATGCGACTCTCAGAACTGCACAAGTTCAACGATGGTACTCTCAAGCATGTATGTGACAAGTTGTTGATGCTCAACTCAGGACAAGGTCTTCCAGAGGTAAAGTACAAATGGGTAGGCCGATTTAAGAAGAGTGCCAACCACACCATCCAGATGATTGAGGCGAAGTTAAGGCATCGACAGTTGATCCGCAGTATTGAACGATTCGTGGAGGGCAGACCATATGGAGCACATCACAGGCTTGTGGACTGATCCATCTAACGGGTCGTACTATCTCAGGTCTATTCCATATTGGTTAATTTGTGAATATGTTAATATTGTAAATATCGTGCTTTTGTGGCTTGTTGTAGTGTGAAAGTATGAAAATGTTTCAAGAATTTCTCACGAGATTCTAAATATTTCAAAATCTATCATACTCAAGCACTACAACTTACCGTCATTAATTTGAGGGGGAGCATTAATATGTTCTTTGGCCAACATCTAATTTCATTTTATTACCCAAAGACCGGTTAATCCATTAATATCCAAAATATTGATGGTTAACATTTTGGAAAGGGGAGAAAATGGGATTAAGGAGACTTAATGATATTTGGCTAAAACAATGAAAAAGGCTTAAAAGATAAACCAACCTAACATGTGTAATGCACAAGTTAAGGGGGAGAGTTTTTGATGATCAAAATACTTAAGGCACAAAAACTTTGATTACAATATCACAAGTGCTTTAAGGGATTTTCAAGGATTTTTCATGGTGACTATATCAACCCAAAACACACTTAACTCACGACGGATGTGGTGACAAAAGGGTGGTAGGTATAGGTATTAGTCCAATGATTCATCAGAACCGATGGAATCTTCCCAAGGACAATTCCCTAGATAGAACTAGAAGTCCTAGGAAAGATGGAGAATGAATGTGAACGTAGCTGAATGCCGACCAAGTACTTAAGCTAGCACTGGAACAATCACAACAAGGTGCTAGTGATGACGTATTGGTAAGCATTGAAGGGGTTGAAGAATGAAAAAGAATTGTAAAGATAAAGGGTGTAAAGAAAGAAGCCCTCCTTACAACTTTAGGCAGAAACCGGGTCAATACATATGCTATTGAGATCATTTGTTAATGATTCTCGATATTGAAGAAAGCCATCATGGACCCAGTGATGCAATGCACAACCCTCCCAAGCTAACTCAAATATCTCTCAAAAGGTATTTGTTTCAATCACACGGAGATCAACACGTTATCTGTTGGTTTATTCACTCCGAATAGACTGATATTGAATAGGTGGCACTCCTCTCCAGCCATCGATCACTAAATCAAAACGCACTATTGAGTCTAGAGCCACGAGATCATCAAAAGTCTCATTAGGACACTTTCCATTTATTCCTTGCTTCTTCACACACTGTGAAAAGTAAGAGATCTTTATGAGTCCTACGCAGTATTCTTGTAATATTTCCAGAACATCCGAGTGATACGCAAGTATTACAGTGAAGATGGAAATCCTGCTTGAGCCAACATCAAACAAGCTCATGGTAGGTGACACGTGCGGTTCTTTAAGAACTAATCTTGTGACAACTGGAAAGAAACAGTAGTTTAATTCTTAATTGAACTTAAACTCGTTCCAGGCCTCTACGCATTATCGTATGATCTTGCCAGAACACTCAGAGTGACACTCTTTAGTGTTCACAGTGACGAGTGGAAATCCTTCTAGTGTTAACATCAAACAGCACTTGGTAGGTGACAAGCAAGATTCAATTTGAATTAAGTTTGTGACAACTGGAAAGCAACGATGGTGAATATCTTAATTGAAATTCACTTGTTCTAGGTTTCATGAATTGATGGCTTCAATCATAAGGATTTATAATCCAAATGATTCACTCTTTATGTTCGCAGTCAGCTTTGGACGGTCGAATAAAGAAAACGGGTTTACCCGCGAAATCCTGTCAGGAAGTTACTTAATTGAAACTATCCGTCACGGGTACTGTTGGAAATACGTTTTACGTATTTATGAAGGATCGGTCGCTCCAACGATAATCATGTAATGGGCTCGTGATCTATTTACTTTATGTATGGTCCATATAGCCCACATGTAGGGTGGGCTATATATAACCCCTCCTAGCATGTTAGGAGGGGGTTGTTAATTCACATTTTTCACTTAATCATTTATCATCTTTTCTTTCTCTCTCTACAATTCTCTCCCTTCTCTCCTTTCTCTCTCTAATCCTTCATCTAATTCCTTCATTTCTTCTTTATTAATCAATCAATCAACCAACCTAATCCACCAAATCCATGATCTAGAATAGGCCATTAATTTCGTAGACCTTCAATTGGTATCAAGAGCCATGGTTAGTTTGGTTTATTCTTCTTTTATTTTGTTTGATTTTGGTGGGTTTTGATTTAATCATGCTTAAACTTTAAAAATTTTTGTATTTTTTATAAAAAGTTTGTGTTTTTATGTGTTAACTCATATCAAATCTTCAAATTTACTTATTTTTTAGATAAAAAATCACAAATTTTTATATAAAAATCAAATTTTTCTTATATATAACCTATAAAAAGTTGGTGTTTTTTTTTTTTTATAAAAGTTTTTGTTTTTCTCTTTTTAAATTTTGTGTTTTTTATAAAAAGTTTGAATTTTTTTTTATTGTTTTTTATCACAAGTTTAATAATCAATTTATATAAAAAGTTGGTATGTTTTCTAAATTTTATCAATTTATATAAATTTGTATCCATTTTTATCCTTTTTTATTTTTTAATCAGTTTATTATTTAAATTTCGTTTTATCAGTTGTGTCATTTTTTTGGTCAAGTTTTTCAGTTATCAGCTGTTATCATTTTTCTTTTGGATTTTTTTTCTCTTTTTTTTTTGGTCAACTGTCAAACTGTCAATTTTTTTCCTGGTCATCTGGCATTTTGTTTGTCCTGTCCAAACTGTCCAAAGTTTCTGTCTATCTCAGTCCCATCAAATCTGTCAAAAAGTTCCGAGTTCCTATTTGGTATCAAGGTTTTCGAGTGAGCCAAAAGTTCCGGGTGAAAGAACTTCCGGACCAAAAAGTTCCGAATCAATATTTAAGTTCCGAATCAAACCGAAAACTTCCGAATCAAACTCTTCTGAACCAAATTGTTCCGAATGAACAAAACATCCGAATCAACAACATCCGAATGAACAACATCCGAATGAACAACTTCCGAATCAATTTTTAATAAAAAAAAAAAAAAAACTTCCGAATCAATTGTTTTGAAAAATCTTCCGAATCAATCTTTAAAAACACTTCCGATTCGGAACTCTTCCGAATGAATGAAAAGTTCCGAATGAAGCCCATTTCAAACATAACGGACAACTTGGGTAAATCATCGTCTTTTTATTAGACTCATTCCCTCTCGACAGCCCCGACTCCAAAAACAATCTTTTTACCCTCACCCTAGTCTCGACAGACAACAAAACTCTCAGCTTCACTCGAACCTGTCACTCTCATCTCTCGGACACCTTACAACTCCAAACAAACAGACCCTCTCAATACCCCAAACCAAAACCCTCTCTCTAAACAACATCCGACTCTAAACAACTCCCCAAGACCCTCCCTCGTCAACAACGAAACAACATCACTCTCAGTCCTCTCTCAGTCCTCTCTCGACTCACACACTCAGTCCTCTCTCGACTCACCCTCGACACCAGAACCCCTCACTCTCTCAGAATCACAACATCAAAACTGACCCTCGAAATTTCTGACCCTCACATCACCCTCGAACCCCACTCCTTACACTCGACCCACCCTCACCAAGAACACCCTCGACTCAGACAATCACCCTCGCCTACACACACAGACCCACACAGAAGGACTCACAGTAGAAGAGAGAGACTCAACATAAAATTAAAAGAATATCTTACCCGAGACCAATATTTAATTGATCTTGAAGCCTTATTATTTGTTTTGTAAGTTCTTGTTTCGTGTGAGATTGATTCTGGATTAAAGATCATTTTTGGGTAATTCGATTTAGATGTTGTTTGTTGGAAGTAATCAAAAGAGAGAGGGGGCGGACAACACATTGGAAGGATCAGATTGAAGGCGTTTTGATTGTTTGTTAAGATTGAGAGAGATAGATTGAGGCTGCGTTTTTGGTGTTTGTGCGTTTTTGTGGAGAGAGAGACTCAACAGAAGAGAGACGAAGGAGTATTTTGTGATAGATTTGAGGAGAGAAGAGAGATAAGATAAGGGGCGGATTTAACAAGAAAAAGGAGTGGGCGGTGGACACGTGTCTGGTACACGTTTATGGGACGGAGTTTACAAGAAGAGTCAATTTCAAACACGTTTTCTTCCTTTTGACCGTTTGTCTTATTTCTTGCCATGTTATAGCCCCACGTCCTATTTATTGTTTGGCCGACAGTTTTGGCAACCAAAGAAAACGTTTTTTATTTTTAAATGCACTCCTTTTATTTTTTAGTTTCCAAAGAAAACGTTTTTTAGATTTGTGTTTAGTTAAATTACTTTTTTATATTTAAACATTTTAAAAGTAAATTTTTTAGTTAAGATATTTTAGATATTAATTTTTACTTTGGATATTAATTTTTATTTTCATAATCAATTGTTATTTTTATTTTTATTCAAATTTTTATTTTTTATTTTTTATTTTATTTTATTTTTATTTTTATTTTATTTTTTTTTCTTTTGAAAAACTTTTTAAATATTAGGATTTATTAATAACAAAGTGACGGGATTTTATTTGACCGAGAAAATTGGCAACATTTGAATTTTTTAGTGGCTACGAATTTAATCGGGGTTAATTTATCTTCGTTTGAGCCGACAACAATTGTGGCCGGATTTCAAGAAACACGTGACGAGTCAAAGTGACGAGCTTCATTTATACCATCAATCGAGGAATTTTAAGTATTATTTACGGGTCTTTCGTTTTAATCGATCTTTAATGGATTCGTTCGATTCGACATGTCAAAAGGGAGAGTTGTATTTAAGGAACAACGAAGTTAAGAAAAGTGGCATCACCTCCTTTCAACTACTCCAGTCTCATCTTGTCACTCTTTCGAGGATTCAAGGAGGGAGCGAATTTGTGACAATCTTTGGACAAGATCGTCATATATTCATCGACTCCATTTTTACCGCTTTGACCCAACTCGCCGAGCAACTCAACCATGGAAACTTTAATCACTCTGCATCGGTACTTGCATATAAGGCTCTTGTGACACACCTCACGCCTTTCCTCAAATTTAATATCATCAAGCCTGAAAGTTCAGTGATTTGCCAATCGTTTCTTCGAGATACACATACCGAGCTTCGAGTTTTCCGTGATACGATTTTGAAACTCATGTCATCGGTCTCGTCTTCGATATATCAAAGATCACAACTTCAGCAAGTGTATGTTAATGGAGTGCAAGAATCAATGACGCAGATGCAAGAGGATAATGGTCATACGGTTGACAACTTAGAGCCTAACGATGGCACGAGCACAGAATCAGGAGGACAACATGATGCCAGTGGCACGTCAGGGAATGTTCACGAGATTTCTCTTGATGACACCTTACCCATTTATGACGCAGAGCCAGCAAACATGGTACAATGTAATGTGGTTTATGATGTATATGCTGATGATATGCCGCATATTGAGGATTCTGAACCTAATTATGACAAACATGGGATGGAAACGGGTGCTAGCAATACCACTTCTGATTCATCCGATGTAAGTCATAATGGGGGAGAGATTGTTCAGAATGCTAAACATCATGATAATTATCCTATAACTGATTCATTGACTGCTTCTGATTCCAAGATTAAAGAGCTCGAAACGATCGTAGCTCGGCAATCAAAAGATCTTGAGGATGCCAAACTTGAATTTTCTAAGAAAACGGACAAATTTGAAACATACTTTGAAAAACTTGAAAAGGCAAACGTTGTTCTTGAAAGAAAATTGGATCAAACTGTTCTAGATTCTAAAGCTGAAAAGGATAATCTTTTGAAACAAATTCAGTTACTAGAGTCTAAATTGGCATCCCAAGATAGAGTGCTCAAAGAAAATGAGACTTTAAAGGCCCAAGTACAGGAAAAGGTTTTTGCTATAGCTGCGTTGAAAAACGAGTTAAGGAAAAGTAAAGGACCTAGTGTGGACACTAAGCTTGAAAAACCATCAATCTTGGGGAAACCGCCTACAAATCAGTTCGTCAGACAACCGATTGTCAGACAACCTACTGCATTTAGATCCGAGCGACCACAATCCTCGAGACCGCGGTTTGCCTCCCAAGTTGATTTGGTTCATCTTATTAGACCAGTCACTCCAGCAACTAGGCCCAATGTGATCACTCCAGCTTTAGCAAGACCAAATCATATGATTGCCTCTAGTTTCCCTAAAAATAACAAGACCACGTCTAGAACTAGTTCAAATGACGTTTGCCATGAATCTGATCTTAGGGAAGCTAAACAAAAGACACATGTAAGAGATAGGAATTTCAAACCTAGTAAGATGCCTTCTAGTTTACCCAATACTGCTAACCGTAGCATGTCCAATCCTAGGAGCATCAATCAATCATCTAGGGATTCTAGATCTTACTCAGACATTAAATATGCTACTTGTAAAACATGTAGAAAATGTGTCTTTACGGCAAATCATGATGCTTGTATCAAAAAATTGCTTAATGAGGTGAACTCCCGTGCTAGACTTAAATCCCAGTGGGTTGCTAAAATCAAACCCGTTGGCAAAATGTGGCACCCCACTGGTAGAACTTTCACTCTTGTAGGAAACGAGTGCCCTTTAACTAGGCTAGCCTCTGATTCTACGAAGACTACTAGGGAGGAAATTGCAAAGGATGATACATCACTTAAGCCTGAACTTAAGATTTTCTATAAAAGGAAACGTTTGCCATCTAAGACAAGTGATTCATCCCCTCAGGCCACCTCTGACACTAGAAAAGCCAACTGTGATCCCCCACGTGCTTCAAAAATAGATATCTCTAACCCATGCAAAAGTATACAAACTCCTAATAAGAATGCAGGTACCAAAGTTGATGTTCCAAAAGAACGAAGCGGTCCAATCGTTGTGTACCGTTCAACTAAGGACACTCTTAGAGTTTGGTTGCTGAAGAAGCAGATATCAGAGAAACAAATGTCTCAGGGGATTCATGGTTAAGCTCATGCACAAGGACTTATAGTCACGTCACAGACTATAACTCGATCTTCAAAGAAAGGAAAGTTTATCGCCGATGGTAAACTTATCCTAACAACGAGAAATTAATTTTTCTCGGGCATGAGCTTATATAAAAAACATTCCAAGTTTTTAAGCTCATGCATGATGGCTCCTCGTTAAATGACAGACGATGACCCGGACTTCAGAGACAGGGAAGTTTATCTACGCAACGATAACTTACCCTCTTAACAAGAAATTAAGTTTTCTTGGACACGAGCTTACCCTAAAACCATTCAAAGGTTTTAAGCTCGTGTATATGGCTTATCATTAAATATCAGATGGTAACCCGTGCTTCAATTAAAGGAAAGTTTATCGCCGATGATAAACTTATCCTTACAACGAGAAATTAAGTTTTCTCGGGCATGAGCTAATAATAAAAACATTCGAAGTTTTTAAGCTCATGCACAATGACTTACAGTTAAATGTCAGACTGTAACTCGAACTTAAAATAAAGGAAAGATTATCTTTTATGATAACTTATCCTCTTAACGAGAAATTCACCTTTCTCGGTCATGAGCTTGTATTAAAACATTCGAAGTTTTAAGCTCAGAAAGGAAAGTGTATCTTTTAAATAAGAGAACTTTTCTTCATAACGAGAAATTAACCTTTCTCGGTCATGAGCTTTCCGTTAAAACAGTCAAAGTTTTCAAGCTCATGAAAAACGACTTCTAAGTAAATGTCAGCTTAGGACTCGTTCTTC
This sequence comes from Glebionis coronaria, assembly GCA_025667525.1. Classification (NCBI taxonomy): domain Eukaryota; kingdom Viridiplantae; phylum Streptophyta; class Magnoliopsida; order Asterales; family Asteraceae; genus Glebionis; species Glebionis coronaria. The sequence goes on from CM046881.1 coordinate 451,662,076, forward strand.
AGATAAAAGGAAAGTTTATCGCCGATGATAAACTTATCCTTAACAACGGGAAGTTTACAACTTCTCGGACTTGAGCTCGTTTTATAAGATATTCAACATCTTAAGCTCAAGTAATTGTTTTTCAAAACTTTGAACACAATTTTTCGAGAATTTCTCAAAAGGTTTTTCTAAATCTTTCAAAATTGTGTGTTCAAAAATGTTTTGATAAAAAGAGCATGTCTTCTGGAATCGATAATATTTACGAACCTAGAAATGTCATTCAATAATGACACGGGGTTGTAAATAAAGTTCGAGCAGAAGTTCAAACTTTTAAAACATGCTCAAAATGGTTTGCTATTATTTCAGATAACAACCCGCTTTTCATAATCAAGTCAAGCATTTCACCGGAAAGCTTTGACTCAACAACGGGAATTAATTTTCTCGGGGACGTGACGAGGTGACCAACATTCGTGAACCAGAACCATGTGCTTCTTTCATATGCTGTTCTCCATTATTCAGGTCCAACCTCGCACATTGCTAATTTTGTGAATTCATTATCATATATTGATCTTTGCACGTGTTAAATACCTTACACTTGTGTTTAAAAGGTATTTAATTTACGTTTCAAGTACACCCTCATTAATTTGAGGGGGAGCTTGTGTCATTCATGAAGATAATTGGATTTGCATTTTTCTTCCCAAATTTTCTTAAAATGCTATTAAATCAATTGATATTAAAAACATCGATTGGGTTAATATTTTTAATATGGGGGAGAAAATGTGATTTAATATGGGATATGATCAATCATAAATGGTTTGACTTAACGTGATAGCTCATCCCGACATGTGCGAAATGTTTTCGAATATCGTAGCATATGTTAAGGGGGAGCAAAATGGATTTGCACTTCAAAGTGGATTTCATGGTGACATACACTTACCCAAAAACATCTCTATTCACGACGGTGACGATTGTGGTGACATAAGGATGGTAGGATAGGTTAAAGTCCAATGATTTCTCTAGAACCGGAGGAATCTTCCCAAGGACATTCCTAGATAGAATTAGAAGTCCTAGGAAAGATGGAGAAAGAATGTGAACGTAGCTGAATGCCGACCAAGTACTTAAGCTAGCACTGGAACAATCACAACAAGGTGCTAGTGATGACGTATTGGTAAGCATTGAAGGGGTTGAAGAATGAAAAAGAAATGTAAAGATAAAGGGTGTAAAGAAAGAAGCCCTCCTTACAACTTTAGGCAGAAACCGGGTCAATACATATGCTATTGAGATCATTTTTGTTAATGATTCTCGGTATTGAAGAAAGACATCATGGACCCAGTGATGCAATGCACAACCCTTCCCAGCTAACTCAAATATCTCTCAAAAGGTATTTGTTTTAATCACACGGAGATCAACACATTATCTATTGATTTATTCACTCCGAATAAATTGGTATTGAAAAGGTGGCACTCCTCTCCAGCCTCCGATCACTAAAAATCCAAAATGCACGATCGAGTCTAGAGCCATTTGAGATCATCAAATATCTCATTAGGACACACTTTCATTATTCCTTGCTTCTTCACACACTGTGAAAAGTAAGAAAGATCTTAAGAGTCCTACGCAAAATCTTCATGATCTTGCCTGAACATCCGAGTAATACGAAAGTATTTACAATGAAGATGGAAATCCTTCTTGAGCGAATATCAAAAAGCTCATGGTAGGTGACTTGTGCGATTCTTTATGAATCAAACTTGTGATAACTGGAAAGCAACTGTGGTTTAATTCTTAAATGAACTTAAACTCGTTCCAGGCCTCTTCGCATTATCATATGATCTTGCCAGAACACTCAGAGTGACTCTTTATTGATCACAGTGACGAGTGGAAATCCTTCTAGTGTTAACATCAAACAGCACTTGGTAGGTAACTTGCAAGATTCTATATGAATCAAGCTAGTGACAACTGGAAAGCAACGATGGTGCGGTTCTTAATTGAATTTCACTTGTTCCAGGAACATGAATTGACGGCTTCAAATCATGCGGATAATATTTATCCAAATGGTTCACTCTTTACGTTCGCAGTCAGCTTTGGACGGTCGAGTAAAGAGAACGGGTTTACCCGCGAAATCTTGTCAAGGAGGTTCTTTATTGAAACTACCTGCCACAAGTACGATATTTAATATCGTCCAACGGTCTTCACCGACCGGAGGTAAATTGCTACCGAATTAGTATGAAATGTTCAAGGCCATTTCATCCGTGTATATTGTTTTGTTGCTAACTGTCTTATGCAGCGTAACAAGAAGGTGGCATTGCGGTGTACAATCCAGAAGAAGTCGTCACCACATGCTTATACTACATACAACTAGTACTTCAACAAATTCAAGAAAGCCTGAAGGTCAAGTCTTCCGCTGTATCAAACTCTGAAGCTTTCAAGAATTTAAAAGTATAAGTATGTGGAACATGAAGTCACAAAGAGGCAAATATCACAAGTGAAGAATGCACAAGGTCAAGGCAAGAAAACATGCTCAAGACTAAAGTCAAAGATCACATCAAGCATATTCACAAGAACAAGATCGAAGACTCAAGCATAGATGCTAGGTTTAAGATTTTGTAAAAAGATGTGACCTCCCTTAGGGGGAGATTGTTGGAAATACGTTTTTCCCAATAAAGTCTCGGTCACATCTTAGTTAGCATAGATCACGAGATATAGACTATTTAGAACTTTGTAACTTGGAGCGACCTCCCTTAGGGGGAGATTGTTGGAAATACGTTTTACGTATTTATGAAGGATCGGTCGCTCCAACGATAATCATGTAATGGGCTCGTGATCTATTTACTTTATGTATGGTCCATATAGCCCACATGTAGGGTGGGCTATATATAACCCCTCCTAGCATGTTAGGAGGGGGTTGTTAATTCACATTTTTCACTTAATCATTTATCATCTTTTCTTTCTCTCTCTACAATTCTCTCCCTTCTCTCCTTTCTCTCTCTAATCCTTCATCTAATTCCTTCATTTCTTCTTTATTAATCAATCAATCAACCAACCTAATCCACCAAATCCATGATCTAGAATAGGCCATTAATTTCGTAGACCTTCAGGTACGATATCTAATATCGTCCAATGGTCTTCACCGACCGGAGGTAAAATGCTACCGAATTAGAATAAAATGTCAAAGCCATTTTATTCGTGTCTTATTATGTTCCTGCATTCGAAGACGGTGGCGTTGTTGTGTACCTGTTGAAGACGGTGGCGTTGCGGTGTACCTGTTGAAGACGTCCTCACATGCTTATTCCTTCTGCATCAAATACTCCTGCAAATTCAAGAAAGTATGACCTAAAAGTCTTCCGCTGTATCGACTCTGAAACTTTCAAGAATTCAACAAAGGATAAGTGTGTGGGACATGAAGTCACAAAGAGACGAACATCACAAGAAAATAAAGACTGCACGTGAAAGGCCAAAAGAACGTGTTCTAAGCAAAAGGCTGATATTATTCAACACATATTCACAAATGGAAGAAAAAGAAAGAAAAGAAGACTACGAGCTCAAGAACAAGATCTACCATGCTAGATTAGGAGTTTGTAAATTTGGAGTGACCTCCCTTTGGGGGAGATTGTTGGAAATACGTTTTACGTATATAGAAAGTCTCGGTCACTCCAACAATATAGTTATAGGCTCGTAGTAGTGTTTAGTTTCATTTATTAAATAGCCCGACCCATGAGCATGTTCATGGGCCGGAGGCCCGAGTCCATTAAGGACTTGGGTATTTAAACCTCTTTCCACCATGGAAAGAGGTGTTGGTTGTTCATTTCTTACTTTTCATAATACAAGTTTCTTTCACTTCTCTCTCTAAGTTTCTCTCTCTAGAAAAACATCAACCCTCTTGATTCATAAAGATTATCATTGTTCTACACTCTCCTATGGGTTGTGAAACTCCTTAAGGATGATTCTTTAGGGTATCCCACACCACATCAAAATATTGCCAACGAAAGCCCAGCCAAAGTCGAGCCCAACTTATCCTCTTCTTAACCTAGGGTTTCCTTGTCCATAAGGGTTATTATATACCCATCTCCTCATGTGGAGATGGGTTGATGATTAGTATTCTCTCTTCTATCTAATACAACACCCCCTTTCATTTTCTCATCATTCTCTCTACATCTATCTTTCTTTCTCTATAATTCTTTCATTTATTGATATACTCTACTTGTGAAATGTCCAAGCAAGAGTAGTCAAAAATAGAGTCAAATGAGCTTATAGTGTAAATAATGTAAATGTGATGACTAATGTTGTATTTCTAGAATTGTTGGTTAGTTATTTCCTTCTTTTAATCATGAGGGGACCCAGAGACTGAGTGAGGTTCAGTGATTCTGGGCCGAGACATATGTTTACTCTCGTTGTTGTTTCCCAAAGCATTGTCCAGAGGGTGCAGGATCATCGGGGTGCATTATGAACAAAAATGAATCATGTCCTGATGTAGAGACAGAGTATACAGAGGTCTTAGGAGATCTAGGTGCAGACACAGACACTCTAAGGGTCAAGGCAAACCCTAAACTTCATCACTCTCTCCTACACACGTTTAAGAGTGATTGCTGGTGGACCTCAAAAAAATAATAAAGGACAGACTATTACCTTGGTGATATCAGCGAAGGGGTGGTTTCCTAAAGTCTCAGCTGATTTAGAGACACTAGACTCATATCGTTCATCAGCTATGGGCTCTGCATCAACATCACTTGTTTGAGCAACAGATTAGTGTTTCTTGGCTTTCTTCTTCTTGCGGACAACTTTGGAAGATTTGGTTTCAGAGGAAGGGGATTTCCTTCTTCCTTTTCTTCTTGTCCTTTGGAGCCTTGGGCTGAGAGGTAGACTACACAGAGGTCTTGGAAATGGACTTGTTAGTAGAACTTTCAACATTCACCTTAGAATGAGGGATCAAGGGCTCCACTAAGACTAGTAACTAGCAGAATATTCCTTGTTAAAGTCACTTCATCCTCTAGTGGAGTCTTCAAAGATGCATATGTGATTCGAAAGTGTGAGAAGGAGTGAAGTTCTTCATTATGGTACTTGTCTCCCAAGAGATCCTCAAAGGTGAGAGATAGATATCTGGTATAGCAAATGATAGTGAGCCTGTGTTTCTTTCCTTTGTTCACTAGTTTTTCCACCAAATAATAGTAGAGGATGTGAGAAATCCCTATTTCAAGCCCCTAGATGAGACTGTAGGCGATTGTTTGTTGAGATCCATTTAGTTGGGCATAGGACCCTTGGTTACCTCCCAGACACTTGACGATGTACAACATAAGAGTTTTCCATAGAGGAGAGAAGAAGTTGACCTTTATCAAGGATCTATTGATGAAAGCGCTGGTGGTGAGGGTGTGTTATCATTGTCATGACGTTTGAGGGTCATTAGTGCCTTTTTCACGGTATCGTTGTTGGGCACAACCATCGTATTTTCATAACAATCAGACCAATGACTTTAGCAAAGTCAGATAAATCAAAGGTTAGAGTTTCTGGATGGGTGATGAGGTTGGAAGAAATACTCATGATTGCATGATCAACTTCTGCTGAGAACCTGAATTCCTTAAGATATTTTGAATAGCAAATAGAAGTTGTTCAGGTGATGGCTCCAGAGATGGAGCAGTTCTTCAAGAACTTGAGCATAGGTGAGTAGAGGGGGTTTAAGTGCTCAAGAAAATCCACACAATTGTTCAAGTTGATCTTTTCATCATCAACACCGAAGTTTACGTTAGATTCGGCCGAAATAGAATACTTGGTGGTTTGAGAAGCGGACACCATTGATGAAAGATGGAGGTTTTAAAGGACAGATAGAGAAAGAGTGTGCGAGAAATGAGGTGAGATAAACACACGAGGTTGATGAGTCAAAGGGTAAAGGAAAAGATCGTCGTAGTCAAGGACATGGTCTCTGTCATGACCTTCAGTAATAGTAAGAAATCTTTGTACCTTTTTCATGGTGATATCAACCCATTGACCAGATCTAGCTTCACTTTTACCAACCGTTGGTTCCTCATCAGAAATAGCCATGAATGCACGAACAGTGGTGGTTGTTTTATCCTCTGATGTGAGAGGCTCATCAGCACAGTCTAATAGAGCAGCTATAAACCCTTTCTCTGTCTTTTTGTTCTCCTTTTTCTTTGTTGCATCATCAACCTTTTGATTCAGCTTCATCAACTTCTCTTTCAGTGCTTTGTAGTCTTTCTTACCTTCTGAGTCTGAATGAGAGGCTTGTTTGAAGGATGATGGAGAGAATTAGTTCTTGCCATTTTTTTTGCTGGTTGAAGGAAAGCTTGGACAAAAGGTTTTGTTGGACCAGCAATCCTTCTGAAAATAATCAGCTTTTCCACAAGTGAAGCATATCACTTTGGATTTGTCTACTTTAGCAGCTCCGACTCTGCTATATCTTTTGTAGTATCTCTTTTAATCAACAAGAAGATTTTTGTCATGAAACTCAGCATTTAGTTCTTCAAGGAACTCTTAACTGCTTCTAGTGTCTTCTTCTATATCAAAGTCACTGTCCTGAAAATAATGATTAGCAACAAGAGCTTTTGATCCAGTGATCTGAGTGGAAAACCTATATGTAGCAGATTGATAAATAGAATCAATTAGACATTCTTCATAGTTGTATCTTCCAAAAAGTTGGGCCAAAGTGTCATTTTTAATGGCATTGTTAGCTCTTAGAGTTTGGTTAAGACTTAACCATTTCCTAGGAAGACTATTGACAAAAGTGGCATTGACTTCATCTTTAGGTAAGACTACATCATTATTTCCAAGATCATTAAGCAGAACCTTAAGTATGGTGTAGGTTTGACTATCTGTTTCATTTTCCAGAGCTTTGAAAGCATTGAACTTAAGTCTAAGGGCTTGGATCTTAGTTTCCTTAGTTTCCTTAGTTTCCTCTAGACCTTCATACCCGAGAACTAATTCAGTCAACATCTCTTTAGCAGAGGCGCACTTAATGATGGACTTCATTATTTTTTTGGGTAGACAAGAGACTATGATACTTTTTAGTCTCTTGTCTTGGTTAGCCAGACGTCTATCCCCTGGAGTCCATTGTTTGACTGGTTTCTTAAGAGGTCTCTCAGGGGTTGAGGTGAAATCCATAGGGACATAGGTTCCATCTTCTGGAATCTCTATTAAAATAGGTTCTAGACCATCTAGATATATGAGGAATTCGCTTTTCCAGCTGGAAAAATCTTCTTCATCAAATGCTGGAACGTTAGACACATGAGACCCCTATCTAACATGAAGAAGTTGATTAAGGTAGGAATCATTATTACCCACACTTACAACCGGTGAAGGTTTGGGATTACTTGATGTTGTGGCGGGGTTGTTTCCAGCATTCGGTTGGCTAGTTTGGCCAAAGGGTGGAGGTATAGGAGGCATAGTATCAGGCATATTAGGATCTTGATTTTAAAAACAAGAACGGTTTATAAAGAGTTTTACAAATCAAACCTACCTGATACCAATTGAAAGTCCCAAAATACGCCTATTGTAATACTATAACTCGAATACAAGGATAACACATAGTGATTAACTTGTCAAATGCGTAATGCTTTATTAACTTATAAACAAAGTATACAAAGTGTTATGGATTACACTTGTTGAATGCCAATAAAGAAAGAACCCTTTGAACAAGTAAACTCTATTCGAGACTCAAGTTTACAAGTGAACCTTAGAGTCGCTAGTAGACAGCAAGAGACTCCAGAGGGTCAACAGGGAGAAAGACTAAGATTCTTCTAATAAATACAAGCGTCGTCTTTCTCCTCTTTCTTACTCCTATTTATAGTGGTATGAGGTTGCTACCTTAGTGGGGGTAGTTGGCACGTGTCAGCTATTGAATGGAAGCAGTACAGTTCATTAAATGCATGTCTATATCAAGACATACCTTTAACTAACTTTTTGTGAATAGTTATGGAAACTGTTCACTTTATCCCACTAGGTCATATTATGCTCCTTTATCTTGAATCTTCACTTTGTCCCGCCCAAAGTGATTTATAGATTCTCCCACCTAAACTATAAAGGATGAGGTAAGTCTCTGTTTGCTTGGTCTTCAAAGGGTTGAGAGTGACCTCTGAGCATTTCCATCTCAGATGTCCTCGTACACCATTACATTCCTTCTACATACCAGCTTATCCATAAGAGCTGGTGAGTATAAATTTCGATAATCTTCCACTTCTCTGACGTAATCTTTGACTTGAATGTTCCTGGTGTGCCAGCTAAGGCTTTGCCTTCAGCTGGTCTAGTCTCTGTCACTGGACTCTATCAGCGACCTTCAACACTTAGTCTAATTTAAATCAAATCTAAATTGGGCCATATTTAAGACTTCATTGGCCTAACATGTTGCATTGCAAAAAAAAATATATTCTTTCGTACTAAATGAAGTCTATACAATCACTTATGTTATATAAATAACGAATCATCAGTAGTGCACAAAACATATACTATGTTGCACAAATGAATCATTATCAAAATTTCTTTACTAATCTCTTGAACACACCTAGCATGGCACAAACAAATAAACTAGCACAAACATAATCACAACCTCTTAGTTTTGCCTAATTTCAACATCCATGACAAACGACACCAACATTTGAAAATATTAATCAAGACACTCCAATAAGCAATAGTCTTGAAAATACTCTAATTGATCAAGTGACATTGTCACCCTTGTTTCCTTCTCAAACTAGCTATGAAAATATTGATCTTGATACCCCTACAAGCAATAAAACAAAAGGAGAAAACGGAGAACAATGGTCACAAAGTGAAGAGAAATTGCTAATAAGTGCATGGGTAATTATTTTCATGGACAATATAACTGGAAATGCACAAGGAAAAGATTATTGGCTTCGAATCACAAACTACTATAACCAGTATATGAAATCTTTTCCTCCATTAACACAATCGAAAGTGAAGGCACATTGGTATCAACTACTCCACTTTATTAATGATTTCAACCAAATATTTATTAATGTTCACAGACAATATCATAGTAGGTAGTCAGATGACCAAGTAAAGGATGCTGCAAGGAAATTCTATTACTCTGGGCACAAGAAAGCATTCAAATATGAGCATGTGTGGGCAATTGTCAAAGACGAACCTAAATGGAGTGCGAGAAGCACAAATGAGGAGAAAACAAAAAGAAGAAATACTACGACATCAGGTAGTTACACATCATCATCAAAAGGACAAACAAGCTTCAACATTGAAGATGAGGAAACTCAAGTTCGCCACATGGGGAAAAAGAAAGCATCTAGAAATCAAAAGTGAAAATGATCTACCTCTGGTGCCGAAGGAAATGATGGGTTAAGATATTTAATCAACAATATTAATACAATGAGGATGGCTCAGATAGATGAGGTAAATGAACACATCAAAGAGATAAAAGAATCATACAAGTCTTCGAAAAGGATTGAAGAACAACGAATCGCAAAGTACACAAGACATGATCGACGAGCAATTAGGGTACCATAATATGTTGTGTAGTGAAATTAAAGCTAAATATGGAATTTAGGTTTAATTTTACATTTTTAGATATCGCATTCTATGTTATCTTAAATTATGTTATTGTCTTTTTCCTGTTATATAATGCATGCATTTAGTTTGTTAATCATGTATGCATTTTTCCTGTTATATCATACATGCATGGACAAAATGGATTTTTTTGGTTTCCTTCTACAGTGTATGAGTGTGATAGTTGTAAAAGCATAAAAGTCATGACATGAAACTAGTTTATATCAATGTGAGTGAAGATGAAGGTATTGTACAAATATAATAGATAGGGGCAGTTTTTAAAAAATGTTTGTAAAAAGCTTTTTGAAAAGTTATATTGCATTAGAGGTGTTCGTTAGAAATTACTTTGCTTTGTGATTATTATTGTAACATAAATGTGAATCTACAAAAAGTATTATAAGACTTGACACCATTGCTATTGCTCTAATAATTAATGTAACTAGGTTCGATGAATGATGTATTTTAAAATCAATAAATAAAGTATAAAAACAGTAAATAGGGTAAGTGAAATCAATGGATCAAGTAAATTTAAATAATGAATGAGGTAAAAGGCAACAATAAAGCGTGTCAATGACAAAAGAATTAGATATAAATATAAGAGGAAAAAATAATAGCTAAATGAATACTCATAGAGTATGATATCTAGCCAACAAGAAATGCTCAAGGCAAAGTACTATAAACCGGATTTTCCGACCATAGTCTATTTCGCCACTAGGCAAGCGTCAGCCCCCATACATGGTCTTACGAGTGGACACAAATGAAACTGAAATGAAAACTTAACTATTTGATGTGAACTCTAAGTTACTGTAACCTAAATTTAATCCCAACACCATAAACTGTTAATTATTGAAAGTAAGCGTGAATTTCGTGAATTGATCTATTTAGGATGACTCTCACATCCGGGGTTGGCAGATGATAGGGCCATCAGGTGCATTACAGGTCAAAACTTAGGAGTCACGGGTTAGAACTCCTAATGGGAAAAACTCATGTTAGAAATAATATGAGACAAGTCAAGGCTTCGGGGTCATAAGCTTAGATCATTGTAATTAGGGCTGCGTATGATAGATCCAAAATAGACCCGTAAAGGAAAACCGAACCGGACCGAACCGACTTGATCCGGATAATCTCGATCCAGTCCTCGGTCCTCGGTTTTGGACCATTTGGGTCCTTAGTCCGGTTCGGTCTTACCAAAATTCTTGTCGATTATCCCTAACGAGGATTAATGCCCGCGCTCAGCAGCGGGTGGTCTTAGGGCGATGTTTATATAGTGAGAGGTTTTTTGGCAACTTGATTTGTCAAAACTTGGCCATTAAAAAAACGTCTTATCTTCGTACCTCCACACCGCTGTTCGTTATATTCTTCAATCACCCTATGTAATTCCAAATCCAACTAATCTGTAAATTTAAAGTGACCTTACTTTAGCAAATATTAGAATAGCAGTTGTTGAAGAAAAATAGCAGTAGGAACGTAACCTGTGTATGTAATACCTTTTCAAACCCAAGCCATTGTCTGTACATAACATAACAAAAATAGCTATTGTATTCTGACATGTTTATAAGATTCAAAATATGGAAGTGTGGGGAATCGAACCCCGTGCCTCTCACATGCAAAGCGAGCGCTCTACCATATGAGCTACACCCCGAAATTTGTAATGACGAAAAAGTGGACCAAACCCATACTCACTTAAATATAGGATCAGGAAAAGTAATATTAAAGTTTACAAAACCTAGATTTTTTACATGACATCCATTTGTAAGAAGACTTATCTTTTGCTTGAGGCGTAATGACTTGTTTGTATCATCATCCATTACCTTCTTCGAAGAATTAAACTCTTTTTACATGTACATCAGGGGTCCTTTATTCGTCGTCTTACTAAGATACTTTTATTGGTTACCAAACTAAATAAGGCTCTTAAAGACCTTGAACACACAAAATTAAGCCCACAACTTTATGTTGCAAGTATACACAACTACTTGATAAGATCTGTTCATGAGATCTTCAAAAACTCAAATAGAAAAGGATCAAGTGTACACGAATAGAATGCAACACACCTTTTGTAGATCAGATACCTCAAAGATAAGAAGCTTCATTTGACCAACATCAACTAAAAAGATGCTCATATTTTCAAAATATTAAATTGCAGTTTGCGCTGGTCCGTCTGTGTCCATGATTGGAATCTCAAACACCTAAACAGTTTACCCGAATCATCAGTCTAAAAATCAAAAATTTTAAAGTTCTTCAATAACATATTTTACATACTACAGTAAAAAAGGAACAACAGTTATGAATTGTTTAGGGAAAACCACCAGCTACGAAACCTTTAAAATTCTCCAAATACAGGTTTACGCTTGGATATCTCTATACCATCTTCAAAACCGCAACTTTTCCATTCATCATCCATGTTTCCAGTCCTATCGGAATCTAAAGCAAATAAAATATATTAGTTAAAAATAAAACATTGCAAATGTGTCTTATAGGTCAAACAGGTGGTGGAAAGAGAACAACTATTATCAGGTTGCTTGGGCAAATAATAAAAGATGAACAGTTGCGATGCGCATAGCTCTTACACCAACTAATACGGTATTTATTTTAGTGGGCTTACTGACTGGCACGACCAACGCGTTTAGTAGTTCCTAATAAGCTGAAAAGATGACCCATCCTTTCATACATACTGAATAGACAAGGGACGGAAAAAAGAAATGCACCCTTTTATAGAAGCAAAGATCGCCAAACTATCTTCAATGACTAATAGTTGCTCGTGTTCAACACATAAAAGTCGCCATTTCTGGGCGGAAGGCTCAAATACCTGCATGACGAAAACATATAAAAACATATACTCTTACATTAACCAATCAAGGAACTAATATTTTACGTATAGGGTATTACAAACCCAAGATAAGATAATTTTAGGAAAATGATATTAACATCCTCGTTTTTTATTACCAGCAACAAAACATAACCAATAAACACTGCCCCCACAGATATAAAAGATTATGAACTATCATATATTTCCACCAAGGACCATCATACTCGATCGCCAATCAAAATGAAGACACAAATAGTTGACAACTTTAGACATGATGAATTTTTTTAGCTGATGCCTAACAACCACATATCAGAAGTAATTACCTAAAAATTTCTAAACCAAAATGACCATCACATTGTTACATGAGGATACCTTCAAACTTGATTCTGGACAACCCATCTGCATAATGCACTTTCCATAACCCCCAACACCCGACACCTAAAACCACAAATGATGGCGTCATATTCAATTGTCTGGTAACACAGACAAAAAAACCTCCAGTCATCATAGCTATAATTATCTACAGGAAAAACGAAGAACGAAAAAATGAAATGAAGTGTGTGTGTGTGATCTATAAAAATACTATTGAAATAGTCGATTACCTAAAATGAAGACTGGACGCTGTATAAACTTTTATATGCAAAAACATGTTTGAGATTCACATTCAGAATTACCTCTTTTTTCTAAAAAGCATACTTTTTTCTAGGAAATATGCAATGGCCTATATTAGTTAACCTCCTCTGTAGAACATGGATAAAAAATAGTTGACCAATACAAAAGTGAGTCGTAAATTGTCTATCAAAATTCTAAAAAGAATCAAACATAACATGCTGACTGCAGCAGAAAATTGTTGCAACAAACAGCATTTCTAGCATATAACTATTTATTTGTCATACTGAAACTCTTATAGAAGAATATTATTTAGCGTTGTCGCTCACATATTCCTTTAGATGCTTCAACGTTATATCATACAAATTTGGCAATTTGAACAGATCGAACCAGCTATACTCTTCTTATCAGACCAAAAAACAATTTATAGCAAAAATCTTTAAGCCAAAGAATTTAGTAAGAAATTCCAACTTTAAGAAACTTAATACATAAAAATGTCGTTAAAAGAAAACCCACCAGACAAAAACTGTAGAAATATAAGTGGCAACATAAACGCAATCTCATTTTTTCGTCCTACATCCCTAAGAGTATCAGTAGTTGTTTCTATTGTGATGTTGCCACGACATGGCACCAAATCTAATAAGTCGACACGCCAACACAACCACTATCTGACAAGACATTTTGGTTGAAAACAAATACGAAATGTAAGTATGATGTTATATTGAGGCTCAGATAAGCGAGTAATCGAATATGAGTATATGGCCAACATGGATGTAAAACATAGGAAGGTTGCCGTGCCAAGAGCCACATAATTCGTATTATAACTAAATCCGCCTAGAGACGTTTAAAAATTATCATCATAGCCTTCGACAATCTCATTTTTTATATTTTGTGACCAAGACACGGGTATAAAAAAGGCGCATAAGAAACGTTTGTGTGAGACATCGAAACGTTTGTGTGAGACAGCAAAAGTGATGGTAGAGTATACCAGTAGTTAAAAAAAATACTATACTTATGATTGATAAGATCACAACGTTACACACGACATGGATGCAACCTCGAGAGGTTGCCTCGCCAAGATACGTGCGATCCCGGGCTTAACTCGGGTCGTTCAAGATTATCACAGCCTGAACAATTGCACATTCTAACAACAAAACCATCACTTGAGATCAGAGCATACAATTAATATTAGCAACGTCACACACCCGTCAGTATCGTCACACGCCTTGTACAGTGGTGGCGAAACAATAACGCGTACAACGGCTGCAAACACAATGAAGTGATGCCCTGCCAACTTACGTCTTAACTTGAACAACAACAATAAGCAAACCCGACATGGCTGCAAACACAAATGAGTGATGTCTTGCCAAGATTCAGGTCAGTTAGGTCACGTCAGTTATATCACATAATACTTGCATACAATTAAACTTAGTTTAGGGGATACTTAGCTTTGTGATACCCACTTATAATAAGCGGAAATTCACATTTTATCAAACACATTGCACAGATCATCGTGTCACTACCAAATAACTCGTATTAACACCAATTAAAAACAAAATAATAGTAAATAAATGAAACCCATTTGTTAAAAAAGGTATTTTCGATCACTTTTGACCCTTTACACCTAGAAAAAACATTTTTATATTTGGATTAGTTCTAATCACTTGATACAAAAAAGATTTAAACTAAAGCTGATTTCTGAACATAGCCAACATCAAAAGAAAACAAAATTCAGCTCATTCAAATAATTAAATATATATGTACCAACCCATTAAAGAACCAAACCCATAATAATCATCATGGCTTCTCTGGATTATAAGCATCACAGAATTAAAATAAACGAAATTGATGTTATCTCAATAGTAATTAAAAAAACAAAACTTTCTAATATCAGTTACCCATAATTAAAAAATTATAATATTCACAAATTAAAACATAATAAAAAACAATTACCTTATGATCCTCGTCTGAGAACAGTGGTAACAAAACCCCCAAAATAATTTACCACGATGATGCATCAGGATGTTGATAACAAAAGCCCCAAATTAGTTTTCTTCAATGATGCATGAAGATGTTCATTTGGTAATCGGCTATTAAGCCATATGAGTAAACATGATGTGTGTTAATGTGGCACATATATATCTGGATGCTAGCAAACCCTATGTAAAAAGTCCAAAATCATTCAAGAAGGCAAACAAAGCATGACCGACAGTAACCAATAATAACAAAATAACCAAATAAAGTAGAAAATGTAGGGAATAGAAAATTACCTCTAACACCCCCAAATTTATACAACTCAATACAGTGGAAGACTAGTTGGTGTTACGGGATAGCACATTACTCACATCATAGACAACGCTTAAAATTCGTGTCGTTTAATAATAAAACATTTCCATTCATAAATATCAAAATACATAGGTCCCAAGTCATATTATTTCATACAAAGTTTTACAAAGTATTTGAATGGAAAATATTGTTTAAGTGCGGGCCATGAATTCTTGTCGTCTTCCCGAGAATTACCTTCAAATACCTGAGATAAAACATGTTAAAAGAAAAGGTCAGCGATAACGCCGAGTGAATTCATAGAGTTTAATAAAATCCATCAATATAATATCAGTATAAAATTATTACTGAAAATCATTTTGTACAAATCATTTTAATAGGCCATAAAATAGCCAAAGTCATTTTTATACAAATCCTTATCGAAAATCATAATATAGGCATTTGCCTTAAAAATCATTATACGAACCAATGTCGTAAAAACATCATACAATACGTCTTATGACGTTGCATAAAGTTAAATAAAAACCATTATATGAATATGGTTATGAAAACCAAAACACGAACATAATATCAATAGTATGACCCCGTATTGCTAGTCAGGCAATACATCGTAATTCGGTGCGTCTAGTAGTATTTTGTTAACTGGATTATTATAAGCCGCATGACATTGTTACCTTACTAAACCAAACAACGGGTAGCTAACCTGATACTCAATTTTCCCATCTAAATTAGCGTGTCGTCACAAAGGTCACGCTATGGAAATCTTCTCATACATAAATTCGCTTACCAATCAATGTGGCACGACGGGGATCAACCGTCAAGGCGCGAACTGGGGTGATCGTCCCCAAATAGTACTATTATATGCATAAGCGTCTACCAAATCCCGGTAGTTCACAATTCATGCTAATGGGACTTTTAGTGACATAACCTAACTTTAATAATCCATTTTATTTCATCTATCGGGTCCTTTAATCAATTATCGGGTCATACAATCGGGTCATACAATCATTCGGGTCCAAATCAATAAACAAACAATCGGGACAAATGGTGTCCTATTTTGTAAAAACTAACATGTTATCTCCCTCGCGGGTTTATAAAACATTTCATAAAAACATTTAAAAGAGTGCGAGGCAATGAACTCACGTTGATGTGGGAAGGCGGGTTATCGGCAATTCGGACGTACGGTACGTGCTTCAATCACGAAAACCTAGACAAATAATACTCGTCTTAGACTCATGTACAATGACTTTATAAAAATAACAATTATGTATACATATGATGATTATATATATATATGATGATCAAGTGGGTTTACATATTCTCGTTTGCTCATTTTAGTGTTATGTGTCGGTAACGTTTATACTAGTTTACTAGTTTTACCTATTTACGTATTTTAAGTCCAATAAACTTATTATAAGTTCTTTAATTTGTATTAATCCATTTTATACTTGCATTATCAGTATTTACATTTTACATTTTGGGCCCAAATGGGTTAAGCCCAATAAATAAGTTTATAAGTGTTTTAGTCCATTTTGTTGTATTATTAGTCCAATAATGTTAACTTAGTCCGTTAATGTCCGTATGTTATATAGTTCGAGTTTTATCGGTTTTTACTTGTTATATATGTTTATATATCAGTATATGAGTTTTATAAAGTTCGTATTAGACGGGTCCAACCGTCTAAGTTTTACTTAAAAAAACGTTAATTTTTACGGTAATAGCCAAAAAAGTCGTAAAAATCATGTTTATAGTTATTATAACTTATAAAACTTAACAAGTTACCATTTTTTATAAAATGTCCACTTATTTATCCTTATACATATTTATATAAATGTATTATATAAGTTTGTGGGTTTTAATTCACATTTTATACTATTTTTAGTTGAGTGCTTATATAATACTATTATACTTTAATTTCCAAAATCTGATTTTTACTTTCATGTTCACCAAAACTGCCATATCTAGAGTTCTATATGGAGATAAAAGCTAAAATTTTTATGACATAAACTACATGATATGTGCTCCATTTAACTCTCCTATAGATACTGTTGAATCAGCCTCTAAGTATTTTCTAAAAATCGTCCAAACAGTGAACTCAGATTTGTACTTTAAACTTGTTTTGATCATATCTCACTCATTACAATGATTCCATTGCATGGCCAACTCTCACATGTGTACAAGACTCATAGCTTACTGTAAATTGATTCTACTTCATCATTTTATCAGTCTAACATGTGGTTAGTTACTGTTTTTATACAGCCTACCATTTAAACAAGATTTACCCATTTTACATGTAGTTTGTCCATCTTTTTAAGCATGTTTATCAACACCAAATCCCCACACAATATTTTTAATCATCATTCATCATCATATACATATACATAAGTAAAAGAAATACAAGATTAAATAATCAAAAATAACAAGAGGATGAGGAGGACAATCTTTATACCACCAAGTTGATGTAGGTTATGATTTGGACATGGATTTTGATGGAGAAACTTGTGAATAACCAAGACCATCTTCAAGACCACCATTCTTCATGAACACCTTGTGGAAAATCAGCCCCAAGACACCAAGAAAACTCCTTTGTAGATGTTATGATCACCTCCAATCAATAAGTTTTCCAAAGGACATCATCTTATGCAAGAATAACATAAGATTTATGGTGAAATTTAGATCAAATGGGGGTTTTGTTTGAGATGAGGGACGGCACAAGCAAGAGAGAAAAAGAGGATTTTTAGTAGTTTGCATGTTGTAAATGGGAAGAAGTAGTTTAGTTGCTTGTTTTGGTGTAAGGTTTGCTTACTTTGTAAGCTTAAGTGACAAGTGTTCACTTAGCTTACAACTTGACACAAAATGGGGTGGTGTTTCTTAGTTAGGCCGGTTTTGAGTGGGGGTGGGACAAGTATCCCACTTGTCTCATCCCCATTTATTTACGGGTACTCCTCGATTCTAGTTTCCTCGATTTACGTGCCCTCGGGTCGTTTTACGAAAAACGTTTTTATAAATTATGAATCAACGACACAAAACGAATCTAATAAAAATTGTTTCATCAAAAACGGAGTTCGAAAACATAAATACGTAATCCTAGGGTTTCCGGTTTAGTCGTAAAGGACGTTAAAATAAAATCGTAAGTCCTAATCTCTTCTCGTAAATTTGTGAGTTTATGAACCAACACAAATTTAAAACTCCAAAATAATATTCACGGATAAATTTATTTTTCTGAAATGTCGGACTGTCACCAAAACGGTGTATGTAAACGTAAGCACGTAACGTTGAATCCTCCGGTCTAGACGTAGTCGATGCTACTTCACGACGTAAATCCAAATTACTTCCCAAAAATAAGTGAGTTCATAATATAACATTAAAATAATAATTTCAAATAAATATTGAGAATAAGATATCAACCATAAATTGACGGATTGTCACAGCATTTACCCCTAAACAGGATCTTTGTCCTCAAAGATCATCTTACTACTCGCTTCTTATAGAGTTAAAGCCATGTGGGTATTTCCTCCACATTCGGTCTTTTCTCACAAGTGTAATTCATTACAATACGCGAGTTTCATCAAACATAACTACGAGAATAAGATCAGGCTTAATGTCGACTTACTTTCTTTATCCATGATGTTCATGGTTTTTGATGAATGCAACTTTTCGCCGATCTTAACTTTATCAAGAAGAATTCAGATTTTCACTTGATAGATATTTATCAAGTTCGATTTACGAAACATAATTCACGCAGTCCTTGAAGTCCTAGGGCAGATCCAGCTTATATGCCTTTCAAACCAATCTTTTTACATCATCTCAATAGTCCCATACAACGGGGACTTATATCCCATGACCTTTTAGATTATCAATTCATTTTCCATGGTTAAAATTTTTGGCATAACTTCGCTACCCATCTGGTACGTCAAGATCTACATTTCATATTCACATACCTCCTGCCCACTACCGGCAGTAAATAATCAGATCCTAATTTCAACAATCATTTCAGGTCTCGTGGGTCGGGTATTTTGTAAGGTTAGGTTCGCCATTATAGGAAACCTTAAACCTAAAAGACATGTCCAACTCACAATGGGTGTATGTCGGGTGTCTTCATCCCAACTCCGGCTTACAAATGCTCTAAAATAGACCCTAACAAGATTCGATCTCGATCCTAATACGATAGTTATCAATGATAATCTCTCCAAAGGAAAACGATTTTACAGTTCATTACCAAAGGTCAATCATTCAAACATAAAACAAGACTTCTAGTGTTTTGTATTGTTACTTTACCTCGTCCCTTCGATTTGGGGTGGTAAACAGTACTCTCATCAAGGTTCGTTCCCAATGACTTCTGAGCAAATCTCTAGAAATTCGATGCAAAGCGAGGATCTTGATAAAGATGTTCGATACAGGCACACTATGTTTACATAACTCCTTTAAATACAAAAGAGTCAATTTTTTTCATCAAGAATTTATCATTAACGAGAATGATATTAGCAGATTTGGTCAGTCTGTCGACGATGACCCAAATTGAATCAAATTCAGATGATGACCTTTGCGATAGCTAGACGTTTACTAATGTATGAGGCGATGTCTGCTTTCGAAATTTTCCATCAGTACAACTTCTTTAGATAAAAAAATTCATTAAATCATAAAGGTCATAAATATAATACTTATACTTACAAGATGACTACATCTCGAAATCTCCATATTTAGACGATCACAAGTGGTCTTTAAAACATTTAATGCCATCGATTTCTCAATTCTAATGGTTCATATTAGCCGCGAACCCCTTTTATTATCTATATTATCCTTCTTACAAGCATTAGTTATTTCTAAATTGTTCGGCAATTTATTTTGCACAGTCATTACTAAGGAACACATCCTAATTGATTCTTTATATTTTCTACATAATGTGTCGGTAATTAGGTTCACCTTCCTTCATATTTTCTAAGTTTCAGTTTCGTTTCAGCTATCATTTTTATCAGTTTTGCTTAATCCGACGTTTAAAGCGTCGATAATTATTACAACTAATTAAATAATAAATATATAATTTTTATGAAACATAACGTAAAAATTTAATTTTTCTTAGTTCGACCAATTATAAAAATGTTCGAAATAAATTTGAATTTAATTAACAAGATTTTTGTTGATTTATCAAAAATAATTAATAGGATTCGTAAATGTTCGAAAAAAATCTTTGTTTATATTTTGGTCAAAATTTTCTTAGTTGAAAAGCAAAAAGTATCGTTTCAAATTTCAAGTCATAAGTTATATAGTTTCCTCAATTCTTCTTAAGTTGTCTAGAAGTATACACGAACATTTACCCCTAAACGGAAGTTTAGTTAAATGGTTTGTGTATAAGGAAGTAATCCCTTAAAAATTTGATAAAATATCTGTCAAAACATATTTGCACTTTTCTTTTTGGTAAAACCCAATAGTCTCAAATGGCTCAAATTTTTAAAGAGTCAATATAGATTCCGTTATTTATTAATCACCGATCAAATAATGCAAAGGATTTAGTCTTTAATCACATGTTAAATATTTAAGGTACAGGTTTTCACTACTCGGCCAATTCAGGGCAATCTATAAATAATTACTAACTCCTTCTTATACGTATAAATAAACAAATGGTCCTTAATGATCACAAGCATGACTTTATCAAATCACAGCCTACACATGTGATTCAGCAAATTTATGAATGCTACATGTGCATTGGTCAATCCAATCGACATCACGTGAAACTCATAATGTTCATTACAATTTCTTGATGTAGTGATTGGAACAGATAATCTTCTTCGAGGACGCGAAGTTGACGATAACCATGTCGTGGATCAAATTTTTAAAACATACGCTAAAACCTTATAAATGATCGAACAAATCTTCCATTTCGAGTTATGGATATTGTTTTCGATTGTCCATTTACTCAGTACACGGTAATTCAACAAATATAAGGAATAATAACACCATAGCTCTTCATGATGACGAACTCAGTAGAATAAAATCTTTCTCCGACAACTCTCTCAGTTGTACGGTAATTCCTTTCATTCGGATGGTGCTGGCGTACAGTGCACAAGCCACAGGTGCAGCACCAGAAATATAATCAATACCAATTTCAACTTGCCTTAATGGCAAAAGTCTAGGAAATATACCAATAAATATCTCCTAAAGTTTTAGATAACGGAAACATCATTTAATAAATTCATATTATGTTCTTTCTAGATTATAGTATCAATGACTAATTCACAACCATTCACGGTATAATTTCAAGTCTAAATGCAGGATACGGTCATCCTTCAAGAATTATTTAGATCACTTTTGATGATCAACATCTTATCATTTAGGGGAATTCTATTCGAGTTCCCATCAATTAAGACAATGTCGTCATGTCATAATCAATCAATCCATTCTACTGGCATTACTAACTTTCCAGTTTTATTGTCGTCGATAAGATGTGAACTTCTCAAAAGACTAATAATAATAATTCATAATCCTTCAAAAATTCAAGGATATCATGAGACATAACTAACCTTAAAAGAGTAAGGTCAACGCATAATCTATGCGAGAGAATTTCAAATCAGATACAGATGAAAACATTTAACGAATATGAATATATCCCATGTTTTCATAATTTGAGTACGCATTCGAAAGCTCCTCGGATCGTTACCCAGGTCATTCAAATGAAATCAAATCAAAAGAAATGATAGGAACGTCGATACATCCAGTCGGGTATCAACACTCGGTAATCAGATACTTTTCCTAAGAATCTCACTACGGGAGAATTGGACAAGAAAGAATCGTCAATTGTCAAATAAGACAATTTCCACAGATGAGTAAATTCAACTCAGAAGAATAGATGCTACAGGCACATATGTAGGTGTCCCTAACACTATGTCCTTATTTTTCACTTCTTGCAGATCTCATAAATTTTAATCTTTCACAATCTTCAAAGGAAATTTAGTGTTTATTAATTAGTTTTATGGTGACTACTAATCAGCCTTGCATGGTCCATTCCAAATTGTATGTAGGCGCGCAACTATATACAATTTCAAGATTAACGATGCAATACTCAGTTTGTCAAAATTTTATCATCCATGTTTATAGTAAAAATCATTTTCATGCTTAATTCTTAGATAAGAATCAAGAATAAATTTACAAAGATTTTCTTTATTATGAAAACAATTAAGTCTTTCCAAGGTGTTTTATAAACAGCCTCATTTCGTTAACAATCACTTATAAATCTTACTTTAAGTAATCCTTATGGTGATGAAAATTCAATTTTTCTCAAGGGATGCTGCTTTATCTTATAAAAACAATGAGTGGTCTGCAAAGGAGTGATGAAAAGTTGTTCACCAAGAACTAACTATAATATATCAGGAAATGAGCTTAGCCAATTAATCATGAGGTTCATGACCTCGATGGCACTCAACAAGAATAATTCACAACGTAACTCAAATCGAGATGAGTACTTGTTCAATGGTTGCATCACTAATGCGAACATTAGAATGAAGCAATAAAAGATAGATAACATCGATACATGTAGAATTTAGCAATCAAAGGTAGTCTTTTCATTAATCACAAACAAGTCTAAATTGTACCGTAACACATTACGTGTCACTATGTCATACAATTCCAAGAACTCATCCTACCAAATGATGTCACAGTTAAGTTAGGGATTATTTTTAAAAGATACCACAATGAATACTAATCTACAAGAGTCTTTAGGTGTCCCACCTGTCCCGGAAGATCCATTGGTCCCAATTTAGAAGAAGATTTCTTCAATTTATTTCTTGGACACTGGGCATCCTCGTTAGTAGACAATGGTCTAGGAACAACCCTTAACACGAACCTACAATCATTTAAAACCTTATAATTCAATCACATGACTTAATAATTTCCTCTTATCAATCTCATATTCCATACGAGTTAAATTTTACTTCATTTAAGTTTCAATCAACTTATACTCAATGCGATATCCTACTTCATTCTCCAATACTTTCAACCTTATTCATAAATCTTAATAGGGCAATAAAAGCTCGATATGAACAACACTTAATTTCCAATCCTATATCTCTTACAATAACAATTATCAAATGAGTCACTAGTATGAGATGACTCGTACATTCAATTAGACTTCTCGGAAAGGTATTAGTGGCATGAGGCTTTTGGGTAATCATTCCAATGACAGCCTCAAGTGCAACATTCACCGTTTCGATTCAAATTTAAGAATTGGATGACAACAAATCAGATGACATCTTTCCAGGTGATAACGTTTTGTCAAACTCCACTCTATAAGGAAAGATCGTCATGACATCGATATCAGTTTTAATCTCGCCAATTCTTTTTCAATATCACAATCAACTAATATTTACATCTCTACGAGTATCAACCATTTTGTTGGGATCATAGATATCCACAACTTGGTTTGGATCTAGGATAGCTAGAATTCCTACGAGAATAGCTTCGACTAATTTACTAGGGGATTTAGGGTTCCTTGAGACAATCTACGTCGTATAAATACCTCGTATAAATATCAAAATAATCATCAAACAATCATGTAATCAAATTACATCATATGTATATATATAATCCAAGTTATATATATATATATATTAAAATAACACTTCTCAGTCTGGCCTTGTTGGTAACTCGGGAATTCTTCGGCACCGTTATAGTCAAAAGATTTTTTTTTTAGACATTTTTAGAAAAATGTTTATAGTTAAAAGATTTTGAAATGTTTTATTCAAAACCTTGGTTTTAAAAATCTTTCGTTCTCTATAACGAGAGCTCTGGTACCAAACTGTAACACCCCCAAATTTGTACAACTCAATACAGCGGAAGACTAGTTGGTGTTACGGGATAGCACATTACTCACATCATAGACAACGCTTAAAATTCGCATCGTTTAATAATAAAACATTTCCATTCATAAATATCAAAATACATAGGTCCCAAGTCATATTATTTCATACAAAGTTTTACAAAGTATTTGAATGGAAAATATTGTTTAAGTGCGGGCCATGAATTCTTGTCGTCTTCCCGAGAATTACCTTCAAGTACCTGAGATAAAACATGTTAAAAGAAAAGGTCAGCGATAATGCCGAGTGAATTCATAGAGTTTAATAAAATCCATCAATATAATATCAGTATAAAATTATTACTGAAAATCATTTTGTACAAATCATTTTAATAGGCCATAAAATAGCCAAAGCCATTTTTATACAAATCCTTATCGAAAATCATAATATAGGCATTTGCCTTAAAAATCATTATACGAACCAATGTCGTAAAAACATCATACAATACGTCTTATGACGTTGCATAAAGTTAAATAAAAACCATTATATGAATATGGTTATGAAAACCAAAACACGAACATAATATCAATAGTATGACCCCGTATTGCTAGTCAGGCAATACATCGTAATTCGGTGCGTCTAGTAGTATTTTGTTAACTGGATTATTATAAGCCGCATGACATTGTTACCTTACTAAACCAAACAACGGGTAGCTAACCCGATACTCAATTTGCCCATCTAAATTAGCGTTTCGTCACAAAGGTCACGCTATGGAAATATTCTCATACATAAGTTCGCTTACCAATCAATGTGGCACGACGGGGATCAACCGTCAAGGCGCGAACTGGGGTGATCGTCCCCAAATAGTACTATTATATGCATAAGCGTCTACCAAATCCCGGTAGTTCACAATTCATGCTAATGGGACTTTTAGTGACATAACCTAACTTTAATAATCCATTTTATTTCATCTATCGGGTCCTTTAATCAATTATCGGGTCATACAATCGGGTCATACAATCATTCGGGTCCAAATCAATAAACAAACAATCGGGACAAGTGGTGTCCTATTTTGTAAAAACTAACATGTTATCTCCCTCGCGGGTTTATAAAACATTTCATAAAAACATTTAAAAGAGTGCGAGGCTATGAACTCACGTTGATGTGGGAAGGCGGGTTATCGGCAATTCGGACGTACGGTACGTGCTTCAATCACGGAAACCTAGACAAATAATACTCGTCTTAGACTCATGTCCAATGACTTTATAAAAATAACAATTATGTATACATATGATGATTATATATATATGATGATCAAGTGGGTTTACATATTCTGGTTTGCTCATTTTAGTGTTATGTGTCGGTAACGTTTATACTAGTTTACTAGTTTTACCTATTTACGTATTTTAAGTCCAATAAACTTATTATAAGTTCTTTAATTTGTATTAATCCATTTTATACTTGCATTATCAGTATTTACATTTTACATGTTGGGCCCAAATGGGTTAAGCCCAATAAATAAGTTTATAAGTGTTTTAGTCCATTTTGTTGTATTATTAGTCCAATAATGTTAACTTAGTCCGTTAATGTCCGTATGTTATATAGTTCGGGTTTTATCGGTTTTTACTTGTTATATATGTTTATATATCAGTATATGAGTTTTATAAAGTTCGTATTAGACGGGTCCAACCGTCTAAGTTTTATTTAACAAAAACGTTAATTTTTACGGTAATAGCCGAAAAAGTCGTAAAAATCATGTTTATAGTTTTTATAACTTATAAAACTTAACAAGTTACCATTTTTATAAAATGTCCACTTATTTATCCTTATACATATTTATATAAATGTATTATATAAGTTAGTGTGTTTTAATTCACATTTTATACTATTTGTAGTTGAGTGCTTATATAATACTATTATACTTTAATTTCTAAAATCTGATTTTTATTTTCATGTTCACCAAAACTGCCATATCTAGAGTTCAATATGGAGATAGAAGCTAACATTTTTATGACATAAACTACATGATATGTGCTCCATTTAACTCTTCTATAGCTACTGTTGAATCAGGCTCTAAGTATTTTCTAAAAATCGTCCAAAAAAGTGAACCCAGATTTGTACTTTAAACTTGTTTTGATCATATCTCACTCATTACAATGATTCCATTGCATGGCCAACTCTCACATGTGTACAAGACTCATAGCTTACTGTAAATTGATTCTACTTCATCATTTTATCAGTCCAACATGTGGTTAGTTACTGTTTTTATACAGCCTACCATTTAAACAAGATTTACCCATTTTACATGTAGTTTGTCCATCTTTTTAAGCATGTTTATCAACACCAAATCCCCACACAATATTTTTAATCATCATTCATCATCATATACATATACATAAGTAAAAGAAATACAAGATTACATAATCAAAAATAACAAGAGGATGAGGAGGACAATTTTTATACCACCAAGTTGATGTAGGTTATGATTTGGACATGGATTTTGATGGAGAAACTTGTGAATAACCAAGACCATCTTCAAGACCACCATTCTTCATGAACACATTGTGCAAAATCAGCCCCAAGACACCAAGAAAACTCCTTTGTAGATGTTATGATCACCTCCAATCAATAAGTTTTCCAAAGGACATCATCTTAGGCAAGAATAACATAAGATTTGTGGTGAAATTTAGATCAAATGGGGGTTTTGTTTGAGATGAGGGACGGCACAAGCAAGAGAGAAAGAGAGGATTTTTAGTAGTTTTCATGTTGTAAATGGGAAGAAGTAGCTTAGTTGCTTGTTTTGGTGTAAGGTTTGCTTACTTTGTAAGCTTAAGTGACAAGTGTTCACTTAGCTTACAACTTGACACAAAATGGGGTGGTGTTGCTTAGTTAGGCCGGTTTTGAGTGGGGGTGGGACAAGTGTCCCACTTGTCTCATCCCCTCTTTATTTACGGGTACTGCTCGATTCTAGTTTCCTCGATTTGCGTGCCGTCGGGTCGTTTTACGAAAAATGTTTTTATAAATTATGAATCAACGGCACAAAACGAATCTAATAAAAATTGTTTCATCAAAAACAGAGTTCGAAAACGTAAATACGTAATCCAAGGGTTTCGGTTTAGTCGTAAAGGACGTTAAAATAAAATCGTAAGTCCTAATCTCTTCTCGTAAATTTGTGAGTTTATGAACCAACACAAATTTAAAACTCCAAAATAATATTCACGGATAAATTTATTTTTCTGAAATGTCGAACTGTCACCAAAACGGTGTATGTAAACGTAAGCACATAATGTTGAATCCTCCGGTTTAGACGTAGTCGATGCTACTTCACGACGTAAATCCAAATTACTTCCAAAAAATAAGTGAGTTCATAATATAACATTAAAATAATAATTTCAAATAAATATTGAGAATAAGATATCAACCATAAATTGACGGATTGTCACATTACCAGCAACTCACATGGTATGTAAATCTATACAGTTATTATTAGGGTTTCAAATAACGGCTACCAAAAGTGAGATAGAAGCAGGTATGAAAATTCTTTGTGATGCATATAGCAACTAACACTCTGTTACTATATAATACACATGACATCTTCTAAAATGGGCAGATCAAGAAATATATGGCCAAGATGCAATTCACACATCTAACGGTTAGGGAAAAGCCAAGTATCATAGATCTACGGTGAGAAAATGAGGCAAAGATCTATGGCTACAAAAGGGGAAGTTGAAGACTTTGGGACACCTGATCTAACGGTTACAAAGAGGGTTTATGAAACAAACCCATACCTTTGACTCTAATTTCCACTCAATCGAGGGCCAAGATCTTAATATGCTGAATGGATGGATGGGAGAGATTTTAAGCCGATGGTGGAGATGGGTTGAAGAGAATAGAGGAGCCAAAATGGACGGAGTAAGATGCGTTTGTTACTATTCTCCTCACAACACTTTATTATTGTTTATTCATGTATTTTCCATTCCCCTTAATGTATAAAGGGGGTAATAGGACCGGACCAAGAACAAAACCGGACAATTTCTGAGATTTCGGACCACTTCGGTCCTCTGTCCGGTCCGGTCCGGTTTGGGCTCGATGCTCAGCCCTTATCGTAATAGCAATATTTTATATATGTCATTATGTTTGCTGTAATGGTCATATATAAGCAACTTGGAAATCTTTTGGTGCACACTATTAATAACCTAGAACTTTGAAAACATAAATGAAACACTTTGTGAACTACAACACTTCTGTTAAACATTGAATTGTAACGGAACTTTGTGGTAACCAGTACTTTGATTGAGAAGAGCCGAATTTAAAAACTCTTGTACGATATTGCTTTCAGAAGTACTTGTCACACCCCACCATGGCGGAATATGGGGCGCGACGTAATGGATATCATCATAACATAGCATGTCTATAGAGATAAATATATGAATAAGAAATGTCATAAAATGGTGACACGAAAGTCATGACAATATCTCAACAAATGCAGGAGTCTAGGTAAGTAGGTAACAGTCCTACCACTTACCCAAGACAAACAATAAATTATAAACCCAACAAACATATAGGTGCCAACATGTATCACTTATCAAAAAAAACATAAAGGTAAACTAAGAAGGAACGGGGATCTCCTTCTATATGCAATTGATAGTTGTAGAAATACGTCTTTTAGGAAAAAGAACGTAAATAGGGTAAGCGTGCACGACGATTTAGGAAAACCGTGTGTGAATGACCCTAAAAGTGAGTTCGTTCTCGAGGAGGTATAGGTGTTGTGAATTAACTTGTATTTATTTGAGATTAATATTGAGAAGAATGGGGGTGAGAAGAAGAAAAGACGGATACGTGAAAATTAAACTACGACGAAAACGTAAGACCGTAGAAAAACACAAAAATTAAAAATTTAATACTAAAGCCAAAAACAAAATCAAGAAAAGTTTAAAAGGCTAAAAACAAGTCTAAAATAATATAAACAAAGATAAAAATCCAACAAAGATATTTTAAAACTTTTTATTAATTAAATAATTAATTTTAAATGCTAATTAAAGCCCTAAAATTAAATTTAACTAATTCAAAAGTCTAAAATATGATTTTATTGAATAATTACTCAACTTATATTATTATAAGATTAAAAAGTAATTTTCTAAAAATTAAAACCTATTAAAACTATTTTTAAAACCCTAAAAATGATTAAAAATGATTTAAACCTAATTAAACTTAAAATAATTATAAAAATAAATCTAAAAGTTATAAAAATAATCTAAAAATGGAAATAGTCCTAATTAATGACAAAGAACCTAGGAAAAATGAAAAAGAAAGAAAAATAAAATTTTGAAAATTAATTAATAAAATAATATTAAAATAATGCTAAAAATAAAAAGTTTCTAAAATTTAAAATAAAAAATTTCTAAAAATCCTAAATAATATAATTAAGAGAAAAACACAAATTATAGCTCCTAAACCTTTTTTAATAATTTTATAAAAATCTTTAAAGTTTATAAAAAACCTTAAAATATTATAAAATTAAAAATAAATGTTTTTGAAACCAAAATTAGATGTAAACCTCAAAAATATATTTTAAAAACTAAAAACTATTTTTTCTAGAAATAAAAACTCTTTTTGGTATTTTTTAATGATTTTCTAAAATTCGTATATAAAATAAATTCTAAAAAATAATCTATTAATGGGAAAAATAAGAAAATAAGCTAGAAAAATCACTAATCCAAATAAGTTCCTAGGAAAATTGAAAAGAACAAAAATGAGCTTAAAAATAAGCTGAAAATAAGCTATTATAGCTATGGCTTATTTAATAAGGGACAAAAGAAAAACAGGTTAAGTAGAAAACAAAACCACTCCCTAGTAGTCAAAGACCCTAGGGCGCAGTGGTGAGTGTGGTGTTGTGTGAACGTGGTGACCAGGGTTCGAATCCTGAAACCCCCCCTTTTTATCACTTAGTTGCGCCGCAACGCTTGTTTCTTGCGCCGCAACTAGTGAAACGATAGCACCTTGATCTGTAGCTTCTTCAGTTGCGCCGCAACTAGGTAGGTCTTGCGGCGCAAATTGTATAACGTGCCTGGTTGAAAGCTGACACTAGCAGGTTGCTAAGTGCTTTGTGCTTATGAGTTTGGCCAAGAGGACTTGACCTTGGCTTATTTTGGTATGCTTTTTGGTACAAGAGGGCACTCTTGTGCTCCTTTGAGCACAAGAAGTCAAGAACACACAAGATAAACACTCAAACACACCACAAATAAGCAAATCACATGCACACCAAGCCAATATAAGTTGCTGAGATGTATAAGCTAGAATAGTGGACTGTTTAGCAAAATCCTAGCAATTTAGTGACACTTAGGCTCCCAAATTTGACACACAAACTCACCAACTAGTTCACAAACCAAATCAATACTCTAGTATACCTAACACTTCAACAGATTTTCCAAGATCAAGCACAAAATCATGAAAAACCAAGCAATTTAGCAATATGTAGATTTTACTTACTTGTTTTACTATTTAAGCACACAAGTCTACTCAAAACTTGTTTCAAATCAACTTAAGACTAACTAAAAACCTAACTCAATCCTATTCCAAACTTCTAACACCTTCAATACCACTAATCAAAACATTATGCCCTGCTAAAACGTATTGCCAAACACCCTTTTAAAATTTTGAAAAACGTTTTAACACATCAAATCCTTACAAAACTTAAACAAACTGATTCTAATACTCTTAAACATGCATAACATCACAGAAAAACACAAATCAAGTAACTTAAACACACTTAATCAATCAATCAAGCAAAATCATGTAACAAGCACTTTTATGAACTTTACAAAGAGTAAAAGAGAGTTACCTTAGGACCCTTACATCCAAGGGTCCTAGTGGATGTTGAATCCACCTCCAAACCAGCCCGGGCTGGTGCTGATCCTTGATCAACAACCTTGACACCTGCTTATGACAAATCAAAACAAAGAAAGAAAACACAAAAACAAGTAATAATATATTTTCTGATTTTCTTTTCTTTCTCTTAAATCTTTCCAAAACCTTTCTCAAAACTCTTAACACGTTTAAATGATCCTATTATCACCAATAACATGAAACTTGTAACATCACAAAACCTTGGACAGATTTCTCAAAAATCTTCCAAATCTCCAAAAAACTTGAAACAATTTTTAAAACACAAATCACTTAACCAAATTTAACATGGAACTCAGAATCAAGCATAAACCCAACACTCAACTTTTTATAAACATTTAAAGGAATTACAATGATTTAAACAAACACCAAACTTTAATTTCATAAAAAAGGGATTACAAGGATTTTATGCTTAAAACTGGAACAAAGGGCTTCACACAACCTGTGAGCTCCTTTTATAGAGAGCTAAGAACAATCTAGAATAGAAAAAACTAAACCCTAATACATAAGAAATTCCAAAATTGCCCTCAAACGTTTTTGGTGCATATGAGCTGTCCATTTGATCTTGAACGTTTATTTTGCTTTGGGAGGAAGCAAATAATCTTGGCCATTCAATTGGGACACGTCATGATGCTTGGGGGCTAAGGAATGATGTGATTGGTGGATTGGGGAATTGGGGGTTTGGTGCACATGTGTGGGATGCAGGTTTTTAGGAGTGGGAAAGGTTTATGAGTGTGTGAATTAAGTGTGTGTGGGATTAATTGAAAATTACCCAAGTAATGAGTAAAATAGAACCTGGGGTAAAAGATGAACAGTAAAAGCTCATTTGATCCGAAAATAGGGGAACAGTAAGTGTTAGGCGCCAGTTTAGAGTTTAAATCTTTGACTTGTCAACTTTGGTCCTTGTTATTTCAGATTTTTGGCATTTAAGGTTTCCTGCCCTAAAATCAGCTTTCCTTTGTTTTTTAACTTTCCCACTTTTACAATTTTGGCACAAAACTTTTGGAAAAAGGTTTCAAGGATGATTTTTGCCATTTGGTGATTCTTCAAGGGCTGATATTGAACAATTTTGATTTTCAAAGGTCTTCCTTGCATCTTAATCTTCATGAGGGACCATTTTTGGCAATTTGAATTTGTTGAGGGACTAATCTTGCCATTTCTTCAAAGTTGAAGGACCTTTTTACAATTTTGACAAACTTAAGGGACCAAACTTGTAATTATCAATATACAAGGGTTTTAAGTGTCATTTCTTCATTCTTGGAGGATCAATCTTGTATTGTCTTCAAGTCTTCAAGGGTTTTTGATGAAAATTCCATGATTAGGGCCCGGTTCATTGTACGGCTTCGTTTCTCGTGTTTGTTTTTCCTTGATTCTTGTGATCTTTTGTCTTTTTCACGATATCCATACCTAAAATACACAAGTAAACAAACACAAGCATATATATGGTATTTTATGACATTTTTATGCATTTAAAGTCCGAAAAGAACGATGAGATCATGTATAAATGCCATCTCATCACTCCCCCATACTAAGCCATTGCCGTGCCCTCACGCAATGCTAGAATAAAGTATCTAAGCATCACCAAAGTTCAATTTTATTAACCTTTATTGAAGAGTAAAAGACTTGCAACATACTACGAGAATGTGTAAAGACATAATGTATGATTTTCATTACCAAAAGGTGACTTTTAGGGTCTAAGAATAGAAACAAGTTAATGTCCCATAGAGTAAATTTCGTCATCCTTGATTGTCATACATTCCATGCTAAGTGCAAAAACAAGATCATTGTTGGTACAAGTCACAATGCTAACACTACTCATACGTCCAAATTGTGTAATACTTTTTCTCCCCGCAATCCTAGTTATTATAAAAGGAAATGGGTTACTAGCATTTTTTATCTAATTGTCATGGATCACAAGTGATTCATATTGACTTTATTTAAGTAGTTATTAGTCCGAAAGCAAAGTAGCACGATTTGATCAATAGTTAGCCGAAGGACAAAATCTTTTAAAACGGCTTCTCGTGTATCTCCTTAAGTTCATATCTTGGCATAACTCGTTTCACGATTTGAGACCTTTCTCGGACCGATATTTGGCATGTACTTCATACTTCAAATCTTGGGAAGACGTTCTTGAAATTATGGCCTTCTCTTCATATAATTGGAATTTCTTCACTTGACGTTTTTGAGAGATTCTTCATATAGGACCACGACTTCATCATTTTTCTTCAATCTTTACTTTGGATTTTGATATACAACGATCCGCCTCCTTTTCGGACTTGGATATATTTATCCTCATACCTTGTTAGGGTCTTTTTGGATAGACTTTCTCCATTCTTTAGGGGAGTAATAGCTTCTCGTCGTGTGTCTCGATCCTTCATATTGATTTTGGAATAATGATACTTCACATCATCTTTGGATCTTTAGCAAAAATAGAGCTCCTCATGCCTTGTTAGGGCCTTTTTGGATGATCGCCAATCTTCGCGTCCCGTTTCAATAAGTTATGCCTTGGCTATGAACTCTATTCAACCCCGAGCAACTTTTAAACGATCTTGCGCTAGAGGCTAAGTAACCTTTCAAACCGTACGACCTTACTTATTGCAATTATGATTTATTCCTAATGCATTGATCTTATGGGAAGAAAAAGCCACAATTAAAAACATATGAGTTTTTGAAAGAACATTTTCATGTTCTACGTTTAGCATGATCACTTGTCTAACTCTATCATTTCTCGTTCTTCACTATATAAAGACCTCTAATTAAAGAGACTCGTGAATACTTAGCCGTGCAAGTCAAAATTAAGCCAAATTTGGATTAGCTTTCATTAAGACTATATCAAATCAAAGTTTTGGGTTTTCAAGCCACCTATAGGATCTTGCACTTTCTTGGACTTTTTCAAGTTTAGAGAATGCGTTTTAAAGTTCCCTTGATAAGTGACTTTCTAGAATCAATTATAGGAACTTGCGAAAAGTTCTTGTTCTTAACCCGAATGAATTAAGACTTTCGCGTTTTAAAGCTCCCTATATAAAAGTCTAGCAAAACTTGAATTGAGCGGGTTAAGGAATGTAAATGGCTCCAAATGCCCATCAAGTCAAAAATTAACTCTTATTCTACCCATCGGAAAATATACATTCGTGTCTTAAAAACACTTATGAAAACTAAAAAATTTTAAAATTTGGCCATTTTTAGCCTTATTAGCAAAACAAAACATTGAAAATTGGAAAACGTGAGGGCGTAGCAAAGCAAGTACCTATTCACCCCCCCATACTAAAAGTAAACATTGTCCTCAATGTTTCGAGTCTAAAGGTGGAGCACCCCCATACTAGAGACGAAGAATCGAATGCTTAGGATCTAGCATGGAAAGGGTGATCAACAATATATCTAAAGCCGTTTATTAATTATGCTAAAAGATAATTGTTAGAACAATAAAGGATATGTCATGGATTCGTGAAAAACTTCTTCAAACGAACGATGGAGGCTCACGTAAACGAACACGAGAGTCTTCAATCGTAGATGATGATGATGATCTAGATAACACAATCACAAACAACCACGAGACAACGAGTTGGAAGGGTACAAGTCCCCTTATTAGTGAACATAAAAAGCATAAAGATAAGCATGGGATCTCCCCCACGAGGCACCTCGTTTTTGATTACCGAGTCATGAGCTCGACTCGATCCCCCTTAAAATGTGAACATTTAGGGAAAACATGGTGTGGTCAATTTTTGATGGGGCTTACATGATAAACAAGGCCCAAAAAGCAACCGGTATAAAGGACTAAGTCCTTAGATGATGCAAAATACCGGGGTCGAAAATGGCGTTCTCGTTTCCATTGGAAAAACAAATTAACGCCACTCCAACATGTGCCATAAACTCAAAGAGTTTGAAGAAAATAGATGAGAAGTAGAAGTGTGAGACAATTGGTAAGACAAACGTTTGAGCTACTCGAGGTAGACTCGCACCAAGCAAATAGATATAGTTTCCATTTATTGCATCGGTGGAAGACCGAGATTTCCCTTTACATGAAATTCCGGGATCGAAAATCTCGTCCTCGGTGGACAAGGATGAGGGAACATAAGGGGCTTCCCCCATACTAGAACCACACAAAACATCGTCAAAAGGAGTAGACGAGTTTGTAGTACTCAAAACACGCGGTGATGACGGAGTTAGATTTGTAGAAAAATCAATTAAATCACATTTAAGATCTTTTCCTTTGTTATCTTTTAAACTCTCCTTATGAAAACCCTTTTTGATTATGTCGAAAATATTCGGTGTTTCTAAGACGATGTTAGTCACACTAAAAATTCTCACATTTTGAAACCGTTTTGGTTTTGGTGGTGGCAAGTTCTCAAAACGTTTATCGACGAAGAAAACCTCCCCATCGGGGCCAACATATTCATCATCCGAAAGATCTTCCGTAGAAACCGGCAACTTATCAACACTTTTCAAGAACGAATGTGAAGGATTTTTCGATTCAAGTATTGATGGTTTCTTCTTTGTAGGCTTAGTACTCATAACCTCCACCGGCGGAGGAAATGGTAAATTGTTTTTGGAGACATTCCCTAAAACTCTTGGTGAAAATTCTTTGCAAATGACATTGGTCGAGTCACCATGGTTTAAAGTTGCAATAGAATATACATGAGAAAGATTGGAGTTTTGTGTTGCATTGATGACAAGTTCTTCTTCATTGAAACGAAGGGTGATTTTACGAGCATGAACATCGATAAGTGCTCGTGATGTATCCAAAAATGAACGACCCAAAATGAGAGGAACTTTTCGATCGATGGGAATGTCTACAACGATAAAGTCAACGGGATAGTAAAACTTTCCGACTTTAACGAAAACGTCCTCGGCTACTCCACATGCCATGATCGTAGAATGATCGGCCATCTCGATGGACATGTTCGAAGGAGTAAGAGCCGGAAGCGAAAGCGATTTGAAAATCTCGAGAGGCATCAAATTAATACTAGCGCCAAGATCGGCCAAGGCGTAGCATTCCTCCAAATCTTGTATAGCACACGGAATCAAAAATTTACCGGGATCACCGACTTTTTGTGGTATGCGGCTTAGAAAAACCGATGAACAACTAGACGATTGTTGTAACTTTTCTTTGTTGTTTAGCATACTTTTGAAGTTTGCGGCGAATCGAGGCATCATGATTAAAGCATCGGCAAAACTTATGTTAAAATGCAAATCACGAAACATTTTCATGAATAGCTCAAATTGATAATTGTTCCTTTCTTGTGCTTTCTCTTTGTTTCGTCTCGAAGGGTAGGGTAAAGGTGGTGTGGGTTGGTCATTAGGCAACGGCCTTGGAATCTCGGGTTCCAAAATTGGTGTTGGTTCAACCGTAGGTGTGGTATGAGCGGTACTTCGTGGGATTGTAATGTGCTCCTTTTCGACCATCACCTCGGGTTCTTTCTCGATTTCCTTCTCCGTAGAAGTACTTGGACGAGAGATTGGTTCCTTGAAAGTTTTACCACTTCGTGTAGTAATAACCTTCATTTCTCCCTTCGGGTTTGCAATGGTATCACTAGGAAGACCACCCGAAGAAGAGGGCTTACACATGATAGCTTCAAACATCTTAGCCATTCGGTCCTCAAATTTTGATTGCCTAGCATCCGCTTTCAATAACTCTTGCTTAATCTCATGTTGTCCTAATTCCATCTTTTGTTGGTTTTGTTGAAGACGTTGGACATTTCCTTCCATTTTATTTGCATGAGTTTTAAGTTCATTAGCAAGTTCATTTTTAAGCTCGTTTTTCAACTCGGACCTTAAGCTAATCATCTCACGTTGCATATTATCAAATTTAGCATCATTTGCTTTAGCATAATCTAAAAATTCTCCTTGCAAATTTTTCGTGTGAGCATTTTGAAAACCTTGTGTAGTACTTTGAAAATCACGGTTTTGGTTTTGATTAGAGATTTGTCCATTCCCACTTTGATAATTCCCTTTGTTGTAATTGCGTGTGTTGCCTTGGTAATTACCTTGGTTGTTGTTTCGATAATTGTTAACATTTTGATTTGGTGGAGCTTGATTTTGGCGGGAACCTTGGCCGTTTTGGTTGTAAGTTCCCGTTGCTACATAAGCACTCGAAGTGTTACCATCCGCGGTAATGCACTCGGATAAATCATGAGCTCCTCCACACGATAAACAACTCTTAGCAACCGCTTTAACCGAAGCGGAATTGGAAGCTTCTTGAGCCTTCCAATGGGACATTAGATTAGCAAATCTATCAAAAAACCGATTTTCCTCATTAGCTTCATCATGTAAGGCGTTAATGCTACGAGACGATTGTGATGACGATGACGAACCCATATTGGCAACACTCGGTGTGTTACGAGGGCTATAAACCTTAGATCGATTTTCAATGATTTGTAAAGCCTCATTTGTCGTCTTACACAAAAAATTACCACCCGCGGCGGCATTCAAATAATCTCGTTCATGATCATTAAGCCCATTATAGAATGTATCAATTTGATGCAATTCCGAAAAATCATGGTGAGGACATTCATGTAACATCTCCTTAAATCGTTCCCACGCCATTGAAAAACTTTCATTGTTACGTTGCACAAATCGTGAAATCTCATTCTTCAAATGTGTTGTTTTTGATGGTGGAAAAAACTTGTTCACAAACTTAGAAACGAGATCGGCCCATGTCAAAATCGAATTTGGCGGTTCTTTCTCGAGCCAAATTTTTGCGGGTCCATCCAACGAGTATGGAAACAACATCATCTTAATGGCGTCATGTGGAACGTCCTTAAATTTGCTAGTGGCGGTGAGACGGTTGAAATTCCTAATGTGGTAATGCGGGTTGTCTTTCTCGTGACCTCGAAATTTGTTTGCTTGTAGCATCGACATTAAACCCGTCTTAATCTCAAAATTCTCCGCAAGGATGGCGGGAATAACAATGGCCTCTCCAAAACCCTCGGTGGGTGCTTGTAGCAACTCCATCATAGTACGATTAGCCATTACGACTTCTTGTTCTATAATAGGTTCAACAATTGGAGGTTCTTCAACAATCAACGATTGATTGGCTTGCTTTTGTAGTCGTTTACGAGCTCGTTTAGCTTGGTTACGAGTGATCATAAACTTCACGAAGAATGGGAGGTGAGCAAAGAAGATTCTTTTTGGTTGTTTTGTGGATTTTTAATTTTTTTTTGTTTTTGATGATATTTAATTTTTTTGGATTTTGGTGTATCTTCGTAGACAACAATCTACAAAATCTCTCCTCGAATCAAACTCTTGATTAAAGAAGCCTCAAAGGAATGAAAACGATCACGTGGAGTGAACGCCTTCGAATGACTTTAGAACTTTGGTGAAAACCAAATTGTTCACGAGGGTTTAATCACAAAGAAAACCAAGCAAATATAGTATACGTATTAATACTTTGGGCGGCAAAACCCTCGATTAGCCTTCAATCTCAAAATACTCACAAGCAAGCGGGGAAACGAGGCGGCGCGAAGCACTTAAGAGCCTTTTTCCTTAGGGTATATTTTATAATACCCGCCTTATACCCACCTTATAGTTCGTATCTTTCAAAATCGAGCTTCACGAAAGTATTTATCTATTTTTGCCTTTTCTTTTTGTTTGAGATTCGAATACAATGATCGAGTGATGAAATCCCGAATCAAGGTTGTGTTTTCACACTTTTGGAGATATTGTATTTTGGTTGTGATACTTAATACAATATATTAATAATATTCACAAAGAAAAACCAAGAAAACCGATAATACGTGTTAAGGGAGTTCCACTTAACACAAATACTATTTATGGATAATATCAAAAACAAAATTTTCCAAATTAAGACACGACACACCTCCCCGGCAGCGGCGCCATTTGATAGTTGTAGAAATACGTCTTTTAGGAAAAAGAACGTAAATAGGGTAAGCGTGCACGACGATTTAGGAAAACCGTGTGTGAATGACCCTAAAAGTGAGTTCGTTCTCGAGGAGGTATAGGTGTTGTGAATTAACTTGTATTTATTTGAGATTAATATTGAGAAGAATGGGGGTGAGAAGAAGAAAAGACGGATACGTGAAAATTAAACTACGACGAAAACGTAAGACCGTAGAAAAACACAAAAATTAAAAATTTAATACTAAAGCCAAAAACAAAATCAAGAAAAGTTTAAAAGGCTAAAAACAAGTCTAAAATAATATAAACAAAGATAAAAATCCAACAAAGATATTTTAAAACTTTTTATTAATTAAATAATTAATTTTAAATGCTAATTAAAGCCCTAAAATTAAATTTAACTAATTCAAAAGTCTAAAATATGATTTTATTGAATAATTACTCAACTTATATTATTATAAGATTAAAAAGTAATTTTCTAAAAATTAAAACCTATTAAAACTATTTTTAAAACCCTAAAAATGATTAAAAATGATTTAAACCTAATTAAACTTAAAATAATTATAAAAATAAATCTAAAAGTTATAAAAATAATCTAAAAATGGAAATAGTCCTAATTAATGACAAAGAACCTAGGAAAAATGAAAAAGAAAGAAAAATAAAATTTTGAAAATTAATTAATA
Organism: Glebionis coronaria; assembly: GCA_025667525.1. Lineage (NCBI taxonomy): Eukaryota > Viridiplantae > Streptophyta > Magnoliopsida > Asterales > Asteraceae > Glebionis > Glebionis coronaria. The sequence goes on from CM046881.1 coordinate 451,701,492, forward strand.
AAATAATATTAAAATAATGCTAAAAATAAAAAGTTTCTAAAATTTAAAATAAAAAATTTCTAAAAATCCTAAATAATATAATTAAGAGAAAAACACAAATTATAGCTCCTAAACCTTTTTTAATAATTTTATAAAAATCTTTAAAGTTTATAAAAAACCTTAAAATATTATAAAATTAAAAATAAATGTTTTTGAAACCAAAATTAGATGTAAACCTCAAAAATATATTTTAAAAACTAAAAACTATTTTTTCTAGAAATAAAAACTCTTTTTGGTATTTTTTAATGATTTTCTAAAATTCGTATATAAAATAAATTCTAAAAAATAATCTATTAATGGGAAAAATAAGAAAATAAGCTAGAAAAATCACTAATCCAAATAAGTTCCTAGGAAAATTGAAAAGAACAAAAATGAGCTTAAAAATAAGCTGAAAATAAGCTATTATAGCTATGGCTTATTTAATAAGGGACAAAAGAAAAACAGGTTAAGTAGAAAACAAAACCACTCCCTAGTAGTCAAAGACCCTAGGGCGCAGTGGTGAGTGTGGTGTTGTGTGAACGTGGTGACCAGGGTTCGAATCCTGAAACCCCCCCTTTTTATCACTTAGTTGCGCCGCAACGCTTGTTTCTTGCGCCGCAACTAGTGAAACGATAGCACCTTGATCTGTAGCTTCTTCAGTTGCGCCGCAACTAGGTAGGTCTTGCGGCGCAAATTGTATAACGTGCCTGGTTGAAAGCTGACACTAGCAGGTTGCTAAGTGCTTTGTGCTTATGAGTTTGGCCAAGAGGACTTGACCTTGGCTTATTTTGGTATGCTTTTTGGTACAAGAGGGCACTCTTGTGCTCCTTTGAGCACAAGAAGTCAAGAACACACAAGATAAACACTCAAACACACCACAAATAAGCAAATCACATGCACACCAAGCCAATATAAGTTGCTGAGATGTATAAGCTAGAATAGTGGACTGTTTAGCAAAATCCTAGCAATTTAGTGACACTTAGGCTCCCAAATTTGACACACAAACTCACCAACTAGTTCACAAACCAAATCAATACTCTAGTATACCTAACACTTCAACAGATTTTCCAAGATCAAGCACAAAATCATGAAAAACCAAGCAATTTAGCAATATGTAGATTTTACTTACTTGTTTTACTATTTAAGCACACAAGTCTACTCAAAACTTGTTTCAAATCAACTTAAGACTAACTAAAAACCTAACTCAATCCTATTCCAAACTTCTAACACCTTCAATACCACTAATCAAAACATTATGCCCTGCTAAAACGTATTGCCAAACACCCTTTTAAAATTTTGAAAAACGTTTTAACACATCAAATCCTTACAAAACTTAAACAAACTGATTCTAATACTCTTAAACATGCATAACATCACAGAAAAACACAAATCAAGTAACTTAAACACACTTAATCAATCAATCAAGCAAAATCATGTAACAAGCACTTTTATGAACTTTACAAAGAGTAAAAGAGAGTTACCTTAGAACCCTTACATCCAAGGGTCCTAGTGGATGTTGAATCCACCTCCAAACCAGCCCGGGCTGGTGCTGATCCTTGATCAACAACCTTGACACCTGCTTATGACAAATCAAAACAAAGAAAGAAAACACAAAAACAAGTAATAATATATTTTCTGATTTTCTTTTCTTTCTCTTAAATCTTTCCAAAACCTTTCTCAAAACTCTTAACACGTTTAAATGATCCTATTATCACCAATAACATGAAACTTGTAACATCACAAAACCTTGGACAGATTTCTCAAAAATCTTCCAAATCTCCAAAAAACTTGAAACAATTTTTAAAACACAAATCACTTAACCAAATTTAACATGGAACTCAGAATCAAGCATAAACCCAACACTCAACTTTTTATAAACATTAAAAGGAATTACAATGATTTAAACAAACACCAAACTTTAATTTCATAAAAAAGGGATTACAAGGATTTTATGCTTAAAACTGGAACAAAGGGCTTCACACAACCTGTGAGCTCCTTTTATAGAGAGCTAAGAACAATCTAGAATAGAAAAAACTAAACCCTAATACATAAGAAATTCCAAAATTGCCCTCAAACGTTTTTGGTGCATATGAGCTGTCCATTTGATCTTGAACGTTTATTTTGCTTTGGGAGGAAGCAAATAATCTTGGCCATTCAATTGGGACACGTCATGATGCTTGGGGGCTAAGGAATGATGTGATTGGTGGATTGGGGAATTGGGGGTTTGGTGCACATGTGTGGGATGCAGGTTTTTAGGAGTGGGAAAGGTTTATGAGTGTGTGAATTAAGTGTGTGTGGGATTAATTGAAAATTACCCAAGTAATGAGTAAAATAGAACCTGGGGTAAAAGATGAACAGTAAAAGCTCATTTGATCCGAAAATAGGGGAACAGTAAGTGTTAGGCGCCAGTTTAGAGTTTAAATCTTTGACTTGTCAACTTTGGTCCTTGTTATTTCAGATTTTTGGCATTTAAGGTTTCCTGCCCTAAAATCAGCTTTCCTTTGTTTTTTAACTTTCCCACTTTTACAATTTTGGCACAAAACTTTTGGAAAAAGGTTTCAAGGATGATTTTTGCCATTTGGTGATTCTTCAAGGGCTGATATTGAACAATTTTGATTTTCAAAGGTCTTCCTTGCATCTTAATCTTCATGAGGGACCATTTTTGGCAATTTGAATTTGTTGAGGGACTAATCTTGCCATTTCTTCAAAGTTGAAGGACCTTTTTACAATTTTGACAAACTTAAGGGACCAAACTTGTAATTATCAATATACAAGGGTTTTAAGTGTCATTTCTTCATTCTTGGAGGATCAATCTTGTATTGTCTTTAAGTCTTCAAGGGTTTTTGATGAAAATTCCATGATTAGGGCCCGGTTCATTGTACGGCTTCGTTTCTCGTGTTCGTTTTTCCTTGATTCTTGTGATCTTTTGTCTTTTTCACGATATCCATACCTAAAATACACAAGTAAACAAACACAAGCATATATATGGTATTTTATGACATTTTTATGCATTTAAAGTCCGAAAAGAACGATGAGATCATGTATAAATGCCATCTCATCAGCAATCCTAAGGCATCCAAGTCTAGCCACTTCTATCCTCAAGCTTAAACACATTCACACCTGAAAGAGACACTAAAACACGTCAACATAAAGTTGGTGAGAGTCATAGGTTTAGACTCCAACGCCAAATCAGTAACAAGCTGTGAATAACAAACACCAACACAATAACATATGGACAATGTGCTACAATAATGTATTACCAAATAGCATTCAAGTTCAATCAATCATCACAATTCCAAGGCATCATGCCTTACCAACAACCACAATTTCCAAGGCATCACGCCTTACTAAACACCATAATTTCCAAGGCATCACGCCTTACCAAACACCATAATTTCCAAGGCATCACGCCTTACCAAACACCATGGTACCATAGATGATCACACTATGTACCTATCCTAAGGCCACTACCTTGTCATTATCCATTGGTCCCATAGACGATCACGCTATGTACCTATCCCAATGCCCCTACCTTGTCAAACCACAATAACTGAGACGGCATGTGTCCCCGATCCAAATCATACACAATCAAGAATCACATAGCAGTTAATCACATAAGTGCACACACAAGTCCATCACAAAACCATAAAAACATTCACAACATCAATTTATAAATAACTCAACACAGTTTCTCTTCCATCCCATCTGGAATTCAAAATCAATAATAAACATGGGACTAAGAAACTCACCTGATTGCTTCTTCACAAGTCCTCGCACTAGCAACAAGCTTAGATTTTTTGGAAAACAAGATTTTTGATGAAGAACCCTAATTTTCTCCATGGATGTCGACCCATACTTGATCTCCAGGGATTTTATGAAGTGTTTTGATAAAAATAAGGCTTTCTATACTTTCCTAACAAGTCCTTGGCCCATATACAAAAGCCCGGTTCCCTTTTTCCCTTTTTTCCCCTTTTCTTTTCTTTTTTTCACATAACCGACCTATACCCATTTAATTTCGTTTTTTTTTCCTTTTTATTATTAATATTTGTATTAATAATATTACCTTAATTTTCCTTAATTTATTTCAGCTCCTAAAGCCTCCAAAACCTCAAAACCGTAAAACTAGTCAAATTTACGCGTTTTACCGTAAAAGACGTAAAATATACACTTTTAAAAAAAATCTGAAATTTTGAAATAAACTTTATAACTAAGTCCTAAATGACTTAAAACCATCCCAAAAAAATATCCATATGACTAATTACCTCATCCGAGACCTCTAAATGTTAAACCGTAAATCGTAAAAACGCGATTTTCTATAATACATATACGTATACGTAAAACCACTAAATAACACCATCTCACTTCATAGTCACTACCATGTGAACTCATGAACATGAAATCATCACACCTCGTTTCACTCACAAGGTACCCCGTACCGGAAACGATATCCAAACCACAATCTATACACACCAATAAGCACATAAACACGTAAAGACACGTAACTAGCACAAAATAAAACTAAGTGACGAACCTCAAAACCAGGGTTGTCTCATCACTCCCTCCTAATAGAAATATCGTCCCGAGATTTACTCCTTAGGATCAACACACAACCAACAAATCACACGAGGATACTTGTTCTAAACGAACTCCCCTCATTTCCACGTGAACTTTAGTTCAAGTTTCAAAATACCACATATACAAACCAAAAATAATTAAACTCATTGCCAAACTCTTGACCTCACAGTCAATAAATCTCACAGATGACTCTTTGATAAAACAAAGACTCTTATTAACACAAGTCCCGAATAACCGTACATGCAAAATGCATTCTCAAACAACCTTTACCAATCTCGATACATGAAATGTATCATGTATACAACTCATTTCCCCCAGGTAATTCTATGCTCATAAGCTAATGGTCCGATCTTTCCAAAGATCATAAATGGACCTACAAAACTCTACATCAACTCTTCCATTTTACTAAATCATACCACCCGTTACTATGGGTGAAACTCCCTATATTGTCACTAAATCTAGTGGTTTCCTCCTTTTCTACATAGCATCCCTTGTTGCTCTCATCCTTTCCACAACATCATTACCATATTAGTAGCCTCTTTTACCAACTCTAGTCCACAATGGGGATAACTCACCCTATCCTTTCATATAGTGCCCCAAATGGCACTTATCGACTTCTAGTATGATAACTATCATTATATGAAAACTCAGCCACCGCTAAAGAGTTTCCTAACTCCCTCTAAATCAATCACTCATGTCCTTTGTGTGAATCCTATGGTTGTATAAATATCTCACTTGTCTATCCTTTTCCCAGTTAGCTGGATATACTCATATCCAATCATGTTCATCAACTCCCTTCAGTCCGTACTCCAAACTACTTAAAAATTCCAGTTTCCTTATAAAGTGACCTACGACGGTTTTTCACATATCCATTAGTTCTTCCAACTTCCCAACTACGTGACTTCTCATTCCTCTTGAAATAGGTGATGAATTAGTCAGTCTATCGACTATCACCCAACTCTCATCGTACTTAATCCTCCAACGCATTATGTATCCCTTCCACCAACTTCGTCCTTACATCGCCCCTTTCTAAGCTACTCCTATCTATGTAGGAAGTATAGTCTACGTCCCTTTCTCCATATGATTGTCCAAGCCACGCAACATACATGTTGACGCGTTCTCTGCTTTAGACAACTCAACTCGTGCAACCTACATGTTTCATCCAAACCATCCTAATACGTCATCCATATAGTTCAAGTTCTTCTCAGCTTCACTTCATTCTTCTTATTCCATGTCTCATCAACCATGCTTGCCTTTCCTAGATGGTACTTGGCCTTGCCATTTTCTTTCGTCACTTAACTCCACCCATCACCTTTGCCAAATCTTCAATCAAGATGATTGAATATGTGTTGGAGACGTTCATGATCCGTATAGATCATTTTCCACGTCTCGTACACCAAATGCCTCTAGCATTCTAGGCAGATATAACAGTCCAGCTCCACTAACTAAGTCTATCCAGTTCTTCCAACTCTTCAGTTTCTGCAACGTGTAAGCGATCGCCTTTCTTTGTCGTCCTCGTACGCGTCCAAATCCCTGCTCCACGTATCGTCATGCTTCGCGAATTCATCCAGTCCTTCCGATAATGCCAAGATCGGCTCATTATCCAATCCACTTCTTCAGCCTCCAAAATGCTTCCTCATCCTTCTTCACTTCGCCCCTTGCTGGTTCCATGATATGGCATCATCTCTAACTACTCATCATGGTAAACTTATTACTAAAACTCACACTCGAAAATCTCACGTATAACTCCACTCCAAAACCAACACATAATTCGGCTCACTCTCCTTCTAAGATTTGAGTAGATCAAGATGTCGTCGATGCTCCCGATGACAACTCGTTTATACACGTTCATGCACACTTGGTTCATTGACACCGTGAAAACCGCTAGTGCTTTGGCGAAGCCAAATGCATAACCATAAACCCAAAGCGTTCGTACAACATCCTTAGCAGTTTCAACTATGTCGTCCTTGTACCCTCTCTCAGTGGCAATACGAATAAATTCCTACCTCGTTCTACTTGCAAAATTCTACACGCATTTTAAAAGACCAATGCTTCCTCTCATCAGACCACTTAACCATTTTCCTCATCCAATATACTACTAAGAAACTCGACTTTTACCTTGCATCCGTTGCAATTTCCATCAACTCTTGTTCTTGAAATCATTCCATCAACAATTTTCTTGGAAAGGCACTAACTCCAACTCCTCTCACTTCTCCTACTTGCTCTATTCATGGTTCTATCTCAAAATAATAGGCAAACCTACTAAATTTCAGGAAATTTTTAGAAAACATACATGCCTTACGAACAATATCCCCTTCCAACACTCTCTATGGCACGTTACTTGTGCCAATTTCCATACATTTCACAAATCTCTATTCATCTCCCTTGGCACTCCTAATAGACCTCATGCCCACATTAGTTCGTCTACGAACCTCTTTCCTTCCCACTAAGGGTATTCCTACTGTTCTCTCATGGTCACCTACTTAAGCGTGTAGGCGCGACCAAGTCTTTCATATGACTACCTCAACGCTCTTGAACAATACGAAACCAAAACTACATCCTGAATCCATCAGATACGATCAACGAATCAAACCCACGGATAACTAACGACATTTCACGTGCACCAATTAAAACAAGTCAAAAACTATGAGACTAAAAAAAAACTCAAACCCAGAACATGTATCAATTCAAAATGACCCATGATAACGAAAAATAATCCAAGAACAACCAAAACATATTACGCCCCGCGACATATTATTTAAACCGTGCAAAAGACCGACCTTTCCAAAAGAATATACTTTTATTTATTATTTTTTTTTTACCTCCCCACATCTATGTGACTCAAACCAACTACAAACAACCTTCTAGGCGATCTTGAAACTCAACCCAAATACTAGGTATCCCGTGCACCCCAAATAAAAATAAACTACTATTCAAAACTCAACCTTGAACCCGACACTTGTACAAAATTCCGACCAGTCCACTGACCTCCCATGACTATACTTTCTGAATATTTGAAAAGTACGTTCCGATTACATAATTTTTGGCTTTTGAATCACTCAAAAAGCTCTAAAAACGAACAAGTTATGACCAAAACAATTTTATACCAGTTGTTTTAAAAAAACTAAAGAATAAACTTAGTGATCAATGCAATCCTTTTAAATGAAAGATATAATTGTATGTGAAATCTTCATAAAATAAATTTAACCTTGTATTAATAATTATAAATGACGTGAATCGATTAAACCCAATTACATAAACTATGTAAGTAGAAAGAAATTTTACTTCGCTTTATTTTAAAGAAAGTCTTTTAGAATTTGAAATAAATAAGTGTTGATTAAAAAAAATCTTATGTTGCACCTTGTTTCAAACACGACTCCAACACCTTACCCTTAGTTTACCGAATACAACCAACTATCTAACCCTATAATAGATTTCCAAGTCCCCCTTTTTCTCAATATATACCGACCAAAAGAAATGTAAGACCCAACACAAAAGATTTCATTATTTCAAAAGAAATCCCAAGTTATTTCAATAGACTTAAAACCAAGAACACCATTTTAAAACGTACACGTGAAATACGAAACTCAAAGAATACGCTACAAGACACACTTCCAAAAGATTCGGAACGTCGTTGAAACTCCACCAAACTCGAGCACTAATAAATTGTTTAAACACAAGAGAGCACTAGGTACGTTCAAGTTATAATAACTACTGAACAGCCGTAAATCATAACAAAACATCTATCAGTATATATACATCCGCATATGTATACCTATTGAATCTCCCAAACATACTCGTTATCATACATGTCAAGTCAATCAATCGCTTTATGCGCTCGTTTTTCCATACGAGTGATCACCATCTCACCGTGCCACAACAAGGCATAAAGCCCACCTCCAAAACCAAACCATATCATGTGACCCCATAATCACACAACACAACTATAACCCAAAACATATAACACAAAAAGAATAATAGCCATATCATAGGCAGCCATTACATAACCCCATATATTATACGTATACCCAAATTCTACATCTCATCATATACAAGCATGTACTAACCCTCTTTCATGCAATCATACTTGAGAACCCATTGAAGTTATGGTACTTGTATAACTATGTTGGCCACCATACTTATACAATTACCCTTTCCCCAATGCAGTCTCTCCTATGATGACACTTATAAGAATTGTAGAAATGCTAAATTGGATCCGGTGGTCTAATGTGGTGGTAGATGGTGGTGGAAGCCATTGTTGGCTTAGAGAGAGATGAGAGGTTGAATGTGAAAAGTAAATGTATTAGAAAATGAACAAATGACAATCAACACCCCTCCTTGGAAGCTAAGGAGGGGTATATATAGTCACACACGCACCTTAAACTATACATTGAACCTAGTCTAGTCTAAGCGTGTGTGACTATGATAACTAACGGGAATTCTTAAATGTCGTCACATAAAGTGAGTTTCCAACAATCTTCCCCCATGGGACGACGTGTAGAATTCCTTACAATATTCTTCCTAACAAGTACAAAATGATTAAGAACAAGAGCTTTCTTAAAGCATCCAATGCTGATGAAGTCTTCTGAGGCCTTCGTCTTCAAAACGACTCATCTTTAAAGTAACTTGTAGAAGAAATACTGTAACGGCACGAGCTAAGTAACCCATACACTTCTGGTTAAGGAGAAGCTTCTGAATTAGCTTCCCCCTAATTCATGCCACGTAAATTTGATGTGGAAACTTTAAATAGCTTCCCCCTAAACCGACAATCCTCGTAAGCAACTTCAAAGCTTTCAATAAATCTTAGAATGATTAAGCGCACAGCGGAATCTAACTAGCAAATCCCATCATATAACATGATAATGTTGCAAAGAGGGATTGAAAGTAAGGGGCACACCAAGTAGATCAACAACTTTTCATCTCACGCTTGAATAATTCTTCTGAATTTTTCTTCCCCCTGAGAGTTCAAGTTATGCATACCAGAAAGAATCAATACACTTCTTCCCCACATAGTTGAAGAAGGTATATCAATCCCAATTATGAAGCTCAAATACTGAAGTGGACACTTTATCCCATTCATGAAGTTGACATCGTAACACCAGAGTCAATTAAGTCCCGGAAATGCACATATCTTCTTCCGGAGATGCACCAGAGTCAATTAAGTCCCGGGAATGCATATAGGATAATGATGATGTTTAATTGCAACAATCAAATAATTAAACCTCGAATCAGTAGTGTACCGTTTGGAGATTGATAACGACACGAGTTAAAACACTGATTTTCTCTACGGCTATGACAAATGTCATCCCGGAATATCTTCAAATCAAAAGAAGGTATGAAGTTCATCACGTGTACTCGTTGTGCGTTCAATGTGTCTTCTTCTTCCCCCTTGATGGTTTCGACACTCGGAACCATCAATAAATTGTACGCACATGAACCTGAAATCTCGTGAGAATAATAAATAAGCTGAATTATATATTTTGTGAGAATCAGCTGTTGATCGAAAATCTCTTCTCATAAACTCTCCATGGCCACCTTTACCATCCCACGTGAAAGCAATTTGAAGTGACCACTGAAAGAATGAACCAGATACATCAAACGTGAAGCTGAATAAAAATCCTTCGATCTTGTGACTTAAGCTTACACTATTGTTGAATGAAGAACGGTGGAGAAATCTCTAAGTACTCAATGCATCACTGAAGAAGTCTATAAGCACAACACCTCTTGAAATTATCCACGTCGACTAAGCGCGTGACACTGAGTACAACAATGTAACCCCTTTAAGTGATAGTTATCCGAGTCATCAACCATCCACCCCGAACCCGGAAACCAGATAACCAAGTCTTCATTCTAGGATTAAGCACGAACACGTTATTTATTAAAAGATAAAATAAATACACGCCTTCAAAAAATTCGTCTCCGTCTTCAAATAATTAATATCCGATCCAAAAAAAATCTGTAGCCACTAAAAAATCGCCCATTTTTTCTTATCTCGTCAAAATAAATTCTCGTCACGTTGTCTTGTCACGTTGTCACGGCACTTTGTCACATCACTTTTGTCTCGATAATGTCCAAATTATATCATAATACACAAAATTTTTATTCAAAATAAATAATTTTGGAACAAAAAATTCGTGTATATTGAATTTGAAACATGCAGCCCAAAATTTGTTAAAAAATTAAGCCCCATGTCATGAGTCCTGGCCCAAATCACATGTCTGGCCCAAATCTTTAGAACCGGGCCAATCTTTTAGAATGGAGCCCTTGTTTAAATGGCTATACCCGGCCTACAAAACAACACTACCTAATTATTAAGTATATAAGATACGAAACAGCAACCCTAATCTCACTTTAGATAAATCCGCCCCTTTCTCTTACACCTACCATCACTCTCAGTTAACCTAACCCTTCACCTAGAAACATCCGCCTCTCACTAACCTTCATCATCTCCAAATAACTCAATCAAAAAATCAATCTCATCTCTTTATCAAAACTCTAATATGCTTTGAACCATGGTGAATCCCAAGAAAAACGTGGCTTCTAGATCACAACTGATCTCGGGTAGGTTTAGTTTTATGTTTGCATGATGGTTTGATGTGACAAGATTGAAACAAAGAATGGTTTAAACATAATTGTTTAAGAACCAGTCTTAACTTTGTACAGTAAATGGGTAAAAAAAACCCAAACAAAAGATCTATGATGAAAATATATTTCGATAAATATATCGTAAAGAGATCCTTGATCGAAATAAACTGAGATCTTTTTATTTTATTGTTTTGATTTGTTTTGGTTTGAGTCTAGATGGGATTTAGGTGTCGATGGGTATAAGTTAGTTTTGGTGTTGATGTTTGTGATATAAGGTTGGATTACGAGTCAACTCAGTGAGTGAACTGAGTCAACTCGGTAATTACCGAGTTGACTCGGTTGCGATGGATATGGTTTGGTCACATCTTGGTCCCGGGTCATGTTTTAAACGAATCATGTTGTCAAGTCTTTTTATCGCAATGATCCTTTTTTTTAAAAAAAAAAAAATCCATCGCAATAATTAAAAACAGTCCATCGCAAACACCCACCCTCCATCGCAATGTCAAGAGGAAAATTGGGCAGCATGACGACATGACTTATGCCATTGCGACAGGTCCAACCACCCATCGCAATGTGACTCATCGGAATGAGTCCCATCGCAATGGGTATGTCGAACCCATCGGAATGTGTAAAAAACAACAACCCCATCGTAATCCATGCGATCTAAGTAGCCATCGGAATGCGTGCATCAGAATGTGCCTATCTGAAAACTTTTATCCAAAAGTACTTTTCTGGCAATTCTGGGTTTCTGGGTATGTCCTTATCTCCATCTTAAAAGAAAAATTAAGATTTAACCATAAAAAAATAGATCTGTGATTATGGCAAACACCTTTTTACCAGTATTCTTATCTGGCCATCATCTTCATCTTCACAAAAAACATGTGACTTTCGAAAAAAATAGCTTGTGACCAGAATAAAAAAAATGATACCAGTGACCATATGGACCAGATTGGATAAACAAGACTACCAAAAGATGATACTACATGTGACAACACCAAAAAATAGAGACTGTGACAGTTGGACATCAAAACACAATAGTGAGACAATAAATGTGACATAAGGACATCAATATAAAGACGTGACAAATTTGGACCGATTTGGACCAAATAAGAACCATACGTGACAACAAAGATATATTCGGACCCCCAAAAAAAAAATTTAAGACCACCAAAATCGAAAACATAAACACGATCCAAGGATGGAACCGTGGCTCTGATACCAAATGTAGAAATACTAAATCGGATCCGGTGGTCTAATGTGGTGGTAGATGGTGGTGGAAGCCATTGTTGGCTTAGAGAGAGAGATGAGAGGTTGAATGTGAAAAGTAAATGTATTAGAAAATGAACAAATGACAATCAACACCCCTCCTTGGAAGCTAAGGAGGGGTATATATAGTCACACACGCACCTTAAACTATACATTGAACCTAGTCTAGTCTAAGCGTGTGTGACTATGATAACTAACGGGAATTCTTAAATGTCGTCACATAAAGTGAGTTTCCAACAAGAATTAATACAACATATAACACATAAATCCAATTACTCACATAAGCTCATAACCACATAACCAATAAGGTCCAAAACTCCATCTATAAAAATAACATAATAAAACTCTTGGAATACAGAAATCCATAGTCTAGCTAAAACAGACTAGACTAAATCCAAAACGAAAACATAATCAGTTATAAGTCATGTCGCCCGTAAGAGTGGAAACAACTTAAAACCCTTCATATCCACCTACTCCTAATAACTCGCACCACCACATAATTCTTAGGGAACATGACTTAAACATCAAAAGAAAATAATATCTCTCGGGTACATAAAATAACCCAACAAAAGACAGAAACTACCATGTATCAAATTATGTACTATAGTGTACAATTTAGGAAAAATACAACAATGACTAGCGTGGATGATTATGGTTCAACCTTCACTAGTCACAACCCGAAAAGAAAATAACATGTGGCTAAGTATGAACTTACTACTGTTCAATTCATACTAGTCAAAACATCGCAATAAATAACATCCAAACACATCAATTATATAAAATGCACACATACTCCTATGACGCCTATATGTAGGGACCCTTAAGCTATAGACTAGGCTACGCGACTAGGCAACCTAATTCTCTATAACCATTGGCTCTGATACCATTCTGTCACACCCCACCATGGCGGAATATGGGGCGCGACGTAATGGATATCATCACAACATGGCATGTCTTTAGAGATAACTATATGAATAAGAAATGTCATAAAATGGTGACACGAAAGTCATGACAATATCTCAACAAATGCAGGAGTCTAGGTAAGTAGGTAACAGTCCTACCACTTACCCAAGACAAACAATAAACATAAACCCAACAAACATATAGGTGCCAACATGTATCACTTATCAAAAAAAACATAAAGGTAAACTAAGAAGGAACGGGGATCTCCTTCTATATGCAATCCTAAGGCATCAAAGTCTAGCCACTTCTATCCTCAAGCTTAAACACATTCACACCTGAAAGAGACACTAAAACACGTCAACATAAAGTTGGTGAGAGTCATAGGTTTAGACTCCAACGCCAAATCAGTTACAAGCTGTGAATAACAAACACCAACACAATAACATATGGACAATGTGCTACAACAATGTATTAACAACTAGCATTCAAGTTCAATCAATCATCACAATTCCAAGGCATCACGCCTTACCAACAACCACAATTTCCAAGGCATCACGCCTTACCAAACACCATAATTTCCAAGGCATCACGCCTTACCAAACACCATAATTTCTAAGGCATCACGCCTTACCAGACCATGGTACCATAGATGATCACACTATGTACCTATCCCAAGGCCACTACCTTGTCATTATCCATTGGTCCCATAGACGATCACGCTATGTACCTATCCCAAGGCCCCTACCTTGTCAAACCACAATAACTGAGACGGCACGTGTCCCCCGATCCAAATCATACACAATCAAGAATCACATAGCAGTTAATCACATAAGTGCACACATAAGTCCATCACAAAACCATAAAAACATTCACAACATCAATTTATGAATAACTCAACACAGTGTCTCTTCCATCCCATCTGGAAGTCAAAATCAATAATAAACATGGGACTATGAAACTCACCTGATTGCTTCTTCACAAGTCCTCGCACTAGCAACAAGCTTAGATTTTTTGGAAAATAAGATTTTTGATGAAGAACCCTAATTTTCTCCATGGATGTCGACCCATACTTGATCTCCAGGGATTTTATGAAGTGTTTTGATAAAAATAAGGCTTTCTATACTTTCCTAACAAGTCCTTGGCCCATATACAAAAACCCGGTTCCCTTTTTCCCTTTTTCCCCTTTTCTTTTCTTTTTTTCACATAAACGACCTATACCCATTTAATTTCGTTTTTTTCCTTTTTATTATTAATATTTGTATTAATAATATTACCTTAATTTTCCTTAATTTATTTCAGCTCCTAAAGCCTCCAAAACCTCAAAACCGTAAAACTAGTCAAATTTACGCTTTTACCGTAAAATATATACTTTTAAAAAAAATCTAAAATTTTGAAATAAACTTTATAACTAAGTCCTAAATGACTTAAAACCATCTCGAAAAATATCCATATGACTAATTACCTCATCCGAGACCTCTAAATGTTAAACCGTAAATCGTAAAAATACGATTTTCTATAATACATATACGTATACGTAAAACCACTAAATAACACCATCTCACTTCATAGTCACTACCATGTGAACTCATGAACATGAAATCATCACACCTCGTTTCACTCACAAGGTACCCCGTACCAGAAACGATATCCAAACCACAATCTATACACACCAATAAGCACATAAACACGTAAAGACACGTAACTAGCACAAAATAAAACTAAGTGACGAACCTCAAAACCAGGGTTGTCACAGTACTCGTTATTAAACACTCAATAATTCTAAATGTTTTACTTAAACTGATGGACACACCAACTTTACGTTGACGTTTCAAGCATGTATTTATCAGGTTCTTCACTTATTTGGAGTATGCATTGTAGTTTTGGTATATAGAGGTCGTTCTCTCGGACCAAGCTCTCGATTTCTATGTAGTCACAACCCTCAAAGTTAGTCTTTCGTTGCTATGAATTTGAGGGTGTGAGATTATTTGTGTATGTTGTATACTTCAGAAGAAGGCCATATAAGGTGTTGAACGCACGTGCAAATGACTCGGCACCAAAAGGATTTAAGCCTATCTCAAGCAGTTTGAGAATTGCTCAAAAAACTATTGAAAGGAAAGAGGTTGTGGACCCATCTATTTTTGCATAGACCTCGCCGGATTAAAATAAACATGCTTCCAATCAACAACCGCCATCTCTTGATCTCTAAAATCATGTTATGCATTATGATAGGTCACAATAGCATCGACAATTTTAGTAAAAATTCTACGACTCATACGCAATCTTCTACGAAAATATTTTAAAGGATACCTACAACCTTCATCAAAATAATCGACACATAGACGGCGTTCGACATCTTCACGATCACGAAAAATTGGCGTACGGGTAAATCTTGGATTGTTTTCTTGTTATACTAGCCGTTGACGATAATTGTAGGCTTGTTGTAAAAAGAAAACGTCTGTTTCATCATCGATGTCGTGTACGCTTCGACCGGATTGTGTATTCATTTTTGTGAATTATATATTGTATGTGAATTTGAGGGTGTGAGATTATTTGTGTATGTTGTATACTTCAGAAGAAGGCCATATAAGGTGTTGAACGCACGTGCAAATGACTCGGCACCAAAAGGATTTAAGCCTATCTCAAGCAGTTTGAGAATTGCTCGAAAAACTATTGAAAGGAAAGAGGTTGTGGACCCATCTATTTTTGCATAGACCTCGCCGGATTAAAATAAACATGCTTCCAATCAACAACCGCCATCTCTTGATCTCTAAAATCATGTTATGCATTATGATAGGTCACAATAGCATCGACAATTTTAGTAAAAATTGTACGACTCATACGAAATCTTCTACAAAAATATTTTAAAGGATACCTACAACCTTCATCAAAATAATCGACACATAGACGGCGTTCGACATCTTCACGATCACGAAAAATTGGCGTACGGGTAAATCTTGGATTGTTTTCTTGTTATACTAGCCGTTGACGATAATTGTAGGCTTGTTGTAAAAAGAAAACGTATGTTTCGTCATCGATGTCGTGTACGCTTCGACCGGATTGTGTATTCATTTTTGTGAATTATAGATTGTATGTGTGTTTTTTTGTGTAAAACAATTAAAAGGGGTTTGGGTATATATAATGATTTGGATCGGGGTTAATAATAATTTATTTTCCAAAATTATGACCGTTTTAGGGGGTGTTTTGTAAATTTTAGAATTTTTTTTTTAAAATAGCGAAAATAGCCGTTGAGCGGTATCGTAACACCGCCCAACGGCGGCCAACGCCCGTTGGGACGTTGTGATACCTAAGCCTCTTACAGCTTACATATCACTCCTCGCAAAACCCAATTAACCCAATACCATATAAAGTCGAGTTGCTAATTAGTTTTTGTTTACCACAAATCAAATAAACACTACAACAAATTGGTTGATTTTTCACACTTATTATGCCACTTGTTCACACTTTAAAATGTGTGAATTTGAAAAGTTCACCATTTCATTAGTGTTATTGGTATGAACAAATTGAGTGTAACAAATAACTTCACACTTTTAAGTATGAAAATTTTAAATACTTCACATTTTTATATGTGAAATTTTTAATAATTCACACTTTTATGTGTAAACTTTTTAGTACTTCACAGTTTTTAATATTTTACATTTACAAATGTGAATATTTTATAAAATTCACACTTTTTAAAATACGAAAAAAAAATATGAATAAACTCAAAATTTGTTGTAATGAAATTTAACTTGATAACTCCTAACTCAACCCAATAACCCGCCTCTTCCAATTAATTTGACCGGGCCTAACTACAAGAAACATAAAGATTCTTCCAGTTAATTTGACTAAATAACTGGCCTAACTAGGGCTGAGCATGGCAGACCCAAAACCGACCCGGACGGACCGGAGCAAATCGAACCGGACCGTACAATTTCGGTCCGGTCCTCGGTCCAGGGTTTTGGATTATTTCGGTCCTCAGTCCGGTCGGTCAGGTCAGTCAGGTCAGTCTAATCCGGTCCGGTCTTACAAAAATATTGTCGATTTTGCCTAATAGGACCGAAACGGACCGGACCAACCCGGATCGGACCGGACTATCTCGGTCCGTCTCGGTCCGGGGTTTCGGACCATTTCGGTCCTCAGTCGGGTCAGTCTTAGTCGGTCCGGTTCGGTTCTAGACCGATGCTCAGCCTTAGGCCTAACTACAACATATTTTGACCGGTCCTAACTACAAGAACTATACAGATTCTTCCAGTAATTTTAATATCCAACTACACAAATTGTGGCATAACTTAGGTAAACGATTTTTTTAAAAGAAACCCCCAAACGCGCATTGCTCAGGCAACGCCAAAGCAAACGACGTTAAGCTTTTTCGTTAAGCGGTATCGTAACGCTGGCCAACGCCTATTGGGACGTTATGATACCTAAGCCTCTTACAGCTTACATATCACTCCTCGATAAACCCGATAAACCCAATACCTTATAAAGTCGAGTTGCTAATTGGTTTTTGTTTACCAATAATCAAATAAACACTGCAACAAATTGGTTGATTTTTAACACTTATTATGCCACTTGTTCACACTTCAAAAATGTGTGAATTTGAAAAGTTCATCCTTTCATTAGTGTTATTAGTGTGAACAAGTTGAGTGTAACAAATAACTTCACACTTTTAAGTGTGAAGATTTTTAATACTTCACACTTTTATGTGTGAAATTTTTAATAATTCACATTTTTATGTGTAAGCTTTTTAATACTTCACACTTTTTAATATTTTACACTTACAAATGTAAATATTTTACAAATAAGTTCACATTTTTAAAGTGCGAAAAAATATATGAATAAACCCTAAATTTATTGTAGTAAAACTAGTTGTAATGTCCGTGCACGCACGGGGTTTTATCTTTATTTTTTTAATAGTATCTTTTAACCGTTAATTAACAAATACTATAGCTTATTTTAAATTTATTTTATTATATAATTACGGTTTATAATCTTGTATATATTATGTTTGACGCACATGGTAAAGAGATCATACATAGTTTTTAAATAAATATGTTAAGCTTAATATATCAAATTTTACCGTTGCGTCTTTCGTTTGCTATTTAAATATCAGCTTTTAATAACTTTTCCTATTAAAAGTCGGTTGTTAGTACCAGCAAATGATTGTCAAACATCCATTATGTATTTTACTTGGTGCAAATCGGGGGAAAATCCTTTAGGCTTCGACAGATCATCACTAAAAGTCATAGTCCTTTCACGTTTGTTCAACAGAAGTATCCTTACTGTTCGGTTTTTGCAGCTTTTTGATTTTTTAAACCACTGCCTATTTTGTTGTACAATTGGCAACATATGCTACTATGGATGCCCGTGTTTCAACTTCAATTAAACATTCAATTGCTTCCAATATATTTCATTGATCTAAGTACATAGACAACAACCTGCTTACACATTTGTACATATTTCATGTATCTAGGAGAATAGATACTTAAAAATTCAAGTAAAGTTCTTTTCGTCATATTGCATTGTTGGCCTTAAAGAAGCAGGAAAAGAACACACCTTTGAAAATTCTCCTCTGGCACTTGCAACGCTTACGTCTTCAATAACAAAATTAGCATCTTTCAATGCTAACTTGTCAAATGGGAAATTAACTAAAAAAGGAGTGTCAATCAAGTTCTCCTAATTAACTACATTTGTTTTACTCAAAATGATTAAATCATTTTATTAGAAATATTTATTCATATATACGTTTGATATATTTATTGGTGATGCATGCAAAAAATAGAGTAAAATGTTAGCAAACAGGTCCAATTGAGTAGCTTTAATATTTAAACAAAAACTTTTTTTACCTATTATATGCTCAAGATTTATATATGAATGAAAGTCTAATAAATATTTGACATGAGTGTTAGTGCCTTTCATCGAAATTAAAGAAGCAAAAAACTAAGAGCCAAAAGAAGCAAAGTAGTTGGCAAAGTAAAAATTGAACTTACACCTTTTCGGTTATCTTCGGGTACATGTTTGATGAGACTGCTTTTATACATGGTCTCATCATCCAAAACGGGCTTAAAACAATGAAAATATCATAAAAAGTGCCATATATATGCTTGTGTTTTTGTTCAATGTGTATTTTAGGTACGGATATCGAGAAAATGACAAAAAGATCACAAGAATCAATCAAAAAACGAACACGGGAACGAAGCCGCACAATGAACCGGACCCAAATGTTGAATTTCCAAAAAGACCCTTGAAGAATTGAAGATTGTCATGAATGTTCCTCAAGCTTAAAGACTTGTCACTTTAGGCCCTTGTAAATCTCGTAAATACAAGATTGGTCCTCAAAGTTTTAAGAAAAGTCATATTCAGCCCTTAAAGATTCAAGAAAGTGCAAATTATACCCTTGGAATTAATTTTCATAAATTTTTGTGGCAAAACTGTGAAAAGAAAAACTTATTTACAAAGGGAATTGAGTTTAATTATGCCTAAGCTTGATATGAAGACAAGATGGAATTATAGGGGGAATTCTGCCCAGACAACCAAACTTAAACCACCACTCACACCCTGCCACCTCAACTCCATTTGCCACCTCACTTGCCATATCACCATTCCATTCACGAGATTAATATTAATTAATCTATTTTAAACTTGATAATATGGCGCCTAACATAAACTCTACCCCCAATTTCGAATCGAACCTCTACCATCTCCTTCATAAACCCTAATCGCCATTAACCACAAAACGAAGGGATATTGTCTAATTCCTTACAGATCATTGATTAATTATCTACTCACCATAACCCCCACTCTAAGATTCGTTCTTACAACCCCCATGTGCTTGGTAGGACCTCCCTTACACCATAACGCAAGACAACAAAATGGAAACAGAGCATCTACGGCCACAAGCAAATTCTTGCTACCAAAGTTTTCAAGCAACGTTTAGGATTGATTCTATCAAGTTGGCATCATCACTAACAAACAAAAAATCCTCACATGACAAAGATTGACTGAGTTTCAAAGTTCAAACCAAGGGCACTTTTGGAAATGAACACGTTAGGGTTTACTAATTTCTTTTTAGTATTCTAGAACATGTAATCCCTCTATATAAAGGGTCCTAGTGGTAGCTTAAAGTTCTTGTTCTTCGTTTTTCTAGTTTTAGTCACAACTTGTAAATCCCATTTTTCTTTGATGAATGAAAAAGGAGGTGTTGTTTGATGACAAAAAATCCAAGTGCCATTTACGTTTATTGATTTATTTAAGTTATCTTCTTTTAAATCCGTTTTTACTTAAGCTTTGTTCCAAGATTTTCAATTTACTTTTTGTTCTCCTAAGTTTTACTAAACGAATTTTCTGAGGTCTTTGGTTGAAAAGAGAAGGTCCCATTTTCTTTGAGTTAGGATATATGTATGACCATAGCACCATGATTGAAAAAATCAGGGTGTAGTGGGTACATATGTTTGGACTGCAAGTTTGTGGGGTTGCTCAAAAAAATCACCAAGACTTAGTTCATTTTTTTGTCCTAGCTGCTTTCAATCCTTGGGGAGAAGCTTGAACTTCAAGCAATCCACAAGATTGATAGTTTAATCTTTTCTTGTTTGTGTTTGTGGAGTTGTGTTTTCAACAAGTTTCACAAGATAAAGACCATAACACCTAGACTGTTGTAGTCTAGGTGTTGGATTATTGTAGTCCACTTCATTCCCTCCTACTTGCATATCCTTCTCCAAATATACTCCATTTCCTTTTGTTCTCAAGAATTTGGTGTTTCTATGGGCTGGTCAAGCCTATAGCAGGTATTTCCTTTGCAAATTTGTTTAAGCTGCCTACTTGATAAATCACTTGCTTATGTTTTTTTGTTGACTGCTATGCTTAACAGTTTCCTTGCTCATTATGTGTGTGTGTTTCAGAGATGTATGTTGATTTAGTCTAGACAAAATCTTTAGTTGAGTTTCATACTTGTTCTTGAAAAATTTGCTTATCAGATTATAGGGTGTGTTTCGCTTAGTTATTTTTGCTTGTTAAGTGACACCAAGTATCATTCATCTTAGTCTAGATACATTAGGGAGGTCAAATTTAAGTAGTATAAGTAATATGTTTAAACATTAGCTAAGGGGTGAAAGTTTTTGCATGCTCATCTAAAAAACAGTCATCAGAAATCATTAGAGATTAAAGGATTTGTTTGAATGATTTGAATGCTAAAAATTTGCTCACAGCTAGGTGTTAGAACACACTAGGTTTGTATGCATTAATCTTTGTGCTTTAGGTGGTATAAAATCAAGTTTGTAGGTTTCAAAGTCCATCAAATTGCTAACTGCATCAGCATTTTGCTTCATCTGCTTAACCAGTTATATCAGCAAGTCATCTAAGCTAATAACAAGGCTTAATTTGGTAATTCAATTCATAAAACTTGGTCAGAATGCCATGCTTAGGTTAGCACACTAGTCAAGTTATCTGCTTTATAAATTTGAGAGAGATTAGTTGGTCCATTATTGCTCTAATCACTCACTGAACCACCAAAATTCATTTTATTGCATATCTGAGCATCTTTTGCTTATACTGTATGAATTGGTGTTATAACTTGGTGTTTATTTACTTGTTTGTGACTCCCTACAACTCAATGGTTGTAGGGGTGCCTTGATTGCCCAAAAACACCCATCAAATCAAGCTCAAAAGAGCATTTGTCACTTTCTGTGACCAAGCAATGGGAACTCCTTTCCCACTGCCAAGCTATTGCTAGCCACTGCTAGACTAAAGGACAAATCCAACAACTTGTCACTATCATTTTTTCAGATTTTTGTCTTTAGTGGCCTTTTTACATTGTTTTTCAGATTTTTCAATTTTCCCATGTTTATTTATTTAGTTTAGGATTTTCAAAAAGTTGTTTTATTTTACTAAGTAGTTAATTATCATTTTAGCATTATCTTAAATTTAAATTAGGTTTTAATAAATTTGTTTTTGTCTTTAGTGGGTAATTTTTAGTATTTTCCATATTTTTCATTTTTCCTAGAGTTATTTATTTATTTTAAGATTTTTAGAAAAAGAAATTTTAAATTTCTGATTATTTTACTAATTTTTAGCATTATTTTAAGTTATAATTAGTTTTTATCAAATATGGTTTTGTCTTATTAGGACTAAATTCAATGTTTTTCAACTTTTTCATTTTTCTCAAGTTTAATTAAGTAAAATAGAATTTTCAGTAAAGTAAAATTATTTTTTATCATCATTTAATTAATTTTTAGGATTATTTTAACATTTTAATAGTTTTTAGTCATTTAAAAATAGTAAATTAGTTTTAAAAAGTCTAGAAAAATACTTTTTAGTTTTTATATAATATAAGTAAGATTCTTATTTGATAAAATCATATTTTGGATTTATTTTAATTTTATTTAATTTTAAGGCTTTAAATAGCATTTAAAATTAAATATTAAATTGGAAATAAATTTTAAAATATTTTTGTTAAATTTTTATTCTTATTTATATTATTTCAGAATTGTTCTTGATTTTTAATAAATTTTTAAATTAAATTTTTAAATTTGTCACATTTTACGTTTTTATTCGTTGTAGTTTAAAGATTAATCGTAACCGTCATTTTTTATTTTACCTTTTTCTCATCAATGTTAAACTCAAATTTAACAAGTTTAATACACACATTAATCCTCCTCGAGAAAGAACTCACACAAGGGTCATAAGTGTTTACGTTTACCTAAACGTACGCTTAATACTTACCGCTTTTACGTTGTTTTCCTGAAACACGTAATCATACTACTATCAATGTTCAACAGTTAAGCACATCACTTAGAGTTGAGTCAAAATGAGTTGTGGCATCATAGCTCTGTTGAGCATGAAAGAGGAATTGCAAAGCCAACTTTAAATTAGGGCATGAACATGCCGATTATCCTAAAAACTAGCCCCAAGCGTCAACTTTGATACTTCTAACTCGAAGATATTAACTGCAATCTGACCTAGCATCATATCAGGATCAGATGAAATAAAAGCTACTGCAATCATTTCCCTTTATATAAAACTAAAGTCTAACAATATGATTTGAAATAAAGCAGTTCTCAAGACGTTATCATACAACAATTTATTTAAAATGTACCTTCTAGAAATATGAAGGTGGCCATCTAATCTGCTCTAATCATCTTCAGTGCATTGTAGCCTCTTCCCCCATCTTCGTAATCCAGTGTTTTAGGCCCGCGCTTCACGACGGTATATTGTATGCGGAAATAAACCACGAAACATTATGAATATTTATCAAGTGCACACGTCGTTGCTAGTATTAATAGTAAACATGATACAGTGGATGTAGTTTAGGCTAAAAAGTGACCAAGAAGTGTTGCATTAACTCAACTGTGAAGTACTTTAGAAAGAAGTGCAAAAAATTTTATAAGTACTTGATGTTGCACTTTTGAGTGACATCAATAATAATGAGGTAAAGCCGCCAAAAATCATTTTGTGTACATGTATGAGTACTAATTAACTACAAACTGATGATCTTGTGTTTTTGAATCTAGATGGGAGAATATGGTGTTATTCTACACCGAGTTTGGGGTAATGGTCACGCGGTTATCATAAGCAATAACCCTTCCAAGTTGGCTGCTTCCGTTGTTTAGGATGCTCAGTGGACTCAGAATAAGACACATGTATTGACAGAGATGCTAAAACATCAAAATGGGTATTCTGAAGATCAAACTTAAGAAACTTGTTTATGAACATAGATTCTTCTTAGAGTTTGATGAACTTAGATGTGTGTGCCAGTGAAAGAAGATTGGAGGCGGTATGCAAGAAGTATGAGGATTCTGAGCGCATTTTGTGCGCCATTTACATGATCAGATGGTCTGTCCTTTGGACTTATTGTAATATACGTAGTAAATCATTTAGGTAAAAAGCAGAATACCTGTACGGGGTTGTAAGATGAAGGAGCATCAGAAGCCGCTCAGTTTCATAGACTTCCTTGGTTGGTGGTGTTGCCAAAATCTTCTAAATCGATGTACACACTTTTATCAAGGTAGTCAACTACAACCGCCACGGGTCTTGCTCAAGTGGATAAGTAAATTTTGTTTGTGGTGAAGCAATGTGAAAGCTATCGGAGGTCCACCTGCCTCTAACACAACAAAGTAAATTTTATTTGTTCTACACAGCCCCAAAGTTACCTATCAGTCAGTAACTCATGCACGTCATAGTGAACCATACCGAGGAGCAAACTGATGTATTCTAAAAAGGACCTTCCCATTTTGAAGAATAGATTCTATTACCCTTGTTAAACTAAGTTTTGTTTGATTTAGGTGAAATATTCAAAAACTATCTAAAAAGATTGCTAAAGCACTAATATAGTACAGGGTAAGCATCAATCAATATTGTATCCAGGTTTGATCGCCAAAAAGTTGCAGACAATTGATTTGGTCATAATAACTAAATCTATTGGTTAAATGATAAATTGTTTGTCAAATACACATTTGTGGGTGTACTCAAATCACCCAACAGAGTTTGTTCATCATCACGTACAACAACAACTTAAATGACTTTGTAGTGAGGTGATTTAGTAGGATCACAAGCCATTCTCATAGATAATCAATTGGTTTATTATTAGGATTATGTTATAAGAGCATGGTACCTAAACAAAAGACCAGGAGTCATAAGAAATTACATTTGAGTTACTTGTATCTCTGTCTAAAGATATAAAATGAATTAACAATTATTCTGTCAATTAACAAAAGAAATTCCAGAACTTGACAATAAGAAAGATATAGAAGAAACTGACCATCTTATGAAGGTGAGTAGAGGCAGCTCAACCATCCCTCTTTGTTGACTTCAATATTGTAGTGGCCCCGTATGCTTGTACCCTTGCATAACGCTATACCACTTCTACTAGCTGAAATGGAACCACAAGGCCATCGTCTACATCTGATTGTCGAGGTGGTAACCACATTAACTTGCAAGTTGCAACTCCCTTCACGGAAACTCTGTACTACGCATTAATGCCTACACAAAAGAAGAAATTGCACTGATAAGAAATCACGCTTGCTTTTAATGATTAATACCTGATAGAAATCACCTTTTGCTAGAAGAAAATAATCTTTAAGGGCCTTCAAATGACTATTCAGATCAGCTGTAACATTTAATCGATCGAAATGGAACAACATAACTTGATTAAGAATGCAGCTGCCAAAGTTGACCCGTTGTAATAGCTCTAGTTGAACCAATCGCCTCCTCAAACAATATTTTGTGGACCTCGGATGACTCTGTTAAGAAAATAATCATAATAATGAATTCCTTAGTCTCTGACTGTGGTAGTAATTCGTATCCTACAAACTTATTAAATACCATATGCTACAAACTAATGGAATATAACCTTGGGAATTTTGCTTCAAATCAATAATGAACTAAATAATGGAGTAGAAATTAAAGTATGTCTTAAGTAGATCCAAGTTCGTATAGTTCCCAAAATATGAAAATTGCCCGTGTTGAACCTGTAACACCCCGTTTTGGAAAAGGAAATATCACAGTAATTATGGCGTGTCATCAAAGCATACAAGGTAAAATGTCTAAACATTACTTGACCATAAAAAAGGAAAATACCGGAATCAAACATCGGTAGTCCAAAAGTAAAGCTCATCACACACAAACATAGTATAATAAAGGAAAGGACGAAACAATGTCCAAAGCATAAGTATCAAAAGAAAAGAAATGCATAATGTAAAGAAGGCTAGACAGCTTCCAGTCCATATGCACGTACTCTTAGTGTCTACGAGCGTCCCTGAGTACCTGCCGTTTTGGGAACATAGAAAAGGAAAACGGCTGAGCAATACGCTCAGTGCACGGATGTACAATAAAGCATGAATAGAATAAGCATATATCATAATAACAGCGGAAGAAAACTAAGTCCCGAGTAACCTGGTTAAGTCTTAATAAAACTGGTTTATAGTTTGAAAGTCTTATGTTTATCTTATAAAAACTGTTTGTCATATTTTACCATTAGGCAATATAGGTCATGAAAATCCACCGTGCATGAATAATTGGAGGGGTGACCTCATCATGCAAATAAGAGGGGCTGCCTCTAATTTAATATACTGGTTTATGGGTAGGAGGGATCATCTCCTTGTGAAGGATGCAAGGCACACACCACATTCACCATGTAATCCTGAATAAAAACATGTAACTAGGATGCACCCATACGCCCCACATGATAAATATAATAATATGGCCAAAAGCTGAAGGGACGTCACGAGCAATCACTCCGCCGTTGTGAAGTCATAACATCAGTGCCTCTAATGTTATGGTTATGGTACCTCCATAACTAGGTGAAACTGGTCATGCATGTATATGGCTATAGGTAATCTTACTTAAACATAAGCAATCAAACTCATAACTTATACTACGGGAAAACAGTTGGCTGCATACGGGGAATCCTAAATAAGGAAAGAATGTCCATACTGAAAGGACGGGAATCCGTACCTTATGTCCGGTGAACGAGAAAGACGAACTGCAAGAATCCTACTTCCGAATCACTAGTGCTACATAAATACGTACATGAATAAGTATCTGCTTACTAAATACATAGCTGGTTTTACGTCATGTCGTAGCTTATTTTATGTGTTCTTACTATGTTTTACTGTTTTAAAGCCTTAAACTGTATTAAATCTTATATTCTGTTTAATCTGATTAAGTATTTCTGGTATTTCATGTGTTATTATACTTACTGTGTAATAATAAGTAACTTTCCAAAAATAGCAGGTTTCCTAAAATAGAAAGTTTCTAAAAATAGAAAGTTTCCAAAAATAGAAAGTTTCCAAAAATAGAAAGTTTCCAAAAATAGAAAGTTTCCAAAAATAGAAAGTTTCCAAAAATAGATTTACTGCTTAAAATAGATAAGTTTCTAAAAATAGAAAGTTTCCATAAATAGATTTGCTGCCTTAATTAAATAAGTTTCCATAAATAGATTAGTTGCCTTAAATAAATAAGTTTCTAAAAATAGCTGGTTTCCATAAATAGATTAGCTGCCTTATTTAATTAAGTTTCTAAAAATAGAAAGTTTCCATAATTAGAAATAAGCTGGTTAAATAAGCTAAGTATATAAGCCTAAGTGTTTCCATGATTATTTTCTAAGTCATATGATATATTGTATAGTTTAATAATTATTTCATGAAATTTAATTAAACCATAGGTTATAATATTTAATTAAAGTATAACATGTTTTTAATTAAATAAGTTAAATACTTAGGTTAAAATATGTATTATTATATATTAATAATATAACCTAAGTCATGTTAATTAATTAATTATATCCATGGTTTTTAAAATAATTAATTAATTATAAGTCTTAAATATTAATACTTAGGTTAAAATAATTTCATGATCATTAATAATTAAAATAACCTAAGTCATGTTATTAAATTAATTACATCATTTATTAATTTAATTTTTAACATAAGTTCATAAACATAAAAAAAACTAACATACACCATGAACCGGATCTAGGCTTAAAAACATGAACCGGACATGAATCGACACCGTACCCCGAACCAACTCGGGGTACCCCGTGTTTCCCCTTGCTGCCGTGGGACCCACACGCACCAACCAAGACCATATGGTCTTGGTGGTGGTCGGCTTGGCAAGCCGAGACCCCATTTGGGCTCGGTGAAGCCGGCGGCCAAAGCAAAACACCCTTTAAAACGACCCTTTGATTTAATTTAACACCAAAACATGTTAGATCTATGATTAATTATTATGTTTTTATAAAAAACATCACATGTTCATAATTAATAAAAAGATTAAATTAAAAGAAAAGGTTTTAAAAGGTTTTACCGAAGTCGTGGATCAAGAGAACGATGAACCAACACGATAAATCACTAGAATTCTGAGATCCAAGATCAAGAACCACCTTGTATGGTGTTCTTAGGGTGGCGACACAAAGAGAAGGAGGAAGGAGGGTTTTTAGGTTTTTCTTAAAAATCTTCTCTAAGTTATTTTTTAGTAGTAAAAATAAACATAACCCCCTTTAGTAAATTTGACAATGGGCTTGGCCCATTGCCCTTGTTTGGCCGCGGGTAGGGACCCCACATGGGGTTCCCGTACCATTTTCTGTGTCTCGTTATTTAGTTACTCGTTTGTGTTTATTTATGTTCGTGTTTTAATTGTTATCGTTATGTAAATACCCTGATCTAATATATTTAATTACGCTCTTAATAAATATATATACGTAATTAATAATAGTTCGTGTTTTAATTATGTTCATGATTTCATGATCGCATGTTCGTGATTAATTATCGTTAAATAATTATTACGTGATCGTGCATATAAAATACTTATCGTGTTCTAACACGTACGTAATACGTAAACTCCTAACACGTAATCGTAATCATGCTATATTAGGAAAGTTTTAACTAGTACGTACGATCCTAAGGGTACTATGCATGGTAAAAGCATGCGGGTTTTACAACTCTTCCCCCCTAAAAAGAATAATTCGTCCCCGAATTATAGATAAAGTAAACTGGAAAAGAAGAACATACCCGAATTCAAAATATGAAATGAGGGTAAGAAGCCCGGATAGACTCCTCCGTTTCCCAAATGGCTTCCCGCTCGGTATGATCCCTCCATAGAATTTTGACGAATGGAATCGTCTTCTTTCTCATGACTCGTTCTTGTCTGTCAAGAACTCGTTCGGGTTCTTCTATAAAAGTGAGATCTTCACGTATCTGTTCCAGTGGATACTGAACCATGTGAAGGGGATGATATTGGTACCCTCTGAGTAAGGACACATGAAACACATTGTGCACATGCGAAAGCTGCGGAGGTAACGCCAATCGGTAAGATACTTCACCGACTCGTTCAATGATATCAAACGGTACGATGAAACGAGGACTGAGCTTCCCTTTAATCCCGAAGCGTCTAACACCACGTGCCGGCGAAACCTTAAGGAAGACGTGATCTCCTGTGTTAAAGTGTATATCCCTACGATGCTTATCGGTGTAGCTCTTCTGACGTGACTGTGCCTCCTGAATCTTCTGCTTAGCTACTGCGATCTTCTCGTTTGTCATCTCTATGATTTCCGGTCCTTCGAGTGTTCGCTCGCCAACCTGATCCCAGCAGATTGGGGCGCGACACTTTCTGCCATACAACATCTCAAATGGAGTACATTTGATGCTTGCGTGCCAGTTGTTGTTGTATGCAAACTCCACCATACAGATGTATTCGTCCCAATCACCCGTCCATTCCAATGCACATGACCTCAACATATCTTCCAATGTCTGAATGGTTCGCTCCGACTGTCCGTCCGTTTGAGGATGAAAAGTCGTGCTAAGCTTAAGTTGTGTACCCCAAGCTTTCTGCAGACTTTTCCAAAAGCGCGAAGTGAATCGAGGATCTCTGTCTGAGACGATGCTGGATGGTGCACCGTGGAGTCTCATGATCTCTCGTCTATACGTATCTGCGAGTTTACTTACCGGATCTTCCTTGCGGATCGGTAAGAAATGAGCTGATTTGGTAAGTCGATCAACGATAACCCAAATTGCATCGTGCTTCCTTTTGGTAGGCGGAAGACCAGTAACAAAATCCATGGTGATTTTGTCCCACTTCCACTCTGGAATATCTAACGGTTGAAGGAGACTGCCAGATCGCTGATGCTCGATCTTAACCTGCTGGCAGGTAAGACATTTGGAGACGTAAGTGGCCACATCCTGTTTCATACCACTCCACCAAAAGTACTGCTTGATGTCATGGTACATCTTAGTCGAACCAGGATGTATCGAGAATGGGGAGCTATGAGCTTCAGCTAACAAAGCTTCCCGAAGTTCTTGGTCATCAAGAACACAAAGTCTAGTGCCCTGCCATACGATACCATCTGCATCTACTCTGAATTCTGTCTGCTTCTCCAAATTATGTACTATCGCCCAGATTTCTCTGTCATCCTTCTGAGCTTCCTTGATCTTAGATAGTAACTCGGGTTCTACTCTAAGATTAGCCCAGTAACCGTGTTGTCCACGTACCATGATCTCGATGTCTAGTCGCTCCAAGTCTCTGATGATTTCCTCTTCGATTTTAATGTCGTTGATCATTCTGGACTTCCTGCTAAGAGCATCTGCTACTACATTTGCCTTTCCGGGATGATACTGTAGATTAATGTCATAATCCTTCAACAGCTCTAACCATCTCCTCTGCCTCATGTTCAATTCACGCTGAGTGAAGATATACTTCAAGCTCTTGTGGTCCGTGAAAATGTCACATGATTCTCCATATAAGTAGTGTCTCCATATCTTCAATGCAAACACGACTGCAGCAAGTTCCAGATCGTGCGTGGGGTAATTTTCTTCATATGGCTTAAGCTGCCGTGAAGCGTACGCGATCACTTTCCCATGTTGCATGAGAACACAGCCAAGTCCCTTCCCCGATGCATCGCTGTATATTTGAAATCCACCCGTACCAGATGGTAGAGTAAGAATAGGTGCAGATACTAGCTTCTGCTTCAGGTCTTCAAAGCTCTTCTCTCGATCTTCAGTCCAGACGAATTTCTCCCCTTTCCGTATCAGTTTGGTCAATGGTAGTGCTAGGCGAGAAAAGTTCTCCACGAACCTACGGTAATAGCCAGCTAAGCCTAAGAAACTGCGGACTTCCGTCGTTGATGTCGGCCTTGGCCACTTAGTAATAGACTCAACCTTCGCTGGATCCATAGTGATTCCTTCTGCTGATACAATGTGACCTAAGAATGCCACCTTGTCTAACCAGAACTCACACTTGGAGAATTTAGCATACAGCTGCTTCTGGCGAAGAATCTGTAGTACTGTACGAAGATGGTCTTCGTGTTCCTCCTTGGACTTTGAGAAAATCAAGATGTCATCGATGAAAACAATGACGAATTTGTCCAAAAATTCATGGAAGATTTTGTTCATCAGATCCATGAACATTGCTGGAGCATTTGTCAGGCCAAATGGCATAACTACAAACTCGTAGTGGCCATAACGAGTACGAAAGGCCGTCTTAGCGATATCATGCTCCTTGACCCGCAGCTGATGATAGCCTGACCTAGGATCAATCTTGGAGAAGTGTTTGGCCCCTTGGAGTTGGTCAAACAGATCGTCAATGCGTGGCAGTGGATACCTATTCCGAATGGTAATCTTGTTGAGCTCGCGATAGTCTATGCAAAGACGCATACTGCTGTCCTTCTTCTTAACAAACAAAACCGGTGCGCCCCATGGAGATGCGCTCGGTCGAATGAAACCTCGTTCAAGAAGTTCTTCAGCTCTATGGGAGCCATGCGATAAGGAGCCTTGGAGATTGGTTCAGCTCCTGGAATCAGCTCGATACTGAATTCCACTTCTCGTGCAGGTGGTATGCCCGGAAGTTCTGCTGGAAACACGTCTTGGAATTCCGACGCTATTGGTTGATCCTGAATCGATGGAGATTCAGCATCCATGTCGTGAACCGTAGCTAGATAACCCTCGCAGCCATGTGACAGTAGTGCACGCGCTTGCAGGGTGGATATGACTTGTACAGACCGTCCGGGTATGAACCCGTTATGAATGTACTCTGGTGCATTGACATCACCGAAGATAACTCGATATGAATGGCAGTCTATGGTAGCATGATACTTGGATAGCCAATCCATGCCCAAAATCATGTCGAAGTCATTCATGTCCAGCGGAAGTGCGTCGACAGGTCGAACCTTATCATCAAACTCTAGGGGAAGACTCTTGTATACATGTGTGATTAATACAGAGTCCCTCAAAGGCGTGGAAATAGTAAGCCTATTTTCTAGTGGCAAGGGAGGCATCCTAATGTTCTTAGCATAAGCAGTAGAAATAACCGAGTGAGTAGCACCCGTATCGAAAAGAACACATGCAGCGCGACCATACATATACAAGATTCCAGTGATGGTACCTGTAGACTTGTTGGCCTGGTCTCGAGATGTCGTGTAGACACTCCCGGCAGTAGGAGGCGGCTTGGTATCAGCATGTCCCGATGTACCCTCCATCTCGCCCTTACGGCAATCCTTCATAATATGGCCAGGAAGACCACACTTGAAGCACGCATCAGTATTACGGCGACATGGTCCTGGGTGCCTACGGTGGCAAGTAGAGCAAAGAGGATGAGTGTATCCTCCAGCAGGTGCTCTGGCTGGCTGAGGACCTGATAAAAACATTTTACATAAGACATGGAAATTGGGTACAAAGGACAAAGCGGATAATCGTAAGATTGAATACCAATGATAGCTGGACGGCTAGGCTACGAACCTCTCTGGTTCTGGTCCCTACCGTTTCCATGGTTCCTGGTAGAAGTTTGCTAAAGTGTCAGAATATGAGTTATAACATAAAACATAAGGAATTTCGTAAGTATTAGGACCTGCTGTTGTTGGAGTGCCCGGCGTTGTTACGGTAATTGTCATTACCGCCACGCCTATCCGTAGCAGAACGGTCGTTAGTCTGACCGTTTCCCTTGGGCTGATGAGGCTGCTGCTGAGTAGCCGGCTGAGACCGGTCCCCAGTTTTCTGCCTGGAAGATACAGTTAAAGAGATGAATAATTGACATATGGAAAGTATACGGATTGGTCACCGCTTGAATACGAATGTTTACCTCTTGTCGGGTCTTTCAGCTTCCCCGAACTCATCCCTCTCCTGCAGCATCTCCAGTTTTCGTGCTGCATCGGCCACTTATGCTACCGTGTTGAACGTAGCACATACCAGATTGTTTGCGACCGATGTGCGAAGAGCCCATCTGAAGTGATGTGCCTGCTCTTCAGGAGTACCTACTGCCGCACCAAGGAAACCAGCCAAGCAAAGAAAGCGCTGCATAAACTCGTTGCTATTCTCCCCAGCTCTCTGACGGATCCCATGGTACTCTCTCTTGAGCTTGTCCTGCTCAGCCTTGGGAAAGAACTGCTCCATCACCCTGTCCTTGAACTGAGCCCAAGTCAAACCAGCAACCCACTCATCACCACCTTCAGATTGCATCAATGCCAACCACCAGTTGAGTACATCGCCTTCGAACCGATAGCATGCCAACCTCGCCTTGTATGCGGGGTCACAGCCCATAGCGTTGAAAATCTTCTCGATGTGAGCCAACCAGCTTTCAGCATCGCTGGGGCTATCTGTCTTCTCAAAAGCTCGAGGGCGGAGCTTGTTGAATCTCTCCAGCCATACTGCTAATGTCACTGGAGGAGGAGGAGGAGGTGGCTGATTGTGCTGCTGATTATTGGCAGCTTGAACTTCAGCCCGGATGTCATTCCTCAGTTGAGGAAGCAAGGCTTGCATGGCAGCCTGAATTGCAGCATTGAGCTGCTCCTGTTCGCGTGTGAGAACCATCTGACAGTATAACATAAAACATATGATTAAACAGTTCAAAACATAAAATATAAATATATACATGAAAAAAATTTATACTAAAATTTCACGAGAAAAATTTTATGCAAGAAAAATTTTTTTTTGTATGAATGCATGATGTAGTTTTATGAAAACTTTGTATGCTCGAGAGTGAACGCCTCTGGTCAGTTCACCCAAAACAAAGACATAGCGAGGGGACGCCTATGGGTCGGTCCCAAATCTAAAAGTTTCGATAAAACACATGCGACTAAATAGGGCCAGTCCTGTACCAACCATTACTTAGTCAAAAACCCTGCAACAATGACATGTATATGTATGCTTAAAAATGATGAATGCATGAAAACAACGGTCAGTTCTAGGAAGACCGTAGTGACTACACACTAATCACAAGTCATTTTTGAGAGCCTACAGGTCGAAGCCTTGGCTCTGATACCATAATTGTAACACCCCATTTTGGAAATGGAAATATCACAGTAATTATGGCGTGTCATCAAAGCATACAAGGTAAAATGTCTAAACATTACTTGACCATAAAAAAGGAAAATACCGGAATCAAACATCGGTAGTCCAAAAGTAAAGCTCATCACACACAAACATAGTATAATAAAGGAAAGGACGAAACAATGTCCAAAGCATAAGTATCAAAAGAAAAGAAATGCATAATGTAAAGAAGGCTAGACAGCTTCTAGTCCATATGCACGTACTCTTAGTGTCTACGAGCATCCCTGAGTACCTGTCGTTTTGGGAACATAGAAAAGGAAAACCGCTGAGCAATACGCTCAGTGCACGGATGTACAATAAAGCATGAATAGAATAAGCATATATCATAATAACAGCGGAAGAAAACTAAGTCCCGAGTAACCTGGTTAAGTCTTAATAAAACTGGTTTATAGTTTGAAAGTCTTATGTTTATCTTATAAAAACTGTTTGTCATATTTTACCATTAGCCAATATAGGTCATGAAAATCCACCGTGCATGAATAATTGGAGGGGTGACCTCATCATGCAAATTAGAGGGGCTGCCTCTAATTTAATATATTGGTTTATGGGTAGGAGGGATCAGCTCCTTGTGAAGGATGCAAGGCACACACCACATTCACCATGTAATCCTGAATAAAAACATGTAACTAGGATGCACCCATACGCCCCACATGATAAATATAATAATATGGCTAAAAGCTGAAGGGACGCCACGAGCAATCACTCCGCCGTGGTGAAGTCATAACATCAGTGCCTCTAATGTTATGGTTATGGTACCTCCATAACTAGGTGAAACTGGTCATGCATGTATATGGCTATAGGTAATCTTACTTAAACATAAGCAATCAAACTCATAACTTATACTACGGGAAAACAGTTGGCTGCATACGGGGAATCCTAAATAAGGAAAGAATGTCCATACTGAAAGGACGGGAATCCGTACCTTATGTCCAGTGAACGAGAAAGACGAACTGCGAGAATCCTACTTCCGAATCACTAGTGCTACATAAATACGTACATGAATAAGTATCTGTTTACTAAATACATAGCTGGTTTTACGTCATGTCTTAGCTTATTTTATGTGTTCTTACAATGTTTTACTGTTTTAAAGCCTTAAACTGTGTTAAATCTTATATTCTGTTTAATCTGATTAAGTATTTCTGGTATTTCATGTGTTATTATACTTACTGTGTAATAATAAGTAACTTTCCAAAAATAGCAGGTTTCCTAAAATAGAAAGTTTCCAAAAATAGAAAGTTTTCAAAAATAGAAAGTTTCCAAAAATAGAAAGTTACCAAAAATAGAAAGTTTCCAAAAATAGAAAGTTTCCAAAAATAGAAAGTTTTTAAAAATAGATTTACTGCTTAAAATAGATAAGTTTCTAAAAATAGAAAGTTTCCATAAATAGATTTGCTGCCTTAATTAAATAAGTTTCCATAAATAGATTAGTTGCCTTAAATAAATAAGTTTCTAAAAATAGCTGGTTTCCATAAATAGATTAGCTTCCTTATTTAACTAAGTTTCTAAAAATAGAAAGTTTCCATAATTAGAAATAAGCTGGTTAAATAAGCTAAGTATATAAGCCTAAGTGTTTCCATGATTATTTTCTAAGTCATATGATATATTGTATAGTTTAATAGTTATTTCATGAAATTTAATTAAACTATAGGTTATAATATTTAATTAAAGTATAACATGTTTTTAATTAAATAAGTTAAATACTTAGGTTAAAATATGTATTATTATATATTAATAATATAACCTAAGTCATGTTAATTAATTAATTATATCCATGGTTTATAAAATAATTAATTAATTATAAGTTTTAAATATTAATACTTAGGTTAAAATAATTTCATGA
The DNA here is from genome assembly GCA_025667525.1 of Glebionis coronaria. NCBI lineage: Eukaryota > Viridiplantae > Streptophyta > Magnoliopsida > Asterales > Asteraceae > Glebionis > Glebionis coronaria. Next base: position 451,737,480 of record CM046881.1, read on the forward strand.
TCATTAATAATTAAAATAACCTAAGTCATGTTATTAAATTAATTACATCATTTATTAATTTAATTTTTAACATAAGTTCATAAACATAAAAAAAACTAACATACACCATGAACCGGATTTAGGCTTAAAAACATGAACCGGACGTGAATCGACACCGTACCCCGAACCAACTCGGGGTACCCCGTGTTTCCCCTTGCTGCCGTGGGACCCACACGCACCAACCAAGACCATATGGTCTTGGTGGTGGTCGGCTTGGCAAGCCGAGACCCCATTTGGGCTCGGTGAAGCCGGCGGCCAAAGCAAAACACCCCTTAAAATGACACTTTGATTTAATTTAACACCAAAACATGTTAGATCTATGATTAATTATTATGTTTTTATAAAAAAACATCACATGTTCATAATTAATAAAAAGATTAAATTAAAAGAAAAGGTTTTAAAAGGTTTTATCGAAGTCGTGGATCAAGAGAACGAAGAACCAACACGATAAATCACTAGAATTCTGAGATCCAAGATCAAGAACCACCTTGTATGGTGTTCTTAGGGTGGCGGCACAAAGAGAAGGAGGAGTTTTTAGGTTTTTCTTAAAAATCTTCTGTAAGTTATTTTTGTGTAGTAAAAATAAACATAACCCCCTTTAGTAAATTTGACAATGGGCTTGGCCCATTGCCCTTGTTTGGCCGCGGGTAGGGACCCCACATGGGGTTCCCGTACCTTTTTCCGTGTCTCGTTATTTAGTTACTCGTTTGTGTTTATTTATGTTCGTGTTTTAATTGTTCTCGTTACGTAAATACCGTGATCTAATATATTTAATTACGCTCGTAATAAATATATATACGTAATTAATAATAGTTCGTGTTTTAATTACGTTCATGATTTCATGATCGCATGTTCGTGATTAATTATCGTTAAATAATTATTACGTGATCGTGCATATAAAATACTTATCGTGTTCTAACACGTACGTAATACGTAAACTCCTAACACGTAATCGTAATCATGCTATATTAGGAAAGTTTTAACTAGTACGTATGATCCTAAGGGTACTATGCATGGTAAAAGCATGCGGGTTTTACAGAACCGCTATCCTTCTACAAACAATTGTCAGTAATATAACATGAACAAAAGGACACGTAAAATAAATATGCAAGATTTACAAATATTTCTAAATCAGGATAACTGTTCTAGAACTTCTCAAGAATTTGGACGTCACCACTTTTTGATGCAACATGTACAGGGTTGGAGCCATTTGAATTCATTAGGGAATAATCCATATTAAATTCAACAAGTAAACAGGTGGCGCGGTGGTCCGGTGGTGGTCGGATGCTAAGGTTGGGGATAGAGATCGAAAAGAGTTTTTATGTGGTGGTGTGGGTATAAGATTAAGGAATTGATTTTTGATGTTTAAAACGTAAGATTTGGTTTTCTGGTTGGAGTAAATTTTCATTTTTAACCCTGAACTTATTTGTCATTCAATTCCGTTTTTTTTAGTTTATGTAGTTCTATTTTTGACACCAATACCTTTTTTCGCAATTAATGTGTAAAACGATTTTTCTTGTTTTTTCTGGTTCAAATTAAGAAAACTTATTTTTTCAATGGTAAAAGCCATAAAATAGACACGTACTCTTCATTTTATCCCATTATGACAAACAAACTATTTTATGTACTAATCTGACCAACGAACTGGTTAGTTTTGGGACAATATCATCAATATAACCGGATCTATTTTCATGTTAATTTTTTATAACATGAAATGACTAATTTACCTTTATCCCCTTCATTTCCATTTATGACCGTATGTATTTTTACGTTTTTGTCAGTAATTTTACGTTTTCCTCAGTAATTTACGTTTTCATCAGTAAATTTACGTTTTCTTCAGTAAACTTACGTTTTCGTAAGTAATTTTATGTTTTTGTCAGTACTTTTACGTTTTCGTCAGTAAATTTACGTTTTCGTCAGTAAAGGTACGTTTTTGCAAGTAAACTTATGTTTGGTCATTAAACTTACGTTTTCATCAGTATTTTTACGTTTTCGTCAGAAAATTTACTTTTTCTTCAATAAATTTACGTTTTCATCATTAAACTTACGTTTTCGTCAATAATTTTACGTTTTCATCGGTAAACTTACGTTTTCGTCAGTATTTTACGTTTTTGTAAACTTACGTTTTCGTCAGTATTTTACGTTTTCGTGAGTAAACTTACGTTATCGTCAGTAAGCTTACGTTTTCATCAGTATTTTTACATTTTCTTCAACGTAAAATACTGACGAAAATGTAAAAATACTTATGAGAACGTAATTACTAACGAAATCGTAAGTTTACCGATGAAAACGTAAAAATACAGATGAAAATATTCATTTACTGACGAAAACGTAAGTTCATTGACAAAAACGTAAGTTTACTGACTAAAACGTAAATTTACTAACCAAAACGTAAGTTTACTGACGAAAACGTAAGTTCACTGACGAAGACGTAAATTTACCGACGATACGTAAATTACTGACGAAAACGTAAAATTACTGACGAAAACGTAAAATTACTGATGAAAACGTAACTTTACTGACGAAAACGTAAGTTTACTGATGAAAGCGTAACTTTACTGACGAAAACGTAAGTTTACTGACGAAAACGTAAGTTCATTGACGAAATCATAAATTTACTGACGATACGTAAATTACTAACGAAAACGTAAAATTACAGACGAAAACGTTACTTTACTGAAGAAAACGTAACTTTACTGAAGAAAACGTAAAACGTAAGTTCACTGACGAAAACGTAAGTTCACTGACGAAAACGTAAGTTTACTGACGATAACATAACTTTACTGAAGAAAACGTAAGTTTACTGACGAAAACGTAGTTTACTGACGAAAACGTAACTTTACTCAAGAAAACGTAAGTTTACTGACGAAAACGTAAGTTTACTGACGAGAACGTAAGTTTACTGACGAGAACGTAAGTTTACTGAGGAAAACGTAGTTTACTGACGAAAACGTAAGTTTACTGACGAAAACGTAACTTTACTGAAGAAAACGTAAGTTTACTGACGAAAACGTAAGTTTACTGACAAACGTAACTTTACTGAAGAAAACGTAAGTTTACTAACGAAAACGTAAGTTTACTGACGAAAACGTGACTTTACTGAAGAAAACGTAAGTTCACTGACGAAAACGTAAGTTTACTGACGAGAACGTAAGTTTACTGACGAGAACGTAAGTTTACTGATGAAAACGTAGTTTACTGACAAAAACGTAAGTTTACTGACGAAAACGTAACTTTACTGACGAAAACGTAAGTTTACTGACGAAAACGTTAATTTACTGAAGAGAACGTTAGTTTACACCCAAAACCGGTATAGCAGGTAACAAGTGACACATATTGGTGATATTGTCCAAAAACTAACAAATTTGTTGTTCAGATTAATACATAAAATAACTCATTTGTCATAAAAGAACAAAATAAAAAATACGTGTTTATTTTATAACTTTTATTTTTTTTTAAATAAAAAGTTGAGAGAAAAATGAATAAATAAAAAAAATTATTTCTTGTTACGAAAATAATCTTTTAAAAAATTCTTTACTTTATGTTTTTGATTTAAACAAAAATATTTAATTCGATAACACTTAACTCAACCCAATAACCCATTGACTCTTCCGATTAATTTGACCGGGCCTAACTACAAGAAACATAAAGATTCTTCCAGTTATTTTGACTAAATAACTGGGCCTAACTACAACATATTTTGACCGGGCCTAACTACAAGAACCATACAGATTCTTCCAGTTATTTTGATATCCAACTACACAAATTGTGGCATATTTTGTTTACACGTTTCTGTTTACTATATGCAACTTTCTTTTTAGTAACCAAACTATAAACTCAACTTCATCATATCAAACCATCTTCTGTAAATTATATTCAAGCAAAGAATGGCAGATTCTGGGAATAACAGGTACTGCATGCATACAAATAATTATGACTATACCTTTGTACATAACTATAAATAGTAAAGTTTGTAGTAGTAGTTAAAAGCTCAGCTGTGTTATAATAATTTAAAAACGTGGGGCTAGGACTCGCATAACCATAGAATAAGTGGGGGTGTTTCTTTAAGCTTATATTTTTAGCTTACGAGCTTTTCATAACTTTGGAAAAAAGCTGGTCAGCACAAAAATTAGCTTTAGACAAACACCCCTTAATCGTTTTGCTAAAATGGTTGGCATAATTGGATTGCTTAAAAAAAATTACTTAGTTATTTTGGTAAGCACCTTTTAGGATGTTAGACATTTCTTATTGCATATCGGGATATTTTTGCAAGATAAGTAATTAGTAGCTTTTAGCTAGAAATTTTGTAGCCTGTTAATGTTTAATAACGATAGACAGTTTGTTGTTAGATTGCTTACTTGTCATAATTTCATGTAAGAATTGTAAAATAATTCTTAGTCGTTTGGTTGATTATACTATGCTTCTATACGAGTGAAGGGATGATGTTTCCAGTTTAGGTTATCCGGGGAGGGCAAGTATTTGACTTAGATGTACGTGGCCTAGCCAAAGTATCCATTCTCTTTTTAAACGGGTAAACTAAGAAGGATGGACTCGGGGGATCTTTTGTGAGACTTGGGTCGGCCACACCATTAGGCCACTTTGAAGATGGTTGTATGCATGTACAAATTTATTGATTCAAGGAATAATAGACTTTTTATATGTAAATTCTCACCTGTCTAGATCTTCGGTTTTATTGTTACCATTATGTAGCTATTGTTAATGTGTTTGTGGTGTGAGTAGATACGCAGTGGTAACAGGGGCAAACAAAGGTATTGGGTTCGGAATTTGCAAACAATTGGCTTCAAATGGAATCACAGTAGTGCTGACCGCTCGAGATGAAAAAAGAGGGATTGATGCCCTTGAAAAATTCAAAGGGACCGATCTTTGTAACCGGGTTATATTTCATCAGCTTGATGTTGTTGATCCTGCTAGTGTCGCTTCTTTAGCTCAATTTGTGAAAAAACAATTTGGAAAGCTTGATATCTTGGTATGATTCAGAAACTTGATCTTTATAAATCTTGTATTTCTGTAATTTTCTTAAATGTTTGGAAATTGCAACAATTTTATTCAACACGTACCTTCATGTTTTAGTGATTCACCTTAAATAACCCTTTGACGATATCATTGTTTTTGGTTCACAAGATTACTGAAACTTGGAAAGAGACCTTGAAAGATTCAACATATATTTTAAGAACCTTTGGATGATGCAATGACTTAAGTTGCGGTTATCTTTATTGATATATATAGTTATAGTATGCGTTAGTCGTAGTCAAATATATTGCACCCACAAGTTTTTTGGACATTATTACTATGAAAATGTAGAATGCATAAACCGAGTAAGATCTTATTTTTACATGTGAATTAATTTACGCACAGGTAAACAATGCTGCCATTGGTGGACATATAGCAGATGAAGAAGCTTTAAGGGTAATGGTAAATCTACTATTAGTTCATTCGTATCTGAGGGTAATAGCAGATAAACAATTCTTTTTTTCATTGGCATATAGGCTACGGGAAGTCAAATCGAATGGAATAAGATTCTAATCGAGTCTCATGAGTTGGCTGTACAATGTATACAAACAAACTACTATGGAGCGAAACGCATGGTTGAGCATTTCATTCCTCTTCTGGAATTATCCGAGTCTCCAAGGATCGTAAATGTTTCCTCCTCTTTGGGGAAGTTAAAGGTACGTGATCCAAATAAAATGATCAAATGTGACATCACCAATTGGTAGGTTGGAGAGTTAAGTAACGGGTCAAAACAGGTTCGGGTTGAAAATGAGTCTTAATACCCGTGGTGATGAGTTGGCCCATAAATATCTTTCTGCTTATTCTTACATTTACATAATTGTATATAAGTATTGTACTCGTTAGGATGACAGAAAACAAGACATTCATGTAAACCTCCGTATCTCCATTGTTGTGACATTTTCTGTGTGAGTTTCAGAATTTAAAAAATGAATGGGCGAAAGGAATCTTGGGTGATGTTGAAAACCTAACAGAAGAGAAAATAGATGAAGTACTTGATGAATTTTTGAATGATTTTAAAGAGGGAACCTTAGAAGCCAAAGGGTGGCCTACTTCAATATCAGCATATATAATGTCAAAAGCAGCCATGAGTGCTTACACAAGGATTTTGGCTAAGAAATACACAAGTTTTTCCATCAATTGTGTGTGTCCAGGCTTTGTGAAAACAGACTTGACCTATAATAAAGGCATATTATCTGTTGAAGATGGTGCAGAAACTCCGGTTAAGGTTGCATTGTCTCCTCACGGTGGTCCTTCAGGGTGTTTCTTTGATAGAAATGGTGTCACGCCCTTTGAATAAATATATGATATGTTGTACTGGTATACAGGATCTAAACAATGGATGTTTTATTCGACCATGTCTTTTAAAGGCTGTTTACTGTTACTTTAAGAGCTTATGTTATCGCTGTTAAAACAATTTTGAGTGTTTCGATAAAACTATTTATATTCATAACAGACTTTAACGTAAGTAGGTCGCTTTATCTTGATAATAAGAGCAATCCCAAACACCTCCTCAGATATTAGATGGTATTTGTGATTGCTTATTACAAGTCCTTTTATGCTTAGTGTGATGGTTAGAGTGTATATCTAATCGATCTGCTTATAGAAAGTAATATGATTATCTAATCTGCTTAGGGGTGTTTGAGATTCGTTTAAAACTAGATTATATACTTGAGAAAAGTTTAATGTAAACCACCTTTTTAACATGAACCCGATCAACTAATCATAGCCATTTTTTTATCTAACAAAAAAATTCATTTTTTTAAAATTAAATATCTCACAAACCGTTAATTGTTACGCAAAATAAAACATACGATCGTGACGAGAATTAAATCTATTTGGGGTGAAAACCACATTTGGGATTAGCGGGTCATATGACCATTAGGTGCATTACAGTTCGAAACTGGAGTCACGGGTTAGAACTCATAATGTGTGAAACTCATGTTAGAAATAATAGGAGACACGTTAAGGCTTCGGTGTCATTAGCTTAGAGCATCGTAATAACATTATTTTATGTATGTCATTATATTTGTTGTCATGGTTATATATAAGCAAATTGGAAATCTTGTGGTCCACACTATTAATAACGTAAGACTTGGAAAACATAACTGAAACACTTTGTGAACTAAAACACTTTTGTTAAACATTGAATTGTAAAGGAACTTTGTGGTAAACGATACTTTGATTGAGAAACTCTAATTTTATAAACTCTTCTACAATATTGCTTTCAGCAGTAGTCGTTATTAAACACTTAATACTTTTAAGTATTTTATTAAATTTATGAACTCACCCATTTTATACTAACGTTTTAAACATGTATTTGTTTGGCACTTGACTATATGGTTACGAGTTAGTTTTTATTTTTCACAAACCCAATAGACTCAATTCGATAAACCCTTAACCCGACAAGATAAAATGTTAACCCCTAATCCCAACTACAAGCAAGGTCGGTTCATTGTTGTCGGAGGCCTAGGCAATATTGATTAAGAGGCCCCTTTACACTTCTAAATTAAAGAGAAATTTTATTTAAACTTTAATTACATGACTTATACATGTTTAACATATAACGTATCAATATATAATAGTACAAAAATGTGGCCCCTTTTCAATTGAAGGCCCGATGCGACGACATCGTTTACACACTACTGAGCCGCCTCTGACTACAAGAAACATAGACTCTTCCATCCATTTGACTGGGCCTAACTACACGAAACATACAGATCGATTCTTCCAGTTATTTTCAACTAAAAATTGTGGCATCTTTTGTGTACACGTTTCAGTTGGCTATTCAACTTCTTTTTAGTAACCATCTTTAACTCTGTTAGACGAGGCCTAAGCCTATAAGCTTAGGGCCCGTTAGGTTTAGGGTTAAGGTAGCTTATTTGCAAAGCTATGTATTTATTATAAATACATATGAAATTCTCATTATTGAATCACACAAAACATTCAATCAATATTAGTATCCTTGTTATCTTTCATGGTATTCGCTGAGGTGAAAATAGCTCATACTTCCTTTGAAGTGATGAAGCCATTCTCCCTAACATTACAGCAGCCACCTCATGGTGCTTCTTAACGTTAGCAGCGTGTTGAAGCCTTTCCGCATTAGATGCTCCTTCAGCAAGATCCTCCGAAAGAGGAGTAGTCAAGATATCAATAGTACCGGCTGCTCTCAGAACAATTCTTAGTGAGCGATACCAGTCATTGAAATTAGGGCTAGTAAGTTCAGGCCGTTCAAAGAAGCTTTGAACGCCGAGCTTATTGTCAGATTGTTTTCGGGTTGAGCCATTTCTACAGAAATAAGTTCAAACATTAGTATTTTTGATAACACAATTCAAGAAAATAAAATTACCCCGGTAATAAAACCATAGTATTTTCCTTGAAAAACTAGAATCCATATTGACATAGACTTATCACGATCTGCTAGTGACAAATGTATTCAACACAGTAACTTGTCGAACAATAATTGACAAACAAATTTGCAATTTCTAGATATGTTAGGGATTTACATTGCCAAAATCATTTGCATTATAAACATGTTTTATCCCTACTTTACGCCTTAAGTTTCCAGTTCTTACTGAGTAAGTTAATTAAGTCGACTAATCTAAAGAAGGTAAAACCTTCATGTGCAATCTTATTCAGTCATGAAGTTTTCTCTCCATTACAACATCGTCCAATATCTTATATGACGACAATTGTAACTTCAAGTGTTTGTCAATTAGATGGCATATGACTTAAATTTTAGGGTATAGATTTTGGTGTCAAAATCATGTATGGAGAAGCATGCATACATCTCCATAACATAAGTTTAATAAAAAAACGTTTAGTAAACTTTTTGGTGAGACTAAAATTTCATCATATATTTGCAAGTTGAGGTATTGGTTAAACCAATTAAAGATTTTACACACAACTAAATTCACACTGTACTTTTTCTAGAACTTAACTAAAGCACAAAGCAATAACCTTATTCATTGTGTTTCAGATGCGAATTAATGCAGTTAAATCAACCTTAAAGAATTATACAAATAACAACCGTAGATAATTTCAATTTTGACGCACAGGCGAGCCGGGAATTGGTCAGCGCTGAAGCATAACACCTCCTTCCTTAACCGGGTGCTTGACCAGCGGTGCGTTATACCCACTTTATAGTTTGCCAAAAGTGAGTAGGCCGTTAAGTTGCTATTGCAATTCTAATTAATACAAATCATATGTAATTTAGACCTCAAACAATTCATTAATTTTGATAAGATTTAGTCCATATTATTTTTTCTTTAAAAAAAACTACCCTTGTTTACAACATACAATATAAAAACGCATGAAAACAAGTAGTACAAAAAAAACTAAATCAAATAGCCACATGCATAACAATTTATTCAAAGAACATCAAATCTAGGGTTTTTATAAACATAAAAAGTCTTCTCTAATTTTAAAACTTTGAATCAAATAAAGCAAATAACAATCAAAATTATATGATCCATAAAAAAACATGCATGTTTATTATGGATCTCTCACATTCTCTTAACAATTAAAAAACTACGAATCGTAACCACATATGACATAACAATTAATACATGCAAAACATCTAAAGTTAATTCCATGTAATTTTAGGGTTTACAAATTTATTTTTATTCTTTTATAAAAAAATCGGCCAGATCCGATTTTAAAAACAATAAAAAAAACAAAAAACACCTAATTTTTATAAAACCTAAAAAACAACATGTAATTATTTAACACAAATCAATATTAGTTAAAAAAACTCAGATCTTGATAATTATAATCATGTTAAAACGGCTCTCGATGCCACTGAAGGTTTATATTTATCATAACAATTATTAAAAACCCTAATATGGATCAAAGCACATACAGCGGAAGCAAATTAATAAGATCATTAATTTAACACAATTATAATTAACCAAGATTATGGTTACATACATTTATCCTAGCAAGATCTACAAGTCGACGGAACGGTCACCGGTAGAGATAGATCACGAACACCACCAGGATATAGTCTAAAGCAAGACTACACCACGATCTTGTACACACGTGATACGACGAGTTAATCGTGAGTCTAGCACGAACAAACCGAGCTTCCAAGTCTATGGAGGATCTACCCAACAACCCTAGAGAGGGGCTAAGACTAGATCTACAATAGCTTAATTGAAGAACAAAGAAGAATCCTAAATTAGGGTGTTTGGCCGGCGGTTTTAAGAGCAAAAGAGAGAGGAAGAGTGTAATAATTATGAAAGCCTTGGTTTGTTTATATACATCTTGGAAAAACTTTTCCTCCAAGGTTTAAACAAATTAAGGCAACAAAATATTTTCCCTTCCCTTTTGTCTCTCCCTTTTGGCCGGATATACACAAGCCCACAAGGGGTTTCCGGAACTTTTCCGACACCTTCTTTTAGCTTCTATTTGATTCTATAACGATCGTTTAATACTTAACTTTTAATTACTTAACGATCGTTAGTTTAAGCTACGGTTTGATTTAATAAATATATTTAATAAATAAATTAACTCTTCACGTAATGTGTGCAATCGCGTGATCTCGAGTTCGATCCTATCATACGACTATCGATTTTAAGTCCATAAACTTTCACTTTTATGCTTAGTGTGATGGTTATAATATATATCTAATCGATCTTTTTATAGAAAGTAATCTGATTATTTAATCTGCTTAGTTGAAGCTGAATAAGCCATTTTGAATAAACATTTTGGAAGTTTCTTATTCAAGCTAGTCATAATAGTTTTTGATTTATTAACATTTGAAATTCCTAAATAAGCAGAATTGTCAAATACTTATCTCCTGCTTTTTAGTTTTAATATAGACAATAATCAAAGTGTTTATTCATCAAGTCGCGGATAATGTTATGCCTTATAACATGAAGCCCATTTTCAAATTAAGCACTTTGGCTGTGTTTGTTGATTGCTCGGGTTTCTTTGACATTCTATCAACTGATAACAGGGTAAGGTTTGAAAACGATCACATGAAAAGATCGGTTTATATACTGATATGTGTGTCAGAAAAATAGGAACAAATATATGTTTCATGGTTTACCTTATTGATTAAATCCCATAAAAAGATTGAATCTCATAAAAAAAATCAGCGGAAAATTAAAATTGTAAATTTGTAAATTTACTGAATTTTTTTTATTAATGGTGATATTTCACAAGTGGAAAAACAATGAAATATCACTAGTAATAATACAATGAAATATCACTATGTGTGTCCTTCGGTTAGGTTCTCTGCCTGTTCGGTTTATTCGGTTAATTTTTTTTTCTGAGTGAACCTGAAAACCAAACTAACGGAACTAGATTTCAACCGAATTTAACCAAAAATCAAATTTGAATTCGGTTCGGCTTTTGGGTTAACCCGAATAACTCAATTAATCTGAATTTTTCTAAAAAATACATAATTATTTAAATATTTATTTAAAAAATATTTTAAATATAAAAATTGTATTTTATATTAAGATTAAATTTTAATAATTATTTTTTATATATAAATATATATATTTGTATAATTTCGGTTTTCGTATCCAATTGTCAAACCCATATCCAACCCGAAAACCAAATTATAGTTGGTTCGGTTCAGTTATGGTCCACAACCCGAATTCTATTTCAGTTTAGTTTAATTTGGATTGAATTCGATTCGATTTTTTATTTTCGTAGGTCAAACCAAAACAATGAACACCCCTAAATATCCATGATATTTAATTCATTTTTTTATCACTAGTGATATTCTATTATTTTATTACCAATGAAATATTAATAGTGATAAAAATTAGTTCGAAAAATTTATAACTTTATTTTCTTCATCTGATTTTTGAAACTTTTAACTTTTTGACAAAAATGATTTTTTTAACTTTTTTTAATTTTAAATTAATCTTTATTTTTAAATCAAACCAAAATAAATAATAAGGATGTGTCCCCTTTACCTGTGAGTAAAAACAAAGTTGCTATAGAATTTTGTCGCAAGTAGTTAGAAAAATAGAGTGTGTTTAAGATTGAATAGGGATGAAACATGCAACATTGAGTAAAATACGGGGACAAAACAGTAATTTGCTCTAAAAATAGTGGCACATTTTGTGTACACGTTTCTGCTGACTATGCAACTTCTTACTAGTCACCAAAATCTTCAACTCGACTTCATCAAAGCATCATCTGTAAATTATCGATAAAATTATATTGATCAATCAAAGGATGGCAGATTCTGAGAATAAGAGGTACTGCGTGCATGCTTTCTGCATAAAATAAGACTTTTAATTCATGTTAAACATGTGGCTATGATTCATACCCATAGTATTATATTGTTTTAGAATAAGTGGGGCTGTGTTTCTTTAAGCTTTTTTTTTTCACCCTATCATGTGATTTCGGTTTATGTTTTATTTATAGTTTCATTTTTTTTTCCGTGCTTAATTTTAAAATGATCAGTTTGTATAGCTATATACTCGTTTCCACAAATTATACTCTTATTTTCAAAATCGAAGTTTTCTTGCACCTGATGGAGCTTCTGAAGAGAGTTCAGCGCGTTATGAATAGAAACATTATGACACCTAAATCCATAAATGTGATTTTTACTAGAATTAGCTTTACAATTCAAAAAGTGTTTGCGGCGCAGCTTCTTCGCTTGCCTTTTACATGGAAAAAAACGATTATTTAAGCTTCCAACATGGAGTTTTGAAAAAAAAAAGTGAGAAACTATTTATTTCATTTTTAAAATGGAGAAAAGCTAAAATAATTATTTTACTTATTAATTATACAAATAGTTTGATTTGTCAAACACTAAAAAAATTGATAATGTAATTATTGCAATTTGAAACAAAATAATCAAATCCAAACACTATTTCTCAAAACCACGTTTTCTAATTGTTGATTATCTAGCTATTCATTTTCAAAATGAATAATCTATTTTCAATAAGCAATTCCAAACACCTCTTTAATCACATAAAATTCGAAATAAGGATTGTGAGACATAAGGTGAAATTAAATAAGCTTGTCAGTACAGAAATTAGCTTAGACAAACACCCCCTAATCATTTTGCTAAAATGGACGGGATACTTGGATTGCTTAGAAAAAGATTACAGTATTTACTACTCCCTCCGTCCCAAAATTATTGTCCCCCGACAAAAAACACACAGTTTAAGAAAAGTACCACCTTTTCAGTTTTCTCTCTCTTACTTTTTACAGAAAGACAGTTTTACTCTTAACCAATTAATTTAAAACCTTTAAAAAGTTTGTAATTATGAATTCAATTAAGGGTAATCTAGTAATTTCGATCTAAAATTCCTACCTATTTTTAGAAGTTTTATAAGTGGACAATTAATTTGGGACAACCCAAAAAGAAAAGAGGGACTATAATTTTGACACGGAGGGAGTATTTTTTATAAGCACCTTTTAGGATGTTAGACATCGCTTATTGCATATCTGAATAATTTTTTTAAGTAACCATGGTTTCTGACACATTGGCCGACTATTCCATTGGGTATGAACACACCGCCACACAAAATCAAACGTAAAGCCCTCTCGGGAGGTTGACGTGGCCACTTCAAGATTGTTTGCATCTAGCAGGAATTGAACTTGAGACCTCACACAAGTGGTAGCCACAAACCATTTTGTCACTCACCCTTGAGTGGCTATATATGATTATTTTTGGAACAGAAGTAATTAGTAAGTAGTTTATATCTAGTGAGGTTTGAACCCGGATCTTTTTTGAGACTTGGGGTCGGCATACCAGTAGTGCACTTTGAAGATGGTTGTATGTATGTAAAAATTTATTGATCAAGGAATATGTAGCTAGCTTATCACCTGTCAAGATCTTCGGCTTTATTATCATCATTATTTAGCTATTGTTAATGTGTTTGTGGTGTGAGTAGATACGCAGTGGTAACAGGGGCAAACAAAGGTATTGGGTTCGAAATTTGCAAACAGTTGGCTTCAAATGGTGTCACAGTAGTGTTGACCGCTAGAGATGAAAAAAGAGGGATTGATGCCCTTGAAAAATTCAAAGGGACCGATCTTTGTGATCGTGTTATATTTCATCAGCTTGATGTGGTTGATCCTGCTAGTGTTGCTTCTTTAGCTCACTTTGTGAAAAACCGATTTGGAAAGCTTGATATCTTGGTATGGTTCAGAACCTTGATCTTTATAGATGATGTATTTTTGTATTTTTCTTGCTTGTTTGGAAATTGCAACTATTTTATTCAAGACGTACCTTCATGTTTAAGTGATTCACCTTAAGAAACTGTTTGATGGTAAAATGACTTGGACAATGTCTAATCGTTATTAAGAAATGACAATATCATTGTTATTGGTTCACAAAATTACTGAAATTTTGAAGACGCACCTTGAAATCTACACATATATTAAGAACCATTTGATGATAAAATGACTTAAGTTGTGGTCATCTTTATTGATTATATATACGTTAATCTTAGATTATGAATGTATGATAATTTATCCTAATGTATGGCTTATTGTTTGCAAGTTCCTTATGATTAAATTAATTTTGTGAGTTCGATCTTCATTGATTCCAACATCAAATATATTGCACCCATAGTTGCTTCTTTATTATTTTCAACGCTATTACCTTATTAAAATATAGAATCCATAAAACCAATAAGATCTCATTTTTACATGTGAATTAAATTACGCACAGGTAAACAATGCTGCCATTGGTGGAGGTATAGCAGATCAAGAAGCTTTGAAGGTAATGGTAAAGTTACTGTTTGTTCATTCATATCCGAGGGTAATAGCAGATTAACAGTTCTTTTCGTTCATTGGCATATAGGCTACGGGAAGTCAAATCGAATGGAAAAAGATTCTAACCGAGTCTCATGAGTTGGCTGTACAATGTGTACAAACAAACTACTATGGAGCGAAATTAATGGTTGAGCGTTTCATTCCTCTTCTGGAGTTATCCGAGTCTCCAAGGATCGTAAATGTTTCCTCCTCTATGGGAAAGTTAAAGGTATGGGATCCAAATAAAGTGATGATATGTTACCTTACTACAGTGAATGGAACAAATGTATAATTTGTATGGGCCAAAATGGGTAGGTTAAGTAACGGGTCAAAACAGGTTAAGGTTGAAAATGAGTCATAATTAAGGGGATTTATTACCCGTGGTGCTGAGTTGGCCCCCAAATATCTTTTTGCTTATTCTTACATGTAATTATAAATAGGTAATGTGCTCGTTAGGATGACAAAAAACAAGACATTCATGTAAGCCTCCACATCTCCATTGTTGTGACTTCTTCACTTGTGTGAGTTTCAGGGTTTGAAAAACGAATGGGCAAAAGGAATCTTGAGTGATGTTGAAAACCTAACAGAAAAGAAAATAGATGAAGTACTTGATGAATTTTTGAATGATTTTAAAGAGGGGACCTTAGAAGCCAAAGGGTGGCCTACTTTAATGTCAGCATATATACTGTCAAAAGCAGCGATGAGTGCTTACACAAGGATTTTGGCTAAGAAATACAGAAGTTTTTCCATCAATTGTGTTTGTCCAGGCTTTGTGAAAACAGATTTGAACTATAACCGAGGCATATTAAGCGTTGAAGACGGGGCTGAAGTTCCGGTTAAAGTTGCATTGTCTCCTCACGGTGGTCCTTCAGGGTGTTTCTTTGATAGAAATGGTGTCACGACCTTTGAATAAATGTTTGATATGTTGTATTCAGGATTTGAATAATGGATGTTTTATTTGACTACATGTCGTTTTCGCATCATTCGGTATGCTATTTTCGAGACATTTTATGAAAAAAGATTTTGCACCACCCCAAGTTGTTTTGGTGTGGATGCAATTGCTTTGAATAGTCGAAGAAAATATAAAACTCCAATTCTCTAGATACCAGAGAATACAAAAGAGAGGGTGATATCTTCGTGTGCAAAGACAAAGATTACAAATTATTCAATTCAACTTTCTCAATTGAGGAAGCTGAGAAGTACAGCTGAGAAGTACATAAAAATGGCAGAATCTGGGGAAAACAGGTATTTTTACTGCTGAGTATGTGTTAAAAGATTGGACTAATATTTCAAATTCTTATGTTTCTCAGGCTTCAAAATTGCTCTAGAACAAGCGTTCTTCTTACTTCTTATATGGTGTAATTTTTCTGCCAAATCAAAATACAATGAGCATGTAGGAAGTGTTAAAAAGTAATCCTAAGCACCTCATAGGGAGGCAAAATATATATGATTTTTTAAGATAAAAGCAGACTTGTGAATTTGTGATTATCTGTTTATTACAGGCTAAGCAGTTTTAAATGAATAATCCGTATTATTAAAATTTACAGTATGATTTTCTTCACATCTTGCAACAAATAAGATTACAGTTACGTATTGCTGTATTAATTTATGCGCGGGTGAACAATGGAACTGTTGGATCAGTAGTTGACATGCATAGACGCTTTAAGAGTGTCCAGAGCTAGTCACACCGAGGCACGCCTTCTAATATTTACGTTATCACAAACTATTATAAAAAAAATAGCTTTTCTTCAGTGAAATTTTAATGTTTGACTGTCATATACCTCAGCTAATTTCCCTTTCGATATAGGCCAGTGGAGGCCAAATCGAATGAGAAAAGATATTGACTGAGACTCATTAGCTAACTGAAAAACGTGTGGAGTCAAACTACTATGGTGTGAAGAGCATGGTCAAACATTTCATTCCCCTTATTGAATTGTCAGGCTGTCCAAGGAACGTAATTGTTCCCAGCTCCGTGGAAATGTTGAAGGTACATGAATCATGATCCCCGTTGATTGAAATAACTGTTACATAAGACATCAAACAGCAAATTGATTCGTAAAAATGCAGAATATATCTACAATTGCATCTGTAAATAGATTCGTGTGATACTAACATAAAATTTACTCAGAAAACCAATACCATGTGCGTCATCGCTCATCCTATGTTAATTAAGTAATAGTTTCTGAAATGAAACAAGAAATGATTTTGCTTATTAGAAAGGTATAATAGCTAGCTATTTCGGCATTTGTACGCTCACTATAAGTCTTAAACCCTTTTTTTTGCGGATTTGTGTTTGATTATTTGCTTTTGCATGTTTCAGAAATTGAAAATTGAAAACGCTAAGGGATACCGAGTGATGTTGAGAATCTAACAAAATAGAAAATAGATGAAGTAGTTGATGAGTATTTTAATGATTTCAGAGGAATTATTAATTAAAAGCTAAAGGGTGGCCTATTCCAATGTCAGCAAATATACTCTCAAAAGCAGCCATGAATGCTTACACAAAGATTTTGGCCAAGCAATACGTGCATCAAATGTGTGTACTGGCTTTCTTAAAACCGATATCAACTATGAAAGTGGCGTATTACTGGTTGAAGATAGTGCTGAAGTTCTCTTTATACTATTGTCTTTTGGTATGAAAGCTTTGTTTTTCTTTTACTTGGATTTCTGACTTGACATTTGCGAGCTGACTAATCCTAGAGTGGCTACCTTTCTCGTATGAAAGTTAATGTTGAGTGTCAAACACATTGTCAATTTGGTTATGTCGACAGATAAAATCTTAGACTTTCACAAAATGTGTGTCTAATACTCCATAGTGATACAGTTTAAAGAGCTATTTTATGGTACATAAAATGTGAAATAGTGAATCATATTTCCAAGACTTTAACCACTTTTTGGATTAGATATAATTTATTCTGCCGTAACTATCATGTGTTTGTTTATTATTTGAAACTAATGCAGATTCTCTTTGTCTCAGAAAAAAACAAAATACCCTGACCATTTGCTTATTATGCAAGACAAAAATTGTAAATTACTATTTAAAGTTCATTCAATTCTCCTGGATAATCAACTGAAGCATGGCAGAATTTGGGAAAAACAGGTCAGCTACTAGCCTACTACTACGAAAGATTTATTTGACATATGAAAGTCAAAGTTTGTGCTAATTTTGACTTTTCAAGTCTTCGGATGTGTTCCTTATTTTAGATGTATAGAATTTTGATTAACAAAGTCAAATTTAGATGTTTTTGGTTTTAGATTACTTCAAACTTGTTTATTAGTAATCTGGTTGTAAGAAGCTGCAATATAAAGAAGTTTTCAGTTAGTTTATAGCCGAAAAACAAGATGTAATATCATAAAGTCAACTCTTTTTGGGTAACCATGGTCGGACTAGTTGGCCGACTAATCCACGAGGTTTGATATCATAAAGTCAAATTTAAATCTGATTTTGGTAAATATGTGTTGTATCAAAACATAAACAGCAAAAAAGTATCTTAAACGCTGTTTAGTGTTGCTTTAAGCACGTATCTTACTGTTAAATAAAATTTGAGTGTTTGGATGATACTATTCATAACAGACTTTAACTTAAGTAGGTCACCATACCTCAGAATAAGAGCAATCCCAAACACCTCCTCAGAAATAATAACTTTTGAAGGTGTTTGTGAATATTAAAAAATGCTTTTATATTAAGTTTATGCTTATATATAGTGTAATTTAAGTGATTGGATAGAAGCAATCTGATGATGATCTAATCCGCTTAGTTGAAGGTGAAATAAGCAGTTTCGAATAAGCATTTGGGAAGTTTCTTATCCAAACTACTCATGATAGTTTCTGATAGTAACAAATGAAATTCTTAAATAAGCAGAATTGTCAAATACTCAAAGAAATACTAATCGTCAAGTCGCTGGTAAAGTTGCGAATATTCACAAGAAGCAGGGTCGAAGCCAGGACAAAATATGACCGGGTGCACAAATTTTTTGAATCGTAATATAACATATGTAAAAAATGAATTAAAACGAATGGTAGAAACACGTTCCGATTGACTGGGTGCATTTAAGATGTATTTAGAAAAAATCTATGTTTTCTTCACAAATTAACACTAAACAGAAAAAATCTATAGGGGTCATGGGCACCCGCGGGAACCCCCTAGCTCCGTCCCTGACAAGAAGCCCATTTTCATATTTACATGTGGTTGTGTGTAGGTATGCAGTGGTAACAGGGGCAAACAAAGGGATAGGACTTGAAATTTGCAGACAATTGGCTTCAAATGGTGTCAAAGTAGTGTTGACTGCTAGAGATGAAGAACGAGGAATTAATGCCCTTGACAAATTCAAAGGGACCAATCTCTCTGATCTTGTAATATTTCATCAGCTTGATGTGGTTGATCCTGCTAGTGTTGCTTCTTTAGCTACATTTGTGAAAAATGAGTTCGGAAAGCTTGATATCTTGGTATGCTTCATTTTTACAAATTTGTATTTTCACTGCAATTATTTTGTCCAGCTCCTGTGTTGTGAAAACGCATGTTTCCAGTTTCAGGGTAAGTATGACGATGATAGTTTTAGAATTCATTATCTTTTACTACTTTTTAAAGTCTTCGTCTCATAACGAAGTAAAATATTGATCATTGAGGATTTTGCGTTAATACATGTAACTATATTGTGTTTGAGATCTGTCTTATCACTTACAAGTTGCAACATCTTCTTTTTGACTAAGTACCAATCAAGAATTACCTAATTGCCCACAAGCAAACGTTGCAAAATGTGGTTTAACTGATTATGGTTTCACAAACTTACTTTATATTGTTGTTATTATATGATATTTCAGATATATATGCGACTAATAGTTCACTGCCGTTGCTGTATTGTCATAGTCAAAACGTCGTTTTTGTACGCATAACTCGTTATTAGTAGCATCGCAAGTTAATTTATAGTACATAAACCAAATACTTTTTTTTACTTTTCGTGTGAATTCAACTATGTAAAGGTGAATAACGCCGGGATTGGTGGAGTTGTAGTAGATGAAGAAGCTTTAAGCGCTTCAAGAACTAGTGGTGATCAGGTAATTTTTTGGTGATTGCATTATTATGAATTATAATGTCTGGTCTGATACATTGTTTAAGTAAAATAAAAATCTTTCTTTCCCCTATTCCCTCCTTTTGAATATAGGTTACTAATACACAAATCCAGTGGGAATATATATTAAGCGAAACAGATGATTCGGTAATACAATGTCTGCAAACAAACTACTATAGTGCCAAGAGCATGGTTGAGCATTTTATTCCACTCCTTAAATTATCTGATTCCCCAAGGATCGTAAATGTTTCCTCCTCCATGGCTAAGTTGAAGGTATAGGATCGAAATTGATTGACAAAATGGTAACTTAACTTCTACCACCTATGTCTCTGTCTCACAATGTGTATTATTGTTCATTTTTTCCATAATTCAGGACTTAAAAAGTGAATGGGCTAGAGGGATACTCAGTGATGCTGAGAACCTAACAGAAGAGAGAGTAGATGAAGTTCTTAATGAATATTTGAATGATTTTAAAGAGGGATTATTAGAAGCCAAAGGCTGGCCTACTACATTATCAGCATATGTCCTTTCCAAAGCAGCCATGAATGCTCACGCAAGGATTTTGGCCAAGAAATACCCAAGTTTTTATGTTAATTGTGTGTGTCCGGGATTTGTTAAAACCGATATCAACCATAATACTGGCATATTAAGTGTGGAAGATGGTGCAGAAACTCCTGTCAACGTAGCATTGTCTCTTAATGGTGGTCCTTCTGGGTGCTTCTTTGATAGAAATGGTGCCACGTCTTTCTAATCAACACGTGTACATGATCTGAAGATTGTCATTCTGTATGTTTCAGTATGCTCTTTGTGTTATCATTATTGTAAGTTTGCAACACTACTTCTTTCATTAACCTTTACCAAAGCGCTTACTCAAATTCGAGTATCTCCCTTAAGCTAACTTTTATACATATCTATTAAACCAAGTAAACTGCATAAAGTGTTATGATATAAACCCTTTGAGAAAAAATCTATAATGTTATCTTCTGAGTTTACTTTCACAGTTCTAATGATACCCGCACAAAATTCTTCCCTTAAGAAAAACAGCTCTATTTCAAAATTAAGTTCTTTGACGAATAAACTCAATTTGCTGCAATCTGGATTGCAAAACTGGTATCATAATTTATTGTAACCAAAAAAGACACTTTCACATTTTGTTCAGCAAGAACTTTCATAATCAATTCACTTCACAAGTTACCACTGTTCATTGCTCTGTATTCCACTTTAGCAAGAGCATATTGTTTCTTGCCTTTCAAGAAAATCACTGTTAATGACAGCTAGCCCCTTGTGGTCTTACACTTTGCCTAGTCTAAATCAACAGAAACATTGATACTAAAATATGAACTTTTGTGACTATAAAGGAGCATGAATAAAGTGACTTAAAAAAGGAACATAAAACTAATACGTGGCCATAATTAGGCGAGGGTTCGGGGAGGACATACTGCCTCATTAACCCGTCATTCTAAAAAAAAGAAAAACTAATATGTGGCCGGGTATGAGTTATGTGAATTAACTTTCCTACGAATTTTATACCAGTCAATGGATTATAATCATAACATGTCCCTTTTTGACAGTTCCTTCTTTAGTAGGAATGTTTCAAGGTTGCAGAACAAGAGAAAAAAATCACAGAACATATAAAAAAAAGAGAGAATGAAAACCGTAACACAATAAAAATGCTTATACCATTCATTATTTTCACTCGACACAAGATCTTTCTACTTTCATCACATTCGGTTTACGAGATCACAAGACCACATACATGAATAACTATAGGTTTTTACGAGTATGTATGTGAGATTGTACAAAATGCATCAAGTTCACGAGACCACATACATGAATCACACTTTAAAAGTTCATCGTCCTTGCCAGTATTCATCCTTCTAACGGTATTGGTGTGGTTTCTTTTTTGGCACTTGAAGTTAACTTCTTCTGCAGAAATCGACTTGCGAACCCACAAAAGTTCTAAAGCAGATTTGAAACTTTTTCTGCATTCACAAATTCTTGAAACTCCCAGTCTTGAATACATTGAATTCAATAGAATCAAGGCTTGTTGACCCAACTCACCTCCACGAGAAAGCATGATCATGCCATAAACATATGCAGCTTCAGGATGTCCCTTTTCAGCTGCCATCTTGAAGTAACTTAACCCGGAGTCAACTTTAACAAGCTGGAAATACTCAATCTGTAAAACCAAACATTTATATTAATAAAAGCTAAAATCACATAGAGGCCGGGCATAAATATAAGTTGCTACCCGATATAAGTACGAATGATTTTTTTCTAACTAGCAAATGTATCGTTTCAAAACTTATACAATTATTACTCTACTAAAATCTATCAACAAAAGTTCAAACTAAAAGTCTAAAACGTACCATTCCTTGTCTAAATAATGCTTCAGGGTTCCCTAACTTGAAGCACTTAGTTAGGAATGAAATCTCTGAATTAGTTTTTGACCAGGGAAGCATTCTAAATTTCTCAATTGAAATAATTCGAAAGATATACTCATCTTCTACTGCTTCAAGAAAATCCTGGCAACTGTATGAATGACAAAACAAAAGTTAGTCATATGCATCATGTTAAAATTACATCTGAATTATACATGTATAGAACAGGATTAATTCGATCGTAATCACGTTTTGCTTGCTAAATTATCATGGTTTAATAGACAAAGACATTACTAAAGATTACTAAAGCTTGTTAAAATATTAGATTAGTTTAAAACGTTACAAATAGTTAGAGAGTTTTAATACAGGTTTTTCTTTAGAGCATACACAATGGTTTGAACCTATAAAAGGTTTAAAATTTAATAATATTATAAACTTATAAAGGTTCTAGCTTCATAAACCTTTTTACACTATGTATAAACCTTTTAAAGTTTATAAATTCTTAATATTTACACATGTATTGAATTTATAAGGTGACATATACATCATAAACCTACTTATAAACCTATCTCCACTATGTTTTACAAACTTTTAGACCTCTTTATCAGTTTATAAACCTTTTCTTAAACTACCATAGTGGATGCCCTTAGAGAAAAAAAATTTAAACCTTATGTAAGGGATGGAATACCTACTCCCATGCATCTTTTGATTTACCTAATTAGTCAAGAGTTTGGAGGTTTGAACCAAGGAATATCCAAATAGCCTTTTTGACTGATTAACTGAGCATTTTTTGTGAGAAAATGATACCAACTAAGCTAAGACCGGTTGATTTTTTTAAAAACCTTATATCATATACTTTTCAAATCTTATACGTTTATACGTTTCTTTTTACACTTGATTTTTTTACACTTTTGTACATCTTTTTACACTTGTTTTTGTACACTTTTATAATTTTCTGCATAAAAAGTATAAAAATTACAAAAATGGATAAAACGTAGAAAAGGGTACATATGCGTATGAAAATGTACGCACGCATATAAAATGTAAAAAAACGTAAAAGTAGTATGAAATCATAAAAACGGACGGAAAGATTTAAAAGGTTTTGGTTTTTTATGTATCATATAATGTAAATAAAATAAGTAGAAATATTTAGGCTGCATTTAGTTGAATGAAAAACACCATGTTTTCTAGAAAACAAGGAAAACAGAAATGCATTCAAATAATCGTTTTCTAGAAATATTTTCTAGAAAATACAAAATCCATGTTTTACCCTTTTGCACACAAAACAAACAAAACCTCTTTTTTTTTGTTTTCTAAGTTTTCCTTTATACATAAAAAATTCATTTCCCCCTTTGTTTCTTTTATAGTTTTGAAAAATAGAAAACACAAATTTCTCCAACTAAACGTGTCTTCTAAATTTTTAAGTATTTTGTGGAAAAAAAAATCTCTTTTTTTTTTTCTACAAAATATAAAATAAAAAATGATGGAAAATATTTTCCAACTAAATACATCCTTAATGTTTTTTGTTTCTTAATTTAAAAATGTTTAACAATAGAGTAAGTTCCAACAAAAAAAATAACCGTTCTCGTAGTGGAGGGCAAGGAAACATCTATATCTAAAAATTGTGAGAAGAAACAATCATCGCCATAGAAAACTATAAGATATTATGGCTTCACAAATTCGTTGAAGTAAATTGATATAATTAGGGATTGAATGACAAAAACGAGGAGAAACCTAGATCTATAAATAACTAGGTTCATAAAATTTGGTAACCAATACTGGACTACGTATGTGATCCAATACAAAAGAGTACGAAAATAGTGAAAAATGTAAGTATTAGTAACGTAATCAAATATTTCAGGAAACTTTAGTAATATTTTTTTAGTTTTGTCTATTAACTCAATTAACATTGCACTTAAATCCTGGTATTATTAGCTATTTGTTTTACTTTTAAATTAATTTACTATTTTATAAAACATATCGATACCTCTCTTATCATCATTTTTGAAGTAAAACAAATTTCCATGCATAATGTACAAATTTTCATACATGCAACAACAACAAAAATATATTGCATACACTTTTCAATGCCAGCATATATACAACCCTTTAAAAAACATGAGTGACCACCGCTTCGAATAACTAATAAAACCTGTTTAAAAACGAACACCAACAAAAGTCTATAAAAATGAGTGACCCGAACTTCATTGAGATAAATTTTTTCTTTAGTTAATCACTAGCAGGGTATCCGCGCGATGCGACGGTGGGTACTCTGTGACTATATTTTCTTAAGAGTGAATGTTATTCGGTTATTCGTCTTTTATAAGAATAATTTATGAATGACGACAATTTTCACCTAAAAATATGTTTCAAAAACATAATTTTGATATAGAAATATTATTACTTGTGCCGTATATGTATTATGTAATATGTGTAACTTTATTTTCGGAACTCAATTAAGCGCGAGAAGTGACATAACCTCTTTTGAACATTTGAATGAGAAGATCTAAAAGTGGTTTGTACATATGATTGCAAGGAATATGATAGAGGAGATTTGTACGATATGTTGTTTTGCTTATAAATGTGGCGATGAGTGTTTTAATTGTATTATTAATTATGTTTTAATTAAATATAATTAAATGCTTTGTATATATACTAGCAGGGTACCCGCGCAATGCGACGACGGGTACCAAGTAACTATATTTTACGACGAACAATCGTATTATCAATGGAGAGATTCTATGTTTCTTGGTTTTGTATGTTTGTGGGTGAAAAATATATATGTCATTAGATTTAGTGTTACTTAATAGGTTGTTATAACACTTAAAGTTGACTGAGATGTTACAAAATTGACTACACATTAAGACATTTTAATTTTCAGTTATAACTATTAGTTATATGTGTATGGTTTTGTAGCAAAATTAATGCATATCTTTCCTAAAGAAAAAATGTTTTAAGCTTAAACTTTTTAAGACTTCTAAAAATAAAAAGGTATAAATGCTTTATAAAGTATTAAGATAAGATTAGAGATATAAAGTTGTATATATGCATTAAAATCTTGTATTATTTAAATTTAATTTTCTATGTTGTAAATTATGTTGTATTTGTTGTATTATTTAATTTTTTAGTATTAAATAAAGTAAGAGGGTCTAATCTCTTTTATAAAATAGTACCGCGGCTTGAATACCAGTACTCCTTATTACAAAGTTGGTTTGGAAAACGTTAGTGTATATATTTGGGGTAATAAAAGTTGGATTTAGGGCTTTTCTAGGGAAGAAGGTCAAGCTAACCATACGTAAATAAATACAGTATGAGTATATGATTACCATGTTAAATTATTCATACATAAAGACATATAATACTTATAAATTTTCATGTTGTTCTTGTGATCGAATTGAATTCGATGTCTATGTGTGTAGAATATATAAAATCTGTAATCTTATTATCCTGTACTATACTTCCAAGCATGCGTATATAATATATCAAGTAGAACAACACATATGTCGAAGGAAAAAGAGAGACGAGATTATAATTTACCTTAACTTAGCATTGAAAACATCCGTGGACGAAGAAGATGCAAGTCGACCAAGAATATCAACCAATAAATCTCTCGAAAGAGATTGGATCTTAGTCCTTGACCGACGAACGATTTTCTTAACTGCTTTTTCTCCACAAATAGCTTCGTAATTTTTCCTCCTTGTTGAAACAACCATCTTTATTGAATAAGTTTCAGACGCTTAGAAAATAACTAGGGCAACCAAAATCGATAATGTGAACTTGTTATGTATTATGATGACCCCCTTATATAAGTTAAATACGAGTCGGTTAAGGACTAGAAACAAGAAAATTAATGGAGATAAGGTTAGATATTTTATTCGGAAAAGTATAGTTTACCAATAATACGTAGTAGTATTAAAATTACTTTCTTATTTTACTTATTTTTAATATTTAAGGACTTTTTAACCACGTATTTATGTTTGGTTTTATATGATATTAGTTCTAAGTCATACATTAGTGTTAAATTACATATAATATCAATGTTATATTACATATAATTTTATATGAATATTTGATTCAGTATTATGTCACATATGATTTATTTATGCAAGTTCAACAACCAAAAAACGAAAAGCAAAAAATGTGAAAAAAGTCAAAACAGTGAAAAAATTAAAAAATATTTGTCAAAAATATATCATACTATCATAGGGCATATATATAGAAAAAAAAAATGAAATTAAATTGTGGGTTTAGTCTCATCCATTATATCAAGACGAAGATGGAGAGTAAGGATTAATTTCGTGACATCAAATAAAGTTTGGTATCCAAATAAAATTAAATCATATTAGTTAAGCCAAAATTCTAGGTATTTGTATATATAACACTTTTATCCAAGATTTCACATATTTAAATTTTAAAAAAAAAAGTTAGCTATAATAATGGTCTTACCTAAACCGTCATTGGTATAACTCATTATTGGCAAGTCCTTAAATTATTTAAATAAAGGTCGCAAAAATCGATATGCACTAGAGAGACAGTCGGGTACCGACGAAAGATTAATAGGATAAGCGGGGATTAATCTATATCTATACTCCTTATAAAGCAAATTGGTATCTCTCACTTCAGTAAACGCAAAAAGTTTAAGTAATCCGACAAATGAATCATAATGTGCAACTTATTAATGCAAATAACAAACTAAGAATTAAGTAATACAACCTATTAATGCTAATGTACAACCACGACAAAGATAAAAACATTTACAACACATTACATTTAAAACTATAATTAAAATGTAATTAATATTCTAATTAAAACATCTCATTACCACAATTTACAAATAAAACAACATATTCTACAAATGTCACTACAACTTAATTTTTCAAAAATCAATTAATAACAATTAATAATAATACACCCCACTACTCACATATATAATTTTATATTCACCTTACAGAACAATTTAAAACACGTATATCTACAATTTTGAATATATCAAACCAGATTAACTGGTTCAACGAAGAACCGAAGCCACCATCGATTTGGCTAGACAGTTAGATAAAGATACATAAACTTTAAATTTCGTTTTTTGAGATGTTGTTTTTAAAAAGCGTAAAATTAACATATTGTTGACCGAGATTATGTTAAAGGGTACCCGCAGCCGCATCGCGCGGGTACTCTGCTAGTCAAGGATTAATTGGATTGGAGTTTGTATATATATAACCGTATAAGTGTGAAAATATACGCCAGATTTGTTGACTTAGCTGAGCTTTTTACGCTTTTAGCGATTTGGCCAATTTTTATCTGTAACCGAGTTGGTCGAGTTAACCGATTTTCGTCCGATTTGGCTGATTGATGCTCGATTCGCCTGATTTTTGACCAACCTGAATAATAAGGTCGATTAGTGACAGTCTAGGCGGTTAATCTTCGCCTAGTGCCTATACGCCAATTAATCGGCCGCCTCGACCGACTATTGCAACAGTGATTTAAATTAACAACAAAAAATTATTTTCAAATATGTCCTGTTTTGTATTTTCGATTTAGTCCATAAAAGATCATGAGACGACTCTAATGCCATTATAAGCGTATTTAAATATTTGACAAATCTTTATCTTTTAAATAATTAGCTAAATTTATGCAAGAACGTTTTTGGGAAAGAAACACTAGTTATGAAAAAACCGAAAACCTAACAACAAAAAACCAAAAAATCAAACAAAACATTTGATTCGGGGTTTAATTTAACCAAAAACAGCCCGAGATCGGCTCATCCTCACCCTTTGATGATGTGTCATTTTATACGTATTTTCGGGGTCATTTCCCCCCCCCCCCCCCCATATTTGCCTTAACGTGCCTTAAAATGCCCTAAATCATTTTTTTAGTAATTTAGAGACACTTGAAGCATTTGGAGAAGATTTGAAGATGTTTTTAAGCATTTTCACGCTTATTTATGAAATATGAAAGAAACCGAGAAAAGCATGCACGAATTTCTCAAGTCACAAACAAAGTTGGAACAGAAGCTATAGACGAAATTGGGGATTCTACCGGACGCCATCGTGATGACCCTCTAGACGACTCGCCAATACAATGAGACGGTCTGACAGCTATCGACTAAAGAAAAGCTAAAAAGATATGATGGCTAGATGACATCGTAGTTAAAACCCGACCATCGCGACCCATACTCTCTATATATAACCCATTGTAAAAATACAAGTCATGTATAATTTTAGGGTTTCAGAACCCTTTGGCACTCCATCTTAACACCCATATCGAATAAGGTTTTATTCATTTACATTAATCATGTTTATGTGTTTGATGATTGTATCTTCTATCTTCTGTTCTTTTGTTATGCTAGGCTAAATTTATTAGTGTTTGTATACAATTTCATGAAAGCTATTATGTGATTCTTATGACTTTGTTGCTTCTTGATTGATTGTGTTCACGTTAGGCTCTAAAAAACATAAAAGATCTTCATATTTTTAACAGTTGAGATGTATTAGAAAACGTGGGTGCATAGATGATGTCGCGACCATAGAGGCATGATATCTTGGCGTTATAGTGATTTTGAATCAACCGTATTATGTACTTATGTGCTGATAAAACGGATTCATTTAGGTGTTTGTTAATGCATGTGTTAATGAAGTTGATCTAGGTTTCTAGGTTCATGAATTTTTCACATAGATGATTACAGGTGCATGCGTCAAGTGGGTAGGTCTAGTAAACATCGTCATACCACTATGCTACATTTTTACTTGTTTCGCGCATGAGTTCTAGTCAATACCAAAGGAAACACTTAAATATTTAATCAACAAGGAGTGATTGGCAATGAACATGTAGGAAAAGAATTTTAGTAAGTAGTGTATCCTTAGATGAATATGTTCCTCTAGCCGGTGAAATTCTACACAATAGTTAGTTAGTTATATTGTTAGATTGTTAGTCAAAACCACTCATATACTCGATAATTTTGGTCGCGGCAACCACAAGGAGAACAAGAACGATTTTGTTTTGATTTTGTTTGACAACGGTATCGTGTCCATTCATCCTTTAAATCACGTGTTTGGTATCTCGAATCCTTTTCTTTATTTTTATTTATTTATGTATGATTATTAAATAAAAACAAATCAAGAGCATGTGATTAATCATAGGTCTAACAAGATTAAATACAAGTAAGGGTTTGGGGGGTTTGGTTTTGTCCCGATCGCAGCCCAACCGGAACCACTATGGTCTCTGTGGTATTGTTTTTCCAACAGCCGCAACCCAAGTGGGGGTCGGCGTGGGTCGTGAACCACCAGCCGCAACCACATAGGTGGCGGTGGTGGTGTTGAGTTGACGGCCGCAAGGACCAAGAACCCACAGCGGGGAACTTGGCCCAACAGTGGGAACCGAGGCCCACTAAAAGACTCGGTGGCAAGGTGTCGCAGGCAGGGGGAACCCCAGGGCAAGTTGGGGGTCGGTTTGTTCGGGTGCAGCAGCAAGCCGAGAGCCCTTGGCTCTCGGTGTGGTGTTGTTTGGCTCGGACGAGTCACGGCAGCAAAGAGGCTGCAGCATTCGGGATGTGGTGCTCGGTTGTCGGGTCTCGGGTTTCGGGCTCGGGTACTTGACACTTTTTCAAGAACATGTAATTAAACCAATTATGAAAAATACTTATGTTATGTTTTAATTAATTAATTTATTAATTAATTTTGGTTTAATTAAAGTTAAAACTTAGGTTATGTTTATTTAAATAAAATCATGATATAATTTGTATGTGTATTTATTTAAATAAACTTATGTTAAATAATTAAAAATTTAATTATCATGTACATTGATTTAATTAATTAAAACTTAGGTTAATTAATTAATATCTTTTAAGGTAAAGTTTAATAACATGAAATATGTAATATTATTAATTAATATTAACTTATGATAACTTGACATTATTAATTAGTAATAATAAGTTTAGCCTAAGTATTTATTATTTATTAAACTTTATAATATAATAATACATGATGTATTATAAGCATACGACTAATTATGGAAACATGTTAATTATGAAATTATACTATTTATATAAACATGCTAAATATGGAAACTTTCTATTTTTGGAAATTTACAAATTTTAAAAACTTTCTATTTTTAGAAACTTACTATTTAAAAAAACTTGCTATTTTTAGAAAGTTTCTATATATAGAAACCTGCTATTTTTAGAAAGTTACCCATTACGTTATAACAAGTACTATAACACTTAAAACATGAAACACATGAATCTAAAACACATGAAACTATAAGAAACACATGATTATGACATGAAATAATAAGACAAGACAAGAATAAGTATAATAAGTATGAACACGTCAATTAAACAAAATAAGAAGTACGTATAAGTAAAACCGACTCTTATTCATGTCCCTTCATTATGTAGCTATTGTGAAGTCGAAGTGATCTTCTGCGTTCGTTTTCGTCTTCATTTACTGGAATAAGGTACGGATATTCCATCATTCAGTAAGGAAATCTTTCCAATACTTAGGATTTCTCCGTTTGCAGCCATTTGTTTCCCCATTAGTTTACGTGTCTTAAACACATCAGTATATGTTATGATTATTTTAGATTGCCTGAGCTATATACATGCATGCCAGTTTCACCTAGTTATGGGGGGTCCATAACCATAGCACTGGAGGCACCGGTGCTATGACTCTTCTGCGGTGAGATGATTGCTCGCAGCGTCCCTTTACGTTATTTGACCTATGTTATTATTATCATGTGGGGCGAATGGGTGCATCCTAGGACAAGTTAGTATGATTTCATGGTAACTGCGGTGTGTGCCTTGCATCCGTTATAGGAGCTGATCCATCCACTCATTTTATATATTAATTAGAGGCAGCCCCTCTAATTACATGATGGGGTCACCCCTCTAAGTATTCATGCACGTTGATATGACATGACCTATATAGGCTCCGAGCATATTTAAAATACAGATTTCAAGATAAACTAAACATAAGTCTTTTCAGAAATATAAACCAGTCTTATGAACTTAAACCAGGTTTTCCAGGACATACATTTATTCCGCTGCTATTCATTTAATTTCATTACTTGCTTATGTTTTGCTTTACATTCTATATTATATATCCGCACACTGAGCGTATTGCTCAGCCGTATTTCTCTTTCCATGTCCCAATACGACAGGTACTAAAAGCAAAGCTAGGAATCAAGAGTATGTGCATGGAATGAGGCGTCACTTTTCTTTCATTCTTTAATGCATTTACATACTTTTGCTTTGTTGGACATTGTTTAGTCCTTTCCTTACATTCTAGACTTATGCATTTCGTGTGTGGAGCTTATGTTGGATCCGATGTTTGTTTCCGGATTCTTTATGGTCATTGAATGTTTTAGATATTTACCTTGCATGCTTTGATGACACGCCATAATTATTACGTAACGGTCCATTTATCCAAATGGGGTGTTACAATTATGGTATCAGAGCCAAGGTTTCGACCTGTAGGCTCTTAAAATCGACATGTGACTAGTGGGTAGTCATTAGCGTCTTCCTAAAACTGGCAGTTTGTTTTCATGCATTTATTTCATGTATCATTGTTGCAGAAATTTTGACTAAGTAATGGTTGGTATAGGACTGGCCATATTTAGTCGCATGTGATTTTATTCAAATTATTTTGCTTGGTGAACCGACCCATAGACGTTCACATTAGCTCATGTCATTTTGTTTTGATGGACCGACCCATAGGCGTTCATTCTCGTCATGTCAATTTTGTTTTGGTGAACCGACCCATAGGCGTTCACCCAAACTCATGTCATTTTTGTTGGCTATGCCTTCATAAACTCTTCATGCATTCCTTATTTTTATCATATGTTCTAATCAGATTAATCATTTCGTGTTTTTTTTAACTGTCAGATGGTCATGACACGTGAACAGGAGCTAGCAGCAGCTGTCCAAGCAGCTCTACAGGCAATGCTTCCTCAAATCAGGAACCAGATTCGTAATGAATACCATAACATCCCAATCAGAACAATCCTCCTCCTCCTCTACCGGTTACTCTACACACTTGGCTTGAGAGGTTTAACAAGCAAAAACCTAGATCTTTTGAGAAAGCTGAGACATCATCTGATGTGGAAAACTGGATTTTGCATATGGAGAAAATTTTCGACGCTATGGGATGTGATGGTGTCTAAAAGGCAAGGTTAGTTACTTTAAGTTTAAGCAGATGCCTTGCATTGGTGGAGGGCATACAAGTTATCAAATAGAGGTGATGTTTGGCTAGCTGCGTTGACTTGGGAGAAGTTCAAGACCCTGTTTTATGGGCAGTTCTTTCCGACATCTGAGCAGGAGGGACTCAAGAGGGACTATCACTCCATTCGTCAGAGAACTGGAGAGACTAGCACTGAGTTTATGTAGAGGTTTCTTAGGTTGGCTGGATTTTTAGGAGCTGCTGCGGGTACTGCGGAAGAACAAGCTAAGCACTTTCGCTGGGCTTTGCACACCTCTATAGCAGATCATTTACTTAGTGATACCTACACTAATGTGGTACAAGTTAATGATGCAACACATAGCTTGTAAATGCTACATGAGCGTGATGACTAAGAGGAATAAGCTCGTCCTGAGAAGAGGTATAAATTTCAGTTATCAAGCGTTATCATTTCATTCCAATATTTATGTTCATTTATACCTTTTCCCTATCAATTTATATCTTTAGGCAGAAGGGTGGAGACCGGTCCCAGCCGGCCACTCAGCCGAATGCCAACAAGGGGCACGGTCAATCTAACGACCGCTATGGATCTGACATGAGGAGTGATAATGACAATTACCGTAACAACAACAGCCAGTCCAACAATAACATGCCCCTAAATTCTTAAACTTTTCTATGTTAAGTTGCTATATGTTTTACAGCTAACATGCCAACATCATAAACAGGAACTCTGCGAGTGGACGTGACCAAAATGTTAAAGGTCAGCAGTCCAACAACTCGTCCATCTGGTAAACTATCATTAGAATTCGGTGCAGTCATGTTTATGCCAAGTAATCATGTATCACTCATATTTCTTAAACAGGCTCTCAGGTAGCAAGGGTACCTCCAGGAGGTTATACCTACCTCATCTGCATGACTTGTAGTCGTAGACATCCTGGACCGTGCCGTAAGTCTGTCGGCGTCTGTTTCAAGTGTGGACTACCAGGACACATGTTAAAGGACTGCAAGAAGGGAGATACTGCTGGTACGTCTAGTGCTGCTCTTCCTAAGCCACCAGCTTCGGGACGTGTCTACACTACCACAAGGGACCAAGCTAATAAGTCCTCAGTACTATCATTGGCATCCTCTTTATGAACAGTCATGCTGCGTGTGCTTTATTCGATACTGGTGCTACTCATTCAGTCATATCCACTACGTATGTTACTAGTATTAATATCCCTACGCCATTAGAGAATATTTTAAGTATATCTACGCCTATGCGAGACCCTGTACGTATTACCCAAATATACAGAGATCTTCCACTAGAATTCGATGACAAGATTCGCCCAGTAGATGCACTTCCTTTGGATATGTACGAGTTTGATCTCATCTTAGGCATGGATTGGTTATCTAAGCATCATGCAACTATCGACTGTCATACCTATCGGGTTATCTTCGGTAATGTTAAAGCACTAGAGTACATTTATAACGGATTCATACTAGGAAAGTCTGTACAAATCATTTCTACGTTAGAAGCTTGTGCTTTACTATCTCATGGTTGCAAGGGATTATTAGCTTCAATTCAGGATATTAGTGCAAAAGTTCCATCGATCCAAGATCAACCAGTTGTTTCTGAATTCCCCGATGTATTTCCAGAAGAACTTCTGGGTATACCACCTATTCGTGAAGTAGAGTTTAACATCGAGCTCATCCCAGGAGCTCAATCAATCTCTTAGGTTCCTTATCGCATGGCTCCCATAGAGCTCAAGGAGTTAAAAGATCAGCTGCAGGAATTACTAGAGCGAGGTTTCATCCGTCCGAGTGTATCACCATGGGGTGCACCAGTACTTTTCGTCAAGAAGAAGGATGGCAGCATGCGTTTATGCATTGACTATCGTGAGCTGAATAAGATCACGATTAGGAACCGTTATCCATTATCGCGTATCTATGATCTGTTTGACTAACTTCAACGTGTCAAGCATTTCTCCAAGATTGATCTAAGATCAGGTTATCATCAGCTACGAGTGAAAGAGCAGGATATTCTCAAGACTGCTTTTCGCACCAGATATGGCCATTATGAGTTCGTAGTCATGCCTTTCGGACTCACTAATGCTCCTACGGTATTCATGGATCTTATGAACCGCGTCTTCCACGAGTAAGTAGACAAATTTGTTATCGTGTTCATCGATGACATCATCATTTTCTCTAAATCCAAGGAAGAACATAAAAACATCTACGTATTGTGCTACAGATTCTTCGTTAGAAAAAGCTGTATGCCAGATTTTCTAAGTGTGAATTTTGGCTAAGCAAGGTGGCATTTCTAGGCCACATTGTCTCCGAAGAAGGGATTAATATTGATCCTGCGAAGGTTGAAGCTATCACTAAATGGAAAAGACCGACGTCTACAATTGAGGTTCTTAGTTTCCTAGGCTTAGCAGATTATTATTGCAAATTCATGGAGAATTTTTCAAGACTAGCCTTACCTTTGACCAAGTTGATGCGGAAAGGAGAGAAATTTGTTTGGACTGATGAGCGGGAGAAGAGCTTCGAAGAACTCAAGAAGCAGTTAGTATCTGCACCTATTCTTACTCTCCCATCTGGCACAGGTGGATTTAAGAAGCAGTTAGTATTCTCCAAGATTGATCTAAGATCAGGTTATCATCAGCTACGAGTGAAAGAGCAGGATATTCTCAAGACTGCTTTTCGCACCAGATATGGCCATTATGAGTTCGTAGTCATGCCTTTCGGACTCACTAATGCTCCTACGGTATTCATGGATCTTATGAACCGCGTCTTCCACGAGTAAGTAGACAAATTTGTTATCGTGTTCATCGATGACATCATCATTTTCTCTAAATCCAAGGAAGAACATAAAAACATCTACGTATTGTGCTACAGATTCTTCGTTAGAAAAAGCTGTATGCCAGATTTTCTAAGTGTGAATTTTGGCTAAGCAAGGTGGCATTTCTAGGCCACATTGTCTCCGAAGAAGGGATTAATATTGATCCTGCGAAGGTTGAAGCTATCACTAAATGGAAAAGACCGACGTCTACAATTGAGATTCTTAGTTTCCTAGGCTTAGCAGATTATTATTGCAAATTCATGGAGAATTTTTCAAGACTAGCCTTACCTTTGACCAAGTTGATGCGGAAAGGAGAGAAATTTGTTTGGACTGATGAGCGGGAGAAGAGCTTCGAAGAACTCAAGAAGCAGTTAGTATCTGCACCTATTCTTACTCTCCCATCTGGCACAGGTGGATTTAAGATCTACAGCGATGCTTCGGGTAAAGGATTAGGCTGGTGTACTCATGAAACATGGGAAAGTGATTGCATATGCATCACGTTAGCTAAAGCCTTATGATGAGAATTATCCTTCCCATGACTTGGATCTAGCAGCAGTAGTCTTTGCACTTAAAATTTGGAGACACTACCTATATGGTGAATCATGTGATATCTTCACTGATCACAAGAGTCTCAAGTATATATTCACTCAGAGAGCTTAACATGAGGCAGAGAAGATGGTTGGAACTACTCAAGGACTACGACATTAATCTTTAATATCATCCCAGCAAGGGCGAATGTAGTGGCAGATGCTCTCAGCAGGAAGTCGGGTATGATTAATGGCATCAAGATACAGGAGGAAATCATACGTTACTTAGAGCGACTAGACATGGAAATCTTAGTACGTAGACAACATGGGTACTAGGCTAATCTGAGAGTTGAGCCAGACTTAATCTCTCGGATCAAAGCAGCTCAGAAAGATGATGGTGAGATTTGGGCTATCATTTAGAATCTTGATCAACAGACAGAATTTCGTGTATACAAAGAAGGCATCGTATGGAAATGAACTAAACTATGTGTTTTGGATGATCAGGAACTCCGAGAAGCTCTAATGATAGAAGCTCACAGTTCTCCATTCTCTATTCATCCAGGATCCACCAAAATGTATCATGACATTAAACAATATTTCCGGTGGAGTGGCATGAAGCAGGATGTTGCTACTTTTGAATCCAAGTGTCTAACCTGCCAGAAGTTAAGATTGAGCATCAGCGGGCTAGTTGTTTACTGCAATCATTAGAGATTCCCGCATGGAAGTGGGACAAAATCTCCATGGATTTTGTCACCGGACTTCCGCTTACTCAGGGCAAACATGATGCTATATGGGTCATAGTAGATCGTTTAACCAAGTCAGCTCATTTTCTTCCAATTCGCAAGGACTTCTCAGTTAGCAAATTGGCAGATATATTCCTTAAGGATATCATACGACTACATGGAACTCCTTCAGATATCATATCAGACCGAGATCCTTGTTTTACGTCAAAATTCTGGAAAGGTATGCAGAAAGCTTGGGGCACTAAACTTAAGCTTACCACTTCCTTTCATCCTCAGACCGATGGTCAATTGGAGCGTACCATTCAAACCTTAGAAGACATGTTGTGGGCTTGTGCATTGGAATGGTCAGGAATTTGGGACGCCTACATTTGTTTGGTTGAGTTTGCCTACAACAACAGCTGGCATGCAAGTATTACGTGTGCACCTTTCGAGATGCTTTATGGTAGAAAGTGTCGTGCTCCAATATGTTAGGATCAAGTTGGAGAACGAATCCTTGAAGGACCAGAAATGATAGAGGTGACCAATGAGAAGGTTGCCATCGCCAAGGAGAAGCTAAGGAAGCTCGTGCTCAAAAGAAAAGGTATGCTGATAAGCATTGTAGAGATCTAGCGTTTAATATCGACGACTATGTTTTCCTGAAGGTATCACCAGCACGTGGTGTCAAGCGTTTTGGACTCAAGGGCAAGCTCAGTCCTCGTTTCATTTGACCATTTGAAATACTTGAACATGTCGGTGAAGTGTCATATCGTCTAGCTTTACCTCCTCAGATATCTCATGTGCATGATGTATTTCATGTATCCTTACTCATAGGTTACAACTACCATCCATTGCATAAAGTTTCATATCCCTTCGAGCAGATTCGAGAGGATCTATCTTATATCGAGGAAACCGAGAGAGTTTTCGATTGCCAAGAACGAGTCATAAGGAGAAAGACGATGCCATTCGTTAAAATCCTTTGGAGGGATCATTCCGAGCGGGAAGCCACTTGGGAAACGGAGGAGTCTATCCGGACTTCTTACCCTCATTTCCAGTTCTGACTCGGGTATGTCATTTTCAGCTTACATGTCTTTCCAGCTTATATGTCATTTCAGCGTTTATTAGCTCATCAGCTTATCGTATCTCTAATTCGAGGATGAATTATTCTTTTAGAGGGGAAGAGTTGTAAAACCTGCTTTAAAAATCCTAAGATCATTAATGCACGAATTTACGATTAAATTTAAATTTTATAATTAATTAATATAAGACATGAATCATGAATATTTAATACGAACATAAAGTACATTAATTAATTATCATAAGTATTACGTATGTAAACACGAATATAAATGCACGATAAGTATTCACGTATAATACTTAAAGTATACAAGTTATAAAACACGAACATTTAACGAACACACATGATAATATTTTAAGTGACGAAAAATAAACGAATTGCTATATATGTGTGTTTTTGTCCGCGTCCAAACAAGCAAGAGGAGGGGCCCAAGCCCCAAACCAACTATAATCCTTATTTACATAAAATAAGGATACCATAAACATAAATCACAGAGATTTACAAAACCCTATAACACTTTTCATTTTCTTTTTCTTTTGTTGGTCGCGGCAACTACAAGGAGCACAAGGACGATTTTGTTTTGATTTTGTTTGACAACGGTATCGTGTCCATTCATCCTTTAAATCACGTGTTTGGTATCTCGAATCATTTTCTTTGTTTTTATTTGTTTATGTATGATTATTAAATAAAAATAAATCAAGAACATGTGATTAATCATAGGTCTAACAAGATTAAAAACAAGTAAGGGTTTGGGGGGGTTTGGTTTTGTCCCAATCGCAGCCCAACCGAGACCACTATAGTCTCGGTGGTATTGTTTTTCCAACAGCCGCAACCCAAGTGGGGGTCGGCGTGGGTCGTGAACCACCAGCCGCAACCACATAGATGGCGGTGGTGGTGTTGTGTTGACGGCTGCATGGACCAAGAACCCACAACGGGGAACTTGGCCCAGTAGTGGAAACGAGGCCCACTAAGGGGCTCGGTGGCAAGGTGTCGCAGGCACGGGGAACCCCGGCGCAAGCTGAGGGTCGGTTTGTTCAGGGCGTAGAAGCAAGTCGAGAGCCCTTGGCTCTCGGTGTGGTGTTGTTTGGCTCGGACGAGTCACGGTAGCAAAGGGGCGGCATCCTTAGGGTTGTGGTGCTCGGTTGTCGGGTCTCGGGTTTCGGGCTCGGTTACTTGACACTTTTTCAAGAACATGTAATTAAACCAATTATGAGAAATACTTATGTTATGTTTTAATTAATTTATTAATTAATTTTGTTTTAATTAAAGTTAAAAATTAGGTTATGTTTATTTAAATAAAATCATGATATAATTTGTATGTGCATTTATTTAAATAAACTTATTTTAAATAATTAATAATTTAATTATTCATGTACATTGATTTAATTAATTAAAACTTAGGTTAATTAATTAATATCTTTTAAGGTAAAGTTTAATAACATGAAATATGTAATATTATTAATTAATATTAACTTATGATAACATGACATTATTAATTATTAATAATAAGTTTAGCCTAAGTATTTATTATTTACTAAACTTTATAATATAATTATACATGATGTGTTATAAGCATACGATTAATTATGAAGACATGTTAATTATGGAATTATACTATTTATAGAAACATGCTAAATATGGAAACTTTATATTTTTAGAAACTTACTAATTATGGAAACTTTCTATGTTTAGAAACTTACTGTTTAAGGAAACTTGCTATTTTTGGAAAGTTACTATATATAAAAACCTGCTATTTTTAGAAAGTTACCCATTATGTTTTAACAAATACTATAACACTTAAATCATGAAACACATGAATCTAAAACACATGAAACTATAAGAAACACATGATTAAGACATGAAATAATAAGATAAGACAAGAATAAGTATAATAAGTATGAAAACGTCAAGTAAACTAAATAACAAGTACGTATAAGTGAAACCGACTCTTACTCATATCTGTAGGTCCACGTAATCCTTGGATTATACAAGTATTGAATGATCTAGAAAGAGAGAGAAAGGGATGAATAACCTAGAGAGAGAAAGTAGAGAGAAAGGATATAATGTAATATTAGATTGAAAAATGTGAGAACTAACCTCTCCTAACATGCTAGGAGGGGGTATCTATAGCCCACCCTACATGTGGGCTTTGTGGGTTATATTATTACATACTAGATCACGAGCCCATACTAGATGTATCTCGTTGGAGTGACTGATCCTTCCTAAATACATAAAAACGTATTTCTAACAATCTTCCCCTAAGGGAGGTCGCTCCAAGAGACGAAGTCCTAAATAGTCTATAGATCGTGATTTATGCTAACTATAATGTGACTGAGACTTTCTTTGGAAATTCGTATTTCCAACAATCTCCCCCTAAGGAAGGTCACATCATTTTACAAAATCTTAAACCTAGCATACTAAGCTTGAGTCTTCGATCTTGTTCTTGTGAATATGCTGATGTGATCTTTGACTTTAGTCTTGAGCATGTTTCCTTGCCTTGACCTTGTGCATTATCACTTGTAATATTCGCATCCTCGTGACTTCATGTTCCACATACTTATACCTTTATAAATTCTTGAAAGCTTCAGAGTTCTATACAGTAGAAGACTTGACTTTTAGGCTTTCTTGAATTTGTTGAAGTATTAAGTGCATAAAGTATAAGCATGCGGGGACGACTTCTTCTCGGACATTGCAATGCCACCGTCTTGTTACGTTGCATAAGACAATTAGCAACAAAACATAGACATGGATGAAATGGCTTTGAACATTTCAACCTAATTAGGTATCATTTTACCTCTGGTCGATGAAGATCGTTGGACGATATTAAATATATTACTTGTGGTAGGTAGTTTCAATTAAGAACCTCCTTTACAAGATTTAGCGGGTAAACCCGTTCTCTTTATTCGACCGTCCAAAGCTGACTATGAACGTAAAGAGTGAATCATTTGGATAAAATTATCCGCATGATTGAAGTTGTCAATTCATATACCTGGAACAAGTGAAATTCAATTAAGAACCGCACCATCGTTGCTTTCCAGTTGTCACGAGCTTGATTCGTATAGAATCTTGCAAGTTACCTACCAAGTGTTGTTTGATGTTAACACTAGAAGGATTTCCACTCATCATTGTAAACACTTAAGAGTGTCACTCTAAGTGTTCTTGCAAGATCACTAAGATATTGCGTAGAAGCCTGGAACATGTTTAGATTTAGTTAAGAATTAAACCACTGTTGCTTTCTAGTTATCACAAGTTTGATTCATAAATAATCGTACAAGTTACCTACCATGAGCTTTATAATGTTCGCTCAAGAAGGATTTCCATCTTCATTATAAATACTTTCGTATTACTCAGATGTTCATACAAGATCATGAAGATTTTGCGTAGGACTCTTAAGATCTTTCTTATTTTTCATAGTTTGTGAAGATGCAAGTAAATATGGAAATGTTTCCTAATGAGATTATTGATGATCTCAAATGGCTCTAGACTGATCGTGCATTTGGGATTTTTAGTGATCGGAGGCTGGAGAGGAGTGCCACCATTTCAATACCAATATATTCGGAGTGAATAAATTGATAGATAATGTGTTGTCTTCGTGTGATTAAAACAAATACCTTTTAAGAGATATCTGAGTTAGCTAGGATGGGTTGTGCATTGCATCACTGGGTCCATGATGTCTATCTTCAATATCGAGCATCATTAAAAATGATCTCAATAGCATATATGTTGACCCGGTTTCTGCTTAAGTTGTAAGGAGGGCTTCTTTCTTTAGACCCTTTATCTTTACAATTCTTTTTCATTCTTCAACCCCTTTAATGCTTACCAATACGTCATAACTAGCACCTTGTTGTGATTGTTCCAGTGCTAACTTAAGTATTTGGTCGGCATTCAGCTACGTTCACAAACTTTCTCCATCTTTCCTAAGGACTACTATTTCTAGCTATGGAATGTCCTTGGGAAGATTCTTCCGGTTCTAGAATAATCAATGGACTTAACCTATCCTACCATCCTTATGTCACCACAATCTTCACCGTCGTGAAATAGATAGGGTATGGGTAAGTATACGTCAACATGAAATCCATTTTGAAATATAAATCCATTTTGCTCCCCCTTAACATATGTCACGATATTCGAAAACATTTCGCATATGTTGGGATGAGCCAGCACATTAAGTCAAACCATTATTGATCTCAATTTTAAATCTCATTTTCTTTCCCATATTAAAAATATTAATCCACTCGATGTTTTTAATATCAATTGATTTAATGAAATTTTAAGAAAATTTGGGAAGAAAAATGCAAATCCAATGATCTCCATGATTTTCACAAGCTCCCCCTTAAATTAATGAGGGTGTACTTGATACGTAAATTAAATACCTTTTAAACACAAGTGTAAGGTACTTATCACGCGCAAAGATCATAAATGATAATGTATTCACAAGATTAATAATTTATGAGGTTGGACCTGAATGATGGAGAACATCAAATGATAGAATGACGTGCATCTTGTTCACGAATGTTGGTTTCCCCCGTAAAGTCTGAAATTATCTCCTCCTTTTTGAAAAGCGGTAATCTTTCATGACACCACATGTGTACGATTGATATCGTTGTCTTGACACCAATTTGTGAACTTGGCACTTTCGGCATCAAAGATTCTGAACGCTTGACAATTTCTCCCCCTCAATTGTTGACCCGTGTTCTATCTAAAGAGTTGTAGTCGTCGTTTGAGTAGTCGCATCGTCGAGTATGTAGATATCAATTGTAAATTGCTACGGTTTATAGAGATGATAACTTCGTAAAAACAAGATTTCTCTCGTTTTAACAAATAAATGCGCTGATGCATACATATATTCTTGGTATACGTAAACACAATCCCTTACATGGTTATAAAGTAAACCATGCCCGAGAAAATGAATTCCCGTTGTTGAGCCAAAGCTTTCAAAAGAAATACTTGACTTTAATATGAAAAGCGAGTTGCAGTCTGAAATAACTACAAGCCATATTGAGCATGTTCTAAAACATTTGAACTTCTGCTCGAACTTTATTTACAACCCCGTGTCATTCTTGAATGACATTTCTAGGATCGTAAATATTATCGATTCCAGAAGACATGCTCTTTTTATCAAAACATTTTTTAACACACAATTTTGAAAGATTTAGAAAAACCTTTTGAAAAATTCTCGAAAGATTGTGTTCAACGTTTTGAAAACTAATTATTTGAGCTTAAGATTTTGAATATCTTACAAAACGAGCTCAAGTCCGAGAAGTTGTAAGCTTCTCGTTGTGAGGATAAGTTTATCATTAAAGACACACTTTCCTTTTAACTGAAGAACGAGTCCTAAGCTGACATTTACTTAGAAGTCATTTTCATGAGCTTGAAAACTTTTGAATGTTTTAATGTAAAGCTCATGACCGAGAAAGATGAATTTCTCGTT
Organism: Glebionis coronaria; assembly: GCA_025667525.1. Taxonomy (NCBI): domain Eukaryota; kingdom Viridiplantae; phylum Streptophyta; class Magnoliopsida; order Asterales; family Asteraceae; genus Glebionis; species Glebionis coronaria. The sequence continues at coordinate 451,780,477 of CM046881.1, forward strand.
ATGAGGAAAAGTTCTCTTATTTAAAAAACACTTTCCTTTCTGAACTTAAAACTTGGAATGTTTTAATACAAGATCATGACCGAGAAAAATCAATTTCCCGTTACGAGGATAAGTTATATTTAAAGATAAGCTTTCCTAAAATTGAAGTCCGAGTTACAGTATGATATTTAATTGTAAGTAATTGTGCATGAGCTTAAAAACTTCGAATGTTTTTAATATCAGCCCATGCCCGAGAAAAATCAATTTCTCGTTGTTAGGATTAGTTATCATTGGCGATAACTTTTACTTTATTTGAAGATCGGCTCATCGTCTGATATATAACGACGAGCCATATACAGGAGCTTAAAACCTTTGAATGGTTTTAGCGTAAGCTCGCGTCTGAGAAAATTTAATTTCTCATTTTGAGGGTAAGTTATCGTTGACGAGATAAACTTCCCTTTCTTTGAAGCTCGGGTTACAATCTGTCATGTGACTGCAAACCGTATACACGAGCTTGAAACCCTTGAATAGTTTTAATGTAAACTCGTGTCCGAGAAAATTTAAATTCTCGTTTTGAGGGTAAGTTATCGTTGCATAGATAAACTTCCCTTTATTTGAAGTCCGGGTCATCGTCTGTCATTTAACAATGAACCATTTTGTAAGCTTAACTACAAATCCCCTGAGACACTTGTTTTTTAGATATCACCTTCTTCAGCAACCAAACTCTGAGAGTGTCCTTAGTTGAACGGTATACAATGATTGGTCCGCTTTGTTCATGTTGAATGTTAACTTTGGTACATGCATTCTCATTTGAAGTTTGTATGCACCATGTGGGGTTTCACAGTTGTCTTTTCTTGTGCCAGAGGTGACCTAGGGAGATGAATCACTAGGCTTAAGTGATTGATCATCCTTTTGAATTTCCTTCCTAGTAGTCTTGGTAGGATTGGAGACTATCCTAGTTAAAGGGCACTCGTTTCCTATAAGAGTGAAAGTTCTACCAGTGGGGCGCCAAACTTTACCAATGGGTTTGATTTTAGCTAACCACTGGGATTGAATTCTAGCACGGGAGTTCACCTCATTAAGGAATTTCTTGACACAAGAGTCATGATTTGCCTTAAATACATATTTCCTACATATTTTACAAGTAGCATATTAAAAGTCCGAGTAAGATCTAGAATTCCTAGATGATTGATTGATGCTCCTAGGATATGAGCTGCTACGGTTAGTCGTGTTGGGTAATCTAGAAGGCATCTGACTAGGGTTGAAATATCTATTTCTTACTTGTGTCTTTTGTGTATCTTCCCTTAGACCAAATTTATGGCAAACATCATTTGAACTAGTTCGAGACGTGTTCTTTGAACTATGTCTAGGGAGGCTAGATGCAATCATGTGATTAGGTCTTACAAAAGATGTTTTAGTCATGGAGTGACTGGTCTAGAAAGATGAACCAAATCAACTTGGGAGGCAAACCGTGGTTTCGAGGATTTTTGTCGCTCGGATCTAAATGCATTCGGTTGTCTAACAGACTGACTTTGAGGCGGTTTCCCCAAGATTGATGGTTTTTCATGATTAGTGTCCACATTAGTTCCTTTAATTTTTCGTAATTCATTTTTTAACGCAGCTATAGTAAAAACCTTTTCCTGAACCTGAGCTTTTAAAATCTCATTATCTTTAAGCAGTTTATCTTGGGATGCCAACTTAGATTCTAGCAACTTAATTTGTTTCAAAAGACTATCCTTTTCAGCTTCAGAATCTAGAACTTTTTAATCCAATTTTTGTTCAAGAACAACGTTTGACTTTTCAATTTTTTCAAAATATGTTTCGAATTTTTCCGTTTTCTTAGAAATTTCTAGTTTGGCATCCTCAATATCTTTTGATTGTTGAGCTACGTTTGTTTCGAACTCTTCAATCTTAGAAGAATCAGTCATACAACATTTATCGTGATTACTTACAACATTCTGTTCAATCTCTCCCCCTTTATGACTCACATCGGATGAATTAGAAGTAATATTGCTATCACCCTTTACCATCCCATGTGTGTCATAAATAAGTTTAGAATGCTTAGCATGCGGTATTTCATCGGCATATACATCATATGCAACATTTGATTGTATCGTATCTGGAGGCTCTTCGTCATAAACGGGTGTGGTGTCATCATATGAGATATCGCTAACATTCCCTGACGTGCTACTGATATCATGCTTTGTTGTAGATTCTATGCCCGTGCAATCTTTATCAACCTCTAGTTTGTCAACCGTATGACCATTCTCCGCTTGTATCTGCTTCGTAGATTCTTGCACTCCACTATCATACGCTTGTTGAATTCGAGATCTTTCATAAATCGAAGACGAGACTGATGTCAGGAATTTCAACCGTTTACCACGGAAATCTTGAACCTCGGTATGTGTGTATTGAAGAAATTACTGGCATATCCCTGAATTTTCAGACTTAATGATGTTGAATTGGAAGAAGTGCGTAAGCTATGTCACGAGAGCTTTATATGCAGATTCTGATGCGGAGTGATTAGAGTCTTCTTTGTGAAGTTGCTCAACTAGTTGGTTCAAGTTGAGGAATATTGAGTCGATGAATATATAGCGATCTTGACCGAAGAGTGTCACAAATTCGCTTCCTCCTTGAAACCATGAAATGGTCACTAGATTAGACTGAAGGAGTCGAAATAAAGGTATACCACTTTCTCTAGTTGTGTTTTACATTAGATGCAATTCTCCCTCTTGAGATGTTGAATTCAACGATTCCATTAAAATTCGATGGAAAATAAAGGTAAGGATTACTTATCGATCGAGCAATGAAAGAAAGTAATTGTGTTTGTTGTTGTCGATTAAATCTCTTGATTAGCGAAGAAAAGTGATTAAATACCCTAAGTATGTGTACTCGAGAAATAAAAAATTCTCCAATACCAAATAATTTTGTGTTGGTTTTCGGAATAATAAACTTCTGTTTTTCGGAATAATGAACTTGAGATTTTCGGAATCTTATGAGGATCTTCGGAAAATTCTTATGAAGATTTTCGGAATATTATGAGGAAAATTCTTATGAAGATTTTCTCAAAAAGAATTTCTCAATAAGATTTTCTCAATAAGATTTTCTCAAAAAAGATTTTATCAAAAAAGATTTTCTCAAAAAGATTTTCTCAAAAAGATTTTCTCAATAATATTTTCTCAAAAAGATTTTCTCAATAATTTTCACCCAAAAAGATTTTCTCAATAATTTTCACTCAAAAAGATTTTCTCAATAAGATTTTCTGAAAAATATTTTCTCAAAAATATTTTCTCAAAAATATTTTCTCGAAAATATTTTGTCAAAAATATTTTCTCAATAATTTTCACTCAAGGTTCTCGGAATAATTTTGCTTTTTGATGCTCCGGATAAATTTTGCTTTTGATTCTCCGAATAAATTTTGCTTTTGATTCTCCGAATAAATTTTTTCCTTTTGGTTTTCCGAATAATTTTTTCCTTTTGGTTTTCCGAATAACTTTTTTCCTTTTGGTTTTCTGAATAACTTTTTTTCCTTTTGGTTTTCCGAATAACTTTTTCCTTTTGGTTTTCCGAATAACTTTATTCCTTTTGGTTTTCCGAATAACTTTTTCCTTTTGGTTTTCCGAATAACTTTTTCCTTTTTGTTTTCCGAATAAGTTTTTTCCTTTTGGTTTTCCGAATAACTTTTTTTGCTTTAGGTTTTCCGAATAACTTTTTCCTTTTGGTTTTCCGAATAACTTTTTCCTTTTGGTTTTCCGAATAAGTTTTTTCTTTTGGTTTTCCGAATAAGTTTTTTTCCTCTTGGTTTTTCCAATAACTTTTTTTTCTTTTTGGTTTTCCGAATAAATTTTTCCTGAAGATTGTCGGAATACAGAAACCCTATTTGTATTTCCGCAATATCCAAAAAATTCCGAAAATGATGATACTTTCCACCTTTTTCGAATCTAACAAACCCAATTCGACATTTAAAGCCAAAAAAAATGATCCAAACACCCAAAAATTTTGTGTTTTTAGCCAAAGTAAATATACCAAATCACTACCACAACTATGTAGATGATTTGTATAAAGATTAAACCATAAAAAACAAAAAAAAAATTGGATCGAATGATTTTGGATCAAAACCCACTAAAATCAAGAAACAAACACAAAAATAACGCAATCATCCCATGGCTCTTCATACCAATTGTAGGTCCATGTAATCCTTGGATTGTACAAGTATTGAATGATCTAAAGAGAGAGAGAGAGAGAGAGAGAGAGAGAGAGAGAGAGAGAGAGATGAAGAACCTAGAGAGAGAAAGTAGAGAGAGAAAGGAGAGAATGTAATATTAGATTAACAAATGTGAGAACCAACCCCTCCTAACATGCTAGGAGGGAGTATATATAGCCCACCCTACATGTGGGCTTTGTGGGTTATACTATTATATATTATATCACGAGCCCATACTAGATATATCTCGTTGGAGTGATCGATCCTTCCTAAATACGTAAAAACGTATTTCCAACAATGTCCCTTCATTATGTAGCTATTGTGAAGTCGGAGTGATCTTCTGCGTTAGTTTTCGTCTTCATTGACTGGGATAAGGTGCAGATATTCTATCCTTCAGTAAGGACATCTTTCCTATACTTAAGATTTCCCCGTTTGCATCTATTTGTTTTCTCAGTAGTTTACGTGTCTTAAACACATCAGTATATGTTATGATTATTTTAGATTGCCTGAGCTATATACATGCATGCAAGTTTCACCTAGTTATGGGGGTTCCATAACCATAGCACTAAAGGCACCGGTGCTATGACTCTTCCGTGATGAGAGTGATTGCTCGCAGCGTCCCCTTACGTTATTTGGCCTATGTTATTATTATCATGTGGGCCGAATGGGTGCATCCTAGAACAAGTTAGTATGATTTCATGGTAACTATGGTGTGTGCCTTGCATCCGTTACAGGATCTGATCCCTCCACTCATTTTAGATATTAATTAGAGGTAGCCCCTCTTATTGCATGATAAGGTGACCCCTCTAAGTATTCATGCACGTTGATATAACATGACCTATATGGGCTCCGGGCATTTTTAAAATACATATTTTCAAGATAAACTAAACATAAGTATTTTCAGAAATATAAACCAGTCTTATGAACTTAAACCAGGTTTCCAGGACATACATTTATTTCGCTGCTATTCATTTCATTTCATTACTTGCTTATGTTTTGCTTTACATTCTATGTTATATATCCGCTGAGCGTATTGCTCAGCCGGATTTCTCTTTCCATGTCCCAATGTAGGTCCACATTTTCTAAAGATTGTTACAAGTGTTGAATTGATCTAAATAGAGAGAGGGATGGATGAAGAACTTGATATGAACTAGAGAGAGAAAGGAGAGAGGAAGAGAGGTAGAGAGAGAAAGTGATTATGTGATTAATGAAAATGTGAAATAAATAATGACCAACCCCTCCTAACATGCTAGGAGGGGGTATATATAGCCCACCCTACATGTGGGCTATATGGGCTATACTGTTTACATAATGGACCACGAGCCTAATACTTGAATATATCATTGGAGTGACCGCTCCTTTCTAAATACGTAAAAACGTATTTCCAACAATCTCCCTGTGACAACCGTGGTTTTGGGTTTGTCACTTGGTCTTACTTTTAGGTTATTTTATGTGTGCTTACTTGAATTTTGTGTTACGTGTTTATTTTGTGTGAACGAGGTTGGTGTGGTTATCGTTTATGAGTATAGAGTGAGTACTCATAAGTAAATCGAGGAACGGTTATTTCATGTTCATTAGATCACAAGTGGTGACTATGAAATGAAAATGGTGATATTGTGGTGTTTACGTATACGTATAAGTATTATAGTAATAGTGTAATTTTTAGGATTTACGGTTTAGCATTTAGAGGTCTCGAATGAGGTAATTAGTCAAGTGAATATTTTTCGGGATGGTTTTAAGTCATTTAGGACTTACTTATAAAGTTTATTTAAAAATTTGAGATTTTTTTTAAAGTGTATATTTTACGTCTTTTACGGTAAAACGCGTAATTTTGACTAGTTTCACGGTTTTGGGGTTTTGGAAGCTTTAGGGGCTGAAAAAAATTAAGGTAAATTAAGGTAATATTAATAAGATATTAATTAACAATAAAAAGAAAAAAAATAAAGAAAAAAACGAATTTAAGGGGGTTAGGTCGGTTTGGAAAAGAAAAAAAAGGGAAAAGAGGAGAAAAAGGAAAGTGGGCTTATTCTTGGACTAGGATTTTATGTACACCCTATATATTGTTTTAATAACAATCAAATTCATTATTATTCCCTGGAGATATTAGAAAATTCTTGGGTTAGTTTTTAGGGTTCTTCATAATTTTGGGGGTTTTCATAAATCAAAGGTAAAGTCTTTAATCCCTTTTTAATTTAATTGTTTTTATGTTTTTATAATCATTCTTATGATGGAATTAGGGTTAGGGTTCATATAAAATCAGCAAATTAATGATGTGATAATCATAATATGATGATCATATAAATTAGGGCTTGTAATTAGAGGGATTAGGGTTAATTAATGAGGTTGATTTTGTTAAACCCGTTTTTAAAAACTGGGCAGAATTTTGAGTCAATTGTTTTGGTCATATTGGGAGTTCTACAAACTCTTATTTTACGATCCAAGTATCCCTGAAAAGGTATTTGAAGTGGATTTCCAATGCAAGAAACTAGAACTAGATTGGAGGTCGGGAAGTGGGTCAAAAACAGGTTACAACAGTCGGAGGTCAAAACAGTTTTGAATTCAGCCTGTTTTCTTTTTAAGTTTTGGGTTGTTTGGGGTACTCAGGGTTGCATTGGGATCTTCTCACGAACATGATAGATGGTTTATATTTTGTAGTAAGGATCTGCACTTGGTCAAAGATTGTGGTTTAGGGTAAGACCCTCTAATGGTAATGAACTTTTCATACGTTGAAAATCAGTGAATTCTGGATAGGTAGCAATATATACACATATATCTGGGCCTTAACAGTAGCTTTAAGGTTAGGGCAGGTGGGAGGTTTTAGCTAACATGTATAAAAGTGTGAATATTCCTTTTACAGAAACCATGGGTATGTTTAAGTGGACGTTTGAATTAAAGTTTTGAGACATAAAACTGGGACTGTATTGTGTAAAATTATGAACGGGGTAGCTATTAAACTTAACCAAGTTAGGGACTTGTTAAGGAAGGGTAATGGGGTGATTAGAGCTTAACAATGAGGTAATTATACGGGAATAGACTAGATGTCCATCATAGGTTGATGAGCCATCTTAGTGATTGGTTCGTGTATTGATTTCGTGTTTTTGGTTTGTTAGTTTGTTGCTAGTGCGAGGACTTGTGAAGAAGCTATCAGGTGTGTTTCATAGTCCCATGTTTACTATTGATTTTGACTTCCAGATGGGATGGAAGAGACACTGTGTTGAGTTATTTATAAATTGTTGCTGTGAATGTTTTTATGGTTGTGATGGACTTGTGTGTACACTTATGTGATTAACTGCTATGTGATTCTTGATTGTGTATGATTTGGATCGGGGGACACGTGCCGTCTCAGTTATTGTGGTTTGACAAGGTAGTGGCCTTGAGGTTTGACAAGGTAGTGGCCTTGTGGTTTGACAAGGTAGTGTCCTTGGGATAGGTACATAGTGTGATCATCTATGGTACCATGTTGTTTGGCAAGGTAGGAGCCTTGGATTTTGGTTTGGAATGATTGATCTTGAATGCTAGTTGTTAATACATAATTGTAACACATTGTCCATATGTTATTGTGTTGATGGTTGTTATTCACAGCTTGTAATTGATTTAGCGTTGGAGTCTAAACCTATGACTCTCACCAACTTTATGTTGACGTGTTTTAGTGTCTCTTTCAGGTGATACTATGGTTAAGCATAAGAACATAAGTGGCTAGGATTGGAGAAGCTTAGGAATGCATATAGAAGGAGAATCCCTGTTTCCTTCTTAGTTTTATTTGTTTGTTCATTTTAATAAGTGATACTGTGGCACACATATGATTGTTTTGGTATGTTATTTGTTGTCTTGGGTAAGAAGTAGGACTGTTACTTACTTACCTAGACCCCTTGCATTTGTTGAGATATTGTCATGACCTTCGTGTCACCATTTTTATGATATTTCTTATATCATATAGTTATCTCTATAGACACGCCATGTTGTGATGATATCCATACGTCGCGCCCCATATTCCGCCATGGTGGGGTGTGACACTCCCCCTAAGGGAGGTCACAGTTACAATGTCCTAAATAGTCTATAGATCGTGATCTATGCTAACAATGATGTGACCGAGACTTTCCTTGGAAAAACGTATTTCAAACAATCTCCCCCTAAGGGAGGTCACACCATTTTACAAAATCTTAAAACCTAGCATACTATGCTTGAGTCTTCGATCTTGTTCTTGTGAATATGCTAATGAGATCTTTGACTTTAGTCTTGAGCATGTTTTCTTTCCTTGACCTTGTGCATTCAACACTTGTGATATTTGCCTCTTCGTGACTTCATGTTCCACATACTTATAATTTTATAAATTCTTGAAAGCTTCAGAGTTTGATACAGCGGAAGACTTGACTTTTAGACTTTCTTTAATTTGTTGAAGTATTAAGTGCATACAGTATAAGCATGTGTTGACGACTTCTTCTGGATTGTACACCGCAATGCCACCTTCTTGTTACGCTGGATAAGATAATTAGCAACAAAACATATACACGGATGAAATGGCCTTGAACATTTTATTCTAATTCGGTAGCATTTTACCTCCGGCCGATGAAGACCGTTGGACGATATTAAATATCGTACTTGTGGCAGGTAGTTTCAATTAAAAACCTCCTTGACAAGATTTCGCGGGTAAACCCGTTCTCTTTATTCGACCGTCCAAAGCTGACTGCGAACATAAAGAGTGAATCATTTGGATAATATTATCCGCTTGATTTGAAGCCGTCAATTCATGTTCCTGGAACATCGTTGCTTTCCAGTTGTCACGAGCTTGATTCGTATAGAATCTTGCAAGTTACCTACCAAGTGTTGTTTGAAGTTAACACTAGAAGGATTTTCACTCATCACTGTGAACACTATAGAGTGTCACTCTGAGTGTTCTGGCAAGATCACTAAGATATTGTGTAGAGGCCTGGAACGTGTTTAATTCAGTTAAGAGTTAAACCACTGTTGCTTTCCAGTTATCACAAGTTTGATTCGTAAAGAATCGCACAAGCCACCTACCATTAGCTTTTTAATATTCGCTCAAGAAGGATTTCTATCTTCATTGTAAATACTTTCATATTACTCGGATGTTCAGGCAAGATCATAAAGATTTTGCGTAGGACTCTTAAGATCTTTCTTACTTTTCATAGTGTGTGAAGAAGCAAGGAATTATGAAAGTGTGTCCTAATGAGATATTTGATGATCTCGAATGGCTCTAGACTCAATCGTGCATTTTGGATTTTAGTGATCGGAGGCTGGAGAGGAGTGCCACCATTTCAATACCAATTTATTTGGAGTGAATAAATCAATAGATAATGCGTTGTCTCCGTGTGATTAAAACAAATATCTTTTGAGAGATATCTGAGTTAGCTGGGATGGGTTGTGCATTGCATCACTGGGTCCATGATGTCTATCTTCAATATCGAGGAACATTGAAAAATGATCTAGCATATGTATTGACCCGATTCCTGCCTAAGGTTGTTAAGGAGGGCTTCTTTCTTTACACCCTTTATCTTTACAATTCTTTTTCATTCTTCAACCCCTTCAATGCTTACCAATACGTCATAACTAGCACCTTGTTGTGATTGTTCCAGTGCCAACTTAAGTACTTGGTCGGCATTCAGCTACGTTCACAATCTTTCTCCATCTTTCCCTAAGGACTACTATTTCTTGCTATGGAATGTCCTTGGGAAGATTCCTCCGGTTCTAGAATAATTGATAAAGAGATTTTTAATACCCTTTTTTATTTCTATTTTCGTTCCTCGACTCACTCGAATTGATTTCCGGTTTAACGTAAGATTATATTTTTTCTTGGTGTCTAAAAACTTTTTGTATTTTAAACTAATTAAAAACTATTTTAATAATAAAACTTTTTAAAAATCTAATTTAACTAATTAAAATAAAAACTAATTTTAAAACTAAAAATATATTAAAATGACTAAAATGAAGACTTTTAAATAAAAACCATTTTTAAATAAACAAAATAAAATGAAAACTAATTCTAAAATTATAAAAGTAATAAAATGAAATATTTTTTTAACTTTTTATTTTTTTATAAAAAAACTGAATTAAAAGAATATAGAAATGAACTTTTTAAATAACATAATTAAAAACTAGTCTTAAACTAATTAAACTAAACTGCCAGCTTTAAAGGTAACTATATTAATTTAATGATGCAAAACAAAACAGAAATAAGAGTCTAGCATAATGGTAAAGGCTTACGGCAACTATGCGAAGGGTCCTGGGTTCGAACCCCAGGACAGACAATTCTTTTTGCTCTTTAATATATTTTTGGAATTTATAAACTCAGACCAAATGGGTCTGAGTGTGACCAGTATATAACAGCAAAGCAACTAATAAGCATAAATGGCTGAAAAATAAGCAGACATGACCATATACCAAAAAAGCTATAAGCAGAATGATTAAAATAAGAGCTGAAACTAAATATTAAGCAATATCCAATCAAAATTATATCCTAACTGAATCTTAAACAGATACTATAAAAAGTCTAAAACATAACAGGTAAAACTTATATAAGCAGAATAAGTAAACAAACTTGATTTAAATCAAACTAAGCAATATCCAAACAGTATAAAATAAAACTTAACAGTAACTTAACAAATATTAAAACGCAGATTAAAAATAAAACTAAAAAGCAGATCCAACTCTAACTAGCAATACCAAACCAAAACTAACAAAAATCTTAAGCAGATCCGAAAATTATCCAAACAAAAAGTAGATTAAAACTATAACAAACATAAGTAAATTTAATCAAACTAAATAAGCATGAACATGTAAATCAGATAAACATAAGCATCCGAATAACTGAAAATCAAATAAAAGAAAATTTAAAACTAAAAACTTATAAAAACTAAAGAAAATTAAAAGGAACCTGATGTCGAATCCGTTGGGTCGAAGGTTGGCGCTGAGCCACCTTGTGAATCGAAACGCACTGTCACTACCTTCGAATCACTAACCGAACCATCAACAAATACAACATCAGCCTCGAACCAAAAATGGAACTCTTCGGACCAAATTTCTCGAACCACCAACCAGCTTAATCTTCGAACAGATTTAATATATATATAAATATATATATATATATATATATATTTTTTTTTTTTCGATAATGAAATTAGGAACAGTAACCAAAACAGTTTTAAAGATCAAAATAATTTGAACTTTTGCAAGAAATTAAAAAGAGACGAGTATAAATAGAAATAAGCTTTTCATTAATATTAAAAAATACAAGACTGGAAATAAAAAATTACATTAACCCTTTTTCAAAAATTAAATCTAAATTACCCTACTCCTAAAATTAATTAAAAAACCGTAAATAAAAATAAAAAGTTATCTAATGAATTACAATGAAGGGGTTTTATAGAGAAACCCTAAAACTATTCCTTGGTGCCTACGGCTTTCAATCCTGACCCTTCAAATCTTCTCTCTCTTTTTCTTCAATGATCAACGGCTAAGAATAAGTCTTGAGCCACGGATTGCCAACATGGAGAGTTTGTGTTTCTTCTATGATGATGTGGAGGCCTCTTATTGGATGGTTTTTGGTGGTGAGGTGTGAAAACCAATCACATGCCAAGAATAGGCCACGTCAGTGATATGGGAGAGGACCACAATAGTGCTATACCCCGAAAACCATGGGGATTTAATTGGATTCGTATGAATCACACGAATATGTAAAAACCCCCAAATTTCGTGAGTAATTTTTTTGTGTTATGGTAATTAGGGTTTGGGTGAGATAGGGTAAAATGGAGAGTTGCTGCGTTTTATTTGGGAGAGAGAAAGGGATGGGGTAATTGTTTTATTCAAGATAAAAATGTGTGAGTGGGATACGTGGGTTTGACTGTGTGAGGGACTGGGATAAGAATAATATGTGTGAAGTAATCGTGTGTGGGGAGGTGTACCATAAGAGTGAATGTTATTTATTTTTGTGTGATGTTGACTGTGCTTGTTAACCAACCCAAGCAAAATTGAAAACACAAATTCACTTCCGTTTATTATTTCATCAACATTGGGCTAGGCCCAAATATCTTTAACCGTCCTATTTTTTAAGTAATTTGGGCTTTAAATTCAATTGTTGACTTTGGGCAAAGTTGGCAAAGTTGTATCCGAATGTTAATGGGCTTTTGGGCCCATTAATCCAAATGTGGGTCCCACAAGCCCGATTAACTCCATACATATTAAATCCGCTAATAACGAGCTCGATTTTGGCTTTGTCAATCTTTTTCTTCAAACTCGTGTCGGTTTAGCCGGTTTACATGAACTTGGGCATTTTTTTTTTGGTCTTTTGACTTTGTCTTCGTTTCTTTTTGGACTTTTCTTCAACATTTGACCGTGAAATCTCGTGTTTTCTTTCCTTTTGATCATTTGTACCTATTTCATCACAAAAACACAAAACCACGCGTAATTCCGACTTTTTCGTTATTAAACACATGATTAGGTCTTGTTTTTCCTTGATTTTAGTGGCAAAAAGATAAGTGTTTACACACTTATTAAATCCCCTACACTTGACCATTGCAATGACCCCATGCAATGTATTATTTTAAAGCATAAGTTACATTTTTCTCATAATTAATCCATCTCGGCCTTTATTAATATATACTATTGATGAGACTGTATTTATACATAGTCTCATCGTCCAAATCGGGCTTAAAACGCTTAAAATATCATCAAAATACCCCAAAATGTGCCTGTGTTTGTTCATTGTGTATTTCAGGTACAGATATCATGAATTCACCAAAAGATTACAAGAATAGAGCAAAAACGAACACGGGAAACGAAGTCGCACAAAGAACCGGACCCGAATCCTGAATTTCCAAAATAGTCCTTGAAGTTTTGAAGAATGTCAACATTGGTCCCTCATTTTTGAAGATTTGGCAAGAAATGTCCTTGAAAAAATCATATGTGACAAGAAAGGCCCTCCATGTTTGAAGATAGTACATGAATAGCCCTTGAATATTGCATTTATTGCAATAATAGTCCTTAATTAAAGTTGGAAACTATGCTGGGCCAAATTCAGCAAGTTGTCCAAAGTTCTTATTAAAGGAAAAGGAAATAAAAGCTGTTGGGAATCTATTCAACAAACAATTGAGAGTGCAAGGACCCAAACTGCCCAGACACTAAACCTCTCCCCACCAATCACCACCTTCCACCTCAAGCCACATCACCCACCTCACGCCACATCACTAATCCACTTATTTTTTATTTTTATTTTTTAACAGATTTTTTCAAAATATGTTTAATAAATCAAAAAAACGTGGGAAACACAATGTTTACCACTAATCCAAGATTAAAACCCCCAAATGGACCACTGTTCACCCTTTATAAACCCTAATCCGCATATTGTTTAAATCAAAGGGGTTTTGAGATTAACCATCCAGAATCCTAATTAGGACATCCCTAACCCAAACCCAATTCCCAGAAACCTTTCACAATCACCATGGGACCCTCCCACATGGTCCCCTGCACTCAAAACTTCACCCTTTTGCTTGAAGATAAATTTACATCAGTAAATCAACGGTTTGCAGTATTTTCTTGGTCAATACTTTTCCTTGGACGCTTGGGATTAATCATCACAGCTGGCATAGCACATGGTACCCCTGCCAAGATCACAAGACCCATTTTAACCCGTTTGATTTTCAACCTCAAGGGGTATTTCTGGAAAACAGCAACTAGGGTTTTTCATTATTCTAGAATATTCATAGTTTTAGTATAAAAGGAGCATGCAACTTGTGCATTTTCCCTTTGTTCCAATTTTTGTAAAAAAACTTTATATGATTAATGAAAATGAAAATATTCAGTTTTTTATAAATTGTGTTCCAACTTTACTGTTTTCCTAGTTAACATTTACTTTTTTATGCAAGTTAGTATAAGTTTTCAAAATTGATAATTGGTTTAAGGAATTGTCCAAGTGACGTTTTTTTATAAAAATTTGCTTCAAAATTTCTGGCTAAGGTGATGTGGAAGTGAAAGTGGAAGCTTGAAGCTTAGCTTGTTGATTTTGAAGTGGTTTCAGATTTTCTAGATTAGTTTAAAAAGGTTTTTTCTATTAAAATCAGTTTTCAAGATTTTCTCAAAATCTTTGATTTTCTTTATCAGCTTACTGTTTTATACAAGATAACCAATAAGCTGCTTGACATCAGCTTATTGGCTCTTATATAAACTTGAAGTTTGTGCTTTGTTTTGTGGTGATTGTGCAGGAACACAAGAAAGACCCTTATTGCATCATTTTTTTTGTTTTGAAGATATTAAGACCCTTGGGTCCTTAATGGATTCCAACCAACGGGTTTCTCTACATGCATAAGCTCACAAAAGCTCTCATACTCACTTGTTTGAAGGCATCAACCAACCTAAGGAACGGCTTGAACCCAAATAGGTTGAAAAAATTGAAATTTTTGTGATGCTTATGTGTATTTGTGAAATCTGTGTTTTTGTTTATTTCTCTGTTTGATTATGCTTAATATAGGTTTATATGCATGTTTATATCATTTACAATCAGTTTGGTAAAGTTTTAAAAGCAATTACTTTGTTAATTTTTGATTTCAGTAATTAAGGGGGTGTTTGGGTTTGGGGTTTAAGCTAAGTGAACTGACAAGCTTGGGCTTTTAATCTGCCTAGACATATTCTCTTGGTTTGCATAGGTTGTTTTCTACAAGTAGTTTCAGTATTGATAGGTTATTAAAGCAATTGCATGCTAAGAACTTGGGAAAGTATAGCTAAAAAACAGTAAGTCAATTTTCTACCTTGTTTTAATATATCTTGCCTTCAAATCTTGTAAACTGTTAAGTAGTAGGGTAATCCAAGATTTCAATTCAGTTTTTAAGTTTTGATTGTGTATATGTGAAGATTTGGTGAGCCAAAACTCACCAAATCACCATTTGCATCAGCAAAGAAGTCCCACAGACCCTTTCTGAATATCAGTAACATTTGTGCTTTTTTTTTGTTTGATTTTTGACTGCAACTTGTTGTTTTTATCATTTATTTGACTCCCCACAACCCAACTGGTTGTGGGGGTGCCTCTTGTTCCAAAAGAAACCAAAAATTCAGCAAGTTATAGCAAAAAAACCCATCAGACCCGTTTTTCTTTGAAAACAGTGGGAACTTATTCCCACTGGTAGTGCTCAAGTTTCCCCTGCTTGGCTACAAGACAAAAGCAGTCAAGTGTCAACATCAGATTTTTCATTTTTTTTGTCTTTAGTGCCCAAAAATAGGAGTTAGGATTTGATTTTAATTGCAAAATTTTTCTTATTTAATTTCTGATTTTTCAGTATAATTTAATTTTCTGTTACTGTTCATTTAGTATTTTTTAGATTAAATTGCATTTTTAATTAACTTTTAAATAGTCTGTTTTTGTCTTTTAGTGTAAAAAATCATTATTTTTCACTTTTAAAATTTTTCTTATATTTAGAAAATTACTTTAAGATTTTTAGTTTAAAAATATTTTACTGTTCACTTTTTAATTATTTTTTAGATTTAATTTAGCTTAATTAGGGTTTAATTATTAATCAATTTTGTCTTTTAGTGCAAAATTTTACATTTTTCAAACTTTTTCATTTTTCTACTGTTCATTAGTGTAATTTAGGATTTTTAAAATTGTCAAATTATTTTTGGCATTATTTTATTATTTTTTATGATTATTTTAGTTTAAAAATAGTTTTAAGTGTTTTAAAAATAGAAAAATAGTTTTTAAAATTTAGGAAAAATACTTTTTAGTCTTTAAAAAATATAAGTGAGTTATTAGTTCAATAAAATAATATTTTGGACATTTTGATTAATTATATTTAATTTTAGGGCTTTAATTAGCATTAAAAATTGAATATTTAATTAATAAAAGGTTTTAAAATATATTTGTTGGATTTTCATTCTTACTTATATTATTTTGGACTTAGTTTAAACTTTTAATTAACTTTTAGGTTTTGTTTTTAATTTCGTCGCGTTTTACGTAATTACGTTCGCGTTTTACGTCATTCGTCGTAGTGTAATCGTAGCGTAACTCGTCTTTACTTTTTCTCTTCTCAACCAAAAACGTCACTAATCCAAACTTTGATTTTATATAATTGGCAAATTAATCCACACACCTCCTTCGAAAACGAACCCGCATTTATTCGGTTTTACGTTTTTCCTAAAGCGTATAACTTAATACTTGCCGCTCATACGCGTTTTTCCTAAAACGTGTACGAAAACACTACACTATCATTTGGCGCCGCTGCCGGGGAGGTGTTTAGTGTGCCATTATTATTACTATCGTGTTTGTGTGAGTAGTGCGTTTTTGCTTTTCAATTTTTGAAAAGCGTGAATATCGTACATACTCATTTTTGTTATTTTTCCTTATTATATTATAGTATCCAAATAAATCGGGTTTAATTTTCCTAAATTAAACACACAACAATCATTTTACTATATTGTAGATATATTGGTTTTCGTTTTTTGTGAATATTATTACTATATTGTATTTACGTAAGAACAATAAATATACAAGTACTCCAAAAGCGTGAAAACGCAACCTTGATTCGGGATTTCATCACTCGATCATTGTATTCGAATCTAAAGCAAAAGTTTAAAGGCAAAATAGATAAATACTTTCGTGAGGCTTAATTTCAATTAACACAAACTATAAGGTGGGTATAAGGCGGTTGTATTTCACGACCTAAGGGAAAAATGCTCTTAAGTGCTTAGCGCCGCCTCGTTTCCCCCGCTTGCTTGTGCGTGTTTTGAGAAAGAGGGCTAATCGAGGGTTTGCCGGACAAGTATTATCTACGTATATTATATTTGCTTGTGTTTTCAAGATTAAACCCTCTTGAACGTTTTGGTGTTCCACCAACGTTCAAAAGTCATCGAAGGCGTTCACTCCACGTGATCGTTTTCATTCTTTGAGGCTCCTTTAATCGAGAAAGTCGATTCGAGGGGAGATTTGTAGATTTTTGTCTACGTAATACATTCAAAAATCCAAAAAAAATTAAAAAACAATCAAAAATAAAAAAAATTAAAAAAATCAAAAAACCGCAAAAAGAATCTTCTTTGCTACCACCCATTCTACGCTTAGTGCATGCGCACTCGATCGAAGGATTATTCCAATTCTTGCGAAGCTTCGAATCGACGCAATCGTAATCGAAGGAATCGACGACGTAGACGAGAATTAGAAACCGACGTTCCTAATATCGTTGTTAAAGAAACCGTAGAGGAGATGGCCGATAATCGTTCGATGATGGAATTGCTCCAAGCGCCCACCGAGGGTTATGGAGACGCGATCGTAATTCCCGCTATCGAAGCGGAGAATTTTGAGTTTAAGAGCGGAATGCTTTCGTTAATCCAAGCTACGAAGTTTCGAGGTCGTGAAGCCGATAATCCTCACGACCATATTCGGAATTTTGATCGTCTTTTAGCCACGAGCAAGTTTAAGAACGTCGACACCGATGTCGTCAAGCTTATGCTTTTTCCGTACTCGCTCGATGGTGCCGCCAAGGATTGGTACGAGAAAGAGCCACCTAATTCGATAACTACGTGGAAGGATCTCGTTTCCAAGTTCGTTAATTATTTTTTCCCACCGTCTAAGACAATGTTTTTCAAAAATGAAATCACGAAATTTGAGCAAAAACCAAATGAATCTTTTAGAGACGCGTGGGATCGTTTTAAGGAATTGCTTAGGCAATGTCCTCACCATGGTTTTTCCCAGTTGCACCAAATCGATACGTTTTACAACGGTCTTAATTTTCAAGAACAAGATTCGTTGAATTCCGCCGCCGGTGGCAACTTTTTGTGTAAGACTCCGAAAGATGCATTGATAATTATCGAAACCGATCCAAGGTTTACCAACTCCGCAATGCACCGAGTGTTGCCAATGTCGCCAATGTTAGTAGTTCTAATCGCGACATTGAGAGAGTTGATGCGAAAGTCGACAAGTTGACGAATGTGTTCACGTCTTTTCTCGTTGAAATGCAAAAGAAAGACGCTCCCGCTACGGTGAAAGCGGTTGAGGTTTCGTGTACGTTTTGTGGTGGACCTCATAATTATTACGAATGTGCGGCTACGGATGGCCAAACGTCGAATGTGAGTGCGTTAAATGGAAACAACAATTTTCAAAATCAAAATAACGCGGGTCCATCACAACAAGGCAATTATAACCAAGGCAACAATTTTCAAAACCGAAACAATTTTCAAGGAAACAATCAACAAGGAAATTTTTCGAATCAAAATCAAGGAGGTTATAATCAAGGTCGTAATATAACTTGGCAAAATCGAGACAATAACCAAAACTCGAATTTCTCAAACAACAACAATCAAGGCAACAATCTTTCAAGTGGTAATCAAGGAAATTTTCAAAGAAACAATCAAAACCAAGGGAACTTTAATTCAAATCAAAATAGGTCGTCAAACGATTTTCAAAATTACATGAAAACGAATGAGGCTAATATGAGACGATTAGAGGGAGAAATTGGTACTTTGAAAAACGACTTTTCTAATACATTGAAATTGCAAAACACGAAGATTGAGCAAGGGCAAATTGACATAAAAAAGATGTTTTCGGCCATAATGAACAAGTCCTCGGGTGCGTCATCGAGTTCGTTACCTAGTGACACCGTAGCAAATCCGAAGGAGCAATGTAAAGTCGCCTCGTCTCGTGAGAAAGGTCGTGTGATTACCCCTAACCTTGAAGGATTCCGTGTTGTTTATTCCTCTCAACCCTCGACTTCTAAGACGTCTTCTTGTTCTAAAGTCGATAGGGTGAACGTGGCGACCAAGGAAAAGAGTGCACACCCTCGTGTACCTCAAATTCCATCCACGGTTCAAAAAGAGAGCTTTGTCGACCTTACCAAAGTAACCCTTGAAGAAACTTGTGCTTCAATCCTTCTTAAAAACCCAAAAGGCGTATGCCGAGAAAGGAAAAGGATCCAGGCCAATTTCTACTACCTTGTGATTTTTCCGAGATTGAGGGATGTTTAGCCCTTGCCGATTTAGGTGCTAGCATCAATCTCATGCCTCATTCTCTTTGGAAATTGATGAGATTGCCTTCACTTACCCCCACAAACATGACAATCGAGCTAGCAAATTGTACGCCTTTAATACCAATTGGAATAGCCGAGGATGTCTATGTTAGGATTGGAAAGTTTGTTTTTCCCGCGGATTTCGTTATATCCGATTACGAGTGTGACCCTAAATGTCCCATTATTTTAGGCCGACCATTCTTATCGACGGCTCGAACCATAATCGACGTTCACGAGGGGAGACTTACTATGAGATATGGGGATGACAAAATGGACTTTTTCGCTAGAAAATCCCAAGGGTTTAATGAGAATGAAAAAACCGAGGTTTCAAAACCTAATGATTCAAATCCTAATGATTTCAAAATGTTCACTTTAGCGGAAAGAATGAAGCTTGATGCATGTTTTGAAAGAATTAAGAAAAACGGTTTTAAAGATGATGATTTTAATGATAAAGAATACGTGTACCTAATTCAAAAGGGTATGAGTAAATTTATGGATGAAAACTCACTTTGGGATGTTTTTAGCGAAACAAGTGAACCACTAATTCCGAAGGGCGACGTTAGTTCCATCACGACAAAGACCAAAATGGGCTCGTCTTCACCACCTTCGAAGGACCACGTCTTTGAGGCTTCAACTTCTAACTCCATCGAAGTGCCTCCTTTGCCTAGCCCAACACCCGTTGAGGCTAAAGGGTTTATCGACATCGATCCTCTCGTCTTAGAAAAGTCACCTAAGCATAGTCATTCGACTTGTAAGTCCATGGTTGTGAGTGCTCACATCGACTCTTTCTTTGACGATGACGATGGCGATTTTGCCGAGATTGATCACGTACTTCGAAATCCACATGCAATTTTTGATTCTCCTAAAAAGAAACATGTGAAGTACGATGATTATGAGTTTGATCCCGAGATTGAGGAAATCATTGAACGAGAGCTAGCTCTTATGCCTTCACTTCCACCTACGAGTGAGGTCGATCTTTCCAAAATCGAGGATGAACTTAATGAGTTGGAACGTCTTATTTTCGATGACGAACCAACTCATGTGACCACCCAAAATCCAATTCTCGAGGAGTTACCTAATCAACACTCCTCAAATGAGAATTACGTTTACCACATTCGTGAGGATTTAACTTATCAACAATCCCCACAAAAGAATGATGGTTTCGTGCTTGATCGTGATCTTTTCGAGAGAGTTTCTAAGATACTCAAGGAGGGGAATGACAAACCTTGGTTTGACAAGCCTATCTTTGATGAAGAAATCGATGAGATCGACGTTCATGAGGATGACGAGTATGTTGACCCCGAGGGGGCGGTGTTCTTTATTGACAAACGCTTTGAGAACTTATATAATCCACCACCCCCTAACCACGACTTAAATGTGAGGATTTTTAGCGCGACTAATTTTCAATTTGACACGCCAAATATTTTCGACATTATCAAATCGGGTTTTCATAAAGAGTTTTTGAGCGATGAAAAAGGAAAAGATTTTAAAAATGTTTTAAAAGATTTTTCTACATGTTTAACTCCGTCATCACATCGTTGTATGAGTGCTACAACCTCGTCTACTCCTTTTGACGATGGTTGGTGTGGTCTTAGTATGGGGGAAGCCGCAAATGTTCCTTCACACTTTACCACCGAGGACGAGATTTACGATCCCGGAATTGCTTGTAAAGGGAAATCTCGGTCTTCCACCGATGCAATAAATGGAAAATCTTTTCGTTTGCTTGGTGTGAGTCTACCTCGAGTAGCTCATATGTTTGACTTACCCATTGCCCCACCTTTCTACTTCTCATCTATTTTCTTCTACCCCATTGGGGTTTGTGTTGAAGTAGCGTTGTTTCGTCTTTCATCCGAAAACGAGGACGCTACCTTTGACCCCGGTATACGTATATCGGGTTTTTAAAGTACTCCACGTACTTTTGGGCCTTGTTTATCATGTAAGCCCCACCAAAAATGACCATACCATGATTATCCCTAAATGATCACATTTATGGGGATTCGAGTCGAGCTTTTGACTCGGTTATCAAAAACAAGGTGCCTCGTGGGGGATTCTCATGCTTATCCTTGTAAATATTATCGCTTTCTTAGTTAATGTAACAAGGGAACTTGTGCTCTTCCAACCTTTGTTTCGTGGTTGTTTGTGATTGTGATTCATTAGGTTCATCGTCATCATTGAAGCCTCTCGTGTTCGTTTTACGTAGCACTCGAGCTTCGATCGTTGCCTTTGGAGATTCCGATATCCGATGATATCCTTTTATGTTCTAACGATTATCTTATTAGCATAATTCATAAACGTCTTTTAGGTTATTCATTTTACCCTTTCCATGCTCGAGATTAAGCATTCGACTTCGTCTCTAGTATGGGGGTGTTTACACCCCTAGACTCGAAACATTGAGGACAATGTTTAGTTTTAGTATGGGGGGGTGAGTAGATACTTCACCTTGCTTACGTCACCACGTGTCACACCCCACCATGGCGGAATATGGGGCGCGACGTATGGATATCATCACAACAATATCGTGTCTATAGAGTTAACTAAATGAAATAGAAATGTCATAAAAAGGTGACACAATGTCATGACAATATCTCAAACAATGCAGGCATCTAGGTAAGTAGGTAACAGGCCCACCTCTTACCAAAGACAACAAATAACATACCAAAACAAACATATGAGTACCACAGTATCACTTATTAAATGAGCAAATAAAAACTAAGAAGGAAACGGGGATATCCTCCTATATGCATTCCTACTCTCTCCAAGTCCTAGCCACTTAAGTTCTCATGCCTACCCATAGCATCACCTGAAAGAGACACTAAAACACGTCAGCATAAAGTTGGTGAGAGTCATAGGTTTAGACTCCAACACAAGACAAGTCATAAGCTGTGAAAACCATAAACCAATAAACATATGGACAATGCGCTACAATCATGTACTAACAACTAGCATTCAAGTTCAATCAATCATTACAATTCCAAGGCATCACGCCTTACTAACAATCACAGTTTCCAAGACATCACGCCTTACCAACAATCACAATTTCCAAGGCATCACGCCTTACCAACAACCACACTTTCCAAGGCATCACACCTTACCAAACACCATAGTTTCCAAGGCATCACGCCTTACCAAATACCATGGTACCATAGGCGCCTATACACCTATGTACCTTTCCGATCCAAATCATACACAAACAAGAATCACATAGCAGTTAATCACCTAATGTACACACAAGTCCATCTCAAACCTTAAAAACATTCACAGCATTAATTTAGAAAATAACTCAACACAGTGTCTCTTCCATCCCATCTGGAAGTCAAAAACAATAGTAAACATGGGACTATGAACACTCACCTGATAGCTTCTTCACAAGTCCTCGCACTAGCAACAAGCTAACAAACCAAAAACACGAAATCAATACACAACCAATCACTAAGATGGCTCATCAACCTATGATGGACATCTAACCTATTTCCACATAACTAACTCATTGATAAGCTCTAATCACCCCATTAACCATCCCTAACAAGTCCTTAACTTGGTTAAGTTTAATAACTATCCCGTTCATATTTTACACAAATCATTCCCAGTTTTTAAGTCTCAAAACTTTAAGTCAAAAGTCCACTTAAACATACCCATGGTTTCTGTAAAAGGAATATTCATACGCTTAAATATGTTGGCTAACACCTCCCACTTGCCCTAACCTTAAAGCTACTGTTAAGGCCCCGATATACATATATCTACTTTTGTCATTCCAGATTTCCTGATTTTAAACGTACTAAAAGTTTGTTACCATTAAGGGGTCTTACCCTAAACCACAACCTTAAGCCAAGTGCAGATACTTACTAAAATATATAAACCATCTCTCACGTTCGTGAGAAGATCCCAATGCAACCCTAAGTACCCCAAACAACCCAAAACTTAAAAAGAAAACAGGCTGAATTTAAAACTGTTTTGACCTCCGACTGTTGTAACTTGTTTTTGACCCACTTCCCGTCCTCCAATTTAGTTCTAGTTTCTTGCATTGGAAATCCACTTCAAATATCTTTCCAGGGGTACTTGGATCGTAAAATAAGAGTTTATAGAACTCCCGATATGATCAAAACAATTGACTCAAAATCTGCCCAGTTTTTAAAAACAGGTTTAAACAAATTGAACTAATTAATTACCCATAACCCCATCTAATACAAGCCCTAGATTATATGATCATCATATTATGATTATAACATCATTAATTTACTGATTTTATATAAACCCTAACCCTTAATCCATCATAAGAATGATTAAATAAACATAAAAACAATTTAATTAAAAAGGGATTTGAAGGTTTTACCTTATGATTAATGAAAGATGAAAACCCCCAAAATTATGAAGAACCCTAACTTTTTTTTAGTGAAACCCACGAATTTTATTAGCTCCAGGGATTTATGTTTTTATTTTTTGTTTAGTAAAACATTATATAGTGTACACAAGAATCCTAGTCCAATTATAACACTTGTTTCCTTTTTTTCCCTCTTTTTCTTTTTTTTTCCAAACCGACCTAACACCCCTAAAATTCGTTTTTTTATTTATTTTTATTATTAATATATGTAATAATAATATTACCTTAATTTTCCTTAATTTATTTCAGCTCCTAAAGCCTCCAAAACCACAAAACCGTAAAACTAGTCAAATTTACGCGTTTTACCGTAAAAGACGTAAAATATACACTTTAAAGAAAATCTCAAATTTTGAAATAAACTTTATAACTAAGTCCTAAATGACTTAAAACCATCCTGAAAATTATTCATATGGATAATTACTTCACCCGAGACCTCTAAATGCTAAACCGTAAATCCTAAAAAAATACACTATTACGATAATACTTATACGTATACGTAAACACCAAAATATCACCATTTCATTTCATAGTCACTAATTATGAGCTCATGAACATGAAATAACCGTTCCTCGATTTACTTATGAGTACTTCTATACTCATAAATGATAACCACACCAACCTCGTTCGCACAAAATAAACACGTAAACACACAATTCAAGTAAGCACACATAAAATAACTTAAAAGTAAGACCAAGTGACAAATCGAAAACCTAGGGTTGTCACATCACTCCCTCCTAATAGAAATCTCGTCCCGAGATTTACTCCTTAGGATCAACACACAGACAACAAATCACACGAGGATACTTGTTCTAAATGAACTCCTCTCATTTCTATGTGAACTTCAGTTCAAGTTTCAAGATACCACGTGTACAAACCAAAAATAATTAAACCCATTGCCAAACTCTTGACCTCACAGTCAATAAATCTCGCAAATGACTCTTCGATAAAACAAAGACTCTTATTAGCACAAAACCCGAATAACCGGACATGCAAATATGCATCCTCAAACAGCATTTACCAATCCTAATACATGAAATGTATCATGTATACAACTCATTTCTCCCAGGTAATTCTATGCTCATAAGCTAATGGTCCGATCTTTCCAAAGATCTTATATGGACTTACAAAACTCTACATCAACTCTTCTATTTTACCAAAACCTATCACCCGTTACTATGGGTGAAACTTCATACATAACTCTGTCACTAACTCTAGTGGTTTCCTCCTTTATTCCCTACATCCTCATTAATAGGGAACATGCCCCTCTCACCGGTGACTCTCTCCTTGTAGGAGACTTCTTGCTGATGTAACGCGTTCTCCAACCATGCTTTTTACGTCTTTGAATACCACCCGTTACTATGGGTGAAACCTGTCTCTGATACCATTCTGTCACACCCCACCATGGCAGAATATGGGGCACGACGTATGGATATCATCACAACAATAGCGTGTCTATAGAGTTAACTAAATGAAATAGAAATGTCATAAAAAGGTGACACAATGTCATGACAATATCTCAAACAATGTAGGCGTCTAGGTAAGTAGGTAACAGGCCTACCTCTTACCAAAGACAACAAATAACATACCAAAAAAACATATGAGTACCACAGTATCACTTATTAAATGAGAAAATAAAAACTAAGAAGGAAACGGGGATATCCTCCTATATGCATTCCTACTCTCTCCAAGTCCTAGCCACTTAAGTTCTCATGCCTACCCATAGCATCACCTGAAAGAGACACTAAAACACGTCAACATAAAGTTGGTGAGAGTCATAGGTTTAGACTCCAACACAAGACAAGTCATAAGCTGTGAAAACCATAAACCAATAAACATATGGACAATGAGCTACAATCATGTACTAACAACTAGCATTCAAGTTCAATCAATCATTACAATTCCAAGGCATCACGCCTTACCAACAATCACAATTTCCAAGACATCACGCCTTACCAACAATCACAATTTCCAAGGCATCACGCCTTACCAACAACCACACTTTCCAAGGCATCACACCTTACCAAACACCATAATGTCCAAGGCATCACGCCTTACCAAATACCATGGTACCATACGCGCCCATACACCTATGTACCTTTCTGATCCAAATCATACACAAACAACAATCACATAGCAGTTAATCACATAATGTACACACAAGTCCATCTCAAACCTTAAAAACATTCACAACATTAATTTAGAAAATAACTCAACACAGTGTCTCTTCCATCCCATCTGGAAGTAAAAAACAATAGTAAACATGGGATTATGAACACTCACCTGATAGCTTCTTCACAAGTCCTCGCACTAGCAACAAGCTAACAAACCAAAAACACGAAATCAATACACAACCAATCACTAAGATGGCTCATCAACCTATGATGGACATCTAACCTATTTCCACATAACTAACTCATTGATAAGCTCTACTCACCCCATTAACCATCCCTAACAAGTCCTTAACTTGGTTAAGTTTAATAACTATCCCGTTCATATTTTACACAAATCTGTCCCAGTTTTTAAGTCTCAAAACTTTAAGTCAAAAGTCCACTTAAACATACCCATGGTTTCTGTAAAAGGAATATTCATACCCTTACATATGTTGGCTAACACCTCCCACTTGCCCTAACCTTAAAGCGACTATTAAGGCCCCGATATACATATATCTACTTTTGTCATTCCAGATTTCCTGATTTTAAACGTACTAAAAGTTTATTACCATTAAGGGGTATTAACCTAAACCACAACCTTAAGCCAAGTGCATATACTTACTACGATATATAAACCATCTCTCACGATCGTGAGAAGATCCCAATGCAACCCTAAGTACCCCAAACAACCCAAAACTTAAAAAGAAAACAGGCTGAATTTAAAACTGTTTTGACCTTCGACTGTTGTAACCTGTTTTTGACCCCCTTCCCTTCCTCCAATTTAGTTCTAGTTTCTTGCATTGGAAAACCACTTCAAATATCTTTCTAGGGGTACTTGGATCGTAAAATAAGAGTTTATAGAACTCCCGATATGATCAAAACAATTGACTCAAAATCTGTCCAGTTTTTAAAAACGGGTTTAAACAAATTGAACTAATTAATTACCCATAACCCCATCTAATACAAGCCCTAGATTATATGATCATCATATTATGATTATAACATCATTAATTTACTGATTTTCAATAAACCCTAACCCTTAATCCATCATAAGAATGATTAAATAAACATAAAAACATTTTAATTAAAAAGGGATTTGAAGGTTTTACCTTATGATTAATGAAAGATGAAAAACCCCCAAAATTATGAAGAACCCTAACTTTTTTTAGTGAAACCCACGAATTTTATTAGCTCCAGGGATTTATGTTTTTATTTTTTGCTTAGTAAAACATTATATAGTGTACACAAGAATCCTAGTCCAATTATAACACTTGTTTCCTTTTTTCCCTCTTTTTCTTTTTTTTCCAAACCGACCTAACACCCCTAAAATTCGTTTATTTATTTATTTTTATTATTAATATATGTAATAATAATATTACCTTAATTTTCCTTAATTTATTTCAGCTCCTAAAGCCTCCAAAACCTCAAAACCGTAAAACTAGTCAAATTTACGTGTTTTACCGTAAAAGACGTAAAATATACACTTTAAAAAAAATCTCAAATTTTGAAATAAACTTTATAACTAAGTCCTAAATGACTTAAAACCATCCCGAAAAATATTCATATGGATAATTACCTCACCCGAGACCTCTAAATGCTAAACCGTAAATCCTAAAAAATACACTATTACGATAATACTTATACGTATACGTAAACACCAAAATATCACCATTTCATTTCATAGTCACTAATTGTGAGCTCATGAACATGAAATAACCGTTCCTCGATTTACTTATGAGTACTTCTATACTCATAAATGATAACCACACCAACCTCGTTCGCACAAAATAAACACGTAAACACACAATTCAAGTAAGCACACATAAAATAACTTAAAAGTAAGATCAAGTGACAAATCGAAAACCTAGGGTTGTCACACCACGCAATCCAATATTCATCTTTTTGTTCTCGTTTTGTTGCAAAATAAGGCTAAAAATGGCCAAAATTTTAAAATTTTTCTAGTTTTTCATAAGTGTTTAAGACACGAATGTAGGTTTTCCGATGGTGAGAATAAGAGTAATTTTTGACTCGACCGTGCGTGTTGAGCACTTAGCTTCGATTCCTTAACTTTTTAGGCTAAGTCTCTTAAATGGGGACGAGAAATGATAGAGTTATTTATAAGTCTCGTAATCGTCACGATCTCATGTGTAGTAATTATTAGCTTATTCTCCCCACGCTTTTGTATAATAAATTGTTAATAAATATTGATTTAGCGGTTTAGTCACTATTGTTGGTTTCTAATTTGTTTTAGTAGCTTCCATGTAATTAAATTGGGAAAACATTAAGGTATCGCCAGCGTCACGGTTTTGAAGTATTGGCACCCGAATAATCGAAAGCTTCACCTAATAATAAGATTTCAAGTGCTCACCTAAATTAAGCAAAAATTTGAAGCTCACAAGGCCGAAAAATCTCTGCCCAAATTGAAAGTGAATCAAGCCTTAATCTTTGAAGCTTTAAAGATCAAAAATTCGCTTTAGCGTGAGGATATACGTCTTTGGCTAATAAAACCACCGATGAGGCGGATAATAAAAGGCAAGGCAAGACCGAAGTCATAATAAAAGCTTCATGGCGAAGTTGAATAAAAGATGGAGGTAAACCAAAGATAATAAGGCCCTTCCGTTAGGGGGCGTATAAAAGTCTTGGTAATAAGTCTCATGTTCAAAACCGTTATAAAACCGTGTTTATCGATCCTTCTTGTTGACTTAATTTTTTGACATCGTTGTCTATTAGGATGAATTATTAATTCGATGATCTTGGTTACACCGTTAAAACTCTATTTTTAGACTTAATCTCTATTCACGCATAAGTCAATGATGTATCCTCGTGATCATTAAGACAAAATAAAATATAAGAGATACCAAGTAGGAATAAGGGAGTTTAGGTGTGTAATTAACACTCATGAGATGTGTTCGTGTTGCTAACTTATAATAACAAGGATCTCGTTACACGCTTAGCATGGAATTGGGTGAAAATCGAGGACGACGAAATTATTTCTAACGAAGCATTCACGTGTTCTTGTTCTATGATCCCAAAAGTCACTTTATTGTGATGAAAACAATACATTATCTCTAAAACACGTGTAGTAGTTTATTTAAGTTTACGTTTTCAATAAATGTCATCATAAAATGAATTTTGGAAGTGCTATGATACTTAATTCTAGCATTGCGTGGGGACACGGCAATGGTTTAGTATGGGGGAGTGATGAGACTGTATTTATACATAGTCTCATCGTCCAAATCGGGCTTAAAACGCTTAAAATATCATCAAAATACCCCAAAATATGCCTGTGTTTGTTCATTGTGTATTTCAGGTACGGATATCGTGAATTCACCAAAAGATTACAAGAATAGAGCAAAAACGAACACGGGAAACGAAGTCGCACAAAGAACCGGACCCGAATCCTGAATTTCCAAAATAGTCCTTGAAGTTTTGAAGAATGTCAACATTGGTCCCTCATTTTTGAAGATTTGGCAAGAAATGTCCTTGAAGAAATCATATGTGACAAGAAAGGCCCTCCATGTTTGAAGATAGTACATGAATAGCCCTTGAATATTGCATTTATTGCAATAATAGTCCTTATTTAAAGTTGGAAACTATGCTGGGCCAAATTCAGCAAGTTGTCCAAAGTTCTTATTAAAGGAAAAGGAAATAAAAGTTTTTGGGAATCTATTCAGCAAACAATTGAGAGTGCAAGGACCCAAACTGCCCAGACACTAAACCTCTCCCCACCGATCACCAACTTCCACCTCAAACCACATCACCCACCTCACGCCACATCACTAATCCACTTATTTTTTTATTTTATTTTTAACAGATTTTTTCAAAATATGTTTAATAAATCAAAAAAACGTGGGAAACACAATGTTTACCACTAATCCAAGATTAAAACCCCCAAATGGACCACTGTTCACCCCTTATAAACCCTAATCCGCATATTGTTTAAATCAAAGGGGTTTTGAGATTAACCATCCAGAATCCTAATTAGGACATCCCTAACCCAAACCCAATTCCCAGAAACCTATCACAATCACCATGGGACCCTCCCACATGGTCCCCTGCACTCAAAACTTCACCCTTTTGCTTGAAGACAAATTTACATCAGTAAATCAACGGTTTGCAGTATTTTCTTGGTCAATACTTTTCCTTGGACGCTTGGGATTAATCATCACAGCTGGCATAGCACATGGTACCTCTGCCAAGATCACAAGACCCATTTTGACCCGTTTGATTTTCAAACTCAAGGGGTATTTCTAGAAAACAGCAACTAGGGTTTTCATTATTCTAGAATATTCATAGTTTTAGTATAAAAGGAGCATGCAACTTGTGCATTTGCCCTTTGTTCCATTTTTTGTAAAAAAACTTTATATGATTAATGAAAATGAAAATATTTAGTTTTTTATAAATTGTGTTCCAACTTTACTATTTTCCTAGTTAACATTTACTTTTTTATGCAAGTTAGTATAAGTTTTCAAAATTGATAATTGGTTTAAGGAACTGTCCAAGTGACGTTTTTTTTTTAAATTTGCTTCAAAATTTCTGGCTAAGGTGATGTGGAAGTGAAAGTGGAAGCTTGAAGCTTAGCTTGTTGATTTTGAAGTGGTTTCAGATTTTCTAGATTAGTTTAAAAAGGTTTTTTCTATTAAAATCAGTTTTCAAGATTTTCTCAAAATCTTTGATTTTCTTTATCAGCTTACTGTTTATACAAGATAACCAATAAGCTGCTTGACATCAGCTTATTGGCTCTTATATAAACTTGAAGTTTGTGCTTTGTTTTGTGGTGATTGTGCAGGAACACAAGAAAGACCCTTATTGCATCATTTTTTTGTTTTGAAGATATTAAGACCCTTGGGTCCTTAATGGATTCCAACCAACGGGTTTCTCTACATGCATAAGCTCACAAAAGCTCTCATACTCACTTGTTTGAAGGCATCAGCCAACCTAAGGTACGGCTTGAACCCAAATAGGTTGAAAAACTTGAAATTTATGTGATGCTTATGTGTATTTGTGAAATCTGTGTTTTTGTTTATTTCTCTGTTTGATTATGCTTAATATAGGTTTATATGCATGTTTATATCATTTACAATCAGTTTGGTAAAGTTTTAAAAGCAATTACTTTGTTAATTTTTGATTTCAGTAATTAAGGGGGTGTTTGGGTTTGGGGTTTAAGCTAAGTGAACTGACAAGCTTGGGCTTTTAATCTGCCTAGACATATTCTCTTGGTTTGCATAGGTTGTTTTCTACAAGTAGTTTCAGTATTGATAGGTTATTAAAGCAATTGCATGCTAAGAACTTGGGAAAGTATAGCTAAAAAACAGTAAGTCAATTTTCTGCCTTGTTTTAATGTATCTTGCCTTCAAATCATGTAAACTGTTAAGTAGTAGGGTAATCCAGGATTTCAATTCAGTTTTTAAGTTTTGATTGTGTATATGTGAAGATTTGGTGAGCCAAAACTCACCAAATCACCATTTGCATCAGCAAAGAAGTCCCACAGACCCTTTCTGAATATCAGTAACATTTGTGCTTTTTTTTGTTTGATTTTTAACTGCAACTTGTTGTTTTTATCATTTATTTGACTCCCCACAACCCAACTGGTTGTGGGGGTGCCTCTTGTTCCAAAAGAAACCAAAAATTCAGCAAGTTATAGCAAAAAAAACCCATCAGACCCGTTTTTCTTTGAAAACAGTGGGAACTTATTCCCACTGGTAGTGCTCAAGTTTCCCCTGCTTGGCTACAAGACAAAAGCAGTCAAGTGTCAACATCAGATTTTTCATTTTTTTGTCTTTAGTGCCCAAAAATAGGAGTTAGGATTTGATTTTAATTGCAAAATTTTTCTTATTTAATTTCTGATTTTTCAGTATAATTTAATTTTCTGTTACTGTTCATTTAGTATTTTTAGATTAAATTGCCTTTTTAATTAACTTTTAAATAGTCTGTTTTTGTCTTTTAGTGTAAAAAATCATTATTTTTCACTTTTAAATTTTTTCTTATATTTAGAAAATTATTTTAAGGTTTTTAGTTTAAAAATATTTTACTGTTCACTTTTTAATTATTTTTTAGATTTAATTTAGCTTAATTAGGGTTTAATTATTAATCAGTTTTGTCTTTTAGTGCAAAATTTTACATTTTTCAAACTTTTTCATTTTTCTACTGTTCATTAGTGTAATTTAGGATTTTTAAAATTGTCAAATTATTTTTGGCATTATTTTATTATTTTTATGATTATTTTAGTTTAAAAATAGTTTTAAGTGTTTTAAAAATAGAAAAATAGTTTTTAAAATTTAGGAAAAATACTTTTTAGTCTTTAAAAAATATAAGTGAGTTATTAGTTCAATAAAATAATATTTTGGACATTTTGATTAATTATATTTAATTTTAGGGCTTTAATTAGCATTAAAAATTGAATATTTAATTAATAAAAGGTTTTAAAATATATTTGTTGGATTTTTATTCTTATTTATATTATTTTGGACTTAGTTTAAACTTTTAATTAATTTTTAGGTTTTGTTTTTAATTTCGTCGCGTTTTACGTAATTACGTTCGCGTTTTACGTCATTCGTCGTAGTGTAATCGTAGCGTAACTCGACTTTACTTTTTCTCTTCTCAACCAAAAACGTCACTAATCCAAACTTTGATTTTATATAATTGGCACATTAATCCACACACCTCCTTCGAGAACGAACCCGCATTTATTCGGTTTTACGTTTTTCCTAAAGCGTATAACTTAATACTTGCCGCTCATACGCGTTTTTCCTAAAACGTGTACGAAAACACTACACTATCAACCATTATTACTACGATGGAAAGATAAGAACTTTAAAGGAAACAAAAGTGATAACAATTTTATTCACTTGAAAAATATTTGATGGAAGAAACTTGTAAAGAAATCTAAGACTTGAATTAGGGCTTTTGGTGTCATGAATATTAATCATCCTCAAGTTTCACGTTCCCCGTACCAAGCTTAAAAACGAGATCATTGTTTACCATAAGTTAGCACAACTAACACTTACTCATGTGGTTTAATTAATCACTTAGACCCCCTTATTCCTACGGTGTATTTCTTGTATTTTATTTTTGTCTTGAATGATCACGAGGATGCATTTTTGACTTATTTCGATAATTTATTAAGGCCGAAAATAAAGTGGGTCGATTTAATCAATAGTTAGCTAAAGGACAAAATCTTTTAAAACTGCTTCTCGAAACCTCATAAAGTTCATACCTTGGCATAACTCGTTTCACGATTTGAGACCTTTCTCGGACCGATATTTGGCTTGTACTTCAAACTTCAAATCTTGAGAGACGATCTTGAAATTATGGTCTTCTCTTCATTTTGGTATACATCTTCATAAGGATTGAAAAATGCTTCAAACGTTGACCACGACTTCTTCATTTATCCTCTTCTTTATTTAGGATTTTGATATACAACGATCCGCCTCCTTTTCGGACTTGGATCTATTTATCCTCATACCTTGTTAGGGTCTTTTTGGATAGACTTCTCCATGATCTTTAGGGGAGTAATTGCTTCTCGTCGTGTGTCTTGATCCATCATATTGATTTGGATTAATGATCTTCACAATCTCTTAGGATCTTTAGCAAAAAAAAGTGAATCCTCATGCCTTGTTAGGGCCTTTTTGGATAAGCCAATCTTCGCGTCCCGCTTCAATAAGTTATGCCTTGGCTATGAACTCTAGTTAATACCGAGCAACTTTTAAACGATCTTGTGCTAGAAGCTAAGTAACTTTTCAAATCGTACAACCTTATTTATTGCAAATATATTTATTAACATGCGATGGGAGAAAAAGCTCATAACTAACTCACATAAGTTAATGAAAGAATACCAAACTTATAATTAACTCTATCATCTCTCGTTCTCCACAATTTAAAATCTCAAAGAATGAGACTCGTGGATGCTTAGCCTAATAAACCAATTAAGGTCCATATGGTTAAGGATACTAGCTAGAGTAAACTTGGATAAGTAAACTCGGGTTGAGTCAAAATATTCACGACTGGCCTAATATATCAAAGATATCAAAACTTGTTAAAACCATTTTTATTTATTTATTTATTTTTGACTTTATTCTTAAAATATAAATACGATGCGATGACAAAAGAAAAGAAAATAAAAGAAAAATACTACACGGCCAAAATAGATCAAAAATTTGAAAAACGTTGAAAATTTTTTTTTAAAAAATTTTCCGGTTAAATGGGGTCAAAGTCATGGAAAAGCCCACTAAAATTTCGATAGAAATCCCCCTTACACTTAATATAAACATTGTCCTCAATGTTTAAGCATGTGGGAGAATAAACTCCCCTACACTTAGGACATTGAGTACGTTGTTTAAAATCGAGTTAAGGAAAGGACAACTAAAGTGATTACATTTATTTGTTTTATTTATATACAAGATTGAATCACAATAGCAAAAACTTATCGAAGGAACCGGGTACACGGGAAACACGGGAACACGGGTCGCGTCAAAAGTACCAAAAGTGGATCATTAAAGCTCATGTCCCTGCACAATCACAACACACAAAACAAACAACCTACACGGCTCCCCCTACACTTATTGGTAAAAATAGATAAAAGATAGATCATCGGGTTGCCTCCCGAGAAGCGCTTGTTTTTGTTAACCGAGTCACGAGCCTGACTCGACCCCGAATTAAATGGTCCATGGGGAAGCCTCGAATGTAATGTCGGGATCAAAAATCTTATCCTCGGTCCCGGAGGAACATAATAAATGAGAGGCGGGAGGATAAGTCATCAAAGGTAAAAAGGTCCTCTCAACATACGAAAAGTATGTGAGGTCGTGATCCACGGGAGGTGGGGTGGGTAAAGGAGACAAATTGTCATCCCCCAAAGACAATGGATGGTCACTATTCGGCAAAGCCGTAAAGGTATCAATCATAGAATGGTCAATGTCACCTCCCGGGTCAAAGCATTCATCCTCATGAACGTGAATTTCTTCGATTTCTTCATCATAGATAGGCTCGTCAAACAAAGGTTTGTCGTTCCCCTCATTTAGGATTTTGGAAATTCTCTCGAAGAGATCACGATCAAGTACGAAACCATCATTCATTTGTGGGATTTGTTGATAAGTTAAATCCTCAAGAATGTGGTAAACGTAATTCTCATTAGAGGAGTGTTGATTAGGTAACTCCTCGATAATTGGATGAGAATCGATGGTAGAATCGAAAGTAATTGGCGAAGAGGCAAATGTGAATTTATCAAAATCCGAGTTCTCAAAATCAATATCAATATCAAGTTTTAAAACACCATTTGCCTTCTCATCAATACCATGATCACAATTAAGCTCATGCGAGAAATCCAATAACACGGGATCATAAAAAGCATCCTCGTGATGGAATTTCTCAATACTCGGGGTATAAAAGTCATCACTAAGGAGTAAAGAATCCGATAAATCATTAGTATCATGGTTTTCAAAAGTCGGTTTGGGTAAGATAGGAGAATCATCGTCATCCGATCCCGAGGAATAATTAAAAATGTAGTCGGAATCACAAGATAACTCATCCCTAGGAAAGCTAATAGTATCCGTGGGTGTCAACACCGGAGGTTGAGTAAAACTCATGATAATCTCCGGGCCTTGTCTCTCCTTTATTGGCGGAGAGATGGAAGGATCCACAGTGGGAACATCACTACTAGTAGTGGTGTTAGCCTCAATATCAACTCTCAAAGACGGCTCAATATCACATTGAGCTTGATAGGTTTCTAAAATGAGCATGAATTTCCTATCGGTGGACTCTTGCATTTGTCTAGTAGATTCTTGCATTGCTTCCATGATTTTCTCATGTTCGGTCAATTTTTGTAGAATCAAGTCCATTTGAGGGTTGTGCATGTCCATTTGATTAAAGTTTTGAAAATTGCCGTCATTTGGAAAACCTTCATTATTTGAAAACCCTTGATTTTGAAATTCCCCATAAAACCGTTGATCATATTGTGGTGGGTCACTATTTGTAGGAAAACTAGGGGAGCCAAAATAAGTATTAGTATCATAACACATACTTTCTTCATTATTATAAACCTCCTCATAAGTTTTGTCACAATTAAAATAAGCATGAGGTCCACCACAAGTCGAACACTCCTCGGACATAATCTTATAACGCTCTTCTTGCAAGATTTCCCAAATCGGACGATTATCCATGGTAGTGTCGAAAAAAAAAATCGAAATAACAATAATTATTATGCTACGTAATATATTATAATAAAAGAAAAATCTTTTTGTATTTTTGTAGAAAAATATATATTCACAATAAAAACGAAAGAAATCGAACTAAAAATTTAACACTAATACGTAATATTTTTGGTGTAATACTTTTAGGAAAAAGTATTACTTTTGGATTTTTTAATAAATTTTTTTTGGTGCAATTCTTAGGAAAGAAATTGCTTTTGTGATTTTTTAATTTTTTATTTTTTTTATTTTTAAGTTTTTGATTTTTTTTTGTATTTTTGATTTTTGTTGCAAGAAACGTAACGTTGAAAAAGAACGGATGCCAAAATCCAAACGTCTTCACGAAAAAACGTCAATCGTACGAGCGAAGCGGCAGCGGCGCCATTTGATAAAGAGATTTTGAATACCCTTTTTTATTTCTATTTTCGTTCCTCGACTCACTCGAATTGATTTCCGGTTTAACGTAATATTATATTTGTTCTTGGTGTCTAAAAACTTTTTGTATTTTAAACTAATTAAAACTATTTTAATAATAAAACTTTTTAAAAATCTAATTTAACTAATTAAAATAAAAACTAATTCTAAAACTAAAAATATATTAAAATGACTAAAATGAAGACTTTTAAATAAAAACTATTTTTAAATAAACAAAATAAAATGAAAACTAATTCTAAAATTATAAAAGTAATAAAATGAAATATTTTTTTATCTTTTTATTTTTTTATAAAAAACTGAATTAAAAGAATATAGAAATGAACTTTTTAAATAACATAATTAAAAACTAGTCTTAAACTAATTAAACTAAACTGCCAGCTTTAAAGGTAACTATATTAATTTAATGATGCAAAACAAAACAGAAATAAGAGTCTAGCATAATGGTAAAGGCTTACGGCAACTATGCGAAGGGTCCTGGGTTCGAACCCCAGGACAGACAATTCTTTTTGCTCTTTAATATACTTTTGGAATTTATAAACTCAGACCAAATGGGTCTGAGTGTGAACCAGTATATAACAGCAAAGCAACTAATAAGCATAAATGGCTGAAAAATAAGCAGACATGACATATACCAAAAAAGCTATAAGCAGAATGATTAAAATAAGAGCTGAAACTAAATATTAAGCAATATCCAATCAAAATTATATCCTAACTAAATCTTAAACAGATACTATAAAAAGTCTAAAACATAACAGGTAAAACTTATATAAGCAGAATAAGTAAAAAAACTTGATTTAAATCAAACTAAGCAATATCCAAACAGTATAAAATAAAACTTAACAGTAACTTAACAAATATTAAAACGCAGATTAAAAATAAAACTAAAAAGCAGATCCAACTCTAACTAGCAATACCAAACCAAAACTAACAAAAATCTTAACCAGATCCGAAAATTATCCAAACAAAAAGTAGATTAAAACT
Organism: Glebionis coronaria; assembly: GCA_025667525.1. NCBI lineage: Eukaryota > Viridiplantae > Streptophyta > Magnoliopsida > Asterales > Asteraceae > Glebionis > Glebionis coronaria. The sequence continues at coordinate 451,817,781 of CM046881.1, forward strand.
ATAACAAACATAAGTAAATTTAATCAAACTAAATAAGCATAAACATGTAAATCAGATAAACATAAGCATCCGAATAACTGAAAATCAAATAAAAGCAAATTTAAAACTAAAAACTTATAAAAACTAAAGAAAATTAAAAGGAACCTGATGTCGAATCCGTTGGGTCGAAGGTTGGCGCTGAGCCACCTTGTGAATCGAAACGCACTGTCACTACCTTCGAATCACTAACCGAACCATCAACAAATACAGCATCAGCCTCGAACCAAAATGGAACTCTTCGGACCAAATTTCTTGAACCACCAACCAGCTTAATCTTCGAACAGATTTAATATATATAAATATATATATATATATTTTTTTTTCGATAATGAAATAACGAACAGTAACCAAAACAGTTTTAAAGATCAAAATAAGTTGAACTTTTGCAAGAAATTAAAAAGAGACGAGTATAAATAGAAATAAGCTTTTCATTAATATTAAAAAAAATACAAGACTGGAAATAAAAAATTACATTAACCCTTTTTTAAAAATTAAATCTAAATTACCCTACTCCTAAAATTAATTAAAAAACAGTAAATAAAAAGAAAAAGCTATCTAATGAATTACAATGAAGGGGTTTTATAGAGAAACCCTAAAACTATTCTTTGGTGCCTACGGCTTTCAATCCTGACCCTTCAAATCTTCTCTGTCTTTTTCTTCAATGATCAACGGCTGAGAATAAGTCTTGAGCCACGGATTTCCAACATGGAGAGTTTGTGTTTCTTCTATGATGATGTGGAGGCCTCTTATTGGATGGTTTTTGGTGGTGAGGTGTGAAAACCAATCACATGCCAAGAATAGGCCACGCCAGTGATATGGGAGAGGACCACAATAGTGCTATACCCCGAAAACCATGGGGATTTAATTGGATTCGTGTGAATCACACGAATATGTAAAAACCCCCAAATTTCGTGAGTAATTTTTTTGTTTTATGGTAATTAGGGTTTGGGTGAGATAGGGTAAAATGGAGAGTTGTTGCGTTTTATTTGGGAGAGAGAAAGGGATGGGGTAATTGTTTTATTCAAGATAAAAATGTGTGAGTGGGATACTTGGGTTTGACTGTGTGAGTGACTGGGATAAGAATAATATGTGTGAAGTAATCGTGTGTGGGGAGGTGTACCATAGGAGTGAATGTTATTTAATTTTGTGTGATGTTGACTGTGCTTGTTGACCGACCCAAGCAAAATTGAAAACACAAATTCACTTCCGTTTATTATTTCATCAACATTGGGCTAGGCCCAAATATCTTTAACCGTCCTATTTTTTTAATTAATTTGGGCTTTAAATTCAATTGTTGACTTTGGGCAAAGTTGGCAAAGTTGTATCCGAATGTTAATGGGCTTTTGGGCCCATTAATCCAAATGTGGGTCCCACAAGCCCGATTAACTCCATACATATTAAATCCGCTAATAACGAGCTCGATTTCGGCTTTGTCAATCTTTTTCTTCAAACTCCTGTCGGTTTAGCCGGTTTACATGAACTTGGGCATTTTTTTTTGGTCTTTTGACTTTGTCTTCGTTTCTTTTTGGACTTTTCTTCAACATTTGACCGTGAAATCCCGTGTTTTCTTTCCTTTTGATCATTTATACCTATTTCATCACAAAAACACAAAACTACGCGTAATTCTGACTTTTTCGTTATTAAACACATGATTAGGTCTTGTTTTTCCTTGATTTTAGTGGCAAAAAGATAAGTGTTTACACACTTATTAATAATCATTAGACTTTAACCTATCCTACCATCCTTATGTCACCACAATCTTTACCTTCGTGAATAGAGATGTTTTGGGTAAGTGTATGTCACCATGAAATCCATTTTGATATCTAAATTCATTTTGCTCCCCCTTAACGTATGCCACGATATCCGAAAACATTTCGCACATGTCGGGATGAGCTATCACGTTAAGTCAAACCATTTGTGATTAAACATTTCCCATATTAAATCACATTTTCTCCCCAATATTAAAAATATTAACCCAATCGATGTTTTTAATATCAATTGATTTAATAGCATTTTAAGAAAATTTGGGAAGAAAAATGCAAATCCAATTATCTTCATGATTTTCACAAGCTCCCCCTCAAATAAATGAGGGTGTACTTGAAACGTAAATTAAATACCTTTAAACACAATTGTAAGGTATTTATCACGTGCAAAGATCATATATGATAATGTATTCACAAGATTAGCAATTTACGAGGTTGGACCTGAATGATGGAGAACATCATATGATAGAATCACACGGTTCTTGTTCACGAATGTTGGTCGCCTCGTCACGTCTGAAGTTATCTCTTGACTCCATGTGTACGATGGATATCGTTGTCTTGACACCAATATGTGAACTTGGCACTTTCGGCGTCAAAGATTCTGAATGCTGGACAATTGCTCCCCCTCAATTGTTGACCCGTGTTCTATTGAAAGAGTTGTAATCGCCGTTTGAGTAGTCGCATCGTCGAGTATGTAGATATCAATTGTAAATTGCTACGGTTGGTGGAGATGATAACTTCATAAAAACAAAATTTCTCTGGTTTTAACATATAAATGCATTGACACGTACATATATTCGTGTTAGATTGTGTTATTCCGTAAACACAATCTCTTACATGGTTATAAAGTAAACCATGCCCGTGAAAATTAATTCCCGTTGTTGAGTCAAAACTTTTGGATGAAATGCTTGACTTGAATATGAAAAAGCGGGTTACTATCTGAAATAATAGCAAGCCATTGTGAGCATGTTTTAAAACATTTGAACTTCTGCACGAACTTTATTTACAACCATGTGTCATTATTGAATGACATTTCTAGTATCGTAAATATTATTGATTCCAGAAGACATGCACTTTTTATCAGAACATTTTTTGAACACACAATTTTGAAAAATTTAGTAAAACCTTTTGAGAAATTCTCGAAAAGTTGTGTTCAACGTTTTGAAGACCAACTACTTGAGCTTAAGATGTTGAATATCTTACAAAACGAGCTCAAGTCCGAGAAGTTGTAAACTTCCCGTTGTTAAGGATAAGTTTATCATCGGCGATAAACTTTCCTTTTAACTGAAGAACGAGTCCTAAGTTGACATTTACTTAGAAGTCATTTTCATGAGCTTGAAAAACTTTTGAATGTTTTAATGTAAAGCTCATGACCGAGAAAGGTGAATTTCTCGTTATGAAGAAAAGTTCTCTTATTTAAAAGATACACTTTTCTTTATGAGCTTAAAACTTGGAATGTTTTAATACAAGCTCATGACCGAGAAAAATGAATTTCCCGTTACGAGGATAACTTATCTTTAAAGATAAGCTTTCCTAAATATGAAGTCCGAGTTACAGTCTGATGTTTAACTGAAAGTCATTGTGCATGAGCTTAAAAACTTCAAATGTTTTTAATATTAGCTCATGCCTGAGAAAAATTAATTTCATGTTGTAAGGATAAGTTTATCATCGGCGATAAACTTTCCTTTCTTTGAAGTCCGGGGCATAATATTAAATATAATTATACGCCATTGTGCATGAGCTTAAAAACTTCGAATGTTTTTTATATAAGCTCATGCCCGAGAAAAATTAATTTCTCGTTGTGATGATAAGTTTATCATCGGCGATAAACTTTCCTTTATTTGAAGAACGGGTCATTGTCTGACATTTAACAATAAACCATATACACGAGCTTAAAACTTTTGAATAGTTTTAATAATAGCTCGTGTCCGAGAAAAATTAATTTCTCGTTTTTGAGGATAAGTTTATCATCGGCGATAAACTTTCCTTTATGTGAAGATCGGGTCATCGTCTGACATTTAATGATGAGCCTTATACACGAGCTTAAAACCTTGGAATGGTTTTAGGAGAAGCTCGTGTCCGAGAAAACTTAATTTCTCGTTTGGAGGGTAAGTTATCGTTGACGAGATAAACTTCCCTTTCTTTGAAGTTCGGGTCACAGACTGTGATTTGTCTATAAGCCTTGTACATGAGTTTAAAACCTTTGAATAGTTTTAAAGTAAACTCGTGCCCGAGAAAATTTAATTTCTCGTTTTGAGGGTAAGTTATCGTTGCGTAGATAAACTTCCCTTTCTCTAAAGATCGGGTCACAGGCTGTGATTTGAATGTGAGCCATTGTGCATGAGCTTAAAAACTTGGAATGTTTTTGATATAAGCTCATGCCCGAGAAAAATTAATTTCTCGTTGTAAGGATAAGTTTATCATCGGCGATAAACTTTCCTTTCTTTGATGAACGAGTTACAGTCTGTGATGTGACTATAAGTCCTGTTGGTAAGCTTAACCATGAATCCCCTAAGACACTTATTTCTCCGATATCTGCTTCTTCAGCAACCAAACTCTAAGGGTGTCCTTAGTTGAACGGTATACGATGATTGGACCGCTTCGTTCTTTTGGAACATCAACTTTAGTACCTGCATTCTCATTAGGAATTTGCATGCTTTGATAGGGGTTAGCGATATTAATGTAGAGATTTTACTAGTTGAAAAAGTTCGTTTTCTCGGTATCTTCTCGAATTGATTTCGGTTCAAAGTGCGACTCAATTGTTCTTGGTGGAAATGAAAATGGTTTGGTTATCTATTACTAAGTAAAATGAAAATGTAAATTGCGATAAGTAAAAGGAATGTTGAAAGGAATGCTAAAAGGAATGCTGATAGGAATGCTGATAGGAATGCTGATTGGAATGCTAATAGGAATGCTAATTGGAATGTTGATTGGAATGATGATTGGAATGTTGATTGGAATGCTGATTGGAATGTTGATTGGAATGCTGATTGGAATGTTGATTGGAATGTTGATTGGAATGCTGATTGAAATGCTGATTGGAATGCTGATTGGAATGCTGATTGGAATGTTGATTGGAATGCTAATAGGAATGCTAATTGGAATGTTGATTGGAATGTTGATTGGAATGCTGATTGGAATGCTGATTGGAATGCTAATAGGAATGTAAAAAGAATGCGAAAGGAATGCTGATTGGAATGTTGATTGGAATGCTGATTGGAATGTTGATTGGAATGTTGATTGGAATGTTGATTGGAATGCTGATTGGAATGTAAAACCCTTTTCCAATCAAGGTGATTGGAATACGTGATTGAAAAGGGGTTTACCCTTTCCGATCTAACTTTTTGATCCGAAAATTAAGCAAAAGCAATAAGCTATGGTTAATAAGCTCAAACTAAAACTTTCACGAATCTAAATCGAAATTGACTTAATAAGCATGAATAACAACTTATCAAACTTAAAAATAAGCAAACTTTCAAATCAAACTTTTAAAAAGATGAACTTTTTAAGAAAACTTTAGATCAAATAAGCATTAAGATGAAAACAAATCAAGGATGAACATGAATCAAAGAGAAGCAAAGTAAGAAAGGGAGAAGAAGATGATTAAAGATAAGAACTTGATTAAAAGAAAAGATTCCAAAATAAAAAAAACTTACTTGAATTGAAGAAATTAAAAGTGCATAACATGAAATTAAATTGCAAGAAATTAAATGACAAGAAATGAAAATGGTGGAAGTGTGGCTTGTCAAGCCACCAACAACTTGAAAATGAACTAAGCCTAATCTATATATAGGGGTGATTAGGGAGGAGCTTAGGAAGCTTCCTCCCTCTTTCCTCTTTTCCTTATTTGCACACTTAAGTCCTTTTCTTCTTAATTGTTTTTTAATCTTGGACTTAATGACTTTGTCTCGGGATTTCTTTGAACTCGTCTTGAATTTTCTTCATAAATAAGACTCGAGTTCTTCGGCTTTTAGTAAACTTCCGTCTTTTGACTTTTTCTTCGATAAATCTTCAGAATTGGTCTTGGACTTCCTTTCTTTTTCCACTCTTGATCTTTCGACTTCATCTTTCGTCTTTTTCTTCGATAAAAGCCCGTGAATGCCGTGTTTTCTCCACTTTTCACCTTTTCGTCCTAAATCACAACAAAAACACAAACCACACATAATTCCGATATAAATGACATAAAATACACGTTTTGGCTCGGTTATTATTGTAATTAAGTGGTAAAAAGGATGGGTGTTTTCACACCTTAAGTTCATGCTTAATTGATGTATCATCCTTTTCAATATCCTCCGTAGTAGTCTTAGTAGAATCGGAGACTATCCTAGTTAAAGGGCACTCGTTTCCTAAGAGAGTGAAAGTTCTACCAGTGGGGCGCCAAACTTTACCAATGGGTTTGATTTTAGCTATCCACTGGGTTTTAAGTCTAGCACGGGAGTTCACCTCATTAAGTAATTTCTTGACACAAGAGTCATGATTTGCCGTAAAGACACATTTTCTACATGTTTTACAAGTAGCATATTTAATGTCCGAATAAGATCTAGAATTCTTGAACGATTGATTGATGCTCCTAGGATTTGACATGCTACGGTTAGCAGTTTTGGGTAATCTAGAAGGCATCTGACTAGGTTTGAAATTCTTATCTGTTACTTGTGTCTTTTGAATAGCTTCCCTTAGACCAGATTTATGGTGAACGTCATTTGAACTAGTTCTAGACGTTGTCTTGGTATTTTTAGAGAAACTAGAGGCAATCATGTGATTAGGTCTTGCTAAAGCTGTTTTGGTCACATTGGGCCTAGTTGCTAGAGTGACTGGTCTAGAAAGATGAACCATATCAACTTGGGAGGCAAACCACGGTCTCGAGGATTGTGATCACTCGGATCTAAATGCAGTCGGTTGTCGAATGAACTGATTTGTAGGCGGTTTCCCCAAGATTGATGGTTTTTCAAGCTTAGTGTCCATACTAGTTCCTTTAGTTTTCCTTAATTCATTTCTCAAAGCAGATATAACAAAAACCTTTTCCTGTACTTGAGTCTTTAAAGTCTCATTCTCTTTGAGCAATTCATCTTGGGATGCCAACTTAGATTCAAGCAACTTAATTTATTTCAAAAGATTCTTTTTTTCAGCTTTAGAATCTAGAACTGTTTGATCAATTTTCGTTCAAGAACAACATTTGACTTTTCAAGTTTTTCAAAATACTTTTCAAATTTGTCCGTTTTCTTTGAAAATTCAATTTTGGTATCCTCAAGCTCTTTAGATTGCTGAGCTACGATCGTTTCGAGCTCTTTAATCTTGGAATCAGAATCAGTTAACGAAGCAGTCATAAAGCATTTATCATGATGTACTATAACATTCTGAACAATATCTCCCCCAATATGACGCACATCGGATGAATCTAAAGTGGTAAAACTATCACCGTTTTCCATCCCATGTTTGTCATAAATAGGTTTGGAATGCTCAACATGCGTTAGTTCATCGGCATAGACATCATATACAACATTACATTGTACCATATTTGTAGGCTCTTCGTCATAAATGGGTCTGGTGTCATCATAAGAGATGTCTGTAACATTCCCTGACGTGTTGCTGATGTCATACTTAACTGTTGATTCCATGTCCTTGCAATCTTTAGCAGCCTCCAACGTGTCAATCGTATGACCATTTTCCTCTTGCATCGTAGAATTTTGCACTCCATTATCACACACTTGCTGAAGTCGGGATCTTTCATAAATCAAAGACGATACCGATGTCATGAGTTTCAATAGTGTACCACGGAAAACTTGAAGCTCGGTATGTGTGTCTCGAAGAAATGATTGGCGAATCACTGAACTTTCAGACTTGATGATATTGAATTGGAGGAAAGGTGTGAGTTGTGTCACGAGAGCTTTATATGCAAGTACCGATGCAGAGTGATTAAAGTCTTCATTGTGGAGTTGCTCTGTTAGTTGGTTCAAGATGATGAGCATCGATTCCATGAATATAGGACGATCTTGCCCAAAGAACGTCACAGATTCGCTTCATCCTTGAATCCATGAAATAGTCACAAGATGAGACTGAAGTAGTCGAAACGAAATGATACCACTTTCTCTAACTGTGTCTTGCATGTCTCCCTCTTGAAATGTCGAATTCAACGAATCCATTGATAGTTCGATGACAAATTCTTGGATCCTTGTTTGGTAAAATATCTTATACTTGGCTCAATAATTTCATGGTCAACTCAAACGATGATAAAACAAACCGGATTCCAATTCAGACTCGGCTCACTCTAAAAATAAAGCCTGTAAACTAAGTAATCCAACCTTCGGTTAATATAGTGATCGGCCCGACAATTTATCAAATTTTTCTTGGTCTCGTCAAATAAATTTGATCACTTTGTCACTTACTATTTAACCAATTCAATATCATTATTATGCTAAACTATTACGCTTAAATAACTATTTAGAAACACGTGGTGAACAATTTCAAAATAACTTAACTATTTATGCTAAACGTAATAGGTGGATGTTTGTTAATTATGCTAAACACGTGGTGAAGATTTTACACAAAAGACCGATGCACGTGTCTGATATTTGTTCTTGACAATTACTAGACGTGGCCCAAAGCTCTGACTAGCCCAAGGAAGCCGGGTATAAAATGAAGAACCAAACCCTAAACTCAGTTACAACTCAACCCTAATCACTTTATTTTCACCAGCCCCCAAAAAGAAACATGGAAAACTCCATCTCTGTTCTTTCTTCACACTTCAACCACTCATCACAACCATGGAACCTTCGTCCCCAATATATCATTACCTCAAACAAATTGCCTCCCAAAATCCTCTCACAACTTTTAACCTAATCTCACTAAAACTCACAAACCTCACAGACCTCCAATTTTCGAGACCTCACAGACCTCCAACTTTTAACCCATCCTTCGTCTATTTCTTGTCTCACAACTTCTAACCTAATCTCACTAAAACTCACAGACCTCACAGACCTCATGTACTCACCATGATCGAAGTAATCATCAACAATTTCATCACAAATCTTGTTATCACACTAAAAGAAACGAATCATATATATGATACAACTGCCATATTAACCAAACAGAAAACTGTTCTTCAAGATCTAATTTTCGAGAGAGACAAACTCAAACCGTACAAGATGAGGCTACAAGAACAAATAACTGTTCTCGGGTAGGTTTTTAACTTGTTTTATTTGATTTTTGGATCGGTGAGAGTTTTATTACTGAGATCTTGTTTGTTGTATGTGGTCAAGAGTTCGAAAGTTGTTCGTTTTCTTTGTGGGTTCGAGTCTGGTTGAGAGAATGAGTTCGAGTGGGAGTGGGTGTTGGTTGAGTTTGTGTTTTTGACTGAGAGCGAGAGGTGTGATTGTCTGAGAGACAGTCTCGAGTCTGAATGTCTGAGTGTGTGGTCAAGTCTTGAAGTTTGATTTTCATCTAATGAATGTGGGTCAGTTGATGTAAGTCTAGTGTCAAAGTGTTTGATAAATCAAATCAGTTTGATGAGTCTTGGTCGAGTGTTTCAGTTTCTGAGTCGAGTCGAGGGTGAGGGTAAGGGAATCGAGGGTGGTTGTGGTGTGTTGGAGTCGAGTCGAGGGTGAGGGTGAGGGTGTGCGTATCCAGTGTTAGTCAGTTTCAAAGAAAAAACAGAGTCTTGTATCTAGTGTTATTTTCGGAATAATATGTTGAATTTCTTCGGATAAATTGTATCTTTGGATAAACTGAAATTCTTCGGAATAGTTGTTATCTTCGGAATAATATGTTGAATTTCTTCGGATAAATTGTATCTTTGGATAAACCGAAATTCTTCGGAATAGTTGGTATCTTCGGAATAATATGTTGAATTTCTTCGGATAAATTGGAAGGATTTCAGATAGAGTGGACAATTTTCGGAATAGAGATATTTTCGGATAAAATATGAAATTGTGATATTCAGAAGCTGTTGGATTTCTTCGGATAAAAAAAACTTCTTCGGAAAAGAAAACCCTTTTGCGAAGAAACAAATTTTTTTGGATAAAACTGTTTGGTAACTTTTCAGAAGAACACAAACTGACAAAAATAAAACTTGAAAACCACAAAGATAGTGGATGTGAATAATAAAACTTCCAGTAAACCAATATTACCCCAAAACACTAAAAAAATTATGATTTCTTTTATAATAAGTAAACACAAAGATTTATCTATCAATTTAAACCATAAAATCACAAAAAATTTCAAGATTTGAGCTTGATTAAATCAAAACTCATCAAAATCAATCAAAACAAACACAAGAACAATAAATCAACCATAGCTCTTGATACCAATTGTAGGTCCACGTTTTCTAAAGATTGTTACAAGTGTTGGATTGATCTAAATAGAGAGAGGGATGGATGAAAAACTTGATATGAACTAAAGAGAGAAAGGAGAGAGGAAGAGAGGTAGAGAGAGAAAGTGATTATGTGATTAATGAAAATGTGAAATGAATAATGACCAACCCCTCCTAACATGCTAGGAGGGGTATATATAGCCCACCCTACATGTGGGCTATATGGGCTATACTGTTTACATAATGGATCACGAGCCTAAACTTGAATATATCATTGGAGTGACCGATCATTTCTAAATACGTAAAAACGTATTTCCAACACCCAATATGGCAGGTACTAAAGGGCAAAGCTAGGAATCAAGATTACGTGCATGGAATGAGGCACCAATTTTCTTTCATTTTTTAATGCATTTACATACTTTTGCTTTGCTGGAAATTGTTTAGTCATTTCCTTACATTCTATACTTATGCATTTCATGTGTGGAGCTTATGTTGGATCCGACGTTTCTTTCTGGATTCTTTAGTCATTTAATGTTTTAGACATTTACCTTGTATGCTTTGATGACACGCCATAATTATTACGTAACGGTCCATTTATCCAAATGGGGTGTTACAGGGCGTCTTGTTCAGCCGTTTCCTTTCCATGTTCCCAAACGGCAGGTACACAGGGACGCACTTAGGATCTTGAGAGTATGTGCATTTGGATGGAAGCTATCCAGCCTTATTTACCTTATGCATTTCCATACATTACTTTATTTCTTTTGGACATTGTTTAGTCCTTTCCTTCCAGTACTTATTGCATGTGTGTGAGCTTATGTTAGACTACCGATGTTTGATTTTGGTATTTTCCTTTATGGTCATTTAATGTTGTAAGACATTTACCTTGCATACTTTGATGACACGCCATAGTTACATGTAACGGTCCATTTATCTAAATGGGGTGTTACATTTATTAATAATAAAATGGAAATAAAAAATATTATACGGTCGTCTGTACGATCATCATTATGGGTGTTTAATATGTGTGTGGTCTAGAAAAGAAAAGGTTAACTTGGCGCTGATGTGATGGTCGCATATGCGGTCACCACTACTTTCAGCCTAACTACATATCATTTTTTTTATATAAATTGAAATTTAACAATCTTAGTTGGTTGTAATTATCTTAGTTTGGCACAATAAATTCTTACATATTACATTATTTTCAAATTAATAATGCGTGGAGTACATTTTAAAATATTAAGAAAAAAATTAATAATTACAATGATATAGGTAGAACATGAGTACATACTTTAATTTATAATAAAAATGATTAAAAATCCTATTTGTTTATATTTGCTACTTTAATTTAATGGCCAACAGAATTGTTTGGCCATTAAAGAAGCGTGCAATATGTTAAAAAATTTAGAACCTCGATAAAGATCGTTAGTGAAAGTGATTTTTTGAATGTTGTTTCATGGGCCCATACTTCAATCAAGAGACCGTAGAGATTATTACCTTACTTTTACGAGGTAGACATGTTTTATCAAGCGGTTCAAGTCATTTGATTGATCACGTTCATCGGGAAGGTAACTGAATGCTGATAACTTGGCTAAAGATGGGGTTTATCGAACACCTCCTTTATGTGTTTATGGAAGGAAGACTAAGTCAGGTAAGATGATTTGAGAGTGTTAAATGCTTCGTGTTGGTAGGTTTTGCCATCAATTGGTGCATCTCTCTTTAGATTAATGAGGTAATGTTGTTGTTGTGGTTGTCACAGGTCATTGGGATCACACATATGTTTAGGATAATTTTATATACCTTCGGTTCTTTAATGTTCTAGATGTAGTTCTTGGCCTATGGTTTTTGTTGTCTCTTTCTTGTATGCTGGTTGCTAGAGGTTGAGTTTGGTGTTGTATTGAGGTCCGTTGTTATACTATATTATGGCCTATGTTTTCTTATACTTGCATCTTATCTACTAGATACTTTGTGATTATGCATGAGGTTAAAATAATAATCTATGTTATTCAGATTTTTCATTCAGCGTAGTTAGTATGTAACATCCAACTTTGACAAGTGGACCGTTACATGATAATTATGACGTATCATCAAAGCATGCAAGGTAAATGTCTTAAAAACATAATGACCATAAAGGAAACCGGAATCAAACACCGGTCCCAAATATAAGCTCACACAATGCATAAGTAAAGAATGTAGAAAAAGGACTAACAATGTCCAAGCAAAGCAGAAGTATGCAAAAGCATAAAAGAAATAAAGTCAATGAAGCCTCCATCATATGCACGTACTCTTGAATGCCTAGTTATGTCCTTTAGTACCTGCTGTATGGGAACATGAAAAGAAAATACGGCTGAGCAATACGCTCAGTGAACGGATATATGACATAATAAGGATAACTGAAACATAAATAAAGTATGAAATGTAGAAGCAAATGTATAAATCCTGGAAAACCTGAAACATATTTTATAAACTGGTTATATCTGAAAATACTTATGTTTAATTTTAAAACTGTATTTTAAATACCCAAGAGCCTATATAGGTCATGAAGGTATCAACGTGCATGAATACATAGAGGGATGACCTCGACATGCAATTAGAGGGATTGCCTCTAATTATATAAGTCTGGGTGGAAGGATCAGATCCATGTAACGGATGTAGAGCACACACCACAATTACCTTGTAATCTGCAAAACATGTACTAGGATGCACCCATACGCCCCACATTATAATAATAAAATGGCTAATAACTAAAAGGGGCGCCGCGAGTAATCACTCTCATTGTGGAAGAGTCATAACACCGGTGCCTCAAGTGTTACAGTTATGGTACCTCCATAACTAGGTGGACATGGTCATGCGTGTATATAGCTCATGTAGTTTAAAATGATAACATAGTAATTACTGTAACGTTTTATGACATGTAAACTACTGGGGAAAACTAATGGCATCAAACGGGGAATCCTAATCATACATAGAAAAGGAATATCCATACTGAATGACGGAATATCCGTACCTTATGTCCAGTATTGAGATGAAGATGAAAGCGGAAGAACTACTCCGACTTTACGAGTGCTACATAAATAAGGGACGTGAATGAGTTGTATGTTTAATGTATAACTTACTGATTATTACTTTACTTTACTTGTTCTTGATTTATTTTACTTGTTCTGGTGTTGTTTTACATGTTCTTGACTTGTTTTACTATTTCATGTTTTATCATGTGTTCCTTAATGTTTCATGTGTTCTTGATTAGTGTATTTCATGTTTTATGTGTTATTATACTTGTCGTTTCTTAATGAGTAACTTTCTAAAAATAGCAGGTTTATATATATAATAACTTTCCAAAAATAATAGGTTTCCATATATAGCAACTTTTCAAAAATAGTAAGTTTCCATAAATACTAAGTTTCCAAAAATAGAAAGGTTCTATAATTAGTAAGTTTCTAAAAATAGAAAGTTTCCATAAATATTATGTTTCCATAAATAATATATTTTCATAAATAGTATGTTTCCATAATTAGCATATTTTCCTAAATAGTATGTTTCCATAGTTAGCATGTTTCCACAAATAGTAATAAGCTGATTAATAAGCATATGATATAAGCTAAGGTTTAACAAGAATATATTTTAAGTCATGATTATTTAAATATCATATATAATAAAGTTTATTAATAATAAATATTTTAGTCTTAACATAATAATTATTAATTAATAATAACACATTGTTATAAATGATTATTAATAAATAATATAACTTGCTTAATATTAATAATACTTTATCATAACTTGTTAATTGTATAACTAAATTAAAGTATAGTATTAGTTTAATTAAACCAAAGTTAAAATGTAATTACATAATTAAGCTAAGTTTTTTAATTAAATTAATTAAATTTGACATGTAAATTTACCATGAATAATTATGTAATAACTATTAAAGTGTATAGTTTATTAAATAAATGGCCATGTTAATTTTCATGATTAAAATAAATAAACTAATATAACCTAAGTCTTGATTTAATTAATTAAATGTAACATGATTTAATTAATAAAATAATTAAATTAACAATTAATTTAATTTAGCAAAAATACTAACCAAACACACGTTTATATTTTTCATGTATTCCCGAGCCCCCATGACTAGCCTACACCAAGACCCCATGGTCTCGGCTTGGCTCGAACCACAAGCAAACACCACAGCCGCAAGGCTGTGGCCTTGCCACCGATAGTACACAGCAGCCACCGGCTGCTGCCGGGTTGCTACTACTGCCCACAGCTTCCCACCGAGAGCCTTAAGGCTCTCGGTTTGCCATTATTAAACCAAACGTGCCCCCGTTGGGGGGTTTGGTGTTGCGGCCGACAGAAACAAACAGCTACCGCCCTTATAAAGGTGTGGATGGCCGATTACAAACACCACCGAGAGTCTTAGACTCTCGGTTCCCGTGACAAACCGAAATCAAAACCCGTTAAATCTTGTTTTAATACATGTAAATCCATCTATAATCATGTGTTCATATTTATTTACTAGTTCATGATCAAATAAAAAATAATGACAAAAGATTTAGGATTTAAGAGATTTCGTATGCGTGTATTGATTAAGGATTAAGAACACGAACCAAACCCGTAACCAAAATCAAAGATCAACAATTTTCCTTCTCCCTTTTCTTTGTGAAATCTGGCGGCCAAGAGGAAAAACAAGACTAGGGTTTTGTTAACTTTGATAAAATGGTAAATGTGTTTTCCCCTAGAAATGACTTGTCACAATTTAGTAGCTTAACGGGTCAGGCCATGGGCCCTCCCTTTTGCTTCTCTTTTAGCCGTCCAAAACACCCCCTTTATTATAGTTTTTCTCCTCATGACCCGATCTTAACGATCAAGAACTGCCTCGGGTTCTTCAACATAGGATAGATCCTCCCGAATCTGATCGAGTGGATACGAGACAAGGTGCAGATGATGATAGTTGTAGCCTCTGAGCAAGGACACATGGAACATATTGTGAACATAAGATAGTTGAGGAGGTAATGCCAGAACGACACGATACCTCACCGACACGTTCAAGGATCTCAAACGGTCCAATGAAAAGATGACCGAGCTTCCCTTAATAGTTAATACCAAAACGCTTAACTCCACGTGCTAGTGATAGTTTCAATAAAATATGATCACCAGGCTGAAACTCTAACGATCTGTGATGTTTGTCAGCATAGCTCTTCTATCGAGCACGAGCTTCCCGAAGCTTCGCCTTGGCGATGGCGGCCTTCTCATTGGTCACCTCAATCATCTCTGGAATCTCAATGATTCGTTCACCAACTTGACCTTAGCAGATTGGAGCACGGAACTTCCTGCCATACAACATCTCGAAAGGTGCACACTTGATACTCGCGTGCCAATTGTTGTTCTACATAAACTCAACCAAGCAGATGTAGTCATCCCAATTTCATGTCCACTCTAACGCACAATCACGCAACATGTCTTCTAAGGTCTGAATAGTACGCTCTGACTGACCGTCGGTCTGAGGATGAAAGGTTGTGCTAAGCTTGAGTCTGGTGCCCCAAGCTTTCTAAAAGCATCTCTAGAAACGAGATGTAAATCGTGGATCTCTGTCTGATATGATATCTGATGGAGTACCATACAGTCTCATGATCTCCTACTGGAATATTTCTGCCAATCTGCTAACGGAGTAATCCTTGCGGATTGGAAGAAAATGTGCAGATTTGGTCAAACGATCGACAACGACCCAAATAGCATCATGCCTCTTCTGAGTCTGTGGTAGTCCGGTAACAAAATCCATGGAGATTTTGTCCCACTTCCATTCGGGAATCTCTAATGGTTGTAGTAAACCACTAGCTCCCTGATGTTCTATCTTAACATGCTGGCATGTCAGACATTTAGAAACAAAGGTGGCAACATCTTGCTTCATGCCACTTCACCAGAAATGTTGCTTAAGATCATGATACATTTTGGTGGAACCTAGACGAATGGAGAATGGAGAGCTATGAGCCTCAGTCAATAAGGCTTCTCTGCGTGTAAGATCATCCGGAACACATGACTTGGTATTCTGCCATACTATGCCCTCGTCATCTACAGAGAACTCTGTCTGCTGATCGATATTCTGAATAATCGCCCATATCTCACCATTGTCCTTCTGAATTGCCTTGATCCGAGAGATTAAGTCTGGTTCAACTCTCAGATTAGCCCAGTAACCAAGTTGGCCACGTATATATAACTCAATGTCTAAACGCTCTAGATCAAGTATGATTTCTTCTTCCACCTTAATGCCAACAATCATGCCTGATTTCCTGCTGAGAGCATCGGCCACCACATTCGCCTTACCAGGATGGTACTGAATTTTGGTGTCATAATCCTTTAGTAGCTCTAACCACCTTCTTTGCCTCATGTTTAGTTCTCGTTGAGTGAAAATGTATTTGAGGCTCTTTTGATCAGTGAAGATGTCAGATGACTCACCATACAGATAATGCCTCCAGATTTTGAGTGCAAAAACAACTGCTGCTAATTCCATATCATGAGTAGGATAATTTTCTCCATAAGGCTTAAGCTGACGTGATGCATAGGCAATCACCTTCCCATGTTGCATGAGTACACAGCCAAGTCCTTTACCCGAAGCATCGCTATAAATCTGAAATCCACCTATGCCAGATGGGAGAGTAAGAATAGGCGCAGAAACCAGTCGCTGCTTAAGTTCTTCAAAGCTCTTCCCCCGCTCATCATTCAAGACGAATTTCTCTCCCTTACGCATCAGCTTAGTCAAAGGCAAGGATAACCGTGAAAATTCTCCACAAATCTACAATAATATCCAACTAAACGCAGAAAACTATGAACCTATGTTGTAGATGTCGGTCTTGGCCATTTTGTGATAGCTTCAACCTTCGCATGATCCATGGTAATCCCTTCTGCGGAGACAATGTGGCCCAGAAATGCCACCTTGCTTAACCAGAATTCACACTTGGAAAATTTTGCATATAGTTGCTTTTGCCAAAGAATCTGTAGTACTGTGCGAAGATGCTCCTCGTGTTCTTCCTTATATTTTGAGAAGGTCAGAATGTCATCGATGAATATGATGATGAATTTATCCAGAAACTCATGGAAAACGCGGTTCATTAATTCTATGAATACCGTTGGATCATTGGTGAGTCCGAAAGGCATGACTACGAACTCATAGTGACCATATCGTGTGCGAAAAGCAGTCTTAGAAATATCCTGCTCCTTCGCTCACAGCTGATGGTAACCTGACCACAGATCAATCTTAGAAAAGTGCTTGGCACCCTGCAGTTGGTCAAATAAATCGTCGATACGCGGCAATGGATAACGGTTTCTGATCGTGATCTTGTTCAGCTTACGATAGTCAATGCATAGTCGCATGTTGTCGTCCTTCTTCTTAACAAATATCACTGGTGCACCCCATGGTGATACACTCAGACGAATAAAACCTCGCTCTATTAACTCTTGCAGCTGGTCTTTCAACTCCTTGAGCTCTATTGGAGTCATGTGATAAGGACCCTTGGAGATAGGTTCAGCTCTTGGAATGAGCTCAATGCCAAACTCCACTTCGCGGTTAGGTGGTATACACGGAAGTTCTTCTGGAAACCCATCGGAGAATTCTGAATAAATTGGCTGATCCCGAATCGGTGGAGCTTCGGCAGTGGTGTCATGAATTGTAGCTAAAAATCCTTCGCAGCCATGAGCTAGTAAAGCACGGGCTTGTGAGGCAGAAATGATTTGTACAGACTTTCCTGGTATAAAACCATTATGAATGTACTCTGGAGCTTGAACATCACCGAATATTACTCGATATGTATGGCAATCAATCGTGGTGTGGTGTTTAGCTAACCAGTCCATGCCTAAGATCATATCAAATTCGCACATGTCCAAAGGAAGTGCGTCGACAGGACGAATCTTGTCATCAAATTCTAAGGGAAGATCTTTGTACACATGGGTAATGCGCACAGAGTCTCTTATTGTCGTAGATATATTTAATACATTCTCAAGTGGTTTAGATGTCTTATTAATACGGGCAGCATACGTAGTGGATATAACTGAATGGGTCGCACCCGTATCAAATAAAACGTAGACAACATCATACATAAATAAGATGCCAATAATGGTACCTGTAGACTTGTTGGCCTGATCTCTGGTGGTGGTGTACACATAACCTGATGCTGTTGGTTTCTGATGGGCGGTACCTTATGTACCAACAGTTTCCCTTTTCTTGCAGTCTTTCATGAGATGGACCGCTTGCCCACACTTAAAGCAAACATCGGTAGCACGACGGCATGGTCCAGGATGCCTACGACTGCAGGTGGTGCAGATGGGATGAGTATACCCTCCAGTGGGTACCCTCGCTAGCTGAGAGCCTGTTTCAGAAGATAAGTGTAAGGCATGATTAATGAGACATAAACATGACTACACTGAAAGTTTGGGTTATAATATCAGATGAAGCTGAGTGATTGGGTTGCTGACCCTTATTGTTCTGGTCACGCCCGTTCCCAGAGTTCCTGTTAGGGATGGCAAAAGCACCCGAAACCGATGGGGAAAACCGAAACCCGAACCGATTGGGTCGGGTTCGGAGTCGGGTTGGCGGGTTTGGATGCGGGTTCGGGTTGGGATGTTCTATTTTTCACGGGTACGGGTTCGGGTTCGGGTTCTAGTAATACCCGCCCCGTTTACCCGTATATATACCCGTTTACCAAAATTAGTACCCGTTTTTATGGCTATTTTATATAAGTTTTAAACTTGTGCGAAATAGCATACGAAGATTGTTAAACAAACAAAATCCTCATATTACTTACATTTTGTATGCATTAAGATGTTTGCCATCTCGTTAATTTTATAATAAAAATATTAATTTATTCGATCCATCAAATCGCATGATATGATATTCGATTAATATTTTTTATCTTCTAAAAACTTATAAAATATCTTAAGAGTATTTTGATCGTTTTTCGTTGGTTTTTCTTACCTTTATACGCACAATTATGTCCAACAAAATATAATTGTGGATACCCGATACCCGCGGGTAAAATACGAAAACCCGATGGGTAATATTAATCGGGTACCCGTCGGGTATTGGGGCGGATGCGGGTTTGGATTTTATAAACGGGTGCGGGTACGGGTTCTCTAAAACCCGACCCAAACCCGACCCGTTGCCATCCCTAGTTCCTGTTAAAATGCTGAAATGTTAGAATTTATGCTACACAACAACTTAACATGGAAGAGTTTAAATTTCAGGGACCTGTTGTTGTTTGAGTAACTGGCATTGTTACGGTAGTTATCACTACCGCTAAGCCTATCTGATCCATAACGGTCATTAGTCTAACAGTGTCCCTTGTAGTGGTTCTGCTGAGTGGCCGGTTGGGACCGGTCTCCACCCTTCTGCCTGAAAGATACAACTGAATAGAACATGATATATAATTGAGAATACTGATTTGAGTGGGATGGTACGCTTGATGATTGAATTATACCTCTTCTTAGGTCGAGTTGACTCCTCATAATCATCCCTCTACTGAAGCATCTCCAGACTGCGTGCTACGTCAGCAACTTGTGACACATTGGTGAATGTATCACATAGTAGACGATAAGTAATCGAGGAGTGAAGTGCCCAACGGAGATGCTTCGCTTGCTCCTCAGCTGTGCTAGCAGCTACACCTAGAAAACCAGCTAGCCTGAGGAAACACTGCATGAATGTTGTACTATTCTCACCTACCCTCTTCCGAATAGCATGATAATCTCTCCTCAGTCGTTCTTGTTCAGCTGTAGGGAAGAACTGATTGTAGAACAATTCCTTGAACTACACCCATGTCAAAGTAGTAAGCCTAGCGTCACCTCCATTGGATAGCTTGTAAGCTCTCCACCATGCTAGCACATCACCCTCAAACTTGTTGCATGCCAACCTCGCCTTGAATACCCCATCGCAGCCCATGGCATCAAAGATCTTCTCCATATGCGAGATCTAGTTCTCAGCATCTGACGGGACCCCAGCTTTCTCAAATGATCGAGGCTTCTGTTTGTTGAATCTTTCTAGCTACGTGTGAAGTGTGACTGGTGGAGGAGGAGGGGGATTTGCATTATTCGGGATAGCCTGATATTCTGACCGAATCTGATTCCTGGTCTGAGGTAGCATAGCTTGCAAATCTGAATTGACAACTGCAGCGAGTTCCTGGTTCGTGCGTGTGTTAACCATCTGACAGTTTCAAAAGAAATAAAATGATTAATCTGTTAGAAACATAGGATAAACATAAGAGATGCTTGGAAGAATTTATGAAGGCATAGCCAACGAAATCTGACATTAGCAAAGGTGGACGACTATGGTTCAACCCACAAAACAAAATTCGAAGAAAAGCACATGCGACTAAGTATGGTCGATCTTGTATCAACCCTTTGTCAAAAACTTAAAGAAAGCAAAATACATGAAATAAAATTAACTGTCGGTTTAGGAAGATCCTGGTGACTACTCACTAGCCACATGTCATGTTTTAGAGCCTACAGGTCGAAACTGTGGCTCTGATACCATAATTGTAACACCTCACTTTGACAAGTGGACCGTTACATGATAATTATGGTGTGTCATCAAAGCATGCAAGGTAAATTTCTTAAAAACATAATAAACATAAAGGAAACCGGAGTCAAACATCAGTTCCAAACATAAGCTCACACAATGCATAAGTAAAGAATGTAGAAAAAGGACTAACAATGTCCAAGCAAAGCAGAAGTATGTAAATGCATAAAAGAAATAAAGTCAAGGAAGCCTCAATCCTATGCACGTACTCTTAAATGCCTAGTTCTTTCCTTTAGTACATGTCGTATGGGAACATGAAAAGAAAATACGGTTGAGCAATACGCTCGGTGAACGGATATATGACATAATAAGGATAACTGAAACATAAGTAAAGTAGGAAATGTAGCGGAATATGTGTAAGTCCTAGAAAACCTGGAACATGTTTTATAAACAGGTTATATCTGAAAAGACTTATGTTTAATTATAAAACTGTATTTTAAATGCCCAAGAGCCCATATAGGTCATGAAGGTATCAATGTGCATGAATACATAGAGGGGTGACATCATCATGCAATTAGAGGGGTTGCCTTTAATTATATAAGTCTGGGTGGAGGGATCAGCTCCATGTAACGGACGTAGAGCACACATCACAGCTACCTTGTAATCTACAAAACATGTAGTAGGATGCACCCATACGCCCCACATGATAATAAAAAATAGCCAAGTGTTACTGTTATGGTACCTCCATAACTAGGTGGACATGGTCATGCGTGTATATAGCTCAGGCAGTTTAAAATGATAACATAGTAATTACTGTAACGTCTTATGGCATGTAAACTATTGGGGAAAACAGATAGCAGCAAACGGGGAATCCTAATCATAAGAACTACTCCGACTTCACGAGTGCTACATATATAAAGGACGTGAATGAGTTGTATATTTAATGTATAACTTACTGATCATTAGTTTACTTTACATGTTCTTGATTTATTTTACTTGTTCTTGTCTTGTTTTACATGTTCTTAACTTGTTTTACTGTCTGATGTTTTATCATGTGTTCCTTAGTGTTTCATGTGTTCTTAATTAGTGTATTTCATGTTTTATGTGTTATTATACTTGTCGTTTCATAATGAGTAACTTTCTAAAAATAGCAGGTTTCTATATATAGTAACCTTTCAAAAATAGCAGATTTCCATATATATCAACTTTCCAAAAGTAGTAAGTTTCCATAAATAGTAAGTTTCCAAAATTAGAAAGTTTCCATAATTAGTAAGTTTCCAAAAGTAGAATGTTTCCATAAATAGTATATTTTCATAAAAAGTATGTTTCCATAATTAGCATATTTCCATAAATAGTATGTTTCCCTAATTAGCATGTTTTCATAAATAGTAATAAGCTTATTAATAAGCATATGATATAAGCTAAGGTTTAATAATCATATATTATAAGTCATGATTATTTAAATATCATATATAGTAAAGTTTATTAATGATAAATATTTTAGTCTTAACATAATAGTTATTAATTAATAATATAATACATGGTTATAAATGATTATTAATTAATAATATAACTTGCTTAATATAAATAATATTTTACTATAACTTGTTAATTGTATAATTAAATTAATGTATAGTATTAATTTAATTAAACCATAGTTAAAATGTAATTAAATAATTAAGCAAAGTTTCTTAGCTAAATTAATTAAATGTGACATGTAAATTTACCATGAATAATTATATAACATAAATGGCCATGTTAATTTTTATGATTAAAATAAATAAACTAACATAACCTAAGTCTTGATTTAATTAATTAAATGTAACATGATTTAATTAATAAAATAAATAATCTAACAATTAATTTAATTTAGCAATAATACTAGCCAAACACACCTTTGTGTTTTTCATGTGTACCCGAGCCCCCATGACTAGCCTACACCGATACCCCATGGTCTCGGCTTGGCTCGAACCACAAGCAAACACCACAGCCGTAAGGCTGTGGCCTTGCCACCGATAGTACACAGCAGTCGGGCTGCTGCCGGGTTGCCACTGCTGCCCACAGCTTCCCACCGAGAGCCTTAAGGCTCTCGGTTTGCCACTGTCAAACTAAACGTGCCCCCGTTGGGGGGTTTGGTGTTGCGACTGACAGAAACAAACAACCACCGCCCTTATAAAGGCGCGACTGGCCGAGTATCAACGCCACCGAGAGTTTTAGACTCTCGGTTCCCGTGACAAACCGAAACCAAAACCCGTTAAGTCTTGTTTAATACATGTATAAATTCATCTATAATCATGAGTTCATATTTATTTACTAGTTCGTGATCAAATAATAAAAATAATGACAAAAGATTTAGGATTTAAGAGATACCGTACGCGTGTATTGATTAAGGATTAAGAACACGAACCAAACCCGTAACCAAAATCAAAGATCAACAATTTTTCCTTCTCCCTTTTCTTTGTGAAAGCCGGCGTCCAAGAGGAAGAACAAGACTAGGGTTTTGTTAATTTTGATAAAATGGTAAATGTGTTTTCCCCAGGAAATGACTTGTCCCAAATTAGTAGCTTAACGGGCCGGGCCATGGGCCCTCCCTTTTCCTTCTCTTTTAGCCGTCCATAACACCCCTTTTATTATAGTTTTCGTGTTTTAAATTTATTCCCGTGTTTTATTATTCGTGTCGTAAGTTCGTGTTTTAATTTGTTTTATTTCTTGTAGTATTTTAATTATTATACGTAGATACTTATCGTGTATTACTTACATTAAATATTCATGGTACGTGTCGTGTATTAATTAAATATAAAGTTTTATTTTATCCATGTTTTCATGTATTTAATGTTCTAAGGTATTTTATGCGGGTTTTACATAGTAAATGCTCAATTTTTTTATTCAGAACCAAGTTCACGCAAAGCATGTGAATCACTTAGAATGATAGGACGATAAATGATTCAACGTTAAATCAATTTGTTTTATCAAACTCAGAGCCCGTCTTTGCCGTATGAACATTTGCTTGCCATATACTCTGTAAACATATTTGTATATACTCTGTAAACATGATTTCCTACATATTTGGTGCCTATAAACTTAATAATCTTGTAGATGTTTGTTTGTAGTGCCAACAATTAACTAAATAAGATTTTGCATAATTTATGGTCGTTTGGAAGCTTAGAAACCATTGATCGATGGCATAAAAAACTGGCACCTAAAATCGCATGATAGGATCTATTCAACAGTTACAGGCCCGTCCTATATGGGTGTCAAGCAATAGCAGAATGTTACAATCAATATTTATGGGATATTTGGTGTTCTCGACTATTACCTTCCAGAACGAGAACATGCCTGCAGACTACTTCTTTTTATGCTAAATTTAGAAAGCAAACACTTAAATTACACAGTATGGAGAAGACACACTATGCTGGACACTAAGTAAGCAAACACACACTATCGAAGATCATTCCTCAAAAATTGCACGTTTCCAGTGGCTAAATTATAGAAAAACTCAAGTCATGTCCAAAGAAACGCAAGAATCCATCAATAGATAATTACTGTCCTAGAGCATCACAGATATGAAAGAGCTTGCTTGTTGTCATGGTGGCAAATTACATGGTAATCCCGCGTTCTGTAATCAGTTCATTAAAGATATAGTACTATACAAACAATTAGTGTTTGCTTTAGTGATTTAACACTTCAACTAGCAGTATACATCGTAAAAGCAAATCATTAGTCTTTACAAAATGCTAAGGATAAATGATCTAGAAAACCATTTATAAAATATCTAACAAATATCATTCAACCTTTTCTCCTTTTCAAAAATCATCACTCTACTAATAAAGGATTAAAGTCTCTTTTAGTCACTGGATCATTCAAAAATTGTGCAATACTGCCATTACATCACTCCAGTATATATATTGGGTAATACTTCTGGGTAATACTCCCGGTATACTCCCTCATTTAACATATGAGTGCCCAAAAGAAGTAGAAGATCAATAATGAAAAGCAATACATGCCGAGTTGTAACTGATCGAAGCCTGTAACTTACATGGCTGCACACGCAAGAGAGATACGCACACTTGTAACAAAATTCCGCTCCACATCTGCAAATATGTCATATAACATAAAGAGTTAAGACTATATATGTTGCATATATATATAAATGAGTACTATAAACAATAATACTACAATAGAGTTACAATCGTGTTCTATAAAAAGAGAAGTTAAGAAATTACAAAACAGTTAATCATTCAAATTAATTACTGTAATAGACAGAAACCTGAATGTTTGTTTACTAAAGTATCCATAATGGTAAATTTTGGACAAGTAACTTATGGAAATTGCTAAATGTAGCCTAAGGGCTATGCTTAAGATAACTAGACACGCATTAAATATTTGCATTTTGAATAATAGTAAATGTGTGTCTAATTATCTTAAGCATATAGTATCCTTAATGATGTGTTTAGCAAAACCCCTTTAACCTTCCGCATTTCACCTCTCTCGACTAAATGCGGTACCACCAACTAATGCTGCATATTTCTGTTTTCCTTAAGCATAGCCTCCTTAATGATATGTTTAGCAAAACCCCTTTAACATCTCATGTCAAATCATAAACTTTTAAACCGCTTTAACTTTCAAAACATATGTTTAAACCTTTTCATTTCTCAAAATGTTCCACTATTGCCCAGAAATGAGAATATATAGAGGTACGTATAAGATTTAGGAGATTTTCATGTCAATTAGACATGAAATAGAAGTTCACTGTGATCAAAATATATGTATAAAAGAAAAATAGAAAGAAAACAAAACTTCTTATGGGGTTATAGACTTATTCAAGAAACTTTCATCATAGACTTGTTCATCAAAATTAATACATGTGATTCATTTTATTTGCCGCCAATTATAGATTTAAGAATTACTGGCAAGTAACATTTTATTTAGGATGATTTTTGCTAATTTGGCCAATTGTTTTGCAGAAGCTATCCCTGCCAATGATTCTTGACAACATTAATTGATGCCAGATAAAACAAACATGAGTGATATGTGTTTATGATACAAGGGCACATGCTAAGAATGGTGTATTTTAACCACAATCATACAAAGTGGTTAATGATAACCACGATGGCGTAACAAAAAGTGGTACTGCAAGTCTGCAACAATTGTGAATAACAAGTTCCAAACTTATATCAGATACATTGGGGTAAGTGGGCCGGCAAAAAAGGGTTAGTTCAGTTTTAAAGAAACTAACTGCACACAAAATGGCATACTTGTAACATTCTTTAATTAAAAGTTTAGGATTAAATAATAGTAGAAAATTTGTTTTGAAATAGACAATATAAACCTGATAATAAACAAATAGAATCGTAATTTAACATCAGCACACCTCCTATACTTGTTGTAAAGTTGTAATGTATTTTGTTTGGTAATTTTTCACATCCGTTTATTTTTATGTAATCACATGAGATATAAAAAATGATTAAAGAATGTAACGGAATGATTAAATGAGTAAAAGAAATTATCAGATAGTGGGAATATGACATTGAGTTTTCTTTCATCATATTGGTTTTACTGCTATCTAAGTTTTTCTTTATTAGCTTTATGAAAATAAAGTCATGTGTACGATTATGACCTATAAATATTAGAGCATATTAGAGCCTATACGGCTTTCGTTTCACCTAATGGCTATAAAGGGAGGTGACTGACAAACATTTTATTTTGATTTGCACGTATCATTGTGGAAAATAAAGAAAACGCAAATATCCTACATGAATTGGTGTGTACCAATAAAAAATAAATGTGTGCAAATCTCCTCTAGTTTCTTGCTAGAGGGGCTTGTTAGTGTTATTTATATTCTTAAACAAGAGTGGCTAATCTCCTCTAGATCACAATCCCAAACACCCACTTAGCTTCGGGCTACATAGCAAAAAGCCAAAAGGTAACTTATACTTATTTAAACAAGATTGGCTAAATTATAAGTCTTGGTTTTGATTCACCTGTTTATTTCTATAGTTTCTCACATGTAACCAATCTCATGTTCAAACCGCATATATATTTAACTATTTATGTTTTGTTCATAGACTGTATCATATTCATTTTTTTGAACGGGGAAATTAATTTAACACTCTAGCAAGATGCTAGATGGAAGAAAGGAAAAAGAAAAGGAGCATACAGTCAAGCTACAAAAAGGAGTAAGGACTAGTATCATATTCATTATCAGCGTGTTAAAGAAGAAGGAGAACATACCTGCATTTCATATGGTTGCAACCAGTACTACGTGCAATGACATGCCTACAGTTTGGACACCTTTTCCACTTTTTCTTCTTACAAAGAGCATGGAAAGCAACATCGTTTTCACCCATCCCCTTGATCTCTTCGCAAGAAAACCCATCATGCCAAGGTACATTACAATCAAAACAAAAAAGTTGATTGCAAGAAGGACACTCGGATCTCTTTGGATTGTCATCACACTCTGACAAAATCAGTTCCGCACACTCAATGTTTGGGCAATAAACCCTTTCAACCAAGGACACCGCTGCTTCACATAACTTATCACACCACTTATTAAACAGTTGGTACGATACTCTAGGGCGGCATAATACGGGATCAAGAGTAAGAGAGCATGTGGTTGCAGGACATGGAATATCTGAAACATTATCATCGAGTTTACCTTGAATGTATCTGCTCATACAATTAGTGCAAAACCTATGTGCACATATACTACCATTCTTGAATATGCTGTTTGGCTTCACCTTTTCGGTACAAATCTCGCACATGATTGTTTCTTCCTCTTGGACAGCTTGCTCAACTTGACTTGAAAAAGGTTTTGAGATTTAAGTTGGCTATTTGGAATTGCTTTTGCCGTCGAATTCCCTTCTTGCTCTGGTTGAACTAGATCTAAACGAGGGTTTGGCGATATCAGTTGGATGTTTGGACTTGGAATCCTTATCGAATACGGACACTTGGTGTCTTCAAGTGCAACTGGAGTATGGTTATCTGACATTACTCGTCTTCTAGGAAGTATATTACTCATGGAATTAAGAGAAATCCACATCGCTGAAAATCTTATTATTGTTCGTCGATAGGGTTTATGGTTTTGATAAATAAATATAACTAAAGATTATGAATGAATAACCTACATGAATACGTATTATATTGATCAAGTTAAATAAGAACTATTGAATGAAACCTGCATGAGGAAAGGAAAGAGAATATCGAGTACGAATTACTAAATCATATGCGATTGGTCACTAATCGACAATGAATTTATGTTATGGTTTTAAGGTTTTTAGGCCCATTGTGATTTTGTGCAGTTTAGTAACTGTATTATTTTATTTTATTTTATTCTATTATATTTTAGTAAAGATCACTATATTTTTATTTATTTATTTCTTTTTTTTAAAGGTGAATATATTAGAGCTCGTCATAACATCAAATTCATCAAATAACACGCTAACAAAACACCCAAATAACACCGACCCTTCTAATCATAACAACCACCAACACCATTTTTTCTTTTTTTTCAAAAAAAAAAACCTCATCAATTATTCCATTATTTAAACAAACACCCATTTTCATTCATAAAATAAAAATACAAATTAGTTACATTACGAAAAAAAATATTACATTACAAAAATAAATAAAAAACATACGAATTAAAAAAACCTAAAAATAGAAAGAAAAAAAAAAACATTACGATTTAAAAAAATTAAGACGAGTCGGCACCGTCGTCTTCGTCCAAATCTTGACTCAAATTCGCCTGGATTAGTTGTTTTTGCTTCCTAATCAAATAGGCATCTTCGTCGTCCAAATCCATATGAATTGGGTAGCTAAAAACCGCAACTACTCCTCCAAACGCGTGAGCGTGCGGTCTTTTTTGGTTTGCACATCGAAAGCCCTTTCGGCGACTTCCCGTTTGAGACGATCTCGTTCTCCATTAACAAATCAAAACTAGCCGAGCTACTTCCACCCGTGCTCGCCGTGGCGTCGAACCTGATTTTTTTGGAGGGACGTGGTTTGTCGGGGGGGCCTTGGTCTTGCATCATGGGCGAATAGGGTCTCTTGGCTAGGCCCGGGGACGGGTTCGGTTAAGTCAACCGGTTCGATGCGTCCCATTGGCTATGGTTTCTCAAAACCCTCCACGCGTCTAATTGAGTAAACGTCCCCCATGCTCGTCACGGTAAATATTGTGTGCCCGTTTCATCACATCCGCATCGTTCTCGCCACTTTTCCCTAAATGTTTGGCTCGTTTGGAAGCGGCATTAAACTTTTGGCAATTGGCATTCAAAGTATGCCATTTGCTAGTTATCATATCCTTGTTACGTTTTTGGAAATTTGTGTCGTTGAACACGTTCGTCACTCGAATCCAAAACGTATCACCCTTTTGACTACGACCAACATTGTTATCTTCCGAAACTCCTATCCAAGACGATGCTAGCAATTTTTCTTCAACCGGTAGCCAACGACCCGCTACAATTGGTTCTTCTTGGCAACACCTTTGCCTCTCTTTGAACATTTCTTTTTGTGGGTACCTTTTTTTGATGGGGAATCGGTTTGTGTGTGTTCATCGGTTTGAGATGTCAATGACGAGGTGTCTTGTAGCGTGTTCACGACTTGTGATTGTTGCCACCGAAAGAAAGCTTCTTGTTGTTCTTGTTGATATTGTTGCAATGCTTCATACGAAGTAAATGGTGAATTTTGAGTCGACGGGTTCCGGTACAAGCTTCCTTCATCATGTTAACGAATCCGTTGGGGGTAGCCGGCCATAATTTTTTTGCTAAGAATTTGATAAGAATTCGGTCGGAATTTGATAAAATAAAGTTTGTAATTTGGTATATAATTGATATTGTTTATATAGTATTGGTGTAGGAGGGGGTAAAATGAAAAAAAATATAGCCGTTAGGCTGTTTCTAATTGAAACTATTTGTTATAAACTGTGTGTGTTGTGTGTATGCGCGCGTGTGCGTTTGTGCGTGCGTGGGGATTTAAATTTTATTAACAGGGTGTTATACGGGTAATAATAAAAGAGACGTGGGAGAAGGTAAAAAGAAATTATTTTTTAAAAAAACACCGCACGTTGCCCAGGCAACGCCGACGCAAACGGCGTTAGGGATTTTGCAGGCGGGGTATCGTAACACCTCCCAACGCTGGCCAACGCCCGTTGGGGCGGTACGATATCTAAGGCTCTTAGATCAAAATAATCTTCAACATATGTACATAAACAGTAACAGGTATCTATAGCAATGACAGGCCAAAGCTAAACTTGTTGCTGAGGAAACAGAATAAACAACATTAGACTTATTTACTTTTAGTCCCATAAGTTTGAGTTTAACACTATATATAACAAATCAATCTGCAGACAGTCTGCCAATCCCTTCCTCCATCTCTGAAAATTCTAAAGTTTCTTTCTTGCCAAATGAAGTATACAGCATAGTCTTCTAATAATAATCCATATATTACTTGATCATGCCTTATTAGCAAGATAGGAAACAATACGTTTGCCATACTATTTCTTGTACAGGACAATCCATCATAGTCTGCAAGTAGTTCCACACTTCTCGAGGGTAATTGCATTGAACGAGTAGATGATTAGTTTCTTCCTTACGTTTACACAAACGGCAGACCATCATATCATAACTTCCCCAATTCCGTGATCTGTCATGAGTTAACAATCTAAACCGGGCCATCCACAGAATGAAGGAGGTGTTTGCCAAACCAGAGGACCCCATATGACTTCCTCATTACTATCCCTCATATTATCTTCATCACACAGAACTATATACTCTTACCGGCGTTGTCAATCCAGTTAATCTTGTCATTTATTTCAGGATTAATAGAGGTGACAGCAATTTTACAAGATCACTATATTTATAAAACTAGTTAAAGTTCAAATCACATATACATAGAATTAATTTATGTTAATTAATCACTTTAAAGTTGTTACATGGTGAACCACTGAACCAAACAAGATATGGGTATGAATGTATAATTGATATTAACATGTTTCCTTTGATGACTATTGTTGAATTATTATAATGATCGAGTACTTGAACAACAACAAAGTTAATTTACACTATTGGTAATAAGATTACAATATGCATAATACCCAGATTCGGGTCTCTAATTTTTGGGAAGAAAAAAGTTAATAGCTGTGTTTGAAATTTGGTTTTAGAATTCTCTTCTAGGATATCTGCAAATTATCTGATACTATAAAAATATACATTGCAATTTGATAGTACTAATGGATCACAGTAACAAGTTATAATCATGATGGTTACCGTCATAGTACATACATATTTTCAGTATGTAGACATAACATTTTCGATTTATTGTTGTAACTTAAGGAATTAACACAACCATAATTCCAACTGCAACATGTGGTATGAAACACATTTACAAAGTTTTTATTTTCAAATGTTTTCTGGCATTGCAACATGTAAATATAAAACACATTTACAAAGTTTTGGTTTCACATGTTTTCTGTCATTTGATGTATGAAATTGTCCAGGCATTTAAAAATATTTTATATTTTGTTGTCAACTCCTACGCAATATATGAAATCCAATCTTCATAGAACTACCTGAAATTTCAACTCAACTTGGTAAGACACATAGAAGCAAAGCCAGGCCAACATACAGAAGGAATCATATTTCATCTTATGGTATCCCCAGCGCCGTTAGCTTAGTAATAATGTCATATAGCTGTATGGATTATTAATAGAATGCTTAATATAATTGATTTATCAAAGTCACCCAATTAAGTGTTTTACAAAAGCATGGTGACTCAAATAATGACAATGAACTAAATTGAATATAAATGTGTAGTATACAACCTTAAAAAGCTTCAACTCGTCAAAAACTGTCACCAAATACCCACTGCAGCGGGTGCAAAAAGAAAATACAGAAAAATGTTGTTAAATTCTAAGAATCTATAACAAAGTACTAGTACAAAATTGTACACACAATACGGCTAATCTTTATCTACTTGGAGAGATTAATTAATGTGGCAAATTGGCATATATCTGTTCTATTCTGTTGTTTTGTACTCCTCAATATGGAAGCCTGCAGAAGTTAGAAAACACAAACAGTTTTTATCGCCATAGTATTCTAAGAGCATCTTTAATGCAAGCTTGAACAATACTCTTTTAAAACAAATCAACTACTCCACGACAAATACACCGCAAACCTATCTCACATGTCCTAAACAGGATTTGAACCCACATCCATTTGGTTGGTTTTGGGGGGGGGGGGGGGGGGGGGGGGGGGGGGGGGCATTTTTACATAACATGGGGTACCATTGGACTACAAGCCCTTTGGTGCAAGCTTAAATGGAAAAAACAGCCATTGGCTTCTTCCAAGAGAATAGCTTTATACTTCAAATAATTGAGCACCCTCAAGTATAACAAGGAATAACTTGAACAAACCTCTCGCACCAAGTTAATATTTAACAATTAAAGGTGCAATCTTTTTTGCAGTTGAGCCAACTTGAAGTGATAACTTTTTTATAGAAAATGTTTTTCCAGAAAGTGGATGCATTGAGATGCCCTAATAATGTATTATGTCTAAGTGGATGCAAAGGGTTGATATACATGACCTTGCAATCTAGACCCAAACGGGTCTACATTGCACTTTTCTTGATATAAATTTCTAACCTATTACCAAACTTATAAATTATGACATTTAGATCACTATTCAAAAATTTCAGCAAAAATACAAGCCACCTGAACGGATAAATTTTCAATAAATTGAGTAAACTAAATGAAGTGTTTCATATGCCCAGTGATCTGTACATATAACTTTTTAAACTTTCAGCTAAACAAATGTTGTCTTTCATACGTCCAGTGACCTATATGCGCAAAAAAATTAGTTCAGTAAACTAAGTGAACACAAACACAAAGTTTACTGATAATACAAGGTGCTGCAAAGACGAGATCATTACTCACTATTCCAAACTCCAGTCCCTCTATAAGAAAACTTATTTCCGTTTTTCTAAACTCTAAAAGTTTTTTTTTTTTAATTTAAATAGAGTAATAGTAATAGACGTGTCTTATGGCAATTTACCGTTAACACATATTCTGGCACAAACAACACACATTGCTGAATTTTCATTGTTTATTTCCAGTTGCATACATTTTCTAGATTAAGAAGACATCTAAGCTCTCAAAATTATATAACTTCCACAAAACTCAAAGGGGTTCTATTGTTTTATATAAAACAACGATCTTCTCAATTTTTTTCACCCAACTTCGACTTAGATTGATTAATATTAGAAGTTGTACTAATCATTTAAGGTTGTAAGGAAACCATGAAAGCTCCATGATTATAATAATTTATCAATGATGACACAAATCTTTTTGTATTGTGTCAAAGTATCGTCTCATATTTATTTAGTGTTGCCAATCTTAAGAAAGGAGCAAAAAAGTTTCATACCTTTGGTTGGTCCATGGAATTACTAAAATAGCCTATTCCAAAAGATAAGGTTGTGAAGGCAGCAGCAATTTCAACCGATTTCAGCTGTGGTGATGATCCGGGACCCTAATCGAACAAATTCAAAATTATTGTTAAAACTTCACATATCTAACCATGGTACACATATTGGAGGTGGCGATATTTGCTTATAAACGGTCAAGCAGGTTAGATTTTAATCCCAAATGGGTAACATAGATTTTTTTTTTAAGTTAGCTTAAGAGGGAATTGGTCAAATGGGGTTAAACAAGTTGAAAGTCGCCAGGAGTGTATTTCTAATGCATACAACTTCCTATATTTGAAGATTGATATTATTCTGCATTCATTGTTTTTTTCTAATCATATTTCATGCATTATTAGAAATGGACAAAAGTATTTACAGAAATTGAATACTAAAAATATAACCAATTGAACACACGACCGGTTTGACCCATAAACCCAGTATGCCCCCCATATGGTAAGCGTTAAACTTGATCGGGAACTCACCATCGAGGGAGCCTCGGCTTGCACAAGCAAAATTCCAGCACTCCTATCACTACCATTTCGGCTACTCTCCTCAAGCATAGAATGTAAAACATTTGAGCAGGCAGCACTTGGTCCAGCCTGCGATCTGCAATGAGAGTTGACCATATATGGCTCAGTAACAAAGAATATATAGATATGTAGTTAAATCATATATAAAAATAGAATACAGATTGCTTGAGATAGTAGAACAAGCAAGAAATGAATCACAACTAAATTGAAAAGCTAATCAAATAAAGGTAGAAATGCAAGACATACAGTGATGAAGATGTGCAACATTCCCGAGCAGCAAAACTTCTCATTAGGCATTCTCCAGCACCGCTAGCACAACAACCAACAATTGAAGGAGCACCAAATGAGCCCCCCTTTGATATCGCCCAACACCCAGAGCCATATGTTGCTGCTAACCCTACACGCCCACTAACCTAATTAAGATTTAAAGAAAAAAATCTAACACGTTCAATTATTCATCATACAGATAAAATAGAGTAAACGCATATATAATACTGATAAGAATAACCTTTAGTGCAATGCCACCACTAGAAGCTCCAGATGCTATATTCCCTTCCTTATCGATACATATAACTCCTACGGTATCCATGATGCTGTCTTCCCCCGGAGCAGGTTGTATAGCATAATTACTACCAGCCATGTGATTTGATTTATCTAATGTGAAAATAACAGAGAAATCATTACAAAGATAATTCCATGAAGTATATCAAACTTTAGTAATAACACTCAAAATTTATTAGTATTAGACAAGGACCAACAAGTTTAGAAGGAAAAAAAAGCACTGTGTAGTATGAATACCTAATACATTATTACTTTGTTGAGGACTAGATGATAGTTCCCCAGATGAGATTCGAGCTTTGGCATCTTCAAGCATTGCTTTATACTTCTTCCATTGTTCTTTTGCCTTTCTTGTCACAAGCCACTATACGCAGAATTGTGGTCGTGGAAAGTTTACGGGTTATATGTAAGAATGAAAACTGTGGGAATCATAGTAAAATTTGTATATACTTTCCGGGGTGACTACCTCGTTGGACTCTTCAATGGTTCCCTGGATATTAACGCCCTTGGACTTTGCCCAAGCACGGGCACCCTCACCAGCCAAAAACCTGAGAGAATATTAAAGAAAATGTTTGAGATATAATTATACCAATATTACACAGAAAGAATGCCAGATATTTCGCATATAAATGATGTTTGTACTTTGTACTTTCTCATACAAGTAACAAGATCATGAACTTGTAGAATGCCCGGTCTAAAATAGCTTTATAATTATAAGTAGTAAGCATGCAAACTAATTGAATCCACATAAAGACAATGTATCTGCAACACTGGCCAAGCACTACACATCTATCCCGTAGATGAACACTTCTATAAGCAAACAAAGGATACTAACCACACTAAAAAGATAAACTGGTTTGGAAAACTACATTAGTCAGATACTAACCAGACCAGGTATCAATCTTAATAATCTAGAAGAAGATTTTTTTGCCCTGCTTTTTTATATGTATCTCAGTGTTTTGGGAACTCATTTACCTCTGTTAGCCTCTGTTGCAACAAAATAGGTTTCTCCAAGTAAAAGCATATACAGCTTACGCAGACACACTAGCAACGCAACAGAATAAAATTTATCAGTGAATTTTAAAAAGAACCTATTACGTAGTATTAAACTTTTCGTAAAAATGAACATGAAACACCTAATAAAAAATTTGCAAAGTGTGGATAATGTCGCAATATAAAAAACAGTAGATTATTTAGTAAACTTAAAGACAAAGTGAAACTGAAGTTTACATGGGAGGAATTCGACCCAGCAGAGATGATCCCGACATCTGCTCCTTCACCAGCAAAGCTGCAATCTTAATGGCATTTCTTACACCTGGTAGTCATTCGCTTTGAATAAACGTAAAACATATATGAG
The DNA here is from genome assembly GCA_025667525.1 of Glebionis coronaria. Taxonomy (NCBI): domain Eukaryota; kingdom Viridiplantae; phylum Streptophyta; class Magnoliopsida; order Asterales; family Asteraceae; genus Glebionis; species Glebionis coronaria. The sequence goes on from CM046881.1 coordinate 451,853,284, forward strand.
AACAAAAGCCTCAATACAAGGAAATCATAAAAACAGAAGAAACAAGTCTTCGTAAATACGTGTATAGACGCATTTTGGGATATACCTGGCACTGCTCCAACCGCACCGAATGCACCAGAGTTTCCATCCATGACACTTGCATCACATTCAACATGACCATCCTCTGTCAAATTTGACCCTCTCCCAGCGTTTGTGCATGGATCATTCTGCATATAGATTCTTGTAAGACACATACATACCCAATCTAAGCTAAAGAACAACGTATACAAAAATGAGTCGCAGCATCCTATAAATACTTTTCAGAGTAAGTCGCACTAAATTAGGAATTCCACAAAGTTCCACAAAATGAAAATAACCAACCCTCCTAGTACTAGTATCCAGAATATTGCTTGATATTAGTTTTGCTACTAGCGTTATGCATATCTCCTGATAAACAACTTGCCACAACATTATTAACAAAATGAACCATAAAACTCAAAACAAACGAGAATGGACATAATAAATTTGAAAATGGAATTTAGTGAGCTACTCACTCACTATTGCATAAACACAGTTACATAAAACTAAAACCGATACAGGAAGAAGGCTGATCACGCCTTACACGTACACACACAGTCTACAAAATATCAGAACCCCCAAGTACGAACTGAATCAGATATTCAAATTTAACTATAATTGCCAAAAATAAGCAATAAACATACCCAAATAGCAAAAACAGTCATACCTCCAAAGTCTCAATAGCTGCAGAGACAGCATCTATGCAGTCACCAGAGTCCTATAACAAAACAAACAAACATAAAAACCACAAAATAACACAAAGCAAACTAGTTTTTCTATAAATTAGTTCCAAACTCAGCTGCTCATCATATCCCATACTAGGCTCGTAATCGGTTCATAAGTCCCAAGTGTAGAACTCACTCAAAAAGCTAGCTTGTTTGAGGAGGAGACACCTGGACATAATAAACCGTCAGCCATTCCCATACATGGCCGATGTGGGATCATAACATTACCCCACCCTTTGAAGAACCAACATCCGCGTTGGTCACGGTTGGCACCCCCTTTGGGTCCAAGCCACCACTCCATAGGCCACCACTCCGAGCTCATTGGTCTCGGTTGGCACCCCCTTTGGGTCCAAGCCACCACTCCATAGGCCACCACTACGAGTGTGGGAACCTCGTAAGGTAAGGCTAGCTCTGATACCAATTGGTACGAACCTGTCCCATACTAGGCTCGTAATCGGTTCATAAGTGCCAAGTGTAGAACTCACTCTGGGCAGTGTTATGATCAAACATCGGCCAAGTATGGGAATGGTTGATGGTTTATAATGTCCACATGTCCCCTCCTCAAACAAGCTAGCTTTTTGAGTGAGTTCTACACTTGGGACTTATGAACCGATTACGAGCCTAGTATGGGACACGTTCGTATCAATTGGTATCAGAGCTAGCCCTACCTTTCGAGGTTCCAACACACGGAGTGGTGGCCTATGGAGTGGTGGCTTGGACCCAAAGGGGGTGCCAACCGTGACCAATATAGCCGTGACCAACGAGGACGTTGGTTCTTCAAAGGGTGGGGTAGTGTTATGATCCCACATCGGCCAAGTATGGGACTGATACGAACTATCCCATACTAGGCTCGTAATCGGTTCATAAGTTCCAAGTGTAGAACTCACTCAAAAAGCTAGCTTGTTTGAGGAGGGGATACCTGGACATTATAAACCATCAGCCATTCCCATACATGGCCGATGTGGGATCATAACAACATACCCCCAACTAAATACAAACCTAGCAAATTTCCCCCCACACATTTCAACTTTCAAAAATTTTCCCAATACATGTATTCTTCCAAATACACATGTTGACCACACACTTCTCTTTTAAAAACTACGAAATAATAATATCAACATCCACCTTAAATAATAACGAAAATTGATTGTGACCGCCGCTTTGCATGGTACAATGCTAGTCAACCTCAACAAGTTAAGTTAACCTTCAATGTCATATCAATAAGGTTAATTCTCCTTTCAAAATTGAGATAATAAATAATTTATCCTAGGGGTAAACTTGCAATTTCGCATCTAAAAAAAAATACAGTATCGTTTAAACTACTAACAAAAATAACAACTTATTTTAGAGCACACAAGCATAAAAAGCACTTTTTTCGTCTAACACACATAAAAATTAGTCTTTAAAACTAAAGCATGCCTTTAGAATACTCCAGTAAGGAGATAATCATCTTAAAATACCAGCACTAGTGTCATTTACTCAAACCTAGTTAATGATTTAATTTAATAACTAAAAGTTTCTGGGGTGTTTGTTTCGGCTTATATGGCCGGCTTATGGCTTATTTGGTTTGGGCTTATGTTTTCGGCTTATATAAGTTCATTATGATAAGTATTATATAAGCCGAAAAATTAATGTGACAAATAAACACGATTCCTTTGTGTTACTGACATATATTTCTATAATAAAGTATTCCATATCAATACTTGTATTTATATATACTAATCAAAGTTATATTACAAAGTATGTATTACCAAGCAACACTAATGAAATAAGGAATACTAAGGAATGCTCATTACATTCCTTGGTATTCCCTTTACCTTTAGCATTATCATTCCTCACAATGAACCAAGCAAGCCCTCAAATCAATAAGGCTAATTCTCGTAGCGATAAACTTGTGATTTTGCGTCTAAAAACAATACAGTGACGTTTAAACTAGCAAAATAAAATATTATTTTAGAGTACATAAGCATAAGAAGCACTTGCTTCGTCCAAAACACTTAAATATGTTTCTATCTGTTTTTAAAACTAAAACACGCATTTAAAATATGCCAATAAGAAAATAATCATCTTAAATACCAGCACTAACGTCATTTTATAGCAACCTACAGCTGATGATTAAATGACTAAAAGTTTCTTAGTGGGTGTTTGTTTCAGCTTATGTAGCCGCCTAATGGCTTATTTGGTTTGGGCTTATGTTTCATAAGCTCACTTTCTGTGGTTTATTTTGAAAGTTTCCGGATTATATAAGTTCATTATCTATATACATGATTTAGTTTTAAGAGCTATAAGTTTCACTAACATATTGACGCCACATCATTCGATAACAACTATGGTGTTTGTTTCCGCTTATATAGCTATTTAGCCCGCTTATGAGCTTATGTTTTGTGGCTTATTTTTTAAACTTTTCGGCTTATATATATAAACTTATTATGACATACTCTGTAATAAACTTATATAAGCCGAAAAATGTCAAAATAAGCCACAAAAAAGAGAGCTTATGAAACATAAGCCCAAAGCAAGTAAGCTATAACCCGGGGTGTTTGTTTCGGCTTCTATGAAACATAAGCTCAAAAATAAGGCGGAAATTGGGGATTATGAAAATATAATCCGAAATGAAATAATCTCATAAGCCCACACATATAAGCCAGCTGAAACAAACACACAACACAAAACCGATCGCATTACCCCATTAATTATGAAAATAGCACATCAACTGAAATGTGAATTGATTCAAATTTATACCGAACGGAGAAGAGATGCAGCGGCGAGGCAGGCGGTTTTGATGGCGGATCGGAGAGATTTTTCGTTGGCCGGAGAGTGATAACCGGCGCCGACATGTACAGCCACGAAGAATCTCCGGCCATCGGAATTTTCTCCGGCCATTGGCTTTTTTATGGTTAGTAGAGTGGACTGTTAAGGGTGTCTTTGGGTTGGTTAGTGGGTTTGCTTGATTTATTCGGTTTAAGTTAGTGGGTTAAACTTATTTTCTGAATTAATTCGAAAATCAAATTGAATTGAATCGAAAACCGAATTTAAATTTAGTTTGGTTTTTGGGTTGACCCGAATTATCTGAATTTTTTTAAAAAATACATAATTATTTAATGGAGGAGACAAAGATATATCTTGAAGTATTGAAACGTTAGTTAAGAGAATGTTTGATGGTTCTGGGTTATGTTCGTTGGATCAGGGTGGAGGTGATTTTATGGAGGAGACAACATCAAACAATGCCAATGTCTATGCAAGATTGCGGATGGGCACTTTACCGCAGCAGTGAAAGTGTTATCCTCTTCCGGTGTAGCTCCATACTGCTATGATACCATTAAAGCCTTTTATGTCGAGCAACACATTTTCTGAGCCTCCCCTTGTAGCAGATATTGATTTTGTCTTTGCTTGTATTAAATAATTTCCTAAAGGTACTTAATGTGGTAGAGATGGTTTGAGCGCACAACATATCTTAGATGCTTTATGTGGAGAGGGATCTGCTATTGTTATATATCTCTTAAAGGTCATCACCTCGTTCGTTAATTTGTGATTAGCGGGGAGGTGTCTCCTTATTGTGAGAAAGTTTGTCGCGTCTGCTCCTCTTACGTCTCTCCTTAAACCAGATAACGGGATTCGAGCTATTGCAATAGGCACTATATGGAGACATTTGGTTTCCAAGGTTGCTATAAAAGGTATGGGTAAAGAGATGTCAAATTACCTTTCTGATTTCCAGTTTGGAGTCGGAGTGTCAGGTGGCGCTGAGGTTGTTTTACATAGCGCTAATAGGGTGTTGAGTGGATACCAAAATGAAGGGTCTCTTGCAATGCTCACTCTGGACTTCTCAAATGCTTTTAACCTTGTGAATAGATTGGCATTACTCCATGAGGTTAGGGTGAGGTGTCCCTCTATTTTTTTGTGGGTGGATTTCTTATTGGGACCTCTTCTTTTCGCTCTTGTATTACACCCGCTTGTACATAATATCAAAGACAACTGCAAGCTTCTTCTTCATGCTTGGTATCTTGATGATGGAACCGTTATTGGAGAGTCATAAGAGGTTGCCAAGGTGTTAAACATTATAAAGGTGAGTGGTCCAGGTTTAGGTCTTAACTTAATATCAAGAAAACAGAGGTATTTTCGCCCTCGTGCAATGGTGTGAAGCTCCATGATAGTTTGTGTAAAACCCGCATGCTTTTACCATGAACAGTACACTTAGTAATCTTACGTACAAGATTAAAACTTTCCTTTTATAACATGAATACGCTTCACGAATATTAATTACAAGAATTACGTACGTATTATTACACGATAAGTATTAAGTACGTATTAATACACGATAATTATTATCAACAATAATTATAATCACGAGCATGAAATCATGAACGTAAGAATCACGAACATATAATTATGTATTTACGTATATCATTATTACTATTACGTACAAGTATTTATAATAACACGAATATTTAATAATAACGTAACGTAAATACAAACACACGAACACGTATTATATTAGAACACAGAAAAGCTTCGGGTTTCCCTTGGTGGGGTCTACAAGCCACGACAACAAGGAGAAGAGGGGCCCAGCCCATGTTTGATTTTACTAAAATAACAATTATGTAAAACATTATTCATTCACAGAAGAATTTTTAGAAAAATTAAAACCCTAGACCTCTCTTTCTCTCCCTTAGGCCGGCGGCTACATTACCACAAAAGGGTGGTGGGTTGATTTTGTTCAAAAAATCTTTAGAACGTGTTCGTGTATTCATCCTCCATTATTCCACATGTTTTGGTAATCCGAAAACCTTTCTTTTTAATTCTTTTTATGTTTTTATGAACATATGATCATGGGGATTTAAAAACAAGAGTAATTAACATGTTAAAATCATGGTAGGTAATTTGATTAGGGTGTTTTCGGGTTTTTTATTTCCGCCGCCACATAAACCGAGAGCCAAAGGTTCTCGGCGTCGTTGGTTCGCACACCAACCAGACCCATGTCTCGGTGGTGTTGGGTTTTGGTCAACAGCAGGGGCAAGACACCCCGACATGCGTCGGGGGTGTCTTGTGGTTTGTTTGGTCTCGGCAGCAACACAGCCCCAACCACCGACTTAAGCCGGTCGTTATATTAGGCAAGCAGGGGGAACTCAGCGCAGGCAGGGGAAACCACCGGCAACTGCCGGTGGGAACCCTTTTGGTCAGCTGCTAGCCGAGAGAAGAAGACCACCGGCAGCAGCCGGTGGCAGTTTCCGAGAGCAGGGGGCAACCGGCTTAGGCCGGTTTGCCACTGTTTTCGTTGGTGTTGGGTTTCACGGGTTCGGTTCATGTCACGTTTAATAAAATAATACACGGGTTCGGGCTACGATTATTTCTACAAGTTTAATTTGTTTTATAAGTATATTTATTTTACAAGTTAATTAAATTAATTTAACATGTCATATATTTAATTTAATTAAAACATGGACTTAGGTTTATTGTTATTATTTAATAATACATGATTTTAACCTAAGTATTTTATTATTTAATTTAGACTATAGTAATTAATTAATTATTAAAAATATGACATATAATTAATTAATTATCATGACTTAGGTGATATTAATATAAATATTAATACATGTTTAACCTAAGTATTTTATATACTTAAATTTAATTAAATCATGTTTATATTTAATTAAATCTTATAACCTATAGTTTATTTAATTAACATGTTATAATTAATAACTATATTATTAGTCACATGACTTGGTATATTTAATCAATAAAACTAAGCTTATACTATTAGCTTATTAATTCAGTTTATTTCTAAATATGGAAACTTGCTATTTTAGGAAACTTACTATTTTTGGAAACTTTCTATTTTTGGAAACTTTTTTATTTTAAGCAGTCAATTTATTTTTGGAAACTTTCTATTTTAAGAAACCTGTTATGTTTAGAAAGTTACTTATCATTACACAACAAGTATAAACATCTATGTGTGAAAATGTATTAACATAATCGTAACCTATAAACTTAACATCGAATAAATAGTCTTTATATATGATTATTTTAACGGAATAATTTTATAAGATTTTAGTCTATATATTCTTCATGACAAATAATTAAAATCTCCCAACTAATCAAAATAATCACCTCATGAACACCACTGCATTTAGAGGCGGACTTAATGCAAACCTTTGTTTACTTTTTTTTTCATTAAATCGTATTTAATTAACAGATAGACTTATTGCATATAGTTTCAGTTTTATTATTTAATATTTTTATTCATTTTTATCAATTAAGTCATTAACAAACCATTTTCATATGACTTAATAACTTTAGTTTTTTCCTCTAACAAAAAATGTGTGACCTATTTTTTTTTAACTTGGTCAAATTCTTTAGAAAACAAAAAAATAATTTGAAGAAAGAAAAGCCTTATTTCCCTCCATCTATATCGGGTAATCACCACCCTCAACATTATTAGGATCTCCAATCAAGTGTTGCCATTACATTAATCCAATCTAATTGTGGTCAGTAAACATTTGCAAAAAAAGAAAAAAAAAATAGAAAATTATGAAAAACATTCAACACAAACTAGATATTCTTTTTTTGATTTAATTCTTTGACAACCCAATTTTGTTGGGTATTTTCTCCTCTCGTTAAGATCAACTTTTGATGTTAAACAAAGAAGAAAGTAAGAAAAAACAATGTCATTCACCGGAACGTTGGATAAATGCAAAGCTTGTGACAAGACTGTTTATTTTGTCGATTTATTGACTGCTGATGGCGTTACGTATCATAAAGCTTGCTTTAGATGCATCCATTGCAAAGGCACTCTTTCGGTTTGTTTCCTATAACATATATCTTATGCTTTTGTCGTTTTTCGCTCATTTACAACGTTAATTGTAGCTTGGGCGCTATGCAATATCTTTTTTATTCTTTTGGGGTTTGTCCTTTATAAATGTATAGTTCATAATTTGAACCTAGTGCTGTAAAGGTCAAGTCGTGTTCGTGTATGTGTTTGTTTTTGTGAACCATCATATATAAAAGTTTCTTAATTGTTACTGTAATTTTTTTATGTATAATTGAATGTTCTCGACGTTAACAAAAAGCTGGTTTGACCTGAAAATGTGAAAAAGATTAAGGTTTTGATGTATCTCTGAATTGCAGATGAGCAACTACTCATCAATGGATGGAGTCCTTTACTGCAAGCCCCATTTTGAGCAACTTTTCAAAGAATCGGGGAATTTTAGCAAGAATTTCCAAACAAGTAAGATTTCTAATATTATCATACATGCATAAATGTATGTACTGTAATTAGTTTTGTGTTACGCTATACTAAATTACTTGTATTGTGGTTGTATTTGATTTTCCATTTTCTATCAAATTTTGCAGCGGCGAAACCAGATAGAGACAGCACGGTATGTTGATGAAATATATGTGTCACCCTCTCTTTTGAAGTACTAATTAGAATTTATATTGTAATGATTAAAATGAGTAACTTGATGCAACAGTCAAGGGTACCAAGCAAGCTCTCATCTATGTTCTCTGGCACCCAAGACAAATGTAGACAGTGTGAAAAAACAGTCTACCCCCTCGAGAAGGTTAGTATATTTCCTGTATTTAGACAACAAAAGATCGTGTCTCCTTACTACCTTGTAGTGGCTTGTGTGGTTTTAGACATTAGTAGAGCAACGGATTCGGTCAAATTAAGATGGACAAATTTTAAAAGTATTTATTAACTCTATTGAGGGGAAAAAATCTTATTTCTGATTTTACAATGATATTTTCTTAAAATATATGTTAACTACGGAAAAAAGTGAAGATCATGCCAGCTTCTCCCTGTTCTATCATTGCGTCTAGAGCCACAAATAAGTAGATTGACTGCGTTTCCGCAAGGGTCCCCTTAGGGACCAGTTTTGATTAGTTTATTTCATGGTCGTATCAGCTTTCTGAAATTTGGAAAAGACGATAGGCTCATTTTTTCCAGCTAATTAACCTGCGCTAATGACTTATCTAAGTTGATAAGCTCATAAAATGAACCAATGTGAGCTTGTTGGCGTTTTTCAAAATTCAAAATAAGTACCCTGAAGCTCTTCCCTAAAAATGTAACTAAATCACACATTTGATGGCACTTGAACCTAGTATTAAATGAAATTTTGCAAACATTTATAGATTACGATGGAAGGGGAACCATATCACAAATCATGTTTCAAGTGTGCACATGGAGGCTGCCCTCTAACGCACTCATCATATGCTGCCCTTGACGGTATTCTTTACTGCAAACATCATTTTGCTCAACTTTTCATGGAGAAAGGAAATTACTCTCATGTTCTTGAGGCCGCAAACAGAAAGAGCAGCGCAAAGCCAGAGGACGTTTTAGCCGATCCACCACCACCAGAGGAGGAAGGTGGTGGAACTGGAGGTGGAGGGGGAGGGGAAGAAGAAGAAGGAGCGGGGGAAGAGAGCCAGCCAGAACCACAACCACCGGAGGAAGAGCAACCCCCAGAAGAGGAGCGTTCGCCGTAATTATATATCCAAATACATTATACACACACACATATATATATACTGGTATCTTTGTTAATGTAATTTTTTCAAGACACCTCTTTTTTTTATTTTCTTGACCATTGAAATTATGAGTTTTCAGTGGTCTTATATTTTCAGTTGATGATTTATAAGTGTAATGTTATTTTTAAAATTGAAATATAAATCAAGGAATCATCTTGAGGATACGTGTAATATGTAAGTGTATGTTGTTAGAGTTCAATTGCAGTACAAAAGAACATATAAACTCTCTGCAATATATACATTTACAATTTCATAACTCTATATATTACATACCTGAGGTTCAGGTTCCAGTTGATTCCAACATGCAGTATTTAAGGCATGTTAGCTTATTGTTCAAAAGATGATGCATAATTACATACAGTTAAAATCAGGATCAACTTATTTTACCACAAAAGATTCAAAGAATTTTAACTGCTGATGTATACCTTAGTCGACTTGTCCAATCTCAGTGCCTCAAGGGGTAATGGGGCCAACACACGCAACATCAAAAGATAGGTCTTAACTCTTAAAGTTCGAATCTGGGCCCCTTGTTTCTTTTACTATATGCCAAGCGCGAGTTAACTCTTCCACACTGGAGTGGAATTGTAGAACCCTCTACATGCATATATACAACACACCATTATATAATTCACAAACACATGAGGAAACCTTCTACATGCACATAAATACTGTAACTAGAAACAATGGATGATATATGTGTCCGTTATGTTAAGTAACGATACTAATAGAATTTTACAAGCCAATAACGCCGAGTGCAACAAATTTGGTCAATGCTTCAAATTTTGATTCTTCCAGTATTCATCTTCCCACATTTCAACTTGTTTTATCGCTCTTGTTCTGTTGTCTATGGTAGCTTTAAGAGTTGAGGGATCATATGGTGGAGGCATAGTACATGGGACCATATATGTAGGTTGCCTCACGAATGATTCCTCCATGTACTTTCTCCACTTTCCATCTGCAAAGCATGCCATTGTCTCCGAGCACAGCTCCATTGCATTTGGATGGATGGTAGGTTTGAACTTCAAAAGCTTAGCGTATTCAGTTAGTAGATGTAACATGTAGTCATAAACATGGTCCATATTCATGTCCTCGTGAATGAACCGGCTTGATGCCTCGCCCATCTCTTGTGCCTAGTTGTATTCAAGAATTAAGACTTGTATTCAAGAATTAAGACATGGATTAAGCCATGATTAAACAAGTTAATGAACCTAATTTCGAATACATTCAAGCACATGATTGATCTTTGTTAAGGAAACACAAAATTGTCTTACCAGAAGGTAAATGTGATTAGTACAGGATTAATAGAACACATACATAATATTTCAGGTCTTTTTAAAAAAGATTAAACTAACGAACCCTTATGACGAGATGTGCTTATAAAATCTGATATTACCTTAGAAGTGTGATTGTTGCCCCACTCAACAGCAAATTTGAGAGATTTACATTTGTCAGATTCTCGAATAGGCCAAAAATGTTCCAGTGGTGTTAAACCTCTTGCGAAGAAAGTGTGGAAATGTGGAGTGATGTATAGTGTTGGCGAATCACAAGCCATTATATACTTTTCACTCACTGACCATGCCCATCCTTCTACGTATATCTTATACCTGTTAGGGGATATTTTTAAATGATGTTGCATCAACAAACAATCTATACTCGCTAACAGGGGCGGACTTACCTTAGAGGTTCGGGGTGGCGGCGCCCCCCATGGCTAGACAAAAATGACGAGATTATAGTGTAATTTTTTCCGATTTTGAGCGTTTTTTCAAAATGCCCCCCACTCGAAATTCAAATTGCCCCCCACTCACACATTAATTTCCAACATTTAACACTCTAAAACTTAAAAATCTTCCATTTTTAAGTTAAAATACTCTGTTTTTTATTTGGATTTTTATTTTTTTCGTTTTGCTATTGTCAAAAAAAATTTTTGCCCCCCATATACCACTTTCCTGCGTCCGCCACTGCTCGCTAATATTTACCTGTAAGTACATTGATCTTCAATATTGGAGTTCTTGTATCCTTTCACAGATTCATTATCCCAATCCTATTTTCATATTGGTACCAAGTATTGGACCACCCGTAAAATAATGTTAATGTTATGAACACAAATAAAAAATAAATAAACCAAGTTATATGATTCCCGTCATTAATAAAGTAACTATAAGTGGCAAAATACTCGATTTTAATTAATGTAATGTGCAACTAATTAGAACAGAGTTTACTCAAAACGGATAAAACCTTTAAACGGGTCAAAACACCTTAGGTTGACCCGCTAACCATTTTTTTTATTCTTAAATTTTTTTAAACATCCGACAACAATAGTAATAATTTAGGATTCAATATGATTTGAGCCCTTCCACAATAACTCTCTTTTATGTGTTATAGGTTCATATTTCAATAATACTGTGAAATTTGTTTTCAATATGGTCTCGGTTTTATAACAGATAATAAAATGATAGCGAGAAACAATTTCTAAAGTCAGTATCTTTGACAGATACGTAAAAACCCCATTTTTCCAAAACTTAATAAATGTCTGGTACTAAGTTAAATATGGTGTTTGCTAAAAATAGGTCTTAAGGAGTTTAAATTATAAGGACAAGCATCAGTTGTTGTACCTGAACAAATAAACGAGTATCCCAGTCAACATTAGGAGTGTTGTTGACGTTGCACTTGACAAGGTCAGCCCGAATCGGGGAGACCTTAGGATTTCCCTTCCAATAAGCATATGGTGCTCTGTCCTTCCATTTTACTTGCTTGTTTCCTTCTTTGATATCCTTCAGTGTCATTTCCCATGGCTTTTGATTTGTCTCTGGCCTATAAAGAAAACAGTCAAACCAACCATTTATTTAAGACCATGCGCATGTATCAGTCAACATATCATGTCCTAGCTTAAAAAGGAGAGATTCCACTCATGGACGCTTCACTAATCGGTCTCGGGTGCAACAAAGGGAGGAAAATAACAGTTTGGGTGAGGCAGCTTGAACTTACATTGGATACAGTCAAGTCAAAGGCCTGTTGGTATTAACTATTGTTTGCATATATTTGTGATCTCTTAATCTCTTATTTTAAAGGAATGAGAACTTTTTAATTGATATGATTATGAAAAGAAACTACTAAGAAGAGTAAGTGACAGAATACATACCATCCCCAAAATGACCAATCAGGCGAAACAATATCCAAGCTCCAAGGGTCGGAACAATACCTAAACAACGGTGGAGGGCCAGGATTCGGCCTCTTGAAGTACTTACCTATGTTGAAAACTGGTCGATCATCGCAATCAAACATAAGTTCTAGATCAGGAATCCTGCCAGGATACCGCCTTAGTAACTGTTGAAAACCCCAAACTGTGAACAAATCTCTAGTCTGAAGTGATTTTCTAAATCTTTCTACATACGCTTTTCCATTGACGATTATTAACCTAAAATGTGCAGTCCTTCTTGCCACCTCAACCATGTCTCTTGTGATCCCAGTTTCCTTCCAATGTCGTAGATCTTCATGGATCCAACGGAAGTAATCAGGACATGTATTGCCCGATGAACGGCCTAGATTTTTGTGACTTGTTGGGTAGGTCTTGGGACATGTTAGTGTTTTGCTCCAAGCAAGACAGTCAAGAGGGAAATCCTGAACCTCTTTTGTTTGAGATTTCGTGATTAAATGACCTGAAAACATGGACTACATTCTACTAAGTTAGAATAGAACATAAAACGAGCTCAATGTGACAGAAAAGCCACCATGATGCAAAAAGATATCATATTTGAGTTCATAGGTGAACACATAAACTAGTCCGCTAGTTACTCAAGTTTTCATTTCTCACTAACAAGCATAAACACATAAACTTGTGGGAGTTCAATAGAAGGCTTACATGGTGTAACCGACGAACAGCAAACAAGAACATATAAACGAAAAGAAAGGCCATGATCACCAACACTATTCTAGTCGCTTTACCATTATTACGACGACCAAAATGTGGCCTGAGCCAATACATCTTCTTACACTTCTCTTCATATATGTCCTTCATATTGCTAATTTGTTTAATATGTTCTGGCTAACTCTATATATGTACATGGTAGGTATATCATGTTTATAAGGTGTAAGGGTGGGGTGGGAATTGAGGTATCATATATGAGTGCCATCTACATGTGAATTGAACACAAAAACACTGGCTTTTAACTTTGCTAATTCTGAGGGGCAACTTTAGTTATGGATTAAAATGTGACCAAATAAATCATTGGCTTATCGCGAGATATTACACTTTGTAACCATATGCACTAGAACATTGTGACATAAAGGATTTTGAGCTGATTAAAGTCTTCTTTTTCCGTTATCGGGTATTACATACACTACCAGAATGTGTACTTTTAGTGACTATACCCCTCATGTTATGGATTACAGAATTTAGAGGCGGCAAATCTTGCCTATTTTGATACATATGGGCACTTTTTGCCCATTTTCAAAAAAGGATGGGGCACTTTTTACACATTCTTTATAATGAATGGGTTAAATGAGCGCATATAAGAAACTAAATGGGTTTAACGGGCGCACTTGTAAAATACAAATTAGTATACTAGACGAATATTTTTTATTAAATTTTTTATCCCGGCTTTCAACCAAGTATTTTTATTTTTTATTTGTAGGTTTTTATATGTTTTTTCCCTTTTTTTAGCTTGCGCCCGTTTAGCCCGCCCGTTCTGCCCGCGCCCGTTTAGCCCGTTGCCCGTTTAGCCCGCCGCCCGTACCCGCCCGCCCGCCCATTTTGCCACCTCTAACCGAATTAACGGGAAGATGAAGAAAAAAGAAGAATCACGTTTGAACAAGTTTTATACTTCTATTTTTTCGTCTTTAACTACGCGGTACATGTAGGAAACGGTGTACACTTTTATTATAAAATCGAATTTACAATAAAATAACAGAAATTAAATTGACAGAATTTAAATGACAGAAAGTAATTAACAGTAATGAAGAAAGCAGTAAACAAAGACGAGGCATGTGTTTAACACGCTTCCCTTAAAACAGATTCGCCGTATGTTTCCCAGGGTACAACGTCTAAAGCTGTTGTACAGCCGGACTTAACAAACTTGCCTGAAAGATCACCGAAGCCTTGCGTGTTTCTGATCGACGAGCTGCTGGAAAACTGTCTGATAATGGAGTAAGGAAAAAGCTGCGTTTTTCTGATGTGAAAACTGAATGAGAATGGGTTATATTTATACAGAAAACTTTACTTGTTCTCAAAGAAAATATATACCACAGTCAGGAAAATCTGTTATAACTAAAACAGATTTCCTGTCTGTCTTTTTAACACAAAATATTCTGTTTCTGTGTCTGTCTTTTTAACACAAAATATTCTGTTTCTGTATCTATTCCTAAAATAGATGTACAAAATTTTCTGGAAAAACAAATCGAATTCGCAGCAAAAAAGATACCGAAATCTGCCCGCACCCAAGCCAGTTTTCGGAGCTGCATTCGTGTCCGCAGGTCGCGCGCTCGTGCACAAGTTCAGTAGCTTCGAACCCGTTTTTGGCCTAGAAATCCCACTTTCTACACCCCCCCCCCCCCCCTGCGCGCGTAGGCGTGGGAGTAAAAACCCACAAATGAATATTGTAGGGTAGAAACTATGATTTCCTTATAAACATGTTTTCACTTCATGTTTCAAGCGATGTGGGACAAATATTTTTCCAAATATTGTGTTTCACGTGACTCACTTTGAGACACGATATCTCATTCATATTAACTCCATATTGGACATACTTTAGCTCGTTGCGAAGCTCTCTTCGAGGAGAACGCAAAGCTACTAAGTACTACGAATATATATAACATATGCATATATAAAATTATGTCCAAAGTATTGCAAAAACCATATTTTGCAAAACATTTTCCAACAATCCCCCACATGAATGGGAATCGGTCGAAAACACACGAAAGTTTCGGCAAAATTTCTGCGGTTAAGTCCTGCATAGGATAGGTAGGTGTAACCCTTTGAACCTTCCCTTGTGAGATGCACTTAGTCTCCTAGATCTGAGTAGACGCGGTGTCCTTGAACTTAGTCTCTGTTTACGTAGACGACAATACACACTCACACAAGACTCTCCCTGACCTTGTCAAGTCCTCATAGTCGTGTTCGTTATGGTCATGAACACTCGCCTGGTTCTGCAAGAGCTCTTAGAAATTGCGCCCCCACAATTTCCTTCGAAGCGATCCCACTTCTCTCTCACATAGGTGATTTCATCTTGAATCATTAAAAACATATGTTTTATGATTTCATCTTGAATCATTATGCTTCATGATTTCATCCTGAATCATTAAGCCATATGTTTAACCTCTCAACATGTCACATTGTTCTAGGAATGGACTAGGAAAGTTACTGTATTAAGTAACCCCCCCCCCCCACATTGACGTGACTTCCCCCACATTTCTATGATTAGGTTGTCCTATTGAACCCAGATCTTGGGATCTACAGTCAACTGGGTTAGGTTTTCCTTCATAGAAACTCATTCCTTTAAGGGCTTTAGTCCCATTCCTTTAGACGACTTACTAACTAACTCTCTGCTTAAGCCTTTCGTAAGCGGATCCGCAATGTTATCCTTTGACTTCACATAGTCAATTGAGATAACTCCTGTTGAGAGTAGTTGTCGTACCGAATTATGTCGACGACGGATATGTCTAGACTTTCCATTATACATTGTGCTATGAGCTCTGCCAATTGCCGATTGACTATCACAATGTATACTAATGGCCGTTACCGGTTTAGGCCACCTGGGTATGTCCTCTACGAATTGACGTAGCCATTCCGCCTCTTCTCCGCATTTATCTAACGCGATAAATTCTGATTCCATCGTGGACTTAGCTATTACAGTTTGCTTGGAAGACTTCCAAGATATAGCGGCCCATCCCAGTGTAAACACATATCCACTGTTCGATCTAGAATCCTTTATGTCAGATATCCAATTTGCATCATTGTATCCTTCAATAACAGATGGATATCTAGCATAATTCAGTCCATAATCACGACTGTATCTCAAATAATGAAGTACCCTAGTCATAGCTTTCCAATGTGCATCACTTGGATTACTAGTATATCTACTCAGCCTACTAACAGCATATGCTAAGTCAGGTCGGGTACATGTCATCAAATACATTAACATGCCAATAATTCTTGAATACTCTAATTGGGCAACACCTACGCCTCTATTTTTAGATAGATGCAAACTGGTGTCTATTGGAGCTCTAGCTAGGCCGGAATCCCCCGCATTATGAGTATTAAGAATTTTGTCCACGTAATGTGCTTGACTTAATGCAAGTCCACTTTGAGTTCGTATGATCTTTATTCCAAGGATCACATCAGCCAAACCCATATCTTTCATGTCAAACTTTGATTTCAACATATCTTTAGTAGACTTGATCATCTTGTCGTTACTGCCAACGATAAGCATATCGTCGACATAAAGACACAAGATTACATATCCATTATTTGTGTCTTTGACATAAACACACTTGCCGCATTCATTAATTTTGAATCCACCCTCTAGCAAGACGTGATCAAACTTCTGATGCCATTGTTTTGGAGCTTGCTTTAAGCCATACAATGACTTAACAAGCCTACAAACTTTGCTCTCTTGTTCAGGAGCCATGAAACCCTCGGGTTGGTTCATGTATATTTCTTCTTCTAAATCTCCATTTAGAAAAGCCGTTTTCACATCCATTTGGTGAACTTCTAAATTTCTTAATGCGGCAATAGCAAGAATCATCCTAATAGAAGTTATTCGCGTAACAGGCGAATAAGTATCAAAGTAATCTAGACCTTCGCGTTGTCTAAAACCTTTGATCACCAATCTTGCTTTGTACTTATCAATGGTTCCATCAGCTTTCATCTTCTTCTTGAAGATCTATTTATAGGCTAGTGGTTTACAACCAAGAGGTAAATCCACGAGCTCCCAAGTATGATTTTGTAAAATAGACTCTATTTCACTATTAATCGCTTCTTTCCATCGAGGCCCTTCCGAGGAATTTACAGCTTCTTGATAAGAAGTGGGTTCATTTTCTACCATAAAAGAGACAAAATCGGGTCCAAATGATTTCTCGGTTCTCGCCCGTTTGCTTCTTCTAGGTTCAACCTCTTCTTCCTCGAGTTGATCTTGTCTCTCATCTTGGAGATCATTATCATCACGTTGTCTCTTATCTTGGACAACTGCATCATCTATTCTAGATGTGCTTCCATTTTCCTTCTTTAAACAAGGGAATATGTTTTCAAAGAAGGACGCATTCCTTGATTCCATAACTGTGTTCTTGTGTATATCTGGATTTTTCGAATCATGTACAATGAAACGATACGCACTACTATTCTTAGCATATCCAATAAATATACAATCCACAGATTTAGGTCCAATCGTTTGGGTCTTAGGTGTCGGCACAGCTACCTTGGCTAGACACCCCCACACTCGTAAGTACTGGTATGATGGTTTTCTTCCCATCCACAGTTCATATGGGGTTTCTTCTTTATCCTTACGAGGTATCTTGTTTAAAATATAAGTAGCCGTTAGAATGGCTTCCCCCCACATGTCCCGGCTCAAACCAGAACTTAACAACATGGCATTCACCATCTCTTTCAAGGTACGGTTCTTCCTTTCGGCAATACCGTTTTGCTGAGGTGAATAAGGAGCAGTAAACTCATGTCTAATTCCATGTTTCGCACATAGATCAGCAAAAGGAGACACATATTCACCTCCTCTATCACTTCGTACAACCTTGATTTTCCTACCAAGTTGATTCTCAACTTCGGTTTTGTATAGAACAAACTTGTCTATAGCTTCATCTTTACTTTTCAACAAGTAAACGTAGCAGTACTTTGTGCAATCATCAATAAATGTGATGAAGTACTTATTGCCACCTTTTGTGGGTAGTGATTTTAAATCACATATGTCTGTGTGTATCATATCAAGTGGTTCGGTTTTTCGTTCAACCGATTCGAAAGATGATCTTGTAAGTTTGGCTTCGACACAAGTTTCACACTTATAATTTGAATCAATATGAAAATTTGGTATGCCATTAAATTTAATCAAACGACGCATTGAATTAAAATTAACATGTCCAATACGGCCATGCCACACATTAGAAGACTCAATCAAGTAAGCAGAAGAATTCATTTTATTGATATCATTCTTAACAACTATTACATTGAGCTTAAACATACCATTCAGGGCATACCCTTTACCAACATACATTTGATTCTTAGAAATTACAACTTTATCAGACTAAAAAACAAGACGAAAATCAAACTTATTCAAAAGCCATCCGGACACAAGATTCTTGCGAATCTCCGGAACATACAAGACTTTAGTCAACTTGAGCTCTTTCTCGGATGTCATCTTCAAAATAACATCTCCTTCGCCCTTGATATCAGCAGTTGCAGAGTTGCCCATGTACAGCTTCTCTCCATTGTCAACCGCTCTGAAAGAGTGAAACATACTCTTGTCAGCTGATACTTGGTTTTTGTTAGGGTTCTAATTTACTCTCGATATCCTCTCGAATTGATCTCGGCTTTAAGTGGAATGATTTGTTCTTGGTTAATAAAAAGGTGTTGGTTTGTTTATCTATTTTAAACTAATGATAAGAAATTAAGTGTCGAAGAGTAAACTTAAAGCTTTAAACGATTTAAGTGAAAAGACGAGTTTAAAATTAAATGTTTTGAAAACTTTAAAGATTATATTAGGAAAATAAATGGACATTCAATAAAAACTAACACTTGGAAAACTTTGTGAAAAATATGAACTTAATTGAAAAGTACTAAAAGAAAGTAAGAACGAAACAAAACACCTTAAATCGGGATATTGGAAAAAAAATCCCCTCAATCGGAATATTATTCCGATCGAATGATCGGAATATCTTGGAATGATTCCAATCGGAATCCCCGATCGGAAAGTGGGAAATTACCCCAGTCGGAATACTCAGAAACTTACCAATCGGAATACGTAAAACAAGTTCAATCGGAATATGCTGATGGGTCTCAATCGGAATGTGCTGAAAACAAGGAGCAATCGGAAAGATTAAACCCTTTTCCGATCGACCGATCGGAAAGAGGGTTGTGTGACCTGGTCGGAAAATACTATCGGAAAAGGGAGTTACCCTTTTCGAAAATGGTTCAAATTCGGGACAAAAGCAAGGGAAATAAGCTATTAGGATAAGCTAAAACCCAAACTAACTCGAATCCAATAATATACTGATCAAATAAGCACTTAAAAACAACTTATCTAACTTCAAATAAGCAAAATCATAAATCAAATGATAAAAAGATGAACTTTTTATAAAAACTTTAAAAAGTAAATAAGCTAAATCAACAAATAAGCCAATAAGAACAAGGATCTTAAAGCTTATTAGTGTATAAACTTAAGGAAACATAAAAAGAAATCAACTTTTTAAGCACAAATCATTGATGAACAACACGGATCATACGAGATTTATACCAAAATCAATTAAAATAAAGAAAGGAAGGATGAGATTAAAGATTAAAAGATAAAGACTTGAACTTGATTAATGAAAAGGTAATACAAATGTTGATCTTGAAAGAGAAAAAGATGAAAAGTAGTGAGAGAAAGTTTAAGACTTTCTCTCTCTAAAATTAGAGAGAATGAAAATTAAGCTAAGCTAAGTGTAAAAACTAGGTGTGAATTTTTGTGAAGTAAGGGCCTTTATATAGGCAAGTCTTGTGGTGGTGGGCTTGTGATTGGGCTTCTTTTCTTCTTCCTTCTTTAGTCTTCTCATCTCTTTAAATAAACGTTTCCGACTTTGGATTTTGAGAAGTGTCGGTGAATAATTCCAACTCGTCTTATAATCTTTTATCTAATAGACTCGAGTTCTTCGACATATATGAATCTTCCATCTTTGGCTCTATTCTTCGATAAATCTTCAAATAGGCACAAGGACTTCAAATCTTTTGCATCTCTTGGACAATAGACTTCGTCTTGAGTCTTTTTCTTTGATAAAAACCGTGCAATCCCATGTTTTCTTCAATATTCATCCGGTTGACTCTGAAAACACAACAAACACAAAAACCACGCATAATTCCAAACAAATGATATTAAATACGTGTTTTGGTCTTGTTTTAGCCAGAATTAAGTGGTAAAAGGATGGGTGTCTTCACACCTATCAAATCCCCTACACTTAACCATTGCCATGCCCTCATGCAATGCTTAGTGATAAAGCAATTTTACATTTTTCTCATAATCAATCAACATTGGCCTTATTCAAATACTACTAAACAAATATTAAAGTACTAAGAGAAATTAAAACTTTAAAGTAAACAAAAGGATAGAAAATAGCTATGTGGAATTAACTTGCAAAGAGATCGAGGACTTACATTAGGGCTTCAGTGCTGCGAAGATTTATAACCCTCAAGTTTCACGTTCCCCAAACTAAGCTTAAAAACGAGATCATTGTTATTATAAGTTAGCAATTCAAACACTTACACACATGGCTTAATTAAATGCTTAGACTCCCTTATTCCTAGGTGTATCTCTTATATTTTATTTTTGTCTTAGAATGATCATGAAGATGCATTTTTGGACTTATTTCGATAGTTTATTTAGGCTGAAAGCAAAGTAGGACGATTTGATCAATAGTTAGCTAAAGGACAAAATCTCTTAAAACTGCTTCTCGGGATATCAAAAAGTTCATATCTTGGCATAACTTGGTTCGCGATTTGAGACCTTTCTCGGGCCGATATTTGGCATGTACTTCATACTTCATATCTTGGGAGACGTTCTTGAGATAATGGTCTTCTCATCGTAATAGAGTTTCTTCACTTGGAGACTTTTGAGGGGTACTCCAACTTTGTCGACCACGACTTCATGATTTATTCTTCAATCTCTAATTGGGATTTTGAAATACAACGATCCGCCTCCTTTTCGGACTTGGATGTATTTATCCTCATACCTTGTTAGGGTCTTTTCGGATAGATTTTTCCATGATCTTTATGGGAGTTGATTGCTTTTCGTCGTGAGTCTTGATCCTTCATATTGATTTTGTGAATAATGCTTTTCACATCACTTTGGATCTTCAGCAATAAAATGGAATCCTCATGCCTTGTTAGGGCCTTTTCGGACTCGCCAATCTTCGCGCCCCGCTTCATAAGTTATGCCTTGGCTATGAACTCTTATCATTACCGAGCAACTTTTAAACGATCTTGGGCTAGAAGCTAAGTAACCTTTCAAATCGTACGACCTTACTTATTGCAGATAAATTATTAGCAAATGATGGGAGAATAGGCAAATAATTACACCAAGTGAGCTTGTGCAAGAATACCGACTTATAATTGACTCTATCATTTCTCGTCCTCCACAATTTAAAATCTCAAGTAATGAGACTCGTGAATACTTAGCCTAATAAACCAATTAAGGTCTACATGGTTAAGGATACTAGCTAGAATAAACTTGGATAAGTCTATTCGGGTTGAGTCAAAATAAACGCAACGGGCCTAATATGTCAAATATTTCTAAACTAGCTACACCACTTTATTAATATTTTTGACTTTATTGCGGGATATATACATATGAAAGCAACGATAAAAATTTAAAAGTTACGACTAAATGGCCAAAGTTAATTAAAAATTTGAAAAATGTTGAAAAAGATGATTTTCTGGTTAAATAAAGGCATTTTCATGGAAAAGTCCACTTAAAACTTCGATAGAAGTTCCCCCTACACTTAAGATAAACATTGTCCTCAATGTTTAAGCATGGGGGAGAAGTCTCCCCTATACTTATGACATTGTGCACGTTGGTTAACTCAAGTTAAGGAAGAGACGACTAAAATGATCAATTTCAAATGTGAGTATGAAGAAAATTGAATCACGATAGTTGAGAGATAGAACCGGATTTCGGATAACACGGGAGCACGGTTCTTCAAAGTTTCCAAGAGTGCACTTATCCCTGTAATCACATCACCACACAAATACAAACACCTATGTAGGTCCCCCTACACTTAGGAGGTTAACACATAAAAAGATAGATACTCGGGCTGCCTCCCGAGGAGCGCTTGTTTTTGATAACCGAGTCACGAGCCTGACTCGACCCAAAATTAGTTCATGGGGAACGTGGTGAGGGATGGAATCATCTCCTGAGAGATGTTCTCACCAAAGTACAGCTTTAGACGCTGGCCATTCACCTTGAAATTGGGCCCATTTGGCTGAGAAAGCTCAATGGTCCCATACGGAAAGACGTTGGCGACGGTGAATGGACCAGACCAGCGGCTCTTCAACTTGCCAGAGAAGATCTTCAACCGAGAGTTAAAAAGTAAAACTTGATCACCAACGTGGAACTCTCGGTTCTTGATTTTTGCGTCATGAAGGATCTTCGTCTTCTCTTTGTAGATCAGCGAGTTCTCATAAGCTTCATTCCTCAGTTCGTTGAGCTTGTTGAGTTGAATCTTGCGATGATCACCGGCTTTGTTGATGTCGAAGTTAGCCCACTTTAAGGCCCAGTGCGCCTTATGCTCCAGCTCGATGGGAAGGTGGCATGCTTTCCCGTACACAAGACGATAAGGTGTACAACCGATCGGGGTCTTGTAAGCAGTACGGAAAGCCCACAGAGCATCATCTAACTTATCGGCCCACGCGGCACGATGCTCTCCCACAGTACGCTCCAAAATTCGCTTCAATCCACGGTTGGATATCTCGGCTTGCCCATTGGTTTGGGGATGATAGGCGGTGGAAAGACGGTGATTGACACCATACTTTGCCATGACTCTTGCAAATTGATCGTTGCAAAAATGAGTCCCGCGGTCACTGATAATAGCACTGATAATAGCACGAGGAACGCCGAATCGAGCGAACAGCGATTTCAGAAAGTTACAAACCACCCTTGCATCATTAGTAGGGAAAGCTTTGGCTTCAACCCACTTTGAAACGTAGTCAACGGTAACAAGGATGTATTTGTTTCCTTTAGAGGAGGGAAATGGCCCCATAAAGTCGATACCCCAAACATCAAAGATTTCACACTCTTGAATGAAATTCTGAGGCATCTCGTCTTTATGTGTGATCGTGCCTTGTTTTTGGCAAGCATCACATCGTTTAACCATCTCGTGAGCATCACGGTAGATGGTGGGCCAATAAAATCCTGAATCAAACACTTTTTTGGCGGTGTAGTTGGGACCAAAGTGACCACCAGTGGGTCCTTTGTGGCAAGCATCAAGGATTTCGAAAGTTGCCGGTCCATCAACACATCGGCGAATAATCAAGTCGGCACATTGTTTGAAAAGATACGGGTCATCCCAAAAGTAAGTCTTGATGTCTTTGAAGAACTTTTTCTTTTGCTGGGATGTTAACCCGTCAACGAGGATTCCACCCGCCAAGTAGTTTGCAATGTCCGCAAACCACGGGGCTTCATCATCAGTCGAGTTGATAGACATTAAGGTCTCCAGGGGAAAAGAATCATTGATTTCTTTGTTCGGATGATCCCCCTGGTAAGGATCCTCAAGTCTACTGAGATGATCCGCGGCTAGGTTTTCTGCTCTTTTTTTATCGCGAATTTCGATTTTAAATTCCTGGAGCAGCAAAACCCAGCGAAGAAGTCTTGGTTTGGAATCTTGCTTTGTCAACAAGTACTTCAACGCGGAATGATCGGTGTACACAATTGTGGTGGAAAGGACAAGATAGGGGCGGAACTTTTCAAAGGCATAGACAACAGCTAAAAGCTCTTTTTCGGTTGTCGTATAATGCAATTGTGCCCCCATCATTGTCTTGCTAGCGTAATGGATTGGTTGGAAGTGTTTGTTCACTCTTTGTCCCAGAACCGCTCCAATAGCAAAATCACTAGCATCGCACATCAACTCAAAAGGCAGCTCCCAATTAGGGGTAACTAAGACGGGTGCCTTAGTAAGCTTATCCTTAAGCGAGTTGAAGGCGTCAATACACTCGTTGGAAAAGATAAAAGGAGTATCTTTTTCCAAGAGGTGGGTCATCGGGCGAGCGATTTGAGAAAAATCTTTGATGAAGCGACGGTAGAAGCCCGCATGACCCAGAAAACTTCTCACACCCTTCACGGTTGAAGGTGGAGGCAACTTGGCGATAACATCGACTTTAGCACGGTCTACTTCAAGACCGGCTTTGGAAATCTTGTGTCCCAGCATGATGCCTTCTTTTACCATAAAATGGCATTTTTCCCAATTCAGAACAAGGCGAGTGTCTTCGCACCGCTTAAGCATACGTTCCAAATTGGCAAGGCAAGAAGAGAAGGAATCCCCAAAGACCGAGAAATCATCCATGAAGACTTCCATGGTTTGTTCAACCATGTCATGGAAGATAGCTAACATGCACCTTTGGAAAGTCCCGGGGGCATTGCATAAGCCAAAAGGCATTCTTTTGTAAGCAAATGTGCCATAGGGACAAGTGAATGTAGTCTTCTCTTGATCTTGAGGATCGATGGGTATTTGGAAATAACCCGAGAAACCATCAAGAAAGCAGTAATATTCATTACCTGCTAAACGTTCAAGCATTTGATCCATGAAAGGTAGAGGGAAATGATCCTTTCTCGTGGCATCATTGAGTTTGTGGTAGTCTATACAAACTCTCCACCCAGTAACGAGACGAGTGGAAATCAACTCGTGGGAACAACGGTTATTCCGCCCTTCTTGGGCACACAATGGATTGGACTAACCCATGGTGAATCCGAAATAGGGTAAATCATACCCGCATCAAGAAGTTTGATAACCTCTGTTTTGATGACTTCATGTATTTTTGGATTCACCATTCGTTGGCTTTGAATTGTGGGCTTAAAGTCGTCCTCCATGAGACTTTTGTGTGTGCAGAAGTGAGGATCAATTCCACGAATATCAGAAATTTTCCAAGCAATCGCTTTTTTGTGATCTTTAAGCACGGCGATAAGTCGGGCTTTTTCTTCCTCCTTTAGGTCCGTAGCAATGATGACTGGCGACTTCTTCTCTTCTTCAAGAAATACGTACTCAAGATGAGGCGGCAACTCCTTAAGTTCTAAATCTGGAGGATTGTCGACGGGAGGCGTATTCAAAGTCGGAGTATCGATAACAATGACCGTGGGAGATGGAGGAGAAGGATTGTCTTCGTTGAGAAGGCTTTCAAAGAAATGCATGTCTTCGTCCCCATCGGTGGGAGAATCATTAGTAGGTAAATTCACATCTCCCATGGTGTCTTCAAGATTGTTCCAAAACAAATCACTATCTCCAAATAGAGACAATGATGAATCAATAGAGGACACAGTCTCAACATTGGGAAGAGAGGTAGGAATACTTTTGCAAGCATCAATAAAGTGTGCTTCACAAGCCTCATCGAGAACGTCAATACAATTAACACTCTCATATGAATAAGGCTGTTTAGACAACTTTCCCATGTTGAAGACTACTTTATCGTCACCCACTCTCATGATAAGCTCACCGGCTTCAACATCAATGAGAGTGCGACCGGTCCTCAAGAATGGACGACCAACAATCAGTGGCACACGAGGGTCCATCTCGTAGTCGACGACAACAAAATCAGCAGGAAAGGTGAATTTGTCGACTCCTACAATGACGTCTTCGGCTATCCCCACTGGATAAGCAACCGTACGGTTGGCCAATTCCAAAGTCATTTTGGTGGGGACTAGCTCTGGGAGAGATAATTGCTTCCAAACACTTAGAGGCATGAGATTAATACTGGCACCTAGATCGGCTAGGGCCATGCAATTCTCTACTCCTGGGAAATTGCAAGGGATAAGAAAACGACCCGGATCACCAAGCTTGGTTGGCAATTTCCTTAAGAGCACTGCAGAGCAATTCTCATTAAGTTGGGTGTTGGCAATATCAAGGAGCTTTTGCTTATCGCTCAGAAGATCTTTAAACATTTTCACATATTTAGGCATGTGAGCGAGAGCCTCAGCGAAGGAGATATTGAAATTCAGTTGTTTGAACATTTTAAGGAAGTTCGAAACCTGAATATCGTCCTTGCTTTTCAGCTTCTCTTTCCTCAACCTAGATGGATAAGGTATATTGGAAGAAGAGGACGGCTTTGGGAGAATAGGATCACTCACATCCTTGGGTGGAGGAGGGGTAGAAGGAAGAGGTGGAGGAATTGGGGAAGGAGAAGGATGAGGAATAGGAGCAGGTGACTCGTTCTCCTTAGTCACAACCACCGATGGAGGTATAGGAAGCTCGGGTTCCTTGGTACCTTTGCCACTGCGAGTGGTGATTGCTTTCATCTCCCCTCTTGGATTCGCAACGGTGTTACTCGGAAGAGTACCCGAAGAAGAGGGTTGATTACCGTTGAAGAAACTAGCCATCATGTTTCTTAAGTCATTCGTTTGACTATCCATAGTATTTCTCATGTCGGCTCTCAAATCGTTCCCTTGCTTGACCAAGTCTGCTTTCAAGTTTCGCACTTCCTGTTGGAGATTTTCCACGATCACATCATTGGTCCTCATGTAGGTTGCAACCTCTTGGTGTAATGCGGGGGTTTGGTTTGGAGGAGCATTGTATGCTGGTGGTTGATAAGCAGGTTGTTGGTAAACTTGGTTGTTACGTTGAGGTGGTTGTTGCTGCTTGTGAGGAGGGATGTATGGTGTACGAGATTGTTGTTGTTGTTGAGGAGGGCGATTAAGGTTTTGTTGTTGGTTTGGGTTGTTTTGGGGAAAACCAGGTGGTGAAAGATAATTGTTGGAGCGGTAGCTAAGCAAATTACGGTCACCTTGAGGTCTAGCTTGATAAGCAGGTTGAGGATAGGTGCCATATGCCGCATTCACATTCTCAGCAGGGTAGTCTTGGGTGGCAGTACAAGTTGTGTAAGAGTGAGGACCACCGCATATCTCACAAGGTTGGCTGACAGCGTTAACTTGGCGTTTTTAGCGTTATTGCTGTTGTTGTTGCTGACGGTGTGGGTGACAAGCGATTCAAGAAGCGTAGTGATTTTGTCCAATCGCTTGTCGCTGTCATTAGTGCTAGCACTAGCGACATTGGTCCGAACACTCTTGGTTTGCACACGAGATTTATTCTCAAAGATGTCCCAAGCAGCATTGGAAGTCTTAGCCAATAGATTACCCCCCGAGGCACTGTTCAGTGAATCTTGGTCACTCATGCTTAAACCATTGTAAAAAGTATTAATTTGATGTACTTTGGTAAAACCATGTTGTGGGCATTTTCTTAAAAGATCTTTAAAACGATCCCAAGATTCACTGAACGACTCATCGTACTTTTGTTCAAAGTTTATGATTTCATTCCGCAAAGCGGTAGTACGAGAGGGTGGGAAAAAGTAATTGATAAACTTTGTTTCCAAATCCGTCCACGAGAGAATACTCTGTGGCGGTTCCTTAGCAAGCCAATGCCGGGCTTGTCCCTCTAAAGAAAAGGGAAAAAGTTGTAACCTTATAACCTCTTGTGGAACACCATTGAACTTGACCGTGTTAGTGAGTTGCAAGAATCTCTTGATATGGTCGTGTGGATCATCAATGGTACGTCCCAAGAATGGTTGAGCGGAGACCATCTGGATAAAGCCTGATTTTAGCTCGAAGTTGTTGGCGGCAATTGGAGGTATGACAATTGGATCCGTGTTGCCATCTACATGAGCTTGAAGAAGTTCTATCATCGGGCGATTATCCGGAAGGGGCTCATTGTTGTTGTTATTGTTCATGTTGTTGAAAGGCGGGTTGTTGTTGTTATTATTGTTGTTCGGAGGTGGTATGTTATTGTTGTTTTGTACACTAGCCATGTCTAAGTTATCGAGAGGCTCGGCCTCTTAATAAGACGTGGGTCGAGTGCGCATACACCTGCAAAAGAACGAACAAAGAAAAACAAGGCAAAAATATTTTGGTTTTTTTTTTTTTTTTTTTTATGTTTTTTTATGTTTTTTTAATTTTTTTTGTATTTTTGAAAATTTTATATTTTTTTAGGATTTTTGAAAATTTTTATGAAAAATTAACGTTCACGGGGAACGGATCCCAAAATCCAAGTTCTCACAAAAAACTTTTGATCTTAACGAGAAGAGCCAGCAGCGGCGCCATTTGATACTTGGTTTTTGTTAGGGTTCTAATTTACTCTCGATATCCTCTCGAATTGATCTCGGCTTTAAGTGGAATGATTTGTTCTTGGTTAATAAAAATGTGTTGGTTTGTTTATCTATTTTAAACTAATGACAAGAAATTAAGTGTCGAAGAGTAAACTTAAAGCTTTAAACGATTTAAGTGAAAAGACGAGTTTAAAATTAAATGTTTTGAAAACTTTAAAGATTATATTAGGAAAATAAATGGACATTCAATAAAAACTAACACTTGGAAAACTTTGTGAAAAATATGAACTTAATTGAAACAAATATTTTTGGTTTTGGTAAAATAAATGTGCAAGACTTAATAATAAAGGACGGGAAATTAAAAGTAAAACAAGTTAAACTGTAAAACGGTGCAATATTTAAAACTTTAAAAGTAAATGACGAGAATTTAAATAACGTAAAATTAGAATTTAGCGAAAAGTAAATCAACAATTAAATAAATAAAAAAATACAGAACGAAATTAAAATGGACTAAAAGTAAAACGAGAAAATTGGCGAAAAAAACAAACAAGCTTAACACTAAAACAAAACAACATATTCCGATCGGGATACATTCCGATCAGGTGATCGGAATGATGAGGAGTACGGCTGATCGGAATAAGGGTTAAAGAGCTGGTCGGAATACTTAAAAATGACATGATCGGGATGTTAAAATGCTGGAAGCAATCGGAATAAGCCAAAACTAGTGCAATCGGAATATTTACTAAAAAGATCAATCGGAATAATCTAAAACTTACCAATCGGAATATGCTGAAATGGTGCAAATCGGAATTCTTGTGGGTACCAATCGGAAAATGAAAACCTTTTTCCGATTGGACTCAATCGGAAAGTGGGGTGACTTGGTCGGAAAGCAGTGGTCGGAAAAGGGTTTTAAAACCCTTTCCGATTGGTTTCTTTGATCCGATACTTAAGCTAAGGCTATAAGCTATTAGATTAAGCTCAAACCCAAAACTAGCACGAATCTAAAGTGAAACAAATCGAATAAGCACAAATAGAACTTAACAAAACTTAAAAGAAACAAACTTTTAAAATCAAAACATAAAAAGATGAACTTTTAAGCACGAAAACATGAATGAACAACACGGATCAAATGTAATCGCACCAAAAGCAAACAAAAATCAAGAAAGGAAGATGAGAGATTAAGACAAGAAAAGTAAAGATTAAAGAACAACAATTAAGAACTTACTTGAAAATTAAATGATTAAAAGTGCTTAACAATTAATTAAAGTGAAAGAAATGAAATGACAAGTATAAAAAATGGTGGAAGTGGTGGTTTGTCAAAACCACCCAACAACTTGAAAAATGAAGACTAATGGCCTATTTATAGTGGTGATTAGGGAGGGGCTTAGGAAGTTTCCTCCCTCTTTCCTCTTTTCCTTAATTGCAAAGTTAAGTCCTTTCCTTCTTTATCTTTTGTTAATCTTGGACTTAATGACTTTGTCTCGGGATTTCTTTGAACTCGTCTTGAACTTTCTTCATAAATAAGACTCGAGTTCTTCGGCTTTTGGTAAACTTCCGTCTTTTGACTTTTTCTTCGATAAATCTTCAGAATTGGTCTTGGACTTCCGTTCTTTTTCCACTCTTGATCTTTCGACTTCATCTTTCGTCTTTTTCTTTGATAAAAGCCCGTGAATGCCGTGTTTTGTCCACTTTTCACCTTTTCGTCCTAAATTACAACAAAAACACAAACCACGCATAATTCCGACATAAATGACATAAAATACACGTTTTGGCACGGTTATTATTGTAATTAAGTGATAAAAAAGATGGGTGTTTTCACACCTATCAAATCCCCTACACTTAACCATTGCAATGTCCTCATGCAATGCATTAGTTACAAAGCAAGATTACATTTTCCATCATAATCAATCCACGTTGGCCTTTATTAAAGAGATAGAGAATTATAAACTTTCAAAGCGAAGAAATTAAAAACATACCATGGGTTTTGGAAATGTCGTGAATGATCATCATCCTCAAGTTTTCACTTTCTCCATACCAAGCTTAAAAACGAGATCATTGTTATTATAAGTTAGCAAACTAACACGAACTCATGTGGGCCAATTACTTACTTAGACTCCCTTATTCCTAGGTGTATCTCTTGTATTTTATTTTTGTCTTGAATGATCACGAGGATGCATTGTTGACTTATTTCGATAGTTATTTAGGCCGAAAATAAAGTGAACGATTTAATCACTAGTTAGCTAAAGGACCAAATCTTTTAAAACTGCTTCTCGGGACCTCATAAAGTTCATATCTTGGCATAACTCGCTTCACGATTTGAGACCTTTCTCGGACCGATATTTGGCAGCGACTTCATACTTCGAATCTTCGAGAGACGTTCTTGAAATTATGGTCTTCTCTTCATAATAGGAATTTCTTCACTTGAAGTTTTGAGAGATTCTTCACATTTGGACCACGACTTCTTCATTTTTCTCTAATCTTTACTTTGGACTTTGATATACAACGATCCGCCTCCTTTTAGGACTTGGATCTATTTATCCTCATACCTTGTTAGGGTCTTTTTGGATAGACTTCTCCATGATCTTTTGGGAGTACTTGCTTTTCGTCGTGTGTTTCGATCCTTCATATAGATTTTCGATAAATGATTCTTCACATCACTTTTGGATCTTTAGCAACAAAATATAGCCCTCATGCCTTGTTAGGGCCTTTTCGGACTTGCCAATCTTCGCATCCCGCTTCAATAAGTTATGCCTTGGCTATGAACTCTAATCCGTACCAAGCAACTTTTAAACGATCTGGGGCTAGAAGCTAAGTAACCTTTTCAATCGTACAACTTTATTTATTATCATATAAATTTATTAGCAAGCGATGGGAGAATAGGCTTATAATTAACTCACATAAATTCGTGAAAGAATACCAAACTTATAATTGGCGCTATCATCTCTCGTTCTCCACAGTTTAAAATCTCAAGGAATAAGACTCGTGGATACTTAGCCTATTAAATCAAAGTTTTGGGTTTTCGAGTCGCCTATAGGATCTTGCAAATTCTTAGACTTTTTCAAGTTTAGAAATCACATTTTAAAGTTCCCTTGATAAACGACTCTCTAGGATCAATTATAGGAACTTGCGAAAAGTTCTTGTTCTTAACCGTGAGAGTTAAGACTTTCGCGTTTTATAGCTCCCTAGATAAAAGCCTAGCAAAACTTGACTTAAACACGTTAAGGATAGTAGCTAGAGTAAACTCGGGTTGAGTCAAAAGATTCACGACTTTTGAAAATTAAAACCACTTTATTAAAATTTATTCTAATAAGGAAAGAAAATAACTATACAAAAGTAAAAACTAAAAGGCCAAAATAGATCAAAAATTTTGAAAAAAAAAATCGAAAATTTGATTTTCCGGTTAAAATGAAGACAATTACAAGGAAAAGACCACTTAACTTCGATAGAAGTCCCCCCCTACACTTGACATAAACATTGTCCTCAATGTTTAAGCATGTGGGAGTAAACTCCCCTACACTTAGGACATTGTGCACGTTGTTTAAATCTCGCTAAGGAAAAGACAATTAAAGAGATTCCTATTTTCATATTGAGAAATATAAAATAGTGAATCGAAAAGAGTTTAGGATAGAACCGGGAAGAAGGGAACACGGAATCACGGTTCGTCAAAAGTCATCAAGAGTGTGTCTTTGAAGCTCTAATCCCTGCACATGATAAGAAAGAAAGCAAGAAACACCACGGGGCTCCCCCTACACTTATGGTAAAGATAGATAGATAATTGGGTTGCCTCCCAAAAAGCGCTTATTTTTGTTAACCGAGTCACGAGCCTGACTCGTCCCCGAATTAAATGGTCCATGGGGAAGCCTCGTATGTGATACCGGGATCAAAGACCTTGTCCTCGTTCCCGGTTGACATCAACAAGGGAGAGGCGGGGGGATAAGTCTTGAAAGGGAGAAAGGTCCTTTCAACATACGTATAGTATGTGAATTCAAGATCCACGGGAGGTGGGGTGGGTAAAGTAAGCACATTGTCCTCCCCCAAAGACAATGGATGCTGAGCAAGCGGCAAAGCCTATTGTTATCAATTATAGCATAATCAATGTCACCTCCCGGGTCAAAGCACTCATCCTCCGAGATAGTCTCTAAAGGGGAGGATGAAAGGTGCTCGAGAGGGGGACTTGGGACAATACCTTCAAGTAGCACATTATCAAAAATAATATCCCCCTCTATGTCATTATCATCGATACCTGGAGGTATGGAGTGAATGTCGATTTCTTCCGGCAATGGGTCATTATCTTCAACGGGAGGAAGAGAAGGAGGCAAAGACTCGGAAAGAGGAGGAGAAGTCAACGCTTCGATTTGAGCAATAAGAAGGTGCACTTTCCGTAATCTATCTCGAAGAAGCACGTCTTCCACCTTATCCACAAGATCATGTTCATCGATGAACTTCTCGTAAATCGGAGAGAATAAATCGTCATCACCCGCATCTCCCGGTGGAGATTGAGAAATTTCAAAAGTGAAATTCTCATAGCTTGGAGAAAAATCGTCATCATTAGGATCGACCTCTTCCGTAAGAGTAATGTCGTCCTCAAGTTCCATAGCAGCCGGTATGTCACAAACCTCATCATCAAACACTTTATCAAGACCAACATCACTAAGCTCATTCAACGTGTCACAATCCTTAGACTCGTTTGGGATATTGAGAGAAGGGATGACAATTGCACTAGGACATTAAGCAGTAAGATCATTCCAAGAAATAGTAGGCTCATCGTCATCATCATCATCATAATAGTATTGACGCACAGGAGGAGGGGTATAATCACTAAGATTAGATACTTGCTCTTGTTGCTGTCTTTTCTCTTTTTCCCATGCTTCTTTAAACTGAATGAAGGCCTCTTGAAGTTTCAAAATAGTGGCATGCCTTTCTTCATTCAGAGTAGTGAGTTGTTGATCAATAGGAATTCCCTGAGAGGATTGATGATTGAAGGTGTGATGTGGGGGCTCATAGTGTTGAAAACCTGAATTATAGCATGGTTGTGGCTCATAGTAGTTCATCAGTTGAGAAGAATTAGAAACCGGGTTTGGTTCGTAATAATCCATTGGTGAAGAAAATTGAGGACACGGATTTTGCTCATAATAATTCATTGGTTGACAATAAGAAGAATCATGAGGACCCCCACAATTTTGGCAAGAATGGTAAGGAGAAAAGTCGGGTGCGTCTTGTGGATAGCTATTTTCATTGTCATAATTGTACCCCGGTTCTTGCCCGTGAATAGACGGGTATTGAAACGGGCACGAAACATTCCAATGAGAATCGCTTCCACAATAGATGCACGGTGAAAGAGTAGGTGGGTTCAAAAAGGACGAATTAAGTGAGTGGCACAAAGGACAAAATCCTGGTATTAATTGTGTATCTTTGATATCGTTTCCGCACCGCTCACATGTACACCATTGACAAGAGTCGTTCCCGTACAATCGTCTCCCACACCCGATGCAATGGACATAAAAATCCATAAAGAAAATAGATAAGCAAGAAGAATATTTTTGGTGCAAAACTTTGAAAAAGAAATGCTTTTTATGATTTTTCAAATGTTTTTGGATTTTTGAAAATTTTTGGACACGAAAAATAACGTTCACAAGTGAACGGATCCCAAAAGCCAACGCTTCTCTCACAAAAAACTTCCGATCCTCACGAAAAGAGCCGGCAGCGGCGCCATTTTAATACTTGGTTTTTGTTAGGGTTCTAATTTACTCTCGATATCCTCTCGAATTGATCTCGGCTTTAAGTGGAATGATTTGTTCTTGGTTAATAAAAAGGTGTTGGTTTGTTTACCTATTTTAAACTAATGACAAGAAATTAAGTGTCGAAGAGTAAACTTAAAGCTTTAAACGATTTAAGTGAAAAGACGAGTTTAAAATTAAATGTTTTGAAAACTTTAAAGATTATATTAGGAAAATAAATGGACATTCAATAAAAACTAACACTTGGAAAACTTTGTGAAAAATATGAACTTAATTGAAAAGTACTAAAAGAAAGTAAGAACGAAACAAAACACCTTAAATCGGGATATTGGAAAAAAAATCCCCTCAATCGGAATATTATTCCGATCGAATGATCGGAATATCTTGGAATGATTCCAATCGGAATCCCCGATCAGAAAGTGGGAAATTACCCCAGTCGGAATACTCAGAAACTTACCAATCGGGATACGTAAAACAAGTTCAATCGGAATATGTTGATGGGTCTCAATCGGAATGTGCTGAAAACAAGGAGCAATCGGAAAGATTAAACCCTTTTCCGATCGACCGATCGGAAAGAGGGTTGTGTGACCTGGTCGGAAAATACTATCGGAAAAGGGAGTTACCCTTTCCGAAAATGGTGCAAATTCGGGACAAAAGCAAGGGAAATAAGCTATTAGGATAAGCTAAAACCCAAACTAACTCGAATCCAATAATATACTGATCAAATAAGCACTTAAAAACAACTTATCTAACTTCAAATAAGCAAAATCATAAATCAAATGATAAAAAGATGAACTTTTTATAAAAACTTTAAAAAGTAAATAAGCTAAATCAACAAATAAGCCAATAAGAACAAGGATCTTAAAGCTTATTAGTGTATAAACTTAAGGAAACATAAAAAGAAATCAACTTTTTAAGCACAAATCATTGATGAACAACACGGATCATACGAGATTTATACCAAAATCAATTAAAATAAAGAAAGGAAGGATGAGATTAAAGATTAAAAGATAAAGACTTGAACTTGATTAATGAAAAGGTAATACAAATGTTGATCTTGAAAGAGAAAAAGATGAAAAGTAGTGAGAGAAAGTTTAAGACTTTCTCTCTCTAAAATTAGAGAGAATGAAAATTAAGCTAAGCTAAGTGTAAAAACTAGGTGTGAATTTTTGTGAAGTAAGGGCCTTTATATAGGCAAGTCTTGTGGTGGTGGACTTGTGATTGGGCTTCTTTTCTTCTTCATTCTTTAGTCTTCTCGTCTCTTTAAATAAACGTTTCCGACTTTGGATTTTGAGAAGTGTCGGTGAATAATTCCAACTCGTCTTATAATCTTTTATCTAATAGACTCGAGTTCTTCGACATATATGAATCTTCCATCTTTGGCTCTATTCTTCGATAAATCTTCAAATAGGCACAAGGACTTCAAATCTTTTGCATCTCTTGGACAATAGACTTCGTCTTGAGTCTTTTTCTTTGATAAAACCCGTGCAATCCCATGTTTTCTTCAATATTCATCCGGTTGACTCTGAAAACACAACAAACACAAAAACCACGCATAATTCCAAACAAATGATATTAAATACGTGTTTTGGTCTTGTTTTAGCCAGAATTAAGTGGTAAAAGGATGGGTGTTTTCACACCTATCATCAGCACACACATGACGGGTTGCCCCAGTATCAACCCACCAATCATTATTATTAGAACCTACCAGGTTAACTTCAGAGATCATGGTAACGACATCAGACACCATAGCAATCA
This sequence comes from Glebionis coronaria, assembly GCA_025667525.1. Taxonomy (NCBI): domain Eukaryota; kingdom Viridiplantae; phylum Streptophyta; class Magnoliopsida; order Asterales; family Asteraceae; genus Glebionis; species Glebionis coronaria. Next base: position 451,889,073 of record CM046881.1, read on the forward strand.
TGTCCACATTATAATTCACCATATTAGCCTCGCGTAGAGTCACCCGCTTTGGCGCTTTGTAATTAGCAGCACGATGACCTGGCTTGTCACAGTTGAAGCAATTTCCTTAGAACTTCTGCTTCGCAATTCCAGCCTTAGGAGAAAGGTACTCAGACTTCCCTTTGCTCTTCTTGTCATTCTTCCCTTTTCCAAAACTCTTGCCTTTAGACTTTGAAGAAGACGAACCATGCTCAACCATATTTGCCTTGGCAGAATCAGGTGTATAAGTGTTTTTCTGAGCCAGCTTGTTGTCCTCTTCAATACGAAGACGAACAACCAAGTCTTCAACAGTCATCTCCTTTCGCTTATGCTTCAAGTAGTTTTTAAATTCTACCCAGCTTGGAGGTAACTTTTCAATGATAGCAGCAACTTGAAAAGTTTCACTCAAAGTTGGTGTTAGGCTTTTGGCCAGGTAAGAAAGTTAAGTTCGTTGTGATGGTCTAATCGAATTGAAAAACTTGTGTTTAATGTGTGACTCAGTTTTATTTTGGTGGAACAAAGATGTGTCGTTGTAGTTTTTTAAAATGAAAATGTGCAAGACTTTAAAGTAAAGGTGCTCTTAAAGTAAATCTAAGTCTAATTAAAATAATGGTGCAAGTATTTAAAAGCGTGACTAAAATTAAAGGGCACTTAAGTAAATGACGAAAACTTAAATCTATCTAAGGCAATCTTAAATCGCAACTAAAACTTAAACTAAGGCAAGACTAAAATTTAACTAAGGCAAATCAAATTAAAGTGCAATTAAAATAAAGGAAGGAAAAATAAACTTAAAAATAAAGGACAAAAATTTAAAAAGAAAAGCTAAAAAAAACCTTACAGACCCCTTGATTCGGAAGTTCAAAACTTCCGAATAAACTTCCGGATGAAGCTTGATTCGGAAGTTCTGGTCTTGATCCGGAACTTGTTGATTCGGAACTCTTCCGAATGAACACTCTTGAGTCGGAAGATTGCCCTTGATTCGGAAGTTTTAGTTGATTCGGAACTTTAGAGACTTCCGAATGAAGCCCTGCTGATCCGGAACTTATGAACTTCCGGATGAACCTCTTGACCCGGAACTTTTTGAGTTCCGAATGAAGTATATTGATTCGGAACTTTTAAGTTCCGAATGAACAAATGCTTGAGTCGGAAGTTTTCGTCCGGAACTTTGGATGTTCCGGATGAAGCCCTTGAGTCAGAACTCTGAATGTTCCGGATGAACCACACTGGTTCGAAACTTTGAAAGTTCCGAATGAACAGCTTTCCTTGTCTTGGCTAGGAAGATTTCCTGGGAACAAAGAAACAGAAACAAACTATCCCGAAGAACAAGGGATCAAAATAAACACGATCTAACACAAATTTAACCAAAATCAACCAAACGATTTAACTAAACTAATAACAAAACATCAATTAATTATAAACAAACAATCAATATCAAGAAATCTAACAACTTTAACCACAATAATCAAAAACCCATTTGGATCAAAATAAAAGCATGAACATGAACATAAACATAAACACAAAAATCAAAGATTTAGAAAGGTAGATGAGAGATTAACAAGATAAAGTAAAGATTGACAAAGATTAAATGGAAACTTACTTGAAATTAAAGGAATTTAAGGTGAAAGACAAGGTATTTAAATTGGACAAGTATTTAAATGTGCATAAAATTAAATGACAAGGTAAAGAAAATGGAAGACTAATTGTCACTATTAGCCAACAAAATGAAAAGTGATTAATACAAAACTATATATAGGGGAGGATTAGGAAGCTTCCTCCCCTCCTTCATTTCTTCATAATTGCGTCATTAGGCCCTTAAGCATATAATCTTCATTAATTGCACCATTAGTCCTTTTTCCTTCTAATCTTCTTTAAACTTGGACTCTAATGACTTGTGGCTTGGGATTTCTTTTGAACTCGTCTTTAAATTCTTCAATAAAATAGACTTGAATTCTTCGGCTTTTGATAAACTTCCGTCTTTTGACTTTTTCTTCGATAAATCTTCAGAATTGGTCTTGGACTTCCGTTCTTTTTTGCACTCTTGACTTCTTGACTCCGTCTTTCATCTTTTTCTTCAATAAAAGTCCGTAAATGCCCGTGAATTCCCGTGTTTTCTCCACTTTTCACCTTTTTGTCCTAAATTACAACAAAAACACAAACCACGCATAATTCCGACATAAAAGACATAAAATACACGTTTTGGTCCGGTTATTATTGTAATTAAGTGGTAGAAAAGATGGGTGTTTACACACCTATCAAATCCCCTACACTTGACCATTGCAATGTCCTCATGCAATGAATTAGTTACAAAGCAAGATTACATTTTTCATCATAATTAATCCACGTTGGCCTTTATTAAAGAGATAGAAAATTAAAAGCATACAAAATAAAGAAATCAAAAGCATACCTTGGGTTTTGGAAATATCATGAATAATCATCATCCTCAAGTTTTCACTTTCTCCATACCAAGCTTAAAAACGAGATCATTGTTATTATAAGTTAATAAACTATCACGAACTCATGTGGGCCAATTATTCACTTAGACTCCCTTATTCCTAGGGGTATCTCTTATATTTTATTGTTGTCTTGAATGATCACGAAGATGCATTTTTGACTTATTTCGATAGTTATTAAGTCTGAAAATAAAGTGAACGATTTAATCAATAGTTAGCTAAAGGACAAAATCTTTTAAAACTGCTTCTCGGGACCTCATAAAGTTCATATCTTGGCATAACTCGCTTCGCGATTTGAGACCTTTCTCGGACTGATATTTGGCAGCGACTTTATACTTCAAACCTTGAGAAACGCTCATGAAATTATGGTCTTCTCTTCATAATGGAATTTCTTCACTTGAAGTTTTGAGAGATTCATACTTGGACCAGGACTTCTTCATTTTTCTCCAATCTTTATTTTGGACTTTGATATACAACGATCCGCCTCCTTTTATGACTTGGATCTATTTATCCTCATACCTTGTTAGGGTCTTTTCGGATACACTTCTCCATGACTTTTGGGGAGTATTTGCTTTTCGTCGTGTGTCTCGATCCTTCATATTGATTTTCGATAAATGATTCTTCACATCACTTTGGATCTTTAGCAACAAAATATAGCCCTCATGCCTTGTTAGGGCCTTTTCGGACTCGCCAATCTTCGCATCCCGCTTCAATAAGTTATGCCTTGGCTATGAACTCTAATCCATACCGAGCAACTTTTAAACGATCTTGGGCTAGAAGCTAAGTAACTTTTCAAATCGTACAACCTTATTTATTAGCAGATAAATTTATTAGCAAGCGATGGGAGAATAGGCTTATAATTAACTCACATAAATTCACGAAAGAATACCGAACTTATAATTGGCTCTATCATCTCTCGTTCTCCACAGTTTAAAATCTCAAGTAATGAGACTCGTGGATGCTTAGCCTATTAAATCAAAGTTTTGGGTTTTCGAGTCGCCTATAGGATCTTGCAAATTCTTAGACTTTTTCAAGTTTAGAAATCACGTTTTAAAGTTCCCTTGATAAACGACTCTCTAGGAACAATTATAGGAACTTGCGAAAAGTTCTTGTTCTTAACCCGTGAGAGTTAAGACTTTCGCGTTTTATAGCTCCCTATATAAAAGCCGAGCAAAACTTGACTTAAACACGTTAAGGATACTAGCTAGAGTAACTTAGATAAGTAAGCTCGGATTGAGTCAAAAGATTCACAACGTTTGAAAATTAAAACCACTTTATTAAACATTTATTCTAGCAAAGAAAGAAAATAACTATACAAAGGAAAAACTAATAGGCCAAAATAGATCAAAAATTTTGAAAAATGTCGAAAAATTGATTTTCCGGTTAAAATGAGGACAAATACAAGGAAAAGACCACTTAACTTCGATAGAAGTCCCCCCTACACTTAAGATAAACATTGTCCTCAATGTTTAAGCATGTGGGAGTAAACTCCCCTACACTTAGGACATTGTGCACTTTGTTTAAATCTTGCTAAGGGAAAGACAACTAAAGAGATTCCTATTTTAATATTGAGAAAATATATAAAATAGTGAATCGATAATAGTTTAGGATAGAACCGGGAAGAAGTGAACACGGAATCACGGGTCGTCAAGAATCATCAAGAGTGGATCATTGAAGCTCGAATCCCTGATTAAGAAGTGAGGAGAAGAAATAGCAAACCAAAGGGTCTCCCCTACACTTATGATAAAGAAAGCGAAAAGATAGATGCATGGGTTGCCTCCCAAGAAGCGCTCGGTTTTTGTTAACCGAGTCGTGAGCCTGACTCGACCTTGATCATCAACGGAAGAAGCATGAAACATATCCACCAGGATCAAAGACATAGTTTTCGTCCATCAATAAGCACAAGCTTAAAGCGAACAAGGCAAGCCAAAGAAGAGTAGGCAAGGTTCCCTTAAGCAGCGATGGAGCACGGTGGAAGCAAGTATGGTGAGGTGCAAGCATGTCTTCAAAATTTCCAAAGATTTTTCCTTTTATTTCATCAGGTGGATACTGAGATGGCTTAAAGACTTCAATACCGGGGTCGAACACCTTTTCCTTTAAGGGAAAATAGCACTCAGGCTCAGCCGAGTGTGAAGAAGATCCGCAAAGAAGCACAACCTCGTCCTCAGAAGGGGGACAAAGAGGTGTCAAATCATATGTGCAACGGATATTGGTGTCGACCGGTTTCTTCTCCTTTGACAGAATGTTCTTCAAATCCAAAGTAGGATCAAGACGATAATCTTCAAAGTCATAAGGAGGGGCATCACTCTCATGAGGGAAGTAAGTGTTGAGAAATTCAGAGAAATCTTCCTCAAATGAGTAATCGTCCACAGTAGGATCGAGTGATGGCGGAGGATCTTCATCATGTGAAGAATCGCTCGAGAGAGTATCAGCCTCATCAAAATTATCGAAAGTGGGCATCTCGGGATACTCAGAAGTACAATCATCAAAATCATCCGAATCTGAGCTAGAATCATCATCATCATAAGCATCAAAGACCGGTGGAGAATCATAAATGGGGGAAGGTTCCAAAGTGGAGCGAGAATCATCCACATTATCTTCAAAGAGTGGATTATCGATGGAAGAATCGAATAGAGGATTGTCATAGACGGTAAAGTCATCGAGCACATTAATCATATTCACTGATTCTCGGCCTCCAAAGGATTTGCCGGTAAGCTTCCCTATTTTAAAAACTTTTGAATCATCCCCGACTCATAAGATTAACTCACCTTCGGCCACATCTACTAAAGCTCGTCTGGTTCTAAAGAATGGCCGACCAAGTATTAAAGGAATACGAGGGTCCATTTCATAATCAACTACGACAAAATCGACCGGGAAAGTAAATGTGCCAACTTTGATAAACACGTCTTCGGCTATACCAACGGGGTAAGCGAGAGTGCGATTTGCAAGTTCGAGAGTCATCTTTGTTGGAATGAGGTCGGGTAATGATAGTGTTTTCCAAACACTCAAAGGCATAAGATTAATACTAGCCCCGAGATCAGCAAGGGCAGTAAATTCTTCAGTTTTGTTGAACACGCAAGGCAACACAAAACGACCGGGATCTCCAAGCTTTTCCGGTAATTCTTTAAGAATAACTGCTGAGCAGTTTTCATTTAAGCGTGTGTTGGCGAGTTCAATCAGCTTCTCCTTCTTGCTAAGCAATTCCTTGAATGCTTTGACAAATTTCGGCATGTGGCAAAGTGCTTCAACAAGGCTAATGTTGATGGTCATTTGAGATAGCATATTCACATATTTCGATACTTGACAGTCATTCTTGGTTAGCTCGTTGGTCTTGCCTATGCGAGAAGGGTATGGGATTCTAGGTTTATAGGTGGAAGGTGAAGGTGTAGTCGGTAAAGGTTGGGATGTTGAAGGGTCCTTCCTAGAGACATCGTCATGACGAGGCGGAGACGGTAATGGTGTAATAATACTAGGAGTAGGAGGAGTAGGGACACATGGTGGTGGAGGAGGTGTAGATGATGGTGGTGGGATTGGTGGTCCTACGATGGTGACTCCACTACGAGTAGTAATAGCAATTACATTGGCTCGCGGATTAGTGACGGTGTTTGAAGGTAGAGAACTCGAAGAAGAAGGTTGAGCTTCGGGCAAGAAACTAGCCAACGGATTCTTTAATGTTGTTTGAGTGCTGAAGGAGGATTGAATATTATCACGAACCTCGGTTCTAATGTCATTACCTTGCTTCATGATATCTCCTTTCAAATTGATTATTTGGCTCTGTAGATTCTTGATTTGCTCACCTTGAGTTCTCATGAAGGCTTTCACATCAGGATTAATGGGTGGGGTTTGTTGGGTGGGTGGTTGATAGGGGTTAGAAGCTCTTGGTGGGATTTGGTTGCTTCAATTGTAGTTGTTGGCGGGGTTTTGGTTTTGAGGAGAAAAACCGGGTGAAAGGTAATTGTTGGATCGGTAACTCAGCAGATTTCTATCCCCTTGTTGTCTAGCTTGGTAATTTTCCGGTGAATAATTACCATAAGCTGCATACACATTTTCCGGATTTCCTTGTGTAGAAGGACAATCGGTGTATGGGTGAGGACCGCCACATGTTTCACAAGGATTAGCAACCGCTTTAACTTGCTGTTGTTGTTGGTTTGAAGCGAGAAGCGTAATACTTTTGCTCATTTCGGTCATCATGCGGGTGAGTTCGGTCATCTCAGGGTTTGCTGAGGTAGAAGAAACATTGACTCTCGGGTTGTTCCTAGAAGAAGCAGAGGAATCCCAGTTTTTGTGATGAGTAGTCATGTTCTCAATTAGCTCTCTACACTCCTCGGGTCTCCTTTTCATGAATGTGCCACCGACGGCTGCATTTATCGTATCACGATCTCGAAAAGTCAATCTGTTGTAGAAAGTATCGATTAAAGTCACAGGGAGCATATTGTGGTTTGGACATCTATCGATCAAGACATTATATCTCTCCCAAGCGTCAAAAAGAGATTCATCGGGATCTTGCATGAAACCGCTGATCTGATTGCGTAGGCTAGTGACCATGGATGGTGGAAAGTAGCGCGACAAAAAGCGTTGAGTCATGTCATCCCAAGTATGAATAGAATTCTTCGGGAGACGATCAAACCATTTCTCGGCATGATGTAATAAAGTGTGTGGAAAGAGTTGTAGGCGAAGTTCATCCATTGTGGCACCGGCCAACTTCATGCTTTGAGTGATCGTAATGAACTTGTCGAGGTGTTTGTTGGCATCATCATCAGGCAATCCACGGAATGGGTTTGTTTGTACTTGCTGAATCATGTGGTGCTTCAACGAAAACTCAGGAGCGTTGATTTGCATCGGCGCAATCGGTCCTCCTCGTCCAAACATTGTTGGTTGACAAAGTTCCTCCATGGTCTGAAGATCGGGCTGTGGAAGAGCATTGTTGTTATTATTAGGGTGCGGTGGATTATTGTTGTTAACACCAGACATAGCTAAATCTTCTTGAGGCTCGGGCTCTTGATAATTAGAAGATCTAGTACGCATGCACCTACAAAGACAAAAGAAAAAGAAACCAAACACAAAAACAATATATATACACAAGAAAGATAAAATCTTTTTGGATTTTTGAAATTTTTAATTTTTATGTATTTTTATCAATTTTTAATTTTTATGATTTTTTTGAAATTTTTATGCAAGAAAAATAACGCTCACAAGTGAACGGATCCCAAAAAGCAACGCGTCTCTCACAGAAAACCGTTAATCTTTGCGAAAAGAGCCGGCAGCGGCGCCATTTGGTGTTAGGCTTTTGGCCAGGTAAGAAAGTCAAGTTCGTTGTGATGGTCTAATCGAATTGAAAAACTTGTGTTTAATGTGTGACTCAGTTTTATTTTGGTGGAACAAAGATGTGTCGTTGTAGTTTTTTAAAATGAAAATGTGCAAGACTTTAAAGTAAAGGTGCTCTTAAAGTAAATCTAAGTCTAATTAAAATAATGGTGCAAGTATTTAAAAGCGTGACTAAAATTAAAGGGCACTTAAGTAAATGACGAAAACTTAAATCTATCTAAGGCAATCTTAAAATGCAACTAAAACTTAAACTAAGGCAAGACTAAAATTTAACTAAGACAAATCAAATTAAAGTGCAATTAAAATAAAGGAAGGAAAAATAAACTTAAAAATAAAGGACAAAAATTTAAAAAGAAAAGCTAAAAAGAACCTTACAAACCCCTTGATTTGGAAGTTCAAAACTTCCGAATGAACTTCCGGATGAAGCTTGATTCGGAAGTTCTGGTCTTGATCCGGAACTTGTTGATTCGGAACTCTTCCGAATGAACACTCTTGAGTCGGAAGATTGCCCTTGATTCAGAAGTTTTAGTTGATTCGGAACTTTAGAGACTTCCGAATGAAGCCCTGCTGATCCGGAACTTATGAACTTCCGGATGAACCTCTTGACCCGGAACTTTTTGAGTTCCGAATGAAGTATATTGATTCGGAACTTTTAAGTTCCGAATGAACAAATGCTTGAGTCGAAAGTTTTCGTCCGAAACTTTGAATGTTCCGGATGAAGCCCTTGAGTCGGAACTCTGAATGTTCCGGATGAACCACACTGGTTCGGAACTTTGAAAGTTCCGAATGAACAGCTTTCCTTGTCTTGGCTCGGAAGATTTCCTGGGAACAAAGAAACAGAAACAAACTATCCCGAAGAACAAGGGATCAAAATAAACACGATCTAACACAAATTTAACCAAAATCAACCAAACGATTTAACTAAACTAATAACAAAACATCAATTAATCATAAACAAACAATCAATATCAAGAAATCTAACAACTTTAACCACAATAATCAAAAACCCATTTGGATAAAAATAAAAGCATGAACATGAACATAAACATAAACACAAAAATCAAAGATTTAGAAAGGTAGATGAGAGATTAACAAGATAAAGTAAAGATTGACAAAGATTAAATGGAAACTTACTTGAAATTAAAGGAATTTAAGGTGCAAGACAAGGTATTTAAATTGGACAAGTATTTAAATGTGCATAAAATTAAATGACAAGGTAAAGAAAATGGAAGACTAATTGTCACTATTAGCCAACAAAATGAAAAGTGATTAATACAAAATTATATATAGGGGAGGATTAGGAAGCTTCCTCCCCTCCTTCATTTCTTCATAACTGCGTCATTAGGCCCTTAAGCATATAATCTTCATTAATTGCACCATTAGTCCTTTTTCCTTCTAATCTTCTTTAAACTTGGACTCTAATGACTTGTGGCTTGGGATTTCTTTTGAACTCGTCTTTAAATTCTTCAATAAAATAGACTTGAATTCTTCGGCTTTTGATAAAATTCCGTCTTTTGACTTTTTCTTCGATAAATCTTCAGAATTGGTCTTGGACTTCCGTTCTTTTTTGCACTCTTGACTTCTTGACTCCGTCTTTCATCTTTTTCTTCAATAAAAGTCCGTAAATGCCCGTGAATTCCCGTGTTTTCTCCACTTTTCACCTTTTCGTCCTAAATTACAACAAAAACACAAACCACGCATAATTCCGACATAAAAGTCATAAAATACACGTTTTGGTCCGGTTATTATTGTAATTAAGTGGTAGAAAAGATGGGTGTTTACACACCTATCAAAAGTCATACCCTCAGCATGAATGTCGTGTAGCAAAACTTGCAGATTTTGAACCTGAGTTATCACACTCTTTGAATCAACCATCTTGTAATCCAAAAAGCGAGCTACCACGAACTTCTTTGTACCAGCATCCTCAGTTTTGTACTTGCGTTCCAACGACTCCCATAATTCTTTGGCAGTCTTAGTCTTGCAGTACACATTGTACAAAGAGTCCACCAAACCATTCAGAATATAGTTGTGACACAAGAAGTCTGAATGTTTCCATGCTTCAACAGCTTGCACGGCTTGTTGATTTTCGGGTACACCTTCTTTAGGAGGTTCCACCTGAGGTACAGTCTCCTTTAAGAACTTCGCAAGGTTCAAAGTAGTGAGATAGAAGAACATCTTCTGCTGCCACCTTTTAAAATTTTGTCCATTGAATTTTTCTGGTTTTTCAGCATGATTAGCAACTGTGTGGGTAACTGGCGCAGCAGTTACTTTCACAGTAGTAGTTGCAGGAATTTCAGGAGTGCTAGTAGACATTCTGAAAGATCAAACAAGATCAAAACACAAACAGTTAGACAACTGTTATAAATCTGTATATAAGAAATTCAGTCGTGATCTCTATATACTTATAGTAGATCTGCTTCAAAGAAACTCAATCTTGGTTTCAATGAATCAGATGCAATTATCAAAAATATCAGTTTAACAGAAACACAATCTTGGTTTCAATAAACTGATTAGAACAACTGCTAAAAAAAAGGTTAACTGTTAATAAAAATCTGTAAATTAAAACTGATTTCCAGTGAAACTCAATCCTGGTTTCGGCAGAAACAGTTTATAATTAAATCTGATAAAATTATTAATCCGATTTTAATAAAAGTTTTAATTCTGTTAAACAGAATCTGTTTTAGGATTGTAGGAAACGGTGTACACTTTTATTATAAAATCGAATTTACAATAAAATAACAGAAATTAAATTGACAGAATTTAAATGACAGAAAGTAATTAACAGTAATGAAGAAAGCAGTAAAACAAAGACGAGGCACGTGTTTAACACGCTTCCCTTAAAACAGATTCGCCGTCTGTTTCTCAGGGTACAACGTCTAAAGCTGTTGTACAACCGGACTTAACAAACTTGCCTGAAAGATCACGGAAGCCTTGCGTGTTTCTGATCGACGAGCTACTGGAAAACTGTCTGATAATGGAGTAAGGAAAAAGCTGCGTTTTTTCTGATGTGAAAACTGAATGAGAATGGGTTATATTTATACTGAAAACTTTACTTGTTCTAGTCGCTTTACCATTATTACGACGACCAAAATGTGGCCTGAGCCAATACATCTTCTTACACTTCTCTTCATATATGTCCTTCATATTGCTAATTTGTTTAATATGTTCTGGCTAACTCTATATATGTACATGGTAGGTATATCATGTTTATAAGGTGTAAGGGTGGGGTGGGAATTGAGGTATCATATATGAGTGCCATCTACATGTGAATTGAACACAAAAACACTGGCTTTTAACTTTGCTAATTCTGAGGGGCAACTTTAGTTATGGATTAAAATGTGACCAAATAAATCATTGGCTTATCGCGAGATATTACACTTTGTAACCATATGCACTAGAACATTGTGACATAAAGGATTTTGAGCTGATTAAAGTCTTCTTTTTCCGATATCGGGTATTACATACACTACCAGAATGTGTACTTTTAGTGACTATACCCCTCATGTTATGGATTACAGAATTTAGAGTTTTTGGCCTAGAAATCCCACTTTCTGCACCCCTGCGCGTAGGCGTGGGAGTAAAAACCCACAAATAAATATTGTAGGGTAGAAACTAGGATTTCCTTATAAACATGTTTTCACTTCATGTTTCAAGCGATGTGGGACAAATATTTTTCCAAATATTGTGTTTCACGTGGCTCACTTTGAGACACGATATCTCATTCATATTAACTCCATATTAGACATACTTTAGCTCATTGCGAAGCTCTCTTCGAGGAGAACGCAAAGCTACTAAGTACTACGAATATATATAACATATACATATATAAAAATATGTCCATTGCAAAAACCATATTTTCCAAAACATTTTCCAACAGTACACATGCAACCTATTAAACTAAAAAGAAAATTGAATATAACAAGTCCGAAAAATTTACTTATTCTTCACTTGTCAGCAAGGAACAGCTTCTCTCACAAATTTGATATTTATTACGAAGTACGATTTTGGTAAGCAAAACGAAGATACATTCATGAAAACTATGTTTTTATTCGTTGCATTTTGTAGTTAAATTAAAAAATATATATAACTTATGAAAATGAAGAAATTAAACATTTATTAGTTAAATTAAAAAATATATAAAACTTATGAAAATGAAGAAATTAAACATTTAATAAATGGAAAATTCTTGAAACTTTCCTAAAATGTCTTATGCAGCGTATGTGACTTGTCCAAAAATAGAAAAATTGTATTTTATTAAAAGTATTAAACCGTTGTTTAAAAAAAATATTAAGATTTTTTCCCATTTTTAGACAAGTTACATAAGACAGTTTAAAAAATTCTCATTTAATAAAAAAGAGAAAAAACAAATATTTTAAGGCATTTAAAGAATTTTCCGTTAATTAAAAGGACAACACATTGCCAAAGGTAGAAGAAAACTAATCATATTACTGACGTGTGTCAGTATGTGCAATACATGTGATGTGGATAATAACATGAGGAGACGTGATAAATAATCAAGTCTCAGTAGAAAGTTTAAAACATAAGTAAAAAGTACTCAAAAAAAGGCAATTAACTAACTGACTAGTTTATATAAACCATTTTTATTCAAATATGCAACTTTATGCAACTTTTGATTTTCTAAAGAAAGCTTTATAAGTCTTTCATAACATCAATTTATAAACCTTTTGATCTTCTAAACCTATTCACATTATAGTAAAATTATCTTACAACTTGTGTTCTATGTTACACATGCATTAATTGAGTGAAGAGGTTCAAGAACTATGATAGTTTCGTGCCATGTAAATATGAAATGATCTCATGATGGTAGAAATAGATTATAAGTATTTTTCAAAATTTTAAAACTTTTCAGAGACCTCTCATATTGAATGTTTTAGTAGGCTCGTTAATTAAAACTGATTGCCACCACATATATTCTTTTTGCACCTCATACAAAAGGTGAATGTACTTTGAATGACCCGAATTGGATGTAATTCGGGTAATGAGATTCTAGCTCCCGCATCAAATGAAACTTGCTTGAGGGATTTTTCACACTAAAAAAGAGCATCGTTAGGCTTATCGTGGAATTGTTTCTCACGATTAGACTCTAACGTGAGAGTAAGTAATCGGTTTGATTGAGTAACCGGTTAGGGTCCAGTGGTTATGAGAATCGTACCTTTCGTGGAACCTAGGGGTTACTTTTATAGCTATGAAGCCCAAATAGGGCTTCCCGAATCTTGCGGGTCCAAGGAGAGGATAATTACCATATACACAAGATCCTTATCTTCTAAATAAGGAGAGTGTATATCCTTTAACTTTGGTGAATCATAGTCCTAATTAGACTATGATTCTGTTTGGCCTGACCGTGTGCAGTAAGAGTGCGGGCCACATAAAACCGAGTATAACTACCTTCATTGGATCTCTTGGGCTAATGTCGGTAGCTGAGCTTCCTTGCGATGAACTGGATACGAGTAGTATCCGTGAATCGCGCATCATAGTCCGACTAAAGACTATACGTGCATACTTTTTCTAACTTTACCTCTTTAACACATGATTACACATTAGTTCTGTAGATTAATCTCTCTCATTACATGTAAGGGTTAAGAAATTATCTATGCATACATAACAAAAAAAAAACTGACTTTGTAGCAATATCTTATACTTGTAACCATAATATACAATTGAAGTATAAATGTACAACAATTGGAGGTTACTTCATGTTTTGATTCCTCCAAAATTCATTTTCCCACATTTCAACTTGTTTTATAGCTCTTGTTTTGTTGTCTACAATATCTTTAAGAGTTGATGGATCGTATGGCGCAAGCATATTACACGGGAGAGTGTCCGTAGGCTGCTGAACAAGCGACTCCATCATGAAGTCCCTAAACTTCTCGTCTGCAGGGCATGCTAACGACTCTGAACATAGCTCCACTGCATTTGGAGGGACGGCAGGTTTGAACTTTAGGAGCTTAGCATATTCTGTCAATAGATGTAACATGTAGTCATAGACGTATTCCATCTTCACGTCCTCTTGAATGAACCGGCTTGATGCCTCACCCATCTCTTGTGCCTAGTTTGTTCATTTATAAACACAGATATTTTAACAACAAAACAGAAAACCTTAAAAAGTAATTCTTAAATTTTCATGCCTCACAATGATAAGAGTGTGAAGGTACCAAACTGCCATTGTCCAAAATGACCAAACTCTTAAGATCAAAAGTTTGTATGACTGCTATTTTACCTCGAAAGTGTGATTGTTTCCCCACTCAACAGCAAATTTTAGAGATCTACATTTGTCATTGTCCCGAATCGGCCAAAAATGCTTGAGTGGTGTCAATCCCCTTGCGAAGAAAGTATAGTAATGTGGGGTTATGTACAACGTTGGTGAATCACACGCCAATATGTATTTCTCACTCACTGACCACGCCCATCCTTCTACGTATATCTTATACCTGTCCATGAAATTAGTCAAATAAAATGTTGTCAAACACTTACTGTACTAATCAACAATATATACCTGTAAGTACATTGATCTTTTATGTTTGAGCTCTTGAATCCATCTGTAGACTCTTTCGACCAGTTCTGTATCATTCAACAACAAAATGTTAAACCATGGACAATATTATATGGTTTAGATCATCAATCCAACCAATCTAAGTTGGATTCAACTTTCTATCCTTATAGACTATCTAGCTAAGTATGTGAATTAACCTTAATCTTGTCTGCAAGTGTTATTTTTTCGTGGATGTTCGAGTTAAAACAAACCATCTTGTGACATCTCCATATAGTCTACTAGCATCTAAAATGAAGACATAACAAAAAATAATGATAACCTGAGTAAATAGACGAGTATTCCAGTCAACATCAGAAGTGTAGTTTACGTTGCACTTTTTAAGGTCAGCCCTTATAGGAGACACATCAGGGTTACCCTTCCAATAAGCATATGGTAATCTGTCCATCCATTTGACTCTCTTGTTTCCTTCTTTAAGCTCCTTCAATGTTATTTCCCATGGCTTTTGGTTTGTCTCTGGCCTGTCACAATAGAATTTAATCATTCAATTTATTCGGATGAGATTTTCCATGTTCAAATTACTCACGAGGGTGAATATTTGACTCCATTAGTTCTACGCGGTCTAACAAGGCAATCCCTGTAACCGTTTCTCAACCCTTTCCCTAGTAAGTTTTGTACCCGATCAAGTTTGATTTATGCATCAGACCCCTAAATTATTCTTTATTTAGAATAAAACATATATTAAGTAAAAAATAATGCATGAAAGAGAAGTTCAATAGTTGATAGGTTAATTACCATCCCCAAAAGGACCAATCTGGTGAGACGATATCCAAGCTCCCGCGATCAGAACAATACTTGAACAGTGGTGGAGGCCTTGGATCAGGCCCCCTAAAGCGATTTTTCTTTATCACTGGTCGATCACTGCAATCAAACATGAGTTCCAAATCAGGAACCCTTCCAGGGTACCGTCTGAGCAATTGTTGGAACCCCCATAATGTGAATAAATCTCTAGTCTGGATAGACTTTTTAAATGTTTCTACATACGCTTTTCCATCAAGAATTATTAGCCTGAAATGCGCACTTGGTTTTGCTCCCTCAACCATGTCTCTTGTGACCCCCGTCTCTCTCCAGTGGGCTAGATCTTCGTGGATCCACCGGAAGTAATCAGGACATGTCTTGAACGATGGACGGTCTATGTTTTTATGAGTTGTTGGGTAGTTCTTGGGACATGTCAAGGTTTGATTCCATGAGAGACAGTCAAGTGGGAAATAAGGAACCTTTTTTGTTGTTTGGAATTGTATGATTGATTGCCCCGAAAACATGGACTACAAAGATACGAGTAATAGTTAGATTAGCATATAAAGCTGAAGAAAATGTCACTTGCAACAAAAAGGATTTCACTAAGTAGCAATGGTTAAACAGTTTAAATCGAATCTTACCTCACATAACAGCCATTTCTCTATTTTGTCACTAAACTTCACTCAATTTTACTAGTGATTTTCAGCAATATTACACACTTGATAAGCATTTGTAGTATTTGAAACAAGCGTGCGGGTAAAAATGAGAAGAAGTCACTCAATATACATAATTAAAGGATAGATGACTTGTTTAAATCTTTACACTTGGAAGTTCTTAGATTTTAATTCGCTCTCAAAGTTTCTAATCATCATACTACTTTTTCAACCTTCATTGTAAACTATCATAGCTTTATAAGTGCATAATTTTTACTATTATTCCTACTGTACTTCCTACTGTGATCTTCACTAGTATCTCATAGCACTTACACCTTCAAAATATGTATACGTACATTCTTATAAATACGATGAAAAGATATACTTTACCCGTGCGCATAAAACTGTGAAATAAAATATCACATATCCGTGTCAGCCTCGTCGCAGGCGAAATCTTTGCAACATTTGACTCGTCCTTATAGAATAGTTAAATTGAAATGCATATAAACGACACTACATGCACACATGCCATATGCCCTTAAAGTTTTTAAAGTACAGTGATCACTTACAAGGTCTAACCAGCATGCAGCAGTTAAGAACACGAAAAGGGAGCTAGCGACTGCCACTAGAAACATCAAACTACACTTTTCTTTACAAATTTTCGTCATATTTCTTAGCTGTTGAAGATGATCTAACTCACTCTATTATCCACTATGCATGTATCACCATTTTAATTAAATCGAGTTGGGGGATATATATGTTAAAGAAAATGGAGTTACATGTGAGATCAAGCATTGACTTTCAAGCTAATTGTGAGTTTTGTGATCTAAGTAAACATAAATTAGTTGACTAAGATAATTTTTAGAGTTAATGATTCCATAATGATCAGTAACATACAAGAAAATGTGGCAAACCATAGAGATATTATACTTGTAAGTTGTAACTCATGATATTGGGCAATTTTGTAGTCGATTGAATCATCGTTGTTTACATAATAAACAGTAAATTAAAAAGTGTGTTAATTACGTATATTATTTCGACTACATCCAAGTACAAAAACAATAAGAGCATGATGATGGGCTTAAAAGTGAGAACTAGGTAGCCTGTGACCATTATTAGTTCATGACAAAAAGCAAAGCTTTAATCTTACGTATGTGACCAATAATAGACCATTTGGTTAATATTATATGCACATTGACTCATTACAAATTTACAATAATCCATAATTAAATCTTGACTGATGAAAAGTCTAAGATTTAGAATTGTTTACTGGAATTTCTTTATTTCTACTTAAACTAAAAAACACAACATAAAATCTTGAATCTTACTCCATGTATGTCCCCTTTTTGGAGGTGAAACGTTGTGCAGAGTAAAAATCACAACAGTCCACTTTTTCCAGAAAAGTTATATCAGTGGAGAAATTCCGCACCAGTATAGATATTGCTTTTTTGGAAATCGATCAATCATACCGGTCATTCGAGAAGTGAGAATGATGGGGTAAATTACATTATTGTTTGTTCTTGTACTTGGACTTGATTGCGAGTTTAAGGTCAGTTTGGTTTAAAAAGTTTTGTTTGTTTATAAAGTGAGTGTTTAAGGATTTTTATAATTAAATGACGAAAAAGAATTAAATTAATATAAAATAAGTAAAAAAAACAATTTTTATATTAAATAAAACAAACTTTAAATAAAACTAGCATGGACCCGCGTAATGCGGCGGCGAGTATTTATAATCATTTTGAGTCTAACAAATATTAATCTTTTATCCATTAAATTTGTATTGTTAAAACTGTAAAAAAATCGAAAAAAACTCTAAATTTTTAAAAAATTATCAGTTAATAAAAATATAGCAAAATGGATATTGGATTAAACAGCATAAAATTTTAAAAAATATGGTAAAATTAGATTATAAAAATAACAAATTAATAAAAAAAAAATTCAATTTAAAAGAAAAAATGTTATTTAAGTAGGTTGTAACAAAAGTTTGTTACAAAGTTGTTAAAAAAAAGTAATAGTATATGAAAATATCAACAACTTGGTTTATTTAGTAGGAAAAAAAAGTTGAATTTTCATTCTTTAAGAAAGTCACAAATGCATTATATAATAGTATAGATATAGATAGATATAGATATAATGTAAGGGTCCGTTTGGTCGTTGTTTTTAGGCGTATACTTTAGGATAAAACCTGATTTTGTTTGTTTGGTACAAAAATGTGGGGTCTTCTTCACCATCACCTTTCTATTTTTATGGTAGTAGTTTTGGAAGTGGGGTCTTCACCCTCACCTTTCTACTTTTATGATAGTAGTTTTGGAAGTGGGTCTTCTTCACCCTCCATCTTTTATATATTATTTTTTTTACTTAAATTTATTATATCTATTTAAAATAATATAATACATATTTTTATTTATTTTTTATTTTTTATAAATTAATATATTTTCTCTCTCTACATTAAATTTAAACCCAACTTAAATTCTTAACCTAAACTATCAACTTTATAAACCTACACTTAAAGTAAAATCCGACTTCAAACCAAACGGACCCCAAAAGTAGAATCCAATAATAAACAAAACCTACCTTAAATAAAAGATCCCTCTAGCCCTTTCTCTCGAGCCCCGTTATAATAAGTAACAGCTATTAGTTTGACTTTTTAACCGTAGTCTTTTTTGTAATTTAAAATTTTCATTATGTCGTCCGGACTCAAAATAAACTGTAACTTTTAATGAGGGGATGAGCCATTTTTTGTCCTTTTTTTAAAACAGGATACTCGCGCGTTACGCCGGTAGTACCATATAATAAAGATCTCGGTAAAATATTTTTAGTTTTAGTTTTTTAACATTGTTAATAACGAAAATATATTAGATTTGAATAACTTTTAAAAAATGATGGACAATATCAAACTAATATTGACAAGATGTTGTATCCATAAACAAACTATAGTAGTTTTTTTAGAACGGCAAATGTTAGTGATTAGTGGGTCGAGTCGTGCAATAACATCAAAGCGGAAGAATGTCTTCTTTGAACCCTCGCCTAGTTATGTTAGACTCCTTATCTGAATCGCCTGAAAGGCCCTTGGCATGTCTTGAACCAAATACCTTCAGGAATCATTTCCTAATGAAACCACTTAGTGGAACTTTGGTGGCGAACTGAGCTAAGCCAGTTGGTTAAACTATAGCATATAATGTTACTGCATATCCCAATAAATAAATAAAAGTATTAGTTTCATTTATAGAAACGTCATGTTAAAGTTTATAAATATATGTTAACAAATCGTGAATATCATCTTGTAGATTAAAGTATATTTGTTGTGAATATGTTTATATTATTAAAACGTATATTGAACTTGTCCCACATATAACAAAAAATATTAATAAAAAAAGTGCTTATAATGTAAAAAATCATAGGGTAAAATACAAAAAAACGTCCCTAAACTTTCTAAAATCCGCAAATATACCCCTGAGTCCAAATTACAAGCGTTTTTGCCCCTGAAACTTTCATTTCGCCTGCATTTTTTCCCCTGAGTCGACTTCTTTTAACTTTTCCTAACGTTCGGCAGTTAACTCCCACACGTGCCAGGCACGTGAGGGTATATTCGTCATTTCTCGTTCCACCTCATCTCCCCACCTTTCATCATATTCAAAAAAACGTCCCTATATAGGTTTAGCCACTAGCGTGTCTTATTATACACGTGTGGATAAGAGAATGTATAAGCAAATAAAACCCTCGGTTGCATAAAACCATTGAAACAGTATTTCAATTTTTCCCCCAAATCGTGTATCGAGTGTGCAATGATTAATCTAACGCAAATTGGAAACCAAAAATTGGGAGTTACGAGAGAAGATGATGCACGAATCCCCCTTTGTGCTTGTTTTAATGGTAAGGTTTTTCTTAATTTACCGGTTTTATAGTTTTGTACTTGTTTACATCATGCATATAGTGTGTTGAATGTACTTAATGTTGTAATTGTAGATGCTAGTGTTTATTTGGGATCTTATGGTGGTTGTTGGCTGTTTATGTGTTGCTTATTTTCACTGATAATAAGCAGAAATTATTCACCCTAAAGATTATAGTGGAACCTTTTCACCAAAGCCTGGAAGGACATATGAGTCGCCGACAATAGCTTTGTATGATTCAGTAGTTGTTGATCGATTTTCACTTGTTGATTACTATTCGTACTTACGTGATTTAGGTTTCAGTGATGTTAGGATTGTCCAGTCTTATTTTAGGATACCAGGACAATCGTTAGATGAGGGATTGGTACCCCTAAATTCTGAGGATAATGTAACACAACTAAAGAACTACGTGAGCAGCCATTCCAAACAGATAGAGGTTTAGATTGGGACGATAAATGAAAATGATTTACCAACTGTTGATCAGGATAGGCAGGATGAAGTGTTTAATCTGGGTGCATCCCTTATTGGTCACGATGATGTGGGGATGTTTGGATATAACGAAAGTCAAGCATCAACCGGGGCATTTACTTACACAAGCATGTTGCAAAACATTGATTCAAGAAATCCAGTTGGTGTTTTTGGGGATGAGTGTACTAAGCCCACCCACCTTTCTAGGAATGAGCCTTTGTAAGGCCTAAAAGACTTTGCTGACATTTCAGAACAATACGCAAATTTGTGCCAACAGACGGCTCCGGGTGATCCCTCCGTTATAGAAGATGACGAGGAGTACACGCTGGATGATCTTTTGATGCAAAAGCCTGAAAACCCATCAATGAAGAGGTCGATGAAGAGGTTGTTGATATGGAACAGGATATTGAAGATGTGGAGGATGTAGATAGTTTGAATGCGACTGATGAAAGTGATTTTGAACAAGAAGATACAACCCCATCAAGCAAGAGGCGTACATGCACGATTTTGATTTTGACCTTGATATACATATTCAAAATACCCAAAAACAGGTTATAGATGATGACTACTGTTAGAAGTATATAAAGTGATATTCATATAATATACCGTTGTAAAGCTCATGGAAAGTGCTACTTAATGTTGTCGAGAGTTTCAAGTTATTATTGTTTATGTGACGGGAATTAGTCACGAACACACAAATGAGGAAGGCCTCCAAAACATGTAAGCCTTAGTATAAAAGGCAAATTCCTCCTCATTTGTGTGTGTGTTTTCCTTTCCATAGTTTGTAGAGAGAGAAAGTTCTTTTCTTTCTCTCACTAGGATTACACTCTCCTTGTTCTTATTCCTTTCTTCTCTCTAATCTAATCTAATCCTTCTTTTGTTTTAATCTTTGTTATTGTTCTTCATCTTATTTCTTCCCTTAATTCGTGTTCATCATATCCATCACATAAATCATCACGTCAGATTAATACTCATGGATTTCGTGTTTGGATAGTCGTGTGTTATACTCTAACAAGTGGTATCATTAGCCAAGGGATTTGTGGTTAGTGTTTTTGTGGTTTTCGTGTGCTTAAATCACTCAAAAAATCGCGAAAAACTGCCAAAATCGTTTTTTGGTTCGAACTCACCTTTAATTTCGGAATAATTTCTTTATTCCGAAATCTATAAGGGCTTAATTCCGGATTTGGTAGTTGATTCTGAAATCTTTAGGATTCCGGATTTATAGTTGATTCTGAAATCTTTAGGATTCCATATTTAGGTTGCATATTCCGAATTTTAAGTTGATTCTGAAATCTTTAGGATTCCGGATTTAGGTTGGATATTCCGGATTTTAAGTTGATTCCGAAATGTTTAGGATTCCGGATTTAAGGTTTATTCCGACATCTTTGTTCAATTTCGAAATCTTTTGGATTCAGGATTCGTTCCGAAATTTTATATAATTTCGGAATAATTTGAGCTCATTCCGGATTCATTCCGAAATCTTTTGGATTCAGGATTCATTTCAAAATCTAGTATAATTTCAGAATATTTGGTTCATTCCGAAATCTAGTATAATTTCGGAATCTTTGTTAGTGATTCCGGATTTGATTCTTTTCATTCTGGATTCTTGTATTGCGGTTTCACTCATAATTCCGGATTCTTAGACATTCCGAATTCTTTACTTATAGATTCCAAAATCATATATTCTGACATGTTTTGTTCGAGTTATTTTGAAATTTAGCTACCCTCACAACTTGTCCCGGATCATAGTTTACACAAAAAAAGAGTTAAAATTTTTACGTCTTCTTAGATCAAATTTTTTTAGACTAGTTTTTGGCTATTTCTAACTCGATTTCAAAATTTGGTAATTCGAAAAATTTTCGGTTTATTTTATCAGACTGAAGTATTTTTGTCGGAATGGAAAATTTCGGCAAAATTTGATTTTTTGAGAATCCGAAACACGCTTTCTACGAATTGAGATCCTAGATTACACACGACTTCTAGTATGACGTATCTACAAGACATTCATGTTGCGGGTATTGAGAATCGTGATAGCAGTGCAAGAAAGAAGAGGGATGCTGCCTATCTCTAGTCTCAGCTTCTTATAGCACAAAAGGAAGAAGCATGAATTCCAATTCAAGCTGAAGAGTTTGATCTCATGGCATCTGCAGCAGAATGTGATGAGGAAGAAGAAGTGAATACCAACTCTATCTTGATGGCAAATTTACAACAAGCATCAAAATCAGGAATTCAGGCTGATAGAGCTCCTGTGTATGATTCAGACATTCCTCTGAGGTACACCCACGTTTCCATGATAATGAATTATATAATATGTCCAATCAGGAGGAAGAGTATATTGAGTCACTTGATCCCTACACTGAGAAACACGGGGTTCCAACAAATAATAGCAATATTATTTCTAATACGCCCAGTGTGGACCTCAGTGGAGATCAAGTAGCCCAACCTACAACCCTTCCTGACTAAACACATGCGTATTATATATCATTATTTGATAAGATTGCCAAGGATGTTGCTCATGCGAATGTGGTTAATAATAAGTTTAGAGAAACTAATTCCAATTTGACCACTGAGCTTGCGGGATATAAGGAACGGGAGAAAAGTTTTGAAATTTATCATGCTAAAATCAAGGAAGTTGAACAAGCTCATGCTACATCGGTTTATCAAGAAAAATGCACCACTAAGAAATTAAATGCCTTACATTTAAGTAGTGATAAAAAGATAAGCGAATTGAATGATAAAATCGCCTCTCTTAATAAATAGCTTTTAAATGAACAATCTATTATTTCTGATCCAAAAGAAGAAAGAAAAAAGCTGAAACATGATTTCAAAATTCGGGAAGATGGGCTTCTTGAGGATTATTTCAACACTCAGGATAGGATCAGGGAATTAGACAACCTTTTGGTAAAACGTGGTTAATCTATGCAGACGAACATGCTCACACCAAAAGTGAATGAGATAAATTACACCTGATATAAATTGGCTTTAGGTTGTCCTCTTCCTCCCAATCCCGAATATCTTAAGCATGCTTAGACCACCCAACAAAGTCTATATAATGGTAATGTGTTGCTAGATAAATATGATCCTCCCATTGTGCATGATTCGCAGGAAACTGTTGAACTTGCCGAAGAGACTCGTTTTAAGTTTGCAAAAGCTTAATAAAGAATCACACCGGTTTATTATCCGAAAAATAATCCTCCAACAACATTTGTTTGATCTAAAAGGAGTACTAAAATGATTTTGATACCAAGTGAGGATCTGTCGGATGATCCTCCTAAACCGAGTGTTGCTAGACGATTTCTAAACGAGGTAAAAGATAACTTTGTCATTCTTAAACGTGTTGTTAATTCCAAAATTACTGGAGGAAATTTTACATCACCCGTTCAGATCGAGGTTCAAAAAATTCTTCAGAACGATATCAATCCGCTTATTAATCAAGTAGACGCTAGGATAAGCAATTTTGAAAACGCTTTTCTAAAAGAAGCAGCCAACTTTGTTGAAGACTTCAAATCTTTGGCAAAGGAGACTGATGAATCACTTGATAGAATTAAAATTTTGGAAAGCGATCGTGAACGTGTCTCGAAAGCAAGTGCCAATTGTGATAGTGTTGATAGTAGCGCCGTTGCATTAAATATCTCTGTGTCAGATAATGAAACCCTCCAAAATGAGCTTGATCGTGTGAAAGAGAAAATGGAATCTTATGTCATCAAAAAAGATAACGAATTCACCGATATTTGGAATAAATATGTCAAAAAATGTGATGAATGTAAATATGACAAACTTTCGTATGATAAAGCTTACACTGACATGCAACAAACAATTGAACGGTTGCAAACTCAATTAGGAGGTGAACGTCGTGAAACTGAGCATTCAACAAACGTTAACCAAAAGGAGCTTATGATTCTTCAACACCGATATGATTTTTTTCAGAAACATTGTCATTCTCTTGAACTTGCTTTGCAAAACTAAGTTGGAAAATTTCCAAATGATAGTAATTTGCAAGTAAAACTCTCTGAATCATTTCGCGGATTGAATGAAAAGAGTATGGAAATTACTGATTTGAAAGCACAGTTGCAAGACAAAGACATTGCAATAGCTGAGTTGAAGAAACTTGTTGGAAAGATGGGTGAAAAAACTGTGGAACCTAAGGTTGTAAAATCTGTTGTTAGACAACCCAATGCATACAAAGCGCCAAAGCCATCTATCTTAAGAAAACGGCCTTCTAATGTATCTAGGTTACCTCCTAACACCAATGTGCCACAAACTGTTCCAAAACCAGACATGTCACCCTATGTTCCTCTATTTAGAAAACCCACTTTTGCTACACAACCCTGTGAATGCACCTTGCACTACTCCTAAGAGTACTCCCAAGCGTGTGACTCTTACGCCCACAAAGGAATCTAAAGGTTCAAATGACGTTGTTCAAACCAACAACCTAGAGGATAGTAAGCCAAAAGGGAACATTCAGAAAGAAAACGTGTATTTCAAACCAAGTACACAAACAACTGCTAGAGTTCAACACACTTCTCATGGTAGTCAACCAAAACCTAGGATCCCTCACCAGCAACCTAATAATTAGCAGCCATCAATGAGTAGTCATGTTCCAAACAATGCGAATGAACGATCAACAAAACCTAGGTACACAAGGACTTTCGAGAATCCTAAATTCCCTGTATTCCCCACATGCAAAAAGGACATTCGCAATGGAAACCATCCTCATTTTATTCTGCAATACCTCTATGAGGTAAACTCTCATGCTTTCGCACAGAGGAAGAATGTAGAATCCCATAAGACAACAAGGAGATTCACACCTATCACAAAGAAAAGCAATGACAAGAAATCTTCAAGGCGGATCAATGCAGGACTTAGTTTCTCTCCAAAGAAGTCGTCCGATCTGTAAGAGAACACTACTCCTAGATCTAGTCTTTAGTGGAAACTAACGGGTAGGATCTTCAAGGAAGTTTGTCTTAAGTGGATTCCCATCAATAAGAGTGTTCAAAACATGCTCCGGCACTAATGTGAGTGTTCTGAATGTAGAAAATGAATTTGTTACTCCTAACACTAGTATTTCTACAAACTCTTCTTCTGTCATTGCAGGTACTTCATCGGATTTTGAACCCACTTCTTCATCAAAGGGTTCAAAATCATTCTATATCACCTTCTTCTGTTGTTTAAAAGTCTATTTTTGATTATTTTCGAAAAACTTGAAATATCCAAAAATAAAATAAAATGTAAATAACCATAGAAAAACAAAATAAAAAATGAAAAAATATTTCAAAATACCAAAAAGAATCTTCTCGACATGTCTTTCAGTTTTGATAATATTGACGTACCTAGAAATGTCACTCAATAATGACACGGTTGTGTACATAAAGCTCGAATGAAATTTCAAATGTTTTCAAAATATGTCTCTTCTAGTTTCCTCAAATGATTTACAATTACTTCAGATTGTGACTCATGCCTCAAAGAAAGGAAAGTTGATCACGGATGATAACTTATCCTTAACAACGAGAAAATAAAATTTTCTTCGTCATGAGCTTTCGATAAAAACATTCCATGTTTTTAAGCTCATGTAAATGGCTTATAGTCACATGTCAGACTATAACCCGATCCTCAAAGAAAGGAAAGTCTATGACTTATCCTCAACAATAGGGAATTCATTTTTCTCGGTCATGGGCTTATATCAAACATTTAAAGTTTTAAGCTCATGAACACAAGGAAAATGTTTATTTATGTACATTATTCCTCAACAACGAGAAATTAAGTTTTCTCGGTTTGAGCACAATTTTTCAAGATATTTTCAAATTCTTTCAAAATTGTGTGCTCTATACTCCCCTATTTTAAATGGAATCTTTCTTCGAGGGGGAGTATAAAAATCTCATAACATATAGTTTCAAATTTTCAGAAACATTATTCTCTCCATGTTACATCACTAGTATATCAAAAATTTCACAAACACATGCAATTTTTTAGGGGTAGAATAGTGATAAAATGTGATCAAAATGCTTCATTTTTGGATAAGATATTTGATATAAGTGCTTTCTCATCCTATTATGTGCAAATATTTTTCATTTTATGATGCACATATGTAGGGGGCGTTTTTGGTGATATGGAAAACTATTAAGGTGTAAACATTGATTTCATTGACACCTTGATTGCCTTTTCAATCGGTTTTTCTGGTTACAATATCTATACCCCACAACACATTAATTCACGACGGTATTGGTGTCAAAAGGTGGTTAGGTATTCGTCCTATGATTCAACCAGAACCAGAGAGATCTTCCCGTGGACTATCCATTAGAACTTATAAGTCCTTAGGAAAGACGGAGTAGTTGAGTGTACGGGAAAAATGCCGACTAATAACTTAATCTAGCACTGGAACAATCACAACAAGGTGCTACTTATGACGTCTTGGTAAGCATTAAAGGGGTTGAAGAATTAAAAAGAAATGTAGGGATAAAGGTAAAGAAAGCAGACCTCCATACAACTTAGGCAGAAACCGGGTCAACACATCTACTATCAGAATCACTTAGATGATTTATGGTGTTGAAGACAAAGCATCATGGACCCTGCAATGCACAACCCTTCCCAGCCTACTCAAGCTTCTCTCAAAAGAAGTTTGTTTATTGTCACGGAGTTCAACTCATTTCTATCAACTTTCTCACTCCGAGATAGTAGATATTAAAAAGGTTCCAGTCTGCTCCAGCCTCCGATCACCAAATAAACATGTACTTATAAAGTCTAGAGCCAACGAGATTCATCAAAAATCTCATTGGGACACTTATTCCATATATCAATTGTTGTTCATCATTAGAACACAAGCGATAATTTACAGAGTCATACGCTCTATCCTTGTGATATTGCTAGAGCATTCAGAGTTATACTTTTTAGTATTCACAGTAATGAATGAAAATCCTTCCAGTGTTAACATCAAACAGCACTACGGTAGGTCATATGTAAGATTCACTTGAATTGAACATATGTTAACTGGAAAGCAACAGTGGTTTGATTCTTTCTTGATTCATACTCATTCCAGGTCTCGACGCAATATCTTTATGATCTTACCAGAACATTCAGAGTAATACTCCTTAGTATTTATAGTGACGAATGGAAGTGTCATCATCAAACAGCACTATGGTAGGTAACTTGTGAGATTCTATACGAATCTAACTTGTGTCAACTGGAAAGCAACAATGGTTGATTCTCAATTGATTCAAAATTGTTCCAGGAAATGAATTGACGACTTAATCATCAGAATGGAACTGCACGATTCACTCTTTACTATGAATTATCTTTCGATATATTCAAGTATTGAGAACGGCTACCACAGGCGGAAACCCTGTCAAGGAAGTTCTTTGAACTTACAAAATTGCAGGTACATTATTCGTACTATATAACGAGAAAGTGGATGAATGCAAACGGTAGAGAAAGCTCAAGAGTCGCGATTCAAGACCACATACTCAAATAAATGAAGAAAGCTCAATAACATCTTAAGACAAAGATTTTCGCTACTCTAGGGAGATTGTTAACAAGCTTTCAAGACAACGCAAAGTATGAGTATGTGGGGAAAGACACAAGAACACAAGTTGGCAAAGTTTAAAGATCAAGTCAAGGAAAAGATCAAAGGTCCAAGATCACAAGTCATGAAAGGAACTATAAAGGAACTCTCAAGACAACGAGCTTCAAAGTCTGCAACAACAAAGAAGTGACGTCACATATTACATGACCATCCCTTAGGGGGAGATTGTTAGCCATATTTAAAGTGATGGTAAAAGAAGTGAAGTCACATATTATATGATCACCCCTTAGGAGGAGATTGTTAGAAGTATTTAAATTGATGGTCATATAATATACCGTTGCGAAGCTCGTGGAAAATGCTACTTAATGGTGTCGAGAGTTTCAAGTTATTATTGTTTATGTAATGGGAATTAGTCTTGAACACACAAATGAGGAAGGCCTCCAAAACATGTAAGCCTTAGTATAAAAGGCAAATTCCTCCTCATTTGTGTGTTTGTTTTCCTTTCCGTAGTTTGTAGAGAGGGGAAGTTCTTGTCTTTCTCTCACTAGGATTACACTTTTCTTGTTCTTCTTCCTTTCTTCTCTTTAATCTAATCTAATCCTTCTTTTTTTTAATCTTTGTTATTGTTCTTCATCTTATTTCTTCCCTTAATTCGTTTTCATCATATCCATCACATAAATCATTACGTCACATTAATACTCATGGATTTCGTGTTTAGATAGTCGTGTGTTATACTCTAACAACTACGAATTTGCTAATATGGTTGAAAACTTTGACATGGACGATTTTGGTAGTTATGGTCCAAATAAGGATGTGTTGTATGGTAAAAGGAGGAGAAGGATTAAAAAACTTAACGGAGACTACGAGGGAAAGGACGAAATAACTGTGCACATATACGCAGGCAAGGAATATCAATCAAGATAGGAGATACATGAAGACATAAAATGGTATTCCGTCCAAATTAGGAGAATGGTTAGACTCAAGAAGTGTAATGCTACCAGGATTACAACTATTTGTTATGGTACTATGTTATGTCCTTCGATGGATGTTGGTCAAGATGATTAAGGGCCTTCGATAGATGTTGGGCAAGATGATTCAGGGCCTTTGATGGATGTTGGGCAAGATGATTCAGGGCCTTCGATGGATGTTAGGCATGATGATTAAGGGCCTTCGATGGATCCTTCTAGGTCAGATTTGAAGGGCAACATGAAGAAACAATAAACTTGTGTGGTCAAAAGGTATGGAATAAACCCATATGTGAATGGTCCCTACACGCCTCCAAAACCCAAAACGATAAATCATGGACAATAAAACCATTCACTGATGATCATCAATGCCTCCAATCAAGAAAAATTCCGCTTTGTAATTCACGATTCCTATCTAAAGAAGTGGTCAAATTCCTTGTAGCAAACCGTACGATCCCAGTCCTTAGTATACATGCTCTTTTACAGACAAAATTCAATATCAAACTCACCGTTTACAAGGTTTCCGAGCAAGACGAATTGCCATGGACATATTAAAGGGTGATTATGAAGAGCAATATAGAAAACTGAGGGATTATGCGATGGAGTTGAAGCGAAAAAACCCGGATGCGACTGTCAAGATCCAGGTTGAAACAGACACTGATTTAACCCTTGATGCAAGGGTTTTTAAACGAATTTATATATGTCTTGGTCTACTGAAAGCAGGATTCAGAGCAACAAAAATGGAAATACTAGGTTTGGATGGATCATTTATTAAAGGTCTATATACTGGTCAAATTTTAACGGCTGTTGGTGTGGATGGCAATAATGGTGTGTACCTGGTAGCTTATGCCATTGTTGAATATGAGTGAAAGAGTTCATGGTTATGGTTCCTGACCTGCTTAGGAGATGACCTTAATTTACAATCTAACTCAAACTTCACATTCATCTCCGACAGACAAAAGGTATTTGAGTATTAATTAAGTATTTATATTGTTAGTGCCACAAAACTGAATTTTGTTTACTTGACTACTTTAGGGGATATTACCAGCCATTGCAGAAATGTTTTCAACAGCTAAGCATAGATTATGTGTTAAAAACATTTATAAAAATATCAAAAAGGACCACAAAGACAAGAAATTTAACAATACCTCAGTTCGAGGCAGCAATGGATCAATTCAAAGAAGTTGACCCTAAAGCTTGTGAATGGTTAAAAAAATTCATCCATCATCATGGTGGAGGACATATTTCTTATGTATGTTTGTTTGGTTGCTTGCATATGCACTTTCAAATGTTATTACTTGACTGCTTATAATATATGTCATATTCAGAGAGGCCTAAGTGTGATATCCTACTGAACAACATATGTGAGGCTTTTAACAGTAAGTTGGTTGATGAATGAGATATTCTAATTACTGGTTGTTTGGAATATATAAGGGACTATATCATGAAGAGAATTATGAATGTGCATCAAGTGATTGATAAAAGTACTGGTTTGCTAACCCCTACTGCAACGCGTATTTTTAACTATATTAAGACCTCTGCAAATGATTATAGTTTTCTTTATAATAGAGGAATCATACCAGTGTAAGGGACCAAATGACTAGTGTGTTGTGAAGCTCATCCCAAAGAAATGTGATTGTAGTAGATGGGAGTTAACTAGCATGCCATGTAGGCATGATGTTGTAGAACTGAACAACAGGACAACTCATGGAGAACCTTTTGGGATACCATAGGAATGGATGGCACCATTTTATTTGTTGAAGACATGGAAGGAGACGTATCAATATAAGGTTGAACCTGTTAGTGGTTGCAAATTCTGGCCAAGATGTAGAATCCCAAGTGTGTTACTACCTCCTCATCACCATGTTCCAATAGGTAGACTAAAGAAGAAGAAAATAATTTCACAGGATGAAGTTGTTGAGTTGGCTATAAAGAAAATGGGTAAGATAGAAAACCTGACTAGGCAGGGAGTCCGATGACTTGCAGCAAGTATAGAGGATAGGGTCGTAATAAGCAAGGATGCACAAGTGGAAGTTGATGCCAAGGATATACAGACAGTTAAAGAGTAAGCCAATGAGTCCTAGATAGTCAGCTCATGCCATCACAAACAACTCAACCATCAATAGGAACGACTCCAACTGGTAAGGGTACAAGGAAGAAGAGAGCAAGCAAGAAAATGGATGATTGTTTTGTAAAGAAAAATAAGAAATGAAGATGGAGCTATGAGTTTCCATAAGTGAATTTGCACCAGTAAGAATTGATGGTGCAAAATGTTCACATTTATTTTTTCGAATAATATGTGTGTTTAAGGAAAAAATGTTATTCCTATACTTTGAATCAGTGTGGGTTGTAGACAGTAGAAATAATATGTGTGTTTAGTGCCTGATTGGCGATTGGATGTTAGTTAATTCAAGGGTTCTACTGAACTTGTTTAATTCAATATATATGTTATTGTTTTTCACGTTGTTGACTAATTAAAGTCAAACCTCAATACCCATTCCCAAACACCCCCATATGTTGACTAATTAAAGTGAAAATTAAATAGATCTACAAAACCCTTGAAAAATAAAACAGGTTCTCGACTTATTATAGGATGAGTTCAAGAGAACCATATAACCATACATCCAACTCAAGTCAAAATAAGCAGATTTTATCTAACATGAAAAAGGAAATTACAACCAGGGATAACCTTATTTCCTGAAACATGAAATTAAGCACAAACTAAGTTTTCGAACTATAAAAACTTGTATGCAAGGAACACAAAAATCTAGGATAAAAGAAGTATCTTCTTCAGATTCTTCAAAAGAGCTTCATTCTCCGTCAACAACATCAGTTGGTCATTCAAATCTTCTTTGAGCTCATTTCGGGCCCTCAAAAGCCCAGGAATCACATCAACTACTCGGTAACACATTGGAGAATCACTCCAACCAATAAAACCACAACCAAGACAACAGTAGAAGCGTCGCCCCGGGATCTTGTCAGTCCATGAAGTTTTGATTGTTGCGGGTTTGCCACATTCACAAATGATCACCATGATTGTTCAAGATGATGGTCTAAAGAAGATATATGATTGAAGATGAATGTGGGATGTACCTATATATGAAAGCTACCAACCACACGTGTTAGTAATAGTGGGAAAAGTATTCAAGGACGTTTTTTTCATATGATGAAAGGTGGGGAGATGGGGTGGAACGGGAAATAAAAAATATACCCCCACGTGACAGACACGTGTGGAAGTTAACGGCAGAACATTAGGAAAAGTAAAAAAAATCGACTCAGGGGAAAAAATGCTTGTAGTTTGGACTCAGGGACATATTTGCGGATTTTGGAAAGTTTAGGGACGTTTTTTGCATTTTACCCAAAATCATACTTGTATGTGTTGCTTTATCATGATGTTCTTTTTGTTTTCTCTGACGGATACCACATCACTAGACACATGTCCTTAATATAATTTTTTGTGGACACACGTACATTTCACCTGCTTCGGATATCGCATACCCTTGATTTTTCAAAATCATGTTATGCAATATGATGCAATTGTATATGATTCTTCGTAGCTTGTTGACACTCCGAGCACGCGTCGGTTGAGCAATAATACACATCTTCCTTGTAGGACACCAAATGCCCTTTGAATATCTTTCCGTGCACCTTCTTGGAGGCTTTTAAAAAAAACATCTTTTCATCGCGTGCAATAATGAATGATTTCACAAAAGCTGACCACTGTGGGTAAATCCTGTCCGTAAGGTAGTACCCTCGATGAAATATTTTCTCGTTTACAACATATGGGGCCTCTAGTTCCCTTTCAGCCAGAAGGTTGCTGAATAAAGGAGAATGATGCATAACGATTATATCATTATTGGCACCTACAACCTTAAAAAATGTGTGGCAAATCCACAAATCGTATGATGCAACAACTTCTAGTATTATGGTTGGGTGTCTTTTATCACCTCTCTCATATTGGTCGCGCCATGCTCTCGGACAATTAACTAATTCCCAATGCATATAATCAAGACTTCCAATCATCCCGGGAAACCCATGAATACTATTATGTGCGTCATATAGGTTCTGAATGTCAGCTAATGTGGGTTTTCTTATAAACTCAAGCTGAAACAAATTCATTACGCGCCCCATAGAATTATCTAGAAAATCGTGTGCGGAGTGTTCCCTCATTTGCAAGTATTCATCTAATGCATCTCATGTTGTATCGAACGCCAATTGCTGTATGGCGGATGTGCATTTCATAATCACACCAAAACTCTTCAAACCCGTACAATCATATCGAAAAGTAAAAAATTGAAAGTGCTTGGGTAGAGGATTAACAGTTTGAATGCAATTTTTAATACTTTGAACTATTTCTAAAAATAGTGACTGTAGATGTGATATCACTTCCTTAAATACTCCGCCGGATATTTTGGGTACGGACTGAAATTATCGACCATTAAATGTGCTTCGGCGCTATCACGTTCATGATTAATGTATCTACGCCTTTGAACTAGTTCGACTTCATATTCTTCGTCAATCTGAGTTATCATTTCCAAATCGGCCATATCTTCAAGATCAGACGAATCGGAAAAGATTGAGGCACTCATTTTTTGAAATATTTTTGGGTTGAGAAGAAAGAAGAAGTTGGGTGTATAAAAGTTGCGAGTGTAGGGGTATTATTTATAGGGATAAAAGTATTAATTTTAAAATTTCTGGAAAAAGAATTAGTATTAAAAAACTAGTTAGTTTAAAAAACCTAGTTAGTTTTAAAAAACTAGTCGTTCAACGGTTGTTTTTTGCCTCTCTCATCCGTTGTGGCCTCGTTTTTTCGACGAACCCACAACGAATGTGACAACCCTAGGTTTTGGGTTTGTCACTTGGTCTTACTTTTAGGTTATTTTATGTGTGCTTACTTGAATTGTGTGTTTACGTGTTTATTTTGTGTGAACGAGGTTGGTGTGGTTATCGTTTATGAGTATAGAGTACTCATAAGTAAATCGAAGAACGGTTATTTCATGTTCATGAGCTCACAAGTGGTGACTATGAAATGAAAATGGTGATATTGTAGTGTTTACGTATACGTATAAGTATTATAGTAATAGTATTTTTTTTGGATTTACGGTTTAGCATTTAGAGGTCTCGGGTGAGGTAATTATCCAAAAGAATATTTTTCGGGATGGTTTTAAGTCATTTAGGACTTAGTTATAAAGTTTATTTAAGAATTTGAGATTTTTTTTAAAAGTGTATATTTTACGACTTTTACGGTAAAACGCGTAAAAACTGACTAGTTTTACGGTTTTGAGGTTTTGGAGGCTTTAGGAGCTGAAATAAATTAAGGAAAATTAAGGTAATATTAATAAGATATTTATTAATAATAAAATAAAGAAAAAAATGAATTTTATGGTGTTTAGGTCGGTTTAGAAGAGAAAAAAAAGGAAAAAAAGAAAAGATTTATGGTAAGTGGGCTTTGGGTTGGACTAGGATTCACCCATACCCTATATAATGTATATACTAAACCAAATTCATTATTTTTCTCCTGGAGATAAAGGAAATTCGTGAGTTATATAAAAAATTAGGGTTCTTCATAAAATTAGGTTTTCTTCATCTTCCATTAAATAAAAGGTAAAATCTTCATAACCCTTTTCATATTAAATTGTTTTTATGTTCATTTAATCATCTATTGATGGATTAGGGTTAGGGTTTAATATAAAAACAGTAAATTAATTTTGTATTAATCATAATATAATGATTACATGGGTTAAGGATTGTAATTAGAGGAATTAGGGTTAATTAATGTGGTTGATTTTGTTAAACCCGTTTTTAAAAACTGGGCAGATTTTTGAGTCAATTGTTTTGATCATATTGGGAGTTCTACAAACTCTTATCTTACGATCCACATACCCCTGAAAAGGTATTTGAAGTGGCTTTCCAATGCAAGAAACTAGAACTAAATTGGAGGTTGGGAAGGGGGTCAAAAATAGGTTACAACAGTCGGAGGTCAAAACAGTTTTAAATTCAGCCTGTTTTCTTTTTAAGTTTTGGGTTGTTTGGGGTACTTAGGGTTGCATTGGGATCTTCTCACGAACATGAGAGATGGTTTATATATTGTACTAAGGATCTGCACTTGGGATAAGATTGTGGTTTAGGGTAAGACCCTCGAATGGTAATGAACTTTTCATACGTTTAAAATCAGGAAAACTGGAATGACAAAAGTATATATATATATATATATATCAGGGCCTTAATAGTAGCTTTAAGGTTAGGGCAAGTGGGAGGTGTTAGCCAACATATGTAAGGGTATGAATATTCCTTTTACAGAAACCATGGGTATGTTTAAGTGGACGTTTGACTTAAAGTTTTGAGACCTAAAACTGGGACTGTTTTGTGTAAAATTGTGAACGGGATAGCTATTAAACTTAACCAAGTTAATGACTTGTTAGGGAAGGGTAATGGGGTGTTTAGAGTTATAAATGGGGTATTTATATGATAGGAGGTTAGATGTCCATCATAGGTTGATGAATCATTTTAGAGGTTGGTTCATGTATTGATTTATGTGTTTTTGGATTATTAGCTTGGGGCTAGAGCAAGGACTTTGGAGAAGCATTCAGGTGAGTTCATAGTCCCATTTTGCTACGTTTTTAAATGTTTTTCCAGTATGGGATGGAGATGAAACTTTCAATGTTCTTTAACATGATTTAGTACTATGTTTTAAAATTGTGGACATAAATGTGTTATTGTGTGACTTGCGTGCTTATGTGTTCTCATATGTGCTTTGGTACGTGTTCTGCTATGTGAATCTTGTTTGGATTGTGATTGGCTTTGGTACATAGATGTATGGGCGTCTATAGGACCAGTTGTGATGTGTGTGGAGCGTGGGGCACGATCCGTCCTGAGTACTTGTGCATCGTCTCTTCGGAGGCAAGATATCTCGACGGGGATATAGTTCATCTTCCACAGGTGGTGTGGGAAAGATCCGGATAGTGTGGTGTGTGTTCTTGTGCGTGTGACGGGATACTTCTTGATTGTTATAATGTGCTTTGTGAATTGTAGATGTGATTGGTACTTGGCTTGAGTTTTGTTGTGGATGCATGTAGCATGATTATCACATTATGGTCCATTACTATAAATTGTTTTTCTTCAACTTATTTACAGCGGATGTCAAGGTTTCTTATGATGTTCTAGATAACTTAAACCTATGTTCTCACCAACTTTATGTTGACAGATTTAGTGTCATTTTCAGGTGAGGTAGTTGTGCAAGATGATGTTAGAAGTGGCTAGAGTATAGAGGCTGCTAGGATTGCATTCGGAGGAATCCCCTTTCCTCTTAGATTTTACTTTGTGTTTTGATTAAGTGAACTTTGTGGTACCTATATGTTTTATGTTTGTTTATTTGTATGTCTTTGATAAGAGGTAGGCATGTTACCTACTTACCTAGACGCCTGCATTGTTGAGATATTGTCACGACATTTGTGTCGCCATCTATGATATTTCAATTTCATTTAGTTCTCTCTATAGACACGCTGTTGTTGTGATGATATCCATACGTCGCGCCCCATATTCCGCCATGGTGGGGTGTGACAGAATGGTATCAGAGACAATGGTTATAGAGAATTAGGTTTCCTAGTCGTGTAGCCTAGTCTATAGCTTAAGGGTCCCTACATATAGGCGTCATAGGAGTATGTGTGCATTTTATAGTAGTTGATGTGTTTGAATATTATTTTCGCAGTATTTGTTAGGTTATGAACTACTATGGTTCATACTTAACTACATGTTATTTTCTTTACGAGTTGTGATTAGTGCGGGTGGAACCATGGTCGTATACGCTAGTTATTGTTGGATTTCGTTTAATTATGTTTTCATGTTCTTTATACATTTTGAATTTTGTCTATGCTGGTTCAGCTGGACTACGAGTTTATGTGTTTCGTGCATTGGCTATGTTATTTTAATACATGGGGTTTTGGATCTTATCTTGTGTGGTTATGTGCTTGTGAGTTGTTGGATTATGTGTTATGTGTAGTATTAATTTCTTATAAGTGTCATCATAGGAGGGAGTACATTGGTGAAAGGGAACATGTATAATTATGGAGGCCTACATAATTATATATGTGCCGCAACACCACTGGACTTTCAAGTATGATTGCATGAAAGAGAGTTAATACATGCTTGTATAGTATATGTTGGATGGATTTGAGTGTATGTACGCTTATGCCTATGTATGTAAAATTATTTTCTACTTACCGGTTGTATTCTTGGGATGGTTGCTAGCTCGTTTCTCTTTGAGATGTTCAACTTCTGTAGTAGCGCATTTCTCGGGTCCTCATTTCACGTGTTTGTTTGTACGGTTATTTTGGCGTGAAGGATTTTGAGATGGTGGAGATTTCTTTTTGGGGTGACGATGCCTTTTGTTTCGAGTTATACATGGTAAAAAAAAAGAACTTGCAAATTGAAAAAAATGTTGTTGGTAGTCGATGAAATAAGGAAGTGTCGGGATCATGTTTCAAATAAGGTGGAATATAAAATCTTTAACATATAAGCATGACTCGGTTATTTTAAAATATTTTGGTTTTGATCACCTAAAGTTATTGTTCTTAAGTTAAAAATTTTGTTCTTATTTAGTGAAATATGTTAAAATCATGTAATTAATAGAGTTTTAATTTTCTGGAACTAAAATAAATTAGGTTCTAGTTTTGGTAATTAATGGGGGGTTTTAGGGTTTAAAAATCGTTTTTTTGGTATAAATCGGAGTAGGCAGAAACTGTCGCTAAACTGTCAAAATATGTCGCTAACTGTCAGAAACTGTCGCTAATGCCTAGGCAGATTTTGAGAAAAATCGTTTTGGTCATAACTTATTCGTTTTTAAAGGTTTTTGGGGGATTCAAAAGCCTAAAATTATGTACTCGGAACATACTTTTCAAATATTCAGAAAGTTTCGTAATTGGAAGTCAGTAGCTTGGTCGAATTAATTGTACAAGTGTTGAGTTCAAGGTTAATTTTCGGACAACATGGTTTAAACTCGTGTTTTGGGTATATTTCGGTAATGAACACTTGGAGGGTTAACATAGAAATGAGTTGGGAAGGAATTTGAGAGTTCTTTAGACCTTATTATACGTGGTTATATTTTGATGAGTTTTGATTTATGGTTTTGATAAGTTTCCTCGCGGACGGTTAAGGCTCATGTGTTGTTGGTTGAGATTATTTTCGTGTAAACTGAGTTCACGTTTGAACGTGAAGGTTTTATCAAGGATATGTATCCTCGTTTGTTTGCTGAGAATAAGTTTGAGTTTGGGAGTAAATCTCGGGACGAGATTTCTATTAGGAGGGAGTGATGTGACAACCCTAGGTTTTGGGTTTGTCACTTGGTCTTACTTTTAGGTTATTTTATGTGTGCTTACTTGAATTGTGTGTTTACGTGTTTATTTTGTGTGAACGAGGTTGGTGTGGTTATCGTTTATGAGTATAGAGTATTCATAAGTAAATCGAAGAACGGTTATTTCATGTTCATGAGCTCACAAGTGGTGACTATGAAATGAAAATGGTGATATTGTAGTGTTTACGTATACGTATAAGTATTATAGTAATAGTATTTTTTTTGGATTTACGGTTTAGCATTTAGAGGTCTCGGGTGAGGTAATTATCCAAAAGAATATTTTTCGGGATGGTTTTAAGTCATTTAGGACTTAGTTATAAAGTATATTTAAGAATTTGAGATTTTTTTTAAAAGTGTATATTTTACGACTTTTACGGTAAAACGCGTAAAAACTGACTAGTTTTACGGTTTTGAGGTTTTGGAGGCTTTAGGAGCTGAAATAAATTAAGGAAAATTAAGGTAATATTAATAAGATATTTATTAATAATAAAATAAAGAAAAAAACGAATTTTATGGTGTTTAGGTCGGTTTAGAAGAGAAAAAAAAGGAAAAAAAGAAAAGATTTATGGTAAGTGGGCTTTGGGTTGGACTAGGATTCACCCATACCCTATATAATGTATATACTAAACCAAATTCATTATTTTTCTCCTGGAGATAAAGGAAATTCGTGAGTTATATAAAAAATTAGGGTTCTTCATAAAATTAGGTTTTCTTCATCTTCCATTAAATAAAAGGTAAAATCTTCATAACCCTTTTCATATTAAATTGTTTTTATGTTTATTTAATCATCTATTGATGGATTAGGGTTAGGGTTTAATATAAAAACAGTAAATTAATGTTGTATTAATCATAATATAATGATTACATGGGTTAGGGCTTGTAATTAGAGGTATTAGGGTTAATTAATGTGGTTGATTTTGTTAAACCCGTTTTTAAAAACTGGGCAGATTTTTGAGTCAATTATTTTGATCATATTGGGAGTTCTACAAACTCTTATCTTACGATCCACATACCCCTGAAAAGGTATTTGAAGTGGCTTTCCAATGCAAGAAACTAGAACTAAATTGGAGGTTGGGAAGGGGGTCAAAAATAGGTTACAACAGTCGGAGGTCAAAACAGTTTTAAATTCAGCCTGTTTTCTTTTTAAGTTTTGGGTTGTTTGGGGTACTTAGGGTTGCATTGGGATCTTCTCACGAACATGAGAGATGGTTTATATATTGTACTAAGGATCTGCACTTGGGCTAAGATTGTGGTTTAGGGTAAGACCCTCGAATGGTAATGAACTTTTCATACGTTTAAAATCAGGAAAACTGGAATGACAAAAGTATATATATATATATATCAGGGCCTTAACAGTAGCTTTAAGGTTAGGGCAAGTGGGAGGTGTTAGCCAACATATGTAAGGGTATGAATATTCCTTTTACAGAAACCATGGGTATGTTTAAGTGGACGTTTGACTTAAAGTTTTGAGACCTAAAACTGGGACTGTTTTGTGTAAAATTGTGAACGGGATAGCTATTAAACTTAACTAAGTTAATGACTTGTTAGGGAAGGGTAATGGGGTGTTTAGAGTTATAAATGGGGTATTTATATGAGAGGAGGTTAGATGTCCATCATAGGTTGATGAATCATTTTAGAGGTTGGTTCATGTATTGATTTATGTGTTTTTGGATTATTAGCTTGGGGCTAGAGCAAGGACTTTGGAGAAGCATTCAGGTGAGTTCATAGTCCCATTTTGCTACGTTTTTAAATGTTTTTCCAGTATGGGATGGAGATGAAACTTTCAATGTTCTTTAACATGATTTAGTACTATGTTTTAAAAATTTGGACATAAATGTGTTATTGTGTGACTTGCGTGCTTATGTGTTCTCATATGTGCTTTGGTACGTGTTCTGCTATGTGAATCTTGTTTGGATTGTGATTGGCTTTGGTACATAGATGTATGGGCGTCTATGGGACCAGTTGTGATGTGTGTGGAGCGTGGGGCACGATCCGTCCTGAGTACTTGTGCATCGTCTCTTCGGAGGCAAGATATCTCGACGGGGATATAGTTCATCTTCCACAGGTGGTGTGGGAAAGATCCGGATAGTGTGGTGTGTGTTCTTGTGCGTGTGACGGGATACTTCTTGATTGTTATAATGTGCTTTGTGAATTGTAGATGTGATTGGTACTTGGCTTGAGTTTTGTTGTGGATGCATGTAGCATGATTATCACATTATGGTCCATTA
Source organism: Glebionis coronaria (assembly GCA_025667525.1). Taxonomy (NCBI): domain Eukaryota; kingdom Viridiplantae; phylum Streptophyta; class Magnoliopsida; order Asterales; family Asteraceae; genus Glebionis; species Glebionis coronaria. Next base: position 451,929,241 of record CM046881.1, read on the forward strand.
CTATAAATTGTTTTTCTTCAACTTATTTACAGCGGATGTCAAGGTTTCTTATGATGTTCTAGATAACTTAAACCTATGTTCTCACCAACTTTATGTTAACAGATTTTAGTGTCATTTTCAGGTGAGGTAGTTGTGCAAGATGATGTTAGAAGTGGCTAGAGTATAGAGGCTGCTAGGATTGCATTCGGAGGAATCCCCTTTCCTCTTAGATTTTACTTTGTGTTTTGATTAAGTGAACTTTGTGGTACCTATATGTTTGATGTTTGTTTATTTGTATGTCTTTGGTAAGAGGTAGGCCTGTTACCTACTTACCTAGACGCCTGCATTGTTGAGATATTGTCACGACATTTGTGTCGCCATCTATGATATTTCAATTTCATTTAGTTCTCTCTATAGACACGCTGTTGTTGTGATGATATCCATACGTCGCGCCCCATATTCCGCCATGGTGGGGTGTGACAACGAATAAGGGGTCTATTTGGTAGAGGAGGTCGGCGAAGGCCGGAAAGCATGCCAACTCAGCTCAGCGGGCTTCCTTACTCCGATACACTGTTTACTCTTACATATAATATTAAAACTTAATACTAGTAATTTGTTAATTAACTGGCCCGCTTGAAAGCTTGAATGATTAAAAAACATTGATGAAAAAGACACCACGCGAAGCAAAATCAACTCAAAAGCTTGACTTGTATTTTTTATTTCACTTCTAAAGTAAGATTAGATCAACACATTTGTCTCTAATGTACAAGCTTGTACATACTACATTTAGATCATAAAATTCTCAAGCTTAAAAGCACTGTGAGACAGTAATATTTCCAAGATCTCACGTACATAATGGTAAACTCTAGAAATCATACGATTTTCGTTTCCATGTCTTATAAAACTAACTCAGACAATCATAAAAAAACCAATATCGATGCACAACATAGAACAATCTAGAGCATGTTCATAATCTCGAAAACATACAACGATAACATTTTCTTAAGTCTCATAATAAAATAAAGACTAAACAGAAACAAAGATTGAAATTTACTCATTCACCTAGAATGATGTGTTGAGACCAACTTTGTGCATGAATATATGCACGTAAGTAATATGTGTCTGAAAAACGTCACGAGTGTATGAAAACGCACACGATGCCTTTAGATTCAATTAAGTGTGATTAACATATTTATTGTATTAAATATATGAAACAATAAGAATAAACGATTGTTAACTAAAAGTTATTTAACGGGTTTTAGTTAATAGTCGTTAAATGTTAACTTGAAAGACAAAATAATAAATCGGGAGAAATGAAAGGTTCGGTCTTTGGCTTAAGTTGCTTAGGTTAGCCGAAACACCCCTCCATGGGGAGTTTAGATTGCTTGCTTGGTCACCAGGATATTACCTTTATATAAAAATTTCTAGGATTTATTATTTGAATAATCTTATGTGTGAAAAACCTTTAGCAAAGTTTTTCTTATTTTCCCCTTTATTCATCTTGAGTCGGTCGAATACCCAATCCTCTTAGGATTAGATTTGGTAAATCAAGATTCAAAGGATTTGTTTTGCTTATTGTTTTTATCTAAAGAACTAGCATTCTAATTGAATTACTAACAAAAGTGTGTGTGAAACCATAGATGATCCATATTTTGAATCTCTATAAGTTTCTTAGTGTTCTTGGCGGTCCGATTCCTAAAACCCAAGGCATAGGGTTTTCCATTTGATCATTCCAACTCGTTTAAAGTAAACAAAGGGTTTTGTTAATTAATTCCCTATATGTGATTTTATATTTATTCCACTACGTACTTATTTTATTAATATCTTAATATGACTAAAGTTTTTAGAATTGCAACAGTGGTATCAGAGCTAGGTTCGTATAGATTTTTAATTACATTAAAATGATAGATCTAAATATTATAAACTTAGCTTGATGTTGTAAATATAATTTATTTTTTGAATTCAGTTTTCATAAAACCTAGTTATGGTTAATAAAATTAATTAGAAAATCCCTAAGTTGTATGCAATTTTAATGATAAATATGTTGTTAATTGTTAATTAGTCATTATTTATCACTTTACTAATGGTTAATATGATAGATCCATGAGACTCATGCAAGTTTACCAAGAATTGTGTGCTTTGATATTAAATATTGGTTGTATTTTAATTGTTAATGATTTACGCATACTTAGTTGATGATTAGGGTTTAACCTAGACATGGTTATTGTGTACTTATTAGTAGGTTTTGTTTGACACCTGTCACAAAAAAGTTCATAATAAATTCATACGATGTAAAAAGAATCAGAAATTTTTGTGGACGGTCCACGACTCAAAGATCTACAACTTCGTAGTTTTGAGCTAAGGCTGGGGAAGACCCGAGCTATACGCCGACGTGAACTCAAGTCAATTTAATTTGTTTATAAGCGTTACGTGTTGTGTGATATGTATTTGGATTTCACTTACGCAATCAATTATTCGGTGCATGTAGCTCACTTCATTAAGAAGTGGAAGCGTTATTCGTGTAAATATATTTAATTTAGTTTACTTAGATTCAGAGGCCATCATCAATTGGTATACATGTGATATGAGATTAATCATTAATTGGATATATGTTTCATGTTTATTAGTTTCCTTTTTTATTATAAATTGTTATGAATCACTTCTCAAGAAAAAGTTTCTTTGAAAATAAAAATAAGTTGGACTAAAACTATATGAAATTTAATTTATTATAAGCTTATTCTTGCAAAGGCACTATAGTGTAAAAAGCGGTATGGATTTAGAAAGGTTAAAAAGTATTAATAGCCATTGGATTTTTATCCAACTTTCTCCAACGCCTAGAATTTAAGTACCAACACTAATCATTGTTTTGAATTCAACCAAGGGAATTTTTGTCTTTTTATAGTTTTTATAATTTACCCTCTAAATTCAACCGCACATAACTTTCAAACGATAAACTTTTACGAAAATATAAATTCACCATAATTTTCAAAATTTATTTCTCTTTAATTTGGTGTGAATCTGTTATATAAGTCGCAATTTTTTTTCAACTTTTCAAGTCAGTTATAATTTTTCTTGAAATTATCAGAATTTTTGTCTTTAATTTTATCGAACTTAAAGGCCGAATTACACCATACTTTAGACGCAAAAGTTGTAAAATTTGTCCATTATTTACCAAGAAATTTGAATCATTGAAATACGATGTCATTTGATCAAGATATGATACGTTAAATATGACGTTTTATTCATATTTGTTGCACACAAAATGTTTGATCAAATGTTTAGCTTGAATGTTTACTGTTAAAACTGAATTATATGCATTAGTTTTTTAGCAACAATGAATCACTAATAATTTATTAATGTAAGATTCAAACCGTGATGTTTTTATTATTTACTTTTTTAGTTTACTAACTGTAAATTGCATTAATGTGTTTTTTACCTTAAATTTGACTAATATTAAATTCAAATTAGAAAAATAAATCAAGCATAAAAGTTATAAATCGTGTGTCAATCTTCACTCGCGTTTCTAAATCACTTAAGTTCAAAATCATATGAGTGATACATCGCAAATCAAGAATGGCGTTTTGGTTGATGATGAACAACATAGTTTATAAACAAACAGGTTATGATGATAACTATGAACATTAATTAAGATTGATGAACAACATTGACTAATGAATAAGTTATTTTATTGATAAACAACTTCATTTATTGATGAACAACACTTTTTATCGATCAACAAACTTTCTTTAATTGATGAACAACATTTAAGTTGATGTTGTCTTGTTCATTAGTTAGTCATGTTCCTTAGTTAGTGTTGTTCGTCAGTAGTTAGTCTTGTTCATTCGTTAGTGTTATTCATTAGCTCATAAACAAAAAACTAAGGAAGTTTTAAACAAGACAAACTGATGATCAATTATGAACAATATGTGAATTGATGTTGTCGTGTTCATCAGTTAGCCTTTTTACTCAGTAGTTAGTATTGTTCATTAGTTCATCAACTAATGAACAAGACTAACTGATGAACATATATGATAAACATGTACATTGATGTTTTATTTTTCATCAGTGAGTCTTGTTCATCTATTAGAGTGATGAGCTGATGAACACTTATGAAAAAAATATAGACCGATGTTGTCTTGTTCATCAGTTAGTCTTATTCATTATTTAGTCATATCATTAGTTCATCAACAAAACTGATGAACTAATAAACTGATGAACAAGACGAACTAATGAGAAGTTTTGAAAAACATAAATCTAACTTATGAACAAGACTAACCATTGATGAACAAGACTAACTATTAATGTACAAGTCAAATCAATCAACATGTTGTCTATAAGTGTTCATCAATTATTTATGTTCATCGGTTGATGAAACACTAAATAACGGATAAAATAGAACATCAATCTACATATTTGTTCATATAAGTAGATGTTCATCTATAATAGGCGGTGTTTAATATGTGTATAGTTGAAGTTCGTTTTTCTCAGTTCTTAACAAATTGAAAGTCCTAACAATATCGGGTTTTTAATTGTTCTTGGTTGGTAATGTTTTTTTGAATATTCTATTGCTAATTCAAACAAGTCTTGCAAAAATGAAAAATAATGTCTACTTATATGTAAAACATAGTGCAAATACCAAGTTCTTATTCAATTAAAATGCAAAATGTAAGTTTTACAAACTATAAGGACTAGAAATGTAAATTCTATGAAATTTAAATGCTCAAAATGTAAAGCTAAAAAGTACAAGGACTAGATGTGCAAAATCAGTTAACTATGAGGACTGAAAATGAAAACTATCTAAACAAGTAACCAATTCTCAACAAATTCCAAACTACCTAACTGATTTTTAACAAATTTCAAAGTTAAAGGACTGGATTATTGCAAACCCTAAAAAGAAGCAAGTTTAGCCATGTTTAGAAACAGTTTAACTCTTCAAGGACTTAAGTGCAAATTTTCATATCTTTTTACCAAAAACGGGTTACCAACTTTAATAAGCTCGTTTGAGCTTATTACTCAACCAAATTTGACCAAACCACTTGCAAATGATTCAAAATCAGAAATAAGCTAGACCTATCCAAGGAGCTAAAAGTGACTAAAAAGCTGATAAGCTAGTTTCAATAAGCACAAAATAAGCTATAAGCTAATCCAGACTTGCACAACTATATTTTAGTGATGAAAATGATTAATAAGCTCAAAATAAGGACGGGAAATCAAGTCTCATGAAAAAGCATCCAGTAATAAGCTCAGAAACTTAAAATAAGTAAAAAGAGTGCTTATGTTGACCAACGTTGACCAAGAATTTTCAATAAGCTCAAATTCTCAAAATCCAACCAGGAGCACTTACTGAATGATATTGTGAAAGAAAATTGACCAATTAATGAAGTGGAAATTGAGTTATGAAAAAACAGTCACCAAGTTACAGTAACTTGCATTTGCTTAATGTCTTAAACTTTGGCTTATTTCTACTTGAATACTTGAAACTATACAAATTCCTTATAGACTTTGAAACTTCATATATTGATTGAGAAATGAGAGCTGGTTTGGTGGAATTTCATTAGCTAACAAAGAAATGGTAAGCAAATCAAAATCACAACTTTTTGAAACAATACTTATAGAAAACTGACCCACACTTTTTAGATGGCCATTTGCCTTTTTGACCTCACACTTGACTAGAAAATGACTTAAAACTACTTGTTATCACTTGCTAACTAAAAATGAACCAGAACTGGCCAAAAATCTACACTTTTAAAACTAATCACAGCTAAAACCAAACACCACTTTACTGATCTTTTGAAAACTTTTATGAGGACTTTTTGAGTAAATGTTTAGAGTGAGTTAAAAGCTTTATCAAACTAAGTTCAACAGTCAAAATGTAGTATGTGAGAACTAGAAACAAGCAAGACACTTAACTAGAACTCAAAATTGGTTAATAAGACTAAATGACTGATAAAAGCTTGAGAAGCAGGACAAGTACTAAGCTATAGCAAGATTAAGCTACACAATAAGCTATAACAACACTAAAATCAGATAAGAAACAGGCTAAAACAAGTTTGATCATGCAATCAAGTAAGATTGAACTAGAATGAAGCAGGCATATGACTGTTTAGAGGAACTAAAAATCAGGAACTCAAAACCTTTAGCTAAGGCCTCCTTTGGGGAGTAGAGGAGCGCTGAGCTCTCTATTCTAGTGTTAACCACCACCTTAGCACTAGAAAACACTATCAACAATCAAATCAACAGCTACAACCATGAGAATCATCATAACTAGACTGGAATTCATCAAATTCTGCTAGAAATGAACTGGATCAACAAATCAGCTACAATCTTCCCACTTAGTCAGTTATGATCAAGTTATGATCATAACAAACCAAAATCAGCAACAAGAGTATCAAGGAAGCAGGTAATGAACAGTAGAGTAGTATGAGAGTTTTTGGAGGGAAAATGAGAATTTGAATTTTATTGAATGAAAAGTAGTTACAAAGGTAGGTATTTGTTACAACTAACTATAACAGACTCAAGAGTGTGTCAAACTCTTGAGTTGTTAAGCTAAGAACTAAGAAATGAGATGAGAGGAAAACTAAGTGTGTGTGATTTTCACACTTTCTACAACTACAAGAAATGAAAGCTAAACATGGTATTTATAGACTTCAGGAGTAGAGCAGTTGGGGTTGGTGACGTGTTGGAACCAATCCCAGGCTTCCACGTGTCAAAAATCTGCATATTGAATTTTGCTGATGAAGAACAGATTTGGAGGTTTTATCTTGAGTTGATTTCCGCCTAATTGGTTGTGAGCAATGGATTTGTCTCTAAAAAACAAGCAAGTTTCATGTTTATAACTTCTCTTGAAATTGCTTCTAGCTCAAAATCAAATCTGGCAATACGTTTTGATGAAGATGACACGTGTCATGTTTATATTGGTTGTCAGCAGAAATTGCGGATCACTATCCATTTTGGATAAATGGATTATTGCATGTCGCTCTCTTATTGGCTGAAAAATGGATAGTGGGAGTTACTGTTAGGATTCTTAACCAATTTATTGCTGGCGGCTGTTGTGCATTTATTGTAGTGAAGTGGCAATCCATGGTCTTGATTTCTTGCATTCTCATTGGCTGAGAGTTTATCACACGGATTACACTTGAATAACTTTCCAAAATTGGCAGAATAAGCCCTTGAACTTGGCAGTTTGTAAATTTGAGCTAGTAACTTCATTTCTTTGGCATAATTGGTCCTTTAAACTTCATTCTTGAACAAATTTAATCCTTTGACTGAATTGACTTGAGAGTTGACCAGATTTGACTTTGATCTTGACTTTGTCTTATTTACACTTTTGGTCCTTCATCTTTGGCAGATTGTCAAGATAGGTCCTTTGTCTTCAAAGTCTTGTCACTTTTGACCCTTCTTTGTCTTTTTCATCAAATTAAGCTTGATTTTCCTTTGTTTGCTTGAAAATGTATCCTTCTTACCTATTTGAGCACAAACACAAAACATACCACATAATTCCGCTTTATAGCACAAAGTTTAGGTATTTTTATTGTGTTTTTATGGTGATTGTTAATAAATTGATATGAGTTTTTGCTCATATCAAATCCCCTACACTTGAACATTGTCATGTCCTCATGCAATGCTATATATTTTAAAGCACAAATTTATATTCTCCTCATAATTAATCCACCTTGGCCATTATGGAATGCATCTACACTACTCTAAACTAAATGATGCATGATTTTGATTTTTAACAATGTAATGATCAAAATACAATTCTATCTATATCTTTTTGGTTTTTCTTGAAATGGTTTTGATGGAAATAACTCATAAAGAATTCAATGACTTTGATTAGGGCTTGGGTACCATGGACACTTATCACCCTCAAGTTTCACTTTCCCCATACCAAGCTTAAAAATGGGATCATTGTATTCACAAGTAAAAAGTGTATCAACTTATTCATGACAATTAAATGTGGAACCGGATATTATTTGAGCAAATTGCTTGAAGGCAAATTTGTTATTTATTAAAGTGTGAAGTATAAGAAGTGTAAAATCCAAAAATAAGGAAGCACGGTTTTAATCCTAAGTAATCCTCTCATCCATTACTTGAAAAACCGCTCACAATTAATACAAGTCCGTTTCAAGAGTAATAAGTCATTCGCCTTATGTGTAAAATCCTCATGTCATGCTTTCATAAGTAGCTACACACTCGCTAAGGAAAGAAAAATAAAACTCACGCAATAATTTACATCCTCCGCCTTTTTGAGACTTTGGATCTTCAACCCCGCAACCCGTCAAGGTTATATTGGATTGGAGCAATCTATTGAATCCCCGCAACCCGTCAAGGTAATATTGGAACTCAATAGTCACTATAATTAACACCACACTGCCCCTCTTGGGAGTCTTGTATAAATTTTTTTTTTCTAGCCACCTTTTTTTTTCATAAGCCGCTCTTATTTTTCATTATTCCTCACTAAGAAATTTGAAAAGAATAAAAGGAAAAACACCCGCTAAAAATTGAGCATGACATAATTCTAGTACACATAAAACGTTCTAACTTAGAATCTTAAGACGTACTTATACCAACCATGAATGATTAGACAAAAATGCATAAGACATTACAAACCGATTAAAACCGTTCTTGATTATTTATTAACATATATACATGCGAAGAAAATAGAGGTAAAGAAGAGAAGGGTTTAGCCACAAGTATTTACCATGAAGTTTATCTAGACCTTTTATACTTGCTTCAACTCTATCATTTCCCATTCTCCACAAATTTAAAATCTCAAAGAATGAGATTGGTGGATGCTTAGCCTAATAGACCAATGAAGGACTACATGGTTAAGGATACTAGCTAGAGAATGCTAAGATAAGCAAACTCGGATTGAGTCAAAATATCCATGGCGGGCCTAATATGTCAAAGAAGTCTAAATTTATTAAACCATGTTTTTGTTATATTTTTTCCTTTTTCCAACTTTTGATGAAAAATAAAAGAAGAAATACAATGCAAATGTGTTATGCAAATGAAAAATGATTAATGCAAAAATTATGAATGCATATTTTTGGTGGCCAAAGTAGATCAAAAATTTGAAAAATGTTTGAAAAATAATTTTCCAAGTTATCATGAAAGACAATGACAAGTTCTAGGTAAGGTCACTTCGATAGAAGACCCCCTACACTTAAGCTAAACATTTTCCTCAATGTTTAAGAGCATGGAAGTATAAAAACTCCCCCTACACTTATGACAATGAATAGATTTTGCTTAACCCAAGTTAAGGAAAGTACAACTATGAGTGAATTCATGTTTAAGAACAAGGTGTCAATGAAAGATCACAATAGTAACGAAGTGAACCGGATACAAGGGCCTCCTCCATAAGCTCCAAAGCATGAAATGAGTGAGCAACCCTACAAACAACATGAAGACAAAAGAAGGTCTCCCCTACACTTATCTCCAAGTCTATACCTTTATTGCTAACCTACAACACTCTAAACCTAGTTATACGATGCTTGAGTTAATGAGTCTCTAGCTCGACTCGTCCCTCAATGAATTAATTCATGGGGAAAAATGGGGATCTCTTGGACCATTTCAACGGAAATGTCCTCCCCAAAATAATGTTTCACACGGTGACCATTCACTTTAAAGTTTGGACCATCGGGTTGTGACAACTCTATAGTTCCATATGGAAACACTTGAGCAATAGTGAATGGACCGGACCATCTCGACTTAAGCTTGCCCGCAAAAAGTTTCAACCTTGAGTTAAAGAGGAGAACCGGCTCTCCAACTTTGAACTCACGGTTCTTGATCTTAGCATCATGCAATTTCTTAGTCTTTTCCTTGTAAAGCAAAGAATTTTCATAGACATTGGCTCTCAATTCATCCATCTCATTGAGTTGATCTTTCCTATGTGAACCGGCTTGATTTAAATCAAAGTTAGCCCACTTGAGAGCCCAAGATGCCTTGTGTTCTAACTCGAATGGGAGGTGGCACGCTTTTCCATAGACAAGCCTATAAGGAGTACAACCAATTGGTGTTTTAAAAGCCGTCCTAAAAGCCCACAAAGCATCATCAAGCTTATCCGACCAAGAAGCTCGATGCTCTCCCACCGTTCTCTCTAAAATTCTCTTTAAACCACGATTTGTGACCTCGGTTTGACCATTGGTTTGAGGGTGATACGCGGTAGAAAGTCTATGATTAACTCCATATTTCTTCATAACTCTCGTGAATTGATCATTACAAAAGTGCGTACCACGATCACTTATGATGGCCCGAGGTACACCAAATCTAGCAAACAATTGCTTTAAAAACTTCACAACAACTCTAGCATCATTGGTAGGTAAGGCTTTAGCCTCCACCCATTTGGACACATAATCCACCGCCACAAGTATATACTTGTTTCCCTTAGAGGATGGAAAAGGTCCCATGAAATCAATGCCCCATACATCAAATATCTCACACTCTTGAATAAAATTTTGTGGCATCTCATCACGTTGCGTAATTTTTCCTTGTCTTTGACACACATCACAAAATTTCACCATTTCATGGGCATCTTTGTAAATGGAAGGCCAATAGTAACCCGAATCAAAGACTTTCTTGGCGGTATAGTTGGGCCCAAAATGTCCACCCGTAGGTCCTTTATGACACGCTTCTAAGATCTTAAATGCCTCGGGCCCATCTACACACCGTCTAATGATTTGGTCCGCACATTGCCTAAAAAGATAAGGATCATCCCAAAAGTAGTACTTAACTTCCTTAAGAAATTTCTTCTTTTGTTGATACGTAAGACCCTCAATAAGCACATTGCCCACAAGATAGTTTGCTATATCCGCAAACCAAGGAGTGACATCCTCTTGAGAAGAGATAGACATGAGCTCCTCTAAGGGAAAGGATTCATTGATTTCTTGATGTGGAAAATCTCCTTGAAAAGGATGCTCAAGTCTACTCAAGTGATCCGCCGCTAAATTCTCGGCTCCTTTTTTATCACGAATTTCTATCTTAAACTCTTGAAGCAACAAAACCCATCTCAAAAGCCTAGGCTTAGCATCTTGTTTTGTCATAAGATACTTGAGAGCGGAATGATCCGTATACACTATGGTTTTGGATAGCACAAGGTATGGTCTAAATTTCTCAAAAACATAGACTATAGCAAGCAACTCTTTTTCCGTGGTAGTGTAATGAAGTTGTGCACCGGTCATGGTTTTACTCGCATAGTGTATAGGTTGAAAATGCTTATTCACTCTTTGTCCTAAGACGGCCCCCACTGCATAATCACTAGCGTCACACATAAGCTCAAAAGGTAATTCCCAATTTGGAGAAACCAAAACGGGAGCCTTTGTCAATTTCTCCTTAAGAGTCTCAAAAGAGTCCAAACAATCTTGGTTAAAAATGAAAGGAGCCTCTTTTTCCAAGAGGTGAGTCATCGGTCTAGCTATCTTAGAAAAATCTTGTATAAAGCGCCTATAAAATCCCGCATGACCAAAGAAACTCCTCACACCTTTAACCGAGGTGGGTGGGGGAAGCTTAGCAATCACATCAATTTTAGCTCGATCCACTTCTAATCCCTTGTTGGATATTTTGTGTCCTAAACCAATTCCCTCTTTCACCATAAAGTGACATTTCTCCCAATTAAGCACTAAACGTGTTTCCTCACAACGCTTAAGCATTCTCTATAGATTGGTGAGACATGAGGTAAATGAATTTCCAAAGACGGAAAAATCATCCATAAAAACCTCTATAGTTTGCTCTATCATGTCATGGAAAATCGCCATCATGCACCTTTGAAACGTCCCCGGTGCATTACATAAGCCAAACAGAATCCTCTTGTAAGCAAATGTACCGTAGGGACAAGTGAATGTGGTCTTTTCTTGATCCTTAGGGTCAATGGGTATTTGGAAGTAACCCGAAAAGCCATCAAGAAAGCAATAGTACTCATTTCCCGCTAAGCGTTCAAGCATTTGATCCATAAAAGGTAATGGGAAATGGTCTTTTCTAGTAGCCTCATTGAGTTCTCTATAATCAATACAAACTCTCCAACCGGTGACAAGTCTCGTAGGAATAAGCTCATTGTTCTCATTAGGCACTACGGTGATTCCACCCTTTTTTGGAACACAATGTACCGGGCTAACCCATGGAGAGTCGGAAATGGGGTAAATCATACCTGCATCTAGGAGTTTAATCACTTCCTTCTTAATGACCTCATGGATTTTGGGTTAACTCTTCGTTGACTTTGAATGGCGGGTTTGTAGTCATCCTCCATAAGGATTTTGTGTGTACAAAAATGTGGATCAATTCCCCTTATGTCGGATATTTTCCATGCTAAGGCTTTCTTGTGTTTCTTAAGGACTTCAATAAGTTGCTCATTCTCATCCTCTTTTAACTCTTTAGCAATTATCACAGGTAATTGGTCTTTGCCCTCTAAGAAAGCATACTCTAAGTGGGATGGAAGGTCCTTAAGTTCAATTGGAGGTGGACTCTCTATGGAAGGTTTTACTATGGAAGGATCCTCAATGGTAACTTCTTGTGGAATAGGAGAAGGAATAGGGTCCTCATTAAGCAACTTTTGGATAGTAAGAATATCTTCTTCCCAATTAATGGGAGAATTATCATCACCAAGAAAGTTTGACTCAAATTCCTCCAAGAGGAAATCACTCTCTCCAAAAGGTGTTAAAGAGGGAGCAATTGAGGCCACGGTTTCAACATGGGGCATCTCATCACTAGTACTCTTGCAAGCATCATGAAAGTGTTCATCACACACCTCATCTAGCACATCAACTATGTTAATAGTCTCACAAGGTCTAGACTCCTTAACCTCTTTCCTATCACAAACTTTACCTAACTTAAACACCACTCTCTCATCCTCTACTCTCATAATTAGTTCTCCTTTCGCCACATCTATCAAAGTACGACCCGTTCTCAAAAACGGTCTACCAACAATCAAAGGAACTCTAGGATCCATGTCATAATCAACCACTACAAAGTCGGCCGGAAATGTAAACTTATCCATACCTACAAACACATCCTCCGCTATACCTACGGGGTAAGCTATGGTTCGGTTGGCTAATTAAAGGGTCATCCTAGTGGGAGTGAGCTCGGGAAGAGAAAGTTTTTTCCAAACCGATAAAGGCATGAGGTTAATGCTTGCCCCTAAATCCGCCAAAGCCATGCAATTTTCAACACCGGGAAAATTACAAGGTATCAATAAGCGCCCCGGATCTCCAAGTTTTGTTGGTAAGGTTTTAAGTAGCACGGCGGAACAATTTTCATTAAGGGATGTGTTGGGCAAATCAACCAATTTTTCTTTGTTTGAGAGTAAATCCTTGAACATCTTAGCAAACTTTGGCATATAAGCAAGAGCTTCCGCAAAGGATATATTGATGTTGAGTTGCTTGAACATCCTTAAGAAATTTGAGACTTGGATGTCATCCTTGTTCTTTAACTTGTCCTTTTTCAACCTTGAAGGATATGGAAGAGTAGGTTTTGGTGTAGGTGGAATAGGTGTTGTAGTCGAAGATTTATCTTTGTTAGCTTCTTCATTGGGAGGTGTGGAAGGTAGAGGAGAAGTAAGAATAGGTTGAGAAGGTGTGTTTGAGTGAATGGGAGCATTTTAAGGTGGTGAAGTAGAGGTAGAAGGCTTGTCACAAGTAGGAACAAAAGTGGGTGGAACAATAGGAGATTTAGAAGGTGAAGGATCCTTTGTTGTTTTTCCACTTCTTGTTGTAATAGCATTGACATTTGCCCTTGGATTTGTTTGTGTGTTGTAAGGTAAAGCCCCTTGTGGTCTTTGATTGAATGCCATTAAAAGCCTATTGGTTTGTGAATCCAATGCAAGTTTCATTTGGTCATTCATTCTCTTTTCAATTTCACGCATTCTCTTGTCAACATACTCTAGAGTCTCTTGCATCCCATATCCTTGATTTTGAAGTTGAGGGTAAGCTTGATTTGGTATTTGAGAGTATCCTTGATTTGGGAAAGGTGGAATAGGTTGATTAAATCCTTGATGTGGTGGGTAAAAGTTATTTCCTTGATGTTGAACATTGTTGGGTGCCTTGTAGTTATTTCCTTGGTAAGGTGGTCTTTGCCCTTGATTCCTTTATAAAACTTGAGGAGGATTTTGTTGAAGTTGGGTGGGTGGTTGGGGTGGGAATCCCGGTGGAGTAAGGTAATTTTGGGACTTGTAAGAAAGGTTATTTGGATTGATATTTGGCTTGAAGTGTTCACGATGTTCCTCTTGGTAAGCATAACATTCCCCTTGATAACCTTGCACCTTATCACATTGTTCATAAGAATGGGGGCCTCCACAAGTTACACAAGAAAGAGTAATTGCATTCACATCATTTGAAGAATTGTTCAATGAAAGGCTCTTAATGGCTTGAATCATTTCTTGTTGTTGCTTAAAACTCGTCTCATGATCTCTATCTATCTTTTGCATGAGCTCTTGGTGATACTTGAGGAATTGGTTATCATAAGGTGTTTGAGAATCGTTTTGGATAACATGAACCCTTTCTTCAAATTGAGAATTTGTTTGAACCATTGCTTTAGTCTCAATGATGTCCAAAGCCTCTTGAATGGATTTAAGAAGAATATTCCCTCCCGCAGAAGCATTAAGTGAATCGTGGTGATGAGGTTTAAGGCCATCATAGAAAGTATTGATTTGGTGTACTTCATCCAATCCATGGTTAGGGCATCGCCTTAATAACTCTCTAAACTCCTCCCAAGCATCACTAAAGGATTGACTAGGTTTTTGTTGAAAGCCTATAATTAAGTTCCTCAAAGCCGTGGTCTTAGATGGGGGAAAGAACTTGTTCAAAAACTTAGTAGTGAAACCATCCCATGTGGTGATACTATCGGGTGGTTGGGTGTCTAACCAATGCTTAGCGGCTTCTCTAGTAAAAATGCCACTAATATCAACTTAATAGCATCATGTGGAACTCCATTGTACTTAAGGGTATTGCAAAGAGCAAGGAATCTCTTAAGGTGATCATGAGGATTATCATTCTTGTGACCATAGAAAGGTGTGTTTGAAACCAAGGTAATCATAGCCGTTTTTAGCTCAAATGAATTTGCGGGAATGTCGGGAATCCTAATAGCATTAGCATATCCATGAACATTGGATTGCAAACGTTCTATCAAAGAACGATTATCAACAGCCATGGCTTCTTGTTGTGGATGAATCAAAGCACGATTCTCGTGATCGGCTTGATGGACGGTGGTGGTCTTACTCTTTCTCTTTTTCTTCCTTTTCGGAGGAAGAGGTTGTACACCAATCGGTATTTGTGCACGCCCGCGAGTGAGCATGCAACTCAATACGAGGAATGAGAGAGAAGCTCTCGTGTGACTTTGAAGAGAAAAGAATTATCCTCTTCGAGTTTCAATATGAAATATCCACAAGAAAATAATAATATACGTATGTACTACTTGGGTGCAAGACCCCCAATGAAGCCTTCCTTCTTAGAATACTCACAAGTGAACGGGGGGTTAGGTGGCGCGAAGCACTTAAGTACCTATTGACCCTTAGATGGCATTTTATAGCACATCGCCTTTCTATTCACTTAATTGTTTGTATTCTTCGAATTGTTGCTTATTGAGAGTATTTATCTATTCTTGCTTATTTTGTTTGATCGATACACGTGTCAAGGACCGGAACGCCCCTCAACACGGTGTATTGCCTTGGCAATACTTATTGAAGATATGTAGATTGGTTGTTCTTATACGTATACGTATTTACTTATAATAATATATGGAAAATATTTTGTATTTATGAGTTTTTAAGAGAAAATACTATATGTACATAAAAACCGAGAGAATCCAATAATATATATTTTTGGGTGCAATCTCTTAGGAAAAAATTTCTTTTTGGATTTTTTAATTTGTTTGGTCAATTCTTTAGGAAAAGAATTGTTTTGTTAATTTTTTAGTTTTTATATATTTTTATATTTTTGATTTTTTATTTGTTTTTGATTTATGATACGTAAAAATAACGTTCACAAGGTGAACGGATCCCAAAAGCCAATGAAAACCGTCAATCGATAGTCTCTCGTAAAGTCAAAGAACCGGCATCGGCGCCATTTAATATGTGTATAGTTGAAGTTCGTTTTTCTCAGTTCTTAACAAATTGAAAGTCCTAACAATATCGGGTTTTTAATTGTTCTTGGTTGGTAATGTTTTTTTGGATATTCTATTGCTAATTCAAACAAGTCTTGCAAAAATGAAAAATAACGTCTACTTATATGTAAAATATAGTGCAAATACCAAGTTCTTTTTCAATTAAAATGAAAAATGTAACTTTTACAAACTATAAGGACTAGAAATGTAAATTCTATGAAATTTAAATGCTCAAAATGTAAAGCTGAAAAGTACAAGGACTAGATGTGCAAAATCAGTTAACTATGAGGACTGAAAATGAAAACTATCTAAACAAGTAACCAATTCTCAACAAATTCCAAACTACCTAACTGATTTTTAACAAATTTCAAAGTTAAAGGACTGGATTATTGCAAACCCTAAAAAGAAGCAAGTTTAGCCATGTTTAGAAACAGTTTAACTCTTCAAGGACTTAAGTGCAAATTTTCATATCTTTTTACCAAAAACGGGTTACCAACTTTAATAAGCTCGTTTGAGCTTATTACTCAACCAAATTTGACCAAACCACTTGCAAATGATTCAAAATCAGAAATAAGCTTGACCTATCCAAGGAAATTTGCTAAAAGTGACTAAAAAGCTGATAAGCTAGTTTCAATAAGCACAAAATAAGATATAAGCTAATCCAGACTTGCACAACTAGATTTTAGTGATGAAAATGATTAATAAGCTCAATATAAGGACGGGAAATCAAGTCTCATGAAAAAGCATCCAGTAATAAGCTCAGAAACTTAAAATAAGCAAAAAGAGTGCTTATGTTGACCAACGTTGACCAAGAATTTTCAATAAGCTCAAATTCTCAAAATCCAACCAGGAGCACTTACCAAATGATATTGTGAAAGAAAATTGACCAATTAATGAAGTGGAAATTGAGTTATGAAAAAACCGTCACCAAGTTACAGTAACTTGCATTTGCTTAATGTCTTAAACTTTGGCTTATTTCTACTTGAATACTTGAAACTGTACAAATTCCTTATGGACTTTGAAACTTCATATATTGATTGAGAAATGAGAGCTGGTTTGGTGGAATTTCATTAGCTAACAAAGAAATGGTAAGCAAATCAAAATCACAACTTTTTGAAACAATACTTGTAGAAAACTGACCCACACTTTTTAGATGGCCATTTGCCTTTTTGACCCCACACTTGACTAGAAAATGACTTAAAACTACTTGTTATCACTTGCTAACTGAAAATGAACCAGAACTTGCCAAAAATCAACACTTGTAAAACTAATCACAGCTAAAACCAAACACCACTTTACTGATATTTTGAAAACTTTTATGAAGACTTTTTGAGTAAATGTTTAGACTGAGTTAAAAGCTTTATCAAACTAAGTTCAACAGTCAAAATGTAGTATGTGAGAACTAGAAACAAGCAAGACACTTAACTAGAACTCAAAATTGGTTAATAAGACTAAATGACTGATAAAAGCTTGAGAAGCAGGACAAGTACTAAGCTATAGCAAGATTAAGCTACACAATAAGCTATAACAACACTAAAATCAGATAAGAATAAAACAAGTTTGATCATGCAATCAAGTAAGATTGAACTAGAATGAAGCAGGCATATGACTGTTTAGAGGAACTAAAAATCAGGAACTCAAAACCTTTAGCTAAGGCCTCCTTTGGGGAGTAGAGGAGCGCTGAGCTCTCTATTCTAGTGCTAACCACCACCTTAGCACTAGAAAACACTATCAACAATCAAATCAACAGCTACAACCATGAGAATCATCATAACTGGACTGGAATTCATCAAATTCTGCTAGAAATGAACTGGATCAACAAATCAGCTACAATCTTCCCACTTAGTCAGTTATGATCAAGTTATGATCATAACAAACCAAAATCAGCAACAAGAGTATCAAGGAAGCAGGTAATGAATAGTAGAGTAGTATGAGAGTTTTTGGAGGGAAAATGAGAATTTGAATTTTATTGAATGAAAAGTAGTTACAAAGGTAGGTATTTGTTATAACTAACTATAACAGACTCAAGAGTGTGTCAAACTCTTGAGTTGTTAAGCTAAGAACTAAGAAATGAGATGAGAGGAAAACTAAGTGTGTGTGATTTTCACACTTTCTACAACTACAAGAAATGAAAGCTAAACATGGTATTTATAGACTTCAGGAGTAGAGCAGTTGGGGTTGGTGACGTGTTGGAACCAATCCCAGGCTTCCACGTGTCAAAAATCTGCATATTGAATTTTGCTGATGAAGAACAGATTTGGGGGTTTTATCTTGAGTTGATTTCAGCCTAATTGGTTGTGACCAATGGACTCGTCTCTCAAAAACAAGCAAGTTTCATGTTTATAACTTCTCTTGAAATTGCTTCTAGCTCAAAATCGAATCTGGCAATACGTTTTGATGAAGATGACACGTGTCATGTTTATATTGTTGTCAGCAGAAGTTGCGGATCACTATCCCTTTTGGATAAATGGATTATTGCATGTCGCTCTCTTATTGGCTGAAAAATGGATAGTGGGAGTTACTGTTAGGATTCTTAACCAATTAATTGCTGGCGGCTGTTGTGCATTTATTGTAGTGAAGTGGCAATCCATGGTCTTGATTTCTTGCATTCTCATTGGCTGAGAGTTTATCACACGGATTACACTTGAATAACTTTCCAAAATTGGCAGAATAAGCCCTTGAACTTGGCAGTTTATAAATTTGAGCTAGTAACTTCATTTCTTTGGCATAATTGGTCCTTCAAACTTCATTCTTGAACAAATTTGATCCTTTGACTGAATTGACTTGAGAGTTGACCAGATTTGACTTTGATCTTGACTTTGTCTTATTTACACTTTTGGTCCTTCATCTTTGGCAGATTGTCAAGATAGGTCCTTTGTCTTCAAAGTCTTGTCACTTTTGATCCTTCTTTGTCTTTTTCATCAAATTAAGCTTGATTTTCCTTTGTTTGCTTGAAAATATATCCTTCTTACCTATTTGAGCACAAACACAAAACATACCACATAATTCCGCTTTATAGCACAAAGTTTAGGTATTTTTATTGTGTTTTTAGGGTGATTTGTTAATAAATTAATATGAGTTTTTGCTCATATCAGTGTTCATAAATAAAAAAATTTATTCATCTATAATAAACATTATTCATCAATAAAAAAGTGTCGTTTATCAATAAAACATCTTGTTCATAAATTAAACTTTATTCATCAAATAATCGTGTTTGTCATTTAGTGTTGTTCATCGGTCTAAATCATTGTTCATCATAGTGTATGTTGTTCATAAACCTTACTTGTATCATCAAATATGAATAAAACGCCATTCATAACGTGTAATCTCACACATATAACATCAAATTTTGAGTGATTCAAAAACTTAAGTAAATATTAACCTAGAATCTATAACTTTATGTTTTACAATTTTTAATTCGGATTTAGTATCAGTAAAACTTATAGTTAAAAATGGAATAAAACGCAATACGTATATTTTTGTAAAAAAAGTTTAAAAAATATAAAAAAATCACTTTTTGAATCTTACATTAATAAAATGATTAGTCGTGCGTTGTAGGACAAAAACTATTGCATTTAACGCAATTTTAACACTAAAAGTTTTAGCTATACATTTTATCAAACATCTTATATGCAACAAATATGACTACAAAATGTCAACTTTATTGTGTCATATCTCACTTATATGACATCGGATTTGAGTGATTCAAATTTTTGGTTAGAGAGTGAACCAAAAGTAACAACTTTCGTGTTTAAAGTTTTGAAAAACTCGATGGTTTTGAAGGTCGAAAATAAGGTCAAGAATGCTATAAGATATCAAGAAAATCAAAAACCATTGAATATGTAAAAAAATAAGTTTCGAAATATTTAACAAGATTTTTACCAAATTGAAGAGGACTAAATTACATAATTTTATTTGCGTCTAAAGTTTGAGGGTGACATGTTAATAATGTGTAAAATGTCCACAATACCCCAACTCAGATTTTTGTTATAATTTTGAAAGGTGACACATGATATTTTTTGAATGGCTTTCTAGGCTATGCAAAATATATGGACTATTTATATGAACGTTTATCTATTCTTGCAAGGTATTAGGTGGCAACAAATGAGTCATCCTTACACGATCTTCAATCTAACCCATGCCGAGACTAGAAAGAATTAAGTTTATAATGTGTTTTCTATTTTAGAAGATGTAAAATTTTATTAATGACGTAATTTTTAAAAGTACTACTTAGTTGCAAGGATAAGGTTCGAGAAGACTCATCAAGATTTCGGTCTTATAGATACAATTACCCTATATTACCTAACTGCGTTATAGTTTCCTTAGCTTGAATACTCTTCAGAAAGCCGCGAATGGTCGATGGTATGACTGATTGTTTATCATTCTTTAGTCTTTTCCTGCGATAAAATTAAACTTCTTGAAAAAAAACATGTTGAATCGTCAATTTTTAATGATATCACTGTTCATACAATTGATTTGTGAGTTAACTATGTGATATTTATTAATAAGTAACTTAATTGAGTAAAGTTTTTTTTTATTAAACTTCATGATACAAAGATGTTGCATGCTCTTTGTACATGTTTTGACATTGTCAAAATTATACTCTTTCAAAATAAGTCCTTTTTGCATCCAACTAGTAAAAACACTTGCACTTTACTCTTCCATAATTCGTGACACTTATACGGTTTTATAACACAAAGTGATATAATACACATAATTCTGAAAAACTGGTAATATACAATCACTGTTTTTGGTTGGAAAACTTAATCAAGTTAAGATAGGCGAGATCTTAATTCGTTACAACTGATAGGATAAACATGCTCATTTATTCACTTATAAATTGTCGCAAGTAATGTATATGAAGTAGAGAAGTAGAGTCTCAAAACTCTAGGATTTTAATTGGATGCAATTATTGAACGTCAGTTACCCCTTAAATACCATCATCACAAGCAGATTAACTGATACAGTGGTGGTATGTTAATGAGACTCGTGTTATACATGTTTTCATACCCAAAACATACTAAAAACGGATAAAATATCATAAAAACGTACCAAATACCTTTGTATTGTTGTTTGTGTATGTGTAGGCACGAATATCGAGAATTCACTTGGAAATCATAAAATCAAGCAAAAACGAACACGGGAAACAAAGTTGTAGAAAAGAACCGGATGTGAATTTCCAAAAATACCCTTGAAGATTGAAGAATTTACAAGATTGGTTCTTTAAGTTTTATAGATTGACACTTTATAGCCCTAGGAATCACAAAGTATAAAAGGGTCCCTAATGTTTGAAGACGTGACAAATTAAACCCTTGAAGAATGCAAGAATATCATAACAAGTCCTTAAATCATCAAAGGACTAACTTTGCAAATCTTCACAGGACTAACGGTGCAAAACTGCCAAGGACTAATGTTAGAATGACCGAGGTACCAAACCTACCATTCTCCAAAGTGTTATTAATACAAAATCAAGGCCTGATCAATCAAGTAAGAGGGTGTGTTGTTGCCATTTTGAAAAGTTTATAACAAGGATTATGGGGCATTTTGTTTGAGAAATTACAAGGACTAAAATTGCACCAAACTCATAGTATGAATCCCAAATAGGCGCTAAACAATAAGAAAAAACCAAAACCAGATCAAAATATTGTCTTTTTGGTAAAAACCCTAACTCCCACCCAGTTGCAATCTATAACAAAACATGGGGTAAATAAAAATTGCTTTTACCATTTTACGATTTACCATTTACCAATCATGTTACCCAGCCCAGAACTCCACCTCACAATCTCATGACCCCACCACGAGACTCCCCTTCACACGTCATGTGCTAATAGACAAATTATTCAGAAGAATGGATGACTTGATGCTATTTCGTGCTCTCCACACTTAGTAGATGGCCAAGATCACATGTTCAGACTGCCACATCACAGAGATCACAAGATACATCATTTGACTAAAGAAATTCAACTTGACATATTCGAATCTTCAAGATATTGTACAAGGGATTTTTAGGAATTCTAGTTACTAGGATTTCATTGTTCTAATCCCTTCTATTCATGTATATAAATAGTTAGGTATATTGTAGTTTGAGCTTTGTTCTAAAAAAATTAATTTCAAGTATTTGACTAGTTAATGGAAATATTTAAGCCTTGCAATATCTGAGTTCCATTTTAATTTAAGTTTGCTTTTAAAATTTAGTCTCTATCTTTATGAAATTGTTATTTACTATTTATCAAAAGGGTTTTTATAAAAGAATTTGTAAAAAGCTTTTGGAGAACCAAAGTTGAGTAAAGTATTTCAAAAGGTGACTGGCAATCACTCTTTAGGATTATTTATTCAATTTTGTTAATTTCAGTTGGTTACTCTTACACTTTCCTTGCAAAATATTTGGTTCCAAGTTTATTTTTCCAAAAATCTATTTTCAGCTTATTTTGCTTACTACACATTAAGCTAGCCAAAAGCTCACTTGACAACTGAGTTTTTTTGGCAAGTTTAATGTGCTTGTAGTGTCCTTGGGTTTCTTTGTTTCGTGTGTGTAGATTAGAAGATACGTTCATTATTCTCAATTCATTTTTACTTTAGTTCTATTGTAGAACCACCAGCAAAGTAACTCAAGAAGCTGATTCCATAAGCTTCATAAATCAGTTCAGATTTTAGCTCGTGGAATCAACTCATATGTTGGTTTGGATTGTAGGTCAACATATGGTAAGACTTGAACTCTCTTTTTTCTTAAACTGGTCTTAGTGAGCTTTTATAGGGTTTGCTTATATGACTCTTAACTTGGTTTTTTTCTTGCTTGATTTAGTCCATGTATGCTAGTGTAACTTGTTTATGCTTGATTTGTAGTTTACTTGCTTTTTAATTTTAAAAGTCTTTATAATTTTTCTCAGTTAGTTTAAAGGGTGTTTGGGATTGCATGTGTAAAGCTTAAGTGGCATAAGTTAGAAGCTAGCAATAGCCTGTACACTTCTATTCGTTGTAGTATAGTGGGAATCCAGCTTTTAATTTAAGTGTATAGTTTAAAATTTTGTATTTGTATGTTTATATATCTCTGTCATTACATGTTTGATAGAATAGGAGTTTATGTTTAGTTTTGTTTGATATGATGAGTTTGAGTGTTGCCTGAGTTTTTTTGAATGTTTGGTATGCTTGTGTAAGTAAATTATCACTTACATGTTATTTGAGTACTTGATTCTACAAAACATTGCCTCTAGTTTCAATCACATCAGATAGAATTCTAAGCTCATTGTTAGGATTTAAGCCATGAATTTTGGCTCACTATAAGTTTAGGTTAAGTAATTTATCTATTTTAGGTGTAAGTGTGTTATTCGGCTTATGTGTGGCTTATAGCTTAAGTACAATTTTAGCAAAATGCACCTAGGCTAGAACAAGGTTGTTTTACCCCACTGTTAGTACTTAGCTTTGTTTCATTTCTTTGCTTTTAGTTATTTCCTTGTGGCTTTGTGATTGTATGTTATTTGGTGTGCTAGTCATTGCTTGTGAAATGATTTTATCCATCAAATAAGTCAACTTCTTGTTTGAGGGGCTTGACTGTCCATAATTAAGCCAAGAGCAAACTGACCAAACTTGGTCAACCTAAGTATTGACCTCAAAACATCAAACAACTCACTTTTGTTACTTTTTAACAGCTTATTATAGTTCATTTTACCTTTTCTTTCATTTTCTTTAACTTTGACTTTCGTTGAATTTTGGTCAAATAAGCACACTTAGCTTATTTATCATTTCTGCTTATTTAACTAGTCAATAACATAGTTTTTGTACTTAATCTTATTTTTCTTAGCTTTGTATTCATCTGCTTTACATTTTACTAGAAAACCAACTTATTTGCTTATTTTCAAAGTGCTTATTACATTTTAAAACTTATTCTATTTGGCTTATTGCTATTTTTCTCCTTGAGTATTCTTAATAATCTCAAAATAAAGCCTTAAGTTCAAACCAGGAGCAAAATAGTCAACGAAATAGGAAACAAACTATTTTGTCTTCTAGTGAAAACCAAAAAGTTTTTGGTTTGAGCTTTTAGTTAATCTTTTTCAAAAATTATTTTTGCATTATTTAGTTGGTCTAAAAGAGGAAGGTATCCTTATTTACAACTTATGGCGTTGAGTTTTGGGCTTATTGGGCTTTTAAAGGCCCAATAAACTAGCGTATTGTTTATTAAGCTATGATAAGTTCATTTCAGCTTTTGGGATTTTAAAAAGTTGTTTAAAATTCAATTTTAAGTCAGGTAGTGTCTTTTATTTTTATATTTTTAGAATTTTTGTTTTGGGCTGAAAAACCCATTAAGGTTTAGGTCATATTTCACTTTTGGCCCACTTGGAGGCCCAAAATAGGTTTTTAATTATTTTTATTTTCATTTTTTTATTATTTAGGTTAAAATAAATTAGTTTTCAACTTTTAAAATTTCTTATATTTTTATTAATTTAATATTATTTTCATCTCGATTTGCGTGCCAATGTAATTTGTCGTAGTTTTAATCCGTCATAGTGTAGTTTCGTCTTTACTTTTCAAACCCTTTTTTTCCCAAGAACGTAACTAATCCAAACGCGTTTAATTGGCCATAAAATCACCTCGATAGGAATGAACTCGACTTTCAGTTTTTACGTTTTACGTATTAACTTAATACTTCCCAAAATATATCACTTTTTCCTAAAATTGGTGTAAATTCCTACATCATATGTCTTGGTGGATCCTAACTTTTAGAAAATTAATTTGTTATTTATAAACACTCATATTTAATTTTGTTAAAGGATAGTATTATCGAAAATAAATTTGAACTTCTGTTTATTTGTATATGGCACAAAACAATGCCTAAACTAAATAAAACAGTTCGGATTTCCAGTCTTTGCTTATGAAGCAACATCTTACTAGTCCTAACTTCAATAGTTGGTTTTGTGCACTCTAGTTGGTAATTCGACTGGAGAAACTACATAATATGTTTGACACTGATTTGCCACCTCATCTTGTTGCTACTACTACTAATGAAGGTTTAGCAGATTGGAATGATCTTTATGGTCGTCATAGTGAAGTTGCTTGTTTGATGGTTGGAACTATGTCTCAAACTCTTTATCAACAATTTGAAAATAAAAGTCCTAAGGACTTGATTAATGAGCTCCAAAAGATGTATGAAAAACATGCTGGTGTAGAACTCCAATAGTTGGTACACATTTCCCATTCATGCAAACACTAAGAGGGCCAACCCGTTAGCGCTTATGTTCCATTGATGAATAACTATCTGAATCATTTCGCTACTCTATCTATGTTCTTACAAAAGGTTCCTCTGATACTCAATTCACTTTCAAGTGATTTTGAGAGCTTTGTGCAAAATTAAAATATGCAAAGCACGGGGAAGACAATAAGTGAAGTTCATTCTTTTCCTTATTAAATATGAGAAAGGAATTAGAAGAACAAGAAACCAAGTGTTGTGTCTTCTACACCACAAGTAATGGTGATTCAAGGTGGTAGCATCAAGAAGTTCAAACCGCAAGGTGGTAAGGGTAAAGGGTAAAGGGTAAAGGACCTAAAAACTCTTACCCTCCTAAACCTAAAAAGCCTCAACCTTGTAGGAAAGAGCATTTGACAAAAAAACTCTACACATCACCATTGCAAGGAGGTTGGACATTGGAAGAGGAACTGTCATGTTTATCTGGTTGATTTGATGAAAAAGAAGAAGGATGCGACTACTTCTTTAGGGACCTAGAGGAGGAAAGAAGCTAAAACATGGAGCTCTCTATTTGTATGTTTTATCGAATGGTTTAATTCTCGTTTTAGATGATTGTCATTATGTACCTTCTATAACTTTTCAGGTTCTTCTTTGCATGATAAAGGACTTATTCATAAATTCACAAATATTGATTTGACCTCATCATTAAATAATATAATTTATTTCAATTGTATTCATGTTAATGATATTTATAAGATTGATATGTGTGATCCTACTTTCTAAATTATTAATTCTATGTATTCTACAGTATTAAGATATCTAAATCTAGTTTAGATTCTACTTATCTTTGGATTGCCATCTTGCTCGTATTAGCAAGAAACGTATTGAAGAGTTGCAACATGATGGTCTTTTAAACTCAATGGACAATGAACCGTTTGATCAATACGTCTCTTGCATATTTGGGAAGATGATAAGAAAACCTTTTCACATAAGAAAGGAAAAATGAAAGATATACTTGGATTAATTCATACTGATGTATGCGGTCGACTTAGACATCTATCAATGCAAAGTGTTACATACTTCATTACCTTTATTGATGATTATAGTCGTCATGGTTATGTTTATTTACTTAAACATAAACATGAATTATTTGACACATTTAAGGTATTCATGAATGAAATAGAAAATCAACTCGAAAAGACTATTAAATCCATCCGATCTGATCGCGGTGGTGAGTATTTTAGTCAGTCATTTAAAGATTATCTAAAGGCTAGTGGAATTTTCCAACAGATGACTCCTCCATATACGCCACAACACAATGGTGTTTTCGAGATGAGAAATGGTATCTTGTTAAACATGGTTCGACCAATGATGAGTCTTTCTACTTTGTTATTATCCTTTTGGGATTATGCTCTAGACTCTGTTACACGCATTCTCAATATGGTTTCAACCAAAGAGACTGATAAGGTTGTGTATGAATTATGGCATGGAAAAGTTCCTAACTTGTCTTACTTAAAAGTCTAGGGTTGTGAGGCACATGTGAAATGTCACACACCTGATAAACTTCAATCAAGATCTGTTAAGTGTATCTTCATAGGTTACCCTAAGGAAAATAAGGGTTACTATTTCTACTACCCACTTTAAAACAAAGTAGTTGTTGAGAGGTATGCAAATTTCTTTGAAAAAATCTCATAGTTCAAAATAGAGTGGGGGGACTATAGAACTAGAAGAAGATATTTCGCCTTCTGAAAATAATAGCTAACATCCAAATGAGGAAGAAAGTCTTGCACCTATTGTATCTCAAGAAGAGGATGTTGTTCTTATTTGTAGATAATTAAAGAAGCTTAGAGCTCTTGTTCGACTATGTCTAAATGTAGAAGTCGAGGAATATAGTTTAGGGGATCTTAATGGATCCACTAACTATAGAGCTGCTTTATTGGATTCTGAATTTGATAAATGGCTTGTTGCTATGAATACGAAAATGCAATCCATAAAAGGTAATCAAGTCTCGCAACTTGTAGACCTTCTTACAAAATCGAAAGTTGTAAAGAGCAGGTGGATCTATAAGAAAAAGAATGATATGGATGACATTGTCCACACCTATTATAGTTAGGTGGGGGTTTGCATTATATGATGCTAGACTTCAAATATGGTAGGTTTTTTGTAGGTCTTTACCAATGGCGTAATCCCCATTTGGCTTAGTTTTGTTTCCTTTTGTTTTTCTTATTGTTTCTTTGCTGCATTATGGGTAGTTTGAGGCATGCCTTTTTAATTTCCTTGATTATAGTGGTTGGGCGCGTGTGGTTGTAACGTATTCTTTGTGTGGCACATACGATTGCTTTTAAAAAAAACTCGATTAGTAGCAAAATGATTTACACAAACTTATGGTATTGAGTGTGAGAAAACCTTTTTTTGTTGCTAATTTAAGAGCTATTATGATTTTTATAGCTATAGTGACGTTCTATAACTATAAAATATAAAAAGTAGATGTAAAAACTATATTCTTAAAAGGTTTTATAAATGAAGATATCTATATGAAACAACCTCAAAATGGTCTTAAATGGTTTTATAAATGAAGAAATCCATATGAAACAACCTCAAAGTTTTGTCGATCCTAGTATCCCCGGAAAGAACGTAGGCAAGAAACTCAAGAAAATGTATCAAAAATAAACTAAACGACAACGTTTGTGTAACCAATACAAGAGGATCTTGAACAAAATAATTGCTGGCCAACTAGACAAAGAACTTGGTAACTGTGTTAACACTTACGCTTTGTTCAAGAGTTTATTTTTAAGGGAATGGAAGAGGATAAAATGGGAAAGGGAAGGTAATGGAACATAGAAAGAAGAAAGGAGATGTACTAATCCATGTTCTTGAGTTTATGTATTTAGTTACTGAAGAATGAATGGAAAGGGAACATAACATAATTACTAAATTACTCTCAAAATGTTTATCTTTTTGTTGAAGTTAACTATATTTTGATTACCAACAATTGTGAATTGTTGTACTGGTTTTAAATTTTCGATTGTTACTTTGGATATGAGGATCAAATTGTAAGTATGGAATGACAATAACCAATGTGTACGTGGGAAATGGTTACAAAGTAAATTTGGGAGCTTTGATCCGACTTGCACAGACTAATGTTAAGGTTGGCTGAGATTGAGTTTTAATTCACACATATCTAATTTATTTTATGTAGAATCTTGATAACCTATGAATCTATGAAGTGGGTTGATGTTTTCTAGAGAGAGAAACTAGAGAGAGAAAGTGAGAGAAAATGTGTGTCTTCTTTATTGAATGGAAACAAGAAAATGAACAACAACCACCCCTTTCCAAGGAGGAAAGGGGTATTTATACTTCCAAGTCATATGTGGACTTGGGCCGGCCCATGACAAGCCCATGGACCGGTTCTTACTTAACTAAATAAGTAACTATAAACTACGAGCTATTACAACATTAATAATATTGTGGAGTGACCGATACTTCTAATATACGTAAAAACGTATTTCTAACAATCTCCCCCTAAGGGAGGTCACTCCACGTTACAAAGTTCTAAACCTAGCATACTATACTAAGTCTTCGTTCTTTAGCTCGTAGTCTTTTCTTCTTTTCTTTCTTTTGTTGTGAATATGTTGGTTTGATCTTTTAGGCTTTGACTTGAGAGCATTGTTCTTTTGGCCTTTCACGTGCGATCTTTGCCTTCTTGTGAATTTTGCCTCCTCGTGACTCCATGTTCCACACACTTATGTCTTTTTGTTGAATTCTCGAAAGTTTCAGAGTTTGGTACAGCGGAAGACTTTATCTTGTACTTTCTTGAATTTTTGCTAAACTTTGATGCAGAAAAACATAAGCATGTGGGAACGACTTCTACAGGTACACCGCAACGCCACCGTCTTCACTGGTACACAACAACGCCACCATCTTCAACAGGTACACAGCAACGCCACCGTCTTTAACAGGTACACAGCAACGACACGAATAAAATGGATTTGAACATTTTATTCTAATTCGGTAGCATTTTACCTCCGGTCGGTGAAGACCATTGGACGATATTAGATATCGTACCCGTGACGGATAGTTTCAATTAAGTAACTTCCTGACAGGATTTCGCGGGTAAACCCGTTCTCTTTATTCGACCGTCCAAAGCTGACTGCGAACATAAAGAGTGAATCACTTGGATAAATTATCCTTGTGATTTGAAGCCGTCAATTCATGAAACCTGGAACAAGTGAATTTCGATTAAGATTTTCACCATCGTTGCTTTCCAGTTATCACGAGCTTAATTCATAAAGAATCTTGCACGTCACCTACCAAGTGCTGTTTGATGTTAACACTAGAAGGATTTCCACTCGTCACTGTGATCAATACAGAGTCACTCTGAGTGTTCTGGCAAGATCATATGATAATGCGTAGAGGCCTGGAACGAGTTTAAGTTCAATTAAGAATTAAACCACTGTTTCCTTCCAGTTTTTCACAAGATTGGTTCTAAAAGAACCGCACGTGTAACCTACCATGAGCTTGTTTGATGTTGGCTCAAGCAGGATTTCCATCTTCATTGTAATACTTACGTATTACTCGGATTTTCTGGCAATATTACAGGAATATTGCGTAGGACTCATGAAAATCTCTTACTTTTCACAGTGTGTGAGAAAGCAAGGAATAAATGAAAAGTGTCCTAATGAGACTTTTGATGATCTCTTGGCTCTAGACTCAATTGTGCGTTTTGATTTTAGTGAGCGATGGCTGGAGAGGAGTGCCACCTTTTCAATACCAGTCTATTCGGAGTGAATAAACCAATAGATAACGTGTTGATCTCCGTGTGATTAAAACAAATACCTTTTGAGAGATATTTGAGTTAGCTGGGAAGGGTTGTGCATTGCATCACTGGGTCCATGATGTCTTTCTTCAATACCGAGAATCATTAGCAAAAATAACCTCAATAGCATATGTATTGACCCGGTTTCTGCCTAAAGTTGTAAGGAGGGCTTCTTTCTTTACACCCTTTATCTTTGCAATTCTTTTTCATTCTTCAACCCCTTCAAGGCTTACCAATACGTCATCACTAGCACCTTGTTGTGATTGTTCCAGTGCTAGCTTAAGTACTTGGTCGGCATTCAGCCACGTTCACATTCTTTCTCCATCTTTCCTAGGACTTCTAATTCTATCTACGGAATTGTCCTTGGGAAGATTCCATCGGCTCTGATGAATCATTGGACTAAACCTATTCCTACCACCCTTTTGTCACCACATTCGTCGTGAATTAAGCGTGTTTTGGGAAGGAATTTCCACCATGAAAAATCATTGAAAATCACTTAAGGTAATTGTGATATTGAAATAAAAAGATTTGTACCTTAGGTGTTTTGTTCATCAAAAACGCTCCCCCTTAACGCGTGCTTTACACATATTAAGTTGGATAATCGTTAAGTCTTTTTCATCTTTTAGCCAAGTATCATTTAAATCTCCTTAATCCCATTTTCTCCCCTTATCCAAAATGTTAACCATTAATATTTGGGATATTGAATGGATTAACCGGTCTTTGGGTAAAAATGAAATCGATGTTTGGCCATAGAACATGTTCATGCTCCCCCTTAAGTTAATAAGGGATAGTTGTAGTGCTTTAGTATGATATATTTTGAAAGATTTAGAATCTCGTGAGAAATTCTTGAAAAATTATCATACTTTAACACTACATCAAGCCGCAAAAGCACAATATTCACAAATTTACATATTCACAATTGAAAAACCAATATAAAGTGGACCTGAAATGTACGACCCATTAGATGGATCGTTGCAGTAGCTTGTGGTGCACTAAATATGGTCTACCACCAACGAATCTTTCCAAGCTCCTCATCAATCTACGTTCACGGAGCTTTTGATCAATCTTCTTGATCACATACTTCGCCATCTGCCGATAACCCGGATGCCAATCCTCCGTCATCTCTGGCAAAGTCCCACCCGAGTTAAGATGCTCCAACTTTCCTCTGACTTGTAGAAGAGTCCCATCACTGTACTTATAAAGCTCACCCACCCTCATAAACTTCATTAAACCTCGACTGTTCAAGTAGAAAATGCCGCAATTCGGAACAGAAATGCCGGTATAGGGACATCTATCTACATGTTGAGGTAACACTTGATTCACTGGACGGGTTAGGTTAAGCTTCCTTTGATAACTTTCGACTCCCAACTGAAGATCTTCAACTCGTTTCTTGATAACAACGCTTCGTGTGAACATACAAAGTGCTGTATTCAAGGCAATGAGGTCTTCACGAGGAATATGTGTGAGTTGATCACGGGTCATCAGAAGCAACATATCTTCGATATCCTCAAGGCGAATGATAGAAAAATCTCCCTGCTGGATTTTGTATTCTCTGTCATCCTCCCTTTTCAAACGAATCTCCGTCACATGATAATAGCCATTCTTGGCTTTAGTTTTCAGCCCTAAGATGCTAGAGATGCGGATATCGGATCTAACGTTGCTTCCTGAATTGACTAGACAACAACCCCTGTACGCCCTTCGGACTCGTTCGTCCCAATGAGATGCACCTATAACAGCATACATATCATAATTACGAGTTACCCTTGGGACCCAGAGTCGGTTTACCTTTTCCTCGATCCAGGGTATTGTCCCCTAGTTGGCAGCTTTCAGCAAGGTCAAGGATGTCGCGTACGTTGATGAACCCTTCAGAAGATACTCAAGATCATAGGTGACGAAGAAGTCGAGAGCAATCTGATTATCTTGAATAGGATCAAGTGGAGGTGGAGCTCTTTCTGATTCATGAAGACCTGGCCGTTGAACGGTATTCAGAGCTTTCAGGATCTCATCGGCATAATACTCAAACTCCATTCGGGTTAACCGGGTTTTGGCGCGAAGTCTCTTATCCTTCAGCGCTTTCTTCACCAAAGATGGAGTAACCGAAGTCTTATACTCATGAGCAAGAAA
Organism: Glebionis coronaria; assembly: GCA_025667525.1. Lineage (NCBI taxonomy): Eukaryota > Viridiplantae > Streptophyta > Magnoliopsida > Asterales > Asteraceae > Glebionis > Glebionis coronaria. Next base: position 451,961,424 of record CM046881.1, read on the forward strand.
TGCACATAAGTCAATCGGACTGCGAATACGGAGATATAAAACATCTTTGTCAGCGTCTGTGATCGGATCATATTGCGCCGCTGCCGTGATCCAAGCCTGTGGCGGTGCAGTCTCGTCAATTTCCAACGTGTCTGCCCAGTCTCTGTGCTTGATTCAGGAACCGTAGATTGTTGTGCTTGTTGTAGAGGAGTAGAAACGCGAACATCTGCAGGTTCTAATTCAGGCATCTCGGCGGTGTCATGAACGGGTGAGTGTTGTGCAGCTTCAGGTTCTGTTACTGATTCTGCAATCAAAGGAGCAACAACAACAGGACTAATAGGGTTAGTGGTAACAGGTATAGATACAGCAATAGAAGTACCGGGAATCGATGAAGCTGTAGTAGCATTCACATCGTGGCGCCACTTAGATCGTCTTGATTCTGTTGATGTTGATTTGTCCTTCTACGCTGCATCTTTCTTGGACTTGGTTCCAGACTTAGCAGGTTTCTTGGAGCTGGTAACCTTATCTCCCTCTTTTGGCTGTTTACCCCCATCATCATCCTCATCGTTATCCTCATTGCTCCCCCTAGCACTCTCCTCATTACCATCACCACCATCATCGCCATCATCATCATCATCATCATCCTCATCCTCATCATCACCATCATCGTCATCAACCTTTTCTTCTTCTTCTCCTTCTTCTTCCTCTTCTTCTTCACCAGTACCCTCTTCCTGTTCACTATCATCTTTGTCCTCTTCAGGTAGAATGTGATAAGGTACCACACTTCCAAACGTTTTGAATAACCTATCATCCTCCATGATAACGTCATTCAGGGATTTGTAAAGAGCCCGTTGAATCCTAGATTTATCAAACGATCCAAGTTCCACCATACGAGCTTTGAGGATCTTCTTTAATTCAAAATCCGTTAACTCATAAGCAATTTTGTAGGCGGATTCTGAAGGATTGGATGACTTGATCATCAAGTTATCAGCTGCTAGTGTCTTCAACTCATCACGTAGTTTAGGCATAATGGATTCAACGGATTCTTGCACTCTCTCTTCAACAGAAGCTTCAAGTGCTTCTTTTTGCTCCTTATATTTATCCCTCATCGCTTGAAGTCTGGTGATTCGTGCAGCATGCTTATCAACCTCAACCTGCTTAACCTGAGCTAGTTCTTCTGCATGAGCTTTTCGCATCAATTCCATATCTGCAGCAAACTTAGCAAGCATCTCTTCTTGGGCTTTCCTCGATGCTTCTTCACTTTGAACTCGTCTATGTAGCTCTTGGCGAAGTTCATCCATTTCTCTTTTGTGATTATCCGTATGTTTATCCAACATTTCGGCCATCACTAATGCAGCCATTGTAGATGTTGCAGAGCTGCTCTGGGTTGATTGAAGAGGCTCGGTTGTGACCACGGTACTAAGGATGGGAGTTATTGGTGGTGGAAGGAATGGTGTTGAAGCTGGTCTGGTTGGTAAGGGTTGTATTGGTGGAGGTTGAGTTGCTAAAGGTTGAGTTACTAACGGTTGAGTAGACACCATGATAGTAGGAGCACCGGACTCCTTTTCAACACTTGCTGAAACCGGGATGGATGTCTCCTTAGAAGTAGAATACCTTTCAGGTGACCCAAACTCATCAATATCCTCTGGCTCCTCGTACTCTTCTTCAATATTTACCCTTGCACCTGAACCACTACCGCCAGTATCTTTCCTACTCCTTTGAATTGCTATCTTCATCATTTGTTTCTCTGCCTTGTCAAGAGTAGGATCAACAACATCTTCTTCGTCACGTAGACGTAACTCATCAGCCTTACCATTTCCCTTCTTAACCTCAGTCTTTTTCTTCTTGGTTTCGGGTTCAGGTAAAGCAGCTGGTTGCTTGCGTTTACCTTTACTCTTCACTGTAGTAGACGAGTCTTCTCCAGTCTGAAGGCTTGCTTTCAGCTTCTTGATCTCTATCAGCAGTAGCTTGTAATCAGCAGAGCCTTTGATTTTCTCCGTCAGAAGATAATCGGGAATAGGACCAGGAATCACACCACCAGATGGTCCTTCATGCCTTAGATCCACAGTATCATCAGCTTCTTCAGTGTGATAACGACTTGCTGCACGCTTATCAATAGTAGCATCATTTTTCATAAAATAATTAATGATAAGCTTGATAAACCGAGGATAAGGAAAGAAATTTGTCTTCAGCTTCTTGTTTTGGAAGAGTTGAAAGGTGAATTCTTCCCATATCAACAATGCATAATCTGCATTTGCACCTTTGTACATGCCATAGAAGAGGTTCATAATAGGACTGCGCAAAGCATCATGCCCACTCGTTTTCGGTGTAAGACATCTACTGAGAATACCCAACATTGCTCTCCAAGGTTGTCCTACTTTAGCAGTGGTAAACTCATACGCAACTCGTATGTCAGGACATCCAAGAGCCTCGAACATCTCCATTAGTTCATCTTTAGTAGGATCCCTCGAAAATGACATGCCTTTGGGTGTATCCCGTATACCAAAAATCTTACGGAAGTCTGAAACTGTGAGCGTCTGCTGCTTGTTGTCGATGGTGAAGGTGATCTTGTTTGAAGTACTCTCCTTGGTAGCCCAGAACTCATACATGTACTCATAAGGCACCGAGGCAGTACTCCTAAGGGCGTTCTTGAAATGAGAGTGATCAAGGATTGCTATGGCTACTTTAAATCCATGGTGAGTGGATTTTGAGACTTGCTTCAGCCGGTAATTGTTTGGTATGAACTTGAGGGTTCGTGCTTTAGCAATAGCGGCTTCTCTAGAGTCTTGGATTGCTTGTACTGTTGGATTAGTCATTGTATCTGCTTAAGATAAGACATGAAAGGTTGATGCATACAAACATATAGATATATATCATTCTTACTTCTAAGCATAACACATTTCATAACATAATACAACAAGTACATATAACAGGCAAACAATATTAATCAAACAACTCTTCATCCGGAACATTCCTTCATTCGGAACTTCTTCATTCGGAACTTCCTTCATTCGGAACTTCCTTCATTCGGAACTTCCTTCATTCGGAACTTCCTTCATTCGGAACTTCCTTCATTCGGAACTTCCTTCATTCGGAACTTCCTTCATTCGGAACTTCCTTCATTCGGAACTTCCTTCATTCGGAACTTCCTTCATTCGGAACTTCCTTCATTCGGAACTTCCTTCATTCGGAACTTCCTTCATTCGGAACTTCCTTCATTCGGAAGTCCTTCATTCGGAAGTCCTTCGTTCGGAAGTCCTTCGTTCGGAAGTCCTTCGTTCGGAAGTCCTTCGTTCGGAAGTCCTTCGTTCGGAAGTCCTTCGTTCGGAAGTCCTTCGTTCGGAAGTTTTTTTTCAGAAAATTCCTTCATTCGGAAGTTATTATCCATGTTCATCCGGAACTTAAAAACACAGCCTTTGATGATTTAATCTATGCGCGTTTGTGAGTTCTAAGGCAAACTAAGGCAATTTAACATCATCTAATGTGATTCCGAGCAAAACCCATCTATAATCCCTAGTTAATTAACCCTAAATTAATCACAAACCCTAAGTTGATTTAAACTGATTAATCGAGTAATTTAACAGAATTAAAGGATGAATAAGGTGAATTAGAAATTAAAGATGATGTTGTACCTTGTTTAAACGAATGAAACAAATGGATTTGATTTACACGGAAGTTCTTGTTAGCTTAAGTGTGTTTTAATGGCGGCAAGGGAGAAAAAGATAAACAGTGAAGTGAAAAGAAAAAAGGGGGCGGGGGTATCCATTTGACTTAGGTCAAATTTTGACAAGTTTCACACAATGTCACCTTAAGTCCCTATATTCCTTATTCTTTTCCTTTTTGTTTACAACTTATCTTTTCATTTTTCCTTTCCATTGTTAAGCTTAGTCAACTTAATTTTGCTTAGTTAAACTAAACTCGACAATCTCACACAACTTAAGTATCGCATCCAATAATCAAATCTCCAATATCTAAAGCAATTCCTATCACAATGAACGAGCACAAGTCGTTTTCTAATGCAATACCACTCATTTACTATTTAGTCATTAATTTTCCACAATCACTTTTGAAAATCGATTTAATGACGAAGATGATTTAATATTTTCTCCCCCTTAAACGATGACCCGTTTTCTATTTAAAGAGCTGTAGTCATTGTTTAAAGAGTCAAATATTGATGAAAGCATTTCCAATTTGTATCTTGAAAAAGATTGATTCGTGGTGTCAATAAGATTTCTCTTATTTTAACAAATTAATGCACTGAGACGTACACAAATTTGTGTTAGACCAAGTTGTAAAGTAAACTTGATCCCTTTGCATGATTTGGCTTGTAAATCATGCCCGAGAAAATTAATTCCCGTTGTGAGCCAACGTTTTCCAAGGAAATACGTGACTTTAATATGAAAACCGGGTTGCAGTCTGAAATAACTACAAGCCATAATGGGCATGTTTTAAAAAATATACAACTTTTATACGGACTCTATTTATGGCACCGTGTCAATATTGATCGACATTCCGTAAATATTACCGTACTAAAAGACATGCCCGATTTAAAAACGAAAAATATTTTTGGTTTTTCTTGATTTTATAATTTTTATGGTTTTTGTAGGTTTTATATTTTTTATGGTTTTTGTAGGTTTTATATTTTTTATGGTTTTTGTTGGTTTTATATTTTTGTATTTTCTTTTTGCGGTTTATATATTTACGATAATTTACATGATCACGAACAAAGGATACTCTGAATAGTTTACCACGACTATTCAGCTGATTCTTCTGCCAACTCTTTGAGAGTCGCTGGAGTGAATGATTTCATGCCAAGCTTGTCGATCAAAAACTCGATTCGTCCTCGATCTAAGGCTTTAGTGAACATATCCACCAGCTGGTACTCAGTAGTGACAAAATACAGCTCGATCACTCCGTTCTCCACCTGCTCCTTAATGAAATGGTAGCGAATGTCTATGTGCTTGGCCCGGGAGTGTTGAACATAGTTGCAGCAAAGGGCAATGGCGCTCTTGTTGTCACAATACATCGGGATTTTGTTAAATCCCAAACCGTAGTCAGTTAATTGTGATCTCATCCAAAGGACTTGAGCACAACAACCGGACATGGCGATGTATTCAGCCTCCGTGCTGGAAATTGCAGCACTTTTCTGCCTTTTGGAAGACCAACTGATCAATCTATCTCCAAGGAGATGCACAGATCCAGAAGTGCTACGCCTCGTGTCTTAACATCCAGCATGATCGGCATCTGCGTATGATATTAAAGCAATGGAGGAATCTTTCGGATACCATAGACCACGATGAAGTGTTCCTTTTAGATACCAAAAGATCCTTTTCACAACATGTAGGTGCTTTTCGGTAGGCCGAGCCTGATACCGGGCACACATGCATACAACAAATTGCAAATCAGGCCTGCTAGCAGTCAGATATAGAAGGGTGCCGATCATCCCACGGTAAAGTTTTGGATCGACAATAGTCCCATTCCTATCTTCATCTAACTTGGATTTCTCCACCATTGGAGTGTCCACGGGGTCACAATTTTCAAAGTTATATTTCTTAAGAGATTCTAGAGCATATTTGGATTGATTAATAAAGATGCCTCTGGGATTCTGAGAAATCTGTAATCCTAAGAAAAATGAAAATTTTCCCATCATCGACATCTGAAAGCGTGTGGACATTATCATCAACATAAATTTGTACCAGAATCATGTCGTTGCCTTCCTTGAGAGTGAATAGAGTGGGGTCCACTTTGCCTTTGGAGAAGCCTTCCGAGATGAGGTATGTTGAAAGGAGATCGTACCACGCGCGTAGAGCTTGTTTCAACCCATAGAGAGCCTTCTTAAGCTTGTACACATGATTAGGAAACTCCGTGCTAACGAACCCATCTGGCTATTCAATCCTAGGTGGTCTGGAGTGAACAATAGAAGGAGCTTCTTCTGAGGTAGACGCGGCTGAAGGGTTTTCAGGTATCGCTACACCAAAGAAAGGAAGCTCTTGCAGGTGAGCATATTCCAAATCGTGATCAATAGAATCCTCTTCCACATCATTAGGCACAAGTAGGGGTGACGATTCAGGTGTAGTTTGAGAATCACTTGGTGAAGGTGCATCCGGTTCAATGTGAATTGAAGATGCATTAGATAAAGCTTCATTGGCTGGAGCAACAACTTCAGGAATTGGAGCTATCACTACGGGTGCTGGAACTTCATCATTTGGGGGATCAAAGAATTCGTCAAACAACGGTTGAAACAGTTTATCCCACTCGGGCCTTGATGGTGGTAAAAATGATGTAGAAGTAGGATTATTGGGAACTAATCCAGAACTAATAGCACCGGTTCCCATCTCATGAAGCGCGGGTTCAGAGCTGTGTTGCTCAGAAGCCATCGTTGTCAGCTCATCGAAATCTGCGTCCATAGTTTCTACAATCTTACCAAGACGACGGTTGTAAATTCGGTATGCTTTCTTGGACGGTGAGTAACCAATGAAAATACCTATATCGGCTTTCGGTCGAAGCTTACCCAAGTTCTCACTATTAATGTTTGGATAACAAAGAGCACCAAACACATGAAAAAATGAAACATCGGGTTTACGGTCATGTAGAAGCTCATAAGGTGTTTTTCCATGGCGTTTCCGAATGATAGAACGGTTTTGGGTGAAACATGCAGTAGATATAGCCTCTGCCCACAAGAACAATGGAGCGTTCGCATAAATAAGCATAGTCCTAGCAGCTTCCATAAGTGTACGATTCCGTCTTTCAACGACACCGTTTTGTTGTGGAGTGCGTGCAGCGGATGTTTCATGTGAGATACCAACTCCTTCATAGTAATCACGAAGAGTCTGGTTGACGAACTCTGTTCCATTGTCTGTACGAATACGGCGAACAGTAGTATTTAAACGTACCTGAATGAATTTCAGAAAAGTGATGATAGCCTTCGGTGCTTCATCCTTTGTACGTAGAAATCTAACCCATGTAAACTTGGAGAAATCATCCACAATAACCAGAATGAATTTCTTACCGCTCACACTTTCAGTTCTCATTGGCCCACAAAGATCCATATGCAAAAGATGAAGTTTTTCTTGATTGGTGTCTTCAGCTTTGGGCTTGTATGATTTCTTGGTACTTTTCCCCCTTGAACACGCGGAACATAAATGATCCTTGTGAAATTTGAGCTTTGGAAGACCACGAACTAATTCATTTTTAGCCAGATGATTAATAGCATCAAAGTTAAGATGAGATAATCTGCGATGCCATAACCATGACTTGGTCTTAGATGCTTTAGAGAGAAGACATACTGGAGAGGCGGCCATCATGTCTTGTAGGGACAAGGTATAAAGATTTGCACCACGAGATCCCTTCAACAAATATTTTCCTTCCAAGTTGTGGATGAAACAAGTGTGTTGTCGAAAAGCAACCTCTAGGTTGGAATCACAAAACTGTCCTACTGAGAATAAATTATGACCAAGACCTTCTACATAGTATACCCTTGAAATCGTAACATTTCCAATCTGATATTCACCATACCCCATTATCTTTGCTATATGATCATTCCCGAATTTAACCGTACCAAGAAACTTGCTGACGAAATTTCGGAGCATCGAGCGATCTCTGGTCATATGCTTTGAACAACCGGAGTCCAAATACCACAGGATGATTTGGACCACCTGAAAATATCACCACACGAAGACAATGTAGAGGTATCGGAATCTGAGTGTTCCTTGTTATTAGCGGGTACAGATTTAATAATCTTAGATTTGCTAACTCTAGGTTTCTTAGATTTCCTAGCCTTCTTCTTCCTAGTTGGTGGTGTAGATTCTAGTTGGCTTAAATCCTGAGGTATTTCTTCACTGATAGGCACTATAGTGGGGGCTGACCTAATTAAAGGGCGCTGTTTCCATACTTGAGTGCGAGTGTTCCTAACTAAAGGACGCTCAGACCTAACCTCAATGGATGCATTCCTAGTTAAAGGGCACATTGTTCCATCTAATGTAAAGGTCCTACCAGTGGGACGCCATTGCCAGCCAACCTGGGCACGAGTTCTACCCGTTGGCTTCTATTCAAGACCATTCCTAATGGCATTCATTTCATTTACATGATCAATAAGACACAAATCATGACGTTGGGAAAACATACATTCATTACAATTCCAACAATTCAAATTAGAATTCACGAATGGTTTAGGCTTCTGCACAGGCGCAGAGCTTTTAGTCTTAACATGATTCTTCTTATTTAAAACTGAACTAACATTCCTATGGTGAGCTTCTACTTTCTTCTTTTTGGCACTACTAGTGGAGGGCTTGATCTTATCTTTCTTGAGTGGCGATCCTTTAGCCTTAGTAGTCTCTTTTACTCCTGTAGAAAGCAAAGTGGGAACATTAGCAACAGATTTTAAAGGTGCCTTACTTGATGGTGCCAGTGACGGTTTTGCTCCTGGAGTCTTATTAAATGGAGTTACAGCAATGGGCCTATTAGTAAGTAGTGCAGAGCCTGGTTTACCTATGTATTGCAGATATGCTAAGCAATATTGAACTCGCTTAATATATTCATGAGCCGAATAATAGTAGCTACTTGAGGGATCTAAGGCATAAAGATCGTCTAAGATATCCCTAACAAGATCTACATGCTTAATGGCATTCCTCATATAATCATCGTAGGTAACCGGGTTTCTCTTATGAAGCGGGTTCTTATAAAGCACTACTGACTTGGTTGTTGGGGCACTAGTGGACGGTGCAGAGTCGGTAGCTAAGTTATCAACAACTTCTTGTCGGGTGAGAAGAAGTGTCTCCTTTAACTCGGCCAAAACCATGTTTTTGTCAATGAGTAGGATGTTTAAGTCAGAGATTTCCTCACACTTTTGGTTCAGTTGTTCAACATAAGATTGTTGCTGTGCCGCATTAAAAGCGAAGCGTTCTTCTAGTGAACCATAAAGAGCGGATAGTCCCTGTCTTGTCCGATCCATCTCCCCTAGAATAGACGAAAGTCTAATTTCTAAGACCTGGTTTTTAGACTCTGCAGCCTCTAGTTCCAATTTGAGTGTTTCATTTGATGACACATCTCTCTTCAATCTCATAATCTCTTCCTCTAATGCCTTAACAATTGAAATCATCTTGTCACTCGTCTCAACACCGTTTTCACAACCATTTGATATCAAAAGATCCTCATTTTGAGTTTGTTGTTTTAATTCTAAAGATATACAATGTTGTTCTAGTTGATTAAAGCGTTTTGAAAGTAAATTGTAAGAATCTTGTAGCTTTAAAAACTCAGCGTTAGATTCGTGACAAGAATGATTATCTACCTCATTTACAGTATCAGCAACATTTACAGAGAGATCACAAACATCATCACATATATGCACAGCATCACAATTAATCATAGCGGATGTAAGCTCATTCGAATAATTAACATTTACAGTAGTAAGCACATCACACGAGATTACTGCAGACAAGAATCGGTCATATTCGGTTAAAATCTTTTCTTTTTCAATTAGTTGTAGTTCGTAAGCGGTGTCCATTTCATAAAACACTTTTTGAACTTCACCAATTTCAAACACAAGATTTTCCTTAAGAGATGCAAAACTTCCTTTTAGACTTTCGACAAATAGATTGATCTCATTTTTAAACACCTCGTTCATATGTTCGAAAGCCCATTCTCCGGCGTTTAAGCCATTTGAAGTCGTACATTCCAAAATGACCTTGTCAAAATTAGTAAAGTATTGATTAATCTCTTGCAAGTTTAACCATACAGTGCTAACAAGTGGAAGATCCTTTAGAATTTCCTTAGGACCTTCCATATTGACAAGTGTAGGAAATGTACTAGGGTTTTCTTCATCTAATATGTCTGTCGGTGCTGTTATGAGATCTTTGTCCATATGGAAGCGAATTCTAAAATCCGTTTTAGCAAGCTCCTTATTCATTTTAAAATAATCACACTCGGGATATTTTGCAGAATTGTATGACCGATCCTCATCAACTAGATCCTTACTTGTTCGATCATCGAAAAAACCAATCGGGTCTAAGGCCAATCCTAATTGAGTTGCATTATAAAGTCTTGGACTATGTCTTAAAGCTTGTTTAGCATACCTTGGGTTAGGGGGAAGGCCTTTTTGACGTGATAAGTTAAATTCTCTAAACGAAGCATCAAATAAGTGCACTAGTTGAGAAGCAGCGTATTGTCTTAAAAGCAAATAATCTAGACTTCTAATCTTATTAGTAGCATTAATCTCCATTTCATTCTTCTTAGACTCGAGTGATTCAAAATCCGTTTGAAGTTTTTGAAAATTAGTGACCACTAACTCCTTTTCTTTAAGTTCATTAGACAGATTTGCTCTTAAGTTTTCAATTTCTTGCAAGTGACCCATTTGTTTGTTTCGAAAGTGATCATATTCGGGATTTGTTAGAACACTAGACGAAGGCACTAATTCCAAAGTTTGAACTTTCTCGTTGCTTAAGGCAAGCTCATCAGACAAATTCTTATTCTTAGCTAGGGTTTCTAAGAGTGCAACATTCATTTGGCTAAGTAATGTAGCAGGAACCATGACCAAATCTTGTTGAGCAGGAGTAGGCGTATGCGAAATGGCTCCCGGTTGTGATTCACTCAAAGTCTGGGGACTCACATTGATATTGCTATCATTGATTGTCTCCTCATTTGAAAGACTCACCACCGAAGACTCATTCGAATCAGCACTCTCTTGCACAACTTGATGTGGTTGAATACTAGCATCAGTGGTATTATCGGTGGTATTAATAAGTACCTCAGATCTCTTTTCTGGCCCTAAGCTGGAGATAGTTGCCATGAGTGCAGCCTTTGCAGATTGAAATTCATCACAGTCTGAGTCATACGCATCGAGATCATCTGCTTGGTATGCTGCATTCTGTGTGGTGACAGTGTCTTGTTCAGCAATCCCTGGATCAGCAAGAAATGCAAGCTCCTCTTCATCAAGTTCCCTTCCTTGTGCCTGAGCATTCACCAGATAGATCTTCTCTGCAAACCATTGTCCATCCCTTCTCCTCTTGGGTTTCTTACAATCCCTGGACATGTGACCTTCTTCCTTGCAGTTGTAGCATGTAATCATCCTCAACTTGCCTGTGGAATTAGCCCGTGGAGCAGGATTGACCGTGCGAGCATTTGTAGTTGATGTGGTAGGTCTCCCCTGATACGGTTGAATAGGTTGAACCATTACCCTGCCATTCTCAATAGTAGCTTGTTGGCGAGAATTGGATGAATTCCTCGACTGATTGTTGATAGGAGCTGATCCCCTAAATCCTCGTTTGCTTAAAGTCCTTGTGAGATAAGCAGACATAGTGGTTAACACTTCAACTGGGTCAGCACCTTGTTTGAATACAAGAATGGGGACTTCCTCATCATCACAGTACATTGCTTGATCTTGATGAGCTGCATAATCACTAGAAGGAATACTCATTTGATCAGGGTAGCTTGTTGGATATGCTGCATTCTCTTGATAAGAAGAATATGAAGATTGAGCATAAGGTGCAATACTTGTTGGGTGAGGTTGTGTAGCATATTGTGATGAAGGTGCACTAAACCGATATTGTTGCTGATGTGAGGTGGGTGGTTGCGGTAGAATCGAGTATTGGGGGAAGGTTGGTGTCATGTAAGGTGATGGATGATAGGCTTGATGTCCCAAAATATAAGGAGTGTTGTTGTGAGACAAGCTTGGTTGATTCGCCATCAAAGCTAATGAATCAGGGTACATACCTTGAGGCGAACGGTGCATGATCACATGTTTCTCATGCTGCTGAAGAAAAGCATAGAGTTGATCCAAATTGCACTTATGCAAATCCCTGGTTAACTTAACATCGGTAATATACTCACCCCATTCAGCTTGAGGTAAAGTATTCAAGAATTTGGTGTTAACCTGGAATGGAGCAATCACAAGATTATATACATTCAGATCATTCATGAGAGTGGTGAATCTGAAGTAATAATCGTGAAGCGTTTCCCCTGGGTTGTACGTGAATCTATCAAACAGGTCATACAACTGACATTTCCTTTCCTGTTTGGTGAGAGACGTACCTTGTAGCAACACCTTAAGACGTTCCCATAAATCCTTTGCCACCGTATACTGACTTACCATCCGATAGATGTCATGGGGAAGAGCTTGGAGAATGGTTTGAAGAGCTTTTTCGTCTGCATCGGCAACAAGTTGTTGAGCTGGTGTAAGTTCTTCAAATTCTCTTGGTCGAGTCACATTGTTAGCCACGATGGTACCATAGTCAAGTGGACCATTTAAAATTGACTTAACCATAAGCCTCCGATAAACCGGTTTTCCCTTAAGGTAAGACATCATCCGGCCTTGCCATGCTTCAAACACTTCTTTGATGAGCATTGGCGGGCGACTATCCGTTCCCGTAATGACGGAAATATCCGTAAGTGATGTCATCTGAGGCATTACTGAATTCGGATTCATTTTGTTAACTTCAAAGAGACAAAGATTATCGGTTGATCGAGCAGTGAAGTAAAGCTTGTGAATTGTGTTGAGTTTTTGTTGTAAGAAACCAAGATTAAATCCTCTAAAAAATCGTCGAAAAAAACAAGCAAAATAACCCTTGATTCGGAACTTTTTGTTGATTCGGAAGTTTGATTCGGAAGATTTGGCTTGGAATTACCTTGATTCGGAACTTTTGGCTTGATCCGGAACTTTCCCTTGATTCGGAACTTTCCTTGATCCGGAACTTTTTGGTTCGGAACTTTTTGGTTCAGAACTTTTCTTGATCCGGAACTTTCTTGATCCGGAACTTTTTGGTTCGGAACTTTTTGGTTCGGAACTTTTCGTTCGGAACTTTTCGTTCGGAACTTTCCTTGATCCGGAACTTCTTGGTTCGGAACTTTTTGGTTCGGAACTTTTTGGTTGGTTCGGAACTTTTTGGTTCGGAACTTTTTGGTTCGGAACTTTTTGGTGATCCGGATGTTCTTGATTCGGAACTTAGTCTGGGTAAACAGAAACTTTGTTCGTGATGAACAGTCGATCAAAAAACGTGAAATAAGCCCAGATTTTTTCCAAATAACCCAAAAAGTTTTGTGATTTCTACAATAATAAGTAAAAACTAATACTTATCTACTAATCCCAATCACAAAAAACACCAAAAACGCCAAGAATCAAGATGGATCTTCTTAAAGAACACTAATACAATCAAAAACTAAAAAACCACACAAATCACTACCTTAAATCACCCCATAGCTCTGATACCAAATGTAGAATCTTGATAACCTATGAATCTATGAAGTGGGTTGATGTTTTCTAGAGAGAGAAACTAGAGAGAGAAAGTGAGAGAAATTGTGTGTCTTCTTTATTGAATGGAAACAAGAAAATGAACAACAACCACCCCTTTCCAAGGAGGAAAGGGGTATTTATACTTCCAAGTCATATGTGGACTTGGGCCGGCCCATGACAAGCCCATGGACCGGTTCTTACTTAACTAAATAAGTAACTATAAACTACGAGCTATTACAACATTAATAATATTGTGGAGTGACCGATACTTCTAATATACGTAAAAACGTATTTCTAACAATTTTTAATGAGCAAATTTAAATTAAACAATTAATGTACTGATATCTTCGTCTTTTGCTTGCGGTATGTTTGTGAGAAAACAACATCCTCAATATATGCAACAACCTCTACATGCCTTCTAACCAAAGTAAAATCATGTAATTTAAAGTTAGTTATGGTCAGGTAGCAAGTTCATATATATTAAGAACGTGTGTAATACACATAAAAAAAGTTGCAGCTTGTTATAAACAAACGAGGATAAATATGTAATTTAACAAAAAGTCATGTTGCTAATCACATGCTTCCCGTACTCATCATCCCAATTTTAGAGTGATTAATAATACATATAAAATCTCAAACCTTTCCTTCCTATCCCATTCCTTTCCTCTACCCTTCTTTTTTAACAAAAACTTGAGAACATAAAATATTTATAATCTCCCTTCCCATCCCTTTCTGTTCTTTTTATAAAAAACTCGAGAACAGAGTTTTAGTGTGACAAAAGTGTTAACTCGGCAAGCCCTTACGACCAAAAACGAGATACTCTACGCATTTGAACTCCTTTTATTTGGTAACTTTATCTAGGGTCCTCCTATTCATACCCTCTTAACTCCTCAAAAATTACAAAAAGTATAACATTTTTGTACATTTTATCCCTTGTCCCTCTTATTTACAGTCTAACGCAGTTTTTTTATCAGCTTTTGTTCTATAACTTTGTCTGTTTATTACTTTTAACCTATTAAACTTTATAATTTTCATTCCGTATTTTTAGGAGCTTAGTTTTATTATATAAATAAAATTATAACAATTAAAAAATTAAAAAAAAAGAGGGATACCAACTATGTTTTAGGAGGGTTTTTATAACATGAGCCCTTTATCTATTCATCACATGGAAAAGGCTCCTTTAGTTGGTTTATATTGATTAGTTGTCTTGGTAACATGAAAAATATATCATGGATGATTACGTAAGAACATAACTAATTTATCATTTTTTTTTAAATGATAGTTAAACCTAATTAATAGACTTAATGATAGATCTACAAATATGATTAGGGGTGTTCAGTGTTTGGTTTGATACCGAACAAACCGAAAAAAAACTCGGACTGAAACTGAATAAAACCAGACCGAAATTTTTAAATGGTGTATGGTTTGGTTTGAGACCGAACCAAAGCATTTAATTGGTGTATGGTTTGGTTTTGGTTTAAATAAGTAGAAAACCAAACCAAACCGAATAACTTTATCTATGTACAAATTTTTTTTAATTATATATATATATATATATATATATATATATATATATATATATATATATATATATATATATATATATATATATATATATATATATATATATATATATATATATATATATATATATATATATATATATATATATATATATATATATATGTATAATCTTTTCTTTATCCCTAACAAACTCTCCAGATTTTTTCAAAATACTTTTAAACTGATAATCCTGAAATTAAGTATCTAATGTATATCCAATAGGAATGTTAAACCTAATTCACTCCTATATATACACACATGCTATACCATTTGGTTTTCTTTTAAAGTTTTTTTGAATTTGGTTTTCTTGGTTTTAACCGAAACCAAACCGAATTCTAATTTGGTGTATGGTTTGATTTTGGTTTTGATTTTAAAAATCTCAAACCGAGAAACCCGAACCAAACAACCCACAAATCCGAAAACCGAACTGATGAACACCCCTAAATATGATAGTGAAAATAAAAATTTGATTGATGATTAAGATGAGAGAGAATTAAAGTATAACACTTGTCAAAAAATAAATGAATTAAGCTTATTTGTAAGTTTATTTAGTAAACCTATTTATCATTATTTTGAAACGCATGTTATAAACAAGTCGAAAAATAAAAACAAGTTATATATATTTTTAGTCTCAATAACTATATGCTGATATATTGACAATGTTCAAATACTTGCAATCCTTTTCTACTACGTAATTTTTCTTTTTAGATTTGATTATAGAGTGTTGATATATCCTCCTACAATATTAATCTACATATCCGTCTACACACACAATAATATTTTATATTTTATCTCCACTCATTATCTCTCCGCATCTAAACCGTCAGTTCTGACACGTGACATGATCATGTGAGTAGGCATATAAGTAGGAAGAAAAAGTAGGAGGATAAATCATTTCTCTTGATTATATAGAAGATTAGAAGCATAGATCAATTTTTTTATACGTAGTCGTTCAGTTGTTGTGTTTACACTTTGCAAGTTTGCGTGTAATGTTCAAAAGAAAAAAACATTTGGCGTGGCTACAAATAGAAGGCCTCAAAAACTCAGGCTTAAGTTAAGCCCAAATAATTATAAGCCCAGAGACAATAAACTTAAGACGACCAAGAAATAGGTTAATAGGCAGAAAATTCAATTGCTTAAATACCCATCTGAGTTAATTTATTTTTCATTATTTTTTCTTTACATATAAAGTTTGAATCTTAATCATTTATTACTTAAGATTAAATCTTACAAAAAGTATTAAAAAATTATTTTTGCCAAAATGTTCAAAAGTTGTAAAAAACGACGAACGAATTAAAGTTAGTCATATGACGAAAACTGATTATCACTAGTTATAAAGAGTTGGTTTATTGTACAAACTTGTATTTTCATGGAAATTAAGGGATTGATCCTGTCCATTGATTAGATGAGACCAGATCATAGAATAAAAAACACGGAGGGGCTAATATTGCCAAAAAAGTAAAATAAAACGGAAGGACTAAATGTGTTAATATGAAAACCACAAATCCTAACAAAAAACTCACACAGTTCACGAACATTTCTCTCTCTACACTCATCAAACGCTAGCCAATAGTGAAAACCAAAAATCTACACGAATTGACCGTGCAAATCATGAATTAAACACAAAAATGGAACAAACAACTAGTGAATCAACCGATCTCCAAAAAAAACGGTTCAAAATGAACCGATTTATAACGCCGATGATGATGATGGTATGCTTATACAAATCCATTAGTTTTTGTTTAATTCATGATTTTATCTATTGTAACTTTATTTGGGTTTTTTTTAATTTAATTAGCAATCATAAAATGTGACAGGTTTATAGTTAAGTTATGATTTAGTTTATTTCTTCTATTTATGTTCTTTGAATTATATTAATTTTAAGAAATTAGGATAATTAAACATGGGATTATGTTAAAAACATAATATCAAAGTAATAAAACTAGATTTTACACCCAATCAACCACCCCTTGGTGTATTTTCTTAGAAATCAGAGTACGGAAACAAAAAAGATAAAGACTAGTCCCTAAAACGGATGCTAGTCAAACGATTACAAGATAAATGTGAGATTGTCCCAACTAGGTTGATCCAATCTCCCTCACTACAAGATTCACTCAATCACACACAAGAAATTAAGATGAAACTAGATGAAAACCTCCCATGAACCAAGTATGGTTAGAAAGAGAGAGAGAGAGAGAGAGAGAGAGAGAGAGAGAGAGAGAGAGAGAGAGAGAGAGAGAGAGAGAGAGAGAGAGAGAGAGAGAGAGAGAGAGAGAGAGAGAGAGAGAGAGAGCAGACGACACACACTAATAAGTGTGTGTTTTTTAATAGATGACAGCTAACCCTAGCAAATGAGTTGCTAGGGTAATATAAACAAAAGGTATCAACCAACGCTCCAACGGTCAGAAAAGCCCAAGAAAGTAAACAAGGCCCAATAGCGAGATACAAGCCCAACAAAACAAAAACAGAAATATAACACAATACAGAGTTAGTGCACCATTTGGAGGAGTGTAAAAATAACACCCTTCCTCAATCCAACAAATGAGAGAGCAGAAAAGAACATCATTTCCCAAACATGTTCACAAATCTCAATTGGTTGCAAAGCTTCATGTGTTGGGATATTCTATGCGCCTTTGTGAAAATATCAGCAGTTTGATCAGCAGAGGCAACCTTGAAAGTCTTAATGACCCCATCTTGAACTTTTTCTCTAATCAAGTGAACATCAACCTTAAAGTGCTTGGTTCTTTCATGAAAAGCAGGGTTAGCAGCAATCTGAATGGCATAACTACTATCACTATATAAGTGAACAGGAAACAAACAGTTAACCAGAAAATTATTCAAAAGATTAGTGATCCAAATGACTTCACAGGTGGCACTAGCCATGCACCTGTATTCTGCTTCATCAGAAGATCTAGAAATGGTGGCTTATTTTTTACTTTTCCAGGACACAAGAGTCCTACCTAACAAAACACAATACCCAGAAACAGATTTTCTGGTTCTAAGGCATTTTGCCCAATCAGCATCAGTGAAACAAGATACCTTCAAAGAGGTATCTTTGTAAATCTGAATGCCAGTGCCAGGAGAGTTTTTTAGGTACCTATTAACTCTTAGATCAATTTTCAGATGTGACTGTAATGGAGCATGCATATGTTGACTAAGACAATGAACAACATAGGAAATGTCAGGTCTGGTGTGAGTAAGATAAATAAGCCTCCCTAAAAGTCTTTGATACTCAAAAACATTGTTAAGTAATTTATCATTCTCACTCTCATCAACAGCAAGCACACAATTTTCAGGTAAGGGGGTTGCTACTGTTTAGCAGCCAACAGACCAAACTCATAGATAAGCTCAAGGCAGTATTTTCTTTGAGTCATGAAAATACTGTTGGTATTTTCAAGAATTTCAATTCCTAAGAAATACTTCATCACCCCAAGATCTTTTATCATGAATTTGGTCTTAAGGAAATTTTTAAAGTTATCAATTTCCTTAATGCTATTACCTGTGATGATAAAATCATCAACATAAACAAGAAGTGCAATAAAAAGGTTATCAGACTGTTTGATGTAAAAAGAATAATCATGTTTATTTTGGATAAAGCCATGCTCAGCCAAGACAGTGGTTAATTTTGCATTCCATTGTCTTGGGGCTTGCTTAAGTCCATATAGGGCTTGTTTAACTTGCACACTTTGTTCTTGTCTTGACAGTTAAAACCCAAAGGAATAGTCATGTAAATATCCTCATCCAACTCACCATATAGAAAAGCATTATTGACATCAAGTTGGAAAAGAGGCCAATCATTAGACACAACAATGCTAATAAGACATCTAACAGTAACCATTTTAACAACAGGACTGAAAGTCTCATCAAAGTCAATACCCTCTCTTTGACTGTACCCTGTAGCAACAACCCTTGCTTTAAACTTATCAACAATGCATGTGGACTTGTATTTGATCTTATAAACCCATTTGTTGTTAATGGCTTTTCTCCCAACTGGTAAGTCACAAAGGGTCCAGGTATTGTTCCTTAAGAGAGCCTCAATCTCATTGGTCATAACTTCAACCCACCTATTGTCTTTAATAGCCTCATAATAAGAGGTAGGCTCAAAAGATTGATTCAGAGTAGTAGCAATACAGAAATTGGTAGTGCTAAGTCTAGAATAATTGACATGTTTTTCAATACCATATTTAAGTTTGTTATCAAGAACAAAATCATTAAGGTTAACAGGAAGTTTGGTAGGTCTAGAAGACCTTCTAACACCAGGTTCTCCTACTTCTTTAGTGGTGATCTTATTTTGCTCTAAAGAAATATCAGAAGGATGAAAGATGTCATTTGTGCCCTTAGAGCAGGATTGCTGGTTTTCACCTATGATGGTTGCAGAGTCATCCTCCTGGGGATGCACTAAGGCATCCTCATTTGTGGGGTTGACTCTACCATCCATAGTAGGTGTTGCTCTCTCATCATCATTGGGACTTGAAAGAGTTTGATTATCAAAAAAGGATAAGAGATCAGCATCACTTGTAACAACTACATCAGCCAATTCATTTCCTGTATTGTTTTTCATCTTAAAAGGGAAAACAGTTTCATAAAATCTCATATCTCTTGAAAAATAAGTATCTTCTATTATCCAGACTAAAAAGTTTGTAAGCCTTTTTTAGAGAAGAATAACCAACTAAAACACATTTTTCAGCTCTAGATGTGAGCTTGTCACTGTTATTCAGACAAGTAGAAAAACACAGACAGCCAAAACACTTTAAATGAGAGAGATTTGGTTTTTTCTTATAGAGCAATTCATAGGGAGATCTACCATTTAAGATAGAAGAGGGGATCCTGTTGATTAAATAAACAGCAGTTAGAATGCAATCAGACCAAAAATTAGTAGGAATCCCTCCCTGAAACATAAGACTCCTGGCAACATTAAGAAGGTATCTATGTTTCCTTGCATCAATACCATTTTGTTGAGGGGTATAAGGACAAGAGGTCTGATGGATGATACCCATAGTAGAGAGCATAGTATGAATCTTGTTATTAACAAATTCAGTCCCATTATCAGATCTAAAAACTTTTATTTTAGAATCAAATTGATTTTTAACAAGACTTATAAATTGTTTAAGCCAATCAAAAACCTCAACCTTAGTTTTAAAAAGGTAAGTCCATACTACTCTAGAGTAGTCATCCACAATGGTAAGGAAGTATCTATACCCTTCCTTACTCTGAACCTTGTAAGGGCCCCAAAGATCCAAGTGAACCAAGTCACCAAGATGATTGGATTTGTGGTCACTCAAAGGGAAAGGTTCTCTGGTTTGTTTAGCCCTATGACAAGTTTCACACACAGATATGTTGGTATTCTTAGAAAGGTGAAGGTCAGTCTTAAGGATATTGAGGACATGGTCAGAAGGATGACCAAGCCTACAATGCCAAAGGTCTTTGGAGGTATGAAAGGTCATGGTAGAGTTAGCATTACCTAAACTCTGAGTCTTACAGTCATCAAACAAATAGAGCCCCCCAGATTCACTACAGTCCCTAGAATGATCCCCTTGTCCAAGTCCTGAATATAACACTTATCCTCATCAAAACCAACAAATAACTTGCTATCCTTTATACGTTTGTTGATAGAAAGCAGATTAACACAATAACCATGAACAACAAGAACATCATGAAGAATCGCATTGTTAGACAATTTAAGATCACCAATGTGACTGATGTTGGCAATAGTCCCATTAGGGTGACCAACAGAAATGTTGAGATTGGAAATATCCACAACGTTAGTCATGCCCACAATGGATGTGGTAAGATGTTGGTTGACCCCAGAGTCAATTATCCAACCCAAAGTAATGGTTTTAGTAGTAAACTTGGTGTTTCCCACAAAAAACTTAGAAAAATGAATATTGAACCAAATGTTAGCATTAAAAAAAGGAAATTATACCTGCCATATTGGACTGAGTATTTTATCAAAGTAATAAAACTAGATCTTACACCCAACCAACCACCCCTTGGTGTATTTTATTAGAAATCAGAGTACGAAAACAAAAAAGATAAAGACAAGTCCCCAAAACGGATGCTAGTCGAACGATTACAAGATAAATGTGAGATTGTCCCAACTAGGTTGATCCAATCTCCCTCACTACAAGATTCACTCAATCACACACAAGAAATCAAGATGAAACTAGATGAAAACCTCCCATGAACCAAGTATGGTTAGAAAGAGAGAGAGAGAGCAGACGACACACACTAATAAGTGTGTGTTTTTGATAGATAACAGCTAACCCTAGCAAATGAGTTGCTAGGGTAATATAAACAAAAAAGTATCAACCAACGCTCCAACGGCCAGAAAAGCCCAAGAAAGTAAACAAGGCCCAATAGCGAGATACAAGCCCAACAACACAAAAACAAAAATATAACACAATCCAAAGTTAGTGCACCATTTGGAGGAGTGTAAAAATAACAGATTATGATGCAAGAAAAATTAAAAGATGTAAAATTAATAAATTGCGCTGAATAATTGTGATTTGGTTAGTTAAAATTGTGTGTATTAGGTAATTGAAGTGAGATTCGGTTGAGGCGATTTGTGAGATATTAATTCTGCTTGATTTAGGTGAAGTTGAGCTCGAGTTTCAATAGGTTAAAATACGAAGAACATGATAAGTTAACTGATTATTATCATATAAGAATTTGTATTCAACTAGAAGCTAAAATATTCCATTATATGAAACATGATAAGTGAAGTGATCAGAAGTAAATAATATATTCATGAGATGCTTAAGATTGGCTTGGTTTAAATGGAGTCGAACTTGAATATTGATGAATTGTTATGTAAGCCAGTGGCCTGAAATTTTGTTTTTGTTGATTTAATATGAGTATCAGTTATTATCGTTGCTTATAGATTTTGTTGATGAACTATTGGTATATTGTGATGATTTAGAGCTTATTTCTACAACTTATTTCATATTCACTAGATATGTTACAGAAATAAGCTCTAAATCATAAAAAAAACAAGAGGATATTATTGGGATAGCCAATTTTCTCTAAAGATAATAAAAAAATAAGAAGTTCGGTTTGATTATTAGTATAGATAGGAACTTTATCTCTAGAGATGATATAAGCGGTTAAAAGTTGGGTTTGCTTGTTTCACAACGACAAGTTTATCTTCATACTTTTCGGGTGAACTTGCCCTGATAAACGAAACAAAAACAAATGAAGGTAAACTCGTCGTGGTCAAACAAAGTAAAAAGAAGTAAAAATCGTTTTCCCAATAATGTCACATATTAGATTCTGTATGTTTATAAAGTTTTGATTGGAGATATATCAAAGAGATAGAACAACTGTTAAAAAGCGGTGTTCCTACATTATACTTATGAGATTACTTAACAAAACATTGTAAGATGCTCGGGAAGTATCTTTGAGTATGCGGGCAGCAATTAGATGTATTGTTATCTTCAAAATATTTATGATTAATACATGTTAAAATTTGCATTTTATTTAAGTCAAACTGACATACTGTGCTTCTTTTTGTAGTCGGGCTTAACTATAGGCAAATGGATGATAATCCAAACTCTATAGCAATGATAGGGTCTGGAATTCCTCTGGATGAACCATACCTTCAACATCATATGTCAATATTTGCAAAGGAAGAACGAAAAGCGCTTCATGTGGAAAGATTCCAACCGATGACATCTTCTATTTAATAGGGACAGTTGACCCTACTGGAACCCTAGAAAGTGATGAAGTTTGTGTTGCTCTGTATGTATTAGCTTTCAACTTCATTTCAATAAGCTATTAGGTAGAAGTATGGAATTTAACACTTATGTTTCTGATGGTGCGTCAGGGCTAGGTTCTTGTGTATAGAAATCCAGGTGTCCATTTTGGGGATATACACGTTCTCAAGGCAAAATATGTACCAACATTGGAAGAGTTTGTTGGGACGCCAAATATGACATTTTCTTCTCAACCAAAGGGAGGAGATCAGTGGGAAGTGAAATCACGATCGGTGATTTTGATGGCGATCTGGGTATCTCAGTGAAGAAATATTGAATAAAAGCAAAATATGGAAGATATGAACTCAGAATCAAAACCTTTAATAAACGAAAAACAAGTTTGAAGAAAAAGATTAAACAAGTCACCACAGCTACTCTGGTGTGACTATATTATCTAAATGATAATAGTCTTACAAGAACAAAACAAGTAAAATTGATCTGGGTTACATTTTAAAAGAGAGAACAAGATGAAAAACACACAGATGAAAAGTCCCAGACGAGTCAACAAAATGGGAGCGTCTTCTCTTTATCCCAAAAGCCACAAAAGAGACGTTGCGTCCTTTGGACGCTTGGTAAATTAGCAAATGGTGCCTCAAATATCCAAGTAGCCAGAATTGGTCCTCCACCTCACCAAGTATCCATCAACTCACGTCCAAGCTATAACTGAGACAAACGAAGTATACATAATAAGTCCCTCATGTTGGATAATGGTATCTGATTAGGTCCTACGATTCAACATCCCCCTTAATCAGATACCTCATACAGGTTAAGCATGCCAAGTTTTTCAACAAGAGCATTGTGTTGCAATGTATCCAGTCCTTTTGTGAGGATATCTGCTATTTGATTAGCAGAATCCACCTTACAAGTTTTAAAAACACCACTTAAAAAATTTCCCTTACAAAGTGTAAGTCAATTTCTAAGTGTTTGGTTCTTTCATGAAAAATTGGATTAGCAGTTATCTTAATAGCTGAATTACTGTCACAGTACAAGGTTACAGGCAAAATGTTTTCAAATTTTAAGTCTTTTAAAACCTTAAGAATCCAGATGACTTCACTGGTTACTGAGGCAAGAGCTCTATACTCTGCTTCAGTAGAGGATTTGGAGAGAGTGTTTTGTTTTTTACTCTTCCAAGAAACAAGATTGTTGTTAACAAACACACAATAACCAGTAACAGATCTTCTAGTAACAACACACTTAGCCCAATCAGCATCAGAATAAGCATTTAGAAACATATCAGAGGTCTTCTTAATGTGAATGCCCAAACCTGGAGAGCCTTTAAGATATCTTAATATCTTTAAGGCTGTTTTTAGATGAGATTTAAAAGGGGAGTGCATGAATTGACTTAAGCAGTGAACTGCATAAGATATGTCAGGCCTGGTATTGGTTAAGTAAATAAGCTTACCCATCAACTTCTGATAATCAACAATATTATCAAGTAAGGGTTCATCAATAGTGGGCTCATTTGATATGGCAAGCTTGGTAACCAAGGGAGTACTAGCAGGTTTACAAGCCAGCATACCATATTCAGAAAGAAGATCCAGCACATACTTTCTTTGATTTAAGCAAATTCCCCAATCAGTGTCAACAACCTCAATACCCAAAAAATATTTCAACTTTCCTAAGTCTTTAATCATAAACTTAGTTTTCAGAAATATTTTAAAATTTTCAATCTCAGCAACATTGTTCCCAGTAATAATGATATCATCAACATACACAAGTAAGGCAAGAAAAATGTTACCAAAGGACTTAGTGTACAAAGAATAGTCAGATTTACTTTGAACAAAACCATTTTCACTCAACACAGTTGTAAGCTTAGCATTCCATTGCCTAGGAGCTTGTTTAAGCCCATACAATGATTTTTTGAGCCTACAGACCATGTTGTCACCACCAGGAAGATATCCTTGTGGTGGTTTCATGTAAACAGTCTCATCAAGATCACCATAAAGAAAAGCATTATTAATATCAAGTTGGAAAATAGGCCAAGAATTCACAATAGCAATATTAAGCAAACATCTAACAATAACCATCTTAACAACAGGGGCAAAGGTTTCATCAAAGTCAATCCCTTCCTTTTGACCAAAACCTTGGGCAACAACCCTAGCCTTGTACCTTTCAATTTCACCACTAGACTTAAACTTAAGTTTCCAGACCCACTTACTACCTAAGGCTTTTATACCCTTAGGTAATTCAACAATATCCCAAGTATCATTCTCAAGAAGGGCTGCAAGTTCAGAGTTCATAGCATCAACCCAATAAGGGTTTTGAGAAGCTTCAAAGAAATTCTTTGGTTAACTGTTTTTGTTAAGTTGGGTGACAAAACAGAAGTTTTCATGATTAAGTTTAGAATACCCCACAAATTTTTCAAGACCATATTTAACCTTGGAATTAACCACAAAATCATTATAGTTTTTTGGAAAAATGGAAGGTCTGGTAGACCTTCTAACACCCTGAGTAGGAGCACTTGGATTTTGATCCAAGTGACCTTCAGACTCATTATTTTCATCAAGTGTTGCTGCCTCCTCTTCCAACCCAGCTTCAATATCCTCACTGTTATGAGCATCATCTCCAATATTTGGAGAATCAACAGTGTCCATATTGTTCCCATGGTTGGAAGAGTGGCTACCCTCACTTTGTGACTCATGGTCACTATTATGACTAGCTGTTACTCTCTCATCATCATTAGGTAGCTCAGGATTATCTAAATCAAAAAAGTTTAACAGATTTTTATCTTGACAAAAACTAGGGACATTAGACTCATCATGCTTGTCCTTTGAGACAGAATCCTTAAAAGGAAATATAGACTCAAAAAAACTCACATCTCTAGAGACAAAAAACTGATTTCTATCAAGACTAAAAAGCCTGTAACCCTTCTGAGAATTAGAATAACCCATCATAACACATTTTTCAGACCTATTAGACAGTTTATCATGACTATTCAAAATAGTAGCAAAGCACAAACAGCCAAACATTCTGATAAGAGAGAGATTAGGACAAGTATTGTAAATCATTTCATAAGGGGACTTTCCATTTAACACAGAAGAGGGTAATCTGTTAATGAGAAAAGTAGCAGTTAGAATGCATTCAGACCAAAATTTCAAAGGAATTCCCCCCCTGAAAAATAAGACACCTAGCCACATTTAAGAGGTGTCTATGTTTCCTTTCAGCCACCCCATTTTGCTGTGGGGTATAAGCACATGAAGTTTGATGAAGGATGCCATTGTTGTTACAAAACTTGTTGAAAGTTTGGTTAACAAATTCAGTACCATTATCACTTCTAAAGACTTTAATGTTTCTTTTAAACTAATTTTTAATCATTTTATAAAAAACATCTATAAAAGTAACAACTTCATCCTTGGACTTTATGAGATATACCCAAACAGCTCTGGTAAAATCATCCACAATGGTCAAAAAATATCTATGGCCAGTGTGACATGTCACCTTATAAGGACCCCATAAATCAAGATGAACAATATCCCCCAAACACTTAGTCTTATGATCACTTAAAGGAAAGGGCTTTCTGGTTTGTTTAGCCTTTTGACAGACTTCACAATAATCATATTTATCATGTTTATCAAGTTTCAAGGTGTCCTTTAAGGTGTCTAAGGCAGGGTCAGCAGGGTGGCCAAGTCTGCAATGCCAATCATAGTAAGATAGAGAACAAACAAGGACAGATTGACTAGTATTACACTTAATACCTTAAGTATCTAAGTATTATAAACCACCACACTGATTACCAATCCCTAGAATGTTTTTCAGATTCAAATGCTGATTCAGAAAAAGGCATTTACTTTCATCAAAAACCACAAATATCTTGTTATCCTTGGCTAATTTATGCACAAATATCAAAGTAACACAATACTCAGGTATAACCAACACATCAAACAAGACAAGACCATTTCCCAATTTTAGGTTTCCAGTTTTAGATATGAAAGCTTTAGTACAATTAGGATGACTGACTTTAATTTTGAGATGAGAAATGTCAAACACATTGTCTAATTCCTTTTCATTATTAGTCATGTGTTGGTTTGCCCCAGAGTCAACCACTTTCCCATGTTGAGTCACTTTAGAATGAATATTAGAACAAAAAAATTTCCCAAAGTTATCATTAAAAACCTTACTAGAATTAAGTAGGTACCTGCCATATTGGCCTGCACACCCTTTTCAGAACCAGTATTTTCTTTGATAAGAGAGAGTAAAGCAGACAGTTGTTCATCAGAAAACACAGAGTTTGAATTAGAGCCAACAGAGTTGTTAGAAAAGTTTCTTCCTTTAGAGTTTTGACCAGATTTCTTTTTTCCAAAATCAGCAGGAAAATCAATGAGTTTAAAACATCTATCAATAGTATGCCCATTGTACCCACAATTTTCACAGACCACTTCAGAGTTCCCATTGGGTCTATAGGTATTAGGTCTATTGGCCATGTTAGGTTTAGGACTGCTACTATTATAGTTGGGTCTAAAACCACCATTAGGACTGCTGCTATTATAATTAGGTCTAAATCCACCATTAGGGTTAGGGTTAACATTTTGGTGGCCTTGAAACACATTTCTGGTGGGCCCATTTGAGAGAAAAGCAGAAGTCTGATTCCTCTGAGAGGTACCAGATAGGCTACCAGAAGCAACTCTATGAGACTCCTCACTAGAGATGATGGCATAAGCCCCTTTGATATCTGGAAGAACCTCTCTAGAGAGAATGGAGCTTCTAATGGTCATATATTCAACAGCTTGTTATGATTCTTAAATTCATTAGTAGCAGCACAAACACAATTAGGAAGCTCAACCATAGCATCATATTGTTTCCACAAAGCATTCAAGGTATGATAATAATCAGACAAGTTGGAACCATTTTGCTTCAAAGTATTAATCTTATGATGCAGATCAAATATCACAGACCCATCAACCTTATGATAGGTTTCTTTCAAATCATTCCAAACATGTTCAACTTTCTTAGAAAAAAATTGACCAAGAAACAATTCATCAGATATAGAATTAAGAATCTAACCTAACACAACAACATTGACTCTGTCCCATTGTCTTCCCAACACATCATTAGTTAGGGATCTTTTACAAGATCCATTTATGAAAACAGTTTTATTTTTTCCTTCCAAGGCCAAAAGCATAGCATTAGACCAAATTTGATAGTTCTCAGTCCTTTTAAGTTTAATAGAAATCACAGTTAATGTGGCAGAGTCATTAGGGTGAAGATGCAAAGGGTCACTAATATCAAGTTTACTGATCAAGGTGACAACAGATTCTTCCCCAATCTGGTCATCTTGATGTTCAGTGTCTGTGTCACCATGAACACTAGTCATGGTGAAGAGTCATAGAAACTAAACCCCCCCCCCCCAAAAAAAAACTTAATCAATATCAACAAAGTTCCCATGCTTCCAAACCACTCAAGGGTGGCAGGTCAAGGGCAAGACAGTGATTAAGGGTCCAAATAATAGAATACCCCAACAAATAATAGCAAGGCCAGCAAAAAAAGAGAGTAACAATATAAGAGAGAGTATAATCACAAATATCACCCAAAAACAAGTATGAAAGAACAAATAAGCCAGAACCAAATAATCAAAAAAGAAGAGAGAGTAGAGGTGCTACAGTGCAAACACAAAAGCCCAATCGAACTGTTTCTTCTAGATTCACTTAGTCTAGAAGAAAACAGAACCTCCTCACCAAACCCTAATTTAAGAAAAATTAGGGAAAAGTGCAATCACCAACAGATCTATGCAATAGATAAAAGAAACAACGTCCCTGCACCACAAACAAGGTTAAAACATATATAATATAAAAAACCCCAAAAAGTTTTGAAACCCTAAAATTAAAAAATCGATTTTAGGATGAATAAAAAACAATGAGAACAAAACCTTTTTAAATCTGACTATCTCAATAGCATATCTATCCAAAAAACATTTCAATTTTAAAAAACCCCAAAAAATTTTGAAATCCTAAAAATATTTTTCCCACGATTTCAGAGAACCTGGCTCTCATACCATGAAGAAATATTGAATAAAAGCAAAATATGAGATATGAACTCAGAATCAAAACCTTTAATAAACGAAAAACAAGTATGAAGAAAAAGATTAAATAAGTTACCACAGCTACTCTGGTGTGACCCTATTATCTAAATGATAATAGTCTTACAAGAATAAAACAAGTAAAATTGATTTGTGTTTCATTTTGAAAGAGAGAACAAGATGAAAATCACACAGATGAAAAGTCCCATATGAGTCAACAAAATGGGAGCGTCTTCTCTTTATCCCAAAAGCCACAAAAGAGACGTTGCGTCCTTTGGATGCTTGGTAAATTAGCAAATGGTGCCTCAAATATCCAAGTAGCGAGAATTAGTCCTCCACCTCACCAAGTATCCATCAACTCACATCCAAGCTATAACTGAGACAAACAAAATATACATAATAAGTCCCTCATGTTGGATAATGGTATTTGATTAGGTCCTAAGATTTAACACTCAGACTCAAAGCGCAAGGGTATTAAGTATTAACTACTTTAATATATACAATAATTTTCTATGTCTGGTAAATTCTCTAAACTTATGGTTTATTATCCATCTTCTTGGTGACCAATATTCAGTTGTTGAATCACTTTAAAGCAAGTAAGCCATGGGAAATAACTTACTTTACACCAAGTGCGCTGAGTAAGAAGCCTAGTGAGCTATCAGTTAATGAGTTGGAGAAGGAGCTTGTCACTCGGTTTTTTGCTACAAAAAACATAAGTATGGTTTCTCACTTTCAACCTATTATAATGTGTCGATACAAAATGGCATAACCCGTTTGATTTTTACTAGTTATTTGGACGGACTTGCTTCGATTTAATGTGGTCATAGGCAGTGACAGAACTTAGAAAATTAGCATAACCCGTTCGATTTATTAGACAATCAATCTTCTTTACTTATAATTGTGGATTGTGAAATTTGAATAGATATAATGTGTTGACTTGTATTTCTTTTCTAATAAGAAAATGTTAAACACAACTTTCTGTTCTTCATTTTACAGTCCCAAACCAAGGAAAGCTATGTTTATCAAAGAATTTGATAGCACTTCTCACCGTAGGAGGTGTTCCTGCAGAATACTTTATACTTCTATTCCTTGTTTTATTATTATACCTTAATCACACCCATTCTCAAAATTTAGAGTACAAATTTGAGTTATCGAATCCGTTCCCAAAATAGAGTATAAATTTTTATAGTCCCTTCGTCTCAAAAATTATTGGCCTATATTTGAAGGTGGTAAAACATGCTGAGTTTCAAGCCAAAATAATGAGATGTCGTTAATTTTAGCTTTAGTAATTAGTTCTTGTAGCTCATGAACTGTCTTTTTTTTGCAGGAGATTGATCAAAGAACTGAACAACAAACTAGCCACATTCTTGGAGCCTTTTATAGATTCATCAAGGGCTACAACAAATAGATATTTTATCCTACTTTTACGTGTAATAACATTATGCATAAATGCATAATATACCTTTTTTGTAACTATGGATTTGCATATTTAAAGGCATGATTTTAAAATTTTAAGGCTTCATTATTACATTTCGTTTCACAACTTTTGTTTCGTGATTTTTAAATTGTGTGCTTGACGTAATGTCCCTGATGGTTTACATGTTGTTTTTGAAAAATTTATGTCTTACTTTTTTTATTTGTTTTTAAGCCGCTTTTATTTGAAACAGTTCGTTTTACTATTTGCAAATCCAAACTCTCATTTTTTTATTATATAAATGCGTAACTTTGTTTTCTTTTCTCGTGCCACGGCAAGTTCACCTTCTTTTGGCTTTGCTTGTTTCTTCTTGACAACTTCACTAGGAAGGTAAATTTCTCATGTTGAAACAAACAAAAAACAAATAAAGTAAACTTGTCGTTGTGCAAAATTTTAATCTCATTGTTTTATATCTAGATTTAAACAGACTATTAATACTATTTGCAAATCTAACCTTTCACCTTTTTTAATTATATCTAGATATGAAAGCCTATGAATACCCTTTTTAGCTTTGTTTTCGTTTCTCTTGTCACGAACGAAGACACCCAATGTTGAAGCAATTGAAGATCCGAATGATGGTATGATATTTTAATCAAGAAATATTTTTAATTTTTTTTTTGATTTTGAACTAATTATACTAATAATAAGTTATTATTGTGGATAATATAGATTTTATTGATATAGAGATTATTATTGTTGATGTTACCAATATCATTGCAACAAATTGATTTAATTGTATGATGTATATAAAATAACACAGTTTTAAATTGTTACTTTGTATCTAGATATAAAACAAGTTAGAGTTTTAAGTTGTCATATATATCTAGATATATAATAAGCCAGAGTTTAAAATTGTAATCTATATCTAGATATACAATAAGCCAGAGTTTAAAATTGTTACTTTATATCTAGATATAAAATAAGTTAGGTGCTGTTTGGTTGAGGGATATTTGAGGGTATTGGGAGATATTCAAAATATTTACATTCTAATATCCATCAAATATTGTGTTTGGTAAGACTAACGAAGGAATTTAAAATTCCCCGAATTCCCAAAATGGAGGATATTAGAATATGATTCGAACTCGGGTTGAGAGACTTGGTGCCTCGGTGGCACGCAAGATACTCCGCTGCACAAAACTGCCGTTCAAAAAAAAAAGTGAGGAATTTTAATTTACTTGGAAAATTTTTTTATATACTTTTTTTAGTCGTTATTATTCGGGTTATATGTTTATATAAAAATTCTGAAATAACAAAAATTATATAATTTTTTTATAAAATTTATATAAATTTTAAATAAAAATTTATATCCATTTTTATAAAATTTATAGAATTTTTTTATAAAATATATAAAAATATTATAAAAAAATTATTGAAATTTTTTATAAAATTTATATAATTTAATGAAGTTTTTTATAAAATTTATATAAAAAATTTCATTAGATTTATATAATTTTTCTTAAAAAAAATTTAATAATTTCTTTTATAAATTTTTAATAAGATTTATATAAATATTTTTAGAAAATTTATATAAATTTTTTATAAAAAATTTTGTATAAGTTTTTAATAAAATTTAATATTTTTTAATAATATTTATATAAGTTTTTTAAAATTTTATGATTTTTTTACAAAAATTATATTAACTTTTTATAATATTTATATAAATATTTTGAGAAAATTTATATTTATTAAATTTATATATATTTTTTATAAAATTTATATAATTTTTCTATAAAAATTTTATATAAATTTTTTATAGAATATAATTTTTTTATAAAATTTATATAATTTTAGCAAATTTATATAAAAAGTGAAAATTTGATTTTTACTCTTTTAAATAGAAAATTTATATAAAAATATTTATTTATTAATTGGTTCAAACAAAAATCAAGATTTCAAAATATTATAAATTTTTGCGAACCAAACAGGTATAGGCATTTTAAATTCTAGAATTTTAAATTTTGAGGAATTTTAATATGCTAGAATTTAGAATTCTAGAATTTTAAAATCTTGAGCCAAACGGCCCCTTAGAATTTTTACTTGTCATCTATATCTAGATATATAATAAGCCAGAGTTTATATCTAGATATATACAATAAGCCAGATAGTGGATAGTACTTACGGTTATGCTTTCTTAATTATGTTAAACATGATAAATTGATAATATTGAATAAAAGTATATCATACTAGGAGAAAACAATGGCTGACGCCTCATGCTCTTGCCATGCATGGCTGGCGACGAGGTTAAGTTGCAAAAGCCCATGGTGATTATATGGACGGAGAGGAAAAATATGATGAACATGTAAACTATAAAGTTTTGAATGTTCTTGGCTATTTCACAGTTCGATATTCACTTGTCGTCCCTTTTCTTAAAGTAAGCGACGTTTAACATGTAAACCGTTAAGTTTAGTAATTTTTATGCACCTAAATGAATTATTTAGCTTACTACTCAACCTTATTAACTTTAGTAAGTTTTGTGTTATAATCAGACCCTGCTTGAAGCAAAATCATAGGTTCCAAGGATATAAGTGTAAATTGTATCTAGATATAAAACTTTATAGAAGTAGCATAATCAATTGTGACTTTAAATAGCAATTTATATCCATATATACTTTATCTATATCTAGATATACTATATATATATATATATCTGGATATAAATAGGAATTTATATCTAGATTTACTTTATATCTAGATATATAAAGTGTGTATCAGTTGTATATTAAAGGGTTAAGTCCATATATTGGTAATATACTATCCATCATTTACACATCTAGGTAATGTACTATTTTTATTACTAATATCGCTATAAAAACCGGCTAAACTTTTCCAATATAGGTAATGTGACCGGTTAGGACATGTTACAACTCAAAATTAGGAACAAACGCTTCATTTTTTCATATCCTTCATCTTTTCATCTGGAACAAACGCTTCATTTTTTCATCTGGAACAAACGATTATTTTTTTTTTCAAAAACTTCAAAAAACAAGAATCTATACTCGGATATGAAACCAATAACCGAGATTCGTGTAACTGCATTTACCATCTAAATGTTCACGAAGGGTTCCGTTAGTAACATATTTTAGCATGATAATACACTCACCAGCATGATCGATGTAACCATAAAATCTGACCAGATTTAGATGCTCGATTTGTGATAATGTTATAATTTCATTTTTGAACTCCAATGGAGCCCCATGGTCATAATTTTCCTGCCGTAGAAAAACGTAAATAATTAAAAGATACTCTTTAATATCCCATAAAATTTGAATTATAATGCCTTTATATATAAAAACTTTTATATATTCCAAATACATAATGCTGATAACTTGATCGTGTTGCTTTAGAATCATAAGATTTGATTATTGAGTGTTATTTGACAAGCACATGCGTATTAGATATTTATATCAGACATTAGCAACCAATTTACAAGCTAAGAATTTGTTTAGGAGTATATTTATTTTCAATTTATCGAGGCAATAATTGTTTTGTCCCAAATTTCGAGTTCTAACCTGTCATAGCCGGTTACATTACCTATATTAGAAAAGTTTAGCCGGTTTCTATATCGATATTAGTAATAAAAATAGTATATTACCTAGATGTGTAAACCATGGATAGTATATTACCAATATATGAACTTAACCCTATATTAAATACAAACTTTAAAATGCAAATCAGCAGTATGTATAATGAATCCAAAATTTTAATGTCTTTTAGTATATCTAGATATAAAACTGCATATAAGTAACAAAATCAATTCTACTTTAAATAACTATTTATATCCATATATACTTTATATATATATATCCAGATATACTTTATATATATATATCCAGATATACTTTATATATATCTGGATATAAATAGGAATTTATATCTAGATATACTTTATATCTAAATATATAAAGTGTGTATCAGTTGTATATTAAATACAAACTTTAAAAATGCAAATCACTAGTATGTATAATGAATCCCAAATTTTAATGTCTTAGTATATCTAGATATAAAATTACATATAAGTAACAAAATCAATTCTAGCTTTAAATAGCTATTTATATCCAGAAATACTTTATATATATCCAGATATACTTTATATATATCCAGATATACTTTATATATATATATCCATATATACTTTATATATATATCTGGATATAAATAGGAATTTATATCTAAATATACTTTATATCTAAATATATAAAGTGTGTATCAGTTGTATATTAAATACAAATTTTAAAAATACAAATTAGTAATATGTATAATGAATCCCATATTTTGATGTCTTTTAATATATCTAGATATAAAACTGCATATAAGTAAGAAAATCAATTTTAACTTTAAATAGCTATTTATATCAAGATATACTTTATATATATATATATATCCAGATATACTTTATATATATCCATATATACTTTATATATATCCAGATATACTTTATATATATCTGGATATAAATAACAATTTTTATCTAGATATACTTTATATCTAAATATATAAAGTGTGTATCAATTGTATATTAAATACAAACTTTAAAAATGCAAATCAGTAGTATGTATAATGAATCCCAAATTTTAATGTCTTTTAGTATATCTAGATATAAAACTGCATATAAGTAACAAAATCAATTTTAACTTTAAATAGCTATTTATATCCAGATATACTTTATATATATATATATATATATATATATATATATATATATATATATATATATATATATATATATATATATATATATATATATATATATATATATATATATATATATATATATATATATATATATATATATATATCCAGATATACTTTATATATATCAATATATACTTTATATATATTCAAACATATTATATATATATATATATCTGGATATAAATAGGAATTTATATCTAGATATACTATATATCTAAATACATAAAGTGTGTATCAGTTTTATATTAATTACAAACTTTAAAAATGCAAATCAGTAATATGTATAATGAATCTCAAATTTTGATGTCTTTTAGTATATCTAGATATAAAACTGCATATAAGTAACAAAACAATTCTAACATTAATAGCCATTTATATCCAGTTATACTTTATATATATCCAAATATACTTTATATATATCCAAATATAATTTATATATATCTGGATATTAATAGGAATTTATATCTAGATATATTTTATATCTAAATATATAAAGTGTATCAGTTGTATATTAAATACAAAATTTTAAAATGCAAATTAGTAGCATGTATAATTAATCACATATTTTAGTGTCTTTTAGTATAGATAAAGACTAATGCAACATTTTCTATGTAGATTTCGTTTCAGTGAAAAATAAAACAAAAAAAAAAGATTAAAACATACA
This sequence comes from Glebionis coronaria, assembly GCA_025667525.1. Taxonomy (NCBI): domain Eukaryota; kingdom Viridiplantae; phylum Streptophyta; class Magnoliopsida; order Asterales; family Asteraceae; genus Glebionis; species Glebionis coronaria. Next base: position 451,996,782 of record CM046881.1, read on the forward strand.
AGAAGACCCTTCTGAATTAGAAGAGACAAAAAAAGATGTAGATGAAGGTCTGGATAAACTTATTGGAAAATCAGTATTTTCTAACCCGTTCGCACTAAAACGAAAAAATAAAGGTAAATTTTAAGATAAATATATGTTACGTTCTTTTAAATTGCTTTTTATATCTAAAAATATAGTAAACTCAGCTTTAAATAGGAAAATTAATTGTAACTTTAAATAGCAATTTAAATATATATAAAGTATATCTAGATATACTTTATATATATCTAGATATACTTTATATACCAATTTATATCTAGATATTCTTTATATATATTTAGATATAGTTTATATATATCTAGATATATTTTATATATATCTGGATATAAATAGCAATTTATATCCCGATATACTTTATATATATCTTTTTGTAATTTTTAAATTGACCCTTACATTTGAATATAAAGTAAGTCAGCCATAAAACAACTCACAGTTTTTGTATTTAAAAAAAGAAAAAACAAACAAAAATATGAAGTGAGAAGTAGATGACAAAGACGAAATTCATAAAGAATCAGAAGAAGATGATGAAGACGAAGACATGCAAGAAACTGATGAGGAAAAAATTAATGAAGAAAAAAAGTCAACAAAAGCTTCTATAACCTGACTCGATAACACCCCTATGTATAAGATTCGATACTTCTATAGCCCGACCCCATAACACCCCTGTGTAGATAAAATATAATTGGTCAAATGCCACATTAGCAGTTCCATATCAATCATATATCTCTGCTTGAACCCATCGTGTCTCGATACGCAACTCCCACAACTCGCCTTATTTGACACGTCTAGTGATATCATCATGTGCTATATCATTAATTAGGGTGTTACCTGTTAGTTCTACTTCGGAAATAAATATATCTTCTTTTTAGTTGCAAATCACACCCTGATATAAGCAACAAATATCATACTTAACTGATGTAAAAGTTTATGCTTTTATTCCACATATTTACGTAAGTTCGACCTCAACAATTACTTGCAGACTTCGATAGCAACACAAATATTTGAAGACGTAATTTACAATTCATGAATATTCATTGTACATACTGTAGAAACTAGAGGGGGGGTTGAATAGTTTCTCTTCGATTGGTGACCAAATTAAAATTACTTTCAATTTGGTTTGTATCAAAACTATCTTTTACTTGAGGCTAAGTTGCATAATGATTAGGTTCAATTGAAATGCACTAGCAAGGATAATAAGCAAGTATAATGATAATGAAATAAGTAAAGAGTAAGGAAGGAGACAACCTAGTGGGAAGACACCAAGATTTATAGTGGTTCGACAACGAGGCTCTATCCTCGTTTCTACTCCACTCCTCGAGTACACCTACTCGAGATTTCCACTATATCCACAAGCTCCCTTCTCGACGGAGAAAACCTTACATCGTTGCTTACATTATTTTCCGACACTAAGCTAAATGTCGAGACCTAATCTTTAGCTAGGACCAATCTACACGACGTTGCCTACTTCATAATTTAACGACACAAGGCTAGATGTCGGGTTCTAATCTTAAGGTAGAACCAATCTTCACGACGTTGCCTACTTCACCATTTTACGACACAAGGCTAGATGTCGAGTTCTAATCGAAAGCTAGAACCAATCTTCACGACTCTTCACTTTGAAGCTAAGTGAGAACTTCACACAACACAACTACTAATCACTTTAAAGTTTAGTGAGAACTCACAAGACACAACCACATCACTTTATAGTTTAGTGAGAACTCCTAATCAAATCTATTACAACTCAACTAGACTTATCCAAGTACACACATGTAGCTTGGATTTACACAACACAAATCCAAGCAAACACATATGCAATGGATGTACACAACAAATCCAAGTATCCACAAATAACTTGGATGAACACAACTAGTCCAAGTATTCATAAATACATTGGATTGACCTAAAACAAAAAGGGTATCATGATGAATATGACTAGCTCATAGATTCATCTTTATCACTACACTAGTGAGTGAGTGATCTTCTCGTTGGACATGGTAAAGGAGGGGATCAAGAGGATAATCATATGTAAACATCCTTAACAATTTAAGTGATCATTTACTAATGATTATGCTATAGAAAATAGAAAGAGGGCTGAGAAAAATGTCCAAGAGGCTTGCTGGAAAATGAGATTTGACCCACTATTTAAAGGAGACAAAGTTACAACGGATCTATAACGGCTACTGTGCGCGGTACCTTATCTCACCCCGCGGTACCATATCGCTAAGGTACCGCGTAGGTACTTAAGGTACCGCCACTAGACTCCGCTCTGTTTTTTATCTTTTAGTGGGGTGGGAATATCTGAGGTATTTGAACCCTTCAAAGGATATTCTAACAGCATTTGGAATATGCCATTTTCAAATTTTCATTTTCCATTTTAATAAAACATTTTCTAAAAAAGAAAGTTTATTAAAAAGTCTTTTGTCTTATTAACAAAAGTGAGTCTTAAGGATAATCATTTTGATGATCACTAAGTATGATTAAGAAAGGTTAGTGATATGATTATTACCTTGATGATAATGTTAGTTAAATAATTCATTTTGTGTTTTACACTAAATGTGTTGTATGGTTTGTTGTGATCAAAACTAAGAAAGATTAGTTAACACTAATAATGTTTTTAGGCATCACTTGCATTAACAATCTCCCCCTTTTTGATTACGACAAACAATAAACTCATTTACGTAGAAACACAAACTATGGAATTATTAACTAGTTTATCACTATCATTTCTCCCCTTTTGTCGTAGCAAAAAGGATAGCATAAGTCTTTGAAGAACATCGAACTTTGCTAGTAGCTCCCCCTTGGTGGTTGCTCCCCCTTGCTTGGGGCACCAAGTTTGTAAGCTAAGGTGACATGCTACACAAAGGTTAGTAGAAAGGAAAGAAACACCAATGTATATATGATCACTACCTACTAAGTAACTTGAGAGGGAGAAAGAGAAGAAATCTCAAATTAGAAGCAAGTATTTTGCTAAGTATGTCCAAAGAGGTAATTGACAAAATCAAACTTCAATCCAATGAAGATGATAAGCTTGTCAATGGGTTAAAGCTTTAGAATTGATGGAATCACCCATAAGCAATTGTAAAAAGTTAACCAAGATCAACTCAAAATAGAACTAATGAAATAGCACACAAATAACACAAAGGTTACATAAAGAGAAAAAATACAACAAAGAAGATAGTCATACACATAGTATGAGTATCTAAAAGCAATAAATATGGAAAATAAACCACTAAGCATAAGCTAGTCTAATAGTGATATTTTCCAAGATTGCTAAAAATAAAATAAAACTAAAAAGACGACGATGCATCATTCGAAGTTTTGTCCACCGGAACGAAAACTTGAATAGGAGGTCGAGTGAGGAGGAATTCAAGAAAATTTAACTTCTCATACACATGAGCAAGTTCAATTTGTTGAAATCGGCAACAATCACACGAGGATCCATGATGCAACATAAAATCGTTTGATGGGGGTATGGCATCAAACTTAGGGTTTGGTGGTGGTGGGTTAAAGGGTTTGGGAGTGTTTTCACAATGCCTTGTGAGGTTTGGGAAGGTTGATAGGTCATTGAGTTGAGGGGTATTGAAGGATTCTGGTGGTGGTGGAACATTTTCTTTTGCTCCGGTGATGGGGTTTATGGTGTAAGTCTCATTCCAATACTTGATTGGAGAGAAGGTAGGGTTTTTGGGTGGTTTGGACGAAGATGGTTCATTCTTCTTAACCCAAACGGGTCGAACCGAGATTTTCGGTTTCTTTGAAAGCTTGGATGAAGAAGCTTTGGGTGAGAGGGGTTGTGACAAAGAAATGTCAAGGTTAGGAATGTAGGAGTTAGGCATTGTGAGAGTGTGAGAATGATATCTCAAGGTTATGTGAGAATGAATTCTCAAGGTTGGGAAGGTGTGAGAATGAAATCTCAAGGTTGGGGTATAAGTAAAATGTAATCAAGGTAAGAATTTGAATACAAAATGTGTAGTGTCAAGGAATGTTTAGTCAATTTGAGTAAACAAGGAATCTTGACTGGGAATAGGGTTTTAAAAGTTTTGACCAAAAAATCGTCAAAAGCCACTTTCTGGCCGCGGTACCTTATAGGGGCCGGCGGTTCCATATCACTAAGGAACCGCAGGTCTTTAAGGAACCGCGTCCAGTGGATTTTAAACCATGTTTTTCCTGGGTTTTGGGAAAAACTAAGATTTTTTCAAAAAAAAAAATTGCAAATCTTGGAATTTTACCTCTATTAGAACCAAAATATGCTAGGGTTGCATAAAGCAACACATTCACAAAGAATGTCTTGACAAAAGGTGAAAAAATAATTTAGATATCATTTTGAACCAATTTTAGTCAAGTTTAGGGGTTGTGATAGATTTAGGTTCAATTTTAATTTCAAATTAAAGTTGATTAGTGTGCACAAAAGGATAGAATCACACAAAGCTAAATCCATAAGTCAACAACATGAAACATTCATTAATGAGGAAAGTACAAAGATAAATAAAGACTAACTAATACATAGCTAGCTTAATATTAAATCTAGATAAGTAGTTTTCTTTGGCTTGTTGTTGAAAACTCTTATTATGAAAAACTCCATCATTCATCTCCTAGGAGGAGGCATGGTTGTAGAGACAACATGGACATCTAGGACCATGAGTTTGTTGAAACCCAAAGTAAGGATCACCCAAGAGGAGGGAAAGAGGGACACCCAAAATTGGGATGTTTGAGTTGGGTGTAGGTGGAGGAGGCAAGTTCTCCAAGGGTGATGTGGGTGAAAGTGGAGGCATGTTCCCCAAAGGGGAAATGGATGAGTGTGTAGGTAAATCCTCCAAGGTTGGTGAAATGGGTGAGTTGTGAGGGGTAAATGGTGAAGTCACCAAAGTGTCATCAAAGTCATTCCCAAAAGGAATGCTTTGGATTGGTTGAGGTTGTGTGGTCACTTCCAAGGGTGCACTTGGAGTGAAGGGTGAAGAAAGCTCATTCATTCTTGAGTTGAATAAAGAGGAGGTAGAACCAATAGAGTGGTTAGTACCATGGGTGGATGAAGTCTTGCATGGTGCAAGAGGTGGGGAAGGTGATGAAGAAATGAGGATAGGAGCATTCTCATTCTTAGGTGTGTGGAAAGGTGAGGAGTTAGGCTTAGCTACCTTAACCCTTATTTTGAGTGTTTTCCTTGGGGTGGAGGTCTTGGAAGTGTTTGAGGTTTTGGTACACACCATGGTTGATTAGGGTGGTTTAAGGTTTAGGGAAGTATGTTTAATGTGTGAAGATCATGGCAAACAAGGTGGGTTTAAATGGGTGAGGGGATGATCCAAACTAGTAATGGGTTAAAATCATTTTAGGTGAATAATGAATTTAGGTAACCTAGTTTAGGAAATGTGCAGTTTATTACAGAAAATCATGCAAGGTTTACACAAAATTAAGAAAACAGTGTAAAGCAAAGATGTTGTCGTGCACAATGACCGGCGGTTCCTTATCTAGGACCGGCGGTACCTTATTGATAAGGAACCGCGGGTCGATATGGAACCGCGACCAGAAGGTTTTCAAAAATTTCCCTTCCCAGTTTTTGATAAACCCAGATTTTTCCCAAAAGTTTCACAAGCCAAAGTTACCTACAGATCATAATCTAATAAGCTAACTATCATAAGGCATGCACAAAGCTATGTAAAACACAAACAATATTGCATAAGCAACATTAAGGATCAAAATAAATAGTAATCCAAGCATGCAACACAAGTTAATAAACAACTAAACCAAAGTGTTAATAACCAAATGTTTAACTAACAAATCCAAACTTTGACATAACTTCAAAGTCTTCACCTCCTTTTCTTTCCTAAACCCTTGATCATCTTTCCCAAATACTTGAACCCTTTTCTTGACTCCACTCGGTGTTCATGTAATTCTCCCCGAGTTCTAAGATTCTCACGATAAAGATGCTCCATATTGAGATCTTCAGGAACATCACTAGAAGGGTGAGGAGGAGGAGCTAAGTCTTCAAAATCATCCTCGAATTGATTTGAGGATGGATGGGAGTTACTCGAAGAGTCAAAATGAGAACTAGGACCGATGCCATCACCATCACTTGGTGGCATATCGGTGTCCTCCTCATCCGGCTCTTGATTGTCGGATTTTCTCGAACCACGGTCACTTCTTTGCTTTCGTTGATACGCCTCTTGAATAGGCAACATAACCCGTTGAACTGGGTGAAAGCGAGAAAGATCGAGTTGAGGAAAATCTTGACCAATGAAATTGTGTATAATGAAGTTCTTTTTTCTCAGTTCTTGTCAAATTGAAAGTCCTAACAATATCGGGTTTTTAACTGTTTTTGGTTGTTAATATTTTTTAGATATCCTATTTGCTAATTCAAACAATGTCTTGCAAAACTGAAAAATATTGTCTACTTATATGTAAAACACAGTGCAAATTCCAAGAATTTATTCAATTAAAATTCAAAATGTAAATTTTACAAACTAAAAGGACTGAAAATGTAAATTCTATGAAAAGTAAATGATAAAAATGTAAAGCTAACAAGTACAAGGACTGAAAGTGTAAAAACAGTTAACTAAAAGGATTAAAAATGAAAACTATGCAAACAACTAACCAATTCTTAACAAATTCAAAACTAACTAACTGAATTTAAACAAACTTCAAAGTTTAAGGACTTTATTAATGAAAACCCTAAAAACTTGTAAGTTTAGCCAAGTTTTAAAGCAGTTTAATACCTCAAGGACTGAAATGCAATTTCTGAAAAGTTTTAATCAAAAACGGGCTACAAACTAAAATAAGCTCGTTTGAGCTTATTTCTCAACCAAAATTGCTCAAACCACTTGCAAAATGCCTAAAATCAAAAATCAACTAGACCTGTAAAAGGAAATTGGATGAAACTGACTAAAAAGCTGATAAGCACTTCTCAATAAGCACAAAATAAGCTATAAAGGAATCTAGACTTGCACAACTGAATTTTAGTACTCGTTCAAAAACATCCAGTAATAAGCCCAAAATTTGAAATAAGCTAAAAGTAGGCTTATGTTGACCAGCGTTGACCAAGCTTTTTTCAATAAGCTCAAATTCTCAAAAATCAACCATGAGCACTTACTAAGTGAATTTGTAAAAGAAAATGGACTAGTTTATGAATAGGATAATGAGATATGAAAAATCAGGTTACACTTTACAGAAACATGTATTTGCTTATTGGTTTAGATTTTTGCTTATAACTTGCTGAAAACTGAATACTGTACAAAATCCTTATAGAAACTGAATCTTCATATATTGACCTAGAATTGAGAATTGGTTTGATGGAATTTCATCAAGAAACAAATGATTGGTGAGCAAATCAATATCACAACTTTTTGAACTAAACTTGACTGAAAATGACCCACACTTTTTACAATGCCATTTGCCTCTTTGACTTAAATCTTGACTTGAAAATGACTCAAAACCATTTATTATCACTTACTAACTAAAATTGAAACAATTCTCACCAAATTCCAACACTTGAAAATCAGTTAAAAGATTATGCCAAACACTACTTAAACTGAACTTTTGGAAATTTTGTGAAGACTTTTTAAGCAAATGACAAGACTGAATTTAAAGCTTTATCAGGCTAAGTTTAGGTACCAAAATGAGATGTATTAGAGCTAGTAATAAGCTATGATCACAACAAGAACACAAAATGAAGAACCAATCTAAAGTTACTGAAATAAGGTGAAAACAGGTTTAGTGATAAGCTACTAAGCAGATTCAAGCTACAATTAAGCTATCAAATGACTAGAATCAAATCAAGAACAGGCTAAAACAAGTTTTATCATACAAACAAGCAAGTATTAACTAGAATTGAGCAGGCATTCACAATTGAGAGGAACCAAAAATAAGAAGCGTTTGCACCTTTTGAAGTACCCTTTGAGAAGTAGAGGAGTGCTGAACTCTTTAGTCTAGTGCTAACCACCACCTTAGCACTAGATACAACTATCAACAATCAATCAACAACTATCAATCATCATCATTATCAAAAACTCATCAAAATCTGCTAAATCTGGAAATGAATGATCAACATCTACAATCTTCTATCAATTAGCTTATTATGATCAAAGTGTGATCACAACAAACTAAAACAGCAACAAGCAGGATCAATGAAGCATGAATGAGCAGTATAGAAAGTAAGAAGAATTGGTGGGAAAATGAAGGTTTGAATTTTATTGAATGAAAGTTGTTACAAAAGTAGGTAAGTGGTTACAAACTAACTAACAAACTCAAGAGTGTGTCAGACTCTTGAGTTTTTGAGCTAGAAACTAGAAATGGTGGAAGAAAATTAAAATGTGTGTGTTTTCACACTTTTCTACAACTACAAGAAATGAGGCCTATACAAGCTATTTATAGACTGGAGAAGTAAGGTAGTTGGGGTTGGTGACGTGTTGGAACCAATCCCAGGCTTCCACGTGTCCAATGGAACTCAATTGATTTTGCAGGTTATGAACTGAAATTAGGGATTCTTCATTGAGTTGATTTCAGGTTAATTAGTTATGACCAATGGATTCATCTCATGATTTTGAGCAAGTTTGATGTTAAGCACTTCTCTTGAAATCCACTCTAGCTCTAACCCGATTCTGGCAATTCATTTTGTTGAAGAAGATGCTACGTGTCACTTTGTTACTGGCTGAAAAGAGTGCACGCGGATCACACTATTTTGATTTGATATTAAATGCTGGCGGCGATAGTGGATATTAATTGTCATGAGGTGGCAATCCATTGTCATGTTTTCTTGCATTCTTATTGGTCATCAGCTTTAAACACGGATCAGCTTGTATTATCTTTCCAAAAATGGCAATATTCACCCCTTGACTTTGGCAGATTTCATTTTAAGCTAGCAACTTCATTTCTTTGGCATTTTTGGTCCTTCAAACTTCATTCTTGAGCAAATATGATCCTTTGACTGAGTTGACTTGAATGTTGACCTTGTTTTACTATGATCTTGACTTTTCCATATTTGCACTTTGGTCCTTCAACTTTGGCAGATTGTCAAGATAGGTCCTTTCACTTCAAAGTCTTGTCACTTTTGATCCTCCTTTGGCTTTTTCATCAAATTAAGCTTGATTATTCCTTGTTTGCTTGGAAATGCATCCTTTTACCTACACAAGTGTACACAAACACAAACATACCACATAATACTGTTTTTACAAGATAAATTGGTATTTTGCTTCATGTTTTAGGGTTTTATTTGATATAATTGATATGAGTTTTTGCTCATATCAAATCCCCTACACTTGAACATTTTCATGTCCTCATGCAATGCTATATATTTTAAAGCATAAATTTACATTCTCCTCATAATTAATCCACCTTGGCCATATGAAATGCATCTACACTACTCTAAACTACATGATGCATGATTTTGATTTTTAACAATGCAATGAACAAAAATACAATTCTATCTATGTCTTTTTGGTTTTTCTTGAAATGGTTTTGATGGAAATAACTCATAAAGAATTCAATGACTTTTATTAGGGCTTGGGTACCATGGACATTCATCACCCTCAAGTTTCACTTTCCCCATACCAAGCTTAAAAATGGGATCATTGTATTCACAAGTAAAAAGTGCATCAACTTATTCATGACAATTAAATGTGGAACCAGTTATTATTTGAGCAAATTGCTTGTGGGCAAATTTGTCATTTATTCAAGTGTGAAGTATAAGAAGTGTAAAATCCAAAAATAAGGAAGCACGGTTTTAATCCTAAGTAATCCTCTCATCCATTACTTGAAAAACCGCTCACAACTAATATAAGTCCGTTTCAAGAGTAATAAGTCATTCGCCTTATGTGTAAAATCCTCATGTCATGCTTTCATAAGTAGCTACGCACTCGCTAAGGAAAGAAAATAAAACTCACGCAATAATTTACATCCGCCATCTTTTTGAGACTTTGGATCTTCAACCCCGCAACCCGTCAAGGTAATATTGGATTGGAGCAATCTATTGAATCCTCGCAACCCGTCAAGGTAATATTGGAACTCAATAGTCACTATAATTAACACCACACTGCCCCTCTTGGGAGTCTTGTATGTATATTTTTTTTTCTTTTCTTTTTTTTTCTTTTTCTTTTTTTCTTTTTCTAGCCACTCATTTTTTTCATAAGCCACACTTATTTTTCTTTATTCCTCTCAAAGAAAGTAGAAAAGAATAAAAGGAAAAACACCCGCTAAATATTGAGCATGACATAAGTCTAGTACACATAAAACGTTCTAACTTAGAATCTTAAAACGTACTTATATCAACCATGAATGATTAGACAAAAATGCATAAGAGATTACAAACCGATTAAAACCGTTCTTGATTATTTATTAACAATTATATACATGCGAAGAAAATAGAGGTTAAGAAGAGAAGGGTTTAGCACAAGTAATTATCATGAAGTTTATCTAGCCGTTTTACACTTGCTTCAACTCTATCATTTCCCATTCTCCACAAATTTAAAATCTCAAATAATGAGATTGGTGGATGCTTAGCCTAATAGACCAATGAAGGACTACATGGTTAAGGATACTAGCTAGAGAGTGCTAAGATAAGAAAACTCGGGTTGAGTCAAAATATCCATGGCGGGCCTAATATGTCAAAGAAGTCTAAATTTGTTAAACCATGTTTTTATTATATATTTTTCTTTTTATATATTTTTGATGAAAAATAAAAAAAAGAAATATATACAATGCAAATGTGTTATGCAAATGAAAAATGATTAATGCAAAAATTATGAATGCATATTTTTGGTGGCCAAAGTAGATCAAAAATTTGAAAATTGTTTGAAAAATTAATTTTCCGAGTTATCATGAAAGACAATGACAAGTTCTAGGTAAGGTCACTTCGATAGAAGACCCCCCTACACTTAAGCTAAACATTGTTCTCAATGTTTAAGAGCATGGAAGTATAAAAACTTCCCCTACACTTATGACAATGAATAGACTTTGCTTAACCCAAGTTAAGGAAAGGACAACTATTAGTGAAATCATGTTTAAGCACAAGGTGTCAATGAAAGATCACAATAGTAACGAAGTGAACCGGATACAAGGGCCTCCTCCATAAGCTCCAAAGCATGAAATGAGTGAGCAACCCTACAAACAATCATGAAGACAAAAGAAGGTCTCCCCTACACTTATCTCCAAGTCTATCCCTTTATTTCTAACCTACAACACTCTAAACCTAGTTATACAATGCTTGAGTTATGGAGTCTCTAGCTCGACTCATCCCTCTTGAATTAATTCATGGGGAAAATGGGGACCTCTTGGACCATTTCAATGGAAATGTCCTCCCCAAAGTAATGCTTAACACGGTGGCCATTCACTTTAAAGTTTGGACCATCGGGTTGTGACAACTCAATAGTTCCATATGGAAACACTTGAGCAATAGTGAATGGACCGGACCATCTCGACTTAAGCTTGCCCGCAAAAAGTTTCAACCTTGAGTTAAAGAGGAGAACCGGCTCTCCAACTTTGAACTCACGGTTCTTGATCTTAGCATCATGCAATTTCTTAGTCTTTTCCTTGTAAAACAAAGAATTTTCATAGGCATTGGCTCTCAATTAATCCATCTCATTGAGTTGATCTTTCCTATGTGAACTGGCTTGGTTTAAATCAAAGTTAGCCCACTTGAGAGCCCAAGATGCCTTGTGTTCTAACTCGAATGGGAGGTGGCACGCTTTTCCATAGACAAGCCTATAAGGAGTACAACCAATTGGTGTTTTAAAAGCCGTCCTAAACGCCCACAAAGCATCATCAAGCTTATCCGACCAAGAAGCTCGATGCTCTCCTACCGTTCTCTCTAAAATTCTCTTTAAACCACGATTTGTGACCTCGGTTTGACCATTTGTTTGAGGGTGATACGCGGTAGAAAGTCTATGATTAACTCCATATTTCTTCATAACTCTCGTGAATTGATCATTAAAAAAGTGCGTACCATGATCACTTATGATGGCCCGAGGTACACCAAATCTAGCAAACAATTGCTTTAAAAACTTCACAACAACTCTAGCATCATTGGTAGGTAAGGCTTTAGCCTCCACCCATTTGGACACATAATCCACCGCCAAAAGTATATACTTGTTTCCCTTAGAGGATGGAAAAGGTCCCATGAAATCAATGCCCCATACATCAAATATCTCACACTCTTGAATAAAATTTTGTGGCATCTCATCACGTTGCGTAATTTTTCCTTGTCTTTGACACACATCACAAAATTTCACCATTTCATGGGCATCTTTGTAAATGGAAGGCCAATAGTAACCCGAATCAAAGACTTTCTTGGCGGTGTAGTTGGGCCCAAAATGTCCACCCGTAGGTCCTTTATGACACGCTTCTAAGATCTTAAATGCCTCGGGCCCATCTACACACCGTCTAATGATTTGGTCCGCACATTGCCTAAAAAGATAAGGATCATCCCAAAAGTAGTACTTAACTTTGTAGAATCTTGATAACCTATGAATCTATGAAGTGGGTTGATGTTTTCTAGAGAGAGAAACTAGAGAGAGAAAGTGAGAGAAAATGTGTGTCTTCTTTATTAAGTGGAAACATGAAAATGAAAAACAACCACCCCTTTCCAAGGAGGAAAGGGGTATTTATACTTCCAAGTCATATGTGGATTTGGGTCGGCCCATGACAAGCCCATGGACCGGTTCTTACTTAACTAAATAAGTAACTATTAACTATTTATTAACTACGAGCTATTACAACATAAATAATATTGTGGAGTGACCGACTCTTCTAATATACGTAAAAACGTATTTCTAACAATCTCCCCCTAAGGGAGGTCACTCCACGTTACAAAGTTCTAAACCTAGCATACTATACTAAGTCTTCGTTCTTTAGCTCGTAGTCTTTTCTTCTTTTCTTTCTTTTGTTGTGAATATGTTGGTTTGATCTTTTAGGCTTTGGCTTGAGAGCATTGTTCTTTTGGCCTTTCACGTGCGATCTTTGCCTTCTTCTGAATTTTGCCTTCTCGTGACTCCATGTTCCACACACTTATGTCTTTTTGTTGAATTCTCGAAAGTTTCAGAGTTTGGTACAGCGGAAGACTTTATCTTGTACTTTCTTGAATTTTTGCTAAACTTTGATGCAGAAAAACATAAGTATGTGGGAACGACTTCTACAGGTACACCGCAACACCACCGTCTTCACTGGTACACAGCAACGCCACCGTCTTCAACAGGTACACAGCAACGCCACCGTCTTTAACAGGTACACAGAAACGACACGAATAAAATGGCTTTGAACATTTTATTCTAATTCGGTAGCATTTTACCTCCGGTCGGTGAAGACCGTTGGACGATATTAGATATCGTACCCGTGACGGATAGTTTCAATTAAGTAACTTCCTGACAGGATTTCGCGAGTAAACCCGTTCTCTTTATTCGACCGTCCAAAGCTGACTGCGAACATAAAGAGTGAATCACTTGGATAAATTATCCTTGTGATTTGAAGCCGTCAATTCATGAAACCTGGAACAAGTGAATTTCAATTAAGATTTTCACCATCGTTGCTTTCCAGTTGTCACGAGCTCAATTCATAAAGAATCTTGCACGTCACCTACCAAGTGCTGTTTGATGTTAACACTAGAAGGATTTCCACTCGTCAATGTGATCGATAAAGAGTCACTCTGAGTGTTCTGGCAAGATCATATGATAATGCGTAGAGGCCTGGAACGAGTTTAAGTTCAATTAAGAGTTAAACCACTGTTTCTTTCTAGTTTTTCACAAGATTGGTTCTAAAAGAACCGCACGTGTAACCTACCATGAGCTTGTTTGATGTTGGCTCAAGCAGGATTTCCATCTTCATTGTAATACTTGCGTATTACTCGGATGTTCTGGCAATATTACAGGAATACTGCGTAGGACTCATGAAAATCTCTTACTTTTCACAGTGTGTGAGAAAGCAAGGAATAAATGGAATGTGTCCTAATGAGACTTTTGATGATCTCTTGGCTCTAGACTCGATTGTGCGTTTTGATTTAGTGAGCGATGGCTGGAGAGGAGTGCCACCTTTTCAATACCAGTCTATTCGGAGTGAATAAACCAATAGATAACGTGTTGATCTCCGTTTGATTAAAACAAATACCTTTTGAGAGATATTTGAGTTTGCTGGGAAGGGTTGTGCATTGCATCACTGGGTCCATGATGTCTTTCTTCAATACCGAGAATCATTAGCAAAAATGACCTCAATAGCATATGTATTGACCCGGTTTCTGCCTAAACTTGTAAGGAGGGCTTCTTTCTTTACACCCTTTATCTTTACAATTCTTTTTCATTCTTCAACCCCTTCAATGCTTACCAATACGTCATCACTAGCACCTTGTTGTGATTGTTCCAGTGCTAGCTTAAGTACTTGGTCGGCATTCAGCTACGTTCACATTCTTTCTCCATCTTTCCTAGGACTTCTAATTCTATCTAGGGAATTGTCCTTGGGAAGATTCCATCGGCTCTGATGAATCATTGGACTAGACCTATTCCTACCACCCTTTTGTCACCACATCCGTCGTGAATTAAGTGTGTTTTGGGAAGGAATTGCCACCATGAAAAATCATTGAAAAATCACATAAGGTACTTGTGATATTGAAATCAAAAGATTTGTACCTTAGGTGTTTTGTTCATCAAAAACGCTCCCCCTTAACACGTGCTTTACACATATTAAGTTGGATAATCGTTAAGTCTTTTTCATCTTTTAGCCAAGTATCATTTAAATCTCCTTAATCCCATTTTCTCCCCTTATCCAAAATGTTAACCATTAATATTTGGGATATTGAATGGATTAACCGGTCTTTGGGTAAAAATGAAATCGATGTTTGGCCATAGAACATGTTCATGCTCCCCCTTAAGTTAATAAGGGATAGTTGTAGTGCTTTAGTATGATATATTTTGAAAGATTTAGAATCTTGTGAGAAATTCTTGAAAAATTATCATACCTTAACACTACATCAAGCCATTAAAGCACAATATTCACAAATATACATATTCACAATTGAAAAACCAATATAAAGTGGACCTGAAATGTACGACCCATTAGATGGATCGTTGCAGTAGCTTGTGGTGCACTAAATATGGTCTACCACCAACGAATCTTTCCAAACTCCTCATCAATCTACGTTCACGGAGCTTTTGATCAATCTTCTTGATCACGTACTTCGCCATTTGCCGATAACCCGGATGCCATTCCTCCGTCATCTCTGGCAAAGTCCCACCCGAGTTAAGATGCTCCAACTTTCCTCTGACTTGTAGAAGAGTCCCATCACTGTACTTATAAAGCTCACCCACCCTCATAAACTTCATTAAACCTCGACTGTTCAAGTAGAAAATGCCGCAATTCGGGACAGAAATGCCGGTATAGGGACATCTATCTACATGTTGAGGTAGCACTTGATTCACTGGACGGGTTAGGTTAAGCTTCCTTTGATAGCTTTCGACTCCCAACTGAAGATCTTCAACTCGTTTCTTGATAACAACGCTTCGTGTGAACATACGAAGTGTTGTATTCAAGGCAATGAGGTCTTCACGAGGAATATGTGTGAGTTGATCACGAGTCATCAGAAGCAACATATCTTCAATATCCTCAAGACGAATGATAGAAAAATCTCCCTGCTGGATTTTGTATTCTCTGTCATCCTCCCTTTTCAAACGAATCTCCGTCACAAGATAATAGCCATTCTTGGCTTCAGTTTTCAGCCCTAAGATGCTAGAGATGCGGATATCGGATCTAACGTTACTTCCTGAATTGATTAGGCAGCAGCCCCTGTACGCCCTTCGAACTCGTTCGTCCCAGTGTGATGCACCTATGACAACATACATATCATAATTACGATTTACCTTTGGGACCCAGAGTCGGTTTACCTTTTCCTCGATAAAGGGTATTGTCCCCCAGTTGGCAGCTTTCAGCAAGGTCAGGGAGGTTGCGTACTTTGATGACCCCTTCAGAAGATACACAAGATCATTGGTGACGAAGAAGTCAAGAGCAATCTGATTATCTTGAGAAGGATCAAGTGGAGGTGGAGCTCTTTCTGATTCATGAAGTCCTGGCCGTTGAACGGTATTCAGAGCTTTCAGGATCTCATCGGCATAATACTCGAACTCCATTTGGGTTAACCGGGTTTTGGCGCGAAGTCTCTTATCCTTCAGCGCTTTCTTCACCAAAGATGGAGTAACCGAAGTCTTATACTCATGAGCAAGAAATGCACATAAGTCAATCGGACTGCGGATACGGAGATACAAAACATCTTTGTCAGCGTCTGTGATCGGATCATATTGCACCGCTGCCGTGATCCAAGCCTGTGGCGGTGCAGTCTCGTCAATCTCCAACGTGTCTGCCCAGTCTCGTGTGCTTGGTTCAGGAACCGTAGATTGTTGTGCTTGTTGTAGAGGAGTAGAAGCGCGAACATCTGCTGGTTCTGATTCAGGCATTTCGGCGGTGTCGTGAACGGGTGAGTGTTGTGCAGCTTCAGGTTCAGTTACCGATTCTGCAATCACAGGAGCAACAACAACATAACTAATGGGGTTAGTGGTAATAGGTAAAGATACAGCAATAGAAGTACCGGGAATCGATGAAGCTGTAGTAGCATTCACATCGTGGCGCCACTTAGATCGTCTTGATTCCGTTGATGTTGATTTGTCCTTCTGTGCTGCATCTTTCTTGGACTTGGTTCCAGACTTAGCAGGTTTCTTTGAGCTGGCAACCTTATCCCCCTCTTTAGGCTGTTTACCCCCATCATCATCCCCATCGCTATCCTGGTTGCTCCCCCTAGCACTCTCCTCATTCCCATCACCACCATTATCGCCATCATCGTCATCATCATCATCATCATCCTCATCATCATCATCATCATCATCATCATCCTTTTCCTCTTCTTCTCCTTCTTCTTCCTCTTCTTCTTCACCAGTACCCTCTTCCTGTTCACTATCATCTTTGTCCTCTTCAGGTAGAATGTGATAAGGTACCACACTTCCAAACGTTTTGAATAACCTATCATCCTCCATGATAGCGTCATTCAGGGATTTGTAAAGAGCCCGTTGAATCCTAGATTTATCAAACGATCCAAGTTCCACCATACGAGCTTTGAGGATCTTTAATTCAAAATCCGTTAACTCATAAGCAATTTTGTAGGCGGAGTCTGAAGGATTGGATGACTTGATCATCAAGTTATCAGCTGCTAGTGTCTTCAACTCATCACGCAGTTTAGGCATAATGGATTCAACGGATTCTTGCACTCTCTCTTCAACAGAAGCTTCAAGTGCTTCTTTCATGCTTATCAGCCTCAGCCTGCTTAACCTGAGCTAGTTCTTCTGCATGAGCTTTTCGCGTCAATTCCATATCTGCAGCGAACTTAGCAAGCATCTCTTCTTGGGCTTTCCTCGATGCTTCTTCACTTTGAACTCGTCTATGTAGCTCTTGGCGAAGTTCATCCATTTCTCTTTTGTGATTATCCGTATGTTTATCCAACATTTCGGCCATCACTAACGCAGCCATTGTAGATGTTGCAGAGCTGCTCTGGGTTGATTGAAGAGGCTCGGTTGTGACCACGGTACTAAGGATGGGAGTTATTGGTGGTGGAAGGAATGGTGTTGAAGCTGGTCTGGTTGGTAAGGGTTGTATTGGTGGAGGTTGAGTTGCTAAAGGTTGAGTTACTAACGGTTGAGTAGACACCATGATAGTAGAAGCATTGGACTCCTTTTCAACACTTGCTGAAACCGGGATGGATGTCTCCTTCGAAGTAGAATACCTTTCAGGTGACCCAAACTCATCAATATCCTCTGGCTCCTCGTACTCTTCTTCAATATTTACCCTTGCACCTGAACCACTACCGCCAGTATCTTTCCTACTCCTTTGAATTGCTATCTTCATCATTTGTTTCTCTGCCTTGTCAAGAGTAGGATCAACAACATCTTCTTCGTCACGTAGCCGTAACTCATCAGCCTTACCCTTTCCCTTCTTAACCTCAGTCTTTTTCTTCTTGGTTTCGGGTTCAGGTAAAGCAGCTGGTTGCTTGCGTTTACCTTTACTCTTCACTGTAGTAGACGAGTCTTCTCCAGTCTGAAGGTTTGCTTCCAGCTTCTTGATCTCTAGCAGCAGTAGCTTGTAATCAGCAGAGCCTTTGATTTTATCCGTCAGAAGATAATCGGGAATAGGACCAGGAATCACACCACCAGATGGTCCTTCATGCCTTAGATCCACAGTATCATCAGCTTCTTCAGTGTGATAACGACTTGATGCACGCCTATCAATAGTAGCATCATTTTTCATAAAATAATTAATGATAAGCTTGATAAACCGAGGATAAGGAAAGAAATTTGTCTTCAGCTTCTTGTTTTGGAAGAGTTGAAAGGTGAATTCTTCCCATATCAACAATGCATAATCTGCATTTGCACCTTTGTACATGCCATAGAAGAGATTCATTATTGGACTACGCAAAGCATCATGCCCACTTGTTTTCGGTGTAAGACATCTACTGAGAATACCCAACATTGCTCTCCAAGGTTGTCCTACTTTAGCAGTGGTAAATTCAGACGCAACTCGTATGTCAGGACATCCAAGAGCCTCGAACATCTCCATTAGTTCATCTTTAGTAGGATCCCTCGAAAATGACATGCCTTTGGGTGTATCCCGTATACCAAAAATCTTACGGAAGTCTGAAACTGTGAGCGTCTGTTGCTTGTTGTCGATGGTGAAGGTGATCTTGTTCGAAGTGCTCTCCTTGGTAGCCCAGAACTCATACATGTACTCATAAGGCACCGAGGCAGTACTCCTAAGAGCGTTCTTGAAATGAGAGTGATCAAGGATTGCGATGGCTACTTTAAATCCATGGTGAGTGGATTTTGAGACTTGCTTCAGTCGGTAATTGTTTGGTATGAACTTGAGGGTTCGTGCTTTAGCAATGGCGGCTTCTCTAGAGTCTTGGATTGCTTGTACTGTTGGATTAGTCATTGTATCTGCTTAAGATAAGACATGAAAGGTTGATGCACAAAAACATATAGATATATATCATTCTTACTTCTAAGCATAACACATTTCATAACATAATACAACAAGTACATATAACATGCAAACAATAATAATCAAACAACTCTTCATCCGGAACATTCCTTCATTCGGAACTTCTTCATCCGGAACATTCCTTCATTCGGAACTTCTTCATTCGGAAGTTCTTCATTCGGAACTTCTTCATTCGGAAGTTCTTCATTCGGAACTTCCTTCATTCGGAAGTTCTTCATTCGGAACTTCCTTCATTCGGAAGTTCTTCATTCGGAACTTCTTCATTCAGAAGTCCTTCATTCGGAACTTCTTCATTCGGAACTTCTTCATTCGGAAGTTCTTCATTCGGAAGTTCTTCATTCGGAACTTCTTCATTCGGAAGTCCTTCAATCGGAACTTCCTTCATTCGGAAGTCCTTCATTCGGAACTTCCTTCATTCGGAAGTCCTTCATTCAGAACTTCCTTCATTCGGAAGTCCTTCATTCGGAACTTCCTTCATTCGGAACTTCCTTCATTCGGAACTTCCTTCATTCGGAACTTCCGTCATTCGGAACTTCCTTTATTCGGAACTTCCTTCATTCGGAACTTCCTTCATTCGGAAGTCCTTCATTCGGAACTTCCTTCATTCGGAAGTCCTTCATTCGGAACTTCCTTCATTCGGAACTTCCTTCATTCGGAACTTCCTTCATTCGGAACTTCCTTCATTCGGAACTTCCTTCATTCGGAACTTCCTTCATTCGGAAGTCCTTCATTCGGAAGTCCTTCATTCGGAAGTTTTTCAGAAGAAAATCCTTCATTCGGAAGTTTTTCAGAAGAAAATCCTTCATTCGGAAGTTATTATCCATGTTCATCCGGAACTTCAAAACACAGCCTTTGATGTTCTAATCTATGCGCGTTTGGGAGTTCTAAGGCAAACTAAGGCAATTAAACATCATCTAAAGCTATTCCGAGCAAAACCCACCACAAATCCTTAGTTAATTAACCCTAAATTAATCACAAACCCTAATTTGATTTAAACTGATTAAACGAGTAATTTAACAGAATTAAAGGATGAATAAGGTGAGTTAGAAATTAAAGATTGATGTTGTACCTTGTTTAAACGAATGAAACAAATGGATTTGATTTACACGCGAATTTCTTGGAAGCATAAGTGTGTTTTAATGGCGGCAAGGGAGAAAATGAAACAGTGATGGAGAAAGAGAGGGACGGAGGGTTTTGTTTGACTTAGGTCAAGTTTTTTACAACTTTCACACATTGTCACTTTATACCCTACACTCCTTATTCTTTTCCTTTTTGTTTATGACTTATCTATTCATTTTTTCTTAAGCATAGTTAAATTTCGCCAACACAACTTAAGCATCTCAACCTATTAGCATATCTCCAAGATCTAAAAGCAATGCCTATCACATAGAACGAACACAAGTCGTATTCTAAAGCAAAACCACTCAACTATCATTTAGCCATTAATTTTCCACAATCACTTTTGAAAAATCAATTTGATGACGAAGATGATTTAATACTTTCTCCCCCTTAAACGATGACCCGTTTTCTATTTAAAGAGCTGTAGTCATTGTTTAAAGAGTCAAATATTGATGAAAGCATTTCCAATTGATGTCTTGAAAAAATTGATTCGTGGTGTCAATAAGATTTCTCTTATTTTAACAAATTAATGCACTGAGACGTACATAAATTCGTGTTAGACCAAGTTATAAAGTAAACTTGATCCCTTTGCATGATTTGGCTTGTAAATCATGCCCGAGAAAATTAATTCCCGTTCTGAGCCAACGTTTTCCAAGGAAATACGTGACTTTAATATGAAAACCGGGTTGCAGTCTGAAATAACTACAAGCCATAATGGGCATGTTTTAAAAATGTACAACTTTTATACGGACTCTATTTATGGCGCCGTGTCAATATTGATCGACATTTCTAAAGCCGTAAATATTACCGTACTAAAAGACATGCCCGATTTAAAAACGAAAAATATTTTTGGTTTTTCTTGATTTTATAATTTTTATGGTTTTTGTAGGTTTTATATTTTTGTATTTTCTTTTTGTGGTTTATATATTTACGATAATATACATGATCACGAACAAAGGATACTCTGAATAGTTTACCACGACTATTCAGCTGATTCTTCTGCCAACTCTTTGAGAGTCGCTGGAGTGAATGATTTCATGCCAAGCTTGTCGATCAAAAACTCGATTCGTCCTCGATCTAAGGCTTTGGTGAACATATCCGCCAGCTGGTACTCAGTAGTGACAAAATACAGCTCGATCACTCCGTTCTCCACCTGCTCCTTAATGAAATGGTAGCGAATGTCTATGTGCTTGGCCCGGGAGTGTTGAACATAGTTGCAGCAAAGGGCAATGGCGCTCTTGTTGTCACAATACATCAGGATTTTGTTGAATCCCAAACCGTAGTCAGTTAATTGTGATCTCATACAAAGGACTTGAGCACAACAACCGGACATGGCGATGTATTCAGCCTCCGTGCTAGAAATTGCAGCGCTTTTCTGCCTTTTTGAAGACCAACTGATCAATCTATCTCCAAGGAGTTGCACAGATCCAGAAGTGCTACGCCTCGTGTCTTGACATCCAGCATGATCGGCATCTGCGTATGATATTAAAGCAATAGAGAAATCTTTCGGATACCACAGACCACGATGAAGTGTTCCTTTTAGATACCGAAAGATCCTTTTCACAACATGTAGGTGCTTTTCGGTAGGCCGAGCCTGATACCGGGCACACATGCATACAGCAAATTGCAAATCAGGCCTGCTAGCAGTCAGATATAGAAGGGTGCCGATCATCCCACGGTAAAGTTTTGGATCGACAATAGTCCCATTCCTATCTTCATCTAACTTGGATTTCTCCACCATTGGAGTGTCCACGGGGTCACAATTTTCAAAGTTATATTTCTTAAGAGATTCTAGAGCATATTTGGATTGATTAATAAAGATGCCTCTGGGATTCTGAGAAATCTGTAATCCTAAGAAAAATGAAATTTTTCCCATCATCGACATCTGAAAGCGTGTGGACATTATCTTCTCAAAGCGATTTGACAATTCTATGTTAGTGGCAGCAAATATTATATCATCAACATAAATTTGTACCAGAATCATGTCGTTGCCTTCCTTGAGAGTGAATAGAGTGGGGTCCACCTTGCCTTTGGAGAAGCCTTCCAAAATGAGATATGTTGAGAGGAGATCGTACCACGCGCGTGGAGCTTGTTTCAACCCATAGAGAGCCTTATTAAGCTTGTACACGTGATTAGGAAACTCCGTGCTAACGAACCCATCCGGTTGACTAACATAGACTTCTTCCCTTAGTTCACCGTTCAAAAATGTCGTCTTCACATCCATTTGATAGACGATCATGTTCATATGAGCAGCATACGTAAGGAATAGTCTAATCGCCTCCAATCTTGCCACAGGAGCAAAAGATTCTTCAAAGTCTATACCCAAGGCTTGTTTATATCCTCTAGCAACCAATCTAGCCTTATTCTTCAATACCGCACCCATCTCATCAAGTTTAACCTTATAAACCCATAACAAGGTAAGGATGTTAACCTTGTCAGGGAGAGGAACTAATTCCCATACTTCAAGTCGTTGGAATTCATTTAGTTCCTCTTGCATGGCTTCAATCCAAGATGATTGAGTCATAGCCTGCTGCCAATTTTTAGGTTCAACTTCAGAGAGAAATGCATCAAAGTAGCAATAGAGTGCACTCTCTTGTAATTGATGGCGTGTAGAGACTGGTCGATCTAGATCTCCAATGACATTCCTAATTGGGTGATCTTTTGTCCATTTAGTGCTATGGTTTTCAATCCTAGGTGGTCTGGAGTGAACAATAGAAGGAGCTTCTTCTGAGGTAGACGCGGCTGAAGGGTTTTCAGGTATCGCTACACCAAAGAAAGGAAGCTCTTGCAGGTGAGCATATTCCAAATCGTGATCAATAGAATCCTCTTCCACATCATTAGGCACAAGTAGGGGTGACGATTCAGGTGTAGTTTGAGAATCACTTGGTGAAGGTGCATCCGGTTCAATGTGAATTGAAGATGCATTAGATAAAGCTTCATTGGCTGGAGCAACAACTTCAGGAATTGGAGCTATCACTACGGGTGCTGGAACTTCATCATTTGGGGGATCAAAGAATTCGTCAAACAACGGTTGAAACAGTTTATCCCACTCGGGCCTTGATGGTGGTAAAAATGATGTAGAAGTAGGATTATTGGGAACTAATCCGGAACTAATAGCACCGGTTCCTATCTCATGAAGCGCGGGTTCAGAGCTGTGTTGCACAGAAGCCATCGCTGTCAGCTCATCGAAATCAGCGTCCATAGTTTCTACAATCTTGCCAAGACAACGGTTGTAAATTCGGTATGCTTTCTTAGACGGTGAGTAACCAATGAAAATACCTATATCGGATTTCGATTGAAGCTTACCCAAGTTCTCACTATTAATGTTTGGATAACAAAGAGCACCAAACACATGAAAAAATGAAACATCGGGTTTACGGTCATGTAGAAGCTCATAAGGTGTTTTTCCATGGCGTTTCCGAATGATAGAACGGTTTTGGGTGAAACATGCAGTAGATATAGCCTCTGCCCACAAGAACAATGGAGCGTTCGCATAAATAAGCATAGTCCTAGCAGCTTCCATAAGTGTACGATTCCGTCTTTCAACGACACCGTTTTGTTGTGGAGTGCGTGCAGCGGATGTTTCATGTGAGATACCAACTCCTTCATAGTAATCACGAAGAGTCTGGTTGACGAACTCTGTTCCATTGTCTGTACGAATACGGCGGACAGTAGTATTCAAACGTACCTGAATTAATTTCAGAAAAGTGATGATAGCCTTCGGTGCTTCATCCTTTGTACGTAGAAATCTAACCCATGTAAACCTGGAGAAATCATCCACAATAACCAGAATGAATTTCTTACCGCTCACACTTTCAGTTCTCATTGGCCCACAAAGATCCATATGCAAAAGATGAAGTTTTTCTTGATTGGTGTCTTCAGCTTTGGGCTTGTAAGATTTCTTGGTACTTTTCCCCCTTGAACACGCGGAACATAAATGGTCCTTGTGAAATTTAAGCTTTGGAAGACCACGAACTAATTCGTTTTTAGCCAGATGATTAATAGCATCAAAGTTAAGATGAGATAATCTGCGATGCCATAACCATGACTTGGTCTTAGATGCTTTAGAGAGAAGACATACTGGAGAGGCGGCCATCATGTCTTGTAAGGACAAGGTATAAAGATTTGCACCACGAGATCCCTTCAACAAATCTTTTCCTTCCAAGTTGCGGATGAAACAAGTGTGTTGTCGAAAAGCAACCTCAAGGTTGGAATCACAAAACTGTCCTACTGAGAATAAATTATGACCAAGACCTTCTACATAGTATACCCTTGAAATCGTAACGTTTCCAATCTGATATTCACCATACCCCATTATCTTTGCTATATGATCATTCCCGAATTTAACCGTACCAAGAAACTTGCTGACGAAATTTCGGAGCATCGAGCGATCTCCGGTCATATGCTTTGAACAACCGGAGTCCAAATACCACAGGATGATTTGGACCACCTGAAAATATCACCACACGAAGACAATGTAGAGGTATCGGAATCTGAGTGTTCCTTGTTATTAGCAGGTACAGATTTAATAATCTTAGATTTGCTAACTCTAGGTTTCTTAGATTTCCTAGCCTTCTTCTTCCTAGTTGGTGGTGTAGATTCTAGTTGGCTTAAATCCTGAGGTATTTCTTCACTGATAGGCACTATAGTGGGGGCTGACCTAATTAAAGGGCGCTGTTTCAATACTTGAGTGCGAGTGTTCCTAACTAAAGGACGCTCAGACCTAACCTCAATGGATGCATTCCTAGTTAAAGGGCACATTGTTCCATCTAATGTAAAGGTCCTACCAGTGGGACGCCATTGCCAGCCAACCTGGGCACGAGTTCTACCCGTTGGTTTCCATTCAAGACCATTCCTAATGGCATTCATTTCATTCACATGATCAATAAGACACAAATCATGACGTTGGGAAAACATACATTCATTACAATTCCAACAATTCAAATTAGAATTCACGAATGGTTTAGGCTTCTGCACAGGCGCAGAGCTTTTAGTCTTAACATGATTCTTCTTATTTAAAATTGAACTAACATTCCTATGGTGAGCTTCTACTTTCTTCTTTTTGGCACTACTAGTGGAGGGCTTTATCTTATCTTTCTTGAGTGGCGATCCTTTAGCCTTAGTAGTCTCTTTTACTCCTGTAGAAGGCAAAGTGGGAACATTAGCAACATATTTTAAAGGTGCCTTACTTGATGGTGCCAGTGACGGTTTTGCTCCTGGAGTCTTATTAAATGGAGTTACAGCAATGGGCCTATTAGTAAGTAGTGCAGAGCCTGGTTTACCTATGTATTGCAGATATGCTAAGCAATATTGAACTCGCTTAATATATTCATGAGCCGAATAATAGTAGCTACTTGAGGGATCTAAGGCATAAAGATCGTCTAAGATATCCCTAACAAGATCTACATGCTTAATGGCATTCCTCATATAATCATCATAGGTAACCGGGTTTCTCTTATGAAGCGGGTTCTTATAAAGCACTACTGACTTGGTTGTTGGGGCACTAGTGGACGGTGCAAAGTCGGTAGCTAAGTTATCAACAACTTCTTGTCGGGTGAGAAGAAGTGTCTCCTTTAACTCGGCCAAAACCATGTTTTTGTCAATGAGTAGGATGTTTAAGTCAGAGATTTCCTCACACTTTTGGTTCAGTTGTTCAACATAAGATTGTTGCTGTGCCGCATTAAAAGCGAAGTGTTCTTCTAGTGAACCATAAAGAGCGGATAGTCCCTGTCTTGTCCGATCCATCTCCCCTAGAACAGACGAAAGTCTAATTTTTAAGACCTGGTTTTTAAACTCTGCAGCCTCTAGTTCCAATTTGAGTGTTTTATTTGATGACACATCTCTCTTCAATCTCATAATCTCTTCCTCTAATGTCTTAACAATTGCAATCATCTTGTCACTCGTCTCAACACCGTTTTCACAACCATTTGATATCAAAAGATCCTCATTTTGAGTTTGTTGTTTTAATTCTAAAGATATACAATGTTGTTCTAGTTGATTAAAGCGTTTTGAAAGTAAATTGTAAGAATCTTGTAGCTTTAAAAACTCAGCGTTAGATTCGTGACAAGAATGATTATCTACCTCATTTACAGTATCAGCAACATTTACAGAGAGATCACAAACATCATCACATATATGCACAACATCACAATTAATCATAGCGGATGTAAGCTCATTCGAATAATTAACATTTACAGTAGTAAGCACATCACACGAGATTACTGCAGACAAGAATCGGTCATATTCGGTTAAAATCTTTTCTTTTTCAATTAGTTGTAGTTCGTAAGCGGTGTCCATTTCATAAAACACTTTTTGAACTTCACCAATTTCAAACACAAGATTTTCCTTAAGAGATGCAAAACTTCCTTTTAGACTTTCGACAAATGGATTGATCTCATTTTTAAACACCTCGTTCATATGTTCGAAAGCCCATTCTCCGGCGTTTAAGCCATTTGAAGTCGTACATTCCAAAATGACCTTGTCAAAATTAGTAAAGTATTGATTAATCTCTTGCAAGTTTAACCATACAGTGCTAACAGGTGGAAGATCCTTTGGAATTTCCTTAGGACCTTCCATATTGACAAGTGTAGGAAATGTACTAGGGTTTTCTTCATCTAATATGTAGGTCGGTGCTGTTATGAGATCTTTGTCCATATGGAAGCGAATTCTAAAATCCGTTTTAGCAAGCTCCTTATTCATTTTAAAATAATCACACTCGGGATATTTTGCAGAATTGTATGACCGATCCTCATCAACTAGATCCTTACTTGTTCGATCATCAAAAAAACCAATCGGGTCTAAGGCCAATCCTAATTGAGTTGCATTATAAAGTCTTGGACTATGTCTTAAAGCTTGTTTAGCATACCTTGGGTTAGGGGGAAGGCCTTTTTGACGTGATAAGTTAAATTCTCTAAACGAAGCATCAAATAAGTGCACTAGTTGAGAAGCAGCGTATTGTCTTAAAAGCAAGTAATCTAGACTTCTAATCTTATTAGTAGCATTAATCTCCATTTCATTCTTCTTAGACTCGAGTGATTCAAAATCCGTTTGAAGTTTTTGAAAATTAGTGACCACTAACTCCTTTTCTTTAAGTTCATTAGACAGATTTGCTCTTAAGTTTTCAATTTCTTGCAAGTGACCCATTTGTTTGTTTCGAAAGTGATCATATTCGGGATTAGTTAGAACACTAGACGAAGGCACTAATTCCAAAGTTTGAACTTTCTTGTTGCTTAAGGCAAGCTCATCGGACAAATTCTTATTCTTAGCTAGGGTTTCTAAGAGTGTAGCATTCATTTGGCTAAGTAATGTAGCAGGAACCATGACCAAATCTTGTTGAGCAGGAGTAGGCGTATGCGAAATGGCTCCTGGTTGTGATTCACTCAAAGTCTGGGGACGCACATTGATATTGCTATCATTGATTGTCTCCTCATTCGAAAGACTCACCACCGAAGACTCATTCGAATCAGCACTCTCTTGCACAACTTGATGTGGTTGAATACTAGCATCAGTGGTATTATCGGTGGTATTAATAAGTACCTCAGATCTCTTTTCTGGCTCTAAGCTGGAGATAGTTGCCATGAGAGCAGCCTTTGCAGATTGAAATTCATCACAGTCTGAGTCATACGCATCGAGATCATCTGCTTGGTATGCTACATTCTGTGTGGTGACAGTGTCTTGTTCAGCAATCCCTGGATCAGCAAGAAATGCAAGCTCCTCTTCATCAAGTTCCCTTCCTTGTGCCTGAGCATTCACCAGATAGATCTTTTCTGCAAACCATTGTCCATCCCTTCTCCTCTTGGGTTTCTTACAATCTCTGGACATGTGTCCTTCTTCCTTGTAGTTGTAGCATGTAATCATTCTCAACTTGCCTGTGGAATTAGCCCGTGGAGCAGGATTGACCATTGGAGCAGTATTGACCGTGCGAGCATTGGTAGTTAATGTGGTAGGTCTCCCCTGATATGGTTAAATAGGTTGAACCATTACCCTGCCATTCTCAATTGTAGCTTGTTGGCGAGAATTGGATGAATTCCTCAACTGATTGTTGGTAGGAGCTGATCCCCTAAATCCTCGTTTGCTTAAAGTCCTTGTGAGATAAGCAGACATAGTGGTTAACACTTCAACTCGGTCAGCACCTTGTTTGAATACAGGAATGGGGACTTCCTCATCATCACAGTACATTGCTTGGTCTTGATGAGCTGTATAATCACTAGAAGGAATACTCATTTGATCAGGGTAGCTTGTTGGATATGCTGCATTCTCTTGATAAGAAGAATATGAAGATTGAGCATAAGGTGCAATACTTGCTAGGTGAGGTTGTGTAGCATATTGTGATGAAGGTGCACTGAACCGATATTGTTGCTGATGTGAGGTGGGTGGTTGCGGTAGAATCGAGTATTGGGGAAAGGTTGGTGTCATGTAAGGTGATGGATGATAGGCTTGATGTCCCAAAATATAAGGAGTGTTGTTGTGAGACAAGCTTGGTTGATTCGCCATCAAAGCTAATGAATCAGGGTACATACCTCGAGGCGAACGGTGCATGATCACATGTTTCTCATGTTGCTGAAGGAAAGCATAGAGTTGATCCAAATTGCACTTATGCAAATCCCTGGTTAACTTAACATCGGTAATATACTCACCCCATTCAGCTTGAGGTAAAGTATTCAAGAATTTGGTGTTAACCTGGAATGGAGCAATAACGAGATTGTATACATTCAGATCATTCATGAGAGTGGTGAACCTGAAGTAATAATCGTGTACGTGAATCTATCAAACAGATCATACAACTGACATTCCCTTTCCTGTTTGGTGAGAGACGTACCTTGTAGCAACAACTTAAGACGTTCCCATAAATCCTTTGCCACCGTATACTAACTTACCATCCTATAGATGTCATGGGGAAGAGCTTGGAGAATGGTTTGAAGAGCTTTTTCGTCTGCATCGGCAACAAGTTGTTGAGCTGGTGTAAGTTCTTCAAATTCTCTTGGTCGAGTCACATTGTTAGCCACGATGGTACCATAGTCACGTGGACCATTTAAAATTGACTTAACCATAAGCCTCCCATAAACCGGTTTTCCCTTAAGGTAAGACATCATCCGGCCTTGCCATGCTTCAAAAACTTCTTTGATGAGCATTGGTGGGCGATTATCCATTCCCGTAATGACGGAAATATCCGTAAGTGATGTCATCTGAGGCATTACTGAATTCGGATTCATTTTGTTAACTTCAAAGAGACAAAGATTATCGGTTGATCGAGCAGTGAAGTAAAGCTTGTGAATTGTGTTGAGTTTTTGTTGTAAGAAACCAAGATTAAATCCTCTAAAAAATCGTCGAAAAAAAAACAAGCAAAATAACCCTTGATTCGGAACTTTTTGTTGATTCGGAAGTTTGATTCGGAAGATTTGACTTGGAATACCTTGATTCGGAACTTTTGGTTCGGAAGTCTTGATCCGGAACTTTCCCTTGATCCGGAACTTTTCCCTTGATCCGGAACTTTATCCTTGATCCGGAACTTTCCTTGATCCGGAACTTTTGGTTCGGAACTTCCTTGATCCGGAACTTTCCTTGATCCGGAACTTTTTGGTTCGGAACTTCCTTGATCCGGAACTTTCCTTGATCCGGAACTTTTGGTTCGGAACTTTTTGGTTCGGAACTTTTGTTGATCCGGAACTTTGGTTGATCCGGAACTTTTTGGTTCGGAACTTTGGTTGATCCGGAACTTTTTGGTTCGGAACTTTTTGGTTCGGAACTTTGGTTGATCCGGAACTTGTTGGTTCGGAACTTTTGCTGGGTAATCAGAAGGTTGTACGATGAACAGTCGATCAATAAAAATGAAGATTAAACCCAGATTTTTACCAAATAACCCAAAAAGTTTTGTGATTTCTACAATAATAAGTAACAACTAATACTTATCTACTAATCCCAATCACAAAAACACCAAAAACACCAAGAATCAAGATGGATCTTCTTAAAGAACACTAATACAATCAAAAACTAAAAAACCACACAAATCACTACCTTAAATCACCCCATAGCTCTTGATACCAAATGTAGAATCTTGATAACCTATGAATCTATGAAGTGGGTTGATGTTTTCTAGAGAGAGAAACTAGAGAGAGAAAGTGAGAGAAAATGTGTGTCTTCTTTATTAAGTGGAAACATGAAAATGAACAACAACCACCCCTTTCCAAGGAGGAAAGGGGTATTTATACTTCCAAGTCATATGTGGACTTGGGCCGGCCCATGACAAGCCCATGGACCGGTTCTTACTTAACTAAATAAGTAACTATTAACTATTTGTTAACTACGAGCTATTACAACATAAATAATATTGTGGAGTGACCGACTCTTCTAATATACGTAAAAACGTATTTCTAACAAACTTCCTAAAGAAATTTCCTTCTTTTGTTGATAAGTAAGACCCTCAATAAGCACATTGCCCACAAGATAGTTTGTGATATCCGAAAACCAAGGAGTGGCATCCTCTTGGGAAGAGATAGACATGAGCTCCTCTAATGGAAAGGATTCATTGATTTCTTGATGTGGCAAATCTCCTTGAAAAGGATGCTCAAGTCTACTCAAGTGATCCGCCGCTAAATTCTCGGCCCCTTTCTTATCACGAATTTCTATCTTAAACTCTTGAAGCAACAAAACCCATCTCAAAAGCCTAGGCTTAGCATCTTGTTTTGTCATAAGATACTTGAGAGCGGAATGATCCGTATACACTATGGTTTTGGATAGCACAAGGTATGGTCTAAATTTCTCAAAAGCATAGACTATAGCAAGCAACTCTTTTTCCGTGGTAGTGTAATGAAGTTGTGCACCGGTCATGGTTTTACTCGCATAGTGTATAGGTTGAAAATGCTTATTAACTCTTTGTCCTAAGACGGCCCCCACCGCATAATCACTAGCGTCACACATAAGCTCAAAAGGTAATTCCCAATTTGGCGAAACCAAAATGGGAGCCTTAGTCAATTTCTCCTTAAGAGTCTCAAAAGAGTCCAAACAATCTTGGTTAAAAATGAAAGGAGCCTCTTTTTCCAAGAGGTGAGTCATCGGTCTAGCTATCTTAGAAAAATCTTGTATAAAGCGCCTATAAAATCCCGCATGACCTAAGAAACTCCTCACACCTTTAACCGAGGTGGGTGGGGGAAGCTTAGCAATCACATCAATTTAAGCTCGATCCACTTCTAATCCCTTGTTGGATATTTTGTGTCCTAAAACAATTCCCTCTTTCACCATAAAGTGACATTTCTCCCAATTAAGAACTAATCGTGTTTCCTCACAACGCTTAAGCATTCTCTCAAGATTGGTGAGACATGAGGTAAATGAATTTCCAAAGACGGAAAAGTCATCCATAAAAACCTCCATAGTTTGCTCTATCATGTCATGGAAAATCGCCATCATGCACCTTTGAAACGTCCCTGGTGCATTACATAAGCCAAAAGGCATCCTTTTGTAAGCAAATGTACCGTAGGGATAAGTGAATGTGGTCTTTTTTTGATCCTTAAGGTCAATGGGTATTTGGAAATAACCCGAAAAACCATCAAGAAAGCAATAGTACTCATTTCCCGCTAAGCGTTCAAGCATTTGATCCATAAAAGGTAATGGGAAATGGTCTTTCCTAGTCTCCTCATTGAGTTTTCTATAATCAATACAAACTCTCCAACCGGTGACAAGTCTCGTAGGAATAAGCTAATTGTTCTCATTAGGCACTACGGTGATTCCACCCTTTTTTGGGACACAATGAACCGGGCTAACCCATGGAGAATCGGAAATGGGATAAATCATACCCGCATCTAAGAGTTTAATCACTTCTTTCTTAATGACCTCATGGATTTTTGGGTTAACTCTTCTTTGACTTTGAATGGCGGGTTTATAGTCATCCTCCATAAGGATTTTGTGTGTAAAAAAATGTGGATCAATTCCCCTTATGTCGGATATTTTCCATGCTAAGGCTTTCTTGTGTTTCTTAAGGACTTCAATAAGTTGCTCCTTCTCATCCTCTTTCAACTCTTTAGCAATGATCACAGGTAATTGGTCTTTGCCCTCTAAGAAAGCATACTCTAAGTGGGATGGAAGGTCCTTAAGTTCAATTGGAGGTGGACTCTCTATGGAAGGTTTTACTATGGAAGGATCCTCAATGGTAACTTCTTGTGGAATAGGAAAAGGAATAGGGTCCTCATTGAGCAACTTTTGGATCGTAAGAATATCTTCTTCCCAATTAATAGGAGAATCATCATCACCAAGAAAGTTTGACTCAAATTCCTCCAAGAGGAAATCACTCTCTCCAAAAGGTGTTAAAGAGGGAGCAATTGAGGCTACGGTTTCAACATGGGGTATCTCATCACTAGTATTCTTGCAAGCATCATGAAAGTGTTCAACACACACCTCATCTAGCACATCAACAATGTTAATAGTCTCACAAGGTCTAGACTCCTTAACCTCTTTCTTATCACAAACTTTCCCTAACTTAAACACCACTCTCTCATCCTCTACTCTCATAATTCGTTCTCCTTCCGCCACATCTATCAAAGTACGACCCGTTCTCAAAAACGGTCTACCAACAATCAAAGGAACTCTAGGATCCATGTCATAATCAACCACTACAAAGTCGGCCGGAAATGTAAACTTATCCACACCTACAAACACATCCTCCGCTATACCTACGGGGTAAGCTATGGTTCGGTTGGCTAATTCAAGAGTCATCCTAGTGGGAGTGAGCTCGGGAAGAGAGAGTTTTTTCCAAACCGATAAAGGCATGAGGTTAATGCTTGCCCCTAAATCCGCCAAAGCCATGCAATTTTCAACACCGGGAAAATTACAAGGTATCAAGAAGCGCCCCGGATCTCCAAGTTTTGTTGGTAGGGTTTTAAGTAGCACAGCGGAACAATTCTCATTAAGGGATGTGTTGGGCAAATCAACCAATTTTTCTTTGTTTGAGAGTAAATCCTTGAACATCTTAGCAAACTTTGGCATATAAGCAAGAGCTTCCGCAAAGGATATATTGATGTTGAGTTGCTTGAACATCCTTAAGAAATTTGAGACTTGAATGCCATCCTTGTTCTTTAACTTGTCCTTTTTCAACCTTGAAGGATATGGAAGAATAGGTTTTGGTGTAGGTGGAATAGGTGTTGTAGTGGAAGATTTATCGTTGTTAGCTTCTTCATTGGGAGGTGTGGAAGGTAAAGGAGAAGTATGAATGGGTTGAGAATGTGTGTTTGAGTAAATGGGAGCATTTTGATGTGGTGAAGTAGAGGTAGAAGGCTTGTCACAAGTAGGAACAAAAGTGGGTTGAACAATAGGAGGTTTAGGAGGTGAAGGATCCTTTGTTGTCTTTCCACTTCTTGTTGTAATAGCATTGGCATTTGCCCTTGGATTTGTTTGTGTGTTGGAAGGTAAAGCCCCTTGTGGTCTTTGATTTAATACCATGAAAAGCCTATTGGTTTGTTCATCCGATATACGTTTCATTTGGTCATTCATTCTCTTCTCAAATTTACGCATTTTCTTGTCAACATACTCTTGAGTCTCTTGCATCCCATATCCTTGATTTTGAAGTTGAGGATAAGCTTGATTTGGTATTGGAGCATATCCGTGATTGGGGAAAGGTGGAAGTGGTTGATTAAATCCTTGATGTGGTGGATAAAAGGTATTTCCTTGATGTTGAACATTATTGGGTGCCTTGTAGTGATTTCCTTGGTAAGGTGGTCTTTGCCCTTGATTTCTTTGTAAAACTTGAGGAGGATTTTGTTGAATTTGGGTGGGTGGTTGGGGTGGGAATCCCGGTGTAGTAAGGTAGTTTTGGGACTTGTAAGAAAGGTTATTTGGATTGATATTTGGCTTGAAGTGTTCACGATGTTCGTCTTGGTAAGCATAGCATTCCCCTTGATAAACTTGCACCTTATCACATTGTTCATAAGAATGGGGGCCTCCACAAGTTACACAAGAAAGAGTAATGGCATTCACATCATTTGAAGAATTGTTCAATGAAATGTTCTTAATGGCTTGAACCATCTCTTGAATCATCTCTTGTTGACCTTTATTCATTTGTTGAATGATCTCTTGTTGATATTTGAGGAATTGGTTATCACAAGGTGTTTGAGAAGTGTTTTGGATAACATGAACCCTTTCTTCAAATTGAGTGTTTGTTTGAACCATTGCTTTAGTCTCAATGATGTCCACGGCCTCTTGTATGGATTTAAGAAGAATATTCCCTCCCGCGGAAGCATTGAGTGAATCTTGGTGGTGAGATTTAAGGCCATTATAGAAAGTATTGATTTGGTGAACTTCATCCAATCCATGGTTAGGGCATCGCCTCAATAACTCTCTATACTCTTCCCAAGCATCACTAAAGGATTGACTAGGTTTTTGTTGAAAGCCTATAATTAAGTTCCTCAAGGCCATGGTCTTAGATGGAGGAAAGAACTTGTTCAAAAACTTAGTGGTGAAACCATCCCATGTGGTGATACTATCGGGTGGTTGGGTGTCTAACCAATGCTTAGCTTGTCCCTCTAGTGAAAATGGCACTAACATCAACTTAATAGCATCATGTGGAACTCTATTGTGCTTAATGGTATTGCAAAGAGCAAGGAATCTCTTAAGGTGATCATGAGGATTATCATTCTTGTGACCATAGAAAGGTGTTTGTGAAACCATGGTAATCATAGCCGTTTTTAGCTCAAATGTATTTGCGGGAATGTCGGGAATCCTAATAGCACTAGCATATCCATGAACATTGGTTTGCAAACGTTCCATCAAAGAACGATTATCAACAGCCATGGCTTCTTGTTGTGGATGAGTCAAAGCGCGATTCTCGTGATCGGCTTGATGGACGGTGGTGGTCTTACTCTTTCTCTTTTTCTTCCTTTTCGGAGGAAGAGGTTGTACACCAATCGGTATTTGTGCACGCTCGCGAGTGAGCATGCAACTCAATACGAGGAATGAGAGAGAAGCTCTCGTGTGACTTTGAAGAGAAAAGGATTATCCTCTTCGAGTTTCAATATGAAATATCCACAAGAAAATAATAATATACGTATGTACTACTTGGGTGCAAGACCCCCAATGAAGCCTTCCTTCTTAGAATACTAACAAGTGAACGGGGGGTTAGGTGGCGCGAAGCACTTAAGTACCTATTGACCCTTAGATGGCATTTTATAGCACATCGCCTTTCTATTCACTTAAATGTTCGTATTCTTCGAATTTTTGCTTATTGAGAGTATTTATCTATTCTTGCTTTATTTTGTTTGATCGATACACGTGTCAAGGACCGGAACGCCCCTCAACACGGTGTATTGCCTTCACAATACTTATGGAGAATATGTAGATTGGTTGTTCTTATACGTATACGTATTTACTTATAATAATATAGAGAAAATATTTTTGTATTTATTTGATTTTTTTAAGAAAAATACTATATGTACGTAAAAACCGAGAGAATCCAATAATATATATATTTTGGATGCAATCTCTTAGGAAAAAGATTGCTTTTTGGATTTTTTTAATTTGTTTGGTCAATTCTTTAGGAAAAGAATTGTTTTGTTGATTTTTTAGTTTTTATATATTTTTATATTTTTGATTTTTTATTTGTTTTTGATTTATGATACGTAAAAATAACGTTCACAAGGTGAACGGATCCCAAAAGCCAATGAAAACCGTCAATCGATAGTCTCTCGTAAAGTCAAAGAACCGGCAGCGGCGCCATTTGAAATTGTGTATAATGAAGTT
Source organism: Glebionis coronaria (assembly GCA_025667525.1). Lineage (NCBI taxonomy): Eukaryota > Viridiplantae > Streptophyta > Magnoliopsida > Asterales > Asteraceae > Glebionis > Glebionis coronaria. The sequence continues at coordinate 452,032,656 of CM046881.1, forward strand.
CGTTTTTCTCAGTTCTTGTCAAATTGAAAGTCCTAACAATATCGGGTTTTTAATTGTTTTTGGTTGTTAATATTTTTTGGATATCCTATTTGCTAATTCAAACAATGCCTTGCAAAACTGAAAAATATTGTCTACTTATATGTAAAACACAGTGTAAATTCCAAGAATTTATTCAATTAAAATTCAAAATGTAAATTTTACAAACTAAAAGGACTGAAAATGTAAATTCTATGAAAAGTAAATGATAAAAATGTAAAGCTAACAAGTACAAGGACTGAAAGTGTAGAAACAGTTAACTAAAAGGATTAAAAATGAAAACTATGCAAACAACTAACCAATTCTTAACAAATTCAAAACTAACTAACTGAATTTATACAAACTTCAAAGTTTAAGGACTGTATTAATGAAAACCCTAAAAACTTGTAAGTTTAGCCAAGTTTTAAAGCAGTTTAATACCTCAAGGACTGAAATGCAATTTCTGAAAAGTTTTAATCAAAAACGGGCTACAAACTAAAACAAGCTCGTTTGAGCTTATTTCTCAACCAAAATTGTTCAAACCACTTGCAAAATGCCTAAAATCAAAAATCAACTAGACCTGTAAAAGGAAATTGGATGAAACTGACTAAAAAGCTGATAAGCACTTCTCAATAAGCACAAAATAAGCTATAAAGGAATCTAGACTTGCACAACTGAATTTTAGTAATGAAACTGATTAATAAGCTCAAAATATGAATGGGAAATCAAGTCTCGTTCAAAAACATCCAGTAATAAGCCCAGAATTTGAAATAAGCTAAAAGTAGGCTTATGTTGACCAGCGTTGACCAAGCTTTTTTCAATAAGCTCAAATTCTCAAAAATCAACCATGAGCACTTACTAAGTGAATTTGTAAAAGAAAATGGACTAGTTTATGAATAGGATAATGAGATATGAAAAATCAGTTTACACTTTACAGAAACATGCATTTGCTTATTGGTTTAGATTTTTGCTTATAACTTGCTGAAAACTGAATACTGTACAAAATCCTTATAGAAACTGAATCTTCATATATTGACCTAGAATTAGGAATTGGTTTGATAGAATTTCATCAAGAAACAAATGATTGGTGAGCAAATCAATATCACAACTTTTTGAACTAAACTTGACTGAAAATGACCCACACTTTTTACAATGCCATTTGCCTCTTTGACTTAAATCTTGACTTGAAAATGACTCAAAACCATTTATTATCACTTACTAACTGAAATTGAAACAATTCTCACCAAATTCCAACACTTGAAAATCAGTTAAAAGATTATGCCAAACACTACTTAAACTGAACTTTTGGAAATTTTGTGAAGACTTTTTAAGCAAATGACAAGACTGAATTTAAAGCTCTATCAGGCTAAGTTTAGGTACCAAAATGAGATGTATTAGAGCTAGTAATAAGCTATGATCACAACAAGAACACAAAATGAAGAACCAATCTAAAGTTACTGAAATAAGGTGAAAACAGGTTTAGTGATAAGCTACTAAGCAGATTCAAGCTACAATTAAGCTATCAAATGACTAGAATCAAATCAAGAACAGGCTAAAACAAGTTTTGTCATACAAACAAGCAAGTATTAACTAGAATTGAGCAGGCATTCACAATTGAGAGGAACCAAAAATAAGAAGCGTTTGCACCTTTTGAAGTACCCTTTGAGAAGTAGAGGAGTGCTGAACTCTCTAGTCTAGTGCTAACCACCACCTTAGCACTAGATACAACTATCAACAATCAATCAACAGCTATCAATCATCATCATTATCAAAAACTCATCAAAATCTGCTAAATCTGGAAATGAATGATCAACAGCTATAATCTTCTATCAATTAGCTTATTATGATCAAAGTGTGATCACAACAAACTAAAACAGCAACAAGCAGGATCAATGAAGCATGAATGAGCAGTATAGAAAGTAAGAAGAATTGGCGGGAAAATGAAGGTTTGAATTTTATTGAATGAAAGTTGTTACAAAAGTAGGTAAGTGGTTACAAACTAACTAACAAACTCAAGAGTGTGTCAGACTCTTGAGTTTTTGAGCTAGAAACTAGAAATGGTGGAAGAAAATTAAAAGTGTGTGTGTTTTCACACTTTTCTACAACTACAAGAAATGAGGCCTATACAAGCTATTTATAGACTGGAGAAGTAAGGTAGTTGGGGTTGGTGACGTGTTGGAACCAATCCCAGGCTTCCACATGTCCAATGGAACTCAATTGATTTTGCAGGTTATGAACTGAAATTGGGGATTCTTCATTGAGTTGATTTCAGGTTAATTGGTTATGACCAATGGATTCGTCTCTTGATTTTGAGCAAGTTTGATGTTAAGCACTTCTCTTGAAATCCACTCTAGCTCTAACCCGATTCTGGCAATTTATTTTGTTGAAGAAGATGCTACGTGTCACTTTGTTATTGGCTGAAAAGAGTGCACGCGGATCACACTGTTTTGATTTGATATTAAATGCTAGCGGCGATAGTGGATATTAATTGTCATGAGGTAGCAATCCATTGTCATGTTTTCTTGCATTCTTATTGGTCATCAGCTTTAAACACGGATCAGCTTGTATTATCTTTCCAAAAATGGCAATATTCACCCCTTGACTTTGGTAGATTTCATTTTAAGCTAGCAACTTCATTTCTTTGGCATTTTTGGTCCTTCAAACTTCATTCTTGAGCAAATATGATCCTTTGACTGAGTTGACTTGAATGTTGACCTTGTTTGACTATGATCTTGACTTTTCCATATTTGCACTTTGGTCCTTCAACTTTGGCAGATTGTCAAGATAGGTCCTTGCACTTCAAAGTCTTGTCACTTTTGATCCTCCTTTGTCTTTTTCATCAAATTAAGCTTGATTATTCCTTGTTTGCTTGGAAATGCATCCTTTTACCTACACAAGTGTACACAAACACAAACATACATAATACTGTTTTTACAAGATAAATTGGTATTTTGCTTCATGTTTTAGGGTTTTATTTGATATAATTGATATGAGTTTTTGCTCATATCAACCAACCCTTTTAAAGAGGCGAGTAAGAAGCATAGCATAAGGGAGGTTTGTTTTGGGTTTGGAAAGAGCATAATTTATACGTCGAGCGATGTAATATGCAAGATTGTACTTGGTGGAAGTAAACAGGCAAAACAACATATGCCCCATGCAAGCCGGGATATGATCTCGGTTCCCACCAAGACAAAACACATTTTCCCTAAGGATGTTTGCCCATTGGAGCATGTAATCCTTAAGGTCGCTTGAGAGCACTTCATACCTATTCACATTTCGCACGTTTGTATGAAGGCTTCTCACAACGTTTCCACTACGCTCTTTCGTGATGATTTCAAGGATGAAATTTAGATCAACTTCGGTGGTGTCATTTGGAGGTTTATCGTTTGACTCCAAGAGAGCATCTAGTCTCCACTTATCCGTGAAACGACAAGTGCCTTCAAATGGCACACCAAGAATATCACCAAAGTCATCGAGGGAATATTGAATGATTTGACCATTCAACAAGAAACGAATAAAGATTTGGTCGTTGATTTCAAGCATGGAGTAAGTACTAAAGAACTCAAGAAGGAACAAGGGATAAATTACCTCGTCTATGTAAAGCAAACAATCAAACCCAATAAGCTCGAACATAGAGTTGATATAATTATCTCCCGCTATTCTTGAATCTACAATCCTACCCTCATGGAAACAACGAGAGGAAAGGGATGGAAAAGCGTTTTGGAGTTGAAGGGAAACAAAGTTGAGAGATGTCGGGCATATAATCTCTAGTGAATTGATGATCTTTTTGATATTAAGAAGGCATGATTAAGTACCTAAATACCAACACAAGACAATATTTCTCCAATCACTCATATGAAAAATAAAAAAGGAAAACGAAAAATGAAAATGTGTTATATCAATTTCTTGACAAACATAGGATTGAATCAATATCATTTTCATGTTCACAATGTGTCTATTCCATCATTAACCAAGAACACATGATCTATGTTAGATCAACAATGGATTAGAACATTGGTTTTTCAAAACAAGGTTTTTAGGTAAGCATTAACAATGTCATTACCTACTTGTTCATGGGTTCATCTCAAATCCATCATTCAACCAAAATCATTTAGCCTAAATTCGGATTTGTTCTACAAGTGGGTTTTAGTGAAATCTTAATGAATATCAACCTAAGGAATCATAGTAAAATAACCATGTCAACCCACATTCCTATTAAGGTTTTAATTCAATTTCAATTTTAAAAATCCCCAATTATGAAAGGATGAACCCTAGAACAAAGTAGATGAAATTGAAAGAAAATACTTACAATTAATTGATGTTAGATGAAGGATGAGTGAAACCCACAACTTGGAATCAATTAATTTGAGTGATTGATGGTTTTGGAAGCTTCAACAATGGTGGAAAAGGTAAAACCCATCGGCTGTGTGATTTTGGGAGAGAGAGAGTTTGGTTTGAAAAAGAATAAAAAACTCAAACTGGCGCTCTGACAAAAGTTACTGCCCGCGGTACCTTATCGATAAGGAACCGTGGGTTTGAGCCGCGGAGATAAGGAACCACCTACAGAGGCAGGTTTTTATCTCTAAAAAACGCCAAATTTTGAAAATCCAGTTTTTCTAAAATACTTAAAATTAAATCATGAGCCTTTTAGAATATCATTGGATCATCATAACACTAAGAAATATGCCTTAATGAAGGATTACGAGTTAAATCAAGATCGAAAAGAACCGAAACGGACAAACGACTACTCGTAGTAAAACGACTAAGTGGAGAGAAGTCAAGAGAAGTGAATCAAGACTAGGATCAATGCTCAAGGGATTAATGACAATCTTCAAGTAGTTGTAACGAAGAGCTTGTGTCATATATAGTGGTTTAAGACGTGACTTTCCGGCGAAACGATAAACGGCTTTGGTAATGAATAAGCACAACGAAATTATTCAAGTATAGACTAAGATCACTTTCAATAATAGTCTTAGTCTAAACTAAAATATGAGCAAGGTATTAATTCACTTTCTCTCCCACAAAGGGCCTACTAACCGTATGGGTGAAAACCATGGAAATCATGCTTGATACTTTAAGCTTCTACTAACTCACTCTACATCACCATAGTGAGTCAAGTATCCAAGCAATGAAGGTTTGAGAGGATAAAAGAAAAGAAACACAAACCACAAATAACTGTCAAGGCAAGGATGCCGAGAACAAGCACATAGTCAAGTAATGATCAAAAGAACGATAAAAGGGCGTGTGGAAGAACGAAAGCGTACCTTGGCCACAAAGAGCAATCCATGAAGGAATAAGTGCTATGCCCAATCAATGACTATGATGAGTACTAAGTCTTCAAGGACTAGTATCATTCCCAATCATCTTGGTATCATCATTCAAAGATGTTAAAGATCGATGAAGATGATTCTTCTAAAAGTGCAAGTAACTCAATCCATAACCAATTAATTGATTGATCTTCATGAGTACCTACACAAAGCAAGATGCAAACTAGTAGATACATTTCAAGAGAATGCATAAAGGCTACTAATCTTAAGTGGGATGCAATATTATCAATTAAAAGACCTATTTTTCAAAGAAAACATAGTTTTGACCAAAGAGAAACTTTAGTACAACTAGACCTTCTAATTTGAGGAGACAATGGATCGATCCAAGTTTCAAAGTACAATATACTTCAAAGATCTTGAGTGACCATCGCTCTGATACAAAATGTAGAAACTAGAAGGGGGGGTTGAATAGTTTCTCTTCGATTAGTGACCAAATTAAAATTACTTTCAATTTGGTTTGTATCAAAACTATCTTTTACTTGAGGCTAAGTTGCATAATGATTAGGTTCAATTGAAATGCACTAGCAAGGATAATAAGCAAGTATAATGATAATGAAATCAGTAAAGAGTAAGGAAGGAGACAACCTAGTGGGAAGACACCAAGATTTATAGTTGTTCGACAACGAGGCTCTATCCTTGTTTCTACTCCACTCCTCGAGTACACCTACTCGAGATTTCCACTATATCCACAAGCTCCCTTCTCGGCGGAGAAAACCTTACATCGTTGCTTACATTATTTTCCGACACTAAGCTAAATGTCGAGACCTAATCTTTAGCTAGGACCAATCTACACGACGTTGCCTACTTCACAATTTAACGACACAAGGCTAGATGTCGGGTTCTAATCTTAAGGTAGAACCAATCTTCACGACGTTGCCTACTTCACCATTTTACGACACAAGGCTAGATGTCGAGTTCTAATCGAAAGCTAGAACCAATCTTCACGACTCTTCACTTTGAAGCTAAGTGAGAACTTCACACAACACAACTACTAATCACTTTAAAGTTTAGTGAGAACTCACAAGACACAACCACATCACTTTATAGTTTAGTGAGAACTCCTAATCAAATCTATTACAACTCAACTAGACTTATCCAAGTACACACATGTAGCTTGGATTTACACAACACAAATCCAAGCAAACACATATGCAATGGATGTACACAACAAATCCAAGTATCCACAAATAACTTGGATGAACACAACTAGTCCAAGTATTCATAAATACATTGGATTGATATAAAACAAAAAGGGTATCATGATGAATATGACTAGCTCATAGATTCATCTTTATCACTACACTAGTGAGTGAGTGATCTTCTCATTGGACATGGTAAAGGAGGGGATCAAGAGGATAATCATATGTAAGCATCCTCAACAATTTAAGTGATAATTTACTAATGATTATGCTATAGAAAATAGAAAGAGGGCTGAGAAAAACGTCCAAGAGGCTTGCTGGAAAATGAGATTTGACCCACTATTTAAAGGAGACAAAGTTACAACGGATCTATAACGGCTACTGTGCGCGGTACCTTATCTCACCCCGCGGTACCATATCGCTAAGGTACCGCGTAGGTACTTAAGGTACCGCCACTAGACTCCGCTCCGTTTTTTGTCTTTTAGTGGGGTGGGAATATCTGAGGTATTTGAACCCTTCAAAGGATATTCTAACAGCATTTGGAATATGCCATTTTCAAATTTTCATTTTCCATTTTAATAAAACATTTTCTAAAAAAGAAAGTTTATTAAAAAGTCTTTTGTCTTATTAACAAAAGTGAGTTTTAAGGATAATTATTTTGATGATCACTAAGTATGATTAAGAAAGGTTAGTGATATGATTATTACCTTGATGATAGTGTTAGTTAAATAATTCATTTTCTGTTTTACACTAAATGTGTTGTATGGTTTGTTGTGATCAAAACTAAGAAAGATTAGTTAACACTAATAATGTTTTTAGGCATCACTTGCATTAACACATACATATATTTACACTGTGCAACTAAAACCACTCATACACCATAATTACCATTGTTGAAATACAAGGCAAGCAACAAGTGAATACCGCTCATGATCAATGATCACTAATTCATGGCTCTGGGTTTATCTTCGTGGCGGACATGGAAGGAACTCTTGACAGTATGGAACTTCCATAATTATCTTATTTACCATATGATGCAAGGCTAGGAGCCATCACAAGGCTTGATGTATCGCACCCCATTTCAACACCAAAATAACTTAAATGATCTGATATATTGTTTCCAGAGATTGATCTGAAATATTCAGCAAGTAGCAAATTTAATGATAAAATCTTCTCAGAAAAAGATATAATGAAGACAGTACATATAGGTGGTGCATTCGATTTATATACTTTGAAATGGGTCATTCAGGTTTTATCTCTAATGCATAAAAACCGACTGAATTCGTGTAACTTTAATGTATAAAACGTTCCTAATTCAACATTTTCTAAAACAAAGAACTTTTATAGTTATGAATATACTACATTCTAATAAAGATGTTCTACATATGTTATGAAATTAAGCACCCCTTTAAGTTGGGTTGCTGCTGCTAAACAAAATGCTGGCCCAGGAACTATTAACTCCACAATGTATCTGAGATGCAAAAATCAGGATACACCATATCAAGCCTGTGCTTCACGAGAGTGTATGCAGCAGTTTAAGTATGGATTTATCTTTTCCATCCTATTTCTAAGCAACTAACAGGATCATGAAGTTGCGTCTAACACATCTTTAAACATTTTGCTTAAGATATCATAGCACAACGGAAATCACATAAATAATTTGTGTATTGGCACACTCGCATTCATAGAGCTGTTCTACTATAAAAAAAACACGAAATGACTTACTTAAAGCTAGGACCATTGTTATTGGATGGAGACTCAAGGAGTCCAGAAGTTTCAAGCTTATGTCTGAGTGAAAGAGAATGAATTCCCAATGCATCAGGGTACAACCCGCACAACAAATGCAAAACATAGTCTGTCCGAGGTTTCGATATATCAGCATGAAGAAACAACCGATTGATCTCATCATCACCATCAAGTTTAGAAGGGTCCACTCCTGGGAGAATGTTAACCATCCGCATCACTGATATATTAATCTCCTCATCTCCATATGTCCGCTTCAGAACAGGACCACTACTGTCGAGTTCCCCTTTCACCACAGTATATGATTCAGGAGGACTCACTTTCTGTACCCAAGTTAGGTATTAAAAAACATCCTAGACACATACACATAAACCCTTATAAAATCCTACACGTAAAAACCCAACTTAAGTGTTTCTTTCGGCTTATATAGCCGGATTATGACTTTTTTGGTTTTTGGCTTATGATTCATAAGCTCACTTTTTGTGGCTTATCTTGAAGCCCATAGAGTACTGCAAATAAGTAGGCATGATTATCATCACATGTTACATCAGATGGGAAAGTGATCTCCAAAGTATAAATCCATGTCGATATAAAGTTCTTCAGTCCCTATTCCATATTCCCTACTTTTCATCTTCCTCACTAATATATCATATACCTCAAATCCATTTAATTAATAAAGACACCATTTGCGTGTGTTCAATTCAATTTAGTCACTATAACAGATTACATCCTTAAGTAGATATTTAACGAATAACTTCCCAAACAACCATAAATATGGCCATAAGCACTTTCTAGGTTCTTTCACGATAGGCTTTGAACCTGGGGTTGCTAGAAGTATAATTACAACCTATGTTTCCTGCTTACAACTTACAACTCTATGAGCATTAACTAATCACATACATTTTGAATGTTTCCATCATTGCCACAATCTCGACCTTATACTTATAAATAGGCTAAATAGGTTTATCCCTTAACGGGCTGTTTTTCAAGCTTATTTTGGGTGTGTGAGCTTATTTTCAAGCTAAAATTTCCGAATCATAAGAATATCCATAAGAAAACTTAAAGTGAAAGAAGCATTAAAGTACCTAGTAGGAGAATTAAAACTGGAGAAGTGATGAGCACATTATCATCATCATAAGATCTTGATTTATGGTTTGATATTGAATCTGATGTTAGGATAATTGAAGATAGGAAGAAGAATAGAAGAATAATTATTAAAAAAAAGTTATGAAGGAGATGAGTAACTGATTTGAGAGAAAAGAAAAAGAGAAAGAGACGGAAATAAAGAATAGGAAAGAAACAAAACATAAATTTTAGATTAATATAAGTTGTTAGATCAAATTAAATAAAGGGCTGGGATGTGTCCCTCAGTTTGTACGGAAAAACAGGTTTCTAAAATAACTTTTGCCAGTTATAAAAACAACGAAATATCACTAGTGATAAAGTAATAAAATAAATATCACTACTGATAATTTATTGATTTACCATTAGTGATATAAAGGTGAGTTCTATATAAAACATGAACCAATAAAAGAAGAAAAAAATCAATCTCAACTTCATTTTTTCCATCAAAAAAAAAAAACTCATCTTTCACATTTTTCTTAAAAGCACCATATTTTTCAAACGATAAATCGTCAGATTACGAAAAATACACCATTGCGACGAAAAAATTCTTATCTTTTAGTAGATAGGCATTTTGATATATTTTTGACGATTTTTATTATTGCGATTTTCGACTATAAAAATCACATGTGATTCGGAAAAATTACTTATGATTTTTTATAATAAAATTAATATTTTTTATAGAATAAATAAATAACTTTTATTATTATTTATTAGTGTAATTATTTACATAGTCGAATGTAAACACGTAACAAGTTACGTCACTAGCTTTTTCATATAATTTCGATGATTTTTTGTTGAAATTTTCGTCAAAAAAATTACACATAATTTATAAAATCACTAGTAATTTGTACAATCAATTGTGATTTGTATTTCTAAAATAAATGTGTGATTCCATATATCGCATGTGATTTCATAAATTTACATGTGATATTAAAATAACAAATCACGTGTGATTTCAGAAATCTTTAAATTGTTAATGATTTAAAAAAAACGTCGAAAGTATATAGAAGTACGTATCATTAAAAAGAAAATTTATCACAAATCACATGTGATTTGGTAAAAATCATGTAAGTTGACACAAATCACAAGTGTTTGAAAAAATTACTTACGGTTTAGCGAAAATCGTGATTTTGGATTTAGTATAAGTAACTTGTTATTCGGATCAATCACATGTAATTATCATTAAATCACATGTAATTTAAGCAGAATTACATGTGATTAAAATAAACTCATAACTAATTCAAAAGCAATTTTTCTTTATATATTTTAAATGAATCACATGTAAAAACACATAGAGAATCACATGTATTCAAGTAAAATTACATGTGATCAAAACAAAATCACATGTAATTCAGAAGCCAAATTACTTTCTATATTTTATATGAATGACAACAAAACATTTTTATATATTGACAGAATTACATGTGATTCAAACAAAATCACATGTGATTCATCAAAAGTGGGTTTGTTAGAAGAAGTTAAGGTTTCAAAATGTTTGAATCACATGTAATGCAAGCAAAATCACATGTAATTATCATCGAATTACATGTGATTCAATGCAAGCAAAATCACATGTAATTATCATTGAATTACATGTAATTCAAGCAGACAATTTAATATATTAACAAGATTACATGTGATTAAAAAAATCACATGTGATTCATCTAAAATGGGTTTGTTAGATGAAATTAAGGTTTCAGAATGCTTGAATCACATGTAATGCAAGAAAAATAATATGTAATTATCACAGAATAACATGCAATTCAAGCAGAATTACATGTGATTCAAACAAAATCACATGTAATTTAGAAGCCAATTTGTTTTATATATTTTACATAAATGAAAAGAGATAATACATAATTAAAAAAATCACATGTGATTAATCTAAAGTGGGTTTGTTAGAAAAAGTTAAGGTTTCATAATGCTTGAATCGCATGTAATGCAAACAAAATCATATGTAATTATCACCGAATCACATGCAATTCAAGCAGAATTACATGTGATTCAAACAAAATCACATGTAATTTATAAGCCAATTTGTTTTATATATTTTACATAAATGAAAACAGATAATACGTGATTAAAAAGATCACATGTGATTCATATAATGTGGGTTTGTTATAAAAAGTTACGGTTTCGGAATGCTTGAATCACATGTAATTATTACCGAATCACATGTAATTCAGAAGCCAAATTCTTTTACATATATTTTTTTTGGGTAAAGGGGACTACACCCCGATAAAATGAACATATTTTATATTAATGGCAACAAACATTTTAATATATTGACAGAATTACATGTTATTCAAACATTTTAATGTAATTCACATAAATCACATGTGATTTTAAAGTAATAACGAAAATATTTTTGTCATTTAATAGACGGTTATTTTCGTATACTTTTAACGATTTTACAATGTTGAAATTCTCGCCAAAAAAATACACGTGATTTTCACAAATCGCATGTGACGTTACAAATTCAAATGTGATTTTTAAAATAATAAATCAAAAATGAATTTTCGAGAATCACATGTAATTTTTCGAGAACCACATGTGATTTTTTTACAAAAATTTTTAAAAACAGTTCGCCAAAAATATATAGAAGTGCATATCTATAGAAAGATAATTTATTTCCCGTCGTGACGGTATAATTATTTTTTCATAACGATTAACGGTTTGAGAGATATTTAATTTTAAAAGATAGAATGAAAGTGTGTTTTTTAATTAAATTTAAAAAGATTAATATAAACCATTAGATGTGATTTAAATGGATGGTGAAGATTGTTTTTTTATGCATGTTCCTTAGAGAACTTTTGTCTAGTGATATATACTAGTAATAAACATTACTTTATTATATTTACAAATTTAATCTTTTTATCTATTTTTTAAACTTTTAAATATTTTAACAAGAATTATCTGACCTCGCTTTTTTAAAAATCTTAATCTTCATTCTTATACAAATAAAAATAAATGGTAAAATTTTATCTCTTAATACGTGAGAGAAAACAAAAATACAAATAAACGTGTGTCATTACCTTTCATCCATTTTACCCAAACCGGGTAACCGAAATGATTTTGAAACTAGTTATCTCGTATTTAAAAGCGGAGTTAAAATCATAAAATAGTAATTAAGTTTTAGTTTTATTTCAATTTAGTCATTGTAACTTTGTTTTAATTATAAAATAATAATTAATTTTGAAAAGTGTTTCGTTTTAGTCACTCAAAGTTTTATTAGTGTACTACTATTAATATACTCCCTCCATCTCATAATAATAGTCCATTGTTAACTTTTTCGGTCTTAGTTTTGAAACTTTGACTTTAAATATCTTTTTGTGTTATATGATACTTAATGAAAATTATATAAATGAAAATACATTAAAAACTCAGTCCATTCATACATTTTGCATCAAATACCATGTTGATACAAAAGTTGGATGGACCGTGCTTGACCTGGATTAGGCTTAATTCGGGGTCTTGTAGACTCTGGCTCTTGCACCAAGTAAATCTTGTTTGAAGACCCTGTACACTAAATAACAGACACCGTTAGGCTTACCGTGGGCGCGTGTCCCACGATTAGACTCCGGCGTGAGAGTAAGTAATGGTTTGAGTATATGTGAGGGTTTTAGAGTATAGTGTATCGTATCTTTGTGGAACCTCGGGGGTTCCTTTTATACCCGAGAAAGTCCTGGCTGGGCTCTCCTACTCTTGCGACCTAAGGAAGAGATAACGACTTAAATTAGTTTGATCCTTATCGCATAACTAAGGTAAGTGTATATCCGTTTCCTTTAGGTGAATATAATCGAAAGATAGATTATATTCTGTTTTATCCTGTCGCAGTCTCACGAGGACTCGGTTAAGTAATCAACCGTTGTGCGACATCGGCTTACCGGGCCTCCTGGGCCTTGCGCGCGCTGTGAAGTAACAATTCATACCCAATGGATACGGGTAGTACCCGTGGGTCAGGTTATGCAACCCAAATAGGGACTATACGTCATCATGTCCCGCCCGTCTAGTGGTCGCAGGTCCTGACCGCGGCTACTAGACTATTAATCAACAAAAGTCTCCATATACAATGCTCTATAGCGAAATAACTGCCCCCGTGGGTGTCCTTTGAACAAATATTTCAAATAATCCCGCCACCAACTATCCACGTCATAACCCACTAATACCTACTTACATTGGAAACTGAGACAGATCCTCACCACGTCATACGAAATAAGCCCCTCAGTACCATTGGATGAAATTATCGTTCAACACGTGTCGCACGATCCGTCATCCTTTAAATTGTACAAAATACATTGTACCGACGATCAGTCTTCATCATTTCCCTAACTTCGTCTTCCTCCATTACTAAAACTAGCAAAGAATACTCAAAAAGAATATAAACCGTAACCGAATCGTGTTTTACAGATAAAATGGTTTCACAATTATTTGATGAGTATCCCATATCTCCGAGCAAGAACTCTCCCAGTTTATCACCAAGTATCATATTCCAACAGACCTACACCCCATAGTACGGATCCTCAAATGCATATTGGAAGTTTTCCACCTGGGAAGATTGGCGTGTATACCAGATTCTTTGAGTTTGCCAACAACCGCATTCCACTGAGACGCTTCCTTATTGACGTGCTAAGCTTCTACAGTATCCAAAATCGGAAGGAGATCCTTCCTCAAGCTCGGATTGCGTTGGCAAATAGTGATTTGGAGTTAGTTTGTTTGCCTTCGTGTTCTTGTTTCTCTTTGCCTTCCCCATCTTTGCTACCTCATTCTCGCTTTCAACATTAGGTCCGTCTTCAACCAAAAACTCAATGTAATCGTCTTTTTCCCCTTTGAGTTTGGTCAAATTGACCGTAAGCGTACCTTGCTCAAAATCCACAACACACCTAGTCTCCCATATAAACTTATACCCAAAGACCACCGACGGCTCACCAATGTCGGCGTGATCTATGATGTAGAATTCTGCCAAAAATACATCCCATGAATGTTTACCCTTACGTCTCGTACAACACGCCTACCATATTTGGTATAGCCAAGTATCACGAACCCAAGATTTCCCAACACCTCTTCCGTCATATAATTGGTTGGGTAAGTAAGGTTTAGCTCAACATCCCATGCCCCTTGATTGTCAACCGTGCATGGAATAGCAAACCTCATCAATGGTTCAGTGTACGAACGATATTCGGCACGGTAAAAGATGGTTTTTTTCACATCCTTCTTCATTGATTATCACACTCTTGTGAGGCAAAGCTTCCCACAAGTCTTTTTCTTCCTTAGTCTTTTCTACCTTAGTGACGCTCGAGTCACATTCATCACTGAGTTCTCCTTCTAACCCATTTAAGTACCCGGAAATTTCGCTAAGAGTATCCATCTTTAAGAATAAGACTAACATGACAAAGTTCATAAAGGTTAGGGTTAGCGTTAGTAAAAGAAAACAATTATTATACAACTAAACATACAATCATATCCCTAAAAACAAGTCAAACAAACAAACAAACAACTAAAAAATTTTATTATTATTTTTTTTACAGAGCTCGTTTTGCCGGCGGCAAAATGTTTACAGTGGTAGTTTTGCTGCCCGGCAATGGTGTTTTGCCGGCGGCAACTCTCCCTGCACAAAAAAAAAATTACTTTGATTTACCATATCTTTTTTACCACAATTTTCTGAATTTTTCTAAACACATATTTTTGAAGTTTTTCTTTAAAGGAACAAAATCAGACAAAACAAAAACACATAACTTTTAATCTAAACAAAATAAAGCCTAATCCAAACACTAGCTTATTGCTTTTATTCTCTTTTTATATTTTTTTATATGAGTATGAGCTTATGCAATACAAACATCAAATAAACATATGACACGTTTTATGCAAGCATTATATTTATATTATTAGATCCTAAACCTATTCTTATTCAATTTTTATTAAAACTAAAAACTAAAATTTTACACCACCACTAATTTGTAATGATTATAACATGAAAAATATACAAATCCCCGGCAGCGGCACCAAAAACTTGATGCGTGTCTTGCACTCCTAGTTTTACATTTATAAACAAGACTTATTAATTCCTTAACTACGCATACGAGCAAGTATACTCGTTCTATTGTAGTAAAGTCGGGTAAGTCAAGATCGTCCCATCGGATTTGCGTATATTCAAAACGTCTAGGTGGTGTAGGTAATAGGGTTGTCACTACCGATAACCGCTAGAATTAACTTTGTAAAGGAAAACATAATAAAAAGCAATACTTGTGTGAATTCCATTTCATCCATAGAAGAGATAATGTGTGTGCGTTTAGCGGCTATGAATCACAAATCTAAAGTATATGGATTCCATTCCATGGTATTTTTCATATAATCCATGTTAACAAATTAATTTAGACAAACCCTTTGGATCTATGATTATCTATTCCAATTCACTATAATCACCATTTGTTAGAAAATACAAAGAGATAAGTTTGGATTGAATGGGTCCTTTCGACCTATACCCAAGATAAATCTTTTGACAAATTCCTTTAACCAACTCTTCAAGGTGAGTGTCAATCACCAAGAAACCAAATTGACTCATGTACAAATATTTTGGAACATAGTTTACCGAAAATCCTTTCGACCTTTAAATCCAATAAAAAAACTATATTTCATTTGATTATCAAAACATGTTTCAAGAAATTATCAACCATAAAAACCCAATTATATTCTCTTGATCATAAAACCAAACTCTCCTTTAGAATACATGTTCATCACACATGCATATCACACTACTCGAAATTCACGTTCAAACACATTTCAACACAATTCATAATCTTCTCAGACATTCAACAATACTTAAATTAAAATGAAAATCAATTCAAGTATAAGAGTTTACCAAATGGTTCTTCAAACACAAAACAAATAACAAAATAGAAATTAGAGCAATTCCAAGCCTCCAATCGACCAATGAACCTCCAACCAAATTCCTCTTATGCGAAATTCGTCCCTCCTATGAGGATAAACATGGTTTACTATCTTTCGGGTTATGTAAGAATGGTGTTCTAACCTTTGTCAAGGGTTAGAATGATCCTTAGATTAAGCACACTGAAAACAATGACCCTAAGGTCTAATTTATACATGATTTTGGCTTGGGAAGGAGGCAAAAACGTTTGGGAGTGATAATGGTAGGAAAATGAGCAGCCTCCCATTGATGGTCATGAATTAAGGGGTGATTATGAATCTTGCTAAACCTGTCTACCATATTGCTGGCGGCACTTTTGAACGTTGCTGGTGGCAAATTAGCTGGATTTTTCTGGTGGCAACTTTCAATTATGCTGGTGGCAAATGGCCCCTTTTTCCACATTTTTCCCTTTTAGTCCTTTTACTTTATTTTTTCCTCCTTCTTTCTTCTAAACTTTCCAAGACTCATTTATTCTCATTTATTCTTCATACGAGAGCTTATGTTTTCATGCCTCGTTTATTCCTTCGCCTCCAATTCGCGCTTTTTATTCCTTTCTTCACGTTTCCTCATCCTTGCTTCCTACAAAACACAATAACCGAACTTTTCACAATATTAGCAATAAAAGTCCGTTTATTACCTACCACAATTACTATATCAATAGTGAAGATAACGCTTGTTAATACATGTTAGATTTGAGCGTTATCATAAATCAACCTTAAGGTATAATTCAATTAATAATCGTAGGTAATTTCAATTTGACGCACAGGCGAGCCGGGAATTTGGTCAGCGACTAATGGCATAACACCTCCTTCCTTAACCGGGTACATGACCAGCGGTGCGTTATACGCACTTTATAGTTTGTCAAAAGGAGTAGGTCGTTAGATTATTATTGCAATTCACCAATCACCGTAATCTTATGTAATCTAGATCTCTAACAAATCTTTATTTAAATATAATTTAGTCCATATTATTTCTTTTCGAAAAAAACACTTTGTTTACAACAATTCAAAAATTTAATATAAACAAGTAAAAACAACTAAATTATAGACACATAATAACAATTTATATGTGCAATAAATAAAACAAATAACCACATGCAAACGATTTATTCAATAATCATAAAATCTAGGTTTTTATATTCATATAAAAGTCTTCCCTAGTTCAAGATTTATTGAATCGAATAATCAGGTAGAAAATAAAATCATATAAACATATAATTTTATAATCCATGCAAACATGCACGTTATCATGGATCCTCCCACAAATCTTAACAATTAGATCTCTATGGATCATAACCATACATGACATAACAATTAATCATTTAATTTAATCTAAAATTATCTCACATATAATTTAGGGTTTCAAAACAATTCTTTTTTTTATTAAAAATTCGGCCAAAACCCTAATTTTTTAAAAAAAACAAAACCCTAATTTTAAGAAAACCTAAAAAAACATGTAGTTTAACTCAAAACAATTATTAGTTAAAAACTTTAGATTTTCGATAACTATAACATGTTAACTAGGCTCTGATACCACTGAAGGTTTGTGAACATCATAACAATTATATAAAACCTTAAACGAGATCAAAGCACACATAGCGGAAGCGATTTAACAAGATCATAATAATAACACAATTATAATTAATCGAATTAGGGTTACATACCCTTACGCTAAAGCAAATCCACAAGACGAAGAACGAATCACCAATTAGGGTTTATAACGAACACCACCAAGATATAGTCTAAAGTAAGACTATATTACGATCTTGTACTCAAGTAATACAACGAGCTAACCGTGATTCTAGCACGTGTAAACCGAGCTATATCGATAGTATAAAATCTACCCAACAACCCTAGAGAGGGGCTAGGACTAGATTTAAACTAAAACCGAGCACCAAGAAAAAACACACCGAAACCCTTCGTGGGTTTATGTTGCGATCGACCAAGAGAAGGAAGAGAGGAGAGATTCAAGTTGCGTAGAATTATGAGGGGTAAGGAGATGTATTTATAGGCTTAGAAGTCATTGTAGCCCAAACAAATAAAAGGCAAGTGTTGCCTTCCTCTTTGTGTGCCCTAACCCACCGACGAACACCCCCTCATGGGGTGTTCCGGAACCTTCCGTCCTTCTTCCTTGTTAATCCTATTTCTATATATTATTTAACACTCGTTAATAATTAAATCTTAATTAATTAACGATCATTAAATTTATATAGTTATATAGCTTGATTTAATTTAATAAATATATTTATTAAATAAATTAACTCTTTACGTATTGAGTGCAATCCCGTAGTCTCGAGTTCGATCATATCACACGACTATTAAATATAAGTCCATAAACTTTCAAAAGCAACCTCTTCCCTTTAGCTATCGGAATCATATGGAGATGGTGCGTCTTCGGTTAGTGGCGCATTAGGGCGGGGCATTGATATGTATAGCTTGCCTTCTCTTGTGCTTCCTCCTCTCTCTTCGAGGTTCTCTGTTAGAATTTGATCCTTCCAAAGCTCTAAGTTCTCTGTCGAAATATAGGTTGATCCTTAGATATCTCGCTAGGTGTGTCTTCATATGCGCTTTCATGAGTGGCACTAAAGCTGCGAAGTTTCTTTCAACGTATTCGCTCATGTCTTGGTCAGGTACAAGAGGAGTTTCCGCTGCGGTTTGTAGTGTTACCTCAGCCCTTGCATTCAATGCCTCGTTATGAGGCACACTGGGAGTTTCTCGTGAGGACGACGCATTTTCGGCCAGCTGTGGGCTGGGGGTGACCAGTGGGGGGAAAGGTACTTGTGGTCCTTTTCCTCCCATCCCCGCCCTGGGTTGTTGAGTGATTCGAGTCCCAATGGTGGCCCTTGTGGTTTATTTGGCCCACCTTTGGGTGGTTCCCGCCGTTTTTAGTCATGTTTTGAGCTTAGTGTAGGGTCCCACGGATGGCGCCAACTTGTTGATACAAAAGTTGGATGGGCCATGATTGACCCGAATTAGGCTTAATTCGGGGTCTTGTGGACTCCGGCTCTTGCACCAAGTGAATCTTGTTTGAAGACCCTGCACACTAAATAATAGACACCGTTAGGCTTACCATGAGTGCGTGTCCCACGATTAGACTCCGGCGTGAGAGTAAGTAATCGGTTTGAGTATATGTGAGGGTTTTAGAGTATTGTTTATCGTACCTTTGTGAAACCTCGGGGGTTCCTTTTATACCTGAGAGAGTCCTGGCTGGGCTCTCCTACTCTTGCGGCCTAAGGAAGAGATAATGACTTAAAATAGTTTGATCCTTATCGCATACTAAGGTAAGTGTATATCAGTTTCCTTTAGGTAAATATAATCGAAAGATAGATTATATTCTGTTTTATCCTGTCGCAGTGCGACTAGGACTCGGTTAAGTAATCAACCGTTGTGCGACAGCGGCTTACCGGGCCTCCTGGGCCTTGCGCGCGCTGTGAAGTAACAATCCATACCCAATGGATACGGGTAGTACCCGTGGGTCGGGTTATGCAACCCGAATAGGGACTATACATCATCATATCATATATCACAAATAAAAATATTTATGGTAAAAGTTACAAAATTACGACCGAAAAAATCAACAAGGGACTATTATTATGGGACGGAAGGAGTAACTTTAATGTTTAAGTGACTAAAACGAAACACTTTTCTAACTTAGTTATTATTTTGTGGAATATATCTTTGTCTACATGTCATAATTTGGTTGTACATTAAGTTGGTTGAGGTAAGTGAAATTCAGGGTGAAATTTTTATTACTATAGTACAACTAAATAATGTACATATGAGTTTTTAAAGAAAATATGTTTGAACAATTATACAATAATAAAACAGTAAATTTAAAGAGTCATCAAACTTTGTTACTATTAGGGTTGTCGAAAAAGTTGACCCGGTCAGAACCTGACACGAACTCGAAATAGTCTATTCGGGTCAGGTCATTCGGGTTCAAAAACATATTCGGGTCAATTCGGGTTGACCTGAATTGACCCGAGTTCTAATTAGGCTCGTTTGGGTTTATATTTTTTAGCCTTGATCCGAATTGACCCGACGAACCCGAACAACCTGACTTGACCCAAGTTTTTTAACACATTTTACCTTGTAAATATACTTAAATAAGTCAATTTTTAATTTTTTTACTTATACTCGGGTTGACCCGAATCCGAGTTGACCCAATCCGAATTAACTCGATCAGAATTGACCCGAACCCGACTGATCCGAGTTCTAATTAGACTCGGGTTCGGGTTTGATCTTTTTGAATCCTGACTCAAATTGACCCGACCCGATTCTCACCCCTAGTTACTACTGTATTAGGCAATATATTCCCTTAAAAGCAACCCAACGGCAAATCACAACTAATCGTAATTTTGGTGCAATGTTCATATACCATTAAAAATGACAATATGAAAATGATGTCGATAATTTTCTTTTTGAAAGATTTACATCTTCGTGCTTTTTAAAATGATGTCGATAATTACCCCCTTTATTCATTAGGCAAAACCCAAAATTGGGGTAATAAAATAATAAAGGCTGTGAGACAAAATAAATGGGAGCCGTTCAAAATAGGCACGCCCATACCTTCAACTCCCCCACAACAAAATCTCACCGTAGATGCGTTTGAAAAAATTGCTCCAGGTATGGGTTTGTCATATGCTTTGAAAAACTTGGCTCAACAGTGCGATCCACAGTGAGATGGTGTTGTTTATGTACCACCAGTTATGCATAACAATTTATTTTCATCTTGCTCTTGCTGCCGATATTCAAAACCCTAATACGTTGCTGGTAATTTCGCCTTCCCTAAATTGGTTAATTAAATTTCTTTTTTTTTTTTTGATAATTAGTAACCAATTGGTTAGTTAAATGGGTTGCTTAAATTCGTTGCTTTCAATTAGTTGGGATCAATTGTTTGATTAAAAAACAGTTTTTTGTTGTTTATGTTATTGTAACCCATTGTTGTTAGCCAGACGTCTGCCTCATTTGTGTGTGGTTGGATTTAATTATTGTTTTATTAAAATCCATGCTTGATTTGTTTGATTAAAAAACATTGTTGTTTCTGGCCTTTTGTATATGTTTAGGTTCGAAAATGATGGAAATAAAATTTTATCTGATTATTGCTTGGATTAAAATCCATAGTTGTTACTGGAATACCTCATTTGTGTGTCGTTCGTTGCATAGATTTAATTATTGTTTTATTGAAATCCATGCTTGATTTGTTTCATTAAAAAACATTGTTGTTTCTGGTCTTTTGTATATGTTTAGGTTCGGAAATGATGCAAATAAAATTTTATCTGATTATTGTTTCGATTAAAATCCATAGTTGTTACTGGAATACAGATAATTGAGGTGGTGCTCTTTGTATTATACTTTAAACCATAGGTTGTTGTCTTTTTAGTGGTCTTTTGTATATGTTTAAGTTCGAAAATAATGTTCAAAAAAATTGATCTGATTATTCTTTGGATTAAAACCTATTGTTGTTACTGTTTTTTGTATTATATGTTTAAACCATAGCTCAGTTCCATGTTTTGTGCTCTGTCGAATCTGCAACACCCAATCAAAATGTTACTTTAGTTTTTGGGTTTCAAAATAATGCACATAACTACCTCCTTTATAAAGTTCATACACTTAATTAAGTTTCGTTCTTTTGTGTTTGTATTATTTTACGTTCGTACGTAGCAATCATCCCTACACGCCTCATTTGCTGCGCAATAAAAAAACGCAAATTACGACTGCGCTTTCTTCCTGCTGGTCGAATGGTTGACAAAGCTAAGCCCGGGCAGTCAAACCCTAACCGGTGCAGGGTTTGTGAGATTCCTACCAGCAGCGCCGTCTGCAGCGAATGTTTGCACCATCCCCGTGTTGGCGTCATCTTGGCAGATACTGTCAGAGGTACAATCTGATGCAAAGACCTTACATACCTGCGACTGTCTCTACGCGCACACATTTATACATTTTCTAATGTTGTTTCTCCTCTCCTTCGACGATAGCTTCTGCTCATTTACCACCGTCTTTTATGCCTACAATGTCATCCGCACCGTGTCCCGCCTACTTTCCAAAGTTAACGCCAGGGGACGAAGTTGCTGCTCAGGTACGGTTGGGGGATGCTTACCGGCCCTTGAAGAAACGTGTTGCTGAGTTAGGCCCGACCGGTTCCCGCCAACCGGCCACCAAACGCAGGCTGTATTTGGGGTCCACTCATACCCGGGCCACCCAAGGATTCCCCGTATTTACAGGTTCCATTTCTTACGTTATGCCCTTTATAAGTTCCTTGCTTGCCACAGTTTTCTTCCCCCGCGTTTTGTATCTTCAATGTCTCCATGCTGTGCAGGCCACACGCACGTGCGTGCCCCGGTGCCGCATCAACATTTGTTGGCCATACGCCCGCCACAAGACACGGATGTTGGCTCCTCAAATACACCAGCCACATCTGTTTCCTCCTCGGCTCGGCCAAACACATTTCTTGACTCCTCAGGTGCCAATGGACCCGGGCCATCCACTCCTGCCCGTGAAACAACCGTTCGACGTCGTGGGAGACCAACAAATGCATCGCGTGGTTTCTTGCCTAGAAATGAAGCACGTGCTACACATCATGATATTGCCTCTTCCAGTGGACCAAACACACCTGGTCACTTCTCTGGACCCATGGGTTGTGCCCTTCCTCCCATGGGGCGGCGCACAATTTTGGGGAGAACCTCGACCACTTCGGCACCTACAATGACTGGTAAACAGCCTTTGTTCATGATTGTCGTTTAAATTGGCTGGAACAATGGGTTCAATCCCTATTTATTTCCCTGAGATGCGTTTCTGTCTGTGTGTTTGCAGAACAGCCTATCGCCGGGCCTTCCACTCCTGCTCGCACAAACATTGGACGTCGTAGTGGGCGGCCAAGAAATGCGGCGCGTCCCCCACGTTATGTTGTGCCAACCTATATTGACCTAGGCGATTGTGACCAGCAATGTCAGCACTGTGGCGCTAAGTTTTGGATGGGTGAGCGCCTTAAATCAAAGCAGTTTGCTAGGCGTCCAACATACCATCTTTGCTGCATGGGTGGGAAAATATACATGGAACCATACCTTCCGCCTCCAGACATTATGCAAGGTTTTCTAACAGATGCACGGTTTATGGCCAACATACGTGCTTATAACCAGATGTTTGCTATGACATCATTTGGTGCATCTATTGACAGGTCAGTCAATACAGGAACGGGTCCATATGTTTTTAAGGTTTCCGGTCAAATCTACCATCAGATTGGGTCCCTTTGTCCTGAAGAGGGAGAACCGCCTAGGTTCTTACAACTCTATGTGTATGACACAGCAAACGAGGTGGCAAACCGTATGTCTCATTTTGGCGGTGAGTTTGACAGCGGTCTTGACCCGGAAATAGTTGAGCACCTAATTGAGATCCTAGATGAAAACAATGCCTTGGTTCAGCTTTTTCGGACAGCTCGCGATAAATGTGCCAATGGAAACATTGAACCGTTCAGGATCAGACTCTACAACATGTGTAGTGTCCGTGGGTATGAACTGCCCACTTCTAATGATGTTGGGGGTATTGTCTTCGAAAGCGGCCCTAGGACCAGAACAGATTACGATGTTATAATCGAATATCGTGGGGGCGAGCTTAAACGGATAAACAAGCTTGATCAGTCATATATGCCTTTGCAGTTCCCACTGTTATTTCCGTACGGCGAGCCAGGTTTTTTCCCAGAAATGAAATTGAGCCCTAGGGGTGGCGGTGGAGAAGCAAGGAAGGTTTCTATGAACCAGTACTATAAGTATCAGCTTCACCCGCGCATAAATGACTTTGGACTGATATTCCGAACAGGCCGCCTTTTTCAACAATATGTTGTTGGTGTTTTCTGCAGTGTTGAGCAGGCGAGGCTTGATTTCATCCGGCTGCACCAGAACGACATACGTAGTGAGTGCCTTGCTGGTCTTTATGATGCCTTGGGCAGAGGCGACATAGAGGGAATCACATGTGGAAAACAGATTGTGTTACCCCGTTCTTTCACTGGAGGCCCAAGGTATATGTACAGCCACTATTTGGATGCCCTTGCAATTTGTCGAGCGTTGGGGAACCCTCAGTTTTTCATAACCTTCACATGCAATGCTAAGTGGCCAGAAATTGAAAGGTTCATGGCTGAGTTCCCTGTTCTAACAACATCTGACAGGCCAGACGCTGGGTGCAGGGTATTTGAACAGAAAGTTAAAGCCTTTGTCAAGTACTTGAAGGAAGACCGTCCTTTTGGTGCTGTCGCAGGCGGTAATTCTCTTGAATGCCTTTTGTGCCTTTCCTTCCTTTCATCCTTGCACACACACTGGCCTAACTGTTTCACACTTTTCTTTTCAACAGTTCTGTACACAATAGAATTTCAGAAGCGTGGCCTACCCCATTGTCACACTCTTCTATGGATTGATCCAAAGGACAAGATAACTGACCCGTCACAGATGGACGACTACATCTGTGCTGAAATCCCAGATCCCGTCCTTGACCCGGACACATATAAAATTGTGACCGAACTCATGATGCATGGTCCGTGTGGGCCACCTAATATGTCTGCCCCGTGTATGAAGGATGGTTCCTGTGGAAAGAATTTCCCCAAAAAATACAACAATACTACGTATCTAGATGACAGGGGGTACATTCACTATCGACGAAGAGATACAGGTGTCTACATTACAAAACATGGAACCCAACTGGACAATTGTTACGTCGTTCCTTATAACCGCTCTTTGTGTCTCATGTTCCAAGCACACATAAATGTTGAATACTGTGGATGGAGCATGCTCATCAAATACCTGTTCAAATACATTTCGAAAGGACCCGATCGGATTTTTGCAAAGATCACAAGGCCAGTTGGTGAGGCATCTACTTCGGCTGCCATGCAAGAAACAGCAAAGGATGAAATCCAAAACTATGTCGATGGCCGCTTCATTTGCCCACACGAAGCTTGCTGGAGACTGTATGACTTTCCAATACACAGTAGAGAACCAGCTGTACAAATACTTTCGGTCCATCTGGAAAACATGCAACCCATAAACTTTCGAGAACGTGATAGGCTAGATGTGGTTGTAAACCTCCCTGACAAGAAGAAAACTACTCTCACTGAATGGTATGCCTATAACGCAGAGCACCAAGACGGGGCCGCGTTAACATATGTCGATTTCCCATCTGAGTTTGTATGGTATGCTGACTGCAAGAGGTGGAGACGGCGGGTTATGAAAACCAAACATTCCATTGGTAGACTCGCTTACGTCCACCCAAGTTCAGGGGACCTTTTCTACTTCAGAATTCTCCTTTCTCATCAAAAGGGTTGCCAGTCACCTACAGACGTGCGCACGGTTAACGGGATCGTGCTGCCTACCTACCGTGCTGCATGCCAAGCCCTTGGTCTGCTTGGTGACGACAAAGAATGGGACATAGCTTTGGAAGAAGCAACGGGTAATGGATCTGCGTCTGAGATCCGTGTACTGTTCGCGCAACTGCTGGTTCATTGCGAGGTTGCAGATCCGCTAAGACTTTGGACAAAACATTGGAGGAGTATGTCTGACGACATACCAATGAGGGTCTCAGAAACAACTGGCATCCCTAATTACCATGTAAACGACCCTGAGTTGAAGGAGTATATTCTTTTTGAGATCCAATCGATCTTAGACGGGTATGGCAAAACTTTGTTGGAATTTGGTCTTCCAAACCCTCCTCAGTGGCTGCTAAATATTCTGAAAAACAAGCTCCTGATGGAAGAGAGAAACTACAACCGCGATATGCTATTTAGAGAAACAGAAGCGGCTGTCCCTAAGCTGAATTCTGAACAGCGAGCCATCTACGATCGCGTTATAATCGCGTCTGAACAAAATAAACAGGAACTTCTATTTGTGTACGGTCATGGTGGCACAGGCAAGACATTCCTGTGGAAGACCATCACAAGCGCACTGCGCGCGCGAGCCAAAATAGTCCTAACAGTTGCCTCTTCGGGCATCGCCTCTCTCCTTCTCCCTGCCGGGCGCACGGCGCATTCCCGGTTCAAAATACCACTGGAATTAACGGACGAATCCCTCTGCCACATTAAAAAAAACACCCAACTAGGATCCCTGCTGGTTGAAACAAGTTTAATCATATGGGATGAGGCGCCAATGAATAACAAGCGTTGTTTTGAAGCATTAGATAGAAGCCTCAGAGACCTAATGTGTGCACCTAACCACCTCTTTGGTGGGAAAACAGTTGTTTTGGGGGGTGACTTTCGACAAACGTTGCCGGTGAAAAAGGGAGCATCCAAAATAGAACTCATAACTTCGTCGGTTGCCCTCTCAGACCTGTGGCAGCACTTCGAGATTCACACGCTGACCCAAAATATGCGACTCAGACGTGAAGGCATGAACGAAACTGAAAAGGAAGAGGCATCGGTTTTTGCAGAATGGTTACTAGACGTGGGTAATGGACAGGCCGGCATAACAGAAGACAATAATTCTGACGACACAAAATTGATAACTATACCGTCTGAACACTGTTTCCCACCCACTGATGAAGGTCTTGCACAGCTCATAGAGTTTATCTATGACAAAGAAACTCTACAATCGCCGACACCCGAAACCCTACAAGAAAAAGCCATCGTATGCCCCAAGAATGAAACTGCAGACATTATAAACGAGAAAGTGTTAGCAGCCATAGTTGGAGACTCGACAACTTACTTGAGCAACGACGAAGCTTTCCCAAAAGGAGGCGAAACATCAGAGACCGACATGCTCTATCCAATGGAGTACCTCAACACGCTTTCATTCCCCGGATTTCCAGCCCATGAACTGAAAGTAAAGATCGGGTCTCCTATCATGCTTCTCAGAAATACAAACTTGGCTGGTGGATTATGTAATGGCACAAGGATGATTGTCAGATCGGTCAAGACGAAGCTTATAGAAGCGCAGATTATTACCGGCACACGGATTGGCGAAAAAGTTTACGTGCATAGAATTGCTTTGATTCATGACGATCCCAATCTCTCATTCACATTCAAGCGTAGACAGTTTCCAGTAAAGCTATGTTATGCAATGACTATTAACAAAAGCCAAGGTCAGTCTCTCTCTAAGATAGGTGTTTATCTGCCAAAACCCGTTTTCAGCCATGGACAACTATATGTTGCTCTATCAAGAGCTACCTCGCCAAAGGGACTAAAGATCCTAATTCAACAAGAAGAAGGCGCCCCGCCCAACACAACCAAAAACATAGTGTACATTGACTTTTTAAATGCTATAGAAAACCACCGCGTTCACTCACAAGCGACACCGTCAGATTAGCAAATCCTACATAAACAAACATTATGGGAAGATGCATACAAAATAGGTTGCGTAGTTGTTACTGCTAACATGATACACGGTAATGTACATTACTATTGCCACCATGAATAATTGCAACACTAGGTAACAACGTAGAATTTGCTATCATATGCTGTCCTTTAGAGATTAAATGTTGCCTTTTGCATGCTTATGTCCATGTTCATGCTGCGTGTACATAATGTGGATATCGTTAATACATCAAAACTAACTGGCTATTTTGTTTTATAAATTATTCAGGTAAAACTTAAGTATGGCGTCCATGCCTATCACAGTCGCAGAAACAAGTGCTCTCATAACAACAGCAACACCGATCGACCAATTACTTTTAGGCGGCAGAAACTATGTTCTCGAAGCGAAAGTCTACCGAAAATGGATCTCTAAATCTTTGCCAGATATGAAGGAGACAGCTTTCTCCTGCATGCTTATTGACGAACAGGTACGTTATGGTTATTACAGTCCGAGTATTCGTTGTGCGAATGTTTTGTTGACCAATATTTTGATGCGTCTTTGCTACCTTAACAGGGAAAAGGGATTCAGGCAAACATGGACCTCAGTGATCTGGCCTACTTTGACAAGATAATGTCGGCTGGCAAAGTATACAGGATAACAACTTTTTTCTGTGAAAAAACAAGCCCATACCAACAGACGCTCGAAAACCCGGTCAGCTTAAAATTTGGAAAGATCACACGGTTTGAACAACTAGAAGGCAGAGAGGCAACTTGGCCAGCACATTACTTTGAATTTGTGCCGTATGCAGAGTTGGAATCTAGGGTGCCCCACCGCGACAGCAACAACAAGATGATATATCCAAGACTCACAGGTCATACCCACTGCTACTTAGCTTTGTCCTTAAATTGCTTGATTAGTGTCGGCCATAGCCACTGATACACAACCTTTGATTTCGACAGACTACTTTGGATGTATCATGAGAATAGGTGATCTCCCTTCCGCCGAACAACTGGCTTCCGGAAGGCCGGTGACCAGAAAAATTGACATCCAAAATCTACAGTAAGCCATGTCTATAAACCAAGATTTACGACATCCTCCCTAACAACAACGTCTAACACTTTTCTTTGTACAGAGGAAACGTTGTTGCATTAACGCTGTGGGACTCCATGGCTAGGCAATTTCCAAAGGACGAAATACTTCGCCTGCCACAACCAATCATGCTTGCTGTCTCATCCTGTAGAGTTGGTAAATACAGAGGTAACTTCCTCTTCATGCATGTTCTTAATAACGATGTTGTTGCTGACGCATGACTAACCATGTCTTGCCACAGGCTACCAGCTGTCTGCGATGCCACCGACCCACTACTATGTGAATCCATCAACACCCCAAGCAAACGCCGCACACACATCGTATGTCTATCAAGACTTTAGACCACATCCCGTCTTATACTCTCATATGACATGTCAGTCACTCACACTTTTGTCCCTCAACCGTAAAATGCAGGTTTGAAGAGCTGTTTAAAACACAACCGCCGTTGCAAATTTCAAACCATCGCTTCAATGAACCTACTCTGGACAAACCGAAAAATGTTGAGACGTTAGCAGCCTTGCTCCTGCATAACCCAGCCACATACAAGGTACACCCGAATCTGAATTAGCTATGATGGGCCACATTATATCCTAACACATTCTTTTATAGGGAGTGCAATTCAGTTGCGCCGCAACAGTTGAAAAAGTGATGGAAAACAGAAGTTGGCACTACATTTCATGTGCCACGTGTGGTAAGAAACCCGCCGACTTTGACGGGACTTACGTCTGCGTTGACCATGGTGAGCTTGAAAGCCCGGATTTCAGGTAACCATATATTCATGTGTCTACAGTCGTTGTTTGAGCTCATTCACACACTCAACCACCCCACCACAACCACCGTATGCAGGTATAATTTCAGGGCGACAGTTCGTGATGCAACAGCAACCGCGACTTTCAGTTTCTTCACCCCGGCAGGAGATGAGGTTACAACGTACCCCTGTGTAGACCTGGCCCGCAAATACAGGACAGCGGATGCAAACCAGGCACCTCCTGAGGTACGCGCCATTGAGGGCAAGACGCACACGTTCCTCATTCGCTACACTCCTGGATCACGAAAGGGGTCGGGTGAATTTTCAGTCGATTCGGTTCTAAGCATGCAAAAGTTGCTCGAGGCCAGTGTGAGTTCCCCAACCACAACACAAAACCCAACACCGCTGGCAACTGAAGCCCCAACACCAACACCACTCGCAATCGCGGGCCTTAAAGAGGAAGGTCCATCAAACAAGAACTCAGAAACAGAAACTACATCAATCAACTTCTCAGAGATGACTGCAAAAAAGGAACCAGGTACACAATCTTTAATTCTAATTAATAATCTGACATGCACAAACCGCTTAGACCATTTTTTTTTAAGCCGGTGTTCTTTTCCTTAAAGCTATTCATTGTCGGATCATAAGTAGGTTCATATAAGACTTTACTTACTATATGCTAGACTGGCCTCAATCCACACGTCCACAAAACAAAAAATAATAAAACACCAAATATATTACATTCATCATCGTTCATTGACACAGACAATACAGACAGAAGATTAAACTGACAAACATAAGACCTACAGCACAAACACACAGCCCTCAAGACTCACCGGTGGACAAACCGGACACGCAACATAGGGCTTTTATTTCAGACCTAAAACACCAGCATTAAACCACCTCCTAGACCATTTGTTCACCATGGTCCATTGGACAAGATTTTGGCCGAGAAAGCCTCCTTCTGCTCGATACTGCTCTGGATGGTGGCTGCCTCGGTCTCCAGCTTCGCAATAAATGCATTGTCCTCCAGCTGTTTCTTGTCCAGGAGAGCAATCATCCTGCCGATGAAAGGGTCGGCTGGAAAGGTCTGGCATTGTCGGATCTCTTGAATGAAATGCTGACGCTCAACGACATTTTTGAACACTTCCCTACGAGCCCCGTCCACCTTGCGTTTCCAGGCTTTGTCAGCTAACACGTCCTTCGCTAAATACCACATGAACACACCGCGAAGATCACTAGCACCACATTCAGCTTCCAAAGCCCAAATCCTAGGAAGATATGCCATTTTTTTTTTGTTTTGCAAAGTTGTTTAATAAGTTGTGTGAAATTAGTATATGCAAACATGTCCTTAAATAGGCAAAATGTCCAGTTCACTGTTTCTACAGGAGAGATTCCAGTTACAATTTAGTTCAGGTATGTAACTAGACTTAACTCACACTTCCAAACTATTTATAACCACCTTGGTTCAAATCCAACTTGGAAACACATTTTCACATGGCAACTGACCTCAGCAGCCATACCCTTACCCAAAGTAGATGCAAATATTCAATCCTACAATAATAAGATCCACATGTTGATTAAGACAAAAGTGTCTATTCAAAAACTTTTCTGCAAGATACTATAAGTTTGAATTTCCACCACTTACCCACTGCCTACAGAATCTTATGACACTGTTAAAATTGGTTAAAAAAATCCACTTCTTAACATGTGTTTTTTTTCCTTTTTTGGAGCAACAAGCATGCATACATATATTATTCAGTTGCCTCTTATACAAACTTTGCTGTCCAGGTACTCCAGCAAAAGAAAGTACAACAACAACTCCACAGACAGTTGGTCCAGGTTTGAAAGATAAAGGCGTTGTACTCCAGCAGAAGCCCGTCAAAAGATCTTTGCTACCTGACCTAGAATCAGACAGCAAAAAAAAGAAATGTTAGGACCTGCGTCTGTTGAAGAAAAAAAACATTAACTGCTTTTGTATGTGCTAATCTCGGGTGGCCAACACCTTTTGAAACATTTCGTACGTTTAGTCTGTTGTAAACTAATGGCGTCTAACGCGTTATGTAACTGTGCCGCGAGAACAGGGTCTACACTATATATGCCTGTTCTATATGCACAGTAGGCACCCGGTTTGTAAAACTTTTGTGACTATCTGCGTTCCAAACGCCTATTGTGTTCATTATGTATCGCCTCTTTACTTCTACCCATTCTTATTATATCAAGAACTTCTATGTCTAACCCGCGGCAACGCGCGGGCATCAATCCTAGTGAAATAAAGAAACGAGTATTGACCAAGGAAACATCATTGACACCAACATCTCCACCCACTTTCCGCTCGATTTTCTTTTCTATAGTTCTATGTCCTGCATTTGCAATGAAACAACACACTGAAAATAGAGATTAGATAAACCAGTACTATGTTGCACTGTTGCAAAATAAAGTTTATAATGCCGATTAACCGTTGATTAGACGTTACAAGGTTATTAACTTTGTCGATTTATGTAACAGGTCAAACAAATAGTCCATCCGTGGTTAATAGCAATAAATGATGGTCAAATTTACCAGAAATCTTCCAATCTTGCTGAAAACCTTCTAATCACGTTTACTTGTTTTGATCACTTATGTTAATTGTTTAAATCAATTACATGCTATTTTTTTAGTAAAACTTGCCGAAAATATACAAAAAATACTCAAATTTTGCCATAAATATCGATCCGGTTAAACTTGTCTAAGCCGATTACAAGCTACAAAATGATCGATCGACCAACTAACGATTTACGATTTTGCAACCTTGCTATGTTGTATAATTGTATTGTATTTAAAATGTTATTATGAGAAAGATACTTATAAATAATTTGATGTTTTGATTGTTCAAACCGAAAAGTATTAAGGTTTTTATAGCACCAGAAATAGAAGTCTCTTCATGAAAACATTACTCTTTTACAACCTTATAAAATTAGATCCTATCATTCAACTTTTCTAGGTGGAACGTCAATCTAGTGGACGAAATCCTAAAATACACTAACATTTGTATGTTGACAATAAAGTGTCTTTTCATTGTTTAAGTATGTCAATCAGGCTGCCTGAAAGGAGGGTTGGGTAACTCGGTTAACCAAGTGGTGGACACGATCGCCGACTCGATCGAGCCACTACGGCGACCGAGTTATTCGGTCTTCGAACACTCAACTTGGAAACGAATACATGAGCTACATAAATCCAAACAGTCGTTACATATTTTTACAAAAGTGATGGTCGTCTGATTATGAAAAAAAAAACTATCTGATAATCGTCAAAGTAAGAAAGATCAAGTGACGAGTTTTTTTATGGGTCGATCAAATATACCACCGCGACCAATTGTAAAATAAACTAACATATTTGTTTATCTTTTTTTTCTTTTTAATTTTAGACGTACTTAAGTTTTATTATGAAGAATTAACAGCAATACTCATCAATTTGGGAACGTCTTTATTGAATAGAAGGTTGAGATGTCCATGTCAAGTATCATAGTTAGTAGCAAATTTTATACTGACATGATGTCATATACAGTAGTTTTTTTTCTTATGACGTGTCTACACATATGTTTAATATATGTATAATTGAACATTAACTTTGATAACACCATACACTTCCATTCATAACTTTTAGGCCATGTGCATCGGTTTGGTTTGGTCGTAGTATTCGGTCGACTGATTTCAAATTGGTCGAGCTTGATGCGGTGATCGATTTGAAGTCCGAGTAAAAGGGACATGGGTAAGACCATTTATAATATGTGGTTGTTGGAAGATTTGTCACTTAAAAAAATATTTATATAATTTTATCTTTTATTTTGATAAATACCAACCAATTTGTCTATTTCTATTAAAAAACATATTATTTTATAAAAAAAATGCCTTGTTCACTTCTACATGTTATCGACGAAATCATAACTTTAGTTAAAAAAAACTAATCCACGAAGATGTCGTTCGTCAAAAAGCGATTATGAAGTTAGTCACGGCTTTTGAATTTTCTTTCAAGCTAAAAATATTTCAAAAGAGAGTCGTGAATAAGTCGACACTTTTTTGAAAGAAGAATCGAAAAAGTTTACGACATGCAAGACTCTCTGTTTCGAAAGCCAGCAAAAATTGAACAACAAATAAAAAATAAACATGTTTGGCTTCAAGAAAAGTACGATCAGATTTCGTATTGTAATTTTAAATATTTTATTGTAAGTTTAAATTTCGTATTGTAATTTACTAATTTTCAAAACTTGTTTCAACGGCTAGTTTTCAAACTTTCTCCAATAAATACCTATTAACATTCTTTCATTTTCTCACACACAACATATCCATTACCATCTTTTCATAAAAAATGTCTGAAAAAACACTCACGAAAACACGACTAAGAATACCAAACAAAACAAATGAAAAGCTACTCGAAGCAATCCGTCGACACCCGAGAAACCACTTGAATCAACCCCTAGAATTTTATACAAACCCGAACTACGGCTTAGAAACCTATGTGGCTGGTTTATCAACTCAACCAACTCAAGAAGATGATTCATTTGATAACCATATCATATCTGAAGAGTTGCATCTTACTAAGGAACAAGAGCGACAACTATTTCTTGATGAAGAGATGCTACAAGAAACCTTAAAAGAAAACCAAGGACTGAAAAAGAGTGGGACGAGATTATGAAGGAAGAAGAATCCGAGTATAAGTTGTTCAGATCGGAATTTGGGAGGAGATAATGAAATTACTACAATACTCTTGGCCAAAAAAACTAAAGAATGAAGCTGAAGATATTTTAATCATTTCAAATCGTAAAAGGACCAAATGTGCAATTTGGTCAAACTATACGGATAATTTTTGCAATTTTGAAACTTGACGGACCAAATTTATAAAGAAATTGATGGAATTTTTTATGGAGAAAAAAATACATCAAATATAAGGTGTCAAATTTAAAAAAAAAATTAAAGAGAAGGTAATAAATGAAAGTTTATGGAGTTATATTTAATAGTCGTGTGATAGAAACGAACTTGAGATTACGGGATTGCACACAATACGTAAAGAGTTAATTTATTTAATAAATGTATTTATTATATTTATTAATTTACTTAATAAATATATTTATTACGTTTATTAAATTAAACCGAGATATAACATTAATGGTCATTAAATAATTAAGGGTTAAGTATTAACGAGCGTTAATGAAATTATAGTAAGTAGAATAAATAGAAAGAAGGATGGAAGGTTCTGGAACACCCCGATGGGATGTTTGGGCCGTCGGTTATGGAGGCAAATGGAGGGGGGAAATCTTTCCTTTTATTTGTTTAATACTACAAGAATTAGGTCTATATAAACAACCCTCCACCTCATAATTCAAGACACACAACTATCTCCCTTTCCTATCTTCTTTGCGATCGCAAGACAAACCCACAAAGGGTTTTTGGTTGGTTTTCTTGTTTGATCAATTTTGCTTATAATCTAGTCCTAGCCCCTCTCTAGGGTTGTAGGGTAGATTTTATACAAGCGCTATAGCTCGATTTACACGTGCTAGAATCACGGTTAGCTCGTTGTATTGCGTGTGTACAAGATCGTAATATAGTCTTACTTTAGACTTATCTTGGTTATATACGGTATAAACCCGAATTGGTGATTCCTTCTTCATCTTGTGGATTTGCTTTAGCATAAATGTATGTAACCCTAATTCGATTAATTATAATTGTGTTATTATTATGATCTTGTTAAATCGCTTCCGCTATGTGTGCTTTGATCTCGTTTAAGGTTTTGTGTAATTGTTATGAACTATATAAACCTTCAGTGGCATCGAGTGCCGTTTTAACATGTTATAATTATCGAAAATCTAAATTTTTTTAACTAGTAATTGTTTTGAGTTAAAACTACATGTTTTTTAGGTTTTCTTAAAAATTAGGGTTTTGTTTTTTTTAATTAGGGTTTAGGCCGAATTTTATAAAAAAGAAAGAATTGTTTTTGAAACCCTAAATTACATGTGGGATAATTTTAGATTAAATTGCATGATTAATTGTTATGTCATGTAAACTAAAGGTTACGATCCGAAGAGATTTAATTGTTAAGATTTAAGGGTGGATCTGTGATAACGTGCATGTTTTCATGGATCGTAAAATCGTATGTTTATATGATTTTATGTGATACTTGCTTTATTTGATTTAATAAATCTTGAATTACGGAAGACTTTTATATGAATATAAAAACCTAGATTTGATGATTATTGAATAAATCGTATGCATGTGGCTATTTGATCTATTTATTGCACATATAAATTGTTATTATGTGTTTATGATTTAGTTTTTTTTTCACTTTTTATGTTAAAATTATTCGAATTGTTGTGAACAAGGGTTTTTTAAAAAGAAACAATATGGACTAAATCATATTAAAATTAAGATTTGTTTGAGATCTAAATTACATAAGATTACGTTGATTAGTGAATTTGCAAAAATAATCTAACGGTCTACTCCTTTTGACAAACTATAAAGTGGGTATAACGCACCGCTGGTCATGTACCCGGTTAAGGAAGGAGGTGTTAAGCTATTAGTCGCTGACCAAATTCCCGGCTTGCCTGTGCGTCAAATTGAAATTACCTATGATTATTATTTGTATTATACCTTAAGGTTGATTTACCACAAATTCACATCCAAATTCATAATGAATAAGGTTATTGCTTTGTGTTTTAGCCATAAGTACGTTGTGAATAGTTGTGGGTAAATTATTTAATTGGTTGAACCAATACCTCAATATAAATTATGTAGAAATTTAGTCTCGTGAAAAGTTTACTAAATGTTTTATTAAACTTATGCTATGGAGTTGTATGCATGCTTCTCCATACATTGATTTTGATATCAAATTTATACCCTTAAAAATTTAATTCGAATGCTCCTAAGTGATGAACACTTGAAATTGCTACGTCATCAAATGAGATTTTTTAGATGATGTTGTGATGGAGAGAAAACTTTCATAGAATGAGAATTCGTATGATGGTTTTACGTTACTCAGATTAGAAGACTTAATTAAGTTACTCAATGAGATCTGGAAACTTAAGGCATTCAGAAGGGATGAAACATGTTTACAATGCAAAAACGTTTTTTTGGCAATGTAAATCCCTTAAATAAACTAGAAATTGAAAATCGTTTGTCAATTGAATTGTTCGACAAGTCGCTATGTTGAGTACATTCATTACTAGCAGATCAACTGATGTAATGGGTCTATGTCAATATAGTTCTAAAATTTAAGGAAAATACTGTGGTTTATAAACCGTGGTAATTTTATTTTCTTGAAAGTATTTTATTATCGAAAATACTAATATTTGAACTTATTTCTGTAGAAATGGCTCAACCCGATAATAACACTATAAGTTATGCATTCAAAACATTTTTTGATCGTCCTGAACTAACTGGCCCAAACTTCAATAATTGGTACCGCTCACTAAGAATTGTCTTGAGAGTAGCGGGTACTATTGATATCTTGACTACTCCCTATCCGGAGGATCTTGCTGAAGGAGCTTCTGAATCCTAAAGGCTTGAACACACTGCTACTATTAAGAAGCACTCGGATGTGGCTTGCTTAATGTTGGGGAAAATGTCCCCTCCGCTTTAAAAGAAGTATGAGTTATTTTCGCATAAGTGAATGCTTGATGAGCTCAAGGCTATGTTCGAAAAGCCAAAATTTATGGAGATTTACGACTTAGTAGATGCTTTACATAGCTGCAAGCAAACTCCTGGAAAGTCTGTTAGTGCCCATTACATGGAGATGAGGGGTTATATGGAACAGCTCATTGCACTAGGACAACCCTATGATCATAATATGTCTATCAACTTGATCAATAGGTCCCTTAACAAGGACTTTAATGATTTTGTTCGAAACTATAATATGCATTGCACGGGGAAGACAGTTAATGATTTACATGCAATGCTCATTGACTATGAAAAGGGGTTAAAAGACAAAGCATCTACTTCTACACCTTTTGTACTAACTATACAAAGGCAAGGGTGATAAGGGCAAGAAAGTTGTGACTTATTCGAAACCTAAGCAGAACCTTGTCAAGAAGAATCAATCTCAGAAGGATGAGACTTGTCACCATTGCAAGGCAAGTGGTCACTAGAAGAGGTATTGTCCTCTTTACCTCGAAGAGTTGGGAGAAATAAAGAAGAAGTCTGAGCAGAGCGCTGCAGCTTCAAGTACTTTATTTATGATCAAATTATATAATTTGACATACAAATTAAATTCCTAGGTATATGATACGGGATGCGGTATTAACATTTGTAATACGCTGTAGGGATTTAATCTGGAAAGGAAGTTATCCTATGGGGAACAATTTCTGCAAGTGGGCAATGGCGCACAAGCAACGGTTGAAGCTATAGGAACATTTAATTTAGTTTTACCTTCGGGTTTAGTACTGATTTTAAATGATTGTCGTTATGCACCTACAATTGTTAGGGGTGTTATTTCCTTTTCTTGTTTGTTGAATAATGGATTCATCCACACTATTTATTATAATGGAATTTCTGTTTGAAAATATGGTATTTTCTATTTTAATGCAATTTATGTGAATGGTGTGTTTGAAATAGACATGCATGATAATGAATCCAAGAATAATAATAATTCTGTTTTTAGCATGAATACGAAGAGAAAGTGTGACAAGAACTCTTCTTATCTTTGGCATTGTAGACTTGCCCATATTAGGAAGACTCGTATACAAAAGCTTCAAAGTGAAGGTCTTTTGGAAAATATCAATGATGAATCATTTGATAAATGTGAGTCTTTTATCTTTGGAAAGATGACCAAAAAACCTTTTAATAGCAATATTAAAAGAGCTACTGATCTACTTGGTGTAATACATACTGATGTGTGCGAACCACTTAGACATTTGTCAAGGAAAGGTGCTAGATACTTCTTAACATTTACGGATGATTATAGCCATTATGGTTATGTTTATTTACTTAAGCATAAACATGAGGTATTTGAAACATTCAAAGTGTTTAAAGCAGAAGTAGATATGCAACTAGGAAAGAAGATTAAAGCTCTTCGTTCTGATAGAGGTGGTGAATATTTAAGTCAAGAGTTTATAGATTATCTAAGTGAGAATGGAATTGTTAAGCATCTTACTTCTCCCTATACTCCACAACAAAATGGTGTATCTGAAAGGAGAAATCGTACATTATTAGATATGATGCGATCTATGTTTAATCTTACAACTTTACCTTTATCCTTTTGGGATTATGCTTTAGAGTCTGTTGTTCGCATTTTAAATATGGTTCCTACGAAGAAGGTTTATAAGACACCATATGAACTATGGCATGGCAAGAAGCCATATTTGTCTTATTTAAAGGTCTGGGGTTGCGAGGCGTATGTGAAACGTGACTCGGGCGATAAACTCCAACAACGATCTATAAAATGTATATTTGTAGGATACCCTAAGGAAACTATGGGTTACTACTTTTATTATCCACCTGAGATAAAAGTGATTGTTGCTAGGTATGGAGACTTCCTTGAATGTGATCTTGTAAATCAAGAATTCAGTAGGAGAAATTATGATCTTGAAGAGAGTCATATAGATACATTGCCTTTTGAAAACACTAGCTTTATAATTCTTGTAGAACCATAAAGTCTGGCGGTTCCACCGGAATTAGTTCCTCTGCGTAGATCTGAAAGGATTAAAAACGCAAATAGAAATATATGTCTTAATATAGAGGATGATGATGAAGTAGGGGATCTTGGAGAACCTGCTAATTATAAATCCACCATGCTTGATCCTGAAAGGGATAAGTGGATGGTTGCTATGGATGAGGAAATGAAATCCATGAAAGTTAATGATGTTTGGATTCTTATAGATCTACCACCAAATGCTAAAGTAGTGAGATATAAGTGGATATACAAGAAGAAAACCGACATGGACGGTAGAATATAATCCTATAAAGCTCGTTTAGTAGCTAAAGGTTTTACTCAAACTTTTGGCGTAGACTACGAGGAGACATTTTCTCCTGTAGCAGACGTAAGAGCTATAAGGATTCTCAAGTTATAGAAGCATACTATGACTATGAGATATGGCAAATGGATGTTAAAATTGCCTTCTTGAAAGGTCTCTTAGATGAAGACATCTATATGCAACAACCAGAAGGGTATGTTGATCCTAAGAATCTAAAACACGTGTGCAAACTTCAAAGATCTATTTATGGTTTTGAAGCAAGCAACACGTCAATGGAATTAATGATCTAATGAATAAATCAAAAAATTTGGATTTATTCAAAATCGTGATGAGCCATGTGTATATCGCAAAGCTAGTGGGAGTGATGTAGTATTTCTAGTCCTATATGTTGATGACATATTAATCATGGGAAGTAACATTCCAAGACTTAAAGCTGTTAAGGATTATCTTGGTAAATGTTTTTCTATGAAGGATTTAGGAGAAGCTACATACATTCTGGGAATTAAGATCTATCAGGATAGGAAAAGACGGTTAATTGGTCTAAGTCAAGATGCTTATATAGATAAGATATTGAAGAAGTATAATATGCATAATCCAAGAAAGGTTTTTAATCTGTGGAACTTAAGCATAATCTGAGTCATGAGATGGATGCATCAAATCCTAAAGAGGAGGCATACATGCAGAAGGTTCCTTATGCTTCGGCTGTAGGATCTATTGTGTATGCTGTAAGATGCACAAGGCCTGATGTGGCGTTTGCTCAGAACTTGGTCAGTAGATACCAATAGAATCCAGGGAAGCTCCACTGGACTGTTGTTAAACATATTCTAAAGTATTTGAGGAGTACGAAAGATATGTTTTTGGTATTTGGGGGGAAACCAGACACATAACTGAATGTGACAGGTTTCTGTATGCGGCCGGTATTGTGATAAAGACGATACGAAGTCTTAGACGGGTTACGTGTTTGTTATCAATGGAGGAGCAGTTGACTGGAAGAGCAAGAAACAGACAACGTGTAAGAACCCTTACTTTCCCATCATTATTTTATTCTTTTATTCGTGCTTCTTGAATTTTCCAACGTATTACGTTTTCTTGTATTTTTATATGTAAATCCTAAGATCATGATAATTTCAATAAATTATACTTTTCAAGTATTTTCTGATCATTGATAAATACTTTATCAGGAATTATAAAATTCCTATTTTATTTTTCCATATTTATTTAAATCAAAGTTTTTTTATTTAAAATCACCCACGTGCGTTTTATAACGAGTTTACTCAAAATCAGTGTACAACGAGAATTCCTAGTGATCGCGATACCGACGGATGCCCAAAACATTACATTTTATTATTGATTGTTCCAATAATTAGTATTTTTGATGATGTCGTTTTAATTACGTGTTAAGTCGTGTCGAGAAACCATAATATCATATTTATGATGCATTTTAACTTTTGAAAAGTATTTTTACGAAACCCGAGCCCCATAAATATTTTCAATATTTACCAATAATCATTTTATACCCTTTAAACTAGTACGATGTTTTTAAGTCCAAAAGTTCCAAAATTTACAAGATTGGTCCTTTCACTTACTACCACTATATAAACATTTTTTTTTCTTCTTTCTCCACTAAAACACATACATAATCTTACAAGAAAAGAATAAACATCACCCTCCTTTCTCCTCCATTGTTGCCGCCACCTTCAACACCCTAAAACACCCCTCAAATTTAATTTCTAGCTAAAACTAATTCAAGTCCCTTGTTCCAAATGTTCTTGTGATTCTATCTATACAAAAATTTTACACATGCATCAAGTTTTCATAATTTTATGATTTTGTGGTTTGAAAGTGTTTAAATCATCACGCATGTGATGATCTTGGTAAGATCATCAC
Organism: Glebionis coronaria; assembly: GCA_025667525.1. Classification (NCBI taxonomy): domain Eukaryota; kingdom Viridiplantae; phylum Streptophyta; class Magnoliopsida; order Asterales; family Asteraceae; genus Glebionis; species Glebionis coronaria. The sequence goes on from CM046881.1 coordinate 452,073,857, forward strand.
TTTTTATATCCTAAAAAGTTGTATTTTGATCTTTGAGTTTTTGTTAAATTTATCATACAAGTGTCTTAGGAGTGTTTGGTTGATGGGCATGATAGTAGAGTGATTCTATAGATATGGGAATGATTAGTTTTGGTAGGAAAATTGATTTGTTATGATTTTTAAAAGTGTATTTTGGGACAGCAGGTCTAGAACAGAATTTTCGTGGGTTTAAGATTTGAGATAGACTGAAATTATTTGATTATGTTGTAGAGTTTTCTGAGACGCTCGTTTTGGTGAGCTTCTAACTCATTACGAGTCAAAAGTTATGCTAGTTTTAGTATTCGTGTGTCGGGAGACGCAAGTCGGCACAATCCGAAGTTGTGGCTGATTTTGGGTCGACTCTCGGGGATTTTAGGCTTGGTTAGATAATGAGTACTACTGGTTTTCAAAGTCAATAAACTTAATTTGATGAGTCTAGTAGTGGTTTTAAAAGACGGATTGTCGAGATAATACTTTTAAAGTGGTATGAACGGTTTTATAAAATAAGTGCACAATATGTCCTAAATTTGGAGTCGAGTAAAGTGTCAAGCTGATGGGTTTTAAAGTGTGAACTTTGGCTCAAACTTTGGTAAGGTCTTATACAGGTTATAAGTGACCTTGACACCAATTTTCATCTAAATCGGACAAGTCTATATAGGGTAGATCGGTGTGTACATTCGGAATGTACTTGCTGATTGTATTTTGGACACATAGTTAAATGCTTGTGTTGCGTGAGTTTGAGTATTCACTATTGGACATGGTGACTTACTCGAGTGCTTAGTCATTATGTAAATGACTTAGCTACTGGTCCGAGTAAGGTAAAGGGATAGTTTGACTTGCGTTGACTTGGCGTCTTATGACGGGTCAATTTCAAGTGTACAAGTGTTTTAACGGGTAGTGTTGGATAAATGGGTTAGTATGGATTCATTTGGTTCGTGCCATTGGTTTTGAAATACGAATACTTCGAAAACATTTGAGTCATATTATATTTGGTATATATCGATATTTGAGTTCGAGTCTTAACGCGCGCCTTATTGTGATAGGTTGCGGTTTTCGTGTTTCTCGGGCATCCATATCGTCGGTGATCGTCTCACTACCATTGTTTCTACTCAGTTGCTGAGTACCGTGATTGAATTACCTCGTGGCTAAGGTGAGTTCATAGCCCCTTTTTACTTATACATGATTTCTAAACATGGGGTGAGATTTTACATGGTGGAACACAACCATTTAAAAACTGTATGCTATCAAGACCTTGTATGCTATCCAGAACGTGTATGCTTTCCAGACTTTCGATATTATTATTGCTTTTTAGTCTAGCCTTGAGTTTCCTCTCCTGGTCATGAACCGTTAATTGTCCTATGTGCATTGCGCGAAGCGCGAATATTGTGGGTGGATCCATCGGGATTGACTATCACCGTCACGATTACCTTGACACACTAATATTTGTTTATACTTGAGTATTTAGGCTGAATACTCCCTAGAGGAACTTACATTGAGTTAAGCTTTGGTTCATGAACTGAACTGCAATAATAATAATAATTTCGGACGATGGTTACTGTACATAACCATTTTCCCTAATTCGTGTTTACAAATGAATGCTTGTGTTCCACACCTTTACTGCTAAACCTATGAATATCACTCAACTTTATGTTGACGATTTTACATGTTTAATATCAGGTATTATTACTTAGCTTTGCTTGGATGGGAGCCCGCAGGATATTATCGCAGCTTGGAGATTTCTGTGATGCTTTTAAAAGACTGTTTTTAGTAAAACTGTCAGAAGTTTATTCTATCTTTTTGGCAACCATATGTTATAAATCATGATGTAATAATAGATTTTCCGCTTATAAAACTCTGGGACCTATGTTTAAAAACACTAATCTTTTATGATGTAATATATATGTTTTTATTAAGTCAGCTTTGTGTCAACTGTAATTCATTTTTTCTTGTACCATGACGTGTTACCCCCTCATTGCCTAGTTGTTCCATGTCAGATTCTAGAGGTCTCACACAACGATTGCAATGCATGCTACTTAATCTGAGCACATGGCTGCTTCAGAAGATGTAATGGAAGCTGTTTGGATTAGGAAGTTTATTGGAGATCTTGGAGTGATGCCCTCAATAAAAGAACATATTGATATATATTGCGACAATTCTGCTGCAATTATATTCGCCAATGATACTGGAGTCATGAAAGGCGCCAAACACTTTAAGCGTAGACATCACTACGTCCGAGAACAAGTTGATGCTCGTGAAATCAAATTAATAAAAGTTCACACAGATGATAACGTAGCTGATCCTTTTACTAAGGCTTTGCCTAGACCAAAGGTAGTTAAGCATGCCAAGGCTATTGGACTGCAACTAGCTAGCGAGCTCATGCTATAAATCTGTGATTAGTATTTGGATAAGGATGTTAAGACATTATTATTTAATAAAATAAAGATTGGGCTTCGTTTATTCTTATTATTTAATTTTGTATCATATTTTACATGTTTTAATCCATGAATAAATTGTTATGTTAAATGTCCGTTGTCGATTAATAATATGGGAATATTATTAAATTAAGACAAATCAAAATAGCGATAGAGTATACTTGAAAGTATATATATCAATTTTGGATGATATTTGATGAATCGAATTTGATGACAAGATCCGTACAGTTGATGCACTTCCTTTGGACATGTGCGATTTTGACTTGATTTTGGGCATGGACTGGTTATCCAAACACCAGGCCACGATTGACTGCCACACTTATCGGGTTATCTTCGGTGATGTCAAATCCCCAGAGTACATACACCATGGTTTTCTACCAGGTAGGTCAGTACAGATTATTTCATCTATGGAGGCACGTGCATTGTTATCACACGGCTGTCAGGGCTTCATAGCCAATATTCATGACATTTCTGCCGAGTCTCCATCGATCCAAGATCAGCCTATTGTGTCAGAGTTTCCTGAAGTATTTCCAGATGAACTTCCGGGCATACCACCTGTTCGTGAAGTCGAGTTTGGAATCGAGCTCATACCAGGTGTAGAGCCAATTTCCAAAGCTCCTTACCGTATGGCTCCTATAGAGCTTAAGGAACTAAAAGATCAGCTGCAAGAACTTCTGGAGCGAGGTTTCATCCGTCCCAATGCATCGCCATAGGGTACATCGGTACTGTTCGTGAAGATGAAAGACGGCAACATGCGTTTATGAATAGACTATTGTGAACTGAATAAGATCACGATCAGGAATCGTTATCCTTTGCCGCAAATTGATGACATATTTGATCAACTTCAGGGTGCCATGCATTTCTCCAAGATAGATCTGAGGTCCGACTACCATCAGTTACGGGTTAAATAGCAAGATATATCCAAGACTACTTTCCGTACACGCTATGGGCACTACGAGTTCGTAGTTATGCCATTCAGACTCACTAATGCTCCAGCTGTCTTCATGGATTTGATGAACTGTGTCTTCCATGAGTTTCTAGACAAGTTCGTTATTGTGTTCATTAATGACATCCTGATTTTATCCAAATCCAGGGAGGAACATGAGGAACACCTTCGTATAGTCTTATAGATTCTTCGTCAGAAGCAGTTGTACGCCAAGTTCTCTAAGTGTGAGTTCTGGTTAACCAAGGTGGCATTTCTGTGCCATATTGTATCTGCAGAGGGGATCACCATGGATCCTACCAAGGTTGAAGCTATCACTAAATTGCCGAGACCTACATCTGCAACAGAAGTTAGAAGTTTTATGGGTTTAGCTGGCTACTACCGCAGGTTTGAAGAGAACTTTTCACGGTTAGCCTTACCTTTGACTAAGATGATGAGGAAAGTAGAGAAATTCTTCTGGACGGAAGAGCGAGAGAAGAGATTTGAAGATCTTAAGCAGAAGTTAGTGACTACACCTATTCTTACTCTCCCATCTGGCTCAGGTGGATTTCAGATATATAGTGACGCTTCAAGAAAGGGATTAGGCTGCGTTCTCATGAAATATGGGAAGGTTATTGCACACGTATTGCGACGGCTGAAACCTTATGAAGAAAACTATCCTACTCACGATTTAGAGCTTGCTGCAGTTGTTTTCGCGTTGAAGATCCGGAGATATTATTTGTATGGTGAGTCATGTGACATATTCACCGACCACAAGAGTCACAAGTACATCTTCACCCAGAAGGAACTGAACATGAGACAGAGGAGATGGTTAGAGCTATTGAAGGACTACGACACCAACATTCAGTACCATCCTGGTTAGGTGAATGTGGTGGCAGATGCTCTAAGCAGAAAGTCGGGTATGATTACTGGCATATGGGTTGCGAAGGAGATCATTCGTGACCTAGAGATGACTAACATTGAGTTTTACGTACGAAGACAGCACGGTTCATGGGCTAATCTTAGAGTGGAACCATACTTACATTCTAGGATCAAGGAAGCTCAGAAGGACGATGGTGAGATTTGGTCTATCATTCAGAATCTTGATCAGCAGATGGAGTTTCGTTTTGACGACGATGGTATCTTATGGCAGGGCACTAGACTAGTGGTTTCTGGTGACTCTACTCTCAGAGAGGCTGTGTTGACTGAAGCTCACAGTTCTCCATTTACCATACATCCCGGTTCTACCAAGATGTACCACGACATCAAGCAACACTTTTGGTGGAGTGGTATGAAGCAGGATGTTGCCACCTTCGTTTCTAAGTGTATGATCTGTCAACAGGTGAAGATCGAACATCAGCGTGCTAGTGGTTTACTACAACCATTAGATATTCCAGCCTGGAAGTGGGACAAAATCTCCATGGATTTTGTTACTGGTCTTCCGGTTACTCAGAAGAAGAATGACGCAATATGGGTCATTGTGGATAGATTGACTAAATCTGCTCATTTTCTGCCGATTCGCAAGGAGCATCCGGTCAGCAAATTAGAAGACACATTCCAGAGGGAGATCATGAGACTACATGGTACTCCATCAGAAATCATCTCTGACAGAGATCCCTGTTTCACATCACGTTTCTGGCAGAGTCTGCAGAAAGCTTGGGGCACCAGACTTAAGCTCAACACTGCCTTTCATCCTCAGACCGAAGGAGAACGTACCATTCAGACATTGGAGGACATGCTACGATCGTGTGCTCTAGAATGGTCAGGAAGCTAGGATGATTATATATTCCTAGTAGAATTCGCATAGAACAACAGTTGGCACGCTAGCATCAAGTGTGCTCCCTTTGAGATGTTGTATGGTAGAAAGTGTCGCACTCCAATCTGCTGGGATCAAGTAGGCGAGCGACTGCTTGAAGGTCCAGAGATGATTGAAGTGACCAATGAGAAGGTCGCTGTCGCCAAGGCAAAACTTCAGGGAGCTCGTGCTCGTCAGAAGAGCTATGCTGATAAACGTCGTAGAGATGTGTCTTTCAACGTAGGTGACCATGTTTTCCTCAAGGTATCACCTGCACGAGGAGTTAGACGTTTTGGAATCAAAGGGAAGCTCAGTCCTCGCTTTATCAGACCGTTCGACATCATAGAACGCGTTGGTGAAGTGTCATATCGTTTAGCGTTACCGCCTCAGCTATCACACGTTCACAACGTGTTCCATGTGTCCTTACTCAGAGGATTGATAGGTGTGAAAACACCCATCCTTTTACCACTTAATTACAATTATAACCAAGCCAAAACGTGTATTTTATGTCGTAAATGTCGGAATTATGCGTGTTTTGTGTTTTGGTTGTGATTTAGGACCAAAATGTGAAAAGGGAGGAAACACGGGCTTTCACGGGCTTTTATCAAAGAAAAAGACAAAAGACGAAGTCAAAAGATCAAGAGTGCAAAAAGAACGGAAGTCCAAGGCCAATTCTGAAGATTTATCGAAGAACAAGTCTAAAGACGGAAGTTTAATAAAGCCGAGGAACTCAAGTCTAATTAATGAAGAATTTTCAAGACGAGTTTAATTAATCCCGAGACAACGTCGAAAAATTCGAAGAGTTTAGAAGACGAAAAGACGTGAAGAAAGAAAGAAAGAAGGAGCAACACATGCATTCTTCCCTTCTCCCTATAAATAGGCCACTTTCACCTCATTTCGTTTTTTGTTAGCTAATTTGACAAATTAGTCTTTCCACCTTTACTTATTTTGCACCATTTCCATTTCCATGTCATTTTACTAAATTGTTCTTTAATTTCATGTCTTAAATTTCATGCCTTTTAATTCCAAGTAAGTTAATTCTATTATTAATCTTTATTTTCCTTTAATCAAGCTTTTCTTTATCATTCTCATCCTACTTTTCTTGTCTTTGATTTGATTGTGGTTCGGATTAAGCATTGATTTTGCTTAATCTTATTGTTTATTTGATTAAAAAGTTCATCTTTCTATTTCCATCTAGGCTTGTATACGATTTAAGCTATAAGTTTGACAATCTTATTGGCTTATTTTGTATTTAGCTTATTTGTTTTTAAGTTTTCTTAAAAGTTTTATCTTTTTAAAGTCCATTTTATAAAGTTGTTTAATTTGTGTCGTGAAAATCTTTAAATTTGTGCTTATTTCATTCGTCTTATTCTTGTTTAATCAAGTTTTTGGTGATTTCTTTTTAGTCATAGCTTATTTGGCTTATGCTTATTGCGAATTTCATTCCATCGGAATGAGGTAGTAGGATTCCGACAGCTTGTTACGATCGCAAAAACCACAAGGGTTTCTACATTGCGATCGGTATTGTGATACTCCCCCTTATTCCGATCAAGATTCCGATCGCTCATTGCGATCGTGGATTGCGACGGGGCTTACGGCTGTATTGTGACGGAATGCTGCCAAAATTTTGGTAGCCATATTCCGACAGCTTGCACATTCCGATGGGATTCTTATAGCCACATTCTGATGGATTTCACTTTATAGTATTTCGATTGTTTTAGTTTTGGTACATTCCGATAGATTTCATTTTAGATATTCTGATAGTTTTATGATTTACATTATTCCGATCATTGACCTTTCATTTATTCCGATGGATTTTATTTGTATATTCCGACGAGTACATTCCGATCCTATTCCGACGGTTCATTCCGATGGGTGTATTCCGATGGAGTTGGTTTTGTTTTAATTTCTTTTCTTAGTTTTATTTTTATTAATTGTTTGCATTGTTTTAAGTTTTCAAATTTTTCACGCTTCCCGAAATGTCTGTTTTTACCAAGTGTTTTTCTAGTAGTAATTTTTAGTTTAATTTTTCAAGCTTTAATTTTACTCAACGACATTTTCTTATTTGCTTTTAGTTTAAAATAGATAATCAACCAACCTTTTCCCTTTATATTCCACCAAGAACTACTGAGTCGCACTAATTAACGGTAATCAATTCGAAAAGATCGGAACAACGAATTTTCATACGAGGAAAACCCTTGTATTAAGGATACAACTATCATCCAGTTCATGTTGTCCAGTATCCACTTGATCAGATTCGAGAGGATCTTTCATATGTCGAAGAACCCGAGAGAATTCTTGAGGGACAAGATCGTGTCATGCGGAGGAAGACGATCCCTTTCGTCAAAATCCTCTGGAGGGATCATCCTGAGCGGGAAGCCACTTGGGAGACGGAGGAGTCTATACAGACTTCTTACCCTCATTTCCAGTTCTAATTCGGGTATGTTTTCTTTCAGTTTAATTTCTCCAATTCGAGGACGAATTGTTCTTTTAGAGGGGAAGAGTTGTAAAACCCGCATTAAAAACCTATGAACAGTACACATGAACAGTAATTTACGAAAACACGGTAGAATTTAAACTTTCCATTTATAATATTAATACACGTGTCACGACAATAAATAACGTATAATCATGAATATTATAAATGTGACATGATCACGAACACCAAAATCACAAATAATATAACACGAACACACACGTTAATAATTAGACTCGAGAAAAGCTATGGGTTACCCCATGTGGGCCCCATAGCCGCGGCAAGACAAGAGGAAGGACCAAGATGGGCCTTTTAGCCCATAACCAAATTAATTAAAACACGTGGAGAGTTATTTTCTCTCATAATTTAGGTTACAGGAAAATCTTTGTCCTCCCCTCCTTGTCCTCCTTATCCGCCGGCCTACACAACAAAACAAGGCAAATCGGACAATTTTTCTTGATTGATTAATTATTTGTGATCATCTCGTGATTCTAAGCATAGTGGTATATCCAAAAAGAACCTTCCTTTTTACTTTTATTTTCTTTTGATTTCAAGTATTAATTTAATTAATCACATGAACATGTAAAAGAATAACCTATATTAAATTATGATCAAGGGTACGTTTGGTTAGGTTTGTGGTTCGGCCGAGGCACCGAAATCCCCAAAAGGGGGTGTTCGGTTGGTTTTTATCACCACCACCGAGACCCTACAAGGTCTCGGCTTGGTTGGTTGTTGGCTTGGCAAGACAAGGGAACCCCAACCTTGGGTCGGGGTGTGTTTGTTTCGGTTTAGGGTGGGGTCGAGGCACCACCGAGACCCGTAAGGGTGCTCGGTTGGTTTTGGTTGATCGGAACCGAGTCAAGGGGACCCCGACTTCGAGTCGGGGTATGATTGTACGATTAGTTTTAAAGTAGTGTCAACTGAGGTTCTTTCCAAGGACTCGGTGGGAATTTTTTATATCTTGTTTGATTCGGCTTATATTAAAACACGGGCTCGAGATTCGGATTTTTATAAAAACTATTTTATAAATCATGTCACATTAAACTTTAGGTTAATTAATTAATTAAAATTAATTCATGTATAACCTAAGTTTTTTGGCGGGAAAAATGAAGTAAAATTTATTTTTTCCTAGACCATTTTTAGGCCATTTAAGCTTCGATTTCAAACTTTTGTGATGTGAAAATATTTTCGACCAAAAATTCAAATTTTCGGACCAAAATTCAAATTTTTAGGTCATTTTATGTTTTATTTGTGTCAAAAAATTTCAATTTTTCAAATTTTTCCCTACTAGTTTTTGACTATTTCTAACTCGATTTCAAAATTTAGTGTTTCAAAATTTTTTCGGCTTACCATTTTGTCGGACTGACGAATTTTTTGTCGGGCTGGAAAATTTAGGCAAAGTTTGATTTTGTTGACACTCCAACACACGCTTTCTACGAATTGAGATCCTGTTTTTCACACAACTTCTACTATGACTTATCAACAAGACAGCGATGCTGCGGGTTTTGAGCATCATGATAGCCATGTAAGAAAGAAGAGGAATGCTGCCCATCTCTAGTCTCAGCTTCTTATAGCACAAAAGGAAGAAGCAGGAATTCCACTTCTAGCTGAAGAGTTTGATCTTATGGCATCTGTAGCAGCATATGATGAGGAAGAAGAGGTGACTACCGAGTCCATCTTGATGGCTAATTCGCAGAAATCATCCATATCGGTAGTTTAACCTGACAGAGCTCCTGTGTATGATTCAGACGGTTCCTCTGAGGTACACCCACGTCTCAATGATAATGAGTCATATAATATGTCTAATTAGGAGGAAGAGTATACTGAGTCACTTGAGCCTTCCACTGAGACACACGAGGTTCAAACGAATAATAGCAATATTATTTCTAATGCTCCCAGTGTGGACCTTAGTGGAGATCAAGTAGCGCAACCTACAACCCTTCCTGATGAGACACATGCGTATTATAAATCATTATTTTATAAGCTTGCCAAGGATGTTGCTCATGCGCATGTGGTTAATAATAATTTTAGAGAAACTAATGCCAATTTGACCACTGAGCTTGCGGGATATAAGGAACGGGAGAGAAGTTTTGAGATTTATCATGCTAAAATCAAGGAACTTGAACAAGCTCATGCTACATCGGTTTATCAAGAAAAATGCACTACTAAGAAATTAAATGCCTTACATTTAAGTAGTGCTAAAAAGATAAGCGAATTGAATGATGAAATCACCTCTCTTAATAAATAGCTTTCAACTGAAAAATCTATCATTTTGGATTTAAAAGAAGAACGAAAAAAACTGAAACATGATTTCAAAATTCGAGAAGATGGGCTTCTTGAGGATTTTTGCAAAGCTCAGGATAGGATTAGGGAATTAGACAACCTTTTGGTAAAACGTGGCCTAACTATGCAAACGATAAATATGCTCGCACCTAAAGTGAATGAGATAAATTACACCCGTTACAAAATGGCTTTAGGTTGCCCCTTCCTCCCAATCCCGAATATCTTAAGCAAGTTCAAGCCACAAATCAAACTCTATATAATGGTAGTGTGCTCTTGTCTGAGGAGCATGATCCTCCTAGTGTGCATGATTCTAAGGAAACTACTGAACTTGCAGTAGATACTCGTTTAAGAATGAAAAATCTTGATAAAGAAGTGACACCCGTTTATTATCCGAAAGTTAATCCTCTAACTGTTTTTGTTCGGTCTAAAACAAGTACTGAAATGCTTTTGATACCGAGTGAGGAATTGTCGGATGATCCTCCTAAACCGAGTGTTGCACGACGATTTCTTAACGAGCTAAAAGATAACTTTGTCATTCTCAAACGTGTTGTTAATTCAAAAATTACTGGAGGAAACTTTACTTCACCTGTTCAGATTGAAGTTCAGAAAATTCTTCACAACGAGATTACTCCGATCATTAATCAAGTTGATGCTAGGATAAGCAATCTTGAGAACGCTTTTCTAAAAGAACTAGCCAAATTTGTTGAAAACTTTAAATCTTTGGCGAAGGAGGCTGATGAATCTCTTAATAGAATTAATGTTTTGGAAAGCAACCTTGCATGTCTCTCGAAAGCAAGTGACAGTGGTGATTGTGTTGATAGTAACCCCGTTGCGGTAAACATCTTTGTGTCAGACAATGAAACCCTCTAACATGAGCTTGATCGTACGAAATAGAAAATGGAGTCTTATGTCATCAAAAAGGACAACGAATTCATCGATCTTTGGAATAAATATGTCAAAAAATGTGATGAATGTAAGGATGAAAAACTTTCGTATGATAAAGCTTATAGTGAAATGCAACAAGCAATCGAACATTTGCAAGCTCAGTTACGAGGCGAATGTCGTGACAGTGAGCCTTCAACAAATGTTAATCAAAAAGAGTTCACGATTCTTCAACACCGATATGTTTTTCTTCAGAAACATTGTCATTCTCTAGAACTTGCTTTGCAAAACAAAGTTGGAAAAGTTCCCGATGACAGTAATTTACAAGTAAAACTCTCTGAATCATTTCGTGAATTGAATGAAGAGAGTAAGGATATTTCTGATCTGAAAGCTCAGTTGCAAGACAAAGACATCGCGATTGCTGAGTTGAAGAAACTTGTTGGAAAGATAGGTGGAAAAACTGTGGAACCTAAGGTTGTAAAATCAGTTGTTAGACAACCCAATGCGTACAAAGTACTAAAGCCGTCTATCTTAGTAAAAACGCATTCTAATGTTTCTAGGTTACCTCCTAATACCGATGGACAATCAAGTGTTCCAAAACCATCCATATCACCCTATGTTCCACCATTTAGAAAACCCACTCTTGCTAAACCCAACCATGTGAATGCACCTTCCACTACTCCTAAGAGTACTCCTAAACATGTGATTCTTACGCCCACAAAGGAATCTAAAGGGTCAAATGATGTTATTCAAACCAACAATCTAGGGAAGGGTATGCCAAAAGGGAACATTCAGAAAGTAAACCTTGTGTATTCACTACCGAGTAACCAACCAACTGCTAGAGTTCCACACACTCCTAATGGTAGTCAACCAAAACCTAGGATCCCTTAGCAACAACCTAGGAATTGGCAACCACCAATGAGTAGCCGTGTATCGAACAAGGTGCCTGAATGGACAGCAAAACCGAGGTACACAAGGACCTTTGAGAATCCTAAACTCTAAGTATGCCCCACGTGCAAAAAGGGCATTCACCATGGAAACCATGCTCATTGCATTCTGCAATACCTCTATGAGGTAAACTCTCGTGCCTTCACATAGAGAAAGAATGCAGAATCCCATAAGACAACAAGGAGATTCACACCCGTCACAAAGAAAAGCAATGACAAGAAATCTTCAAAGTGGATCAATGCAGGAACTAGTTTCTCTCCTAAGAAGTCTTCCGCTGTGCAAGAGAACACTACTCCTAGATCTAGTCTCCAGTGGAAACCAACGGGTAGGATCTTCAAGGAAGTTGGTCTTAAGTGGATTCCCATCGAGAAGAGTGATGACACCTGCTCCAGCACTAATGCGAGTGTTCTGAATGTAGAAAATGCATTTGTTACTCCTAACACTAGTATTTGTGCAAACTCTTCTTCTGTCATTGCAGGTATAACAACGAATTTTGAATCCAGTTCTTCAAAAGGCTCTAATTCTGTACATTCGATATCACCTTCTTCTTTTGTACAAAAGTCTATTTTGGATTATTTTTGAAAAACTTGATAAAACAAAAAATATAATAAAATGTAAATATCCATAGAAAAACAAAATAAAAAATGGAAAAACTTTCAAAATACCAAAAATATTATTCTCGACATCTCTTTTAGTTTCGATAATATGGACGTGCCTAGAAATGTCGCTCATTAACGACACGGGTGTGTACATAAAGCTCGAATGAAAGTTCATATGTTTTCAAAACATGTCATTTCCTTTTTCTTTAGATGATTTGCAATTACCTCAGATTGTGACTCGTGCCTCAAAGAAAGGAAAGTTGATCATGGATGATAACTTATCCTTAACAACGAGAAAAGAAATTTTCTCGGTCATGAGCTCTCATTAAAAACATTCCAAGTTTTTAAGCTCATGTAAACGACTTACAGTTAAATGTCAGACTGTAACTCGATCTTCAAATAAGGAGAGTGTATCTTAAAAGATAACTCATCCTAATAACGGGTAGAGCAATCTATCATGGGTTGAGCTTGTCACAAAACTTTCAAAGTTTTGAGCTCAACATGATGGCTTATAGTCATATGTCAGACTATAACCCGATCCCCAAAGAAAGGAAAGTCTATGACTTATTCTCAACAACGGGAAATTAATTTTTCTCGGTCATGGGCTTATGTTAAAACAATCAAAGTTTCAAGCTCATGAACTCAAGGAAAATGTTCATTTATGTACATTTTTCCTCAACAACGAGAAATTCAGTTTTCTCGGGTCTGAGCACAATTTTTCAAGGTCTTTCAAAACTGTGTGCTCATATACTCCCCTATTTTAATTAGAATTTCTTTTCGAGGGGGAGTTCAAACTTTCATGCAACATTATTCTCTCCTTGTTTCATCACTAGTTTCACAAAAATTTCAATCACACGCAATTTTTGAGGGGGAGAATAGTGATTAATATGTGATCAAAATGTTTTATGTTGGATAAGATCTTTGAGATAAGTGCTTTCTCGTCCTAACATGTGCAAAATGTTCACTTAAATTTTTTCGCATTTTGATGCACATGTGTAGGGGGAGCGATTTTTGGTGATTTAGAAAGTTTTTTTGGTTACGATATCTATACCTTCAACACAATTATTCACGACGATATTGGTGTCAAAAGGTGGTTAGGTATTCGTCCTATGATCCAACCAGAACCGGAGAGATCTTCCCAGGGACAATCCATTAGAACTTAGAAGTCCTTAGGAAAGATGGAGTAGTTGAGCGTACGGGAAAAATGCCGACCAAGTACTTAAGCTAGCACTGGAATAATCACAACAAGGTGCTAGTTATGACGTATTAGTAAGCATTGAAGGGGTTGAAAAATGAAAAATAAATGTAAGGATAAAGGGTGAAAAGAAATATCCCTCCATACAACTTAGGCAGAAACCGGGTCAATACATCTATTATCATAATCACTTTGATGATTTCTGATATTGAAGACAAAGCATCATGGACCCAGTGATGCAATACACAACCCTTCCCAGCCTACTCAAGCTTCTCTCAAAAGAAGTTTGTTTTATTGTCACGGAGTTCAACTCATTTCTATCAGCTTTCTCACTCCGAGATAGTAGATATTGAAAAGGTGGCAGTCTGCTCCAGCCTCCGATCACCAAATAAACGTGCACTTATATAGTCTAGATCCAACGAGATTCATCAGAAATCTCATTAGGACACTTATTCCATATATCAATTATTGTTCATCTTTAGAACACAAGCGATAATTTACAGAGTCCTACGCTCTATCCTTGTGATATTGCCAGAACATTCAGACTGATACTCTTTAGTATACACAGTGATGAATGGAAATCCTTCCAGTGTTAACATCAAACAGCACTGCGGTAGGTCATATGTAAGATTCACTTGAATTAAAAATATGTTAACTGGAAAGCAACAGTAGTTTGATTCTTTCGTGATTCAAACTCGTTCCAGGTCTCGACGCAATATCTTTAATATCTTGCCAGAACATTCAGAGTAATACTTCTTAGTATTTACTGTGACGAATGGAAATCCTTCTAGTGTCATCATCAAACAGCACTGCGGTAGGTAACTTGTGAGATTCTATACGAATCAAACTTGTGTCAACTGGAAAGCAACAATGGTTTGATTCTTAACTGATTCAAACTTGTTCTAGGAAATTGAATTGACGAATTAATCAGCAGAATGGAACTGCATGATTCACTCCTTACTATGAATTATCTTTCGATATATTCAAGTATTGAGAACGGCTATCATAGCCGGAAACCCTGTCAAGGAAGTTCTTTGAACTTACCTAATCACAGGTACAGTATTCGTACTGTATAATGGGAAATCGGAGGAATGCAAACAGTGGCGTAACCTCAAGAGTCGTAATTCAAGACCACATGCTCATGTAAATGAAGAAAGCTCAAGAACATCTAAAGACAAAGACTTCCGCTACTCTGATGATCAAGGGAGATTGTTAACAAGCTTTCATGTCAAATTAAAGTTTGAGTATGTGGGGAAAGACATAAGAACACAAGTTGGCAAAGCATCAAGATCAAGTCAAGGCAAAGATCAAAGATCCAAGATCACAAGTCATGAAAGGAACGATGAAAGAACTCTCAAGACAACGAGCTTCAAAGTCTGCAACAACAAAGAAGTTAAGTCACATAATACATGACCACCACTTAGGGGGATAGTGTTAGAAGTATTTAAAGTGATGGTCAAAGAAGTGAAGTCACATATTATATGACCACCCCTTAGGGGGAGATTGTTAGAAGTATTTAAAGTGATGGTCATATAATATACCGTTGCGAAGCTAGTGAAAAATGCTATTCAACGGTGTCGAGAGTTCTATGTTATTGTTATGTATGTAACGGGAATTAGTCCCGAACACACAAATGAGGAAGGCCTCCTAACCTTGTAAGCCTTAGTATAAAAGGCACATCCAATCTCATTTGTGTGTGTGTCTCTCATAGTATTTTCCTTCCTTCTTGTTGTTAGAGAGAGAAACTCTCCTTAGTTTCTCTCACTAGGAACACACTCCTTGTATCTTTCTCTTTCTTCTTCATCTAATCTAATATTCCATTCTTAGTTTTAATCTTGTTCTTCATCATCTCTATTTCTTGTTCTATAAGTCGTGTGTTACGTCCAACAAGACTAAAGATTTACATAGCATGAAAATTAACAGATATTTGGCTTCGTATCAATGCACGATAGCCTAATACATCATTTTTTGGAACAACGATTTTATTAAACAAAAGCTAGCAAGGTGCTAGGATTACCAAGAAACAAGATAAGGATTTTTAAGCCAATCGATCAAAGTGAACGAGGCTTTACATCTCGACTTACACCAAATATAAGAATAAGAAACAATATTGTCGAATATAACTCCCTTCAAAAGACCATCATTATCGAAAAGGGTCTTATTGCGAAAATTCCATAGAACCCACCACATACCATAAATGACACCTTCTAACACCGCTTTCAAGTTTGCTGGAAGACGAACCGAATTTAACCACCCTAACCAATCTTCATACGACGAAAACCCTACACACGGAATGTTCCACCAACGAGCAATCTTCCTATAAATCTGATCCTCCACATTACAAGATAAAAATAGATGCGTGGAGTTTTCAACCCCACTCTCGCATAACGGGCAAGAAATAGAACCAATATCGATACCTCGACGAGACATATTGAATCTAAGAGCCAAAACATCCATCTTGACCTTCCATGATGTGATGTTGACTGAAATTGAGATTTTGCTAGTTGAAAAAGTTCGTTTTCTCGGTGTCTTAACGAATTGATTTCCGGTTCAAAGTGTGACTCAGTCGTTTTTGGTTAACAAAAAGAAAGTTTTGATTATCTATTTCTAAGTAAAAGTAAACACGAAAAGTATTTAAAAACAAACTAAAGACAAGTACAAATAATAAAAGTAAAACAAGGTGAATATTAAAAACTAAAAATTAAAACGATATTAAAATGAATATTAAAACAAATAATAAAACGAAATTTAAAGCGAAACAATTAATAAAAATAAATCTAAAAGACGAAATTAACTATCGACTCGAAAATAAAGTTTACTAAATGAAAAAGGAGAAAATAAAAATGAAATGGTACTTCAAAGCTAAACGAGGAAAAACCTAAAGCGGGTACTAAAAAAAAGATAAAACTTGAACTTTACATGAAAATATTAATTTTAAAATTGGAAGAAAAATTCAACTAAAAATACGTAACTTTCAAAAATAAAATCGAAACAACTTTCAGATAAAACTAGACAATTACGGAACAATACTAAAAAATAAGCAAGCAGGCAGGCTAGCTGCTGGAAGCAGCCAGCCTAGCTGTTCATTTTGGCGCCATGCATGCATCGTACTATTGTATTGATTTCCATCGTAGTCATGTTGTTTAGGATCGTACTTGGTGTATTGATTTCCATCGTAGTCATGTTGTTTAGGATCGTACTTGGGGATCGTGCTACCAGATCGTACCCAGTGATCATGCTGGCCAATCGCACCTTAGATCGCACTCTATGATCGTACCCACGATCGCAACAAGTGATCGTGGTGAGGATTATGGAGTGTGATCGTGGTGACGATCGTACTAAGGATCGCAGTAATGGATCGCAAGTAGAAACCCTCGGGGTTTATGCGATCACACTTACTGGATCGTACTGGTAAAACCCTTAAGCATTACGATGGCATGCAATAAGCAAATAAGCAAATACCAAATAAGCACTTATCTTAAACTTAACCAAATCAAATTTAAGAAAAAACTAATAGACCAAAATTTAAAAACTTTTAAAAATACTAAATAATACAAAAATATTTAAAAACAACTTTTTATAAAAATTAACTAAAAAGCACTTAATCAAAAATAAGAAAATTAACACAATAAGCACTAAAACACTTTAAGCTATAAAAATTAAACATTAAAACATCAATAAGCATAAATTTGAAAACTTTTAAAATACGAAATAAGCAAACTTTAAAAAGACTAAACTTTTTAAGAAAATTAAAAAGTAGATAAGCTAAATACAAAATAAGCTAATAAGATTGTCAAACTTATAGCTTATTTCGTATGAAAGCTTAGATAGAAATAAAAAGGTGAACTTTTTAATCAAATAAGCAATATGAATAAGCAAAATAAAATCTTAATCCGAACCAAAATCAAATCAAAACAAGAAAAGTAGGATGAGAAATATAAAGAAAAGAATGATTAAAGAAAAATAAGATTAACAATAAAATTAACTTACTTGGAACTAAAAGGCTTGAAATTTAAGACATGAAATTAAAGAACAAGATAGTAAATGACATGAAAATTAAAGTTGTGCAAGTAAAGAAAAATGGTGGAAAGACTAATTGTCACATTAGCTAACAACCTACAAATGAAGTCCTAATGATCTATTTATAGGGGAGGAGGAGGATTAGTGGAAGGAAGCTTCCTACCCTCTTTCTTCTTTTTTAATTGCTTGATTAGTCCTTAATCTTCTTAATTCTTTGACTTTAACGACTTTGTCTCGGGATTTCTTTAAACTCGTCTTGTAATTCTTCAATAAATTAGACTTGAGTTCTTCGGCTTTTAGTAAACTTCCGTCTTTTGACTTTTTCTTCAATAAATCTTTAGAATTGGTTTTGGACTTCCGTTCTTTTAGCACTCTTGATTTCTTGACTTCGTCTTTTGTCTTTTTCTTCGATAAAAGCTCGTGAATGCCCCTTTTTTCTCCCCTTTTCACATTTTCGTCCTAAATCACAACAAAAACACAAACCACGCATAATTCTGACATAAACGACATAAAATACATGTTTTGGCTAGGTTATTATTGTAATTAAGTGGTAAAAGGATGGGTGTTTTCACACCTATCAAATCCCCTACACTTTACCATTGCAATGTCCTCATGCAATGCATTAGTTAAAAAGCACGTTTTACATTTTCCATCATAATCAATCCACATTGGCCTTTATTAAAGAGATAGAAAATTATAAACATTCAAAGGAAGAAAGTAAGTAAAGAAATCAAAGACATACCTTAGGGTTTTGGAAATGTCATGAATGATCATCATCCTCAAGTTTTCACATTCTCCAAACCAAGCTTTAAAACGAGATCATTGTTATTATAAGTTAGCAAACTAACACGAACTCATGTGGGCCAATTATTTACTTAGACTCCCTTATTCCTAGGTGTATCTCTTATATTTTATTTTTGTCTAGAATGATCACGAGGATGCATTGTTGACTTATTTCGATAGTTATTAAGGCTGGAAATAAAGTGGGACGATTTAATCAATAGTTAGCTAAAGGACAAAATCTTTTAAAACTGCTTCTCGGGACCTCATAAAGTTCATATCTTGGCATAACTCGCTTCGCGATTTGAGACCTTTATCGGACCGATATTTGGCAGCGACTTCATACTTCGAATCTTTGAGATACGTTCTTGAAATTATGGTCTTCTCTTCATAATAGGAATTTCTTCACTTGAAGTTTTGAGAGATTCTTCATCTTTGGACCACGACTTCTTCATTTTTCTCCAATCGTTATTTAGGACTTTGATATACAACGATCCGCCTCCTTTTAGGACTTGGATCTATTTATCATCATACCTTGCTAGGGTCTTTTCGGATAGACTTCTCCATGATCTTTTGGGGAGTTCTTGCTTTTCGTCGTGTGTCTCGATCCTTCATATTGATTTTCGATAAATGATTCTTCATATCACTTTTGGATCTTTAGCAACAAAATGTAGCCCTCATGCCTTGTTAGGGCCTTTTCGGACTCGCCAATCTTCGCATCCCGCTTCAATAAGTTATGCCTTGGCTATGAACTCTAATCCATCCCGAGCAACTTTTAAACGATCTTGGGCTATAAGCTAAGTAACTTTTCAAATCATACAACCTTATTTATTGCAGATAAATTTATTAGCAAGCGATGGGAGAATAGGCTTATAATCAACTCACTTAAATTCATGAAAGAATACCAAACTTATAATTGACTCTATCATCTCTCGTTCTCCACAATTTAAAATCTCAAGGAATGAGACTCGTGGATGCTTAGCCTATTAAATCAAAGTTTTGGGTTTTCAAGTTGCCTATAGGATCTTGCATCTTCTTAGACTCTTTCAAGTTTAGAAAACGCATTTTAAAGTTCCCTTGATAAACGACTCTCTAGGATCAATTATAGGAACTTGCGAAAAGTTCTTGTTCTTAACCCGTGAGAGTTAAGACTTTCGCGTTTTAAAGCTCCCTAAATAAGAGCCTAGCAAAACTTGACTTAAACACGTTAAGGAACTAGCTAGAGTAAACTTAGATAAGTAAACTCGGATTGAGTTAAAAGATTCACAACGTTTGAAAATTAAAACCACTTTATTAAAATTTATTCTAGTAAAGAAAGAAAATAACTATACAAAGGTAACACTTACTAGGCCAAAATAGATCAAAAATTTTGAAAAATGTCGAAAAATTGATTTTCCGGTTAAAATGAGGACAAATACAAGGAAAAGGCCACTTAACTTCGATAGAAGTCCCCCCTACACTTGATATAAACATTGTCCTCAATGTTTAAGCATGTGGGAGTAAACTCCCCTACACTTAGGACATTGTGCACGTTGTTTAAATCTCGCTAAGGAAAAGACAACTAAAGAGATTCCTATTTTAGTATTGGAAAATATAAAATAGTGAATCGAAAAGAGTTTAGGATAGAAACGGGAAGACGGGAACACGGAATCACGGTTCGTCAAAAGGCATCAAGAGTGTGTCTTTGAAGCTCTAATCCCTGCACATGATAAGAAAGAAAACAAGAAACACTAACGGGGCTCCCCCTACACTTATGGTGAAAACAGGTAAAGATAGATAGATAATTGGGTTGCCTCCCAAAAAGCGCTTGTTTATATTAACCGAGTCACGAGCCTGACTCGTCCCCGAATTAAATGGTCCATGGGGAAGCCTCGAATGTAATACCAGGATCAAAGACCTTGTCCTCGTTCCCGGAGGACATCAACAAAGGAGAGGCGGGGGGATAAGTCTTAAATGGGAGAAAAGTCCTTTCAACATAGGAAAAGTATGTGAAATCAAGATCCACGGGAGGTGGGGTGGGTAAAGTAAGCACATTGTCATCCCCCAAAGACAATGGATGCTGAGCACTCGGCAAAGCCGTAATGTTATCAATCATGGAATAGTGAATATCACCTCCCGGGTCAAAGCACTCATCCTCCGTAATAGTGGCTAAAGGGGAGGATGAAAGGTGCTCGGGAGGGGGACTTGGGACAATACCTTCCTGTAGCAAATTATCAAAAATAATATCCCCCTCCGTGTCATCATCATCAATACCCGGAGGTATTGAGTGAATGTCGATTTCTTCCAGCAATGGGTCATTATCTTCAACGGGAGGAATAGATGGAGGTAAAGACTCGGAAAGAGGAGGAGAAGTCAACTCTTCGATTTGAGCAATAAGAAGATGCACTTTCCGTAATCTGTCGCGGAGAATCACGTCTTCCACCTCATCTTCAAGAGCAAGTTCATCGGTGAACTTCTCGTAAGCCGGAGAGAATAAATCGTCATCGCCCGCATCTCCCGGTGGAGATTGAGAAATTTCAAAAAGTGAAATTCTCATAGCGCGGAGAAAAATCGTCATCGTTAGGATCGACCTCTTCTGTAAGAGCAACGTCGTCCTTAAGCTCCATAGTAGTCGGTATGTTACACACCTCATCATCAAAGAATTTATCGAGACCAAAATCAGTAATCTCACTCAATAAATGATCATCCTTAGACGCATTAGGAATATTGAGAGAAGGAGTAGCAACTTCAGAAGATGGGTCGAGAGCGTAGACATCATCGTCGTCATCATCATCATAATAGTATTGACGCACAAGAGGAGGGGTATAATCACTAAGATTAGATACTTGCTCTTGTTGCTGTCGCTTTTCCTCCTCCCAAGCTTCGTTTAGCTGAACAACGGCTTCTTGAAGTTTCAAAATAATGGCGTGTGTTTCGTCATTCAAAGTAGTGAGTTGTTGGGCAATACGAATTCCCTGAGAGGATTGATGATTGAGGGTGGGATGTAGGGGCTCACAGTTATGAAAACCATAATTATAGCACGGATGTGGCTCATAGTAAGTCATCGGTTGAGAGAAATTATAACACGGATTTGGTTCATAATAATCCATCGGTGAAGAAAAATGAGGACACGGATCTGGCTCATAATAATTCATTGGCTGACAATAAGAAGTATCGTGAGGGCCCCCACAATTTTGGCAACAAGGGTATGGAGAAAAATCCGGTGCTTCTTGTAGATAGCTATTACCATTGTCATAATTGTAACCCAGTTCTTGCTCGCCTTGAGGCGGGTATCGAATTGGACACGAAACATGCCAATGAGAATCGCTTCCACAATATATGCAAGGGGGAACAGGAGGTGGATTAGAAAACGACGAATTAGTCGAGTTGAACCATGGACAAAATCCGAATTGGGTGTTGTCGATATCGTTTCCGCACCGCTCACATGTACACCATTGACATGAGTCGTTCCCGTATAATCGTCTCCCACACCCGACGCAACGGACATAAGAATCCATAAAGAAAAATAGATAAGCAAGAAGAATATTTTTGGTGCAAATCTTTGAAAAAGAAATGCTTTTTATGATTTTTCAAATGTTTTTGGGATTTTTGAAAATTTTTGACACTAAAAATAACGTTCACGAGTGAACGGATCCCAAAAGCCAACGCGTCTCTCACAAAAAACCGTTAATCTTCACGAAAAAAGCCGGCAACGGCCCCATTTGAAATTGAGATTTTGCTAGTTGAAAAAGTTCGTTTTCTCGGTGTCTTAACGAATTGATTTCCGGTTCAAAGTGTGACTCAGTCGTTTTTGGTTAACAAAAAGAAAGTTTTGATTATCTATTTCTAAGTAAAAGTAAACGCGAAAAGTATTTAAAAACAAACTAAAGACAAGTACAAATAATAAAAGTAAAACAACGTGAATATTAAAAACTAAAAATTAAAACGATATTAAAATGAATATTAAAACAAATAATAAAACGAAATTTAAAGCGAAACAATTAATAAAAATAAATCTAAAAGACGAAATTAACCATCGACTCGAAAATAAAGTTTACTAAATGAAAAAGCAGAGAATAAAAATGAAATGGTACTTCAAAGCTAAACGAGGAAAAACCTAAAGCGGGTACTAAAAAAAGATAAAACATGAACTTTACGTGAAAATATTAATTTTAAAATTGGAAGAAAAATTCAACTAAAAATACGTAACTTTCAAAAAAAAATCGAAACAACTTTCAGATAAAACTAGACAATTACGGAACAATACTAATAAATAAGCAAGCAGGCAGGCTAGCTGCTGGAAGCAGCCAGCCTAGCTGCTCATTTTGGCGCCATGCATGCATCGTACTATTGTATTGATTTCCATCGTAGTCATGTTGTTTAGGGTCGTAATTGGTGTATTGATTTCCATCGTAGTCATGTTGTTTAGGATCGTACTTGGGGATCGTGCTACCAGATCGTACCCAGTGATCATGCTGGCCAATCGCACCTTAGATCGCACTCTATGATCGTACCCACGATCGCAACAAGTGATCGCGGTGAGGATTATAGAGTGTGATCGTGGTGACGATCGTACTAAGGATCGCAGTAATGGATCGCAAGTAGAAACCCTCGGGGTTTATGCGATCACACTTACTGGATCGTACTGGTAAAACCCTTAAGCATTACGATGGCATGCAATAAGCAAATAAGCAAATACCAAATAAGCACTTATCTAAAGCTTAACCAAATCAAATTTAAGAAAAAGCTAATAGACCAAAATTTAAAAACTTTTAAAAATACTAAATAATAAAAAAATATTTAAAAACAACTTTTTATAAAAATTAACTAAAAAGCACTTAATCAAAAATAAGAAAATTAACACAATAAGCACTAAAATACTTTAAGCTATAAAAATCAAACATTAAAAGATCAATAAGCATAAATTTGAAAACTTTTAAAATACGAAATAAGCAAACTTTAAAAAGACTAAACTTTTTAAGAAAATTAAAAAGTAAATAA
Organism: Glebionis coronaria; assembly: GCA_025667525.1. Taxonomy (NCBI): domain Eukaryota; kingdom Viridiplantae; phylum Streptophyta; class Magnoliopsida; order Asterales; family Asteraceae; genus Glebionis; species Glebionis coronaria. Next base: position 452,097,187 of record CM046881.1, read on the forward strand.
GCTAAATACAAAATAAGCCAATAAGATTGTCAAACTTATAGCTTATTTCGTATGAAAGCTTAGATAGAAATAAAAAGGTGAACTTTTTAATCAAATAAGCAATATGAATAAGCAAAATAAAACCTTAATCCGAACCAAAATCAAATCAAAACAAGAAAAGTAGGATGAGAAATATAAAGAAAAGATTGATTAAAGAAAAATAAGATTAAAAATGAAATTAACTTACTTGGAATTAAAAGGCTTGAAATTTAAGACATGAAATTAAAGAACAAGATTGTAAATGACATGAAAATTAAAGTTGTGCAAGTAAAGAAAAATGGTGGAAAGACTAATTGTCACATTAGCTAACAACCTACAAATGAAGTCCTAATGATCTATTTATAGAGGAGGAGGAGGATTAGTGGAAGGAAGTTTCCTCCCCTCTTTCTTCTTTTTTTAATTGCTTGATTAGTCCTTAATCTTCTTAATTCTTTGACTTTAACGACTTTGTCTCGGGATTTCTTTAAACTCGTCTTGTAATTCTTCAATAAATTAGATTTGAGTTCTTCGGCTTTTAGTAAACTTCCGTCTTTTGACTTTTTCTTCGATAAATCTTTAGAATTGGTCTTGCACTTCCGTTCTTTTAGCACTCTTGATTTCTTGACTTCGTCTTTTGTCTTTTTCTTCGATAAAAGCCCGTGAATGCCCGTGTTTTCTCCCATTTTCACATTTTCGTCCTAAATCACAACAAAAACACAAACCACGCATAATTCTGACATAAACGACATAAAATACACGTTTTGGCTAGGTTATTATTGTAATTAAGTGGTAAAATGATGGGTGTTTTCACACCTATCATTGACTTTTATCGGAACACATTTAGCCCATCTCGTTTTGGACGCCGCAATTGTAGCCCTGGATTTGTTAATCTCTTGCCTTACTGAAGCTACAGAAAAGACACCGTCGTTGTTAAGAGACCAAACGAACCTGTCATTTTGAGGAGACAAGGTAATGTTGTTAACACGATTTGTGATATCCAGAAGATGTTCTTGTTCCGCACCTCCCCTTGCATTTCGACGAAAAGTAGCATCGAAACTAGGAACCTGAACCTTGTCCCGTATGGTCGCATCTTTGTTGTTATCAAGGGCAAACACACGAGGAAACACGTCTTTAAGAATCCCAACCTCACACCACCAATCTTTCCAGAAATTAGTACTCCCGCCATCTCCAATTTTCATTTTAAAGAAATCGAAAAAATTGATCCCCTTTTCTTTAAGAACGTCAAGTTGTTTAACAATGGATAACCAGTATGAATTTTGCCCCTTTCGAATAACTTTACCTATGCTGCCACCATCCCCATGGATAGTTTGAATGACCGTCAACCATAAAGAGTTCTTGTTGACAAAGAACCTCCATACCCATTTTAACAAGAGGGCATGATTTAATGCATAAAGACTCGCCACACCAAGCCCACCCACCTCTTTCGCTGCCATAACATTGCTCCATTTAATCCATGAAACTTTTTTGTTTTTAGGGTCACGGCCATTGAAAAAATTTCTTCGTATGTTTTCCATATCTTATAATACCGGAATTGGAGTTTTGTAAATACACATGTGAAATATAGGAATAGAGCCAAGCACCGACTACATCATTAGAAACATTTTAAGCAACACGTTAAATTTTTTTATACAAGTATATATCATTACCAAATATTTCAAAAAACGATATAAGTTAGAAAATTGATATACAAAATAGTTGGGTCATATAATAGTGAAACTAAACACAACTTCGGATAATTAATATTCTTAATCTATTTTTTAATGGTTTGAGGTTGTAATCGAGTTGAGAATATCATCAACTCAAACGCTTATTTATTAAACAGTTCAACTGTGTCGACCTATTTCTAATACAAACTTATTTAGCCTCAAACTTAACTTATTTATTTTTATGTAGTTCTCGGATTATGTTTTTTGTCATGCTAAAATTAAGTCAAACAGCCTGAATATTAGTTGTCGCACGCTTATTAATATAATTTCTTTATTTATTTGATTAGGTTGATCGTATTAGATAAATTATTGTGATGCACAATAAACTATCTCTAAAAGAACAATTCTTTAAATGCTTAAAAAAAAGTATAGCTAGTTGATATAAGCGAAAGGATAAGCTTGTTTATAATATTGTTATTTCTGCACCTATTGTGATACGACCCTCTCAGGTAATATCGGGATAGGCACCACTATAACGTGTGCTGGCTCCTTAAGAACGGAAGATGAGAAGACTAGACATTATTTATTTAAACTTGATTCATTTAGTTGACTGTTACATTAAGAACAATAACAAGGTATTTATAAAACATAATAATGAAACCCTATTCCTATGATAGATAATAGTGGCCCGTTTGGCCCGACCCATACGAAAGCCTGGCGTAACATTCCTCACTCCTTCGAAACCACCTTGCCCTCAAGGTGGTGTCTTGAAAAACACACTTGATTCCGGGATCCCATATCCTAATCATACCGCAACCTCGCCTTTCACTCCCGTGGTTACCATGCCTTCCTCTACCACAAACAACGCGCTTTTTCCTCTTCCTCCTTCCACTAACTTGGACATAACACAACACTATTCTTCGAACTTCCGTTGCCCAAGCTTTAATACTCCTCACACCTTCAAAATCCACCTTACCCACAAGGTGACACGAAGAAGAATATGCCAATTGCGAGTCCGAAATCCAATCCCACACATTCGGTTGAACTAAATTATGGATGCGCCAAATATCCATGAACCCGTGAATATCACCGATACCAATTCTTTTCCATAGTTGAAGAGTTAGCGATTTTTCATGTTCAACCAAAGAAGTGAGTGCATAACTATGTTCATTGTCCACTATTCCCTCTGCTCGTGTCTCCGGACCCAAAGCTTTTGAATCATCACCACCATCTTTAAGTACCGATATCACTTTATTTAACTCACCCTCGCCAACCTCACACACTTCACCGCCCCCTTTATTTTCTGAAAACTCGTCTAACTCATTAAGAACTTCCATGCTTCCCACATTACTCTCACTAATATCAAAACATCGTCTATCGCGCCACTAACCTGAACAACACTAATATTTTCATTAACATCTAAGGACCCTTGAACCATGAGTGGAGCTTCTTCATTTTGCCATGATAGAACGAAATCTAATTTCTCTCCAATGCTAAGATTTTTCCCTTCAATTGCCGCAAAATGAGCCTCCATTATACGTGCCAAAGAAAAAGCTTCTCCTAAATTTGTAGGCCCCGATCTTGAGAGTGCACATTGTAAAAGCGGTTTAAGCCCACTTACATAAAAATATGTAAGTAAATCTTCTGAAATTCCCGTTACTCGATTTGAAAGTATCACAAACTCATTCTCGTATTCGATCACCGTACCCATTTGCAATAGCTTAGATAATGCATCCCGATCGCTAGTGTTCGATGCCATGAAAAATAAATCGGAAGAAAAAAATATAAACTTTTTTTTACTGGTGAACAGTACCGTGAATAGTAACCGGATGAACAGTGCAATTATGAACAGTCGGATGAACAGTAGCGCGATGAACAGTAGCCTCGGATGAACAGTGTTTACGATGAACAGTTTTTTTTTTTTTTTTTGGAAACCTTGATCAAAATCCCTTAACGAATTGAGGGCTCTCAATGAAAGCACCAATTGATACGAACCTCTCGGGTAGTATCGGGATAGGCACCACCATAGCGTGTGCTGGCTCCTTAAGAACGGGAGATGAGAAGACTAGACATTGTTTATTTCTTTAAACTTGATTCATTTAGTTGACTGATTACATTAAGAACAATAACAAGGTATTTATAAAACATAATAATGAAACCCTATTCCTATGATAGATAATAGTGGCCCGTTTGGCCCGACCCATACGAAAGCCTGGCGTAACATATTGTTACTTCTTCCGTCTTATATTAACAGTCCAGTATACTATTTTTGGACGTCCTATATTAATAGTTCAGTCCAAAAAAAGATAAGAAATGTAAATTAAGTTTACTATATCACCCTTACTTGAGGGTATTATTACAAACAATAAAAAAATTGTAAATTAATTGGTTAAGGGTAAAATTGTTTTTGTGTAGAAAGTACAAGAGAGAAAAAGCTGATAAAGTGATTTTTTTATTAAACTGCGTGTTTTTTTGTCGATGGATTATTATTATGGGATAGAGGGAGTATGTTACTAACTTATAACGAAAAATTATTACAAATTATAAACCGTAAAGTTTTTAATATGAGCTACGAATCGTATTATTTTTCGATAAAAATAAAGTTAATCAGTTGATAATTTTAATATTAATATATAAAATGATCACAAATGACATATTTAAAAAGATTATAATATGGTTTAAGGCTATATTCAAAATTTAAAGTTTTAATTGTTCTTACAATTTAAAAAAACTTCATAAATTAGCATTTTATTTAAGAACCACTCGTTCAAAATAAAAATTTTAAGTCAATATATCCAAACAAAGTTACTTATTTAAAAAAATGTTTAAAAAAAAACTAACAATTTTAAGTTTTTTTTTTCAAAAAACCCTGTCCAATGTGTGGTCTTACGTTACTAATTTGCCAAGAATAACTCTTTTTAAACTTGGCAATACCAAGTTTATAAGTAGAGTTGGTAAGTATTTCTTCAAACGTGGCTGAAAAAGATGTCTGGTTCGCAATATGTTTTAAATAAATAGTAATTTGTAAAATAAAATTATAATTTCAATGAATTGTAATTGAAAAAATTATAATGTGTTATAGATGTACAGTTTGAGATCAATGTACACCTTTAATTTAACACAGATCCAAGCAACCAATTATATTTACTCACCTTTTTAAAAACTCATTTTTCACCTCTTTTTATAATTTAATATCTCACAAAAATAAATCGGAAAACGACAAAAAATAAATCATTTTAACAAAAATTAAATCATTTTTTTGTCGAGTGACACATGTATAAACTTTCGTCGAATTTTTTTTTGTCTGGGAAAATCATATATGATTCGTATCACAAAATCATATATGACTTCCCAAAAGCATATATGATTTTAGAAAATCATATATGCTTCTAGAAAATCATATACAATTCATGATACGAACCATATATAATTTTTACAGACAAAAGAAAAGCTCGTCAGAAGTGTATACATGTGCCCCTCGATAGAGAAAACAATTCTCGTCACGATGACATGTTTTGTTTTGCGTAACGATTAGCGGTTTGTGAGATTTTTTTTAAATGATGAAAGTTGGTTTTTTTGTTAGACGAAAAAATTCGATGGTCGAGATTAATTGTTCAGATCTATGCTAAAAAGATGATTTACATTTAACTTTTTTCTGTAATTGTAATATGGTGAAATTGTAATTTATATTGTTCTTTTAAAGAATTTAATAATGATAATAATAACAATAATAATAATAATAATAATAATAATAAAATAATGTTATAAATAATAATAATAACAATAATATGATCGTAAATGATAATATTAAATAAAAATAGTTACAGTAATAAATAATACCAATAATAATAAAAATTATTACTATTATAATTAACTATTAATACTAATAATATCTACTAATAATAATAACAGTAAACCAAGTGAGGCGCTGCCGTAAACTCATGAAGAAACTGGTAGAAATATATTTCACACGTGTTGTTTAAATGGCTGAATCTGATGTTTCCTTATCTACTCGGCAAATGGCCTTAAGGAAGTCTCAAATGAAGGACCATACTTCTGACTGGCTTAGGGTGGTTCCCATTTTTTGGTTGGGACAAACTATTAACAATAGAACTTACAGGTGTGTATTATGTTATCAGTTGCGTGTTCCTTTATTTTCTGTCTCGAGCTTTGCTTGCTCGAGGGTCTTTACGGGAGATATTTATGGAGATCATGTTGTATCGTGTGTTGGTATATCAAGCATCGGCATAACATTATACGTGATACTCTTGTAGACATATGTTTTCATTTCGGGATTTCCATTGGTAAAGAAGTTGATATTAGGCTTGGTGGTGGGTCGAACAAACACTTACATCCAGCTGATATGTTGCTCTACTCATGGAATGGAGGGCTTGATGTATGTGTGGATCTGACTGGTTCATCTTCTTTTACGCAAACATGGATGATCGATTGTGCATCAGGACGTGCAGTGGTTGAGGCTGCACAACGTAAACGCGTCAAGTATGAAGCTAAATGCCAAAGGCCTCTTGCTCTAGCGGTAGTGGCCCTCTAACCTGAAGGTTGTGGGTTCAAGTCTAGGTGGAGACATGTGAGATATAAACTGTGAGTTGTAAAAATTGCCTTTATAAAAAAAAGTATGAAGCTAAATGTGTAGACATTGGACAAGGTTTTCTCCCATTCTTATTATCTTCTCTTGGGGAACTTGAGATAGATGCAATAAACTTAATAAAGCGGATTCGTAGATTCTCTATGACCCAAGATATTTGTGCACGCGCTGTTGTTCATATTTTTAATAGGATAGACTTTGCTATAGCTAGAGGAGTAGAGGCTTAGATAATATCGCGGCTCCTCACTGTTATATTTAGTCTTTATGTTTTCCTAAGTCGTGTCTAGGGATTAAGAGTCGAGTAGGCTAATAACTATGAATAAAGGTCGGTTGGCAATGTCTAATCCCAATCCGACCCGTAGGACTTGTTATAGTCGGTTCCCCCTCATCTCTATAAAAGGAGGTGAGGGGGAACAAATTAAACATGCACTCCTTCAATAACTAATCAGAGATTCGATTAGGGATATTACCTTGTGGGGCGTCGCTTTTCTTTTCTGTCGATTCTGCTTGTGAGTGTTCTTTACGATCGATATTCCGCATCTAGTAATCAGGATTGTAGGTATTGAACCCTACAAGTGGTATCAAGAGCTCGGTTCTTCGAGGCACTGGTTTCTAGGATCGATCGTGAAGAGAGGGTTCTTGGTGATCGGTTTAGATCGTCAAGGTAGCAGGGTTTCGATTGAAGAGGTGTTTTGGGTTTTCTTGAAGATAAGGATCCGCCATTTTTTTTTCTTGTTGTCGCAGGTTTACAAGGAAGAAGAAAGAAGTGGTGTTTTTTATTATAAAAGGAGAAGAAACACAGTAGGTTGTGTAACCTATTGAAAATACTACGAAAGTTTTTTGTTATTGGGCCCAGGTGTTGTTTTTATTAGATTTTGTATATTGGGCCAATAATCTAATTTTGGTTATTAATCTTTGTTTTTATTAAAAACAAAAAGATTAATATTTTTGTAGTATTTTACACAAGGGGACTTCGTAATTCGTGATTGTGAGGTTTAACGTATCACAAAGTTTAGCGAGTTACCGAAGGGACTTTGTTGGTTTGTGATTGTAAGGGTTTATCACAAGGTTTAGCAAATCAAAAAAGGGATAAAGAATGACGAGAGCCAAGTTTGACATCGAGAAATTCGATGGAACTGGTGATTTCGGGTTATGGAGAATCAAGATGCGTGCTTTATTAATCCAGAACGGATGCGAAGCTGCTCTGGAGGTTTTACCCGCGACTATGGAAGCTGAAGAGAAATCTAAGCTTGACAAGAAAGCTCACAGTGCCATGATTTTGTGTTTAGGTAACAAGGTCCTGAGAGAGGTTACCGGGGAGACGACTGCAGCGGGGGTTTGGTTAAAGCTCGAGTCTTTGTACATGACAAAGTCATTGGCCAACAAGTTGTACCTGAAGAAGAAGTTGTATACATTCTACATGCCGTCTGGACGAAAGATTTCCGAGCATATAGATGAGTTCAACAAAATCGTTCTTGATTTAGAAAATATTGAGGTAAAATTCGAAGATGAAGATCTTGCTTTATTGTTACTCACGTCTTTACCAGCATCATACGAACACTTTGTGGATACCTTGCTTTATGGACGGGAAGATTTGACTTTGGAGGACGTGATGGCCACACTAAATTCAAAGGAAATCAAAGAAAGGTTCAAGTCGAAGGGGGATGATGGTGAAGGGTTATATGTGAGGGGAAGAACTGATCGCAGGAATTCGCATCAGTCAAAGGGAAAGTCAAGATCGAAGTCTCGAGGTGGAAGACTCAAATGCTTTATTTGCCAATCTGGAGAGCACTTGAGAAGAGACTGTCCGAAGAACAATCGCAAGAAGTCAAAAGGTTACGTCAAGAAAGATGATCAACCAAGCTCCAGTGGTTCGATTTACGATGATTCTGAGGTGATGATGGCGATGAGTGCAGAAAGACTGCAAGACTGGATCATGGATTCAGGAGGTTCATATCACATGTCACCCAGGTTAGATGTATTTTTTGATTTTCTGGAATGCGATAGGGGCAGCGTACTGTTGGGTGACAACAGGGAGTACAAGATCAGGGGTATTGGCAAGGTAAAGGTACAACTGAAAGATGGGTCAAGTTTTGTGTTACACAATGTCAGGTACAACCCTGAATTGAAAAGAACCTTGATATCGCTGGGAACTCTTGAAAAAGAGGGATATACCGTAAAATTGCAGTCGGGCAAAGTCAAGGTGATTAATGGTTCTAGGGTTATTATATCTGGAACCCGAAGGGAGAACTGTGTGTACTCTTTGGATGGCCATGCATTGGCCGGTGAGCTTAATGCTAGTGTTGAAGAAAAAAACAGTCTTGTGCGAGTTTGGCATAAACGACTGGGACATATCAGTGAGGCGGGTCTACACGTGCTGGAAAAGCAGGGTTTGTTTGGCAAAAAAGACTCTAGGTAAGCTCGATTTTTGTGAGAATTGTGTTCTGGGAAAGTCACATCGAGTTCGTTTCGGTGTAGGAAGGCACACTACTCAGGGAGTGATAGACTATGTTCATTCAGACTTATGGGGTCCGTCTCAAGTGGAATCATTGGGAGGTAAGAGGTATTTCTTATCTATTGTCGATGATTATTACAGAAGGGTATGGGTTTATGTTCTCAGGTTCAAACACGAAGCATTTGGGAAGTTCAAAGAGTGGAAGCAGTTAGTAGAAAATCAGACTGGGAGGACGGTTAAGAAAATCAACTATGCACTGAGAGTGGTATTGCTAGACATTTGACAGTTGCCGGGACGCCGCAACAGAATGGGTTAGCAGAACGGATGAACAGAACTCTCATGGACAAGGTACGCTGTTTATTAATACAGTCTGGATTGCCCAAGACCTTCTGGGCGGAAGCGACATGTACGGCCGCATATCTTATAAATAGGTCACCATCGACATCGATTGAGAAGAAGACACCTATGGAGATGTGGTCGGGACATCCTAGTGATTATGGGATGTTGAGGGTTTTCGGCTGTGTCGCGTATTCACACGTTAAACTAGGTAAGCTCGAGCCGAGAGCGGTAAAATGCGTTCTTTTGGGGTATCCTGAAGGTGTGAAGGGATACAGACTATATAGGCTTGATAATGAATCACCTAAAATAGTCACAAGCAGGAACGTAGTCTTCAATGAAAGTGTCATGTACAAAGATACGTTGAAGGATACTGGTGCAGGTAATGATAAGTCTGTTGAGGAATTACAGGTTGAGGTGGAACTACATAGGTTAAATAATCATACGCCTGAGGAAGACCATCCAGGTCAGGAAGATCAAACAGGTCATGAAGATCAGTCAGATCAGGAAGACCAGACAGATCAGGAAGATGGCTATGATGAAGATGCAGGGGTTCAAGAAATTGATCATCCACCGGATCTCACAGATTATCAATTGGTTCGGGATAGAGAGCCAAGGACTAGAACGAAACCGACAAGGTTTCGGGATGAGAGTAATATGGTTGCTTACGCTTTTGCTGCAGCAGAGGAAGAAGATACTCATGAACCATTGACATACCAGGAAGCAGTTTCTTGTGAAGAAAATTCTAAGTGGAAAGCTGCTATGAAAGAAGAGATGGATTCTCTGAAGAAGAACAAGACCTGGGTGTTAGTAGATCATCTAGCTGGGAAAAAGCTGGTGAGCTGCAAATGGCTGTACAAAATAAAGGAAGGGATTGAAGGTGTTCAAAAGCCTAGGTACAAGGCAAGGTTGGTGGCTCGTGGATTCACACAAAGGGCAGGTATTGATTACACTGAAGTATTTTTGCCGGTAGTTCGACACACATCTATTCGGGTTATACTTGTATTGACTGCGTGTAAAGATTATGAGCTGGAGCAGCTTGATGTAAAGACGGTGTTTTTACATGGAAATCTTGAAGAAGTGATCTACATGAGGCAACCACCGGGATTTGAACAAGGTAACAAGGTATGTTTGTTAAAGAAATCTCTTTATGGTTTGAAGCAATCACCTAGGCAATGGTACAAGAGGTTCGATGAGTATATGCTGAGCAATGGGTTTAAGCGTAGCAGTTACGACAGCTGCGTATATTACAGAAGTTATGCATTAGGGGAGTATATCTATCTATTGTTATATGTAGACGATATGCTGATTGCTTGTAAAAGCAAGGCTGAGATCGCGGCTACCAAGTCTTTGCTTAAAAGGGAGTTCGACATGAAAGAGCTCGGGGAAGCAAAGAAGATTCTTGGTATGGAGATCGTCAGGGATCGGAGTCGCAAGATTCTGAGGGTGTCACAATCCGGGTACGTTTCTAAAGTTTTAAAAAGGTTTAGAATGGACAATGGGAAGTCAGTTCAGACACCATTGGATGGGCAATTCAAGCTGTCGTTGAAAGATTGCCCAGTTAGGGATTGTGATGTTGAAAGAATGAGTAGGGTGCCATATTCAAATGCGGTTGGGAGCTTAATGTACTTGATGGTGTGCACGAGGCCAGACATAGCGTATGCAGTAAGTGTAGTTAGCAGATATTTGGCGAATCCGGGTAAACTCCATTGGAAAGCAGTGAAGTGGATTATGAAATATTTGCAGGGCACTGTAAACGTTGGTTTGGTGTATGGGGTAAATCATGGCAACCATGTGGACGTAATAGGTTTTGTTGATTCAGACTACGCTAAGGATCCGGATAAGGGTAGGTCTCTCACTGGTTACGCATTTTTAGTACAGGGATGTGTTGTAAGCTGGAAAGCAACGCTACAACATGTGGTGGCTCTTTCAACTACAGAGGCAGAGTATATGGCCCTTACGGAGGCTGTGAAGGAAGCTATTTGGCTAAGGAGACTCTTGGAAGAGTTGGGCGTGAAGCTCAACACTGTTGCAGTTAATTGTGATAATCAAGGCGCGATTCACTTATCGCGGAATCATGTTTTTTCATGAAAGGACTAAGCACATCAATGTGCGCTATCACTTTATCAGAGAAGTCTTGGAAGCAAAAACGGTTGAAGTTCTGAAGGTGGGTACTGAACACAATGTTGCGGATGTCTTGACGAAGGTGGTACCTGGACGCAAGTTACAACACTGCTTGAAGTTGCTGAGTGTTGGGATAGGCTAATATAAAGTCTAAGGTGGAAATTGTTATATTTAGTCTTTATGTTTTCCTAAGTCGTGTCTAGGGATTAAGAGTCGAGTAGCCTAATAACTATGAATAAAGGTCGGTTGGCAATGTCTAAGCCCAACCCGACCCATAGGACTTGTTATAGTCGGTTCCCCCTCATCTCTATAAAAGGAGGTGAGGGGGAACAAACCAAACACGCATTCTTTCAATAACTAATCGGAGATTCGATTAGGGATATTACCTTGTGGGGCGTCGCTTTTCTTTTCTGTCGATTCTGCTTGTGAGTGTTCTTTACGATCGATATTCCGCATCTAGTAATCAGGATTGTAGGTATTAAACCCTACACTCACTAATTTATTATAAATCCTATTATTCTAATGGTGAAATGAGGTTTGTAAATAATAATAAAAATTTAAAGTATAAAAACTCTAAAAATGTAACGTAATTCAAAACATTTCGTCCAACTTTTTATATATGAATTCAATTCTTTGATGTAATGTGTGAATCACAATTATAATACAAATTAAACATCCAACATAATGTAATATAAATTACAATTTTATTCACACTTAATTTACGTAATATAATTTAAATACATTGGATTACAATGAATTACATCAACCCAAACACCCCTGATAAAAATTCTACGTCCAAATTGCTTACCCATCGGATCAAAATAGTTCTGTCAAGCATAACATATCAGTTTTGTACTTTATGGCAACAACGAAAGTTACAATATGTTGTTTAATCGACAAATGACTTATGACACATAAATGTGTCTGCATATAGTTTATATATAACGTCCAGTGAAGCTTTAGTAAAAGTAATAATTACAAACGTGGTTAGTAGACGGACACAATTTCGCAAACTAGACAATTATGACAGACAAAATTTGAAGTTTGATCGTAAAATGTCGGAACTCGAATTATATCGAGCACAAGTAATTAGGGGCGGATGTAGAACATAGAAATAAGGTATGCACTAAAAAAATATACTCTATATAAAAATTTACATTCGGGTTTTTAGTTCAGGTTTTTTATTCAAGTTTTTAATATAAATTGAAGTAATTTAAAGCCAAGTGAATTTTGTGAAATCTATTTCTATTCGGGTGTATTTTTAGGGAGACTTTAGAATAAAACAAATTATACATAAATTCAAGGCCGGTTGGAGAGGTGTGCGACCCGTGCAAGAGCACAGGGCCATCAATCAAAAAGGGCCTCCAAAAGTTGATTTCTTATTTATCATTATTTGAAATTAATAGTAGTCCTTTGTATAAAAGATGAGTATCTGTTAGTAGTTTTGTGACTTGCCAATTAACTCTTAAATAGTTTGAGGTTTAAAGTCTAGGCTTTTTGTAACAATATATTTTTAGCGTCTATCCAATCGTCTTATAAATTATTTTTTTCAATTCTTAGTAGTTTTGCTACCAACCGATCAAGTAATATCTCAAACTTAATATTATAACTCATTATTAAGATTTTTGCTTTTCAAAATACAAACTTTTTATGTTTCAAGTTTATGTATCGTAGTAGTTTTTCTTGTTTTAACACAAACTATGTAATATTAGACGTCATGTACTACTAATAGTTATTGAGAATAACTTATTAGAAAGTGTTAAGTATCTAATCAACAACGTTGTTTGTGAAAATGCTAAAAAATCAAACTATTTGAATAGTTAATTTTGATACTTGTAACTCGGTTAAATGTTTCTTTTTAGTATCGTTGTTTCAATGTTTACGGAATCTTGGTAATACTTTTTACACATTATCAGTGGATATCTTATTTATACATTTACTTTTGGTATTTAATGAAGCCGTCGAGTAGTCACGACACAGGGCCACCGATATTCATGAGACGGCCCTGCATAAATTTAAATGAGCTTGAATTAATCAGTTGGGCTTATTACATGCTAATTTTCTTTTGACATTCAAAACTTTTCATTTGAAAAGATATGCAGTTAACTTGAAAAGAGTATGCACTTTTGATATTTGTTGTTGTATAAAAATAATTTTATACAATGTCATGCTAGAAAAAATTTGTAGAGGGTATGCAAGTGCATACCCTTGTGTCCCCATATGTCCCCATGCAAGTAGCAAACATGAAAGGCTACAAAGAACGATAAGAATATGCTTACATTATATCTTTAAGAAAAAATTTCAAGATTCGTCCCTATCGTTTGCATTGAACATTAACTTTCGTCCCTATCTCAAAATAACTCCATCAGTCGTCCCTATCGTTTACAACTACGATAAAAAATCATCCATATCTTGGATGGTCATTTATTTTGCTCGTTAAATGGTACGAGGGGCGGGGTAATTTGGTCCTTTACATACTCTCCCATACATTTATATCACCAGACCCAATTTTACACACACACGATCACACAACAAACACACACCCCTACCTTTTGCAACAGTCTAGTATCAAAACCCTAAAATCAAAATCAAGATATGGTTTTCTGCTCATGTGGTCGCGTTGCTACAATCAAGACTTCTTGGACAGATCGTCATCCAGGTCGTCGTTTCTATGCTTGCCCATTCCAAGGACCAGCATGTAGGTGGATTGATTGGGTTGATCCACCCATGTGTCCTCGCGTTGTTCAAATCATACTTGGGTTGTTTAGGGCTAGAAATAGGCATGAAGATTCCATCAAAGAACTTAGTAATGAAGTTTGTTTGCTAAAAAAATACTTGTTGATTAGTTGGCTAGGGTTTGGTTTAGTTTTATTTTTTCTAGATTGGCCTAAGAAAAATGTAAAGGCTAATCTGTTTATGTAAGATGGATTTTGGGTTATGAATGAAAAATATTTTCCATCTCTTCTAGAAGGAATTTTTTGTCTTGTTCATTTACTAAGTTCACTTTGTTTTGCAGAGTCATTTATTAAGTGCTGTTTATTTTGCAGAGAAGTAGTTGATGGGTTGAGGGGATGAGGGCATTGAATGGGTATGAGTTAATTCCCAACCGCCTCATGTACTGGATTATAAATACCAACGTCACACGCCACTTATCCCTCACCCTTTCTCTCTATCTAACCCTATCTAATATCAAAAACATGTCAAAAAAAGTTGTGATTGAGTTGAGTGACTCTAGTAGTGGGGCTGTCTTTTGTCTAAGTGGAGATGTTGAGTGGACAAATACTGAAAAGGGATGTGAAGGATCATCAAGGCTAAGAGCACTTCCTCCTATTGGATCGACCTCAAGGCCTAGGACTCTTGTTACCAGGACTGTTGCTGAAAAGTTTAGGAATGGGACTATTCCATATGAAGTGATAAAATGGTATGGGTATATTGATGAGGCTGAGTATCATGGTGATTCTGATTACTGGGATGCATGGGATGAGGATTTTGGTAGTCCTTTTGCTGATTCTTTTTCCGAGGACACAAATGATGTTGATGATGAAAGCTCTGACTCACTTGAGATTTATGAAGACACTCTTAAAGGCAAAGCAGTCACCCAGAAGAAGAAAGGTCCTGATGTCACCTAAGTTACCATAAACATCATGAAAAGCCCAACTCATATCTACAATGCTATCTTAAGACTTGCCAACAACACAACTTGGGAGCAGATTGTGTCTAAGATAGGAAAGAGGATTGCTGGTAACAAAGGGAACGGGAAGGGGAAGGCTGTGGTTTGAAGCTTGTGGTCTTGATGGTTGGATGTAGTCTTGATGGTTCTTAGTTTATTCATGTATTGTCTTATTTTCATCTACTTTCTTGTTATGTAATTGCTTGAACATCTAATTAACCACAGATGATGTTGTGGTCAATTAATTTTGGTAATGGAAATTTTGGTAATGGAATAGAGTTCAAGTTTCATATGTTATTTGTTTACGGCATGACAATAATCCATTGAAAACACATAAGAAGTTAACAAAAGCACTAAATTATTGAAGCATAAATGAAACTTTGTTCATATTACAAACATGGTTCAGATGACTAAAGTACTAGAACGTAAATGAAACTTTGTTCAGATTACAAACATGGCATAAAGAAAAAACATGGCATCAGTTCTTGTTGGACCTTGTAGCCTGTTTCTTCTTTGCAGGTGCACTTGATCCTGTTGCATCAGACGGTCTTTTCTTTTGGGATGAACTTGTTCCTGTTGCAGGTGCACTTGATCTTGATCCTATTGCAGTAGATGCCCTATTCCTTTGGGATGAACTTGATCATGTTGTAGTATTTGGGTCCTTTTGCCCTTTGCAAGACCTTTTGTTGTGGCCTTGATTTCTACATTTTTTACATGTAACTGTTTTATAGGCCCCTGACAACCTTCCATCCTTCACCATTTGAGCCTTCTCATCCCTTGTTTTTCTCCTATTTTTCCTTGGCCTACCAACTGGTGTATTATTCTTTGGTGGCGTGAGTGTTTTAGGAATTTGTGACTTCTGCCACACGACCTTACCATTCAAACAACCTAGAGTGTAACTGTATGTTTTTTCCCAAGTAGCTAACCAATAACACTTACCCACCCATTCTTTTTGGATATTCACATGATGTCCATTAAGTGACATGTTGAAGCTGGCTGCTATAGCATGTGCACAAGGGATCCATGTTAACTCCCACTTCCTACAACTACGTACCTTTTTAACTACATTAACCACACACTGAGTACCATATGTGCTCCTAACCTCATACTCTTCACCCCCATTCTACCCAACTGTGTACCTATTTTCCCTTTCAATGTCTATACTCAATAACTTAGTTGCAGCAGGGGTAAGTGGTCCTTCTGACTTTTTAATCACAACAATGACATTGACCATACTTCTCATTAAGTACTCCCTAATGTATTCTAAGGCTGTGATTATTGGTGCATCCCTAGCATCTAAAATCTTACCATTGAAACACTCACACAGATTGTTCAACAATATGTCTGATCTAGCTCTACATGTTATCATTATAATAGGGAGTAATAAGTGTCTGTTTAACTACAAATTAAGCTAAAAGTAGATTAAACAAAATGGCTTTTTTACTTAAGAATGTGATCCAGCTCAACTGTGTGCTGTTATTTTAGCCAACCATTCAAAAGCTTCTTTGTTAAACTCTTTCAAAGCTTCCATGGCCTTATCAAAATATGGAACACTTGTTGTAGAAGCACATCTCCACAATAGCTCTTTATAAGCTAGTCCACTCCACTATTTTTTCATGTTCTCATGGATATGCCTAAGGAAATATCTATGCTCTGCACAAGGAAAAACATTTACTATAACAATAGATAAACCCTATATAAAAATACAAAGTTTTAGTGATTTAAAATGTTAGAGACCAAGTATGGAACAAAAAGTCAAATGTAGGAAAAAGACAAATTTTTGTCTATCACTGATAAAGGTGAAATTTGATTCCTTTATCAACCCAAGATCATCACCTAGGAATTCTAAAAACCATGTCCAAGAACATGTTGTTTCTTTCTCAACAATGGCATATGCAAGTGGATAAATGCCATTGTTTGCATCTAACCCAATAGCAGTGAGTAGTTGCCCTGGGTATGGTCCCTTCATAAATGCACCATCTAGTCCCAACAACTCTCTACCACAAGATCTGAAACCTTTCTTTAAGGGGCCTAAACAAACATAGATCCTCTTGAAAATTCTTGTATTATCATCAGTAGTTGCATCTTGATGAGATGGCATTTATACATGATCTCATCGTTCTTTTCGGGCTTTAAATGCATAAAAAAGTCATAATATACCATATATATGCTTGTGTTTGCTTACTTGTGTATTTTAGGTATGGATATCATGAAAAAGACAAAAGATCACAAGATACAAGGAAAAACGGACACGAGAAACGAAGCCGTACAAAGAACCGGGCCCTAATTCATGAAGAATTCAACAAATACCCTTGAAGACTTAAATACATACAAGATTGATCCTCAATTATTGAATGACACTTAAAACCCTTGTATATTGATAATTACAAGTTTGGTCCCTTAAGTTTGTCAAAATTACACAAAAGGTCCCTCAACTTTGAAGAAATGGCAAGGTTGGTCCCTCAATAATTCCAAATTGTCAATTATGGTCCCTCATCAAGCCAAAGATACATTGAAGACCTTTGAAGATCAAGAATGTCCAAGATCAGCCCTTGAAATATCTCAAAATGTCAAAAACAACCCTTGAAAACCTTATTGGAAAGTATTGTGCCAAAACTGCCAAATGCTGAAACTTATTAACAAAGGGAAATTCGTTTTAGGGCTGAAATACTTGTTTTACCAAAAATCCCAAAACACAAGGACCAAATTTGTGCAAAAGAAACATTTGAAACGAAATTGCGCCAAACAACTCACTTTCCCCTAATTTCGGATCAAAACTACTACTATTCACCCTTCATCCACCCAGTTTTTACTCCACTTAAAACAAAGGGTAAAAACAAATTACCCTGGCACTTGTGTGATTCACATGTGCAGAAACAAATCCCATACATAAAACCCTCAATCCCACTACTTCTTGGACCCCACACTCAACCTCCTCAACCAATGAAAATGCAACTTAGCCTCCAAGTCATCCAACGTGGCAAAATCAACAACTATGACTCATTGCTTCATTCCAAAGCTAAAATGAACAGCCTTGATCAATTTGGACAGCTCAAATTCAGAAAACGTCTAGAAGACTCAAGGGCATAATAGGGAATTCAGTTCTAGGGTTTGTGAATAGTGTAGCCTGGCATTTGCCTATAAAAGGAGACCTCAACATGTGAGAGTCCCTTTGTTCCAGTCTTACTCTTTAAACATTGTAATTCCTTTTTAAAATTTATAAAAGTTGGTATTTTGAGGAAATTGTAATTCCTTTTTATGTTTTTGAAAGTTGGTGTTGTTTAAAGGGTGATTCTGAGTTCCATTGATTGTTATAAGTATGCTTGAACCTTTTGGATCAAGGATGTTTATGTTTGGTAAGGTTTTTCAAGTTTGAAAAAGCTTGAAAGAAGGTTCTGATTTTGCTTATTTTTGTGTACTTACCCTTAACCATAAGCTATAAGCTCTTGCAAGCTTGTTGACACCAAGCTTGTGAAGGGATTAGAGCCCTTGGTTGAGTTGTTTGCTGCTTGTGTTGAAGACATCAAGTCCTTGAGTTTCTGCTTTGAAACATCAACCAAGGCATTCATCATCTTTCTTGTTGAAGTACCTTGGTCTAGTTCTAGTTGTTGAACAAGGTCCAAGGAGCATAGCTGGCCTTCCTAGGATGTTGTGGAAGGCAGGTATAACCTCTTGTTAAGATTCCTCTAAAAAATTCCATGTTTATGTCTGTTTTGGATTTGGTACTTGGATTTTGAGTTCTTGTGTTTGTGCTGGTAATTTTTGAGTTTGATTGTGTTAGTTGTCACCTAGTGTAGCTATTTGATCATTAAAATCAATAGGTTGTGTTTAAAAATCAGAAGTTTGTTTGGAAAGTGGTTGATTAAGGGTTGTTTGGGATTACTGGTTCATAAGGCCTTGTGGCCTTGGGCCCTTGGTTCTTAGGGTTTGGGAGGTCTAAACAAGTCCTAATATACTAGTTTTAGTCATTGGTTAAGTTTCTAAAAGTTTGGAAAAGGGATTTGAAGTTTTGCAAAAATCTGATAAAAGTGGTTTTGGAATTGGTCAAACACATCAGATCCAATAACTTCTTTGTTTGTTGGATCTAAGGTCTGAAATTAGGTTTGGGAATAGTTTGGGTGATAAGCTATCTATTGGTTATCTGGTTGTTGAATTTGGTGGCTTATTGTGGTTTTTATAGCTTATCAAAAGTTGCTGAAGTGGTCATCTGCATCAGCAAAGTGACCACCTCATTTTGTGCTTACATTTGTTAGCCTAGTGTATGCCTTGTGATTTTGCTGCTTGGAACTTGTTTATGTGCTGCTTGTGATTGGATTTTGCTATTTGGATTGCTTTGTATCTGGCTTATAAGCTAACTGGCTTATTAGGCCCTTATTGCCAAAATCTGTCATCAAAAGGTCAACTGACCTCTTGATTCACAAGGCCTCCTCCTTGAGTCCTTCACAAAAACTGCTTATAACAAGCCCTTGAATCATTCCTGATCATTTGGTGCATTTTGGAGTACTTTGACTTTTGGTCAAATAAGCACTTTTTGGCTTATTTTTGAGAACTGCTTATTGGCACATGCAACAACTTCTCTTTTGTAATAGAAATCATTTTTCTTAGCTTAATATCATATCTGGAAGTCTACAAGTCTTTTGGTTAAGCTTTTGCTAGAAAACTAGCTTATTTGGCTTTTTCAGCCAGCTTATTTGCTCATACAGCTTATTCTACTTGGCTTTTTGTGATTTTCTTGATTGATTATTCTTAGTTAAGCTATTTGTGAGCTTTTGCAACAAACTAGAGCTTCTGAGGTGCCCTAAATCTCAAACCCGACTATTTTGTCTTTTAGTGAATTTTTACTTTGCTTATTTCTGGCTTATTGAGTGTGCTTTTTCAAAATTTCTTTTTACAGATCTCATAAGCATCCCAAAAGAAGGTTGTGTGTCAAATTAGAGCTTATAGCATTGGCTTATTGCTTAATGGGCTGAAAAGCCCAATAAGAATATGCTGTCTGCTTATTAAGCTGTGATAAGCTCACATTCAGCTTCTGGGCCTTTAGAGTTTTGTTCTTAGAATTAAATTTTGAGTCAGATAGGGCTTTTCCAAGTCAATTGGGCCAAGTTTGAGTTTTTGGGCCCAAAAGCCCATTTGGTTTGACTGTTTTTGGTTTTGGCCCATTTGAGGGCCCAATAGGGGTATTCTGGTAATTTCACTTTGATTTTCTGATTATTTAGGTTAAAATAAACTAGTTTGCAAGTTTTTAGAATTTTTTATGATTTTTGGATTTTTAATATTATTTTAATATTATTTTATTTTTATTTTCAAAATTTCACATTTTCCAACTTTTTACATTTTTTTAGCTTTAATACATTAAAATAGGAATTTATCAACTTTTAGAATAATTTTATCACTTTTAGATTAATTTTTATAATTATTTTAAGTTTTTATAGTTTTTAAATCATTTTAAATAGTTTTTATTAGTTTAAAAATTTCTAAAAATACTTTTTAATCTTTTTAGGTCATTTTAGAGGTTTACCAATTTAAAAATCTTTATTTGGGCTTTTTGATAATTTATTTAATTTTTAGGGCTTTAATTAGCATTTAAAAATTGAATATTTAATTATTTAAAAGGTTTGAAAAAGTTTTGATCATTGGTAATCTCTTAGTTTATTAATTTTGATTTTTGCTGATTTTTTGGTAATTTTTAGAATTAATTTTTATTTTTGAAGTTTTTACGGTTTTACGTTTTAACATTCTAGTAGTAATTTTCACGTCTTCGTCATCTTCTTTTCTCATCCTTTCTAAAGCAAATATTAATCTTAAATCATTTACAAGTTTTTCACACACATATACCTCCTTGGGAAACGAACTTGGACTTTCATACCTTAAGGGTCATTAGTGTTTACGTTTTCCTAAACGTACACTTAATACTTTCCCTATTTACTCTCTTTTCCTAAAGAGTGGTAAAACACTACAATCATTTTGGCGCCGCTGCCGGGGAGGTGTGTCGTGATTAATTTGCATTGTTGTTTTTAATATTAACCATAAATAGTATTTGTATTAGTAGAAATCTACTAATACGTATTATCGGTTTTCTTGGTTTTTCTTGTGAAAATATTATTACTATATTGTATTAAGTATCACAATCAATAAACAATATCTCCAAAAGTGTGAAAACACAACCTTGATTCGGGATTTCATCACTCGATCATTGTATTCGAATCTCAAACAAAAAGAAAAAGGCAAAAATAGATAAATACTTTCGTGAAGCTCGATTTTGAAAAATACAATCTATAAGGTGGGTATAAGGCGGGTATTATAAAATATACCCTAAGGAAAAAGGCTTTTAAGTGCTTCGCGCCGCCTCGTTTCCCCGCTTGCTTGTGAGTATTTTGAGATTGAAGGCTAATCGAGGGTTTTGCCGCCCAAAGTATTATTACGTATAATATATTTGCTTGGTTTCTTTGTGATTAAATCCTCTTGAACAATTTGGTTCTCACCAAAGTTCTAAAGTCATTCGAAGGCGTTCACTCCACGTGATCGTTTTCATTCCTTTGAGGCTTCTTTAATCAAGAGTTTGATTCGAGGAGAGATTTTGTAGATTGTTGTCTACGAAGATACACCAAAATCCAAAAAAATTAAATATAATCAAAAACACAAAAAAATTGAAAATCTACAAAACACCCAAAAAGAATATTCTTTGCTCACCTCCCATTCTTCGTGAAGTTTATGATCACTCGTAATCAAGCAAAACGAGCTCGTAGACGTCTTCAAAAGCAAGCCAATCAAGAGACGTTGATTGAAGAACAACCTCCAATTGTTGAACCTATTGTAGAACAAGAAGTCGTCATGGCTAATCGTACTATGATGGAGTTGCTACAAGCACCCACCGAGGGTTTTGGAGAGGCTATTGTGATTCCCGCCATCCTTGCGGAGAATTTCGAGATTAAGACGGGTTTAATGTCGATGTTGCAAGCAAATAAGTTTAGAGGTCATGAGAAAGATACCACATTAGGAATTTTAATCGTCTCACCGCTACTAGCAAGTTTAAGGATGTTCCACATGACGCCATTAAGATGATGTTGTTTCCATACTCGTTAGATGGACCCGCAAAAATTTGGCTCGAGAAAGAACCGCCAAATTCGATTTTGACATGGGGTGATCTCGTTTCTAAGTTTGTGAACAAGTTTTTTCCACCATCTAAAACAACACATTTGAAAAATGAGATTTCACGATTTGTGCAAAGAAATAATGAAAGTTTTTCAATGGCATGGGAACGATTTAAAGAAATGTTACATGAATGTCCACACCATGATTTTACGGAATTACATCAAGTTGATACTTTTTATAATGGGCTTAATGATCATGAACGAGATTATTTGAATGCCGCCGCGGGTGGTAATTTTTTGTGCAAGACGACAAATTAGGCTTTACAAATCATCGAGAATAGATCTAAGGTTTATAGCCCTCGTAACACACCGAGTGTTGCCAATTTGGGTTCGTCTTCATCATCATCGTCTCGTAGCATTAATGCCTTACATGATGAAGCTAATGAGGAAAATTGGTTTTTTGATAGATTTGCTAATCTAATGTCCCATTGGAAAGCTCAAGAAGCTTCAAATTCCGCTTCGGTTAAAGCGGTTGCTAAGAGTTGTTTGTCTTGTGGTGGAGCTCATGATCTTTCCGAGTGCATTACCGCGGATGGTAACACTTCGAGTGCTTATGTAGCAACAGGAACTTATAACCAAAACGGTCAAGGTTCCCGCCCAAATCAAGCTCCACCAAACCAAAATGTTAATAATTATCGAAACAACAACCAAGGTGGTAATTACCAAGGCAATTCACGCAACTACAACAAAGGGAATTATCAAAATGGGAATGGACAAATTTCTAGTCAAAACCAAAACCGTGATTTTCAAAACACTACACAAGGTTTTCAAAATGCTCACACTAAAAATTTGCAAGGAGAATTTTTGGATTATGCTAAAGCAAATGATGCTAAATTTGATAACATGCAACGTGAGATGATTAGCTTAAGATCCGAGTTGAAAAACGAGCTAAAAAATGAACTTGCTAATGAACTTAAAACTCATGCAAATAAAATGGAAGGAAATGTCCAACGTCTTCAACAAAACCAACAAAAGATGGAATTAGGACAACATGAAATTAAGCAAGAGTTATTAAAAGCGGATGCTAGGCAATCAAAATTTGAGGACCGAATGGCTAAGATGTCTGAAGCAATCATGTGTAAACCCTCTTCCTCAGGTGGTCTTCCTAGTGATACCATTGCAAACCCGAAGGGAGAAATGAAGGTTATTACTACACGAAGTGGTAAAACTTTCAAGGAACCAATCTCTCGTCCAAGTACTTCTACGGAGAAGGAAATCGAGAAAGAACCCGAGGTGATGGTCGAAAAGGATCACATTACAATCCCACGAAGTACCGCTCAAACCACACCTACGGTTGAACCAATACCAATTGTGGAACCCGAGTTTCCAAGGCCGTTGCCTAATGACCAACCCACACCACCTTTACCCTACCCTTCGAGACGAAACAAAGAGAAATTGCAAGAACGTAACAAACAACAAATCGAGCTTTTTATAAAAATGTTTCAACAAGTACATTTTGATGTGAGTTTAGCCGATGCGTTGTTGTATATGCCTCGTTTCGCTTCCACTTTTAAAAGTATGATGAGCGATAAGGAAAAGCTTTCAAAGCTTGCTAATTGTTCTTCGGTTTATCTTAACCGCATACCAGAAAAAGTTGGTGACCCCAGAAAGTTTCTCATTCCTTGTGACATACAAGATATGAAAGAATGCCTCGCCTTGGCCGATCTTGGTGCAAGCATTAATTTGATGCCATTTTCCATTTGGAAATCGCTTTCGCTTCCGGCTCTTATTCCTTCGAACATGTCTATCGAGATGGCCGATCATTCTACGATTATGGCATGTGGAGTAGCCGAAGATGTTTTCGTGAAAGTGGGGAAGTTCTACTATCCCGTTGATTTTATAGTAGTTGACATCCCCGCGGATCCTCAAGTTCCTCTAATTTTAGGTCGTTCATTTTTAGACACTTCGAGATCGCTTATCGATGTTTATGCAAGAACTATCACTTTGAGATTCAACGAAGAGGAACTTGTTATAAACGCTACTCAAAACTCGAAACCTTCTCATGTTTATGCAATCGCTACCATCAATCACATTGACATCGTTGATGTGGTTTGCGATGAGTTTTCACAAGAAGTGTTAGGTTTTTCCGATAGCTCGTCAAGTGGCAATCCCACTATTTTGGATCCGATTCTTGCTAATTCTACACCAAATCTCACTCCATTCGAAGGAGGCGATCTCACTTCAAATGAAATCGACAATGAAGATGAGGTGTTGATTAGTGATGATACTTCTATTCCACCATTTCTTCCGCCGATGGAAGTTATGAGTGTTGAACCTAAATCTTCAATCGAGGAACCACCTATCCTTGAATTGAAAGATCTTCCTTCTCACCTTGAATACGCATTCTTGGAAGGTGATGACAAGTTTCCAGTTATTATTGCAAAAGGTCTTGCTAATGATGAAAAAACCGAGCTCTTGAAAGTTCTTAAGGCTCATAAAGGGGCAATTGCGTGGAAAATATCCGACATTAAGGGTATTGACCCAAAATTTTGTACTCACAAGATTTTAATGGAGGAAGACTACAAACCCGCAATTCAAAGTCAAAGAAGGGTGAATCCCAAAATTCACGATGTCATTAAAAAGGAGGTCCTTAAACTCCTTGACGCGGGAATGATTTATCCTATATCCGATAGCCCATGGGTGAGCCCAATCCATTGTGTCCCTAAAAAGGGAGGAATGACCGTTGTGCCTAATGAAAACAACGAGTTAATTCCCACTCGTGTTGTGACCGGTTGGAGGGTGTGTATTGACTACCGAAAGTTAAATGACGCCACTCGTAAAGACCACTTTCCTTTGCCCTTCATGGATCAAATGTTGGAGCGACTTGCGGGAAATGAATTCTATTGCTTTTTAGATGGTTTTTCCGGTTACTTTAAAATCCCTATCGACCCTCATGATCAAGAGAAGACTACTTTTACGTGTCCTTATGGAACGTTCGCTTATCGTAGGATGCCTTTCGTACTTTTTAATGCACCGGGTACGTTTCAACGGTGTATGATGGCGATTTTTCACGATATGATCGAGAAGTCGATGGAAGTGTTTATGGATGACTTCTCGGTGTTTGGCAATTCGTTCACGTCATGTTTATCTAATCTCGAGCAAATGTTAAAACGTTGTGAAGAAACCAATCTTGTGCTTAATTGGGAAAAATGTCATTTTATGTGTAAACAAGGAATCGTCTTAGGACATAAAGTGTCAAAAGTGGGGATTGAGGTCGATAAAGCTAAGGTAGACGTCATCGCCAAGTTACCTGTTAGCCTCAAAATATTGAGCCAAACAAGAATGCTCGGTCATATGTTTATTATGTATCGTATTTTAGAACGTTGTAATAGGTAGTATATTAGTCGTGTTATTACGGGCTCAACTTTAAGCTAAGGTTCATTAATAAGTAACCAAAGCCCAAAAGGAAAGCCCGGTCCAAACCATATAGTCCATAAAGAAGCCCGCATGTGGGTGGACTATATATACTACCCTCCTAGCATGTTAGGAGGGTTGGTGATTCATTTTCTCTTAATCTAATAGTTCACAAATTCACACACTTCTCTCTCTTTTCTCTCTCTAGTTTCTCTCTCTAAAATTCATCTTATTTCTACCTTTCTTCTTTAAATTCGTGCTAGAATCATCACATATTAGGGACAACAATTGGTATCAATCGCCATGGGGTAGTTTTTGTGATTCGTTGTTGATTTACTACTTAATTCGTGTGATTTTACCATAAAATCTACTCGGATTCAAGTGTTTTCTTATGTTTTTCGTACTCTAAGTCTTCCTCCTTTAATCTCTACATCTTTCATACGCGTGGTAAGATTTTGGTTACTTTGGTTTGGATTGAAACACGAAATCCAAGGTAAAAATCCATACTTTTTTGTTGTTCTAAGTCTCGGCTAAATTTTAGGAGTAGGATCTGATTTTGTGGTTGCATAAACCCTGGGGGTTTCTACTTGCGATCCATAGTCACGATCTAGTTCTACGATCTTACTACGATCACTAAGTACGATCTGTGAGTACGATCACTCACCACGATCTGTGAGTACGATCACCTAGTACGATCGAAGAGTACGATCAAGTGAGTACGATCCAAGAGTACGATCACTTGAGTACGATCCAAGACTGCGATCAGAGTGCGATCTGGAGTACGATAGGTAAGTACGATCTAACCACGATCAGAGTACGATCCAACTACGATCTAGGAGTACGATCAGACCACGATCAGACCACGATCAGAGTACGATCCAACTGCGATCAAGGATTACGATCATAGTGCGATCAGAGTGCGATCTGAGTGCGATGGGTCTCACTGCGATGGACATCTAAATTTTTGTTCGAGTATTTTTTAGATTTAGCCACTATCTAGACTAGTCTCGGAACGTAGGTTACACGAAGATTAAAAAAAAAAAAAAAAAAAGAGTTAAAATTTTTAGGTCAAGTAAAATCAACTTTTTTCCATACTAGTTTTAGGCTATTTCTAGCTCGATTTCAAAATTTGGTAATTACAAATTTTTTAGGTCTACCGTTTTGTCGGACTGAGGAATTTATTGTTGGGCTGAGAAAAAATTGCAATTTTCGGAATTTCAACAACCAAACAATCACAACACAACTACTTAAGATCCACATTCGACTCATCATTCAGAGAATATTGAGATTATTGAGATGGATTCTACCGCTGAATATCGTGTGACGAACAACAACATAATGGTGGCAGGTAACAAAGAAAGACCACCAATGCTTGTGTCGGGTCGATATGATCAATGGCAATCCCGTTTTATACGTTACCTTGACACAAAACCTAACGGTGATGCTTTAAGGCAATGTATCTTGGAAGGACCCTATAAACTCTCAAGGATTCAAGTTCCTGCTGTACCAGCCATAGACACAAGTGACGCACAACCCACATATGAACGTGATGAAAAGAGGACCGACCTCACACCAGAGAACCGTGCGTGGTTTGATGCAGAGAAGGAAGCAATCTACTTAATTCTCAGTGGCATTGGAGATGAAATTTACTCTACGGTTGACGCATGTCCTACTGCTCAAGAAATGTGGACGGCCATTGAAAGATTGCAACAAGGTGAATCACTTAACCAACAAGATGTGAAAACTAAGATGTTTTGGAACTTTGGCAAGTTTACATCAAAGGATGGGGAATCAATTGATTCTTATTACTCCCGATTCTACAAGATGATGAATGATATGACCCGAAACAACTTGCAAGTTTCCACCATGCAAGTCAATGTCCAATTTCTACAGCAACTTCAACCAGAGTTGACACGGTTTATCACCTTGGTGAAACAACAACAAAAGTTAGACGAAGTTTCATATCACAAGCTCTTTGACATCTTGAAACAATTTCAAGATGAGGCAAATGAACTTCGAGCTGAACGAATTGCAAAGATTTCCAATCCACTTGCTTTGGTGTCTACCACTCAACATTACCCAGATCATCACTCCCGTACTTCAAAGACCTACTCTACTCAATCATCATCACCACGATCATCCATTGTCTCTAAGTCGCATGCTCCAACACGATCCCGGGGCAAAGAAGTTGCAAGAGCACCATCACCCATACCCGAGCAATCATCCGAAGAAGACAGTGATGAAGAAGTAGCTCAAAGGGATAGGGAATTCAAGCAACAAATGGCTTTCGTTATGAAGCAATATAAAAAAATCTACAAACCCACCAACAACAACCTTCGAACATCTTCAAACTCGAGGAACACCCATGCACAGAGTCCTCCAAGGTATAACACACGAAGACGTGTTGAGAGTCCTCCAAAGTATGATCGACAACCTAAGTATGATAATCAGAGGGTGGCTACTGTTGTTGGAAATAGGGAAACTGTTGGTACTCAAGTTGTGCAACAAAGTGGGATTCAGTGTTTTAACTGTCGAGGTTTTGGGCATTTGGCTAAGGAATGCAGGCAGCCAAAGAGGGTTAAAGATTATAGTTATCATAAGGAAAAGATGCTGTTATGCAAGAAAATGGAAGCTGGAATCAAGTTATCAGCTGAGGAAGGAGAAATGCTTGACGACACAGATGATGAACTCTCCGACCAAGAACTCGAGGCACATTATTCATACATGGCAAAGATTCATGAGGTCCTTAACGTCACTGAAGATGACAATGGTCCTATCTTTGATACCGAGCTAATTGATAAGGTACAAGATGATGCTGAATATAATGTGTTTGGTGATACACATGAGCATAGTGATCTACCAACAACAATTACTGACACGTGTATGATGGAAACGGTTGATAGCAATACCACACCCGATTCATCAGACATGTGCAATAATGAGTTTGAGGATGATCAACATGCAAATGAGTATGATGACGAGGAGCGTGTCACGCTTGCTAATTTAATTGCTAGTTTACAAAAAGATGTCAATGAAAATAGAAAGAATCAAAAGCAATTAAAGAAGGCAAACGCAGCGCTCACTCAAAACTTTGAAGAATGCAAAGCCGCTCTTATAAAATCTAGTGAGACTATTGATAGTTATAGGGCTGAGCTTCTTCAAAAGACCAACGAGCTTGAGGGGTACAAAAGTCGTGTCATCAACGTTAAAAAGGACGATTTTGAAAATAAATACAATGAAGCTCTTGCTTTGTTAACTAAAGAAAAACGTCAATTTAATGTTTTATTAAGTGATGAACGTCAAAAAACGTACCTTGCCACAACTAAAGTTAATGAACTTGAACAGAGGCTTTCTATGAACACCACCGATTCTGCTAAAATTCTTGACGAGAAGAAACAAGAGGTTGAAACATTAAAACAAGATTTCAAAAATAGACAAAGCAAAGATACTGAAAAAGTAAAGGATCTTGAAGAACAAGTCGATTTTTTGAAAAAAGTTGTTTATAATACACATGACTCTATTCAAACCGTAAGAATGATAACACCTCGGTCGTTTTTCAAGGGTCAACCTAGCTTTGCCATCCCCAAGTACCTCGAACAAGCTCAAGCTGCGAACCCTCACTTATATCTTGATGAGTCCGAAAGGACTGATAATGACTGCCCTGTAGCTAACATTGATAGTGAAGAGACGTCCCCTTAGGATGAGGAGAGTAGATCACCGGTCAATAAAGATTTTGTGAAACCATATAACTATGCTTATGAAAACAGTCTTTATGATATTTTCACTCCACAAAAACAGAAGTCTCGTGAGGAATTATTTTTAGAATGCAAACAAAAAAGAATTCAATGGAAAAAAGCTTTTGCCACTAAGAGGAAAACTAATGTTTTTAAATATATTAACTATTTGCCTCTAGATGCTTCTAAAAGCAAAAGTAGGAAAATACTTGGTTTTCTTAAACACCACGTTAATAATGTTCAATCAATTGTTGAAAGCGATTGGGAGAAACGTCAAAAGGATAAGTGGAAAACCGAGATTCCTCACGACATAACTGTGCTTGTGAAAGAACTTTTAATACCAAATACAAAGATAATAAAAGAACATGTTCTTGAGTTTGAAAATTTAATTCAGTCTGAAATGTTTGATGATTTGAAATATGTTGAGTCTCTTGAAAAAGAAATTGATGACCTTCAAAATGACAAATCAGAATTTTCAAACGAATACGATCTACTCTTAGAAGAATGTCTCTCCAAAGATATTTTGTGTGTTACTCTTCAATCATGTGCTGATATCGATGAATATTCTGATGTTGCATGCAAATATCTTGATAAAATCAAAGAGTGTGAGCGTCTTGAACTTGAGCTTTCGAAACATAAAGAAAATGTTGATAAAAAGGCTTTTGAGTTAGTTCAACACAAAACTGATTTCCTTCAAAAACATTGTCATTCTCTTGAACTTGCTTTGCAAAAAGACGTTGGTAGTTTTCCACATAATAATAAACTGCAAGAAAAACTTTCCCAAACGTTTCGAGAAATGAACGAACAGAATTTGGAAATTCAAGGGATGAAAGCTCAGTTACAATATAGGGACAGAGCGATAGCAGAGTTGCAGAAACTCGTTGCTAAGATGGGTGGGAAGATTGTGGAACCTAGTGTTAAGAAACCTGTTGTAAGACAACCCAATGCTCAAAAAGTGACTAGACCCTCCGTCTTGGGAAAACCATATGTTTTCTCTAATTCTGCATTTGCAAAACCTGCGTTTGCCCCCAAGACGGATGGGAAGGATAGGTTACCACAAAACACTCTCAAAACACATATTCGACCACAAAGCATTAAGAACACAAATGTGGTTAAACCAGGGATGTATAGATTGGCCACTAAACCCACACAAAACAAAGAAAGTCAATCACCTCAGACTTCTAGAAACACTAATAGACGTGTGTCTTTTACTACAGGAGTAGTCCCCACTGCTAGTGTTAGCCGACCCCAGCTTAAGAGCACTCGCATGAATGAAAAGGTCTGGCAAAACAAAAGTCAAGGGAAGATGAAGGAAGTAGAAGACCACCCTAGGATTTTCAATGTTTCTAAGAATAAAACGTCTGTAATCGCGTGTAATGACGATTTGAATGATTCGACTTTGAATGCTATGAAAGTTAAGTTTGTTTGTGTGAAATGTGGAAAGTGTGCTAATGCTAATCATGCTATGTGTGTTTCGAATAATGTCAAAGGCGTAGAAACTAGAACTAAGAAGCAAACTGTG
The DNA here is from genome assembly GCA_025667525.1 of Glebionis coronaria. Taxonomy (NCBI): domain Eukaryota; kingdom Viridiplantae; phylum Streptophyta; class Magnoliopsida; order Asterales; family Asteraceae; genus Glebionis; species Glebionis coronaria. The sequence goes on from CM046881.1 coordinate 452,127,824, forward strand.
ATGCCTATTAGTGCTAGGAAACCCAAACGCAAAGTGAACCATTCTGGTGCAACCCCCCCTAAGAAAAGTATTGCATCAGACTCCACCACTAGGAACCCTAGAAGCAGAATTAGGGAATTATATGAATCTGCTAGCAAGCCTTGGAAATGGTGGTTTGCTAATCAATGTCCTCCAGGATATAAATGGATGCCTAAGGGTAGGACAGAAAATGTGACTACGAGCGTTAGTGTGCCTCTAAGTGATGAAACTAGGGAAACTAATGAATCGGAAATCACAACTAACATGGAATCCAATTTAGCAAATGCTCCATCGTGTTCTAATTATTCTGCAGGTGATCGAAGTAATTCTCTTCATAATGGACTCCGGATGCACGAAGCACATGACGGGGAATCTCAAGATTCTAATTAACTTCGTGGAGAAGTTCCTGGGTACGGTCCGATTCGGAAATGATCAATTTGCACCGATCCTAGGATATGGAGACTTGGTTCAGGGGAATATAACTATCAAAAGGGTTTACTACGTCGAAGGGCTCAATCATAATCTTTTCTCGGTTGGTCAATTCTGTGATGCGGATTTAGAGGTTGCTTTTAGAAAGAAGACATGTTTTGTTCGTGATTATGATGGGAATGACTTACTTACCGGAACACGGGGTACTGATCTCTACACTATTTCACTACAAGACTCCACATCTTCAACTCCAATCTGTTTCATGGCTAAAGCTTCAACGACTCAAGCTTGGTTATGGCATCAACGTTTATCTCATCTTAACTTTGATACCATCAACTTGCTTTCCAAGAAAGATATTGTGCGAGGCCTTCCTAACTTGAAATTCATCAAAGATCATCTTTGTTCTTCTTGTGAGCTTTGTAAAGCTAAACGGAGTAGTTTCAAGACAAAGACTACACCTAGCTCTAAAGGACGGTTAGATCTTCTTCATATAGATTTGTGTGGTCCCATGCGTGTTCAAAGTATCAATGGGAAGAAATACGTTATGGTAATTGTCGATGACTACTCAAGGTACACATGGACTCACTTCTTGAGATCCAAGGATGAAACACCCGATGTTCTCATCAGCTTCCTTAAAGTGATACAACGTTGTCTTCAAGCTCAAGTTAAAGTGGTTCGTACTGACAGAGGTACTGAATTTTTGAATTCAAAACTGAGAGACTATTTTGAAGCTGAAGGAATTGAACATGAAACATCTATTGCTCGAACACCCGAACAAAATGGCATTGTTGAAAGACGAAACCGTACTTTAGTTGAGGCTGCTCGAACATTATTATCTGCTTCAAAACTTCCACTATACTTTTGGGCCGAAGCCGTGTCAACCGCATGCTACACACAAAACCGCTCCTTAGTTATCCCAAGACACGAAAAGACACCATATCACATAATTAATGATCGCAAACCTTCACTCAAACACCTTCACGTTTTTGGATGTACGTGTTACATTATTCGAGATGGTGAAAATCTGGACAAGATGAAAGAGAAAGGTGATGCATGCATTTTAGTGGGATATGCAACTCAGTCTAAGGGATACAGAGTATACAACAAGAGAACAAAATTGATAGTCGAGACTATTCATATCAGATTCGATGAATTACAAGAAATGGCACTTGAACAAAACAATTTAAGTCCCGATCCACAAAGACAAACGACTTCCGTTCACAACCGCACGGAACTCGGAACTCAAGACCACAGCAATGAACCGTTAAGTTCAAAGCTGGTTCCTGAACATGTTCCTAGAGCAGATATGACAGTGGACACGACACTTGAAGAGTTGGAAATGTTATATGGACCAATGTATGATGAATATTTCACGGGGGAGAAACAAGTTGCATCGAAGTTTTCCGCTGTCACTCATGATACGAATGATGATACCGATCATCATCAACAAATGGATACAACTTCATCTACTTCAACACGGGTTGTTGCAGATTTACCTCCTCCGAATATCAATTCAACAATCGATCCTACAACATCCACAACTACTGTCATTGCTCCAGAGAACACACATCAAGCAGACGATGCATTATCTGACGAAGACGAATTTATCAACCCATTCGGTACACCGGTACACGAAACTGGAGAGTCTTCTACTCGCCATGTTGATCCGTCAAATATGCATATGTTTTATCAACGACATCCTTCAACACATCATTGGACCCGAGATCATCCTTTGGTTCACGTAATTGGAAACCCTTCACAGCCTGTTCGTACAAGACGACAACTAGAAACCGATGGCGATGTTTGTATGTTCGCACTCGCCGTAAGTACAGCTGAACCGAAAAACATCAAAGAAGCCATGGCTGATCATGATTGGATTGAATCGATGACGGATGAACTTCAACAATTTGAAAGACTTAAAGTTTGGGAACTTGTTGACAGACCATACGATGTGACTCCTTTAAATCTTCGTTGGATCTGGAAAAACAAGATGGATGAAGAAAACACGATCATCAAGAACAAAGCTAGGCTAGTGGCTAAGGGGTATGGACAGAAAGAGGGTATTGATTTCGAAGAATCATTTGCACCAGTAGCTCGAATGGAAGCGGTCGGGATTTTTCTTGCTTATGCTGCACATAAGGGATTCATTGTCTATCAAATGGACGTAAAGACGGAGTTTCTTAACGGTCCTTTGAAGGAAGAAGTCTATGTCACGCAGCCGGAAGGATTCGTCAATCCTCATTATCCTGACAAGGTGTATCGTCTCCACAAGGCACTATATGGACTCAAGCAAGCTCCAAGGGCGTGGTACGACGAGCTCTCAAAATTTCTGGTATCCAAAGGTTTCTCAAAAGGTTCCATTGATCTAACTTTGTTCACTTATAAATATGGGGAGGACATTTTGCTTGTGCAAATTTATGTTGATGACATTATTTTCGGGTCTACAAACCCAAAACTTTCAAAATGGTTTGAAAAATTAATGCACAGCAAATTTGAAATGTCAATGATGGGCGAACTAAAATTCTTTCTAGGAATTCAAGTTCACCAATCCCCAAGTGGTATCTTTATAAACCAAGCTAAGTATTGTCAAGAGATAATCAAAAAGCATGGTATGACTTCATGTGACCCCGTTGGGACACCATTATCAACCACATCCCTAGATGCTGACTTGGAGGGATTACCCATAGATCAAACGAGATATCGTTCCATGATCGGGTCCCTCATGTACTTGACAGCAAGCAGACCAGATATTCATCATGCTACATGCTATTGTGCACGATATCAAGCACGACCCACTGAAAAGCACCTCAAGGAGGTTAAACGGATCTTTCGGTACCTTAAGAATACCATTCACATGGGACTCTGGTATCCGAGGGAAACCGGTTTCTTTCTAACGGCCTATTCAGATTCTGATCATGCAGGGTGTCTTGATACACGTAAAAGTACTTCTGGTGGTGCACAATTTCTAGGACAAGATAAGCTTGTGGGATGGTCTTCCAAGAAGCAGGATTGCACGTCACTTTCATCAGCTGAAGCAGAGTATGTGTCTCTATCTGCGTGTTGTGCTCAAGTTCTTTGGATGAGAACACAACTCACGGATTATGGCTTCCACTTTGATAAAGTACCTATGTACTGTGACTCAAAGTCGGCCATAGCCATCTCCTGCAATCCGGTACAACATTCCCGCACGAAGCACATCGATGTCAGATACCACTTCATAAAGGAACAAGTTGAAAGAGGTATCGTTGAATTATACTTTGTTGGAACGGATTACCAATTAGCCGACTTGTTTACGAAAGCTCTATCGAAAGATAGGTTTGAGTACCTCGTTAGGCAAATTGGTATGAGATGTTTGACTCCAGCAGACCTGGAGATTCTGGCAAAGGTGCCTGCTTGATTTATCTTTCAAACATCAACTTGTAAATATCTATGAAAAAGCAAAATACAAAAATATAAAACACATAAAAGCAAAACACAAAATTAAAAATCTTTCAAAATCCAAAAATATTCTTCTCGACATGTCTTTCAGTATCGATAATATGGACGTGCCTAGAAATGTCGCTCAATAACGACACGGGTGTGTACATAAAGCTCGAATGAAAGTTGTAAATATTTTTCAAAACATGTCATTTCTTCTTTTAATAAAGGAAATTGTCTATTTTGGACAAATATTTCCAAACAACGGGTAGAGCAATCTATCACGGGTTGAGCTTGTCACAAAACATTCAATGTTTTGAGCTCAACACAATGGCTTGTAATCACTTTCAGATTGCAACCCGGTTCTATATTCACGGGGGAGTGTACGATTTCGTGCTCTTACCCTCAGCAAAAGAAGAGAAATCTTCTTACACTTGAGTGGATTCGTCAAGACATTCAAAGTCTATGAACTCAAGTTTATGCTTCAGAAAAACCTCTTCGACAAAAAGAAACAGGATTTTTCAAAAAGCGTTGAACACAATTTTTTTCAAGAATTTCTCAATGATTATTCAAAATCTTTCAAAAATTGTGTGTTCAACAACTCCCATCCTCAAAAAGCGAAATGTGGATCATATCCTCATAATGACAATTCAATTGGATCAATTTTTGAGGGAGAGCATTTTAACTTCATGCAAACGATTAACACATCTTTCTCCCGGAGATTTCAAGACTATTTTTCAAAATATATTTTAATCAAATTTGGTATCTCTAATATCAAAAGATTTTATATATTAGAGATAGGGGAGAAAATGTGATTAAAATGTGATCTAATATAAGACTCAAGCACTTTAACTCTTACCTACATGTGCGAAACACTTTCGATTATCGATGCACATGTAAAGGGGGAGCATTTCTGAAACGACAAAACTAGCAAGGTGTTAAATGTTTTTCAAACACTTTGTTAGAATTTAAAGTGGTTTTCATGGTTACGATCAAATACCCACAACATCTTTAATTCATGACGTTATTGGTGTCAAAAGGGTGGTTAGGTTTAAGTCCTATGATCCAACCAGAACCGGAGGGATCTTCCCAGGGACAATCCAATAGATTATTAGAAGTCCTTAGGAAAGATGGAGTAGAATGTGAACGTAGCTGAATGCCGACTAAGTACTGATGATAGCACTGGAACAATCACAACAAGGTGCTATTAATGATGTCTTGGTAAGCATTAGAGGGGTTGAAGAATGAAAAAGAAATGTAAGGATAAAGGGTCTAAAGAAAGAAGCCCTCCATACAACTTAGGAAGAAACCGGGTCAACTCATCATGAAGACAAACTCATCATGGACCCAGTGATGTGAAGCACAACCCTTTCCTAGCTACTCAGGCTTCTCTCAAAAGAAGTTTGTTTTATTGTCACGGAGATCAACACGACTTCTATTGACTTTCTCACTCCGAGATAGTTGATATTGAATAGGTGGCATCTGCTCCAGCCTCCGACCACTAAAAGTGCACAAATAGAGTCTAGAGCCAAGAGATCAATCAAATCTCGTTAGGACACACGGATGAAGATCAAGAGAGTCCTACGCTATATCCTTGTGATATTGCTAGAACACTCAGAGTGATACTACTTAGTATTCACAATGATGAGTGGAAATCCTTCCAGTGTTAACATCTAACAGCACTGCGGTAGGTCATATGCAAGATTCTTTATGAATTGAACATATGTAAAACTGAAAAGCAACAGTGGTTTGATTCTGAATTGATTCAAACTCGTTTCAGGTTTCTACGCAATATCTTTATGGTCTTGCCAGAACATTCAGAGTGATATTCATTAATATTCACAGTTACGAATGGAAATCCTTCTAGCGTCAACCTCAAACAGCGCTACGGTAGGTGACTTGTGAGATTTTTGTGAATCAAACTTGTGTCAACTGGAAAGCAACAATGGTAAGATTCGTTAAGAATCAAACTTGTTCCAGGAATTTGAATTGACGACTTTAATCAAGCGGATATCTATCCAATTGATTCACTCTTTATGTTCGCAGTCTTGCTTTGAGACGGTCGAGTAAAGAGAACGGCTAGTACAGCCGCGAAACCCTGTCAAGGAGATTCTTAATTGAATCTACCTGATCACAGGTACGATATTTAATATCGTATAACGGTCTTCACCGACCGGAGGTAAAACGCTACCGATTTAGGACGAATGTCAAAGCCATTCAGTCCGTGTCTATGTTTTGTCTCGAGAAGGTGGCGTCACGGTGTACACAGTTAATAGTGTGAGCATGTGGATGAAGACACAAGATCGCAAGATGGCAAAGACAAGTCAAGGATGATTTGAAGATCTCAAGCTTAAAGACAAAGTCGAAAGACAACGACAAAGGCTCAAAGATCACAGCATGAAGGAACAAGACTACGATTACACGTTCAAGACTCATTTATGGCGAGATTAGTAATCTCTACAAATTTCCTAAATGACCAAGGTTTATGACCTCTCATTGGGGGAGATTGTTAGCCTCAAAATATTGAGCCAAACAAGAATGCTCGGTCATATGTTTATTATGTATCGTATTTTAGAACGTTGTAATAGGTAGTATATTAGTCGTGTTATTACGGGCTCAACTTTAAGCTAAGGTTCATTAATAAGTAACCAAAGCCCAAAAGGAAAGCCCGGCCCAAACCATATAGTCCATAAAGAAGCCCGCATGTGGGTGGACTATATATACTACCCTCCTAGCATGTTAGGAGGGTTGGTGATTCATTTTCTCTTAATCTAATAGTTCACAAATTCACACACTTCTCTCTCGTTTCTCTCTCTAGTTTCTCTCTCTAAAATTTATCTTATTTCTACCTTTCTTCTTTAAATTCGTGCTAGAATCATCACATATTAGGGACAACATTACCTCATCCCAAAACCGTTAAGGGAGTTAGGAGTTTCCTAGGCCACGCGGGCATTTATCGTCGTTTCATCAAGGACTTTTCGAAAATCTCTCGACCTATGACACACCTTCTCGAGAAGGATGCTCCTTTTAACTTCAATGAGGATTGTGTTAAGGCTTTCGAAACTCTCAAAAGGAAACTTACCGAAGCTCCCATTCTTGTTGCTCCTAATTGGGAATTACCCTTTGAAATCATGTGCGATGCAAGTGATTATGCTATAGGGGCCGTCTTAGGGCAACGTTATGACAAACATTTCCGTCCTATCCACTATGCTAGTAAGACGATGACCGAGGCTCAATTAAAGTACACCACAACGGAAAAGGAATTCCTTGCCGTGGTCTATGCTTTTGATAAGTTCCGACCTTATCTCGTCTTGACTAAAAGCATCGTGTATACCGACCATTCGGCTATCAAGTATCTCTTAGCTAAGCAAGATGCTAAGCCGAGATTGCTTCGTTGGATGCTCCTCCTCCAAGAATTTGATGTCACCGTGCTTGACAAAAAAGGAGCCGAGAATCTAGCGGCCGATCATCTCTCTCGTCTAGAAGATCCTCACAAAGATGTTTTCGAGAATAAGGAAATCACCGAAACATTTCCTCTTGAGACTCTCGGTGTAGTGAATTCTAAAGACACCACCCCATGGTTTGCCGACATTGCAAATTACCATGCGGGCAATTTCATAATCAAGGGTATGACGACACAACAAAAACGAAAATTCTTTCGTGACGTCAAGTTCTATTTTTGGGACGACCCTTATCTCTTTCGAATTTGTGCGGATCAACTTGTTCGACGTTGTGTTTTTGGTGCCGAAGCTTCTAATATCCTTAGAGCTTGTCACGAGGGACCCACGGGTGGTCACCACGGTGCTAATCTCACGGCTAAGAAAGTGTTCGATGCCGGTTTCTTTTGGCCTTCTATCTATCGTGATGCACATGCACTTGTGAAGTCGTGTGATTCGTGCCAACGTCAAGGAAAATCGTCTCAACGTGATGAAATGCCGCAAAACATAATTCAAGTGTGTGAGATTTTTGACATATGGGGAATAGACTTTATGGGGCCGTTCCCATCGTCTCATGGCAACAAATATATCCTCGTCGCGATGGACTACCTTTCTAAGTGGGTGGAAGCTAAGGCTTTGCCTACTAATGATGCTCGTGTGGTAGTGAAGTTTTTGAAGCAACTATTCTCTCGGTTCGGAACCCCTCGTGCTATTATAAGCGATCGTGGAACCCATTTTTGTAATGACCAATTCGAAAAGGTTCTAAAGAAATATGGAGTTACTCATCGTCTTTCTACGGCTTATCACCCGCAAACGAGTGGGCAAGTCGAGGTTTCGAACCAAGCTTTGAAGAGGATTTTAGAGAGGTCAATTGGAGAAAACCGTGCTTCATGGTCTGACAAACTAGATGACGCTTTATGAGCCTTTAGGACCGCTTATAAGACACCTATCGGTTGCACTCCTTATAAGTTAGTCTATGGGAAAAATTGTCATTTGCCCATTGAGTTGGAGCACAAGGCATATTGGGCCCTTAAGCATGCAAACTTTGACTTGAAGACCGCGGGAGATCACCGGAAAATACAATTGAATGAATTGGATGAATTAAGAGATAATGCTTATGAAAATTCATTAATTTTTAAAGAAAAGACTAAAAAGTTTCATGATTCAAAGATTAAAAAACCAGGTTTTTAACATTGGTGATCAAGTGTTGCTTTTTAACTCTCGACTTAAGATATTTTCCAGGAAATTGAAATCTCGTTGGTCGGGTCCGTTCACCATTACACAAGTGTTTCCATATGGGACCATTGAGCTAGCTCAAGATGATGGTCCTAATTTCAAGGTGAATGGACATAGGCTTAAGCACTACTTTGGTGGGGAAATTCCTTCAATGGTTGCCCTCGACCAAGTCACCTTCCCCAATGATAATTAGCATTGAGGGGATCGAGTCGAGCTCATGACTCGGTAATCAAAAACGAGGTGCCTCGTGGGGGAGATCCTATGCTTATCCTTTATGCTTACTATTCACTAATAAGGGGACTTGTACCCTTTCAACTCGTTGTCTCGTGGTTGTTTGTGATTGTGTTATCTAGATCATCATCATCATCTACGATTGAAGACTCTCGTGTTCGTTTACGTGAGCCTCCATCGTTTGCTTGAAGAAGTTTTTCACGATTCCATGACATATCCTTTATTGTTCTAACAATTATCTTTTAGCATACTTAATAAACGGCTTTAGATATATTGTTGATCACCCTTTCCATGCTAGATCCTAAGCATTCGATTCTTCGTCTCTAGTATGGGGGTGTTCCACCCTTAGACTCGAAACATTGAGGACAATGTTTGCTTTTAGTATGGGGGGTGAATCGGTACTTGCTTTGCTACGCCCCCACGCTCTCCAATTTTCAATGTTTTGATTGTGTTGCTAATAAGGCTAAAAATGGCCAAATTTTAAAATTTTTTAGTTTTCATAAGTGTTTTTAAGACACGAATGTATATTTTCCGATGGGTAGAATAAGAGTTAATTTTTGACTTGATGGGCATTTGGAGTCATTTACATTCCTTAACCCGCTCAATTCAAGTTTTGCTAGACTTTTATATAGGGAGCTTTAAAACGCAAAAGTCTTAGCTCATTCGGGTTAAGAACAAGAACTTTTCGCAAGTTCCTATAATTGATCCTAGAAAGTCACTTATCAAGGGAACTTTAAAACGCATTCTCTAAACTTGAAAAAGTCCAAGAAAGTGCAAGATCCTATAGGTGGCTTGAAAACCCAAAACTTTTATTTGATATAGTCTTAATGAAAGCTAATCCAAATTTGGTTTAGTTTTGACTTGCATGGCTAAGTATTCACGAGTCTCTTTAATTAGAGGTCTTTATATAGTGAAGAATGAGAAATGATAGAGTTAGACAACTGATCATGCTAAACGTAGAACATGAATATGTTCTTTCAAAAACTCATATGTTTTTAATTGTGGCTTTTTCTTCCCATAAGATCAATGCATTAGGAATAAATCATAATTGCAATAAGTAAGGTTGTACGATTTGAAAGGTTACTTAGCCTCTAGCGCAAGATCGTTTAAAAGTTGCTCGGGGTTGAATAGAGTTCATAGCCAAGGCATAACTTATTGAAGCGGGACGCGAAGATTGGCGATCATCCAAAAAGGCCCTAACAAGGCATGAGGAGCTCTATTTTTTGCTAAAGATCCGAGATGATGTGAAGTATCATTATTCCTAAATCAATATGAAGGATCGAGACACACGACGAAAAGCAATTACTCCCCTAAAGATCATGGAGAAAGTCTATCCAAAAAGACCCTAACAAGGTATGAGGATAAATATATCCAAGTCCGAAAAGGAGGCGGATCGTTGTATATCAAAATCCAAAGTAAAGATTGAAGAAAAATGATGAAGTCGTGGTCCAAATAATCTCTCAAAAACGTCAAGTGAAGAAATTCCAAATATATGAAGAGAAGACCATAATTTCAAGAACGTCTTCCCAAGATTTGAAGTATGAAGTACATGCCAAATATCGGTCCGAGAAAGGTCTCAAATCGCGAAACGAGTTATGCCAAGATATGAACTTAAGGAGATACTCGAGAAGCCGTTTTAAAAGATTTTGTCCTTCGGCTAACTATCGATTAAATCGTGCTACTTTGCTTTCGGACTAATAACTACTCAAATAATTCAATATGAATCACTTATGATCCATGAAAAATAGATAAAAAAATGCTAGTAACCCATTTATTTTATAATAACTAGGATTGCGGGGAGAAAAAGTATTACACAATTTGGACGTATGAGTAGTGTTAGCATTGTGACTTGTACCAACAATGATCTCGTTTTTGCACTTAGCATGGAATGTATGACAATCAAGGATGACGAAGTTTACTCTAAGGGACATTTTCTAGTTTCTATTCTTTAACCCTAAAAGTCACTTTCGTGATGAAAATCATATATTATGTCTTTACGCATCTTCGTAGTATGTTGCAAGTCTTTTACTCTTCAATAAAGGTTAATAAAATTAAACTTTGGTGATGCTTAGATACTTTATTCTAGCATTGCGTGAGGGCACGGCAATGGCTTAGTATGGGGGAGTGATGAGATGGCATTTATACATGATCTCATCGTTCTTTTCGGGCTTTAAATGCATAAAAATGTCATAATATACCATATATATGCTTGTGTTTGCTTACTTGTGTATTTTAGGTATGGATATCGTGAAAAAGACAAAAGATCACAAGATACAAGGAAAACGGACACGAGAAACGAAGCCGTACAAAGAACCGGGCCCTAATTCATGAAGAATTCAACAAATACCCTTGAAGACTTAAAGACATACAAGATTGATCCTCAATTATTGAAGAAATGACACTTAAAACCCTTGTATATTGATAATTACATGTTTGGTCCCTTAAGTTTGTCAAAATTACACAAAAGGTCCCTCAACTTTGAAGAAATGGCAAGATTGGTCCCTCAACAATTCCAAATTGTCAATTATGGTCCCTCATCAAGCCAAAGATACATTGAAGACCTTTGAAGATCAAGAATGTCCAAGATCAGCCCTTGAAATATCTCAAAATGTAAAAAACAACCCTTGAAAACCTTATTGGAAAGTATTGTGCCAAAACTGCCAAATGCTGAAACTTATTAACAAAGGGAAATTCGTTTTAGGGCTGAAATACTTGTTTTACCAAAAATCCCAAAACACAAGGACCAAATGTGTGCAAAAGAAACATTTGAAACGAAATTGCGCCAAACAACTCACTTTCCCCCAATTTCGGATCAAAACTACTACTATTCACCCTTCATCCACCCAGTTTTTACTCTACTTAAAACAAAGGGTAAAAACAAATTACCCTGGCACTTGTGTGATTCACATGTGCAGAAAAAAATCCCACACATAAAACCCTTAATCCCACTACTCCTTGGACCCCACACTCAACCTCCTCAACCAATGAAAATGCAACTTAGCCTCCAAGTCATCCAACGTGGCAAAATCAACAGCTATGACTCATTGCTTCATTCCAAAGCTAAAATGAACAGCCTTGATCAATTTGGACAGCTCAAATTCAGAAAACGTCTAGAAGACTCAAGGGCATAATAGGGAATTCAGTTCTAGGGTTTGTGAATAGTGTAGCCTGGCATTTTCCTATAAAAGGAGACCACAAAATGTGAGAGTCCCTTTGTTCTAGTCTTACTCTTTAAACATTGTAATTCCTTTTTAAAATTTATAAAAGTTGGTATTTTGAGGAAATTGTAATTCCTTTTTATGTTTTTGAAAGTTGGTGTTGTTTAAAGGGTGATTCTAAGTTCCATTGATTATTATAAGTGTGCTTGAACCTTTTGGATCAATGACGTTTATGTTTGGTAAGGTTTTTCAAGTTTGAAAAAGCTTGAAAGAAGGTTCTGATTTTGCTTATTTTTGTGTACTTACCCTTAACCATAAGCTATAAGCTCTTGCAAGCTTGTTGACACCAACCTTGTGAAGGGATTATAGCCCTTGGTTGAGTTGTTTGCTGCTTGTGTTGAAGACATCAAGTCCTTGAGTTTCTGCTTTGAAACATCAACCAAGGCATTCATCATCTTTCTTGTTGAAGTACCTTGGTCTAGTTCTAGTTGTTGAACAAGGTCCAAGGAGCATAGCTGGCCTTCCTAGGATGTTGTGGAAGGCAGGTATAACCTCTTGTTATGATTCCTCTAACAAATTTCATGTTTATGTCTGTTTTGGATTTGGTACTTGGATTTTGAGTTCTTGTGTTTGTGCTGGTAATTTTTGAGTTTCATTGTGTTAGTTGTCACCTAGTGTAGCTATTTGATCATTAAAATCAATAGGTTGTGTCTAATAATCAGAAGTTTGTTTGGAAAGTGGTTGATTAAAGGTTGTTTGGGATTACTGGTTCATAAGGCCTTGTGGCCTTGGGCTCTTGGTTCTTAGGGTTTAGGAGGTCTAAACAAGTCCTAATATACAAGTTTTAGTCGTTGGTTAAGTTTCTGAAAGTTTGGAAAAGGTATTTGAAGTTTTGCAAAAATCTGATAAAAGTGGTTTTGGAATTGGTCAAACACATCAGATCCAATAATTTCTTTGTTTGTTGGATCTAAGGTCAGAAATCAGGTTTGGGAATAGTTTGGGTGATAAGCTATCTATTGGTTATCTGGTTGTTGAATTTGGTGGCTTATTGTGGTTTTTATAGCTTATCAAAAGTTGCTGAAGTGGTCATCTACATCAGCAAAGTGACCACCTCATTTTGTGCTTGCAATTGTTAGCCTAGTGTATGCCTTGTGATTTTGCTGCTTGGAACTTTTTATGTGCTGCTTGTGATTGGATTTTGCTATTTGGATTGCTTTGTATCTGGCTTATAAGCTAACTGGCTTATTAGGCCCTTATTGCCAAAATCTGTCATCAAAAGGTCAACTGACCTCTTGATTCACAAGGCCTCCTCCTTGAGTCCTTCACAAAAATTGCTTATAACAAGCCCTTGAATCATTCCTGATCATTTGGTGCATTTTGGAGTACTTTGACTTTTGGTCAAATAAGCACTTTTTGGCTTATTTTTGAGAACTGCTTATTGGCACATGCAACAACTTATCTTTTGTAATAGAAATCATTTTTCTTAGCTTAATATCATATTTGGAAGTTTACAAGTCTTTTGGTTAAGCTTTTGCTAGAAAACTAGCTTATTTGGCTTTTTCAGCCAGCTTATTTGCTCATACAGCTTATTCTACTTGGCTTTTTGTGATTTTCTTGATTGATTATTCTTAGTTAAGCTATTTGTGAGCTTTTGCAACAAACTAGAGCTTCTGAGGTGCCCTAAATCTCAAACCCGACTATTTTGTCTTTTAGTGAATTTTTACTTTGCTTATTTCTGGCTTATTGAGTGTGCTTTTTCAAAATTTCTTTTTACAGATCTCATAAGCATCCAAAAAGAAGGTTGTGTGTCAAATTAGAGCTTATGGCATTGGCTTATTGCTTAATGGGCTGAAAAGCCCAATAAGAATAAGTTGCCTGCTTATTAAGCTGTGATAAGCTCACATTCAGCTTCTGGTCCTTTAGAGTTTTGTTCTTATAATTGAATTTTGAGTCAGATAGGGCTTTTCCAAGTCAATTGGGCCAAGTTTGACTTTTTGGGCCCAAAAGCCCATTTGGTTTGACTGTTTTTGGTTTTGGCCCATTTGAGGGCCCAATAGGGGTATTCTGGTAATTTCACTTTGATTTTCTGATTATTTAGGTTAAAATAAACTAGTTTGCAAGTTTTTAGAATTTTTTATAATTTTTGGATTTTTAATATTATTTTAATATTATTTTATTATTATTTTTAAAGTTTCACATTTTCCAACTTTTTACATTTTTTTTAGCTTTAATACATTAAAATAGGAATTTATCAACTTTTAGAATAATTTTATCACTTTTAGATTAATTTTTATAATTATTTTAAGTTTTTATAGTTTTTAAATCATTTTAAATAGTTTTTATTAGTTTAAAAATTTCTAAAAATAGTTTTTAATCTTTTTAGGTCCTTTTAGAGGTTTACCAATTTAAAAATCTTCATTTGGGCTTTTTGATAATTTATTTAATTTTTAGGGCTTTAATTAGCATTTAAAAATTGAATATTTAATTATTTAAAAGGTTTGAAAAAGTTTTGATCATTGGTAATCTCTTAGTTTATTAATTTTGATTATTGGTGAATTTTTGGTAATTTTTAGAATTAATTTTATTTTTGAAGTTTTTACGGTTTTACGTTTTAACATTCTAGTAGTAATTTTCACGTCTTCGTCATCTTCTTTTCTCATCCCTTCTAAACCAAATATTAATCTCAAATCATTTACAAGTTTTTCACACACATATACCTCCTTAGGAAACGAACTTGGACTTTCATACCTTAAGGGTCATTAGTGTTTACGTTTTCCTAAACGTACACTTAATACTTTCCCTATTTACTCTATTTTCCTAAAGAGTGGTAAAACACTACAATCATATCTCTTTCAACTTCAATCCTTACTGTGGTATCTGGATTAGCCCTTCTTAATTCTAGACAGTAATCTCTCAACATGGTATATTGGTGCTTATAATCTCTTTTGACATGATTAAAAGTTGTTGTTTTAGCTCTAACTGCCTTTTGAATAGACACACCTAGCTCAAACTTCTTTTGCAACTCATCTTGAAGAGCTCTTAAGGGTATATGTGGGTTTTTCTCAACTTGGTCAATGATGCCTTTACTCAAGAACTTGGAAGTACAAGCACTGACTTTCCTTGTTGCAAGCAGTTATGTACATTATTATATGTCTTGACTTCCCATGATTCAGAGTTTTTAACCTTAGTAACCTGCAAAACCCATGGACATTCATCTGGTGCAAGTTGTTTGGGCCTTCCTCAACCACCTGTTTTGGCCCCTTTCTTATTAGACCCTACTTGCTCACTTGCCCCCATATCTGTTATACCTTTAACCCTTTTTTATTAGGCCCGACATCTTCACT
Organism: Glebionis coronaria; assembly: GCA_025667525.1. NCBI lineage: Eukaryota > Viridiplantae > Streptophyta > Magnoliopsida > Asterales > Asteraceae > Glebionis > Glebionis coronaria. Next base: position 452,143,094 of record CM046881.1, read on the forward strand.
GTTACTAAGCCCTTCATCATCTAGTAAAAACATAGGGTTTTTTCCACTACACTTTGCTCTAATTCTCTGTTTATCATTCTTTGCCAACCACATATTCCTTCTAGTTTCAATAGAATTAAGTCTCACTCTTTCTTTGACTTCAGCTGCATTTGACAAAGTTTGTCAACATAGAAAAATGCTTGAAGACAATGTTATCTTCATTTTCATTTGCTTTTTTATCTCTCTAAGCTTCATTCTCCTAATAAGCTCAATACCATCATCCTCTCAATCTGTTCCACTATCAAATTGGTCATTATCAATTGATTTTACCTCACTTTGATCTAAATCAGGAACAACTTCTATCTCCTTTTCATGCCTAACCCACTCTACATATACATCTATGTAAAAGTGATAATCAGCCATGTCTACATTCACCTCTTCTAAAAATGTATCTTCATCTATAATGTAATCCTCATCATCCTCAGAATCAGTATCATCATCCTCTATACTATTGTCCTCCTCATCCCCAAACAATGTTTGCCTTTCAAACAATGTTTCTGTTGGTTCATCATTAACCACCCTATCACTTTCTTGTTCATTCACAACCCTATCCCTTTATGGTTCATTCACCAACATGTCCCTATCTTGTTCACTATTGTCCTAAAATGGATCAAATTCATAGTTCATGTTCAACAAGTCTTCATATATGGTTTCCACAGTCTCATGGTCAGTAGGCATAGGATGACTGGTGGAGGGTGGGGGAGTTGAGGTAGAATGTTCATTAGTGGAGGGTGTGGGAGTTGAAGTAGAATGTTGTTGGGTGAAGGGTGTAGGAGTTGAGGTAGAAGGCTGTTGGGTGGAGGGTGTAGGAGTTGAGGTAGAAGGCTGTTGGGTGGAGGGTGTAAGATTTGAGGTAGAAGGTTGTTTGCTGGGGTATGTTAAATACAATACATTCTTAGGGATCAAACTAGGGTTTATCTCCTCAATAACAACACTGCTATAATGAGGGGGAAGCATATGTGTCTACCACAGTCTCTAGGTGTTCACAATATACCATAATTAGTTTGTTGTTAGGGATATACTTAGCTAACCCAATAACATCTTGTTCATTACCTAAAGCTCTCAATCCCACATCAAGGTCAGTCCCAGGAATCATATAATGATAGTATATAGGTTCCTGTTTCACATATCTTAATTGCCACATTACAGCATTTAACTCAAGAACCGAAAACCTATTATAAGTGTGTAAACACTTATCCTTTTACCACTAAAATCAATGAAAAACAAGACCTAATCATGTGTTTAATATCGTAAAAGTCAGAATTACGCGTGGTTTTGTGTTTTTGTGTGAAATAGGTACAAAAGATCAAAGGGAATGAAAACACGGATTTCACGGTCAATTATTGAAGAAAAGTCAAAGAAAGAGACAAAGTCAAAGTCAAAGAACCAAAAGGGCAAAAATTCCAAAGATCACGAAAACTGGCAAAATCGACACGAGTTTGAAGAAATGTCAAGAAGCCAAAAATCAAGTTCGTTTTCGAGGATTCAAAGTTAATAAAGTTATTTGGGCTTTGGTGGGACCCATATTTGGATAATGGGCCTAAAAGCCCAATATTGGAAAATATTTATTCACACATGGGTCAAAAAGCCCAATTGGCTATTTATTAAACAGAAGGAGTAAATAACAAACGGGCCAAGCCCAATTCCATAATAATAATAAGAATGGTGGAAGTTTTTTTGGGTCAAGCCCAATGTTAAGCAAGTATTCAGTCGGTTGAAAGAGTTATATTAACTCTTGGGTCAACAATTCACTTGGTCAAAGTCCCACACACCACACACTTATTTTCGATACATACAATGTATATCTCTCTCCCTCATCTAAGAAATAAACGCAGTCACCCACCCAAAACAAACCCTAGATCAAAATCAATTTTGGGGCTTTCATATTCCTTGGAGTTTGTATCACACGCACTATAAATAAATCCCCAACTATTTCGGAGCTTGAAGATGCCCCATTCCAGGTGATGTGGCATACCCTCTCTCATTACAGCCCCTTGATTGGTGGATACACCCAATTTCCACCATCCACCAATTAGATGAAGCCACATCAGATGTGAACTAGCACAACTAGCATAGGGGATTGCTACGTTGGTAATTCGTGTGCTAGTAAACCTTATTTCAGCCGTTGATCAAAGAGAAGAAAAAGAAAAAGAAGATTGGATGGACAAGATGAAAGATGCTCTCCAACAAACCCTCCTCAGCAGAAATGGGGGTTTGCCTATAAAAATCCCCAAAAACTTGTAATCAAGTATTCCATTTTTTACTTTACTGTTTTTATGTTAATTTAGAAATAGGATTAATGTAATTTTCTTTTATAAAGTTGTAATGTTTATTTTGAATTAATAAAACTTCTATTTCGTCTCATCAATTTTGTTATTACTGCTTTGTTTTTGTTTATTTTTAAATACTTGCAAAATTAAATGATAAAGTAAGATTGGGATAAAAATTCAAACCCTACTGGTTTGATTTATAAAATAGTTGGTTCGGTTCATTCCTGGTTGGATTGAGTTCGTGGTTCGAAAAGACGAAGGGTGTTTTTGGTTCGAAGTTGGTGCTGTTTCGAGTCATTAAGACGGCTCATCGCCGCTCTTCTTCCCAAAGGTTTTCTCCACAAGGTTTAATTCAATCTATTTTTTTATGTTTTTTTTATATTTATAGATTAATCTGTTTAAGTAGTTTAAATGATTAAATGTTTATTTGAATGTTTAGATTGCATTGTTGATTGATTAGAATCTGATATATGTCTTTTGTCTGATTATTACTTGATCTGATATGCTTAGAATTATTTGAGGCTGATAAGTTTGGTTTTGTAACTAAACTTGGAATAATATATGTGCTAATATTTTTACCTTGTTACTGAGTTTGTTTAAATAATAAACTGTTTAGATAGTATGATATGAATTAAATCTAGTAGTTTATTTAGACTGTAGTTCTTTCTATTTAGTCTTTAGTTCTTTCTATTTAGTCTGCTAATATTATGGTACTGATTTAGTGGTAAAACTGATTTTACTTAGTCTAATTTCATTTGTTAAGACTGCTAAAGTTTACATTGGTTTAGAAAGGCTGCGAGAGTGGTTTGAATAAGTTTATCAGATTTTTTTTAGTTGGTATTTGTATTCCTATTTTAGATAATTGATAATTTGTTTAATGCATGATTTAATTTGTTTACTGATTTTGTTACTTGCTTTTATTTAAATTTGATTCATTATCTAAAACTTTGTTTTGCTGTGCTATTTCCTGATTTAATTTCACTAATTTATAAACGTCTCCAAACAAACTGTTTGGAGGAGTATTTATCCAAAAGTTGAAGTCCAAAAATAAATAATCCAAAAATTGGTCCCCACTGGACTCGAAATCGTGACCTCCTGGTCACATGCCAAACATATTAACCAGCTAGTCTAGCTGCGTGTTTCTGTTTAAATTCAGTCTTAGTTATTAATATAGCATCATTTATTTAGCTATCAACTTTTATTTCTTTTTTTAATATAAAGTTTTCATTAATTAAATTTAAATCATTTCTTTAAAATAAATTTTAAGTAGTTTTAAAAGTAAAAAATAAAAAATAAAAAAAATAGTTTTTATACTTTAGAATAAACTTGCATTTACGTTTCTAGCATTTTTACTATTTTGCTTTTGTTATTTTATTTTCGCTTAGCATTGTAGTAATTCTCGTTTCCGTTTTAATTGTGCCTTTTAATTTTGTTCTTAGTGCTTTAATTGCGGTAATTGCAATTTGTTTTTAGAATTAGTAAGTATCTTTTACGTAGTATTATTTTTATCTTTTTACGTGCATTCAAGTAACATAAAAACCAAAAATATATCTTAACCAAAAACGATAAATCTCGTGAATTATTTGAGATCAATTCGAGACGATTTGAGGAACGATAAATAGAAATAAAAAGAATTGAAAATCAAGGTTATTAAATTGGCGCCGCTGCCGCTTCGCTCGTTACGATTGACGATTTTTCGTGAGAAGATTTGGATTTTAGGATCTGTTCACTTTTGAACGTTATTTTCTTGTTAAAAAATATCAAAAACATAAAACAATCAAAAACTTAAAAATACAAAAAACTTAAAAATCATCAAAAGCAAACTCTTTCCTAAGATTTGCACCAAAAAAATAAAAAAAACCCAAAAGTAATACTTTTCCTAAAGTATTACACCAAAAATATTAAGTATTATTATTATTTTCTTATTTCGATTTCTTTCGCTTTTTATTGTGAATATATATTTTTCTAAAAAATACAAAAAGATTTTATTTTTCTTTTACTATAGATATTACGTATAAGAACTTTAATACACAATATTCCAAAAGTATTGCCGAGGCATTACACCGTATTTGGAGGCATTCCGGTTCCATCTACGTGTATCGATCAAACAAAAATAAAGGCAAAAATAGAGAAATACTTTCGTTAAGCAAGAATTCGAAAAAATACGAACTTTAAGGTGAATAGATAGGCGACGTGCTATAAAAGGCCGTCTAAGAGAAGCTAGGTACTTAAGTGCTTCACGCCACCTCATTCCCCCCGTTCACTTGTGAGTATTTTGAGAAGGAAGGCTCATTGAGGGTTTTGCCACCCAAGTAGTATTACATATATATTTTCTTAGCTTTTTCATATAGCACATCGAGAGGGATAATCTCTTTCCTCTCAAAGTCGACTGAGGTCTCCTACCTCATTCCTCGTGTTTAGTTGTATGCGCACTCGCGCGCGTGCACACATACCGAGCGGTGTACCAAATATTTCTAGTTCTTCCAAAAAGAAGAAGAAGAACAAAAAGACCGTCACTCAAGACGATCCCGAGAATCGAGCTTTCGACAATACGATGGCAACGGGTAACCGACCTATAATCGAGATTTTGCAATCACACGTTGAGGGAAACGATGACGCTATCGTTGTCCCCGCAATTGGAGCAAATAATTTTGAAATTTAAACGGGTTTTATTCAAATGGTTTCCGCTACACCATTTTTGGGCCGTTCCTAAGATGACCCCCATGATCATATTAAGAGATTTATCCGTTTGACTAATACGGTGAAATACAATGGGGTGACTCAAGAGGTAATACGTTTGTTGCTCTTTCCTTTTTCCCTCGAGGGACAAGCCCGGATTTGGCTTGATAAGGAACCACCCCAAAGTATTCTTACATGGGCGGATTTAGAGACCAAGTTCATTAACTACTTTTTCCCACCATCACGGACCACCTCTTTAAGGAATGACATCATTACCTTTGAACAAAAATATGGGGAAACGTTTAGTGAGTCTTGGGAACGTTTTAAGGATCTTTTACGAAAATTTCCACAATATGGTTTTACAAAAGTGAATCAAACCAATACGTTTTACAATGGTTTAACTCTTAATGACCAAGACTCACTTAATAGTGCCGCAGGGGGGTAATATTCTTGTGAAATCCATGAACGAGGCTTGGGAAATCATTGAAAACAAGGCCAAAGTCCAAACCAAGAGTGTTAGGGCTACTATGGCTAGTGCTAGTACTAGTGAGACCGACAAGAAAATTGACGCGCTTACTTCAATCATGACCGACCTTGCTTTACATGTTAAGAACAATGTGCAAGTAAATGCCTTAAAAGAGACTTGTGGAACGTGTGAGACTTGTGGTGGACCACATTCGTACTATAATTGTGACAAGGTTTACAATCAACAACAACAAGTTTATGCTTCTAACACCAATGAAAATGAGAGGGTTCACTTTAAACCAAACGTTGATGTTAACCATCTGTCTTATAAGAGTATTAACTATTTGGCTCCCCCGGGTTTTATAGCTCCACAAAGACCACCCCCACCCGCCCAAAATGTGGAACCAAGCTCCTCAAAGAGAAAATTTTCAAGGAAATCCGAATGTGAGGAATAATTTTCAAGGGAATGCAAATCAAGGGAATTTTAATGGTCAAAATCAAGGGAATTTTAATGGTCGAAATCAAAGGTTTCAAATTAATAACTTCAACCAAGGTTTTTATAATAACAACGGTTTTTAACCTCAATATCAAAACCAAGGTTTTCCAAATCAAGGGTATAATCAAATGAACATGCATAATCTCAAATGGACTTGGTTCTCCAAAAATTGACCGAACATGAGCGAACCATGAAAGAAATGCAAGAATCGGCTGATAGGAAATTTATGAAAATGCTTCAAACCCTTAGACCCCAAGGAGCCTTACCTTCTAATACCGAGACCAACCCTCAAGCTAATGTGAGTGCTATTAATACTCGAAGTGGATCCACTTTAGTGGGACCTTCCATCTCTTCGCCCATAAAGGAGAGACAAGGCCCGGAGGTCATAATGAGTAATCCTACTCCCCCTTCGATGATTCCTCCCACTACCACTCCTAGTACTACTTCTCCATTGCCTAAAGAGCCTAACCCTAAGGTTGTTCAAGAAGCGAGTCCTTCTCCTTCTCAACCTTCAACTTCAAAGCCCAAAATCCCTTATCCCTCTAGGTTGGACAAGGCTAAATTGCTCACCAAAGATGACGTTCACGTTTCCAACTTTTTGAAAATGATTTCCCAAGTGAATGTTAACATTAGCCTTATTGAATCACTTGCTCAAATGCCTAAATTTGTGAAAATGTTCAAAGATTTGCTCAATAAGAAGGAAAAAATGGTTGAGCTCGTTAGCACTCGTTTAAATGAGAATTGTTCCGCGATTCTTCTCAAAGAGCTTCCCGAAAAGCTAGGAGATCCCGGACGATTCGTGTTACCTTGCTCGTTTCCTCAAATTGATGATTGTATGGCTTTAGCGGATCTCGGTGCTAGCATCAATCTTATGCCACTCTCGGTATGGAAACAATTATCATTACCCGACCTTGTACCGACTCATATGACTCTCGAGTTAGCTAATAGAACTCTCGCATACCCCGTTGGTATTGCCGAAGACGTTTTTGTTCGGGTTGGTACATTCACTTTTCCCGTGGACTTTGTGGTCGTCGACTATGAGATGGATCCTCGTATTCCGTTAATACTTGGTACACCATTCTTACGATCCGGAAAAGCCTTAGTTGATGTGGCCGAAGGGGAGTTAATTCTTAGGGTTAGGGATGAACAACAAGTTTTTAAAATGGGAAAATCACAACTAAATCAAATGGAAAGGAGTCGGTCAATATGATTGATGTTCTTAATTATGATAACGAAGAGATTTTTATTAATCCTTTTGGAATTAAAAAGTCTAATCAAAATGATTTTGTGATAACTTCATCCCTTCCCTTAGAGCCTAAAATTTTTGAAACTCCTATTTACGATACTTATAGTGATGACACTTCTTTAAGTGATCACACTATCTTCGGTTTAGACGACCTATCTTTTGACCCACCCACTTTTGACCCACCCACTTTTGACCCACCCACTTTTGATCCACCAATCTTTGATGATTACGATGATGACACTTCTTTAAGTGATCTCATTATTTTTGATGACCCACCTCATGTCCTTAATGCACCTCATATCTCTATGAGTGATTCTTCCATTATGGAGACTCCTTTTGACCTTTATACCCCAATTTTAGAAGTCATGACTTTTGAGGAGGATCCTCCACTCTTAGAGATCATTCCTACTTTAGAGGATATTCCATTTTAGGAGGATTTAGATATCTTTTAAATACCTATTTTCCTCATGAGGATGTGTTTTCCTATGACTCCGATGATACTTATGTTTTCACATCAAGTGTGGAAGAGGATGACTTTCCCACTTTGGATTATGATGATATTTTGAGCTTTAATGTCAACACCTCTTGCTATTTTCCGTTAATGAACCGGTGTTTGATCCCAGAATAGAGACTCTTGTACTTGCATTGCCAAATCACCTTACCCTTCCTTATGAGAGACTTTTGACTAAGGGTACCCCACTTTTCTTTGCCTTGTGTGATTTTACCACCTCGGGGTTTATTTCCTTTCGTGATGGAAATTATGTGTTTTACCCGGGTGGATTTTTATGGGGTATTCCTTATATGACTATGTTTCACCCTTTATCATAGAGAGATTTTCCTCCCTTGGAAATCTCGGTTTTTCCATGATTTTCCCATTTTCAACGATGATATTCGGGGAATCGAGTCGAGCTAGAGTCTCGTGATAAATAAATCAAGCATCGTATAACTAGGTTAGATTTTTACCTTTTCCACCCTTTCCACCCTTTTTCACCTTCACCCTTTCCACCAATAAGTGTAGGGGGAGCCAAGTAGGTTGTGTTTTGTGATGATGTGCAGGGATGTGTGCTTTAATGCTCCACTTTTGGTGCTTTCGACACGACCCATGATCTCGTGTCCTCGTGTACCCGGTTTCTTCGATTCGTTTTTGCTATTTTGATTCAATTTTGTATATAAATAAAACGTGTAATTGATCACTTTAGTTGTCTCATCCTTAGCAAAATTTAAACAAAATGCTCAATGTCCTAAGTGTAGGGGAGTTTATTCTCCCACATGCTTAAACATTGAGGGTAATGTTTATATTAAGTGTAGGGGGATTTTATCGAAGTTTAGTGGGCTTTTCCATGAATTTGACCTCATTTAACCGGGAAATTTAATTTTTTAACGTTTTTCAAAATTTTTAATCTATTTTGGCCTCGTAGTATTTTCCATTTATTTTATTTTCTTTCCTTTTGTCATCGCATCGTATGTAAATATTCCATTTCAAGAATAAAGTCAAAAATAAATAAATAAATAAAATGGTTTTAACAAGTTTAGATATATTTGATATATTAGGCCCGTCGTAAATATTTTGACTCAACCCGAGTTTACTTATCCAAGTTTACTCTAGCTAGTATCCTTAACCATATGGACCTTAATTGGTTTATTAGGCTAAGCATCCACGAGTCTCATTCTTTGAGATTTTAAATTGTGGAGAACGAGAAATGATAGAGTCAATTATAAGTTTTGTATTCTTTCATGAGCCTATGTGAGTTAATTATGAGCTTTTTCTCCCATCACTTGTCAAATAAATAATTGCAATAAATAAGGTCGTACGATTTGAAAAGTTACTTAGCTTCTAGCCCAAAATCGTTTAAAAGTTGCTCGGGATTAATTAGAGTTCATAGCCAAGGCATAACTTATTGAAGCGGGACGCAAAGATTGACGTATCCAAAAAGGCCCTTACAAGGCATGAGGATATCCGAGTCCAAAAAGGCCCTCACAAGGCATGAGGATTCATTTTTTTGCTAAAGATCCTAAGATGATGTGAAGATCATTAATACAAATCATACGAAGGATCAAGACACACGACAAGAAGCAAATACTCCCCTAAAGATCATGGAGAAGTCTATCCAAAAAGACCCTAACAAGGTATGAGGATAAATAGATCCAAGTCCGAAAAGGAGGCGGATCGTTGTATATCAAAATCCTAAATAAAGACGAGGATAAATGAAGAAGTCGTGGTCAACGTTTGAAGCATCTCTCACTCCTAATGAATATGTATACCAAAATGAAGAGAAGACCATAATTTCAAGAACGTCTCTCAAGATTTGAAGTTTGAAGTCAATGCCAAATATCGGTCCGAGAAAGGTCTCAAATCGTGAAACGAGTTATGCCAAGATATGAACTTTATGAGGTTTCGTGAAGCCGTTTTAAAAGATTTTGTCCTTTACCTAACTATTGATTAAATCTTCCTACTTTATTTTTAGCCTTAATAAATAAGTCAAAAATGCATCCTCGTGATCATTCAAGACAAAAATAAAATACAAGAGATACACCGTAGGAATAAGGGGGTCTAAGTGAATAATTAAACCACATGAGTAAGTGTTAGCTTTACTAACTTGTAATTACAATGATCTCGTTTTAAGCTTGGTATGGGGAACGTGAAACTTGAGGGTGATAAACATTCATGACACCAAAAGCCCTAATGTAAGTCTTAGATTTCTTTACAAGTTTTTTCCATCAAACAATTTCAAAGAAAATTGTTATAACTTTTGTTTCCTTTAATAAAGTTGTTATCTTTTCATCGTTCTTTAGTTTCTTTTTATTGTAGTATTAGTAGTATATCATAATAAAGGCCAAGATGGGTTAACTATGAGGAAAATGTAACTTTATGCTTTAAAATTATGCATTGCATGGGGTCATTGCAATGGTCAAGTGTAGGGGATTTAATAAGTGTGTAAACACTTATCCTTTTACAACTAAAATCAATGAAAAACAAGACCTAATCATGTGTTTAATATCGTAAAAGTCGTAATGACGCGTGGTTTTGTGTTATTGTGTGAAATAGGTACAAAAGATCAAAGGGAAAGAAAACACGAGATTTCACGGTCAATTATTGAAGAAAAGTCAAAGAAAGAGACAAAGTCAAAGTCAAAGAACCAAAAGTGAAAAAATTCCAAAGATCACGAAAACCGGAAAAATCGACACGAGTTTGAAGAAATATCAAGAAGCCAAAAATCAAGTTCGTTTTCGAGGATTCAAAGTTAATAAAGTTATTTGGGCTTTGGTGGGACCCACATTTGGATAATGGGCCTAAAAGCCCAATATTGGAAAATATTTATTCACACATGGGTCAAAAATCCCAATTGGCTATTTATTAAACGGAAGGAGTAAATAACAAACGGGCCAAGCCCAATTCTATAATAATAATAAGAACGGTGGAAGTTTTTTTTGGGTCAAGCCCAATGTTAAGCAAGTATTCAGTCGGTTGAAAGAGTTATATTAACTCTTGGGTCAACAATTTACTTGGTCAAAGTCCCACACACTACACACTTATTTTCGAAAAATACAATGTATATCTCTCTCCCTCATCTAAGAAACAAACGCAGTCACCCACCCAAAACAAACCCTAGATCAAAATCAGTTTTGGGGCTTTCATATTCCTTGAAGTTTGTATCACACGCGCTATAAATAAATCCCCAACTATTTGGGAACTTGAAGATGCCCCATTCCAGGTGACGTGGCATACCCTCTCTCATCACAACCCCTTTTGATTGGTGGATACACCTCAATTTCCATCATCCACCAATTATATGAAGCCACATCAGATGTGCACTAGCACAACTAGCACAAGGGATTGCCACGTTGGCAATCCGTGTGCTAGTAAACCTTATTTCAGCCGTTGATCAAACAGAAGAAAGAGAAAAAGAAGATTGGATGGACAAGATGAAAGATGTTCTCCAACAAACCCTCCTCAACAGGCATGGGGGTTTGCCTATAAAAACCCCCAAAAACTTGTAATCAAGTATTCCATTTTTTTACTTTACTATTTTTATGTTAATTTAGAAATAGGATTAATGTAATTTTCTTTTATAAAGTTGTAATGTTTATTTTGAATTAATAAAACTTCTATTTTGTCTCATCAATTTTGTTATTACTGCTTTGTTATTGTTTATTTTTAAATACTTGCAAATTTAAATGATAAAGTAAGATTGGGATAAAAATTCAATCCATACTGGTTTGATTTATAAAATAGTTGGTTCGGTTCATTCCTGGTTCGATTGAGTTCGTGGTTCGAAAAGACGAAGGGTGTTTTTGGTTCGAAGTTGGTGCTGTTTCGAGTCATTAAGACGGCTCAGCGCCGCTCTTCTTCCCAAAGGTTTTCTCCACAAGGTTTAATTCAATTTATTTTTTATGTTTTTTATATTTTTAGATTAATTTGTTTAAGTAGTTTAAATGATTGAATGTTTATTTGAATGTTTAGATTGCATAGTTGATTGATTAGAATCTGAGATATGTCTTTTGTCTGATTATTTCTTGATCTGATATGCTTAGAATTATTTAAGGCTGATAAGTTTGGTTTTGTAACTGAACTTGGAATAATATTTGTGCTAATACTTTTACCTTGTTACTGAGTTTGTTTAAATAATAAACTGTTTAGATAGTATGATATGAATTGAATCTAGTGGTATATTTAGACAGTAGTTCTTTCTATTTAGTGTGTAGTTCTTTCTATTTAGTCTTATAATATTATGGTACTGATTTAGTGGTAAAACTGATTTTACTTAGTCTGATTTCATTTGTTAAGAATGCTAAAGTTTACATTGGTTTAGAAAGGCTACGAGAGTGGTTTGAATAAGTTTATCAGATTTTTTTAGTTGGTATTTGTATTACTATTTTAGATAATTGATAATTTGTTTAATGCATGATTTAATTTGTTTACTGATTTTGTTACTTACTTTTATATAAACTTGATTCATTATCTAAAACTTTGTTTTGCTGTGCTATTTTCTGATTTAATTTCACTAATTTATAAACGTCTCAAAACGAACTGTTTGGAGGAGTATTTATCCAAAAAGTTGAAGTCCAAAAATTAGTAATCCAAAAAATGGTCCCCACTGGACTCGAAATCGTGACCTCCTAGTCACATGCCAAACGTATTAACCAGCTAGTCTAGCTGCTTGTTTCTGTTTAAATTCAGACTTAGTGATTAATATAGCATCATTTATTTAGTTGTCAGCTTTTATTTCTTTTTTTAATACAAAGTTTTCATTAATTAAATTTAAATCATTTCTTTAAAATAAATTTTAAATAGTTTTAAAAGTAAAAAAATAAAAAAATAGTTTTTATATTTCTAGAATAAACTTGCATTTACGTTTCTAGCATTTTTAATATTTTGCTTTTGTTATTTTATTTTCGCTTAGCATTGTAGTAATTCTCGTTTGCGTTTTAATTGTGCCTTTTAAATTTGTTCTTAGTGCTTTAATTGCGGTAATTGCAATTTGTTTTTAGCATCAGTAAGTATCTTTTACGTAGTATTATTTTTATCTTTTTACGTGCATTCAAGTAACATAAAAACCAAAAATATATCTTAACCAAAAACGATAAATCTCGTGAATTATTTGAGATCAATTCAAGACGATTTGAGGAACGATAAATAGAGATAAAAAGAATTGAAACTCAAGGTTATTACCTATCTGTATCAACCCATTCGACATAACTAACTAACATATTTACATATCTCCTTCTATTCTTAACAGAAATGATCTTACCAGCATGATGTATTTTTAGGGAAAACAAAGCAGGATCCTTTTCTGCAAAATGCAATTGACAAATACAATTAAATATGCATAATTACTTCAATTACATTATGATTAAAGTAATTTGTACATACACCCTAACAAAGCTGTAAAATTAAAAAAAAAATAGGTCTATATGATTAATTCTACTTACCGTATTCAATAGGCATTTTGTAAGGTCGAAATGCCTCTTTAACCTTCCAACCAGTACTGTCCATTTTTTGGGAAAAAAACACAGTGATTGAATTCGGGATTTTTTAAGCAGGTGTTTAATGGAGGGAATGGAGTATGAGAAAGAGTGTGTGTGATCGTGTGTGTGTAAAATTGGGCCTGGTAATATAAATGCATGGGAGAGTATGTAAAGGACCAAATTACCCCGCCCCTCATACCACTTAATGAGAAAAATAAACGACCATCCAAGATAGGGACGATTTTTGATCGTAGTTGTAAACGATAGGGACGACCGATGGAGTTATTTTGAGATAGGGACGAAAGTTGATGTTCAGTGAAAACGATAGGGACGAATCTTGAATTTTTTTTATCCTTAAATACCTCCTTATTAAAAACCCAATAAAGCTTACAATTTATGAAAAAAGATCATTTGACTAGCATTCTCCCTCATCTCTGTTTGTAGAGATGCGAGGTAGAAACCTTTTCTAAATCAAATAGAGAACTCTTTGCCTTGCAAGACAAGCATAATTAATCATATTTGTAGTCTAACCCTAATCTAAATTACAATGTACACTTAAACCCTTAGTATATGATAAATTTACTCCGCATTAAAAAAATTTCACCTTAGAAGTAACGCTTAAATATAACTGATACTCATCATCTTTTTCTCGTGCTTGAACCTTGAGCCGACTACCACTTTTTTTACCAAGCATCATACTTTAGTAACTTCCCTAGATTAGCTTTCTTAGACTCATTCACTTTCTTCACTATAATCACATTACCCTCTGCACCCTCTTAACCACGTACTTTGGTTACTGATAACGCCTCATTTATACATGTTTGTAATGATGCATTTGTCCTTGTTTGCTATGTAAATAAATAATTTATGTGTTGAAATGTTACTAATAATGTGTATTGTTTGATTTGAAGGAATAAACATATGAAACAAAGATGTGAAGAAATAAGAAGAAAAGGAGTACAAACTAAATTGTGCTAAAAAAGAGCCAAAGTGCGGCGCACAAAAGGAAAAGTGCAACGCACATCCAATAAACTACGATTTTGGAGAACTACCCAAAGTGCAGCGCACAAAAGGAAATGTGCGGCGCACATTTACAAAATGAAAGTGCGGCGCACAATTGACAAAGTGCGGCGCACATTTTGCTGCAGTTACATGTATTTAGTGCCATTATGCATGGCAATTATTAACATAACTTTTGGCTTGCTCCAGGTTTTACTAGTTATGATTTTTGGGTTATATAATCAACCCTAGGGTAGGCTAAGAACATAAATTCATACTCCATTATCATTTTTTACAAGGTTTTGATATAAATCAAGGATTCTTCCAATCCTTGATCATTGTTAATAGAACAAGGGTGAACCTTAGTTGGTTCATATCATTGTTACTTTAACAAGAGACTAGGAACTTGTTGTTGATTGAGATAAGTTGGAATAAAAGCTTATAAACATTTTGGAGCAAGTATCGATTTGACACTTTTGTTAGTATAATTCTCATTTCCATTATGTTATTCATTTCTTTTGATTTCCATATTGTTGAAATGATTATTTTTACTGTCCGGATGAGGATCCTTTGAGCTTGTCTAGGAGCTCAACCACTAGGATTTCTAGTCCACTTTTAAGAGTGCTCCAAAAGATGATTGCTTACGCGGTTTGCCAACGAACCACGGGATATGACAAGGTTCAAAAGAATGATTTGTTGTTGTTGAGCATGTTTAGGAACAAGAACCGTGAGCAATACGCTAATGTGGTAATACATGGGTTTTTACACCAAGTATAAAATATTTATCGTCCGATCTCTTCGAATTGATTTCCAGTCAAAAGTGCGACTCAATTGTCTTTTGGTGAACAAGGGAATGGTTTGGTTTGGTTATCTAATTTAAACTACAAGCAAGTATGAAAATGTCGTTGAGTGAAATTAGAAGGTTTTAAGAATTTAAACTAGAAGCTATTTAGAAAAACTCTTTGTAAAACTTTAAAACTTAAAAACATGTTCTATCGGAATGTTGCAAATCATCTCTATCGTAATGCACCAAAGTCATAACCATCGGAATAAATATCAAAACAAACCATCAGAATATCAATCTGAATACCCATCGGAATAACCAAATGTAAAGCTGTCGGAATGTCAAATACAATTCTGTCGGAATATGGTTCTGTCGCAATGATCACAATCGGAATGTCCTAGATCGCAATGTCAGATCGGAATAATCCAAATACCTTTGTCGCAATGTGCATATCGGAAAGTTGTAAACTAAAATTGTGCGGAGTTTCGTCTTAACAAGGACCTTAGTCCCGTCAGAATATGCGATCGCAATCCCAGATCGGAATAAGGGGGAAATGACCAATTATCGCAAAGTAAAACCACAATGGGTTATTGCGATAAGCACAAGCAGCCGTCGGAATGTCTGAATCCCTAGTATTGCGATGGAATGCAATCTTAATCCGAAATTGATGGTAAGCTGAAAACTCAATAAGCACGTATAATAAGCTACTTTATCCGAATTTTAAATAACTCAAAAAGCTTAAATTTTGCAACTTTCAAAACATACAAGATCATAAACTTATTGAAAGGAACCTTAAAATGACTAAAACCTTCGAGAAATCCGAGAACCAATAAGCTAAAACTTGAAATAAGCCAATAAGCATTAAGAGCTTACAGCTTATACGTGTAAGAGCTTATGTGTAAACAAGGAAGATTAACCTTTAATCACGAAAACATCAAATCAAACGAATGAAGTATGCAATTCGGATCAATAGATAAAGTAACCAAGAAATGTAGAAGGAGATTAAAGAACACAAACTTAAACTTAAACTTTTGATTAAAGAGACTCAAATACAATGATTAATGAAAGCTTAAAAGAAAGGAAAGATGAAAAACTTAGTGAGAGAAAGTTTAGAACTTTCTCTCTCTAAAAAACTAGAAAGGAAAAAAATTAAAAGTGCAACTAGCTAACCACCCTCCTAATGTGATTATGAGGGTATTTAAAGGGAAATGGGAAGTGCATGTGTGGTGCTTCCTTCTTTCTTTTCTTCTCGACTCGATTTAATTCTTTGTCTTTTCTCGACGTCGTCTCGGGATTTGAACTTGTCTTAATAATTTTCTTCTTTAATTTAGACTAAAGTTCTTTGACTTCATTAAACTTCCGTCTTTAGACTTTTTCTTCGATAAATTTTCAGAATAGGTCTTGGACATCCGTTCTTTAAGCACTCTTGATCTCTTGACTTCGTCTTTTCTCGTTTTCTTTGATAAAAGCCCGTGAAAGCCCGTGTTTTCTTCCTTTTTCATTTTTTTGGTCCTAAAACACAATAAAAACACAAACCACGCATAATTCCGACTTTTACGACATAAAATACACGTTTTGGTCTTGTTATTATTGGAAATAAGTGGTAAAAGGATAAGTGTTTTCACACTTATTATATCCCCTACACTTGACCATTGCAATGTCCTCATGCAATGCATTAATTTTAAAGCACGATTTACATTTTCCATCATAAATAACCTACCTTGGCCTTTATTCAACACTTAAATAAAAAGATAAAAACAAGTAAAGAAATTAAAGACTTACATTGGGTTTTGGCTGCCATGAACGTTTTTCATCCTCAAGTTTCACGTTCCCCATATCAAGCTTAAAAACGAGATCATTGCTATTATAATTTAGCAAACTAACACGAATTCATGTGGGCCAATTATTTACTTAGACTCCTTTATTCCTAGGTGTATCTCTTATATTTTATTTTTGTCTTGAATGATCACGAGGATTCATTGTTTGACTTATTTCGATAGTTATTTAGGCCGAAAATAAACGATTTAATCAATAGTTAGCTAAAGGACAAAATCTTTTAAAACTGCTTCTCGGGACCTCTTAAAGTTCATATCTTGGCATAACTCGCTTCACGATTTGAGACCTTTCTCGGACCGATATTTGGCAGCGGCTTCATACTTCAAATCTTTTGAGAGACGTTCTTGAAATTATGGTCTTCTCTTCATAATAGGAATTTCTTCACTTGAAGTTTTTGAGAGATTCTTCATACTTGGACCACGACTTCTTCATTTTTCTCCAATCTTTATTCTGGACTTTGATATACAACGATCCGCCTCCTTTTAGGACTTGGATCTATTTATCCTCATACCTTGCTAGGGTCTTTTCAGATAGACTTCTCCATGATCTTTAGGGGAGTATTTGCTTTTCGGCGTGTGTCTCGATCCTTCATATTGATTTTCGACAAATGATTCTTCACATCACTTTTGGATCTTTAGCAACAAATTGTAGCCCTCATGCCTTGTTTGGGCCTTTTCGGACTCGCCAATCTTCTCATCCCGCTTCAATAAGTTATGCCTTGGCTATGAACTCTAATTAATACCGAGCAACTTTTAAACGATCTTGGGCTAGAAGCTAAGTAACTTTTCAAATCGTACAACCTTATTTATTGCAGATAAATTTATTAACAAGCGATGAGAGAATAGGCTCATAATTAACTCACATAAATTCACGAAAGAATACCAAACTTATAATTGACTCTATCATCTCTCGTCCTCCGCAGTTTAAAATCTCAAGGAATGAGACTCGTGGATGCTTAGCCTATTAAATCAAGGTTTTGGGTTTTCGAGTCATCTATATGATCTTGCAAATTCTTAGACTTTTTCAAGTTTAGAAATTGCATTTTAAAGTTCCCTTGATAAACAACTCTCTAGGATCAATTATAGGAGCTTGCGAAAAGTTCTTGTTCTTAACCGTGAGAGTTTAGACTTTCGCGTTTTAAAGCTCCCTATATAAAATCCTAGTAAAACTTGACTTAAACATGTTAAGGATACTAGCTAGAGTAAACTTAGATAAGTAAACTCGGGTTGAGTCAAAATATTTACGACTTTGAAAAACTTAAAACCACTTTATTAAACTTTATTCTAGCAAGGAAGGAAAATAACTATAACAAAGGAAAAACTAATAGGCCAAAATAGATTAAAAATTTTGAAAAATGTCGAAAAATCAAGTTTTCCGGTTAAAATGAGGGTAATTTTATGGAAAAGACCACTTACTTCGATAGAAGTCCCCCCTACACTTGATATAAACATTGTCCTCAATGTTTAAGCATGTGGGAGTAAAGTCCCCTACGCTTATGACATTGTGCACTTTGTTTAAATCTTGCTAAGGAAAGGACAACTATAGTGATTTCAATGTGAACATATAAAATATGAAATATTGAATCACGACAATTTAGGATAGAATCGGGAAGATGGGAACACGGGATCATGGTTCGTCAAAAGTCATCGAGGTGCTCTTTGAAGCTTGAATCCCTGTAGAGAATAAGAAACAAGACAACAAACACATACGGGGCTCCCCCCTACACTTATTATGAAAACGATAAAGGATAGATCACGGGTTGCCTCCCGAGAAGTGCTTGTTTTTGTTCACCGAGTCACGAGCCTGACTCGACCCAAAACTAGTTCATAGGAAACGTGGTGAGGAATGGAAACATCTCATGAGAGATGTCCTCACCAAAGTACAGCTTCAAACGCTGGCCATTCAC
Source organism: Glebionis coronaria (assembly GCA_025667525.1). NCBI lineage: Eukaryota > Viridiplantae > Streptophyta > Magnoliopsida > Asterales > Asteraceae > Glebionis > Glebionis coronaria. The sequence goes on from CM046881.1 coordinate 452,161,781, forward strand.
CTTAAAGTTAGGCCCATTTGGCTGAGAAAGCTTAATGGTGCCATATGGAAAGACTTTGGTGACGGTGAATGGACCAGACCAGCGGCTCTTCAACTTGCCAGAGAAGATCTTTAACCGAGAGTTAAAAAGTAAAACTTGATCACCAACGTGGAACTCTCGGTTCTTGATTCTTGCGTCATGGATGATCTTGGTCTTCTCCTTGTATATCAGTTAGTTCTCGTAAGCTTCATTCCTCAGTTCGTTGAGCTCGTTGAGTTGAATCTTGCGAAGATCACCGGCTTTGTTGATGTCGAAGTTAGCCCACTTCAAGGCCCAGTATGCCTTATGTTCCAGCTCGATGGGGAGGTGGCATGCTTTCCCGTACACAAGACGATAAGGTGTACAACCAATCGGGGTCTTATAAGCTGTACGGAAAGCCCACAGAGCATCATCTAACTTATCGGCCCACGCGGCACGATGCTCTCCCATAGTACGCTCCAGAATTCGCTTCAATCCACGGTTGGAAATCTCGGCTTGCCCATTGGTTTGAGGATGATAGGCGGTGGAAAGACGGTGATTGACACCATACTTAGCCATGACTCTTGCAAATTGATCATTGCAAAAATGAGTCCCGCGGTCACTGATTATAGCACGAGGTACACCGAATCGAGCAAAAAGCTGCTTCAAAAAGTTCACAACCACCCTCGCATCGTTCGTATGGAGAGCCTTAGCTTCAACCCATTTAGAAACGTAGTCAACGGCTACGAGGATATACTTGTTCCCTTTGGATGATGGAAATGGCCCCATAAAGTCGATGCCCCATACGTAAAAGATTTCACATTCTTGTATGAAAATTTTGAGGCATCTCATCTTTATGTGTGATCTTGCCTTGTCTTTGGCAAGCATCACAATGCTTAACCATTTCGTGAGCGTCACGATAAATGGTGGGCCAATAGAATCCGGAGTCAAACACTTTCTTAGCGGTGTAGTTGGGACCAAAGTGACCACCGGTGGGTCCTTTATGGCAAGCATCAAGGATTTGTAAAGCTACCGGTCCATCAACACATCGACGAATGATCATATCAGCACATTGTTTGAATAGATAAGGGTCATCCCAGAAGTAAGTCTTAACATCTTTAAAGAACTTCTTCTTTTCTTGGGATGTTAACCCTTTGATGAGAATACCACCCGCTAAGTAGTTTGCAATGTCCGCAAACTACGGGGTGTCATCAAGATTGGACTGAATAGACATTAAGGTCTCAAGGGGAAAAGATTCATTGATCTCTTGGTTTTGATGATCCCCTTGATACGGATCCTCAAGTCTACTCAGATGATCCGCTACTAGGTTTTCGGCTCCCTTTTTGTCACGAATTTCAATGTTGAATTCTTGAAGGAGCAAAACCCAACGAAGAAGTCTTGGCTTAGAATCTTGCTAAGTTAACAAGTACTTCAACGCGGAATGGTCGGTATAGACAATGGTGGTGGATAAAACAAGATAGGGGCGAAATTTTTCAAAAGCATAGACAACAGCTAAAAGCTCTTTTTCGGTTGTCGTATAATGCAATTGAGCCCCCGTCATTGTCTTGCTAGCATAGTGGATTGGTTGGAAGTGTTTGTTCACTCGTTGGCCCAAAACCGCTCCAATAGCAAAGTCGCTAGCATCGCACATCAATTCAAAAGGTAGCTCCCAATTAGGGGTGACCAAGACCGGTGCCTTAGTTAGCTTATCCTTGAGAAGATTGAAGGCTTCAATACACTCTTTGGAAAAGATAAAAGGAGTATCTTTTTCCAAGAGGTGGGTCATCGGGCGAGCGATTTTAGAGAAATCCTGAATGAAACGACGATAGAAGCCCGCGTGACCCAGAAAACTTCTCACACCCTTCACGGTTGAAGGTGGAGGTAATTTGGCTATGACATCCACTTTAGCACGGTCCACTTCAAGACAGGCTTTTGAGATTTTGTGTCCTAGCACAATGCCTTCTTTTACCATGAAATGGCATTTTTCCCAATTTAGAACAAGGCGAGTGTCTTCGCACCGCTTAAGCATACGTTCTAAATTGGCAAGGCAGGAAGAGAATGAATCACCATAGACCGAGAAATCATCCATGAAGACTCCCATGGTTTCTTCAACCATGTCATGGAAGATAGCCATCATGCACCTTTGGAATGTCCCAAGAGCATTGCACAAGCCGAAAGGCATTCTTTTGTAAGCAAATGTTCCATAAGGGCAAGTGAATGTGGTTTTCTCTTGGTCTTGGGGATCGATGGGTATTTGAAAATAACCCGAGAAACCGTCTAAGAAGCAGTAATAGTCATTACCCGCTAGACGTTCAAGCATTTGGTCCATGAAAGGAAGGGGAAAGTGATCCTTTCTCGTAGCATCATTGAGTTTGCGATAGTCTATACAAACTCTCCACCCTGTAACAAAACGAGTAGGAATCAACTCGTTGTTTTCGTTGGGAACAAAGGTGATTCCGCCTTTCTTAGGCACACAATGGACTGGACTAACCCACGGTGAATCCGAGATAGGATAGATTATGCCCGCATCAAGAAGTTTGATAACCTCTTTTTTGATAACGTCATGGATCTTAGGATTCACCCTTCGTTGGCTTTGAATAGTGGGTTTAAAGTCGTCCTCCATGAGAATTTTATGTGTGCAAAAGTGAGGATCAATTCCACGAATATCGGAGATCTTCCACGCAATCGCTTTCTTATGATTCTTCAACACGGCGATAAGTCGGGATTTTTCTTCTTCTTTCAGGTCCTTTGTGATGATGACCGGTAACTTCTTGTTGTCTTCAAGGAAAACGTGCTCGAGATGAGGAGGTAGGTCCTTAAGCTCAAGAGTAGGAGGATCCTCAATTGATGGTGTAACTAACGATGGATCATCATTAGTCACCTCTTTAGGAGAAGGAGGAGAAAACGGGTCTTCATTGAGAAGTTTCTCAATTGTACGAATGTCTTCATCCCAATCGGTGGGAGAATCATCATACTTAAGATCGAGAGGACCCAAGCTAGCTTCAAAATCATCCAAGTCACTTTCTCCAAATGGAGTTAATGACGGAGCAATTGAGGCAACGGTCTCAACATTGGGTAGAGAATAGAGATTACTTTTGCAAGCATCATGAAAGTGTTCTTCACAAGCCTCATCGAGAACATCAATAGCATTAACACTCTCATATGAATAAGGTTACTTAGAAATCTTACCCATGTTGAAGACAATTTTATCGTCACCAACTCTCATGATTATTTCGCCCGCGGCTACATCAATGAGAGTGCGAACGGTCCTCAAGAAGGGACGTCCAACGATTAATGGAACACAAGGATCCATCTCGTAGTCAACGACAACAAAATCCGTCGGGAAGGTGAATTTGTCAACGCCAACGAAGACGTCTTCGGCTATCCCCACTGGATAAGCAACCGTACGGTTAGCTAATTCCAAAGTCATTTTGGTGGGGACTAACTCGGGGAGAGATAATTGCTTCCAAACACTTAAAGGCATTAAGTTTATACTAGCACCTAGATCGGCTAGGGCCATGCAGTTCTCTACTCCTGGGAAGTTGCAAGGAATCAAGAAGCGACCTGGATCACCAAGTTTGGTGGGCAATTTCCTTAAGAGAACGGCGGAGCAATTCTCATTAAGTTGGGTCTGAGAAATGTCAAGAAGCTTCTCCTTGTCACTAAGAAGATCTTTAAACATCTTCGCGTATTTAGGCATGTGAGCGAGAGCCTCAACAAAGGAGATGTTAAAATTCAATTGTTTAAACATTTTGAGAAAGTTTGAAACCTGGATATCATCCTTGCTCTTTTGCTTCTCTTTCCTCAACCTTGAAGGATAAGGTATATCAGATGAAGAGGAAGGCTTTGGGGGAGTAGGATCACTCACAACCGCGGGTGGTGGGGGAATAGGGGTAGAAGGCAAAGGAGGTGAGGCAAGTTGCTCTTTTTCCTTGTTCACAATCACGGGTGGAGGTCTAGGAAGCTCGGGTTCCGTATAACCTTTTCCACTACAAGTGGTGATTGCTTTCATCTCCCCTCTTGGATTCGCAACGGTGTTACTCGGAAGAGTACCCGAAGAAGAGGGTTGATTACCTTGGAAGAGCGAACCTAACATATCACGTAAATTATCTGCTTGGGTGCTGAAAGAGTCTCTCATGTCGGCACGAATATCATTGCTTTGTTTCACCATGTCATTCCTTAGCTCGGCTCGAATATCGCTCCCTTGTTTCGCCATTTCTCCCTTCAAGTTGATGAATTGACTCTGAAGATTCGTCACCATCTCTCTATTAGTCCTCATGAACGTCTCGACGTCTTGATTCAATGTCATCGGTGGATTGAGAGGTGGAGCTTGGTAAGCTTGAGAATTTCCTTGAGGTGGGTATAGGTTTCTTTGGGATTGATATTGATTGTTAGCACGAGGTTGGGATTGGTTATTTCGGTTATAGCTTTGTTGTTGGTTTTGGTTTGGAGGAGTAAAACCGGGTGGAGCAAGATAGTTGTTTGAACGATAACTTAGCAAGTTACGATCTCCTTGAGGACGAGCTTGATAGCCTCCCGTGGGATAAGTACCGTATGCCGCGTTAACGTTTTCAGAAAAATTGCCTTGAGTAGAAGGACAATCATTGTAAGAATGGGGACCACCGCATGTGTCACAAGAAATTGAAACGGCTTTAGCTTGTTGAGTTTGGTTAGAAGCCAAAATTTGCATACTTTTGCTAATATCAAGAATAGCACGTTCCATGGCGGACATGTCGGTGGTGGAAGAAGTAGATGAAACATTGACTCTCGGATTAGATCTTGAGGATACCGATGAATCCCAATTCTTGTAGTAAGTAGTCATGTTTTCAATCAACTCTCTACACTCCTCCGGTCTCCTTTTCATAAAAGTACCATCGGCAGCGGCGTTGATCGTGTCACGATCACGAAAAGTGAGACCATTGTAGAAAGTATCAATGAGAGTGACGGGGAGCATGTTGTGATTTGGACAACGGTCGATCAAATCATTGTATCGTTCCCAAGCATCAAAGAGCGATTCATCATTGTCTTGCATGAATCCACTAATTTGGTTACGAAGGCTCGTGACCATAGATGGTGGGAAGTAGCGCGACAAAAAGCGTTGAGTCATGTCATTCCAAGTATGAATAGAATTCTTTGGGAGACGGTCAAACCATTTTTCGGCATGGTGGGAAAGCGAGTGGGGAAATAGTTGAAGGCGAAGTTCATCCATAGAAACACCGGGTGACTTCATGCTTTGGGTGATGGTAATGAATTTGTCGAGGTGTTTGTTGGCATCATCATCCGGAATTCCTCGAAATGGATTAGTTTGCACTTGTTGGATCATGTGATGCTTCAACGAAAACTCCTGAGCCGTGATGTGCATCGGCGCAATCGGGCCTCCGCGTCCATTCATGGTGGGTTGACACAATTCCTACATTGTTTGTAAATCAGGTAGGGGAACATTGTTGTTGTTGTTATTGTTATTCAAATTGGGTAGAGGTGGGTTATTATTGTTGTTATGAACACCAGCCATATCTAAATCTTCACGAGTCTCAGGCTCAAAATAGTTTGAAGATCTAGTACGCATACACATGCAGAAGAAAAATATACAGAGAGAATATATATATAATTTTTTTGGTGCAAACCTTTGGAAAAGAGTTGCTTTTTATGATTTTTCAATGTTTTTGTATTTTTGAAATTTTTTATATTTTTATGGATTTTTTTTGAAATTTTTTTTGAGCAAGAAAAATAACGTTCAAAGAACGGATCCCAAAATTCAATGCGTCTCTCACTAGAAACCGTTAATCTTAACGAAAAGAGCCGGCAGCGGCGCCATTTAATACATGGGTTTTTACACCAAGTATAAAATATTTATCGTCCGATCTCTTCGAATTGATTTCCAGTCTAAAGTGCGACTCAATTATCTTTTGGTGAACAAGAGAATGGTTTGGTTTGGTTATCTAATTTAAACTACAAGCAAGTATGAAAATGTCGTTGAGTGAAATTAGAAGGTTTTAAGAATCTAAACTAGAAGCTATTTAGAAAAACTCTTTGTAAAACTTTAAAATTTAAAAACATGTTCTATCGGAATGTTGCAAATCATCTCTATCGGAATGCACCAAAGTCATAACCATCGGAATAAATATCAAAACAAACCATCGGAATATCCATCTGAATACCCATCGGAATAACCAAATGTAAAGCTATCGGAATGTCAAATACAATTCTGTCAGAATATGGTTCTGTCGCAATGATCATAATCAGAATGTCCTAGATCGCAATGTCAGATCGGAATAATCCAAATACCTTTGTCGTAATGTGCAGATCGGAAAGTTGTAAACTAAAATTGGGCAGAGTTTCGTCTTAACAAGGACCTTAGTCCCGTCGGAATATGCGATCGCAATGAACGATCGCAATCCCAGATCGGAATAAGGGGAAATGACCAATTATCGCAAAGTAAAACCACAATGGGTTATTGCGATAAGCACAAGCAGCCGTCGGAATGTCTGAATCCCTAGTATTGCGATGGAATGCAATATTAATCCGAAATTGATGGTAAGCTGAAAACTCAATAAGCACGTATAATAAGCTACTTTATTCGAATTTTAAATAACTCAAAAAGATTAAATTTTGCAACTTTCAAAACATACAAGATCATAAACTTATTGAAAGGAACCTTAAAATGACTATTCGAGAAATCCGAGAACCAATAAGCTAAAACTTGAAATAAGCCAATAAGCATTAAGAGCTTACAGCTTATACGTGTAAGAGCTTATATGTAAACAAGGAAGATTAACCTTTAATCACGAAAACATCAAATCAAACGAATGAAGTATGCAATTCGGATCAAAAGATAAAGTAAACCAAGAAATGTAGAAGGAGATTAAAGAACACAAACTTAAACTTAAACTTTTGATTAAAGAGACTCATATACAAAGATTAATGAAATCTTAAAAGAAAGGAAAAAAGAAAAACTTAGTGAGAGAAAGTTTAGAACTTTCTCTCTCTAAAAACCTAGAAAGGAAAAAAATTAAAAGTGCAACTAGCTAACCACCCTCCTAATGTGATTAGGAGGGTATTTATAGAGAAATGGGAAGTGCATGTGTGGTGCTTCCTTCTTTCTTTTCTTCTCGACTCGATTTAATTCTTTGTCTTTTCTCGACGTCGTCTCGGGATTTGAACTTGTCTTAATAATTTTCTTCTTTAATTTAGACTAAAGTTCTTTGACTTCATTAAACTTCCATCTTTAGACTTTTTCTTCGATAAATCTTCAGAATAGGTCTTGGACATCCGTTCTTTAAGCACTCTTGATCTCTTGACTTCGTCTTTTCTCGTTTTCTTCGATAAAAGCCCGTGAAAGCCCGTGTTTTCTTCCTTTTTCATTTTTTGGTCCTAAAACACAATAAAAACACAAACCACGCATAATTCCGACTTTTACACATAAAATACATGTTTTGGTCTTGTTATTATTAGAAATAAGTGGTAAAAGGATAAGTGTTTTCACACTTATTATGTGGCTTGGGTGATTGCAAAGTGGATGAAAAGGAAAGGTCATGGTAGTCAAGCGAGTAGTATGATTGTGTGTGGACAATTTAGGACTAGGTTAGCCCGAAGAATGAGACTTTTAACCGATCAAGTTATGAATAGTCTTAGTCCGCCGACCATATGTGATACCATTGACAAAATTACTTTGAGAGATTTGATTGGAGCGGATGGAAGGTTGATACGAGAAGACGCGCTAGTGAGAGCAACACGTGTGAGCATGCCGCAACCTTCTCGTGCAACACTCAAAGATGTTTGTGATAGGATGGGAAGGATGGAGGTTAGGCAAGACCAACTTGGGTTTATGATGGAGCGACAATGTTATAGCATGGATAGATAGGCTCCAGTTTTTGAGAGAATGGCGGAACAATATAGCGTTCCGATGAGTGGACCTTATGGACCACCCAGATATCACCATGAGCCATTCTACTATACCCAACAACCACCACCTTATCCACCACACTTCCACCCATCTAATGCTCTAAGGAATGACGAGACTGAAGATGATATGTGATGCCTCTTGTGTTTGTGACTTGTGTGCTAGTCACAATTTGAAACAATTTCAAAACAATTAATTTAGTTATGTAATATGCCTTTGTTGACACGTAGGATAACTTAATACTTTGTGTGTGTATTTTTAATCTTTTATTTGGTATGTAAAATATGTTTGCGTATATATTTTGTGTTCAATTGCAGAAAATAAGCGAGTCAAGGCATTATAAGGCGAACATTGAAGACTTCGGCTTCGTTAACGACTCGGAATAAAAGGGAGTATTATTCTTATTTTCCTCTATTTTTACTTTTTCCTTATGTTTAGCATTAGGAACAATGCTCATAATAAGTATAAGGGTGATAAGTAGAAAATAAGAGCATTTTAAGTTGAATTTTTTGTAACTTTCTGTGACAAAAAGTACGCCGCACTTTTAAAATGTGCGCCGCACTTTCTGGCGGATTTTTGAAAATTTTGTGTTATGTAATTATAAAAAAATTTGTTGAAAGATTGATAACGTTACTTACACAATATCTTATTCACAATAGTGAGGATTTTTAGCCTATAATTCGTAAGCATTCTTACGCTTTAAATCAAATTTGTGAGTATGCCGATGATTAGTTTAATTCTAGAAATTGTGATTGGTAATCTTTACGAGACCATAGTGGGATCATACTTGTATGATAAAAAGTAATTTAAATGATAAGGAGGCAAAAGAAAAGAGTAAAGATTGAAAGTTTTTACCGATGTTTTAAGGCGTTAATGTATTATGGAAAACCATCTTGCGAGATGATAGTAGATCGTAAGTATGAAGGAAGACATATTACCCCAAATGTTTGAAAAAAAGGAATAAAAGGCAAAGAGAGAGCCTATAAGTGTGAAGTACAAAAGTGTAGAAACAATAAACATGGTGGAATGATATGTTATTTACTCTTTTTAACGTACGGTGGCAATAAAAGTTTTGAAAAAGACCTCTTTTGATATTTTACTTGGTGCTTACGCCAAATTGGTTTAGTTTAGTTCCTTGTACAAGCTTATGGTAATTTACTTTTCATGACCGTGCTTTTTGAGCGATAATTTACCCATATAAAAGAGAGTGTGTGAAATCAAAATATGTACTTCTTGAGGTGTTTTATGGTGTTATCTTTGCTTTCAATTATTGGCCTTATCTATTCTTTTGAAACCTATTAAAAATATATTTTTACCTTACTTGAGGACAAGCAAGAAGTTAAGTATGGGGGAATTTGATAACGCCTCATTTATACATGTTTGTAATGATGCATTTGTCCTTGTTTGCTATGTAAATAAATAAGTTATGTGTTGAAATGTTACTAATAATATGTATTGTTTGATTTTAGTGAAGGAATAAACATATGAAGCAAAGATGTGAAGAAATAAGAAGAAAAGGACTACAAAATAAATTGTGCTGAAAAGGAGCCAAAGTGCGGCGCACAAAAGGAAAAGTGCGGCGCACATTCAAAAAACTACGATTTTGGAGAACTACCCAAAGTGCGGCGCACAAAAGGAAAAGTGTGGTGCACATTTTGCTGCATTTACATGTATTTAGTGCCATTATGCATGGCAATTATTAACACAACTCTTGGCTTGCTCCAGGTTTTACTAGTTACGATTTTTGGGTTATATAATCAACCATAGGACAGGCTAAGAACATAGATTCATACTCCATTGTCACTTGTTACAAGGTTTTGATATAAATCAAGGATTCTTCCAATCCTTGATCATTGTTATTAGAACAAGGATGAACCTTAGTTGGTTCATATCATTGTTAATATAACAAGAGACTAGGAACTTGTTGTTGATTGTGATAAGTTGGAATAAAAGCTTATAAACATTTTGGAGCAAGTATCGATTTGACACTTTTGTTGGTATAATTCTCATTTCCATTATGTTATTCATTTATTTTGATTTCCATATTGTTAAAATGATTATTTTTACTGTTATTATGGAGTAGTGTGTTGTGCATATGGTTAAGGATTAACATCCTTATGATTAGATAGATTTATATGCTTTGCCAGGGCAAAGTGTGGCGCACAATTAGTTTTGTGCGGCGCACTTTCTCCCTTGGTTAGTGAAAATGAGTATGATTTAGATGCTTTTGTATTATATGTTATTAAGTAAGACCATTGTTATATGTTGTATTTGTTCATGATCATGACTAGTACTAATGTGAATGGATGAATTTCATGTCATCTAGTAAATGAATTTTGTTATTCGCTTTTGTCACGAATAATGGAATAAAACATATAACAACTCTTGCCTAATCTCATCTCCTACTTTAGTTATCGAAATCAAGCATAAACCATTCTTAATGATTTTGATATGACATGATCTTTAATCGGATTTTTGTTATGTTAATTAGATGTTGCGTGTACGACTAGTAATCGGCATGTTGTCTTACATTGTTTATGTGCTCATAATCACCATTGCTATCTAGTTTTCATATGTTTGTGACCTTAACCAAACGCACCTTTAAAACCATTTGATAAGTATATCTTTAGAGCTTGTGACACTCTAGAGGTAATTGTTTTGTAATTCTTTAGCATCAATCCCGTGGAACGAACTGTACTTTACCATTAAACTATGCTATACATGATAGGGTATACTTGCCCGTGTTTGTGTTTCTAGTCATTTGTGTGTGGTAATATCTTGAAAAAATTTAAGACTTGCGAAACGAACATCAGTTACCATAATGTTTACCCACCTTTATACCAATGAGTACTTTCCCTACTTCTTTAACAATCAGACAATATTTGTCTTTTGCTCCAAATAATTTTACGAATTCGTCTTGACCTAAAAAAACAAGAAAACTTATTCGAAACCTATTAGAAATTCATCGTTTTTGCATTGTTTTTTCATTTGTACATGCGAGACAAAATAACACAAACCAAACATGTTTGCAATAATATTAAGCCTATTTGATGGTTATTGGTTATTATGAAATGTATTTTGGTCATTTAGCCCTTAATAAGATGAATGTTTTTAGCACTCATCATCTTTTCTTCAATTTATTTGTCCTCTAATCATCAATGACCCTCTGAATGCCATATGAAGCACTTGAGTTTATCAGTTCCACCCTTTGACTTAAACTGCAAACTTCTTACAAAGATGAGCTTTACTTGAGTGATTAGACATTCAATTTACATATAACTCGTCATCTGTCTCTTCCTTTGTGCTTTTATTTTTAGATCTTTATTAAGCAATGGTTTCAACTCTATCAAATACATGATTGGGGATAGGTCCGGAAATCGAAGAGACAAGCAGTCATAGCAGACCCGAAGCACCAGAAAGTCGCTAGAGTATCCTCTATTATCAATAATTCTTTCCTATACAACAATGTCTCCATTAAGTTTTCATGACAATGTCAACGACGTAAATAACATTAGCGCCTGATCCTCATCCTTAATCTCGATATCAATATTCGCCAAATCAAGTATCAACTTATTAAACTCATCTATATGATCACCCAGTTTCGTACCTGGACTCATATAATATGTGTACAACTTATTCTTCAGATACAATCTATTTTCTAAGGACTTATTATATATATACTAGTTAACTTCGTCCAAATCCTGTAGTAGTTGTTTCCTTGGTAACTTACTGTAAAACCCGGTCTCCCAAAGCATATCAAGGTACTATATGCCTTGTTCATCAACGAATCCTTTTCACATGCTTCCATGTCTACGGGTAATGTATCTAATGCAACATCACATCCTTTTTATACCTTTAAATCACACATCTTAATTTTCTATAACTCGAAGTCATTATTCTATCGAATTTATCGATGTCAAACCTAGTTACATAAACTAGACATTATTCTTTTTCTAGACTTAAACCTTTGTCAATTCATTTCTTAACTAACTTACCGACAAGCATAACAAGTCATGTTCAATATGCCCATTTATGACAACCCATAAATTTCACAAGTATGTTATATATTATGTTTTGATGGAAATGGAAAATCCATTAGAAATTTTTTGCTTTTTATGCATTACTTGGTAAGATGAACTATTTTTTCCAACCTGAACTACCATATCAACATATTCTTATATGTTGTAAATATAACAAGTATAAGTGTAACACCCCATTTTGATAATGGAATGTCACGCGTAATTATGGCGTGTCATCAAAGCATACAAGGAAAAATGTCTAAACATTACATGACCATAAAAGGAAAATACCGGAATCAAACATCGGTAGTCCAAAAGTAAAGCTCATCACACACAAACATAAGTACTGTAAAGGAAATGAATAAACAATGTCCATAGCAAATGTATCAAAAGAAAGGTAATGCATAAAGTAAAGAAAGGCTAGAAAGCTTCCAGTCCATATGCACGTACGCTTTAAGTCTACGAGCGTCCCTGAGTACCTGCCGTTTTGGGAACATAGAAAAGGAAAACGGCTGAGCAATACGCTCAGTGCACGGATGTACAATAAAGCATGAATAGAATAAGCATATAACATATAACAGCGGAAGAAACTAAGTCCCGAGTAACCTGGTTAAGTCTTGATAAAACTGGTTTTATAGTTTGAAAAGCCTTATGTTTATCTTGTAAAAAATGTTTAACATATTTTACCATTAGCCAATATAGGTCATGAAAATCCACCGTGCATGAATACTTGGAGGGGTGACCTCATCATGCAATTTAGAGGGGCTGCCTCTAATTTAGTATACTGGTTTGGGTAGGAGGGATCAGCTCCTTGTAAAGGATGCAAGGCACACACCACATTCACACTGAGTAATCTGCTGAAAACATGTAACTAGGATGCACCTATACGCCCCACATGATAAATATAAAAATATGGCCAAAAGCTGAAGGGACGCCACGAGCAATCACTCCGCCGTGGTGAAGTCATAACATCAGTGCCTCTAATGTTATGGTTATGGTACCTCCATAACTAGGTGAAACTGGTCATGCATGTATATGGCTATAGGTATTCTAAATTAAACATAAGCAAATCAAACATATAAACTTATACTACGGGAAAACATTTGGCTGCATACGGGGAATCCTAATAAGGAAAGAATGTCCATACTGAAAGGACGGGAATCCGTACCTTATGTCCAGTGAACGAAGAAGATGAACTGAGGAGAATCCTACTTCGGTATCACTAATGCTACATAAATACATACATGAATGAGTATCTGCTTACTAAATACGTAACTGGTTTTATGTCATGTCTTAGCTTATTTTATATGTTCATATCATGTTTTACTGTTTTAAGCCTTAAACTGTGTTTGTCTTATATTCTGTTTATTCTGATTAAGTATTTCTGGTATTTCATGTATTATTATACTTACTGTGTAATAATAAGCAACTTTCCAAAAATAGCAGGTTTCCTAAAATAGAAAGTTTAGAAAGTTTCCAAAAATAGAAAGTTACCAAAAATAGAAAGTTTCCAAAAATAGAAAGTTTCCAAAAATAGAAAGTTTCCAAAAATAGAAAGTTTCCAAAAATAGAAGGTTTCCAAAAATAGAATTACTGCTTAAAATAGATAAGTTCCTAAAAATAGAAAGTTTCCATAAATAGATCAACTGCCTTAATTAAATAAGTTTCCATAAATAGATTAGCTGCCTTATTTAAATAAGTTTCTAAAAATAGAAAGTTTCCATAATTAGATATAAGCTGGTTAAATAAGCTAAATATATAAGCCTAAGTGTTTTCATGATTATTTTCTAAGTCATAATGATATAATGTATAGTTTATTAGTTATTTCATGTAATTTAAATAAACTATTGGTTAAAATATTTAATTAAAGTATATCATGTTTTTAATTAAATAAAGTTAAATACTTAGGTTAAAACATGTATTATTATTTATTAATAATATAACCTAAGTCATGTTAATTAATTAATTATAACCATGATTTTTAAATAATTAATTAATTATTAGTCTAGAAAATATAAAATACTTAGGTTAATAATTTTATGATTTTAATAATTAATATAACCTAAGTCATGTTTATTAAATTAATCATGTCATATTTATTAATTTAATTTAACATATGATTATAAAAAAAAATAATCTTAACATAAACCGTGAACCAGATCTTGACTAGAATCCATGAACCGGACATGAAATCGACACCATACCCCGAACCACTTCGGGGTTCCCCTTGTCTTGCTGCTACCGTGGGACCCACACCACCCAACCGGGACCATATGGTCTCGGTGGTGGTCTAGTAGCCAAACCGAGACCCCCTTGGGGTTCGGTTTAGGCGCCGACCAACAAACACCCCTAAAACAACCCTTTTTGATTTATTCCAGAAACCATTTTCATGTTAGATCTATGTTTTTAATTAGGTTTTAAAAACATCTTGTTCTTAATTAATTATAAGATCAAATCAAAAAGAAAAAAAGGTAAAAAGAATATACCGAATGCGTGGATCTAAACGAGGATGAACAAACACGAACACTTGCCCCCAAAACCAAGATCAGAATCAAATAAATACCCTCCTTGGTGTGTTTATGTGTGGCGGCCAAAAAAAGAAAAGAGGAGAAGGAGAAAAACTTTTTTAGGTTTTTGTTTAATCTTCTGTAAAGTGAAAAAAATGACTAGTTAATTTTCCCTTAACCCCTCTTTAGTGAATTTTGAGATGGGCTTGGCCCATCTCCTTATGTTTGTCGCGGGTAGGGGCCCCACATGGGGTACCCGTACCGTTTTCCGTGTCTTGATGTTTAATTGTTCGTTCGTGTTTATTTGTGTTCGCGTTTAATGTGTTCTCGTTAAATAATTACCGTGACCTAATATATTTATTTACGCTCGTAATAAATATATATACGTAATTAATAATAGTTCGTGATTTAACTATGTTCATGATTTCATGATCGCATGTTCGTGATTAATTATTGTCAAATAATTACTGCGTGCTCGTGCGTAGTAAATACTTATCGTGTTCTAACACGTACGTAATACGTAAAATCCTAACATGTAATCGTAATCATACTATAAAAGGAAAGTTTTAATCTAGTACGTACGATCTTAAGGGTACTATTCATGGTAAAAGCATGCGGGTTTTACAACTCTTCCCCCTAAAAAGAATAATTCGTCCCCGAATTATAGATAAAGTAAACTGAAAAGAAGAACATACCCGAATTCAAAACATGAAATGAGGGTAAGAAGCCGGATAGACTCCTCTGTTTCCCAAGTGGCTTCCCGCTCGGTATGATCCCTCCATAGGATTTTGACGAATGGAATCGTCTTCCTTCTCATGACTCGTTCTTGTCTGTCAAGAACTCGTTCGGGCTCTTCTATGAAAGTGAGATCTTCACGTATCTGTTCCAGTGGATACTGAACCATGTGAAGGGGATGATACTGGTACCCTCTGAGTAAGGACACATGAAACACATTATGCACATGCGAAAGCTGCGGAGGTAACGCCAACCGGTAAGATACTTCACCGACTCGTTCAATGATATCAAACGGTCCGATGAAACGAGGACTGAGCTTCCATTTAATCCCGAAGCGTCTAACACCACGTGCCAGTGAAACCTTAAGGAAGACGTGATCTCCTACGTTAAAATGTATGTCCCTACGATGCTTATCGGCGTAACTCTTCTGACGTGACCGTGCTTCCTGAAGTTTCTGCTTAGCTACTGCAATCTTTTCATTGGTCATCTCTATGATTTCTGGTCCTTCAAGTGTTCGCTCGCCCAACCTGATCCCAGCAGATTGGGGCGCGACACTTCCTGCCATACAACATCTCGAAAAGAGCACACTTGATACTTGCGTGCCAACTGTTGTTGTATGCAAACTCCACCAAACAGATGTAATCGTCCCAATCACCCGTCCATTCCAACGTACATGACCTCAACATGTCCTCTAATGTCTGAATAGTTCGTTCCGACTATCCGTCCGTTTGAGGATGAAAAGCCGTGCTAAGCTTAAGTTGTGTACCCCCAAGCTTTCTGCAGACTCTTCCAAAATCGCGAAGTGAAACGAGGATTTCTATCTGAGACGATGCTGGATGGTGCACCGTGGAGTCTCATGATCTCTCTTCTGTACGTATCAGCGAGTTTACTTACCGGATCTTCCTTGCGGGTCGGTAAGAAATGAGCTGATTTAGTAAGTCGATCTACGATAACCCAAATTGCATCGTGCTTCTTCTTGGTAGGCGGAAGACCAGTAACAAAATCCATGGTGATTTTGTCCCACTTCCACTCTGGAATATCTAACGGTTGAAGGAGATCGCCAGATCGCTGATGCTCGATCTTAACCTGCTGGCAGGTAAGACATTTGGAGACGTAAGTGGCCACATCCTGTTTCATACCACTCCACCAAAAGTACTGCTTGATGTCATGGTACATCTTAGTCGAACCAGGATGTATAGAGAATGGGGAGCTATGAGCTTCAGCTAACAAGGCTTCCCGGAGTTCTTGGTCATCAGGAACACAAAGTCTCGTGCCCTGCCATACGATACCATCTGCATCTACTCTGAATTCCGTCTGTTTCTCCAAATTCTGTACTATCGCCCAGATTTCTCCATCATCTTTCTGAGCTTCCTTGATCTTAGAGAGTAACTCGGGTTCTACTCTAAGATTAGCCCAGTAACCGTTCTGTCCACGTACCATGATCTCGATGTCAAGTCGCTCCAAGTGTCTTATGATTTCCTCTTCAATTTTAATGTCGTTGATCATTCCGGACTTCCTGCTAAGAGCATCTGCTACTACATTTGCCTTTCCGGGATGATACTGTAGATTAATGTCATAATCCTTCAACAGCTCTAACCATCTCCTCTGCCTCATGTTCAATTCACGTTGAGTGAAGATATACTTCAAGCTCTTGTGGTCCGTGAAAATGTCACATGATTCTCCATATAAGTAGTGCCTCCATATCTTCAATGCAAACACGACTACAGCAAGTTCCAAGTCATGCGTGGGGTAATTTTCTTCATAAGGCTTAAGCTGCCGTGAAGCGTACGCGATCACTTTCCCATGTTGCATGAGAACACAACCAAGTCCCTTCCCCGATGCATCATTGTAGATTTGAAATCCACCCTTACCAGATGGGAGAGTAAGAATAGGTACAGATACTAGCTTCTGCTTCAGGTCTTCAAAGCTCTTCTCTCGTTCTTCAGTCCAGACGAATTTCTCCCCTTTCCGCATTAGTTTGGTCAATGGTAGTGCTAAGCGGGAAAAGTTCTCCACGAACTTACGGTAATAGACAGCTAAGCCTAAGAAACTGCGGACTTCCGTCGCTGATGTCGGCCTTGGCCACTTAGTAATGGCCTCAACTTTCGTTGGATCCATAGTGATTCCTTCTGCTGATATAATGTGACCTAAGAATGCCACCTTGTCTAACCAGAACTCACACTTGGAGAATTTAGCATATAGCTCCTTCTGGCGAAGAATCTGTAGTACTGTACGAAGATGGTCTTCGTGTTCCTCCTTGGACTTTGAGAAAATCAGGATTTCATCGATGAAGACAATGACGAACTTGTCCAGAAATTCATGGAAGATTCTGTTCATCAAATCCATGAACACTGCTGGAGCATTTGTCAGGACGAATGGCATAACTACAAACTCGTAGTGGCCATAGCGGGTATGAAAAGCAGTCTTGGCGATATCCTGCTCCTTGACCCGTAGCTGATGGTAGCCTGACCTAAGATCAATCTTGGAGAAGTGTTTGGCCCCTTGGATTTGGTCAAACAGATCGTCTATACGTGGCAGTGGATACCTATTCCGGATAGTAATCTTGTTGAGCTCGCGATAGTCTATGCAAAGACGCATACTGCCGTCCTTCTTCTTAACAAACAAGACCGGGGCGCCCCATAGAGATGCGCTCGGTCGAATGAAACCTCGTCCAAGAAGTTCTTGTAGTTGATCCTTCATCTCCTTCAGCTCTATGGGAGCCATACGATAAGGAGCCTTGGAGATTGGTTCAGCTCCTGGAATAAGCTCGATACTGAATTCTACTTCTCGTGCAGGTGGTATGCCCGGAAGTTCTGCTGGAAAAACATCTTAGAATTCTGACACTATAGGTTGATCCTGAATTGATGGAGATTCAACATCCATGTCGTGAACCGTAGCTAGATAACCCTCGCAGCCATGTGACAGTAGTGCACGCGCTTGCAGGGTAGATATGATTTGTACAGACCGTCCGGGTACGAACCCGTTATGAATGTACTCTGGTGCATTAACATCACCGAAGATAACTCGATATGAATGGCAGTCTATGGTAGCATGATGCTTGGATAGCCAATCCATGCCCAAAATCATGTCGAAGTCATTCATGTCCAGCGGAAGTGCGTCAACAGGTCGAACCTTATCATCAAATTCTAGGGGAAGACTCTTGTATACATGGGTGATTAATACAGAGTCCCTTAAAGGCGTGGAAATAGTAAGCCTATTTTCTAGTGGCATGGGGAGCATCCTAATGTTCTTAGCATAAGCAGTAGAAATAACCGAGTGAGTAGCACCCGTATCGAAAAGAACACATGCAGCTTGACCATACATATACAAGATTCCAGTGATGGTACCTATAGACTTGTTGGCCTGGTCTAGAGATGTCGTGTAGACACGCCCGATGGTAGGAGGCGGCTTGGAATCAACATGTCCCGATGTACCCTCCATCTCGCCCTTACGGCAATCCTTCATGATGTGGCCAGGAAGACCACACTTGAAGCATGCGTTAGTGTTACGGCGACATGACCCTGGGTGCCTACGGTGGCAAGTAGAGCAAAGAGGATGAGTAAATCCTCCAGCAGGTGCTCTGGCTGGCTGGGAACCTGATAAAACATTTTACATAAGACATGATAATAGGGTACAAAGGACAATGCGGATAATCGTAAGATTGAATACCAGTGATAGCTGGATGGCTAGGCTGTAAACCTCTCTGGTTTTGGTCCCTACCGTTTCCATGGTTCCTGGTAGAAGTTTTTTCTAAAGTGTCAGAATATGAGTTATAACATGAAATCATAAGAAAATTGTGTAAGTATTAGGACCTGCTGCTGTTGGAGTGTCCAGCGTTGTTACGGTAATTATCATTACCGCCACGCCTATCCGTAGCAGATCGGTCATTAGTCTGACCGTTTCCCTTGGGCTGATGAGGCTGCTGCTAAGTAGACGGCTGAGACCGGTCCCCAGTTTTCTGCCTGGAAGATACATTTAAAGAGATGAATAATTGACATATATGGAAAGAATACGGATAAATCACCGCTTAAATACGAATGTTTACCTCTTGTCGGGTCTCTCAGCTTCCCCGAACTCATCTCTCTCCTGCAGCATTTCCAGCTTCTGTGCTGCATCGGCCACTTGTGCTACAGTGTTGAACGTAGCACACACCAGATTGTTTGCGACCGTTGTGCGAAGAGCCCACCTAAAGTGGTGTGCCTGCTCTTCAGGAGTACCTGCTGCTGCACCAAGGAAACCAGCTAAGCGAAGAAAGCGCTGCATAAACTCGTTGCTATTCTCCCCAGCTCTCTGTCAGATCCCATGGTACTCTCTCTTGAGCTTGTCTTGCTCAGCCTTGGGAAAGAACTGCTCCATCACCCTGTCCTTGAACTGAGCCCAAGTCAAACCAGCAACCCACTCGTCACCACCCTCAGACTGCATCAACGCTAACCACCAATTTAGCACATCGCCTTCGAACCGATAGCATGCCAACCCCGCCTTGTATGTGGGTTCACAACCCATAGCATTGAAAATCTTCTCGATGTGAGCCAACCAGCTTTCAACATCACTGGGGCTATCTGTTTTCTTAAAAGCTCGAGGACGGAGCTTGTTGAATCTCTCCAGCCATACTGCTAAATGTCACTGGAGGAGGAGGAGGGGGTGCCTGATTATGCTGCTAATTGTTGGCAGCTTGAACTTCAGCCCTGATGTCGTTCCTCGGTTGAGGATGCAAAGCTTGCATAGCAGCTTGAATTGCAACATTGAGCTGTTCCTGTTCGTGTGTGAGAACCATCTGACAGTATAACATAAAACATATGATTAAACAGATCAAAACATAAAATATATATATACATGAAAAAAAATTATACCAAAATTTCAAGAGAAAAACTTTATGCAAGAAAATTTTATGTATGAATGCATGATGCAGTTTTATGAAAACTTTTGTATGCTCAAGAGTGAATGCCTATGGTCAGTTCACCCAAAACAAAAGACATGGCGAGGGGACGCCTATGGGTCGGTCCCAAATTTAAAAGTTTTGATAAAACACATGCGACTAAATAGGGCCAGTACTGTACAAACCATTACTTAGTCATAAATCTGCGACAATGACATATATATGTATGCATAAAAATGATGAATGCATGAAAACAACTGTCAGTTCTGGGAAGACCATAGTGACTACCCACTAATCACAGGTCATATTTTGAGAGCCTACAGGTCGAAGCCTTGGCTCTGATACCATAATTGTAACACCCCATTTTGATAATGGAATGTCACGCGTAATTGTGGTGTGTCATCAAAGCATACAAGGAAAAATGTCTAAACATTACATGACCATAAAAGGAAAATACCGGAATCAAACATCGGTAGTCTAAAAGTAAAGCTCATCACACATAAACATAAGTACTGTAAAGGAAAGGACTAAACAATGTCCATAACAAATGTATCAAAAGAAAGGTAATGCATAAAGTAAAGAAAGGCTAGAAAGCTTCCAGTCCATATGCACGTACGCTTAAAGTCTACGAGCGTCCCTGAGTACCTGCCGTTTTGGGAACATAGAAAAGGAAAACGACTGAGCAATACGCTCAGTGCACGGATGTACAATAAAGCATGAATAGGATAAGCATATAACATATAACAGCGGAAGAAACTAAGTCCCGAGTAACCTGGGTAAGTCTTGATAAAATTGGTTTTATAGTTTGAAAAGCCTTATGTTTATCTTGTAAAAATTGTTTAACATATTTTACCATTAGCCAATATAGGTCATGAAAATCCACTGTGCATGAATACTTGGAGGGGTGACCTCATCATGTAATTTAGAGGGGTTGCCTCTAATTTAATATACTGGTTTGGGTAGGAGGGATCAACTCCTTGTGAAGGATGCAAGGCACACACCACATTCACACTGAGTAATCTGCTGAAAACATGTAACTAGGATGCACCCATATGCCCCACATGATAAATATAAAAATATGGCCAAAAGCTGAAGGGACGCCACGAGCAATCACTCCGCCGTGGTGAAGTCATAACATCAGTGCCTCTAATGTTATGGTTATGGTACCTCCATAACTAGGTGAAACTGGTCATGCATGTATATGGCTATAGGTATTCTAAATTAAACATAAGCAAATCAAACATATAAACTTATACTACGGGAAAACATTTGGCTGCATACGGGGAATCCTAATAAGGAAAGAATGTCCATACTGAAAGGACGGGAATCCGTACCTTATGTCCAGTGAACGAAGAAGATGAACTGAGGAGAATCCTACTTCGGTATCACTAATGCTACATAAATACATACATGAATAAGTATCTGCTTACTAAATACGTAACTGGTTTTATGTCATGTCTTAGCTTATTTTATATGTTCATATCATGTTTTACTGTTTTAAGCCTTAAACTATGTTTATCTTATATTCTGTTTATTTTGATTAAGTATTTCTGGTATTTCATGTATTATTATGCTTACTGTGTAATAATAAGTAACTTTCCAAAAATAGCAGGTTTCCTAAAATAGAAAGTTTAGAAAGTTTCCAAAAATAGAAAGTTACCAAAAATAGAAAGTTTCCAAATATAGAAAGTTTCCAAAAATAGAAAGTTTCCAAAAATAGAAAGTTTCCAAAAATAGAATTACTGCTTAAAATAGATAAGTTCCTAAAAATAGAGAGTTTCTATAAATAGATCAGCTGCCTTAATTAAATAAGTTTCCATAAATAGATTAGCTGCCTTATTTAAATAAGTTTCTAAAAATAGAAAGTTTCCATAATTAGATATAAGCTGGTTAAATAAGCTAAGTATATAAGCCTAAGTGTTTTCATGATTATTTTTCTTAGTCATAATGATATAATGTATAGTTTATTAATTATTTTATGTAATTTAAATAAACTATAGGTTAAAATATTTAATTAAAATATATCATGTTTTTAATTAAATAAAGTTAAATACTTAGGTTAAAACATGTATTATTATTTATTAATAATATAACCTAAGTCATGTTAGTTAATTAATTATAACCATGATTTTTAAATAATTAATTAATTATTAGTCTAGAAAATATAAAATACTTAGGTTAATAATTTCATGATTTTAATAATTAATATAACCTAAGTCATGTTTATTAAATTAATCATGTCATATTTATTAATTTAATTTAACATATGATTATAAAAAAAAATAATCTTAACATAAACCGTGAACCGGATCTTGACTAGAACCCATGAACCGGACATGAAATCGACACCATACCCCGAACCACTTCGGGGTTCCCCTTGTCTTGCTGCTGCCGTGGGACCCACACCACCCAACCGGGACCATATGGTCTCGGTGGTAGTCTAGTAGCCAAACCGAGACCCCCTTGGGGTTCGGTTTAGGCGCCGGCCAACAAACACCTCTAAAACCACCCTTTTTTATTTATTCCAAAAAGCATTTTCATGTTAGATCTATGTTTTTAATTAGGTTTTAAAAACATCTTGTTCTTAATTAAAAATCAAAAAGAAAAAAGGTAAAAAGAATATACCGAATGCGTGGATCTAAACGAGGATGAACAAACACGAACACTTGCACCCAAAACCAAGATCAAAATCAAATAAACACCCTCCTTGGTGTGTTTATGTGTGGCGGCCAAAAAAAGAAAAGAGGAGAAGGAGAAAAACTTTTTTAGGTTTTTGTTTAATCTTCTGTAAAGTGAGAAAAATGGCTAGCTAATATTCCCTTAACCCCTCTTTAGTGAATTTTGATATGGGCTTGGCCCATCTCCTTATGTTTGCCGCGGGTAGGGGCCCCACATGGGATACCCGTACCGTTTTCCGTGTCTCGATGTTTAATTGTTCGTTCGTGTTTATTTGTG
This sequence comes from Glebionis coronaria, assembly GCA_025667525.1. Classification (NCBI taxonomy): domain Eukaryota; kingdom Viridiplantae; phylum Streptophyta; class Magnoliopsida; order Asterales; family Asteraceae; genus Glebionis; species Glebionis coronaria. The sequence continues at coordinate 452,184,770 of CM046881.1, forward strand.
TTCGCGTTTAATGTGTTCTCGTTAAATAATTACCGTGACCTAATATATTTATTTACGCTCGTAATAAATATATATACGTAATTAATAATAGTTCGTGATTTAATTACGTTCATGATTTCATGATCGCATATTCGTGATTACTTATTGTCAAATAATTATTGCGTGCTCGTGCGTAGTAAATACTTATCGTGTTCTAACACGTACGTAATACGTAAAATCCTAACATGTAATCGTAATCATACTATAAAAGGAAAGTTTTAATCTAGTACGTACGATCTTAAGGGTACTATTCATGGTAAAAGCATGCGGGTTTTACAATAAGTTTATGAGTAATTTAACAAGTATACTTAGATAAGAACATTTCAAGTCACACTTGTAAATAGTACTATTTGGGGACTAACATCCCCTGTCTTGGCAAGTCGTACTTGCTAGCACCTCAGTGGTCAAACATGCATACTTTATTTTGCTAATAAGGATAGTTTGACAGACTTCCTCATAAGGGCAATTGTGGATTTCTGATATGTCTAGTCGTAGTATCATAAGCTTAGTGCATTGATTAATTAATTTTACGGGTGAATAATAACGTAGCTCAGGAAAAAGGATCTTGTATTCAAATTATTTTTAAACCTATGAATTCACTCAACATTTGTGCTGACTTTAAGCATATATTTCAGGTTTTGATAATTGATACCATGGAGCAGCATAATGATGACGTGGGAAGATATGGACTTGGGAATTTTTGTCATTCAAACCTATTTTCTAGATCTTAGGAACATGTGATTGTACAAAGTATGTATAAGTTGTTTTATTAAAAATCTCTGATTTTGAATGATAAATTATAAAAATTTAATAAAGATTATTTAAACACTCTTTTGAGTTGTTTTTTCTATTACTGTGCTTTCATATCATGAAGTAATACCCCAAAAAAAATATTATCCCGCTGTGCCAAGGTTAAATGAGGGTGTTACAGAGTGGCATCAGAGCTCTAGTTATAGAGAATAAGAAATTAAAATCTTAACTATAACTGATTTTCTTAAATAAATTCCAAGTGATAATCTCCGCATCAAAACCATGCTGCTACAAAAATTGTAAGTAATAATTTTAAGTTATGATTTTCCTTAAATGATAATATTATGTGATAGTATGTGTAAGTAATATACTAAATACTAATATAAATAATTTATTTTATTGACGTCTTCAGAAATATGTCTTCCTATTTTCTTCCGATCATCATATCAGATTCGGATCCAAAAAATATGTACCTTATGGATTTACCTAAACCTTTAGTACTAGCCCTTTCTAATAATAATTACCCTAATCCTTTATCTCCAGAAAATAATCCTCAACCAAATAATATACCTATTCTGCAGTATCAAACTTCTTCATCCCAAGCATCCAATAATATCCCAAATACCCAAGATACATTTGTAGAACAAATGGAAAATATGATCATTTATTTTAGCGAAGTGCCTCCTAAACGTATTGAAGACCTGGAATATGAAATTGAAGGATTTAAGTATGTAAAGACGATAATGCAAGAGGAAATGGAAACTATGTAAAAGGGTTTGATAAAAGTGAGGAATGAGAATTATGAGTTACGAGATAAGCAGAGATTGCATGATGAGGAAATTACTTTAGCCCAAGTAAGAATGGAAACAATGTAGAATCTTATTGAAGATATTCAAGTACGACATCAAGACAACATCAAAGGACTCTTAGCCATAATCAAAGATCTCAAGAAGAAGGAGTAAACCAGCTCAAAAATATTTCAGCTTCCCTAAAAGTCTTGTAAATATTTTAGCTTTCGGTTTTTTTACTTTTATGTAACAAAGAAGCTTGCTTATCAGCAAAGTGAATTGTTAATAAATAAAATTTTTTTTTCTTTCCTTTATTTGCATATCATTCTATAAAAGAGAAATACTTGACAAAGTATAAGTCTTTAAAAGAATTACAGCAAAATAAAAATATTATCTTAAACTAAAAAGGACTTCTCAAGTCTGTTTGGTTAAAAGAAAGTATTAATCTAAATAAAGGATAAATAAACTTAGGAATCATAAGACACGTTAATAATTACGTAACCCTATAATCCTATCTTCTAATTTTGTAGGAAGTATCTCTAAGGGGCTGTTTGGTTCATTGATATTAGAAGGTTTTAAGCGGTTTTTAAATTTAAACTCACTGAAAATTATGTTTGGTAAAAAAAATTAAACTGAGTTTGTATATCTGGGCCCACATAAAAGATGGTTTAATAAACCATTGAGTTGAGAGTGGTAATGAAAGACGGAGTAATATTGGTCAAATAAGGACAATATTTCCCTTAAATAAAGACAAAAAGATACATTCTTTTTCATTTTTCTAATTTTTTTCAATCATCTTTCTCATTCACGCTTTTTGTTTTTTCTTTTTCAATCAACTGGAGTAGCACCAGATCTTGTACGACCACCCATATCTCATGTTAAGAAGACAATATCTTGCCATTTAAGAGCATTTTCAATGGCTTCCTTGGATTCTTTTGTTACCAAAAATTGAATTCCCATCTGCACCTTCATATACATATTTACAAACATTAGTATCAAGTAAGACTAAACCTGGAGCTGATATTGATCATTCTCCTTGATTAATTTTTACTGTTGAAGAAATCGAATCTGATAAATGTTGTTTGATTTTGAGTTTTTTAATCAAAATGTTGATTTCTATAGAATCTGAGTTGGTTTATCTATGATTATCGCTTCAATCTTAAACATCAAGAACATAATTATGGATGTAATTTCGAGCTTGTGGCATTATTGCTTGAAGATGAAAAAAACTTGTACTTTAAGCTGATAGCACGATCTGTGGTTCGTGATGACTGAAGGGCAAAATATTCTTTGTCATTGATTTCACTAGTCTTGTAGCAAAAAAACTTGCTAACCAAACAGAACAAAGTATTTTAAGTATCAGTTTTCTAAAACCCCAGTATTTTTATATATCACTGTCTTTCAAAACTAAAGGTTTAAATTTTGCGAACCAAACTCCCCCTAAAATTTTGGAAAAATAAATATGCTCGTAAAGCGTTGTATGTATACACATATGGAAAATTCTTAAGGACAAGTATATCTAAACATCAAAAAAAAATTTGTCTTATAAATTCAGAATGACACATTTAAAGACATCGATATCTTCTGCCTTAACTCCCGAAGGAATTAAACAAATAATTAATGATGGAATTGCTGCAACTATGAAAATACCGACTTTTAAGATAGTGAAGAATACTACTGCAACAGAAAATTTTATAACTAGCCAGTTATATAAATTTCAAGGAACCGAAGATGTTATTAGTATCACTCATTGGATTGAAACAACTGAGACGACTTTCTCCCAAAGTAGTTTTGCCGAAGATCGTAAAGTGAAGATTGTTGTTAGTAGTTTAACTATTAAAGCATTATCATGGTGAAATTACTATTCTCAACTCCTTGGAATAGAAGAAGCTCAGAAGATGAAGTGGTTAGATTTTAAATGCTTTCTAATAACCCAATATTATCCCTCCATATAAATCGAGAAAGTGAAAAAGGAATTTTGCTATCTAGTGACACAAGGAAATGATCTCAATGCCTATTTGAGAAATTTTCAAGAGTTAGCTGAATTATATCCGCTGACAAGCACATTTTTTCTAAACTAAACCAACAAAAACTTTGTCACCTTTTTTTTACTAAAAATAAGAAAAAAGTTGTTAACTTCTTATTTTTCTCTTCATGCAGGATTTTTAAAGATTCTTGACATCTTTCACCAATCACTCGTCGAACTGCTACAAATGACGAAAACGATACGCGTATCTCGAAACCTCGATCTAGCACTCGATCTTTGGATACCACGATAACATATGGCTCTGATACAACTTGTTTAATAATTATGACAACAACCTGAAGTTCAATCGTAGAACGCTAGATCGAGAGTTGTATCGAGCACAAGTAGCAAACCACAAGTATATACACACGTTATACCCTCAAACACCTATTCATTAAGAACCCAATAAAGCTTACAATTTGAGAAAAAAGTTGTTTATCTAACATCCCCTCGTATCTATTTATAGAAATGAGGTAGTAATCATTCTTAAATCTAGTAGGAAACTCATTGCTTTGCAAAACATGAATAACTAATCCTAGTTATAGTCTAACCATAATTTAAATTATAATGCATAATTAAACCCCTAATATATGTTAAGTTTACTTCTAATATTCAATAGAAACACATACTCTAGGTTATAAGCACTATCTCAAACACCTCTAATATTTAAAAACTTAAAAAAAACTAATCTTTTACCCTATATATGTAAAAGATCTTGGAATACAAGGTGCATCAACTTGCAAGTTACTATCATCTTAACGTCATATACGTTTTATACCACTTAACTTACAACCATCTAACTTATAAAAAAAACTCCCTCACAAATAACTTACACATAATTTACACTTTTAGGTCTCACCATGCCCAATTAAAACACAAAGCTACCGCAAAAGCTTTAACTTACACCAAGTAACTTAACGGTGGTGTAGTAATTTGGACTTAACTTGATCTCACTTAAGAGTCAATGAGTAATTACGTTACTACACTCATTGCTCTTACTGACAGGACAATATAGCTATTTTAATTCGCGTGAAAGCTTTATATTTTTTTAAAAGTATTTATAATGGGTCAAGTACTCAAGTGTTTTTTATTGTTTTAAAAGTGTATTGACTTTTAAGAGGGGTTTTTAGCATTTTACAAAGGGTAAAGTTATTAAGACCTCTCTAAAACTCTGTATGTACCCGCTTGAATTTTGCATTTTTTTATAATTATGGTTTTGTTATAAAATTGCGAAATAGAAAATATGAAATCATAAAAATAAAGTTTAACAAGTCAAAACTGTTAAACTGACAAAAATACATAACAAAAACTGATAAAAAGATTGTTTAGAAAATGACAAGGGGCAAAAAGTGGTAACGAAAGACGGAGTAATATTGGTCAAATAAGGACAATATTGCCCTTAAATAAAGACAAAAAGATACATTCTTTTTCATTTTTCTAATTCTTTTCAATCATCTTTCTCATTCACGCTTTTTGTTTTTTCTTTTTCAATCAACTGGATCAGCACCAGATCTTGTACGACCACCCATATCTCATGTTAAGAAGACAATATCTTGCCACTTAAGAGCATTTTTAATGGCTTCCTTGGATTCTTTTGTTACCAAAAAGTGAATTCCCACCTGCACCTTCATATACATATTTACAAACATCAGTATCAAGTAAGACTAAACCTGGAACTGATATTGATCATTCTACTTGACTAATTTTTTACTGTTGAAGAAATCGAATCTGATAAATGTTGTTTGATTTCGAGTTTTTTTAATCAAAATGTTGATTTCTATAGAATCTGAGTTGGTTTATCTATGATTATCGCTTCAATCTTAAACATCAAGAACATAATTATGGATGTAATTTCGAGCTTGTGGCATTATTGCTTGAAGATGAAAAAAACTTGTACTTTAAGCTGATAGCACGATCTGTGGTTCGTGATGACCGAAGGGCAAAATATTCTTTGTCATTGATTTCACTAGTCTTGTAACAAAAAAACTTGCTAACCAAACAGAACAAAGTATTTTAAGTATCAGTTTTCTAAAACCCCAGTATTTTTATATATCATTGTCTTTCAAAACTAAAGGTTTAAATTTTGCGAACCAAACTCCCCCTAAATTTTTGGAAAAATAAATATGCTCGTAAAGCGTTGTATGTATACACATATGGAAAATTCTTAAGGACAAGTATATCTAAACATCAAAATTTTTTGTCTCTAAATTCAGAATGACACATTTAAAGACATCGATATCTCCTGCCTTAACTCCCGAAGGAATTAAACAAATAATTAATGATGGAATTGCTGCAACTATGAAAATACCGACTTTTAAGATAGTGAAGAATACTACTGCAACAGAAAATTTTATAACTAGCTAGTTATATAAATTTCAAGGAACTGAAGATGTTATTAGTATCACTCATTGGATTGAAACAACTGAGACGACTTTCTCCCAAAGTAGTTTTGCCGAAGATCGTAAAGTGAAGATTGCTGTTAGTAGTTTAACTATTGAAGCATTATCATGGTGAAATTACTATTCTCAACTCGTTGGAATAGAAGAAGCTCAGAAGATGAAGTGGTTAGATTTTAAATGCCTTTTAATGACCCAATATTATCCCTCCATATAAATCGAGAAAGTAAAAAAGGAATTTTGCTATCTAGTGACACAAAGAAATGATCTCAATGCCTATTTGAGAAATTTTCAAGAGTTAGCAGAATTATATCCGCTGACAAGCACATTTTTTCTAAACTAAACAAACAAAAACTTTGTCACCTTTTTTTACTAAAAATAAGAAAAAAGTTGTTAACTTCTTATTTTTCTCTTCATGCAGGATTTTTAAAGATTCTTGACATCTTTCACCAATCACTCGTCGAACTGCTACAAACGACGAAAACGATACGCGTATCTCGAAACCTCGATCTAGCACTCGATCTTTGGATACCACGATAACATATGGCTCTGATACAACTTGTTTAATAATTATGACAACAACCTGAAGTTCAATCGTAGAACGCTAGATCGAGAGTTGTATCGAGCACAAGTAGCAAACCACAAGTATATACACACGTTATACCCTCAATCACCTATTCATTAAGAACCCAATAAAGCTTACAAATTGAGAAAAAACTGTTTATCTAACATCCCCTCGTATCTATTTATAGAAATGAGGTAGTAATCATTCTTAAATCTAGTAGGAAACTCATTACTTTGCAAAACATGAATAACTAATCTTAGTTATAGTCTAACCATAATTTAAATTACAATGTATAATTAAACCCCTAATATATGTTAAGTTTACTTCTAATATTCAGTAGAAACACATACTCTAGGTTATAAACACTATCTCAAACACCTCTAACATTTAAAAACTTAAAAAAAACTAATCTTTTACCCTATATATGTAAAAGATCTTGGAATACAAGGTGCATCAACTTGCAAGTTACTATCATCTTAACGTCATATAAGTTTTATACCACTTAACTTACAACCAACTAACTTATAAAAAAATACCCTCACAAATAACTTACACATAATTTACACCTTTAGGTCTCACCATGCCCAATTAAAACACAAAGCTACCGCAAAAGCTTTAACTTACACCAAGTAACTTAACGGTGGTGTAGTAATTTGGACTTAACTTGATCTCACTTAAGAGTCAATGAGTCATTCCGTTACTACACTCATTGCTCTTACTGACAAGACAATATAGCTATTTTATTTTGTGTGAAAGCTTTATATTTTTTTAAAGTATGCATAATGAGTCAAGTACTCAAGTGTTTTTTATTGTTTTAAAAGTGTTTTGACTTTTAAGAGGGGTTTTTAGCATTTTACAAAGGGTAAAGTTATTAAGACCTCCCTAAAACTCTATATGTACCCGTTTGAATTTTGCATTTTTTTTATAATTATGGTTTTGTTATAAAATTGCGAAACAGAAAATGCGAAATCATAAAAATAAAGTTTAACAAGTCAAAACTGTTAAACAGACAAAAATTCATAACAAAAACTGATAAAAAGATTGTTTAGAAAATGACAAGGGGGCAAAAAGTGTACAAACAATGTATTTTTTGTCTTTTTTCAGTGAGTCAAGAGGGTACCAATAATACCACCTTTTTTCAAGACTTTTTACACTGAGTTGATGAAATTTAAGCTATTTTAAAATATTTTTAATAAATAAACATATTACTTATATTAATATATTAAATGTCCACATTTGATTTTTAAAGTTTTTGTTTCTGAAACTTTTATCGTAAATTTGTTTATATGTGTTATCTATAGATAAAAGTTATATCAATAAAAATACATTCAAAATTTTATTCATTCATATAATTAAAATCGAATATTATATTCGTCTCATAATAAGTGTTTACTTTGATTTTTTTCGGTCTTTCTTATTCAACTTTTACTATGAATATTTTCATTTGTGTTATATAATAATAGATAAAAAATATATGTATGAATTGACATTTAAATGCATTTTCATTAAATATATTTTTCATCCCGTATTACGTAACACAAAATAACATATTTATGGTCAAAGTTGAACAAGGAATACCGAAAACAATAAAAGTGGACATTTATTATGAGAATAATGAAGTATCTAACTCCTTTATAAAAGAGATTGATATCTCTTTCTTATTAAATGCAAAAAAATTAAGAGGTACTACTACATTTACATGTTGTACCTCATATTAATGCACAAACCAAAATATTGTGTAAGGAATACAATTTTACAAGATAAATGTACAATATGGTAAAGTTAAATTTAAAATCATAAATATACAATACCATATGCACATTGTACAAAACTAAAAAGCATCTATCTTATACTAATACAAACTATAATGTCAATTTTTTGAGTGCCGAGAATATGCTAAAATCAATATGCCGGGAATATAAAATGTAAGGACTTGGTTAACTCAACTAACTCAACGGAGTTTAGCCTCAACCGAGTTAAATAAAAAAAAGGCCAGACGAAATGGCTCGACTTTATAACCTATCATCAGACCAGACTCAAAAAAGTAAAAGATCTCAGATTCAATTCGTGTTTAGACATGCAAGCCAAGATCGTTATAGAACATGTTTTTAGATGAAAATATTTGATTCAAAAATTATAATTAAAAGCCACTAATTATAACACCGAAGAAAATTTAGTCACAGGGTACCCGCCGCCGCATCGCGCTGGTACCCTGCTAGTTATTTAGTATATAGAAAAATATTTACAATCAAAGTTATAAAAAAACTTTAAAAATCAAAAGTAACGGTTATTTTAAGACATCTTTACAAAGTTACTCTCTCCGTCCCAATTTATTTATTTACCATTGACTTTTGAAGTCTTTTATACTAAACTTTAACCTTAAATAATTATTTTTGTGTTATGTAATAATTAATGAAAATTTTACCTAATAAAAATAGTTTTAAAACTCAATCTATACATATACTTTATATCAAACTAGACGAGTACCCGCGCATAGCGGCGGAAACCCCTAACGATAAGTTATTAAAGATACACGATATTTTGGTAAGCGTTTCATGTAAAATTCAAAATAAGACGTGAAAATATAAAAATATAATGCCAAACGGTAAGTCATATACAAACGTACAAAGCTATCGGTGATCATCTAAAAAAAACTAACACATGCACAAGGGTGAAATTGATATTAACGGACAAACATAGCACAAATACATAAATATATAAGATGAAAACTTCAATACTCTTTGTTTTTTTTATTATTGAAATTGGGATTAAGATCAAATCAAATTTATTACATTCTTTAAGATTGTCTTCCGTTTTGAACTCACGCGTACATACAACATAAAGGTATTGTAAAATCGTGAAAAATTACATATAAATTGATACTGCACATAAATATAGTATAAGCATGTGTTAAACTTAATAATGAGGTTTGGAGGAATGTACTAAAAAATTGCATCCACGTTAATTTGGTATGTATAAGACGTCAAACAAAGAAGTATATCAAGAGAATAAGAAGTCCCATCAGAGTCATGTTGCCTTGGGCAAGACGAACAAAAAGGCCCATTGTAAAGCAACCAAGTTGGTATTTTATAACGGTTTAAAGCTAAAGTAAGCTAAGCGATCCATTCCTACACTAACTTTCATCTAATAGCTACAATAAATAAATAAAATTGTTATATTGAAAAGATTAACTCAATAATACTAAGTATAACAACGACCAACTAAAGCAACATTTTGCTCATGCTCGCTCAATAATAGTAAGCGTAAGCGGACGTTCACGGATATAAATGAACGAACAAGACTTTTCCTCATGTTCGCTCACTTAATTAAACGAGTGTATAATTTTTGGTCGAGTCATCGGTTCGACCACCGGGTCAACCCGTTCGAGTCTCCGGTCCACTAACATGATCGATTCACTGGGTCACAAGATCGACCACCACATTAACTCGGTTGAGTCACTGGTTCATTGATTCGCCCAACAGGTCAACCCGGTCCGGTCACCGGGTTACCAGTTCGACCACCAAATCAATTAGCATATTGTTAACTATTTGTTGGCAGACAATTTTCGAAGTTATGCGCGAATACACGTATAGTTAACTAAACCAACGTATAAAATTTTAATAATTTAATAAATGAACGAATATAAACGACTTTTACCAAACGATCCATGACCTATTCGTTGGAGGTTCGGCCCATTTTGCAACCTATTTACATTTATATATACATGATGACACATAAATTAACATAGAATTACTATAGAAGCGGTCACCTTTTTAGAAAGGATACTAATATAGATTGGAATTTGAGCATAAAAGTTTCGTGAAATAAAACTTTCTTTGGCTCACGTAACCACTGGCATTACACGACTACCTTGTACAAATTAAATATACTTATTTTCAGCCTTTATTCTCCTTCAATAGTCATCATGTTCTTCCTTGAGCTCTCTACTCTATCAAGATTTAAAATCACTTTACTAATGCAACATGAACATATAATTTGATCTACAATTTTGATGTGTGGACTGTCGTTCATCTCGCCCGATACCAAAGTCGACTCTGCTCCCCATCAGTTTAAAAAAATGAAACCTTTTACACCATGTTGAAAATAAAGATACACGTTTAATTAAGGGGGTTACATTGCTTGAAATTCAAGCACAGCTAAGTATAGTTTATTTTGAGATTCGATAAATCTCATATCAAAATGCATACTTTCTTATATAAACGTCCAGTTCAAATATTGGTTTCAACGTCAAGTCGTCAACTATAGCGATTCTTATACACCTGCCTTTTTTGAAAGGCACAATCTTCTCCTTCTGTTTAGTTTAAGTGCGTTTTGTTTGGAATGGTCACAATCGTTTTTATTTTCATGAAATACTTTCCTTACTATAATTAATTATAGTGATCCCTTCATGCAATGTCCGGTTTTCAAATTTGAACTATTTTAATACGGAGTAGATAGTTTTCTTAACAGTACATAGACGTCTGCATGAAATTGTAGTAAACAAATTAACAACCTATATTGATTATAGAATCTAGAAAGCCACCGTTATGTACGCTTTTTATGTTATTTCATGTTATATCTCCTATCTCTATTTCTCCACATTCAACATGACATTCATTAGGAATTAACAATAAAATGAAATTTATTTAAATCATTGTTATAAATTCGAAGGCGACCAAAATCAGATTATTACACGTAAAAGCGGCAAAATTCCATAAAAACACGCAGTTACACCAACCGAAAACAAAAGTACTAATTCGACCCGTGTCAAAGATACATGACTTTAATCACTAAAACCGGCCTGTTTAGACTCTACCGAAACCTGTTTAGCTTAACCTTAGTTAAAATTATGTTCTCAAGTTTTCATTTAGTTTAAGGAAAGGACTTTGCAAGAAAGTTGTTAAGATAGTGCTCCCAAGCCGCTAAGTCAATCTAAACATACATATGCAATATCAAGTACCTAACCCAAAAATAAGTATAAGAAGTTTCAACAAGGAATCATGAACATCCTTCAAATTAAATTATTTCAATTCTAAATATTCAAAAAGTTAGTTAAGAAAAACCTGATAATTAACGCTAGTACCAAACATGAATATCCAACACTTTAACACCCCGAGATTCAACCAAATCGCTAAACCTTGGAATCTCGAATACAAGGAGCAATAGCTCCTAAACACCATGTATGACATGAAGACGGGACGTGACGTACAATCGACATCGTAGTTAAGAGAAACCACCCAAACCATCAATCAATACCACCAACCGCAACTACCTGAATCCACCTAAACCACCAAGAGATGGTGGCGGATTCGGCAGATGAAGGCGGTGATAAGATCTAACGGCAACAGTGTGGTTCTTGAGCGTGTTTTATACTATTAGGTTTATAGATAAACATTATGACGTGTTTGTCTGTGTTATACGCTTGAAGATATGCATATGACTTTCAATTAGTATGTCAACCCTTTAATATACACATTCCCAAATTAGTTTTGATTTGTGGTGTAATGCTCACCAGCACATGACAACCAATTCATTCATTGTGTAATTGTTCTTTCCTTCTTTAAGTGTCAATAACACGTTCTTTCCTTCGTTAGACATTCTAAGGTTTAAATGATAGTCAAACATTACGAATTCCACCCGTAGAGAATTGTTACAAAAGCTTAAGTATTCATCAAGTTATTTTAAGAATTTTATGTTTGAATATACGGTTTAAAAGAATTGTATATAAGGAATTGTTGAAAATTTCAAGTTTCAACTTTTCAACAAATGGGATAAACTCTTTATAGGGTATATAGAATACGTATTATATAATACAACAATATTAATTTAAATTTAAAGTTAAATAAAAAAGATTTTAAAAATTAATAGTAGACAATTAAATTAAAACTAGAGAGTATTAGATAATCCTCAAATTTTACAACTCTTTACACAAACCCTTCGCCACTTGTAAAGTTGCAATAGTCAATCGGTAGTTACTCTTTGCTCAAAAAAAAAAAATCGGTAGTTACTCTGAAAAGTTTATTTTCTTATTAAATCATAAATTGAAAAGTTGACCATAAACTAACGTGACTAAATAAGTGGCTCATGTTGAATTAAGATTTAAAAGGACACAAAGCGTGTTCTACTCTGACAATAAAATCCAAACAAAAACTTGTTCCTTCTTTAATCTCTCTCCTTCCCAGAAACTGTCCCTCCTTCACCCACAAATTTCACATTCATTTCCTTAAATATATTTGTTTTATATACGAGTATATAACTCTCTTACCTTTGTATATGCATATCATAAAAAATGTTTGCATTAGTTCTCTGTTGAATATTTCCAACATACAAGTGTTCTTCTCATCATTGACTGCAAAGCAAAAACATAAAAAGGTGATTGGTTCATTTCATGTTATAACTTAACTTTTTCTTAAAAGGTGTACTTGTTTTATCTAGCAAATATACTGGAGTAACACATATGTATGTTTATTACTAGTTTCTATATGAGTATATATGCTTGATATAGTTATGGAAACTTTCTTGATGATAATTTTTTTGAGTTTGCAAATTTTGGTCTGGTTGACTTTAAAAGTCAATATTGGTTTTGTTACTGATTCTTTGCTGATTCAAATGATTCCCACTTTTTATTTATTAGGATTTGATTCTTTTTTGTAAAGGAATATGAAAGACGTTTTGGAATCCCATATTTATTTGCTTTATGTTTTGCTTGTTGAAACTGCTTATCTTGTTTTCTTATGTTTTCATGGTTTTGACTTTTGAGAGGGTTTCAGATTGCTTATTTAAACTGCTTATTGATTGCTTGTGAGATGAAATTAACTATTTTTTGCAAGTATAGTAATTTCTAATATTTTCTTTGGATAAGCAACTTGAAAACTGCTTATTTGAACTACCAACCGGCAGGTAAGCAGTTTAAAGTGTTTTAGGGATGCTTTTCTAACTGCTTATCTACTTACAGTACTGTATTTTGTAAGATGATTAGTAGTTTCAGGTATTTGGAGAAAAGTGTGTATTTTAAAGCAAATAAGCACTTAAAAGTTAAAAGTTAAAAGTTAAAAGTAAGAAGGTTGGTATTTTACTTATTCTTCAGCACATAAATGGTTTCAAATAAGCAAGCCCAAATACTAAATACATGTGTTGTTCAAATCCAACTGCTTTTTGTAGATGAATCTTTATTGTGTTTGAGAAGATTGAAACTGTTTTGTGTAAATGCTAATAAATGAAACTATTATTTGTTACAGGTAGGTGCAATAAAACATCCTCTTAATTGTTTGTGAAAAGTCCTTTGAAACTAGTTTGAAATGAGCAACCTAAAGCTAGGAGTCGAAGTCGCTAGCGCCCATGACCTGATGTCAAAAGATGGTCAAGGTTCAGCTAACCCATACGTTGAGCTACACTTTGATCATCAAAAATACCGAACCACTGTCAAAGAAAAAGATCTTAACCCGTATTGGAATGAAACTTTTTATTTCAATATATCCGACCCAAATAACCTAACAAACCTTACACTCGATGCCTACATCTACAATAGCACTAAAGGAACCAGCTCAAAGTCCTTCATGGGTAAAGTTCATATCAATGGTACATCATTTGTACCGTATTCTGATGCTGTTGTTTTCCATTACCCGTTAGAAAAACGAAGCATTTTTTCACATGTTAAAGGCGAGTTGGGTCTTAAAGTGTTTGTTACAGACAACCCATCGATTAGATCTTCAAATCCGCTTCCGCAAATGGATACTTTTTCCAATGAGCGAAATGAGTCCAAAGATAAAACACGAACGTTTCACCATTTACCAAACTCGAACATTGTACAACAACAGCAGTTTCAGGCACAACAACCCTATATGACAGCTGGAGACCAGCCGCAACCTTATGGGTACGGCGTCGAGGATATGAGATATCAAACTCAAGGTCAAAATCATGGTCAAATTCAAAGTCAACCAAGGGTAGTTCGGATGTATTCTGGGTCTTCATCACAACCGATGGAGTACGCATTAAAAGAAACAAGCCCTTTTCTCGGTGGTGGTCAGGTGATCAGGGGTCGGGTCGTGAGCGGTGGTAGTCAGAGAGGCCGGGCAAGTACTTATGACTTGGTTGAATCCATGCAGTATCTATTTGTGAGAGTCGTGAAAGCACAAAACTTGCCAAGTATGGATGTAACAGGAAGTCTCGACCCATATGTGGAAGTACGTGTCGGGAATTATAAAGGAACCACAAGACATTTTTCTAAAACATCAAACCCGGAATGGAACACGGTTTTTGCATTCTCGAAGGAACGAATGCAAGCAACGGTATTAGATGTCGTCGTGAAAGACAAAGACACGTTAAAAGATGATTTTGTCGGAATTGTTCGTTTGAATCTAAATGATGTTCCCACAAGGGTCCCACCCGACAGTCCATTGGCTCCCGAATGGTATCGGATTGAGGACAAAAACGGGGAGAAAAGAAAAGATAGAGGAGAATTAATGCTTGCGGTATGGATTGGGACACAAGCCGATGAAGCTTTTCCTGACGCTTTTCTTGCAGACACTGCTATGAGTAATGTTGATGGTTCCAATTCTTCAATTTTCACCCGATCAAAAGTATATCAGTCTCCTAGACTCTGGTATGTTCGTGTTAATGTTATTGAAGTACAAGATCTTGTGTGGTCCGAAAAAACCCGATTCCCGAATGTTTACGTAAAAGCCCAAATAAATAATCAAGTTTCAATAACGAAACAAGTTCAGTCAAGAACCGGAAGCGCTTTATGGAATGAAGATATGATGTTTGTAGCTGCTGAACCGTTTGAAGATCATTTAGTCCTGACGGTTGAAGATCGCGTGGGACCCGGTAAAGAAGAGATGTTAGGGAAGGTGTTTATACCGTTAAACGCGGTGGACAGGCGTGCGGACGATCGGATGATTTATTCTCAATGGCACAATCTTCAAGACCCGTTTGATCATGATCTTGATGAGAAAGAGAAAAAGAAAAAGGATCATAAATTTGCTACTCGGTTACATCTTCGTGTGTGTCTTGATGGTGGGTACCATGTGCTCGATGAGTCGACGCAGTATAGTAGTGATCTTAGACCATCTGCTAAACAATTATGGAGACCATCCACTGGCATTATCGAACTCGGTATTTTGAATGCTACTGGTATCCACCCTATGAAAACCCGGCACGGCAAAGGAACTACAGATGCTTATTGTGTTGCTAAATATGGTCACAAATGGGTTCGAACGAGAACAGTTATTGACAGTTTGGTTCCAAAATTCAACGAACAGTACACATGGGAAGTATTCGACCCATCAACTGTTTTGACTGTCGGTGTTTTTGACAATTCCCAGCTCGATGGGGAATCAAACTCGAAAGACGTGAGAATCGGTAAAATTCGAATTAGAATCTCGACACTTGAAACTGGTCGGGTTTACACACATTCATACCCCTTGTTAGTACTACATCCTACGGGTGTAAAGAAAATGGGGGAATTACATTTGGCTATACGGTTTTCGAGTACTTCAATGATGAATATGATGTATATGTATTCGAAACCGCTGTTGCCAAAAATGCATTACGTGAGACCTTTGACGGTTGTTCAGCTTGACAAGCTCCGTCACCAAGCTGTCAGGATAGTCGCGGAACGGCTTAGCCGAGCTGAGCCACCGTTAAGAAAAGAAATCGTCGAGTATATGACTGATGCCAATTCCCATCTATGGAGTATGAGGCGCAGTAAGGCCAATTTCTTTAGGCTAATGTCGGTTTTCAGTGGGGTGCTTGCAGTGAGTAAATGGTTTGGTGAAGTTTGCTTATGGAGAAACCCGATAACGACAGTTCTTGTTCATATACTGTTTCTGATGCTCGTGTCATTTCCAGAGCTTATTCTGCCTACGGTTTTTCTATACATGTTTCTTATTGGACTTTGGAACTACTGGTTTCGGGCACAATACCCTCCTCATATGAACACTCGGTTATCGTATGCTGACGGGGTCAACCCTGATGAGCTGGACGAAGAGTTCGACACTTTCCCGACATCTCGACACCCGGATGTTGTTCGCAACCGGTATGATCGGCTACGAAGTGTTGCGGGAAGGATTCAGTCTGTGGTTGGTGATATAGCTAGTCAAGGAGAACGATTACAGGGGCTTCTTAGCTGGAGGGATCCACGAGCTACTGTTATATTTATGGTGTTTTGTCTTGTGGCTGCGTTTGTGTTATACACAACACCTTTTCAGGTTCTTGTGGCATTTACCGGATTCTATGTTATGAGACACCCGAGGCTTCGTCATAGGTTGCCATCTGCACCGCTGAACTTCTTCAGAAGGCTTCCAGCTCGCACGGACAGCATGTTGTGAGTAAGCTTATTTCTCTATATGTTGTGGTTTTTGTGTCTATTTTTTCTGCTCTGTACTTGTATGAAAGCCTAGAAGAACAGTTGGTCTGTTCAAAGACATGAATTTGGGAATTGTTAATGTATTCATAAAGTGTCGGTCTTGTTTGTAATTAGAGGATGGTTTTGTAGATTTGTTGCCATCTTTCGAAGATCAAGTATGTTTGTTGAAACTTTCATTTGCACATTCTTCGTTTTGGGTATAAAGTGCATCCAAGAAATGGATTTGGTAATTTCGGTTAGTTTAATGTTTAAGGCTACCCGCAACGCGGGCGATTTAACTCGATCCTCAATCGGTCGCGACCGAGTCGATCTGTTGTGACGATTCGGTCGCAGATACTCGGTCGATCGAATTCGGTCTTACCCACGATCTAATATGTATCCTTTGGCACGACCTTGTGTATTCTTTGCAGCCTTTTCTTTTTTCTTTTTCTCTTTATATATTTTAAGGATAGATTATAGTATTAGTTTTAATTAAATTTTAATTATATAAAATTTGTAAAAACCTTTTAAAATTTAATATATTGAGTTTGGTTTAATTTCTCACAACATATATTAATTTGACCATTTTTGGAGTTAATTTTATATAATGCATTTTACCCCAATTACTTATAATCAAGTTTTTTTTAATCATTTCTTTAACGATATTTAAATATAAATATTATTATAATGTTTCATATTTTATTTAATAATTATTTAAAAAAATTATTTATATTAAAAAATTAAATTAAGTCGCACTAAATCGTCTTGTTGGAGCAAATAAGTCACATTAGGTAGTAGGAGAAAAAGAACTGGAAAAATTAGAGTCGCGATCTACTCACAATTACAGGTAGCCTAAAAGCTTGTGTGTTATCATGCCACAAGTTGGAAAATCCCGGTAGATACGACCTTTAATGGTTATGTAACAAATGAGAGCGAATAAATTTTGAGCCAATATACAAATTAGGGGTGAGCATGGTTCGGTTTGGTTCGGTTTTTGTATAAAACCGAAACCGAACCAACAAATTTCGGTTTCTGATTTTTAAGAACCATTCGGTTTCGGTTTTGTGTCGGTTTGGTTTTTCGGTTTTCGATTTACTTTCGGTTTGGTTTTTCGGTTTTTTTCGGTTCCTATATGATTTATCGAGCTTCGCTTTTACAAGTTGATTTTGAATATACCATAAACCGACACGTTAAAAGCTTTAAATAAATAATAACAAGAAACACAACATTAACAATAAGGATAAAATATCATATAAAATCTTAAAAGAATCATTTATGTGTATAAATCAACACAATAGCAACAATAAAAACCTAATTAAAAAAACAATCGAGAAGAAAACTTATTATTTAGTCATGTTCAATAAGCATATGAAACAATGATTAGTTATTAAACATGATAGAATTAATCTAGCGTAGCATATTCATCGTCCATTAGCTTCGACGTGAACTTATATATATATTCTCATGTTTATAAAGATCGGTTCGGTTTATATCGGTTTTCTTTAATGCTAAAACCAAACCGAACCAAAAGCTTCGGTTTTTTCAAAATGCAAAAACTGAACCATCGGTTTTTCAATCGGTTTCGTTTTTTTAGGTTTCGGTTCTTCGGTTTCTTTCAGTTTAGGTTCGGGTTTTCGGTTTCTTGCACACCCCTAATACAAATGACAAACTCTTTTTTTTTCTCACAAAACATCTTTTATTATTTATATAACACACACGCAGGTAATTAAATTTTCCCAAAAAATACGCAATTATTAATGTTTCATTTAGTTTTTTTTTTTTTTTAGAGGCAATGTTTCATTTCGTTCATATAAGTTACTCAAAAATACGTTACCAATTAATTATGTTATTCCTTTTTATATAACTTACTTACATTAGCCGGTTAGAAGCCTACGTGGATTATTTTATTAGCATAATGACTTTCTTACCTTATTCACTGTTATTTAGTATGAGAAAAGGATAAATTTTAATTCACATTCAATCTCAGAAGAATAGTTTAACCAAATCCTAAAAACACACACATTCTTTTACATTAATCCGTGTTTTAATTAAGAATCAATATTGAGTTTAGTCTCCATTGTCTCATGGGTCCGTTTGGGTTAAATATATTTCTCATGGCAACACAAGTTGGAGTGTTACCAAACATATCCCATGGCACTAGGTTTCCAATGAAAAATAATTTTGATAGTCGTAACTAAATGGTACTCTACTATACCTTCTGAGTACTCCTTGGTCACTTTTTGGAAAAGGGCCTATGGTAAAGGATGGTCGTGATCGATATTGGATATTTTCTAGTTTTAGTGTTTCTTTCTAGGTTTTTAATATTGGTATTATATTTTTATGGATTCATTTGTCTTGGTTTACAGGATACAACGACGAATTCAGTGTGGTTTTGCCTCTGCTGATATGTCAGACCCACGTACCCAAATTTTTCAACAACGGACCCAAGTTGTTTGGGTCTGTGGGGTCTGTGGTTCTCTGTATCAATTTTTACATGGCAATTAACTTTGTCTTTGTAGAAACTAGAGGGGGGGGGGGGGGGGGGAGGGGTTGAATAGTTTCTCATCGATTTATCTCCTAATTAATATTCTTTTCAATTAGGTGAGTGCACAAAACTATCTTTAGCTTAAAAGCTAGTTGCATAATGATTAGGTTCAATTCTAATGCATTAACAATGTGTAGTAAGTGTAATGATAATGAATGTAAGTAATGAGTAAGGAAAGAAACAACCTAGTAGGAAGACACCAAGATTTATAGTGGTTCGACAACGAGGCTCTATCCTCGTTCCTACTCCACTCCTCGAGTACACCTTACTCGAGATTTCCAATATATCCACAAGCTCCCTTCTTGGCGGGGAAAACCTTACAACGTCGCTTACATTATTTTCCAACACTAAGCTAAATGTCGAGACCTAATCTTAGCTAGGACCAATCTACACAACGTCGCCCAAAGCTAGAACCAATCTTCACAACGTTGCCTACTTCACCATTTTCCGACACAAGGCTAAATGTCGAGTTCTAATCCAAAGTTAGAACCAATCTTCACGACTCTTCACTTTGAAGCTAAGTGAGAACTTCACACAACACAACTACATATCACTTTATAGTTTAGTGAGAACTCAGAAGACACAACCACATCACTTTATAGTTTAGTGAGAACTAACACAACTAATTACAACTCAACTAAACATATCCAAGTACACACATGTAGCTTGGATCTACACAACACAAATCCAAGCACACACATGTGCAATGGATTTACACAACTCTAATCCATGTATTCACATATAGCTTGGATGAACACAACTAGTCCAAGTATTCACAAATACATTGGATCTACACAAGACACAAATAAACAAATGATGAACATGACTAGTCTTTAGGAGAAGGTGATCTTCATCAATGCTTCATCTTTAATCACATCACAAGTGTGTGAGTGATCTTCTCTTTAGACAAGGTAAAGAAGGAGATCAAGAGGATAATCATGAGTAAACATACTTAACACATTAAGTGATCATTTACAAATGATTAGGATTAGATAGGAGAAAGAAGGCTGAAAGAGATGTCTAAAAAGGGTTGATG
Source organism: Glebionis coronaria (assembly GCA_025667525.1). Taxonomy (NCBI): domain Eukaryota; kingdom Viridiplantae; phylum Streptophyta; class Magnoliopsida; order Asterales; family Asteraceae; genus Glebionis; species Glebionis coronaria. The sequence goes on from CM046881.1 coordinate 452,205,260, forward strand.
AAAATGTAGATTTGATCCACTATTTATAGGAGACAATATCCAAACGGCTATCTGGGGGCGGTTCCTTATCTACCCAGGTGGTTCCTTATCGATAGGGAACCGCGTAGGCACTTAAGGAACCGGGGGTAGTAGACTCCGCTCCTTTTTGTCTTTTAGTAAATTTGAAATATCTGAGCCTGTTTAAACCTTCAAAGGATATTCTTATGGCATTTGGAATATGCCATATTCAAATTTACATTTTCATTTTAATAAAACATTTTCTTAAAAATAAAGTTTATTAAAAGTCTTTTGTTACATTTGACAAAAGTGAGTTTTAAGGCTAATCACTTTTATGATCACTAAGCATGATTAAGATATGTTAGTGTAATGATTATTACCTTGATGATAGTGTTTGTTAGATAATTCGTTTTATGATTGTGTTTGACAATAAATGTCTTTGTAATTTATCGTGATCAAAACTAAGAATGATTAATTAACACTAACAATATTTTTAGGCATTGCTTTGCATTAACAATCTCCCCCTTTTTGATTACGACAAACTATAAACTCATTTACGTAAAATACAAGTTTATTCGAATTATTAACGAGTTTATCACTATCATTTCTCCCCACTTTGTCGAAGCAAAAAGGTTAGCACAAGTCTTTTGAAGAAGAAAAGAACCAGACTTTGCTAGTATCTCCCCTTGCTTGGGGTACCAAGTAAATGAGCTAAGGTGACATGCTACACAAAGGTTAGAAGAAAGAAAAGAAACACCAATGTATGTATGTGCACTACCTACTAACTAACTTGAGAGGAAGAAGGAAAAGAAATCTCAAATTAGAAGCAAACATTTGCTAAGTATGTCCAAAGAGTGTGTATTGACAACATCGTAGTTCAATTGGTGGAATAAAGGAAGAAAAGAAACATCTAAACCAATCAAAGATGATTTAAAGTGTCAAGGGGTTAAAATTTAGAATTTATGGAATCACCCACAATTAATTTTAAGTTTTAACCATGGTCAACTCTTTAACAAATGTGTGAAATAGAATTAGTGGGAAAGATAACACACATAACATTCATATTACACAAATATGAAATAACATACAAGAGATATATTCATACACACAATATGAATATTTAAAGCAAAAAATATGGAAAATAAACCACAAAGCATAAACTACTCTAATAGTGATAATCTTCCAGGATTGCTTAAGTTTTATTGACTCAAACAACTAAAGTACAAAATGTGCCTTTAGTTGGAAAAGAAAGACGACGAAACATCATTCGGAGTTTTGTTCACGGGAACGGAAAATTTGAGAGGAGGTCGAGTGAGGAGGAATTCAAGGAAATTTAGCTTGTCATAAATATGAGCAAGTTCAATTTGTTAAAAACGACAACAAGCACACGAGGAACCATGATGCAAAACAAAGTCGTTAGATGGGGGAGATCCATCAAAATTAGAGGTTGGTGGAGAGGGAGATAATAGATAAGAGATGTTTTCACAATGCCTAGTGAGATTAGGGAAAGAAGATAGGTCATTGAGTTGAGGAGAGTTGAAAGGTTTTGGTGGAGGTGGAAGAATTTCCTTTTCTCCGGTAATTGGATTTATAGAGTAAGTCTCATTCCAATATTGAATCGGAGAGAAAGAGGAATTCTTGGAGGATTTTGGAGAAGAAGAATCATGAGGATTCTTGTTCTTTTTGATCCAAATGGGTTTTACCGAGATTTTCGATTTCTTTGAAAGCTTAGAAGAAGAAGATTTAGGTTGAGAAGATTGTGACAAAGAAATGTCTAGGTTAGGAAAGGAAGAATTAGACATTATGAGGGATGAAGAAAAGAACTCCCATAAGAGAATAATTTAAATAAAATAGACAAGGCAAAGATTTGAAATGAAAATAAAAGGTTTTAGGAAATGTTTAGCCAAAATAGGTAAACAAGGAATCTTAACCAAGACAGTGGTCAAAGAAGAAAGAACAAAAATAAGCCAAGAACGGCTTTACTGTATGTGGTTCCTTAATATAGCCCGCGGTTCCATATCGATATGGATCCGCCTGGGGGGTAAGGAGCCGCGTCCATAGGACAGCAAACCTTGATTTTCAAAAGTTTTTGAGAAAAATAAGACTTTTTCAAAATTTTGCAAATCTTGGATTTTTACCTCTTTTAGCATTAGAGTATGCTAGGGTTGCATAAAAGCAACACATTCACAAAGAATGTCTTGACAAAGGGTGACAAAATATTTAGATAACATTTTGGTCCAATTTTAAGTCAAGTTTTTAGATGTTGTAATAGATTTAGGTTCAATTTTAAATAAACTGAAGTTGTTTAATGTGTTCACAAAGATTAAAACACACAAAACTAAATCCATAATTCATCCACATGAGTAAATCATTAGGGAAAAGAAAGACAATACAAGAAATGAAAGAAAATTAACTACTACAAAGATAGCTAAAACTAGGTCTTGAATTCATAGATCTCTTTGGCTTGACCTTCTTTAAAAAGCATGTTATTTTGAAAAACAATCATTCATCTCCTAGGAGGAGGCATGGAGAACAAGGCAAGCAAGAAATCATGCAACCTTCTATGAAGACCAAGCATCTCCAATCTTAGGTTTTGAATGATGTAGTTATTATAGAGACAACATGGGCAATTTTCACCATGAGCTTCTAGGAACCCAAAGAAGTAAGGATCACCCATGAAGTGGGAAATAGGAATGCCCAAAATAGGAGCATTAGTGTTAGAGGGTGGACGAGGTGGTGGAGGCATAGTGTCCAAGGGTGAGATAGGAGAATTTGGTGGAGTGAAAGGAGAGGTAACCAAAGGCTCAAGTACAAAGGGAATGCTTTGTAGAGGTTGTGTTTGAGAAATCCCATCCAAAGGAGGACTAGGGGTGAAAGGTGAAGAAAGCTCATTCATTCTTGATTGGAATGAAGATGAGGTAGAACCATGTGAATGGTTAGTACCATGGGTTGAGTTTGTCTTGCATGGAGCAAGGGGTGGTGAAGGTGAAGAAGAAATGAGAATGAGAGAGATCTCAAATTTGGGAGTGTGAAAAGATGAAAAACCAATGTTAGGTAACTTAATCTTGATTTTGAGGCTTCTTTTGGAGGAGGAAGTTTTGGAAGAAGTGGATGTTCTAGTGGACACCATGGTTGTGTGTCAAGGTTTAGAGAAGAGTTGAAGGGATGACGAACACAATCAACAAGAGAGGGTTTAAGAAGAGAAGGGAATGATCCAAACTAGTAATGGGTTAAAATCATTTTAGGTGAATAATGAAATTAGGTAACCTAGTTTAGGAAAGTGCAGGTTTTTGCAAAAAATTTATCAAAGTTATACACAGATTAAGGAAAACAGTGTAAAGCAAAGGTTCTGTCGAAACAGGGACAGGCGGTTCCTTATGTAGGGCCGCGGTTCTTTATCGCTAAGGAACCGCGGATTCGATAAGGAACCGCGACCAATGGTGTAAAAAATATGCACTTCCTTAAGATTCGGTTAGCCCAGATTTCACACAAGTAAATAGCAAGCCAAAGTTAACTATAAATCAAAATCTAGGAAGCTAACAAACACATAATATGCAAAAGCTATGTAAATCGAAAGATCGACTACATAGTTAATTAAGGATTAAAATAGTTAGTAATCCAAACAGGTAGTAATAGTTAATATACACATACAAAGGAAGAGAAGTTCAACACCATAAAACATGTCCAACATCATGTTCATCATGAATCAAATCCAAGTCATCATCTCTTCTTCTTGCCTAGTCCTTTGATCAATTTCCTTAAGTACTTGAATCCACCTCTTGACTCAACTCGATGATCATGTAACTCACCTTGTGTTCTAAGATTTGATCGATAGACATCCTCAAGACTAAGGTTCTCCAAAATTTCACTAGTAGCATAGTGAGGAGGAGGATATAAGTCTTCTAACCCATCCATGAATGAGTTAGTAGAGGGGTGGGAGTTACTCGAAGAGCCGAAATGAACACTTGTACCTATGCTATCACCATCACTTGTTGGCATAGAAGTGTCCTAATCATCGGACTCTTGTTGATCGACTTTTCTTGAACCTCTATCACTTCTAGGCTTTCTTTCATATACCTCTTGAATAGGCAACATTACCCGTTGAGCCGGTTGAAAGCGAGAAAGATTGAGATTAGGAAAATCACGAACAACCCTTTTTAAGAGGCGAGTAAGGAGCATGGCATAAGGGAGGTTTGTTTTGGGCTTGGAGATAGCATAATTGATCCGTCGAGCGATAAAATATGCTAAATTGTACTTGGTTTCGGTAGAGATACAAAATATCATATGCACTAAACATGCCGGAACATGATCCCGATTACCACCAAGACAAAATACATTTTCCCTAAGGATGTTGGCCCATTGGACCATATCATCATTAAGGTCGCTTAAGAGAACCTCATGACGTTTTATCGAACGTCTTTAGAATGAAGGCTTCTTACAACGGTTCTATTACGCACTTTGGAAATGATGTTAAGGATGAAGTCAAGGTCAATTCCAAGTGGTCATTTGGAGGAAAATTGTTGGACTCAAGGAGAGCTTCAAGATTCCATTTATCCGTGAACCGACAAGTGCCCTCAAATGGCACACCAAGAATTTGACCAAAGGCTTCGAGAGAGTATTGAATGAGTTGACCATTCGAGATGAACCTAACAAATATTCTACCATTTTCCATAATGAGAGAATAAGTGCTAAAGAACTCCAAGAGGAATTGGGGGTAAATGTCTTCTTCTATATATAACAAACAATCGAACCCAATTTGTACAAACATAGACTTTATGTAAGCATAATTCCTAATGTCCTCTTGGGCAACTCTACCCTCGTGGAAACAACGAGTTTGAAAGGAACGATAGGTGTTGGCAAGTTGAGTTGAGTGACAAAAGTCGGAAAGGTTAGGCATATATTGTCTAGTGTCTTGGTGATCTTTTTGATATCTTGAAGGCATGATTTGTACCTAAATACAATAAATAAGAAATATTTCTCCAATCACTCATATGAAAAAAATCAAAAATCAAAAGATGAGAATGTGTTTTATCAATTTCTTGAAAAACAAAGGATTAATCCTTGTCATTCTCATGTTCACAATGTACCCATTTCATCATTGACCAAAACATATGAACTATGTAGAATCATCAATGAACTAAAACATTAGTTTTTCAAAACAAAGATTTTAGGCAGACATTAACAATGCAATTACCCATTTGTTCGTGGGTTCATTTCAATTCCATCAATTAACCAAAAATATTTAGTCAAAATTCGGATTGTTCTACAAGTGGGTTTTAGTGAAATCTTAATGAATATGAACTTAAGGAATCATAGTAAAATAACTATGTCAACCCACATTCCTATCAAGGTTCTAATTCAATTTCAATTTAAAAAATCCCCATTTATGAAAGGATGAACCCTAGAACAAAATAGATGAAATTGAATGAGAATACTTACAATTAATTGATGTTTGATGAAGGATGAGTGAAACCCACAACTTGGAATCAAATAATTTGAGTGATTGAAGGTTTTTGAAGCTTCAACAATGGTGGAAAATAAAAAAACCCGTCGACTATGAGAAAGAAACAGAGAGAAGGGTTTGTTTGAAAAAGGGTATTTTATAAAAACTGGCGCTCTAACAAAGATTTTGCCCGCGGTTCCTTATCGATAAGGAACCACGCATTGGAACCGTGCTAGATAAGGAATCACCTACAGTGGACAGTTTTTATCAAAGAAAAACAAAGAATTTTTGAAAACCAAAATGTTTAAATTACTTTAAAATATATCTTAAACCTTTTAGGATATCATTGGGCCACCACAACACTAGGTAATAATGCCTTGTTGAAGGATTACGAGTTGAATCGAGATAGGAAAAGACCGAAACGAACAAACGACTACTTGTAGCAAAGAAGCAAAGGGGAGAGGAGTGAAGGGAAGTGAACCAAGACCAAGAACATTTCTCAAGAGACAAATGACATTCTTCAAATTGAGGAGGCGAAGAGCTTGTGTCATAAATTGTGGTTTAAGACGTGCCTTTCCGGCGAAAGTCTAAACGGATTTGGTAATGAATTATACCAAGCAATTTTGATGCATAGAATAAGATCATTTTTAAGAGTAGTCTTATTCTATTTCAAAACATGAGCAAAGTATAGATTCACTTTCTCTCCCGCATGATCGGATAATTATTGCTATGATTAACAATAACAATATCCTTGGAATATTTCAATTCCAAATGTGTAAAATCCACCTAAAACTTAATGAAGTAGTTTGGTATCTCAAGGGATTCACTAATCATCCTAGAGATGAGCTTAATTGCACAAGTTACACATGATATTGAGCCTACTAACCGTAAGGGTGCAAACCATGGAAATCATGCTTGATACTTTAAGCTTCTACTAACTCACCCTACATCTCCATAGTGAGTCAAGTATCCAAGCAATGAAGGTTTGAGAGGCAAAAAGGAAAGAATCACAAACAACAAATAAATGTCAAGGCAAGGATGCCAAGAACAAGCATTTAGTCAATTAATGATCAAAAGAGTGATCAATAGGGCATGTGCAAGAACGAAAGCGTACTTTGGCCACAAATTGCATTCCGAGCTTTCAAGGAACTAATGCAAAGCCCAACTATGACTAATAGTGACTACTAATCTTTACGGACTAGTATCACTCCTACCCATCTTGATATCATCATTCAATGATGTTGGAAATAAAAAAAGATGAGTCTTCTACAAGTGTAAGTAACTCAATCCACAATCAACATAATGATTTATCTTCATGAGTACCTACACATAACAAGATGTAAACTAGTAGATACATTTCAAGAGTAAATCTAAAATGCATTAATACTACTAATCTAAATGAGATGCAATATTAACAATTTAAAAGGCTTATTTTCAACAAAAAATAGTTTTGACCAAAGAAAAACTTTAGTACAACTTAACCTTCTAATTTGAGGAGACAATGGATCGATCCAAGTTTTAAAGTACAATATACTTCAAATATCTCGTGTCACCATCGCTCGGATACCAATTGTAGAAACTAGAAGGGGGGTTGAATAGTTTCTCATCAGTTTATCTCCTAATTAAATTTCCTTTCAATTAGGTGAGTGTACAAAACTATCTTCTACTTAAAAGCTAGTTCCATAATGATTAGGTTCAATTCTAATGCATTAACAATGTGTAGTAAGTGTAATGATAATGAATGTAAGTAATGAGTAAGGAAAGAAACAACCTAGTAGGAAGACACTAAAATTTATAGTGGTTCGGGAACGAGGCTCTATCCTCGTTCCTACTCCAATCCTCGAGTACACCTTACTCGAGATTTCCACTATATCCACAAGCTCCCTTCTTGGCGGAGAAAACCTTCAACGTCGCTTACATTTTTTTCTGACACTAAGCTAAATGTCGAGACCTAATCTTAGCTAGGACAAATCTACACAACGTCGCCCACTTCACCATTTTACGACACAAGGCTAGAAGTCGAGTTCTAATCCAAAGCTAGAACCAATCTTCACAACGTTTCCTACTTCACCATTTTCTGACACAAGGCTAGATGTCGAGTTCTAATCCAAAGCTAGAACCAATCTTCACGACTCTTCACTTTGAAGCTAAGTGAGAACTTCACACAACACAACTACATATCACTTTATAGTTTAGTGAGAACTCAGAAGACACAACCACATCACTTTATAGTTTAGTGAGATCTAACACAACTAATTACAACTCACCTAAACATATCCAAGTACACACATGTAGCTTGGATTTACACAACACAAATCCAAGCACACACATGTGCAATGGATTTACACAACTCTAATCCAAGTATTCTAATGTAGAGATTTTGCTAGGTTCAATTGTTCGTTTCTCGGTATCTTAACGAATTAATTTCCGGTTCAAAGTACGACTCAATTGTTTTTGGTGAAAAAAAATATTTTTGGTTGTTTTTAAAATAAAAGTGCAAAGACGTAAATAAAAATAACGTTAAAGTAAATCTAAGTCTAATTTAAAATAAAAGGCGAGTATTTAAAAGCGTGACGAAAATTAAAAGGCACTTAAAATAAATAACGCAAACTTAAATCTATCTAAGGCAAACTTAAAACGCAACTAAAATATAAAACTAAGGCAAGGCTAAAATAAATCTAAGACAAATAAACTTAAAGTGCAACTAAGTAAAAAGGCGGGAAAAGTAAAACTTGAAAATTAGAAATTTAAAACTGAAAGTTAAAAGAACCTGAAAACTAGCTCATCCGGAATAAACCTTCGTTCGGAATAATCACTCATCCGGAATGTCACCTTCGTTCGGAATGATTCTTCTTCACTCGGAATATTTACCAAAACTCTTGATCCGGAATAAATACTTTCTCCGGAATATGTCACTTTTCCGGAATAAAGTCTTGATTCGGAATAAAGCCTTGATCCGGAATGATGTCTTGATCCGGAATAATCCCTTGGCCCTTCGTTCGGAATATATTCCGAATGAACCTTGATCCGGAATATTAAAATATTCCGAATGAACAAGTTGATCCGGAATAAATTCCTTGATCCGGAATGTTGGAGATTTCGGATGAAGTCTTTGATCCGGAATAATTAATTATTCCAAATAAAGGTCCTTGATCCGGAATATCTCCTTGATTCGGAATGTTCTGTTGATCCGGAATGTTCTGTTGATCCGGAATGAGAGGCTGATCCGGAATATGTCACTTATTCCGGATGAAAGCCTTCTATTCGGAATATCTTCTTCACAAACCTTCGTTCGGAATGTCTGGGCTTGATCCAGAATGTTTCCTGGGAATACAGTAACAGAAACACGAAGAACAAGGAACACGGAGAAAGCTACGGATCTAAACAAATCTAATCAAAATCAACCACAAGATTAAATCAAACTAATAAATAAACATCTATAATCATAAACAATCAATCCAAAACAATCAAACTAACAAAACTAATCAAAATAATCAAAACCCACTTAATCAATTTAACAAAAATATCAAAAACATAAACATGAACATGAACAATAAACATAAAAATCAAAGATTAAAGAAAGGTAGATAGGATATGAACAATAAAAATAAAGATTGACAAGAATTAAAAGGAAACTTACTTGAAATTAAAGGTATTTAAGGTGCGAGACAAGTATTTAAATTTGACATGAAAAGTAAATGACAAGTATTTAAATGTGCAAGTAATTAAAATGGAAGAGCATAGTTTGTCAAACTAGCCAACAAGAATGAAATGTAAATCCTAATGACTATTTATAGGGGAGATTAGGGAGGTGCTTAGGAAGCTTCCTCCCCTCTTTCTTCTTTTCCTTAATTGCAAGATTAAGTCCTTAATCTTCTTAATCTTCTTAAATCTTGGACTTTAATGACTTTGTCTCGGGATTTCTTTTAACTCGTCTTGTAATTCTTCAATAAATTAGACTTGAGTTCTTCGGCTTTTAGTAAACTTCCGTCTTTTGACTTTTTCTTCGATAAATCTTCAGAATTGGTCTTGGACTTCCGTTCTTTTTGCACTCTTGATCTTTCGACTTCGTCTTTCGTCTTTTTCTTTGATAAAAGCCCGTGAATGCCCGTGTTTTCTCCACTTTTCACCTCTTCGTCCTAAATCACAACAAAAACACAAACCACGCATAATTCCGACATAAATGACATAAAATACACGTTTTAGCTTGGTTATTATTGTAATTAAGTGGTAAAAAGGATGGGTGTTTACACACCTATCAAATCCCCTACACTTGACCATTGCAATGTCCTCATGCAATGCATTAGTTACAAAGCACGTTTACATTTTTCATCATAATTAATCCACGTTGACCTTTATTAAAGAGATAGAAAATTATAAACATTCAAAGTAAAGAAATCAAAAGCATACCTTGGGTTTTGGAAATGTCATGAATAATCATCATCCTCAAGTTTTCACTTTCTCCAAACCAAGCTTAAAAACGAGATCATTGTTATTATAAGTTAGCAAACTAACACGAACTCATGTGGGGCAATTATTCACTTAGACTCCCTTATTCCTAGGTGTATCTCTTATATTTTATTGTTGTCTTGAATGATCACGAAGATGCATTGTTGACTTATTTCGATAGTTATTAAGGCCGAAAATAAAGTGAACGATTTAATCAATAGTTAGCTAAAGGACAAAATCTTTTAAAACTGCTTCTCGGGACCTCAAAAAGTTCATATCTTGGCATAACTCGCTTCGCGATTTGAGACCTTTCTCGGACCGATATTTGGCAGCGACTTCATACTTCAAACCTTGAGAGACGTTCATGAAATAATGGCCTTCTATTCATAATAGGAATTTCTTCACTTGAAGTTTTGAGAGATTATTCATATTTGGACCACGACTTCTTCATTTTTCTCCAATCTTTATTTTGGACTTTGATATACAACGATCCGCCTCCTTTTTGGACTTGGATCTATTTATCCTCATACCTTGCTAGGGTCTTTTCGGATAGATTTCTCCATGAATTTTGGGGAGTTTTTGCTAATCGTCGTGTGTCTCGATCCTTCATATTGATCTTTGATAAATGATTCTTCACATCACTTTGGATCTTTAGCAACAAAATGTAGCCCTCGTGCCTTATTAGGGCCTTTTCGGACTCGCCAATCTTCGCATCCCGCTTCAATAAGTTATGCCTTGGCTATGAACTCTAATCCATACCGAGCAACTTTTAAACGATCTTGGGCTAGAAGCTAAGTAACTTTTCAAATCGTACAACCTTATTTATTGCAGATAAATTTATTAGCAAGAGATGGGAAAATAGGCTTATAATTAACTCACATAAATTCACGAGAGAATACCAAACTTATAATTGACTCTATCATCTCTCGTTCTCCGCAGTTTAAAATCTTAAGGAATGAGACTCGTGGATGCTTAGCCTATTAAATCAAAGTTTTGGGTTTTCGATTCGCCTATAGGATCTTGCAAATTCTTAGACTTTTTCAAGTTTAGAAATCGCATTTTAAAGTTCCCTTGATAAACGACTCTCTAGGATCAATTATAGGAACTTGCGAAAAGTTCTTGTTCTTAACCCGTGAGGATTAAGACTTTCGCGTTTTATAGCTCCCTATATAAAAGCCTAGCAAAACTTGACTTAAACACGTTAAGGATACTAGCTAGAGTAAACTTAGATAAGTAAACTCGGGTTGAGTCAAAAGATTCACAACGTTTGAAAACTAAAACCACTTTATTAAAATTTATTCTAATAAGGAAGAAAATAACTATACAAAGGGAAAAACTAATAGGCCAAAATAGATCAAAAATTTTAATAAATGTCGAAAAATTCATTTTCCAGTTAAAATGAGGACAAATGCAAGGAAAAGGCCACTTAACTTCGATAGAAGTCCCCCCTACACTTAATATAAACATTGTCCTCAATGTTTAAGCATGTGGAAGTAAACTCCCCTACACTTAGGACATTGTGCACGTTGTTTAAATCTCGCTAAGGAAGAGACAACTAACGAGATTCCTATTTTAATATTTGAGAAATATAAAATAGTGAATCGAAAAGAGTTTAGGATAGAACCGGGAAGAGGGGAACACGGAATCACGGGTCGTCAAGAATCATCAAGAGTGGATCATTGAGCGCTCGAATCCCTGCACATGATAAGAAAGAGAACAAGAAACACCACGGGGCTCCCCCTACACTTATGGTGAAAATAAGGAAAAATAGATAAATAATTGGGTTGCCTCCCAAAAGCGCTTGTTTTTGTTAACCGAGTCACGAGCCTGACTCGTCCCCGAATTAAATGGTCCATGGGGAAGCCTCAAATGTAATACCGGGATCAAAAACTTTGTCCTCGTTCCCGGAGGAATATAATAAAGGAGAGACAGGAGGATAAGTCTTGAATGGTAGGAAGGTCCTTTCAACATACGAGAAGTATGTGAAATCTTGATCCACGGGAGGTGGGGTGGGTAAAGGAATCACATTGTCATCCTCCAAAGACAATGGATGCTGACCAATTGGCAAAGCCGTAAGGTTATCAATCATAGAATGGTCATTGTCACCTCCTGGGTCAAAGCACTCATCCTCATTTCCCGGAGAGTGAAATTGATACATCACCCGCTTGGGCGTGCATTCAGTAGGATGAGGGGGCAATATAGTATGAGAAGTAAGAGAAGAATTACCTTCCATCCGTGTCACCTGTCCAGTAGAGTCAAATCTCTCCACCTCTGCGATAGAAGGGGGCATGGCTAACAAAGTATGCTCATCAATAGCAAGAGAAGCAGAGCTATCAATGTCCTCAATCCCTTCGTCAAAGAGAGGATTCACCTCGCTAGATATATAATCGTCATCAAAATCAAATAAAGGGTTCGAATAAATCTTGAAAGTTTCCTTCGGAACGTCTTCATCGGATAGTGACTCGTCATCACTAGAAGTAAAATCATCATCTTGATCAAAAAGAGGATTAGAGAAAGTCAAAGAATCCTCTCTCAAAGTGTTGGTGGAAGGAACATCATCAGAAGAAAGTGCATCATACTCATCGTCACTGTCGGATGTCAACTCAGATTCACTTGGGATTGGGACAAGGTTATCAGCACTATACGTATTGAATTCGTCGGATTCCTTTGCAGGAATGGTGCTAAGATCCTCATCCCCTAGGATGGGTGAATCCTTAGGCTCTAGAGCCGGCAAGTCGGGCGAAGGAATAGAATGCTCACCGTTCCAAGAAATAGGACTCTCATCGTCATCACTGTCATAATAATATGGAGGCACAAGAGGGGGAGTATAAGCATTAAAGTTAGATACCTGCTCTTGTTGCTGATCCGCTTGACATTTCTCCATCATCTTTTTGCAAGCTTCTTGAACTTTTTGAAAGTTGTCAAAAAGTGTGGCCATTTGCTCAGGAGGAAGTGCACACAAGGGTTGATGATTGAAGGCGTGACGTGGGGGCTCAAAGTTATACACACTGGGATGATAGCACGGAACTTTCTCAAAGACCTTCGACAGATCACAAGAAGAAGCATCGTGAGGGCCCCCACAAATATAGCACCACGGGTATGGAGAAAAACCCGGTGCATCTTGAGGATAGGGATTGTCATAGACGGGAGAGGGTGGGAAAGTGTTGTAAGAGGAGAAGTATGAATTTGTTGAATTGCAAAATGGACAAAATCCAAATTGGGTATCGTCAATATCAAAACCACACCGCTCACAAGTACACGATTGACATGTTTGAAAACCATGCCATGGTCTCCCACACCGTACGCAAGACGAATCCATGAAGAATTATAAATTAGAGGGGTAAAGAAAAGAATTAAACATAATAGAGGATAAAGAGGAATATTTTTGGTGCAAAACTTTGAAAAAGAAATGCTTTTTATGATTTTTCAAATGTTTTTGGGATTTTTTGAAAATTTTTGACACGAAAAATAACGTTCACGAGTGAACGGATCACAAAAAGCAACGCGTCTCTCACAGAAAACCGTTAATCTTTACGAAAAGAGCCGGCAGCGGCGCCATTTTAATGTAGAGATTTTGCTAGGTTCAATTGTTCGTTTCTCGGTATCTTAACGAATTGATTTCCGGTTCAAAGTACGACTCAATTGTTTTTGGTGAAAAAGAATATTTTTGGTTGTTTTTTAAAATAAAAGTGCAAAGACGTAAATAAAAATGACGTTAAAGTAAATCTAAGTCTAATTTAAAATAAAAGGCGAGTATTTAAAAGCGTGACGAAAATTAAAAGGCACTTAAAATAAATAACACAAACATAAATCTATCTAAGGCAAACTTAAAACGCAACTAAAACTTAAAACTAAGGCAAGGATAAAATAAATCTAAGGCAAATAAACTTAAAGTGCAACTAAGTAAAAAGGCGGGAAAAGTAAAACTTGAAAATTAGAAATTAAAAATTGAAAGTTAAAAGAACCTGAAAACTAGCTCATCCGGAATAAACCTTCGTTCGGAATAATCACTCATCCGGAATGTCACCTTCGTTCGGAATGATTCTTCTTCACTCGGAATATTTACCAAAACTTTTGATCCGGAATAAATACTTTATCCGGAATATGTCACTTATCCGGAATAAAGTCTTGATTCAGAATAAAGCCTTGATCCGGAATGATGTCTTGATCCGGAATAATCCCTTGGCCCTTCGTTCGAAATATATTCCGAATGAACCTTGATCCGGAATATTAAAATATTTCGAATGAACAAGTTGATCCGGAATAAATTCCTTGATCCGGAATGTTGGAGATTCCGGATGAAGTCTTTGATCTGGAATAATTAATTATTCCGAATAAAGGTCCTTGATCCGGAATATCTCCTTGATTCGGAATGTTCTGTTGATCCGGAATGTTCTGTTGATCCGGAATGAGAGGTTGATCCGGAATATGTCACTTATTCCGGATGAAAGCCTTCTATTCGGAATATCTTCTTCACAAACCTTCGTTCGGAATGTCTGGGCTTGATCCGGAATGTTTCCTCGGAATACAGTAACAGAAACACGAAGAACAAGGAACAAGGAGAAAGCTACGGATCTAAACAAATCTAATCAAAATCAACCACAAGATTAAATCAAACTAATAAATAAAAATCTATTAATCATAAACAATCAATCCAAAACAATCAAACTAACAAAACTAATCAAAATAATCAAAACCCGCTTAATCAATTTAACAAAAATATCAAAAACATAAACATGAACATGAACAATAAACATAAAAATCAAAGATTAAAGAAAGGTAGATAGGAGATGAACAATAAAAATAAAGATTAACAAGAATTAAAAGGAAACTTACTTGAAATTAAAGGTATTTAAGGTGCAAGACAAGTATTTAAGTTTGACATGAAAAGTAAATGACAAGTATTTAAATGTGCAAGTAATTAAAATGGAAGAGCATAGTTTGTCAAACTAGCCAACAAGAATGAAATGTAAATCCTAATGACTATTTATAGGGGAGATTAGGGAGGTGCTTAGGAAGCTTCCTCCCCTCTTTCTTCTTTTCCTTAGTTGCAAGATTAAGTCCTTAATCTTCTTAATCTTCTTAAATCTTGGACTTTAATGACTTTGTCTCGGGATTTCTTTGAACTCGTCTTGTAATTCTTTAATAAATTAACTTGAGTTCTTCGGCTTTTAGTAAACTTCCGTCTTTTGACTTTTTCTTCGATAAATTTTCGGAATTCGTCTTGGACTTCCGTTCTTTTTGCACTCTTGATCTTTCGACTTTGTCTTTCGTCTTTTTCTTCGATAAAACCCCGTGAATGCCCGTGTTTTCTCCACTTTTCACCTTTTCGTCCTAAATCACAACAAAAACACAAACCATGCATAATTCTGACATAAATGACATAAAATACACGTTTGGCTTGGTTATTATTGTAATTAAGTGGTAAAAAGGATGGGTGTTTACACACCTATCATATTCACATATAGTTTGGATGAACACAACTAGTCCAAGTATTCATAAATACATTGGATCTACACAAGACACAAATAAAGAAATGATGAACATGATTAGATCTTTACGAGAAGGTGATCTTCATCAATGCTTCATCTTTAATCACATCACAAGTGTGTGAGTGATCTTCTCTTTGGACATGGTAAAGAAGGAGATCAAGAGGATAATCATGAGTAAACATACTTAACACATTAAGTGATCATTTACAAATGACTAGGATTAGATAGGAGAAACAAGGCTGAAAGAGATGTCTAAAAAGGGTTGATGAAAATGCAGATTTGATCCACTATTTATAGGAGACAAGATCCCAACGGCTATCTGGGGGCGGTTCCTTATCTACCCAGGTGGTTCCTTATCGATAGGGAACCGCGTAGGCACTTAAGGAACCGCGAGTAGTAGACTCCGCTCCTTTTTGTCTTTTAGTGAATTTGAAATATCTGAGGCTGTTTAAACCTTCAAAGGATATGTTAGCCTCAAAATATTGAGTCAAACAAGAATGCTCGGTCATAGTTTATTATTGTAATATTCATTAGAACGTTGTAATAGTTAGTTAAATAGTCGTGGTTCACGGGATTGGATTTAAGCTACTTAAATCCCAAAAGACAAGCCCGGTCCAAACAATATAGCCCATAATGGTTACATGTATGCCCGGCTATATAAGGCCCTTCTTAGCATGTTAGGAAGGGTGGATTATTCATTTGTATTTTTCACTCTTCTAATCTAATCTCACCAAGTTAATCACCTCTCTCTCTACTTTCTTTCACTACTTTCTCTCTCTAGAAATTCATATCTTTTCATCTATATTCTATCATTAATCATCTAATAATATGGGACAACATTTGGTATCAATCGCCACGGGGTAGATTGTGTTTGGTTGTTGGTTATTAATTTGATTCGTGTGATTTTTCCTCTCAATCATCACAAATTATTTTTTTAGTGTTTTCGGGCTATAAATCTTGATATAAATCACTTATATAGATGTGGTACGGATTTGGTTAGGTTTTTGTGGTTATAATCACAAGTTTTTGAGGTATTTGGATTGGTTTTTGAGTTACGGTTCGTAAACAACATCAAGAACATTCCGAAGATATATATTCGGAAAGGGGTTTTAATATTCCGAAAATTGGTATTTCGGAAAAAGGTTCTTTATTCCGAAGAAGTGAATTTATCCGAAGATCACCATTTTTCGGAAAAAGCTTTGTTTTTCCGAAAATCCTCGTTTCTCTGAAAATTTCACATATTCTGAAGAACCCAAGATTCCGAAAAAGTATCTATTCCGAAGAAGAGATTATTCCGAAGAAGGTATTTTTTTTCCGAAATTTTCACTTTATCCGAAAAGTGTTATTTCTCCGAAAATCCCCTTTTTCCAAAAAGCTCCAATTTTTCCGAAAAAGGAGCTTATTCCGAAAAAGTTCCATTTATCCGAAGAAGGGTCATTATTCCGAAGAAGGGTTACTTATTCCGAATATATACCAATATTCCGAAAATTGGGATTTTTACAAAAGTGAAAATTTTTACTCGTGTGATTTTTCGCCTTCGAATTTTTGGTTTATTGTGAAGACAACTTTTAGGGGATTTTTAACATTTTTCATCGACTACAACAATCACAACACATCTACTTAAGATCCATTTTCACTTCATCGATTTCAAGTCTCTAGATATGGATTCTACTCAAGAGTATCATGTCACAAACAACAATATCATGGCGGCGGGTAACAAAGAGAGACCACCAATGCTTGTGTCTGGCCGGTATGCTCAATGGCAACACGTTTCATACGATACCTTGATACAAGACCTAATGGTGATGCCTTGAGGAAATGTATTACTCATGGAACATATGTATTCAAGAAGATCTCAATTCCTCCAAGACCAGCCACTAATACTACTGATGCAGTACCCGCAAGTGAACGTGATGAAACAAGATCCGATCTCACACCGGAAAATTATGCTTGGCATGATGCGGAGAAGGAAGCCATCTATATGGTTCTAAGTGGGATTGGAGATGATATTTACTCCACGGTTGATGCTTGTCCTACTGCACATGAAATGTGGACTGCTATTGAACGCTTGCAACAAGGAGAATCACTCAACAAACAAGATGTCAAAACAAACTTGTTTTGGAACTTTGGCAAGTTTACTTCAAAGGATGGAGAATCAATTGATTCATACTACTCCAGGTTTTATAAAATGATGAATGACATGACAAGAAATAACCTGCAAGTCTCCACCATGCAAGTGAATGTTCAATTTCTTCAACAACTTCAACCCAAGTGGACACGGTTCGTTACTTTAGTGAAACAAAAATAAAAGTTAGACGAGGTCTCATATCATCGACTCTTTGATATTTTGAAGCAATTTCAGAACGAAGCAAATGAGATTCGATCTGAACGTGTTGCAAAGACGGCTAATCCACTTGCTTTAGTGACTACCACTCAACATGTTCAAGACCATCACTCTCGTGCTCCTAAGCCATACTCCACTACATCATCCACACCACGATATTCCACATCATCTAAGTCTTCATCTTCCACACGATCACGAGGTAAAGTGCCAAAGGCATCATCACCACCATCTGAGTCAGCATCTGAAGAAGATAGTGATGAAGACCAAGCTCAAAAGAATCGAGAGATGAAACAACAAATTGCTTTCATAATGAAGACTTACCAGAAAATCTACAAACCCACCAACAACAATCTTCGAACATCATCTAACACAAAGAACCAATATGTTGATAGTCCTCCAAGGTATGACACACGTCGACGTGGTGAAAATCCTTCTAGGTATGATTGACATAATCCAACGCATGTTGAGGGTTCTGTAAGTTATGATCGACAAACGGCCAAGTATGATACTCAGAGGATTGCTGCTGCTACTGGGAATAGGGAAACTGTTGGAAGTCAAGTGGTTCAGCAAAGTGGGATTCAATGTTTTAATTTCCAAGGTTATGGGCATATGGCAAAGGAATGCAGGAAGCCGAAAAGGGTTAGAGACTCCAGCTATCACAAGGAAAAGATGCTGCTATGCAAGAAGATGGAAGCATGGGTTAAATTGTCAGCTGAGGAAGGAGCAATGCTTGATGATGCTGATGATGAAGATTATGATCAAGAACTCGATGCACACTACTCGTACATGGCAAAGGTTGAAGAAGTTCTCAAAGTCACTGAAGATGACAATGGTCCTATCTTTGACACTGAGCCAATCGATAAGGTACACACTAATGACGAATATACTGTGTTTAGAGATACTCATGAGCATAGTGATCTACCCAATGCCATTAATGACACATGTATGATGGAAACGGTTGATAGTAATACCACACCTAATTCATCAGACATGTGCAATAATGAGTCTGAGGATGATCAACATGCAAATGAGTATGATGAAGAGGAATGTTTTGCTCTTGATAATTTAATTGCTACTTTACAACAAGATGTTAAATAAACTAGACAAAGTCACAAGCAATTAAAAAAGGTTAATGCTACGCTCACTCAAAATTTTGAAGAATGCAAAGCTGCTCTTATCAAATCTAGTGAGACAAATGAAAGTTATAGAGATGAGCTCCTTCAGAAAACCAAAGAGCTTGAGGGGTACAAGGGTAGTGCGTTAAAAAGTCAAAAGGACGATTTTGAAAACAAATATAACACAACTCTTGAATTATTAGCCAAAGAGAAGCGTCAATATAATGTTTTCTTAATGGATGAACGTCAAAAAACGTACCTTGCCAATACCAAAGTTAATGAACTTGAACAAAAGCTCTCTATGACCACTACCGATTCTGCTAAAATTCTTGAGGTTAAGAAACAAGAGGTAGAAGCGTTAAAACAAGACTTCAAAAGTAGACATGAAAAATATACTGAAAAAGTTACGAAACTAGAAGAACAAGTTGAGATTTTAAAGAAAGTTGTTTATAACACGCATGATTCTATTCAAACCGTAAGAATGATAGCACCTCCGTCCATGTTTAAGGGTCAAGCTAGCTTTGCAAGTCCTGAGTACCTTGCCCAAGCTCAAGCAGCGAGCCCGCGTCTTTATCTTGATAAGTCTGAAAGGACCGATCTTAATTGCATGCCTGTTAGCGCCGACAGTGAAGAGTCTGCCCTTTGGGATGATGATAGTCGACCACTTGTCAATAAGGAGTTTGTGAAACCATATAATTATGCTTATGAGAATAGTCTTTATGGTCTTTTCAACAAACAAACTCAGAAATCTCATGAGGAAGTGTTTTTAGAATGAAAACAAAAGAGAATTCAATGGAAGAAAGCGTTTGCCCCTAATAAATCTAATGTTTACAAATATATGAACTACCTTCCTCTAGATGAGTCCAAAAGCAAGAGTAGGAAAACATTAGATATTCTTAAACACCACATAGATAATGTTAAATCTATTGTTGAAAGAGATTGGGCAAAACGTGAAAATGATGAGTGGAAATGCCCGATTCCTCAAGATATTACTTTGCTTGTGAAAGAACTATTAATCCCAAATACGGCATTAATTAAAGAAACTGTTCTTCAATTTGAGGAGTTAATTCGGACTGAAATGTTTGATGATTTAAAGTATGTTGAGTCTATTGATAAAAACATTGATGATCTTCAAATGGAGAAGTCTGATTTTTCAGATGAATATGATTTACTCTTGTAAGAATGCGTTTCTAAAGATGTTATGTGTGCTTATTTTACATCTTGTGCTGATATTGATGAATATTCTGATGTTGCATGCAAATATCTTGATAAAATCAAAGAATGTGAGCGTCTTGAACTTGAGCTTTCGAAACGTAAAGAAAATGTTGATAAAAAGGCTTTTGAGTTACTTCAACACAAAACTGGTTTCCTTCAAAAACATTGTCATTCTCTTGAACTTGCTTTGCAAAAAGACGTTGGTAGTTTTCCACATGATAATAACTTGCAAGAAAAACTTTCCAAAATGTTTTGAGAAATGAATGAACAGAATTTTGAAATTAAAGGGTTGAAGGCTCAGTGACAAGACAGGGAAAGAGCGATAGCAGAGTTGCAGAAACTCGTTGCTAAGATGGGTGGGAAAGTTGTGGAACCTAGCATTAAGAAACCTGTTGTTAGACAACCCAATGCCTCTAAAGTGAATAGATCCTCTATCTTGGGAAAACCATCTGCTTTATCAAATTCCTCTATTGCAAAACCTGTGTTTGCCCCCAAGATGGATGGAAAGGAAATGTTACCACATAATCAACCCATAAGGAATGTCATAGCACCAAGCGTTAAGCACAATAATGTGATTAAACCAGGGATGTATAGAATGACCACTAAGCCCACAAACAAAGTTAGTCATTCGCCTCAGACTTCTAGAAACACTAATATTCGTGTGTCTTCTACTACAGGAATAGTCTCCACTACTAGTGTTAGCCAGCCTCAGCTTAAGCGCACTCAAGTGAATGATAAGGTTTCGAAACACAAGAGTCAAGAGAAGATGAAGGAAGTAGAAGAACACCCTAGGAATTTGAATGTTTTTAAGAATAAAAGTCTGTAATCGCGTGTAATGACGATTTGAATGTTTTGAATGATTTGAATGCTATGAATGTCAAATTTGTTTGTGTCAAATGTGGAAAGTATGCTAATGCTAATCATTCTATGTGTGCTATGAATAATGCCAAAGACGTAGAAACTAGAACTAAGAAGCAAGTTGCAATGCCTATTAGTGCTAGTAAACCCAAACACAAAGTGAACCATTCTGGTGCAACCCCCACTAAGAAAAGTAATGCATCAGACTCCACCA
The DNA here is from genome assembly GCA_025667525.1 of Glebionis coronaria. Lineage (NCBI taxonomy): Eukaryota > Viridiplantae > Streptophyta > Magnoliopsida > Asterales > Asteraceae > Glebionis > Glebionis coronaria. The sequence goes on from CM046881.1 coordinate 452,226,387, forward strand.
CTAAGAACCCTAGAAGCAGAATTAAGGAATTATATGAGTCTGCTAACAAGTCTTGGAAATGGTGGTTTGCTAATCAGTGTCCTCCAGGATATAAATGGATGCCTAAAGTTAGGACAAAAAATGTGACAACGAGTGTTAGTATGCCTTCAAATGTTGCTAAGGACACTAATGAATCTGAAATCACAACTAAAGTGGTATCAAATTTAGCAAATGATCCATCGTGTTCTAACTCTTCTGCGGGTGATACAAATAATTCTCTTCATACTAGACTCCGGATGCACGAAGCACATGACAGGGAATCTCAAGCTTCTAATTAACTTCGTGGAGAAGTTCCTAGGTACGGTCCGATTCGGAAATGATCAATTTGCACCGATCCTAGGATATGGAGATTTGGTTCAGGGAAATATAACGATTAAAAGGGTATACTACGTCGAAGGGATCAATCACAATCTTTTCTCGGTTGGTCAGTTCTGTGATGCAGATTTGGAGGTTGCTTTCAGAAAGAAGACATGTTTTGTTCGTGATTATGATGGGAATGACTTACTTACCGGTACACGGGGTACTGATCTTTACACAATTTCACTACAGGACACAACTTCATCAACTCCAATTTGCTTCATGGCTAAAGCTTCATCGACTCAGGCATGTTTATGGCATCAACGTTTATCTCATCTTAATTTTGATACCATCAACTTGCTTTCCAAGAAAGATATTGTGAGAGGCCTTCCAAGCTTGAAATTCATCAAAGATCATCTTTGTTCTTCTTGTGAGCTTTGTAAAGCTAAACGAAGTAGCTTCAAAACAAAGACTACACCAAGCTCTAAAGGACGGTTAGATCTTCTCCATATGGATCTGTGTGGTCCCATGCGTGTTCATAGTATCAATGGGAAGAAATATATTCTGGTAATTGTTGATGATTACTCAAGGTACACATGGACTCACTTCTTGAGGTCCAAGGATGAAACACCCGAAGTTCTCATCAGCTTCCTTAAACTGATACAACGTGGTCTTCAAGCTCAAGTTAAAGTGGTTCGTACTGACAGAGGTACAGAATTTTTGAATTCAAATCTGAGAAACTATTTTGAAGCCGAAGGAATTGAACATGAAACATCTATTGCTCGTACACCCGAACAAAACGGCGTTGTTGAAAGAAGAAACCGTACTTTAGTTGAGGCTGCTCGAACATTATTATCCGCTTTAAAACTTCCACTATACTTTTGGGCCGAAGCCGTGTCAACCGCATGCTACACTCAAAACCGCTCCTTAATTATCCCAAGACACGAAAAGACACCATATCACATAATTCATGATCGAAAACCTTCACTCAAACACCTTCATGTTTTTTGATGTACTTGTTACATAATACGAGATGGTGAAAATTTGGATAAGATGAAAGAGAAAGGTGATGCATGTATTCTTGTGGGATATGCAACTCAGTCTAAGGGATATAGAGTGTACAACAAGAGAACAAAATTGATAGTCGAGACTATTCACATCCGATTTGATGAATTACAAGAAATGACACTTGAAAAAAACAGTTTATGTCCCGATCCACAACGACAAACGACTTTCGTTCACAACCGCACGGAACTCGGAACTCAAGACCACAACAATGAACCGTCAAGATCAACGCTGGTTCAAGGAAATGTTCCAAGAGCAGATATGACAGTCAACACGACACTTGAAGAGTTGGAAATGTTATATGGACCAATGTATAATGAATATTTCACGGGGGAGAAACATGTTGTATCGAAGTCTTCCGCTGTCACTCATGATAAGAATGATGATACCGATCATCGTCAACAAAAGGATACAACTTCATCTACTTCGACACGGGTTGCTGCAGATTTACCTCCTCAGAATATCACTTCAACAATCGATCCTACAACATCCACAACTACTGTCATTGATCCAGAGAACACAAATCAAGCAGACAATGCATTAAATGACGAAGATGAATTTATCAACCCATTCGGTACACCGATACACGAAACTAGAGAGTCTTCTACTCGCCATGTTGATCCGTCAAATATGCATACGTTCTACCAACGACATCCTTCAACACATCATTGGACCCGAGATCATCCTTTGGTTCAAGTAATTGGAAACCCTTCACAGCCCGTTCGTACAAGACGACAACTTAACACTGATGGCGATGTTTGTATGTTCGCACTCGCCGTGAGTTCAGCTGCACCGAAAAACATCAAAGAAGCAATGGCTGATCATGCTTGGATTGAATCGATGACGGATGAACTTCTACAATTTGAAAGACTTAAAGTCTGGGAACTTGTTGACAGACCATACGATGTAATGCCATTAAATCTTCGATGGATCTGGAAAAACAAGATGGATGAAGAGAACACGATCATCAAGAATAAATCTAGGCTACTGGCTAAAGGGTCAGAAAGAGGGTATTAATTTTGAAGAATCATTTGCACCAGTAGCTCGAATGGAAGCGCTCAGGATTTTTCTTGCTTATGCTGCACATAAGGGTTTCATTGTCTATAAAATGGACGTAAAGACGACGTTTCTTAACGGTCCTTTGAAGGAATAAGTCTATGACTCACAACCGGAAGGATTCGTCAATCCTCATTATCCTGACAAGGTGTATCGTCTCCACAAAGCACTTTATGGACTCAAGCCAGCTCCAAGGGCGTGGTACGACGAGCTCTCAAAATTTCTGGTCTCCAAAGGTTTCTCAAAAGGTTCCATTGATCTAACTTTGTTCACTTATAAATATGGGGATGACATTTTGCTTGTGCAGATCTATGTTGATGACATTATTTTCGGGTCTACAAACCCAAAACTTTCAAAATGGTTTGAAAAAGTCATGCACAACAAATTTGAAATGTCAATGATGGGCGAACTAAAATTCTTTCTAGGAATTCAAGTTCACCAATCCCCAAGTGGTATCTTTATTAACCAAGCTAAGTATTGTCAAGAGATAATCAAAAAGCATGGTATGACATCATGTGACCCTGTTGGGACACCATTATCAACCACATCTCTAGATGCTGATTTGGAGGAAGATGCAATAGATCAAACGAGATATCGTTCCATGATCGGCTCCCTCATGTACTTAACAGCAAGCCGTCCAGATATATCACATGATACGTGTTATTGTGCACGATATCATGCACGACCCACTGAAAAGCACCTCAAGGAGGTTAAACAGATCTTTCAGTACCTTAAGAATACCATTCACATGGGACTCTGGTATCCGAGGGAAACCGGTTTCTTTCTAACCGCCTATTTAGATTCTGATCATGCAGGGTGTCTTGATACACGTAAAAGTACTTCTGGTGGTGCACAATTTCTAGGTCAAGATAAGCTTGTGTGATGGTCTTCCAAGAAGCAGGATTACACGTCACTGTCATCAGCCGAAGCGGAGTATGTGTCTCTATCTACGTGTTGTGCTCAAGTTCTTTGGATGAGAACACAACTCACAGATTATGGCTTCCACTTTGATAAAGTACCTATGTACTGTGACTCAAAGTCTGCCATAGCCATCTCCTGCAATTCGGTATAACATTCCCGCACGAAAGCACATTGATGTCAGATATCACTTCATTAAGGAACAAGTTGAAAAGGGTATTGTTGAATTATACTTTGTTGGAACTGATTATCAATTAGCTGACTTGTTTACAAAAGCTCTTTCAAAAGAGAGGTTTGCGTATATTGTTAGGCAAATTGGTATGAGATGCTTGACTCCAGCAGAACTGGAGATTCTGGCAAAGAAGCCTGCTTGATTCATCTATCAAACATCTGCCTGTAAATATTAGTGAAAAAGAAAAATACAAAATTAAAAAATATTTGATAATCCAAAAATATTCTTCTCAACATGTCTTTCAGTATCGATAATATGGACGTAGCTAGAAATGTCGCTCAATAACGACACGGGTGTGTACATAAAGCTCGAATGAAAGTTGTAAATATTTTTCAAAACATGTCATTTCTATATTTTATAAAGGAAATTGTCTCTTTTGGCAATATTTCCAACAACGGGTAGAGCAATCTATCACGGGTTGAGCTTGTCACAAAACATTCCATGTTTTGAGCTCAACAAAATGGCTTGTAATCACTTTCAGATTGCAACCCGGATCTACATTCACGGGGGAGTGTACGCTTTCGTGCCCTTACCCTTAGCAAAAGAAGTTAAATCTTCTTACACTTGAGTGGATTTGTCAAGACATTCAAAGTTTATGAACTCAAGTTTATGCTTTAGAAAAACTTTTTCGCCAAAAAGAAATACAGTTTTTCAAAAAGCGTTGAACACAATTTTTTCAAGAATTTTTCAATGATATTCAAAATCTTTCATAAAATTGTGTGTTCAACAACTCCCATCCTCAAAAAGCGAAATGTGGATGACATCCTCACAATGACAATTCAATTGGATCAATTTTTGAGGGGGATCATTTCAACTTCATACAAAAGATTGACACATCTTTCTCCCGAAGATTTTCAAGACTATTTTTCAAAATATATTTTAATCAAATTTGGTATCTCTAATATCAAAAGATTTTATATATTAGAGATAGGGGGAGAAAATGTGATTAAAATGTGATCTAAAGACAAGCACTCATGGTTACGATCAAATACCCACAACATCTTTAATTCACGACGTTATTGGTGTCAAAAGGGTGGTTAGGTTTAAGTCCTATGATCCAACCAGAACCGGAGGGATCTTCTCAGGGATAATACAATAGATCATTAGAAGTCCTTAGGAAAGATGGAGTAGAATGTGAACGAAACTGAATGCCGACTAAGTACTGATGCTAGCACTGGAACAATCACAACAAGGTGTTAGTAATGATGTCTTGGTAAGCATTGAAGGGGTTGAAGAATGAAAAAGAAATGTAAGGATAAAGGGTCTAAAGAAAGAAGCCCTCCATACAACTTAGACAGAAACCGGGTCAACACATCATGAAGACAACACATCATGGACCCAGGATGTAATGCACAACCCTTTCCCAGCTAACTCAGGCTTCTCTCAAAAGAGGTTTGTTTTATTGTCACGGAGATCAACACGACTTCTATTGACTTTCTCACTTCGAGTTAGTTGATAATGAATAGGTTGCATCTGCTCCAGCCTCCGACCACTAAAAGTGCACAAATCGAGTCTAGAGCCAAGAGATCAATCAAATCTCGTTAGGACACACGGATGAAGATCAAGAGATTCCTACACTATATCCTTGTGATATTTCTAGAACACTCAGAGTGATACTACTATGTATTCACAATGATGAGTGGAAATCCTTCCAGTGTTAACATCAAACAGCACTACGGTAGGTCATATGCAAGATTCTATATGAATTGAACATGTGTAAAAATGAAAAGCAACAATGGTTTGATTTTGAACTGATTCAAACTCGTTTCAGGTTTCTACGCAATATCTTTATGGTCTTGCCACAACATTCAGAGTGATATTCATTAATATTCACAGTGACGAATGGAAATCCTTCTAGTGTCAACATCAAACAGCGCTACGGTAGGTGACTTGTGAGATTCTTATGAATCAAGCTTGTGTCAACTGGAAAGCAACAATGGTAAGATTCTTAATGAATCAAACTTGTTCCAGGAATTTGAATTGACGACTTTAATCAAGTGGATATTTATCCAATTGATTCACTCTTTATGTTCGCAGTCTTGCTTTGAGACGGTCGAGTAAAGAGAACGGCTAGTACAACCGCGAAACCCTGTCAAGGAGATTCTTAATTGAATCTACCTAATCACAGGTACGGTATTTGATATCGTATAACGGTCTTCACCGACCGGAGGTAAAACGTTACCGATTTAGGACGAATGTCAAAGCCATTTAGTCCGTGTCTATGTTTTGTCTCGAGAAGGTGGAGTCACGGTGTACTCAGCAAAATCAAAGATTCAAAATCACATATTCATGCCTAAAGACTTATTCAACAATTAATAGTGTGAGCATGTGGATAAAGACACAAGACCGCAAGATGGCAAAGACAAGTCAAGAATGATTTGAAATTCTGAAGATAAAAGACTAAGTCGAAAGACAATGACAAAGACTCAAAGATCACAGCATGAAGGAAGAAGACTACTGTTACACGTTCAAGACTCATTTATGACGAGATTCGTAATCTCTATTGATCTCCAAATATCGAAAAGGAATGACCTCACATTGGGGGAGATTGTTAGCCTCAAAATATTGAGTCAAACAAGAATGCTCGGTCATAGTTTATTATTGTAATATTCATTAGAACGTTGAAATAGTTAGTTAAATAGTCGTGGTTCACGGGATTGGATTTAAGCTACTTAAAGCCCAAAAGACAAGTCCGGTCCAAACAATATAGCCCATTATGGTTACATGTAAGCCCGGCTATATAAGGCCCTTCCTATCATGTTAGGAAGGGTGGATTATTCATTTGTATTTTTCACTCTTCTAATCTAATCTCACCAAGTTAATCACCTCTCTCTCTACTTTCTTTCACTACTTTCTCTCTCTAAAAATTCATATCTTTTCATCTATATTCTATCATTAATCATCTAATAATATGGGACAACAGGATATTCTTATGACATTTGGAATATGCCATATTCAAATTTACATTTTCATTTTAATAAAACATTTTCTTAAAAATAAAGTTTATTAAAAGTCTTTTGTTACATTTGACAAAAGTGAGTTTTAAGGCTAATCACTTTTTATGATCACTAAGCATGATTAAGATATGTTAGTGTAATGATTATTACCTTGATGATAGTATTTGTTAGATAAATCGTTTTATGATTGTGTTTGACAATAAATATCTTTGTAATTTGTCGTGATCAAAACTGAGAAAGATTAATTAACACTAACAATGTTTTTAGGTATTGCTTTGCATTAACAGTCTTTTTGTGGTTGTATTTCCGAGCTATAGGGCGTGTCTTGTTTCCACACCCTAGTCTTGTTTTATCTTTGCCTTCTCTTTGAAAACTTAGCATCTCATCAATGCAATGTGCGTTTTTGTTACACTTTACAAACTTTGAGTTTTGCTTAATTAACATATCTTGATTTGCTTTGAGTGTTTCATGTTCGAGAGTAAGTTCTTGAAACGAATCACATTTTTCATTAGATGATTTACCTCGTTCTAACCTTTTCATCTTTGCTTTTAATTTACCAATCTCGTTTTCTAAACTTACCTTTTTGGTTTTCAGAAGCTTGTTTTTATTTATGATTTCAAGGCTTAGTTTGCAAAGTTTCTTATATTCAATATGCAAAGTATCATCATCTAATAAATAATAGTAATATGAGGATTCGGAATATACCTCGTTAGTTATTGCTATCAGATTCTTGATCAATATAATTACTAGATTCAATTCTAGCGTTCAAGGTGTTTGAACTATGTTTCTCCTACTTTCTTATGATGATCTCAGAGTCCTTTTCCATCACCATCTCATGAACCTTGAGATTCTTTATAATCTAATCTAGTGAAACGTTCGGAAGATCTTTGGATTCTTCGATGACGGTCACCTTAGCTCTCCATTTTGGATGAAGTGCTCTTAGAAATTTCCTAACAAAGTTCTTAGTAGAGAAAGTTTCGTCAAGTGCTTTGAGTGAATTAATGATGTTGTTAAACGGAGAAAACCTCACATCAATTGACTCTTCTTCAAGGTTAGGAAATTGTTCATATTGTTGAATAAGAAGATCAATTTTATTATCCTTGACTTGTGAGTTTCCTTGATGTGTGACAGTTAACGAATGCCAAATTTCTTTGGCCTTTGACACATAAATATTATTTCGTATTTCTTTTTAGGTAGAGCATTGTAAAGCATCATTTTGGCTTCATTATTTTTGCCAACATTTTCTTTAGATCATCGGTTTGCCAATCACGCAGAATCGATTCAAATTGATTAGTGGTGACATTATTGACCGTGTGTGCATAATCACCTTCAATGATTGTGTACCAAAGATCTATATCCTTAGATTTTACATAAGTTTCAAATACTGGTAGTCTTTTGCATAGATTTCCCTTCCTTTTTATTTTCAGAATCCATAGATCGTTTCAAGTTTTAAAATACAATATAGTTTAAAAATCTTGAGTATGTAGCTCTTGATGCCAATTGTAAAAAACTAGAAGGGGGTTTAATAGTTTTACCGATTAGTTTTACTTATTTGAAACTTTGTATGTGATTTGTAAGGATATGTAGATCAAGTATGATTGAGTTTTAATAAAGCAAGTAATACAGATAAAGTAAGAGTAAATCAAACCACAATGCACAAGTGATTTATAGTGGTTCGGCCTAGCAAGATCTCACTTATCTTGCCCCTACTTCTACTCCTCGAGTATCCATCGAGAGTTCGACTTTCACTAGTCAACAACCTCCTTTATACTGGTGACGTAATAAAAACATATACATTACATCATAAAAGATCAAAGTTCTAATACATAGGTCCTAGAGTTTTATATGAGGAAAATATATTATTTCATCATGATTTATAACATATAGTTACCAAAAGACAGAATAAACTTCTGGCAACTTTTAGATAAAAACCAAAGTTTAAATATACACAGAAATCTCCAAGCTGCGATAATATGCTGCGGGCTCCCATCCAAGCAAAGCTAAGTATTAATACCTGAGATTAAACATGTACAATCGCCAACACGAAGTTGAGTGATATTCATAGGTTCAGCAGTAAAGGTGTGGAACACAAGCGTTCATTTGTAAACAAGAAATAGGGGAAATGGTTATGATCATTAACCACAGTCCGAAACATTATTATTGTTGTTTAGTTCATGAACCGAAGATTAACTCATGTAAGTTCCTCTAGTGAGTATTCAGCGTAAATACTCAAGTAACAAATCAAATGTTAAATGCGTCAAGGTAATCGGGACGCGGATTGTCAATCCCGATAGATCCACCCACAACATTCACGCTTAGCAACACAAGTAAATTAACGGTTCATGATCAAGAGAGACAACTTAAGGCTATAGACTAAAAGCAATAATATCATAAAAACTGTTGGAAAGCATACAAGTTCTAGATAGCATACAGTTTTTAAATGGTTGTGTTCCACCATGTAAAATCTCACCACGTGTTTAGAAACAATGTGCAAGTAAAAATAGGCTATGAACGCACCTTAGCCACGAGGTAAGTGAATCATTGTACTCAGAAGTTGAGTAGAAAAAAAGTAGTAGCATGACGATCACCGACGATATGGATGCCCGGTAAATACGAAAGCCGCAACCTAACAAGTAAGGCGCATCGTTAATAAACGAATCAAGTAATAACCATACTTAATAACATAAAATCAGAATTAAAAGACCACGACAAACCCGAAAGAACAACAATGCAAGTGTACTACAATATCATTCTATATGTTCCCTTTATTAAACTATTTTCTCGATAAAAATCTGCCGGTACATACCAAATGTACATGATCGTTTCCCTTAATTAGACAACTCAGATTTTTATGAAACTTGGTGAAAAATCAATAATAACCTGATTAAAACTCAGTTTAAATTTCATTCAATGATTTATATTTTAAAACCACTTGCTCGACACATTTCTAAACTTAAAAAACGGATAGATTTGTATACTTGACTCGTAAAACCGTTTTAACCATCCTAACCTTTACCATTTGCAAAACCGACACTTGAATTTGAAAATAGACTCAAAGTGCTAAGTTTAGGGCCTGAGAACAGGCCTTGAACATTTGTAAAACTCATTTTACAGTCCCCGAGATTCGATCCAAATATCGACAACAAATTCGGATTGTGCCGATACTCGTCTCCCGGTACACGAATAATCAAACTAGTGTAACTTCTTCCTTTTTTGAGTTAGAAGGCTTAATTTATATCAAAACGAAGGTATCGAAAAACTCTACAACAAATCAAATAATATCAAGCTAAATCCAAACTTGAACCCACGAAAATCTGCTCTAAACCTGCTGTCCAAAAATACTTTTTAGAAAATCACATTAAATGATTATTTTGACCCATTTTCACAAATCCCTCATTCCTAATATCATCCATACATAATCCTAAACATTCCTTATTAACCCATAACACTTTCATGTCAAATTTAACAAAAATCAAAGATCAAAAATAAAACTTTTTACCATCAAAACATGAAGATCATGGCATGATCATCACATGCATGATGATCAAACTTATACCAACCATAAAAATCATAAAAAAATAGAAACTTGGTGCATGTGTATGATTTTTGTATCAACATAGTCACCTTTTGATTTTAGAGATGGGTCTTGTTTTGGTTTTAAAGGATTCAAACTACAAATCAAGATTTGAGATTGTTTTAAGGTGGTGATGGGTGGCAGAATTTTTGAGAGAGGCAAGGAGAGATGATAAAAACATTTGTGTTTGTTTCTATGAAGAAAATGAGTGGAGTTGTAAAAAAATTAGTTTATATAGTGTGGTTAGGGTAGGAATTGCAAACATGGAATAGTTTTGGACCTAAAAGCAATAAGATAGTTTAAAGGGTAGAAAATGACTATTGGTAAATTTTGAAATATTTACGGGGCTCTGGTTTCGTAAAAATACTTTTCAAAAGTTAAAATGCATCATAAATATAATAATAAGGTTTCCCGACACGACTTAGCACGTAATTAAAATGAATCGTTGAAAATATTAATTATCGAATCATTCGATAATAAAATGTAAAATATCGGGCATCCGTCGGTATCGCGATCATTAGTAGTTCTCGTTATTCATTGATTTTGAGTAAACTAATTGTAAAATGCACGCGGGTGATTTTAAATCAAAAACTTTGATTTAAATGAATATGGAAAAATGAAATAAAAATTTTACAATTCCAAGTTAAAGTATTATCAATGATCAGAAAAGACTTAAAAAGTATAATTTATTAAAATTATCATGATCTCGGGATTTACATATAAGAATACAAGAAAATGTAATACATTGGAAAATTCAAGAAGCACGAATAAAAGAATAAAATAATACTGGTAAAAGTACGGGTTCTTATAGTCTACCCCCCTAAAGGAACTATGGTCCCTCAGAGTTCAACTAGAGGCAAAGGAAGATGTAAACAGATGGAGATGCAAAGTGTAGAACAAATTCATTGCTTCCCAGGTAATTTCTGCACCACAACGTACCTTAACATTTAAATTCACTATGCTTCAGTTTCTTAACTCCTTTTCGAATAAATTTTCAAACTTGGATTAGAATAATGACCTTTAAGTACGGAGAAATATCAAGAGGTAGAATGAACACAAGAATTACTTAAACGAACAAGGGGAGCTAAAATGAATCAAGATTTGTTAATCAATAAGGAATCACAAATCGTGCAAACTATAAAACATGACAATCTTACAACTTAACAATCCAGTTACAAGAGAAATAGAAGGGAAAAATGAATTATATATGAACATTTAAAATACAAGTTGTCATAATTACCTGTCTAGGATTTGATATTACTTTCAAATTTATCTCAAGTATTTTCTTGATTAAAAGAAAATTTTACAAGGTTTAGTGATTTGAAATCAAACTCTATATATTTAGTGATTAGGCAGTTAAAAATCTTTTTCTTGATCAGGATTGCAAAGCATGAAGTAGAAAAGTTCAAAATAGTTATCTTGATCGCCTTAAGAACTTTTGAATGACTGTATGAAATTATTGTTAAAAGCTCAGGTTTATTGTTACCATTAGAGGAAATCAAATTTCCAAATTATTTAGAATCATTGATAGAATTCATAAATTAATCAATAATTTTATTAGATTGAAAGTAAAGTATGATAGAATCAACTACTTTAAAAGATAAAGCATGCCATCCTTTTAAACATTGGTTAAAAACCTATCAAAGAGAATGCATAGATATGATATTTAACTTGAAACAGTTATTTTGGTAATTTAAACACTTGATAAAGTGTATAAAACGTTCTTAAAAATCTATAATAATTTTTTTAGAAATCCATGAAGGTGTTTACTGCTCTAAATGGTAAACATGTGACATGTTCGGATTTTCAAAAGGTGACAAGGTAGTAATTGGATATGAAATGAATAATAATCGACAATTACTGTACAAGCAATAGCACGAGGGAATAAAGCAAAATTCGTATCAATTTATTAACGAACATGATAGAATAATTGTATCAATGATAAGGACAATAAGAAACAAAGGATTTAGCAAGATTATTTCACGAGTGTGGTTGGCGTCACCAACAACGGCCTATTAAGTTCTCAATGGTCGATACACGATCGAAAGAGAAAAGCCACACAATGAATTTTCGAATCAAAGAAAATTCTTTAGAAGTCACTTGAGAGTAATTTCAATATAATGAACAACATTAGCAATGAGAGGCGAAATCAACATATGGTTCACATAAATGAATTTCAAGGAAATAGAGTCTAACACACATCATGACAAATACACGAAATCATTGTTCACGTCCAGTCATATATCATTATACGCGTCTAGAGACGTTTCAAAGGTCTGCCAAAATAGATAGAGAAGGTCGATCGATGTAGATGTATAACAACGTTGAAACTTTCAAGTCTTGTATCAACGGTAAGAAATTAGACAAGTGGTAACAAGAATTATATCATGAAGGAAGATGAGGTAACATGTAAAACAAGAATCATTGAGTAAGGAAATATGTGCTTGAGGCATGTACTTTGTTCAAGAAAAGATAAGGGTTCATATGTGTATGTCGCGAACTGGTGCTACTCGCATAAGATGTAAAAGTTTTCAAAACTTTATTTTATCTATCTTTTTAAGGAACATAATTAAAAAGTTGATTCTTGGTCAAATATTTAAGGTGACTACTATTTGGCCTTGCATGTCTCCTTCTAAATTAGGCATAGATGATCAGGCCATGCATAATTTAGGACTAGCAATGCGATGCTTAGCTTCATCAAACCAGTATTTCATGTCATATGATTTAAAATATGTATACAATGCCATTTATAAAAGCAGGAATCAAAATAATTTATGAAACTCTTCGCCAGTAACTAATTGGCTAGATGTTTAAATCAATAATTTTATTGTTACAAAAATTCTTTATAAGACCAAGGTAGAACAATTTGTGAAGATACATCGTAAAATTAATGTCAATTAATTTTATAGGGTAGGGTTTAAGTATTTTGTAAAGCCCAAGTAAAATATTTTGTAAAATGATTTACAAACAATACCTGTTTGAGTTTATATGGTAACTTATAATATAACGAGTAGGTTACATGAGGGTAGTAAAGAGTAGTTCATCAAACAATCGATGAAATGGTTACAAGATGATAAGGTTTCGAAAAGGTTTAGTCGGAATCGACATGAGACACGTGTCAAGATGATAACGAACGATATGAAAGCAAGAACTTCAAACCTCAGCCCAAATCAGTGGTACGATAGAAGTAAAGAAAGACAATATAGAATGACAATTAAGTCATATATAAAAGAAAAGATAGAGGAATCCATATGTGTTCACATTGTAATTTATTTGACATAAATATGCTTTTAAGAAAGTAGGGCATCGGTTCCCAAATAATACAACTACTCCGAAAAGCTTCTATTTTTGGAAAGTTTATTAATTTAACACGTAAATAGAAGAGCATAAAAAAATGTTCACATTTTTCGAAGCATTTAGTTCATCATTGGTTTATCAAATCACTTGTTTCCTAAATGTTCAAGGTTTATGTATGACCGAGATCAAGTTACTATTTGTAAGCATTTTCAAACACAATCAATGTTTCATGGTTGTAAAATATCATTAGTTAAAGTTTTACAAGCTCAAACGGACTCATAAACGCTTCAAACATATTTTTAAAGTCTATCAGCTTTGACTTTCGGGTTTGACCAGACCAAATGACTCACTAAATGACATTGTCAAGATTCGAAGTCTAAAGCAATTTGGTGTAAAACGATATTTCAGACAACTTTCTAATTTTACTCGAGACTTGAAACGGATCATAAATGGACGAAAATGCCCTTGCATCAAATTTGTCAATAAAATGATATTTTTGAAATATGCATAATTAAGTTCTTAAATTTTACAATTTCAAATGAGCGTCTCTTGCTCGTTTTTAAGATTTACTGGTCGATTTTATGTCCTAAACGAACGTCTTCAACAAGTAGAAATATATTTTTATGTCTAAAGTTTATAAAAGTATTTCATCGACATCCTTAAAATACATGCAACTATTCTGCAGAAAGTATATTTTTCAACACCTTGAAATTTAAATCAAACTTCATAATAACCCAGAATTAATGTACACATAAGACTTGTGGATTCCATAAAGACAAAAGAGAATAGATTGTATAATCAATCATGTAAAGAAAAACATTGTATAAAATTGGTTTATGAATGCCAACAATAATTAAGAAATAAAAAATAGCGCATGACATCTGTGTCTTCGATTTCGGGATTCAATGAAGGAAGGTCTCTTGGCTGAGTATTTTTCAAAATCACAAGACATACCGAGAAATAAATGGAACATTAACAAGTCGCACTCCTGGAGCGAGGAGGGTAAATGAAAAGGGAGGGTACACGTTTATAGAAGTAGAATTGTATTCCAAACAATCGCCACATAATAGAGGATGAATTACAAGATGACGATGATGTTTTCAAGGTACAAATGGACGTTGAAATTCGAAGTCGAAACGTAGAATGGTCACTGAATCGATATACAAGTGTCGCGTAAAACGATGACGTAATGGTCAATCAAGGTTATGAAAACCCGTGATATTGTTCAACACTGATTCAAGGAATGCTTCGAGATGTGTGTCTCACATGTTGTCCTTTAGTGTTTTTCGGAGACACATTGAGCTACAGAATGGTCAATAGACTAATTTTCAAGGCATCCAATCACAGATGGTCGGATAATAATTTAGATATCTAAATAGATATCTTAAAGAGGTTTAACAATAGAAGTAACGCCCATGGTAATAAAATGAAATCAGAAGTTTCATTGAAAACAACACCTATTTAATCCTAAACAATGGTATAACGAGAATACGACAACATGTAACTGTGAGTCGAGAAAAACAGACGGTTCAAAACGAACGAGTATATGAGGTCAGTCGTATCACGCATAAACAAGATATCAATAGTACTCAGAAAAGTGAGTATGAAAATTCGGCAATATACGTGTTCCGAATACAAGTATGTAACGCCATAACGATATAAAATCATTGTAACATGATCAAGTTTACATGAACAAGAATTCAAGAAATACAGTAATAGCATATGTAATCAAGTAATATCCAATGATAATTCATGAAGCACAAGGCTTTGAAAAGAGATAGTAATCATCGTCACTAGGATAAGGTAATATTTCAAAATGTAATCAAGAGATGAAATATTACAATGATAATTAAAAGTAAATAATAAGAATTAGAGATTTACCCGCGCAAATATCGAACAACATTGGTAAATTCTGTGGTTGACATTTAAAACATGAAATTTTTAAACTTTCAGTTATAGACTAAGTTTTGAAAACGACTCAGCCCCCTATAACCATCGCTCTGATACCAATATGTGAGACCCCCAGAATCAGGCAAGGAAACAACTAGGCATCAAGGGTTAACACGTCATGGTACAAGAAACAATGAAATACTATTGACACAAAGTTGACGTAATAAAAACATATACATTACATCATAAAAGATCAGATTTTTAATACATAGGTCCGAGAGTTTTATATGTGGATAATATATTATTTCATCATGATTTATAACATATAGTTACCAAAAGACAGAATAAACTTCTCACTACTTTTAGATAAAAACCAAAGTTTAAATATACACAGAAATCTCCAAGCTACGATAATATCCTGTGGGCTCCCATCCAAGCAAAGCTAAGTATTAATACCTAAGATTAAACATATAAATCGTCAACACGAAGTTGATTGATGTTAATAGGTTTAACAGTAAAGGTGTGGAACACAAGCATTCATTTGAAAACAAGAAATAGGGGAAATGGTTATGATCATTAACCACAGTCCGAAACATTATTATTGTTGTTTACTTCATGAACCAAAACTTAACTCATGTAAGTTCCTCTAGTGAGTATTCAGCCTAAATACTTAAGTAATAAATCAAATGTTAAATGTGTCAAGGTAATCGGGACGGGGATTGTCAATCCCGATGGATCTACCCACAACATTCGCGTTTAGCAACACAAGTAAATTAACGGTTCATTATCAAGAGAGGCAAATTAAGGTTATAGACTAAAAGCAATGATATCATGAAAACTGTTGGAAAGCATACAAGTTTTGGATAGCATACATTTTTTAAATAGTTGTGTTTCACCATGTAAAATCTCACCCCGTGTTTAGAAACAATGTACAAGTAAAAAGGGGCTATGAACTCACCTTAGCCACGAGGTAAGTGAATCATTGTACTCAGAAGTTGAGTAGAAAAAGTAGTAGCATGACGATCACCGACGATATAGATGCCCGGTAAACACGAAAGCCGCAACCTAACAAGTAAGGCGCGCTCGTTAGTAAATGACTCAAGTAATAACCATACTTAATAACATAAACTCAGAATTACAAGACCACGACAAACCCGAAAGAACAACAATGCAAGTGTACTACAATATCCTTCTATATATTCCCTTTATTAAACTATTTTCTTGATAAAAATCTGTCGGTACATACCAAATGTACAGGCTCATTTCCCTTACTTAGACAACTCGTATTTTTATAAAAATTGGTGAAAAACTCAATCATAACCTGATTAAAACTCAGCTTAAATTTCATTCAATGATTTATATTTTAAAACCACTTGATCGAAACATTTCTAAACTAGAAAAACCGGATTTGTATACTTGACTCATGAAACCGTTTTGACCATCATAACCTTTACCATAGCAAAACCGACACTTGACTTTGAAAATAGACTCAAAGTGCTAAGTTTAGGGCCTGAGAACAGCCCTTGAACATTTGTAAAACTCATTTTATAGTTCCCAAGATTCGATCCAAATATCGACAACAAATTCGGATTGTGTCGATCTTGTCTCCCGGTACACGAATAATCAAACTAGTGTAACTTCTTCCTCGTTTTTAGAAGGCCTATTTTATATCATAAAGAAGGTATCGAAAAACTCTACAACAAAATCAAATTATCTCAACCTATATCCAAACTTGAATCCACGATAATCTGCTCTAAACCTGCTGTCCAAAAATACTTTTTAGAAAATCACATTAAATGATTATTTTGACCCATTTTCACAAATCCCCCATTCCTAATATCATCCATACATCATCCTAAACATTCCTTATTAACCCATAACACTTGCATGTCAAATTTAACAAAAATCAAAGATAAAAAATAAAACTTTTTGACATCAAAACATGAAGATTATGGCATGATCATCACATGCATGATGATCAAACTTATACCAACCATAAAAATCATAAAAACTAGAAACTTGGTGCATGTGTATGATTTTTGTATCAACATAATCACATTTTGATTTTAGAGATGGGTCTTGTTTTGGTTTTAAAGGATTCAAACTACAAATCAAGATTTGAGATTGTTTTAGGGTGGTGTTGGGTGGCGGAATTTTTGAGAGAGGAAAGGAGAGATGATAAAAAAAATTTGTGTGTGTTTTTATGAAGAAAATGAGTGGAGTTGTAAAAAAATACTTTATATAGTATGGTTAGGGTAGGAATTGCAAATATAGATTAGTTTTGGACCTAAAAGCAATAAGATAGTTTAAAGGGTAGAAAATGAATATTGGTAAATTTTGAAAATATTTACGGGGCTCGGGTTTCGTAAAAATATTTTTCAAAAGTTAAAAGGCATCATAAATATGTTAATAAGGTTTCCGACACGACTTAACACGTAATTAAAACGAAATCGTTGAAAATATTAATTATCGAAACATTCGATAATAAAATATAAAATATTGAGCATCCGTCGGTATCGCGATCATTAGTAGTTCTCGTTATTAATTGATTTTGAGTAAACTCATTATAAAATGCACGCGGGTGATTGTAAATCAAAAACTTTGATTTGAATGAATATGGAAAAATAAAATAAAAATTTTATAATTCCAAGTTAAAGTATTATCAATAATAAGAGAAATACTTAAAAAGTATAATTTATTAAAATTATTATGATCTCAGGATTTACATATAAGAATACAAGAAAATATAATACGTTAGAAAATTCAAGAAGCATGAATAAAAGAATAAAATAATACTGGAAAATGTACGGTTTCTTGCAGTATACAATGTATTTTATACATCTTAAGTTTATACAAAATATTTATAAATGTATAGAACTTTTTATAAAAGTTAGAAACATAAAAACATTGATCCAAAGCTTTAGTGTTGTTTTCAATACAAGCTTCAAATAGATTCAATGTTTTGTCGTTAATAAAACTTAAGAGGGATTAGAAATACACATCTTTTAACGTGATATTTGTATTCACACAATATATAGTAAGAAAATAATGAGAAAGCGAATAAAAAAATCAAAATATAATACCGAGAATTATAGTGGTTCGATTACGAACTACCTCTTCGCCCTACTCCACTCCCCAGATGTCCGACTTGAGGTTTCACTATGTCAACAAGCTCCGTTTGGGTGGAGAAAATCGTACACAAGAAGCTTACACCAATTTATGACACTAAGCTCGATGTCAAATTCGAAACTTAGGTAGAAAAAATCTAACATACAAGTACTTACTCACTTAGGAATTACAGTCATGATCTCATGATCTAACAACTACACACAATCTTACAAGATCACACTTGATCACAAGTATTTTTTCACCTATGAAATACAATCACGATCTCTCTATCTAACGACTACTCATAATCTCACAAGATTAAACAAGATTACACCCGATCACAAGTATTTTGTCACCTAGGAAATACACTCAAAATCTCCCTATATATTCACACTTCAAAATCTCATAGGATCAGATACAAATACACAAGACTTGAGTGATGAACAATTTCAATCACTTGAATGAACACTAAAATATAATACTTGATATATTGACAAATAACAAGTATTCTTCTCTTATATAATGTAGAGGAAAATGTATTGGATCACCTGTAAACAAATCCCATACAAGTTATATGGTCAAAGGAAATGAAAAAATTGAATCTGATTTAAACAGAAGGGATTTCGTGTGCAAAAGGGTATATGGCCAAGAAAAATAGTTGACTACTTATACTTAGGGCACCGACTGCCTTATTTAAGGGAACCGACCTAGACTAAGTGCTCCTTTTGGTGAAGTTTTAATCCGTTAGTAGGAGAAAATTTTGAATTTTAAATTTAGTTATTTGATTAAAGTTTTCTTTAATTCAATAAAATACTTGTAACATTTTATAAAAGTAACTTTGTGACATTTATAAAATGTTAGTTTTAAGAAAACTAATTTTTCATTTTGATCATATAGTAAGCATGTAATTTATTTGTTCATACCTTAAGTGGTATTTGTCGAAATAGAGATTCACGACTAATAATGTTGGGAATCTAAACTTGTTAGATTCCCTGATCATTGATTTAAACATAATTAGGCTGTTAGATAGTCCCTTGCCTGTGCCTAAGAGGCAGGCAAGTTTCGCAAGAATCACAGAGATCTGGATCTCTGTGAGCAACCTCAGAGGAGTCCATGTCAGAGACATTGTCAGGGAAGTCGAAGATTACCTGAAGACATACTCATTCGCTGTGATGGATAACAGCCAAGATGTATCAGGGACTCTGAGGGGTTGAGAGTTAACAGGGGTGGCAATACCCTGATAACTCTCAGCACACTTTGGACATGCCATTTGTGTGTTCGAGACTATGAAGAATAAGGAAACTGTTTTTGACAACTGTTCCTTAAAGCATAATGGAAGACTACCAAGAATAGAAGGACATCATGTGACTGATGTGGGAACTTGTAAAAAGCTTGTGTAGTCGACATCAAGTACTGTTTAAGTCAAACTCGTAACACTATAAATAGGATGTGTATCCATGCATTAATGTTTCAACACTTTGAGATATTAAGAACATTAGTGCATATAACTTAGTGAATCAAACAGCTACGACTGTATTCATACGTTAGGGTTTATTGTTGTTCAAAGTGTGCACAACACATTGTCATCAAACTGTGTTATCCATAACACTTGTAATTCTTTATTATACAATAATAAGATTACGTTTGAAAAGTAATACCTTGTGTTGATTAAGTTAAGATTAGGGTTTCCTGCATTGATTAGGGACTTTCAATTGGTATCAGAGCGGTGTTTGATATTAAAACCTTCAAGAAACATCGTTCTCAGTTTTATAATCAAGATCCACCATGCCGGAAACTTCTAGCCCACAATCACCTTCCACAAATCCATCTTCACCAAGACTTAACCCTCCAGCCAATGACGATGATCTACCCCAACTTCTTGACTCAAGAGGTGGATCACACGTAACCAGTGTACCAGTCTTTGATGAAGAAGACTTTGCCAGTTGGAAGAGTCAATTTCTTGTATACCTTGATGGGCTTGAACCTTTTCTCTTAGAAATTTTAGAAAATGGTCCATATATTCCCATGGCGCTTACATCCACTGAAGAAAACCCTCTTCCCAAACCTCTCAAACAATGGACTCCAGCTGATAGGAAATTAGCAAACCAAGATAAACGTCTCAAAAGCATCATAATTTCCTATCTTCCCAAGCATATCATGAAGTCTGTCATTCAGTGTCCCACAGCTAAACAAATGTGGACAGACCTCATTCTTGGCCATGAAGGACCCTCTGAAACAAGAGAAACAAAGATTCAGGCACTCAGACTTCAGTTTAATGCCTTCAAGTCACTTGAAGGTGAAAAGGTTCAGCAAACCTATACTAGGCTGAAGATTCTTCTAAATGACCTGGCTATGAATGATGTCACTATTGGTCAAGCTGAGATCAATGCTACTTTTGTCAACAGCCTTCCAAGAAAGTGGCTGAGCATGAATCAGACTCAGAGAGCTAACAACTCAATCAAAAATGATACCCTTGCTCAGCTCTATGGTAAGTACAATTATGAAGAAGGGTTGATCGATACTATCTACAAATCAGAGACTGAAAGATTTGTAGTCCAAGGAGCATCTTCCAAAGCTTTGATCTCTGCAACACATCCTCATGACAGCGATTCTGATATTGAAGAAGATACCCGTAGCAGCCAAGAGTTCTTGTCAGACCTCAATGCAGAGTTCCATGAAAGAGCGTTGCTAGCCAACCAAAGAAGATACTACAAAAGATCTGGAAGAGTAGGATCAGCTAGTAAACCAACTGACAAGTCAAAAGAAACATGTTTTGCCTGTGGAAAGCTTGGACATTATCAAAAAGATTGTCCTTCTACCAAGACATCCTCACCCTCTTATCCATCATCTTCATCCAAACCCTACAAGTTCAAACAACATAACAACTCATCTCAATCCAATTCTTCAGACACTAAGAAGAAAGATTACAAAAATAAGTACAAGGCACTTAAAGCTGAGTTAGAACAAATGAACTTGAAGATTGAAGCTCTGTCCAAAAAGAAAGGTGGTGAGAAAAAGACAGAGAAAGGGTTGGTTGCTGAAACTTATGATTGGAATGATGAACCACTGACTTCAGATGAAGAAGACACCACAAGAGTCAGGGCTTTTATGGCGATAGCTGAGGATGAACCAGCTGTTGGAAAAGGTGATGCTAGATCAGGACAATGGGTTGACATCACAATGAAAAAGGTACACAGGCTTTTATCTATGTCGGATAGTGATGAACGTAAGCATGTCCTTGATTACACCATTGTTGATTTGCACTTTGTTGAGGAACAAAGAAAGAACCTACTTGAGAAGTTTCACTCTGTTAAATCTGAAATGATAAATGCTAAGGCTGAATGTAAAACTCTCAGGCGGGTTAATTTAGAGAAAATATCCCTGCAAAATGAAGTAGCTAGATTAACCTTGAAAAACATAGCTTTAAATGATCAAGTCACTGAATTGAACAAGATTATTGAAAAATGGTTGTGTGCTAGGTTTACTATTGATGAATTGCTTAGGGATGAAGTGCCTGCTGACTTAAAAAGGGATATATCTGCTAAGAAAAATAAGCTGAGGATTCTCACCAAACCCAAAGACATTGTCTTTAAATCTACAGAGACTATTCATATGTCAGATACCTCCTTGACAAATGACCCTGTCTCTGAAGATGTGGCTGAGCTACCACCTTTGCCCAAACTCTTTGGAGTTGAACCTAGCAGTTCTTCTAGATCTGCTAAGGATGAACTTAGGACAGATATTGAGAATCCTCCAGCTAAAGTTTTTCATGTGCCTGCTAAACAAACTGGTAAACAAGTAGCTTTTAAGCCTGTTACTAATAAAGCTGTGAATAAGGTTGACCCCACCACTAAAGATCGCCTGTTGTCTCTTATGAAAGAAGTAGAACTCTTGAAACAACACATTAAGCCTTCCGCTGAATGCTCTACTTCTCATGAACCTAAGTCAGTCCTTGGTGAACCCAAAGGGGAAAGGTTAATCAAACCTTATTGCAATGTATGTAAAAATTCTCACCATTCGACCTTAGATCATGACAGACACATGGCAGCTAAAAGAGCTCAGACACCCTCTAGGGACAGACCACAGAGTTCCAAAAGGCAACAGGGAAATTACAAACCTTATCCTCCCTGTAAATTCTGTGGGTTCACAGACCATCACTCAGACGAGTGTGGTGACTTCCCTGGGTGTGATATCTGTGGGAGTTATAACCATGAAACAATGAACTGTCCATCCCAACGCCAAAAGTTTTTCAGGAACACAAGAGTTGCTAACAAGCAATTCAGGGAACCCACTGGAAAGTGGGTTCACCATAGGAACTAATCTGTTTCTATGTATCTGTGCAGAAATATCTCAAGGAATCGGTATGGTATCTAGACAGTGGCTGTTCTAGACACATGATAGGGATTCAACAATACCTGCACAGATACTCAAAGGAGCCAGGTCCTAAAGTGGTGTTTGGAGATAACTCTTCAGGTGACACAGAAGGATATGGCTCAGTGAACTGCAATGGGATTACATTTACCAGGGTTGCATATGTGAATGGTCTTAAACACAATCTTATTAGCATCAGCCAATTGTGTGATGCTGACTATAAGGTTTTGTTTACTAAGACTCAGGGAACCATATTCAACAAAAACAATGATGTTGTGCTGGTTGCACCTAGAAGGAGAGATGTTTATGTCATCAACATGGTTGTGTGCTCTAAAGACAGCTCAAATTGTTTTCTTGCCAAAGCCTCTGAAAGTGTCAATTGGCTGTGGCACAAAAGACTGTCTCATCTCAACTTCAAGAACATCAATAAGATAGCCACACAAAACTTGGTTGCTGGTCTACCTTCAGTAATGTTTTCCAAAGACAAAACTTGTTCTGCCTGTGTCAAAGGAAAACATCACAGGTCTTCATTCAAGACTAGGCAATCATTCTCTATTGACAAGTGCTTACATCTCCTTCACATGGATTTGTTTGGGCCTGTCAAACCTCAAACCATTAATCACAACAAATA
This sequence comes from Glebionis coronaria, assembly GCA_025667525.1. Taxonomy (NCBI): domain Eukaryota; kingdom Viridiplantae; phylum Streptophyta; class Magnoliopsida; order Asterales; family Asteraceae; genus Glebionis; species Glebionis coronaria. Next base: position 452,249,822 of record CM046881.1, read on the forward strand.
CACCTTGGTCATAGTTGATGAATTTTCAAGATATACATGGGTGTTCTTCCTCAGAAGGAAAAGTGATGCAGCTGAAACCATCATGTCCTTCATCAGACAGGTTGAAAATATGAATGATGTTAAAGTCAAAGCTCTAAGAAGTGATAATGGTACAGAATTCAAGAATCATCAACTTGAATCATTTTGTGATGAAAAAGGGATTTCTCAGAACTTCTCTTCAGTTGGCACACCTGAACAAAATGGTGTGGCTGAAAGAAGAAACAGGACCTTGATTGAAGCAGCAAGAACTATGTTAAATGGTGCAGCCTTACCAAAGCAATTTTGGGGAGAAGCTGTTCACACTGCCTGCTACACTCAAAACAGATCAATCATTGTCAAAATACATGGTAAAACCTCCTATGAAGTTTTCAGAAAAAGATCTCCAGACGTCAGCTATTTTCATGTGTTTGGATGCCCTGTGTTTATTTATAACTACAGGGATAAACTTGGAAAGTTTGATGAAAAAGTCGATGATGGTTTCTTTTTGGGATACTCTCCAACAGCCAAAGCGTTCAGAGTATTCAACATCAGAAGAAAAGAAGTAGAAGAAACATTCCATGTCAGATTCAATGAAGATGATGAAGTCATACAGAGAACAGGAACAGAGGGTGATGAAATAGATTTTAATGAAAATATTTCTTTCCCAAGTGACGAGTTCACAGAACCCAGACCTACCAGTCATCATCACTCCAACACTCTCACTCCTTATGTCCCTGCTTTTGATCCTCTGTCTACTCACAACATAGAAGTTCCTACCTCTCAGGAACTTGATGAAGAAGAACCTCAAATCTCTGATGGTCCTTCTCATGATATTGATGACTCTCCAATTCTTCAAATCCCTGAAGATTCTCCTACTGATAATGAAATAGCTTCCCTTGAAATGGCTGAAGAAGACTCTGACACTGAAGTAGTCTTTGAAGAAAGCCCTCCTAGCCAGCAGGATGAGACTCAACTTGCATCAGCTGTGCCCTCAAGTACCCCTGTCCTTGAATCCCCAGCTCCTCAAAATAAGTGGTCAAGAGATCAACACATACTTCTTGTTAATATTATTGGGGAACCAAATGCAGGGGTCACAACCAGACAGCGAATCCAAGACTCAGAGTCAGCCTCAGCCAATGAATGTCTCTTTGCTGAATTTCTATCACAAATTGAACCTAAAAGAGTTGCTGAGGCACTAGTAGAAGAAGGATGGGTAGCTGATATGCAAGAAGAAATCAATCAGTTCAAAAGGAACAAAGTATGGACACTAGTGCCAGCTCCACCTGGAAAGAATATCACAGGCACTAGATGGATCTATAGAAATAAGATGGATGAAATTGGGAACATCATCAGAAACAAGGCAAGATTGGTAGCACAGGGGTTCTCTCAGACTGAAGGAATTGATTATGATGAAACATTTGCACCTGTTGCTAGACTTGAGGCCATCAGAATCTTCCTTGCTTATGCTGCCTATATGAACATCACTGTGTATCAGATGGATGTTAAGAGTGCCTTCCTCAATGGTGATTTGGCTGAGGAAGTGTATGTTGCTCAACCTGAAGGATTTGAGAACAGCGAGTTTCCCAACCATGTATACAGACTTCACAAGGCAATGTATGGTCTGAAACAGGCACCAAGAGCATGGTATGAAACTCTTTCAAATTTCTTAACTGAAAATAAATTTATCAGGGGTTCTATTGATAAAACACTCTTTACCTTCAAGGACAAGAGTGATTTCATAATTGTGCAGATTTATGTGGATGATATCATCTTTGGGTCAACAAATGTCAATCTTAGTAAACGTTTTGCTAAATTAATGACCAAGAAATATGAGATGAGTATGATGGGTGAATTAACTTACTTTTTGGGTTTTCAAATTAAACAATGTCCTAAGGGAATTTCAATTTGTCAAGAAAAGTATGTTAAGGATTTACTTAAAAAATATGACTTAGCTGATTGTGCATCAGTGAAATGCCCCATGCTTCCACCCAACAACTTGAGCCCTGATGAGTCAGGGGTCTCTGTCAATGAGACTTTATATAGAGGCATGATTGGGTCACTGATGTATCTAACAACCAGTCGTCCAGATATCCAATTCTCCACATGTCTCTGTGCACGGTACCAAGCTAACCCAAAAGAATCCCATCTAGTGGCTGTTAAGAGAATTTTCAGGTATCTCAAAGGAACACCATCCCTAGGTCTATGGTATCCAAAGGAATCAGGCTTTGATCTCAAGGCCTATTCAGATTCAGATTATGCTGGATGATGTATTGACAGGAAAAGCACTTCAGGCAGCTGTCAAATCCTAGGAGGAAAATTGGTTGGATGGAGTGCTAAGAAGCAAAACTCTGTGGCTATGTCTTCAGCTGAAGCAGAATATGTCGCTGCAGCCAGCTGTTGTGCTCAGGTGCTCTGGATGAAAAGTCAATTGGCTGACTATGAAATCTTGTATGACAAAGTACCAATTTTTTGTGACAACACCAGCGCCATTGCCATATCCAACAACCCTGTTCTTCACTCTCTTACCAAACACATTGATATCAGGTATCATTTTATCAGGGATCATATAATGAAGGGAGATATTGAGCTGCATTTTGTTCCCACAGAGCTGCAACTAGCTGATATCTTTACAAAGCCTTTGGCTGAACCTTCGTTCAACAGGCTAGTTGCTGAGCTAGGGATGCTCAATATCTCAAAGCCTGTCGCTTGATATTAAATGTGTTCATTAAATGATTGATTCGATATTAAATGTTTTTCACATGAAACTAGGTAGTTACTTTCCAAGTAAATGCAAAAAACATTCTCAAATATTTAATCATTTATTTTTCGGATAACGAGGAGACAAACTTTTTGAAAGGTCAAAGGGACCCACTTGAGCAGTCATTTTCGCACCTTGCATTTAATACGGTTGAATAACTGTTCACTTAAGTTTGAATATATATTGTCTCCTTTCTCTTCTCACCCACCACCATTCTAAAATCTACTTCTCTCTCTAAGTTCTTATCTCTCTCAACCATCCGCCATTTTCATTCACCTTCAACCTCAAATCCATGGCGTTTTCAGTTCCAAAAGCCTCCAATGTTAACTTCGAGATCAACGAGAGCATCCTCGCCTCCAACAACGCCATTGGATGGATTAAGGCACCAAACAGCACCTATTCAGATCTGGTAATTTCATGCAGAATTGTGACCTAAATGAAGCCTTCACCAAATCTCCATCCACCTTTTACCAAGAATACCTTAGGGAATTCTGGTATTCTGCTGAAGTAGTAGAAGACACCATTACGTTTAGCCTTTCATGCAATGAACATCCTTTTGCCTTCTCCCTTAAAGACTTTTCTAGTGTGGCCGGACTAAAACATGGAGATGAATGCCTGAAGGCAGTTGACAAAAAGGCTGTCAAGGAAGCCCTGTCCACACTCAACCCTTGCCATGACATTAACCCTGTCCTTACACCAGCTGAGGTCCTCGCCAAATCCCCTCTGAAGATTAAGTATTTCACTCCTATGTGGCGTGTCCTCTTCACCCACATTGTGAAGTCCCTGGGAGGAATGCAGGGATCACAGGATCAGATGTCGTTCAATCATCAGGCTATTGCGTATGGATTAATCTGGGGAGCTGATGTTGACGTTGGAAGCATCCTATTCTCAAACCTGGTAGAACAACTGAAGGGAAGGAATCAGGTCAGGGAAAAGAACATCTGTTATGTGTGCTTCCTGTCCCTGATCTTTGAAAGTCTGCTGGGAGATAACTACCACAACAAGGCCTTGACTGCTCTTAAGCCCTATCGCATCACAGGCGCCATCTACAAGGAAATAGGAGCTGAGGATATCCCTGTCACCGCCCATATGCTGAACGTGGCCAACCAAGTACCAAACGCTGAGAAGCCCTTGCTCCCTTCCTCTGAGAAGGTGAATACTTCTAGTGTTGCTGGCAAGTCTATGTCTTTGACCTCTGGGCAGCACACTACTAAGTCCAAGGCTTCATCTGGCCAACAACCTAAGAAGAAGAAAATCCCCTCTTCTTCCCACTCCAAAGCTGTTATTAAGGCCAAGGGAAAGAAGACTGACACCGCCTCTGGTCCAGATACTCTTGTGGATTCAGACTATTTGGCTGACAAACAACAGGCGTCTAGTGTCTCTAAGTCAGTTGAGACAACAGGAAACCAGCCTGAGCAAGCTGATATCTCACAGGTAATCAGTGTACATTTTTAGAGGTTCACAAGCAGCCACTCTCATTTGTCTGTAGGAGAGAGTGGTGAAGTTAGGGTAATCCTCGACCCATAGAAGTCTGTCAATACACTTAGAATACTTTAAGACTTCTGTACACCCTGTCTTTGCACCAGGGAATGATTCATTTGTGTTTATAAAGCACCCCGATGACCCTGAACCCTCTAGACAGTATTCAGGCTAACAACAACCTGAATACACTAATGTCTCAACCTTGATCAGCTGTACTTCACACAGCCTCTTGGTTCCCTCCTTAAAAGAGTCCCAAAGGATTTATCCTTTCAGGGGGAGCTGAATCATCACCCTCAGCTTTCCTAGGGGCAGCGTAACAGGCGACCTACAACAACATATGTTTCACTCTTAAAAGAGTTCCAAAGGTTTTAACCTTTTGGGGGGGGCTGAATAATCACACTCAGCTTTCCTAGGGGCAGCGACTGGCGATCCATAAACAACATATGTTTCAAAATCAAAAGAGTCCCAAAGGTTTTTACCTTTTGGGGGGGCTGATTAATCACACTCAGCTTTCCTAGGGGCAGCGAATGGCGATCATTAACCACACTTTATTCACACTTAAAAGAATCCCAAGGATTTATCCTTTGGAGTGGCTGAGTAATCACCCTCAGCCTCTCTGGGACAGCGAAATGGCGACCATTCCCCTTATATTTTTCCCTGTTACTAATTACAACAAATTTGCAGGCTGAAATTGTACAGCCAGTCATCGAATCTCAGGTACAACAAGAAAAGGAGGCTGCAACTATGACTCAGGACAAACCAACTGATGAAGAGCCTGTGTTAAATGCTGATGAAGAAATGCTCTCATTAGAAGATTATGTCTCTGATTTTGAGCCAATGCCTGAGGATGAATTCCCTGAGGGAATGTTCGATGAAGAGGATGAAGAAGATGAGGAAGACCAGCTGTCTGTCTCTCCTCCTAAAGAAATAACTGTATCTACACCAGCTGGTGACAAGACTTCTCCTCTCAAGGAAGCTGTTGACACTCCAAACTCTGCTACCTCAGCAACAACAGTCTTCCAAAGACCAACTTATGATCCAACAGCAGAATTTCTCATGTTTGATCATCCTGCCCAGACCAACTTTGACTTAATACCAAGGGGGGATGACTATGCTCAGCAAAGCCTCAATATCAAAAATCTTCAGCCAGTCCATCATCAATCTGATATTGAGCGCTTATCAAGGAAGTTGGATGTGATCAAGTCTGAGATGCACAACTTTACTGTGACATTTCCAGGCATCATTAAAAAGGCTGTGACTGAGGCTGTCACTGAGCCAATTCAGGATGGTGCAAGAAAAGGTGTAGCCCAGGGACTCGGTCATCTTTCAACAAGAATCAAGGATGCCATTGACTCAGCCGTCCCTGCTATGTTTCATGAACACGAACAAACCATGCACAGGCACTTTAATGCTGTTCGCACCAGGCAATACAACCATGCTAACTTTATTGTCAGGCGTGTTCAGGCGAATACCAATGCTAATGCCAACCTCCTGCTAAAGATTGCCAGAGCTTCAAGAAAAAGACAACGTGCCATGGCTGCCTCTGTGGAGCAGATTGCAAGACGTTTTCAGGCACGTTCATCCAAGCATCTGCGAAGTAAGGATAAACGTGAGGGGGAGAAGAATACTACACTCAGCCTTGCATCTGCTGAACAAGGCTCATCATCAGCTAATCCCTCAACTACACCTGTTCCTCTTCAAGTCATCACACCTGTTATAATACCTGATGATGAGGATGATACTCAGGGGGAGCAACAAACTCAAGATGGAGCTGACTCATCAAAATCTCTGATCTTAGTTAACATCAGCAAGCCTGAGGATGATGATGAGCCAGCGGCCAAGAAATTAAAATTCAGTGTTAGCTCTCTTCCCAAAGCTGTTCAAACTCTGGCTCAGACAGCGTTTATCAAAAGAGCTGATGTTTTGAAAAACATAAGTGTGGAGTCCTCTGTCTCGAAGAAAGGAAAGGAGATAGTTTTGGTTGATACTGACACCAAACTTAAGAAGATAGCTGCGATGCTAGAGACAGGAGGATCCACCACAGACCTTTCCCAATTCTCAACCTTTACACCTTCCGATGAGATTCCTTTGACCCCTGAAGAGATAGAGCAACAGGCTGAAGAATTCAAAAGACTAAATGAGCTCAAGACAGCCAAAGAATTAAATGAAGCTACTCTGAGGAAGATGACACCACCTAAAAGGGAAAAACAAAAACAAAGGTTGAGGGAAATGGAAACAAAACGCGCTGAGGCTTTAAGGAAAGTCAAAGCTGACTATGATGCCTGCGTGAACAAAAGGTATGCTGCTGGCAAGATAACCAAGTTCAAATACACCATTCATAAATCCACAAACACCCCACATATGATCTTATGGAGGGAAAATCAACAGCGAAATATGGATGTGTTTGACAACTTCAGGTTAAAGACACTTGGGTTATCAGAATGGTTCGAACTCGAAGCCCTAGCTGCCAAAAAGTCTGGACAGGCAAATTTCCTTCTGCTTAAAACTCTTAAGGCCAAGTTTAACTGGATCAAGGAAACAGCAGCCAAACTCAAGATTGATCCCCACCACAGCTTTTTGAACAAGAACCCCCAAAGACAGGCAACAAAAGGAGAAGAATTTCACAAATTGTCAATGAAACTTTTGTTACTGAAGATGTTCATGTGGATGGTATGCACAGGGATTTGATCCTCCCAAATGGTATTGTTGGCCCTGTTGATGGTCAGACATACACAGAGCCTGAAAGAGGAATGTCATTCATGAACAAGGCTTGCCAGTATGCTTTTCAGAGGGAAGATGAGCTGTGTTTGGCTTCAACTATTCAGCTACTCTATCACAAGAAGTGTCTCAAGATCAACACAGAGTATTCCAAGAAGTTTGCAAAGACTTTGCAGGATGAAATTGATAATAGATTAGACTTGGCTGAAGCTGAAGAAAGAATAAAAAATGATGACTATTGAAGATGTTCACAGCCCTTTTACCTTCATCTTTTATTTTACTTATGTAATGAACTTGTAATTTTCTTTAAGTCTTAATAAAATCATGAGGTATGTTTGTTTAGATCTGTTATGTGTAAGAAGAAGCTGTTAAACTCACTTACCTTAACTTAGTTAGATCTAGCATTATTTATGTTTAAATAGGGGGAGATTGTTGGGAATCTAAACTTGTTAGTTTCCCTGATCATTGATTTAAACATAATTAGGCTGTTAGATAGTCCCTTGCCTGTGCCTAGGAGGCAGGCAAGTTTCGCAAGACTCACAGAGATCTGGATCTCTGTGAGCAACCTCAGAGGAGTCCATGTCAGAGACATTGTCAGGGAAGTCAAAGATTACCTGAAGACATACTCATTGGCTGTGATGGATAACAGCCAAGATGTATCAGGGACTCTGAGGGGTTGAGAGTTAACAGGGGTGGCAATACCCTGATAACTCTCAGCACACTTTGGACATGCCATTTGTGTGTTCGAGACTATGAAGAATAAGGAAACTGTTTTTGACAACTGTTCCTTAAAGCATAATGGAAGACTACCAAGAATAGAAGGACATCATGTGACTGATGTGGGAACTTGTAAAAGCTTGTGTAGTCGACATCAAGTACTGTTTAAGTCAAACTCGTAACACTATAAATAGGATGTGTATCCATGCATTAATGTTTCAACACTTTGAGATATTAAGAACATTAGTGCATATAACTTAGTGAATCAAACAGCTACGACTGTATTCATAAGTTAGGGTTTATTGTTGTTCAAAGTGTGCACAACACATTGTCATCAAACTGTGTTATCCATAACACTTGTAATTCTTTATTATACAATAATAAGATTACGTTTGAAAAGTAATACCGTGTGTTGATTAAGTTAAGATTAGGGTTTCCTGCATTGATTAGGGACTTTCAAATAACGTGCTTACGTTTGATTTTTCATAGAATATTTTCACATTTTTTAATTATCAAAAGTCGAAAATTTGAAAAATATAAATAACGTTTTTACAACACTATTTGTATTAACAATATCTCTCTTTTTTTATGTAAACTTATGTTTAAGAAAGTTTTTAGTGCGTTTATATCCATTTCTCCTCCTTTTTGTAGAATCAAACAGGCTTCGTCGATTTGGAGAAGAAAATACTTTTACGGTATGAATGCCCCTTTGATGTAAGCTCCTTCTTAATCGAGGCACTAAGAGATCGAGCTATGAATGTTTGCTACAAAACAAAGTTAATAAGATGTTATTACCGAGTAAGTGAGTGAAACTCACCAAATGAAATGAAGACATCCATCAATATCCCCAGTGTTCAACAAACAACGACGACCAAAACTACTAACGCAAGGATCTTCGCAAAAGACAATCAAAACTCTCCAGTTATCACAGCTATTTACATAGGTAACCTCTGTTTCAACATTACACCTCAAGTTATATCTGATTATTTTAAGAAGTTTGGATGTATTAAGGGATTGTCATGGAGAAAGCAAAGAAGCTTTGCTTTTGTTAAGTATTCTTCTGTTGAGCAAGCTCAAGAAGCAATACTTTATATGCACGATAATGTGTTATCTGGTAAAGGTGTTTGTGTTTACTTGGCTAAGACACAACTAAGGTCACATGGCAATGTTTGTCAAACTGACGATGTAACCCAGATGAAACCCATCAATTGTGTCTCACTTCAAACCAACAAGGAAACAACAAAGTCTCTTGGTGTTTCAGCTCTTATTATTGATAAGGATCTGATGTCTCGAGAGAAGCTCTCTTCATGGTTGGAGAGACGTCGAATTTCTGTAGAAAAGATCTCTCCATGGGGTCTTCATGGAGCCATCGTCCAATGTCGTCATTCTGAAGATTATAATCGTCTATTTCAAGGACCTTCTGTTGAAGACAATGGATTCTTCAAGATTCAATCTATGATCGAAAGAGAAAAAGTTTATTCAAGATTCGTGTGGATCGAGATAAAAAGAATACCGTTCGAGTACGAATCAAGGAGCAATATCACAAATATTGGTAAGATATGGGGAAAAGTTCTCTTCGTCGAGAACCCGTTCATTCATCACGCAGATTCTGTATTTTGTTTCATAGAAACTTGTGATCCAAGACCCATTCGTGACAATGGAACCATTAGTATCGGCAATACGACTTCGCTATCAATATGGGTCTCGGAAATCATCAGAAATCCCAAGAATACTAATCCATTTTCTAATATTACACCTGTCATACAATCCCATTTCCTTGAACAACAACCCTTTGATACACGTCATAAAGCTGATTGTGGTCAAGAGATTCAAATTTTGAATTCAAATTTGAAACAGAACTCCAACGGTATAAATTGTGAAAAGTTCCCAATGGAAAAAGACAACTTGGTGGCTGACATTAACTTCTTGGGAAGCGACTTGTTTACTAATGATATGTCAACTTCACAGCCTACTCTATATTTACAAGTTTTTGAAAGAGTTAAAGTTTCTTTATCTAACGAGCCCCATGTTGTCAAACATAAACCTATTATAGTTGATCAAGAAAATCCCTTTGAAAGTGGCATATCTGCACACCCTATTCGGCTTTTTAGCTCCCCTCAAGAAACACATGTAATACAACCTATTCAAACCATAGAGGCTACAAGCTCTCTATCTATCCCCTGTAGATCTTCAAATCCCAATTTGATTCCAGCTGGAGATTCATCTCTGTCTACTAAAGCACACCTACAATCTACATCATGCACTCTCAGATCAAAGATAAACAAATCTTCTGAATGTCATGCGATCTGCAGCAAGGCATTGAGATTCGCTAAGATAGTGCATGATAAGAAATCTATTTTAAAGAACAAAGAGAGAGATACCGTAAAGATCTCAACAGCTAGAATCAAGAAAAAAGGTAGAGTTAAAGCAAGGAAGTACAACAATGTGCATGAAGGTGATGATGATGAAGTTTGTTCATTGTCTCAAGGTGATTCTGAAGCCGATGAATCCGTTTCTATGCATAGCATTAGGGCCTCATTGGGCATCACTCTAGACGGAAAACCGGCTCGTTCAAGGCATGACGTGTTTAGTGACTTTTTATCTGAGGTGGCCAACAATGACATACCGACCCGTTTGTGACCAAGAATTGCAATATTTCAAAAACATCATTCTATTTATCATATCAAGGTTACAAATCTTTTGCATCAAATCTCGGCTACAGTTCGTTCATCCATCTAAGGAATGCTTTTCAATTTCATCCTTGGTGCTCTCGAGACAAGTTGCTTCATGATCTTACTTTTAGCTAGCAACTCTTACTTGTCGATATCATTTAGTTCTAATCTCACGAGTAGTGATAGCAATTTTTTATTTCCTCTTAATCCAATGTAATTCAGAATGCCATCTTGCATCCTTCAAGTGTTCTTCACCGTTGAATCCTTTGTGATTCATCTTCAATATACAACAATTTTGCCAAAAAAAAAAAAAAAAATACAAGCATCACAAATGTGTATAAAGACAACACACATTTGTCAACATCCAAACTCACGCGTACAATAGGTCTATTGAGAGAAATTTTGGTAAAAATTGTCATACGAATGCTTGAAAATTAAAAAATAAAACCAAGAAAATTAAAAACAAATATAAGAAGAAAATTAAAATCCTACAACAATATACTAAAGAAAACTAGACAAGTAATTTTTCAAGGAGTATCCATAAGCGGGCTTAGTTTGTTGATGGTATGAGTTTGATGGAGCGGAAGTTGGTGGAGAAGTTTGTTTTGGTGTGGTGGCTTGTGGTGCTTGAGATAGCATGTACTCAATGTAGAAAAACATAATGTTAAACTCATCTTTAAGGCTAAATTTATGAGATTGCGTTTGCGTAGACAACAAAGACAAGTATTTCCATGATTTCAATGAATTGAAATAGAATAAGGTTGTCCATGATAGGTAGAGGTGGTATGGAGGGTGATGGGGTAGTATTGGATAGATCATGTCAAGTGGAGTGATGGGTGATAGAGATAACGTGATGTCTATTGGCTCATTTATATTTGTAGGTGGTGCATGCGATACTTTTGGTGGTGGTGTTTGAGAAGAACTTAAGTAGATATTGGTTGAGGGTGATGATGAAATGAGAGAAGGAGAAGAAGTTGTGCATATGGTGGAAGGCGACTTGGTTGGTGCATTGGGTACATTTGGAGATTTAGGAGATGATTTGGGTGATGGAGTTTCGGCTTGAGCAAGATCATTGAATAATTTCCTTGGTGGTATGATAGTAAACTTATCTTTTTTTGTTTGTTATTGTTTAAGTTTGATGCTTTTAATGATATCATGGTTGTAGTAGAGGTAGAAGATGAATGAAGAAGATGATAATGATAGTGGAGAAGTGATGAGTTATAATAAAAGGAATATGTAATCTTTGATTGTGTTGGTGCAAGGTTTTACTATTTATTGAAAATTTTTAAGCATTATAGGCAAACTGAATTTAGAATAGGTTTAGGAAAATGATAAAGCAGAAGCCTCGTCAAAAAGCGCCTGGATTAGAGTGCCGGTGCTCTTAGCAACATAGCCTGTTCCAATAAAATTAAGGGCGTCGTCTTAAAGAATTAAGAGATCGGCTATCGAGAGTTCTAAAATAAAAAGTTGTTACATGGTAAATATGTTGGATATGTAAATCTTGCTTATGTTTTAGAGAGAGAAAGAGATAGAGAGATGATGGAGTTTACACACTTCTAGAGAGAGAAAATGAAAGATTACTATGTGTAAATTACGAAAACCACCACCCTCTCCATCTAAGGAGAGGGTTTATATACCCAAGCCCATGTCATGGGCTTGGGATTACATTTGGCCGCTGGCCCATACAACTTATGGGCTCGGTTTGGGCTTTGTTTAATAATAAGTGTGAAAACACTTATCCTTTTGCTACTAAAATCAAGAAAAAACAAAACCTAATCATGTGTTTAATATCGTAAAAGTCAGAATTACGCGTGGTTTTGTGTTTTTGTGTTAAAATAGGTACAAATGATCAAAAGAAGAGAAAACACGGGATTTCACGGTCAAATGTTGAAGAAAAGTCCAAAAAGAGACAAAGACAAAGTCGAAAGACCAAGAGTGTGCCAAAGATCACGAAAACCGACAAAATCGACACGATTTTGAAGAAATGACCAACGAAGCCGAAATCAAGTTCGTTTTTAGCGGATTAAATCTTTTAAAGATATTCGAGCAAAGTGGGTCCCACATTTGGGTATTGGGCCTAAAAGCCCAATAACCATTTTCCTTTATCAAATAAATGGATGAAAAGCCCAAATGGCCCAATGTTGTTTAAACGGATGGAGTTTATATCCTCTTTGAGCCCAAGCCCATTTGTGACATAAGTATTACACGGATGGATATTTGGGCTCCAAAGCCAAATTATTCGCATGATAAAGGGATGGTTGATTTCAAAATGGGCCTAGCCCAAATGGCTTAAACACAAATGAAACGCAGGGTAAAAAAACAAAGTTGCTAGTCAAAATTTTTTGGACGAATAATAAACAAGAAATGGTCAATTCTCAGTCAACACCAAACCCACTCACACGGTTATTTATACCTCCAATCACACGTGTTACCCACACAAACCAATCAACCCAATCCTCACCCACACGTTTTGATACAAACGTTACCCACTCACACACAAATAAATAAAACATAAATTACCCCATCCCCACATTCTCGATACAAACTAGAAAAACACATTTACTGTACACCCTTCTTTCTCTCCTATTTTTACACAGCCTTCAAAAACTCTAATTACCCTAGATCAAAAATCACCATTATTTTTTTAGGGCTTTTTACAAAATCGTGTGATTCACACGAATCCAATTAAATCCCCCCAAGAATCGGAGGCAAACACCAAGGGTGGTCCTCATCTCCAATCCTACGTGGCTCACCCCTTGTTTTTGATTGGCCAAAACACCTCCACAACTCCACTCCATCCAATAAGATACCTCCACATCATCATAGAAGAAAAACAAGAAGCACAAAAACGCCACGAGGGCAATCCGTGTGCAAGAAGGGTTATTCTCAACCGTTGATCAAGTGAAGAGAAGAGAGAGAAAGAAGAATGAAGGATTCTATGGCCAAGATTAATTGCTTAATCTTTAAGCTACCAAGAAGGTTTGAGGGTTTCTCCTATAAAAACACCCTTCATGTGTAATTTTTAATTAGCACTTTTTTTCTTTATTTTATTTTTCTGTAAATTAGATTAGGTTTAATATTGTATTTCTTTAATTCCCAGTAATGTAATTTTAATTAATTAATGAAAAGTAATTTTTTTATAATTTTCATCTCAATTTAATATTTCCTGTCGAATTTAATTTTTCAATCTTGAATCTGCCTTTTATTCTATTACTGTTAGTGTTTCTTTTATTCGATTAAAAAAAAATAATAAAAAAAATAAAGGAAAGTGAAAAAAATATTTTCCCTACTGGAAAATAAAAAAGGTTACTGTTCAAGTTCTTTGTTCGGTTTGGATATGAAATCTGTTCGAGGCTACTGTTTTTGTTTGAACAGATGAAGATTCTCTTGGTTCGAAGCTGTTGATGTTCAAGATGGTGTTCGGTTAGTCATTAAGACGGCTCAGCACCGATCTTCGTCGCAACGGTTTCTACATTAGGTTTGAATCATTTTTATTTATTTTTCTGATTAATATAGGTTAATTGTTTATCTGCTTTTTTTTATTTATTTGGGTAGTTATTTTTACTGTTTAAATTTTGAGTATATTGGATCTTGCTTTTGTATGTTTATTAGATAGATTGTTTGTTTAGATTATCTGCTTAAAGTTTATTTGGATCTGCTTACTTTTGATTTATCTGTTTTTTTGGGTAATATTGATACTGCTTTTTGATTTAGTAGCTTATATTAGTTTGTTTATTTAGTACTGCTGATTGGGTTTAAGTTTAATGTTTTCTTATGCTTTAGTTTTTTGGATTGCTTAATTATAACTTTTGCTTATCTGTCTTTTACTTGTTATGCTTATTTGCTTCAGCTTATTTTCTAGTTTTTTATAGCTTATTTGATGTTTTCTTGTTTGCTGATAAAGTTCACAGACCATTTGGTCTGTGCGTTTTTATGATTGTTCTAAATTCCAAAATTAAAAAAAATAATATTAACAAAAAGTTGTCTGTCCAGGGGCTCGAACCCTGGACCTCTCACATACCAACCAACAGCCTAACCATCTCATCTATTGCTTTATTTGTGTATTGTTCTCCATCATTACATTAATGTAGTTTTAGATACATTGTCAGTTTTTGTTTATATACGTTTTTCTTTTTTAAGTTTTATTTAAATTGTTTTGTTTTTCTTAAATTAGTTAAAAATCAATTTAGTTTAATTAAAAATAAAAAGTTTAAAAAAATATTTTAATTACTTTTATAAATTCAAATTAGTTTTCAATTTACTTTTATTTAAAATACTTTTCTTTTATGTTTTTAAATTTAGTTTTAAAAATTAGTATTCCATTTAGTTTTATTTAAAAATAGATTTCAATATTTTGTTTAACTTGTTTTTTAAAATTAGTTTTAATTTTTTTAAGTTTTAAAATAGTTTTATTAAAATTAGTTTAAATTAGATTTTTAAAATTAGATTAAATAGTTATTTTAATTAAATAGATTTTAGTTTAAAAACCAAAAAAAAATTATTTACCAAAAACAAATTAAGTTTTACGTTAATCCGATTTCAAATTCGAGACGATCCGAGGAACGAAGATAGATCTAAAAAGAGTTTGCAAAAAACCTAGTATTAAAATGGCGCCGCTGCCGCTTCGCTCGTATGATTGACGATTTTTCGTGAAGACGTTTGGATTTTGGGATCCGTTCTCTTTGAACGTTAATTTTCTTGCACAAAAAATCAAAAATACAAAAAAATCAAAAACTTAAAAATACAAAAAAACTAAAAAATCACAAAAAGCAAATTCTTTTCTAAGATTTGCAATAAAAAAATTTTAAAAATCCAAAAGTAATACTTTTTCCTAAAAGTATTACACCAAAAAAAAAAATATTACGTATTAGTGTTATTTCTTAGTTCGATTTCTTTCGATTTTTCTTGTGAATATATATTTTTCTAAAAAATACAAAAAGATTTCTCTTTTACTATAGTATATTACGTAGCACAATAAATTTACCTACTTTTCAAATAAGCCTTAGTTGGGATTTCATCACCTAACTATTGTATTCGCATCCTAAACGAAATAAAAAGGGCAAAATAGATAAATACTAGTAAGACGTTTGAACTCAAAATATACAAACTATAAGGTGGGTATAAGGCGACGTGCTATAAAAGGCCGTCTAAGGAAAAAGGTTTTTAAGTGCTTTGTGCCACCTCGTTTCCCCGCTTGCTTCTGCGTATATTGAGAGGGACGACCGATTATTGGTTTGCCAACTCAGTTAGTATTAAGTATATATTTTTGTAGCTTTTTAATATTGCACATCGAGAGGGAAAATCCTTTTCCTCTCAAAGTCGACCGAGGTCACCTACCTCATTCCAAGTTTTAATTGTATGCGCACTCGCGCGCGTACATACATACCGAGTTGTGTACCAAACACTTCTAATTCTTCCAAAAAGAAGAAGAAGAAGAAAAACAAAAAGAACGTCATTCAAGCCGATCCCGAGAATCGTGCTTTCGACAATACAATGGAAACGGATAACCGACCTATGCTCGAGATTTTGCAATCACACGTTGAGGGAAACGATGATGCTATCGTTGTCCCCGCAATTGGAGCAAATAATTTTGAACTCAAATCGGATTTAATTAAAATGGTTTCCGCTACACCATTTTTGGGTCGTTCTCAAGATGACCCCCATGATCATATCAAGAGATTTACCCATTTAACCAACACGGTGAAATACAATGGGGTGCCACAAGAGGCTATTCGTTTGCAACTCTTTCCTTTTTCCCTCGAGGGACAAGCCCGGATTTGGCTTGATAAGGAACCACCCCAAAGTATTACTACATGGATCGATTTAGAGACCAAGTTCATTAATTACTTTTTCCCACCATCACGGACCACCTCTTTAAGGAATGAAATCATTACTTTTGAGCAAAAATATGGGGAAACTTTTAGTGAGTCTTGGGATCGATTTAAAGAACTTTTGAGGAAATGTCCACAACACGGTTTCACTAAAGTACATCAAATTAATACGTTTTATAATGGTTTAACTCTAAATGACCAAGACTCACTTAATAGTGCCGTGGGGGGCAATATTCTTGTGAAAACAATGAACGAGGCTTGGGCCATAATTAAAAACAAGGCTAAAGTACAAACCAAAAGTGTTAGGGCCACTATGGCGAGTGCTAGTGAGAGTGACAAGAGAATCGGTAAACTCACTTCGCTTGTTGAATCACTTGCTCTAAAAATTGATGCCCTAAATGGTCAAGTTAATGCCTTGAAAGAAACTAGTGAAAAGTGTGAGACTTGTGGTGGACCACATTCATATTTCAATTGTGACAAGGTTTACAATCAACAACAACAAGTTTGTGCTTTTAATGCTAATGAAAGGGTTCCATTTAAACCTAATGTTGATGTTAACCATTTGTCTTACAAGAGTACTAATTATTTGGCTCCCCCGGGTTTTGTAGCACCACAAAGACCACCCCCACCCGCCCAAAATACCCAACACCAAAATAGGAACCAAGGTCCTCAAATGGGTAATTTTCAAGGGAATGCTAATCAAGGGAATTTTAATGGTCAAATTCATAACCAAGGTTTTCATAATAACAACAGTTTTCAACCTCAATATCAAAACCAAGGTTTTCCTAATCAAGGGTTTAATCAAATGAATATGCATAATCCTCAAATGGACTTGGTTCTACAAAAATTGACCGACCATGAGCGAATTATGAAAGAGATGCAAGAATCAACCGATAAGAAATTTTCGACTATGTTGCAAGCCCTTAGACCCCAAGGAGCCTTACCTTCAAATACCGAGATTAACCCTCGTGCTAATGTGAGTGCTATCAATACTCGAAGTGGAGCCACTTTAGTGGGACCTTCCATCTCTTCGCCCATAAAGGAGAGACAAGGCCCGGAGGTCATAATGAGTAATCCTACTCCCCCTTCGGTGATTCCTCCCACTACCACTCCTAGTACTAGCGCTCCATTGCCGAAAGAGCCTATCCCTGCGGTTGTTCAAGAAGCGAGTCCTTCTCCTTCTCAACCTTCAAAGTCTAAGCCTAATATTCCTTATCCCTCTAGGTTAGACAAGGCTAAAGTGCTCACCAAATATGACGTTCATGTCTCTAACTTTTTGAAAATGATTTCCAATGTGAATGTTAACATTAGTCTTATTGAAGCACTTGCTCAAATGCCAAAATTTGTCAAAATGTTTAAAGATTTGCTTAATAAGAAAGAAAAAATGGTTGAGCTCGTGAACCAACGTTTAAATGAGAATTGTTCCGCGATTCTTCTCAAAGAGCTTCCCGAAAAGCTAGGAGATCCTGGACGATTCGTGTTACCTTGCTCGTTTCCTCAAATCGATGATTGTATGGCTTTAGCGGATCTCGGCGCTAGCATCAATCTTATGCCACTTTCGGTTTGGAAACAATTATCTTTACCCGACCTTGTACCGCCTCGTATGACTTTAGAGTTAGCTAATCGAACTCTCGCATACCCTGTTGGTATTGCCGAAGATGTTTTTGTTCGAGTTGGTACATTCACTTTTCCCGTGGACTTTGTCGTCGTCGACTATGAGATGGATCCTCTTATTCCGTTAATACTTGGTTGACCATTCTTACGATCTGGAAGAGCCTTAGTTGACGTGGCCGAAGGGGAGTTAATTCTTAGGGTTCGGGATGAACAACAAGTTTTTAAAATGGGAAAAATCACAACAAAATCAAATGGAAAAGAGTCGGTCAATATGATTGATATTCTTAATTATGATAATGAAGAGATTTTTATTAATCCTTTTGGAATTGAAAAGTCTAACCAAAATGTGATAAATTCATCCCTTCCCTTAGAGCCTCAAAATTTTGAAACTCCTATTTACGATACCTATAGTGATGACACTTCTTCAAGTGATCACACTATCTTCGATTTTGACGACTTATCTTTTGACCCACCCATTTTTGACCCACCCATTTATGATCAACCAATCTTTGATACTTATGATGATGACACTTCTTTAAGTGATCTCATTAATTTTGATGACCCACCCCATGAACTTAATGCACCTCATATCTCTATGAGTGATTCTTCCATGGAGACTCCTTTTGACTTTTATACTCCAATTTTAGAAGTCATGACATTTGAGGAGGATCCTCCACTCTTAGAGATCATACCTAATTTAAAGGTTATTCCATTTGAGGAGGATTTGGATATCTTTCTAAATACCTAGTTTCCTCACGAGGATGAGTTTTCCTATGACTCCTATGATACTTATGTTTTCACATCGAGTTTGGAAGAGGACGACCTTCCCACTTTGGATTTTGATGATATTTTGAGCTTAAATGTCACTACCTCTTGCTATTTTCCCGTTAAGGAACCGATGTTTGATCCCGGAATAGAGACTTTTGTGCCTTCATTTCCATATCTCCATAACACCTTCCCTAGTAAGAGACTTTTGCCTAAGGATACCCCACTTACTTTGACTTGCGTACCACCTCGGGGTTTATTTCCTTTTGTGATGGAAATTATGTGTTTGACCCGGGTGGATTTTCATGGGGTATGCCTTGTATGACTTTGTTTCACCCTTTATCATGGAGAGATTTGCCTCCCTTGGAAATCTCGGTTTTTCCCATGATTTTCCCATTTGAATGATGACATTCGGGAATTCGAGTCGAGCTAGAGACTCGTGTTAAAAATCAAGCATCGTTTAACTAGGTTAGATTTTTACCTTTACCATCATTTCCCACCTTTTTTCGCCTTCACCCATTTCTCCAATAAGTGTAGGCGGGGAGCCAAGTAGGTTGTTTGTGTTGAGATGTTGTGTGCAGGGACATATGCTTAATGATCCACTTTTGGTGCTTTTGACACGACCCGTGTTCCCGTGTTTACCTTGTACCCGGTTCCTTCGATAAGTTTTTGCTATTGGGATTCAATCATGTTTATAAATAAAACGAATAAATGTAATCACTTTAGTTGTCCTTTCCTTAGCTCGATTTTAAACAACGTACTCAATGTCCTAAGTGTAGGGGAGTTTATTCTCCCACATGCTTAAACATTGAGGACAATGTTTATATTAAGTGTAGGGGGATTTCTATCGATATTTTAGTGGGCTTTTCCATGAATTTGACCCCATTTAACCGGAAAATTTAAAAAAATTTCAACGTTTTTCAAAATTTTGATCTATTTTGGCCTAGTAGTATTTTTATTTATTTTTATTTTGTCATCGCATTGTATTTATATTTCCATTTCAAGAATAAAGTCAAAAATAAATTAATTAATAAAATGGTTTTAACAAGTTTTGATATCTTTGATATTTTAGGCCCGTTGTGAATATTTTGACTCAACCCGAGTTTACTTATCAAAGTTTACTCTAGCTAGTATCCTTAACCATATGGACCTTAATTGGTTTATTAGGCTAAGCATTCACGAGTCTCATTCCTTGAGATTTTAAATGGTGGAGAACGAGAGATGATAGAGTTGATAATAAGTTTAAGGGTTAATTCTTCCTTATATGAGTTTTTGTGGTTTTTTCTTCCCGCTTGTATATTTAATTGCTTAATAAATGAGGGGTGTCGATTCGATATTTTAACTCTTAGCCAAATCTTTAATCTCCTTGTAATTAAAGCATGAACACATTGAGGGTACCAGCGTTATGGACTTCCGACTAAGGTGACTCATAACCACTAAGTAGGAGGTATTCAGACCATGGGACCGCGGAATTTGGCCTACTATATATATCATGAAAAAAGAAAGAATAAGATTAAAACATGACCTCAAGGAGCCTTAGGGTGTGGGGCATGTAGCACGAACCTTGTCATTAGAGCCTTAGGGTGTATGGCATGGTAAGTGTTGAATAAAAATTGATCAAAAATCAATTCCCTCGTTTATCGTTCAAGGAGCCTTAGGGTGTGGACAATAGACGGGAAGCATTTTTACATCTTAAAGAGCCTAAGGGTATATGATGTGAATTTTCTAAACTCCACATAAAGTCTACATGACTTTGGAGGAATAATTAATAAGTAGTACTATTGGCCAAATTTTGGGTCCGAGAATTTATTCCCCAAATCGTGTTAAATCATCCTTGATGTGGGCTTACTTTAGTGACAACGTTTTTGAGGACGAGGTTAGGTTTTGAGTATCGGGTTTGCATCGTTTGGACTTCATTTTTGGACTAATAATTATCGAATAAGTCAAATGAGCCTACGGGTGAATGACAATCAATAAAATCTAGAGATACAACCTAGGAATTAGAGAAAGAGTTTACACAATTGTCTTATATAAGTGATTTTAACCTAAAGACTTATGGTAAACAATGATCTCGTTTTTAAGCTTGGTATGGGGAACGTGAAACTTGAGGGTGATTAATATTCATGACACCAAAGCCCTAATTCAAGTCTTAGATTTCTTTACGAGTTTCTTCCATCAAATAATTTCCAAGTTAATAAATTGTTATAACTTTTGTTTCCTTTAAAGTTTTTATCTTTTCGTCGTAGTAATAATAGTATATCTTAATAAAGGCCGAGATAGATTAATTATGAGAAAAATGTAACTTTATGCTTTAAAATAATGCATTGCAAGGGGTCATTGCAATGGTCAAGTGTAGGGGATTTAATAAGTGTGAAAACACTTATCCTTTTGCCACTAAAGTCAAGGAAAAACAAAACCTAATCATGTGTTTAATATCGTAAAAGTCGGAATTACGCGTGGTTTTGTGTTTTTGTGTTAAAATAGGTACAAATGATCAAAAGAAGAGAAAACACGGGATTTCACGGTCAAATGTTGAAGAAAAGTCCAAAAAGAGACAAAGACAAAGTCGAAAGACCAAGAGTGTGCCAAAGATCCGAAAACCGACAAAATTGACACGATTTTGAAGAAATGACCAACGAAGCCGAAAGCAAGTTCGTTTTTAGCGGATTAAATCTTTTAAAGATTTTCAAGCAAAATGGGTCCCACATTTGGGTATTGGGCCTAAAAGCCCAATAACCATTTTCCTTTATCAAATAAATGGATGAAAAGCCCAAATGGCCCAATGTTGTTTAAACGGATGGAGTTTATATCCTCTTTGATCCCAAGCCCATTTGTGACATAAGTATTACACGGATGGATATTTGGGCTCCAAAGCCAAATTATTCGCATGATAAAGGGATGGTTGATTTCAAAACGGGCCTAGCCCAAATGGCTTAAACACAAATGAAACGCAGGGTAAAAAAACAAAGTTGCTAGTCACAATTTTTTGGACGAATAATAAACAAGAAATGGTCAATTCTCAGTCAACACCAAACCCACTCACACGGTTATTTATACCTCCAATCACACATGTTACCCACACAAACCAATCAACCCAATCCTCACCCACACGTTTTGATACAAACGTTACCCACTCACACACAAATAAATAAAACATAAATTACCCCATCCCCACATTCTCGATACAAACTAGAAAAACACATTTACTGTACACCCTTCTTTCTCTCCTATTTTTACACAGCCTTCAAAAACCCTAATTACCCTAGATCAAAAATCACCATTATTTTTTTGGGGCTTTTTACAAAATCGTGTGATTCACACGAATCCAATTAAATCCCCCAAAGAATCGGAGGCAAACACCAAGGGTGGTCCTCATCTCTAATCCTACGTGGCTCACCCCTTGTTTTTGATTGGCCAAAACACCTCCACAACTCCACTCCATCCAATAAGATGCCTCCACATCATCATAGAAGAAAAACAAGAAGCACAAAAACGCCACGAGGGCAATCCGTGTGCAAGAAGGGTTATTCTCAACCGTTGATCAAGTGAAGAGAAGAGAGAGAAAGAAGAATGAAGGATTCTATGGCCAAGATTAATTGCTTAATCTTTAAGCTACCAAGAAGGTTTGAGGGTTTCTCCTATAAAAACACCCTTCATGTGTAATTTTTAATTAGCACTTTTTTTCTTTATTTTATTTTTCTGTAAATTAGATTAGGTTTAATATTGTATTTCTTTAATTCCCAATAATGTAATTTTAATTAATTAATGAAAAGTAATTTTTTATAATTTTCGTCTCAATTTAATATTTCCTGTCGAATTTAATATTTCAATCTTGAATCTGCCTTTTATTCTATTACTGTTAGTGTTTCTTTTATTCGATTAAAAAAAATAAAAAAAATAAAGGAAAGTGAAAAAAATATTACTGGAAAATAAAAAAGGTTACTGTTCAAGTTATTTGTTCGGATTGGATATGAAATCTGTTCGAGGCTACTATTTGTTTGAACGGATGAAGATCCTCTTGGTTCGAAGCTGTTGATGTTCAAGATGGTGTTCAGTTAGTCATTAAGACGGCTCAGTGCCGATCTTCGTCGCAACGGTTTCTACATTAGGTTTGAATCATTTTTTTTATTTTTCTGACTAATATAGGTTAATTGTTTATCTGCTTATTTTTATTTATTTGGGTAGTTATTTTTACTGTTTAAATTATGAGTATATTGGATCTTGCTTTTGTATGTTTATTAGATAGATTGTTTGTTTAGATTATCTGCTTAAAGTTTATTTTGATCTGCTTACTTTTGATTTATCTGTTTTTTTGGGTAATATTGATACTGCTTTTTGATTTAGTAGCTTATATTAGTTTGTTTATTTAGTACTGCTGATTGGGTTTAAGTTTAATGTTTGCTTATGCTTTAGTTTTTTGGATTGCTTAATTAGAACTTTTGCTTATTTGTCTTCTACTTGTTATGCTTATTTGCTTCAACTTATTTTCTAGTTTTTTATAGCTTATTTGATGTTTTCCTTTTTGCTGATAAAGTTCACAGACCATTTGGTTTGTGGGTTTTTATGATTGTTCTAAATTCCAAAATTAAAAAAAAATATATTAACAAAAAGTTGTCTGTCTAGGGGCTCGAACCCTGGACCTCTCGCATACCAACCAACAGCCTAACCATCTCATCTATTGCTTTATTTGTGTATTGTTCTGCATCATTACATTAATGTAGTTTTAGATACATTGTCAGTTTTTGTTTATATACGTTTTTCTTTTTTTAAGTTTTATTTAAACTGTTTTGTTTTTCTTAAATTAGTTAAAAATCAATTTAGTTTAATTAAAAATAAAAAGTTTAAAAAAATATTTTAATTACTTTTATAAATTCAAATTAGTTTTCAATTTACTTTTATTTAAAATAGTTTTCTTTTATGTTTTTAAATTTAGTTTTAAAAATTAGTTTTTAGTTTTATTTAAAAATAGATTTCAATATTTTGTTTAACTTGTTTTTTAAAATTAGTTTTAATTTTGTTTAAGTTTTAAAATAGTTTTATTAAAATTAGTTTAAATTAGATTTTTAAAATTAGATTAAATAGTTATTTTAATTAAAAAGATTTTAGTTTAAAAACCAAAAAAAAATTATTTACCAAAAACAAATTAAGTTTTACGTTAATCCGATTTCAAATTCGAGACGATCCGAGGAACGAAGATAGATCTAAAAAGAGTTTGCAAAAACCCTAGTATTATTTAATTAGTGTAAATAACTAAACTATGAGCTATTACATGGACTATTGTTGGAGTGACCGATCCTTCTTAATACGTAAAACGTATTTCCAACAATCTCCCCCTAAGGGAGGTCACTCCAAACAAGGGCGTTACCTAAGTTACAATAATAAAATAAACCTAGCATACTATGCTTGTCTTGAGCTCATAGTCTTCGTCTTTCTTTTCTTTTTCTTTTATGGTGAACATGCTGATGTGATCATTGATATCAATCTTGAGCATTAATCTCTTACCTTGATCTTGTGTATTAATCACTTGTGATCTTCGCCTCTTCGTGACTTCATGTCCCACATACTTATACCTTCGTAATTCCTAAAAGCTTCAGAGTTCCATACAGCGGAAGACTTAACTTTTAGGCTTTCTCGAATTAGATGAGGTATTAAGTGCATAAAGTATAAGCATGCGGGGACGACTTCTTCTCGGATTCCGCAACGCCACCGTCTTCATATGCCGCAACATAAGTAGACACGAACGAAATGGCTTTGAACATTTCATTCTAATTCGGTAGCATTTTACCTCCGGTCGGTGAAGACCGTTGGACGATATAAAATATCGTACTTGTGGCAGGTAGATTTAATTAAAAATCTCCTTGACAAGATTTCGCGGGTAAACCCGTTCTCTTTACTCGACCGTCCAAAGCTGACTGCGAACGTAAAGAGTGAATCATTTGGATAAAATTATCCGCATGATTGAACCCGTCAATTCTGATTCCTAGAACAAGTTTGATTCATTAAAGAATCGCACCATCGTTGCTTTCCAGTTGTCAAGAGCTTGATTCATATTGAATCTTGCAAGTTACCTACCAAGTGCTGTTTAAGGTTAACACTAGAAGGATTTCCACTCATCACTGTGAACACTAAGGTATCACTCTGAGTGTTCTGGCAAGATCACTTAGATATTGCGTAGAGGCCTGGAACGTGTTTAAGTTCAGCTGAGAATTAAACCACTGTTGCTTTTCAGTTATCACAAGTTTGATTCCTAAAGAATCGCACAAGTCACCTACCATGAGCTTTTTGATATTCGCTCAAGAAGGATTTCCATCTTCATTGTAAATACTTTCGTATTACTCTGATGTTCAGGCAATATCATGAAGATTTTGCGTAGGACTCTTAATATCTTTCTTACTTTTCACAGTGTGTGAAGAAGCAAGGAATTATGAAAGTGTGTCCTAATGAGATATTTGATGATCTCACATGGCTCTAGACTCGATCGTGCACTTTGGATTTTAGTGATCGGAGGCTGGAGAGGAGTGCCACCTTTTCAATACCAATTTATTCGGAGTGAATAAATCAATAGATAATGCGTTGTCTCCGTGTGAATAAAACAAATACCTTTTGAGAGATATCTGAGTTAGCTGGGATGGATTGTGCATTGCATCACTGGGTCCATGATGTCTATCTTCAATATCGAGCATCATTAAAATGATCTCAATAGCATATGTATTGACCCGGTTTCTTCCTAAGGTTGTAAGGAAGGCTTCTTTCTTTACACCCTTTATCTTTACAATTCTTTTTCATTCTTCAACCCCTTCAACGCTTACCAATACGTCATAACTAGCACCTTGTTGTGATTGTTCCAGTGCTAACTTAAGTACTTGGTCGGCATTCAGCTACGTTCACAATCTTTCTCCATCTTTCCTAAGGACTACTATTTCTAGCTATGGAATGTCCTTGGGAAGATTCCTCCGGTTCTGGAAGAATCATAGGACTTAACCTATCCTACCATCCTTATGTCACCACAATCTTCATCGTCGTGAAATAAATAGGTTGTGGGTAGGTATAAATCACCATGAAATCCATTTTGATATGCAAATCTGTTTTGCTCCCCCCTTAACATATGCCACGATATTCGAAAACATTTCGCATATGTCGGGATAAGCCAGCACATTAAGTCAAACCCTTTGTGATAATTTCCCATATTAAATCACATTTTCTCCCCCATATTAAAAATATTAACCCAATCGATGTTTTTAATATCAATTGATTTAATGAAGTTTTAACAATGGTTTTAGGAAGAAAAAAGCGAGTCCGTTTTATCTTCATGATACCAAATGTATGAGATATGATACCGATTTGTAACATGATCACATATTCACCATATTAGAAAAAATTGACAAGGTTGGACCTGATTGATGAGAACATCATATGATAAGATCAAATGGTTCTTGTCGGCATATGTTGGTCGCCTCGTCACGTCTGAAGTCATCTCTTGACACCACATGTACGATTGGTATTGTTGTCTTGACACCAATTTGTGAACTTGGCACTTTCGGCATCGAAGATTCTGAATGCTTGACAATTGCTCCCCCTCAATTGTTGACCCGTGTTCTATTGAAAGAGTTATAGTCGTCAGTTGAGTAGTTGCATCGTCGAGTATGTAGATACCAATTGTAGATTGCTATGGTTGTAGAGATGATAGCTTCATAAAAACAAGACTTCTCTTGTTTTAAAAAAATAAATGCACTAAAGCGTACATAGATTTGTGTAAGACCAAGTTATAAAGTAAACTTGATCCCTTACAAGGTTTTAAGTAAACATTGCCCGAGAAAATTAATTCCCGTTGAGAGCCAAAGCTTTCATAAGAAATACTTGACTTTAATATGAAAACCGGGTTGCAGTCTGAAATAACTACAAGCCATATAGGCATGTTTTATGAAATATTTACAACTTTTGTACGAACTCTATTTATGGCGTCGTGTCAATATTAATCGACATTTCTAAGGCCGTAAATATTATCGTACCAAAAGACATGCCTTTGAAAAATAAAGTAAAAATATTTTTGGATTTTTATGAATTTTTCAATTTTTATGGTTTTTATATGGTTTTATATTTTTCTATTTTGCTTTTGTGGATAAAAATATAAACAATATATACGAATGATCACCAAGGATACAGAGAATAGTTTACCACCACTATTCTTTCGCTTCATCTGCCAGTTCCTTTAGAGTCTCAGGCGAGAAAGTTCTCATTCCTAGCTTGTCGGCCAAAAATTCCATTCGAGCGCGATCTAAAGCCTTCGTGAAAATATCCGCCAATTGATACTCAGATCGGACAAAGTAAAGCTCGATTACTCCATTTTCCACTTGCTCCTTGATGAAGTGGTAGTGAATGTGAATGTGCTTCGACCGAGAGAATTGGACGTTGTTGCAGCATAAGGCAATTGCACTTTTGTTGTCGCAGTACATCGGAATTTTGTTGAAACCTAGACCATAGTCGGTTAATTGCGATCTCATCCAAAGAATTTGAGCACAACAACCAGACATAGCTATGTATTCTGCTTTCGTACTTGAAATTGCAGCGGTTTTCTTCCTTTTCGATGCCCAACTGATTAGTCGATCTCCTGGTAGTTGCAAAGTTCCACTCGTGCTACGCCTTGTATCTTGACAACCCGCGTGATCCGCATCTACATATGCCATAAGTGCAATCGAAGAGTCCTTCGAATACCAAAGTCCCCGATTAATGGTTCCTTTAAGATATCGAAAGATCCGTTTCACAGCGGCCAAGTGTAAATCAGTAGGTCGAGTTTGATACCGAGCACACATACATATAGCAAACTAAAGATCAGGTCGACTAGCTGTGATATAGAGAAGAGTATCGATCATTCCACGATAAAGTGTCGGATCAACGGCAACTCCATGTGGATCTGCATCAAGCTTTGTTCGTTCCACCATTGGAGTATCCACGGGGTCACAAGATTCCATCTTATATTTCTTAAGAGATTCAAGGGCATACTTGGATTGATTGATAAAGATGCCTCTGGGACTCTGAGATATCTGAAGACCTAAGAAGAATGATACCTTGCCCATCATTGACATCTTAAACTTGGAAGACACGAGTTTCCCAAATTCGTCGGATAAGGTTTGGGTCGAGGCTACAAATATAATATCATCAACATATATTTGTACCATAATCATATCTTTACCTCGTTTCTGAATGAACAGCGTGGGATCCACCTTGCCTTTAGCGAAGCCTTGCGTAATGAGAAATTGTGACAAAATATCATATCATGCGCGTGGAGTCTGCTTCAACACATAGAGAGCCTTCTTAAGCTTGTACACATGATTAGGATAATTAGGATTCACAAAACCATCCGGCTGTTGAACATAGACCTCTTCCTTGATTTCACCATTAAGAAATGCCGTCTTCACATCCATCTGATAGACGATCATATTCATGTGTACTGCATATGCGAGGAATAGTCTAATAGCTTCCAAACGGGCAACAGGTGTAAAGGATTCCATAAAGTCGATGCCCAATAATTGCTTGTATCCACGAGCTACTAGTCGAGCTTTGTTCTTCAATATTCCGCTTAACTCATCAAGTTTCACCTTGTAAACCCATTTCAAAGTGAGTAATTGCACTTGATCCAGGCATGGGACAAGTTCCCATACTTCAAGACGTATAAATTCATTAAGTTCTTCTTGCATAGTTTCTATCCAACAGGATTGAGTAAAAGCTTCTTGCCATGTCTTAGGTTCAACTTCAGTGAGAAAAGCATCAAAATGACAGAACATTGCATTTTCTTGTAGCTGACTTCGTGTGGATACCGGACGATTAGGGTCACCAATAATAGAATCTATAGGATGATCCTTTGTCCACTTGCTGTCATGTTCACGAATCCGTGGATTGGAGTAAACTGTAGTAGGAGCTTCCTCTGAGGTGGACGACCCGACTTGATTAGAGGCGGGAATTGGTACACCAAAGAATGGAAGTTCACGCATTTGAGCGAATTCCAAATCGTGATCATCATCATCCTCTTCATCATCAATAGGCATGACATGGGCAGTTGAAACATGTGTTGGTTGAGAATTACTCGTTGAAGGTATATCTTGACCAATTGTAGGTGCATATGTGTCTGTTTGTGCTTCGGTTGCTGGAGCGACAACTTCGGTTACCGGAGCTATTACCTCGGGTTCTGGAGCAACAATACTTGGAGGAGTAAAGAATTCATCAAAGAACGGTTGAAACAACGTATCCCATTCATTCCTAGTAGGTGGTATAAATGATGATGAAGTAGGGTTGTTTGGGACAAGACCAGAGCTAATGTTACTGGGTCTCATTTCATGAAGTGCGGGTTCAGAGCTGCTTTGCTTAGAAGCCATTGTCGTCAGCTCATCAAAATCAACATTCATAGTTTCGAGGATCTTGCGAGAGTTACGGTTGTAGATTCAGTATGCCTTCTTTGCGGGTGCGTAACCAATGAAAATACCAATATCAGCCTTTGGTTGAAGTTTTCCCAAATTGTCACCATCGTTATTTGGATAGCAAAGAGAACCAAATACATGAAGATATGATAAATCTGGTACTTTTCCAAGGACAAAATTTTTGATGTGATCGTGATAGTATAGTGATAATTAGATACGTTATAGGGTAAATTAGAAAATTACCTTTAGGAAAAAGTAATAGACTAATATTACCAAAGACGAATTCAATTAAACAAGTGATGAACCAAGTTCGTTGTACACGAAGATCTTATGAATTTGAGACGTTTTTGTTTTGAATTGGACAATTGATTCGAATTGGTTATCGGTTTTTAAGCTAGAAATTAAATCTACCAATTTTAAACTTAAATTTATCCTAAAGTGCATGAATCGTAAACCCCAAATTATTTAATCTAAATAGAATTACTTAAAATTTGGACTATTAAAATTTATACTATTTAAAAACCTATAGAGATTAATCTATTTAATAAAAATAACTTTAACACTATTTGAGAAATCTAATTAAACTTTTTAAACTAATTAACTTTATTAAAATTTACTTATACCAAATCTATTTTTTAAAACTAATTTTATTTAAATTTAAAAAAGAAGAAATTTAATTATTTAAAAACTAATTAAACTTTTAAATTAATAAAAACATTTCTTTATTTTATTTTTATTTTATTTTATTTTGAAACTAATTATTATTTTAAAAACTCAAATTTACTTTAATAAAAATATTACTAAAACTTTATTAAAAACGGTAACTTATTTAAACAATTCTACAATTAAAATCTGCCAGAAGTAAGATGCTATATTAATGAAGTTATAGAAAGTAAAACCAAATAAGCCAGTTAGCTCAGATGGCTAACTCGTTGGCCCTGTGACCAGGAGGTCACAGGTTCGATTCCCGTGAGGGACCATTTTTTTGTGATATATTTATTTTTGGAAGAAAATAAAACTGTCACAGAAGTGAACAGTTGCAATGGTATTTATCTTTACTGATAGGAATCAGTTTATGAGTCCATCAGAACAATGGATTCTGATAACATTTGAAACTTAACAAAATCAAAAAGCAGTAAGCACAAAACTCAAATATCAGATAATACCAACCAAAACACAAATCATACCATCACGTAATAAACTTATCAGCAGCCTTATATTAACTCATACCCATGTCTAATTAAACAGTTAAAACAAAAGCTATTAACAAATTACTCAGATAAAGTTCAAAGATATCAGCAATATCAAAGTTCAGCAACACAAAGTTAAATAATAACAGAAATAACAGAGCTAGACAAAAATCCAATATCCTAGATCCTACAGCTTACCAACTAATAGCAGACTGTTATACTACTTAAATTCCATCACAGATGTGAATACATCCTCCAAATATCAGGCAAACCAAAGTCCAATTACAAATAAACACAAGCAATATACAGATTCATTAATATAGATAAACGACTCAGTATAAAACCAATCTAAAAGATAACTAGTGAATCAAAAACTTCTAATCTGAGAAATAATCAGCAGATATATCAACCACAATTGAAAGCAAAACAAATCAAGCTCCCTATCTGCAGTCTACTAAATCAGTCTTAACAAACAGTAATTTAAAAACTGAGCAGAAAAAAAATTGAAACATTAAGAGACCATAAACTAAACTTAGCATAATAGAATAACCAAAATCAGTAGAAGCAAAGGATAAAAATTAAGCAATCATAGACACATCAATACCATACAGATATAAGCCACTAATTCAAAAACATCTAAACATTCAATTAATTTAAACAACTTAAACAATTTAATCTAAAAAAACATAAATAACATAAAAGAAAATAAAGTGAGTATAACCTTTTGGAGAAACCCTTTGATGAAGAGGGTTGGTGCTGAACCACCCTTGGACTAAATCGACACTACCACCATTACCATCAAACATCAGCAGGAAATCGAACCACCACCAAAACTCGAACCATCATATTATTCGAACCAGAAACAACACACCTCGAACCAAATAACTTGTTTATAAAACTTTCCAGTAGGGAAAGTTTTTCCCCAATTTCCACTTTTATTAATTAATTAAAGCTATTGCATAAACTTTAATCAAGTAATATTTATATAACATCAAACAGATTATTAGAGGAATAATTGTGATTAAATTTAAACAGTAAACAAAGACAGATTGAAACTCAAAAATAACTTTTATTAATAACTGAGAATCATTACAAAACTACTAAAATGAAAATACAATTTTCCTATCTATTTTAACATTATAACATTAAAGTAAAACAAATGGGATGATGAATTACAGAAAAATAGAGGGTTTTATAGCCATCCCAAAGGCTGTTGAGGGAGCATATTCGGATCTTTTCCAGCATATTCCATCTTCAATTTTGGCCCTTAGATCAGCATCTTGATCTTCTCTCTCTTTCTTGTTATCATCCAAGGGTGGATATTCGTACGCTAGCACACGGATTCCCAACGTGGCATCCGTTTGTGCTAGTTGTGCTTCTTGGATGATGAGGTGTCCCCTTTTGATTGGAGATTGGGGAATGGTGAGGTGTTTCATCCAGTAGACGGTTGTCACGTAGCTATTCTCTCCCACTCCTGCCTTCCGAAAACTTGGGGGATTTAATTCACACACGCTTGAATCACTCGTGTGAGTGAAAAGCCCCATTTAATTTGTATGATTCAATTATTAGGGTTTAGGATGAATAGTGGCTAGGGTTAAAAGGTCAGGTATAATTTAGTTTGGGGAAGAAAGGGATACATAGGATGTATCGACATTATTATTTTATTGTGTGTGTGAATGAGAAAACGTGTGAATTTGTGATGTAAATAAAGGTGAGTGGGTGAGGGAACGTTTTATTTATTTTTTGTGTAACGTGTATGGTGATGTGGGGAACTTTGACTGAATGTGAGTAAAAATATACTCACAAGTCGTTTGTATAATATTGCAAAACCCTAAAGCCCATAATTCGTCCCATTATAAATACTTGGGCTTTGGTTTGGGCCAGCAAACTCATTCGTTTCAAGTTTGGACAGTTTGGACTTTGATTGATTTTTCCATCCGTTTAAAAACAAATGGGCCATATGGGCTTGTTTCATCCAAAGTAAATAACTCAAAACCCCTTATTGGGCTTTTGGGCCCATTTGGCAATTGTGGGACCCACTTGGCCCATTTTTCTTCATAAGAGTTAAATCTACTAAATCGAACTCTATTTTGGCTTCCTCGATCTTTTTCTTCAAACTCGTGTCGGTTTTTGTCGATTTTTACGATCTTGGTACCTACACACATTAAAACAAGAAACATGCAAATACAAGGCAATATTGATACATTTTGTGCACTTATTCATTGTTTTAAGATACTGTTGATATGAGTAAAATCACTCATATCAAACTCCCCCTTGCTAAGCAATTTCCGTGTCCCCATGCAATGATAAAATAAAACACTAACTATACCATTATTCAACTTTTGACACTTTATTTTGCAAAGACATAATGTATTGCTTTCATTATTTGAAAAATAACTTTTAGGATCATACAACTCAAATAGATTCATCGTCCCCGACTTTTCACTTTTCCATGCCAAGTGCAAAAACAAGATCATTTTCAATCATAAGTCCCAAAATTAAACCAACTCGTACAAGTAATTTGTGTTAAACTCAATCTCCTATTATTCCTAATTGTATCTCTAAATTTTATTTGTCATTCACCCAAAGGCTCATTTGACTTATTTTTTATATTTATTAGTCCAAAAATGAAGGCAAGAACGGTGTAAACTCAACACTCAAAACCTAACCTCGACTTCAAAAACCGTTGTCACTAAAGAAAGCCCACATCAAGGATAACTTAACACGATTTGAGGGATAAATCCCCGGACCCGAAATTTGGCTAATATGGCTACTTAAAAGCAATAAAATAAAAACCTCCAAAGTCAATTATGACCTTATATGGAGTTAGCAACAACTACATCATAACACCTTGTGGCTCTTTAAGATGCAATTGTGCTCCTTATTTAAAATCCACACCCGAAGGCTCCTTGGACAAAAATAAGGGAATTGACATCACCATCCCACCTTATGGCTCATGATGATGACGCAATTTTTATTCAACACGTCCCCTTGCCATACACCCTAAGGCTCTAATGACAAGGTTAGTGCTACATGACTCCCACCCGAAGGCTCCTAGAGAAGATGTTTTTATTTATTCTTCTTTATTAATATGATATTTATAGTAAGCCAAATTTCCGCAATCCCATGATCAAAAGTCCATGACGCTGACACCCTTAATGTGTTCTCACTTTAATTACAAGGGAAGAAAAAGAAGGAGTTACAAGTTAAGATATCAAGCCTAAACCGCTAAAAACTTCATTTATTAAGCAATTATTATTCAAGCGTGGAAAGTAAATACGAGGAGATTAAATCAAACACAAAAATACTTGCACAAAGAAGAAATAATCTTAGAAACTTATGATTGAACTCTATCATCTCTTGTTCTCCATATTGTAAAATTTCAAAAATGTGAAATCAATGGATACTTAGCCTATTAAATCAAAGTTTTGGGTTTTCAAGTCATCTATAGGATCTTGCATCTTCTTATACTTTTTCAAGTTTTAGAATTTGCGTTTTAAAGTTCCCTTGAAAAACGACTTTCTAGCATCAATTATAGGAGCTTGCGAAAAGTTCTTGTTCTTAACTCGTATGAATTAAGACTTTTGCGTTTTAAAGCTCCCTATATAAAAGCCTAGCAAAACTTAATTCAAATACGTTAAGGAAAAGCTAAGGTAAAAACCAAGTCGAGTCAAAAACTATTTTCATTTTCACCAACGAAAAGCCTACATTTGTGTCAAAAGCACTTATTTTCTTTATTAAAACTTAAAAATAACACTAAAAATTTAAATTTTATTGAAAAATGAGAAAAACAAATACGTTTGGACACGACAAAAGCAATAGCAAGCTATTATATCGATTGACTCCCCCATGATAAAACCAAACATTGTCCTCAATGTTTCTTAGCTTAAGAGTAACACCCCCTTGCTAAAACACGAAGAGTCTAATGCAAATTCCTAGCATGGAAAGAGCACGCAAATCTATAAGCCGTTTATTAATTATGCCTCAAGATAAAACGTTAGTCAATAAAAATCAAGGGAGAAAGAGTGTGCCCCTTTTTGGCATTCAAAGAATGGAAGATCAAGTGGACCGGCAAAAACCGAACACGAGAGTCTTCAAATATTAGGGTCATACCTAAGATTCACAACACAACAAAACACGAGCACGAGCTTGAAAGATCAAGCCTTATTAGTTGTTAGAAAATAGATAGAAGATAGAATGTATGGGACTCCCCCACAAGGCACCTAGTTTTTGTTAACCGAGTCATGAGCTCGACTCGATCCCCGCATTCATTGGTCCTTAGGGAAAGTTTGAAGATCCGGGACAACCTCCGTAGGTATGTCCGCTCCAAAGTAATGTTTCAC
Organism: Glebionis coronaria; assembly: GCA_025667525.1. Lineage (NCBI taxonomy): Eukaryota > Viridiplantae > Streptophyta > Magnoliopsida > Asterales > Asteraceae > Glebionis > Glebionis coronaria. The sequence continues at coordinate 452,284,342 of CM046881.1, forward strand.
ACGATGACCATTCACCTTAAAGTTAGGCCCGTCTTTTTGAGCTAGCTCAACGGTGCCATAAGGGAAAACTTGTGCAATGGTGAATGGTCCGGACCAACGGGATTTAAGCTTTCCCGAGAAAATCTTAAGTCTAGAGTTGAATAACAGGACTTGATCACCAACATTGAAAATGCGGTTTTTGATCTTAGAGTCATGAATCCTCTTAGTCTTCTCTTTATAGATCAAAGAATTTTCATAAGCTTGATCCCTTAATTCACTTAGTTCATTCAATTGAACCTTGCGATGATCACCCGCGGTCCTCAAATCAAAGTTACAATGCTTAAGAGCCCAATACGCCTTATGTTCGAGTTCAATTGGCAAGTGGCATGCTTTTCCGTAGACCAACCTAAATGGTGTACAACCAATTGGCGTCTTGTAAGCCGTACGGAAAGCCCACAATGCATCGTCCAATTTATCCGACCATGAAGTGCGATTTTCTCCAATAGAACGCTCCAAAATCCTTTTAAGAGCTCGGTTTGAAACCTCCACTTGACCACTCGTTTGAGGGTGATAAGCCGTCGAAAGTCGATGAGTGACACCATATTTCTTTAGAACTTTTTCAAATTGTTCATTACAAAAATGGGTCCCACGATCACTTATAATAGCCCGCGGAGTTCCAAACCTAGCAAAGAGTTGTTTTAAAAAGTTCACCACAACTCGAGCATCATTCGTGGGCAAAGCCTTAGCTTCAACCCATTTAGTTCATCACAGGTTCGATTCCCGTGAGGGACCATTTTTTTGTGATATATTTTTTTTGGAAGAAAATAAAACTGTCACAGGAGTGAACAGTTGCAATGGTATTTATCTTTACTGATAGGAATCAGTTTATGAGTCCATCAGAACAATGGATTCTGATAACATTTGAAACTTAACAAAATCAAAAAGCAGTAAGCACAAAACTCAAATATCAGATAATACCAACCAAAACACAAATCAGACCATCACGTAATAAACTTATCAGCAGCCTTATATTAACTCATACCCATGTCTAATTAAACAGTTAAAACAAAAGCTATTACCAAATTACTCAGATAAAGTTCAAAGATATCAGCAATATCAAAGTTCAGCAAGACAAAGTTAAATAATAACAGAAATAAAAGAGCTAGACAAAAATCCAATATCCTAGATCCTACAGCTTACCAACTAATAGCAGACTGTTATACTACTTAAATTCCATCACAGATGTGAATACATACTCCAAATATCAGGCAAACCAAAGTCCAATTACAAATAAACACAGGCAATATACAGATTCATTAATATATGTTAGAAATACGTTTTTACGTATATTAGAAGTATCGGTCACTCCACAATATTATTAATGTTGTAATAGCTCGTAGTTAACAAATAGTTATTAGTTGCTTATTAAGTTAAGTAAGAACCGGTCCATGGGCTTGTCATGGACCGGCCCAAGCCCATGTAGCTTGGAAGTATAAATACCCCTTTCCACCATGGAAAGGGGTTGGTTGTTGAATGTTTCTCACTTTCATTTATTGAAATAACACATAGTTTTCTCTCATTTTCTCTCTCAAACTTTCTCTCTCTAGAAATCATCAACCCCTTCATAGATTCATAGGTTATCAATATTCTACATTTGGTATCAAGAGCTATGGGGTGATTTAAGGTAGTGATTTGTGTGGTTTTTTAGTTTTTGATTGTATTAGTGTTCTTTAAGAAAAACCATCTTGATTCTTGGTGTTTTTGGTGTTTTTGTGATTGGGATTAGTGGATAAGTATTAGTTTTTACTTATTATTGTTGAAATCACAAAACTTTTTGGGTCATTTGGTCAAAATCTGGGTTTAATCTTTCTTTTTGTGGTCGACTGTTCATCCGTAACAAACTTCTGATTACCCAGCAAAAGTTCCGAACCAACAAGTTCCGGATCAACCAAAAGTTCCGAACCAAGAAGTTCTGAACGAAAAAGTTCCGGATCAAGAAAGTTCCGGATCAAGAAAGTTCCGGATCAAGAAAGTTCCGAACCAAGGAAAGTTCCGAACCAAGGAAAGTTCCGAACCAAGGAAAACTTCCGAATCAAGAACTTCCGGATCATGATCTTCCGAACCAAGAAGTTCCGAACCAAGAAGTTCCGAACCAAGAAGTTCCGGATCAAGAAGTTCCGGATCAAGAAGTTCCGGATCAAGCCAAAAAGTTCCGAACCAAGAAGTTTCGAACCAAGAAGTTCCGAACCAAGAAGTTCCGAACCAAGAAGTTCCGAATTAACACTTCCGAATCAACAAAAGTTCCGAATCAAGGGTTATTTTGCTTGTTTTTTCGACGATTTTTTAGAGGATTTAATCTTGGTTTCTTACAACAAAAACTCAACACAATTCACAAGCTTTACTTCACTGCTCGATCAACCGATAATCTTTGTCTCTTTGAAGTTAACAAAATGAATCCGAATTCAGTAATGCCTCAGATGACATCACTTACGGATATTTTCGTCATTACGGGAACGGATAATCGCCCGCCAATGCTCATCAAAGAAGTGTTTGAAGCATGGCAAGGCCGGATGATGTCTTACCTTAAGGGAAAACCGGTTTATGGGAGGCTTATGGTTAAGTCAATTTTAAATGGTCCACTTGACTATGGTACCATCGTGGCTAACAATGTGTCTCGACCAAGAGAATTTGAAGAACTTACACCAGCTCAACAACTAGTTGCCGATGCAGACGAAAAAGCTCTTCAAACAATTCTCCAAGCTCTTCCCCATGACATCTATAGGATGGTAAGTTAGTATACTGTGGCAAAGGATTTATGGGAACGTCTTAAGGTGTTGCTACAAGGTACGTCTCTCACCAAACAGGAAAGGGAATGTCAGTTGTATGACCTGTTTGATAGATTCACGTACAACCCAGGGGAAACGCTTCACGATTATTACTTCAGATTCACCACACTCATGAATGATCTGAATGTATACAATCTTGTGATTGCTCCATTCCAGGTTAACACCAAATTCTTGAATACTCTACCTCAAGCTGAATGGGGTGAGTATATTACCGATGTTAAGTTAACCAGGGATTTGCATAAGTGCAATTTGGATCAACTATATGCTTTTCTTCAGCAGCATGAGAAACATGTGATCATGCACCGTTCTCCACGAGGTATGTACCCTGATTCATTAGCTTTGATGGTGAATCAACCAAGCTTGTCTCACAACAACACTCCTTATATTTTGGGACATCAAGCCTATCATCCATCACCTTACATGACACCAACCTTTCCCCAATACTCGATTCTACCACAACCACCCACCTCACATCAGCAACAATATCGGTTTAGTGCACCTTCATCACAATATGCTACACAACCTCACCCAGCAAGTATTGCACCTTATGCTCAATCTTCATATTCTTCTTATCAAGAGAATGCAGCATATCCAACAAGCTACCCTGATCAAATGAGTATTCCTTCTAGTGATTATGCAGCTCAAGACCAAGCAATGTACTGTGATGATAAGGAAGTCCCCGTTCCTGTATTCAAACAAGGTGCTGATCCAGTTGAAGTGTTAACCACTATGTTTGCTTATCTCACAAGGACTTTAAGCAAACGAGGATTTAGGGGATCAGCTCCTACCAACAATCAGTTGAGGAATTCATCTAATTCTCGCCAACAAGCTACTATTGAGAATGACAGGGTAATGGTTCAGCCCATTCAATCATATCAGGGGAGACCTACCACATCAACTACCAATGCTCGCACGGTCAATCAGGCTCCAATGGTCAATCCTGCTCCACGGGCTAATTCCACAGGCAAGTTGAGAATGATTACATGCTACAACTGCAAGGAAGAGGGTCATATGTCCAGGGATTGTAAGAAACCCAAGAGGAGAAGGGATGGACAATGGTTTGTAGAAAAGATCTATCTGGTAAATGCTCAGGCACAAGGAAGGGAACTTGATGAAGAGGAGCTTGCATTTCTTGCTGATCCAGGGATTGCTGAACAAGACGTTGTCACTACACAGAATGCAGCTTACCAAGCCGATGATCTTGATGCGTATGACTCAGACTGTGATGACTTTCAATCTGCAAAGGCTGCTCTCATGGCAACTATCTCCAGCTTAGGGCCAGAAAAGAGATCTGAGGTACTTATTAATACCACCGATAATACCACTGATGCTAGTATTCAACCACATCAAGTTGTGCAAGAGAGTGCTGAGTCGAATGAATCTTCGGTAGTGAGTCTTTCAAATGAGGAGACAAACAATGATAGCAATATCAATGTGAGTCCCCATACTTTGAGTGAATCACAACCGGGACCCATTTCGCATACGCCTACTCCTGCTCAACAAGATTTGGTCATGGTTCCTGCTACATTACTTAGCCAAATGAATGCTGCACTCTTAGAAACCTTAGCTAAGAATAAGAATTTGTCTGATGAGCTTGCCTTAAGCAATGAGAAAGTTCAAACCTTGGAATTAGTGCCTTCGTCTAGTGTTCTAACTAATCCCGAATATGATCATTTTAGAAACAAACAAATGGGTCACTTGCAAGAAATTGAAAACTTAAGAACAAATCTGACTAATGAACTTAAAGAAAAGGAGTTAGTGGTCACTAATTTTCAAAAACTTCAAACGGATTTTGAATCACTCGAGTCTAAGAAGAATGAAATGGAGATTAATGCTACTAATAAGGTTAGAAGTCTAGATTACTTGCTGTTAAGACAATACGCTGCTTCTCAACTAGTGCACTTATTTAATGCTTCGTTTAGAGAATTTAACTTATCACGTCAAAAAGGCCTTCCCCCTAATCCACGATATGCAAAACAAACTTTAAGACATAGTCCTAGACTTTATAATGCAACTCAATTAGGATTGGCCTTAGACCCGATTGTTTTTCCCGATGATCGTACAAGTAAGGATCTAGTTGATGAGGATCGGTCATACAATTTTGCAAAATATCCCGAGTGTGATTATTTTAAATTGAATAAGGAGCTTGCTAAAACGGATTTTAGAATTCGCTTCCATATGGACAAAGATCTCATAACAGCACCGACCTACATATTAGATGAAGAAAACCCTAGTACATTTCCTACACTTGTCAATATGGAAGGTCCTAAGGAAATTCCAAAGGATCTTCCACCTGTTAGCACTGTATGGTTAAACTTGCAAGAGATTAATCAATACTTTACTAATTTTGACAAGGTCATTTTGGAATATACGACTTCAAATGGCTTAAATGCCGGAGAATGGGCTTTCGAACATATGAACGAGGTGTTTAAAAATGAGATCAATCCGTTTGTCGAAAGTCTAAAAGGAAGTTTTGCATCTCTTAAGGAGAATCTTGTGTTTGAAATTGGTGAAGTTCAAAAAGTGTTTTATGAAATGGACACCGCTTACGAACTACAACTAATTGAAAAAGAAAAGATTTTAACCGAATATGACCGATTCTTGTCTGCAGTAATCTCGTGTGATGTGCTTACTACTGTAAATGTTATTTATTCGAATGAGCTTACATCCGCTATGATTAATTGTGATGATGTGCATATATGTGATGATGTTTGTGATCTCTCTGTAAATGTTGCTGATACTGTAAATGAGGTAGATAATCATTCTTGTCACGAATCTAATGCTGAGTTTTTAAAGCTACAAGATTCTTACAATTTACTTTCAAAACGCTTTAATCAACTAGAACAACATTGTATATCTTTAGAATTAAAACAACAAACTCAAAATGAGAATCTTTTGATATCAAATGGTTGTGAAAACGGTGTTGAGACGAGTGACAAGATGATTGCAATTGTTAAGGCATTAGAGGAAGAGATTATGAGATTGAAGAGAGATGTGTCATCAAATGAAACACTCAAATTGGAACTAGAGGCTGCAGAGTCTAAAAACCAAGTCTTAGAAATTAGACTTTCGTCTGTTCTAGGGGAGATGGATCGGACAAGACAGGGTCTATCCGCTCTTTATGGTTCACTAGAAGAACGCTTCGCTTTTAATGCGGCACAACAACAATCTTATGTTGAACAACTGAACCAAAAGTGCGAGGAAATCTCTGATTTGAACATCCTGCTCATTGACAAAAATATGGTTTTGGATGAGTTAAAGGAGACACTTCTTCTCACCCGACAAGAAGTTGTTGATAACTTAGCTACCGACTCTGCACCGTCCACTAGTGCTCCAACAACCAAGTCAGTAGTGCTTTATAAGAACCCGCTTCATAAGAGAAACCCGGTTACCTACGATGATTATATGAGGAATGCCATTAAGCATGTCGATCTTCTTAGGGATATTTTAGACGATCTTTATGCCTTAGATCCCTCAAGTAGCGACTATTATTCGGCTCATGAATATATTAAGCGAGTTCAATATTGCTTAGCATATTTGCAATACATAGGTACACCAGGTTCTGCACTACTTTCTAGTAGGCCCATTGCTGTAACTCCATTCAATAAGACTCCAGGAGCAAAACCGTCATTGGCACAATCAAGTAAGGCACCTTTAAAATCTGTTGCTAATGTTCCCACTTTGCCTTCTACAGGATTAAAAGAGACTACTAAGGCTAAAGGATCGCCACTCAAGAAAGATAAGATCAAGCCCTCCACTAGTAGTGCCAAAAAGAAGAAAGTAGAAGTTCACAATAGGAATGCTAGTTCAGTTTTAAATCATGTTAAGACTAAAAGCTCTGCGCCTGTGCAGCAGCCTAAACCATTCGTGAATTCTAATTTGAATTGTTGGAATTGTAATGAATGTATGTTTTCCCAACGTCATGATTTATGTCTTATTGATCATGTGGATGAAATGAATGCTATTAAGAATGGTCTTGAATGGAAGCCAACGGGTAGAACTCGTGCCCAAGTTGGCTGGCAATGGCGTCCCACTGGTAGGACCTTTACATTAGATGGAACAATGTGCCCTTTAACTAGGAATGCATCCATTGAGGTTAGGTCTGAGCGTCCTTTAGTTAGGAACACTCGCACTCAAGTATGGAAACAGCGCCCTTTAATTAGGTCAGCCCCCACTATAGTGCCTATCAGTGAAGAAATACCTCAGGATTTAAGCCAACTAGAATCTACACCACCTATTAAGAAAAAGAAGGCTAGGAAATCTAAGAAACCTAGAGTTAGCAAATCTAAGATTATTAAATCTGTACCTGCTAATAACAAGGAACACTCAGATTCCGATACCTCTACATTGTCTTCGTGTGGTGATATTTTCAGGTGGTCCAAATCATCCTGTGGTATTTGGACTCCGGTTGTTCAAAACATATGACCGGAAATCGCTCGATGCTCCGAAATTTCGTCAGCAAGTTTCTTGGTACGGTTAAATTCGGGAATGATCATATAGCAAAGATAATGGGGTATGGTGAATATCAGATTGGAAACGTGACGATTTCAAGGGTATACTATGTAGAAGGTCTTGGTCATAATTTATTCTCAGTAGGACAGTTTTGTGATTCCAACCTTGAGGTTGCTTTTCGACAACACACTTGTTTCATCCGCAACTTGGAAGGAAAAGATTTGTTGAAGGGATCTCGTGGTGCAAATCTCTATACCTTGTCCTTACAAGACATGATGGCCGCCTCTCCAGTATGTCTTCTCTCTAAAGCATCTAAGACCAAGTCATGGTTATGGCATCGCAGATTATCTCATCTTAACTTTGATGCTATTAATCATCTGGCTAAAAACGATTTAGTTCGTGGTCTTCCAAAGCTTAAATTTCACAAGGATCATTTATGTTCCGCGTGTTCAAGGGGGAAAAGTACCAAGAAATCTTACAAGCCCAAAGCTGAAGACACCAATCAAGAAAAACTTCATCTTTTGCATATGGATCTTTGTGGGCCAATGAGAACTGAAAGTGTGAGTGGTAAGAAATTCATTCTGGTAATTGTGGATGATTTCTCCAGGTTTACATGGGTTAGATTTCTACGTACAAAGTATGAAGCACCGAAGGCTATCATCACTTTTCTGAAATTCATTCAGGTACGTTTGAATACTACTGTCCGCCGTATTCGTACAGACAATGGTACAGAGTTCGTCAACCAGACTCTTCGTGATTATTATGAAGGAGTTGGTATCTCACATGAAACATCCGCTGCACGCACTCCACAACAAAACGGTGTCGTTGAAAGACGGAATCGTACACTTATGGAAGCTGCTAGGACTATGCTTATTTACGCGAACGCTCCATTGTTCTTGTGGGCAGAGGCTATATCTACTGCATGTTTCACCCAAAACCGTTCTATCATTCGGAAACGCCATGGAAAAACACCTTATGAGCTTCTACATGACCGTAAACCCGATGTTTCATTTTTTCATGTGTTTGGTGCTCTTTGTTATCCAAACATCAATAGTGAGAACTTGGGTAAGCTTCAACCGAAAGCCGATATAGGTATTTTCATTGGTTACTCACCGTCCAAGAAAGCATACCGAATCTATAACCGTCGTCTTGGCAAGATTGTAGAAACTATGGACGCAGATTTCGATGAGCTGACAGCGATGGCTTCTGAGCAACACAGCTCTGAACCCGCGCTTCATGAGATGGGAACCGGTGCTATTAGTTCCGGATTAGTTCCCAATAATCCTACTTCTACATCATTTTTACCACCATCAAGGCCCGAGTGGGATAAACTGTTTCAACCGTTGTTTGACGAATTCTTTGATCCCCCAAATGATGAAGTTCCAGCACCTGTAGTGATAGCTCCAATCCCTGAAGTTATTGCTCCTGCAAATGAAGCTTTATCTAATGCATCTTCAATTTACATTGAACCGGATGCACCTTCACCAAGTGATTCTCAAACTACACCTGAATCGTCACCCCTACTTGTGCCTACTGATGTGGAAGAGGATTCTATTGATCACGACTTGGAATATGCTCACTTGCAAGAGCTTCCTTTCTTTGGTGTAGCGATACCTGAAAACCATTCAGCCGCGTCTACCTCAGAAGAAGCTCCTTCTATTGTTCACTCCAGACCACCTAGGATTGAAAACCATAGCACTAAATGGACAAAAGATCACCCAATTAGGAATGTCATTGGAGATCTAGATCGACCAGTCTCTACACGCCATCAATTACAAGAGAGTGCACTTTATTGCTACTTTGATGCATTTCTCTCTGAAGTTGAACCTAAAAATTGGCAGTAGGCTATGACCCAATCATCTTGGATCGAAGCTATGCAGGAGGAACTAAATGAATTTCAAAGACTTGAAGTATGGGAATTGGTTCCTCTCCCTGACAAGGTTAACATCCTTACTTTGTTATGGGTTTATAAGGTTAAACTCGATGAGATGGGTGCGGTATTGAAGAATAAGGCAAGATTGGTCGCTAGAGGATATAAACAAGCCTTGGGTATAGACTTTGAAGAATCTTTTGCTCCTGTGGCAAGATTGGAGGTGATTAGACTATTCCTTGCGTATGCTGCTCATATGAACATGATCGTCTATCAAATGGATGTGAAGACGGCATTTTTGAACGGTGAACTAAGGGAAGAAGTCTATGTTAGTCAGCCGGATGGGTTCGTTAGCACGGAGTTTCCTAATCATGTGTATAAGCTTAAGAAGGCTCTCTATGGGTTGAAACAAGCTCCACGCGCGTGGTACGATCTCCTGTCCACATATCTCATTTCGGAAGGCTTCTCCAAAGGCAAGGTGGACCCCACTCTATTCACTCTCAAGGAAGGCAACGACATGATTCTGGTACAAATTTATGTTGATGATATAATATTTGCTGCCACTAACATAGAATTGTCAAATCGATTTGAGAAGATAATGTCCACACGCTTTCAGATGTCGATGATGGGAAAAATTTCATTTTTCTTAGGATTACAGATTTCTCAAAATCCCAGAGGCATCTTTATTAATCAATCCAAATATGCTCTAGAATCTCTTAAGAAATATAACTTTGAAAATTGTGACCCCGTGGACACTCCAATGGTGGAGAAATCCAAGTTAGATGAAGATAGGAATGGGACTATTGTCGATCCAAAACTTTACCGTGGGATGATCGGCACCCTTCTATATCTGACTGCTAGCAGGCCTGATTTGCAATTTGCTGTATGCATGTGTGCCCGGTATCAGGCTCGGCCTACCGAAAAGCACCTACATGTTGTGAAAAGGATCTTTCGGTATCTTAAAGGAACACTTCATCGTGGTCTATGGTATCCGAAAGATTCCTCTATTGCTTTAATATCATACGCAGATGCCGATCATGCTGGATGTCAAGACACGAGGCGTAGCACTTCTGGATCTGTGCAACTCCTTGGAGATAGATTGATCAGTTGGTCTTCAAAAAGGCAGAAAAGCGCTGCAATATCTAGCACGGAGGCTGAATACATCGCCATGTCCGGTTGTTGTGCTCAAGTCCTTTGGATGAGATCACAATTAACTGACTACGGTTTGGGATTTAACAAAATCCCGATGTATTGTGACAACAAGAGCGCCATTGTCCTTTGCTGCAACTATGTTCAACACTCCCGGGCCAAGCACATAGACATTCGCTACCATTTCATTAAAGAGCAGGTGGAGAACGGAGTGATCGAGCTGTATTTTGTCACTACTGAGTACAAGCTGGCGGATATGTTCACCAAAGCCTTAGATCGAGGACGAATCGAGTTTTTGATCGACAAGCTTGGCATGAAATCATTCACTCCAGCGACTCTCAAAGAGTTGGCAGAAGAATCAGCTGAATAGTCGTGGTAAACTATTCAGAGTATCCTTTGCTCGTGATCATGTATATTATCGTAAATATATAAACCACAAAAATAAAATACAAAAATATAAAACCAACAAAAACTATAAAAAATATAAAACCTAGAAAAACCATAAAAATTATAAAATCCAGAAAAACCAAAATTATTTTTCGTTTTTTAAATCGGGCATGTCTTTTAGTACGGTAATATTTACGGCCTTAGAAATGTCAATCAATATTGACACGGTGCCATAAATAGAGTCCGTATAAAAGTTGTACATTTTTAAAACATGCCCATTATGGCTTGTAGTTATTTCAGACTGCAACCCGGTTTTCATATTAAAGTCACGTATTTCCTTGGAAAACGTTGGCTCAGAACGGGAATTAATTTTCTCGGGCATGATTTACAAGCCAAATCATGCAAAGGGATCAAGTTTACTTTATAACTTGGTCTAACACGAATTTGTGTACGTCTCAGTGCATTAATTTGTTAAAATAAGAGAAATCTTATTGACACCACGAATCAAACTTTTTCAAGATATAAATTGGAAATGCTTTCATCAATATTTGACTCTTTAAACAATGACTACAGCTCTTTAAATAGAAAACGGGTCATCGTTTAAGGGGGAGAAAATATTAAAATCATCTTCGTCATTAAATTGATTTTCAAAAGTGATTGTGAAAATTAATGGCTAAATGGTAATTGAGTGGTTTTGCTTTAGAATAAGACTTGTGTTCGTTCTAAGTGATAGGCATTGCTTTTAGATCTTGGAGATATGCTAATAGGTTGAGATGCTTAAGTTGTGTGAGATTGTCGAGTTTAGTTTAACTAAGCAAAATTAAGTGGACTAAGTTTATCAATGAAAAATAAAAATGAAATGAAAAGTTATAAACAAAAAGGAAAAGAATAGATAAATATAGGGACTTAAGGTGATATATGTTGAAACTTGTCAAAAACTTGACCTAAGTCAAAACAAAACCCCCCGCCCCTTACTATTCCTCTTCACTGTTTATTCTCACTATTGCCGCCATTGTTAAAACACACACACAAACTCAAAAACAATTCGTTTATCCATCCAATCCTGTTCATTCGATTAATAAGGTAATTAACATCTATATTTAACTTATAAATTCGTCCTATTCATCATCTATATCTCTTTAATTGATTCGGATAATAAACATTATCAGATTTAGGGTTTATTCCTTAATTAGGGTTAATTACTTGGGGGTTGTTGATGGGTTTTGCTCGGAATCTCATTAGTTGATGATTAATTGCCTTAGATTGCCTTAGAAACTCACAAACGCGCTTAGAATTAACCTCATAGGCTGTGTTTTGATGTTCCGGATGAACATGGATAAGAACTTCCGAATGAAGGACATTTTGAACAAAACTTCCGAATGAAGGAATTTTCTGAAAAACTTCCGAATGAGGAAGTTCCGAATGAAGGAAGTTCCGAATAAAGGACTTCCGAATGAAGGACTTCCGAATGAAGGAAGTTCCGAATGAAGAACTTCCGAATGAAAGAAGTTCCGAATAAAGAACTTCCGAATGAAGGAAGTTCCGAATGAAGAACTTCCGAATGAAGGAAGTTCCAAATGAAGAACTTCCGAATAAAGAAGTTCCGAATGAAGAACTTCCGGATGAAGGAAGTTCCGAATGAAGGAATGTTCCGAATGAAGAAGTTCCGAATGAAGAACTTCCGGATGAAGGAAGTTCCGAATGAAGGAATGTTCCGAATGAAGAACTTCCGGATGAAGAAAGTTCCGAATGAAGAACTTCCGAATGAAGGAAGTTCCGAATGAAGAACTTCCGTATGAAGGAAGTTCCGAATGAAGAACTTCCGGATGAAGGAAGTTCCGAATGAAGGAATGTTCCGAATGAAGAAGTTCCGAATGAGGGAAAGTTCCGGATGAAGAGTTGTTTGATTATTATTGTTTGCATGTTATATGTACTTGTTGTATTATATTATGAAATGTGTTATGCTTAGAAGTAAGAATGATATATATCTATATGTTTTTGTGCATCAACCTTTCATGTCTTATCTTAAGCAGATACAATGACTAATCCAACAGTACAAGAAATCCAAGACTCTAGAGAAGCCGCTATTGCTAAAGCACGAACCCTTAAGTTCTTACCCAACAATTACCGACTGAAGCAAGTCTCTAAATCCACTCACCATGGATTTAAAGTAGCCATCGCAATCCTAGATCAATCCCATTTTAAGAATGCTTTAAGAAGTAGTGCCTCGGTGCCTTATGATTATATGTATGAGTTTTGGGCTACCAAGGAAATCACGTCAAACAAGATCACCTTCACCATCGACAACAAGCAGCAGACGCTCACAGTTTCAGACTTCCGTAAGATTTTTGGTATACGGGATACACCTAAAGGCATGTCATTTTCGAGGGATCCTACTAAAGATGAACTCATGGAGTTATTTGACGCTATTGGATGTCCTGAAATACGAGTTGCGTCTGAGTTTACCACCGCTAAAGTAGGACAACCTTGGAGAGCATTGTTAGGTATTCTCAGTAGATGTCTTACACCAAAAACAAGTGGCCATGATGCTTTGCGCAGTCCGATTATAAACCTCTTCTATGGCATGTACAGAGCTGCAAATGCAGATTATGCTTTGTTGATATGGGAAGAATTCACCTTTCAACTCTTCCAAAACAAGAAGCTGAAGACAAATTTCTTTCCTTATCCTCGGTTTATCAAGCTTATCATTCATTATTTTATGAAAAATGATGCTACTATAGATAGGCGTGCAGCAAGTCGTTATCACACTGAAGAAGCTGATGATACTGTGGATCTGAGGCATGAAGGACCGTCTGGTGGTGTGATTCCTGGTCCTATTCCCGATTATCTTCTGACGGAGAAAATCAAAGGTTCTGCTGATTACAAGCTACTGCAGCTAGAAATCAAGAAGCTGAAAGCAAACCTTCAGACTGGAGAAGACTCGTCTACAACGGTCAAGAGTAAAGGTAAACGCAAACAACCAGCTGCGTTACCTGAACCCGAAACCAAGAAGAAGAAGACTGAGGTCAAGAAGGGAAAGGGTAAGGCTGATGAGTTACGTCTACGTGACGAAGAAGATGTTGTTGATCCTACTCTTGACAAAGCAGAGAGACAAATGATGAAGATAGCTATTCAAAGGAGTAGGAAAGATACTGGCGGTAGTGGTTCAGGTGCAAGGGTAAATGTTGAAGAAGAGTACGTGGAACCAGATGATATTGATGAGTTTGGGTCACCTGAACATTATTCCACTTCGAAGGAGCCATCAATCCCTATTTCAGCAAGTGTGGAAAAGGAGTTTGTTGCTCCTACGATCATGGTGTCAACTCAACCTTTAGCAACTCAACCTCCACAAATCCAACCCTTACCAACCAGACCGGCGTCAACACCATTCCTTCCACCACCTATAATTCCCATCCTTAGTACCGCAGTAACAACTGAGCCTCTTCAATCAACCCAGAGCAGCTCTGCAACATCTACAATGGCTGCATTGGTGATGGCCGAAATGTTGGATAAACATGTGGATAATCACAAACGAGAAATGGATGAACTTCGCCAAGAGTTACAAAGACGAGCTCAAAGTGAAGAAGCTTCTAGGAAAGCCCAAGAGGAGATGATTGCTAAGTTCGCTGCAGATATGGAGTTGACTCGAAAAGCACATGCAGAAGAACTAGCTCGGGTTAAGCAGGCTGAGGCTGACAAGAATGCTGCACGCATCACCAGACTTCAAGCGATGAGGGATAAATATAAGGAGCAAAAAGAAGCACTTGAAGCTTCTGTTGAAGAGAGAGTGCAAGAATCCGTCGAATCCATTATGCCTAAACTGCGTGATGAATTGAAGACACTAGCAGCTGAAAACTTGATGATCAAGTCATCCAATCCTTCAGAATTCGCCTACAAAATTGCTTATGAGTTAACGGATTTTGAATTAAAGAAGATCCTTAAGGCTCGTATGGTGGAACTTGGATCGTTTGATAAGTCTAGGATTCAACGGGCTCTTTACAAATCCCTGAATGACGCTATCATGGAGGATGATAGGTTATTCAAAACGTTTGGAAGTGTGGTACCCTATCACATTCTACCTGAGGAAGAAAGGGAAGAAAGTGAAGAAGCAGAGGGTACGGGTGAAGAAGAGGAAGAAGAAGAAGAAGAAGAAAAAGATGAAGACGATGACGAGGGTGGTGATGATGATGAGGATGATGATGATGATGATGGCGATGATGGTGGTGATGGGAATGAGGAGAGTGCCAGGGGGAGCAACGGGGATAACAATGAGGATGATGATGGGGGTGAACAGCCTAAAGAGGGAGACAAGGTTACCAGCTCCAAGAAACCTGCTAAGTCTGGAACCAAGTCCAAGAAAGATGCAGCGCAGAAGGACAAATCAACATCATCGGAATCAAGACGATCTATGTGGCGCCACGATGTGAATGCTACTACAGCGTCATCGATTCCCGGTACCTCTATCGCTGTATCTTTACCTATTACCACTAACCCCATTAGTTCTGTTGTTGTTGTTGCTCCTGTGATTGCAGAATCGGTAACTGAACCTGAAGCTGCACAACACTCACCAGTTCACGACACTGCCGAAATGCCTGAATCAGAACCAGCAGATGTTCGAGCTTCTACTCCTCTACAACAAGTACAACAATCTACGGTTCCTGAACCAAGCACACGAGACTGGGCAGATACGTTGGAGATTGACGAGACTGCACCACCACAGGCTTGGATCACGGCAGCAGCGCAATATGATCCGATCACAGACGCTGACAAAGATGTGTTGTATCTTCGTATCCGCAGTCCGATTGACTTATGTGCATTTCTTGCTCATGAGTATAAGACTTCGGTTACTCCATCCTTGGTGAAGAAAGCGCTGAAGGATAAGAGACTTCGTGCCAAAACCCGGTTAACCCGAATGGAGTTCGAGTATTATGCCGATGAGATCCTGAAGGCTCTGAATACCGTTCAACGGCCAGGCCTTCATGAATCAGAAAGAGCTCCACCTCCAATGGATCCTTCTCAAGATAATCAGATTGCTCTTGACTTCTTCGTCACCAATGATCTTGTGTATCTTCTGAAGGGGTCATCAAAGTACGCAACCTCCCTGACCTTGCTGAAAGCTGCCAACTGGGGGACAATACCCTTTATCGAGGAAAAGGTAAACCGACTATGGGTCCCAAAGGTAAATCGTAATTATGATATGTATGCTGTCATAGGTGCATCTCATTGGGACGAACGAGTCCGAAGGGCGTACAGGGGTTGCTGCCTAGTCAATTCTGGAAGCAACGTTAGATCCGATATCCGCATCTCCAGCATTTTAGGGTTGAAAACTGAAGCCAAGAATGGCTATTATCATGTGACGGTGATTCGTTTGAAAAGGGAGGATGACAGGGAATACAAAATCCAGCAGGGAGATTTTTCTATCATTCGCCTTGAGGATATCGAAGATATGCTGCTTCTGATGACCCGAGATCAACTCACACATATTCCTCGTGAAGACCTCATTGCTTTGAATACAGCACTTCGTATGTTCACACGAAGCGTTTTCATCAAGACACGAGTTGAAGATCTGCAGTTGGGAGTCGAAAGCTACCAAAGGAAGCTCAACTTAACCCGTCCAGTGAGTCAAGTTCTACCTGAACATGTAGAGAGATGTCCTTATACCGGTATTTCTGTACCGAATTACGGCATTTTCTACTTGAACAGTCGAGCTTTAATGAAGTTTATGAGGGTGGGTGAGCTATATAAGTACAGTGATGGGACCCTTCTACAAGTCAGAGGAAAGTTGGAGCATCTGAACTCGGGTGGGACTTTGCCAGAGATGACGGAGGATTGGCATCCGGGTTACCGGCAGATGGCAAAGTACGTGATCAAGAAGATTGATCAAAAGCTCCGTGAACGTAGATTGATGAGGAGCTTGGAAAGGTTCGTTGGTGGAAGACCATATTTAGTGCACCACAAGCTACTGCAACGATCCATCTAATGGGTCGTACACTTCAGGTCCACTTTATATTGGTTTTCAATTGTGAATATGTATATTTGTGAATATTGTGCTTGTATGGCTTGATGTAGTGTTAAAGTATGATAATTTTTCAAGAATTTCTCACGAGATTCTAAATCTTTCAAAATATATCATACCAAAGCACTACAAATATCCCTTATTAAATTAAGGGGGAGCATTAACTTGTTCTATGGCCAAACATCGATTTCATTTTTTACCCAAAGACCGGTTAATCCATTTAATATCCCAAATATTAATGGTTAACATTTTGGATAAGGGGAGAAAATGGGATTAAGGAGATTTAAATGATACTTGGCTAAAAGATGAAAAAGACTTAACGATTATCCAACTTATTATGTGTAAAGCACGTGTTAAGGGGGAGCGTTTTTTGATGAACAAAACACCTAAGGTACAAAACTTTTGATTTCAATATCACAAGTACTTTAGGTGAATTTCAATGATTTTTCATGGTGGCAATTCCTTCCCAAAACACGCTTAAATTCACGACGAATGTGGTGACAAAAGGGTGGTAGGAATAGGTTTAGTCCAATGATTCATCAGAGCCGATGGAATCTTCCCAAGGACAATTCCCTAGATAGAATTAGAAGTCCTAGGAAAGATGGAGAAATAATGTGAACGTAGCTGAATGCCGACCAAGTACTTAAGCTAGCACTGGAACAATCACAACAAGGTGCTAGTGATGACGTATTGGTAAGCATTGAAGGGGTTGAAGAATGAAAAAGAATTGTAAAGATAAAGGGTGTAAAGAAAGAAGCCCTCCTTACAACTTTAGGCAGAAACCGGGTCAATACATACGCTATTGAGGTCATTTTTGCTAATGATTCTCGGTATTGAAGAAAGACATCATGGACCCAGTGATGCAATGCACAACCCTTCCCAGCTAACTCAAATATCTCTCAAAAGGTATTTGTTTTAATCACACGGAGATCAACACGTTATCTATTGGTTTATTCACTCCGAATAGACTGGTATTGAAAAGGTGGCACTCCTCTCCAGCCATCGCTCACTAAATCAAAACGCACAATCGAGTCTAGAGCCAAGAGATCATCAAAAGTCTCATTAGGACACTTTCCATTTATTCCTTGCTTTCTCACACACTGTGAAAAGTAAGAGATTTTCATGAGTCCTACGCAGTATTCCTGTAATATTGCCAGAACATCCGAGTAATACGCAAGTATTACAATGAAGATGGAAATCCTGCTTGAGCCAACATCAAACAAGCTCATGGTAGGTTACACGTGCGGTTCTTTTAGAACCAATCTTGTGAAAAACTGGAAAGAAACAGTGGTTTAATTCTTAATTGAACTTAAACTCGTTCCAGGCCTCTTCGCATTATCATATGATCTTGCCAGAACACTCAGAGTGACTCTTTATTGATCACAGTGACGAGTGGAAATCCTTCTAGTGTTAACATCAAACAGCACTTGGTAGGTGACGTGCAAGATTCTTTATGAATTGAGCTCGTGACAACTGGAAAGCAACGATGGTGAAAATCTTAATTGAAATTCACTTGTTCCAGGTTTCATGAATTGACGGCTTCAAATCACAAGGATAATTTATCCAAGTGATTCACTCTTTATGTTCGCAGTCAGCTTTGGACGGTCGAATAAAGAGAACGGGTTTACCCGCGAAATCCTGTCAGGAAGTTACTTAATTGAAACTATCCGTCTCGGGTACGATATCTAATATCGTCCAACGGTCTTCACCGACCGGAGGTAAAATGCTACCGAATTAGAATAAAATGTTCAAAACCATTTTATTCGTGTCGTTGCTGTGTACCTGTTAAAGACGGTGGCGTTGCTGTGTACCTGTTGAAGACGGTGGCGTTGCTGTGTACCAGTGAAGACGGTGGTGTTGCGGTGTACCTGTAAAAGTCGTTCCCACATGCTTATGTTTTTCTGCATCAAAGTTTAGCAAAAATTCAAGAAAGTACAAGATAAAGTCTTCCGCTGTACCAAACTCTGAAACTTTCGAGAATTCAACAAAAAGACATAAGTGTGTGGAACATGGAGTCACGAGGAGGCAAGTTTCACAAGAAGGCAAAGATCGCACGTGAAAGGCCAAAAGAACAATGCTCTCAAGCCAAAGCCAAAAAGATCAAACCAACATATTCACAACAAAAGAAAGAAAAGAAGAAAAGACTACGAGCTAAAGAACGAAGACTTAGTATAGTATGCTAGGTTTAGAACTTTGTAACGTGGAGTGACCTCCCTTAGGGGGAGATTGTTAGAAATACGTTTTTACGTATATTAGAAGTATCGGTCACTCCACAATATTATTAATGTTGTAATAGCTCGTAGTTAACAAATAGTTATTAGTTGCTTATTAAGTTAAGTAAGAACCGGTCCATGGGCTTGTCATGGACCGGCCCAAGCCCATGTAGCTTGGAAGTATAAATACCCCTTTCCACCATGGAAAGGGGTTGGTTGTTGAATGTTTCTCACTTTCATTTATTGAAATAACACATAGTTTTCTCTCATTTTCTCTCTCTAACTTTCTCTCTCTAGAAATCATCAACCCCTTCATACATTCATAGGTTATCAATATTCTACAATATAGATAAACGACTCAGTATAAAACCAATCTAAAAGATAACTAGTGAATCAAAAACTTCTAATCAGAGAAATAATCAGCAGATATATCAACCACAATTGACAGCAAAACAAATCAAGCTCCCTATCTGCAGTCTACTAAATCAGTCTTAACAAACAGTAATTTAAAAACCGAGCAGAAAAAAAAATTGAAACATTAAGAGACCATAAACTAAACTTAGCATAACAGAATAACCAAAATTAGTAGAAGCAAAGGATAAAAATTAAGCAATCATAGACACATTAATACCATACAAATATAAGCCACTAATTCAAAAACATCTAAACATTCAATTCATTTAAACAACTTAAACAATTTAATCTAAAAAAACATAAATAACATAAAAGAAAATAAAGTGAGTATAACCTTTTGGAGAAACCCTTTGATGAAGAGGGTTGGTACTGAACCACCCTTGGACTAAATCGACACTACCACCATTACCATCAAACATCAGCAGGAAATCGAACCACCACCAAAACTCGAACCATCATATTATTCGAACCAGAAACAACACACCTCGAACCAAATAACTTGTTTATAAAACTTTCCAGTAGGGAAAGTTTTTCCCCAATTTTCACTTTTATTAATTAATTAAAGCTATTGCATAAACTTTAATCAAGTAATATTTATATGACATCAAACAGATTATTAGAGGAATAATTGTGATTAAATTTAAACAGTAAACAAAGACAGATTGAAACTCAAAAATAACTTTTATTAATAACCGAGAATCATTACAAAACTACTAAAATGAAAATACAATTTTCCTATCTATTTTAACATTATAACATTAAAGTAAAAAAAATGAGATGATGAATTACAGAAAAATAGAGGGTTTTTATAGCCATCCCAAAGGCTGTTGAGGGAGCATATTTGGATATTTTCCAACATATTCCATCTTCAATTTTGGCCCTTAGATCATCATCTTGATCTTCTCTCTCTTTCTTGTTATAATCCAAGGGTGGATATTCGCACGTTAGCACACGGATTGCCAACGTGGAATCCGTTTGTGCTAGTTGTGCTTCTTGGATGATGAGGTGTCCCCTTTTGATTGGAGATTGGGGAATGGTGAGGTGTTTCATCCAGTAGACGGTTGCCACGTAGCTATTCTCTCCTACTCCTGCCTTTCGAAAACTTGGGGGATTTAATTCCCACACGCTTGAATCACTCGTGTGAGTGAAAAGCCCCATTTAATTTGTATGATTCAATTATTAGGGTTTAGGATGAATAGTGGCTAGGGTTAAAAGGTCAGGTTTAATTTAGTTTGGGGAAGAAAGGGATACATAGGATGTATCGACATTATTATTTTATTGTGTGTGTGAATGAGAAAACGTGTGAATTTTTGATGTAAATAAAGGTGAGTGGGTGAGGGAACGTTTTATTTATTTTTTGTGTAACGTGTATGGTGATGTGGGGAACTTTGACTGAATGTGAGTTAAAATATACTCACAAGTCGTTTGTATAATATTGCAAAACCCTAAAGCCCATAATTCGTCCCATTATAAATACTTGGGCTTTGGTTCGGGCCAACAAACTCATTCGTTCAAGTTTGGACAGTTTGGACTTTGATTGATTTTTCCATCCGTTTAAAAACAAATGGGCCATATGGGCTTGTTTCATCCAAAGTAAATAACTCAAAACCCCTTATTGGGCTTTTGGGCCCATTTGGCAATTGTGGGACCCACTTGGCCCATTTTTCTTCATAAGAGTTAAATCCACTAAATCGAACTCGATTTTGGCTTCCTCGATCTTTTTCTTCAAACTCGTGTCGGTTTTTTTTGATTTTTGCGTTCTTGGTACCTACACACATTAAAACAAGAAACATGAAAATACAAGGCAATATTGATACATTTTGTGCACTTATTCATTGTTTTAAGATACTATTGAT
The DNA here is from genome assembly GCA_025667525.1 of Glebionis coronaria. Taxonomy (NCBI): domain Eukaryota; kingdom Viridiplantae; phylum Streptophyta; class Magnoliopsida; order Asterales; family Asteraceae; genus Glebionis; species Glebionis coronaria. The sequence goes on from CM046881.1 coordinate 452,305,524, forward strand.
ATGAGTAAAATCACTCATATCAAAGCTCATAAGGTGTTTTACCATGGCGTTTACGAATTAGTGACCGGTTTTGGGTGTACACTGCTGTAGATACTGCTTCTGCCCATAAAAACAATGGAGCCTTTGCGTAAATTAACATTGTTCGAGCAGCTTCCATAAGTGTGCGATTTCGCCTTTCAACGACACCGTTTTGTTGTGGAGTGCGTGCAACGGATGTTTCATGAGATATGCCAACTTCTTCATAATAACCACGCAAGATTTGATTCACAAATTCGGTTCCATTATCTGTACGAACGCGTCGGATAGTAGTGTTGAGACGCACTTGAATCATCTTGAGAAATCCGATGATGAATTTAGGTGCCTCATTTTTTGTTGTAAGAAATTTTACCCATGTAAACCGAGAGTAATCATCGACAATTGCGAGGATGTACTTTTTGCCACTAAGACTTTCAACACGCATTGGCCCACAAAGATCCATATGCAACAAATAAAGTTTCTCTTGGTTGGTGTCTTCAGTCTTGGGTTTGTAGGATTTTTTAGTGCTTTTCCCCATTGTACACACGGAACACAAATGATCCTTGTGAAATGAAAGTTTAGGAAGACCACGAACAAGTTCGTTTTTCGCCAAATGATTAATAGCGTCAAAGTTAAGATGAGATAACCGTCGACGCCATAACCATGACACAGTCTTCGATGCTTTGGAGAGAAGACATATGGGAGAAGCGGCCATCATGTCTTGTAGAGACAAAGTATACAAATTATTCCCTCGAGTACCTTTCAATAAATCAACCCCTTCCAAATTACTAATGAAGCAGGTATGCTCTCGAAAAGCAACTTCTAGGTTTGCATCACAAAATTGTCCCACAGAAAATAAGTTGTGACCGAGACCTTCCACATAATACGCTCTTGAAATTATAATATTCCCAATATGATATTCACCATAACCCATTATCTTTGCAATATGATCATTTCCAAATCGAACCGTACCAAGAAACTTGCTGACGAAATTTCTGAGCTAAGAGCGATCTCCGGTCATATGCTTAGAGCAACCAGAGTCCAAATACCAGAGAACAATTTGGACCACCTGTTTTCAATAACAACATTAGACAATGCATTGGAAACTATTAGTTCTGGAGTGTTAGCAGATACATATATAAGATTATCAGAATTGCTAACATTTGTGTGACCCTTAGATTTCCTGCGTTTTCTAATGTGAGTTTTAGCACTAACAGGTTTTACTGTTCCAACTTTCTTAGGTTTTGGAGTATTAGCGGGCACTACAATGGGAGTAGACCTATTTAAAGGGCACTTGGTTCCTACGGTAGTGTTGGTGTTCCTAGTTAAAGGACACGCTTGTGTTTTGGTATCCTTGGTACTCCTAGTTAAAGGGCACGCTGTCTTCGCTGTAGTGGGAGTGATCCTAGTTAAAGGGCACGCATTTCCTACCATAGTGAAAGTTCTACCAGTGGGACGCCATAACCAACCAACTTGGGTTAACACTTTCCCAGTCGGTTTCCATTCTAATCCATTTTTCCGGGCATTCATCTCATTCACATGGTCAATAAGGCAAGAATCACGACAACTAGAAAATATACATTCATTGCAATTCCAACATTTCAAATTAGAATTCACAGTAGGCTTAGAACGCTGCACAACGCAGAGCCTTTAGGTTTAGCTACATGATTCTTTTTATTCAAAATAGAAATAACATTCCTAGGATGGGCTTCTACTTTCTTCTTCACTGGACTACTAGATGGAGGAAAGATCCTATCATTCTTCTTGTTTCTTTTAAGCTTAGATCTTTGAGCCTTAGTAGTGGTGCTTACTCCTGTAGAAGGCAACACGGGAATATTAGAAGCTAGTTTTGATTCCGCCTTATCTTTCGTGACCAAAGTTTGAGATGGTTTAATCCTAGGGCCCTTATTAAATGGTGTGACGGCTATAAGATTCCTTTTGATTGCACTAGAGGACGATGCTGAGATAGTGGCTGCGTTATCTACAACATTCTTACCTTTTAGAGTACGAAGTGTTTCCTTTAACTCAGCCAAGACCAGATTCTCATCACAAATTTGTTCCCTCAAATAAGATATTTCCACCGACTTCCGATTCAATTGTTCAATCAATGATTGATTCTGTGCAGTGTTATTAACACATGCGGGCTTTACTGAATCAAAGAGTCGTGTATCTTTCTATTTTAAGTTATCAACTTTGGACAAAATATTGGAAACTCGATTATCTAGATCAAGTTTAAAATTTTCAACGGCCTCAAGTACGTTCACACAGTTAAGCTCCTTAGATTTCTCTATGTCTATCGGCAAAGATTTAGCAACTTTGTCACTTGGCTGACGCTGTTTTGATTGTAAATTCAATTGAAAATTCTTTTCAAAGTTTGCATCATCGATATTAACACCTTCTAATGACGTTTCAAAGATTTCTTGAATAAATTGTTGCTTGCATTCAAGCGAAATACAATGTGTTTGAATCTTATCAAAACGTTTTGAAAGCGAAGAATATGAATCTTGAAGCTTTAAAAATTCAGCGTCAGATTCGTGACAAGTACTATCCACCACATTATCGACAGATTCAACATTATGCACAATAGAATCATTATCAACACTTTTATTCACACAGACGGAAACTATATCATGAGACATCACTTGTTTCAGAAGCTGACCATTTTGGCAAGAAACCCGTTCTATTTCAAGTAAACTGTTTTCATAAGCATCATCCATTTCATTGAAAACACGTTCAACTTCTTCTATTTCCAAACGCAAATCTTGATCAAGATTACTAAGACAAGCTTTAACATTCTTTACAAACGGAACAATTTCGTCTCGGAACGCAGCTCTAGTGTGCTCAAAGTTCTATTCACCTTCGGTTATGTCGTGGCCGTCGTACGTTCCAAAATGACCTTGTCAAAATCGGCTAAGTGTTGGTGTACCGTTTTTAAGTTAACAGACGCCTTACTTACCGATGGAAGTAACTTCGTTAAATCCGTTTTGACAAGTGTAGGAGACGTACTAGGAGGGTTTTCATTTGACAAACTTAGGGGCACAAGAACTGTTAGTTCAGCTAATTCCTTTTGTAAGCGAATACGTGTCTTTTTAGAAAGTTGATCTTTATTATGCTTATCATAATCAATCGTATGGAATTTTGAAGACATTTTAGAATGAGTTTCTTCCATAAGTGACTGTGTCTCCTTAGAACTACGAACATAAGGTGCTTCTTTCGATTTGCCAATTATGGTCATATCATAAAGACCGGGATAATATTCCTGAGCTTGTTTTGCATAACCGGGATTAGGTGGTAAATTTTGAAGACGCTTAAGTTCGAGTTCTTTAAATGATTTAGTTAAAAGATGAACCTTTTCTGTGGAAGCGTATTGTTTTAAAAGTTGTTGTTCCTTGAATTTAAGAAGTTTGGTAGCATTACTTTATGATTCAAACTTTTTATACTCGAGAGTTTCGAAATCCATTTTAAGTTTCTGAAAATCATTGACAACCGACTCTTTTGCTTTTAATTCATTGGAAAGATTAGCTTTTAATGATTCTATTTCTTTCAAGTGTTCAATCTTTTCAAAACGAAATTGGTCAAATTCAGAACATGTTATTTTCTCTGCTTGAGGGACCATTTCAAAAGTTTTGACCTTTTTTTTATGCAACGCAAGCTCAGCAGTTAGGGTGGAATTCGTATCTACAGATTCTCTGAGAGCCATATGCATTTGATCAATAATATGTTTAGGCACCATGACCAAATCATGTTGAGCATAAGATTCCATACCCGTCGTAGCATTTGGTTGAGGTTCACTCAAATGTGTAGGATCGGGTACCACATCATTTGAGTTACTAGTTCCCGAATGCTGTTTGAGGTTGTCATTTTCATGCCCAACTTGATGTGGGTTATCATCATTACCAAGATTGGTTGTGGTGGGTACCTCACTGACGACATCAGAACCGTAGTGAGAGAGATTAGCAACAAGAGCAGCTTGGGCAGAGTGAATGTCATCACAATCCGAATCATATGCGTCAAGATAATCTGCTTGATAAGCTGCATTAGAAGTGGAAACGACTGCAATGCCTTCAGTATCTGCTGCCCCTGGGTCTGCAAGAAATGCTAACTCCTCTGAATCCAAAATCTTTCCCTTAGACTGGCAATCAACCAAATACATTTTCTCACGAAACCACGCTTCATCCCTTCTCCTTTTTGGCTGAGTGCATTGCCTAGCCATATGACCTTTTCCTTGGCAATTGTAGCAAGTCACAACCTTTTGAGGACCAACAGTGCTTCCATTTCCATTAGCTTAAGAATTCACAACTTGAGCATTCACGGTCCTTGTAGGAGGTCCATATGAATTTTGCCTTCCCTGAATAGGTTGCACTGTTACTTGACCATCTTGAACAGTAGCTTGTTGTCGAGGATTTGAAGAGGTGCGGAGCTGATTGTTTGTTGGTGGAAATCCTCTAGTTGTAACAAGTTTTGACAAGTAGGCAGTGAGATGGTTTAGAACATCAGCTGGCGTATCATTTGGAGTAAAGACCGGTGCTTGAATTGGTGGAAGTTCATTAGAATAGAAAGCTTGTGCTGGTTGTGCTTCTATTGGAAAATATCCTTGTTGAGGAGTACAGCCCATTGGAGAAGTGTTGGCTTGTGATGGTGATGTCTAATATGGTGGTTGTTGTGGAAAAGATTGGTGATGAACACTTTGTTGAAATGCTTGCTGTGGCATCATTGGTGGTTGATAAAATGGTTGATGATAGGTGTGTGGTGGTGGCTGCTGCAAGTATGATGGTTGTTGATAAGTATAAGCCATGTTTTGTTGAGAAGCATACATGGCAAGTGGATCATGAACTTGAGGTTTAGACAACCGAGCCTCGATCACATGGCATTCGTGTTGTTGAAGAAAAGCTTGAAGTTGATCCACATTGGTGTTATGCAAGTCCTTAGCCAATTTAACATCCGTCACGTACTTTTTCCATTCTGAAGGAAGAGTGTTCAAATACTTGGTGTTCAGTTGAAACGTAGGAATTGTCATGCCATATATATTGAGCTCATTCAACAATAGGGTAAATCTCATATAGTAATCATTGAGAGTCTCCCCTGGCACATAGGCAAACTTATCAAAAGTATCATAAAGCTTACACTCTCGTTCTTGTTTAGTTAACGAGGTGCCTTGCATTAGAACACGATTTCTATCCCATAACTCTTTGGCAACTTTATATTTGCTGACGAGTTTGTAGACATCTGGAGGAAGGGCTTGGAGAATGATGTTTGTAGCATAATTATCACATTTGTCTTGAATCTTCATATCTCCAGTCAATTCACCCGTTGTGCGAGGACGAGTAGTCGTACCTTCCGTCACTTTACCATAATCTAGTGGTCCATTGAGCACCGATGCCCAAATGAGATGTCCATTATCTTTGTTCAACATGTAAAGTTCCATTCGGGAAGTCCAATCCTCGTACATAGACTTCTCCAACATAGGTGGACGATTATCCGTACCCGAGAGGATGGACTTATCCGTAAGAGATGTGTACTCCATGTCGATAAGTTAAGATTTACAAACGTTGATCGAATAATGAGAGAAAGTTAATGTGTTTGTTGTTGTGTGTTAAAGCCGAGAAATAATGTTAAAATCCCCTAAACTATGTTCTCGATAAATTAAAAATTCCAATACAAAATTACACAACACGTTTTTGAAAAAAATCTTGGAAATCTTGTTGTTCTATCGCAATGCCTAAAAGGAATGTTGTCGCAATGTCGTATCGCAATAAGCCCAATCGCAATAAATCCTATCGCAATACTTCCAATTGCAATACTCCAATCGCAATACTGTCGCAATACCCTGTCGCAATAAGTCCTATCGCATAAATCCTATCGCAATACTCCAATCGCAATATAATCCTATCGCAATATCCCAATTGCAATACCCTGTCGCAATATCAGAAAATGAACTCCAATCGCAATGTCAATCGTAATACGGACATGTCACAAAATGAACTCCAATCGCAATCCCAATCGCAATATGGATTGCAATCCAAAACCCTAGATATTGCGATGGGAGGCCTGTCGCAATAGTACAAACAGTATACAATTTTTCCACTTTTCTCGGAAAAACACACCAAATTCGAGATTTTAAGCTAAAAAATGATCAAAACACCCAAAAATTTTGTGTTTTTAGACAAAGTAACTATCCCAAATCGCTACCACAACTATGTAGAAGATTTGTATCAAGAAAAACCATAAAAAACACAAAAAAATTTGGACGTGGGTTTATATTGATCAAAAGCTACTAAAATCAAAAACACAAATACATAAACAATACAATCATCCCATGGCTCTTGATACCATTTGTTGGATATGTAAATCTTGCTTATGTTTTAGAGAGAGAAAGAGATAGAGAGATGATGGAGTTCACACACTTCTAGAGAGAGAAAATGAAAGATTACTATGTGTAAATTATGAAAACCACCACCCTCTCCATCTAAGGAGAGGGTTCATATACCCAAGCCTATGTCATGGGCTTGGGCTTACATTTGGCCGCTGGCCCATACAACTTATGGGCTCGGTTGGGGCTTTGTTTAATTAGTGTAAATAACTAAACTATGAGCTATTACATGGACTATTGTTGGAGTGACCGATCCTTCTTAATACGTAAAACGTATTTCCAACAAAATATTACATCACTTTAAAAATAATTTATTAGTTGAGATTTTCTCAATGAGTTTGGTTATGAAGTAAAATGGGATAAATTATAAGATTGAAATTAAATTGAAGTTATTACCGGAGATAGTCTTTTTATATGTACATGGCTGTAAATGAATCGGAGAATTGCGAACGGAGGTATGTTTATGTTCGTTTATTTAATTTTAGGCGAACAAATAAACGAATGCGAACGCATAATCGAACATAAATATTTGTTTATGTTCGTTTATTTAATTTGAGCTTGGTCATGTTCGTTTATTAATAAGTTCAACGAACGTAAACGAACATAAACGGAGTGTATATAAACGATCATATAGAAACGTACACAGACATAACCGAGCGTGAAACTAAAGTTGTTACTTTAAAATATCATATGATTTTTCAAATAATTAACATATAGTTTATATTATTGTTAGAAACCTTTGAGATACTTAATATATTATTTATTAAATTCTTTTAAATATATTGGGATTATAATCGAACAAAAATAATCGATCATAAACGAGCGAACTAACTAAACATAATCGAGCATTTACGAACACAAATAACGAACGGAGCATTGTTCATGTTCGTTCACTTAATTAAACGAACGAAAAATATTGTTCGTATTCGTTCATTTATTAAATAAACGAACATAAACGAGTTTTTTGTCGAACGACCGACGAACAATTCGCTGAACGTTCAGTTCATTTACAGTCTAAATATATAGAATATTGATCGTATATTATTTTTTTTTCCTTTTAAATTATTGATATAAATCAAAGAATTGATATTTATAAGTCATTTTTTATGTAAATTATTGATTAAACTTTATAATTCTTTTTTTCATTATTATAATCATGATTGATCTTTATAAGTCAGTCTTCTTTTATAAACTATTGGTCAAACTTTACAAGTCTTTTTTCTGTATAAATTATAGATTGAAAACTTGACCAAAACTACTGTGACGTAAGAGCACAGGGTACGGGTAGAAATACCCTCGCGTTATGCGAAAACGCGACACGAAAACGCGAGAAACCATACCCCTGCTTGCGTTTTCGTGTCTCGCGCCGAGGGGACGGCGCGCGTTTTCGCACGAAAACGCGAGACACGAAAACGCGAGACCGTACCACGGTCTCGCGTTTTCGTGCATAATTTTTTTTTTTTTTTGATGAAAAGTGGGCCCAATGTATACTCAATGGCTCAAGCCAACCAATGAGCGTCAAAATGTGGCGTTTTCGTGTTTGTGGTGTTGTGGGATCATTTACCCATCACTCACCATACCCCTGAAAATTCTGGTGTTTTCTCACGGCTCAGCACAAAAACACCAAACCATACCCTGTGCTCTAAGTACTAAAAATTGAAGAAGGTTCATGTTAGATCAAGATTACCAAACCAATGAGAAAAAGACACAATAAAATCCCAACAATAACTCGCTCTTCTTTAAATATTTCCTTCCCAGAAATTGCCCCTCCTTCACCAACCCAACACAATATTATTATTATTATTATTTTTTTTAACCGTGATTTCCGACTCATTGACCGGCTAATTCACGGGGTTTAAGCCCACCGCCACACAGACTCAAACCAGGTAAAGCCCTCCCTTTTCAGGAGGTTGGCGTGGCCACTTTAAGGTTGTTTGCACCTAGTGGGAATCGAAACCCGACACAATATTTTTGTTCTATATAACTCTCGTACCTTTGTATAATAATTGCATATCATAAAAACATTTGCATTAGTTTCTCTGTTAAATCTTTCAAACATACAAATTTTTTTTTTTTTTGGTCATTGACTGAAAAGGGAAGCATACAAGTTCAAAGTTAAAGTGAACAAAGGGCAGTTCGGATGTCTTCTGGGTCTTCATCACAACCAATGGAGTACGCATTAAAAGAAACGAGCCCATTTCTCGGTGGTGGTCAGGTGATCAAGGGTCGGGTCGTGAGCGGTGATAATCGGCGGGGCCGGGTTAGTACTAATGACTTGGTTGAAACGATGCAGTATCTATTTGTGAGAGTCGTGAAAGCACAAGACTTACCAAGTATGGATATATCAGGTAGTCTCGACGCGTACGTAGAAGTACGTATAGGGAATTATAAAGGAACCACAAGACATATTTCTGAAACATCAAAACCGGAATGGAACACGGTTTTTGCATTCTCCAAGGAACGAATCCAAGCGACGGTATTAGATGTCGTTGTGAAAGACAAAGACGTGTTAAAAGATGGTTTTGTCGGGACTGTTCGTGTGAATCTAAACGATGTTCCCACACGGGTCCCATCCAATAGTCCATTAGCTCCCGAATGGCACCGGATTGAAGACAAAAAGGGGTACAACATAAATGGAGAACTAATGTTTGCAGTTTGGTTCGGGACACAAGGCGATGAAGCTTTTCCGGATGCTTTTCATTCGGACACTGCTATGAGTGTGTGTTGATGGTTCCATTTCTTTAATTTCCACCCGATCAAAAGAATATCAGTCTCCTAGACTTTGGTATATTCGTGTTAACGTTATTGAAGTACAAGATCTTGTGTGGTCTGCAAAAGACCGAGTCCCAGATGTTCGCGTAAAAGGCCAAATTAATAATCAAGTTTTAACAACGAAACAAGTTCAGTCAACAACCGGAAGCGTTTTATGGAACGAAGATATGATGTTTGTAGCTGCTGAACCGTTTGAAGATCATTTAGTCCTGACTGTTGAAGATCACGTGGGACCCGGTAAAGATGAGATGTTAGGGAAGGTGTTTATACCGTTAAAAACGATGGAAAAGCGTGCGGACGATCGGAAAATTCAATCTCAATGGTTTAATCTCCAAGAGCCGTTTGATCATTATATTGATGAGGAAGAGAAAAAGAAAAAGAAGCATAAATTTGCTACTCGGTTACATCTTCGTTTGTGCCTTGATGGTGGGTATCATGTGCTTGATGAGTCGACGCAGTATAGTAGTGAATTAGTGATCTTAGACCATCTGCTAAACAATTATGGAGACCATCCATTGGGATTATCGAACTCGGTATTTTAAATGCTACTGGTATTCAAGCTATGAAAACCCGGGACGGCAAAGGAACTGCGGATGCTTATTGTGTCACTAAATATGGTCACAAATGGGTCAGAACAAGAACAGTTATCGTCAGTTTGGTTCCAAAATTCAACGAACAGTACACATGGGAAGTATACGACCCGTCAACTGTTTTAACCGTCGGTCTTTTTGACAACTCCCAGCTTTATAATGAATCAAGCATGAAAGACATGAGGATTGGTAAAATTCGAATTAGAATCTCGACACTTGAAACAGGTCGGGTTTATACACATTCGTACCCGTTGTTAGTACTACATCCTACGGGTGTTAAGAAAATGGGAGAACTACATTTGGCTATACGCTTTTCGAGTACTTCAATGATCAATATGATGTATATGTATTCGAAACCGTTGATGCCAAAAATGCATTATATGAGACCGTTGACGATTATTCAGCTTGAAACGCTCCGTCATCATGCTGTCGGGATAGTTGCGGCTTGACTGAGCCGAGCCGAGCCACCGTTGAGAAAAGAAATCGTCGAGTATATGACTGATGCAGATCGCAGTTCATGGAGTATGAGGCGCACTAAGGCTAATTTCTTTAGGGTAATATCCCTTTTCAGTGGGGTGATTGCATTAGGTAAATGGCTTGGTGAAGTTTGCTTATGGAAAAACCCGATAACGACAGTTCTTGTGCATATACTGTTTGTGATGCTCGTGTCATTTCCAGAGCTTCTTGCTCTGCCTATGGTATTTCTATACATGTTTCTTATTGGACTTTGGAACTACTGGTTTCGGGCACAACACCCTCCTCATATCGACACTCGGTTATCGTATGCTGATGTATTCAACCCAGATGAGCTGGACGAAGAGTTTGACCTTATCCCGACATCTCGAGACATGGATACTGTTCGCCGCAGGTATGATAATTTACGAAGTGTTGCGGGAAAGATTCAGATTGTGCTTGGTGATATAGCGAGCCAAGGGGAACGAGTACAGGGGCTTCTCAGCTGGAGGGATCCACGAGCTACTGTTATATTTATGGTGTTTTGTCTTTTGGCTGCATTTGTGTTATACATGACACCTTCTCAGGTTCTTGTGATACTGGGTGGATTCTATGTTATGAGACATCCGAGGCTTCGTCATAGGTTGCCATCTGCACAGCTGAACTTCTTCCGAAGGCTTCAAGCTCGCACGGACAGCATGCTGTGAGTAAGTGATGCAGGGGCATAATATCATTATCAACATGTATATGCATGGCTACCAGATATCTCATATATAGTTTGAAAACTTGTTTGCTTTTCTTTTACACTACTTATTTGTTACTCAATTTTTGTCCAGGCTACTTATTTGGGTTGATTTTCTTTTGTTAGAGTACTAGTTATAATATTCGTGCACGCACAGGTTTTTTTCTAATGTTTTTATTAATGTGTTTGTATCGATTAAAAAAATAAACAGTTTAAATTTTTTGACCAAGTCTTGAATAAACTTACCAGTAGCAATCTTATCGGTCACGACATTTGAGCTCTCTCTAAGTCTCATCAAACTCAAATAGTCAAGGGTGTATGTATTCTTCATAAATTATCATGATTTTATTTAATTATTTGTAAAAGGTTTTAAGAGAACGCCTTAATGAAAAAATGACATAAGCAATATATCAGATAGGCCAGTTTAGTTATCCGTTAGAAAGTCATTCCCGATCTTAACAAATTGACCCATATGGAAGAAATAAACTTCACTTAGATCATGATACTTTAAGTGTTCCCCATTCATCCATTCTACAATAATATACACTTAATCATTTGATGGAAGTGCTGATAATAATGCTACTATTGCCCAAGTGACTCAACATAAAGCTAGTGCAGGATTTTAGCAAAAAAAAAAAAAAAGGGAAACGAAAACAACACAAGCTGAAAACATGTTTACACCTTCGTAGCTTCCCAACCTACACATACTCCAACGATTTTCTAGAAGCCAACCGTTAAGCCGCTATCTTCATCAACAATCAAACCTGCAAGTACAGATGATTTAAGTTCAGGTACTAACAGAGTGTTTGGGGTTAGCATATCATAATAGGCTAAAAGCCACCTTCACAGAGATTTTGCACAAAACTCCTTTTTAGTTGTCACTAAGGTACTAAACCTTGCTTAGATTGGTTGTTTAGCATGTAAAAAGCGCATGCGTGTATCAGTATATGTAGACGTCTTTTTTATCTTTAAGATTTGAGTACCCGAACAAATACTTCCTTTGGTTTTATCTTTATCTCACTAGTACTAATTTGTGATAAAGATGCATTTGCACATCAGAATATAGAAAAGCCCCAAACTCTACTAATTGATGCAGGCTTAAATGACATGGATTTAGTGAATAGAGACATTGTTACCTGTCATAGTTGGTCTTTGCATAGAACTCCGGGCTTGACCTCTTGGCTGTAATGTTATATATCATTTTCTTTAACGGAACCTCGTAAACTTGTATCTGATAATGTATTAACTTATGATTTTCAAATCTTGTCTCCAGGGCGGTTTGACATTGTTCTTCCCACACCCCAAAGTGGCAAACTTGAAGGCTGTTGGTTACTCTAAAAGAAGGGTCTCGTTACAATCTCATATTCTCCTTTCTAGTCAGCCATAACATTGTTGCAGGCTTAAGTACACCAACAATGTGTGGAAAACTGGTGTCAAAGGTACGACGGTGGTCCAAGGCTTGTTAGGCGAGTGGCCACATCACGTGGTTGGAAAGATAGGTGACTAATTAATAATTTTTCTTTTTTTTTGTCAAATTTATGTTTGTAGTAGATAGCATGAAAGAGATGCTTGGAACGTTTAGCACTCAAGATGAACCCTACACTTATGAGATGCCTGAAGAGACTACCCCTTCTGGCTATCTCGCAAGAGGCTCCAATTCTGCTAAGTCCAAGGTAAATTGAGTTTTTAGCTCTTGCTTAGATAGTATCTCGAATTTTGCTTATGTAAGTGCTTAGTTTTATGCGTATGAGCAGTGTTTATGTATAACTACTCAACTACTTTTAAATAAGCAGGCTGGTTCGGGCTTGTGTTTTAGCAGATAAAATTACTTTCATAGTCAGTCCCAAACACCTTCTAAATACTCTCTTCCAGTGTATAATTTGACTTTTAAGTCAAACCCTCGTTCTAAATCAAAATCATCACTTTTAACAACTTTTGGACCATGCTTGTCGTTTACACAAGTATCTTAAAATACATGAGTGACTATATAATTATTGCAACTTTACGTCATAATAATTAGTCTATAATTATGCATATAATTACCTTAGGAGGTGTTCACTGTTCAGCATTGCATATTCAAGATGGCTATGACAAAAAAAAGACAGTAAGCATACCAACTTGATCAACCTTTGTTTTCTTCTCTTTTGAAGCTTGGTGGCCTCGCTATAAGCTCATTAACATAAGTCTTTTGACAATTCTCTATTACATAATATAAAAATCACATAAGAGCAAGGTAGATAACATACATTTGTAATGTAGAAATCGATATGAGCGTCGGATACGGTTTTCCCATCAGCACCAACACAATGCGTTTTATGCATGTCATCAGGATTGACCTGTAAGACGCATGCTAAATTAGTTCGATTACAACATGGCCTAAGGTATTAAATACTATCAAAGGAATGTAAATACAGACATAACCTGTACCTATCGGGTTTGGCTTCATATTAGTTTTTCGGGTTCAATGGCCCGGGCCAAATTTTCACACACATAATTTATTATATGTATGGATTATAAGCTTATGATATTGAGTTTCTTACCTGTCTCAAGTGATACGCTATAAGCCATTATAACTCTATTAGAAAATGCAATTTATAGAAAAATGTTTGACGGACTCTTTGCGGCGGTAAATATCTTAATAGTTTTAAGAAACCTGCTTAAGAACTTCGTGATAATCATTCATGTTGAAATTAATATCTGAATTAGGTCCACAAAATCTAAAGCCCCGGACTAAAACTAAAAAGAAATGTATTACCTTGAGGTGATTGGATCCAATGCATTCCTTAAGTCCCACTCATTATGCCCCCGTACCCTACTAACCCAATCAGATCAGTTTCATATAATATTTTGACTAACACAGTCAGATTTATATCTATGTGTGATCGGCCAAAGTAGTGTCAAAGTAACCATCAGACTTCATTATTATACTTATATTTCAGGAAGCCATGTTTGTGGCGTCCAAATCTGTTGACACAAAACACCAAATTGCTGAACGTGTTTCTGTTGTGTCAGCTTTTGATCAGTGAATCTCATCCGTGTAGCCTCATCGAGATCTTAGAGGTTCAGTTTTATTCCTTTGACTATGGAGTTCAGCTTCCTCCTTCAACTTGAAGGACATCTATGAATAATAGAAGATATAATTTCAATAAGAATTATTTAAATGAAAATTTTACCTTGTCAAGAAAATCGCCTTCAAATAGTTAGCCATTCTCCTTGCCTTTTTAGTTATTTTCATCATCTACGTCAGATGATTCAGACCCATTTTACGTACATAGAAATTAAGGGCACAAAATGATTAAGAAACTAACTGATATGATCAAGAATACGGCCAAGTTTTACAGCAATCCTTGCAGATATTACTAAAGGCTGAGTTCCCCCCAATAATGAGATTATATTAAAACATTTGAGAATGATTTCATATAAAAAAAACCATCACAAAATGCAAACTCAAGACGTCTTAGCTGACTTTATCTGTTTGAAGAACATATAAAATTATTTAATGTAAATTCCAGTTGTACTACTATCCGAGATACTATCAATAATGGTTGATGATGAACACAAGTTGCCACATGTATAAGAACTCTGAATAACTGAGGATCAAGATCAATTAAAATAAGTACCTGATAATTAAATAATGAAGCCTTCAAGTCATAATTAAAGATCCAAATTGGTCAAAACCAAGAAAATATTCAAATAAATTGTGTATCACTGTATGAGAGATGATCTTCCTTCCTTTGGGATCTGAGAAAATAACATTTCGAGTATTTGGAATCTTTAAAGCACATTTTAGACATTAGATAAAAAGAATAAAATAATAGACGTGTTTAAAATTTGTATATTGCTCACATTTCAGATTCAAAGAAATGCACACCTAGCAAACAATAGTCCCAACTCCATCTCTTTGAAACAGTTATATTGCTCATATTTCGGATTCAAAGAAATGCATACCTAGCAAACAATAGTCCTAACTCCATCTCTTTGAAATAGTTCCTATAAAAGCATCTCATCATGTTCCATGAAAAGAAATGCACTATTTTTACACATCGCAGTATATGAAAAAAAAACAAAACCAATAACTTAAATGTCATTATTCATTATTGTAGTACTTTAAATGCCCTTTAGGCGTCTTGACACGTTAATAAGGTTTGTACTAATGCCAATTACCTAAATACGGACAAAATAGTTTATGCTACAACAGGTGGAAGGAAAAAATGCAATCTGAATAGTTTATGCTGCAATAGCCTAATTCGAATAATTTACCCCATTTGTAATGTTATAGCAGCTTAACCCCAAACACACCCTATTCTTAATTCTGGAGTAGCCTGATCCAATTTATGTATCCACAACTGCTTATCGGATGAATGCATCAGAACCACAAAGTATCATACCTTCAAGCTTTCAGCCATCGAGTCCGCACCAGATTTTTCAGGTGGTTTTGAGTTTAATATAATAATTGAGTAAATACGCTTATGTTTTCCACCCATTAAAAGGGTTACTTGTAACACCAGGTGGAAGCAAATGCAAAAATATTGAAATGTAACAACAATGTTTGTAATTGATTAATAAACAAACAGGTACATCCCAACAAAAAACCTCAATAACACCCAAAGTACATCCTCAATCAAAACTAAATTTAAATTAATCTGAATTAAGTTTTGTAATTGATAAATAGAACTGACCTCATTTGTGACGATGTGATCAAATTCATGTTCAGACGGACGGATGGTGCTTAATGTTATGGTGGTTTGGTGAGTTTCTTTGTTTTTGGGGATAAAAGATTCAGAAGACGGCGTAGACGGATGGTTGATTTTGTTTTTGTTTGTATTAAAAAGGCGATTTACGACCCGTAGAGTTTTATAACTGACAGTTTTAATCCGGGCTGTTTAGTTGTGAAAAAAATTTCATAATTTTCTGTTTCTAATTTTCTAGAAAAGAAAAAACTTTTCTTTTTTAGAAAAGAAATTTTGAAAACATGTTTAGATAATATTTTTTCATTTTCTAAAAAAATAAATAATGTTTAAACGAAACTATTTTCAACCATTTTTTTCATTATCAACTTTTTTTTCACGTTTTTGCTAGTTTTTTTTTACGTTTTCGTCTGTTTTTTCCCGTCTTCTTTTTTCATATTTTCGTAATTTTTTTTACGTTTTAATTAGTTTTTTACTTTTTATCAGTATTATTACGTTTTAGTGTATAAATTTACGTTTTCGTCAGTATATTTACGTTTTCGTCAGTAATTTTACGTTTTTTCTATAAATTTACGTTTTCGTCAGTAAATTTACGTTTTCGTCTTTAAATTTACGTTTTCGTTAGAAAATTTATGTTTTCGTTAGTAAATTTACGTTTTCGTCAGAAAATTTACGTTTTCGTCAGTAAATTTACGTTTTCGTCTGTAAATTTACGTTCTTGTCTGTAAATTTAGGTTTTCGTCAGAAAATTTAAGTTTTCGTAAAAAATTTACGTTTTCGTCAGTAATTTTACGTTTTCGTCTGTAAATTTAGGTTTTCGTCAGTAAATTTACGTTTTCGTCAAAAATTTACTTTTTTGTCAGAAAATTTACTTTTTAGCCAGTAAATTTACGTTTTCGTCTGTAAATTTAAATTTTCGTAAGTAAATTTACGTTTTCGTCAAAAATTTACGTTTTCGTCAGTAAATTTACGTTTTCGTCAGTAAATTTACGTTTTCGTCAGTAATTTTACGTTCTCGTCTGTAAATTTACGTTTTCGTAAGTAAATTTAGGTTTTCGTCAGTAAATTTACGTTTTTGTCAATAATTTTACGTTTTCTTCTGTAAATATACGTTTTCGTCAAAAATTTACTTTTTCGTCTGTAAATTTACTTTTTCGTCGGTAAATTTACGTTTTCGACAGAAAATTTACGTTTTCGTCAAAAATTTACGTTTCCGTCAGTACATTTACGTTTTCGTCAGTAGATTTATGTTTTTGTCAATAAGTATACGTTTTCGTCTGTAAATTTACGTTTTCGTCAGTAAATTTACTTTTTTGTCAGAAAAATTAAATTTACGTTTTCGTCTGTAAATTTACGTTTTTGTCATAAAATTTTAAATTTAAATTTACTGACGAAAACGTAAATTTAAAGACGAAAACGTAAATTTACTGACGAGAAAGTTAATTTACTGACGAAAGCATAAATTTACAGACGAAAACGTAAATTTACTGCCGAAAACGTAAATGTACTGACGGAAACGTAAATTTTTGACGAAAACGTAAATTTTCTAACGAAAAAGTAAATTTATAGACGAAAACGTAAATTTACTGACGAAAACGTAAATTTAAAGACGAAAACGTAAATTTTCGGACGAAAACGTAAATTTTCTGACGAAAACGTAAAATTACTGTCGAAAACGTAAAATTACTGACGAAAACGTAAAATTACTGACGAAAATGTAAATTTACTGACGAAAACGTAAATTTACAGACGAAAACGTAATTTTACAGACGAAAACGTAAATTTTCTGACGAAAACGTAAATATTCTGACGAAAACCTAAATTTACTGGCGAAAACGTAAATTTTTTGACGAAAACGTAAATTTTATGACGAAAACATAAAATTACTGACGAAAACGTAAAATTACTGACGAAAACGTAAATTTTCTGACGAAAACGTAAATTTACAGATGAAAACGTAAATTTACAGACGAAAACGTAAATTTTCTGACGAAAACCTAAATTTACTAGCGAAAACGTAAATTTCTGACGAAAACGTAAATTTTCTGACAAAAACGTAAAATTACTGACGAAAACGTAAAATTACTGACGAAAACGTAAATTTTTGACGAAAATGTAAATTTCTGACGAAAACGTAAATTTACAGACGAAAACGTAAATTTACTGACGAAAACGTAAATTTACAGACGAAATCGTAAATTTACAGACGAAAACGTAAATTTACTGACGAAAACGTTAAAATAATGATGAACGGTGAATACTGAATAGAGTAACGTGTTATTGAAATGGGTTAAATAAAACAATGGTGGGTATGAGGTGAAAATTTAGAAAAGGTTAAAATGGAGTTTTCTAATTTTCTATATAAATTTAGAAAATGAAAATTTTGTAATTTTTGAAAAATATTGAAAAATGATGTTGCTAAACAAGTTTTCTATTTTTCACTTTTCAAATGAAAATTTTCTAGAAAAGTGAAAAGTTTTCTATTTAAGTTTTTATATTTTTCACACGCTTTTTTGAAAGGTTTTTTCTTTACGTTTTTGACACGTATATTTTTAACCCGAATTTTAACTTTCAATTAATAATAAGTACGAAAATTAGACAATTCTTACTAAATTAAGGAACATATGTATTTTTTAAAGGAATAAATAAAACAATTGTTTCTTACTAAAGAAATAATCTTTTAAAAAAGTCCCTACTTTATATTTTGCTTTATAAAGAAAAAGATTGTTATCTTTCTTGTTGCTAAGAGCACAGGATACGGGCATATTTTTTTTTGGCGCCGTGGGAAAATGCTAGTTGAAAACGCCACAAATCATACCCCGACTCGCGTTATCGTGCCTCGCGCCTAGGGGACCGTGCACGTTTTCGTGCAAAAACGTGACACGAAAACGCGAGAATCGTACCGGTTCTAGCGTTTTCGCGTTTTTTATTTTTATTTTTATTTTTTTTATAAATTTGAAAAAAAAAATTTGACCATTTCAAAATATATCCGTTGAAGGAGTGGCGTATACTCTTTTTTTTTTCAAAAAAAAACCCTATTTTTCAACTATAAAACCCCCCAAAATCAACATTTTTTTACAAATCTCAAACACACTTTTTCTTCCATTGAAATGGATCATAACCGCGGGTCTTCGTCTAACCGTACTATCCGGACATATTTAACGCGCTTTACGATGCTACCACGTTGGCAAATGGTGAAAATGATGAGCTTTTGTACTCTCGGTTTTGCAAAATGTTTAAGGACACCAACAAAACCGAGTTTAAACATCGCGAAGCTTGGATTTATTGGCGAGACCAAGGAATCAACGGACCGTGAGCTAGCGGCAAGAATTTTATGTTTTTTTTTCGTTTTTTTTATGTATTTTTTTTAAATTAATGAAATGTTTTATTAAAATTAAAAATTATGTGGGTCCATTTTTTTTCCTATGGCTCAAGCCAACCAATGAGGGTGAAAGTTTAGTGTTGTGGTGTTGTGGGATCATTTGGCCAAAACTAACTATACCGTGAGAAAATCGTGGTGTTTTCCCACGGCTCAAACCAAGTGCACCTTGTGCTCTAAGTATGATGTTGAAACTTGTTTCGGTTGCAAATTCTTTGTTTTAGGTACAAAATGCGTTAAAGAAATGAATTTGATTGTTACTACACATATAGAGAACCAAATCCGTATTAATGTAAAGTTGTAAGCACCTTTTAATTTAACGTTATGAATTTTTAACTTGTATGATTGTATCTCATGGACACAAGTGTGTATTAACATTATTTAAAGAGTAATGCTAAGTCACCCTACCAAAAAACGAGTATTTTGATATATTGAATTTTTGTCCTTAAAAAATTATGAATCAACGGACACATTTTAATTTCAAAGTATTTTTGACATCAATCATTATACACCACATAAAAATAAACTTTGGTAACTCTTCTCGTCCGATAAGACACCAATTAAAGGAGGTAAACTCGACCAATTCACTTTTCCAAAAAAAAGTTCATATACTTTTTGAAAATAAATATCAACTGAACTAAGCTAAAGTTTTTTTAATATATTAAATCTCCATTTTTTTCATCCTCAACTCGGCTTTTCACTTCTCATGATTCTTTCAAACTTGGATCTTCACCTCATGATCTCAAGGGTCGATTGTATATGCAGTAAAAATGCGACAGCAGATCTACAAAACATCAGTTTTACAAAGATTACATTCAAAACTTAAAAACTAGGGATCAATAGAAACGATCGAAAAAAATCCTACAATAAAAAAAGTCATTTTCAAGAAGAGGCAATTAGATATCTGTGTTTTTGTTCAAAAAAAATTAGATATATGTGTTATCAAAAGAGACCTTTGAAAGCCGTGTTACGAAAATAAACTATACGAGCAAATGAGTTTCTCGCCCTATACATTTGTGGGCTCTAGGACACGTGGGGCATGGAGACCGTTGAAACAAAAGGTTAATTAGTTGACAAGAGGATCATGGAGAGCAAAATATTTTGCTCGTCTCATAATTGCTCGCGCCAGTTTATAGAAAAGAAGTTGACAAGTGGGCTAAAGAGAGAAAATTATTTTGCTCGCCTAACAATTGGTCTCCCTAATTAATTAAAGATGCAAAAAATTTGATATGTGACACATGGAGAGCAAATTACTCTCCTACAACATTGCTCTCCATAATTATCTACTTCTTATATAAAGTAGTGTTTTTTTCTGATTTTTCTCTATCTAAATTCTTAATCAATTGACACCTGTAAATAGAATTTTTAATAACCATTAGATCAATTCTTTTCCCTATTACCGTTTCAACAAAACCCAATCATCAATTCATTACTCATTCGTTTTAAAGAAACCACTAATAAAAAACAAAATCAATCAATCCAAACTCTTGCTAAACCTTGCGGATAACTGATCAATCAATAAACAAAATTAATTAACCTAAACGTTCAAGGATATTCTATGTTTGGGAAAACCAAATCAACCAACTGATTTTTTTTTGAAAAAACTCAACTAATTTATTAAAAGATACATTATTACTCGTATGATTTATTTTCTGATTTCCCTTTCTTTGTATTTTTATGTATTTAATTCGTTAATATTGGGAGTTTTCAATAACTCTTATGTTTTCTTGAATGTAGGATTGAATTCGTGTATAAAAGAATCATCTAATGAAGGTAATTTTCATTTGGGTTTATTTGTTGGATTTAAATCAAGAATTAGTTAAAACTTTTTATTGATTAAATTAGGTTGTATTTTATATTATTTTGATTTTGAATTAAGTTTGTTGACTGGAAATTTAATAATGGTTTTATTTTGGTTTAATACATTGATGATAACATTGTAATTTTAAGGCTTTGATATTGAAATTAAAACATAGAAAACATTTCATATAACAAATTTTAAAGTACAAGGCTTTGTAGCGGCTTTAGAATGTTTAAATGGATTTTCTGATGGTTTCATTTCTGGTTATGTAATATGTAAAAAAACATGTTGCCGGTGCTACTAATGGCAACAAACCGCTATAACATAAACATTATGGTAAAGTGTGTAAATATAACATAAAAAAATAACTTAACTTAAACAAAATCATTGTCAAGTGTTATAATATCATGGTTGTATCAAGAAGTAGAATGCAACACTTGCCATTTTTTAATAGTATCATTAATTGTAACTTTATTAACAGGTGCTTGCAAATCGTAACTTCATTATAATGCTAATCTCACCGACGTACGCGGCTGTTACTGCTGTATCAGGTAAAATATCCATCCGTGTCTTCAGTATCGTCAAATATTTTCTCTTCAAAGTTATCCGCACAAGAGTTACGCCTTAATATGTGGTCATGTTATTTAAAATGAGCGATATGTATATGTGAATTAGATATCACCCTATTTTAAATGGTGTAGTGCTATTTGTATGAGTTCATGACTCATGACTATTTTCATTCCCATAGTCATTTGTAAGGATTCATGACTCATGACTGTTCCCCAAACACCCCCTTATGGCCTTATTACTAGCAACATCTTCTTTGTGTTCTAATTACTCTCTTACTGATTGCAATCTGACTTGAAAATTCGAAAATCAGACAATCAAGTTCATATGTCAATGCTAAACAACTTGATTTCTAAAGGGATTTTCAATGAATCTGTGTTTTTAAATGATCAGTGAGCACACTTTGCTGCAAGATCCTCGCCATAACAAAGGGCTAAGCATTCACCAAAAAAGAGTCTCATAAATCAAGTTCGTACATCAATGCCAAACAACATGATTTCTAAAGGGATTTTCAATGAATCCGTGTTTTTAAATGATCAGTGGACACACTTTGTTGCGAGATCCTCGCCGTAACAAAGGGCTATCCTTTGAAAAGATACATAGCCATGATCCATCTTCGGGTATTTGTTATTGCAAACAGAACTAAAAAGAGAACATTATTATTTCCTTTTTAACAGGTATTATTGTAAATGAACACTGTTACTCTTAAATGAATTGCAAGTTTGTGACTGAGTTATAGAATGCCAAATACTACTTCGCACATTTGTATACCAACAACATCTACATTCTCTCCCACATATATTTGTTTGTAGTTACCCAATTTGTATTTTACACGCTTATTGCTAACCAAAGTGTAGTTGCCCCGGTGCTTAAGATAGAAAGGGAAATATTGAAATATGATGGTGGCCAACAACACAAGAACATGTTTCCATTTGGCAGAAATAATAAGCCAAAATCTGAGCTGAAATATGATGGTGGCCAACAACACAAGAACATATTTTCATTTGGTACAAATAATAAGCCAAAATGTGAGCTGGTATGTGATATAGAGATTTTATCTTTCTAAATTATATTTAAATATGTATATAATTCTTCATGCTATATACATATAACATGCTACAAAATGCTTTATTCCCTACTCTCTTTTGCAGGGTACTAAACTTATATTCTCGGCTCAAACAAAGAAGAAGTTCAACAAAGTCTAGGATATTTGCTACAAGATGCTTTATTCCCAATTCTCTGAGTTTGAGATATTTGTTACCTTTGTGAAATTTTTCCATTTCGATAATGCAAGTTACAATTTTGGTTTAGAACTAAAAAAACACAAGCTCGGCAAACAAACAAATAAGCCCCCGCAGCAACACCAGGGTACCATCTTTCTTGTGTATGATTATTTGTAACTTTTTTAGTAGTGTCTTTTTTTATGCATTGTTTTGATGACGATTAGTCTTAGTTTCCTAACATGTGGGAAGTTCTTTTGTGCAATGCTCAAGAGCATCAAATGTTCAACATGAAGTAAAAGCATGTGCAAAGCTTATGTATCGAAGTTGACAAGAAATTTAAGGTCACTTTTAAAAGAACAATCAAAACTCATTTGTCATCTTCTATGGTGTATTTAATATGTGCAATATAAAATATTTTAACCCCATAAAATGTTCGTACAGAAGGGGTGTGGATTTATATTTTACAATTGATAGTTATTGATAGTTTGATGATTAGTATGTAATATTACGATAATGAAACTTTGTTTACGATTGTTTGGCCAAACAGTTATGTTTAGATAATAAGCTTTATGCAAGATAGAGTAAAAGGATCATATTAACTTTAGCGATATCTGAAAAATATGTCTATCTTGAATCATTTTTTAAGCTAGCCGTCCTTGGCGCGGGCCTTGAGGCTAGTTTACATACATACACAAGAAGTTGACACGTGTCATGGAGAGTAAATTATTTTGCTCTCCTACAACATTGCTCTCCCTAATTATTTGCAAGTATGCATTACATGTTGCTCTCCATAATTATTTACATGTGTGCACAACATTTTCTCTCCTACAACATTGCTCTCCATAATTATTTACATGTTGTTTTCCCATAAAATATGTGATGATTAAACAAGAAATGTAGATAGAAGATAGATGAATTCTAGAGAGAGAAAGTAGAGAGAGAAAAAAGAGATAATGGTTGGAAAACTTTGGGAGGATTAGATTAGAGAGAGTGAATACAAAATAGGAGGAGGGTATATATAGTCCACCCACATGCGGGCTTGTATGGGCTATATATTAATGGGCAGGGCTTTTGTTTTAGGCCTTAGTTACTTATGAATGAACTTTAGCTTGAAGTTAAGCCCGTAAAACACGACTAATCTACTACCTATTACAAAGTTCTAAAATACGATACATAATAAACATATGACCGAGCATTCTTGTTTGACTCAATATTTTGAGGCTAACACATGTATACACAAGAAATTGACATGTGTCATGGAGAGTAAAATTGTTTGCTCTCCTACAACATTGCTCTCCCTAATTATTTAAAATTGTTTACCCTTTGTCATTTGGAGATTTGTATAGATTACTAATCTCGCCGTAAATGAGTCTTGAATGTGTAATAGTAGTCTTGTTCCTTCATGTTGTGATCTTTGAGCCTTTGTCGTTGTCTTTCGACTTTGTCTTTAATCTTGAGATCTTCAAATCATCCTTAACTTGTCTTTGCCATCTTGCGATCTTGTGTCTTCATCAACATGCTCACACTATTAATTGTTGAATATGTCTTTAGGCATAAGTATGTGGTTTTTGAATCTTTGGATTTGCTGAGTACACCGTAACGCCACCTTCTCGAGACAAAACATAGACACGGACTGAATGGCTTTGACATTCGTCCTAAATCGGTAGCGTTTTATCTCCGGTCGGTGAAGACCGTTATACGATATTAAATACCGTACCTGTGATTAGGTAGATTCAATTAAGAATTTCCTTGACAGGGTTTCGCGGCTGTACTAGCCGTTCTCTTTACTCGACCATCTCAAAGCAAGACTGCGAACATAAAGAGTGAATCAATTGGATAAATATCCACTTGATTAAAGTCTTCAATTCAAAATCCTGGAACAAGTGTGATTCATAAATAATCTTACCATTGTTGCTTTCCAGTTGACACAAGCTTGATTCATAAGAATCTCGCAAGTCACCTACCGTAGCGCTATTTGATGTTGACGCTAGAAGGATTTTCATTCGTCATTTTTAATATTAATGAACATCACTATGAATGTTCTGGCAAGACCATAAAGATATTGCGTAGAAAACTGAAACGAGTTTGAATCAATTCAGAATCAAACCACTGTTGCTTTTCAGTTCTACATATGTTTAATTCATAAAGAATCTTACATATGACCTACCGCAGTGCTGTTTGATGTTAACACTGGAAGGATTTCCACTCATCATTGTGAATACTAAGTAGTATTACTCTGAGTGTTTTGGCAATATCACAAGGATATAGCGTAGGACTCTCTTGATCTTCATCCGTATGTCCTAACGATATTTGATTGATCTCTTGGCTCTAGACTCTATTTGTGCACTTTTAGTGGTCGGAGGCTGGAGCAGATGCCACCTATTCAATATCAACTATCTCGGAGTGAGAAAGTTAATAGAAGTCGTGTTGATCTCCGTGACAATAAAACAAACTTCTTTTGAGAGAAGCCTGAGTAGCTAGGAAAGGGGTGTGCTTCACATCACTGGGTCTATGATGAGTTTGTCTTCATGATGAGTTTACACCCTTTATCCTTACATTTCTTTTTCATTCTTCAACCCCTTCAATGCTTACCAAGACATCATTACTAGCACCTTGTTGTGATTGTTCCAGTGCTAGCATCAGTACTTAGTCGGCATTCAGCTACATTCACATTCTACTCCATCTTTCCTAAGGACTTCTAATAATCTATTGGATTGTCCCTGGGAAGATCCCTCCGGTTCTGGTTAGATCATAGGACTTAAACCTAACCACCCTTTTGACACCAATAACGTCGTGGATTAAAGATGTTGTGGTTATGAGATCGTAACCATAAACCCACTTTAAAAAGTCTAACAAAGTGTTTGAAAAACATTTAACACCTTGATAGTTTTTTCGTTTCAGAAATGCTCCCCCTTCACATGTGCATCGATAATCGAAAGTGTTTTTCACATGTAGGTAAGAGTTACAGTGCTTGAGTCTTATATAAGATCACATTTTAATTACATTTTCTCCCCTATCTCTAATATATAAAATCTTTTGATATTAGAGATACCAAATTTGATTAAAATATATTTTGAAAAATAGTCTTGAAAATCTTCGGGAGAAAAATGTGTCTAACATAGCATGAATTTTGAAAGATCCCACTCAAAAATTGATCTAATTAAATTGTCATTGTGAGGATGTGATCCATATTAAACTTTTGAGGATAGGAGTTGTTGAACACACAATTTTTGAAAGATTTTGAATAATCATTGAAAAACTCGTAAAAAAATTGTGTTCACCGCTTTTTGAAAAACTCTATTTCTTTTTTGCGAAGAGGTTTTTCTAAAGCATAAACTTGAGTTCATAGACTTTTAATGTCTTGACGAATCCACTCAAGTGTAAGAAGATTTCTCTTCTTTTGCTGAGGGTAAGCGCACTAAATCGTACACTCCCCCATGAATATCGATCCGGGTTGCAACCTGAAAGTGATTATAAGCCATTGTGTTGAGCTCAAAACGTTGAATGTTTTGTGACAAGCTCAACCCAAGATAGATTGCTCTACCCGTCGTTGGAAAAATTGTCCAAAATAGACATTTTCCTTTATTAAAAGTAGAAATGACATGTTTTGAAAAATATTTACAACTTTCATTCGAGCTTTATGTACACACCCGTGCCGTTATTGAGCAACATTTCTAGGTACGTCCATATTATCGATACTGAAAGACATGCCGAGAAGAATATTTTTGGTATTTTGAAAGTTTTCCATTTTTTTATTTTCTTTTTCTATGGATATTTACGTTTTATTTTATTTTTGTATTTTTCAAGTTTTTTGAAAATAACCAAGATAGACTTTTGTGCAACAGAAGAAGGTGATATAGAATGTACAGAGTTGGAACCCTTTGAAGAAGAAGAAGTAGGTTCAGAATCCGTTGTTGTACCTGCAATAACAGAAGAAGAGTTCGCACAAATACTAGTATTAGGAGTAACAAATTCCTTTTCCACGTGTAGAACAGTAGCATTAGTGCTGGCACAGGTTTCATCACTCTTTTCTATTGGAATCCACTTACGACCAACTTCCTTGAAGATCCGACTCGTTGGTTTCCACTGAAGACTAGACTTAGGAGTAGTTTCTTGCACATCGGAAGACTTCTTTGGAGAGAAACTATGTCCTTTTTGAATCCACGTTTCAGATTTGGTGTGGTTGCTTTTCTTTGCGACGGGTTTGTATCTCCTTGTTGTCTTATGGGATTCTGTATTCGATCTCCATTCAAAAGAACGAGATTTGACCTCATAGAGGTATTGCAGAATGCAATGGTCATGATTTCCATTGTGAACGTCCTTTTTGCAAGTGGGGTATACGGGGAATTTGGGTATCACGAAAGTCCTTGTATTCCTGGGTTTTCCAAATCGTTCAGGCGTAGTGTTCGAAACATGACTATTCATGGATGATTTCCAATTCCTAGGTTGCTGGTAAGGGATCCTAGGTTTTGGTTGACTACCATTAGGAGTATGTTGAACTCTAGTGGGATTTGGTGTACTAGGTTTTAAATACACGGTGTTTTCTTTATGAATCTTCCCTTTTTGCTTAGCATCCTCTAGGTTGTTGGTACAAACTAAGTCATTTGAACCTACAGATTCCTTTGTGGACACAAATGTCACATGCTTAGGGGTATTCCTAGAGTGCTCGGTGCATTCACATAGTTGAGTTTAGCAAAAGTGTGCATTCTAAATGGAGGAACATAGGGTGATATGGATGGTTTTGGAATACTTGTTTGCACATCAGTCTTAGGGGGTAACCTAGATTTTACATGAGAAGAATTGGAGAAAGGAGTCAGTTTTCCTAAGATAGATGGCTTTGGATCCTTGTAAGAATTGGGTTGTCGAACAACAGGTTTCACAACTTTAGGTTCTACAGTTTTCCCACCCATGTTGGCAACGACTCTCTTCAACTCTTCTATCGCTATGTCCTTTTCTTGCAACTGAGCTTTCAAGTCTGTAATTTCCATACTCTTTTCGTTCATTTCTTGACACAAGGCGGAAAGTTTTACTTGCAAGTTTTTATTAATTGGACCTTTTTTGATGTCTTTTTGCAAAGCAAGTTCAAGAGAATGACAATGTTTTTGAAGGAAATTAGTTTTGTGTTGAAGTAACTCAAAAGCCTTTTTATCAATATTTTCTTTACGTTTCGAAAGCTCAGTTTCAAGCCATTCACACTTTTTGATCTTATCAAGATATTTGCATGCAACGTCAGAATATTCATCGATATCAGCACAAGATTGAAGAGTAACACACAAAATATCTTTGGAGAGACATTCTTCTAAGAGTAGATCATATTCATTTGAAAGCTCTGATTTGTCATTTTGAAGCTCATCAATTTCTTTTTCAAGAGACTCGACGTATTTCAAATCATCAAACATTTTAGATCGAATGAATGTCTCAAATTCAAGAACAGTGGCTTTTATCGTTGTCGTATTTGGTATCAGAAGTTCTTTCACAAGCAAGGTTATATCGTGAGGAATCTCTTTTTTCCACTTATCATTTTGACGTTTTTTCCAATCGCTTTCAACAATTGATTGAACATTATCAATGTGATGTTTAAGAATACCAAGTGTTTTTCTACTTTTGCTTTTAGAAACATCAAGAGGCAAATAGTTGATATATTTAAAAACGTTAGATTTATTAGTGGCAAACACTTTCTTCCATTGAATTCTTCTTTGTTTGCTTTCTAAAAACAATTCCTCACGAGACTTCTGTTTTTGTGTAGTGAAAAGACCATATAGACTATTCTCATAAGCATAATTATATGGTTTCACAAACTCTTTATTGACCGGTGATCTACTCTCCTCTTCCCAAAGGGATGTCTCATCATTTACAAGAGGACATTCAGGATCGGTCCATTCGGACTCATCCATATAAAGGTGGGGGTTTGTAGCTTGAGCTTGGGCAAGGTAATCAGGACTTGCAAAGCTACCTTGACCCTTAAACATTGACGGAGGTGCTATCATTCTTACGGTTTGAATAGAGTCATGCGTTTTATAAACAAATTTCTTCAAAAATTCGACTTGTTTTTCTAGTTTCGTTACTTTTTCAGTATCTTTTTCATGTCGACTTTTGAAATCTTGTTTTAACATTTCAACCTCTTGTTTCTTAACATCAATAATTTTAGCGGTCTCTGGTTATCCATCGAAAGTCGTTGTTCAAGTTCGTTAACTTTGGTGGCAGCAAGGTACGTTTTTTGACGTTCATCCATTAATAAAACATAAAATTGACGTTTCTCTTTGGTTAATAACTCAAGAGTCTCGTTGTATTTTTTCAAGATCTTCCTTTTGAGTTTTTAACGCACTACCCTTGTAACCCTCAAGCTCTTTGGTCTTTTGAAGAAGCCCAACTCTATAACTTTCAAGGGTCTCATTAGATTTAATTAGAGCAGCTTTGCATTCTTCAAAATTTTGAGTGAGCGTATCGTTTGCCTTCTTTAATTGCTTTTGACATTTTTTAGTTTATGTGACATCTTTTTGTAAAGTGGCAATTAAATTAGCAAGCGCAATACGCTCCTCCTCATCATTGGCAGACTCAATATTCCACGTGTCTGAGGGATCAGGTATGGTATTGCTATCAACCTTTTCCGTCATACATGTGTCAATAAGGGTTTGAGTTTGATCACAATGCTCATGCGTATTAGCATTTGCAAACACATTATATTCATCATTGTGTACCTCTTCCAATGGTTCAGAATCGTAAATCGGGCCATTATGATAGGAAGGTGTATTGCTGATGACAGTCTCAGAACTGATGCCTTGTGTGCCAGAGCTGCTGCTTTCTTTCCCAT
Organism: Glebionis coronaria; assembly: GCA_025667525.1. NCBI lineage: Eukaryota > Viridiplantae > Streptophyta > Magnoliopsida > Asterales > Asteraceae > Glebionis > Glebionis coronaria. Next base: position 452,334,935 of record CM046881.1, read on the forward strand.
GTATGGGATCATTCTGCGGACTATGCTTTGTGTTCCGTGATGTGCAACTTTCATTCTCATGACCCGATACAGTACCACAACTTGCCTTGAACCTTTTGTCTAGCTCTTGTTCGTGAATTATTGTTTTGTTGACGTAGGTTGTAATGAATTCAATGTTCTTGGTGATCAAATCTTTGTAGGAGAGAGCAGACAATCCATTATTCCTCTTGAAGCACTCCCTCGTACTTGGAGACTCAATGAATTCAGAGTTATTGCACTGCAAGTATTGTCTTGAGTTTAGTTAAAGTGGTCCGGCATTCACTACCAATGAGTCTTTAACAAGTTGTGTGGCAAGTTTATCCATGGCTTGGGTGAATGTTCTTGTGAAAGTACGAGTAGATTCACCTAAGACTCGTAAAACTCTTGATATGGACTCAATATTTGGCTGAAGTCCTCTAATACCGTTCATTGAACTTTCTCTCATGATACGTGTCTGTTGTTGTAATCGTTCCATCTCGAGAGGTGTCACTTCTGAACCCTCATTGCTCTTTTCCATGATGATGGTGTCTCAATTGATGAATTGACTTCGGATCTTAAGTAGATATGGTGTGATTGGGTTGTGGTTGAAATTTCGAAAATTGTGATTTTTCAGTCCGACAATAAATCCCCAGTCCGATAAAACGGTAGACCGAAAATTTGGAATCGCCAAATTTTGAAATCGAGTTCGAAATAGCCAATAACTAGTAGGGAAAAAATTTGAAAAGAGAAAAATTTTGACAAAAAATAAAACTTAAAATGGCCTAAAAATTTGAATTTTGGTCCGAAAATTTGAATTTTTGGTCGAAATTTTTTTCGTACCGCCAAAATTTGAAATCGAAGCTTAAATGGCCTAATAATGGTCTAGGAAAAAATAAATTTTACTATGGTTTTCCCGCCAATTTTTTTTTTTGATAAATTATGTTCCGGGACTAGTCTAGATAGTGGCTAAGTCTAAAAAGTACTCGAACAAAATTTAGCTCATCACAATAACTATTGCAATAACTCATCGCAATCCTGCCGCAATACTTGTCACAATAACCAAAGTCTGTCGCAATACCAAGGATCTGTCGCAATGTCACCCTGTCGCAATACCAAACCTGTCGCAATGTCACCTGTCGCAATACCAAAGTTGTCGCAATGTCACATGTCGCAATAATGGTCGTAATACAGAAACCCTTTCGCAAAACTTTTCGCAATACGCGTCGAAATATGTAAACCCTAGCCTTTGCGATGGAAATCAAACCAAAACCGTCGCAATGTGGGTACTGTTCCGAGAGAAATGGGTAAAAAATGAGACTTTTGCTTAGAAATCCGTGATTTTAACCAATCCAAAAAACCCAAATCCTTACCACAACTATGTAGGAGATTGATATCAAGATTTAGAGCACGGAAAACACAAAAAAAAAGTTTGAATCCGAGAGGATTTATGGATTAAATCATACGAATCAAATGAAAAAACAACAACAATCACAAATCTACCCCATGGCGATTGATACCAATTGTTGTCCCATAAAATATGTGATGATTAAACAAGAAAGGTAGATAGAAGATAGATGAATTTTAGAGAGAGAAAGTAGAGAAAGAAAAGAGAGAGAATGGTTGGAAAACTTTGGGAGGATTAGATTAGAGAGAGTGAATACAAAATGAGCCAACCTCCTCCTAACATGCTAGGAGGAGGGTATATATAGTCCACCCACATGCGGGCTTGTATGAGCTATATATTAATGGGTCGGGCTTTCCTTTTAGGCCTTAGTTACTTATGAATGAACTTTAGCTTGAAGTTAAGCCCGTAAAATACGACTAATCTACTACCTATTACAACGTTCTAAAATTCGATACATAATAAACATATGACCGAGCATTCTTGTTTGACTCAATATTTTGAGGCTAACACATGTATACACAAGAAATCGACATGTGTCATGGAGAGTAAAATTGTTTGCTCTCCTACAACATTGCTCTCCCTAATTATTTGAAAGTATGCAGTACGTGGGCATAGAGAGCAAATTTTTTGTTAATTTCCTTACTTGAAAAGTGGCAAGCAAGTGAGCAAATAGTTTTGCCCGTACTGTTGTGTTGTTTGAGTTTGGTTTGGTTTGGAACACGTGTTAGACACTTTTATCTTTCTTTTTTAAAATGGCGATCAAGTGAGCAAAACCGGTCTGCTCTCTTAGTAGATTTTAGTAATGACACAAAATAGTGTCGATTTAAGTTATTTGGTTTAAAGTGTATCGATTTAAGTAATTGATTAATAATCTATTTTATATAATAAACCAAAATAACTTACAATTATTTTAATGCATGCAAAATTAAATTTGTTTCCTAAAATGGCACCGATGTACAAGACTTTTAATGCACAAGTCATAAACCAGTTTCCGAAAATACAACTCTATGCCTTCAGCCTTTGTTTAAGAAAAATTCAAAAAATTTTGAAATTCAAAAATGCAAATGCATTAGTTACTTTAGGAAAGGTTTTTATGGCCATTATTATTAAAACGCGTTTTGTTAAGGCCAGGACGCTCCTGCCCTAAAATAGCCATAAACTTAAAACATGTACTAGACGGTTACCCGCGCATAGCGACGGGTTTCTCTAGCGACATATAGTTAACGATATGATAATTGATTTGGTGAGGTGATTCGGCCTGGTTGAACCAGTATTGAACCCGTGCCCGGTGTCGAATTTGTGACCTAAGGACTCGACAAAATTGGCAAGGTGACCAAACCCGTAACCCGGTGACTCATCAGGTTAACTCGATGGTCAAACTCGTGACTCAATGACTCAGTGGATTGAACCGACGATCAGGCACAATTTTTGGTAAAAATCGACTATAATAAAACATATTATGTCCAGCCGTATTTTTCAATATAATTCCTACAATAATTAATCGTCCAACCATGTTTCTCTATGTACCAATAATTTTCATATACAAAACCGTATAGTTTCTATATATAGATTTGAATGTCTCAAGTTTTAACAACAATTATTCATATAAACTGATATTTTATACAACGTACAATTTGTATAAACACTATGGTTATATCTGCCGAAAAAGAAAAAGGAAATCTATCAGGTTATAGATGAATTTAAAGTTTTATTAAGCGTCTTAAAACAACAATTATTCATGACAGATACAGATACGGTTGTAGCAACCATTAAATGGACTATGGTTGAATTGTTAAAGAACAAAGAAATCATGGACAAAGTACAAAAAGAGCTAAAAAGGGAGATTAACTCCAATTTTATTATGTAATTTGACGTATCTCGCTTGACTTATTTCAATCCTTGTATCAAAGAAAGGCTAAAAGTTGCACCCTAATACATTTAAACTCTGAATGATTTTTCTTGACTCACACTTCGATTATATAGTATATGCAAGATTCCAGTAAAAATATAAAATTCATAACCAAATACCAATAACCATTCCATATGAATGGATTCGGTTTTTGTTCCCAAAAAAAATTATGTAGTAAATTAGAAAAATAGAAACCTCGAAGTGTGGCGCATGGTGTGTTTTCTGCACAAGGTTTATTTTGGTAAAGTGAAGAAAAAGAACATCTCATCAGGTAAAAGAGGTATAAATATGGTCTTATCTCATAATTTCTTTTTAAAGATGACATGAACTTATTATGTTCCTCAATCAATGGTAGACCATTTTGGTCTTTGCATCCTCATCTTCTCTTTCAATAGAAACACAAAAGAGAAAAATAAAAGTTAAAACTCATTCAAACAGCCCAACCATTCTTTTCAAGTAAAATAGATAAACTATTGAGTCGAATCGTTAAAAGAAATTATTACATGTGTAAATCTAAGCTCTTTGAAAGTGATTGGTGCATCCATCCCTCCCTCGTCTAATAGAGTAATAGGAACCGAGAAACTATGCTTTTACAACATAAGGATAACATATGATCATGCAGTGACCTTGACGCCTAATATGTAGCATGATGCATATTAGAGTCTCCAATGATCCTGCAGTGATAGTGAGTTAGTGACACCTTATATGCAGCATGATGCACATTTGAGTATCAATTACATAAATTATAACTGTATGTCATCTTCACAATAAACGTCGGAAAAAAGGTTTCACATTAACTGCCCTTAAAAGATTAGATAAATTGGCCCTCATATATTTACATGCCAATCCTTAAGATACAAAACACTAAATTAAATCACCATCCTGAATCTGCATTCACAATATGGTGCGTGTGTGTCATCAGTAGAACTGAAAGAAGAAAAGTTATGTAACGGGCATTGTTACAGACCTCTTCACTAAGATGTTCAGTCATGCTTGACTCGTATATCTAAGCAGAAACAGCTGTGATTGACGGAGTACATGAGTCGGCATCCCTTATTTTTGCTCTTTTCCTGACTTGATCTCGTGCAAATATCCATGGGCGGTGCACGAACTCAGAGACAACATAAATAAAATGATCCTAGAAAATAAACACAAAAAAGGGATATCAGCAGACGATGGATAATAGAATAACTAATGTGGCAAACTTTTTAATCGTTGCATGTTGATGTTTAATTAGGTCATACTTGAATCTTTGTAGGCAGGTTATACGTGATATTCTAGCTGGACACTATTTTGACTTTGGGATCATCATCTGTTTCATCTGATTTAGTTTGAATTCCACCATAGTTGTATTGTGATACCAAAATAAAATAGTTAATCCCTAATTACTCTTATAAAGATAGCGCTATCAACTTAACAATGTGCAGTATATATTAGCTAACATGGTGCATGAATAGCAGTGAGTGCCAGAACTGCATGGGTTCAAGCTCAATCCACTCAAATAAGTCCCTAATAAACCAAGAAACTTAGAAATCAGAAAAAAAAACGAATACGCAAAAAATCATGTCATATTAGAAAAATGCACAAGGGCCAACCTTTTTTGTATTGTTTTAAGTATACTATCACAGTAAGCTTGGGCTGCAAAAAGTCTAACTTTCCAGTGTCGAAAATTATCTTGGAAAAATTGGCAAACACAATTGCGGCACCTAACTTTTGAAATTCGGCTAGCAATAGTGCAAACACCTTTTGCATGACCTTGTGAAGCATTCGATGAAGAGAAGGATAATGAAGTTTTGACCTTGGACTACATCACAAGAAAAAAAGAAATCAAACATAGTCAACGCAAAAAGAGCACGAATTTAGCAAGCCAGCAAATAGAATTACCTATAGAGCCATCTGTATAAATGCTGAAACATTGCATCGGCGTCTATATTTTCGGATGAAACTGCATCGGCACGACATCTTTGAATCAACTGTTTGAGAACACGAAATGCGGGTGAACAGAATGTGGCCTCGTCCAATCCTGACTGTTCATGTGGAAGATGTGATCAAGAAGCCAAATCATGATCATACCCATATAGGGTACCTCCCTCCATTTCATTTATTTGGTTGCTTTTTAGTAGAGCATTGACAGCTAGATTGTGTATCTCTGTCCATTAGAAAATTGCTTTTAAAACCTTGATATATTAATTATTTATTTAGTTTAAAAGTGGCATAAAGAAATTTGCAGACCTTTAGGTCAACAGTGACTTTTAATATGCACCAGGATGAGTTATAACAGGCTCATTGACCTATTTTCCAAAATATTTGCTTATCAAAACATCACGTAACCACAAAATCTTAAGGGCTAAAAAGTACAATACTTCATATATAAAGTAGGATCATTAAATTAAGCTGACATCATCTCAGTAACAAGTCTCTTCTTCATTAAATTACGCTGATCTCGTCTGAATAACATCTCCCACATCAAAAGTGAGAGTGTCTCATTGAAATGGGTCAAAGTGGGTAAAAACGACTAATATAGTGTATTATTATTCGTTTTACCAACTTTCATTTGGTCCTTGTCCTGCTTTATATATTCGGCTGACTATAGCATTTGGCATCTGAGATGGATGTGGTAAACTACCTGTTATTTAAAATGTAATAGTCACTTTTCCGCGACTAAGTGGTGTTTGGCGTTGCGGACTAAATGTATTTATACTACAGTTAAGGGGATGCAAGTTCAAATAAAGGGTGTTTGTGACCTTTTTTTTACTATAGTAGTTAACTCTAGGGTAAACACATTATATGTAATACTTATTTCAGAAAGATCCAAGCGCCAAACAACATGTTACTTGCATACATTGAATTTAATTGGTTACAAATGCTTATACATGGGCATTGCAGGAAATATGAGTGTTTTACCTTAGTAAAGTTAATAAAAGATTCTTGTCGATCTTTCTCAGATATTCAAATAATTGCCGACCTCATTTGAATCAAAAGGCCATCGGCTAGCTTTATCACGTTTTTTCCATTCAAACATAAACAAATTGATATTATTAATCAAGTCAATCGCACGAGTAACAATCGAATATTAACATCACAAACACAGAAGCTACCTCCGGATCGAAATAATAGACCAAAATAATTGAACCGTGAGCGGTTCTTTAGACACAACGACTTTGACGATGACATTAGAAGTCTGAGGCAAGTCGACTGGGTCTAGAATCAAGCGCAACAAAAAACAAAATCAATACTTAATCAAAAGGCTTATGGGTACATACTAATAAAGAATAATTGTTACATACTAATACTGAACGCAAACAAACTCACAATTACCACATCAGACAACACAACAAACATGTAAATATAAAAATTAAAGTTCTAAAGATCAAATAAAAAATCATACCTAAACCAAAGAATTGATATCACAGTGTTTCGCAGCAACCTTTTAGGACGTACACGACTTGATTCATTATATGCATAAGAAAACATCCACCTAAAGAATATATACCTAAATCACCATAGACCATAAACCAACGAAGCTTCAATTCATCACAATCTATACGTATGATGATCTGTGGTGGTGGATGTGGTGGACCTGGGACTTGTAGAGAGAGAGAAAGATGGAGGCTCGCAGGAACCCAAACCAACAACCAATACCCTCAACCAGAACTACCTGAAACCACCTAAACCATCGAAAATGGTGGCGGATTGGCAGATCAAGGAGGAGGTATATGATTGTGGCGGCTGTACTTTTTTAGGGTTTAGGGAGAGAAATAAGATGTTGTGTGTGTGTGTGTTTGAAGTTTGAGTTATATCAAAGTTTGAAAAAAGTCAGATATCAAAGTTTGAAAAAAGTCAGATGGTTAAAGATGGAATGTTAGGAAAAAGATTCCTATACTTTCCCTAGATAACTCCTGTTTCCCTAGATAAGTGTACTTAAAAAAAAGTCCTATATCCTTTATAAGTAGTAGGGATAAGTGCATCCCACAATACATTTGCACCACAATAATCCACAATTCTCGGCATCCATGTTTTGTGCAATTTGTTAGATCCAAAAATTCTCTTCTTAATATCCATTCTTTGTAATGCTGTCATAGATGGAATGGATTTAGGTTCATTCCTGCAAAAGCATTGATCTAATTGCCTGTACAACAATATGGATTGCTGATCATTGTGCTGCACACACAAATATCTCTTTTTTATCTTCATTCAATGAAAAAAAATAATTGAATGAAGATTATCCAGGTTTAACTTCCATTCGTTGTAATGCTGCCATAGAATGGAATGGATTTAGGTCCATTCCTGCAACAACATTTTGTTCACAATGCCGATAATCCATGTTTGTGCAAACGGTTAGATACAAAATATCCCTTCTTAATCCTAATTCTTTGTAATGCTGCCATAGAATGGAATGGATTTAGGTCTATTCCTGCAACAACATTGATTGCTGATTATTGTGTTGCAACAAGTAGCTGATCATTGTACTGCACAAACAAATATCTCTTTTTGATCTTCATTCAATGAAAAATGTAATTGAATGAAGATTAACCAGAAAATAATCTTTCTTCTTGATCTTCTTTTAATGAAAAAGATATATTTAATGAAGATTAACCAGAAAATTATACACAATATGGATTGTTGATCATTATGCTACAACATGTAGCAAAAACATGGATGATTTAACTTCCATATGCATTTTAATGCTGCCATATAATGGAATGGATTTAGGTCCACTCCTGCAACAACATTGAAATTTGTGGACTAAAGCACAAAAACATAACGGATGGATTGATGTCCATCCTCTCTTCTCTTAATTTCCCTTTTGTGTTTGTTAAATGTTTCTGTGAATTGCAGGATATAGACTGATACAGAATCAACATTTTGTTTGGTTCGTCGTCATATTGCGATTTTCATAATGGATCATGTTTGTGTTGATCAAAATCTCCAGCATTGTAAATTAATATAGATATGGGATAACATGTAATCATAGTTATTGTATTATTATGTTTTTATATAACGGGAAAAATATGTTTATATTATCAAGTTTATTTTTTGTTATCATATACATCTCTTTGTGCCCAATGATCAGAAAATTAGGATGGTGTATATTGTGAGGCGTAAACTAATCAGTAATGAGTTGTGTTTTGCAAACGCAATTTTGAAAATTTGCGTTTGTAAAGACAGTTTTTATAACGTTTTTCACAATTTTGTAAAACTGCATTTTGTGACTATAGCAGTTTGTAAACACAGATTTCATAACGATTTTAAAAAGAAATAAAATTTATAATTGCAACTATAACACTTAAAATACTATAAATGTTTGAATTATTGAGAGCACTTTATATGGTTATTAGATACCACTATTGATGGTAGCACTGAATATAATAGAATGCCATTATTAAGCCTTTGTGAACAACATTTCATAACAGATGTATGTTTGCGATCCATATTGGATTTGAAGTGGATATTATTTGACTTTATTTTTATGAAGAAGTTTTTTATTTAGTGTTTGTGTTCCTATTTAAAAGATTGTAGTTTGTGTACATAACTTATACTAAAAATTTTCAATACTCAAAGTGAAGAAGGAAAATAATGGTGTGGTTAGCTAGATGTGAAGAATTCAAAGAAGCCGTTGGATCAGATAATTAGACTAATCGAATGGTAGTATATTTTGGAGGATATGTTGAAGAGGATCGTCGTTTTGGTCTGAAACTTGAAAGTTTACATGGTTATTTAGATGTTATTGTTGAAGAAAGACAACTGTTTATCCAGGAATTAGAACGTGCTGGTAATATATTGTTGTTAAAGAAATCAATTAAACTTTTGAAAGATATCCAAAAGAATGATAAAAAAATTAACTCAGATGGAAACTAAAATCAAAGATACATAGTGTTAAACGTTGCATCCAACAGTATTGCGTCTTTATTGATGCCGGGAGGTAGGACTTCACATTCCCGGTTTCATATTCCGGTCAATGTAGATGAAACGTCTACCTGCTACATATGTCCTCAAAGTGATCTTGGGCAGTTGCTAAAGAAATGTAAGCTTATTATTTGGGACGACGCTCTGATGGCTAACAAGCTTTGTTTTAAGGCTCTCGATCGCACATTAAAGGATGTACTGAGGACAAATAGGCATGAAATGTGTCAAGAGCCATTTGGAGGCATGATGGTCATTTTTGGAGGAGATTTTAGGCAGGTTCTTCCTGTTGTTCCAAAAGGTTTGCGTCAAGACATTGTAAGTGCTTCCCTAAAGCAGTCCTACTTGGGGATCATTGCAGAGTGCTAAAGTTGACAGCGAACATGAGACTTACAGTTGGTTCACGGCCTGAGGATGTTGGCGAGATACGAGATATTGTCGATTGGATACTAAAGTTAGGAGACGGTGAGCTTGGGGAAGATAATAACGGAGGTTGAAATAGATGTGCCTGAAGATATTCTGATAGACGCGACTGACGATCCAGTCACGTCTATTGTGGATTTCGCGTACCCAAATCTTTTGGCCAACATCAACGATGCTTCCTACTTCCAAGAAAAGGCAATTCTGGCGCCAACTAATGAAATCGTTGACGCTATAAACGAGAAGTTGTTGAAAAGATTTCTTGGATAAGAGATTATCTATTTGAGTTGTGATAGCATAGACAGAGTTGACCGTCGTGCTTCCATCAATGAATCTGTTTTCTCATCTGAGTTTATAAACGGATTAAATTTCTCAGGTGTCCGGAATAACAGTTAGCATTAAAGATGGGTGTACCTATAATGCTTTTGAGAAATATAGATCAACCAAACGGATTGTGTAATGGCACAAGGTTGCAGGTGCTTAATCTAACAAAACTGGCATTAGTGCCCATATTATCAATGGAACACATTTCGGAAAGATAGTTATCCTACTCAGGTTAAAAATCACTCCATCTAACAAACGTTTTAGCGCTAAAAATTGTCCAAAAACAGTTCCCTATTTCACTCTCATTTGCAATGACCATTAATAAAAGTCAAGGCCAATCACTTTCTAAAGCCGGTCTGTACCTACCACGTCTAGTTTTTAATCACGGTCAACTATATGTAGTTGTATCTCGAGTAAAAAGAAATAAAGGCTTGAAGGTTGTTTTTTGTGACCCGGATGAGAATGTATGTAAAACAACTACAAATGTTGTATACAAGGAAGTGTTACAAGGTCTTTGAAGAAGTTTATAACGGTATGTAATCTATTTTTTTACGTATACAAATTTCAAATATTTATCATCTAATTCTTACTTAACGTTCACATATTAATTCTAATTATTTTTAATCTTAAACTTTCAGGTGTTAACGACATGGCCAATTTTTTTTAGTTAATTGGGACTCACATACGTCATATGTGAAGACCACAATGGATCGAAGGCTTTTTTTTATTATTGTCACAAATTTTAGTATGGCCACTAATGCTACATATTCTTTCTTTTATTGTACTCATCTATTACGTGAACCCGTTTCACTTTTTAAATATAAACATCCGTTCATTTTTTTACGAAAATCATTCTTTAAAGTACTCCCAGCGTTAGAAGGGTCTTTAAACTAATAAAATGATATCTCACAAAACTAAAAAGTGCTACAATAACACTGAATGATATAAATCAATAGGTTAGGGTTGTTGCATTCGAGTTTTAAGCTTGAACTATAAACCTTCTTGCATAGTAATGGACAACCCACATGCCGTCCAATACCTTCCGGTGTTATAATATCCATCCGATTATATCAATGATGTCCAAAAATACATTTTAACTTTCTAACATTCAACTTTTCAAAATATGAAACATCTTTTATGTAACGTGTGGTGATGGTACGTGGATGCCAGCCTTTTGTTACAAAGAAGATCATGACACATTCCTTAAATAGATTTGCTAAACTTTTTTTATACATAAGGGCATTCATTATGGTAGTTCATACATAGGTTTATAAAGTTATAAACAGGTCTAAAATTTTATAAACCATAGTAGAAATCTATTTCAATCTTATGTGGCATGAAAAGGTCTAGAATGTTGAAACTCTTCATAATTTAATGTATTTAAATTATGTTAGAGGTTTATAAAATTTAATGAGGTTTATTCATAGTGGAAATAGGTTTATAAAACAAAAATGTTTGAAATTTAATACTATAACACACTTATAAACTTACAGAAAATTTTATCATAGTGGATGTTCTAATATAGACGTGTAGTGTAAGGTGTATTACAATTCTAAAATGTGAAGCTTCCATTTGTATAGCACAATATAGCTTCCATGTCAAGGTTTTATTTTCCAAATGTCCATTAGGGTAGTTTCAACTTTTTTCTTATTTAACTTTTCAAACATTCCTTATATACTTTTAACTTTCAACAATTCTTAAAATACATCATATTCCAAAGTTGGTGATAAACTCGTTATAAGATACTAGGGTTGTCCATGAAACCCAAATAAACTAAATAAATCAAAATTCGAACTCAAACTAATAATCGAACCGAATTTGTCAAAACCAAATGGAACCGAACTAAGAATTTAGTTTTCGGGTTGGATATAAGTTTGACAATCGGAACCGAAAACCAAGTATATAAATATATATATTTTATATATATTTATATATAATGATCATTAAAATTTAATCATAATATAAAATAGTAAAGTAATTTTTTTGTTAAATATTTATATAATTATAAATTTTTTAAAAATAAATAATGTAATTTGGATTTGGGTCAACCCAAAATCAACTCGAATTCAAGTTTAATTTTCAATTCGATTTGGTTAAGGACAATGTGAACACCGCTAGAGTTGGGCTTAGAAAGGGCCGAACGTGCCCACTTGTTAAAATTACTCACAAGCTATTATTATAAACTAGGTGAATACCCGCACATAGCTGCAGAATCGCATATTGGCAATTATGAAACGATAAGCTTTATAAGAGTGATATGAAATTCTAGTTGAAAACTGTTGTAACATACGATCATTCAACTTTAAATAAAATCTTACTCAAATAAAAGAACATATATTAAAAATGAAAGTGAAACATTACATCAAGTGTATGATATAAAATAAAAGAACAGATGTTAATCGTCGCATAAAACTTCGTTGTACACTACATTTGACGTGTAGACTCCTTCTTAACCAAATAATGAAGAAGGAACAACATATCCAAGTTTTGAAAAGCTTCTCTAAAAGGACAAATGCTAAAGTAAAGAAGTAAATTGGTAGGTTAGAAGAGAGATCTCACAGTAAGCTTGAAAAACATTGGGAGAAGTTAAAAGTTTAGAACTGTATGTGAAATCAATGGCACGTATTAGGGAAAGATGAATTACTATTATGTTAGAAGAAATGTAACTGATACTATTCAATAGAAAACAAGCAACTACTGATATTGCCTCTGTGGTCAATAGACAATACGATAATATTGATAATACGACAAACTGACAAAGAGTACCTCTGCCAACACGTACCTACCACTGCAAAAACACATACAACGAATTAGCAAAACAAACAAACTACGTTAAAACTAACAAAATATAGGAATCGTCTTTTCAAAATCTTCTAAACTACACTCTAGTACAATAACCAAAACTTGCAGTAACAATACCAAAGTGGTAAAAGCAAATCAATCACATTTGGAGACATTTAATACATATTGCAGACTTGGTAAGAGATATGATTATAAAAAAAGTAAAGTTTACAAAAAAAACACGACTCAGTCATTCCAGTTCCACATGACCGTGTCTTGCAAATTAGGCGTATTACACGTGTGCTTGTGCTCCTACGTAATAAGAACAAGACATCTTAAGGTCCAAGACTGTCTTGGGAGCCTTATTATGAGCTACAATGACAATAAATTAGTCACTATTTTCGCAATCGTTTTTATGCAACTGTTTTTTACCTTCAAATACATGTGGGGAAATTGATTGTTAAAACTTGGTCTAATCAATTCCTATGAGGGGGAGAATAAACATGACTCTGACATGGTCCATAACTATGCAGCTACGCCAGTTGTGTTTACCATATCTTAAGAAGCAGAATATCTTAACTATGCATACAAACACAGCTGATACAGTAAGACCGAGTATGCATGTAAAACCCGCTTTAAAAGTCTACGAATATTAATTACGTACATTCACAACTTTAAATTTTGGCCTAATTATTTATTTAGATAATAAATAACAGTATTAATTCAAGTATTATGCAAATATTATTTATTCAGGAAATAAATAACCCATGTCAGAATATATCACGAGGATTAATATACAAAAACGTACGCAATGTTTTAAACCCACAAATATTAATCTCACGCGGTCTCAGTTTTAATTAAAAATATTACGTGATTAATTATTCAGAAAAATAATTAATTTTAACTATCCAAGTATCACGTAGGTATTATTTTATTCAGGAAAAATAAATAAATACATGACGAAAAGTTAAACACGAACTCCAGTCACAAATATTGATACACGAGAAATAAATAAAACGTGAAAATGAAATACTATGTTACAAGGGGTGTTTGGCTGTCATAAAAAGAAAAGAAACAAAAAGGCTTAAGGCCCGGCCCACTAAAAAAAATTAACTAGCAAACCTAATCATTCTTTTCATTTTTAGTCAAAACAAGATTTCATCATAAAACCCTAAAGGATAGGAAAAGTTGTTGATTTTTAGTTTCGAGTTTATGTTATTCAATTGTGTCTCATTGAATCTGATTGGCGTTTCCTCGTTTATGTTTGAGTCCATTCTCTTATTTGGTTTGAGGTAAATACTAAGACTTCAATATTATGTTTATTTATTTAATATATTTTGGTCAAATTACTAGCAATTTCGTTAACTAAAACGAAGGCAAGACGAGTTTCTTACGAGTGAAGGATATATAATCTTTGTTCTATTATGCTCTTATGAAAAATGTCTAGATGACTATATGATATCCATTTATCCTAAACAGTGTCACCAACGTTGTATTTTTTTATAATAAGTTAACGAGTTCGAAAAGTAGATATGACGTAAAACATTTCATAGTGTTTTAAAACCCTATGTAGAACTTTATCATGATGGTACAATATTTTATTTGAAGTTAATGGAGCAATTTAAAATGATCAAGTATAGTAACTGAATTTTTAATTGTAGTTCTAATGTATTGAGATGCTTGGATGGCATTTAGTAAATCTTTTCGATTTAACAAATTTTAGCGACAATTAAGGTTATTATTTAATAAACTTTAATATTATACCAGTTCATGAATTGGGACATATAAGTATATTTTAAACCTCAACTTATATAATTACGGCTTATTACAGAAATATCAAGAAGGACAACACATGAAAAATGTAATACAATATCAAGATCTTACAAACTAGGCCAGGTTAAGAATATATATAATAATACATGAACAAGTACAACGAGTCAAGAACAAGTAAATTAAGTCAAGAACCAGTAACTCATGTCATGTACATACAACTCATATATGTACCTTTATTCATGTAGCTATTGTGAAGTCAGAATACGAGTTTCGTCTGTTCTCCTTTCAGTCAGTTACTGGACACGAGGTACGGATTTTCCGTCCTTTCAGTAAGGACTTTCTTTCTATGCATGATTAGGATTCCCCGTCTGCAACCAATTGTTTTCCCTATTTATATGTTATAAGAATCATCAGAAATCAGTTTTATAATTAAGTTAAAATGCATGAGCCTTATATACAATCATGACCAGTCAGTATTACTAGTTACACAGGTACCGTAACCATGACACTTGAGACACCGGTGTCGTGACTCACATGCAGGAGAGTGATATCCTGCATCGTCCCACTCATGTTCAGTTTGGTCATCTTATCAGTATGTTTAGTAGGGGCGTATGGATGCATCCTAGGCTTATCAGTTTACAAGTTATCAGGGTGAATGTGGTGTGTGCTCTACATCCTTCAAATTGGAGCTGATCCCTCCATCCAGCACAATATTTAGAGGTCACCCCTCTATAGTTATTTAGAGGTCACCCCTCTACAGCATGACGAGGTCACCCCTCCAGTTATTCATGCACCGTTGTTACAGCACATGACCTATATAAGATCTGGAAATTAAAATACAGTAAATGCATGTTTTCAGATTCAACAGATAACAGTTTAGATTTATTATTTATAAATCAGACTTTACAGATTATACACAGATTTCCGCTGCAACTTTACTTATCAATCTTACAACTCCAGTATTTTATCATCTGTTTCATTTCAGTAATTCCTTATCATGCTTTATATCCGTTCACTGAGCGTTATGCTCAGCGGTAGTTCTTTCATGTTCTAACGGCAGGTACACCAGGACGCTCTTAGGATTCTGATAGCATGTGCATTGAATGGAAGCTATCCGGACTTCTTACTTTATGCACTTCTTATATTATTCTGCTTATTTGGACATTGTTTATTCCTTTCCTTCAGTATTTTACTTTTCATGTTTTGAGCTTATGTTTAGATTACCGATGTTTGATTCCGGTATTTCCTTTATGGTCAGTTAATATTTTAGGACATTTACCTTATGCTTTGATGACACGCCACAAATACACGTAGCAGTCCACTTATCCAAGTGGGGTGTTACAATTATGGTATCATAGCACAAGGTTCGACCTGTAGGCTCTAAAACATGACCTGTGACTAGTGGGTGGTCACCAGGAACTTTCCAGATTTTGGCGTTGTTATCTTTCATGTTTCTCATGCATTTATCAGTCGGTTTTCTTCAGTTATCAGTCGGTTTTCTTAAAGTTGTTGACTAAGTAAAAGGTTGGTACAGGACTGGCCATATTTAGTCGCACGTGTTTTTCTACGAATTTTGTTTTGGTGAACCGACCCATAGGCGTTCATCCTTGCCCGTTCAGATTTTGTATTGATGAACTGAACCTAAGCGTTCATCCTTACTCATGTCAGATTCATGTTATCAGTCAAGTATTACTTGGTGAACCAGCCATACACGTTCACCATTGTTCAGGTCAAGTTTCATGCTATTCAGTCAAAGGTTGTTTTGTGAACCGATTCATAGTTGTTCACCTTTGTCATATCAGAACATTTCATAAATTTGGACAAGTATGGACGGGACTACAGGCAACCATATTTAGTCCCAGATTATAAATTTCTATACGTGACAGTTCTCAGAAAATTTTGACAAGCATGGATCGAACCAGAATCGCCCATACTTAGTCATATGTTTTGTTCCTTGAATTCCGTGGATTGAACCATAGCCATCCACATCAGTTGATGTTAAACCACAGTTGATCATACTTTTATAGTTTCATGTCTCCGTGCGAGGGTTTTATGTTCAGCGGAATGATAAATGTCCCCATGCTAAGACACAAAAAGAGTTTTAGTAAAACTGTTTTCATAATTAATCAGGATTGGCCTTTATTGATCATGCTTCATGCTGAACACTGTTGGGACTTCGATTATATCATACTCTTCAGCATCGATACAATCAGCAGTAAGTCGATGCATGAATTGTTAGCCTATCATGTTACTTAGTTCAGATCAGTTTACTACCATTTAAATCAAATTATTTGCTTGATCATGTCAAACAAGCGACACCAGTGTCAATCATCCCATAAAATTTCCATAAGTGCCATGTATAGTATTCCATATGTACCCCATGTACAGTGTCTCAGTTATACTCCATGTACAGTAATTCATGTGTACTCCACGTATAGTGTCTCAGATATGCTCCATGTGTAGTATTCATTTTGTACCTCATGTACGGTAATCCAGGTGTACACCAGGTACCCTACCCCATGGATATTGCTAATCGATCCTCAATCATCTCAGGCGTTTCCACTTGTTGAAGATTTTACCAGATGCTGATGCTGCTAACACTTTGAAGACCTCACAAATGCTGATGCTGTTGATACTTTGGAGATCTCTCAAGACGTTGATGTCGTTCATACTATGAAGACTCTGTAGAACAAGGACGAAAACTATAAATTTGAAATTTCTGACAAGAATAAATTTCAACCATCAGACACTACCCTTCCATTCCATACTTTTACCTTCTCAGCTAGGTGTCACACTTCACTTAGCTAACCTTTCATTCAGAAGAGTGGGAACCGGAACCCAGCCGGCCACTCAACAGAATAGTTACATGAATCACGGTCATGATAATGACCGTCATTAATTGACAGACAAAGCAGTAGTGACAAACACCGTGCTTATAATTAATCAGTCCGTAAGCATCAGAACTCCGGACCGGACGTGACCAGAAATACAGAGGTCAGTAGTCTAACCGGTCCGCCAATCCTAGCAGTTACAATAAAAAATTTCAGCCTTGTTCAGATTCATCTACTAAAACATATGTCAAGACACAGGTCTCAGCTATCATTTAGGAAGACACATATCAGGACACCAGTCATGGTACACGTCATACGAATATCTTCTCAGAGTATGAGTCAGAACTCAAACTCTGTATGTTTGCTAAATCAGGCTCTTAGAAATTCAGGGCACCCTCCAAGGGAGTATACCGTTTTTGTCATGACACGCCTAAATCAGATAATTAAAGACTCAGTTACCACTACTAGAGTATTATTCAGATTAAACACGCGGAGTTCATTCTGTAAGGTTATAAACAAACATATTTAACAAAATTTGCCATGTTTGCTAAATTATTTATATGTCAGCTTTATCTAAATCAGACATTATCTACCTATTGGAAATACGTTTTTACGTATTTAGGAAGATTCGGTCACTCCGACAATATATTAAGTAGTAGCTCGTAGTCTAGATATCTTTTTACTAATTAACAAGGAAAGGCCTAGTCCATGTTATGTATGGACAACCCAAAATGTAAACCCAAGCCCATCTTACGGGCTTGGTATATAAACCCTCTCCTTAGATGGAGAGGGTGTGGTTTTCATAATTTACACATAGTAATCTTTCATTTTCTCTCTCTAGAAGTGTGTGAACTCCATCATCTCTCTATCTCTTTCTCTCTCTAAAACATAAGCAAGATTTACATATCTTACAAATGGTATCAAGAGCCATGGGATGATTGTTTGGTTTTTGTGTTTGTGTTCTTGATTCTCTCGCCCTTTTTGATCCAAAATCACACGAACCATTTTTTTTGTGTTTTTATGAGTTAATCTTGATATACTTCATCTAGTTACTTGTTATAGTGATTTGATATTGTTATTTGGGTTAAAAACACAAAATGTTTGGGTGTTTGATTCATTTTTAGGCTTAGAATCTCGAATTGATTGTGTTAGTGTACTGTCCGAGAAAAGTGGTAAGTTGGTATCCATAGTACGATCTTATTGTTGCGATTGCATAAACCCTGGGGGTTTCTACTTGCGATCCATGGTCACGATCACTAGTTGCGATCACGAGTACGATCACTCGCTGCGATCACGAGTACGATCACTCGTTACGATCACGAGTACGATCACTCGCTGCGATCACGAGTACGATCACTCACTGCGATCAGGGAGTACGATCAGGGAGTACGATCAGGAGTACGATAAGGGAGTATGATCAGGGAGTACGATCAGGGAGTGCGATTAGTGAGTGCGATCGTGGGATACGATCACTGGATACGATCATTGGATACGATCATTGGATGTGATAGTAGGGTATGATCACTCGTCACGATCTAAGGTTACGATCTCCACTACGATCCAGTGTTGCGATCTAACATTTTTCAAAAACGTGTTTTTGAAAATTTTTAAATCGTGTGTAATTTTGTCTTGGAATTTTTGGTTTATCGAGAACATAATTTAGGGGATTTCAACATTATTTCTCGGCTTTAACACACTACAAAAAACCCATTAACTTTCTCTCATTGTTCGATCAACGTTTGTAAATCTTAACTTATCGACATGGAGTACACATCTCTTACGGATAAGTCCATCCTCTCGGGTACGGATAATCGTCCACCAATGTTGGAAAAATCTATGTACGAGGATTGGACTTCCTGAATGGAACTTTACATGTTGAACAAAGAGAATGGACATCTCATTTGGGCATCGGTGCTCAATGGACCATTAGATTATGGTACAGTGACGGAAGGTACAGCTACTCGTCCTCGCACAACGGGTGAATTGATTGGAGATATGAAGATTCAATACAAATGTGATAAGTATGCTACAAACATCATTCTCCAAGCCCTTCCTCCAGATGCCTACAAACTCGTCAGCAAACATAAAGTTGCCAAAGAGTTATGAGATAGAGTTCGTGTTCTAATGCAAGGTACCTCGTTAACTAAACAAGAACGAGAGTGTAAGCTTTATGATACTTTTGATAAGTTTGCCTATGTTCCCGGGGAAACTCTCAATGACTACTATTTGAGATATACCCTATTGTTGAATGAACTGAATATCTATGGCATGGAAATTCCTACGTTTCAATTGAACACCAAGTATTTGAATACTCTTACTTCAGAATGGAAAAAGTACGTGACGGATGTTAAATTGGCTAAGGACTTGCATAACACCAATATGGATCAACTTCAAGCTTTTCTTCAACAACACGAATGCCATGTGATCGAGACTCGGTTGTCTAAACCTCAAGTTCATGATCCACTTGCCATGTATGCTTCTCAACAAAACATGGCTTACACTTATCAACAACCATCATACTTGCAGCAGCCACCACCACACACCTATCAGCAACCACATCAACCATCTTATCAACCACCAATGATGCCACAACAAGCATTTCAACAAAGTGTTCATCAAAAATCTTTTCCACAGCAACTACCATATCAGACATCACCATCATAAGCTAACACTTCTCCAATGGGCTATACTCCTTAGCAAGGATACTTTCCAATTGAAGCACAACCAGCACAAGCCTTCTACTCTAATGAACTTCCACCAATCCAAGCACCGATCTTTACTCCAAATGATACGCCAGCTGATGTTCTAAACCATCTCACTGCCTACTTGTCAAAACTTGTAGATTTGCTATTTAGGATCCGGTGGTCTAACATGGTGGAATATGGTGGTGGAAGCCATTGTTGGTTTAGAGAGAGAGAAGAGAGGTTTAATGTGTGAAAGATGTAAATGTATTCAAATGATAAAATGACAAGCAACACCCCTCCTTGGAAGCTAAGGAGGGGTATATATAGTCACACACACTACATAAGCTTTACAACGATCCTAGTCTAGTCTAAATGTGTGTGGCTATGATAACTAATGGGAATTCTTAAATGTCGTCACATAAAGTGAGTTTCCAACAATCTTCCCCCATGGGACGACGTGTAGAATTCCTTACAATATTCTTCCTAACAAGTACAAAATGATTAAGAACAAGAGCTTTCATGAAGCATCCAATGCTGATGAAGTCTTCTGAGGCCTTCGTCTTCAAAACGACTCATCTTTAACTTGTAGTAGAAATACTGTAACGGCACGAGCTAAGTAACCCATACACTTCTGGTTAAGGAGAAGCTTTTGAATTAGCTTCCCCCTAATTCATGCCACATAAACTTGATGTGGAAGCTTTTAAATAGCTTCCCCCTAAATCGACCATCCTCGTAAGCAACTTCAAAGCTATCAATAAAGCTTAGAATAATTAAGCGCACAGCGGAATCTAACAAGCAAATCCCATCATATAACATGATAACGTTGCTAAGAGGGATTGAAAGTAAGGGGTACACCAAGTAGATCAACAACTTCTCTTCTCACGCTTGAATAATTCTTCTGAATTTTTCTTCCCCCTGAGAGTTCAATTTATGCATACCAGAAAGAATCAAGACACTTCTTCCCCCACATAGTTGAAGAAGGTAAATCAATCCCAATTATGAAGCTCAAATACTGAAGTGGACACTTTATCCCATTCATGAAGTTGACATCGTAACACCAGAGTCAATTAAGTCCTGGAAATGCACATATCTTCTTCCGGAGATGCACCAGAGTCAATTAAGTCCCGGGAATGCATATAGGATAATGATGATGTTTAATTACAACAATCAAACAATTAAACCTCGAATCAGTAGTGTACCGTTTAGAGATTGATAACGCCACGAGTTAAAACACTGATTTTCTCTGCGGCTATGACAAATGTCATCCCAGAATGTCTTCAAATCAAAAGAAGGTATGAAGTTCATCACGTGTACTCGTTGTGCGTTCAATGTGTCTTCTTCTTCCCCCTTGATGGTTTTGAAACTCGGAACCATCAACAAATCGTATGCACATGAACCTAAAATCTTGTGAGAATAATAAATAAGCTGAATTATATATTTTGTGAGAATCAGCTGTTGATCGAAAATATCTTCTCATAAACTCTCCATGGCCACCTTTACCAACCCATGTGAAAGCAATTTGAAGTGACCACTGAAAGAATGAACCGGATACATCAAACATGGAGCTGAATAAAACTCCTTCGATCTTGTGACTTAAGCTTGCCCTATTGTTGAATGAAGAACGGTGGAGAAATCTCTAAGTACTCAATGTATCACTGAAGAAGTCTATAAGCACAACACCTCTTGAAATTATCCACGTCGACTAAGCGCGTGACACCGAGTACAACAATGTAACCCCTTTAAGTGATAGTTATCCGAGTCATCAACCATCCACCCCGAACCCGGAAACCAGATAACCAAGTCTTCATTCTAATATGAAGCACGAGCAAGTTATCTTTGAAAGATAAAATAAATACACGCCTTTGAAAAAATCCGTCTTCAACGTCACGTAATTAATACCCGGTCAAACAAAATCTGTAGCCACTAAAAAATCGCCCAATTTTCTCTTGGTCTCGTCTCAAATAATTTTTTGTCACGTTGTCATTTTGTCTCGTAACAATGTCACGTCAAAACCCCGGTTATAACCAAAAATACCACATAATACCCAAATTTAATCCAAAATAATGACGTTTGAAATAAAAATTCGGATATAATAAGTATCATTTGGGCCCATTTTATCTTGTCACAATAAGCCCGTATACTAACCAACTTCTTATTTCACAAAGAAAGTATACGCGGCCATTTCATTTTCCAAATTTGGTTAACATAAAATAAAGCCCATCCACTCTTAAGCCAACCCGATCCACAACAATGAGTTATATAACACAGTTATCCCATTTTATTAGGGTTAAGAATCCCTAATTTCTCACACATTTAACTTAACCCTAAATACACACCTCTCCTAGAAACATCCGCTCCCACCAAACTCCTTCTCTCCCACCCCTCACCTCGAAACCTCCGTCCCATATCTCACACCTACCATCACACATCTAACTAATCTCTTACCAAACTCAAACAGTTAACCCTAATCCTTCTCAAACACATACAAAACTTCGTTCCATCTCAGTCCTTCATCTCAGCCAACCAGAAATAATAAGAATCATCATCATCTAAAACATGTAGCTACAAGATCTTTAAGTGAATAAAGGTCTCGGGTAAGTTAATTTCGATGGTTGCTGGTTTTTTTTTGTGACTAAATCGAAACAAATAGTGGTTTTAACAGATTTGTTAAAAGCCATTCTTATATTCGTATAGTAAATGGGTAAAAACCCTATATAAGATCTATGATGAAGGATTTAATTTTGTGTATAAGATCTTAATAGATCTATGGTTGCATGTGCAAAACACGAGAAAAAAAATGAATCTGAGATCTAGATGTGATATTTCTGTTTTTGGTCGAGTCTAGGTCAGTTGTTTTTAGTCCGAGTCTAGATTGGATTAGGGATTAGGAGACGATGGGATAGGATAGTTATGGTGTTGAGGAGTTAAAAGGTTGGATGGTTTTGGTCAAGAGTTAAGTTAAAACTACATGGTCATGATTTGTTGAATCTGCATCGTAGTCAAATTTTTTTTTTAACCATCGCAGTCAAACATTAAAAAAATTGCCATCGCAGCCTAAACTTGTGAGTCCATCGCAGTCAAAAACTTTAAGCCATCACAGTCTAAACTTGTGAGTCCATCGCAGTCAAAAAACTTTGAGCCATCGTAGTCTAAACTTGTGAGTCCATCGCAGTCAAAAACTTTGACCCATTACGATGGAACCCATCGCAATGAGAGTCCATCGCAGTCTTACCCATCGCAGTCTAAAACTATAGACCCATCACAGTCAAAATAAAACATGTCCATCGCAACAGTATTATGTCCATCGCAAAAATGACCCATTACGATGGAACCCATCGCAATGGTACCATCACAGTCAATGCGATGTACCTGAAGCTGAAACCTTATCCACGAGTAGTCCTTGTTCCTGAAAATCCGGGAATGGTACTCTGAATATTTTTCTGGGTAACTTTATCATCAAAAACAACAAGATAAACCCAGAAAAAATACCAGATCAAAAATTAAGCCAGAAACAGTAGACGATATGAATACCTTTTTACCACTTTTGACCACTTTTTGAATATCAAAAACAACAAGATAACTTTTGACCACGAAAAACTCAAATTGACCATGGATGAATCTGTTTTTGACTGATGACATACAAATGACAGACAAGGACAAAAAGGTTATGAATGGTGGATATAAAAACATGTGAACGTGACAAAAGAATGAAAGATTCGGACCAAAAAATTATAGAACGAGACCCCAAAAAAATTTTTGACCACCAAATCGAAACAAAAACATGATCCAAGGAATGAAACAAGGCTCTGATGCCAAATGTAGATTTGCTATTTAGGATCCGGTGGTCTAACATGGTGGAATATGGTGGTGGAAGCCATTGTTGGTTTAGAGAGAGAAGAGAGGTTGAATGTGTGAAAGATGTAAATGTATTCAAATGATAAAATGACAAGCAACACCCCTCCTTGGAAGCTAAGGAGGGGTATATATAGTCACACACACTACATAAGCTTTACAACGATCCTAGTCTAGTCTAAATGTGTGTGACTATGATAACTAATGGGAATTCTTAAATGTCGTCACATAAAGTGAGTTTCCAACAAAACTTGTTACAACTAGAGGATTTCCACCAACAAACAATCAGCTCCGCACCTCTTCAAATCCTCGACAACAAGCTACTGTTCAAGATGGTCAAGTAATAGTGCAAACCATTCAGGGAAGGAAAATTCATATGGACCTCCTGCAAGGACTGTGAATGCTCAAGCTGTGAATTCTCAAGCTAATGGAAATGGAAGCCCCATTGGTCCTCAAAAGGTTGTGACTTGCTACAATTGCCGAGGACAAGGTCATATGGCTAGGCAATGCACTCAGCCGAAAAGGAGAAGGGATGAAGCGTGGTTTCGTGAGAAAATGTATTTGGTCGATGCTCAGTCTAAGGGAAAGATTTTGGATTCAGAGGAGTTAGCATTTCTTGCAGACCCAAGGGCAGCAGATACTAAAGGCATTGCAATCGTTTCTACTTCTAATGCAGCTTTTCAAGCAGATGATCTTGACGCATATGATTCAGATTGTGATGACATTCACTCTGCCCAAGCTGCTCTAGTTGCTAATCTCTCTCACTACGGTTCTGATGTCGTCAGTGAGGTACCCACCACAATCAATCTTGGTAATGATGATAACCCACATCAAGTTGGGCATGAAAATGACAACCTCGAACAACATTCGGGAACTAGTAACTCAAATGATGTGGTACCCAATCCCTACACATTTGAGTGAACCTCAACCAAATGCTACGACGGGTATGGAATCTTATGCTCAACATGATTTGGTCATGTGCCTAAACATATTATTGATCGAATGCATATGGCTCTCAGACAATCCGTAGATACGAATTCCACCCTAACTGCTGAGCTTGCGTTGAATAAAGAAAAGGTCAAAACTTTTGAAATGGTCCCTCAAGCAGAGAAAATCACATGTTCTGAATTTGACCAATTTCGTTTTGAAAAGATTGAACACTTGAAAGAAATAAAATCATTAAAAGCTAATCTTTCCAATGAATTAAAAGCAAAAGAGTCGGTTGTCAATGATTTTCAAAAACTTAAAATGGATTTTGAAACTCTCGAGTCTAAAAAGTTTGAATCAGAAATTAATGCTACCAAACTTCTTAAATTCAAGGAACAACAGCTTTTAAAACAATACGCATCCACAGAAAAGGTTCATCTTTTAACTAAATCATTTAAAGAATTCGAACTTAAGCGTCTTCAAGATTTACTACCTAATCCTGGTTATGTAAAACAAGCTCAGGAATATATTCCGTGTCTTTATGATATGACCCTAATTGGCAAATTGAAAGAAGCACCTTTTGTTCGTAGTACTGAGGAGACACAGTCACTTGCGGAAGAAACTCATTCTAAAATGCTTTCAAAATTCCATACGATTGATTATGATCAGTATAACAAAGATCAATTGTCTAAAAAGACCCGCATTCGCTTACAAAAGGAATTAGCTGAATTGACAGTTCTTGTGCCCCAAAGTTTTTCAGATGAAAACCCTCCTAGTACGTCTCCTACACTTGTCAAAACGGATTTAACGAAGTTAATTCCACCGGTAAGTAAGGCGTCCGTTAACTTAAATGCGGTTCACCAACACTTAGCCGATTTTGACAAGGTCATTTTGGAACGTACGACGGCTTCGGCCAAAACGGAAGGTGAATGGAATTTTGAGCACACTAGAGCTGCGTTTCGAGACGAAATTGTTCCGTTTGTAAAGAATGTTAAAGCTTGTCTTAGTAATCTTGATCAAGATTTGCTTTTGGAAATAGAAGAA
Organism: Glebionis coronaria; assembly: GCA_025667525.1. NCBI lineage: Eukaryota > Viridiplantae > Streptophyta > Magnoliopsida > Asterales > Asteraceae > Glebionis > Glebionis coronaria. The sequence continues at coordinate 452,360,786 of CM046881.1, forward strand.
GTTAGACGTGTCTTCAATGAAATGGATGATGCTTATGAAAACAGTTTACTTGAAATAGAACGGGTTTCACGCCAAAATGATCAGCTTCTGAAACAAGTGATGTCTCATGATATAGTTTCCGTCTGTGTGAATGAAAGTGTTAATAATGATTCTATTGTGCATAATGTTGAATCTGTGGATAATGCGGTAGATAGTACTTGTCACAAATCTGACGCTGAATTTTTAAAGCTTCAAGATTCATATTCTTCGCTTTTAAAACATTTTGATGAAATTCAAACACATTGTATTTCGCTTGAATGCAAGCAACAATTTATTCAAGAAATCTTTGAAACGTCATTCGAAGGTGTTAATATCGATGATGCAAATTTTCAAAAGAATTTTCAATTGAATTTACAATCAAAACAACGTAAGCCAAGTGACAAGGTTGCTAAATCATTACCGATAGACATAGAGAAATCTAGGGAGATTCATTGTGTGAACTTACTTGAGGCCGCTGAGAATTTTAAACTTGATCTAGATAATCGAGTTTCCAAGATTTTGTCCAAAGTTGATAACTTAAAACAGAAAAATACACGACTCTTCGATTCAGTAAAGTCCGCACGTGCTAATACCACTGCGCAGAATCAATCATTGATTGAACAATTGAATCGAAAGTCGGTGGAAATATCTGATTTGAGGGAACAAATTTGTGATAAAAATCTGGCTTTGACTGAGTTAAAGGAAACACTTCGTACTCTAAAAGGTAAGAATGTTGTGGATAACGCAGCCACTGTCTCAGCACCGTCCTCTAGTGCAATCAAAAGGAACCTCATTGCCGTCACACCATTTAACAAGGGCCCTAGGACTAAACCATCTCAAACTTTGGTCACTAAAGATAAGGCGGAATCAAAACCAGCTTCTAATATTCCCGTTTTGCCTTCTACAGGAGTAAGCACCACTACTAAGGCTCAAAGATCTAAGCTTAAAAGAAACAAGAAGAACGATAGGATCTTGCCTCCATCTAGTAGTCCAGTGAAGAAGAAAGTAGAAGCCCATGCTAGGAATGTTATTTCTGTTTTGAATAAAAATAATCATGTAGCTAAACCTAAAGGCTATGCGGTTGTGCAGTGTTCTAAGCCTACTGTAAATTCTAATTTGAAATGTTGGAATTGCAATGAATGTATGTTTTCTAGTCGTCATGATTCTTGCCTTATTGACCATGTGAATGAGATGAATGCCCGTAAAAATGGTTTAGAATAGAAACCGACTGGGAAAGTGTTAACCCAAGTTGGTTGGTTGTGGCGCCCCACTGGTAGAACTTTCACTATAGTAGGAAATGCGTGCCCTTTAACTAGGATCACTCCCACTAAAGCAAAGAAAGCTTGCCCTTTAACTAGGAGTACCAAGGCTACCAAAACACAAGCGTGTCCTTTAACTAGGAACACCGACACTACTGTAGGAACTAAGTGCCCTTTAAATAGGTCTACTCTCACTATAGTGCCCGCGAATAATCCAATACCTAAGAAAGTTGGAACAGTAAAACCTGTTAGTGCTAAAACTCACATTAGAAAACGCAGGAAATCTAAGGGTCATAAAAATGTTAGCAATTCTGATAATATTTTATCTGTATCTGCTAACACTCCGGAACTAATAGTTTCCAATGCATTGTCTACTGTTGTTGTTGAAAACAGGTGGTCCAAATTGTTCTCTGGTATTTGGACTCTGGTTGCTCCAAGCATATGACCGGAGATCGCTCTCAGCTCAGAAATTTTGTCAGCAAGTTTCTTGGTACGGTTCGATTTGGAAATGATCATATTGCAAAGATAATGGGTTATGGTGAATATCATATTGGGAATGTTATAATTTCAATAGTGTATTATGTGGAAGGTCTCGGTCACAACTTATTTTCTGTGGGACAATTTTGTGATGCAAACCTAAAAGTTGCTTTTCGAGAGCATACCTGCTTCATTCGTAATTTGGAAGGGGTTGATTTATTGAAAGGTACTCGAGGGAACAATTTGTATACTTTGTCTCTACAAGACATGATGGCCGCCTCTCCCATATGTCTTCTCTCCAAAGCATCAAAGACTAAGTCATGGTTATGGCATCGACGGTTATCTCATATTAACTTTGACGCTATTAATCATTTGGCGAAAAACGAACTTGTTCGTGGTCTTCCTAAACTTTCATTTCACAAGGATCATTTGTGTTCCGCGTATACAATGGGGAAAAGCACTAAGAAATCATACAAACCCAAGACTGAAGACACCAACCAAGAGAAACTTTATTGTATTGAAAGTCTTAGTGGTAAAAAGTACATCCTCGTCATTGTCGATGATTACTCTCGGTTTACATGGGTGAAATTTCTTACAACAAAAAATGAGGCACCTAAATTCATCATCGGATTTCTCAAGATGATTCAAGTGCATCTCAACACTACTGTTCGACGCATTCGTACAGATAATGGAACCAAATTTGTGAATCAAATCTTGCGTGATTATTATGAAGAAGTTGGCATATCTCATGAAACATCCGTTGCACGTACTCCACAACAAAACGGTGTCGTTGAAAGGCGAAATCGCACACTTATGGAAGCTGCTCGAACGATGTTAATTTACGCAAAGGCTCCATTGTTTTTATGGGCAGAAGCAGTATCTACAGCAGTGTACACCCAAAACCGGTCACTAATTCGTAAACGCCATGGTAAAACACCTTATGAGCTTCTCCATGGAAAAGTACCAGATTTATCATATCTTCATGTATTTGGTTCTCTCTGCTATCCAAATAATGATGGTGAAAATTTGGGAAAACTTCAACCAAAGGCTGATATTGGTATTCACATTGGTTATGCACCCACAAAGAAGGCATACCGAATCTACAACCGTAACTCTCGCAAGATCCTCGAAACTATGAATGTTGATTTTGATGAGCTAACAGCAATGGCTTCTGAGCAAAGCAGCTCCGATCCCGCACTTCATGAAATGGGACCCAGTAACATTAGTTCTGGTCTTGTCCCAAATAACCCTACTTCATCATCATTTACACCACCTTCTAGGACTGAACGGGATACGTTGTTTCAACCGTTCTTTGATGAATTCTTTACTCCTCCAATTATTGTTGCTCCAGAACCTAAGGTAATAGCTCCGGTAACCGAAGTTGTCGCTCCAGCAACCGAAGCACGATCTGATACGTCTGCACCTACAATTGGTCAAGATATACCATCAACTAGTAATTCTCAACCAACACCCGGATCAACTACCCATGTCATGCCTATTGATGATGAAGAGGATGATGATGATCACGATTTGGAATTCGCTCAAATGCGTGAACTTCCATTCTTTAGTGTACGTATTCCCAACCCTAATCAAGCCGGGTCGTCCACCTTAGAGGAAGCTCCTACTATAGTTTACTCCAATCCACGGATTCGTGAACATGACAGTAAGTGGACAAAGGATCATCCTGTAGATTCTATTATCGGTGACCCTAATCGTCCGGTATCCACACAAAGTCAGCTACAAGAAAATGCAATGTTTTGTTATTTTGATGCTTTTCTCACTGAAGTTGAACCTAAGACATGGCAAGAAGCTTTTACTCAATCCTGTTGGATAGAAGCTATGCAAGAAGAACTTAATGAATTTATACGTCTTAAAGTATGGGAACTTGTCCCATCCCTGGATCAAGTGCAGTTACTAACTTTGAAATGGGTTTACAAGGTGAAGCTCGATGAGTTAGGCGGAATATTGAAGAACAAAGCTCGACTAGTAGCTCATGGATACAAGCAATTATTGGGCATCGACTTTATGGAATCCTTTGCACATGTTGCCCGTTTGGAAGCTATTAGACTATTCCTCGCTTATGCAGCCCACATGAATATGATCGTCTATCAGATGGATGTGAAGACGGCATTTCTCAATGGTGAAATCAAGGAAGAGGTCTATGTTCAACAGCCGGATGGTTTTGTGAATCCTAAATATCCTAATCATGTGTACAAGCTTAAGAAGGCTCTCTATGGGTTGAAGCAAGCTCCACGCGCATGGTATGATCTATTGTCACAATTCCTCATTACGCAAGGCTTCACTAAAGGCAAGGTGGATCCCACGATGTTCATTCAGAAACAAGGTAAAGATATGATTATGGTACAAATATATGTTGATGATATTATATTTGCTGCCTCGACCCAAACCTTATCCGACGAGTTTGGGAAACTCATGTCTTCCAAGTTTAAGATCTCAATGATGGGCAAGGTATCATTCTTCTCAGGACTTCAGATATCTCAGAGTCCCAGAGGCATCTTTATCAATCAATCCAAGTATGCCCTTGAATCGCTTAAGAAGTATAAGATGGAATCTTGCAATCCCGTGGATACCCCAATGGTGGAACGAACTAAGCTTGATGCTGATCCACATGGAGTTGCCGTTGATCCGACACTTTACCCGGGAATGATCGGTACCCTTCTGTATATCACAGCCAATCGACCTAATCTTCAGTTTGCTATATGCATGTGTGCTCGGTATCAAACTCGACCTACTGAGTTACACTTGGCCACTGTGAAATGGATCTTTCGATATCTTAAAGGAACCATTAATCGGGGACTTCGGTATTTGAAGGACTCTTCGATTGCACTAATGGCATATGCAGATGCGGATCACGCTGGTTGTCAAGATACAAGGCGTAGCACGAGTGGAACTTTGTAATTACTAGGAGATCGACTAATCAGTTGGGCATCAAAAAGGCAGAAAAGCGCTGCAATTTCAAGTACGGAAGCAGAATACATAGCTATGTCCGGTTGCTGTGCTCAAATTATTTGGATGAGATTGCAATTAACCAACTATGGTCTAGGTTTCAACAAGATTCCGATGTACTGCGACAACAAAAGTGCAATTGCCTTATGCTGCAACAATGTTCAATTCTCCCGGTCGAAGCATATTGACATTCGCTACCACTTCATCAAGGAGCAAGTAGAAAATGGAGTGACCAAGCTTTACTTTGTCCGATATGAGTATCAATTGGCGGATATTTTCACGAAGGCTTTAGATCGCGCTCGAATTGAATTTTTGGCCGACAAGCTAGGAATGAGAACCTTCTCGCCTGAGACTCTAAAGGAACTGGCAGATGAAGCGAAAGGATAGTGGTGGTAAACTATTCTCCGTATCCTTGGTGATCATATATATATATTGTTTATATTTTTATCCACAAAAGCAAAATACAAAAATATAAAACCATATAAAAACCATAAAAATTGAAAAATTCAGAAAAATCCAAAAATATTTTCACTTTATTTTTCAAAGGCATGTCTTTTGGTACGATAATATTTACGACCTTAGAAATGTTGATTAATATTGACACGGCGCCATAAATAGAGTTCGTACAAAAGTTGTAAATATTTCATAAAACATGCCTATATGGCTTGTAGTTATTTCAGACTGCAACCCGGTTTTCATATTAAAGTCAAGTATTTCTTATGAAAGCTTTGGCTCTCAACGGGAATTAATTTTCTCGGGAAAGGTTTACTTTAAAACCTTGTAAGGGATCAAGTTTACTTTATAACTTGGTCTAACACAAATCTATGTACGCATCAGTGCATTTATTTGTTAAAACAAGAGAAGTCTTATTTTTATGAAGCTATCATCCCTTCAACCATAGCAATCTACAACTGGTATCTACATACTCGACGAAGCGACTACTCAAACGGCGACTACAGCTCTTTCAATAGAACACGGGTTAACAATTGAGGGGGAGAAGTTGTCAAGCATTCAGAATTTTCGATGCCGAAAGAGCCAAGCTCGCAAGATTGGTGTCAAGACAACAATACCAATCGTACATGTGGTGTCAAGAGATGACTTCAGACGTGACGAGGCGACCAACATATGCTGACAAGAACCATTTGATCCTATCATATGATGTTCTCATCAATCAGGTCCAACCTTGTCAATTTTCTTTCTAATATGGTGAATATGTGATTGTTTTTACAAATCGGTATCATATCTCATACATTTGGTATCATGAAGATAAAACGGACTTGCATTTTTCTTCCCAAAACCTTTGTTAAAACTCCATTAAATCAATTGATATTAAAAACATCGATTGGGTTAATATTTTTAATATGGGGGAGAAAATGTGATTTAATATGGGAAATTATCACAAATGGTTTGACTTAATGTGCTGGCTCTTCCCTACATGTGCGAAATGTTTTCGAATATCGTGGCATATGTTAAGGGGGAGCAAAACGGATTTGCACATCAAAATGGATTTCATGGTGACGTATACTTACCCAAAACCCATTTATTTCACGAAAATGAAGATTGTGGTGACATAAGGATGGTAGGATAGGTTAAGTCCAATGATTCTTCTTAAACCGGAGGAATCTTCCCAAGGACATTCCATAGCTAGAAATAGTAGTCCTTAGGAAAGATGGGGAAGATTGTGAACGTAGCTGAATGCCGATTAAGTACTTAAGTTAGCACTGGAACAATCACAACAAGGTGCTAGTTATGACGTATTGGTAAGCATTGAAGGGGTTGAAGAATGAAAAAGAATTGTAAAGATAAAGGGTCTAAAGAAAGAAGCCCTCCTTACAACCTTAGGCAGAAACCGGGTCAATACATATGCTATTGAGATCATTTTAATGATGCTCGATATTGAAGATAGACATCATGGACCCAGTGATGCATTGCACAACCCATCCTAGCTAACTCAGATATCTCTTAAAAGGTATTTGTTTTATTCACACAGAGACAACACATTATCTATCGATCTATTCACTCCGAATAAATTGGTACTGAAATGGTGGCACTCCTCTCCAGCCTCCGATCACTAAAATCCAAAATGCACGATCGAGTCTAGAGCCATTTGAGATCATCAAATATCTCATTAGGACACACTTCCATATTTCCTTGCTCCTTCACACATTGTGAAAAGTAAGAAACATTTTAAGAGTCCTACGCAATTTCTTCATGATCTTTCCTGAACATCCGAGTAATACGAAAGTATTTACAATGAAGATGGAAATCCTTCTTGAGCGAATATCAAAAAGCTCATGGTAGGTGACTTGTGCGATTCTTTATGAATCAAGCTTGTGATAACTGGAAAGCAACAGTGGTTTAATCCTTAACTGAATTTAAACACGTTTCAGGCCTCTACACAATATCTTAGTGATCTTGCCAAAACACCCAGAGTGACACTCTAGTGTTCACAGTGATGAGTGGAAATCCTTCTAGTGTTAACCTTAAACAACACTTGGTAGGTAACTTGCAAGATTCAATATGAATCAAGCTCGTGACAACTGGAAAGCAACGATGGTGCGATTCTTTAATGAGTCAAACTTGTTCCAGGAATCAGAATTGACGACTTCAATCATGCGGATAATTTTATCCAAATGATTCACTCTTTACGTTCGCAGTCAGCTTTGGACGGTCGAGTAAAGAGAACGGGTTTACCCACGAAATCTTGTCAAGGAGATTTTTAATTAAATCTACCTGCCACAAGTACGATATTTTATATCGTCCAACGGTCTTCACCGACCGGAGGTAAAATGCTACCGAATTAGAATGAAATGTTCAAAGCCATTTCGTTCGTGTCTACTTATGTTACGGCATTTGAAGACAGTGGCGTTGCGGAATCCGAGAAGAAGTCGTCCCCACATGCTTATACTTTATACACTTAATACTTAATATAATTCAAGAAAGCTTAAAAGTCAAGTCTTCCGCTGTATCAAACTCTGAAGCTTTCAAGAATTACAAAGGTATAAGTATGTGGGACGTGAAGTCACGAAGAGGCAAAGATCACAAGTGAAGGATGCACAAGATCAAGGCAAGAGATTAATGCTAAAGATTGATATCAAAGATCACATCAGCATGTTCACCAGAAAAGAAAAAGAAAAGAAAGACGAAGACTACGAGCTCAAGACAAGCATAGTATGCTAGGTTTATTTTATTATTGTAATTTGGGTAACGCCCTTGTTTGGAGTGACCTCCCTTAGGGGGAGATTGTTGAAAATACGTTTTTACGTATTTAGGAAGATTCGGTCACTCCGACAATATATTAAGTAGTAGCTCGTAGTCTAGATATCTTTTTACTAATTAACAAGGAAAGGCCTAGTCCATGTTATGTATGGACGGCCCAAAATGTAAACCCAAGCCCATCTTACGGGCTTGGTATATAAACCCTCTCCTTAGATGGAGAGGGTGTGGTTTTCATAATTTACACATAGTAATCTTTTATTTTCTCTCTCTAAAAGTGTGTGAACTCCATCATCTCTCTATCTCTTTCTCTCTCTAAAACATAAGCAAGATTTACATATCTTACACCACCTTACAGCCAGAAAAGAATCCACAGTACACACCGTAATTATGAAGGGTTTCAGTTCAGTTAATGACGAGATCCGTCTTACTAGATCCCAAATATATTCTTTATATTTCGGCCTGAAAATCAGTATAAATTTTTCTGCCTTAAGTGCGTGAATTCTCAGTCCATAACTACAAAGACTTATAGCTATCAGTTATAAAGTTACTTCTTAAACTCTTTAAATTCATGATCAACAAATTATCCCAAAGTTTTCCAAAGGTCATTGCAGAAGGTTTCCAGAAATTTCCTTCCTAACCACGGGACAGGGTTTAACATAAAGCTTGTCTCAAGAACAGAACCTGTTTTCAAAACTCTTTATTTCAAGGTGTCAGCTAAGTTAAAAGAGTTGCAGAAATTGTTGCCAGAGTTACTGGAACGAGGCTAAATCGCCCTAGCACATACCAGAAGGTGGATCGTTTCTGTCCATCAGGAAGAAGGCCAGTAACATGAGATCATGTATCGACCACCGAAAAATTTATCAGATCACCATTATTAATTGATATTCATTCCACGTATAGAAGGTTTATCTGACCTGCTACGATGCCTTGAACATTTTTTCCTAGAAAAATTTCCGATCATACTACCATCGGTGGCGAGAGAAATAACGTGATGTTTCCCAGTCTCTCAAAAATTTTGAATCATACTTCTGAGCTCCCTAATGCTCCAGCTATATTATGAAATTTATGAATAAAATTTTTCCCATGAATTCTTAGACAAATCGTCAGTATATTCATTGATCACATTCTGATCTACTAAATCCTAAAGAAGAGCGCGAGATCATCTTCTCGCAGACATGCAGATTTTCTGATACGAGAAAATTTTATGAGCAGTTTTCCAGATGTATATCCGAGATGAACAAAGTGACAATTCTGAACCACCCTATTTCAGCAGAAAGAAATTTCAGACAATCCTGCGAAGGTGATGGCCATCACCTGATGGTCCCGACCGACGCCTTGAATGAAGTACATTTGTTTAGAACTCAATTGACTGCTACCGCAGAAATTGCTGACAGTTCTCACAAAAAAATTTCCGTGACTACTTAACCAGATTTCCACCAGAATGTACCAAAATTCCAGGCATGATTTTGATAGAAACAATATAACACGTTGATGCAGATATGTTCATATCTAGATGTCTGACATACCGCAGGTTCATGATAGAACGTCGTCATGTTAGTGAGTTACTACCACCCTTAGAAATTTTGAGCAGAAATGAGACGAAATTCCATGAAATTGTTGTCAGTTACCACAGACTCAGAAAAAGTATGATACTTCATAAGTCATAGTCAACCATGTAATGAGTCTGCACGTTTTATTTTATCCGAAAGGATTACGCAGTAGCGGACATGTAGAAAATTTAGCAGTAAACATTACAAATTCTAAGTATTCCACCGACCATCATATTAGACAGAATTCATGTTCACGATCACGTGTATGTTTACGTTCACTTTACGTTCACGTTTATTTTCATTTTCCGTTTACGCCTCATTCGCAGCACGATGCTGTTTTAGTTCATGTTTATGATATCTCATGATTTAAGCCACGATTCGCATTCATGACATTGTTCACGTTCAGGTTCGTGTTCCATCTCCGTGGATACGTTCCAAGACTTGTACCGGATTTGACTTCAGAAAACTTGAGAAAACTAGACTCAAGTTTAGCATGGTTTCTCCATGACCAGACAGACGTTTCACGTCTCAGGCCGTATCGTCGACATTCTTTCCTCAGTCAGCATACATCCGTGATATGTCCTTGTATAAAGTTCACAGTATGTTTCGCGTATCACATCCATGATATATTTCAGGTCCAACATTCCTTTTATAATCGCAAACCACGTTCACAATTGCTCACGTAGAACGTTCACAATTGTTCACGTAGTTCGTTCCTTATATTCTCAGCAGCTTTGCTCAGAGATTTAAAAGTCATCGCTTCAGGTTATTATACTTATCGTTTCATGTATACTACATGCTATAGCTTATTCATTCTATCGGATTCAGAAAATCCATCTTAGGTATGGAACCGGAAACTATTCAGCATTCATTAGGACAGGGTCATTGATAGGTGTGTAAACACCCATCCTTTTTACCACTTAACTACAATAATAACCAAGCCAAAACGTGTATTTTATGTCGTAAATGTCGGAATTATGCGTGGTTTGTGTTTTTGTTGTGATTTAGGACGAAAATGTGAAAAGGGGAGAAAACACGTGCATTCACGGGCTTTTATCGAAGAAAAAGACAAAAGACGAAGTCAAGAAATCAAGAGTGCAAAAAGAACGGAAGTCCAAGACCAATTCTGAAGATTTATCGAAGAAAAAGTCAAAAGACGGAAGTTTACTAAAAGCCGAAGAACTCAAGTCTAATTTATTGAAGAAATTACAAGACGAGAGTAGAAATCCCGAGACAAAGTCGTTAAAGTCAAAGAATTAAGAAGATTAAGGACTTAATGACAATTAAAGAAAGAAGAAAGAGGGGAGGAAGCTTCCTCTAAGCACCTCCTTAATCCTCCTATAAATAGGCCTTAGTTCATTTCATTTCATGTTGTTGGCTAAGTGTGACAATTAGTCTTCCACCATTTTAATTACTTGTCATTTAAATACATGTCATTTACTTAATTGTCTTGCACCTTAAATTCATTTAATTTCAAGTAAGTTTCCTTTTAATTATTGTTAATCTTTACTTTTATTGTCAATCTTCTATCTTCCTTTCTTATTTGATCTTTAATCTTTATGCTTTATGTTTATGTTCATGTTCTTGAGTTTTTATTAAATTGATTAAGTGGGTTTTGATTATTTTGATTAGTATTGTTAGTTTGATTGTTTTGGATTTTTAGTTTATGATTATTAGATATTATTTAGTTAGTTTGATTTAATCTTTTGGTTGATTTTGATTAGCTTAGATTAGATTCATGTTATTTTTGGTTTCCCTTGTTCTTCGCTGTTACTGTTTATTTCCAGGTTATTCCGAACCAAGCTCAATTATTCCGGATGAAGGTTGTTTGTTGATTATTCCGGATCAGGGAGTTTATTCCAGATAAAGGAGTTAGTCTACAAATATTCCGAACCAAGCAACAATATTCTGGATCAAGAAGTTTATTCGGAACATTCCGAACGAAGGGTTTGAGGATTTATATTCCGGATCAAGCCCAATATTCCGAATCAGCAAAGTTATTCCGATTAAAGGACTTTTTCCGGATAAGTGACATATTCCGGATCAAGGACGTTCATTCGGAATAATCAGTTATTCCGGATAAAGGGTGATTCATTCGGAATATATTCCGGATCAAGGTGTTCATTCGGAATATTCAACATTCCGAATCAAAGGTTGTTCATCCGGAATATTCAACATTCCGGATCAAGGGATATTCATTCGGAATATTCTGATGAAGGCTTTATTGTGATTATTCCAAGTGAAGATTTTATTTCGAATGAGAGTTTTGGCTTAGTTATTCCGGATAAGTGTTTTGTCTTGATTATTCCGAACGAGGAAGAATTATTCCGGGTGAAGGTGACATTCTGAACGAGTAATTATTCCGAGTGAGGTATTTTTAGTTTATTTTAAGTTTTAGTTTATTTTAATTTTTTAAGCTTTACTTTTCCCGCCTTTTTACTTAGTTGCACTTTAAGTTTACTTGCCTTAGATTTATTTTAAGACTTGCCTTATTTTAAGTTTTAGTTGCGTTTTAAGTTTGCCTTTAGGTTAGTTTTAAGTTTGTGTTATTTACTTTTAGTGGCTTTTAATTTCTCGTCACGCTTTTAAATTCTTGTCATTTACTTTAAATTAGAATTAGATTTTTAAATTACAGCCATTTACGTTAAAGTTTTGCACCTTTAATTTTACTACAACGACACAACATTTGTTTCCACCAAAGACAGCTGAGTCGCACACTTAAACCAGTAATCAATTCGAGTAGACTTGGAACAACGATATTTTCATACTAGGTAAAAACCCTTTGTATTAAATGGCGCCGCTCCCGGCTCTTTTCGTAAAGATTAACGGTTTTCTGTGTGAGACGCGTTGCTTTTTGGGATCCGTACATCCGTGAGCGTTATTTTTCTTGCTTAAAAATTTCAAAAAACCATAAAAATTAAAATTGTTAAAAATCCATAAAAATTAAAAAATTTCAAAAATCCAAAAAGATTTTATTTTCTTTATAGTGTATATATATATTCTCTTTGTGTTTGGTATTGTTTTCTTTTGCTTTCGCAGGTGTATGCGTACTAGATCTTCAAATTATCAAGAGCCCGAGACTCGTGAAGATTTAGCAATGGCAGGTGTGAACAACAACAATAATCCACCGCACCTCAATAATAACAACAACAATGTTCTTCCACAGCCCGATCTTCGGACAATGGAGGAGCTTTGTCAACCCACCATGTTTGGACGAGGAGGACCGATTGCGCCGATGCAAATCACGGCTCCGGAGTTTTCGTTGAATCATCACATGATACAACAAGTGCAAACTAACCCATTCCGTGGATTGCCTGATGATGATGCCAACAAAAACCTCGACAAATTCATTACTATCACTCAAAGCATGAAGTTGCCCGGTGCTACAATGGATGTTCTTCGCCTTCAACTCTTTCCACATACTTTATCACACCACGCCGAGAAATGGTTTGATCGTCTCCCGAAGAATTCCATTCATACTTGGGATGACATGACTCAACGCTTTTTGTCGCGCTACTTTCCACCATCCATGGTCACGAGCCTTCGCAATCAAATCAGCGGTTTCATGCAAGAACCCGATGAATCTCTTTTTGATGCTTGGGAAAGATATAATGTTTTGATCGATCGTTGTCCAAACCACAACATGCTCCCAGTTACCTTTATTGATACTTTCTACAACGGTTTGACTTTTCGTGATCGTGATATGATTAATGCAGCCGCCGGTGGCACATTTATGAAAAGAAGACCCGAGGAGTGTAGAGAGCTTATTGAAAACATGACTACTCATCACAAAAACTGGGATTCCTCCGCTTCTTCAAGGAACAACCCGAGAGTCAATGTTTCTTCTACTTCAGCAAACCCCGACATGACCGAATTCACCCGCATGATGGCCGAAATGAACAAAAATATCTTGCTCATCGCTTCAAACCAACAACAAGTTAAAGCGGTAGCCATTCCTTGTGAGACATGCGGCGGTCCTCACTCATACACTGATTGTCCTTCTACTCAAGGCAATCCGGAAAACGTGTATGCGGCTTATAGTAATTATTCACCGGAAAATTACCAAGCCCGACCTCAAGGGGATCGAAATTTGCTAAGTTACCGGTCAAACAATTATCTTTCACCCGGTTTTTCTCTTCAAAACCAAAACCCCAAAAACAATTACACTAGAAGCAACCAAATCCCACCTAGAGCTTCTAATCCTTATCACCCACCCGCTCAACAAGCCCCACCCATAAATCAAGATGTTGAAGCCATAATGAGAACCCAAGGAGAGCAAATCAAGAATCTGCAAAGCCAAATTATCAATTTGAAAGGGGATATCACCAAGCAAGGGAATGACATTAGATCCGAGCTTCGAGATAATATACAATCCTCCTTCAGCAATCAAACGAATGATTTGAAGAGTATGCTGGCTAGTTTCTTACCCACCACTCAACCCTCTACTTCGGGATCTCTACCTTCAAACACCGTCACCAACCCGAGAGTGAATGTGAGTGCTATTACTACCCGTAGTGGAGTTACTTTAGTAGGACCATCTATACCACCCCCAGTTACACCATCTACACCTCCTCCACCACCATTTATCCCTCCTACCCCCACACCTAGTATTAGTACACCATTACCGTCTCCGCCTCATCGTGAAGAAGTACCCACCAAGAATCCTCCACCAACCCCACCTTCCACCTTTAAACCTTCAACATCTCAACCTTCACCTTCTACACCTCCACCACCCAAACCAACTATTCCTTATCCATCTCGCTTAGACAAGGCCAAAATGCACACCAAGGATGACATTCAAGTATCAAACTATTTGAAGAAAGTTTCGGAAATGACCATCACTTTTAGCCTTGTTGAAGCTCTAGCACAAATGCCTAAATTTGTTAAGATGTTTAAGGAATTGCTTAATAAGAAGGATAAGATGGCCGAGTTTGTTAATACTCGATTGAATGAAAATTGTTCTGCCGTCCTTCTTCAAGAACTTCCGGAGAAACTTGGAGATCCCGGTCGTTTTGTGCTTCCTTGTACTTTTAACCAAACCGACATATTTACTGCCTTAGCCGATCTCGGGGCAAGTATTAATTTGATGCCTTTAAGTGCTTGGAAAAAGTAATCATTGCCCGACCTTACACCCACCAAAATGACTCTTGAGCTTGCAAATCGCACTCTCGCGTACCCTCTTGGTATCGCTGAAGATGTGTTTATTAAATTTTGCACATTTACTTTTCCGGTCGACTTCGTCGTTGTTGATTATGAAATGGACCCTCGTATTCCGTTAATACTTGGTCGCCCATTTTTGAAAACCGGTAGAGCTTTAATAGATGTGCATAAATGTGAACTCATCTTAAGAGTCGGGGATGATGCGCAAGTTTTTGAAATGGGGAAGCTTACAAGCAAATCCTATGGAAGAGAATCAGCGAATATGATTAATGTGCTCGCTGATTTTGTCATCTACAACAATCCTCTATTCGATTCTTACAATGATAATCCACTTTTTCAAGATGATGGGGATGATTCTCTCTCCAATTTAGAACCTTCACCCATATATGATTCTCCATTAATCTTTGATGCTTATGATGATGATTCTAGCTCCGATGGAGATGATTATGATGATTTTACCTCCGAGTATCCCGACATGCCCACTTATGATGATTTTGATGAGGCCGATACTCTTTCGAGTGATTCTTCTCATGATGAAGATCCTCCGCCTACATCACTTGATCCTACTTTGGATGACTACTCATTTGAGGAAGACTTTTCTACTTTTCTTAATACATACTTTCCTCATGAGAGTGATGCCCCTCCTTTAGACTTTGATGATTATGGTCTTGATCCTACTTTAGATTTGAAGAAAATTCTTTCCAAGGAGAAGAAACCGGACGACACCAACATCCGCAGCACGTATGTTTTGACACCTCTTTGTCCACCTTCTGAGGACGAGGTTGTGCATTTTCTTAGCGGATCATCTTCAAATTCTGCTGAGCCTTTGTGCTATTTTCCCCTAAAGGAAAAGGTGTTCGACCCCGGTATCGATATTCTTCAGCCATCTCAATATCCGTTTGATGAAATAAAAGGAACACTTTTTGGAACTACTGAAGATATGCTTGCACCTCACCATACTTGCTTCCACCTTGCTCCATCTTTGCTTAAGGGAACCTTGCCTACTCTTCTTTGGCTTGCCTTGTTCGCCTTAAGCTTGTGCTATTTGATGGACGAAAACTATGTATTTGATCCCGGTGGATGTGTTTCATGGTTCTTCCTATGTTAATCAAGGCCGAGTCAGGCTCACGACTTGGTGAACAAAAATCAAGCGCTTCTTGGGAGGCAACCCATGTATCTATCTTTTAGCTATCTTTATCCTAAGTGTAGGGGAGACCCGTTGGTGTTTGCTATTTCCTCTCTTCTCATATTCAGGGATTCGAGCGCTCAATGATCCACTCTTGATGATTTTGACGACCCGTGATTCTGTGTTTCCGTCTTCCCGGTTCTATCCTAAACTCTTTTCGATTCACTATTTTATATTTCTCAATATTAAAATAGAAATCTTGTTAGTTGTCTTTTCCTTAGCAAGATTTTAAATAACGTGCACAATGTCCTAAGTGTAGGGGAGTTTACTCCCACATGCTTAAACATTGAGGACAATATTTATATCAAGTGTAGGGGGGACTTCTATCGAAGTTAAGTGGTCTTTTCCTTGTATTTGTCCTCATTTTAACCGGAAAATCAATTTTTCGACATTTTTCAAAATTTTTGATATATTTTGGCCTATTAGTTTTTCCCTTTGTATAGTTATTTTCTTTCTTTACTAGAATAAATTTTAATAAAATGGTTTTAATTTTCAAACGTTGTGAATCTTTTGACTCAACCCGAGTTTACTTATCTAAGTTTACTCTAGCTAGTATCCTTAACGTGTTTAAGTCAAGTTTTGCTAGGCTTTTATATAGGGAGCTTTAAAACGCGAAAGTCTTAACTCTCACGGGTTAAGAAAAAGAACTTTTCGCAAGTTCCTATAATTGATCCTAGAGAGTCGTTTATTAAGGGAACTTTAAAATGCGATTTCTAAACTTGAAAAAGTCTAAGAGTTTGCAAGTTCCTATAGACGACTCGAAAACCCAAAACTTTGATTTAATAGGCTAAGCATCCACGAGTCTCATTCCTTGAGATTTTAAATTATGGAGAACGAGAGATGATAGAGCCAATTATAAGTTTGGTATCCTTTCGTGAATTTATGTGAGTTAATTATAAGCCTATTCTCCCATCGCTTGCTAATAAATTTATCTGCAATAAATAAGGTTGTACGATTTGAAAAGTTACTTAGCTTCTAGCCCAAGATCGTTTAAAAGTTGCTCGGTAATGATTAGAATTCATAGCCAAGGCATAACTTATTGAAGCGGGATGCGAAGATTGGCGAGTTCGAAAAGGCCCTAACAAGGCATGAGGGCTACATTTTGTTGCTAAAGATCCCAAGTGATGTGAAGAATCATTTATCGAAAATCAATATGAAGGATCGAGACACACGACGAAAACTAAATACTCCCGTAAAGATCATGGAGAAGTCTATCCAAAAAGGCCCTAATAAGGTATGAGGATAAATAGATCCAAGTCCTAAAAGGAGGTGGATCGTTGTATATCAAAGTCCCAAATAAAGATTGGAGAAAAATGAAGAAGTCGTGGTCCAATTATGAAGAATCTCTCAAAAACTTCAAGTGAAGAAATTCCTATTATGAAGAGAAGACGATTATTTCATGAACGTATCTCAAGATTTGAAGTATGAAGTCGATGCCAAATATCGGTCCGAGAAAGGTCTCAAATCGCGAAGCGAGTTATGCCAAGATATGAACTTTATGAGGTCCCGAGAAGCAGTTTTAAAAGATTTTGTCCTTTAGCTAACTATTGATTAAATCGTGCCACTTTATTTTCAGCCTTAATAACTATTGAAATAAGTCAACAATGCATCCTCGTGATCATTCAAGACAACAATAAAATATAAGAGATACACCTAGGAATAAGGGAGTCTAAGTAAATAATTGACCCACATGAGTTCATGTTAGTTTGCTAACTTATAATAACAATGATCTCGTTTTTAAGCTTGGTTTGGAGAATGTGAAAACTTGAGGGTGATGATCATTCATGACATTTTCAAAACCCTAAGGTATGTTTTTGATTTCTTTACTTACTTTCTTCCTTTGAATGTTTATAATTTTCTATCTCTTTAATAAAGGCCAATGTGGATTGATTGTGATGAAAAGTGTAATCGTGCTTTGTAACTAATGCATTGCATGAGGACATTGCAATGGTCAAGTGTAGGGGATTTGATAGGTGTGTAAACACCCATCCTTTTTACCACTTAACTACAATAATAACCAAGCCAAAACGTGTATTTTATGTCGTAAATGTCGGAATTATGCGTGGTTTGTGTTTTTGTTGTGATTTAGGACGAAAATGTGAAAAGGGGAGAAAACATGGGCATTCACGGGCTTTTATCGAAGAAAAAGACAAAAGACGAAGTCAAGAAATCAAGAGTGCAAAAAGAACGGAAGTCCAAGACCAATTCTGAAGATTTATCGAAGAAAAAGTCAAAAGACGGAAGTTTACTAAAAGCCGAAGAACTCAAGTCTAATTTATCGAAGAAATTACAAGACGAGAGTAGAAATCCCGAGACAAAGTCGTTACAGTCAAAGAATTAAGAAGATTAAGGACTTAATGACAATTAAAGAAAGAAGAAAGAGGGGAGGAAGCTTCCTCTAAGCACCTCCTTAATCCTCCTATAAATAGGCCTTAGTTCATTTCATTTCATGTTGTTGGCTAAGTGTGACAATTAGTCTTCCACCATTTTAATTACTTGTCATTTAAATACATGTCATTTACTTAATTGTCTTGCACCTTAAATTTATTTAATTTCAAGTAAGTTTCCTTTTAATTGTTGTTAATATTTACTTTTATTGTCAATCTTCTATCTTCCTTTCTTATTTGATCTTTAATCTTTATGCTTTATGTTCATGTTCATGTTCTTGAGTTTTTATTAAATTGATTAAGTGGGTTTTGATTATTTTGATTAGTATTGTTAGTTTGATTGTTTTGGATTGTTATTTTATGATTAGTAGATGTTATTTGGTTAGTTTGATTTAATCTTTTGGTTGATTTTGATTAGATTAGATTAGATTCGTGTTATTTTTGGTTTCCCATGTTCTTCGATGTTACTGTTTATTTCCAGGTTATTCCGAACCAAGCTCAATTATTCCGGATGAAGGTTGTTTGTTGATTATTCCGGATCAGGGAGTTTATTCCGGATAAAGGAGTTAGTCTACAAATATTCCGAACCAAGCAACAATATTCCGAATCAAGAATTTCATTCGGAACATTCCGAGCGAAGGGTTTGAGGATTTATATTCCGGATCAAGCCCAATATTCCGAATCAGCAAAGTTATTCCGAATAAAGGACTTTTTCCGGATAAGTGACATATTCCGGATCAAGGACGTTCATTCGGAATAATCAGTTATTCCGGATAAAGGGTGATTCATTCGGAATATATTCTGGATCAAGGTGTTCATTCGGAATATTCAACATTCCGAATCAAAGGTTGTTCATCCAGAATATTCAACATTCCGGATCAAGGGGTATTCATTCGGAATATTCCGAATGAAGGCTTTATTGTGATTATTCCAAGTGAAGCTTTTATTCCGAATGAGAGTTTTGGCTTAGTTATTCCGGATAAGTGTTTTGTCTTGATTATTCCGAACGAGGAAGAATTATTCCGGGTGAAGGTGACATTCTGAAAGAGTAATTATTTTGAGTGAGGTATTTTTAGTTTATTTTAAGTTTTAGTTTATTTTAATTTTTTAAGCTTTACTTTTCCCGCCTTTTTACTTAGTTGCACTTTAAGTTTACTTGCCTTAGATTTATTTTAAGCCTTGCCTTATTTTAAGTTTTAGTTGCGTTTTAAGTTTGCCTTTAGGATAGTTTTAAGTTTGCGTTATTTACTTTTAGTGCCTTTTAATTTCTCGTCACGCTTTTAAATTATTGTCATTTATTTTAAATTAGAATTAGATTTTTAAATTACAGCCATTTACGTTAAAGTTATGCTCCTTTAATTTTACTACAACGACACAACATTTGTTTCCACCAAAGACAACTGAGTCGCACACTTAAACCAGTAATCAATCCGATTAGACTTGGAACAACGATATTTTCATACTAGGTAAAAACCCTTTGTATTAAATGGCGCCGCTGCCGGCTCTTTTCGTAAAGATTAACGGGTTTCTGTGAGAGACGCGTTGCTTTTTGGGATCCGTTCATTCGTGAGCATTATTTTTCTTGCTTAAAAATTTCAAAAAACCATAAAAATTAAAATTGTTAAAAATCCATAAAAATTAAAAAATTTCAAAAATCCAAAAAGATTTTATTTTCTTTATAGTGTATATATATATTCTCTTTGTGTTTAGTATTGTTTTCTTTTGCTTTCGCAGGTGTATGCGTACTAGATCTTCAAATTATCAAGAGCCCGCTCGTGAAGATTTAGCTATGGCAGGTGTGAACAACAACAATAATCCACCGCACCTCAATAATAACAACAACAATGTTCTTCCACAGCCCGATCTTCGGACAATGGAGGAGCTTTGTCAACCCACCATGTTTGGACGAGGAGGACCGATTGCGCCGATGCAAATCACGGCTCCGGAGTTTTCGTTGAAGCATCACATGATACAACAAGTGCAAACTAACCCATTCCGTGGATTGCCTGATGATGATGCCAACAAACACCTCGACAAATTCATTACTATCACTCAAAGCATAAAGTTGCTCGGTGCTACAATGGATGTTCTTCGCCTTCAACTCTTTCCACATACTTTATCACACCACACCGAGAAATGGTTTGATCGTCTCCCCGAAGAATTCCATTCATACTTGGGATGACATGACTCAACGCTTTTTGTCGCGCTACTTTCCACCATCCATGGTCACGAGCCTTCGCAATCAAATCAGCGGTTTCATGCAAGAACCCGATGAATCTCTTTTTGATGCTTGGGAAAGATATAATGTTTTGATCGATCGTTGTCCAAACCACAACATGCTCCCAGTTACCTTAATTGATACTTTCTACAACAGTTTGACTTTTCGTGATCGTGATACGATTAATGCAGCCGCTGGTGGCACATTTATGAAAAGAAGACCCGAGGAGTGTAGAGAGCTTATTGAAAACATGACTACTCATCACAAAAACTGGGATTCCTTCGCTTCTTCAAGGAACAACCCGAGAGTCAATGTTTCTTCTACTTCAGCAAACCCCGACATGACCGAATTCACCCGCATGATGGCCGAAATGAACAAAAATATCTTGCTCGTCGCTTTAAACCAACAACAAGTTAAAGCGGTAGCCATTCCTTGTGAGACATGCTGCGGTCCTCACTCATACACTGATTTTCCTTCTACTCAAGGCAATCCGGAAAACGTGTATGCGGCTTATGGTAATTATTCACCGGAAAATTACCAAGCCCGACCTCATGGGGATCGAAATTTGCTAAGTTACCGGTCAAACAATTTACGTTAAAGTTTTGCACCTTTAATTTTACTACAATGTAACACTCTCAATTTTCGTATCGGTACAGCGGAAGGGTCTTTTAGAGTGTTAAGGGATAGCACAATAACTCCAATCATAGACAACACATAAAAATGGTTGTACAAGGTTCAACATACATTCATTCGATAAAAAGTTTTAAAGTGTACAACATGTCCCAAATTATATAGGTCATTAAGTTTACAAAACATAGATCGAATGAACATTTTTAGTATTATGTGGGCCATCAGAGTCGATCTCCATCCGGATTACCTTCAAGCACCTGAGATAAAAACATGCAAAAATCATATCAGCGAATGCCGAGTGAATTCATAGAGTTTAATAAAACAGTTATATAAAACAATCGTTTAAATCAGAACACAAGTATAATATCAGAAGTAAGTCCTCGTATTGCTAGTCAGGCAATATATATATCAAGCATACATCTTAAACCGTCCATGAGACCGTAGCCTCAATATTACCATTATAGGTAATATTATTATCGTTCTTAGCATCGTTATCGTATTGTATTGAAATACATTTGGATTATTATTAGCCGCATGACATTGTTACCTTACTATCAAAACAACGGGCCGCGAACCCGACAAACAATTTGCCCATCTAAGTTAGTGTGTCGTCACAAAAATCATGCTATGTAAATCTTCTCATACATAAATTCACTTACCAATCAATGTGGTATGACGGGATCAACCGTCAAGGCGTGAACTGGGGTGATCGTCCCCAAATAGTACTATCATATGCATAAGCGTCTACCAAATCCCGGTAGTTCACAATTCATGCTAATGGGACTTTGAGTGACATAACCTAACTACTAATAATCCTTTTTATCTCGTTTATAGGGTCATAGCATCATTCGGGTCCATATCATTAAGCATACCATCGGGACTACTTGTGTTCTATTTTTATCAAAATCTAGCAAGTTATCTCTGTAAAACCCGTATTTTTAAATCGAGAATTTATAAATACGCGGTTTATATTTTTATACGCGGGCTATTTATTTAGACCATTTACGTATAAATTGTCAACATAACAACGAGAAAATATTACAAGAAATATTTTATAACAAGAAATATTATTATTATTGTACTAGTTTAAAAAAAAATAAAAAAAATAATAAATCATAATAATAGAGAAAAGGGCCGGTTCAAAAAAAAAGAAAAAAAATAAAAGGAAAGAGTTGGGCTTAGCCCATTTGGGGGTTATACAAACACACGGCTTCCCTTTTCTCTTCCATATCTTGCGTACAAAAAAAAAAATATAGAATTTAGGGTTTGTGTTTGTTGCCGCCGGGAAACAAGAAACAAAGGGAGATCAGTGATTTCGATTTTCAATTTAAGGTAATCAGCCTATTCCTTCCCTTTTATCACGATTTAAAAAAAAAAAAAAAAAAAAAAAGAAACCGAGAGTTATAACTCTCGGTGGTGGGTGGTATTGGTTTACAGCCGCAGCAACAAGAACCCGAGACCTATAGTCTCGGGGGTGTTGTTTTCCCACAGCCGCGAGAAAGAAAAAAAAATAAAAGGGGGCGTCGGGTTGGTTACATCAGGGAACCGAGACCATATAGGGTCTCGGTGTGTGTGCTGCACGACCCAACCGAGACCACAGCCGGTCTCGGTGGTCCTTTTCTTGCCAAACCCGAGCCACAATTCAATAAGGGTGCGTTTGGTTGTAAAATAGAACCAGCGGGGGGAACTGTTTTGGTAAAACAGTGGGAACGAAATACTTAGAACAGTGGGAAAAATAGACAGAAAAACAAGAAAGTTTAATTAACTTTAGCGACAGTTTAGCGACAAATTGTTCTGTCGCAAAACTGTTAGGGTTTGGGCAGCTTTTAAATAAGCAGCTTTAGCGACAGTTTTTGGTGACACAGAAATTCTGTCACTAATTGTTCGGACAGATTTTGTGTATATGTTTAATTGTTAGTCGGTAAGCTTGGGACGTTTTTATAAATGATAAAATAAACATTTTAAATTATACCTTTTTAAATTAAATTGTTTTATAAATATTTTATATCTATATTTTAAGTGTATTAAATTAATTAAATGCCTAAATATTTAAAAGGGTATATTATTAGAAAACGAATTAAACAATTTAAGAGTTTTCTAAAGTAAGAAACTTTCATTTTTAGCGGGATACTTATTATAAAAATACTTATCGCCGGATATACATTATATGTGGCTATTAGTAGAACGTTAATACATTACAATGAATTATTATAAGACCAAATTTAGCCGTTAATATGCGTATGGAATTTCAGAAATAAATAAATAAGAAACCAATAAGATCAGTAAAATTTGATAACGGATAACTGTTAACTTATTCGCGTCCTTTATTTATGTAGCACGCGTGAAGCCCGAGTAGTATTCGTTCAGTCTTCCTTTCAGTCAGTTACTGGACTAGAGGTACAGATTTTCCGTCCTTTCAGTAAGGACTTCCTTTCTATGCATGTTTAGGATTCCCCGTCTGCAGCCAAATGTCTTCCCCAGTATACGTTTAAACTTGTCAGAAATCATATTAATAATAGAATAAATTGCCTGAGCATTATATACAAGCATGATTAGTATGTACTAGTTACGGAGGTACCGTGACCACGACACTAGAGGCACCGGTGTCGTGACTCACATGCAGGAGAGTGATATCCTGCATCGTCCCACTCAGCTTAGCTTGGCCATTTTATCAGTATTATTATTAGTGGGGCGTATGGATGCATCCTAGGCTATAGTTACTGTTTAGCAGGTGAATGTGGTGTGTGCTCTACATCCTTCACATTGGAGCTGATCCCTCCACCCAGCACAGTTATTTAGAGGTCGCCCCTCTATAGCATGACGAGGACACCCCTCCATGTATTCATGCAGCAGTTGATTTAATACATGACCTATATAAGCTCTTGGCAAATTAAAATACAAAAAAATGCACGTTTTCAGAATTAATAAGTTATATTTCAGTTTTCAGTATATATGAAAAGGTTTATCAGATTTTATGCAGAGTTGTATCACATGTCATATCAGTCTTATAGTGTCATTGTAGTCTTCCATTCCTTTTTCTTTCAGTACATCCTATTCATGCTATATCCGTCCACTGAGCGTTATGCTCAGCCGTAGTTTCCTTTCATGTTTCCAAACGGCAGGTACACAGGGACGATCTTAGGACTGCTAAGAGAGTACGTGCATTGGATGAAGAGCTATCCAGACCCCTTTATTTTATGCATGCTTACTTTACATCTCTTTGGTTGTTGGACATTGTTTCGTCCTTTTTCTTTCAGTACTTAGTCTTTATATTTGGAGCTTATGTTGGACTACCGATGTTTGATTCCGGTATTTTCCGTATGGTCATTTAATGTTTAATACATTGCCTTGCATGCTTTGATGACACGCCATAAATACACGTAACGGTCCATTTATCCAAGTGGGGTGTTACAATTATGGTATCAGAGCGCAAGGTTCGACCTGTAGGCTCTAAAACTTGACCTGTGACTAGTGGGTAGTCACCCAGAATTTCTTGTATTTTGGCGTCGTTATTTTCCATGCTACTCATGAATTTTATCAGTCAGATTTTTTTTTTAAAAAATTTTGATTTAGTAAACGGTTGGTACAGGACTGGCCATACTTAATTGCATGTGCTTTTCTAGAACATTTCGTTTTGGTGAACTGACCATAGGCGTTCACCCTTGCCGCTTAAATTTTGTATGGATGAACTGACCATAGGCGTTCATCCTTACTCATGTCGGATTTATGTTTCAGAAATTTTCATTTTGTGAACTGACCCTAGGCGTTCACCAGTATTCATGTCATGTTTTGTTAGTTATACCTCCATGAATTACACTAAGCATATTCAGATTTATTACTGCAGGTTCTTACGTTTTTGTCGATTTATCCTCTTTTATTTCAGATGCCACCCAGGCGCGACACCGAGAATGATCCTAACGCAGCTGCCATTGCTGCTGCGGTTCAGGCTGCTATACAGGCCATGTTACCCCAAATTCGTGATGAGATCCGAGCTGAGTATCAAAATGGGCCTCAGCAGAATAACAACCCTCCTGCTCCACCACCTGCCACTTTACCCGCTTGGCTGGATCTGTTCAACAAATAGAAGCCCCGACTGTTTGAGCAGACTGTAGCTCCAACTGATGCAGAAGACTGGATCTACCATATAGAGAAAATTTTTGGAGCTATGGGTTGTGGTGATGTTTTCAAAGTTAGGCTTGCGGTTTACAAGCTGGAGGGTCCTGCTCTACATTGGTGGAGGTCTCAGAAACTGTCCAACGGGGGAGATGCTTGGGAGCTTGCATTGACCTGGGCACGTTTCAAGACGATGTTCTATGACCAGTTTTTCCCGCATGCGGAGCAAGCTAAGATGAAGAGGGACTTTCACGTTATTCGTCAGAATAATGGCGAGAACAGTATAGAGTTCATGCACCGATACCTCAGGATGGCTGGATTCTTGGGGGAGGCTGCGGGTACCGTAGAGGAGCAAGTGAAGCAATTTCGCTGGGCTCTTCACACCAGGACTGCAGATAGATTGATGAGTGCCACATTCACTAATGTGTCACAAGTAGCTAATGCAGCTCGGGACATCGAGATGCTTTTTGAGAGGGACGAGCTCGAGAATTTAGAGCGCCCGGAGAAGAGGTACATCTCACCCAACAGACTTAAACAATTTAGCCATTATTGCTTGGCAACTTATATGTTATTAAAATCTTGCAGACACAGAGGAGGAGACCGATCCCAATCGGCTACTCCGCATCAGAACTACAGGAACCACGGTCAGTCATATGACCGTAATCGGTCAGATAGGAGGAACGGCGGTGATAATTACCGCGGCAACTCCAACTCCTCTGGCAGCTACAGGTGAGCCTTTAAGCTCCAAGAATATTAAACTATCATGTAAAACATATCTTAAATTTATTTGTAAATTCCAACAGAGATGCTGGACAGGGGCGTGACCAAAACAACAGGGGTCAACAGGTTGCCCGGCCGGCAAATTCTGGTAATTTTAAATTTCAGTCAAACAGCCTCATTTCAGTTTAAAATATCAGCATCATGACACGTGTTTGTCATCGTGAATCAGGTTCTCAGCAAACCAGGGCTGCTTCTGCCGTGTACACTTATCCCACTTGCGTCACATGTGGAAAGAAGCACACGGGACCGTGCCGTCGTGGTATGAGTGGTTGCTTCCAGTGTGGCCAACCGGGCCATCTGAAGAGGGATTGCAAGAGCGGGAATACTGCTGGTACCTCAGGCCAGACTCCTCAGATGTTACCTCCGCCACCACCACTACCACCAACCACTGGTCGTGTCTACACTACTACCCGTGAACAAGCAAATAAGACCGCAGGTACCATTACTGGCATTTTGTTTATACACGGACAGTCTGCATGCGTGCTTTTCGATATAGGCGCCACGCACTCGGTTATATCTACTTCATATGCTGTTAGAATAAACATGACCCCTACGCCACTAGACCGTGCACTCAGTATATCTACCCCCATGCGAGACTCTGTACTCATTACCCAAGTATATAAGGATCTCCCTCTTGAGTTTGATGATAAAATCCGTCCAGTCAGTGCTCTTCCTTTGGATATGTGTGAGTTTGATATTATTCTGGGGATGGATTGGTTATCGGCTCATCATGCCACCATATATTGCCATGCTCACCAGGTTATCTTTGGTGATGTCCAGACACCAGAATATATTCACCGAGGCTTCCTACCAGGAAAACATGTTCAGATCATTTCAGCTTTACAGGCTCGTACCTTACTATATCATGGTTGCGAGGGTTTCCTAGCTACAGTCCATGACACGACTTCTGAAACACCTTCGATTCATGATCAGCCAGTTGTGTCAGACTTTCCAGATGTCTTTCCCGAGGAACTTCCAGGTTTACCTCCCATGCGAGAGGTAGAATTTGGTATCGATCTCATTCCAGGTGCAGAACCAGTATCTAAAGCTCCTTACCGTATGGCTCCTGTAGAGCTTAAGGAACTGAAGGATCAACTTCAGGAACTTCTCGAAAGGGGTTTCATCCGTCCAAGCGTGTCACCTTGGGGCGCGCCAGTTTTGTTTGTCAAGAAGAAGGATGGTAGTATGCGTTTGTGTATTGACTACCGTGAGTTGAATAAGCTCACTATTCGTAACCGTTATCCACTTCCTCGTATTGACGATTTGTTCGATCAGCTTCAGGGTGCCAAGCACTTCTCAAAAATCGATCTACGGTCAGGCTACCATCAGCTGCGTGTAAAAGAGCAGGATATATCCAAAACTGCTTTTCGCACGAGGTACGGTCATTACGAGTTTGTTGTCATGCCATTCGGTCTCACGAATGCGCCCGCAGTATTTATGGACTTAATGAACAGAGTCTTCCACGAACTCTTAGACAAGTTCGTGATTGTATTCATCGATGATATCCTCATTTTCTCCAAATCCAAAGAGGAACATGAGGACCACCTCCGTACGGTTTTGCAGATTCTCAGACAAGAAAAACTATACGCTAAATTTTCGAAGTGCGAGTTTTGGCTGAATACAGTGGCGTTTCTAGGCCATATTGTTTCTGCAGAAGGAATAACTATGGATCCTGCAAAGGTGGAGGCTATCACCAAATGGCCAAGACCGACATCTGTCACAGAGATACGTAGTTTTCTTGGGTTGGCGGGTTATTACCGCAGGTTTGTGGAAAACTTCTCACGTTTGGCGTTACCATTGACCCAACTTATGCGAAAGGGTGAGAAGTTTATATGGACCGAGGAGAGAGAAAAGAGTTTTGAGGAACTCAAGCATCGATTGATCTCAGCACCGATACTTACTCTCCCATCCGGTACAGGTGGTTATCAGATATACAGCGACGCATCAGGAAAAGGCTTAGGCTGTGTTCTTATGCAGCATGGGAAAGTCATCGCTTATGCTTCGCGTCAACTAAAGCCGTATGAGAAAAATTATCCTACTCATGATCTAGAGCTCGTAGCAGTCGTCTTCGCCCTTAAAATCTGGAGGCATTATTTATACGGTGAGTCGTGTGATATCTTCACCGATCACAAAAGTCTCAAGTATATATTTACACAGCGAGAGCTGAACATGAGACAGAGGCGATGGTTAGAACTGCTAAAAGATTATGACACTAATATTCAGTATCACCCAGGCAAAGCAAACGTAGTAGCAGACGCCCTTAGCAGAAAGTCAGGTATGGTAAATGGCATCAAAGTTCAGGAAGAAATTATTCGGGATTTAGAGCGGTATGATATTGAGCTCTTAGTGCGCGGACAAAGGGGATACTGGGCTAGTTTGAGAGTAGAACCAGATTTACTCTCTAGGATTAAAGCCGCACAAAAGGATGATGGTGAAATCTGGGCGATTGTCCAGAACATTGACCGTCAGACCGAGTTTCGCATCGATGACGACGGTATTGTATGGCAGGGTACCAAACTCTGCGTTCCAGAAGATCCTGCTCTTAGAGAAGCCTTGATGACTGAGGCTCACAGCTCTCCGTTCTCTATTCATCCAGGTTCCACTAAGATGTACCATGATCTTAAGCAGCATTTTTGGTGGAGCGGAATGAAGCAAGATGTCGCAACTTTCGTTTCCAAATGTCTGACCTGCCAGCAGGTTAAGATAGAACATCAGCGTACCAGCGGGTTACTTCAGCCATTAGAAATTCCAATGTGGAAATGGGACAAGATTTCTATGGATTTTGTTACCGGTTTACCACAGACTCAGCGGCGACATGATGCAATCTGGGTCATTGTCGATCGCTTGACCAAATCAGCACATTTCATCCCTATCCGTAAAGATTTTGCAGTTAGTAAATTGGCAGATCTATTCACCAAGGAGATTGTACGACTACACGGTACACCTTCAGAGATTATATCAGATAGGGACCCACGATTCACTTCTCACTTCTGGGGAGGCCTGCATAAAGCTTGGGGAACTAGGCTCAAGCTCAGCACAGCTTTCCATCCACAGACGGACGGTCAGTCAGAGCGTACTATCCAGACCTTAGAGGACATGCTACGCGCCTGTGCATTAGAATGGACAGGACACTGGGATGACTATATTTGCTTGGTCGAGTTTGCCTACAACAACAGTTGGCATGCTAGTATCAAGCGTGCTCCATTCGAGATGTTATACGGCAGGAAATGCCGTGCTCCTATTTGTTGGGATCAGGTTGGGGAACGTTTGATTGAGGGACCAGAATTGATAGAAATGACCAATGAAAAGGTCGCCATCGCTAGGGCAAAACTACAAGAAGCGCGTACTCGCCAGAAGAGTTACGCCGACAGACATCGCAAAGATCTATCATTTCAGACTGGAGATCGTGTGTTCCTCAAAGTATCACCCGCACGTGGCGTCAGACGGTTCGGCCTCAAAGGCAAACTTAGCCCCCGCTACATCGGACCATTTGAAATCCTTGAACGCGTCGGGGAAGTATCGTATCGGTTGGCGCTGCCGCCTCAGCTTTCACACGTCCACAACGTGTTTCATGTCTCATTGCTCAGGGGGTACAACTATCACGAGCTTCACAAAGTAAATTATCCACTCGATCAGATTCGGGAGGATTTATCCTATATTGAGGAACCCGAAGCGGTTTTAGATCGCCAGGATCGAGTCATGAGAAGGAAGACCATTCCTTTCGTCAAGATCCTGTGGAGGAACCATACCGAGCGGGAGGCCACTTGGGAAACAGAGGAGTCTATACGGACTTCTTATCCTCACTTTCAGTTTTGATTCGGGTATGTCCTTTCAGCTTTTATGTCGTTCAGTTTATCAGCATTTTAGCTTTTGCTTCAGTCAGCTTTAAATACCTTGGAATTCGGGGACGAATTCTTCTTTTAGAGGGGAAGAATTGTAAAACCCAGTACGGCCGTATTTTAATTCGGGGACGAATTATTCCTTTTAGAGGGGAAGAATTGTAAAACCCGTATTTTTAAATCGAGAATTTATAAATACGCGGTTTATATTTTTATACGCGGGCTATTTATTTAGACCATTTACGTATAAATTGTCAACATAACAACGAGAAAATATTACAAGAAATATTTTATAACAAGAAATATTATTATTATTGTACTAGTTTAAAAAAAAATAAAAAAAATAATAAATCATAATAATAGAGAATAGGGCCGGTTCAAAAAAAAAAGAAAAAAAATAAAAGGAAAGAGTTGGGCTTAGCCCATTTGGGGGTTATACAAACACACGGCTTCCCTTTTCTCTTCCATATCTTGCGTACAAAAAAAAATAAAAAAATACAGAATTTAGGGTTTGTGTTTGTTGCCGCCGGGAAACAAGAAACAAAGGGAGATCAGTGATTTCGATTTTCAATTCAAGGTAATCAGCCTATTCCTTCCCTTTTATCACGATTTAAAAAAAAAAAAAAAAAAAAAAAAAAAAGAAACCGAGAGTTATAACTCTCGGTGGTGGGTGGTATTGGTTTACAGCCGCAGCAACAAGAACCCGAGACCTATAGTCTCGGGGGTGTTGTTTTCCCACAGCCGCGAGAAAGAAAAAAAAAATAAAAGGGGGCGTCGGGTTGGTTACATCAGGGAACCGAGACCATATAGGGTCTCGGTGTGTGTGCTGCACGACCCAACCGAGACCACAGCCGGTCTCGGTGGTCCTTTTCTTGCCAAACCCGAGCCACAATTCAATAAGGGTGCGTTTGGTTGTAAAATAGAACAAGCGGGGGGAACTGTTTTGGTAAAACAGTGGGAACGAAATACTTAGAACAGTGGGAAAAATAGACAGAAAAACAAGAAAGTTTAATTAACTTTAGCGACAGTTTAGCGACAGATTGTTCTGTCGCAAAACTGTTAGGGTTTGGGCAGCTTTTAAATAAGCAGCTTTAGCGACAGTTTTTGGTGACACAGAAATTCTGTCACTAATTGTTCGGACAGATTTTGTGTATATGTTTAATTGTTAGTCGGTAAGCTTGGGACGTTTTTATAAATGATAAAATAAACATTTTAAATTATACCTTTTTAAATTAAATTGTTTTATAAATATTTTATATCTATATTTTAAGTGTATTAAATTAATTAAATGCCTAAATATTTAAAAGGGTATATTATTAGAAAACGAATTAAACAATTTAAGAATTTTCTAAAGTAAGAAACTTTCATTTTTAGCGGGATACTTATTATAAAAATACTTATCGCCGGATATACATTATATGTGGCTATTAGTAGAACGTTAATACATTACAATGAATTATTATAAGACCAAATTTAGCCGTTAATATGCGTATGGAATTTCAGAAATAAATAAATAAGAAACCAATAAGATCAGTAAAATTTGATAACGGATAACTGTTAACTTATTCGCGTCCTTTATTTATGTAGCACTGAAGCCCGAGTAGTATTCGTTCAGTCTTCCTTTCAGTCAGTTACTGGACTAGAGGTACGGATTTTCCGTCCTTTTAGTAAGGACTTCCTTTCTATGCATGTTTAGGATTCCCCGTCTGCAGCCAAATGTCTTCCCCAGTATACGTTTAAACTTGTCAGAAATCATATTAATAATAGAATAAATTGCCTGAGCATTATATACAAGCATGATTAGTATGTACTAGTTACGGAGGTACCGTGACCACGACACTAGAGGCACCGGTGTCGTGACTCACATGCAGGAGAGTGATATCCTGCATCGTCCCACTCAGCTCAGCTTGGCCATTTTATCAGTATTATTATTAGTGGGGCGTATGGATGCATCCTAGGCTATAGTTACTGTTTAGCAGGTGAATGTGGTGTGTGCTCTACATCCTTCACATTGGAGCTGATCCCTCCACCCAGCACAGTTATTTAGAGGTCGCCCCTCTATAGCATGACGAGGACACCCCTCCATGTATTCATGCAGCAGTTGATTTAATACATGACCTATATAAGCTCTTGGCAAATTAAAATACAAAAAAATGCACGTTTTCAGAATTAATAAGTTATATTTCAGTTTTCAGTATATATGAAAAGGTTTATCAGATTTTATGCAGAGTTGTATCACATGTCATATCAGTCTTATAGTGTCATTGTAGTCTTCCATTCCTTTTTCTTTCCGTACATCCTATTCATGCTATATCCGTCCACTGAGCGTTATGCTCAGCCGTAGTTTCCTTTCATGTTTCCAAACGGCAGGTACACAGGGACGATCTTAGGACTGCTAAGAGAGTACGTGCATTGGATGAAGAGCTATCCAGACCCCTTTATTTTATGCATGCTTACTTTACATCTCTTTGGTTGTTGGACATTGTTTCGTCCTTTTTCTTTCAGTACTTAGTCTTTATATTTGGAGCTTATGTTGGACTACCGATGTTTGATTCCGGTATTTTCCGTATGGTCATTTAATGTTTAATACATTGCCTTGCATGCTTTGATGACACGCCATAAATACACGTAACGGTCCATTTATCCAAGTGGGGTGTTACAATCTCCCTCGCGGGTTTACAAATCATTTTATAAAACATTTAAAAGAGTGCGAGGCTATGAACTCACGTTGATAATGAAAGGCGGATTATCGGCTACGGGCGTGCTTCGGTCACGAAAACCTATATAAATAATAATCGGTCTTAGACTTTTATCCAATGACTTTATCAAAATAACAATATACATATGATGATTTTTATACATATGATGATGATCAAGTGGGTTCATATATTCTTATTTACTCATTTTAGTGGTTATGTATTGGTAACTTTTTACTAGTTTACTAGTTTTACCTATTTACATGTTTTTAAGTCCAATAAGCTTATTATAAGTTCTTTAACTTGTATTAGTCTATTTTATACTTGTATTATCAGTATTTATACTTTACATGTTGGGCCCAAATAGGTTAAGCCCAATAAGTATTTTTTATAAGTGTTTAACTTATTTAGTCCAATTATTAGTCCAATATGCTAACTTAGCTCGTTAATGTCCGTATGTCCTATAGTTCGGGTTTTATCGGTTTTTACTTGTATTAGATACTTATATATCAGTATATGACTTTTAAAAACTTTACATTAGACGGGTTTGATCGTCTAAGTTTTAATTGGCGAAAAACGTTAATTTTACGGTAATAGCCGAAAAAGTCGTAAAAATCATGTTTATAGTTTTTATAACTTATAAATATTATTCAAATACCATTTTTATAAATTTTCCATTTATTTACCCTTATACATATTTATATAAATGAAATTCATAAGTTAGTGGGTTTTAATTTCACATTTTATACTATATAATTTGAGTGCTTATATAATAGTATTAAACATTAATTCTTCAAAATCTGATTTTTAGTTTCATCTTCACCATTTTTATCATATCTAGAGTTCTAAAATGAATTAGAAGCTCATTTTTTGATGGAATGAACTTCATATTATGTGCTACAATTAAGTTAGTTATAGCTAATGCTCATTCTATGTTTAACTATCCTTAACAGTCCCTACAAAACAGACTATTCAGATTAGCACACTCATCTTGTTTTGATCATATCTCACTCATTTTAAGGATTACATTGCATGGCCAACTCTCATATGTGTATGACATCTTATACTTATTGTAAATGAATTCCACCATGCAATTTTATCACTTTAAGTTTTGGTTACTTACTGTTTTTATACAGCCAACAATTTAAGCATGATTTTAGCCTTGTTTCTTATGGTTATTCATCTTTTTAAGCATATTTATCAACACTTGATCCCCACACAACATTTTTATCATCATATATTCATCATATACATATACAACAAGAAAGAAAATACATTTGATCTTTACAAAAATAACAAGAGAAATGGAAAGGATGATCTTCTTTACCAACCAAGAGTATATCTTGTTTTTGGAAGACAACAACTTGATGAACACCAAATATATCTCCAAGATCATCAAACACCATAAAAGTTTGTTGAGAAATTAGCCCTAGGACACAATCAAATCACCTCCTTTGTTGTTAAAATGGCCACCAAGCAATCAAGGCTTCAAGGTTACTCCATAATATAGCTAGATAACAAGTATCTTGTGGCTAGAAAAGATCAAGTTGGGTGTTTGTTCTTGAATGTGGGAATGAAATGGGGTGAGATGAGAGAGTTTTGAGAGTTGTTTGCATGTGTGAAATGGTGGTAAGTGGTTTAGCTTGTTGGTTTTGTGGTTGAAGTAGCTTAAGTGTAAGGCTAAGCTTACACTTGTAAGCTTAATGAGTGTAAAGATGCCACATCTTTGATGTGGTGTCTAGTTTGGCCGCCCCTTTGTGTAGTGGGGTGGGATAAATTATTTTGTCCCATCCCGCTAATTTACGGGTATTCCTCGATTCTAGTTTCCTCGATTTACGTGCCCTCGGGTCGTTTTACGAAAAACGTTTTTATAAATTATGAATCAACGGCACAAAACGAATCTAATAAAAATTTTCTCATAAAAAACGGAGTTCAAATACGTAAATACGTAATCCTAAGGTTTCCGGTTTAATCGTAAAGGACGCTAAATTATGCACGTAAGCCCAAATTTAAATCCGTAAATTGTGAGTTCATCAATCAACACAAAAATAAGTTTCAAAATATTATACGAGAAAATAATTCACTACCTAAAAATGTTAGATTGTCACATACAACGACACAACATTTGTTTCCACCAAAGACAGCTGAGTCGCACACTTAAACCAGTAATCAATTCGATTAGACTTGGAACAACGATATTTTCATACTAGGTAAAAACCCTTTGTATTAGTCATCAGGACCAAGATTTTTTTATTATGTTAGATCTTTGAAGGAATCGTTTCGAGCGGGAGGCCATTCGAAACGGAGGAGTCCATCTAGACCTCTCATTCCTTTTCCTTTAATAAATTCAGTTAAGTCCTTTCAGTCATGTCATGTTCCATGTTCTATTCAACCATGTCACGTTATATGATCACTTCAATCATGTCATGTTTATACCTATCATCAGCATTATGTCTTAATTAGAAGACAAATTATCCTTCAGCTTATTTGCCTTTTCAGTTTACGTGCTCCTCCAGTTCTTATTAACTTCGTCAGCTTATTACGTGTAATTCGAGGAGAATTCCTCCTTTTTAGAGGGGAAGAATTGTAAAACCACAACATTATCGTGTCTCTAATTCGAGGACGAATTATTTTTTTTAGAGGAGAAGAGTTGTAAAACCCGCTTTAAAAGTCTACGTATATTAATTACGTACATTCACAGCTTTAAATTTTGGCCTAATTATTTATTTAGATAATAAATAACAGTATTAATTCAAGTATTATGCAAATATTATTTATTCAGGAAATAAATAATCCATGTCAGAATATATCACGAGGATTAATATACAAAAATGTACGCAATGTTTTAAACCCACAAATATTAATCTCACGCGGTCTCAGTTTTAATTAAAAATATTACGTGATTAATTATTCAGAAAAATAACTAATTTTAACTATCCAAGTATCACGTAGATATAAATAAAACGTGAAAACGAAATACTATGTTACAAGGGGTGTGTGACTGTCATAAAAAGAAAAGAAACAGAAAGGCTTAAGGCCCGACCCACTAAAAAAAATTTAACTAGCAAACCTAATCATTCTTTTCATTTTTAGTCAAAACAAGATTTCATCATAAAACCCTAAAGTGGGTATGGTGGCCACCGGCAGAAACAAAAAAAAGGATAGGAAAAGTTGTTGATTTTTAGTTTCGAGTTTATGTTATTCAATCGTGTCTCATTGAATCTGATTGGCGTTTCCTCGTTTATGTTTGGGTCCATTCTCTTATTTGGTTTGAGGTAAGTACTGAGACTTCAATATTATGTTTATTTATTTAATACATTTTGGTCAAATTACTAGCAATTCCGTTAACTAAAACGAAGGCAAGACGAGTTTCTTACGAGTGAAGGATATATAATCTTTGTTCTATTATGCTCTTATGAAAAATGTCTAGATGACTATATGATATCCATTTATCCTAAGCAGTGTCACCAACGTTGTATTTTTTTATAATAAGTTAACGAGTTCGAAAAGTAGATATGACGTAAAACATTTCATTGTGTTTTAAAACCCTATGTAGAACTTTATCATGATGGTACAATATTTTATTTGAAGTTAATGGAGCAATTTAAAATGATCAAGTATAGTAACTGAATTTTTAATTGTAGTTCTAATGTATTGAGATGCTCGGATGGCATTTAGTAAATCTTTTCGATTTGACAACTTTTAGCGACAATTAAGGTTATTATTTAATAAACTTTAATATTATACCAGTTCATGAATTGGGACATATAAATATATTTTAAACCTCAGCTTATATAATTACGGCTTATTAAATCAGCTTATTATTATATATGAAAACTTCTATTTTTGAAAACTTACTATATTTAGAAACCTGCTATTTTTAGAAAGTTACTAATTACAGGAATATCAATAAGGACAACACATGAAAAATGTAATACAATATCAAGAACTTACGAACTAGGCCAGATTAAGAATATATATAATAATACATAAACAAGTACAACGAGTCAAGAACAAGTAAATTAAGTCAAGAACCAGTAACTCATGTCATATACAGACAACTCATATATGTACATTTATTCATGTAGCTATTGTGAAGTCAGAATAGGAGTTTCTATGTTCTCCTTTCAGTCAGTTACTGGACACAAGGTATGGATTTTCCGTCCTTTCAGTAAGGACTTTCTTTCTATGCATGATTAGGATTCCCCGTCTGCAGCCAATTGTTTTCCCTATTTATATGTTATAAGAATTATCATAAATAAGTTTTATAATTAAGTTAAATTGCCTGAGCCTTATATACAAGCATGACGAATCGGTATT
This sequence comes from Glebionis coronaria, assembly GCA_025667525.1. NCBI lineage: Eukaryota > Viridiplantae > Streptophyta > Magnoliopsida > Asterales > Asteraceae > Glebionis > Glebionis coronaria. The sequence continues at coordinate 452,397,605 of CM046881.1, forward strand.
ACTAGTTACGGAGGTACCGTAACCATGACACTAGAGACACCAGTGTCGTGACTCACATGCAGGAGAGTGATATCCTGCATCATCCCACTCATGTTTAGTTTGGCCATTTTATCAGTATGTTTAGTGGGGCGTATGGATGCATCCTAGGCTTATCAGTTTATAAGTTATCAGGGTGAATGTGGTGTGTGCTCTACATCCTTCACATTGGAGCTGATCCCTCCACCCAGCACAGTATTTAGAGGTCACCCCTCTACAGCATGACGAGGTCACCCCTCAAGTTATTCATGCACCGTTGTTACAACACATGACCTATATAAGCTCTGGCAATTAAAATACAGTAAATGCATGTTTTCAGATTTAACAGATAACAGTTCAACTTTATTATTTATAAATCAGACTTTACAGATTATACACAGATTTCCGCTGCAACTTTACTTATCAGTCTTACAGCTCCCATATTTTATCATCTGTTTCGTTTCAGTAATTCCTTATCATGCTTTATATCCGTTCACTGAGCGTTATGCTCAGCGGTAGTTCTTTCATGTTCTAACGGCAGGTACACTAGGACGCTCTTAGGATTCTGATAACATGTGCATTGAATGGAAGCTATCCGGACTTCTTACTTTATGCACTTCTTATATTATTCTGCTTATTTGGACATTGTTTATTCCTTTCCTTCAGTATTTTACTTTTCATGTTTTGAGCTTATGTTTGGATTACCGATGTTTGATTCCGGTATTTCCTTTATGATAAGTTAATATTTTAGGACATTTACCTTATGCTTTGAATGACACGCCATAAATACACGTAACGGTCCACTTATCCAAGTAGGGTGTTACAATGCACTTGAATCTAAGATGAAGGAACGTCTAAGAGAGCAACCTGAAGTACCAATGGTTGTTTTAACTATGCAGATTTAGAAGCCATACATGTAATCTATAAAACCACGAAAATGATAAGAACAATACTTATGAATCATCTTCAAAGAATATAATTAGTACTCAACATTACTCTTGATTGTTTATTTCTTTTCTTCCAACTATATGAATTTCCTATAATTTCACAATATTATACAGAACACCCGATCCCAACATCAAGAACACATTAAAACCTTAAAAAACGAGAGCGTTTCTTGCCAACTTGAAGAACATCAGATTGAGAGAATCATCTTGAACCCCCACAAGTTTAAATATAAAAAACTTGAATATCAGGTATTTACCCATTCTAGTCAAATATGTTCAAGATTGAACTTGACCATCCCCTCAAGGGCTAACCGAAACGCGCTTTGAGGAAGACATTAGAGACACTGAATTGCCTCATCAGCTTTTTATTTAGCTAGATTTTTTGCTCTATCAATCATGCCACTATTCATCACAAACTGAATAGCTTCATCAAGAGACCATGTTTCACAAAACTCTGACTCGATGATATCTCTCAGCCTTGACTCTCTTTCGAGCGCGAAAATAAGAGGTACGGTCAGGTTTCCTTTTGCTAGGTCACTGCCAGCTGGCTTTCCCAATTGCTCTGCTGACTGTGTGAAATCCAATATGTCGTCCAACACTTGGAAGGATAAACCAATATTCTTGCCATATTGATACATTTGCTCGCTGACATCTTTGTGGACCCCACTAAAGATACCTGCTCTTTTTGTGCTAGTAGCAATTAATGAGGCTGTTTTGTAGAAACTCTTGATCAAATATTCATCAAGTTCAACATCACAATCGAATAAACTTGATGCCTGCTTGATTTCACCGCTTCCAAAATCTTTAATAACCTGTCATATGTCAAGTTTTAGGTTATCCTTACAAATATATCCATGATCATTAATTGAACTATATCTACTGGTTGATAAATTAATAAAAAAATATTGAAATAACATGACAGATCACTAACCTTGATGCTATTGTTGATTGAGGGAGCCGGGGTATACCTGCATAAAAGCACATTCTCTTTTAAAGGTACGATAAAAGGGATGAATATATCTTATCATAGCGTGAGATAAACATACTTCCATATAGTCTGATGCTAACACAGTTAATAAATTTAACTATGCTTAGTTGAGACATTTTAAGGCAAAAAAGTGGTTCTTGTCGAATGATATTAGCAATGATAAATATTTTGACACAACAAATAATCTCTGGTTTGTCAAGTACGTCAATGGCATATTGTGAGAGTACCTATAGACCATCATCAATAACGATTATCTCGTTGTCACGGTGCTTAAGGAGCCAAATATGATTCTGCCAACGTCTAATCTTGTTCGGGTTTATATTGCACAAGCTCTGTAAATGTATGAAACAAAACATACACAATTTACCATCCATGTGCATAGAAGCCCTCCTAATGCTTTCCATACTGATATTAATAAACATACAACATGTATTTTAAACCACAAACTACCCTTCTTCTCAGTCCTAGGAAATGACGCACATATTAGACGCAGACTGATTTGCTAGACAACCTTTCTTTAATTATATGTATCATCTAGTTTTTAGACTAAAACATATGCATTATTATCCTTAACCCTCAAATTTAGAGCGGAAAAGTGAATTCTACTTGATCACAGGAAATACTAATATAAGTTTTGTGCATAAATTATATCTAAATTTGTTGATTTTCTCCACAACTTCTTCATCAAGCCTCTTCTCGCCTCGACTCTTCCTTTCAAAGCTCTTCAACCAGATCCTGAAATCATCAAACTCGCATTCCATCAAACACATCTGCTCCTTCATATCAATTTCTCTTCTTCCAAATACTTTTAATTACCAACACTTTGAGATAATATTTGATATGTATGTTACTTATAGAGATAAAATGCAGATAAATAATGCTTACGAACACTTTAGGCCAATATATTTATAGTCAATGGATGTACCATATTGGATTAGAAGTATGAGAATAAAGAAACTATATAGTTTGTAATTGATTGTTCATTAAGATTGTCATCACCATCTTAGCACTTGCTAATCTTTTTTGTGATCTGATACTAAAAATATTTTTGTAGATAAAGTGCTTGGGACACCAGCACCCAGGACATTATGCATACAGGAAAATATTAAACTACAAATAAAGTTAATCATTTATGAAAACTTAGTTGTATAACATCTAAATATTGTCCATTGTATGCATATCCTGGTTTTTAGTTTGACAATATATAACTAAAAAGGGCCAAATATAACCTTATGTCAAATGGTTTGAACATGTCGACAGTTAGAAGCAAACAAGAAAAAGCAAACAGATACATCTAAATTTGTTACCAATTTTACGGTCTCTACATCAGATCTAGATATTGGTTTTGACTTGTTACCCGACCCACTGACCCGCCTATTTTGCTACTACACTTCTGTTGATACATATACTGTTTGATAGTCAATATAACCGCAACAATATCAAGAGGACTCTGAGAAAAGTAATTACCAGTAAAAACTGCTACTACTCTTGCTGCTCAGGATCATATAGGAAGGAATTAAATTTGGGATTTACAGCAAAATTGGGTGGATCCATGGTACTAACAGCTCCCAATATATTTTTTTGGCCATCTCATAAGACAAAAATATGATCGTTTTATTATCTGAAAATGAAGGGGACCTGGAGCTGGGGCTTTTACATGTATGGTTGGTTAGTCCAGACGAAGTACAATAAAATTTCAAATAAAAAAATCTTATATCGATCAAATAAAAAAAATCAGAAAATTACACTCTTTACTGATGTTGCTATGATATCATATATCTATCTAATAACTTGTAGGATATAGTGATAATAGACCTCGAGAAAAATTGCATTCGTGTTATATGACCAGAACTCTTTTATTGCTATACATCGGCCATGTTTATGAAACCCCGTTTATTGATAAACACAGCCACCGCTGAAAGGTATAATAAGATATAAGGTATTTTCAGTCCCTGCAATTACAAAGATGAGTCCTTTACGATAAATGAAGCACACTATCCAAAATTTAAGGTAAATTAGTTTTATAAAAGCTATTTAGAAACAATGCTAATGCTTGCTGTATAATACAATGTGACGGTCACAAATATTAGTATAAGAATTTTGAAGGAAGACTTATCACGAAAAAGTAGGGTGAAAGTTGCGCAATAGCATTATACGTTTACCTTTGTTGCATTATTTTTTTCTTGCTCAGCTTCCTCGTCCTCGTCAGTCTATAAACACAATGCACAATGCCATGTATTCAGTTTCTCATGTATAAGACTGAAAACCAAATCACAAGAGGCAAAATAGATTAAGTGATCGCTTCCGAGGTTTTTTTATGTACATTATAATAGAGCTTTAAACCACACTTATGCAACTCAGTTTACTACAAAATGGTAAAAACTTTTAATTTCGCAAATAATCTACGTAGGTAATAGCAATTCCAAGCATCCACAAATAATAAGAAATCCTAAGCAGCCCCAAATAATAAGCATTCCTAAACAATACTAAAAAGCCAAAACAGAAAGCAATCCCAAACAACACCTAATTTCTAAGGAATCCTAATTCTCAAACAACCTAAATTAACATAAGCAAATTTATTTTTAAAAAAAGTTAACATTGAAAAACTAAAATCAACATTGTGAAAGACCAAATGTTACCTCATTGCAGGAGAACCATCTCTTTTAGGCATTACATCAAACACTTGATAGGCATCTTTAAGATAACATATCCTGCCATAGACCTACACATACAGAACTCGAATATCATAATTAAAGCAAAAAATAACAATGTTTCACCATTCTTGTAGATCCTAACATATATCCATACAACAAAGACACAAAAACCACCAACGACACTCGAAACCAGTAAGCACACCGAAAACCAATAAACAATCAAAACCGACGCAACAAACCGAAGTGATTCAGCGGCGTTTGATTTGTTTTAATCTGAAAACATTATAACCAAACATACATATCCCCAATAAATCACATCACCCGCAATGAAAACAACCACCTAACCTCTTTGACGTCCCCTGCCGACCATCAACGCCGCACACCATGAAAGGTGGCAACGAAGAAGCCGACGGCGACGAAGTGGTTTGTGGCAGCTATGACTTTTAGAGAGAGAGAGAGAGAGAGAGAGAGAGAGAGAAATGGAGATTGTGTGTTTTATATTAGGGTTTAGAGAAAGATCGTGTGTATTTGAATGAAGAAGAGTATTGGAGAAGGTTTAGGAGATTTAGAAGATGAAACGTATGTGTAATTAAGAATGCCAAAAATAAATATATATTTTTCTCATGCGTTGACAACTTTCACATTGTAGGGGTTTCCTTTTATAGATATGTTGAGAATGTAATTAAGGTATTGGTGAGAAAAATTACTAATTATAGGAATGAAGAGATTTTTAAAAAAATGAGATACAACCTTTATAAGTAGTAGACATAGTAGATATGAACTTGAAGGATTTGCTGACAGTAATCTGGTATTTTATTGATAACATGCTGTTGGGGATACGTGCACCAACCTCATTCGCCGATGATAGCGTAAGTATAATCTCTTAATAATTTTCCTTACTCCAAACTTTGCATTCTTGCATATTTCTAATGTCATCATGGTGGACCTAAGTGGTTTCTGGGGTTCACGAGAACCTGGTAAATGTTTGTCTCGTAATATAAGTTTCAGATATCTAAAATGCTAAAACTTGGCTAAAATAATGGGTTTAACATAAACTTCACTAATATTTTTTCCAAATGAACCCAGTCCTAATTTTTGTGTTAAGTAAATACTTTTTAATCCGAAATTTTGGGTAGTCATAAATACAAAAAATTTATTCGAAATTTCTGATATCTGTCATCGCAAGTTTCAGATATATAAATTAATGATATATCTTGTTATTGACAAGTCCCTTAAATGATCTAAATTAATAACTAAAATTATCGGCGAAAATTCACCATTTTAGATTTACATTTTAGCGCACAAACATTCATTACTCTTATAATATATGTCTAAATTCACGCGACAATTTTTGTGAAAGAGATTCCAAACTTTTGTAAGATATGACATTCAATGAAAAAACAGAAAACATAGTAGCAAAAAACCAAGAAAAATTTTTGGTTCCATATTTGGCTTTAAAAAACTTATAGCCAAACTTTTGTTTCTATACCAAAACTGTCTACCGCCTCATACTTACTTATAATTAAAACCCCCGATACTCTAAAAACAAATTATGTACATCTCATAACATATTGTTTTGGGTCCACCCCTAAATGCCATGAACTAAGTAGACACTATAAAATTAGGGGTCAAATGCTTTTGTAAACGGTCATATTTTTGTGTTGTGTCTACCAATAGTGTGAAATTTTCTTACATTTGCAATCTAATTTTATATTTGTAACGTTGTTTTAAGGTTTGAATATATTATCTCGTTAGATTTATGCATGTGTTTTGTATGATAATGTGTTTTATATACTTATTACAGTATGCACATTTTTTTTGTCATACAACGAGTGTATTCTTTTCCTCGAAATACTGAAGACACCCGAAGGATCATTAACGAGTTTGATAGAGAGGACAACGTTCGTGGGAGGAACGTATTGATACTCGTACTTGCGCTGGCTTGTATCTTTTTTTTCTTTGTTTCACTAGGATTAATATTGTTAAGTTACAACATACATTTTAAATATACTAGCGTAGATTTTATATCATCTAAACTTAAGATAGATAACTCTGACATTGAGTTTGAAGAAGTATTAGCTCGACTTAGAGTTAACTTCGAGAAAGACTCTTACATCCAAGTGTACCCGGATTTGGTTACGTACACTTTAAGTACAAAATACATTAAGAATTACGCTCTTAAAGTAATTTATACTAGCACCTTTCGCATCTCCAAAACCCCGCAAATAACTGAGGTTAATTTTATCCTCATCATATTAAGTTAACCAAGAGAGAGTTGGGGGACTTAGAAACTGGTCTCGACAACGGACAAGTATTCCTATGATTCACCGCGGACTACAGGACCAAGATCAAGGTCCTTTTACTACAGAGACACGCGCATCTAAGATTACTTTTGATTATATATACACGTATGGCCCTGTTAACGGTACATCGTTAAACCCTTACATTTGATGTATTTGATGTATTTTTCGAATGAATTATATGTACGCATTTTATATTAGCGAATAATATTATACTACTTGAGCCTATGACCGTGTGATAAACGACGTGCTTTTGTAATCTTTTCATTTGATATATAAATAAAAATGGTTGTATTTGATACAATTTTGCATTGAAGATATATGTATATATATAGAATCCGGTTTCATTGAGAAGGTTTTTGTTTTAAAAATTTTGAGAAATCTTCGTTTGAGCCATTGATTAGAAAAATTTTCATTGATTTACTAGTTAAAATCATTTAATAATGAATCAAAACTATACATCATAAGTTTAATTCACAAATCTTTGTAAAAATCGAGTTATGAAATGATTCAATAAATTTGAGCAGAAAGTTCAATATTTTACAATATCACAAAATCTAGAGTTTATTAACGTTGATTCAAATTTTTTTGACTTATTTTGTATTATTATTATATTAAAATGAATCAACACTTGAAAATTTTAAATCAAAGTTAACAAGCTATGATTTTTGAAAATTTCCCATTTCATATTTATGTTTTAGCGCACAAACATTCATGAGATTACTCTTATAATATATGTCTAAATTCACGCGACAATTATTTGTGAAAGAGATTTCAAACTTTCAGAAGATATGACATTAAATGAAAAAACATAGTAGCAAAAAAACAAGAACAAGAAAAACCAAGCAAAACTTTTGGTTCCATATTTGGTTTTAAAAAAATTATAGCCAAACTTTTGGTTCTATGCGAAAATGTCGTCACAAGTTTCGGATATAAAAGTTCATGATATATCTTGTTATTGACAAGTCCCTTAAATGATTTAAATTAATAACTAAAAATTATCGTCTAAAATTCCCATCATATTTACATTTTAGCGCACAAACATTCATGCGACTACTCTTATAATATATGTCTAAATTCACGCGACAATTGTTTGTGAAAGAGATTCCAAACTTTTAGAAGATATGACATTCAATGAAAAAGCAGAAAACATAGTAGCAAAAAACCAAGAACAGAAAAACCAAGCAAAAATTTTGGTTCCATATTTGGTTTTAAAAAAGTTATACCAAAACTTTGGGTTCTACACAAATGAACCCGGTCCTAATTTTTGTGTTAAGTAAATAATCTTTAATCCGAAATTTTTGTTACTCGTAAATACAAAAGTTTTATTCGAAATTTCAGATATCTGTCATCGCAAGTTTCGGATATACAAATTCATGATATATCTTGTTATTGACAAGTCCCTTAAATGATTTAAATTAATAACTAAAAATTATCGTCAAAAATTTTCCATTTCATATTTACATTTTAGCGCACAAACATTCATGAGATTACTCTTATAAAGACGCGACAATTGTTTGTGAAAGAGATTCCAAACTTTTAAAAGATATGGCATTCAATGAAAAACAGAAAACATAGTAGCAAAAAACCAAGAACCAGAAAAACCAAGAAAAACTTTTGGTTCCATATTTGGTTTTAAAAAACTTATAGTCAATCTTTTGGTTCTATACCAAAACTGTCTGAAACCGCCTCAAACTTACCCATAATCAAAACTCTTTATACTCGTAAAAAAATTTTTGTGCATCTGATAACGTACTGTTCTGAGTCCGCCCCTGAATGTCATGAACTAAGCATATAATATAAAATTAGGGGTCAAATGCTTTTGTAAATGGTCATTCTATATCTCATATTCTTAATTCTATGAAATGGTGTTAATTGGTTTATATGAATGGTCAAATGCTTTGTAAATGCTTTTGTGATGTCGTCGGGCCGTTGCTAGGCGGTTTTATGAAGATTCAAACCTGGATTGAACCGTCAGGTTTTAACGACTCGGGCTGAACCAATTCATAAGAAAGCTAGGAGAAAGATGAGAATAATGGAAGAATGTGAGTGTAGATTTATAAACATAGGTGAAAGTGATTTTAATATAATATAATAACTTAATTATAGATAGTTTACACTTTAACTAAGGTTATAAATGGGGTAAAAGTAAAAGTAAAGCAATGATTTTAAAATCATAAAATAAAAAACACATACTTGGTCAAAATAAGACAAGACTCTTTATCATTAAAAACCAATTTGAGATTGCATTATTGCAGTATTAATCTTAACAAAATTTACTATTCTAAAGTTCATATTTTTGTGTTGTGTCCATCAGTAGTGTGAAATTTTCTTACATTCACAATTTGAGTTTATATTTGTAACGTTGATTTAAGGTTTGAGTATATTATCTCGTTAGATTTATGCATGTGTTTTGTATGCTAATGTGTTTGATATACTTATTACAGTATGTGTATTTTTTTGTCGTACAGTGAGTGTATTCTTTTCCTGAAAATATCGAAGAAACCCGAAGGATCATTAACGAGCGTGATAGAGAGGACAATGTTCGTGGGAGGAATATATTGATACTGGTACTTGCGCTGGTTGTATCTTTTTTTCTTTGCTTCACCAGGATTAATATTGTTAAGTTATAACATACATTTTAAAGATACTAGCGTAGATTTTATATCATCTAAAATTAAGAAGATAACTCTGGCATTGAGTTTGAAGAAGTATTAGCTCGAATTAGAGTTAACTTCGAGAAAGACTCTTACATCCAAGTATACCCGGATTTGGTTACGTACACTTTAAATATAAAATACATTAAGGATCACCCTCTCAATGTAATTTATACTAGCACATTTCACATCCCCAAAACCTCGCAAATAATTGAGGTTAAGTTTGATCCTCATCATATTAAGTTAACCAAGAGAGAGTTGAGGGACTTAGAAAATGGTTTGGACAACGGACAAGTATTCCTACGATTCACTGCGGACTACAGGACCAAGATCAAGGTCCTTTTTCTACAGAGACACGCGCATCTAAGAATTACTTGTGATTATATATACACGTATGGCCCTGTTAACGGCACATCGTTAAACCGTTACATTTGATGTATATGATGTATTTTTCGAATGAATTATATGTACACATTTTATATTAGCGAATAAGATTATGCTCCCCCCTTCTCAAAATTATAGTACACATTACTATTTTTGGACGTCCTAAATTAATTGTTCACTTCCAAAAATAGATATATTTGAATAAGTACATACCTATTTAAAGCTTTAAAACCTTTATTTATGTGATATAATATCAATTATAAACCCAGCACATCATGACAAAAGAAACCATTTTAAGGAACGCAAAATCATTTTAAAGAACGTTCCAAAAGTCGCACCAAAAGTCAAATTGAAGTTCAAAGAAACCCATTTTAAGGAATGGGTATAAACAGCCGTACCTTAAAATTCCTTTTTAGGAACGGCTAGACAACCGAACAAAAAAACTTATTTAGGAACGGCTAGACAACCGAACAAAAAAAATTCCTTTTCATGTAACGTGTGGTGATGGTGGATGCCATAATATAGACGTGTAGGGTGTATTACAGTCTGAAACTGTGATAGTTTCCATTTGTGTAGCACATTATAGCTTTCATATTAAGGGTTTTCAGTTCCAAATGTCCATTCGTAGTTCCAAGTTTTTTTCTTATTTAACTTGATCTTCAAACATTCCTTACATACTTTCTTTCAACAATTCTTAAAATACGTACATCATATTACAACATATATTGGTGATCGATAAACTCTTTATAAGAATATATAGAAGAAGTATAGACGATGCATTTCAAGGATTTGTTGACGGTAATCTGGTATTTCATTGATAACATGTTGCAGGGGATACGAGCACCAACCTCTGCCGCCGATGATAGCATAAGTATCATCTCTTACTCCAAAATTTGCATTCTTGCATATTTCTAATGTCATTATGGGTGGACCTAGGGAGTTCTCGGGGTTCATAGGAACCCTGTGGATGTTATCTCGTAATATAGTAATATAAGTTTCAGATATCTAAAATGTTAAAACTTAGCTAAAATAATGTTTCACTGACAATTTTTTTCAAATGAAACCGGTCCTAATTTTTGTGTTAAGTAAATACTTTTTAATCCGAAATTTTGGATACTCGTAAATCCAAAAAAAATTATGAGATATCTGTCATTGCAAGTTTCGGATATACAAATTCATGATATATCTTGTTATTGACAAGTCCCTTAAATGATTTAAATTAATAACTAAAAATTATCGGCGAAAATTTCCCATTTCATGTTTACATTTTAGCGCACAAATATTCATGAGATTACTCTTATAATATATGTCTAAATTCACGCGACAGTTGTTTGTGAAAAAAGATTCCAAACTTTTAGAAGATATGACACTCAATGAAAAAACACAAAACATAGTTGCAAAAAACCAAGAACCAGAAAAACCAAACAAAACTTTTGTTTTTATACCAAATCTTTCTGAAACCGCCTCATACTTGCCCATAATCAAAACTCTCGATACTCGTAAAAAAACTATATGTGCACCTAATAATGTATTGTTCTGGGTCCGCCTCGAATGACATAAACTAAGAAGATACTATAAAATTAGGGGTCAAATACTTTTGTAAATGGTCATTCTACATCTCATATTTTTAATTCTATGAAATGGTTTATATGAATGGCCAACTGCTTTTGTAAATGCATTTGTGATGTCTTTGAGGCGTTGCTAGGCGGTTTTATGAAGATTCAAACCCGAATTGAACCGTCAGGTTTTAACGACTCGGACTGAACCGGTTCATAAGAAAGTTAGGAAAAGTTGACAATAGTGGAAGAATGTGAGTGGAGATAGGTAAAAGTGATTTTAATATAATATGATAACTTAATCATGGATACTTTACACTTTAACTAAATTTATAAATGGGGTAAAAGTAAAAGCAAAACAGTGATTTTAAAAGCATAAAATGAAGAACACATGTTTAGTCAAAATAAGACAAGACTCTTTATCATTAAAAACCAACTTGAAATTGTATTATTGTGTTAGCCTCAAAATATTGAGCCAAACAAGAATGCTCGGTCATATGTTTATTATGTATCGTATTTTAGAACGTTGTAATAGGTAGTATATTAGTCGTGTTATTACGGGCTTAACTTTAAGCTAAGGTTCATTAATAAGTAACCAAAGCCCAAAAGGAAAGCCCGGCCCATGATCATATAGCCCATTAAGCTACATGTAAGCAAGGCTATATAAACCTCTCCTTGCATGTAAGGAGAGGTTGGTTGGTCATTTTCATTTTCTCTAATCTAATATTCCACAAGTTTCACCAACCATTTTCTCTCTACTTTCTCTCACTACTTTCTCTCTCTAGAATTCTTCTCATTTCTTCCTTTCTTTCTTATAAATTCGTGTATTAACATCACATATATTAGGGACAACATATTGCAATATTAATCTTAACAAAATTAACTATTCTAAAGTTCATATTTTTGTTTTGTGTCCATCAATAGTGTGAAATTTTCTTACATTTGCAATGTGATTTTATATTTGTAATGTTGTTTTAAGGTTTGAATATATTATCTCGTTAGATATACGCATGTGTTTTGTATGATAATGTGTTCGATATACTTATCACAGTATGTGTTTTTTTTGTCGTACAGCGAGTATATTTTTTTTTCAAAATACTGAAGGCACCCGAAAGATCATTAACGAGCGTGATAGAGAGGACAGCATTCATGAGAGGAATATTGATATTGGTTGCGCTGGCTTGTATCTCCTTTTTTTTGTTTCACTAGGATTAATATTGTTAAGTTACAACATACATATTAAAGATACTAGCATATATTTTATATCATCTAAACTTATGATAGATAACTCTGGCATTGAGTTTGAAGTAGTATTAGCTCGACTTAGAGTTAACTTCGAGAAAGACTCTTACATCCAAGTGTACCCGGATTTGGATGCGTACACTTTAAGTACAAAATACATTAAGAATCACCCTCTAAATGTAATTTATACTAGCACCTTTCGCATCTCCAAAACCTCGCAAATAATTGAGGTTAAGTTTGATCCTCATCATATTCTTAAGTTAACCAAGAGAGAGTTGACGGACTTAGAAAATGGTCTGGACAACGGACAAGTATTCCTACGATTCACCGCGGACTACAGGAGCAAGATCAAGGTCCTTTTTCTACAGAGACACGCGCATCTAAGAATTACTTGTGATTATATATACACGTATGGCACTGTTAACGGTACATCGTTAAACTGTTACATTTGATGTATTTTTTAGAATGAATTATATGTACGCAATTTATATTAGCGAATAATATTATACTCCCCCCGTCTCAAAATTATAGTACACATTACTATTTCTGGACGTCCTAAATTAATTGTCCACTTCCAAAAATAGATAAGTAATGTATATTAAGTTTACCATATCACCCTCACTTGAAGGTATTATTACAAAGAATAAAGAAGTTGTAAATTAATTTGTTAAAAGTAAAACTATTATTGTGTAAAAAGTAAAAGAGAAAAAACTGAAAAAGTGATGTTTTTTATTAAACTACGTGTTTTTAGTCGGTGAAAAATAATTATGAGACAGAGGGAGTACTACTTAAGCCTAAGACCGTTTGATAAACGACAGGTTTTTGTAATCTTTTTATTTTATATATAAATAAAAATGGTTGTATGTGATAAAATTTTGCGTTGAAGATATGTGTATATATAGTTCAATATGAGGACATAAGAGTACCCAAATTACTGTTTACATTTACAGAGGTAATTTGCATACTTTTTGAATTGATTAGGACACTTTAAAATATGTTATTATGACATTTATACTCTTATAAAAATAGATATGAATAAAAGTGATATAAAGTTATATATGTCAAAACACCATATTTTAGAGTATGCAAATCAATACAAAGAGTGTGCAAATTATTTCCCTTACATTTACTATTATGATTTGTGTCATGTTATTATTCTATTTGTATGAGTGCTAAAAAAATATGTGCAAGAAAAGTAACAAAAATGAAAAAATGGTTCGCAATCTATTGGATATTATAATATAGTTGATGATACATTAACTTTTGTGAAGTGCACGTGAAATGCACCCTCTATTGTTCACAAACCATATACACTTATGTATAAGTTGAAAAGTTGTAGTATTCGATTAATAAAAAACAGGATATCAAGCAACATAAAAGGCAAATAAGAGTTAGCATGTATTTATAGAGCAATCCCATTAGAATGATTACGATAAGTACCAATATTTTATAAGAAATACTATATTCACACTATTTTTACACTATTTTTACAAAAATAAATCCATATCCTTACGATAAGTACCAACATTTTATAAGAAAAAGAAAATTTAATGCAATTCTATTGGTACATGTAACTTGCCACATGTGTAAGTGGATTTATTTTTGTAAAAAGGGTGTGGACAGCGGAGCCAGCAAATCAGAGTATGAGGGGCACAAAAAATTGTACGGTCATGTAATTCGTTAAAAAGGAAAAAAAAAAGCTTATGGTGCGGGAAAATAGCTTAACTTGCGTAATAGTTACATAAAATAACAATGATATATTATGTGAAATAGCAACGCTAGTGCTAAATAAAAGCAATTAAAACCAACATCTTGTATAGTGTGAAAAAAATCTTACAAAAAATGCAAAAAAAAACTCATGTATTCGCAAGAAAAACCCATAACATAAGTGACCACAAAAATTACATGCGTCATAGTGAGGTTCCATAAAATCCCGCGAAGGATTGTTCATGTAACTACTATCGAGATTCTTCTGACCATAGTTCCTAATATCATCCCGATGTTCTAGTTTATATTCATCACAAGAAAATTTAGACAATTGTAAAAATAACAAACAATATTAAATGAATGCTGAGATGAAGAGGATATTTCCTCTCCTATTATCACTATACATATATGGCTAAATATTTACATGTAACAAAGTTCACAAAACATATTAATCACATATATATGATAAAAAAATATACTACTACAGTATTTGCTAAAAAGGCACTCCCACTCAATCTCATACGTGACTTTCCACTGACTTTATATAAAATATTACTACTCGGATTTTCTTTTCCTCTCTTCCTGCACATATATCTATGCATCATCTTCTCAAAACTTTTTTACTAACTCACTTTTCAAAAACCTTCAAACTTGCTGGGCATGATTCATTTTATATTGGGGGCAACATCAATAAAATTGCAAAAAAAAAACATAACAATTTCCATTGGAAAACATGATTATTGAAGAAAGTGTTGAGGGCAAGTGTCCTCCCTACTTTGCAAGTGGCTCCTCCCCTGGGTGTGGGTGTAGTCAGTGGCGGACGCAGAAATATCGAAGGTGGGGGAAAAAAATTTTTTTGCACAATAACTTCAATATAAAAAAAAACTAATAATTAAAATGATAAATCGTATTTTTACTTAAAAATGAAAGATTTATAAGATGTTAGAGAGTTAAATGTTAGATTTTAATATGTTGGTGGGGGGCAATTTGATTTATGAGTGGGTGACATGTTCGAAAAACCCATAAATCAAAAAAAAATTACACTAAAATCTCAACTTATCGGGCTGGCCATGGGGCCGCCCCCCTAACCATGCATGTATGTCTGCCCCTGGGTGTAGTATTCCTCACATTTTATACCTTATTGTTACGATATCTAAAAAGATGTTGCTTCGGGTGTCACATTAGTGTCCTTGAAATTAGTTTAAAACAATATATAAATAGAAACAGCTGTCAGGGGTGGATCTATATGGCGGCCACCTGTGGCACGTGTCACACATAGTTTTAGTCGACTAACTATAATAATTTCTTGAAAATGGCTAGTTCTTTGAAAATGCTACATGTAACTTAAAGCAAAAGATGCATAAAATGAGAAAACATTTAAGAAGAGCATGTTTATGAGTTTGGAAGAAAAAGAAAGAAGAAAAATGATAAGGTGAAAGGGGAAGAAGATGATGAATAGTACGTAGTAATTGTTTTCTCACTTCATTTGGTTACTTTAAGATCAAGGGGAGCAAGGGCTGGTGGGAGGGCTGGTAGCCCTTTGGCGCCAGACCCTCTTTGGCGCACCGTTCGTCTGCTCGCGTCATCCGACCTCGCGCCATCCGACCTCGCGCCAACGGCTCCAGCCAGCGCCAACCGTCCCAAAGATGCAATTCGTGTATCGTATGCATCTCCCAAGAACTAGTTATTTCTTTCCGTTATGTATTTTATTTATTTTTATGTTCCGTATTTTTTTATTGTTATGTTTTTTTATGTTTTTTTATGTTTTTTTATTGTAATATTTTTTTTGTAATGTTTTTTTATTAATGAAGTTTTTATTTAAGTTATTTTGTGTTTTGATACCAAATATATATTATTTTCGTTGACACCAGAAATTCTGGTGCCAACGGTTACCCGTGAAATGTGGTGCCAACAGGATTCTGGTGCCAAAGCTCCAGAATCCTACGTGGCGCCTTTGGCTTCAGATTCTGGTGCCAACGGCTCCCAGCACTCTAATAGTCTTATCTTTCACTGCATTTATAATACTGTAGGTAAATAGGAGCAGAAATGCACTTGTTAACTTTTGATTTTATTTTATCTAAAACACTTGTGAAATGTATAATTTGCTCATTATATTTGAATGAATTTTCATATAAACTATGTGTTACTCTTATGAACCTTATTCTGTTAAAAAAATGATTATGAATCTTATATTTGAAAATCAAATCAATCTCTAGCAACTCGAATTAATGAACTAAAACAGTCAAAACAATTAGTTTTACACATGTCGGTAAACAACTAGAGCTAAAAACTATCCGTGAAACAAAGTGAAAAAAATTTATGCCACGCATAATCTATAATCTTGAATCCACCACTGTCCAGTGGTGACTCAAAGGTAAGGCAAGTAAAGCTTGGGCTTTAGGCCCCAAAATTATTGAGGTCTTAAATTTTGTAGGACATTGCACATATATATATATATATAACGTTAGCCACATGTTTTTCTCGCGTCTTCTATAGAAATATGATTATTCAAGGCCCTATTAATCGACAAGTGTTACATAATCTAAGTTTTGGGCTTTTTAGTTTTGACGTTTCATTTAACCCTACGAATTGTAAATAGTTAAGCCTAAATATATTAAGTATATAAATTTAAACCTAATGACGATTTACTTCTTAATTATATATCCGAATACCCAACATTTGAAACATGTAACACTTATGCGACACAAAATAATTTCAATTCTGTTACCTGAAATTTCGGATAAAATTTTAATATCCGAACACCCAAAATTAAGTATTTTAGTAGAATATTTACGTGACACAAAATTTTGAAACTAGGTTCATTATAAAATAGAAGGGGAATTTTTAGAAAAGAAAATACATTTCTCCATAAACATCCACCGAGATCTCGTGAACTTCAAAAAACCTCCTAGTTCCGCCAGTGTGTTTGGGTATAAACAATATAAATTTATTTTTGAAACTAAATTTTCTAAAGAAAGTATGAGAAATGCTACATCGATAATCAATTAAAATATTTAATCGAATTAGTTATTAACTCTTTTCGTAATACTTATGTTTTATATATAATAATCCTGACAAGTTTGAAAACAGTTACTTTTAGCGTATTTTAGAGTAAAGTTAATAAAATTTATCAATGATCGAAAGTGTCACCAAGACATTATAAACATTGGCTCATTTACTAATTAAAAATAAGATATTATATTAGTTTCATATAAAAACTTGAAAAGGTAATTTTTAATTATGTAAATGATTTTTCGAAAAATCACTATTATTAAAAAGCCTCGAATTAAAGCATCGGTTTAGGGCTCCGAGAAAGTTAAGCCGCCCCTGCCACTGTCTTTGGTATATCGAGTTGTTGTTAGCTAAATCCCCTATCGTTCAATAGCTAGCCAGCCAAAAATTTGAATCGAGAAGATAATTTCTCTAGTTAAGATGTTGTCGACATCACTACCTTTTAAAACAAAAACACCTATCATGCATGGCATTAAACTTCATGACGAATAGCAAAACCATTTTAGCTGTTGAATCATGGCATCAAACTTGATGCTCAATTTCCCATTTTGACTCTGTATCTATCAGCAAGTTGTTTGGGGCAACACGAATCTCATTTGTGCTAACATTCGGGTTAATTCACAAGATTTCAGGGCCTGTTAGGAAACATGTAATGCCCATTCTTTTGATGGTAAATTTGTATTACTCCGTAGTAACTAATTTCATGTTTTGAAAAGCAATTTAATTGTCCGTCAACGTATCACTTGGGTCAATTTGTAAGTTAAAACTGTTATCTTTATGGAAATATATGACTTTACTAATTACGAACACATGGCACACATAACCATCTTTTTCAATGAACCAATCAAGCACTTAAAACTTCTATAGCAAGTTTATAAACTAGTATCGGGTTGTTCACATGAACAAACTTTATAAACTAGTATCAAAGACCCGCGATTCGCTGCAACGGGTCTTTGTTTTTGTTGTTTAAGGTTGTTAATACATAATGGTTACAGTGTTTATCCCATTTGTTGAAAACTTGAAAGTTGAAAAACTTGAAAAATCATTTAATTTAAGAAATGTTGAAAGTTAATTACATACTTCTGATTCACAACTGGTGCCAATGTTGATATACACGAATATAATCACATATTTTTAGTAAGGTTGAAAAATGCAATAATCTCTCTAGAAATCAGTCACTGTTGAATATATTTTAAGAATATCTATTAATTATGGGCTGTCATACTACACACGGCTGTCATTAATAAAAAACACGGTTTAATAATCACGCTTAAAATTTTCATATGCATAACTGAGACATATGATTCATACTATAAAAAAATTATGTCTCATGTGGGTGGTGGTGGTGGTGGTGAGGCGGCAGAGATGGTGGTGAGTTTTATAAGTATAGATATCGTACATGTATTGATCCAATGTTCGATTATGATACTCACTTTTGTGTTCATTGATGTTTTGTTGCTATCATGTGCATAGGTTGCGTTTTGTTGCTATATGCGTGAATCTGAACTTTTTTATATAAATTGTTATTTGGTTATCAGTGTAGAATATTGAGGTTTTTTTTGTTATATTTTAGATTCGTTGCAGGTCAATTGAGGGTTTTTTGGGGCTTTTGTAGATTCAAACATAATACCAATCTCAAATCATTTTCATAAAAAAAACCTTTATCACCAGGTTTTCATCTTCTAATTTGGGGGCTTTGCAGGTTTCGTTTGATTACAGTGGTGGTGATGGTTGTTGATTGCTAATACTCCTGTAAGTTTGTTATCAATTCATTAGGTTTGTTTTTTTATTTAATTACCACTTCAATACATAAAGGTTATACCCTATCATTTAACTAAAAGTATAAAACCCAGAAAAACTGCTGCAATATAAATTCTAAACATATAGGTACGTATCAAGTTCGTGTGTGTTTCGTGTCGGTGCTGTTATAGTTTGTAGTTGTTCGGGTTGGATCATTTTCTTTTGTGTTCGAGTTGGGTTCAGATTCGATCTTGTCCCATTGGATCTTGTGTTTACGTTTTTTATTTCGATCGTGTTCTATCATCAGGTTGTTTAGAGGTAAATCTAAAACTATCTCTTCCATATACATGTGTACAATAATGCTAATATACATTGTGGTCAAGAATTTATTGCTTATGTTCACTTTCTTCATGTTTTAGAATTATTTGTTTTTTTATTTGGTTTAAATGTTATCAGAACTCTAATTTCGTTGATTATCCCTTAATGATTATAGGTGTTGTCAAAGATGATTTTACTATAGACAAGATAGTTTATGGTTGCATGTGATGTGCAAATATAGTTTTCATAAGTGTATAATTGGTTAATATGTTTTGATGGTAGTTATATGTTGTAACATCGATGTGTCGATTAACTCTTCTATACCTTGGAAGTAGTAGCTCATCCATTAAAGCCCTTCAAGAATACAAGTGCTACGCCTTCAAAAACCTCTTTCTCTGAATTTTGAAAATGGTTGCATACTGAAATCTTACAAAGTTATGACATATTGAATTTTATACTCTGGTGGAGTGTACGGAAAGCCTGCATACAATAGGGAAAATCAGGCGAGTTCTTATACACCTTCAACCAAACAATCTCCTAGACTAGCACCATGTACTGCAAATTGTAATCCTTCAACTTACAGGTTAGTCATGTTGAAACCACATTATTCATATAATTGGTAGACTATTATGCATCATGCATCTTACATTCATTGCTATACTATTTTCTCTGTATGTGCAATCCACTTGATCACCACTAAAATACAAAAACGAATGAATACAAACTATAAACAAAGTTTCATCTTTTGATATTTTCATTTGTTACATTATTTGAAGGTTTAATCATTGCTTTGGCTACTACTTAAATTGCAATATGTAAAATTTCATAAACATTATTAAAACCCCAATACAAAACTTCATGATACTTAAGAGCAAATCACAACTCCCAAGCCAGCTAAAGCCACAAAAGCAGGAAGTCCAAGCCATTTGTAAGGCAGAAGTCCAAACCATTTGATATGTGTAAGAGGGCCGGTGTGGTGGTAGTGAGCTCAAGTTTAATTTGATGAGATAGCAGTTTTACTTATCAACAAGCAAGGTGCAAAAATTAGGTTCACATGAATTTAACCTCGCTAAAGGATGTTAACTGATTGAGTTGCTGATCTCAAAGTGGGATCGAGTTGCTGATCTAAAAAAGGTGGTATGATGTCTGGGCTGAATTACATGCCAAGTAGGCTCGGGTCAGGTAACAGAGGCGATCTATGCGGTGCTTGGTGCACTATGAAAATTTTTTGTATTTTATGTACTCCGCAAGATCATTACTACTATAATGCAGTAGCTGCATTTATATCAGTATAACCTGAGAATATGTTTTAGTTTTAGTTCATTCATTAATGATTTAATGTTTTATTATTAGTTTTTTAGATGTATATATATTTATTTTTTTACATGTTAAGAATTATTTGAGTTGAACAACTGTTTGGTACAACTTTTTTATAATTTCATTTTGATCGTTTCACGTTCTATTTAGAACGTTACACGAAAACTTCAATTATTCGTTGCTAAAAATTCCGCTGCTATGCGCGGGTATTCGTCTAGTTCCTATAAACGATCCATCATCAACATGTTTAATAATGGGTCCCAAGACTCACAACAGTCCTATATGTAAGAACTCTGGAGGTATCTTTGTTAATATAAGCATCAGACATTTTGATCTCGAAAGGTTCATCTCCATCTCAGTCTTTTGATCTGATATTTCTGGATCCATTTTCCTTATGAACGATTTAGGACCACAAACAAAGGCATTGAATAATTTGTTGAACTTCCTCCAGAAGTATAGTGTAAATTCCCCTTTTAAGAGGCGAAAACTAAAGCACTCAAGCTCATTTTAAACCAAGTGGTCAAATGCTTAAACTTAATGCGCTTAACAAAGTCATTTCCCCTCTCGGGAGTAATCTTAGTTAGACACTGCCTATTGGTTGCCAATTTAAACACCAAAAATAAATGGAACATGCTTTTATGTATAGTGCTATAGTCTGGGTATGTTAATTTTGAGGACCTAATCTGATAACTCTCCTTAACGATAAGGACTTATTATGTTATATTTTAATCTTTCAGTTAACATAAAGGACTTGGAGTGAACAAGCTATTGGACTGCAAGGGCTTATATTGGATGGGAGCTTTTCTTATGTCTAGACTCAAGCCCATGTGGATGTCGAGCCCATATATTGAGCCCAATGCTCAACGACTCTATTCAGCCTTTCAGGTTTTATATATCCAAGGGAGCGTTCATTCTTGTTTGTATCGCTCTTATTTTGTTTGTGTGTTTTCTCCCAAAAACACACTTCGCTCTCTCTCTCTAGTTTGATCTTAGAAACCTTTGTTGTATTTGTTTTGATTGTAAGACTATGATCATGTAGATCATAGGGCTACACGTGAGTAGCACTGGTAGTCGTTTATATTTTTTATTAAGTTTGTTCTCTAAAATCTTGTTAATAAAAGGTTTTTTATGTTTGAGGTATTTCTAATCATGTTTTTCAACATGGTATCAGAGACAGAGACAGGTTGTTAAAACGTGATGAATTTTTTTTAGGGTTTGTTTAAAATTAGGGGTTTTTGGTTATTTATACTTTTTTGAAAAGATCTGCTATTGAAATAGCTAGATCTGTTAATATTACTTCTTGAATCAAAGTTTTGAACCATTATTTTTTTTGAGAAAAAATTAGGGTTTCTGAGATCTGCTCTCTTATTCATTATTATTGTCGATTGGGTTGATTGGTGGTATTGTCCATTGATTAAGGTGATTTTCCCTAATTTTTTTCAAAAAAAAATTAGGGTTTCATTTTTGTTGGTGGCTTGTTCGATTGGTGGTGATTCACTCTGGTTCCTTGTTGATTCGGTGGTTTGTTCGCTGGTTTTGTCACTTTCCCCAATTTTTTCCTTGAAGAAATTTTTGGGGTTCGTGATTTGGAGGTTCTGTCACTTCTTAGACTAAGTGAATCTAAGAGTGACAGTTCGATTGAGCTTTGTTTTTTTATTATTGCTTGGCTATTTGGGGATTGGTAGTTTTTATTCATTCATACCCTTTATTTGGATCCTCACTTGCTGCTTGCCCTTGACCTGCCACCCTTAAGTGGTTTGGATTCCTGGGAACTTTGTTTGCAGTATTGTGAGTTCTTTTTTTGACCTCTTGACCCTTCACCATGTCTGAACATGGTGATGATGATGCTATAAGTGTAACTGACCCAGTTACACTTATTAGTAAGCTTGACCTGAGTGACCCATTGCACTTGCACCCTAATAACTCAGCTGTTTTAACTGTTGTCACTGTGAAACTTAAGGGAACTGAAAACTATCAAGTTTGGGCTAATGCTAAGTTACTTGCTTTGGAAGGGAAAAATAAAATTGGTTTTATTGATGGTACTTGTAAAAGGTCTGTAACTGATGAGGTTTTAGCAAGGCAATGGGACAGGGTCAATGCTGTTGTGTTGGGTTGGATTCTTAACTCTATTTCTGAGGAACTTTTCCTTGGACAAATTTTTTCAAAAAAGGCCAAACATGTTTGGAAAGAGCTAAAGGAAGCATATCATAAGGTTGATGGTTATGTCATGTTTAACTTGCACCATAAGATCAATACCTTGAAACAAAATGTTGTAACTTGTCTGATTATTATCACAAATTGAATGCGCTCTAGAAACAATATGATGCTATGATTGAATTACCTGCTTGTGTTTGTTCTGCTTCTAGTGAGTTTAAAAAACATAATCAGTTATTGAAACTTATGCAGTTTTTAATGGGGTTGGATGATTCTTATATGAGTATTAGGAGTTCTATATTGTCTAGAGAAAGTCTTCCTAGTGTTAAGGGGGCTTATGCCATCATCTCTGCTGAGGAATCTCACAGAATGGCTTCAAGCAGTTGTTCTGGGCACTATGAAAGGGCTCAGACCACTGCTTTCTTGTCTAATGGGCCCACTAGAAACAATGTTCAAAGAAATCAAAACCCTAATGCTAATATATTGAGACCTATAACCAACAACTTTAATCAAAATGGTAATCAAGGAAACTTTATACCTAACAATGATAATAATGGTTTTAGACCTGATAATCAGAATGTTGTGAGACCCAACTTTACCTCTAATGCTGAATTGGTTTGTGAAAACTGTGGGTACAATGGTCACACCATTGATAGGTGTTTTAAGATTATTGGGTACCCCAGTGATTTTGTTCATAGAAAAAGGGGAAATCAAAATTTCAAAGGGAAAAATATGGCTAATAACTCTGTTGGGTCTACTAGTGCTACTGGTTTTTCTGATGAACAAATGGCTACACTTCTCTCTCTTTTTTAAGATAACAGTGGAACTAGAAAGAATGTACAAGCCAATATGGCTGGTACTATTTTTAACTCTAGCAAGGTTTTTAATGAACACTTTAATAAATTTTATTGTTCTAATACCAGTTCTAAACTTGGGATGACTTGCAATGGGAAGGTTATTGACGTTGGGGCTAACCAACACATGACTGATAGTGATAGGGAACTTGATAATGTGTTTGATATCTCTCATCTTAAAATCAAAGTTGCTCACCCAAATGGTACTGAGGCTATTATAACTAAAATTGGTAACCTTAAACTTCCTAATGGCCTGATTCTTGTTGATGTGTTGGTTATCCCTGAGTATTGTGTTACTTTGATATTTGTGCATAAGCTTGCTAAAGATAATAAAATATTTGTTGTGTTTGATGAAACCAAGTGCTTCTTTGTTTACCAGGATTTGAATCTGAAAAAGGTGATGGGGATTGGTAAACAATGTGGTGGTTTATACTATTTAGATACTAAAGGTATTAATTGTAAAAATCAAAACAAACTTGTTACCTGCTCTCTGTCTCATTATGATTGGCATTGTAGACTTGGACACCTACTGACCCTGCCCTTAATGTGCTTAAACAACCCTTAAAAATTGATAAAGATGAGAAAACCTTCTTTTGTGAAGTTTGTTAAAGAGCTAAACAAACCAGAAATCCTTTTCCTTTAAGTGATCATAAAACCAAAAAACTTGGTGATATTGTTCATCTTGACTTGTGGGGTCCTTATAGGGTTACTAGTCACTCTGGCCATAGATACTTCTTGACTGTTGTGGATGATTATACTAGGGATGTTTGGTTGTTTCTTATAAAAACCAAAGATGAAGTGTTTTCCAACATTCAAAACTTTTATAATCTGATTAAAAATCAATTTAAAGGTATGGTTAAAACTTTCAGAAGTGATAATGGAACTGAATTTGTTAATCAAAACTTCAAAGTTTTTTGTGAAAATAATAGCATCATACACCAAACTTCCTGTGCTTACACACCACAACAAAATAGAATTGCTGAAAGGAAACATAAACATCTTTTGAATGTTGCTAGATGCCTTATGTTTCAGGGGGGAATTCCTCTTAAATTTTGGACTGAATGTGTGCTAACTTCTACTTATCTTATTAACAGATTGCCCTCTTTTGTGCTAAATGGAAAAACCCCTTTGAAATGATTTACAATACTTGTCCTAGGCTCTCTCATATTAGAATGTTTGGATGTCTGTGTTTTGCTACTATTCTTAATAGTTTAGATAAGTTTTCCAGCAGATCTGAAAAATGTGTTATGATGGGTTATTCTAGTTCTCAGAAAGGATATAGGATTTACAGTCTTGATAGGCATCCGTTTTTTGTTTCTATAGATGTTAAGTTTTTTGAAACCATATTTCCTTTTAAAGACTCTGTTTTTAATTACAATAAAAATAATTTTAATAAAGAAAATGTTTCTCAAGACTTAAATCTGTTGAATTTTTTTGACTTTGATAACCCTGAACTTCCTAATGATGAAGAGAGAGCAGCTAAACATAATGGTGACAATCTTTAACAAAAACTCTCAAACATTGAATGCATTCAATTTTGTTAATGACACCATTTAATTAATAACTAATAAATAAAAAGCTTTTACTGCAGTATGTTTGGGTCAATTAAATAATTGATTTAGATAATAAATACTTACGAAACAGTCACATTTACGTATAAATACCAACACATACAAGCCTCTAATCTCTATACATCTACTTTATACTCTAAACATTCGAGTTCACAGTGAAAACATTGTTTGTGTCCTCTTCTTTTCCATTTTGTTCATAAACTTTATCAATGGTATTGCAATGCCCGAAGAAGAATTTTGGCAGAGCTATGGTACTTTCTCTTTCATAATCTTGTTTTCTCTAAGTACTATATATTGTTACTTTCTACCCGTTAAAGGTAAAAATTTATCTTATTACCGCTATCTAAAACTTTGTATTTCTGAAACAGGTCCCGGATTTAAATCCTATGTTTATGACTTTGAATCAGAAAATTGCAATAAAGATGATTGCCATGAAGAGTGCTTTAAGAACGAGCCCTGGCAAGGAAGTATATCGTATGGAATGTGTCATGATACATTTTGAATTTGTTGTATGAGTAACGTATGGTGAAACATCTGTAACTGTCGGAGCTCTTTAACTAAAATATGAACACCTTTTCTTAGGGGCTGTTTCTTTTTTATGTGGCATTTGCATATGGGTCTGTGTTGTATCACTTGTTTGGGGCCAATAGTGTACAAGTAAATCTTTTTCCATCAACATATGGATAATGACCATTTTTTCCATAAAGAACACTTAGGTTTAGATGTATGACAAACGAAATCAACCCAAATAACCATCTGCTCTAATTCTAATTAGAAAAAAAAGTGGCAATAATAGTTACGGGAAGTAGCACCGAGATGGATTGGTATCATGGATTACAAATTAGTAGTAACGACAACCATCTCTTACCATCGTGTATGCATATTAACGAGACCAAGGAACTTTGACTAACATCATGGATGTAATGGCCAAAGGTTAATGATGGGACTGGAAGAATAAAAATAAGGTGAAAGAAACATGAGGATTGAGATATTTTAATGAAAATACTAAAGACAAAAGTTACAAATAAGCCTATGTTGGAGAGAGATAGGGGTTTTTGAGGCCTTTCACTCTTGACTCTCTAAGCATATGGAAGAAAAAATAAACAATATTTTTTTTATTGGGCCCGCATCTGTTAACAGCAAACTCAATGGGATTGGATCATGTTGTCCTAATGACTAAAATCCATTTCACCATACCATAACACAATCAAGGAAGAATTCTAGTGATAGAAAGTAAAGTAGAAAGAGAGATGTAGAGAGAAAGAAGAGAGGCGGATGGAATTCACTTGCATAAAATGACAAACAACACCATCTCAAGATGAGGAGGTGGCTTATAGGCTTATATAGTGTATAACACTAGTGCAAGATTCCTAGGTCTTGTTTAATCGGGTCGGGCTCAGCTTTGGTTGGGCTTAAGGCCCACAATGTGTACAATATTAACTTAAATCCCAAGCTCGATATCTCAACTCGTCTATTATATTTACCTAACAAGTTTCTAACACGTAAAGACGGACACTAATGATGCAGCGGGTTGCACCACATAATAACTATTACAACCCTAGTTAGAGTACCTAACCATTGTAGTATAGTATAGGCAAGACTCGGATGGTTATTATTATTCTCTAGGAGAATAGTGGGGTGGGTTCAAATTGTATGTTACAAAGATCTTAAGGTTGAGATAGCTCATTGTGCAATTTATTCAACAAAACCGACTTAACGAAACAAATAAGGAATCGTATTATAATGTGTGCCTAACTAACATTTGCTGCCATGTTGCTACCTCTAATTCTTACGAGCTTTATAAATCTTCAGAGGCATCGATAGCCGGTTAAACATGTTATAATTATCGAGATCTAAAGATTATTTTTTTTAACTAATAATTGTTTTGAGTTAAAACTACATGTGTTTTTTTAAAAGAAAATTTAGGGTTTTCGTTTTGTTTTTTTTTAAATCCGATTTAAAAAAATGGCGGTTTGTTTTTTTAGCCGATTATAAATTAAAAAAAAAAGATAGTGTTTTTGTGAAACCCTAAAATTGCATGTTTTGATCTTTAGATAATTACATGATTAATTGTTATGTCATGTACTTAAGGTTACGATCCATAGTGATTTAATTAAATTGTTAAGTGATTTGGGTGGAACTTTGATGAATTGCATGATTAAATGTTATGTTATGTAAATTAATGTTTTGATCCGTAGAGATTTAATTGTTAAGTTATGTGGGAGATCCGTGATGAACATGCATGTTTTTCATGGATCATATGTTTTATGTGGTAAGTGTTACGTGTTTTGCTACATACTTTACTTGATTCGATAAATCTGAAATTAGGGAAGACTTTTATATGAATATAAAAACCTAGATTTGATGTTTTATTGAATAAATCGTATGCACATGGCTATTTGAATTATTTATTGCACATATAAATTGTTATTATGTGTTTATGATTTAGTGTTTTGTTTACTTGTTTATGTTAAATTGTTTGAATTGTTGTAAACAAGGTTTTTTTTAAGAAAAATAATATAGACTAAATCATATTAAAATAAGATTTGTTTTGAGATCTAAATTACATAGAAATTTGTTGATTGGCATTCCCAATAATAATTTAACGGCCTACTCCTTTTGATAAACTATAAAGTGGGTATAACGCACCGTTGGTCATGTACCCGGTTGAGGAATGAGGTGTTATGCCATTAGTCGCTGACCGAATTCCCGGCTCGCTTGTGTGTCAAATTAAAATTACCTACGATTATTATTTTCACTATTCCTTAAGGTTGATTTACTGCAAATTCACATCCGAAACACAATGAATAAAGTTATTGCTTTGTGCTCTAGCTGAGTTCTAGGAGACGTACGTCGTGAATAGTTGTGGGTAAAATCTTTAATTGGTTTAACCAATACCTCAACTTGCAATATATATGGCGAAAATTTAGTCTCACCAAAAGGTTTACTAAAAGTTTTTATTAAACTAATGCTATGGAGATGTATGCATGCTTCTCCATGCATGATTTTGACATCGAAATTTATACCCTAAATTTAAAGTCATATGCCATCTGATTGACGAACACTTGAAGTTACAATTTTTGTCATATGAGATTCTGGACGATGTTGTAATGGAGAGAAAACTTCATGACTGAATGAGATTGCACATGTTACGTTCTTTAGATTTGTCGACTTAATTGAGTTACTCAGTGAGATCTGGAAACTTAAGGCATAAAGAAGGGATGAAACATGTTTACGATGCAAAATAGGACGTAAAGACCCCAAATGGCTGTTAAAATTGCAGCCCCTAATAGCACGTGCCCAAATGCCTCCTTAAACTATAGCCTCCAATAGCACATTAAATCCCCCCAAATAGCTGCTTAAATTGCAGACCCTAATAGTACGTTAAAGTCACCGAACTTGTGGACCCTAATAGCGCGTTAAAGGCGCCAAAAGGCTGCTTAAGTTGCAGCCCCTAATAGTACCTTAAAGACCCCAAACGACTGCTGAGTTGCAGCCTCTAACAACACGTTAAAGGCCCAAATGGCTGCTAAACTTGCAGCCCCTAATAGCTACTAACATAATCTTGTTTCATTTATCTTTTTTTACATGTTTCGTTATTTTCGAGAGTGTGTGAACTCACAAAGCTTTTACATCAGTTGGCTTCAATTCACCCTCTTTAATAAAACAAAACAAAATCTAATTACTACTGTACTAAAAAGTTAATGTACTCTATTAAATCAATAAAATTCTCCATTGGGTCTAAAGATGGTTGAACCATGTTATTCCTAGTCGGTGAAGCGAATCAGAATTGCCCTAAATCTTATATCATGAACCAAGCGTTGTCATATATTTGCTACAACTATTATAGTGCATATGCACTTCACCGCAAAAAGAACATAAATTACGCAAATTTGAGCCAAAGGTCGCATTCCAAATGACACCCAACACTTAGAATTTTGTTAGACGATAGATGTCTTGATAATTTGATCTAATGCAGTTGCATAAATCATCATAATTTTATCAGATTTCCTGTATATCTTGGCCCAATATCCGAAGTCCCTTATTTAAAAAGTGAGATAAGAGAAAAGAAATTTAGCTTTTTACTATCATATAAAACACAACTATGTAAACCATTAGTTATAAAATAGTAAAGATATACATTCGTAACTTTGTATAAGCATACTGAGTAGTATATTAGGAACAATATTATATACTTATAACTTACAGCGGCCATGAAGGTGTCAAAGATACTGTTTGAAAGCTCCACCATCTAGTGTGACACGTGGAATCCCTGATCAGACCATGCAAACGGTAGACATGCATTGTGTATACGTTTGACGATGCACCTACAAACAACATTTTTACCTTGGGAGTCTGTCCGATACAGATTTTTACATTTTTGGAAGAATTTGCGAAAACAATATTCATATTTCGTTATATGAATTAATGGATTATTAAAAACCGAATATTTATAGAATAAGCAAAAATGATCAAGTAAATTATAGATGATGAACTCTGTCATTTGTTTAACATCAGTCAAACACCCCATTTGTGTGACTCAAACACATACATATATAAATCTCGGGAGAGTGGTGAACTTAAGCCCATACATCTATATGTTTTAGAACAATAGCCAAATAGGAGATGCTCTAACTACTTGAAATGCGGCCTATATAATGATATTTCAAGTTGTCGACTAAAAACGATTCCTATGTTAAATGGTTTTATGTCTTTTTCCCAAAGCCTTGTCAAATACGTTAACTAAAACAGGTTTGACTCACCATCTTCTTGCTCTAATTCAATACCCTCTTATTACTATTTTACGGTGATCGTCTCTCCAGGAAGAGGAAAACAAAAAGAGAACACAGAAGGGAGAAAAAGTATTAAGATGAAACATACCTGTGGGTGGCTTTGTCCTACACAGAGCATAAGTGATTGTATTAATTCTTTAATAACATGATTATTAGATTGTATTGTCATAAAATTTTAGATAAAACCACCAGCCATGTCTTGATATTAACATGTGACGAAAAGGTGTTTTGGACCAACATGAGCTGACCGTACCCAACCAACTCAACTCAACTCAACTCCCCAGTTTACTACCTCAAATTAATTACAGGCAACTGGATGTTTGGTTGTGTATGTTTTACCAATATATAACAATTTATGAATTTGTGGATGCATGTGCAAGAAGGCATAAAAACCAGACTAAACCTGATGACACGTAACCAAATTTGTGCCATTAATATCTACGTGTCATCACAAAGAAATCATCGAGCTCCCTCTGCTACAAAAACCCAAAAAGATCTATTTTTCTTCTTAGCGGCATAAAGAATTTCGATTACAGTTCCAGAACAGCCTAAGGTCAATATCACCTCAAAACAAATAATGAATATAATTTCTACTTTGTAATCAATCATCTAACAAATCAACTTAGGTAGCAATCAGTCGTGGATGAAAAACATACATATTTTCGAAGGAATTCATAAAAACTTACTCGTTGTGATCGATTCGTCGACCCACCAGCGTGATCTTGCGTTATCTGTCGTAAAACGATGGACCACTCAGCCATCACTTTTTGAATTATCAAACATATTAACCGATTAATTTTTAATATTACGTGCTGAATTAATTCATTCAGTAGTAATCAAACACGCCCAGAGTCACAGTCCCAGCTTTGTCACCAAAAATCAAATCCATTCATACCATCAATTTCTTCAAAAACTAAGAACACCCTGAAAATCAATAACCTATAATCTTTTTCTTCATAAGCCCACTAAATAAGCGATACAAACTTTCTTTTAAAATAATATCATTTTAGCACATGTAGTCTGATGTATAACATGTTTTTTGTTTAACTTGCTGGTAAATTTCCCTTTTGTTATGGGATGATGGGCCTAAGCCTGGTCAAGCCCTATGCCCAGGTGGTGCTGGTGGTCCGCCCACCTGTTCGTTCTTAAGTTTGGATGCTCCCTCTGATGTTCTGTTTGTTTAATTACAAAAAGATACAATAAATACGTACATATGTCTTGCTAAAACTTGTTACAAATCTGAGTTGTTGCACCCTTGATGTGAGCCCGAGCTACATAATCCACAACACGCAGAAGAATATTCTGTAAATTGCATCTTTCATTTGCAAGACAGGTCCCTATAATAAACATGCGACGTGCATTTAGTTACCACATATAAAATAGATTAAGATCAGCTTTTTCGATTGGAAGCGTAGTCATGGAACTTTTTAAGTTATATGAGGAAGATTGTGTTACACTTTTGATCTCTCTCACCCTCCATATGTTCAATAGTTTCACGGGTCTATTTCTCGTAATACAGGGAGGAGAAACAAAAATTTCTATTCTTTTCTTCTTCTGGGTCATCATATCATTGACACCTGGGTACAAATTTCCTAGATAAATATGTTTGGATAGTCAAAACCTCTCCCCCACAATAAGATCTTCTGGTCTTTTATGAATAAGGTTTTTCAAACGTAAGCAAAATGTTGAATAGCTTAATAATAATAATCTACTTGTAGTCTGTATAAATACACCATTTACTCATTTAAAGTGTTTAGATAGAATCCAAACTTTGAGGCACAATTAGCGCTCACCATATTTTGGTGCTTTTTGGAACTTTATACACGGTACACGCTACTCTATATTATGCTTTTTTTATATGAGCCTTGATACACTATGTTAATTCTATGCCTTTTGTCAAGATAATATTCACAAAGAAAGAGATCAGAGTGACGGTTATGTACATAGTGATATACCAGTTTCATAAAAAAACTAAAAATATATAAAAATAGGTCAATAATATATAAATAACCTGTCAATTACAATTCTGTTGAAGCATAGGCAAAGTTTTCCTAATCAGTAATGATAATTGATTAACGAATTGTATGAACTCACAAAAATCTCTTACATACAGTTTCCTTCTTGCTTGGAACAAAAAAAACATTAGTGTGCCCTCCATAAGACCTGGTTTATGAGAGTGTTGAAGCCTCTAATTACACGTTAAAAATAAAGGAAAACCCAAATAGACCCATACATAACCAAGTGAGATAAAATTACCCGAGTCAACCGCGAATAGGCCTATACATGCTTAGAAAACTGTACACCAATTGAAAGATATACATGCGCAGAAAATTGTAATCAGTGGATGAATAATCTTACATGTGACAGAATATTCAATTCAAGAAAGGAGGGTACGTATAAGAATTGATCGTTTTAGGGTTTTAATAATTATTCCTGGCTTTAGAGAAAAGCATATACATATGTACACTAACCGATGGGAAATTAAACTTTGTCTGCAACGAAGATTAGAATGGAGATATGTTCGAACAACAAACATAAATAAACCTCTTAACCACATAAATTAACAAAAACAAACATAAAATTCAAGCTTTAGATATTATCACAAAAACAGCAAGAATGACTACATACTAAATACTGATATGGGTGTAATCCCTTAGCTTGTTATAACACAATCTTAAATTTTAAGAGAAATAATAAAGAGAATACATAATTCATGCCAAAACATAACAAAGATTCAAACTTTAGACTCATAGGCCATCTCTTCCACGGATTACACTACCCCTAATTTTATTTATTAAAAAAAACTTAAATCACTCAAATTAAACCTCAAAACACAATGAATTCCTACTAATTAGACAAAACCCATTTATAATTCTATAACCCTTTGCAAACAAACAGAAAACCTAAAACAACATGTTGAAACTCAAGAAATAAAAAAAAGGAGGACAAAATATGCATAAAATAGCGAAGACTAACCGATGGAAACGAAAACTATGTCTGCAATGAAGATAAGAATGAAGATTGGAACGAAGATGTTTTTTTTGGATTTTTGGTACTGCGGTTTTTTGACGAAGATAACAATTGGGAACAAATGAGTTGGGTTTTTTTTTTCCTTTTTAACCGTTTTTTAACCGTAAAAAGTTATATGTGAGAGGTGTTTTTTCTTTTTTTTTAATTTCGAAAATTCCCATAATTTATTATAGTTATAATATAATATAATATAATATAATATAATATAATATAATTATAATGTCGTTAGTTTTATTGTTTGTGACCAAATGATGAAATGAATTCATTGTGCACAAATACATGATTGAGATCAGAAGTTTAGGGGCAGTTTGATATACTGATTTTTTTGGGTTTAGACTGGAATATTTTTCAATCTAATGTTTGGTATTATAGATACTTGTAAAGGACTGTAACCTAACAGTAGTATCTTTTTCAAATCCACCCAGGGTCCTTGCTTTTTGATGGGTTTACGTTTACAGACACATAAAATTATATAATACCAAAAAAAGTGTAAGCCACATATTCTTTTCTATTTAATTAATATATTATTAATTTAAATTATTTTTATTTTATTTAAATTTTAAAATAATATTAAAATAAACAACTTTTAATTTTTCTCTCTCACATCATTTATTAAATCCTACATTAAATTCAAATCTAACCCAATCCTAAACCCTCTACTTTATAAACTCACACTTAAAATGAAACCCGACTTCAAACCAAGCGGATCAAGGGAGCATAACACTACATATGAAATGGTTAAACGTAAACTAAAATATAAAAAGGAAGAGGATCAATTCACCAACAGGTTTTTTGTTGCTATTATATTCCATATAATATAAGTTCAGAAAAAATAAAATACTCTCAATTAGATACAATACTAAAGCTAAATACTAAAGTTAACTGATGATCAATGGCATAAAAGCAAATATATTTCGAATTTTAGATCTCAGTTGCTCTTATGAACAATATAGAAATTGAAGCATAGTTCATTCCTAATTAGAATGATAATTATTTTATAGATATACATGACAAGTTATTTTAAAAGCAACAACTAATTGAGTAGTAGGAAATACACAAATCATACAACACTAGAACGGTATTCGCGCAATGCGACGGCGAGTACCTAATAACGCATTTTGAGACTAACAAATATTAGTCTCTTACTTATTGTAAAGTTCTAAAAATTCGAATTAAAAACCTATTAAAATTGAAAAAAACTAAAAGTTAATAAAAATATATATCAAAATGGATATCGAATTAAAAAGCACAAAATTTTTAAAAATATAGTGAAATTAAATTATAAAAATAATAAATAAATAAAAAGATTTTTTAATTTAAAAGAAAAAATGTTGTTAAAAAATGTTGTTACAAAAGTTTTTTACAAAAGGTTGTTAGAAAATGTTATAGTATATAATATGAGTAAAGTTATTTTGGATACTATATTAATCTTGGATACTAAGGGACTCATCCCCACCATTCATCTCCATCTTATCTAATGAATAAGATTAAAAGTATTTTATTATTTCACTTATTCTTATAATTTAAATATCTCTTAAACCGTTAAGCGTTAAACGAGAAAAAATATACCATCGCGACGAGCATTTAATAAGCTTTCTACAGATATGCATTATGATATACTTTTGAAGAAAAAAAAAATTCGTCTTTTTTTTCGTTTTTTAAAATTTGCGTAAAATATCATATATGATAATAGTGTTTTATCATATATGATATCAGTCTTAGGTTACAAATTATTATTGAACCACATATGATATTGGTTTACATCATATATGATAAGTTATATCATGTATGATACTTAGTGTTACTATCATATATGATATTTAGTATCATATATGATAATTTTTGACAATGAAAAAAAAACGTGAAAAAAACAAAATTTTTTTTTATCGAAAGTATATCATATAGCATATCTGTAGAAAGATAATTAAATGCTCGTCGTAACGGTATATTTTTTTCGCATAACGATTAATGGTTTAAGAGATATTAATGTTTAAAAAAAAGATGGAAAATAAGTTTTTTGTTTAATCTTATCCATTGGATTAAGATTAAGATGGATGATGGAGATTAGTCCCTTGGTATCCAAAATAAAGTTTGGTATCTAAATGAACTTAAATCATATAATATTGATGAGGATATCAACAACTTACTTTATTTAGTAGGTAAAAAAGTTTGAATTTTCAACCTTATTATTTTAAGAATGTCTTAAATGCTTTATATAATAGTATAGATGTGAAAACATCCCAATTGAGTCGTTAAAAAAAATAAGATAGCAAAAGATTTCATACAATTTTCACCAAATAGTCACTCTTGTACATTCATGTGTAAGAGATACAAAAAATTAGCTTAACATGTTTGCAAGAAGTCAAGGACGCAAAACGGCTATAATAATCATTTTCATCCAAAACACTTGCAACTAATAATTGTAACTTTAAAATGCAATAATAAACATAATGTCATACCCAAATAACCTCTAAGCTTGAAATTCATGTTATCCTAATGCTAAACACCAAGACTATGAAAGAATATAATGTCATCAAAGATTACCTAAAAAACAATGTTACTCACTATTTAGGCATACAATGTTACTTACCTTTTTAGAGAAAACCAAATGTTCCTTAACCAATTAACACCAATGTTACAGGTGTGCATCAAAAAGCTTGAAAACTTTACTGTAAATACATGCAGTAACATCATACAAAGTAGTATTCGATAAAATTGACCTCCACCTCATTCACAAATTCACGAAATCTCTATCATATACAATTGATCCAAATAATATCATATTCACTATATTTATTTCATCGACTAAATAATTCCCTGTATGCATCAATAAAGTAGTGTTCAATCCAATTGAATTCCACCTCAGTCACAAATTAAACACGAATACTTATTCAAAATGACAAAAGGACATTTAGTTTTATTTTTAAAAACTATTCAACTCGTGCTCTTTTTGTTTTCGAGAAAATATACGTAGGGGTCTACTTTAGATTTAAAACTATCATAAGAAGTTAAGAACCATAAGAATTGGATTTGAAAGAAAGAAAGTTTGTGTGCACGACCATGATCTTAACCTAAGGCTGGGCGCAACGCCCCGGAAAATATTCGGTCGATCGTCGGTCGCGACCGAATCGTCGCGTTGCGGCGATTCGGTCGCCGGTGTAAATCTGGCCAAATCGACCCTAACCGCGACCTAGTTAAATTGTGAGTTGTTTAAGCCAAAAATTCAAACGGTCATTTTTTTTAAAAAAAAAAAAAATTCCAAACGGTCATATTTGTTTAAGCCTATAAATACCCTATTTTTTTTACCAATTATCACAAAAATATAACACACAAATCTCCAAAAATGTCTTATGAATTGTTTTTTGTCGACTCTTCCGACGACGAAGAAGAAGTTACTAGTGAGTTAGAAGCTTTTACGCAAGCTTGCGAACAGGCTTATGAAGCATCACGCCCCAAAAAACGGTCGTATATATATAGAGATTATCAGGGTGCACATAATCGTCTAGTAGATGCGTATTTTACTGAAGGGCCGCAGTATGAAGCAGAGACATTTCGTGATCGATTCCGAATGGATCGCGATTTATTCTTAAAAATTGTTGACGATTTGAAAAATAACTATGCTTATTTTCGAAACTCAACGGATGCTTTGAATCGAGAATGTCTTTCGCCCTTGCTGAAGTGCACATTCGCTATTCGTCAACTGGCGTACGGAGCCGTGCCTGATTCTCTAGACGAATATTTGCAAATGGGTGCGACAACAACACGAGAGTGTCTTCGACGGTTTTGTACCGGCATAATGCAATTATATGGTACAGAGTACTTGCGAAAGCCTACTTATACTGACATGGAGAAACTTTATGCTTTTCACGAGGAAAAACACGGGTTTCCTGGGATGCTAGGAAGTATCGATTGTACACATTGGCCGTGGGAGAATTGTCCCGTTGCTTATAAAGCTCAATTTAGTAGGCGTGATCAGGGGTCAACACCGTTCATTTTATTGGAGGCGGTTGCATCGCAAGACTTATGGATTTGGCATGCATTCTTTGGTGTAGCTGGGATGAATAACGACGTGAATGTTTTACGCCAGTCCCCTATTTTTAATGATCTTAAATCGGGGAAAGCACCTGAACTGGGATTCGTGGCTAACAACGTGCATTATCGTCGAGGATACTATCTTACTGATGGGATATATCCGCAATGGTCGGTTCTTATTAAGTCTATACAAGATCCGCCGACAAATGATCATAAACGAAGATTGTATAAAACGAAGCACGAAGCAGCAAGAAAAGATGTTGAGCGAGCCTTCGGTGTATTGAAAGCAAAATGGAAGATGATTGATATCCCGGCCCGAGGATTGTCAAAAAGTCGACTATCAGACATAATGTACACGTGTATCATATTACACAATATGGTTATTAAACATAGGGGGCGGCGATATCACCCAATTATCATCAAGTAGAAGAACATGCTGATAACGATCCGATAAATACGCATGAAGAAAGGCTTCAAATTACTCAGCAAATAGTCGATCCACATCTACATCTCAACCTAAAAGCCGATCTAGTGGAACACATTTGGAATAATCGCAATGGATAATGGCGATATCACCCATTTAATGTTTAATGTTTTTTAATTTCGAATAATTGTGTAATGTTTTTTTTAAAATAAATGTAATGTTTTTTATTAAATTTATTGTGTTTAAAAAATTTTTTTTTTTTTTTTTTTTTTTCAACTAGGTCGCACTAGGTCGCCGGGTTGTGGCAAATAGGTCGCATTAGGTCGCCGGCCGAAAAAACTAGGTCGCGACCCCCATGCGTTGTGCCTAGCCTAACATTAAATTAAATAAGTAAAAGTAGCAAACTGAAAGATAACAAAGTTGATAGAGAGATCATATCTCCCAGTGGCGAATCTAGGATTAGCATGTGGCACAAAATATCATCCATCCATTTCCTAATTGCTCAAAATTAAGGGCTAAGTACAAAAAGGCCCAAAAAGACACCATGTTATCTCAAGTAGGACAACTTTTTTTTTCTTCCAAAATGAGACATGTATTTTTGATCAACCGATCAACTAAGTTTGTTGTGTGACACGTGTCCATCTGATCAACCCACTTTCTTTTATTTTATTAATATCTTCTTTCAAGGTTTGACCTACACCTGTCCCCACCTACTGATCAACTGACGGCTGATCAACCACTTTTGATCAACCACAGTACTTTTTTATTAATATTTTTTCCCGAGGTTTGACCTACACCTGTCCCCACCTACTGATCAACTGACGGCTAATCAACCACTTTTGATCAACAAAAGTACTTTTTTTCTAGAAAATTGAAAAAGTAACAAATAAAAAAATATTTTTTATTTGTAATATTAGATTTACTAAATCTTTCATTAAAAAAATAACTAAATAAAAAAAATATTAACTTTTGAAAACCAAGACACTACACACACTACACTTTTCCGATCAATCTAAAGGGGTTTCTTCTCTATTTCAATTTTCCGTCGCCGATCAATCTCATGATTCCCTTGGTATGTTTTTTTTCATAATCTCATCTATCTCGTTGTTTCTTAAGTAATTGTTTCATTACTAATCGTGGATACAAATTAATTGATTAATGATTAATTCATTCATGATTAATTATTTGCTAAATCAGTAAAGGATTTGATTGATTTAATTGATTCATGATTAAGGATTTAGTTGACTAATTTCCTAATTGTTTTTTTATTTAATTTATTGAATTGATTCATGATTAAGGATTTAGTTGACTAATTTCCTAATTGTTTTTTTATTTAATTTATTGAATTGATTCATGATTAATTCTTTGCTGAATTAGTGTAGGATTTGACTTTGATAGTCAACTATATGACTTTGAAGACTACAACTATTATAAACTTTGAAATTTCTAGATTGTTTTTTAATTTATCATTTTTATATGTGTAGGTTCGAACACCGTGTAATTAGGGGATGCTTGGATTGGTTTGGTGATTTGACAGACGTCCGGGTATACTCAGTAAACGGGCAAGATTATCATGTTAAGGTTGGCAACCTCTGAACTGTTAGATAAGTCATGTTAAGGTTGACAACCTCTGAACTGTTAGATAAGGTTAGCGCGGGGCAGACTATAGCTAACAAGCAGATTGATAGATCCTTCATGTTTGACAAGGTAAGTTTCTAGTCCGACATCATTTTTGCTTATTCATATACTGGTGCTATTAGATGTGCCCTAGATGTGCCCTATATGTAGATATCACTTCATATTGGCATTTATAGTGTGCGAGATTGGGATCACACTAGAAATTATATGTAGTTTATGCAACACTTATGAATGCCCGTTACTAGAGCTGATATACCAAATAAGTATATTGTATAAGCACGTAAGGTTGCACCTCCTAATATGTGTTTCTATGTTAGAATTAAAAGATGAATTTTCGTGAAGTGCTTTAAACTCTGTTTTCACCCAGTGTAAAATAAAATAGCTTTTAATGTAAAAGGATAATATTTACTTAATGTGGTTCTACACAAGACCGAAATATTATACCCAGCACAGCAAGACCGAATAAAGAAAAATGACAACACTACACAAAAATCATTAACTATTCCAAGCTATGATCATTCCTTTCTCATCTTCAAAAAGAAAACAGGCACAACTATAATAAACAATTAAATAATATACTGCTCTGTGATACAATCCTCTTGTAACAATTTAGTTATTCTCAAGTTATCAGAATCATTAGGTAATCGTTACTTACCAGTCTGCTAAGTTGGTGCTCGTTTAAAGTCCCACCATGTTCTGCATGGTTTTCAATACTGATACATATGCGGTAAAACATGATCAGGCAGGCAATTCTAAGTATAGTGGAATACGTGAATTACACAAGGAATAAGAGTCATATAAATCATACCCTTTAGAAAACCACTCGCTAAATTGTTCATGGCTGTCAAATAGAGTAGGCATGATGAAATGAAGAAGAGCCCACAACTCAGCCATGTTGTTTTGGACAGGTGTTCCAGTTAGAAGCAGACGGTTTCGACAATTAAAACTAAGTAGTGTCTTCCATCTTATACTGTAGGCACAAGTAAACAAAATACAGTGAGAAATATATGCACGCCCTGGTCCAACAGTGAAATTTATAATGCATAAGGATAGCCCGAAAGCACCACATAATCTAATTAAAATGCACAGGCATGCATATTTTTGAAATAAAGCATTGCATGTATGTTTCACACGTAGTAAAAAGGTTCACCATTAATACATAGGAGTGTCAGATGTGTATAATTGACCACCAAACAATTTAAGCACCCGATGTATATATAGAATGGAGGCAGTTTATTACCTGGTGGAACTTTTTATTGCCTGAGCTTCATCCAGGACCATATACTGCCATTTCACACGTCTGAAATACTTCTCATCCGACACAAGGAGTTGGTAGCTGGTAATGAGAATGTGAAATCCAGCTTCCCTGTCAAGTTAAAGTATGGTAAAATGCTCTTCTGACATACAACATGGCTTACTAAAGACTCACGCTTTCACATACAAGCATTTTGCAGTTCTGTGCACGTTGTGGGTACTGAAAGACATGGGTGTTCAGTTGTTTAGAGTAAAACTAAGAGGAAACATCAGGAACCAAACCAAATGAAATTGTCTGTGAATGCAAAATATTTTACTTTTTTTATTACTAAATATTCAAAAAACTATAATCAAATCAAAATATATATCAAGGCAAGAAGGCTTGTCACTACTTTTATGATACAACTCATCTAGAAAAGAATCAAAACTATCGATTTACATATGGATAAGAACCATGGTGACAGATGAGTACCTACGATAAAGTCGTTTTGGATTAATCTTTTTCCTAAGTACTGTCCGTTCTTGAATACCACCCCAATAAGGAAGTGTTTTTAAGTCGGGGCAGAAGCGACTAATTTCATCAGCCCAGTTATTCAAGACAGAAGTAGGTGCAACAACCAAAAATGGCCCCCATATATTTTTCTCCTGCAATGCATAAGAAATGTTAATACAACTACATAGTAGGGGACAGAGAGAGTCAAGTAGAGCACTTACTTCAGCCAAATGAGCCAAGAATGCCATTGCTTGGATAGTCTTCCCAAGACCCATCTCATCAGCAAGTATACCATTTAGGCCCTTCAGACAACAAACAACCGAGACCAGTTAACATAGAGAGGAAATTGAACAACTCCTATTGGGAGTAGGGAAAACTTTATTACCTGCTCGTAACAATTCACCAGCCACTGTAGACCTTTTAGCTGATACTCTTTCAGAGAACCCTTAAATAATTTTGGTGTCTCTACTGAGGATGCTACGGGCATAGTTGAGCTGAAAACATTTACATCAGGTACCCATATAAGTTGATAAACTCCCATAAGGAGGACAGAAAGGAAGAGGTAAGTGAAAAATAAAAAACATACGGGTTCAACAAATCTATGTTGCTAGATCCAGCAACAGAAGCTTGTTCTTCAGGGTCCTCAACTCCTGAAGCTTGACGCAACCTCATATATTCGTCATCAAATGCATTTGTGATCTTCTGCTGCTTCGAGTACGCATCTTGGGCTGCTTTCAGGGCCTCCATTTTCATTTCAGCCTCTTCAGGATCCTCTTCTTCTGCACCATCTTCTGAACAGCCCATGATTCCTTCTTGGTCATCCATATTATCCTTTTTGGCTATAGTCCCAGTTGGCCGGGAAGCTGACTTGTTCTGCATGAAGTGGCCATAGAGTTCTGTCTGAGACAGTAAAAAGTTTAACCTCTGCTCTTGTCGCTTGGCTTCACGAAGCTCCTGTTCACGCTTCAAAGCTTCAGCAACTTCTTTTTCTTCTCTTTTCCTCACCTCAACCTTAAGGAAAGATTGATATTCACTAAAATCATTCCCCAATCAAAGGTTAGCAGGAAACAGCTCTGCATTACACAAATGTATTCGTCTAATTGACGAGTGAATTACAAAATTGTCCCTGGACCATCCTTCATTGTGTGGTTTGTCTATTAAGAATTCTTGATGCATTGTTGGTCCTTAATTAAAGCAATTTAGTTGTATAAAGTCCTAATTAAAGCAATTTAGTTGTATAAAGTCCTTATGTCTCATGCCTTTTGCTGCACTCAGTTTCTGACACGATGAGTAACGCCCATGCCTTTTTTATACTGGTAATTCTACCAACCCCTTGGTTTATGACCGATGTATAAAAAAGATTAACACGCCAACACATCATGATCGCAAAACAAAAGTTTGCCATTAGCAAGCAATGCAAAGAGTCAATTAACGTATACAGCTAGCAACTATAGGCCGATAAGGAGGATAAAAAAAATTTCTTTCCTTTTTATAATGAATAGATATAGCTTTTATTTCTCTTAATGGATATGTAAGAATGCTGGAAAATCTGCACAAGTATTTTGTACTGAAACCCGGAAAACAGAGTCAAGTATTACCAGTTGAAATATATATGACAATTCATACCAACGCCAACATGAAATAAAGTACCATCTGTCGCTAAAATATATACCAACATACTTTATAAAAGATACTTAAAACTGTTGGAGATCAATATAGGGGACAAAAACAGAAGAGATAATCAAGTAAGCACATCATTTTGCTTTTTAGTGCAGAACTAGCTAAGACTACCTTGTAAACGAATACCAACAACTCCACGAGTAGTAAAAAAACCAGTTTTCCACCTCTTAATGAGATCCATGTCCAATAGTAGAAAAGAAAAATTACCATCTCTTTGTCCACTCTCTTCCAAAACACCAACATGTCCCTAGCCAGTTTCCTTGTGCGAATTGAAGCACCCCTCATCAACTTTAGTGATCTACTCACTTTCATCTTTACCTGGAAGGAAGAACAAAGTCTTAAGCATACCAAACTGAAATTGCACTCATAACTATGTAACCTGAATTTAAAATACATAATTCAAAAATATATGAGTGGCATAAAATTACTATGCTGAAATTGAATCATAGAACTTATGCACCTACCTCTCTTTGACAGAACTCAGAAAACCGCTTCGCTTCAGTTAACTGCTTTCTATGAAAGTTAATTAAAAACCGATGATGCTTTGGTATGTCTTTCCTAACCATGTTCAGCCAATATTTATCAACTTTATTCATCTCCTCTTTCTCAATCACAGATGGATCTTTCTTGTCGGGTTTCTTAGGCAGGCTACGTTCAATAATCTGAAGCTCAAACAATTCACAAAGCATATATATATAAATAAACAAAGAAACATAAGTCAACTAAGCTTAAACAATCATTACAAGCAGCATCTAGACACAAAATACAAACCTCGTATGTGTCACCTTTCTCCAACACCTTCACATAGTGCACCTGTAGAACCCCACTTTCCGACATAATAAACCGCCTAAACCCACCAGCTGCTCCCTCCGGGGCCGAATATGAATCCAATGCAGTGTCACTCACTTTAAGACTAAACTTTTCGTTGGACCTTAATTTTGCCAAAAGAGATTCATATTGCGGTTTCGGCTCACCCATCCCTGATCCACTCCTCGAGCCAAACCTTTTGTCAGCAGACATTATTGAAGCTAGAGAGCCCAAGTCAAGAGTGCCAGAAAGGTGAAACTCCTCCAATTGCATCTCCAAAGTCGTTGGTAAATGTAATGTGGTAGCCAACAATTCATAGGTTGGAGGAAGCTTGTATGTGACACCGTCCCCAATATCCAAATAAGCAGGTTCACAAACTGACCTGCAGAACATAAGAAAAGCAACTGAGTGATAGACTAATAGTACGACTTACGTCCGTATCCCTCATTTAAACTTTAAACAATACAAACCTATTTATGCCATATTCTGTAGAATACGTCTCAATCTTAACTCTTCCACCTGGACGATCATTCCGTGCAGAACCAGAAGCCGACAAAATATTAGTACCCATATGCCTTCTCTTATACTTTTTCACATGCTCCCCAAGCATCGCTCGATACCTCTCTTCAGTAATGTAAGCATCGTAACCCCCATCCGCGTCCTCGTCACTACTATAAGTATTTTGCCTCTTCCTCTTCTCTGAATTCATCACATTACTTCGCTCCGAATTCATCACATCACATAACGTAAGTTCATTTCGGCTTTATACCCCAATTTTGTGGCTTATTTCGAGATTTATGGGCTTATATAATTTTATTAGTATGATATAGTAAACTCATATAAGCCCATAAGTCTCCAAACAAGCTTACAAAATTGGGGTTTATGAAACTTTAAGCCGAAATATGGCTTATTTTCGGCTTATATAACATAAGCCCCAATTTTGTGGCTTATTTTGAGACTTAGGAGCTTTTATGAGTTTATCATGATATAATAAACTTATATAAGCCATGAGTCTCCAAATAAGCCACAAAATTGGAGCTTATGTGATATAAGCCGAAATGGGCTTACGTTATATAAGCCAAACCAAACACCCCCTTAATCTTTTGTTCTGCTCGCTCGCTGCTTTTTGGTTTATTTGTGTCATTTGGAATTCAAATGCTAGATGTATGGATCGTGTTATTGAGCGAGCGATAGAACTGAATTGTGTTTTACTATACTACTGTTAAGACGTTATACTTGAAGTGTTTGCGATTTAAATAAATCATGTGTTGAACTCAGTTTTGTGTAAAATTCGGTT
This sequence comes from Glebionis coronaria, assembly GCA_025667525.1. Classification (NCBI taxonomy): domain Eukaryota; kingdom Viridiplantae; phylum Streptophyta; class Magnoliopsida; order Asterales; family Asteraceae; genus Glebionis; species Glebionis coronaria. Next base: position 452,442,469 of record CM046881.1, read on the forward strand.
TCAAATAGTTGCACTACAGTTTAATGATGTTGCTGTTGGTATCGGCAATTAGTTGCACTATAGTTTTGTAAAAGTGTAAAACTCGGTTTCAACAAGTAGAGATTCATTCAAGCAAATTGTTATCGGCTTTAAGATTTTTAACAACTTGTAAACTTATTTGTTGAAATTTGCTGGAGTTATTTTGAAACTAAAAATGTTGATATCAGTCATGTAAACCTCGGTGAAACAAGGTCAGTTACAGACTTTTGGCCAAAAATATATCCATTCCCTGCTAGCTATTTCTCACTTGATATCTGAATAACGATGCCAGGACAGAAAGAATAGTGTACTGCTTTCCTACTATTTATAAGTGTGTTTGGACATGTACAGAATTATCATTATAGTCATCTGATTATTTTAGCGGGATCTTGTCTATATGATATATAATTATTATCTTGATTTTGCAGGTGTAGGTTCGGAGGAACGAGCTGATTCTACTACAGTGATAATGAAATCATTTGTAGTTAGAATAAAAGATGTATGTGAGCATAAGATTTGTATTAGTGTTTTTCCATGTCAACCACGCTTTTATTAAATTTTTACTTTTTTTTCCCTTCCTGTCATAGTTGCCCCGGATTTTGGGAGAATACAACAGCATGTTGACGAACATCTCTGAAGTATCTAGAGCTTCACTTTCGATTGCCGTGGATATGAGGAACATTCTGAACAATAACGTGTACGTAAATGTTTGGGGCCTTAGAGAGCAGGTTGCCTCGGCTGAAACAATGATCTTTAAATTGATCAGAGAGGTGAATTTATATTCCTTTCTTTATCTCACATCCCCAAAGACAATGTATGATTCGACTAATTTTATAGGCTCTTTTGGCTAATTGTAGCTTCCTTCTATGCAGGGTTACGACGACCCACCATCCTTCTTTCCTACGGCACACGATAATATACACCACAAAGTGATGGGTCTTCCTATAGATAAGGTCGTGAATCTCTTAATTCAAATAATAACCAATGATTATAATATTATTTACTTTCAAACTGTTATCCGAGGAAGATGGTTTGATGTCTGAGATCTTGCTTTGGTATTTAAGATAGTTCTGTGTTAATTTATATGCTAGTGTTCTGTATATATCAGGCTTGTCTGATTCTCTCTTATTTGATGTAAGAATTTGTTAATTAATAATATGTTCACCTTTCACCAAAAAAATAATAATAATAAGTTGTGTTGTGTATTCAGGTTGTCCGCTTGTTGAACAAGAACAGCATTGACGCGATTGAAAGAGTCAGTAGTACTTGGATTGATATAGATGCCTCCAAGGCGCGGAAGACAGGGGAAGGACATCGATATACGTGGCGCTAATATGAAGGACATCGATTCGGCTATTCATTTGATTATCACAGTGAGTTTTTTATATAGAAGCTTTCTGGTTAATTTTATTTGAAATGATCAACAAATTTTACTGTATTGATTTTAAGGCTGAACCCGGTGAGGCTAAGAAGAAGGCATCTGCTGGAAGGAGCGAATCTTTCTGGAACAGGTTCAAGTCTGCCTGCAATAGGATGACAAAGAAAGATGTTGGGACTAACAAGGTGTAGGTGGAAGACATAGGTAGCGTACAAAAGTCAGGAGCAAATCTTTCTGGAACGGGGTCAAGTCTGCCTGCAATATGACGCGGCAAAGAAAGATGATCACCCTTAGAAGATAGGACTCGGATTGTTTTAGTTAATTACTATCCTTACTAAGAAACCTTAAACAAGAAGTATTCTTACCTGTTAAGAATACTTAGTTATCTAGTAGTCTTAGCTATCAAGTAGTTGCTTACTAAGAATACTTAAGAAGCAAGCTAAAAGTCTCTACTAAGTTTTGGAACCCTATATAAAAGTAGAAGATGTTAAGCTGGTATCATATCACAGTCTAGCCTTCAAATTCAGTTTCACTTTACTCTCTTTATCATTTTGTATCAGCAAATCAGCAACTTGCTGCTACTTTTATTCGTATAAAGTGCAGATTCTGTGAAACATTTACGAAGTCTGCCTGCTAGATGGTTGCAAAGTAGCTAGTTATGGCCATGTGGCATTGCTCCATTGACACAATTGTATAATTGTGCTTTGTTTGCGCCACTGAATATGACAGGGACATCTGACCCAACTAGCATATACACTTCAAAGATATTAAGAGCGCCCGCAAAGGGAGATTTCTGCTCGGTCTCATCCTTGCTTGGACACTGCGGCCAGATCGATGTCAAGTCTCTCGTGGTCCTGAAGCCGATCTTATTTAGTATTCTAATGGTCACTTCACGTAAAGGAAGCCGTCGGATCACCACATCTCACCTTTCTAAAACCTTCATGAACTAGCACAGTAGCAGGGGTTGGGTATATACAGCACCACACCTGTAAGTTCATCATAAAATTCCAATACCTCTATTGGAAATGCCCTTTAATCTCACATGGACATTTTAAATGGAAGTGACAACTGACGACATATGTCTCAATATTGATAGCCAAACAATATTCATATGATTTTATTGGTCTTAAATGAAATCACATTGTCTAGTGACAAGAAATGGGAAGCCAACCTAACAAAAGGTTCATCTTTTCGGATGTGATTTTCCACATCTCTAGAAAAGTTAACGTACTAGACTTTTTAACAAGCATACACATCATAACCAAAGACGAGTTAAAAAACTACGCACAACCTATTCAGGCACACACCAGCTAGATATACTGCCCCCGTCTTTGCAATACGTCAGCCTCCAAAAACGACTTCCTAGTGATGATTTAGGCCCAAGAGTGAAAGAAGGAAGGTGCGGTAATGACCAGAGGTCTCAGAGTGAACAGCATTGTTCAGACTCTTATGATGCTTCTTGTGATACTCTGCCTTGATATACTGCATGTCGATCTGTCCTTGTGACGATTACTCTTATGAGCGTTTCTGTCCTTGTGACGATTACTCTTATGAACGTTTTATCATTAATACCCAGGCCCTTCATTGCTCTATGCATTACCTGCAATTGTAGACAGATTAGTTTTTATTGAAGGACATGTCTTTATTTGTTACAGAGGTGACCGAATATGCAAAACAAAAAAGATAAAAGTACAAATTAACGCCGCCGCGTATAAATGATTTGGCGAAGTATTTCCCAGGATTTTCAGCACATTGCCAGATGGTAACAAGATCATGCTCAAAGTTTCCTGATGTTTCACCTTTTATGGCCTGCAGCAAGTAAATAGACATGATGTGTAGATTTTACCATTAGATAAAACAAGCAACACTGGCTTTAAAACCACCTACTAATTGGCACAATCAATTTAAACTTCTTCAGTGAGCATGTTATTCTCTTCTAGTAAGTAAGAGTCAGCAGGTATTTTACCAGCAACTAAAGACTCCATCCTATGAATTTTGTCCTCTCTAAACTTCAACATCATCTTCATACACTTGTTGTCCTCCTCTCTTTGACGAACCTAAAAGCAAATGTCATGTTTAATTAAAGACTAAATGGATGATCAGCAGGTTATTTAACGAGTCAAAAAGCGTAAAGTTTAGTATGTTCAAATTCTAATTATATAAACTACAATAATACTTAATGACGAAGAGGTGTAGAAGGTTTTAAATCATTTGAATACATTTTTATGACTTTCAACATTTGACCTATTCGACCCATTGTTAATCTATTTGGCTGCTTAACCCATATGAACTGTTCAAGAATCGAGATTAAGCACAACCAAATTCAACACATATGCTGATGGATCAAAAGTACCATCTCCAATGATTAGATACTACTATACTACTAATTTCATGTAGATACTGATGCTTAATGCTATAACATATGCAGTAAAACAGTTTACCAGGCGGTTTAACTGCTCTATTTCAGCTTCAAACTGTTTAATACAAGTATCTGACATTTGCTCCCTCCTCGGGGCTCCAGTCAATAAATTCTCTCATGATTTTATCTGAAAATGGAACAATAGATGAAAAGGAAAGTAAATGAAAAGACACTACACCAATAGATGAAAATATAAACATATTATAATCACTTAATTCCATTTGTAATTACTTGACTTACTTGCTTTAAGGAGACCCTCATGACTTTGTTTTCATGATCAAGGGTAATTGTGCTAAAATCATTCTCATGTTCTTGTTTGGCTTCTTCCATGACTTTTGGACCAAATGTTAAAGACCTTGAAATATTTTGCCTCTTAACGAGAGCAAGCTCCTCCTGAAAAGACAAAAGAGACCGTCAATTTACCACCTATTATCCACATGCTTGTGGTTATGGGTCAAATCTTACGCTCACAAATTACAGTAAGGAAAAAATTACCTTCAGAAGTTGTATCTGGCGTTGAAGTGCCACAACATCTCCTAAGGCGTCTTCATTTACCACAGCCTGTTAAAAAAACAAAAAAAAAACTGAAAACATTCAGAAAAATAACATCCGAGTAAACATGCAAATTTGACCACTTTTAACCAAGAACAGTAACTTTCTTACATTGTTTTGTATAAGTTTTGCACGCTGCGCAAACTTTAAAGTGTTTAATGTTTCTGTGGCAGAACTGAGAAGATTCAAGATCGTTCAGTAATCATTATACACAAGGTTAGTTAAAGAGTCTGTATGCAAGTCAAGAAAGCTGAGCATACCATATAGAGGGACTAACATTAGCTATTATCATTGTTTTCGAATTTCCACCCAACGAATTTCACAAATGTCGCATTACTTTTGGAGAATGTCTTTCTATCATATCCTTGGTGTAACTATAATTCGTATAACACTATTTTCTACCATTCGTTTTGTTAAACTGATTAGGTGATTCTGATTGTTTAATATCAAATAATCACTTTCGAAACACATCCAACATCCCCTAGACATATAACTATGTATGTTCCATCTGAGCCTAACTATTCAGATTTCTACCTCTGTAGTCAAAGACATTTTTATATCGGAACACAGCATTAAACGAGTTGGCCATAACAATGAAAAGAGATACTCACATCTCCTGAACATCTCGATACTTCTGCAACTTCTGCCTTTCCAAAGGAGAATTCCAGAGAACCCACCGACAGAACCAACTCCTGAAGGATGAAAAATCAAGATTATGTAATATACATTTAGATTCAGACATATGGTGACCATAGTTGAGAACAAAACTAAATCAGATTGATAAAGCAAATGCCCCATACAAGTATAAAGGTTCTTTACAAAAAAACAAACCCTAATTCTTTCAGTTGCCCATTTATTCAAGTTCTTCTCCTCCCATGTTCCAGCCTACAAAAGAATATGCCATCAGATTTCTGAAGACAATCGGCCAACAAATGTCGCATTAGAGGGGTTCTCGGGGTGCACCTTGTAACAAATTAAAATGTACCTTGCAACGGACCGCCTTAAAGCACTCATTAATTAAAATGTACAGAATGGGTATTGTTAAAGCACTCAAGCTTAAAGTCAATTCCAAATAAGACTAACCATAACAGTATCGCTACAATCGATCGCATTGAAAGCTTAAGATCAATTAATCAATAATCAATTAATCTCATTCATATGATAAGCAAAAAAATTATTAAAATTAAATTATATAAATTAACAAGCTTACTCTAATTAGGGAATCCATAGATTAAAACAGTGCGATTGATCAACTTCGGAGATCAGTAAAACAATGCGATTGATTAGGTTGATTTGAATAGTGTGAGTTACTGGAATTTGCGATTGATTAGATTGTGTGTTAGTGTGTGTCGTGTGTGTGTTTTAGTGTGTGTAGTGTGTGTTAGTGTGTTTTTGTGTGTGTTTAAGTTTTTTTAATTTTTTAATTATTTTGTTCTTTTCCAATAAAGATTTATAAAATCTAATAGTACAAAATAATAGTACAAAAAATATTTTTTTATTTGTTACTTTTTCAATTTCCTAGAAAAAAAGTACTTTTGGTTGATCAAAAGTGGTTGATCAGCCGTCAGTTGATCAGTAGGTGGGGACAGGTGTAGGTCAAACCTCGGGAAAAAATATTAATAAAAAAGTACTGTGGTTGATCAAAAGTGGTTGATCAGCCGTCGGTTTATCAGTGGGTGGGGACATGTATAGGTCAAACCTTGGGAGAAGATATTAATAAAATAAAAGAAAGTGGGTTGATCAGATGGACACGTGGCACACAACAAACTTAGTTGATCAGATTATCAAAAGTACATGTCTTATTTTGGAAGAAAAAAAAAACTTGTCCTACTTGGGACAACACCATGTCCTTTTTGTCCCTTTTTGTACTTAGCCCCAAAATTAATACTCCGTACTAAGCTGCTTAGTTGAATATTACAATGTAAATTCAGCAAAAGAACAACCATATTAAGCATGAAGATTACTAGAGTATAAAAAAAACATCTTAAGCATGTCTAAGATCTCGTAAAAGAAACAAAGAAAATGATGCGCTATAAGCCTATAACCAACATCAACCTATGTAAACAAAATATTGTGGGAGGTTTTTGATGACTTTGGAGTTAGTAATTGGCACATTTGTAATCAAGTTATAAAACAAGGACTGAGATTGTTAATTAGGTAAATATATTTGCACCTGTATGTAAATAAAGTAAATAAAAGTTAAAACTTAAAGGGTTACAAGTGAAGATAAATTAAAATCATCATCTTCCTACCATTTTATACCTCCATGGCTCCATATACTCAGTTCTGTACCATTTTTTTACAAGCAGCAAGCTAAAAAACGCTTTTTCCATATAAACATAAACTGCTCGTAAGGATTTTTTATGTGTGGCACGTGCCACACATGGCCAAGTACTAGATCCGCCCCTGATATCTCCCCTGGAATGTTAAAGATAGATGATAAAGTGAATTCTTAAATGGGTTAAAGCCATAAAATACCAACACACTTTTTATTTTTTCTCGACATTACCCCGTATAGAATACATACTACCATTATCACCATCGAGAATTCACAATATTTTCTAAAATTACAAACATTCTAAAAAATAACCTGTTATAGCCGGTTATCAAAGGAAATTAACTGACACCTCATAAATTTAACAAGAAATTTTAATTTTTTTTTTCTTTGTCCACATCACCCGTCTCACTCCTCTACCTCATCACACCTCCAGCATCAACTCCACCACCCTCTTATCATACACCTACCATCATTATCATTCATATTTTAGTTCTAAGAACCCAATACAAGTAAGACCAAAGCGTTGCTATCAAATCAAGAAAATAAATAAAACCCAGATTATGAAATCCGATTATCCAAAATAATTCGGCGGCGGAAGGTGGCCCATATTTGTGGCCCAGATCGGTGGCGGATGGTGGCCCAGAACTTGAGACATGTCGGCGGCGGCGTTGGCTGTGATGGCGGCGACGTCGGCTAGTAATTTGTTCAGACAATAAAACCATTTTTTCTTGTAAATCCGTATCGTGGTTTATATGAATATCGGTTTAAATACATATTTGCGAAAACTAATTTTGTTTAGTTGTTTGTTCTTGTACGGTGAGAATTGTTTTTTTTTTTGTTTTTTTAAAGATTGATGGTTTGAAATTTGGATGTTTATTGTGTATATTGGTGTTGGTTTGAGATTTATTGTCGTGGACAAATTGTTTTTTTTTATTCTTAAGATTTGTTTTTATATGAGTTTTGTGATGGTTTTTTGTGTTTCGGTGTGATGGATTTTTGTGCGTGCTTTGGCTATTGGTTACTAATTTGAACATCTAAGTTTTTCATATAGAACTAGAGAAGGAGATAGGGATAATTTAGTCTTTTACAAATTCGTAGTTGGAAAAAATGAATAAAGTCAAATGCCACATGGACAAAAATAATGACATGATAATTAAAATTTTGTGTTTGTTATATTAGCCGGTTTAAACAAGTTTGGATGGTAATAAGAGTAGTATATATTTCATATTAGTAATGTCGAGAAAACATGAAAAGTTTGTTGGTATTTTATGGCGTTAACCCTTCTTAAATCCGCAAAATTTGAGCTGCATAAGAGAGTGATAAATTTATCAATTAGAAGTTATTTGAAGACGAAACTAAACCAAAACGATTACTACAAAGTTTGATGTTTGATTTATTTTGACTTAACCTATATGATCTAAATAGCTAACAAAGAACAACCAAATACTTATCGTTTTATATTTCGATGCAGTTTAATTTCTTTTGATCTACTTTGACCCATCTTCATTTGCATAAAAAAAGAGCAACCAAATGTTACTTACATGAATATGGCATATGCACCAGTCCCAAAACCAGAGCTTGAAAGAATCAACTTTGTCAGGTACCTTTTGGTCGCTTTGAAAGCTTCATATACCACTAGTTACCCTCTTCATTTCCATAATTTCTTCATCCTGAAAGTTTTGATACCATAGGCTGCAACAATTCATCAAACCACATTTAATAAAGAAAAAATTCAATAGGGCTGGAACCATTTTCTAGTTTTCTTAAGCATAGAAAAATGTTCGTAGCTTTAGAACTATTTTCTTAAGCTTGGTAATGACTAAAAAATCAAAACGTATGGTTTCAAAATCAACATTTCGTTCAAATGTACAATTCCGCCACTATTTGGGAAAACATCTATTCCAAATGTGGCATGTCCGAACTTAAAGTTTTCGTAATATTTTGTGGCTAAACATATGATACCTTAGTTGCAAAGAAACCAGAATTCTAACCAATTATGTGCTTTACATAAGGGTCATGGGATTTTAACTTCCAATTCTAAACCAACAAAAGAAATTTATGTCAGAAAATGCTTAATACCCCATAATTGATGGGTTTTCAAAAGCCAATAGTCAATTTTCAAACTAATATCCAACAGCTAAGTAATGAGACTCAATTTCATTTAATCTATTCTCGAACAAATTATTCATGTGAAATTTGGGGTTTAATTTATTAACAAAAAACTAAGGTAAATAAGTAAATGACGGGCTGCAAGAAAAACTAATGCAAAAGATAATTACTCATGTGTATAAAGCATAATAATCAAAATAAGCAAGAAAATATAGACACAAACACAACTTTTAATTTCTTTTTCGCGGATCATACCGAACAATAACCAACTACAATAACCAACTGTGGCAGACACAGTAAGAAAATAGTAGCTAAAAATGAGCAGAAATAAAGAAACAAAGGCTGTGGAGACCATAATGCCTGAAAAAAAATAGCACACACGACATGCTTGAGCCATCCACCACAAATAAGTGTCAACAACCACTGAAACAATGAGATGCGTATGAAGGTGGATTATTCCACCAAAAATAACACAATTGTATAGCATGATCGACCCTGTTTATGTGAATAAATTGACTACAATGACCACTTCTATAAAGGTGTACCCTTAATTCCACACGGTCACAAGTTGCAATGATTGTACCTTTAGATCTATATAACTAATACTCTGTAATAAACTTGTACATAAGAATAGTAAAGATAGAATAAGTTCGAGATTTGCATAGCTTCATATTGTTAATATTTTAACCATGAAAAACTTGTAAAAAATGTGGTTTAGCAACTGCCTTTTTATTGCTTCAACTAATACTGAAGTTACAGCAAGTCTACCAAGCCAAGATATCTGATGTGAAAAAGTTGGGTTACAAACTCTGTGAAAATGGTTTTCAAGTATAGATACTTGAAGAAATAAAAGTGAAGATTATGCCGCTACCTGATACCATTACATTTGGTGGAATTGCTCTTGCTAATCATGAATGAGATCAATGAATACATACTATTAGCTCTCTTATTAACAACAAAAGGGTAAACTTGAAAGTTTTATGGACTTATATTTAAATAGTCGTATGTTAGGATCGAACTCGGGATTACGAGATTGCACACAATACGTAAAGAGTTCATTTATTTAATAAATATATTTATTATATTTATTAAATTAAATCGAGCTTTAACATTTAACCGTCATTAAGTTTAAGAGTTAAGGACTTAACGGTTAATGTGGAATAAATAAGAAGAGGAAAAGAAAGTTCTAGAACACCCCAGGGGGTGTTTCGTCCGTCGGTTATAGAGCAAGGGGGGGGGGGAGATTTATTTCCTAAAATTAGTTTATTACTTGGGCTCCAAGATTGTTACGCCTATATAAACACCCCTTGTCCCTCATAATTCTTCACCCACTTTCTTTTTGTCTCTCTCCCTGCGATCAACTAAACCACACGCACCCTTGGTGTCATTTGGTTTCTTTGGTTTGTTTGGTTTATCTATTCCGATCAACTCCTAAGGAAAAACACCTTTTTTAGGGTTTCTTTTATCCTTTGGTTTTAGTTTAGCAATAATCTAGTCCTAGTCCCTCTCTAGGGTTGTTGGGTAGATTTTCCACAACCGTAGAAGCTCGGTTTACACGTGCTAGAATCACGGTTAGCTCGTTGTATTACGTGTGTACAAGAACGTAATGTAATCTTACTTTAGACTATATCTTGGTAGTGTTCTTCATAAACCCTAATTGGTGATTCATTGATGATCTTGTGGACCTTCGCTAGGATAAATGTATGTAACCCTAATTCGATTAATTATAATTGTGTTATTAATTATGATCTTGTTAAATCGCTTCCGCTATATGTTCTTTGATCTTGTTTAGGGTTTTGCATAATTCTTATGAGCTTTATAAACCTTCAGAGGCATCGAGAGCCGATTAAACATGTTATAATTATCGAGATCTAAACATTTTTTTAACTAATAATTGTTGTGAGTTAAAACTACATGTGTTTTTTTAAAAGAAAATTTAGGGTTTTCGTTTTGTTTTTTTTTAAATCTGATTTAAAAAAATGTCGGTTTGTTTAGCCGATTATAAATTAAAAAAGATAGTTTTTTTGTGAAACCCTAAAATTGCATGTTTTGATCTTTAGATAATTACATGATTAATTGTTATGTCATGTATTTAAGGTTACGATCCATAGTGATTTAATTAAATTGTTAAGTGATTTTGGTGGAACTTTGATGAATTGCATGATTAATTGTTATGTTATGTAAATTAATGTTTTGATCCGTAGAGATTTAATTGTTAAGTTATGTGGGAGATCCGTGATGAACATGCATGTTTTTCATGGATCATATGTTTTATGTGGTAATTGTGACGTGTTTTGCTACATACTTTATTTGATTCAATAAATCTAAAATTAGGGAAGACTTTTATATGAATATAAAAACCTAGATTTGATGTTTTATTGAATAAATCGTATGCATATGGCTATTTGATTTATTTATTGCACATATAAATTGTTACTATGTGTTTAGGATTTAGTGTTTTTTTAATTGTTTATGTTAAATTGTTTGAATTGTTGTAAACAAGGGTTTTTTTTAAGAAAAATAATATAGACTAAATTATATTAAAATTAAGATTTGTTTTGAGATCTAAATTACATATAAATTTGGTGATTGGTTTTCCCAATAATAATTTAACGGCCTACTCCTTTTGATAAACTATAAAGTGGGTATAACGCACCGCTAGTCATGTACCCGGTTAAGGAAGGAGGTGTTATGCCATTAGTCGCTGACCGAATTTCCGGCTCGCCTGTGCGTCAAATTGAAATTACCTACGATTATTATTTGCACTATTCCTTAAGATTGATTTACTGCAAATTCACATCTGAAACACAATGAATAAAGTTATTGCTTTGTGCTCTAGCCGAGTTCTAGGAGACGTACGTTGTGAATAGTTGTGGGTAAAATCTTTAATTGGTTTAACCAATACCTCAACTTGCAATATATATGGCAAAAATTTAGTCTCAACAAAAGGTTTACTAAAAGTTTTTATTAAACTAATGCAATGGAGATGTATGCATGCTTCTCCATTCATGATTTTGACATCGAAATTTATATCCTAAATTTAAAGTCATATGCCATCTAATTGACGAACACTTGAAGTTACAATTTTTGTCATATGAGATTCTGGACGATGTTGTAATAGAGAGAAACTTCATGACTGAATGAGATTGCACATGAAGGTTTTACGTTCTTTAGATTAGTCGACTTAATTGAGTTACTCAGTGAGATCTGGAAACTTAAGGCATAAAGAAGGGATGAAATATGTTTACGATGCAAAATGACTTTTGGCAATGTAAATCCCTTAAATATCTAGAAATTGCAAATTTGTTTGTCAATCATTGTTCGACAAGTTACCATCTTAAATACTTCCATTGCTAGCAGATCAACTAATGTGATGAAATTATGTCACTTTGGATTCTAGTTTTCAAGGAAAATTCTATGGTTATTATTACCGGGGTAATTTTATTTTCTTGAATGGTATTATCGAAAATACTAAGATTGAATTTTGTAAATTCTTTTGCAATGTATTAATGCAACGTTACAAAGTAAAAGGGGTTTTATTCATTTATTGATCTACAAACCGTATGGTTGAGGATAGAGTCATTTACAATGAAAAGATAAACCTAAACTCTTTTCATGATGAAGAAGAAGGAGTTATAAGAATTTAGAAATGTCAAAATTCAAAATACATAACTCATAGCAAACTTTAATAGTTAAGAAAAGTGCATATTTTGAGTTATTAAGTTACCACTAATTGGTTATAAGGCAAACTAGCATATTTGTCTAGTAGTTGTGCTTTGACCATTTATAGGCACTATATACCATTGTGGGGTTGGTAGACCTATTAAGGAAGAAATTGCATGCCAAATCTTTCAAGTTAATAGAAATTGATGGATAAGTCATCATCTACGAAGTAGAGTACACTCTTAAACACTACAAGTAATTGTTACGAATGTCTTTTCCAAAGGAGTAAGAAAGTAAACAACACATTAATATGTTTCACCGATTATGAAACATTTACAATGTTGTATTTCTGAATTTGAGTCTATTAAAACATTCTCTAATTCAGTTGGAGTTACAAGCCTTGTTGTCTTGGTAATAACCCATGTTATCTTTAGTATGTCCTAAGATAATTACTTTCGAATTGTTGACACTATTATCTTCAAAGGATATTCATGTATTAATTCTTGTTGATTAAGTGTTTCTACATCTACTTGTAAAAGCTAATATATGTGACACAATCATCTTTTGTATAGACGAACATTAGATGTGATGTTTATCTAATATATGAGGTTGTTCCGCGCACAAGTGGGAGAAATAAACATTATGTGCAAGAAACAGCTCATAAAGATATGATTCTCTTGCCTTTAAGATAAGAGACTAACAATCTAATTAATATTAGATGAAAGTTAGATCATGTGTCAATATGGTTAAAAGAGTACTTAAAAGTATATATATCATTCACATTAAGAAACACTTGTTGTTTTGATTTAGTCATGTGAGAACTTGGACTAAATTGTATACACATGGGAAAAATATCCACATGTCGTGAGATCGGGCGTGGATCATTTTGTGGTTTCTTAAGATGGATAATTCCTAGAATGACATAAATACATAGAGTAATCTTATACTACTAAAGTAAACTATTTGTGTATTCTTTGAATTACATAAATAGACTTAGTAGTGAAATAACTTGGAAAAGATTATTGAAACCTAGTGGTTTTCATGATTACTTTAGTTATACATGTTTATGATTTATTGAATAAAGTCACAAACATAAAGTCTTGGAAGACGTATAATATAAAGTAAGACGTTAATGTATTGTCTCTATTTCACTAAATACATATACATGAAGTCATGGTCAAATGACTTAAAACGTATGATAGAATTATAACTTTTATGTTTTTAAAACATGGAAATGAAGTGACTTTGTATTATAAGTACTTGAGTTATAAAGCATGCAAAATGGTTAGGAAATCTATTTTACCATTAAGATGATTTAGTTGGTATATAGGTAAACCGAAAGATATATATTTATCTTAATATTGTTAAGATTGGCTTACAAGATTTCCATAAATGAAATACATCATTGTTATGGTATGTTCATTAGAAGAATCAAAAGTCTCAATATGATGGTGATGTTTGCTTCAAGATAACTATATCTTCTTTTCTTCTAAAAGATATCAAGGTTTGAAAGTTAAGTATGGCTTGAGCTAAGAAGATTAATAAGATACCATTATATATGGAATGTTGGGTCTACTAGATGTAGATCTTGCAGCCTGTCAGGAACGGTGAACGACTTCTGTAATCACAAGTCAATTCACAGAGAGACTCTATACACAATATGAATGCAGAATACAAATATAATAAAGAAGAACAGAATAACTATAAAGACTTGATCCTTTCTAAGGATTTCTAATATTGATAATGACTAGAACTACGTTTGATGAAGGTGTGTCTAACCCTTCTGCCTAAGGTTCCTTTTATACTACAAGGAAACCCTAATACAACATTAAACAAAACGTGTAAAACTGATATGCATATCCTTTCCTAACATATCTTATGCATATCCTAACAGAATAATAAATAAATAATAAAGTTTGACTTTGACTAGTACCAGGAGCACGACTTGCTCCTACTACTACTAGGACCAGGAGGAACTACATACCTCCTAGTCTACCTATTTCAATAACTATTACAATGGTACTAACAATCCTCCCCTAAACTTGAATTTGACCTGTTGAGTTCAAGTTTCCCGGAAAACGTGCATGAAAGCTTGAGGATTCAATCAGCAAAAGAAACAGCAGCATCAACAAGATAAGAGTCAGAAGAATCGCCGCAACATGGAACACTAGAAGCTTCTCCAAAGCTTGAAACAAATCAGCATCGTGTTGAATCTTTACAGCAACATGAGCAGATTTGATGAGCCTTTACCAAGTAGCTGCTCGCTCTTGGGCTAGCCAGTCTTTCTGGTGGAATAAGCATCACCCTGGGAGACCAGAACCCAGCCCAACTCTTAGAACGTGAATCAATGGTGAGTGGGGGACCCTGATGATTTTAGGCAAACCATCACAGCCGTCAACGGATTTGATATGTCTTTACCAGAAGCCGTACCCCTCTGGACTCGCCAACTCTTAGCAATGAAGCATCGGTGAGTTGAAAACCCTATAGCTTTAAGCAAGCTATTACAGCTATCAACGGATTTGATAAAATCTTTACCAAGAGCCGTACCCCCTTGGATTAGCCACTTTTCAGTCTAGGACCATGGCAAGTGAAAACCATCCAGTTTTGGGTAACCTGGCAACCATCAACGGATTTGAGAATCGCACCAGGAGCCGTACCCTCAAGGTGAATCAACTCTTTCTTGTCGATTAGACATGGTGAGTTGAGGACCATTTGTTGTGAGGACCAAGTCCATCACCAGATGAAACCAGTAACCAGCACAAGGACAATTCAGCAACCAGAACCCAAAGTGTGAAGCAGCAGATGGTATTATATTCACAAGTATAAAATCCATGATGTGTGAAAGTATAAGCATATATTATATAAAAAGTATATTTTTTTTTCTTTTTATTTATGTTTTTTTTAACTAGAATTAATGAAATTCACCAATCACTTTACATATTGCTGAAAAGAATGGTAGTATGAACAAATAAACAAAAAACACAAATCATAAAACTTACAAACCAACCATTTCAGAGACCAGAAGCAGCCTTCTTATCTGCTTTCAAACGAGCCTGGATCCCTTCCACCAACGCAGTTGCCATAGAAGACTCATTCCCTGAGGGAGCATTTGAAATCTGCAAGTGACAAGCCAACATAGCTTCCATCGAAGCAATCGTCAACGGATAATCCAAGTCTGTGAGCATGAAGACCATATGACCAGATTCCAACTCTAACACATGCACACCACATCCCGCATATAACTTCCATCGCTGAATAACCCATTGCATCTGATCCTTCCAGACACCAGAAACAGGAGCATGAGGAGGGGCATCAAGCATCATCTTTAGATCAGCCTATACTCGCAGACCAGGCCAGGAAGACACAGCCATAGGATCAACAGGCATGCCAGTATCCACAAACCCATATAAAGCCGTAAGATCCTTACGATCCGCCCAAGACAAAATACCCTGCAGACCCGAAGCAAACCTAACAGACCCATCACTAAGAGTAATCCTATGAGATACCGTACCAGGAAGAGTCGTGGAATGCGCAACCGTCCAACCAGTAATATATCCATTACCCAAAGGCAAATCAGAGTCACTATCAGAAGCTGCATCAATAAGATTTTCGGAAGCACGCTTCTCATAGGGGACCGTCTTGCCACGTCTAACACGTCGAGCCTATTTCTGGCGAAGCGAACGGCAAGGTGTGGGATCACTAGGCGAGGGTTCAACCTTTACCTTTACCTGAGCAGCAGCAGTGGGAGCAGGAGAAGTAGACTCAATAGTTTGCCCACCCAAGGGATCAACAGAAGCTGCACTAGAAGAAGGAATAGGTTGAGAACCAGGAACTGGTGGTGATGGTGATGCCATATCAGGTGTAGGAGTAGTGGTGGTACCAACTGTAGAAGCAACAAAAACCGATGGAATAGCAGCAGAACCAGGAGTAGTATCAGATGTAGGACCAGTAGTAACAGCAGGTGAAGAAGTGGTCACCACACGTGGAGAAGGACGATAAATAAACCGCTCCGGAATGGGTGTGCTCTGATGCTTGACCATATGTTCATAGAGTGCCTTGAGCTCATCAAAGATAAAGCCTTAACCGTATCCCACTTCCAACCAGTAGTGAAATAGGCAGCCGACTGATACTTCACATAACGCTGCATTTGCTTTCGTTCCTCAGCTCTTGACAAAGGTCTGTTTTTACGCTTCTCACGAAGCTGTGCAGCAAGCGCCAATTGATGCTTGCGCATTAACACCATGGCTCTTGGAATACAGTTATGCTCATCCACATCCGCACCCAAAAGATCAGTGAACTGGGAATAATCCTTGGTAAGAATAGTCAACACCTGCATCCAATCACTATCATTCCAATGCATTACATCATGCTGGACTTGTTCACGTCTCTGCTGTTGAAGCGCTTCCTCCTCAGCCCGAGCAGCTTGATCAATTTCGGCTTGCATCCGTTGAGCAGCCTCCTCACCCAACCGATCCTCCTCAAGCTGTCTGCGTGTACGCTTGCGAGGTGGTGAGGGAGCATCAGTCATTGGGGCCTTCCCCTTTGGATCATGAGATGGACCAGCATTGGAACCTGCAGTAGGACCAGAAGCACATTCCATTGGTGTGGGAACATCAGCAGGAGAAGGAACACTGGAGGAAGTCGGAGGAATCGGCAAATCATCATACAATTTATCAGCAAAGACAGCCTTTGCCAACAAAGTCAAACCATCCTCAACACGATCCTTAACCTCCTCATCAGAATCAGAGTGAACCACATGCTTCTTGCGTCGTCTTTGCTGAGTCTCCAAGGCTTTGATGCGATCAGCCATGGGAAGAACAAACTCCCTAGTAAGCTTCCGGTGTTGATTCAAATCTGCTTCCAAGGAAAGAAGCCGTGCATGATACCTGTGCATAAGATCAAGTAGAGAAGTAAGTGTAATAGGCTCCTCCGCTGTCCCACCAAGAGGACTTGGATCAGGGAAGGCGTCATTGGAACCAGAAGCAACAAATGGGTCAACATTAGGAGCACTAGCACTAGTAGGCTTATCAGAAGAGTGTGGAGCAGGACTAGGAGGGGGAGTCTCCACAAATGAAGACGTATGTGGTAATGAAGAAGGAGCAACCTTAGAAGTAGAAGGTCTTTCAACCACCACCTCCTCAACCTGCTCTTCCTCAACCACATGAGGTGCACAACCAGCATGATCCTCCTCCTCCATTGGGTCATCATCAAGTTGAGGTTCCTCCTCGGCTTGTTCAACCGGAGGAACAACAACATCAGGAGGACCCTGAGCCAGCCCCACCATGGCCTCAGTAAGGGGCCTCCACTCCCCGCTAAACCCATGGACCATATTATAATACACTTTGGCAGTAAGCTTAGAAGGCACATGTTCAGCCCTATCATGAGGTATACAAACAAGTATCTGTTGTAAAAACCTAGGATACATCAGAAACTTCTTCCTAGAACCAGCACTAGACAAATTGCTAACCATCCCCTCAAACAAATAACGAGAGAAATTAAAAACTCCAACCTGTGCTAAGCAAATGA
Organism: Glebionis coronaria; assembly: GCA_025667525.1. Classification (NCBI taxonomy): domain Eukaryota; kingdom Viridiplantae; phylum Streptophyta; class Magnoliopsida; order Asterales; family Asteraceae; genus Glebionis; species Glebionis coronaria. The sequence goes on from CM046881.1 coordinate 452,460,412, forward strand.
GACCTGTAGTCAAAGGAGTAGGGAAAGCATCCCAACTCCCAGACTTGGGACTTAAACAATGAATCAGAAAATGCACCAGAAGCTTCCATTGGGGGGAAACCTATTCTTCTGGAAGTTAAACTTCCCCCCATGATTATACCCTATAGCAGCCATCCCCTCCAACACCTCCGAATTGGGGATGGACACAACACTACCTTCATCTTGAAGATGAAGGGAACTACGAATAGAAGCCTCAGAAACCACGTATGAACGACCATCTATGGTAGCATGGAGTTCACGTGGACGACCAACCACAACCACAAGACGAGCAGATGCCTAAAACTGATGAATGACACTATCATAAATAGTGGGACATACATTAAAAGCATACCTTAGGTTCGAAGCCTCAATGAAGTCCAGAATGTCAATAAAATCATCACGATGTGGACCATCTCCTAGATAGGCGACCTTGTTGTGAGCAGGTTGGTATACCAGGGCAGCCATGTATCTTGATTAATTGAATGGAAGAGGATTTTAGTTAGGGTTGAGAGAGTAGGATCGGATGTGTGTGTTTTATGAGTGAGAGGAATGAGTCAGGGGGGTTAATTGACTATAAATAATGGAGGTAGTAACTGTTCATTGACCCCTAATAATGGGGGGTTGCCCTTTCAAATTAGACAGTTATTACATAGTAACCACTTGCCCCTTTTAACATAATTTCCAAATTCCAATTTAACAAAGTTAAATAAGAGTGTAAATACCAGAATTTGAATGCGTCAATGGTCAATACTAGAAGCAAAATGTGGTTAACAAAAGTCAATGAGAATGAACAGTGTCCCAGACCAGTACCAGAAGCCAACCATCACTTGACAAAGAAGGATTTTTATCCACCAGAAGCCAACCAATAATGACTAGAAGCTAGTCATATAAGAATATAACCACCAGGAGTGAGCAAAATCCTCCACCAGGAGTAACACACACCACCAGAACCAATGCAAAATGTTGTTAAAATCTACCAATATGTTAGTCTGTGCAAAGTAATGCGTACACGAAGCCTCCCCTTAGGCTTAGCCTCCCCTCAATCCTAGACCTCAAGGATTGACCATCCCAATGTGAACCACCAAGTGGTTGAACCGAGGTCCATCAAAGGCTTTTGTCAACAAATCAACAACATTAGCATCCGTATGAACTTTAAGAACCTGTATCAACTTCTTCTCATTAGCATCCCGTATAAAATGGTGCCGAATTTCAATATGCTTTGTACGTTGATGAAAAACAGGATTCTTCACAATGCAGATAGTACTTTGATTGTCAATGAAAATTTTGGTGTTCATAAAATTGAACCCATAATCCAACATCTGGTTTTGGATTCACAATACTTGTCCACAACAACTAGCAGCAGCAACGTATTCAGCTTTTGTGGAAGAAGTAGCTACTATTGTCTGTTTCTTGCATTGCCATGAAATAAGTCGTCTACCCAAAAATTGACAACCACCAGTAGTAGATTTTCTATCATTATTAGCACCGGCATAGTCACTATCACTGTATGCTTCAAGAACAAAAGGTGATTCTTTAGGATACCACAAGCCCAGTTTAGGTTGAGCCTTGATATACTTGAAAATCTTCTTAACTGCATTCAAGTTAGAAACCGTTGGAGCCACCTGATGTCTAGAACAAGCACTTACTGCAAACATGATATCCGGACGTGATGCAGTCAAATACATGAGTGAGCCAATCATAGACCTGTACATGTGAACATTGACCGGGGGATCTGGCTCATTCTTGAGTTTGACTTTAGCAACTTCATAAGGAGTTGCTGCTGGTCTAAGAGGATCCATGTCGAACTTCTGAAGGATCTCATGAACATATTTATCTGGACTGATGAAGATCCCATCCGACTGTTGCTTGACTTGAAGACCAAGGAAGAAAGAAAGCTCTCCCATAGCACTCATCTAAAATTCGCCTTTCATCAAGTGTTCAAACTCATCACACCATTCCTTCCTAGTAGAACCAAAGATAATGTCGTCTACATAAACCTGAACAAGGATAATGTCCTTGGTATTCCTCCTAAGAAATAGTGTTTTGTCAATAGTACCTCTTCTATAGCCATTCTTTAACAAGAAAGTTGAAAGACGCTCATACCAAGCTCTAGGAGCCTGATGTAATCCATAAAGAGCCTTGACCACCTTGTAAACTTACTTGGGATGAAGTGGATCTACAAAGCCCTTAGGTTGAGTGACATACACCTCCTCATCAATTTTTCCATAGAGAAATGCACTCTTGACATCCATCTGAAACACCGTAAAGCCTACATAAGAAGCAAAAGCCAAAAACAGACGAATGGCCTCAATCCTTGCAACCAGAGCAAAAACTTCAGTGTAGTCAATGCCCTCAATTTGAGTGTGTCCCTGTGTGACAAGCCTAGCTTTATTCCTCACGACAATTCCCCGTGCATCCTTCTTGTTCTTGAGAATCCATTTGGTATTGATTGTTGTCTTTCCATCTGGTAAGTCAACCAGAACCCAAACATTCTGAAACAAGATTTGCTGCATTTCCTCCTGCATAGCCTCCACCCAACTTTGATCCTCAAGAGCATGAGTGACCGATCTAGGTTCCACCTATGAAAGAAAACAAGCAAACAAACAGTGTTGAAAGTCCGTATGATTATTACGCTTTTGATCTTCAATATAGCTCACAAGAGCATGATGATCAGACGAGGCCTTCTTCTGCATCCTGCGTGTCTTGACAGTAGAACCAGGATCTCCAATGATTTGAGAGGTAGGGTGATCTTTGTGTGATTGCAAGACTGGATTGGAAGCTACCTCCACTTCTGGTGCCAAGTTATTGAGATCCCCAACAAAGTCAGCATCATATGAAGCAGCGTTGAAAATGCCATCTACTGGTTGTTTATGAATATCATCCAGCTTGGTAGAAGACTTCTTTTGATGGTTCCCCAAATCAGAAGGACTGGAGAAACGAGTATTTGAAGCAGACTCACTAGCTGGAGTACCAATAGGTGATAAGCTAGCACTAGGAGCAGAAGCTGGGGTACCAGGAGCAGCTTTGTCAGTAGGCTTATTCAAGGGAAACTCAAAGCCACCTTGAGCAGCTGCTGTAGTAGCTTCTTGTTGTTGTTTGAGTAGGGTGTCAAGAGCTACTTGGGAATCTAGTACATCCAATGGAGTTGCATCACTAGGAGGAGTAGGAGAGACTGTGGTGGAGTAGGATGGAACCACAAAAATATCATCCTCTTCATCTGAATCAGAAAGACTAGAAGGAACACCTGTACTAGAAGTTGCAAACACTTGTGGACCTGCATCATGGTTAGTTTTAAAACGAAAATATCCTAACGAATCACTGAGATAATCAAGATCAAAATACCATTCAGGACCCTTGCCTTGGATGTTTGACTTCTCTTCAAAATACCTGAGATTTATAGTTTCAATGACCCGCTTGGCTTGGAGATTGTAGACACGATAAGCCCGAGAGTGAGCTGAATATCCCACAATGTATCCTTCATCTGCCTTGCCATAAAACTTCCCCAAATAGTCACTAGTATTCAGAATGGTGACAGGACACCCAAAAGGCTTCAAATGAGCAATATTTGGAACTTTGGCCGTTAGAAGCTCATAAGGAGTCTTCTTGTGAGGATTGGTAATAGAAACCCTATTCAAAACATAACTTGCAGTATTAACAGCTTCTGTCCAGAACATGGTTGGAAGCTTGGAATCAGCAAGCATTGTTCTTGCTGCTTCTATTAGTGTCCTGTTCTTTCTTTCTGCCACGCCATTCTGTTGAGGAGTTCTTGCTGCACTATAATCTCTTTTGATGCCCTTAGCATTACAAAGTGCTATGAGGTCTTTATTTTTGAACTCGGTTCCATTATCACAACGAATACCTTTAACCTTCTTGGTCAACTGGTTCTCTATAAGGGTAAGAAAATCTCTAAGAATTGAGTAGGTCTCACTCTTGGCAGCCATGAAGAACACCTACGTGAACCTGCTATAACCATTAGTTACCACCAGACAGAATTGTTTGTGGTTAATGCTCCTAATGGAAGTAGGGCCAAATAAATCCATGTGTAGTAGCTGTAATGGTTCAGTAATAAGACTAAGAGAAGTAATGGCCTTGAAGGATGCTTTATGCTGTTTACCTTTGCTGCAAGCAATACAATTTATATCATTTCTAAATGACTTGGGAGGTAAACCAGAGACCAGATTCAGATTTGCAAGTTTGTGAATGGTCTTGAAGTTCACATGCCCCATCCTTCTGTGCCATTGAGTGGCTTCATCTTCTGAGGCTTTAGCAACCAGACATGCTAGTTGACCAGTAGGGTTGACTTCATTCAGCTTGATGCTATAGAGATTGTGTCTTCTAGGGATTCTGAGCAGAACTTGTGAGTCATCCGGAAGCTGAAAGTCTTTGGAGAGCACAAGTGCATCAGTATCCGTGAAGAGAACAAACTGCTTCTTGTCACAAATCTGAGAGACATATATCAAGTTGAAGTGCTGAAGTGCTTCCATATAGTAGACCTGCTCAAAATTTAGATTAGGCGTCTTAATTGTTCCTTTGCCAGTGATCCTGCCTTCACCTCCACCAAAATAGACCTTGCCACCGTGAAATGGTACAAAGTTAGAGAGAAGACTTTTATTTACTGTCATGCTCCTGGAGCAACCACTATCAACAATGCCTAAACTAGGATCTTGGTATGGAGTAACCTACAACAACAAGATAATAAAAATGCAAAAGTTAGTGTCTTAAGGGGACCCAAACCTTTTCAGGTTTGAGCCTGCCTTGTGGATCTTTAGTAGATAGCCAAGAAGATTGATGAGATCCACCGTTGTTCCTTGGTTGCCTATGCATCATATAGGTATTATTGTTTGACCAAGAACAACCTGCTGAGGGCTTAACAGCAGTTCCCAAACCTCCCAAACCAAAATACATATGGTCAAAATTATGTGGATAAATTGGATTAAAATTTTGAAAATAGTTACTGGTGGTTCGATTTGTTGTTAATCCAATGTTTCTGCAATGATCAGAAGTTAATTGAGAGGACCTTCTAGAAGAAGAAAACGATTGAGCACTAGGATTGAGTCTTCTAGAAGTATATGGGGCAGCTCCTGGTGGACCAGGAGTAGGAAATGCTTGATTAACAGAAGCATGTGTGTCATAAAAATCACAATCTTTAATAAAATGAAATGCACTTCCACAAACAAATCATGTTTTAATCGACCTTTTATTAGAATGACATTGTTTCATACTGCTAACTTTATTACACACAATTCTAGGAGGAACATTCTTCCTAGGACTCAATAAACTAGGACCAGACACACTTGACTTAAAAGCAACTCTTTCTTCACACATCCTAGCACCAGTAGCAGCATGATCATTCGACTTGGAACTTGTAGGTCTTGACTCTTCACTTGAACCACTTGATGTAGAGTCACTGGCTTTGTCACTGAAAGTACACGAGACAAAGTCATTAGAATTAGTAGAACTTTTTTGGGACTCATGCATCTGTGATCCATCCAAGTCATTATGCCTAGAAGTGGGCATGAAAGTTCCAGTAAGAGGGGGAGGGACAACATGCATTTCTGCTGCTGGTTTAAACCTATTGTAACTAGGTTCTCCCTCTTCCTCTTTGTCGGCATCAAAGACACTCGAAAAAGATAAATCAAACACATCTTCTGAATCAATATATTTATCAAATCCTAACCCTCTTTTAGTCCTACCAAACATGCTACTATCGATTAATTTTGAAAGATTTTTAGGTGCCTTTTTCCATTTTTCAAATCTCAACATTGTAGCATCTAATCTTTCTTGCATCTCCTGTTTTTCTTTGATACTGGCATCTTTTACCTTTTCTGTATATTTAAGCATATTAGTTGTGTTTTCTAAATCGATGCTCAGTATCCTAATTTTATCCTCATACTCACGTTGAATATCTTGTAGCCGAATTTCAATATGCTTTGTACGTTGATGAAAAACAGGATTCTTCACAATGCAGATAGTACTTTGATTGTCAATGAAAATTTTGGTGTTCATAAAATTGAACCCATAATCCAACATCTGGTTTTGGATCCACAATACTTGTCCACAACAGCTAGCAGCAGCAACGTATTCAGCTTTTGTGGAAGAAGTAGCTACTATTGTCTGTTTCTTGCATTGCCATGAAATAAGTCGTCTACCCAAAAATTGACAACCACCAGTAGTAGATTTTCTATCATTATTAGCACCGGCATAGTCACTATCACTGTATGCTTCAAGAACAAAAGGTGATTCTTTAGGATACCACAAGCCCAGTTTAGGTTGAGCCTTGATATACTTGAAAATCTTCTTAACTGCATTCAAGTTAGAAACCGTTGGAGCCACCTGATGTCTAGAACAAGCACTTACTGCAAACATGATATCCGGACGTGATGCAGTCAAATACATGAGTGAGCCAATCATAGACCTGTACATGTGAACATTGACCGGGGGATCTGGCTCATTCTTGAGTTTGACTTTAGCAACTTCATAAGGAGTTGCTGCTGGTCTAAGAGGATCCATGTCGAACTTCTGAAGGATCTCATGAACATATTTATCTGGACTGATGAAGATCCCATCCGACTGTTGCTTGACTTGAAGACCAAGGAAGAAAGAAAGCTCTCCCATAGCACTCATCTAAAATTCGCCTTTCATCAAGTGTTCAAACTCATCACACCATTCCTTCCTAGTAGAACCAAAGATAATGTCGTCCACATAAACCTGAACAAGGATAATGTCCTTGGTATTCCTCCTAAGAAATAGTGTTTTGTCAATAGTACCTCTTCTATAGCCATTCTTTAACAAGAAAGTTGAAAGACGCTCATACCAAGCTCTAGGAGCCTGATGTAATCCATAAAGAGCCTTGACCACCTTGTAAACTTTCTTGGGATGAAGTGGATCTACAAAGCCCTTAGGTTGAGTGACATACACCTCCTCATCAATTTTTCCATAGAGAAATGCACTCTTGACATCCATCTGAAACACCGTAAAGCCTACATAAGAAGCAAAAGCCAAAAACAGACGAATGGCCTCAATCCTTGCAACCAGAGCAAAAACTTCAGTGTAGTCAATGCCCTCAATTTGAGTGTGTCCCTGTGTGACAAGCCTAGCTTTATTCCTCACGACAATTCCCCGTGCATCCTTCTTGTTCTTGAGAATCCATTTGGTATTGATTGTTGTCTTTCCATCTGGTAAGTCAACCAGAACCCAAACATTCTGAAACAAGATTTGCTGCATTTCCTCCTGCATAGCCTCCACCCAACTTTGATCCTCAAGAGCATGAGTGACCGATCTAGGTTCCACCTATGAAAGAAAACAAGCAAACAAACAGTGTTGAAAGTCCGTATGATTATTACGCTTTTGATCTTCAATATAGCTCACAAGAGCATGATGATCAGACGAGGCCTTCTTCTGCATCCTGCGTGTCTTGACAGTAGAACCAGGATCTCCAATGATTTGAGAGGTAGGGTGATCTTTGTGTGATTGCAAGACTGGATTGGAAGCTACCTCCACTTCTGGTGCCAAGTTATTGAGATCCCCAACAAAGTCAGCATCATATGAAGCAGCGTTGAAAATGCCATCTACTGGTTGTTTATGAATATCATCCAGCTTGGTAGAAGACTTCTTTTGATGGTTCCCCAAATCAGAAGGACTGGAGAAACGAGTATTTGAAGCAGACTCACTAGCTGGAGTACCAATAGGTGATAAGCTAGCACTAGGAGCAGAAGCTGGGGTACCAGGAGCAGCTTTGTCAGTAGGCTTATTCAAGGGAAACTCAAAGCCACCTTGAGCAGCTGCTGTAGTAGCTTCTTGTTGTTGTTTGAGTAGGGTGTCAAGAGCTACTTGGGAATCTAGTACATCCAATGGAGTTGCATCACTAGGAGGAGTAGGAGAGACTGTGGTGGAGTAGGATGGAACCACAAAAATATCATCCTCTTCATCTGAATCAGAAAGACTAGAAGGAACACCTGTACTAGAAGTTGCAAACACTTGTGGACCTGCATCATGGTTAGTTTTAAAACGAAAATATCCTAACGAATCACTGAGATAATCAAGATCAAAATACCATTCAGGACCCTTGCCTTGGATGTTTGACTTCTCTTCAAAATACCTGAGATTTATAGTTTCAATGACCCGCTTGGCTTGGAGATTGTAGACACGATAAGCCCGAGAGTGAGCTGAATATCCCACAATGTATCCTTCATCTGCCTTGCCATCAAACTTCCCCAAATAGTCACTAGTATTCAGAATGGTGACAGGACACCCAAAAGGCTTCAAATGAGCAATATTTGGAACTTTGGCCGTTAGAAGCTCATAAGGAGTCTTCTTGTGAGGATTGGTAATAGAAACCCTATTCAAAACATAACTTGCAGTATTAACAGCTTCTGTCCAGAACATGGTTGGAAGCTTGGAATCAGCAAGCATTGTTCTTGCTGCTTCTATTAGTGTCCCGTTCTTTCTTTCTGCCACGCCATTCTGTTGAGGAGTTCTTGCTGCACTATAATCTCTTTTGATGCCCTTAGCATTACAAAGTGCTATGAGGTCTTTATTTTTGAACTCGGTTCCATTATCACAACGAATACCTTTAACCTTCTTGGTCAACTGGTTCTCTATAAGGGTAAGAAAATCTCTAAGAATTGAGTAGGTCTCACTCTTGGCAGCCATGAAGAACACCCACGTGAACCTGCTATAACCATCAGGTACCACCAGACAGAATTGTTTGTGGTCAATGCTCCTAATGGAAGTAGGGCCAAATAAATCCATGTGTAGTAGCTGTAATGGTTCAGTAATAAGACTAAGAGCAGTAATGGCCTTGAAGGATGCTTTATGCTGTTTACCTTTGCTGCAAGCAATACAATTTATATCATTTCTAAATGACTTGGGAGGTAAACCAGAGACCAGATTCAGATTTGCAAGTTTGTGAATGGTCTTGAAGTTCACATGCCCCATCCTTCTGTGCCATTGAGTGGCTTCATCTTCTGAGGCTTTAGCAACCAGACATGCTAGTTGACCAGTAGGGTTGACTTCATTCAGCTTGATGCTATAGAGATTGTGTCTTCTAGGGATTCTGAGCAGAACTTGTGAGTCATCCGGAAGCTGAAAGTCTTTGGAGAGCACAAGTGCATCAGTATCCGTGAAGAGAACAAACTGCTTCTTGTCACAAATCTGAGAGACATATATCAAGTTGAAGTGCTGAAGTGCTTCCACATAGTAGACCTGCTCAAAATTTAGATTAGGCGTCTTAATTGTTCCTTTGCCAGTGATCCTGCCTTCACCTCCACCAAAATAGACCTTGCCACCGTGAAATGGTACAAAGTTAGAGAGAAGACTTTTATTTACTGTCATGCTCCTGGAGCAACCACTATCAACAATGCCTAAACTAGGATCTTGGTATGGAGTAACCTACAACAACAAGATAATAAAAATGCAAAAGTTAGTGTCTTAAGGGGACCCAAACCTTTTCAGGTTTGAGCCTGCCTTGTGGATCTTTAGTAGATAGCCAAGAAGATTGATGAGATCCACCGTTGTTCCTTGGTTGCCTATGCATCATATAGGTATTATTGTTTGACCAAGAACAACCTGCTGAGGGCTTAACAGCAGTTCCCAAACCTCCCAAACCAAAATACATATGGTCAAAATTATGTGGATAAATTGGATTAAAATTTTGAAAATAGTTACTGGTGGTTCGATTTGTTGTTAATCCAATGTTTCTGCAATGATCAGAAGTTAATTGAGAGGACCTTCTAGAAGAAGAAAACGATTGAGCACTAGGATTGAGTCTTCTAGAAGTATATGGGGCAGCTCCTGGTGGACCAGGAGTAGGAAATGCTTGATTAACAGAAGCATGTGTGTCATAAAAATCACAATCTTTAATAAAATGAAATGCACTTCCACAAACAAATCATGTTTTAATCGACCTTTTATTAGAATGACATTGTTTCATACTGCTAACTTTATTACACACAATTCTAGGAGGAACATTCTTCCTAGGACTCAATAAACTAGGACCATACACACTTGACTTAAAAGCAACTCTTTCTTCACACATCCTAGCACCAGTAGCAGCATGATCATTCGACTTGGAACTTGTAGGTCTTGACTCTTCACTTGAACCACTTGATGTAGAGTCACTGGCTTTGTCACTGAAAGTACACGAGACAAAGTCATTAGAATTAGTAGAACTTTTTGGGGACTCATGCATCTGTGATCCATCCAAGTCATTATGCCTAGAAGTGGGCATGAAAGTTCCAGTAAGAGGGGGAGGGACAACATGCATTTCTGCTGCTAGTTTAAACCTATTGTAACTAGGTTCTCCCTCTTCGTCTTTGTCGGCATCAAAGACACTCGAAAAAGATAAATCAAACACATCTTCTGAATCAATATATTTATCAAATCCTAACCCTCTTTTAGTCCTACCAAACATGCTACTATCGATTAATTTTGAAAGATTTTTAGGTGCCTTTTTCCATTTTTCAAATCTCAACATTGTAGCATCTAATCTTTCTTGCATCTCCTGTTTTTCTTTGATACTGACATCTTTTACCTTTTCTGTATATTTAAGCATATTAGTTGTGTTTTCTAAATCGATGCTCAGTATCCTAATTTTATCCTCATACTCACGTTGAATATCTTGTATCCACCTCTTTTGTTGTTCCAATGTGTTTAATGAAGCCTTATAGGCTTGAACCTCTAAAAAATATTTATCATTCTGATCATTTACTTCATTAAATTGGGACAACAATTCTGAGTATTTATCATGACAACCAAGAGGACAATGTTGTACCTGAGGTGAGATGCCCATAAGAGCAAACTCGTCTGCTTCTTATGCATCAGATAAATTCCCAGCAATCATTGCAAACACGTCAGTCGAGGATTCAGCTGATTCTAAAGTGGTAGTCTGATGATCATTCCAGTTGACCATAGAGTCAACAGATACCAATGCCTTCTTATCATCTTTTACCTCCTGAACCTTAAAAGCTGAGTACCTGCTCTTCTCCTGGTCATTCTTGCTAGAGCATTCCCTTGCAAAGTGACCTTGTTGCTGGCAGTTATAGCATCGAACCTTGCTTCTGTCGAATCTTGCTGGCTCCCTTGGGTTGTAATTGAATTTTCGACCTGCTTTCTTCTCAAACTTGTGAACCCTAAGAGTGAGCATGGCCATCTGCCATTTAAGATCCATTTCATCCAGGTCAAGTTTATCGACCTGTTTGAAGTCATCAAAAGCAAGTTGTTGTTGAGCATCAACATCAGCCACAAAAGAATGAAGAACGGCTTCTACCATACTACCAGACTTGGCAGTAGGATCAGGAGCAGAAGTATGCTGAAAAGTATGTTGAGAAGACACAGTATTGCTTGGGCTACTAGCATATGACATGGGACTGGATGCCATAGAACTCACAAAGGCAGAATTAGCAGGAGTGGGAGAAGAGTCACTTGAATATCCTCTCACATGAGGTTCAAAAGTTTTGAGCTTATGAAATAGATCATCAAAATTGAGATAGTCAAGCCCACTTTTTGCTTTGAGAGAGATTACCACCTGATTCCATGAGTAGGGTAAGGCTCTAAGAAACCTTGCATTAATATCACCATCGTCAGGCTTTTAACGAAGTTGATTCAATTGGCTCAATATCTTTTGGAACCTGTCATACCCTTGATGTAAACCTTCAGTTTCTGAGATTTTGAATTCTGTGAATTCATCTCTCAGCATGGATCTTCGCATTTTCTTTGACTCCTCATTCCCACCAAACCTTGCTTTTATACCATTCCAGATCTCTCTGGCATCATACAAATGGTAGAAGTCACCCATGTGATCATCAGGAAGAGATTGAAGCAAAATAGTTTTTGCTTTGACCTCCTTCTGAATAGCTATGATTTCTTCATGAGTTTTAGGATCAAGAAGAGTAATATTACCATTCTTGTCTCTTCCAGTTAGCTTCCTGCTGTTCCCATTCAGAATAACCTTCCAAAGGTCTTGATCAATATTAGTGATCCACCATTCCATCTTCATTGCCCAGCTATCATATTCATCCTTTTTCAGAAGAGGGAATTTACCATTCGTGTTGGAGACCGTAGCAACGATCTGCTGAGGTTGCACAGTTTTAGGAGTGCTGTCTTCTCCTGTTTGAGTAGAAGTTGAGGCAGACATGATAAAAAAAATGTCAATACTAAAAAAAACTTGATTCTTATTGTATAGAGACCCTCCCAGGCTCTGATACCACTTGTTGGGTCTACTAGATGTAGATCTTGCAGCCTGTCAGGAACGGTGAACGACTTCTGTAATCACAAGTCAATTCACAGAGAGACTCTATACACAATATGAATGCAGAATACAAATATAATAAAGAAGAACATAATAACTATAAAGACTTGATCCTTTCTAAGGATTTCTAATATTGATAATGACTAGAACTACGTTTGATGAAGGTGTGTCTAACCCTTCTGCCTAAGGTTCCTTTTGTACTACAAGGAAACCCTAATACAGCATTAAACAAAACGTGTAAAACTGATATGCATATCATTTCCTAACATATCTCATGCATATCCTAACAGAATAATAAATAAATAATAAAGTTTGACTTTGACTAGGACCAGGAGCACGACTTGCTCCTACTACTACTAGGACCAGGAGGAACTACATACCTCCTAGTCTACCTATTTCAATAACTATTACAATGGTCCTAACATGGAATGTGATAAATCACGTTATATCTTAAATGAAGTTGGGATTTTGCTAAACTACTTATGAAGTGGATTGTTTAGAAAATAAAGAGTATGGAACTGCCATTGTGTTTTGTAATGTCCCATATAGATAACGTTTGAGTGTTGATCTATTTGCTATGTATCTAAAGAGTAATTTTAAGTTACTAAAAGCAAGTGGGAGGTTTGATCTTGAAAGATAAAATTAGAAGATACATAATCTTCTGAAATACACTAGTAATTATCATGATGTAGGCTTGTAAATGCTAACTCTCAAGATAAAGGAATATAAGTCATAGGTCCGCAATGATATCTTGGATATGTGATTAATATGCTGAGAAATATGAGTTACAAATAATCGTTATGATTTGTTTCCAAATATTGAATTGGGTAAATTGATCATACTATGAACGTTATAGATGTTGTCCAATAAGATAATCAATTTTAGATTTGTTTTATCTTAAATAGTTTGACTAGAAATTGGATATGAGTTTCGTCAAAGGAAGAAAAACGCCAATTGTGGTGGTTTAATCTTTGTGTCGAAATTATATGGACAAAATTATACACATATTTAATGTATGTATTATGAATAGATTATTAATCACACTTAAGTAATTAATTGTGATTGAGTATTCTTTCCTAAACACATTAAATGTATAAAGATTTTGATGGTCATATTTTAAATTGAAAAATTTGGATATGTATGAACTATTTCTTGAATGAATACTTGAGCAAGGACTTAAGTAATCGAAATGAGTTTATTACTTCAAAATAAATCTTTGGAAAAGTACAAAATGCAATTATCAATGAATGGATAAAAGCATGCATCTAGGAGATTATTCTTATGTTTAATTTGAAACACAAGATTGGATTTAAATTTGAATAAGATGATTTCAGAGTATTCCTAAAAGCTAGTAGGAGTATTATGGTTATTTTCTTAAATTATATGTGTCAAATAGACATGTAAGAAAGTAAGATTTCATTCAAATTAAATGTTGATTTGGTTTAGATTTGAGATGAAACTTTACTTTGAAGATTTAGAAAATAAGATGTACATAACCTTGGAACAAATAATATTTATTTATTTATACGGTGGAAATACAACATAATATGCCATGTAGTAAATTTATATGGATATTTAGAACATGAAGAAATTTAAATCTGGTTTGAGAAATTCTCATGTGTGTCATGTTGTATTTATATCATGCTTAAAATGCATGATGATTTGAATATATTGATCTATTTAAAAGTTATTAAATAACTTGTGTAATGAATATTCTGAAGAAATATGTTTGGAAATAGAATAACATCCTAAATCTTGGATCAGCTTTCATATTCTATGGATGAGTAATTTGTCAATAGTTGTGTAAATTATCATAGCCAACAAACTTGGAGGTTTGGTTGGAATCAAACATTACATAATAGATATTAAAGGTAACGTATTTATATCTTTTATGACAAGTTGTCAAACTTGAAAAGATATAATTGAGGTAACACTCAATATTAGTCATGGTATCCTTGGAGGTGACATATTGATTAAAGTTGCATTATACATTAAAGAATTAGAATACTTTGAACTTCAAATGTGTTTTGGAAGTTTAGGAAATTGGTGATCAAGGATGTTTCACAATTTTGATACTATGTGGCAATATCAAATTATTTGAATGCACATGTGCAAGAGCTTCAATGAATTGAATTCTTGAAGAAAGTATTTGTAACACTCTCATTTTTCGTATCGGTACAGCGGAAGGGTCTTTCAGAGTGTTACGGGATAGCACAATAACTCCAATCATAGACAACACATAAAAATGGTTGTGCAAGGTTCAACATACATTCATTCGATAAAAAGTTTTAAAGTGTACAATAGGTCCCAAATTATACAGGTAATTTAGTTTACAAAACATAGATCGAATGAACATTTTTAATAACATGTGGGCCATCAGAGTCGATCTCCATCCGGATTACCTTCATACACCTGAGATAAAAAACATGCAAAAATCATATTAGCGAATGCCGAGTGAATTCATAGAGTTTAATAAAAACCGTTATATAAAACAATCGTTAAAATCAGAACACAAGTATAATATCGGAAGTAAGTCCACGTATTGCTAGTCAGGCAATATATATCAAGCATACATCTTAAACCGTCCATGAGACCGTAGTCTCTATATTACCATGATAGGTAATATATTCATCGTTAATAGCGTCGTTATTATGTATAGGATACATTTTTATTTGGATTCGGATTATTATTAGCCGCATGACATTGTTACCTTACTATGAAAACAACGGGCCGCGAACCCGACAAACAATTTGCCCATCTAAGTTAGCGTGTCGTCACAAAAATCACGCTATGTAATCTTCTCATACATAAATTCGCTTACCAATCAATGTGGTACGACGGGGATCAACCGTCAAGGCGCGAACTGGGGTGATCGTCCCCAAATAGTACTATCAAATGCATAAGCGTCTACCAAATCCCGGTAGTTCACAATTCATGCTAATGGGACTTTAAGTGACATAACCTAACTACTAATAATCCTTTTAGTCTCGTTTATAGGGTCATAGCATCATTCGGGTCCATATCATTAAGCATACCATCGGGACTACTTGTGTTCTATTTTTATAAAATCTAGCATGTTATCTCCCTCGCGAATTTACAAATCATTTTATAAAACATTTAAAAGAGTGCGAGGCTATGAACTCACGTTGATAATGAAAGGCGGATTATCGGCTACGGGCGTGCTTCGGTCACGGAAACCTATATAAATAATAATCGGTCTTAGACTCTTGTCCAATGACTTTCATCAAAATAACAATATACATATGATGATTTTGTACATATGATGATGATCAAGTGGGGTTATACATCCTTGTTTACTCATTTTAGTGTTTACATTTTGGTAACTTTTTACTAGTTTGCTAGTTTTACCTATTTATCTATTTTAAGTCCAATAAGCTTATTATAAGTTCTTTAACTTGTTTTAATCCATTTTTTACCCATATTATCAGTATATATACTTTCCATGTTGGGCCCAAATGGTTTAAGCCCAATAAGTTCTTTTTATAAGTATTTATCTTATTTAGTCCAATTATTAGTCCAATATGCTTAGTTAGCTCGTTAATGTCCGTATGTCCTATAGTTCGGGTTTTATCGGTTTTTACTTGTATTAGTTACTTATATATCAGTATATGACGTTTATAAACTTTACGTTAGACGGGTTTGATCGTCTAAGTTTTATTTGGCGAAAAACGTTAATTTTACGGTGATAGCCGAAATGTCGTAAAAATCAAGTTTATAGTTTTTATTACTTATAAATATTATTCCACTACCATTTATATAATTTATCCATTTAATTAACCTTTTATATATTTATATAAATAAGTTTTATAAGTTAGTGGGTTTTTATTTTACATTTTATACAATAAAATGTGAGTGCTTATATAATAATAATAAACATTAATTCTTAAAATCTGATTTTTATCTTCATGTTCACCATTTTTACCATATCTAGAGTTCTATAATGAATTAGAAGCTCATCTTTGGGTGACATGTTCTTCATATTATGTGCTACATTTAACTTAGTTATAGCTACTGCTCATTTTAAGTTCATCTTGCCTTAACAGTCCCTACAAAACTGCTTATTCAGATTAGAACACCTAACTTGTTTTGATCATATCTCACTCATTATATTGATTCCATTGCATGACCAACTCTCACATGTGTATAACTTCTTGTACTTACTGTAAATGGATCATACCATGCAATTTTATCAGTTCAAGTTTTAGTTATATACTGTTTTTATACAGCCAACTAAATAATCAAGATTTTAGCCTCATTTCTTATAGTTATTAACCTTTTTAAGCATATCTATCAACACTTGATCCCCACACAACATTTTTATCATCATATATACATCATATACATATACAAAATGAAAGAAAATACATTTGTTCTTTACAAAATAATAAGAGAAAAATGGAGAGGATGATCTTCTTTACCAACCAAGTGTATTTCTTGTTTTTGGAAGACAAGAACTTGATGAACACCACAAGTAACTCCAAGATCATCAAACACCAAGAACAGCAGTTGAGAAATCAGCCCTAGGACACAAGCAAATCACCTCCAATGTTGTTAATATGGCCACCAAATGATCAAGGCTTCAAAATAACTCCATGATAGAGCTAGTAAACATGTATTTCATGGCTAGAAAAGATCAAAAGGGGTGTTTGTTGCTTCAAAGTGGACGGCAAGGGGTGGGGTTTTGAGAGGATTTGAGAGAGTTTTCATGTAAGTAAATGGTGGAATGAGTTAGTTGCTAGTGGTTTTGTCTAGACAAAGCTTAAAGAGTAAGCTTTGTACTACACTTGTAATAAACTAGCTAACATGATGCCACATCCTAGCTAGTGGGGTGGGACAATGTATTTTGTCCCATCTCACTAGTTTACGGGTATTCCTCGATTCTAGTTTTCTCGATTTGCGTGCCCTCGGGTCGTTTTACGAAAAACGTTTTTATAAATTATGAATCAACGTCAAAAACGTAAATACGTAATCCTAAGGTTTCCGGTTTAATCGTAGAGGACGCTAAATTATGCACGTAAGCCCAAATTTAAATCCGTAAATTGTGAGTTCATTAACCAACACAAAAATAAGTTTCAAAATATTATACGAGAAAATATTTCACTACCTGAAAATGTTAGATTGTCACAGCTTTTCCTCCTAAAAGGGATCAACGTCCTCGTGATCCATTTCATTTGGATGTCCGTTTCTTATTGAAATCGAAGAGGTGCGGATATTTCTTCCACATTTCATCCTCTCGTTCCCAAGTATACTCCGGTCCATGCTTTGAATTCCATCGGATCTTGACAATAGGTATCCGACTTTGTTTCAGTTGCTTTACCTCACGGTCCATAACCTCTACGGGCTCTTCGATAAAATGCAAATTCCCATCTATTCGAACCTTACCTAACGGAATTTTCTCATCACTCACTGCTAGACATTTCTTCAGATTAGATACATGGAATGTGTTGTGAACACCATGAAGTTCTGGGGGTAACTCTAGTTTGTAAGCCACCGGACCTACTCTAGATAAAATCTTAAATGGTCCAATATAACGGGGATTCAATTTCCCTCGCTTTCCAAATCTTATAACGCCTTTCCATGGGGATACTTTCAACATTACTCGGTCACCCACTTTAAACTCCATTGGCTTCCGCCACACATCCGCGTAACTTTTCTGTCTACTACGGGCAGTCAACAACCTATTCTTAATCTGAACTATCATCTCCGTAGTCTCTCGGATCAATTCCGGTCCCGTGAGCTGGGTATCCCCAACTTCACTCCAACATACAGGAGATCTACACTTCCTACCATACAAAGCTTCAAACGGTGCAGCCTTAATACTAGAATGGTAACTATTGTTATACGAAAACTCTGCTAACGGCAAATGTTTATCCCAATTCTTACCAAAATCTAACACACAAGCTCTCAACATATCTTCCAGTGTTTGTATCGTCCTTTCACTCTGCCCATCAGTCTGGGGGTGATAAGCAGTGCTCATGTCGAGATTCGTTCCTAAAGATCTTTGGAGAGATTTCTAAAAATTCGATGCGAATCTAGGATCTCGATCTGAAATGATCGATACAGGCACTCCATGCTTGCATACAACATTATCAAGGTATATACGAGTCAGCTTCTCCAGTGAGAACTGCTCTTTAACCGGAATGAAGTGTGCTGATTTGGTCAGTCTATCGACAATAACCCAAATCGAGTTGTTTCCAGATGATGTTCTAGGAAGCTTGGTGATAAAGTCCATCGTAATTCGCTCCCACTTCCATTCAGGAATCTTTGGTTGTTGAAGTAGTCCTGATGGCTTTTGATGTTCCGCTTTGACTTTAGCACAAGTCAAGCATTGAAGAACATACATAGCTATGTCAGCTTTCATATTCGGCCACCAGTACAACTTCTTCAAATCATGGTACATCTTATCAGATCCCGGATGAATGGAATACTTAGATTTATGAGATTCTAACATAATCAAGTCTCTTAAGCCTCCAAACTTAGGTGTCCACATACGACCTCTTAAGCATTTCACTCCATCAGCTCTAACCTCTAAAGGATCTCCTTCTCCTCGGAACCCTTCATTAACAAAATTTTCCTTCTTACAAGCTTCTATTTGCGCATTTCTAATTTGCTCAGGCAAATTATTGTGCACGGTCAAGACTAGAGAACGCACCCTGATAGGCTCTCTATCTTTCCTACTTAACGCATCGGCAACAACATTGGCTTTTCCTGGGTGATATTTTATATCACAATCATAATCACTTAACAACTCTATCCATCTTCGTTGCCTCATGTTCAATTCCTTCTAGTCGAGAATATACTGTAGGCTTTTGTGATCGGTGAATACCGTACACTTGGTGCCATACAGATAATGTCTCCACAACCTAAGAGCAAAGACTACAGCTCCTAACTCAAGATCATGAGTAGTATAATTCTCCTCATTCTTCCTTAATTGCCTAGAAGCATAAGCTATCACTTTCTCTCGCTGCATCAAAACAGCTCCATAGCCTCTAAGAGATGCATCACAATACACTACAAAATCTTCACTCCCGTCGGGTAATGATAAGATTGGCGCACTACATAATTTTTGCTTCAATGTCTGGAATGCTCCATCTTCATCACTTCCCCAAACGAAAGGTTTATTCTTCTGAGTAAGCTTAGTCAAGGGTTTAGCTATCAAAGAAAATTCTTTAATGAATCGCCTATAATAGCCAGCCAATCCTAAGAACTGTCGCACTTCCATTGGCGTTGTCGGTGCAGACCAATTCTTAATGGCTTGAACCTTTGCAGGATCAACATGAACTCCATCTTTGTTAATCACATGACCAAGAAATTGCACAGAATCTAACCAAAAATCACATTTCGAAAACTTAGCATACAACTTTTCATCCTTCAACAAGTTCAAAACAATCCTCAAATGTTCTCTATGTTCATCTTCATTCTTAGAATATATTAGAATATCGTCAATGAACACAATCACAAATTTATCCAAGTAGGGCTTGCACACTCGATTCATTAAATCCATGAAAGCCACAGGTGCGTTAGTTAACCCAAATGGCATTACTTGAAATTCATAGTGTCCATAACGAGTTCTAAATGCAGTTATAGGAATATCTTCTTCATGGACGCGAAGTTGGTGATATCCTGACCGCAAATCTATCTTAGAATACACACTAGATCCTTGCAGTTGATCAAACAAATCATCAATCCTAGGTAAAGGATATCGATTTTTAATTGTCAACTTATTCAGTTCCCTATAATCAATGCACATACGGAAAGATCCATCCTTCTTCTTAACGAACAAGACTGGAGCTCCCCAAGGCGACGAGCTCGATCGAATAAAACCTTTATCAGACAACTCCTTAAGTTGCTCAGATAACTCCTTTAATTCAGAAGGGGCTAATCGGTAAGGCGCACGTGCCACCGGTGCAGCACCAGGAATTAAATCGATTCGAAACTCTACTTGCCTTATCGGTGGAAGTCCGGGTAAATCTTTAGGAAATACCTCAGGAAATTCACAAATAATAGGTACATCTTCCAATTGTTTCTCCCTAGACTCATTCCCGATCACTTGAGCTAAGAATAACTCACAACCGTTCCTGATGTACTTTTGGACTTTAATACATGAAACGATTTTCAAACGGGATTCACCTCGATTACCATCAATTACTAGCGTCCTATTCCTAAGAGGAATCTTAACTTTCTTCTCTCCACATAAAATAGTAGCATTATTCAACGACAACCAATCTATACCAATAATAATATCAAAACTACCTAATTCTATCAACATCAAATCAATCGGAAAGGAATGGTTTAAGAGATTTAGAGAGCATCCTTCTAATAGCTTATTAGTTTTCACTAATTTACCATCAGCCAATTCCACCTAGTAACTGGTACTTATCTCAACAGGTTCAATGTCAATAAGGGCACTAAATTTAGTGGATACAAAGCTCCTATCAGCACCCGAATCAAATAAAGCAACAGCATAATGATTGTTGAGTAAAAACGTACCGGTAACGACATTCGGATCCTCTTTCTTCACCTCAATTGTTCCAAGTTGATAGATACCACCCTGGGGGTTTCTTCCAGGTACAATCGCTTTCAACTTAGGGCATTCCGATTTCCTATGACCTTCTTCATTACAGTTGAAGCAAATGGTTCCCTTCTTACACCTTTCAACCTTGTGTCCAAGCTTTCCGCAATTTCAGCACTTCCAGCAGTCGCCAGCATGCCTCTTGTTGCCACACTTAGGACATCTATCATCGTTGCGCGGTGTGTTGTTGGTAAGAGCATTTGCATTCCCCTTTCTCTGGTTCTGACGGCGATTAAAATTCTTCCTATTATCACCTCTATCTACACGATCACCGTCTCCCTTTCTTTTCTCACCTACACGGGCTTTATCTTCCTTATCCTGAATTATCTGTCCAATGAGTTGGTAAGCAATTCGAACAGCATCATCAATGGTCAGTGGTTTAGATGATGTCACGTCCCCCCAGATATTCCTGGTCAACCCTTTAATATATTGCTCAATTCGGATCTCTTCGGGTTCAACCAATCGAGGACATAGCAAGGCCAACTCATGGAATCGGTTCGTGTAACTATCAATGTCCACACCTTTCATTCGCAAATGAATCAACTCTTGTTCTAACCTAATGATCACACTACGAGGACAAAACTCCAAAGTCATCCACTTCTTAATTTCAGCCCAAGGAGTAGCATTAGCAGCATCAAGACCCATGAAAGAAATTCTCCCGTTCCACCAAGTCAACGCACGACCTTTAAGAGTAGCCATAGCAAAAGTCACCTTATCTTCCTCCTTACACTTACTAATCCGAAACACCGACTCAATCTTCTCAATCCACTGGCTTAATCCCACAGCACCTTCAGTTCCATTCAAAGGTAGAGGTTCACACTTCATGAACGTCACATAAGTACAGCCACCAACTTCAGGTGCAGTAGCCCCAAGTCCACCTACATTTCCTCCAGCATTAGCATTCACATTATTAGCATTCACATTCACATTAGTACCGCCAATTCCACTACCGCCAGCTCCACTACTGCCAGCTCCACTACCGCCAGCTCCACTACCGCCAGCTTCATTTCTAGCATTTGCCATAAATTCAGTCATAGAGGCAGTAACTTGCTCCGTAATAATCCTACGTACATCATCCTCAGTCACAGCCTTCTTGGGCGGCATAGTTCTATAATTTCGCAATTTCAAAGTATTAAGCATTCATCCAACAAAGGATTCATATAATATGGATCGAATTCATAATCAAGATACAAATAAAGCACAATATGGAATTCAAGACAAGATACATATTTCATTCGATCTGAAACAAAAGTATTGTCTTAGTTACATCCCATATCAAAGTTCTAGCACTATATACACTCAAAATTCGTGCCAAGTCTATTACTAACAAGTCGGTTCAGTCAAAGCTACAAAAGCACAAAAGATACAAAGGTCACTACTAAATACAGACTGGTGTACTGAGAACCGCTAGATGGTCCATCATCCATCGTCTTCTGAATCTTCGTCGGACGATCACTAGACACATCTTCAGCTGGGCGCTTACGGATTACTCCTCTTTTAACCATGTCAGCATAAAATCTACTATTCCATCCCACAGATATATTCAACTCCTTCTCAGCTTTCCCACGCATCACACGAGCCACACTTAACTGAATCTCCATAGAATTCACCTTTCTCTTCATTTTAGCAAACTCACCACTTTCTAACACTGATAACTTCCTAAAAGCCTCATTCAAACCACGTTCTACATCAGTCAAATCTAAACTAAGCAATTCCCTCTCTTTCTCGCCAACCTTAGCCTTCGAATCCAAATAAGCAACCTGAGTCTGAACAACACCTAATCCAATCTCTGTCATACTATTCTTAACACGGGAAGCATCTAGATCACGTCTCAAGGCCCATGGTGCAAGACCATCAATATGAGTAGCCTCTCGAGTACTAGACGACTCTCCTATCTCACGTCTACGAGAAGCAATACCATCAGTACCGTCAGGTGCATTGTCATCCTCATCCTCCTCTGATTCAGAATCAGATTCAGACGATTCAGACATTTCATCCCTAGGTAACTCAACCTCAGAATCAGACAAATCAACTGGTGGGGGCAAAAGCTCGCCCTCTAGAACATCATAAGGGTAAATAAGCTCAGTTTCCTCATCATCATCGACCTCAACGTCTATACCTACATCCTCCTCGACATCCTCGTCGTCAATCTCATCATCTAAATTATCTATCCCAATCTCATCATCATTCTCTATATCAACATTCTCAATCACATTCTCTACCAAGTCAACCTGAGGGGCAATCTGATCTCCTAGTCCTAACTCGGGCTCGGGATCCTCAAATGGTTCCTCCTCATCATCCATATCATAATCTACTAAGTCTAAATAAGGATCATCATCTACATTAGGTTCGGGAATAGCATGGTTTTATACAGGAATATTAGGGTCAGCCATGACAATCTGCATTTATATATATATATCTCGTATTAGGATAACATACTAGTTAAACAATTACATAATGAAATCACGATATATACATATATATAAATTAAATTATATATATCAAAATATATATCTTCTCGATAGGGCTTGTTGGTAACGTCGGAGATCTCAGGCACCGTTATAGTCAAAAGATTTTTCAAATATTTTCTCAAATGTTCATTGTCAAAAGATTTTGAAAAGTTTTGTTCAAAAACTTGGTTTTTAAAATCTTTTGTTCTCTATAACGAGAGCTCTGGTACGAAACTGTAACACTCTCATTTTTCGTATCGGTACAGCGGAAGGGTCTTTCAGAGTGTTACGGGATAGCACAATAACTCCAATCATAGACAACACATAAAAATGGTTGTGCAAGGTTCAACATACATTCATTCGATAAAAAGTTTTAAAGTGTACAACAGGTCCCAAATTATACAGCTCATTTAGTTTAAAAAACTGATGAGACTGCTTTTATACATGGTCTCATCCTCCAAAACGGGCTTAAAATGCATTAAATATCATTGATTATACCAAATATATGCTCGTGTTTGTTACTTGTATAATTTTAGGTACGGATATTGAGGAATTAACAAAAGATCACAAGAATCATTCAAAAACGAACACGGGAAACGAAGCCGCACAATGAACCGGGCCCAAATCTGGAACTTCCTATCAAGTCCTTGAAGTTTGAAGAATTGGCAAGTTTGGTCCCTCAACTTTTGAAGATTGACACTTTATACCCCTCAAATATTCATAAATATGAATAGGGTCCCTAAAGTTTGAAGACTTTACACATCTAGCCCTTAAAGAATGCCAAAGATACATGAAAGACCCTTGGAAAGTTTATACATGTGTATGTGCCAAAAGTGACAAGATAAGCAAAGTTGTTTTCTAAGGATGGAAAGTTTTAGCTGTTTTAATTCAAAGAGGCAACAAGAAGGGAATTGGGGGGCTTATTCTGCCCAGACAACCAAAGTTACCCACCCAACCAAAACTTCCCACGTCACCTCCACCTGCCACATCACACTGCCACCTCAACTCCCCACTAATCACGTTTTATTTAACTAATATATTTTTTTAAACCTGTTCAAAGTGGAGGGTAACACGTTTTTAAAATATTAAACACCCCCAAACCCAATTAGACTTCACCTGCTACTAACCTAAACTCCATAAACCCTAGAACCAACCCAGGCCTAATCACCCTCTTCCCTCACTAAAAACCCAATTAACCTTGGGTAAAATGATAATTACCCAATCCCCAACACTTCCCCACACCCAGAAAGCGACTCATCGCTCTTTTGTCTCCCCATCAGCTATCACATGTCACAGGTCCTTTTACATAACCTGCCAATTTGACTAAATCAACGATGCAAAATGATTTCTTGCCCTCCAATACAAGATTAAAGGCCAAGATTCACTTATACCAGCTGGCGAATCACATGGTGCATTTGTTGACCAAGATTGAAGACTTTTCTTCAAGGGCATTTAGGGTTTTTCATTTGCTAGGGTTTTAGATACTAGAATGTTCATCTTTCTGTATAAATATGAGTGGATTGTACTCATATTTTCTTTGTTCCTGAATTTTTTTCTTTGGTCACAACTTGTAATACCCGTTTTATTATGGAATGAAACTTGGTTTAGTACTGTTGACGAAAAAGACTCAGGCTCCATTCTTAATTACTGTTGTTTTATTATTCATTGCTTGTTTGATTTTTAAGTTCTTTTTAAAAATTCAGTTTGATTGAAAGTTTCTGAAAGTTTGATGTGGTTTGGTTAAAACCTTGTTCAAGGATTGATTTTCCAGGATTGTTAGTTGTAGGATTAAGGTGTTTTTGAAAGTAACATATTTGAGAAGTATTGAAAAGGTTTTTCAAAAGGTTTTAAAAAGTTTGAAAAAAATTCAGAAAGTGTATTGTTATTGCTTGTTTTTTTTAAATTCTTCTTGGCAGGTTTGTTTGAGCTTGATTTGTCCAAGGTTTCAGCATAGGCCCGGGCCTATAAGGAGGTGGTTCTTCAACCACTGTGGGACCTGGATGTGGGTCCCACAAGGTAGTTCCTTGTGATCTCCATTTTCAGTTTTTTTTTAAGTTTTCAAATGATTATGTGATTTTGTGCAAAGTGTTAAAATGTTGTTTATGTGGTTTGATATTGTTTAATTTAGGATATTAAGCATATTAGAAGCATTTGAAATCAGTTTGGACTTGATTTGATTTGATTTGGTTTGTAAAATTCCATTATCAGCTTTTTAAGGGGTGTTTGGATTTAGGTTTAGCTAGGCTCTTTAACAAGATTTTGTGTTTAAACCTGCTTAGAATCATTCTTAGGGTGGTTAATAGGATATAGGTTAGTTTAATTTTCAGTTTGGATGAAGTTTTGAACAAACTTGCATGCTAAATATTGTTAACATAGCCTAAATCAGTTAAGCCTCATCTCTGCTTGATTTTTGTGAGTTTGTGCTTTAAATCTTTTTAAGTTGTTAGATAATAGGTTTTTCTAGGGTTGTGAATCAGTTTAATGCTAGCTAGTGAAATTATATGCAAGATATTGAGGGTTAAAAATCGTTTTTGTGCATGTAGAAAAGGTGCACTGCTCATTTGCCTGCATAAGCTATCAGCAACCTTCTTTGGCATCTTTGTGCTTGTTTTTTGTGTTAAGCTTGCTTGATTGTGTATTTGATTTGACTCCTTATACTCCAAAGAGTATAAGGGTGCCTGCTTGTCTATCATTCATCCACAAAAATCAGCAAGTCAAGTCCTCTTGACATCACTTATCACAAGTGAAGAAAACAATCTTTGCTTGTGTTCTTAAAAACATATTGAGCACGTTTTTTGTTCTATCTTGCTTTAATCTTGTTTGACATTGGATTGTGTTTGTGTTTTTGAGCTAAAAGAAGTATAAAGTTTGGATTGAAAAAGTTAGAAAAGAAAAAAAAAATAAAAAGCAAAAACTCACCTGGCCTGGGCTCGAACACGCGACCTCCCTTTCGGAGGAGTAACGTGTTTACCAGTGATCCGGATGGTTTTTTACGTTATAGACTCATTTCAAAAGTTACTTAAGCACGTTTTGATTGGGCTTTTGGATAAATAAGCCGTAGCTTAATCAGCTTGTGTGGGCTTATTGGATAAGTTAATCTGCTTTAACGTATTTTTCCTAGGATTAGGGTTTCACTAGGGATTTTTCTAGCTAAGTTTTGTATTTTTCCTTTTCTTTATTTATTTTTTATTCATTTTTCATTAGCCGGTTTTTATTAATTAGTTAAAAAATAGTAAAAAGTGTTTCTAATTTTTAGAAAAATAGTTTTTAGGTTTCTATTTATATTTTTGAGGTTTACATCACATTAAGTTTTCAAAAACTTTTATTTTTAATTTTATTTGATTTTAGGGTTTTCTAGCAACTTTAAAATTTAATATAAAATTATTAAACAGGTTTTAGGAACTTTTATTTGCATTTTTATCTTAGTTATATTATTCTAGGTTTTTAGTAATTTTTTAGAATTTACTTATAAACTTTTATTTTTTTTTGAATATTTTAATATTATTTTATTATTAAAAATTGAAAGTTTGTTTTTTCTACCTTTTTCATTTTTCCTAGATTGTAGACACGTAATTAGGAATTTTGTAACTTTCCAAATCTTTTTAGGACTTTTCATTTAATCTCTAGAATTAATTTAAGTTTTAATAGATTTTAATAGTTTTTAAGTGTTTAAAAATAGTTTAATTTGGTTTTAAAATTTTAAAAAATACTTTTTAGCTTAATTAGGTCATTTTTGAGGTTTACAAACTTGAAAATCTTGTTTAGGGCTTTTTAATAATTAATTGTGATTTTTAGGGCTTTAATTAGCATTTAAAAGTCATTATTTAATTAATTAAAAGGTTTTAGCAAGTTTAGATTTTTTGTAAACTCTTAGAATATTATTGGGGATTTTAGATATTTTTAGGAATTTTTAGGTTAAAATTTTAATTTTGGCACTATTTACGGTTTTGCGAGATCGCCTTTTTCGTCTTATTTTAATCCGTTTTCGTAACCGTCTTTCTCTTCTAATCCCATTTCTTTCTCAATCATATAATCACAAATCAATATCAATTCAATACACAACGCACTTGCCTCCTTGGGAAACGAACTTGTTTGGTCATTAGTGCTCGGTTTTCCTAAACCGACACTTAACGCTTACCACTACTTTGCCTCTCTTTTCCTAAAGGGTTGCAAAAGCACTACATCAAAAACATAGATCGAATGAACATTTTTAATAACATGTGGGCCATCAGAGTCGATCTCCATCTGGATTACCTTCAAGCACCTGAGATAAAAACATGCAAAAATCATATCAGCGAATGCCGAGTGAATTCATAGAGTTTAATAAAAACCGTTATATAAAACAATCGTTAAAATCAGAACGCAAGTATAATATCGGAAGTAAGTCCACGTATTGCTAGTCAGGCAATATATATCAAGCATACATCTTAAACCGTCCATGAGACCGTAGTCTCTATATTACCATGATAGGTAATATATTCATCGTTAATAGCGTCGTTATTATGTATAGGATACATTTTTATTTGGATTAGGATTATTATTAGCCGCATGACATTGTTACCTTACTATGAAAACAGCGGGCCGCGAACCCGACAAACAATTTGCCCATCTAAGTTAGCGCGTCGTCACAAAAATCACGCTATGGAATCTTCTCATACATAAATTCGCTTACCAATCAATGTGGTACGACGGGGATCAACCGTCAAGGCGCGAACTGGGGTGATCGTCCCCAAATAGTACTATCAAATGCATAAGCGTCTACCAAATCCCGGTAGTTCACAATTCATGCTAATGGGACTTTAAGTGACATAACCTAACTACTAATAATCCTTTTAGTCTCGTTTTATAGGGTCATAGCATCATTCGGGTCCATATCATTAAGCATACCATCGGGACTACTTGTGTTCTATTTTTATAAAATCTAGCATGTTATCTCCCTCGCGGGTTTACAAATCATTTTATAAAACATTTAAAAGAGTGCGAGGCTATGAACTCACGTTGATAATGAAAGGCGGATTATCGGCTACGGGTGTGCTTCGGTCACGGAAACCTAGATAAATAATAATCGGTCTTAGACTCTTGTCCAATGATTTTCATCAAAATAACAATATACATATGATGATTTTGTACATATGATGATGATCAAGTGGGTTTATACATCCTTGTTTACTCATTTTAGTGTTTACGTTTTGGTAACTTTTTACTAGTTTGCTAGTTTTACCTATTTATCTATTTTAAGTCCAATAACTTATTATTATAAGTTCTTTAACTTGTTTTAATCCATTTTATACCCATATTATCAGTATATATACTTTCCATGTTGGGTCCAAATGGGTTAAGTCCAATAAGTTCTTTTTATAAGTATTTATCTTATTTAGTCCAATTATTAGTCCAATATGCTTAGTTAGCTCGTTAATGTCCGTATGTCCTATAGTTCGGGTTTTATCGGTTTTTACTTGTATTAGTTACTTATATATCAGTATATGACGTTTATAAACTTTACATTAGACGGGTTTGATCGTCTAAGTTTTATTTGGCGAAAAACGTTAATTTTACGGTGATAGCCGAAAAAGTCGTAAAAATCAAGTTTATAGTTTTTATTACTTATAAATATTATTCCACTACCATTTATATAATTTATCCATTTAATTAACCTTTTATATATTTATATAAATAAGTTTTATAAGTTAGTGGGTTTTTATTTTATGTTTAATACAATAAAA
This sequence comes from Glebionis coronaria, assembly GCA_025667525.1. NCBI lineage: Eukaryota > Viridiplantae > Streptophyta > Magnoliopsida > Asterales > Asteraceae > Glebionis > Glebionis coronaria. Next base: position 452,489,443 of record CM046881.1, read on the forward strand.
TGTGAGTGCTTATATAATAATAATAAACATTAATTCTTAAAATCTGATTTTTATCTTCATGTTCACCATTTTTACCATATCTAGAGTTCTATAACGAATTAGAAGCTCATTTTTAGGTGACATGTTCTTCATATTATGTGCTACATTTAACTTAGATATAGCTACTGCTTATTTTAAGTTCATCTTGCCTTAACAGTCCCTACAAAACTGCTTATTCAGATTAGAACACCTAACTTGTTTTGATCATATCTCACTCAGTATATTGATTCCATTGCATGACCAACTCTCACATGTGTATAACATCTTGTACTTACTGTAAATGGATCATACCATGCAATTTTATCAGTTCAAGTTTTAGTTATATACTGTTTTTATACAGCCAACTAAATAATCAAGATTTTAGCCTCATTTCTTATAGTTATTAACCTTTTTAAGCATATCTATCAACACTTGATCCCCACACAACATTTTTATCATCATATATACATCATATAAATATACAAAATGAAAGAAAATACATTTGTTCTTTACAAAATAACAAGAGAAAAATGGAGAGGATGATCTTCTTTACCAACCAAGTGTATTTCTTGTTTTTGGAAGACAAGAACTTGATGAACACCACAAGTAACTCCAAGATCATCAAACACCAAGAACAATAGTTGACAAATCAGCCCTAGGTCACAAGCAAATCACCTCCAATGTTGTTAATATGGCCACCAAATGATCAAGGCTTCAAAATAACTCCATGATAGAGCTAGTAAACATGTATTTCATGGCTAGAAAAGATCAAAAGGGGTGTTTGTTGCTTCAAAGTGGACGGCAAGGGGTGGGGTTTTGAGAGGATTTGAGAGAGTTTGCATGTAAGTAAATGGTGAATGAGTTAGTTGCTAGTGGTTTTGTCTAGACAAAGCTTAAAGAGTAAGCTTTGTATTACACTTGTAATAAACTAGCTAACATGATGCCACATCCTAAGATGTGGTGTCATGTGTGCCGTCCAAGCTAGCTAGTGGGGTGGGACAATGTATTTTGTCCCATCTCACTAGTTTACGGGTATTCCTCGATTCTAGTTTTCTCGATTTGCGTGCCCTCGGGTCGTTTTACGAAAAACGTTTTTATAAATTATGAATCAACGTCACAAAACGAATCCAATAAAAATTGTCTCATCAAAAACGGACTTCAAAAACGTAAATACGTAATCCTAAGGTTTCCGGTTTAATCGTAGAGGACGCTAAATTATGCACGTAAGCCCAAATTTAAATCCGTAAATTGTGAGTTCATTAACCAACACAAAAATAAGTTTCAAAATATTATACGAGAAAATATTTCACTACTTGAAAATGTTATATTGTCACAGTATTCTCAAAATTCCAATAGGTCAAGATTGGTTATTTTATGCTTTGCCAAACAAGTGTGAGTGTCATTGTTAGAGGCATAATGCATTTACCATGTTTTCATGCATTGATCTATTTAGTATTTAGATAAAGGATGTTAAGACATTATTATTTAACAGAATAAAGATTAGGTTTCGTTTATTCTTGTTATTTAATTTTATATCATATATTACATGTTTTAATCCATGAATAAATTATTATGCTAAATATCCGTTGTCGATTGATAATATAGGAATATTATTGAACTAAGACAATTCGAAATAATGACAGAGTATACTTGAAAGTATATTGATCAATTTTGAATGATATTTGATGAATTAAATATTGGACTTATCCCAACTATATGATTTTACTTTATGGATTTTTGTCATCAAGTAAATCATAAATAGTTATCCTTAGACCTAAGATACCAGGAAATTGTCGTGGATCTAGTGCATTTCTGTGAAATAATCTAACACTAAACGTAACTGATAGCTATAAGGGTTATTTTCAGAAGTGTTGCAAAGTTCATAAGGTTTGCTTGTAGTCAAAATGGGATTTGTTTCCTTCAAATTACTTTGAAGTATAATACAGCTGGGCCCCTTGGGGGAGTAGTAAGATATTTGGCCGCACCCAAATTTGTTTTGGTGATCTTGCTATATCCGTAAACGAGAAACATAATGGTTAATGTAAGGAATGACTGAGATCCATATCCTATTAACGTCGTATTTGAAATGAAAGGATAATAATAATGATAGTAAATCATTAAAAGGTTTTATCCAAGAGACCTTACTCGAGATCGGACTAGGACATTGACGTTTAACTAGACGCTAACCAATGTGATCACGATATTTTGAAATATGTCCAAGTGGGAGCTGAAAGCTTTATGGACTTATATTTAAATAGTCGTGTGTTAGGATAGAACTCGGGATTACGGGATTGCACACAATACGTAAAGAGTTAATTTATTTAATAATTGTATTTATTATATCTATTAAATTAAATCGAGCTTTAACATTTAACCGTCATTAAGTTTAAGAGTTAAGGACTTAACGGTTAATGTGGAATAAATAAGAAGAGGAAAAGAAAGTTCTGGAACACCCTAAGGGGGTGTTTCGTCCGTCGGTTATAGAGCAAGGGGGAAAGATTTTTTTTTCCTAAAATTAGTTAATACTTGGGCTCCAAGATTGTTAGGCCTATATAAACACCCGTTGTCCCTCATAATTCTTCACCCACTTTCTTTTTGTCTCTCTCCCTGCGATCAACTAAACCACACGCACCCTTCGTGTCGTTTGGTTTCTTTGGTTTATCTATTCCGATCAACTCCAAAGGAAAAAAACCTTTTTTAGGGTTCCTTTTATCCTTTGGTTTTGGTTTAGCAATAATCTAGTCCTAACTCCTCTCTAGGGTTGTTGGGTAGATTTTTCACAAGCGTAGAAGCTCGGTTTACACGTGCTAGAATCACGGTTAGCTCGTTGTATTACGTGTGTACAAGAACGTAATGTAGTCTTACTTTAGACTATATCTTGGTAGTGTTCGTCATAAACCCTAATTGGTGATTCATTGATGATCTTGTGGATCTTCGCTAGGATAAAGGTATGTAACCCTAATTTGATTAATTATAATTGTGTTATTAATTATAATCTTGTTAAATCGCTTACGCTATGTGTGCTTTGATCTTATTTAGAGTTTTGTATAATTGTTATGAACTTTATAAACCTTCAAAACTTGAGTTGGTCGTCACTAATTTATCTTACCTAAAGCTCCGCTGTAAGATCTAAAAGAGACTGTAAACGAAAACAGAATAATGTTAAATTAACGTTACCCAATCCCTAGGGATAATTGGTTAGTCAATTCTCATGTTCCGTCAAATGTTGTCTATTAAGCATGTATGTAAATATTATAAGGCCTAGTTTAACTTTATATAATTTCTAAGCCTTTAATGTAAGTAAAAAGCATAAAGAAAATGACAAGTCTCGCAGTAACAACAACCAAAATAATCACCTTGAGCAATTAATATGAATAAAGAAAATGAATGGAGCTTTAGAATTGGTCAAAACAACATGATTGAGAAATTAGACTCTGATTAGTTCTTAAGGAAACAATCATATATTGATTTATTTCAGATAATCATAAGCATAACATGTATTTAGCGTCCATGAAACCTATATGAGCCATAAGCCCCCCATTTAGCTCCAAGCACACATATATACAAACACAAACCAATCAATTGTCTTTGGCATTTCATTTAACATAACAACAATATCCAACAGTAATATCTGCTATAAGATTTAGAATTTAGTAAAATCGTTTCATGGAGTTATTTGATCAAAAACTAATGTGCATTCCAAAGAAAAATGGTTGACTCAAACAAAAAATAAAATTATAATGTTAAGTGTTGAGCACATCAATTTGCAAGCAGCCTGTTTAAAAGAATAATGAATAGCTTAAACTGATTGTTTAAATAAGAAAAAAGTTGTAGAAGTTACCTTGTTAACAATGTACTTCATAGCCGCCTGAGCAATCCTTATGTGCAAGACGTAACTCCTTCTACTTATCATTAAAGAAGAAACATAACGATGACATTCTCAAAGCAATAATTTTTCTGAAAAAGTTACATAGACTTTTCATCAAATACCCAATCTGCAAAAACACATTCACATTCAAGAATAATCAAATATAAACAAAGCCGACTAAATTTATGAAACACAACTTGAATTAACAAAAGTACCTCCAAAAATAGAGAAGTATTCCACCTTCCAACTATCACACATCACTTCAAATCAGATACACTCATAACCATGTTGGTGTTTATTTGTCCCAACCGGGGTAAGATAATCAAACCTAGCTACGTACCAAAATAATGATTACCAGATATCACTTGGAATCGTGTAATCACTTTCCAAAGTAAATTATTCGACCCTAATGCCTGGGTATCACGAATACCTACTTGGGATAAGACCAAATGTAGTTAGTGATTTAGGCACAAATCTCTAACCCTTTCACTGTTATGTGTTTCTGTTTTTATCTCTCTTCATGCAATGTTATGATCACCTATTTATAAGTGAAGTACTCCATATCTGGTGAATGGTATTAAGCGGATTTAACGGCCCATTAACTCCACTTAATAAGATCCATAATACCATGACTTAGTGGTTACAAGAACAATTTAAACGTGGTCTTTAAAGCACTTGAATTGGTCAAAGACCGTTACAAGTGTTCATGTTCAGCTTCAGCATCAGTCTGCCCTTCAGTCCCACTAAAGCATCAGCTAACCCTGAAGGGTATTCCCGATGAAGCTTTCAGTACTGAAGAAGACTTACAATTGGGTAAACACTGAAGACACTTCTTCAGTGGTATTACTCCTTGATGAATAACTTCAGTCCAGAGTTATACTCCCTCAAGAGTTAACTCACTGAAGATCATCAGCGATGCTGAACAAGCTTTAACCACAACAAGAGTCAGGGTGTTCAGGGACTTATGGGTGTACACTTTGTACCTCCTTCCCCATGCACCAGTATGAACTAGCCCACAATTGAACTATATTTCCAACAATCCTCCCCAATATAGTACAATTCCTTTTGCATGAAAATTAACATTAACAAAACCAGTGCATAAATGAAAATATCCTAAGGATTGAATTTCCATCTTAGTACATCACTTCAAACATTCGAGTATCGGGGTGTTCTAAGAATTGAACCCTTCAACTACTTTGAATACCTGAAGATAAAATACAAACAAGTTTTCAAATACATAACAACTCTTGACACTACTAGCCATGTGTCCATATCCAAATTCATAAATGTTGTAAGAGCCAAGTCCATGCTCCCTGAAGCGGTGAAACCTCAACATTTACATAGGTGGTTCCTCTTTAGATCATGCTCCTGCTTTAGCATTTTTTCAAAGACTTTAACCATTGAGAAGTTTATAACTTCATCCTCTTTCAGCAGGTACATCACATCCTTGGGATGATATATATGTGATGTAGTCCCCTGAATGTTCAGCTTTCCACATTAAACTCAGATCCCAAGTTTCCTCAGGAGGGAGTTGGGTGTCCTAGCATTCAGTGACTAGAGTGGACTTTTAAACCCATCCATTGAGCAGACTTTATAACCAAGTCTCTAGCCAATCCCTTCGTCAAGTGATCAGCTAAATTTTGTTAAGACCTCACAAGCTCTATTGAAATCACCCCATTCATGATTAACTCACGAATCATGCTATGTCTAACAACTAAGAGTCTAGACTTACCATTGTACATTTGGCTATATGCCTTAGCCAATGTAGATGCACTATCACAACGGATAGATATGGGTGCCATAGGTTTGACCCACAATGGAATCTCAAGAAGCAAGTTTCTCAACCATTCAGCTACTTTAACAGCAGCTGCTAGAGCCACAAACTCAGATTCCATAGTAGAGCTAGTAATGCAATTTTGTTTATTGGATGCCCAAGAAATTGCACCACCACCAAGTAGGAATACCCAACCACTGGTGGATGAATTATCCTCAATATTGCTGATCCAACTTGCATTAGTGTAACCTTCCAACACTGAAGGATATCCAGTATAAGACAAACAATAATCCATTGCTCCTTTCAAATACTTCAGTACTCTCTGAATTGCTTGACAATGCTGAGTACTTGGATTACTAGTGTACCTACTCAGTTTACCCACAACAAATGCAATGTCAAGCCTACTACTAGTTATAGCATACATCAAGCAACCAACCACCCTAGAATACTCAAGCTAGGAGACAGCCTGACCATTGTTAGGCATCAGTTTCTCACTTGTATCCATTGGTGTACTCACTGGAGTACAATCAAAGTGATTGAATTACTTCAGGACCTTATCAATATAATGAGACTGAGAAATCACAATACCATCACTTTTATGTTTAATCCTTATGCCAAGGATAACAACGGCCTCCCCCATGTCTTTCATGGAGAACTTTGATGACAAAAAATCCTTTGTCAGGTTAACCATAACTTGGTCACTCCCAAAGATTAGCATGTCATCAAAATATAGGCAAATGAAGACTCCTTTACCAGATTCATCAAATTTACTATATACACATTTGTCAGATTGGTTAAGTGAATAACCATTAGACAAAACCACTTCATCAAATTTCTGGTGCCATTACTTAGGTGCCTGCTTCAGTCCATATATCAATTTACACACCTTGCCTTCATGACCAGGCATGATGAAACCTAGAGGTTGGTTCATATAAACCTCCTCATCCAAATCACCATTCAAGAATGTTGTCTTCACATCCATCTGATGAATAATCAGATTGTGAATACTTTCTAGAGCAATCAGCATTCTTATAGTACTGATACGTGCTACTAGAGCATAAGTATCAAAATAGTCTATCCCTGACTTTTTTTAAAGCCCTGAATGACTAACCTTGCCTTGAACTTTTCAACAGTTCCATCTACATTCATTTTCCTTTTGAAAATCCATTTGTTACCAAGTGGATTACAACTTGGAGGTAGATCAACCAACACCCAAGTGTTGTTGCCCATGATGGAGTCCATCTCATCATTGATTGCTTCTTTCCAGAAAGTAACATCTTGGGACTTCATTGCCTCATCAAATGTTTTGGGGTCATCTTCAACATTAAAGCAATAGGAGTATTGGTCAGAGACCTCATCCCTTGTCCCTTCAACTAAATATAGTTTTTTAGGTCTACGTAATTGATATTCGTTTCGCAAGTCTTAAATTTATATTACAAGGTTTAGACAAAACAAGGGACTAGAATACAAACACGGGTAAGTATACCCTTTCGTTCGTAATATAGCTTGTAGCGGTAAGCCATGATCGTTTGCTGAGACTTAGTTTCGTTTTGGTAATCAGTATAATAATTGAAGAAATAAATGATTGAAATAACAATAGTAACAAATATGACTAATATAGGATAGTTCGTACGAGTTCGTGATGATGATAATAATTATCGAGATATGCTTATGTAGGTAAAGAGTGATAATCCTATTTCTTCAAAATGGTGTTTACACAATTTACTTTGGTGTGATTCAAGACTTATGTTTATCCAAGGGACTAAGCTCAAAACAAATTTCCAACGTGTTCAATATTTTATCAAGGTTTCTAAGCGGATCTCTCCAACCAAAGATTCAATACCATAGACGAGTCTTTAAAAACTTAATGTAACAATTTGCATTTCTCAATGCCAAATTATCGTAACAAATCAACTTAGATAAAATATGGTTTATAGAACGAAGTGGTAAAATGGTTCTACAACGTTAGCTTGAAATCAATTATAAAGGATCATATCATAGCATCATCACTAATCATAGTCACATACCCATATAGTCACAAATAGCTTAGCCAAACATGTTAATCAAAGTAACAAATGGAAAAGAGTAAGAGAACATCATACTTAGATTTGATCGAATGAACGGGTACACAAGTGTCACGATTGTATCATTCCTCCAAAAATCAAAGAGTGGAATACTCTCGTTACAAGTATTTCCCAAAAGTGGATGATACTGAAAATACTACTAAATAGCTAAGAATACTCGGATTAGAGTAGTGGTTGAGAGATGAGATATATGTCAAATGAGTAAAAGTGGCTCCTATTTATAATGCTGGCTGAGGTGAAATGTGCGCCGCACTATCCGAAAGTACGTCGCACTTTGGATACGGGAATGTGTGCCGCACTTCTGACAATGTGCGTCGCACTTTAGTGCGTTCCAGAATCTTCTTTCATTATTTTGGCTAAATTGCACAATAAGGACTCTTCTTTGTATTTTCTTCACTTTGCTTCTTCATACTTCATACCTGCATATAAAATGCAACATATTAAGTATCGAAAGCTCTTATTTATAATACAAAGTGGTTGAGATATGAGAATACTCGGATTAGAGTAGTGGTTGAGAGATGAGATATATGTCAAATGAGTAAAAGTGGCTCCTATTTATAATACTGGCTGAGGTGAAATGTGCGCCGCACTATCCGAAAGTACGTCTCACTTTGGATACGGGAATGTGCGCCGCACTTCTGACAATGTGCGTCGCACTTTAGTGCGTTCCAGAATCTTCTTTCATTAGTTTGGCTAAATTGCACAATAAGGACTCTTCTTTGTATTTTCTTCACTTTGCTTCTTCATACTTCATACCTGCATATAAAATGCAACATATTAAGTATCGAAAGCTCTCATTTATAATACAAAGTGGCATTATAATAACGGGTTGAATATGTATATTTATGTCGTTATAAAATTCCTCCACACTTAGCTATTGCTTTCCCTCAAGCAATCAAAGCGAGAAAACAAATTAGATTTTTAAGAATGCTTTTAAGTGTTATGAAGTATGATAGGAAAATTATTAAATATTTATAAGTAGCAAAAGCAAATGACAATATAATTTCAGCACCTCACATGGATAGTGTTTAGATTTTAAGTTCACACAAATGTCACTCACAAAGGGTAAATGTAAGATAACACTCAAATAACACGGACATAAAATAGATAGCTACCATAGGTTTTTACATGACACATAAACATAACCGTTGCGGAGTCAGCACCAGATAAATTTTTCAAAGAGACAAAACGTGATAATGATGAGGGTATAGAACAAAATATGCCTTGTCAAATTTGTAGAACAATAATAAGTGTGAAAACACTTATCCTTTTACCACTTATTTCCAATAATAACAAGACCAAAACGTGTATTTTATGTCGTAAAAGTTGGAATTATGCGTGGTTTGTGTTTTTATTGTGTTTCAGGATAAAAATATGAAAAAGGAAGAAAACACGGGCTATCACGGGCTTTTATCGAAGAAAACGAGAAAAGACGAAGTCAAAAGATCAAGAGTGAAAAAGAACGGAAGTCCAATGCCTATTCTGAAGATTTATCGAAGAAATAGTCTAAAGACGGAAGTTTAATGAAGTCGAAGAACCAAGTCTAATTATAGAAGAAAATTATAAGACGAGTTCAATGTATATCGACAAATCCCGAGATGACGTTGAGAAAGACAAAGAAATTAAATCGAGTCGAGACGAGAAGAAAGAAAGAAGGAAGCATAAACACTTAGCCTCCCCACCTCCTATATATACCCTCCTAATGTGTCATTAGGAGGGTGTTAGTTAGTTAGTTAACTATCAAGTTTTATTTTTAAGTGTGTTTTTATTTTTCTTCTCTCTAGTTTTTCAAGCTTATCAAACCTTCATTAATCTTGTAATCTTTGATCTTAATCTTCAAATTAATCAAGTTCATTTCATAATTCTCATTCTACCTTTCTTAATAATCTATTCTTTTTGCTTAATTAATCATGTAGTTGGTTTAATTTTATTAATGATGTGATTGTTTTGATTATTTGATTTTGCTTATTGAGTTGGTGTGTTTAGAGTTTTTAGATTAAGGTGCTTATTTGCTTAATTTTTATGTTTGAATAGTTTTTAAAATAAGTTGATTTTGATAGTTTAAATATTTTTATAAAAAGTTGATTTTTAATAGTTGCTTATTTAGTGTTTTTAAAAGTTTTTAAATTGTGGCTTATTAGTTTTTCTTAAAAATCATTTTGGTTAAGTTTTTAGTAAGTGCTTATTTAGTTTTTAGCTTAATTAAATTTTTGCTTAATTTAGTTCTTATCCGGGTTATTTAAAACCCTGCTTTCCCGAATAGCTTGCAACACTTGGTTTCCCGGATTAGCATTTCTTTCATATTCCGAATATATAAACAAACTCCAATTCCGGATAACACCTTAAACCGTCATTCCGGATAGCTTCAATATTACATATTCCGGATAAGAGCCATAATCCTTAATTCCGGATAAGAGTGAGCAAAACATTCCGGATAAGAGTAATTCGTCATACTCCGGATAACACCTTCATTACGTATTCCGGATAAGTATACATTCCGCATAAGCTTTCGAAGATCGGATTCCGGATAAGCTACAAATTAGATTCCGGATAAGAAGATTATTACGGATTCCGGATAAGCACCACGTTCACCAATTCCGGATAAGCTATATTTCCCACATTCCGGATAGCACCCACATCACAGATTCCGGATAAGTGAAATTTTCTTGTTTCCAGACTTAGTTTAATTTTGAGTTTTCTGAATTGTTTTTATTTTTCAAACTTCAATTTTTCCCGCCTTTTTACTTAGCAATGTTTTAACTCGTCTTGTTTTAGTTTAATTTTTAAAGTTCAAATTTGTATAAGTTTTCATCATTTACTTTTTAATTTTTAAAGTCTTTATTTTTAGTTTAAATATTTTTAAGCGTTCATTTTTGTTTTAGTTACTCAACGACATTTACATTTTCACTTTTAGTTTAAAATAGATAATCAAACCAGTTTATTTTCCACCAAGAACGACTGAGTCGCACTTTCAACTTGTAATCAATTCGAAAAGACAGGAATAACGAACTTTCATACGAGGTAAAACCTTGTATTAAATGGCGCCGCTGCCGGCTCTTTTCGTTAAGATTAACGGTTTTTAGTGAGAGACGCGTTGGATTTTGGGATCCGTTCACTTTTGAACATTATTTTTCTTGCTTAAAAATTTTCAAAAATCCATAAAAATTCAAAATAAAAAAATAGAAAAACAAAAAAAACCCAAAAATATTTCTTGTATATCTTTCTTTTCTTTTTGTAAGTGTGTATGCGTACCCGTGCTCGTAAGAAAAAAGCAATTCAAGCCGAAGTTAAAACTCCACCTATTGTCACCATGGACAATCGACCAATGATCGAGCTTTTGCAATCGCAAGTAGAGGACAACACCGATGCTATTGTCATACCCGAGATTGGAGCTAAAAACTTTGAACTTAAATCTGGTTTCATTCAAATGGTCTCTGCTCAACTATTCTTGGGGCGTACACTTGATGATCCTCATGACTATATAAAAAGGTTTCTTCAACTCACTAATATGGTTAAGTATAATGGGGTTTCACAAGAGGTGATTCGCTTGCAACTTTTTCCCTTCTCCTTAGAGGGACAAGCCCGACATTGTCTTGATAAGGAACCGCCACAAAGTATTCTTACGTGGACGGATTTAGAGACCAAATTCATCAACTACCTTTTCCCACCCTCACGTACTACCGCTTTGCGGAATGAAATCATTAACTTTGAACAAAAGTACGGTGAGACATTTAGTGAATCTTGGGACCGTTTTAAGGAACTTTTAAGAAAGTGTCCACAACGTGGTTTCACAAAAGTATATCAAATTAATACTTTTTATAATGGTTTAAGCATGAATGACCAAGATTCGCAAAATAGTGCCTCAAGGGTTAACATTTTGGTTAAGTCTTTTAATGCCGCGTGGGATATTATTGAGAATAAGTCTAGAGTGCAAACTAAGAGTGTTCGGACTAATGTGGCTAGTGCTAGTACTAGTGACGCCGACAAGAGAATTGATAAGCTTACTTCGATTGTTGAAACACTTGCTCTACAAACCGCTAACTATACCAAAAACATCAATGCGCAAGTTAATGCTATGAGTCAGTCATGTGAAATATGCGGGGGTTCTCATTCATACACCGATTGCCCTTCGACTCATGACAATCCGGAAAATGTGTATGCCACTAACGGTAACTTTTCTACGGGAGGCTATCAAGCACGTCCTCAAGGTGACCCAATTTGCTTAGTTATCGTTCGAACAAATTTCTTTCACCACCCGGTTTTCCTCCTCAAAACCAAAACAACCTCAATCGCAACAATTAAAACCAACCACGAGCTCCAAATCAATATCAAACCCAAAGAAACCCATATCCACCTCAAGGAAACAAACAAGTTTACCAACAACCCGCTTATCAACCACCTGCTTACCATGCTCTTCCTCCAACCCAACCCACCGCATTCAATCACGAGGTTGAAACTTACATGAGGAGCAATGACGCACTGGTGCAGAATCTTCAGCGGCAAATCATCAACTTGAAAGGAGATATGGCAAAACAAGGGAATGATCTTCGAGCCGATATGCGAAACTCTTTCAGCAGTCAAACAAATGACTTAAGGGATATGATGGCTAGTTTCTTCCAAAGTAATCAAGCCTCTCGTTTGGGTTCTCTTCCGAGTAACGCCGTTGCTAATCCAAGAGGGGAGATGAAAGCAATCACCACTCGAAGTGGAAAAGGTTTAAAGGAACCCGATCTTCCTACACCTACACCGGTGATTGTGACAAAGGAAAACGAGTCCCCTTCTCCAATTCCTCCACCTTCTATTTCACCAATTCCTCCACCTTCTACTTCCACCCCTCCACCACCCAAGGATGTGAGTGAGAATTCCATTCCAAAGCCTTCATCTCAACGCAATATACCTTATCCCTCAAGGTTGAGGAATGAGAAGTTGAAGAACAAGGATGATATTCAGGTTTCTAACTTTCTAAAAATGTTTAAACAACTGAATTTCAACATCTCATTTGCCGAAGCTCTTGCTCACATGCCGAAATATGCTAAAATGTTTTAAGATCTTCTTAGTGACAAAGAAAAGCTCCTTGATATCGCTCAGACCCAACTTAATGAGAATTGCTCCGCAGTGCTCTTAAGGAAATTACCCACCAAACTTGGTGATCCGGGTCGTTTTCTCATTCCTTACAACTTCCTCGGGGTAGAGAATTGTATGGCCCTAGCCGATCTAGGTGCTAGTATAAACTTAATGCCCTTAAGTGTTTGGAAACAATTATCTCTACCCGAGCTAGTCCTCACACGAATGACCTTGGAATTAGCTAACCGTACGGTTGCTTATCCGGTGGGGATAGCCGAAGATGTTTTCGTCAGTGTCGACAAATTCACCTTTCTGGCGGATTTTGTTGTCGTTGACTATGAGATGGATCCCCGTGTTCCATTAATCGTTGGTCGTCCATTCTTGAGGACCGGTCGTACTCTCATTGATGTAGCCGCGGGCGAATTAATCATGAGAGTTGGTGACGATAAAATCGTCTTCAACATGGGTAAAATTTTTAAGCAACCTTCTGAACACGAGAGCGTTAATTTCATTGACGTTCTTGATGAGGCTTCTAAAGAGCATTTCAAAGACGCTTGTAAAAGTGGTTCTTCTTCTCTACCCATTGTTGAGACCGTTGCCTCTATTGCTCCATCATTGACTCCATTTAGAGAAAGTGATTTCCTTTTGAAAGAATTTAAAGCAACTTTAGGGGATGTGGACTTAAAATATGACAATTCTCCCTCCGATTGGGATGAAGACATTCGTACTATTGAGAAACTTCTCAATGAGGACCATATTTCTCCCCCGTCTCCAAAGGAAATCTCTATCGATGATCCGAATTTGACTACGCCTTCCATCGAAAATCCTCCGGATTTAGAGCTTAAGGATTTACCGTCTCATCTCGAATACATTTTCCTTAAAGAAAATCAGAAGTTACCCGTCATCATCGCAAAGGACTTGAAAGAAGAAGAAAAATCTCGACTTATCGACGTGCTGAAGAATCATAAGAAAACAAATGCTTGGAAAATTTCCGATATCCGCGGAATTGATCCGAACTTTTATACTCATAAAATTCTCATGGAGAATGACTTTAAACCCGCAATCCAAAGCCAAAGAAGGGTTAATCCAAGAATTCATGACGTCATCAAGAAAGAGGTTATCAAACTTCTAGATGCCGGAATGATTTACCCTATTTCGGATTCGCCATGGATTAGTCCCGTCCATTGTGTGCCTAAGAAAGGCGGAATAACCGTTGTTCCCAATGAACACAACGAGTTGATTCCCACTCGACTTGTCACGGGTTGGCGAGTTTGCATAGACTATCGCAAGCTCAATGATGCCACTCGCAAGGATCATTTTCCTCTCCCTTTCATGGATCAAATGCTCGAGCGTTTAGCGGGTAATGATTATTATTGCTTCTTAGACGGTTTCCCGGGGTATTTTCAAATTCCCATCGATTCTAAAGACCAAGAGAAAACCACATTCACTTGTCCTTACGGAACATTTGCTTACAAAAGAATGCCTTTCGGCTTATGCAATGCTCCCGAGACTTTCTAAAGGTGTACGATGGCTATCTTCCATGACATGGTTGAAGAAACTATGGAAGTCTTCATGGATGATTTCTTGGTCTATGGTAATTCTTTCTCTACTTGCCTTGCCAATTTAGAACGTATGCTCAAACGGTGTGAAGCACTCGTCTCGTTCTTAATTGGGAAAATGCCATTTCATGGTAAAAGAAGGTATTGTTCTTGGTCATAAAATCTCCAAAGCCGGTCTTGAAGTCGACCGTGCTAAAGTTTAAGTGATTGCTAAATTACCTCCACCTTCAACCGTGAAGGGTGTGAGAAGTTTCCTTGGTCATGCGGGCTTCTATCGTCGTTTCATTCAATATTTTTCTAAGATTGCTCGCCCGATGACCCACCTCTTGGAAAAAAGATACTTCTTTTATCTTTTCTAAAGAGTGTATTGACTCCTTCAATCTTCTTAAGGACAAATTAACTAAGGCACCGGTCTTGGTTACCCCTAATTGGGAATTACCATTTGTATTGATGTGTGATGCTAGCGATTTTGCTATTGGAGCGGTTTTGGGCCAAAGAGTGAAAAAACACTTCCAACCAATCCATTATGCTAGCAAGACAATGACGGGGGCTCAATTGCATTATACCACTACTAAAAAAGAGCTTTTACCTATAGTGTATGCTTTTGAAAAATTCTGCCCCTATCTTGTTCTTTCCACCACCATTGTCTATACCGACCATTCCGCGTTGAAGTACTTGTTAACTAAACAAGATTCCAAGCCAAGACTTCTTCGTTGGGTTTTGCTCCTTCAAGAATTTAAAATTGAAATTCGTGATAAAAAGGGAGCGGAAAACCTAGCCGCGGATCATCTTAGTAGACTCGAGGATCCTTATCAAGGGGAGCTCCCAAATCAAGAGATTAGTGACTCTTTTATCCTTGAGGCCTTGATGTCTATTAGCTCCAATCTTGATGAAACCCCATGGTTTGCGGACATTGCAAACTATTTGGCGGGTGGAATTCTCAAGGAAGGGTTAACGTCCCAACAAAAGAAAAAGTTCTTTAAAGACATTGAACACTATTTTGGGGACGACCCTTACCTTTTCAAACAATATGCGGATCTTGTCATTCGTCGGTGTGTTGATGGGCCGACAGCTTTACTAATCCTTGAAGCTTGCCACAAAGGACCCACTGGTGGTCACTTTGGTCCTAATTACACTGCGAAGAAAATTTTCGACTCTGGATTCTATTGGCCCTCCATTTATCATGACGCTCATGAAATGGTTAAACATTGTGATGCTTGCCAAAGACAAGGCAAGATCACACATAAAGATGAGATGCCTCAAAATTTCATCCAAGAATGTGAAATCTTTGACGTATGGGGCATCGACTTTATGGGGCCATTTCCATCCTCCAAAGGGAACAAATACATCCTCGTAGTTGTTGACTACGTATCCATATGGGTTGAAGAAAAGTCTCTCCCTACGAACGATGCGAGGGTGGTTGTTAACTTTTTGAAACAACTTTTTGCTCGATTCGGTGTTCCTCGTGCTATCATCAGTGACCGTGGGACTCATTTTTGTAATGATCAATTTGCTCGAGTCATGGCTAAGTACGGTATCAATCACCGTCTTGTTGATTCCAAACTTAGATCGATTTAGCTTGTGTAAACGAGATTAAATCAAGTTAAACACATAGAGAAACTTTGTTGTGTATAAAACAATTTAAGTATTATGTGGAATTAATACTCAAACAAGAACACACAAACAATTGTAAAACAAACTTTCACTTGATTGATTAGAACAAACTTGCTTACAATGAAAGTGTTAAACGTATGAAAAACTTATATTATGAAACAAAACCTAAAGGTCTTCTTTTATAGATATAAGAAGCCTTGTACAAGAGTCTACGTATCACCTATTCTAGGTAAAGATAAATATAGAAAATACATTGTTGATCCTATCTTTACTAGAAACAAACTAGAAACATAATACGCGTAGACTATATCTTTCTATCAGTGCTTGACTTCATCCTATCAACGCTTGACTTCTTCCTGTCAACGCTTGTTTTCTTCTTATCAACGCTTGTTTTCTTCTTGTCAGCGTCCAAGTGTACTGGCTACATTTTATTCCCAACAATCCTCCCCTAAACTTGATATCTACTCTAGCAATCAAGTTTCTGAATAAAAATTAAGAACTAGGAGGAATCTTACAAATCTTATCATATTGGAAATAAACATGCCTAATCAAATCTTTGGCCACGTCACTTGAATAGTCAATCTCCAGCTGTGTTGTCTTCATCTTGTCCAAAACTTCTTTGGACATGGGATACTCAGCATCTACAAGAAGATACTCAGCAAACTTTATAGAAATCAAATAATACACACCAGCAACTGAATACAAACGCCATTGAAGTCCACTGATATCATCCTTAAGATCCTTCCAAACAGGATCTTCTTCTTCTGGTGCACACATTCTTTTGAATGTTGACCAAAGCTTTATTCCATTGACTGAAGTAGGTGCTTCAGTCTCATACTTGGCCAGCAACAACCTCCAAAGGTCTGCCAAGTCTTCCCTATCCATACTTGCAAATAGAGACATAAGAGTAGTAAATGTGTGTACCTCTTTCCCATATCTGCCAATCATCCAAAACCCACTTGCATCTTCTTCATAGCTAATGATAGGGTTTTTGGCATCAAGAGGTAACACTTGTACCATATCTGAAGCTTCCATGGGTGAGATCTTAATGCTCCTTCTAAGAACAACTTCACTGGGAGTCACTTTATTTAAACCTTTAGGGAACTCAAGTGGAACTCCCTTCTTCAAAGGCCTTGGAACAATCATTGCCTTTTGAATATCCATCTCTTCTGCAAGTTCTTCTTTCCTTTCATCTGAGAGAAGTCTGATAGTATTCATTTCTTGCACTCTTGCCCAAATAGGATATGCCTTATACTCCAATTCTTCAAAGGATAATCCCTGTAATTTCTTGAAGGTCCATCCAGCTCCATGACATCTGAGTAACATGTAGTAAAGCTCCCTTCTATCCCTCTTCAGCAGTGAGAAAACATTGCTAGCTTTATGCTTCAGAATTACCTTGTAGTCTCTTTGAACTCTTAGAAGAATCTCCAATCCCCAAATTTGATCTGAAATGGTCATATCTGGATTCTCCATAACCTTATCTTCCCAGGCATGGTACATCTGAGCAAATTCTGGCATATCATAGTCTACTTGCAATTTTAACTCTCTAAGCTTCTCTCTTGCCAACTCATCACCATATTCAAGTCTTTCTGGTTGTTCAATTATCATAACACTTAAATTTGAACTCCCTTCATCACTTCCTTCTTGTTCCTCAGAAGTAACAACAAATGGTGATTCACCAACCTTCTTCATTTCTTGTTCCACAAGTTGTGCAGCCAACTTTGAATCAAACTCTACTTGAGCTGCATCCTTTGGAACTTCTGTTTCTACCATGATTCTTTTACCCTTATCTAATGGACCAATGATGGGTAAAGATGATGATGGTACCTGTGAAGACACTTCCTTGATGATAGCTGATGACTGGAATACATCAACCATATCTGTAGGTCTGTCAACGTTCAAAATCTGTGTGTCAGCGCCCAACTTACTCTTGTCAGCGCTTGGTGTGTCAGCGTCCAAATTTTGCTTGTCAACGCTCACCTTACTTGTCTTAGCGCCTCTTGTGAACTGCTCCATCATAGTTGTAAAGGACAAGTTCAAGTTTGTAGGAGTAACCAAAGATGTATCAAAACCTGGTTGCTTCTTTAATTCAGTAAGGGATTCAGCCACACCCAAAGATTCTCCATCATGTGAGCCTTTGTCACTCACATGAATCTGCTCATCCTCCCTTTTGGAAGATTCCTCCATACCACGCCTATTGTTAGCATCCTCCAAAATAACAATCCTCTCCCTCAATTGCTTGAGTTCAAGGCCTTGTGTACTGACTGTTTGTACCAGGTCTCCATTTTGCTTTTGCAAGCTAATGCAGACAGCCGTCAATTCCAACATTGTATATGGTTCCAATCTGCCCTCCTCTAGAATGGGGATTTGACCTCCCAAAGTAGAGTCATGGGGCATGGATGAGGTCTTAAAGATGTTAGGACTGGCTTGGCCTGCATCTAAGCGAGTACCAATAGTCCCAGCCTCATCCATAGCACTAACCACACTTGTGGTGGTGGTTGTCTCTGCAACATGGCTAGGACCACTAGAGGAGAACACTCTAGCAGTCCTTGGGCGTTTTTGCAACCTATATTCAGGGGGTGTAGAAGATGATGTGGATTGGGTGGTAGTTTGAAGGTTAAGGGGTGTTTGGGTCTGTGAAGGAAAGGTGTCAACATTTGGATTACTGGTGTCAATGCCAACATTTAACGTGTCAGCGTTGAAGGATTCTTGGTCAAGTTCCATGTGTTGAGGTGAAGGTAAGGGATCTGGTATAGGGTCAAGTTGTGGTTGTGGGTCAGGTTGAGGTTGTGCTGCTGCAATATCAGCAAGCATAGCTTGGGTGAGGGGTAAGTCACGGTGAGGGGGTGAGTTCATCTTACTAAAAATAGCTTTCTTTTGCACAGGGATCTCATAAAAATCATCATGATCCCTTGTGCAATACCCTTGGTCATCAAAAATCATTTGTAAAAATCTGGGATAAGCCAAAGTCATCTTATTCCCCTTGCTTTTACACATGCCATCAAAAATCAGTTTAGAAAAATTATACTTTTTCCCATTTGTAATGCACACAATTGCACTAGTAATAGATCTGTTAATTTCATTATGTGCAGTACATTTGGGACTCAAACATTGAAGGATGACATGTATTAAGTACTTCCAGGCTGGGGGAAATTCTTGTTTATGATATTTATTTAAAGTACCCTCATCAGGGAAATGATACCCCAAAGCCCGAAGTCCTTGTTCTATCTCATTAATGGGGAGAGTGGTTATACCATCTGCATCATTAAGATGCAAAGCCTGGCGAACCAAGGCTTCAGTAACCACCCAAGTATGCCCATGAACAATAGCTGTTAATGTAGTCACATTATTAAGGGTTGAGGAACTAACAGTGTTCCAAAACTGTTTAATATGAGTGACAAGGATGAGAGGAGCATGATAAAGTGCATACCTAAGTGGAGATGCATTCAAATACGCCACCATCTGAGTGTATTATGGAAACAAAGTATCATCAGCCTCCAAATAAGCAATCATATTGTGCTGACTCCTGAATCCCAATACCATGTTACTTGGTTTAAAGTTTGGTGCCATTGTTGAAGAAAGCTGTTTGTGAAAGATTGATGAAAGATGAATTATAGGAGAAAAAGTGTTAGACAAGAATATGAGAGTACCCTGTTTAAAAATAGGATCCAAATATATAGGAGAGACAGGGACATGTGATTGGTCAAAAATAAGGCAAGTATTTTCAAACTATAATGATGAAAATATTGAAAAGAAAATAAGTTATCTTGTGCATTAATTAAAAGTTATCTACTCCCAAAATTACGGCCCCAAAATTCGTCAAAAATAACAACTGGGTAGGTCCCAATGAGTATCAACGGTAAAAAGTAGCCCATCAATGCCCAACGGCTATATTCTTGTCAACATTTTCAAAAGCCATGTCAACGTCTAATTTGGTCACAACAACGCTTGGAAATATATTTGTCAGCGTCCAAAAATAAAAGTAATAAAAATGAAAAAGGACCTTAACAAAGTAATTTATCCTAGTGAAGATAACCTATAAACTGAAAATTATTATAGGGCAGCAAGCACTGTCCAGTTATGCACACTTGCTTATTCAAGATAGACATAACAGTCCTCTAGTGTCCCTTGCTAACCAAAATTCTTAACAATTAAGTTATCTTATAAAATCCCTTGTAACTCCCAGGTAAACCCATTATAAATCATTCCCAAGTCTCCCAACAGACCACATCCAATTCTAGGCCAAAAAGGTCTTGGCAGCATGCATAGTATATCAACTTTGCATGCTACAGTGCCTCATGAGATAGAAAACTAACTCATACTCACCTGTGGACACAATCTATAATTGTGATAAGAGTATTATAAGAATACCCAAAGAGTCCTAAAGGTTCCTAAAACCTCCCCCTAAACTGTGATACATAAGTTGCCAAATAATATGCATGTAAATAAAAATTTATGTCAAGATAGGAATATAAATATTCCAACCATCATCCATAAAGTGAAACATGCTCCAATGATTCTCCAAGGATCCATAAGCAACTCTGTATCCACTTGTACAATGCTAACAACGCCTGCACACTTAGATCAAAAACCACAAAACTAATATGTTGCTGACAACGTCACGATAACACTTATCAGCGTTAAGATAACCTTTGTCAGCGTTAGACAAATATAGTGGAAAATCTAACTTCTCAAAAAGACCAATAACAATGCATATCCTGTTGATTGTGGTAAATTACACCTCTTGTTTAGGAAAACAAAGAAGGGTAAATGAGCGGTAAGTATTGAACAAATGATTTTAGGAAAAACCAAGTGTTAATGACCCTTATGATATGAAAGTTCGTTTTCCAAGGAGGTATATGTGTGTGACTAAGATGTACAAGATTTGAGATTGATATTTGGTTTAGAAGGGGATGAGAAAAGAAGATGACGAAAACGTAAAAATTACTACTAGAAAGTTAAAACGTAAAACCTTAAAAACCACAAAAATAAAAATTAACTCTAAAAATTACCAAAAATCAAAATAAATAAACTAAGAGTTTACTAATGATCAAAACTTTTTCAAACCTTTTAAATATTCAATTTTTAAATGCTAATTAAAACCCTAAAAATCAAATAAATTATCAAAAAGCACAAAGAAAGATTTTTCAATTGGTAAACCTCTAAAATGACCTAAAAAGATTAAAAACTATTTTTTGAAATTTTTAAACTAATAAAAACTATTTAAAATGATTTAAAACTATTAAAACTTAGAATAATTATAAAAATTAATCTAAAAGTGATAAAATTATTCTAAAAGTTGCTAAATTTCTAATTTAATGTATTAAACCTAAGAAAAATGTAAAAAGTTGGAAAATGTGAAATTTGAAAAATAATAATAAAATAATATTAAAATAATATTAAAAATCCAAAAATTATAAAAAATTCTAAAAACTTGCAAACTAGTTTATTTTAACCTAAATAATCAGAAAATCAAAGTGAAATTACCAGAATACCCCTATTGGGCCCTCAAATGGGCCAAAACCAAAAACAGTCAAACCAAATGGGCTTTTGGGCCCAAAAAGTCAAACTTGGCCCAATTGACTTGGAAAAGCCCTATCTGACTCAAAATTCAATTCTAAGAACAAAACTCTAAAGGCCTAAAAGCTGAATATGAGCTTATCACAGCTTATTAAGCACACAGCTTATTCTTATTGGGCTTTTCAGCCCATTAAGCAATAAGCCAATGCCATAAGCTCTAATTTGACACACAACCTTCTTTTGGGATGCTTATGAGATATGTAAAAAGAAATTTTGAAAAAGCTCACTCAATAAGCCAGAAATAAGCAAAGTATTATTTCACTAAAAGATAAAATAGTCGTTTTTGAGAAATAAGGCACCTCAGGATTTGATTCAACTTGCAAAAGATCACAAATGGACTCAATAAGCCAAATCAATCAACAAAATTCCAATAAGCACAACCAATAAGCCAGAATAAGCACAAATGAGCTTATGAAAAAGTCAATGAAGTTGGTTTTCTAGTCAAACCCTAAAGTCAACCCACCAAATGCTCCAGTATGAACAAATGGGTCAAATAATGAGAACCTATTACAAAATCAAAGTTGTTGCTGGTTAGAATAAGCTATTATAGCTTATTGATAAGCTGACACCAGTTTTACACTAGCAGTGGCAACTAGCAGGGGAAAGGAGTTCCCATTGCTTTGACTATTTGACCAAGCTTATTTGAGAGTTCTGGTTGGATTCAATTGGAAACAAAGGCACCCTTGTGATCAGTGAATCACAAGGAGTCAATAGCAACAAGAAAATCACAATTTGGTTCACACAATAAGCCACAATCAATCAAACAGTCACCAGATACCACACATACATGGAAATGAGCAGTTAAGCACTTAATAAGCAGATTTAGCAAGAATAAGCCAACCAAACTTAACAGGATGCATACACAAGCTATATAAACTAAGAATAAACACAAAGCAACAAGAATCAAACACTAAAGCAAAGCAAACAACAAGATCTAGGCACAAACAGTTACTGATGAACAATGAGCATATGCAGAAACAAGTTTGCTGATCTATTTGACACTTGATCCAATTTCAGGCCTCAAATCCTTCTTCCCTGGTGTGATTAACTAAGGTTTAGCACTTGTTAGCCCTAGCCTAAGCTTAGATCTAGGTGTCCTCAAAATCTTAGCCAATTTTACCAAGTATTCAAGATCTTATACCCTATTTTATGAATCTATGTGTTTCAAACCTTTAAACCTGCAAACAGATGAACAAATGCACTCAAATAACAGATACTAACACTTGCAAACAACAAACCACAACTTGACAAGCCACAATCCCAACTTATGTAGTAAACCTAAACACCCTTTTAAAACTTGTTTTCACAATTTTTCAAAGGCTTATGCAGATTTTACCCACAAATCAGTCTAACAACACCTCATAAACATCAAACCAAGCCAAATAAACAATAATCAACCACAATATCACAGATTCAAGCACAAATCCACAAAAATCACAATTAATCAGAAACTTAAAGAGAAAATGAAAAGGGAAGAAGATGCAAACCTCCAAGACCTACATCCAGGCCTTGGATTGTTTGAGCTGAGGTACTAGCAGAACAAGTACCAACTTCCAAGCTGCTAAGAAGAACAAACCACAAAGTGAGATCAAAATAAACCAAACTTTCTGATTTTTGATGTAAAAGCTTTATCACTTAAAACCTTGCCTCAAAAACCTTTAATCAAGATTATGGAACTCAGAGTTTAGCTTATCAAACACCAAACTTTTATAAATAACAGATTAGAATTCAAAATTTCCATAAATTCAAACTTTATTTCATAAAAAGGAATTACAAAGATTTAAAAGCTAAAATCTGGAACAAAGGGACTCTCACATGTTGAGGTCTCCTTTTATAGGCAAATGCCTGGCTAAACACTATTCACAAACCCTAGCACTAAATTCTCTAAAATGCCCTTGGTCCTTCTAGATGTTTTGATGGAATGAGCTGTTCAAATGCATCTTGGACGTTCATTTCAGCTTTGATATGAAGCAAAGAGTCTAGGCTGTTGATTTGGTTACGTCATTTTACTTGGGGGTTAAGTTGCATTTTCATTGGTTGAGGAGGTTGAGTGTGGGACCCTTTGGTGAGTGGGGAAGAGGGTTTTAAGGTTGGGATGAGTTTCTGCTTGTGTGAATCACACGGGGGAACAACCAATTTCAATTTACCTTTTGTTGGTAAAAAGTTAATTCTGGGTTCTTACTTGCTACAGTAACAAGTTTTGATCCGTTTTCTTAGGGAGTGATTTGTTTGGTGCGTGTTTAGGGATTTGAACTTCCAAACTTGGCAGTTTAAGTCCTTGGCTTTTGTAAAAATAGATAAAACATGTATTACAGCCAACACTTTCTATTTCCTTTGTTAATAAGTTTCACCACTTGACATTTTTGGCACAAACTTTTGGTGAAAGGGTTAAAAGGGTTGTTTTGCCATTTTGAGATATTTCAAGGGCTGATCTTGGACATTCTTGATCTTCAAAGGTCTTCAATATATCTTTGGCTTGATGAGGGACCATAATTGACAATTTGGAATTGTTGAGGGACTAATCTTGCACATTTCTTCAAAGTTGAAGGACCTTTTGTGTAATTTTGACAAACTTAAGGGACCAAACTTGTAATTATTAATATACAAGGGTTTTAAGTGTCATTTCTTCATTTATTGAGGATCAATCTTGCACATCTTTAAGTCTTCAAGCATATTTGTTGAATTCTTCATGAATTAGGGCCCGGTTCTTTGTACGGCTTCGTTTCTCGTGTCCGTTTTCCCTTGTATCTTGTGATATTTTGTCTTTTTCACGATATCCATACCTAAAATACACAAGTAAACAAACACAAGCATATATATGGTATTTATGACATTTTTATGCATTTAAAGCCCGAAAAGAACGATGAGATCATGTATAAATGCCATCTCATCACTCCCCCATACTAAGCCATTGTCGTGCCCTCACGCAATGCTAGAATAAAGTATCTAAGCATCACCAAAGATCAATTTTATTAACCTTTATTGAAGAGTGAAAGACTTGCAACATACTACGAGGATGTGTGAAGACATAATGTATGATTTTCATCACGAAAGTGACTTTTAGGGTCAAAGAATAGAGACAAGTAAATGTCCCTTAGAGTAAACTTCGTCATCCTTGATTGTCATACATTCCATGCTAAGTGCAAAAACGAGATCATTGTTGGTACAAGTCACAATGCTAACACTTCTCATACGTCCAAATTGTGTAATACTTTTTCTCCCCGCAATCCTAGTTATTATAAAAAGAAATAGGCTACTAGAATTTTTTATCTATTTGTCATGGATCACAAGTGATTCATATTGACTTATTTGAGTAGTTATTAGTCCGAAAGCAAAGTAGCACGATTTGAGTAATAGTTAGCCGAAGGACAAAATCTTTTAAAACGGCTTCTCGTGTATCTCCTTAAGTTCATATCTTGGCATAACTCGTTTCACGATTTGAGACCTTTCTCGGACCGATATTTGGCATGTACTTCATACTTTAAATCTTGGGAAGACGTTCTTGAAATTATGGTCTTCTCTTCATATATTTGGAATTTCTTCACTTGACGTTTTTGAGAGATTCTTCATATTAGGACCACGACTTCATCATTTTTCTTCAATCTTTACTTTGGATTTTGATATACAACGATCCGCCTCCTTTTCGGACTTGGATATATTTATCCTCATACCTTGTTAGGGTCTTTTTGGATAGACTTTCTCCATATCTTTAGGGGAGTAATTGCTTTTCGTCGTGTGTCTCGATCCTTCATATTGATTTAGGAATAATGATACTTCACATCATCTTTGGATCTTTAGCAAAAATAGAGCTCCTCATGCCTTGTTAGGGCCTTTTTGGATGATCGCCAATCTTCGCGTCCCGCTTCAATAAGTTACGCCTTGGCTATGAACTCTATTCAACCCCGAGCAACTTTTAAACGATCTTGCGCTAGAGGCTAAGTAACCTTTCAAATCGTACGACCTTACTTATTGCAATTATGATTTATTCCTAATGCATTGATCTTATGGGAAGAAAAAGCCACAATTAAAAACATATGAGTTTTTGAAATAACATTTTCATGTTCTACGTTTAGCATGATCACTTGTCTAACTCTATCATCTCTCGTTCTTCACTATATAAAGACCTCTAATTAAAAAGACTCGTGAATACTTAGCCATGCAAGTCAAAATTAAGCCAAATTTGGATTAGCTTTCATTAAGACTATATCAAATCAAAGTTTTGGGTTTTCAAGCCACCTATAGGATCTTGCACTTTCTTGGACTTTTTCAAGTTTATAGAATGCGTTTTATAGTTCCCTTGATAAGTGACTTTCTAGGATCAATTATAGGAACTTGCGAAAAGTTCTTGTTCTTAACCCGTATGAATTAAGACTTTCGCTTTTTAAAGCTCCCTATATAAAAGTCTAGCAAAACTTGAATTGAGCGGGTTAAGGAATGTAAATGGCTCCAAATGCCCATCAAGTCAAAAATTAACTCTTATTCTACCCATCGGAAAATATACATTCGTGTCTTAATAACACTTATTAAAAACTAAAAAAAAATTTAAAATTTGGCCATTTTTAGCCTTATTAGCAACAAAACAAAACATTGAAAATTGGAAAGCGTGAGGGCGTGGCAAAGCAAGTACCTATTCACCCCCCCCCATACTAAAAGTAAACATTGTCCTCAATGTTTCGAGTCTAAAGGTGGAGCACCCCCATACTAGAGACGAAGAGTCGAATGCTTAGGATCTAGCATGGAAAGGGTGATCAACAATATATCTAAAGCCTTTTATTAAGTATGCTAAAAGATAATTGTTAGAACAATAAAGGATATGTCATGGATTCGTGAAAAACTTCTTCAAACAAACGATGGAGGCTCACGTAAACGAACACGAGAGTCTTCGATCGTAGATGATGATGATGATCTAGATAACACAATCACAAACAACCACGAGACAACGAGTTGAAAGGGTACAAGTCCCCTTATTAGTGAATAGTAAGCATAAAGGATAAGCATGGGATCTCCCCCACGAGGCACCTCGTTTTTGATTACCGAGTCATGAGCTCGACTCGATCCCCTCAATGCTAATTATCATTGGGGAAGGTGACTTGGTCGAGCGCAACCATTGAAGGAATTTCCCCACCAAAGTAGTGCTTAAGCCTATGTCCATTCACCTTGAAATTAGGACCATCATCTTTAGCTAGCTCAATGGTCCCATATGGAAACACTTGTGTAATGGTGAACAGACCCGACCAACGAGATTTCAATTTCCCGGAAAATATCTTAAGTCGAGAGTTAAAAAGCAACACTTGATCACCAACGTTAAAAACCCGGTTTTTAATCTTTGAATCATGAAACTTTTTAGTCTTTTCTTTAAAAATTAATGAATTTTCATAAGCATTATCTCTTAATTCATCCAATTCATTCAATTGTATTTTCCGGTGATCTCCTGTGACAATCCGTCAATTTATGGTTGATATTTTATTCTCAATATTTATTTGAAAACATTATTTTAATGTTACAATATGAACTCACTTATTTTTGGGAAGAAATTTGGATTTACGTCTTGGAGTAGCATCGACTACGTCTAAACCGGAGGATTCAACGTTACGTGCTTACGTTTACATACACCGTCTTTGGTGACAGTCCGACATTTTAGAAAATAAATTTGTCCATGAATATTATTTTGGAGTTTTAAATTTGAGTTAGTTCATAAACTCACAAATTTACGAGAAGAGATTAGGACTTACGATTTTATTTTAACGTCCTTTACGACTAAACCGGAAACCCTAGGATTACGTATTTACGTTTTCGAACTCCGTTTTTAATGAGACAATTTTTATTGGATTCGTTTTGTGACGTTGATTCATAATTTATAAAAACGTTTTTCGTAAAACGACCCGAGGGCACGCAAATCGAGGAAACTAGAATCGAGGAGTACCCGTAAATAAATGGGGATGAGACAAGTGGGACACTTGCCCCACCCCCACTCAAAACCGGCCCTATCTAGCCACAATGCTCCACCAAGCCAACATATGTGTCAAGTTTTTATGCCTACTAGCAACACTTGTTGCTAAATGCTTACCTTGTAAGCTAACACACACCAAAAACTAGCAAAACCACTAGTTTTCTCATTTCCACCATTCATACATGCAAACCACCTCAAAATCCTCTCATCTCTCTCTCTTAGTTCGTCCATACTCTACCTTTAAACACCCATTTGATCAAAATTTAACCACAAAATCCTATGTTATACATACATATGATGATGCCCTCTTGAAGCTCTCTTGAATGGTGGTGATTATAACATCCATGGAGGAGTTTCCTTGGTGTCTTGGGGCTGATTTTCCACAAGGGGTTTATGAAGATTGGTGGTCATGAAGATGGTCTTGGTGCATCATAAGTTTCTCCATCAAAATCCATGTTTTGATCACAACCTACATCATCATGGTGGTATAAAGATTGTCCTCCTCATCTTCTTGTTATTTTGATTATGTAAACATGTATTTTATTTCCTATTGTATATGTATATGATGATTATATGATGATAAAAAAGTTATGTGGGGATTTGGTGTTGATAAACATGATTAAAAAGGTGAAAAACCATAAGAAACAAGGTTAAAATCTTGGTTAAATTTGATGGCTGTATAAAACAGTAAACAAACAGGTCATGGACTGATAAAATGATGAAGTAGAATCCATTTACAGTAATCTATATGTCTTGTACACATGTGAGAGTTGGCCATGCAATGGAATCATTGTAATGAGTGAGATATGATCAAAACAAGTTTAGGGTATAAATCTGAGGTTACTGTTTTGGACGATTTTTAGAAAATACTTAATGGATGATTCAACAGTAGCTATAGAAGAGTTAAATGTAGCACATATCATGTAGTTTATGTGATAAAAATTTGAGCTTCTATCTCCATATAGAACTCAAGATATGGCAGTTTTGGTGAAAGTGAAGATAAAAATCAGATTTTTGGAAATTAAAGTATAATACTATTATATAAGCACTCAAAAATTCAATAGTATAAAATATAAAATGAAAACCCACTAACTTATGGATTTTATTTATATAAGTATGTAAAAGGATAAATAAGTAGACATTTTATAAAAATGGTAAATTGTTATGTTTTATAAGATATAAAACTATAAACATGATTTTTACGACTTTTTCGGCTAATACCGTAAAATTAACGTTTTTGTTAAATAAAACCTAGATGGTTGGACCCGTCAAATGAAAACTTTACAAAACTTATATACTGATATATAGACATGTATAACAAGTAAAAACCGATAAAACCCGAACTATAGGGCATACGGACATTAACGAGCTAAGTAAACATATTGGACTAATACTTGGGCTAATAATTGGACTAAATAAGATAAACACTCATAAAAAGAACTTATTGGGCTTAACCCATTTGGGCCCAACTTGAAAGTTTAAATACTGATAATATAAGTATGAAATGGATTAATACAAGTTAAGAACTTATAATAGGCTTATTGGACCTAAAACACGTAAATAGGTAAAACGAGAAAACTAGTATAAAAGTTATCGACACATAACATAAAAATGAGTAAATGAGGATATGTAAACCCACTTGATCATCATATATATAAAATCATCATATGTATACATAATTGTTATTTTTATAAAGTCATTGGACATGAGTCTAAGACAAGTATTATTTGTCTAGGTTTCCGTGATTGAAGCACGTACAGTACGTCCGAATTGCCGATAACCCGCCTTCCCACATCAACGGGAGTTCATAGCCTCGCACTCTTTTAAATGTTTTTATAAATGTTTTATAAACCCGCGAGGGAGATAACATGTTAGTTTTTATAACATTAGGACACCATTTGTCCCGATTGTTTGTTTATTGATTTAGACCCGAATGATTGAATGACCCGATTGTATGACCCGATAAATGATTAAAGGACCCGATATATGAAATTAAATGGATTATTAAAGTTAGGTTATGTCACTAAAAGTCCCATTAGCATGAATTGTGAACTACCGGGATTTGGTAGACGCTTATGCATTTAATAGTACTATTTGGGGACGATCACCCCAGTTCGCGCCTTGACGGTTGATCCCCGTCGTGCCACATTAATTGGTAAGCGAATTTATGTATGAGAAGATTTCCATAGCGTGACCTTTGTGACGACAAGCTACTTTAGATGGGCAAAATTGGTATCGGGTTAGCTACCCGTTGTTGGTTTAGTAAGGTAACAATGTCATGCGGCTTATAATAATCCAAAAACTAACGAAATACTACTAGACGCTCCGAATTACGATGTATTGCCTGACTAGCAATACTGGGTCATACTATTGATATTATGTTCGTGTTTTGGTTTTATATAACCATATTCATATAACGGTTTTTATTTAATCTATACAACGTTGCAAAACGTATTGTATGATGTTTTTACGACATTGGCTCGTACAATGATTTTTAAGGCTAATGCCTATATTATGATTTTCGATACGGATTTGTATAAAATGAATTTGGCTATTTTACGGCCTATTAAAATGATTTGTACAAAATGATTTTCAGTAATAATTTTATACTGATATATTATATTGA
Organism: Glebionis coronaria; assembly: GCA_025667525.1. Taxonomy (NCBI): domain Eukaryota; kingdom Viridiplantae; phylum Streptophyta; class Magnoliopsida; order Asterales; family Asteraceae; genus Glebionis; species Glebionis coronaria. Next base: position 452,519,580 of record CM046881.1, read on the forward strand.
TGGATTTTATGTAACTCTATGAATTCACTCGGCGTTATCGCTGACCTTTTCTTTTAACATGTTTTATCTCAGGTACTTGAAGGTAATTCTCGGGAAGACGACAAGAATTCATGGCCCGCACTTAAACAATATTTTCCATTCAAACACTTTGTAAAATTTTGTATGAATTAATATGACTTGGGACCGATGTAATTTAATGTTTATGAATGGAAATGCTTTATTATTAAACGACGCGATTTTTATGCGTTGTCTATGATATGAGTAATGTGCTATCCCGTAACACCAACGAGTCTTCCGCTGTACTAAGTTGTATAAATTTGGGGGTGTTACATCTCCCGCGGTCTTCAAGTCAAAGTTTGCATGCTTAAGGGCCCAATATGCCTTGTGCTCCAACTCAATGGGCAAATGACAATTTTTCCCATAGACTAACTTATAAGGAGTGAAACCGATAGGTGTCTTATAAGCGGTCCTAAAGGCCCATAAAGCGTCATCAAGTTTGTCGGACCATGAAGCACGGTTTTCTCCAATTGACCTCTCTAAAATCCTCTTCAAAGCTCGGTTCGAAACCTTGACTTGCCCACTCGTTTGCGGGTGATAAGCCGTAGAAAGACGATGAGTAACTCCATGTTTCTTTAGAACCTTTTCGAATTGGTCATTACAAAAATGGGTTCCATGATCGCTTATAAAAGCACGAGGGGTTCCGAACCAAGAGAATAGTTGCTTCAAAAACTTCACTACCACACGAGCATCATTATTAGGCAAAGCCTTAGCTTCCACCCACTTAGAAAGGTAGTCCACCGCGAAGAGGATATATTTGTTGCCATGAGATGATGGGAACGGACCCATAAAGTCTATTCCCCATATGTCGAAAATCTCACACACTTGAATTATGTTTTGCGGCATTTCATCACGTTGAGACGATTTTCCTTGACGTTGGCACGAATCACACGACTTTACAAGTGCGTGTGCATCACGATAGATAAAGGCCAAAAGAAACCGGCATCGAACACTTTCTTAGCCGTGAGATTAGCACCGTGGTGACCACCCGTGGGTCCCTCGTGACAAGCTCTAAGGATATTAGAAGCTTCAGCACCAAACACACAACTTCGAATGAGTTGATCCGCACAAACTCGAAAGAGATAAGGGTCGTCCCAAAAATAGAACTTGACGTCACGAAAGAATTTTTGTTTTTGTTGTGTCGTCATACCCTTGATTATGAAATTACCCGCATGGTAATTTGCAATGTCGGCAAACCATGGGGTGGTGTCTTTAGAATTCACTACACCGAGAGTCTCGAGAGGAAATGTTTCGGTGATTTCCTTGTTCTCGAAAACATCTTTGTGAGGATCTTCTAGACGAGAGAGATGATCGGCCGCTAGATTCTCGGCTCCTTTTTTGTCAAGCACGGTGACATCAAATTCTTGGAGGAGGAACATCCAACGAAGCAATCTCGGCTTAGCATCTTGCTTAGCTAAGAGATACTTGATAGCCGAATGGTCGGTATACACGATGCTTTTAGTTAAGACGAGATAAGGTCGGAACTTCTCAAAAGCATAGACCACGGCAAGGAATTCCTTTTCCGTTGTGGTGTATTTTAATTGAGCCTCGCTCATCGTCTTACTAGCATAGTGGATAGGACGAAAATGTTTGTCATAACGTTGCCCTAAGACGGCCCCTATAGCATAATCACTTGCATCGCACATGATTTCAAAGGGTAATTCCCAATTAGGAGCAACAAGAATGGGAGCTTCGGTAAGTTTCCTTTTGAGAGTTTCGAAAGCCTTAACACAATCCTCATTGAAGTTAAAAGGAGCATCCTTCTCGAGAAGGTGTGTCATAGGTCGAGAGATTTTTGAAAAGTCCTTGATGAAACGACGATAAAAGCCCGCGTGGCCTAGGAAACTCCTAACTCCCTTAACGGTTTTGGGATGAGGTAACTTGGCGATGACGTCTACCTTAGATTTATCGACCTCAATCCCCGCCTTCGACACCTTATGTCCTAAGACGATTCCTTGTTTACACATAAAATGACATTTTTCCCAATTAAGCACAAGATTGGTTTCTTCACAACGTTTTAACATTTGCTCGAGATTAGATAAACACGACGTGAACAAATTGCCAAACACCGAGAAGTCATCCATAAACACTTCCATCGACTTCTCAATCATATCGTGAAAAATTGCCATCATACACCGTTGAAACGTGCCCGGTGCATTACAAAGTCCGAAAGGCATCCTACGATAAGCGAACGTTCCATAAGGACACGTAAACGTAGTCTTCTCTTGATCACGAGGGTCGATAGGGATTTGAAAGTAACCCGAAAAACCATCTAAAAATCAATAGAATTCATTTCCCGCAAGTCGCTCCAACATTTGATCCATGAAGGGCAAAGGAAAGTGGTCTTTATGAGTGGCGTCATTTAACTTTCGGTAGTCAATGAACACCCTCCAACCGGTCATAACACGAGTGGGAATTAACTCGTTGTTTTCATTAGACCGACCTAACGGCCAATAAACTACAGCTGGAATCCTGTTATCCTATTTATTCCCATGATGAAGGCTCAATTGTTTGAAAAAGTGGATGCTCATATAGGATCAAAGTGATACTACTACTTATAAGTCGAGTGGCCCTAACAACCTTCTTAACTGATCTTATTGAATAGATGGCAGCTTATCTCTAATTGGATTTCCTTTTCCAACTGGATTTTATTCCAAAGATGTGATCTTAGAGCTCGCTTACACTAAGTAAACCATCCGCCCGCCGCTTAGCTTTAGATCCTCAATAACTTCCAGGAGACGGGAAGCTCTGTGAAGTAAAAGAAAAGGTGGGCGCCAAGTGACGTGGCCATGGGGGGGGGGGGGGGGGGGGGGGGGGGCTTTTTCAGCTGGTGCGCAGTAGCGCACTTCCGTTTTCCCTTTACTAGTAGGGGTCAGTCTTTTCCTACTGAACACTTTCCTGTTCAAGATAGGGTACTAGAAAGGGATCATACGAAGGCTATGTTCTTTTTTTAGATCTAGCCTGAATGACAACGGTCATTCCTCCCTTTTTAGGGACACAATGGATTGGGCTCACCCATGGGCTATCGGATATAGGATAAATCATTCCCGCGTCAAGGAGTTTAAGGACCTCCTTTTTAATGACATCGTGAATTTTGGGATTCACCCTTCTTTGACTTTGAATTGCGGGTTTGTAGTCCTCCTCCATTAAAATCTTGTGAGTACAAAATTTTGGGTCAATACCCTTAATGTCGGATATTTTCCACGCAATTGCCCCTTTATGAGCCTTAAGAATTTTCAAGAGCTCGGTTTTTTCATTATTAGCAAGACCTTTTGCAATAATAACCGGCAACTTGTCATCACCTTCCAAGAATGCATATTCAAGGTGAGAAGGAAGATCTTTCAATTCAAGGATAGGTGGTTCCTCGATTGAAGATTTTGGTTCATCACTCATAACTTCCATCGGCGAGAGAAATGGTGGAATAGAAGTATCATCATTAATCAACACCTCATCTTCATTGTCGATTTCATTTGAAGTGAGATCGCCTCCTTGGAATGGAGTGAGATTTGGTGTGGAATTAGCAAGAATCGTATCCAAAATAGTGGGATTGCCACTTGACGAGCTATCGGAAAAACCTAACACTTCTTGTGAAAACTCATCGCAAACCACATCAACGATGTCAATGTGATTGATGGTAGCGATTGCATAAACATGAGAAGGTTTCGAGTTTTGAGTAGCGTTTATAACAAGTTCCTCTTCGTTGAATCTCAAAGTGATAGTTCTTGCATGAACATCGATAAGCGATCTCGAAGTGTCTAAAAATGAACGACCTAAAAATAGAGGAACTTGAGGATCCGCAGGGATGTCAACTACTATAAAATCAACGGGATAGTAGAACTTCCCCACTTTCACGAAAACATCTTCGGCTACTCCACATGCTAAAATCGTAGAATGATCGGCCATCTCGATAGACATGTTCGAAGGAATAAGAGCCGGAAGCGAAAGCGATTTCCAAATGGAAAATGGCATCAAATTAATGCTCGCACCAAGATCGGCCAAGGCGAGGCATTCTTTCATATCTTGTATGTCACAAGGAATGAGGAATTTTCCGGGATCACCAACCTTTTCCGGTATGCGGTTAAGATAAACCGAAGAACAATTAGCAAGCTTTGAAAGCTTTTCCTTATCGCTCATCATACTTTTAAAAGTGGAAGCGAAACAAGGCATATATAACAACGCGTCGGCTAAACTCACATCAAAATGCACTTGTTGAAACATTTTTATAAAAAGCTCGATTTGTTGCTTGTTACGTTCTTGCAATTTCTCTTTGTTTCGTCTCGAAGGGTAGGGTAAAGGTGGTGTGGGTTGGTCATTAGGCAACGGCCTTGAAAACTCGGGTTCCACAATTGGTATTGGTTCAACCGTAGGTGTGGTTTGAGCGGTACTTCGTGGGATTGTAATGTGCTCCTTTTCGACCATCACCTCGGGTTCTTTCTCGATTTCCTTCTCCGTAGAAGTACTTGGACGAGAGATTGGTTCCTTGAAAGTTTTACCACTTCGTGTAGTAATAACCTTCATTTCTCCCTTCGGGTTTGCAATGGTATCACTAGGAAGACCACCCGAGGAAGAGGGTTTACACATGATTGCTTCAAACATCTTAGCCATTCGGTCCTCAAATTTTGATTGCCTAGCATCCGCTTTTAATAACTCTTGCTTAATCTCATGTTGTCCTAATTCCATCTTTTGTTGATTTTGTTGAAGACATTGGACATTTCCTTCCATTTTGTTTGCATGAGTTTTAAGTTCATTAGCAAGTTCATTTTTAAGCTCGTTCTTCAACTCGGATCTTAAGCTAATCATCTCACGTTGCATGTTATCAAATTTAGCATCATTTTCTTTAGCATATCCAAAAATTCTCCTTGCAAATCTTTAGTGTGAGAATTTTGAAAACCTTGTGTAGTGTTTTGAAAATCACGGTTTTTCTTTTGATTAGAAACTTGTCCATTCCCATTTTGATAATTCCCCTTGTTGTAATTGCGTGAATTGCCTTGGTAATTACCTTGGTTGTTGTTTCGATAATTATTAACATTTTGGTTTGGTGGAGCTTGATTTGGGCGGGAACCTTGACCGTTTTGGTTGTAACTTCCCGTTGCTACATAAGCACTCGAAGTGTTACCATCCGCGGTAATGCACTCGGAAAGATCATGAGCTCCACCACACGACAAACAACTCTTAGCAACCGCTTTAACCGAAGCGGAATTAGAAGCTTCTTGAGCTTTCCAATGGGACATAAGATTAGCAAATCTATCAAAAACCCGATTTTCCTCATTAGCTTCATCATGTAAGGCATTAATGCTACGAGACGATTGTGACGATGATGACGAACCCAAATTGGCAACACTCGGTGTGTTACGAGGGCTATAAACCTTAGATCTATTATCGATGATTTGTAAAGCCTCATTTGTCGTCTTGCACAAAAAATTACCACCCGCGGCGGCATTCAAATAATCTCGTTCATGATCATTAAGCCCATTATAAAAAGTATCAATTTGATGAAATTCCGTAAAATCATGGTGTGGACATTCATGTAACATTTCTTTAAATCGTTCCCATGCCATTGAAAAACTTTCATTATTTCTTTGCACAAATCGTGAAATCTCATTTTTCAAATGTGTTGTTTTAAATGGTGGAAAAAACTTGTTCACAAACTTAGAAACGAGATCGGCCCATGTCAAAATCGAATTTGGCGGTTCTTTCTCAAGCCAAATTTTTGCGGGTCCATCTAAAGAGTATTGAAACAACATCATCTTAATGGCGTCATGTGGAACATCCTTAAACTTGCTAGTAGCGGTGAGACGATTAAAATTCCTAATGTGATAGTGCGGGTTGTCTTTCTCGTGACCTCTAAACTTATTTGCTTGCAACATCGACATTAAACCCGTCTTAATCTCGAAATTCTCCGCAAGGATGGCGGGAATCACAATAGCCTCTCCAAAACCCTCGGTGGGTGCTTGTAGCAACTCCATCATAGTACGATTAGCCATGACGATTTCTTGTTCTAAAATAGGTTCAACAATTGGAGGTTGTTCTTCAATCAACGTCTCTTCATTGGCTTGCTTTTGAAGACGTTTACGAGCTCGTTTTGCTTGATTACGAGTGATCATAAACTTCACAAAGAATGGGAGGTGAGCAAAGAAGATTCTTTTTGGTTGTTTTGTGAATTTTCAAATTTTTTTTTGTGTTTTTGATGATATTTTTTTTTTTTGATTTTGGTGTATCTTCGTAGACAACAATCTACAAAATCTCTCCTCGAATCAAACTCTTGATTAAAGAAGCCTCAAAGGAATGAAAACGATCACGTGGAGTGAACGCCTTCGAATGACTTTAGAACTTTGGTGAAAACCAAATTGTTCAAGAGGGTTTAATCACAAAGAAACCAAGCAAATATATTATACGTAATAATACTTTGGGCGGCAAAACCCTCGATTAGCCTTCAATCTCAAAATACTCACAAGCAAGCGGGGAAACGAGGCGGCGCGAAGCACTTAAGAGCCTTTTTCCTTAGGGTATATTTTATAATACCCGCCTTATACCCACCTTATAGTTTGTATTTTTCAAAATCGAGCTTCACGAAAGTATTTATCTATTTTTGCCTTTTTCTTTTTGTTTGAGATTCGAATATAATAATTGAGTGATGAAATCCCAATTAAGGTTGTGTTTTCACACTTTTGGAGATATTGTTTATTTGTTGTGATACTTAATACAATATAGTAATAATATTTTTACAAGAAAAACCAAGAAAACCGATAATACGTATTAGTAGAGTTCTACTAATACAAATACTATTTATGGTTAATATTAAAAACAACAATACAAATTAATCATGATACACCTCCCCGGCAGCGGCGCCAAAAATGATTGTGGTAAATTACACCTCTTGTTTAGGAAAACAAAGGAGGGTAAATGAGCGGTAAGTATTGAACAAATGATTTTAGAAAAAACCAAGTGTTAATGACCCTTATGATATGAAAGTTCGTTTCCCAAGGAAGTATATGTGTGTGACTAAGATGTACAAGATTTGAGATTAATATTTGGTTTAGAAGGGGATGAGAAAAGAAGATGACGAAAACGTAAAAATTACTACTAGAAAGTTAAAACGTAAAACCTTAAAACCACAAAAATAAAAATTAATTCTAAAAATTACCAAAAATTCACCAAAAATCAAAATAAATAAACTAAGAGTTTACCAATGATCAAAACTTTTTCAAACCTTTTAAATAATTAAATATTCAATTTTTAAATGCTAATTAAAGCCCTAAAAATCAAATAAATTATCAAAAAGCCCAAAGAAAGATTTTTCAATTGGTAAACCTCTAAAATGACCTAAAAAGATTAAAAACTATTTTTTTGAAAATTTTAAACTAATAAAAACTATTTAAAATGATTTAAAAACTATTAAAACTTAGAATAATTATAAAAATTAATCTAAAAGTGATAAAATTATTCTAAAAGTTGCTAAATTCCTATTTTAATGTATTAAACCTAAGAAAAATGTAAAAAGTTGGAAAATGTGAAATTTGAAAAATAATAATAAAATAATATTAAAATAATATTAAAAATCCAAAAATTATAAAAAATTCTAAAAACTTGCAAACTAGTTTATTTTAACTTAAATAATCAGAAAATCAAAGTGAAATTACCAGAATACCCCTATTGGGCCCTCAAATGGGCTAAAACCAAAAACAGTCAAACCAAATGGGCTTTTGGGCCCAAAAAGTCAAACTTGGCCCAATTGACTTGGAAAAGCCCTATCTGACTCAAAATTCAAATCTAAGAACAAAACTCTAAAGGCCCAAAAGATGAATATGAGCTTATCACAGCTTATTAAGCACACAGCTTATTCTTATTAGGCTTTTCAGCCCATTAAGCAATAAGCCAATGTCATAAGCTCAATTTGACACACAACCTTCTTTTGGGATGATTATGAGATCTGTAAAAAGAAATTTTGAAAAATCTCACTCAATAAGCTAGAAATAAGCAAAGTATTATTTCACTAAAAGACAAAATAGTCGTTTTTGAGAAATAAGGCACCTCAGGACTTGATTCAACTTGCAAAAGATCACAAATGGACTCAATAAGCCAAATCAATCAACAAAATTCCAATAAGCACAACCAATAAGCCAAAATAAGCACAAATGAACTTATGAAAAAGTCAATGAAGTTGGTTTTCTAGTCAAACCCTAAAGTCAACCCACCAAATGCTCCAGTATGAACAAATGGGTCAAATAATGAGCACCTATTACAAAATCCAAGTTGTTGTTGGTTAGAATAAGCTATTATAGCTTATTGATAAGCTGACACCAGTTTTACACTAGCAGTGGCAACTAGCAGGGGAAAGGAGTTCCCACTGCTTTGACTATTTGACCAAGCTTATTTTAGAGTTCTGTTGGATTCAATTGGAAACAAAGGCACCCTTGTGATCAGTGAATCACAAGGAGTCAATAGCAACAAGAAAATCACAATTTGGTTCACACAATAAGCCACAATCAATCAAACAGTCACCAGATACCACATAGACATGGAAATGAGCAGTTAAGCACTTAATAAGCAGATTTAGCAAGAATAAGCCAACCAAACTTAACAGGATGCATACACAAGCTATATAAACTAAGAATAAACACAAAGCAACAAGAATCAAACACTAAAGCAAAGCAAACAACAAGATCTAGGCACAAACAGTTACTGATGAACAATGAGCATATGCAGAAACAAGTTTGCTGATCTATTTGACACTTGATCCAATTTCAGGCCTCAAATCTTTCTTCCCTGGTGTGATTAACTAAGGTTTAGAACTTGTTAGCCCTAGCCTAAGCTTAGATCTAGGTGTCCTCAAAATCTTAGCCAATTTTACCAAGTATTCAAGATTTTATACCCTATTTTATGAATCTGTGTGTTTCAAACCTTCAAACCTGCAAACAGATGAACAAATGCACTCAAATAACAGATACTAACACTTGCAAACAACAAACCACAACTTAACAAGCCACAATCCCAACTTATGTAGTAAACCCAAACACCCTTTTAAAACTTGTTTTCACAATTTTTCAAAGGCTTATGCAGATTTTACCCACAAATCAGTCTAACAACACCTCATAAACATCAAACCAAGCCAAATAAACAATAATCAACCACAATATCACAGATTCAAGCACAAATCCACAAAAATCACAATTAATCAGAAACTTAAAGAGAAAATGAAAAGGGAAGAAGATGCAAACCTCCAAGACCTACATCCAGGCCTTTGATTGTTTGAGCTGAGGTACTAGCAGAACAAGTACCAGCTTCCAAGCTGCTAAGAAGAACAAACCACAAAGTGAGATCAAAATAAACCAAACTTTCTGATTTTTGATGCAAAAGCTTTATCACTTAAAACCTTGCCTCAAAAACCTTTAATCAAGATTATGGAACTCAGATTTTAGCTTATCAAACACCAAACTTTTATAAATAACAGATTAGAATTCAAAATTTTCAGAAATTCAAACTTTATTTCATAAAAAGGAATTACAAAGATTTAAAAGCTAAAATATGGAACAAAGGGACTCTCACATGTTGAGGTCTCCTTTTATAGGCAAATGCCTGGCTAAACACTATTCACAAACCCTAGCACTAAATTCTCTAAAATGCCCTTGGTCCTTCTAGACGTTTTGATGGAATGAGTTGTTCAAATGCATCTTAGACGTTCATTTCAGCTTTGATATGAAGCAAAGAGTCTAGGCTGTGGATTTTGCCACGTCATTTTACTTGGGGGCTAATTTGCATTTTCATTGGTTGAGGAGGTTGAGTGTGGGACCCTTTGGTGAGTGGGGAAGAGGTTTTTAAGGTTGGGATGAGTTTCTGCTTGTGTGAATCACACGGGGGAACAACCAATTTCAATTTACCCTTTGTTGGTAAAAAGTTAATTCTGGGTTCTTACTTGCTACAGTAACAAGTTTTGATCCGTTTTCTTAGGGAGTGATTTGTTTGGCGCGTGTTTAGGGATTTGAACTTCCAAACTTGGCACTTTAAGTCCTTGGCTTTTGGAAAAATAGATAAAACATGTATTTTAGCCAACACTTTCTATTTCCTTTGTTAATAAGTTTCACCACTTGACATTTTTGGCACAAACTTTTGGTGAAAGGGTTAAAAGGGTTGTTTTTGCCATTTTGAGATCTTTCAAGGGCCGATCTTGGACATTCTTGATCTTCAAAGGTCTTCAATGTATCTTTGGCTTGATGAGGGACCATAATTGACAATTTGGAATTGTTGAGGGACTAATCTTGCCATTTCTTCAAAGTTAAAGGACCTTTTGTGTAATTTTGACAAACTTAAGGGACCAAACTTGCAATTATCAATATACAAGGATTTTAAGTGTCATTTCTTCATTTATTGAGGATCAATCTTGCACATCTTTAAGTCTTCAAGGGTATTTGTTGAATTCTTCATGAATTAGGGCCCGGTTCTTTGTACGGCTTCGTTTCTCGTGTCCGTTTTTCCTTGTATCTTGTGATCTTTTGTCTTTTTCACGATATCCATACCTAAAATACACAAGTAAACAAACACAAGCATATATATGGTATTTATGACATTTTTATGCATATAAAGCCCGAAAAGAACGATGAGATAATGTATAAATGCCATCTCATCACCTGTACATACTTCTACAATAAGACCCCAAAACACATATTAAGTGAGGTTGATCATTCCAATACTTGTTACCAAGTATTGAAATCTTCTAGTATCAAAAGGTTTAGTTAATAAATCAGACACATTTTCTTCTGTGTCAACCCTATCTGGTTGTATTAAACCCTTTTCAAAAAAATCTCTTATAAAATGATGTCTAATTTCTACGTGTTTTGTTTTAGAGTGATGTATAGGACTTTTAATAATGCATAAAGTACTGTTATTGTCTACAAAAATCTTGGTATGCATGAAATTATACCCATAATCCAACAGCTGGTTCTGAATCCATAAGACATGTCCACAACAAGCAGCTGTTGCAACATATTCTGCTTGAGTTGTAGAATTGGCCATCACTGTTTGTTTCTTGCATTGCCAAGATATCAACCGACTCCCAAGAAACTGACATCCACCAGTTGTGGATTTTATATCAAATTTGTCACCACCATAGTCACTGTCTGAATATGCAATAAGCTCCAATGGTGAATCTTTTGGATACCATAATCCAAGGTCTGGATAACATCTAAGGTACCTAAAGATTCTCTTGACAGCATGAAGATGACTATCTTTGGGAGTCACTTGATGGCGTGCACATGCACACACAGCAAACATTATGTCAAGTCTTGAAGCTGTGAGATACATCAATGAACCAATCATTGATCTATAGTGCCTGACATCCACATCTTTTCCATCTCCAACTTTTCGCCAAGGGTGTTCTCTATCCATAGGAGTACTAGCCCTTTTCTCATGTGGAGAAAAGCCAAACTTCTTCAAGATTTCTGCTACATATTTATCTTGAGAGATGAAGATACCATCTTCTTTCTGCTGAACTTGTAACCCTAGAAAGAAGTTCATCTCCCCCATTGCACTCATCTTGAACTTGTCTGTCATAAGCTTAGAAAAGTCTTCACTCATCTTTGGGCTTGAAGAGCCAAAGATGATATCATCCACATAAACCTAGACAAGTAAGAAATCCTTATCAGTCTTATTTGTAAATAAGGTCTGGTCTATGGTGCCCCTTTTGAATCCATTTTCCACCAGATAGGTGGACAATGTGCCATACCATGCTCTTGGAGCTTGATGAAGTCCATACATCGCTTTCTTGACTCTATATACCTTGTCTGGATGCTCTGAATCTTCAAAACCAGGAGGTTGCATTACATAAACCTCCTCTACAATTGTGCCATAAAGAAAAGAACTCTTCACATCCATTTGATAGACAGTAAAGCCCATGCAGGAAGCATAGGCTAGAAATATCCTTATAGCCTCAATCCTTGCAACTGGTGCAAAGACCTCCTCATAGTCAATCCCTTCCTCTTGTGTATATCCTTGAGCCACCAAACGTGCCTTGTTCCTCACCATAATGCCTCTTTCATCCTTCTTGTTTCTAAGAACCCATCTTGTCCCAATAGGTCTGACATGTTTGGGACAATCAACCAACTCCCAAACATCCTGGATAGCAAATTGGTGAAGCTCATCCTGCATTGCTTCCACCCAACTTGGTTCTTTGAGAGCATCAAAAATCTTCTTGGGTTTCTGTTGTGACAGAAAACAGGCAAACAAACATGCTTGAACAAGAGGGGTATCAACCTTCTTGTGAATATTGGCAATAAATCCTCCAAGATTCTGATGAGATCTTCTAGTTTGAACATGAGACATCACATCACCAATAATTAGAGAAGAGGGGTGATCCTTCAATGTAGAAGTAAGAACTCCTCCCTCAAAAAGTGTGTTGTCTTCAATCTCATCTTCCATGTTACCAATATCTTCTTCAGACTCTCTTCCCTCAACATCTGTATGAACCTCACCATTTCCGCTTGAAGGTTCACCTTGTTCAAAATTGGAAGAGAAAATATGGTCAAAAGAGTTGTCAACGACTGAACCAAGGTTGTGAGTGTTTGAGCCATCAACGCCTGAATTGGAGTTGTCAACGTTTGATCCATCAACGCCTGAATTTGTCTTGTCAGCGCCAGATTTTCCTTTGTCAGCGCTTGAAAGATCATGCATGTTGTCAACTAATAATACTTGGGGACCACCATTTTCCTTTCCAGCAGCAGCAATAGCAGCAAAAGCATCTGTCCATATGGGAATAGTGACATACTCAAGTATGGGTGATGATTTGTCTGCTTGTGATCCAACCACTTTATTAACCTGTGTACCTGAAACATCAACAACTGGTTCTTCCACAACATTTGAAGTTACCTTCACAATGTTTGGATTAGTAACAGGCATATAATTCAAAGTCCTAGATAGAGGTTCCAAGTCAAATAACCAATTTGGACCACTTTCAGGATCACTAGGTTTACTTTCTAAAAACCTAACATGTACTTTTTCAGGTATACGTTTTTCCTTCTTAATGTAAACCCTATATCCTTTACTCTGCATTGAATAACCCATGAAGTAGCCTTCATCACCTTTAGCACTAAATTTACCTAAGGCATCACTAGTATCCAACACAACTACATGACAACCAAAAGGTTTAAGAAAACCAATATTAGGTTTCCTTCCCCAAAGTAACTCATAAGGTGTTTTGTTATGAATCTTGTTGACTAATGCTCTATTCTAAACATAACAAGCTGTATTCACAGCCTCAGCCAAAAAAGCAATGGGAAAGTAAGCATCAGCCAACATAGTCCTAGCTGCTTCTATGAGGGTTCTATTCTTTCTCTGAGTAACCCCATTTTGTTGTGGAGTTCTGGCAACACTAAACTGTCTAGTAGTCCCTTTCTTGGCACAAAAATCATCCAACAGCTTATTTCTAAATTCACCACCATTATCACTTCTAAGCATCTTAACTTCATTACCAGTCTTCTTCTTAATTTGGTTAATAAACTATCAGCAGTGTCACTTTTCAAAGCTAAAAAGAAAGTCCAAGTAAACCTAGAAAAATCACCAGTAATGACAAAACAGTAAGATTTACCATTCAAGGTTTCTATATTAGTTGGACCAAACAGGTCCATATGCAGCAAGTGAAGTGGTTTAGAACTAGAGTGCACCTGTTTAGACTTAAATGAGACCTTGTGTTGTTTGCCTTTAAGGCATGCACCACAAGAGTGGTCATTGTGGAAAGCCTTTTCAGGCAAACCATCAACCAAGCCATGTCTCACAAGTCTGTTTATATTTTTAAAGTTAATGTGCCCTAACCTCCTGTGCCCAAAGATTACTTTCATCAACTGAAGCCTTAGCATAAAGACATGACAAGTTATTATTCATCCTAATTCCATTAAGATTCACATTATAAATGTCCTTATGCCTAGGTGTTCTATAATCAATGAATTTCTCATCTGGTATTTTAAAATCCTTTCTCAACACCAAGCATTCAGTATTAGTGAAAAGAACCGTATTTTTGTTATCATAAACTTGTGATACACTAAACAGATTATAGTCAAGTTCTTTTACCAGAAACACGTTTTCCAAACGCAAATTGTTGGTGAGAAGAGTTCCTTTGCATGTGATAGTTCCATATCCGCCTCCAAAGTAAACTTTATCACCATCCTTAATGGGAGTGAAGTTTATGAGATAATCTTCCTTCCCAGTCATGTGCCTAGAGCATCCACTATCCCAATAGCCATAATCATTAACATGTTTTTGGATGCCCTGCACATAAAGAAAACAAATTAGTTTTCTTTGGGAACCCAAGCCTGAGCAGATTTGGATTCATTTGGTTGTTCAACAAGAACAGACTTAGTCCTCATAACAAGCCCTTGTTCATCCCTTTTTGGATTAAACACCCAATTAACCCCAATTGGTTTTGTGATGACCTTTGAAATATAATTAAATCTGTTACAGGTCATAGAAATCCCATCTGAATTAGGGTTTTGATCTTGCTTAGGTCTCCATGTCAAGCTAGAAGAAGCTTTAGACCCCTTTCCCTGTGGTTGCAAATATTTACCATTATTTAGTCTGGCAACGTTTCTGTCAGCATTTGATTTGATCTTGTCAACGCTGAAATTATCCTTGTCAGCGTTGAACCTAGGGTTTGCTACAGGAACCCATTGTCTATTAGACCATGTATTGGTCTTCTGAAAAGGTCTTTTTCCATAAGTATTAGACCCTTTAGTAAAGAATGGGGCTGGTCTAACAACTTGTGGACTTTGTTGAACAAAAGTTTTGGGTTTGACAATGTTTGACTTTTTGTTAGCGTTGAACTTTGAAGCGTTGACACACTTATAGGCTAAATGTGAAAAGCTACCACAAGTATAACAGGCTTTTCTAGACATAACTTTAGGTTTAGAAGAAAAGAAACCTGTTCCATCATCACTAATTTGGCTTTTTGGCGACCTAGTTTTTCTATACATTTCTGCATATTTAATACTGGGTTTTCTAACAACGTTTGAGCCAAGGTCGACAGTCTTGCCAGTGATTGGGTTTTTTTTACTTTGATAGGGGTAGACTCATTTGGACTATCACTAAGCATACCACCCTTAACAAACAAGGTAGGGTTGGCTTTCTTCCATTGGTCCAAATCAGTCAACTTCTGTCTATATTCTTCTACTGGGGTAAGAACTCTTGGTGGAGGAATAAGTTCCTCTTCTTGGAGTTCTGGTAAACCAGTCCAAGATAAGTCCTTTCTTTGGACACCATAGAAGTCCCCAGCTGGTGGTGGAACACCAGCATACTCTTTCATCCCAATCCCAGTCATATCCCTAGAATCCCTTTGTTTACTAACACATTCTCCTAGGGTTTGTGAGACTTTATCAAATCTCTGAATTTTAAGATCTACATTATCCTTATTCTTGATAGCCTCATCTAACTTAGCCTGTAATTCAGCATTGACCCTCTCCATGATGTTTCTAATATCAGTACTAGCATTTAGATCATGTTTTAAAATATTGATTTTATCTTTTAGGTCAAGCTCCATTTTCTTATACCCAGCTACAGTCTTTTCAGTTTGAGTAAGAGCAAGTTGATAGTTAGACAACTTGCATTTTTCATTACCCACATCTGTTGACAATCTTAAAACTTCTTTGTTAAGTCTTTTAGTATTTAAATGACAACCCTTACTACAAAAAGCATCATCATATACCTTATTGTTTGATAAAGATGAGGAGTGTGCCATGAGAGCATAGTGAACATGCTCTTCTTCTTCCATTTCAGCAACCAAAGGTTTATTCTCTTCCTCATCCTTAGCCAAATAGCTCCAACCCCATCCAACACCATCAATTTCTTGCATTGCAACCATGGCTTTAGGATCCTGAGCCTTAATGATTTGGCTTGAGGGTTTTCCAGCATCAGATCTTCTTGGAGATCTGCATTCTCTCATAAAGTGTCCCATACGATGACAATTGTAACACTCAACCTTGGATTTATCAAATCCAGCAGTGTCCTTAGCATTAAAAGTCATCTTCTTCTTGAATCTTCTATTCCATCTGTTTGCTCCTATACTTGCAAGAGCTATATTCCATTTTATGTCCATCTCCTCCAAATGCTCATCACTAATTTGCTCAAGGTCCTCATAAGTAATCACTGAACCATTGGGCAATGAAGCAATGTATGCACACACAATATCTAGATCAATACCAGCAGGCTTAACTCTTGGTGAGTCAATTTTGTATGTGTCAGTGAAATTAAGATTTTGCTAGTTGAAAAAGTTCGTTTTCTCGGTGTCTTAACGAATTGATTTCCGGTCAAATGTGTGACTCAATTGTTTTTGGTTAAGAAAAAAGGAAGTTGATTATCTATAACTAATTAAAAAGTAAATGCGAAAATAATAAAAATAAACTAAAGACGAATGACAATAATAAAGGAACGTAAAACAAGACGAATATTAAAAACTAAAAATTAAAACGATATTAAAACGAATATTAAAACAAATATTAAAACGAAATTTAAAGCGAAACAATTAATAAAAATAAAACTAAAAGACGAAATTAACTATCGACTCGAAAATAAAGTTTACTTAATGAAAAAGGAGAAAATAAAACTAAGTGGGTACTTTAAAGCTGAACGAGGCAAAACCTAAAGCGGGTACTAAATAAAAGATAAAAGTTGAACTTTACGAAAAAATATTCATTTTAAAATTAGACGAAAAATTCAACTAAAAATACGTAACTTTCAAAAATAAAATCGGAACAACTTTCAGACTGAACTAAACAATTACGGAACAAAATAATAAATAAAGAAGCTAGCAGGCAGCTAGCTCAAGCTAGCAAGCTAGCTGCTCACTTTTGGCGCCAAAAAATGGCTAAGCAGCCAGGCAAGTTGGACAACTCCATCATAAAGTACTAAGCTATCGCAATGTTTGTTATAAATGCATCGGAATGTTGATTAAAGTATCGGAATGTTTTATTATTATTATTATTTTTACTTTTTTTTTTCAAAAACTATCGGAATGTGAGCTAAAGAAATGTATCGGAATACTAAAAGAAAACTGTCGGAATGTTTTAAAAAAGAACTATCGGAATGTCTAAAAATAAAAATTGTCGGAATAATTAAAGTGCCAAATTCTATCGGAATATGTAACTCAAAATTTGGGCAGCACTTCGTCGCAATAAACCTTAAATCCCGATCGCAATCCACGATGCCAAGGGCAATCGCAATCCTCGATCGGAATAAGGGGATATTACACTTCGATCGTAAAGTAAAACCACAAATGGTTATTGCGATACAAATAAGCAGCAGTCGGAATGTGTAGAACCCCCAATATTGCGATGGAACACAAAAATAATCCGAAAATGAAGTTAAGCTAGAAACTCAATAAGCACTATCGATAAGCTCACTTAACCAAATCTTAAACAACTCAATAAGAATAAATTTGACAACTTTTGAAATATGAAATTCATAAACTTTATAAAAGGAACTTTAAAAAGATTAAACTTTTTAAGAAAACTAAAAACAATAAGCTAAACACTAAATAAGCCAATAAACATAAATAGCTCAAAGCTTAATCCGTGTAAGACTTAGAAAAGCATAAAAATATGAACTTTTTAATCAAATAAACCATAAGATTAAGCAAAATCAATGCTTAATCCGAACCACAATCAAATCAAAGACAAGAAAAGTAGGATGAGAATGATAAAGAAAAGCTTGATTAAAGGAAAATAAAGATTAACAATAAAATGAACTTACTTAGAATTAAAAGGCAAGAAATTTAAGACATGAAATTAAAATGACATGAAAATAAATGGTACAAGGAATGAAAATGGTGGAAAGACTAATTTTGTCAAAATTAGCTAACAAAGAGAAATGAAGTGAAATGGGTGCTATATATAGGGAGAAGGGAAGGATGCATGTGTTGCTTCTTCTTTCTTTCTTTCTTCACGTATTTTCGTCTTCTAAACTTTTCGACTTTTTCGACGTTGTCTCGGGATTGATTAAACTCGTCTTAAAAATTCTTCATTAATTATACTTGGGTTCCTCGGCTTTATTAAACTTCCGTCTTCAGACTTGTTCTTCGATAAATCTTCAGAATAGGTCTTGGACTTCCGTTCTTTTTGCACTCTTGATCTCTTGACTTTGTCTTTTGTCTTTTTTTCGATAAAAGCCCGTGAAAGCCCGTGTTTTCTTCCCTTTTCACATTTTGGTCCTAAATCACAACAAAAACACAAACCACACATAATTCTGACATTTACGACATAAAATGCACGTTTTAGCTTGGTTATTATTATAATTAAGTGGTAAAAGGATGGGTGTTTTCACACCTATCAAATCCCTTACACTTGACCATTGCAATGTCCTCATGCAATGTATTAATTACAAAGCAAGTTTTACATTTTCCATCATAATCAATCCACATTGGCCTTTATTAAAGAGACAAAATATTTAAATAAAGAAAACAAATTAAAAGATCAAAAACTTACCTTGGGGTTTTGGAATGTCATGAATGGTTATCATCCTCAAGTTTCATATTCCCCAAACATAGCTTAAAAACGAGATCATTGTTATTATAAGTTAGCAAACTAACACAAATTCATGTGGCCCAATTATTCACTTAGACTCCCTTATTCCTAGGTGTATCTCTTATATTTTATTTTTGTCTTAAATGATCATGAGGATTCATTGTTTGACTTATTTCGATAGTTATTTAGGCTGAAAATAAAGTGGGACGATTTAATCAATAGTTAGCTAAAGGACAAAGTATTTTAAAACTGCTTCTCGGGACCTTTTAAAGTTCATATCTTGGCATAACTTGCTTCACGATTTGAGACCTCTCTCGGATCGATATTTGGCAGTGACTTCATACTTCAAATCTTGAGAGACGTTCTTGAAATTATAGTCTTCTCTTCATAATAGGAATTTCTTCACTTGAATTTTTTGAGAGATTCTTCATATTTGGACCACGAATTCTTCATTTTTCTCCAATCTTTATTTTGGATTTTGATATACAACGATCCGCCTCCTTTTAGGACTTGGATCTATTTATCCTATTACCTTGTTAGGGCCTTTTTGGATAGACTTCTCCATGATCTTTTGGGGAGTATTTGCTTTTCGTCGTGTGTCTCGATTCTTCATATTGATTTTCGATAAATGATTCTTCACATCACTTTTGGATCTTTAGCAACAAAATATAGCCCTCATGCCATGTTAAGGCCTTTTCGGACTCGCCAATCTTCGCATTCCGCTTCAATAAGTTATGCCTTGGATATGAACTCTAATTAATACCGAGCAACTTTTAAACGATCCTGTGCTAGAAGCTAAGTAACTTTTCAAATCGTACAACCTTATTTATTGCAGATAAATTTATTAACAAGCGATGGGAGAATAGGCTTATAATCAACTCACATAAATTCACGAAAGAATACCAAACTTATAATTGACTCTATCATCTCGTTCTTCACAATTTAAAATCTCAAGGAATGAGACTCGTGGAGGCTTAGCCAATAAAATCGAAGTTTTGGGTTTTCGAGTCATCTATAGGATCTTGCAAACTCTTAGACTTTTTCAAGTTTAGAATTCGCATTTTAAAGTTCCCTTGATAAACGGCTCTCTAGGATCAATTATAGGAACTTGCGAAAAGTTCTTGTTCTTAACCCGTGAGAGTTAAGACTTTCGTGTTTTAAATCTTCCTATATAAAAGCCTAGCAAAACTTGACTTAAACACGTTAAGGATACTAGCTAGAGTAAACTTAGATAAGTAAACTCGGGTTGAGTCAAAATATTCACGACTTTGAAAAATTTTAAAACCACTTTATTGAAAATTTATTCTAGCAAAGAAAGTAAATAACGCTAACAAAGAAAAATGCTACTATACAACTAGGCCAAAATAAGTTAAAAATTTTGAAAAATGTCGAAAAATCAATTTTCCGGTTAAAATGAGGAAAAATACAAGGAAAAGCCCACTTAACTTCGATAGAAGTCCCCCTACACTTAATATAAACATTGTCCTCAATGTTTAAGCATGTGGGAGTAAACTCCCCTACACTTAGGACATTGTGCACTTTGTTTAAATCTTGCTAAGGAAAGGACAACTAAAGTGATTCCTAATTTAATATTGAAGAATATAAAATAGAGAATCAAAAGAGATTAGGATAGAACCGGGAAGACGGGTACATGGGATCACGGTTTGTAACGGGAAGAATGGATCTTTGAAAGCTCGAATCCCTGCACATGATAAAAAAGAAAACAACAAACACATACAAGGGTCTCCCCCTACACTTATTATAAAAACATATAAAGATAGATAGATAATCGGGTTGCCTCCCGAGAAGCGCTTGTTTTTGTTAACCAAGTCGCGATCCTGACCTGTCCCCGAATTAAATGGTCCATGGGGAAGCCTCAAATGTAATACCGGGATCAAAGACCTTGTCCTCGTTCTCGGAGGAAAATAATAAAGGAGAGGCCGAAGGATAAGTCTTGAACGGCTTAAAAGTCCACTCAACATATGAAAAGTATGTGAGGTTGCGATCCACGGGAGGTGGGGTGGGTAGAGTAAGCAAATTGTCATTCCCCAAAGACAATTGATGCTCAGAAAGCGGCAAAGCCGTAAGGTTATCAATCATAAAATGGTCAATGTCACCTCCCGGGTCAAAGCACTCATCCTCATGAACGTTAATCTCTTCGATTTCTTGATCATAGAGAGGGGCGTCAAACCAAGGGTTTTCGTTCCCCTCATTGAGAATTTTAGAAACTCGCTCGAAAAGATCACGGTCAAGTACGAGTCCATCATTCATTTGTGGGGATTGTTGATAAGTTAAATCCGCACGAATGTGGTAAACGTAATTCTCATTTGAGGAGTGTTGATTAGGTAACTCCTCGAGAATTGGATGATTGGTCAAGTGAGTTGGTTCGTCATTATTAAGAAAAATAAGATGTTTCAACTCATCAAGTTCGGCCTTGACGTTGGAAAAATCGACCTCACTTGTAGGAAGAAGTGGAGGTAAAAGAGCTAGCTCTCGTTCGATAATTTCCGCAATCTCGGGCTCGAATTGGAAATCATTATTAAAAGCGACCTCGTCCTTAAGCTCCGCAAAAGTCGGTACATCACAAACCTCATCAAAGAATTTATCGAGACCAAAATCACTAAACTCACTCGATGAATCACGATCCTTAGAAGTATTAGGGATATCAAGAGTAGGAGTAGTAATCTCAGAAGATGGGTTGAGATCATAGATATCATCCTCTTCATCA
Source organism: Glebionis coronaria (assembly GCA_025667525.1). Classification (NCBI taxonomy): domain Eukaryota; kingdom Viridiplantae; phylum Streptophyta; class Magnoliopsida; order Asterales; family Asteraceae; genus Glebionis; species Glebionis coronaria. The sequence goes on from CM046881.1 coordinate 452,540,859, forward strand.
TCATCATAATAGTAGTATGGACGCACAAGAGGAGGAGTATAAGCATTAATATTAGATACTTGCTCTTGTCGGCTTTCCTTCTCCAAGATAGCTGGGAGGCGATTTAATTGTTCTATAAATCCAGCCAAACTAGTGAGTAGTTCCTCACTCATTCCAAAAGAAGGTTGATGAACGACGGAGTATTGTGGGGGCTCAAAATATTGAAAACCGGAATTATAGCATGGATGTGGCTCATAGTAATTCATCGGTTGAGAAGAATTAGAACACGGATTTGGTTCATAATAATCCATCAGTGAAGAGAACTGAGGACACGGATAATAATTCATTGGCTGACAATAAGAAGTATCATGAGGGCTCCCACAATTGTTGCAACACGGGTATTGAGAGAAACCCGGTGCATTTTTTTGATATGGATCGTCATATATGGGAGAGGGTGAAATAGTGTCATTAGAAGAGAAGAATGAATTGAAATATGAAATGATCGAATTGCACGATAGACAACGGCCAAATTCGTAATTAGGGATATCCATTCCACACCGTTCGCATGAACACCATTGACAGGATTGACTACCAGAAGATGGTCTTCCACACCCTACACAGTCAACAAACGAATCCATAGAATACAATAGATAAGCAAGAAGAATATTTTTAGTGCAAAACTTTAGAGAAAGAAATGCTTTTTATGATTTTTTAAATGTTTTTGGGATTTTTGAAAATTTTTGACACGAAAAATAACGTTCACGAGTGAAAGGATCCCAAAATCCAACGCGTCTCTCACAAAAAACCGTTAATCTTAACGAAAAGAGCCGGCAGCGGTGCCATTTGAAATTAAGATTTTGCTAGTTGAAAAAGTTCGTTTTCTCGGTGTCTTAACGAATTGATTTCTGGTCAAATGTGTGACTCAATTGTTTTAGGTTAAGAAAAAAGGAAGTTGATTATCTATAACTAATTAAAAAGTAAATGCGAAAATAATAAAAATAAACTAAAGACGAATGAGAATAATAAAGGAACGTAAAACAAGACGAATATTAAAAACTAAAAATTAAAACGATATTAAAACGAATATTAAAACAAATATTAAAACGAAATTTAAAGAGAAACAATTAATAAAAATAAAACTAAAAGAAGAAATTAACTATCGACTCGAAAATAAAGTTTACTTAATGAAAAAGGAGAAAATAAAACTAAGTGGGTACTTTAAAGCTGAACGAGGCAAAACCTAAAGCGGGTACTAAATAAAAGATAAAACTTGAACTTTACGAAAAAATATTAATTTTAAAATTAGAAGAAAAACTCAAGTAAAAATACGTAACTTTCAAAAATAAAATCAGAACAACTTTCAGATTAAACTAAACAATTATAGAACAAAATAATAAATAAAGAAGCTAGCAGGCAGCTAGCTCAAGCTAGCAAGCTAGCTGCTCACTTTGGCGCCAAAAATAGCTAAGCAGCCAGGAAAGTTGGACAACTCCATCATAAAGTATTAAGCTATCGCAATGTTTGTTATAAATGCATTGGAATGTTGATTAAAGTATCGAAATGTTTTATTATTATTATTATTATTTTTTTTTCAAAAACTATCGGAATGTGAGCTAAAGAAATGTATCGGAATACTAAAAGAAAACTGTCGGAATGTTTTAAAAAAGAACTATCGGAATGTCTAAAAATAAAAATTGTCGGAATAATTAAAGTGCCAAATTCTATCGGAATATATAAGTCAAAATTTGGGCAGCACTTCGTCGCAATAAACCTTAAATCCCGATCGCAATCCACGATGCCAAGGGCAATCGCAATCCTCGATCGGAATAAAGGGATATTACACTTCGATCGCAAAGTAAAACCACAAATGGTTATTGCGATACAAGTAAGCAGCAGTCGGAATGTGTAGAACCCCCAATATTGCGATGGAACACAAAAATAATCCGAAAATGAAGTTAAGCTAGAAACTCAATAAGCACTTTCGATAAGCTCACTAAACCAAATCTTAAACAACTCAATAAGCATAAATTTGACAACTTTTGAAATATGAAATTCATAAACTTTATAAAAGGAACTTTAAAAAGATTAAACTTTTTAAGAAAACTAAAAACAATAAGCTAAACACTAAATAAGCCAATAAGCAAGAATAGCTCAAAGCTTAATCCGTGTAAGACTTAGAAAAGCATAAAAAGATGAACTTTTTAATCAAATAAACCATAAGTTTAAGCAAAATCAATGCTTAATCCGAACCACAATCAAATCAAAGACAAGAAAAGTAGGATGAGAATGATAAAGAAAAGCTTGATTAAAGGAAAATAAAGATTAACAATAAAATGAACTTACTTGGAATTAAATGGCAAGAAATTTAAGACATGAAATTAAAATGACATGAAAATAAATGGTACAAGGAATGAAAATGGTGGAAAGACTAATTTTGTCAAAATTAGCTAACAAAGAGAAATGAAGTGACATGGGTGCTATATATAGGGAGAAGGGAAGGATGCATGTGTTGCTCCTTCTTTCTTTCTTTCTTCACGTCTTTTCGTCTTCTAAACTCTTCGACTTTTTCGACGTTGTCTCGGGATTGATTAAACTCGTCTTGAAAATTCTTCATTAATTAGACTTGGGTTCCTCGGCTTTATTAAACTTCCGTCTTCAGACTTGTTCTTCGATAAATCTTCAGAATAGGTCTTGGACTTCCGTTCTTTTTGCACTCTTGATCTCTTGACTTTGTCTTTTGTCTTTTTCTTCGATAAAAGCCCGTGAAAGCCCGTGTTTTCTTCCCTTTTCACATTTTGGTCCTAAATCACAACAAAAACACAAACCACGCATAATTCCGACATTTACGACATAAAATACACATTTTGGCTTGGTTATTATTATAATTAAGTGGTAAAAGGATGGATGTTTTCACACCTATCAATCAGCGTCTGAATGTGAGGCGTTGATAGGGTATGATCCAGCGTTGACACAGGTTGATCCAGTAATTGGGTGCATGTATGACTCCTTTTGATCAAATTGAACTTCACTATGTGAGAAGAAGGCCATGTTTCCATTGGTAGACTTGCTTCCATGATCCAAAAGAGTTTCATTCTCTATCAGTCTCAGTTTATTGTAAACATCATCAAAAGTAGAACTTTTGTGAGTGTTATTAGCAATTATAGACCTTGCTTCAATCTTCCATGCATCACCAAGGCTTTTAAGAAAAGTGAAGATGATATCAACATCACCAAGCACTATTACCATGAAGGATAGTTTGCTTGTAATGTCAACAAGTCTGCTTCTCACACTACTTAGCTTCTCATTAGGTTGAGCCTTAAAAACAACATACTCATGCAAGAGTTGCTTCTTTTTCTCTTACATAGTATCAGCATTACCACCATAAGCAACTTCAAGAGCTGCCCAAAGATCTTTTGCAGACTCATAGCTTCTGTATTTGTGCTGATTTTCTTGCCCCAAAGAGAGTTTCAGAATGCTTAGGGTTTTCATATCAACCCTTCTCTTTGCTATATCCTTAGTTGAGACAGCTCTACCATCTTCAAGTTTTTCTCTTCGTTCCTCTTCAGTAGATCCTTGAACAACTGTTCTTTGAGCGATGGCATCTGCAATCTTTTGAGCCTTATTGAATGTGTTTCCATATTCAATAATTTCCGATAGGGTGTAGTCATGGATTTGTAGATATTGCTCAAAGTTAAACTTCCACATCTCAAAATTGTCTGGGTCTAGCATGGGAATCTTGATGTTGTGGTTTGAGGAGGAGGAGTTTACTTCTGGGGTAGACATGATGTTTTTAGGGTTTTGTGAAAATTAGGGTTTTTGGCAGTTTAGGGTTCTTGTGTTCTTTAGATCAAAGTTTCTTAACATGCTCTCATACCACTTGTTGATCCCAAACTTAGATCTATTTAGCTTGTGTAAACGAGATTAAATCAAGTTAAACACGTAGAGAAACTTTGTTGTGTATAAAACAATTGAAGTATTATGCGGAATTAATACTCAAACAAGAACACACAAACAATTGTAAAACAAACTTTCACTTGATTGATTAGAACAAACTTGCTTACAATGAAAGTGTTAAACGTATGAAAAACTTATATTATGAAACAAAACCTAAAGGTCTTATTTTATAGATATAAGAAGCCTTGTACAAGAGTCTACGTATCTGCTATTCTAGGTAAAGATAAATATAGAAAATACATTGTTGATCCTATCTTTACTAGAAACAAACTAGAAACATAATACGCGTAGTCTATATCTTTCTATCAGTGCTTGACTTCATCCTATCAACGCTTGACTTCTTCCTGTCAACGCTTGATCTGTCAACGCTTGTTTTCTTCTTATCAACGCTTGTTTTCCTCTTGTCAGCGTCCAAGTGTATTGGCTACATTTTATTCCCAACACGTCTTTCCACCGCATATCATCCACAAACAAATGGTCAAGCCGAGATATCTAACCGTGGATTGAAAAGAATATTAGAGCGAAGTGTGGGAGAGCATCGTGCCTCGTGGGCCGATAAGTTAGATGATGCTTTGTGGGCTTTCCGTACCGCATATAAGACACCTATTGGTTGCACTCTATATCGTCTTGTGTACGGGAAGGCATGCCACCTCCCTATTGAGTTGGAGCATAAGGCGTATTGGGGCTTGAAGTGGGCCAATTTTGACATCAACAAAGCCTGTGGTCTTCGGAAGATTCAACTCAACGAGCTAAATGAACTGAGGGATGCAGCTTATGAGAATTCATTGATCTACAAGGAGAAAACCAAGATCATCCATGATGCAAGGATTAAGAACCGAGAGTTTCACGTTGGTGATCAAGTTTTACTCTTTAACTCTCGATTGAAGATTTTCTCGGGCAAGCTGAAGAGCCGTTGGTCTGGTCCATTCACCGTCGCCAAAGTCTTCCTCTATGGCACCATTGAGCTTTCCCAGCCAAATGGGCCTAATTTTAAAGTGAATGGCCAGCGTGTGAAGCTGTACTTTGGTGAGGACATCTCTCATGAGATGATCCCATCCCTCACCACGTTTCCCTTGAATTAATTCTGGGTCGAGTCAGGCTCGTGACTCGGTTATAAAAAACAAGCGCTTCTCGGGAGGCAACCCGTTGATCTATCCTTTATCATTTTCATAATAAGTGTAGGGGGAGCCCCGTTGGTGTTTGTTGTCTTGTTTCTTATGATGTGCAAGGATTAGAAGCTTCAAATAGCACTTTTGATGACATTTGACGACCGTGATCCCGTGTACCCGTCTTCCCGGTTCTATCCTAAACTGTCGTGATTCAATATTTCATATCTTATATGTTCACACTGAAATCACTATAGTTTTCCTTCCCTTAGCAAGATTTAAACAAAGTGCACAATGTCCTAAGTGTAGGGGAGTTTACTCCCACATGCTTAAACATTGAAGACAATGTTTATATCAAGTGTAGGGGGATTTATATTGAAGTAAGTGGGCTTTTCCATTAATTTGTCCTCATTTTAACCAGAAAATTTGATTTTTCGACATTTTTCAAAATTTTTAATCTATTTTGGCCTAGTTGTATAGTAGTATTTTCCTTTGCAATCGTTATTTACTTTCTTTGATAGAATAAATTTTGAATAAAGTGGTTTTAATTATTCAAAGTCATGAATCTTTTGACTCAACCCGAGTTTACTTATCCAAGTTTACTCTAGCTAGTATCCTTAACGTGTTTAATTCAAGTTTTGCTAGGCTTTTATATAGGGAACTTTAAACCGGAAAAGTCTTAACTCTCACGGGTTAAGAAGCAAAGAACTTTTCGCAAGTTCCTATAATTGATCCTAGAAAGTCGTTTATCAAGGGAACTTTAAAATGCGAATTCTAAACTTGAAAAATTCTAAGAGTTTGCAAGATCCTATAGATGACTTAAAAACCCAAACTTTGATTTAATTGGCTAAGCATCCACGAGTCTCATTCCTTGAGATTTTAAATTGTGGAGAACGAGAGATGATAGAGTCAATTATAAGTTTGGTATTCTTTCATGAGTTTATGTGAGTTGACTATAAGCTTTTTCTCCCATCGCTTGCTAATAAGTTTAATTGAAATAAATAAGGTTGTACGATTTGAAAAGTTACTTAGCTTCTAGCACAAGATCGTTTAAAAGTTGCTCGGTATTAATTAGAGTTCATAGCCAAGGAATAACTTACTGAAGCGGGATGCGAAGATTGGCGAGTCCAAAAGGTCCTAACAAGACATGAGGGCTATATTTTGTTGCTAAAGATCCAAAAGTGATGTGAAGAATCATTTATCAAAAATCAATATGAAGGATCGAGACACATGACGAAAAGCAAATACTCTCGTAAAGATCATGGAGAAGTCTATCCAAAAATGCCCTAACAAGGTATGAGGATAAATAGATAAAAGTCCTAAAAGGAGGCGGATCGTTGTATATCAAAATCCCAAATTAAGATTGGAGAAAAATGAAGTAGTCGTGGGCCAAATATGAAGAATCTCTCAAAAAGTTCAAGTGAAGAAATTCCTATTATGAAGAGAAGACCATTATTTCAAGAACGTCTCTCAAGATTTGAAGTATGAAGTCGTTGCCAAATATCGGTCCGAGAAAGGTCTCAAATCGTGAAGCGAGTTAAGCCAAGATATGAACTTTATGAGGTCTCGAGAAGCAGTTTTAAAAGATTTTTTCCTTTAGCTAACTATTGATTAAATCATCTCACTTTATTTTCAGCCTAAATAAACTATCGAAATAAGTCAAACAATGCATCCTCGTGATCATTCAAGACAATCATAAAATATAAGAGATACACCTAGGAATAAGGGAGTCTAAGTGAATAATTCGGCCACATGAGTTCGTGTTAGTTTGCTCACTTATAATAACAATGATCTCGTTTATAAGCTTGGTGTGGGGAACGAGAAACTTGAGGGTGATAAACATTCATGACATGCCAAAGCCTAATGTAAGTCTTTGTTTTCCTTACTTTTTTTGAATATATTTCTATCTTTTAGTTTCCTTAAAGTTTAGTATTTAATAAAGGCCAAGGTGGGTTAATTATGATGAGAAATGTAACCTGTGCTTTGAATTTAATGCATTGCATGAGGGCATTGCAATTGTCAAGTGTAGGGGATTTAATAAGTGTGAAAACATTTATCCTTTGACCACTTATTTCCAATAATAACAAGATCAAAACGTGTATTTTATGTCGTAAAAGTCAGAATTATGCGTGGTTTGTGTTTTTATTGTGTTTAAGGATAAAAATATGAAAAAGGAAGAAAACACGGGCTATCACGGGCTTTTATCGAAGAAAACGAGAAAAGACGAAGTCAAAAGATCAAGAGTGAAAAAGAACGGAAGTCCAAGGCCTATTCTGAAGATTTATCGAAGAAAAAGTCTAAAGACGGAAGTTTAATGAAGTCGAAGAACCAAGTCTAATTATAGAAGAAAATTATAAAACGAGTTCAATGTATATCGACAAATCCCGAGACGACGTCGAGAAAGACAAAGAAATTAAATCGAGTCGAGACGAGAAGAAAGAAAGAAGGAAGCATAAACACTTAGCCTCCCTACCTCCTATATATACCCTCCTAATGTGTCATTAGGAGGGTGTTAGTTAGTTAGTTAATTATCAAGTTTTATTTTTAAGTGTGTTTTTATTTTTCTTCTCTCTAGTTTTTCAAGCTTATCAAACATTCATTAATTTTGTAATCTTTGATCTTAATCTTCAAATTAATCAAGTTTATTTCATAATTCTCATTCTACCTTTCTTAATAATCTATTGTTTTTGCTTAATTAATCATGTAGTTGGTTTAATTTTATTAATGATGTGATTGTTTTGATTATTTGATTTTGCTTATTGGGTTGGTGTGTTTAGAGTTTTTAGATTAAGGTGCTTATTTGCTTAATTTTTATGTTTAATAGTTTTTAAAATAAGTTGATTTTGATAGTTTAAATATTTTTATAAAAATTTGATTTTTAATAGTTTCTTATTTAGTGTTTTTAAAAGTTTTTAAATTGTGGCTTATTAGTTTTTCTTAAAAATCATTTTGGTTAAGTTTTTAGTAAGTGCTTATTCAGTTTTTAGCTTAATTAATTTTTTGCTTAATTTAGTTCTTATCCGGGTTATTTAAAACCCTTCTTTCCCGAATAGCTTGCAACACTTGGTTTCCCGGATTAGCATTTCTTTCATATTCCGAATATAGAAACAAACTCCAATTCCGGATAACACCTTAAACCCTCATTCTGGATAGCTTCAATATTACATATTCCGGATAAGAGCCATAATCCTTAATTCCGGATAAGAGTGAGCAAAACATTCCGGATAAGAGTAATTCGTCATATTCCGGATAACACCTTCATTACGTATTTCAGATAAGTATACATTCCGCATAAGCTTTCAAAGATTGGATTCCGGATAAGCTACAAATTAGATTTCGGATAAGAAGATTATTACGGATCCCGGATAAGCACCACGTTCACCAATTCCGGATAAGCTATATTTCCCACATTTCGGATTGCACCCACATCACAGATTCCGGATAAGTGAAATTTTCTTGTTTCCAGACTTAGTTTAATTTTGAGTTTTCTAAATTGTTTTTATTTTTCAAACTTTAATTTTTCCCGCCTTTTTACTTAGCATTGTTTTAACTCGTCTTGTTTTAGTTTAATTTTTAAAGTTCAAATTTGTATAAGTTTTCATCATTTACTTTTTAATTTTTAAAGTCTTTATTTTTAGTTTAAATATTTTTAAGCGTTCATTTTTGTTTTAGTTACTCAACGACATTTACATTTTCACTTTTAGTTTAAAACAGATAATCAAACCATTTTATTTTCCACCAAGAACGACTGAGTCGCACTTTCAACTTGTAATCAATTCGAAAAGACTGGAATAACGAACTTTCATACGAGGTAAAACCTTGTATTAAACAACTATACTAGAATACCACTAGTACAAAAAATGGTATCCGTCACACTAAAAAAGAGTGACCGTAGGCATACAGTCACACGCGGGTTTTTTGTCTTTGTGACCAAAGGTCCCACGACCGTAGGTACACTACGGTCACGATCTGATCTTTGTGACGATAACCAGCAAAAAAATGTGACCAATACTCGAAAATGTGTGACGAACTAGGTAGAATATTTGGTGTTTTAGTGAATATGTGTGACGGTAAACACTCTACAGTTACACGAGTTTTGTTTAAGAGTGACTATTGTTTATAAATTTGTCACATGAATATACAATATGTGTGACATTTACTATGTGATTAGTGTATTTTGTGTGACTATATGCATCAAATAGTCACATGAAGGGTATTTTCGTGTGACCTTTTATGACATGTAGTCAGACAAATTATGCTAATGGCTCTGAGTTTGTCACATACAATTAACCAAAGAGTTACCAATAGTAGTAATAAGTGTGACTGTATGCTTTGTCAAGTCAAGGCAATTGTATTTTGTGTGACTATATACATCCAATAGTCACATAAATTGTATGTTTGTGTTACCTTTTATGACATGTAGTCACACAAATCATGCTAATGGTACTGAGTTTGTCACATACAATTAACCAAAGAGTTACCAATAGTAGTAATAAGTGTGACTGTATGCTTTGTCAAGTCAAGCCAATTATATTTTGTGTGACTATATGCATCTAATAGTCACATGAATTGTATGTTTGTGTTACCTTTTATGACATTTAGTCACACAAATCATGCTAATGGTACTAAGTTTGTCACATACAATTAACCAAAGAGTTACCAATAGTAGAAATAAGTGTGACTGTATGCTTTATCAAGTCAAGAAAATTGTATTTTGTGTGACTATATGCATCAAATAGTCACATGAAGGGTATGTTTGTGTGACCTTTTATGACATGTAGTCACATAAATTATGATAGTGGCTCTAATTTTGTCACATACAATTAACCAAAGAGTTACCAATATTAGAAATAAGTGTGACTGTATACTTTGTCAAGTCAAGACAATTGTATTTTGTGTGACTATATGTATCCAATAGTCACATGAATTCTATGTTCGTGTTACCTTTTTATGACATGTAGTCACACAAATCATGCTAATGGTATTGAGTTTGTCACATACTTAACCAAAGAGTTACCAATAGTAGAAATAAGTGTGACTGTATGCTTTATCAAGTCAAGCAAATTGTATTTTGTGTGAGTATATGCATCCAATAGTCACATGAATTGTATGTTTGGGTGACCTTTTATGACATGCAGTCACACAAATCATGCTAATGGCACTAAGTTTGTCACATACAATTAACCAAAGAGTTACCAATAGTAGTAATAAGTGTGACTGTATGCTTTGTCAAGTCAAGCAAGTTGTATTTTGTGTGACTATATGCATCCAATAGTCACATAGAATTGTATGTTTGTGTGACTTTTTATGATATGTAGTCACACATTGGAATGTGAATAAGTGTGACTATGTTTCATCTTCTAGTAACCTTTTAGAATTCAATAAAAACAAAAAACAAAATTCTGGAAATCAAATTTCAATTGCATTAATATATAAAGTTGAATGTACATAATCAAATCAACAAATTTAAGGTCGTGTTATTCTCAAGTAACATACCTTTCACATATAATCACATTTGTAAAGACTTTAAATCACAGTATTGTAAAGTATTTTGAGCCTTGTTATTCCTAGCTTGTTTCTGCATATGAGGAATAGTCGTAAATGTACTGCCTGCTGGAACGTTCATCCAGCGCTTAGATCCTATCTTTGGTGCACTTTCAACAACACCTTTTATGGTATTTGGTGGTGTTGTTTCCTGTAGAGAAAAAAAGCCGTGTATTAAACATTGAACTAAATATGAAAAGCTATGTATATGTAGGATGATAAATCAAGTGTATGTACCTCTTGTAAAAAAATAACCTTTTCCTTTGGCCATGCCACAAAAGTACCTTTTAAATCCTTAACAGTTTGTAAACCATTATTTTCGTCATCAGGTATGAATGTTGCATCCACTAGGGATTCATCTACTAAAACTTTGTAGCAATTTTTTGGTAGTGGTTGGTTATGAATCATTACATTGTCTCCATCCTTAGATTTGTATATCGTACCGTTACCAATGATATTTGTCCTAGATATGTTCCACAGTTTGCACTTAAATGTCTGAAGAAAATATGTTTACATGCGTTAATGAGAAATAAATTAAACAAGTAATTATATGAAAAATGATGAAATACTTACATCTGGTAGTGACGGTGGGGACTGATTTACTTTATATTTAGAAGGTGTACGCTTCTTTTGTAATGATGAAATAGGTACGTCTTGTTGTGTCGAGGGAGACAGATTTTGTTGTGAACCGGAAGCTGGAGAAATATCTTCTTGAGATTGGAAATTTTGAAGTGGAGACTTATTTTCTAAAGATCTAGTCTTTTTTTTTGCTCCCCTAGTTCTACCAGGTCCCTACATATATACATAAGACAGTAAATAAGTCCTGTATAGTACAATATAGAACCCAAACATGCTTTTTTATAACTTACCTTGTTCGCAGTTGCAATTGCAGTGTCCAAATCCTTGTTCAAAGTTGTAGTTGACTTAGACATTGGAATTAACACACCCTTCTAAAGACCACCACCACTGATCAACGTCCTTTGTTCTTCACTAGGTTTTTTATTTAAAGTATTATTTTCTAGTTGTAATACATGTAATATATACATATGTTAATTATTATTGGTATTACAGACTGAAAATCATCAAATCAAAATTAGAAAACTAGTCTTACATTTGACTGACTTGGCATTAACTCGGATATATTAACCACTTGTGTAGACATAACTTTCAACATTTTTTCAATAGTTTCTTGTGTTTGTGACATCTTGATGTTTAATTGAGCGAATGTATTCTCTTTATCTTTACGGTCATGTCTCTCCTTCTCAAGTTTATTTTCAAGCAACGCAATCCTTACATCAGTTCCTTGTTTCCTTCTAGGTAGATCAAATAACTTCCTGCACGTAACTCTGCCTCCCACTCCTCGTGCACACCCTCCCTTTTCCTTTCCTAATACATGTGATAATGAATCTGAGCTACTATCAACCGTCAAGGTTCCATCTCTGATCTGTTCCTCTGCTTCCAGCTGAACACAAAAAATGGTAATAATTTATTATACGAATATAAACATTATATAAAAAAATTGCAATAACACTTACAATCTTAGTGCCAACTTTGATTGTTTCATCATTTGTCCCTTTTCCTTCTTTTCTAACCCTTCCATTAAACCACAATACACCACGAGGGGGTTCTTGATCTGGTGTAATTTCTTTTTTTATGATCTTTCAAACATCAAATACATACAGAAGAAAAGCTAAACCAACATGGACAACAGTGTTAGGATATTACACCAATATAACCTTACCATTTGCTCTTTTATATATACATAACCACCACGTCCCATTGTATGCTGATAAAGAGACTTGGAGCGCGCCAATTTATTAGCAGTTGATTTCACCTAATAAAAAAGATTACTGGATGAGAAGTTGCTAGTACGTAACAGACTGTGTTTGTCATACAAAGTTTCCAAACAATGCATACATACGGTGTTTATAAATGTAAAACGAAATAAAAATTAACAAACTTAAATTCTTCTATCGCCGTGTGGTTTACAAAAGCAACCCAGTGTTTGGCATTGACGATTGCTTTGTAATTCTTTGGAACAACATTTAGTTTTTTAGGATTATCTAGGTTGGGAACTATGTGCTTTGCTGCCAATTTACTTCTGAAATTTCTTAGCATTTCACCTAGCTTATTCATAACCAACTTTTTGTAGGACACATCAAATTCAAAGTATTGCTGCACATATTAACATAATGTTAAAGTAAATGTAGGAATACGACTAATAGTTTGGTAAAAAATTTTATATTTGTACCGTGGTTTCAGTCCAAAGTTTTTCTCTTGCTTCCTCCTTCACATCTTTCCACGATAGAATCTTCAATCCTATCTGCTCCCGAACCGTGTCTCCTAAAAAACTGATAAACAATGATCTGTTTGGCCCTGATATTCTATTCAGTGCATCAAAGTTCACATTTATCTTCATGACATCTGGTTTTCCATATTTTATCCGAAACTTGGATAACCTAGTTATACCCCGATTATTAACAACCTTCTGTTTACTGTTGTCCTCATCCTTATCTGATTGATCACCATAATCCTCTGATTCATAATCTCCTTGATTATCGTGATTTACATCATCATTATTAACAAAATAATCATCATCATTAACATTATAATCTTGATCATTGTTTTCAGTGTCCATGATTATTGACCACAAATCGATGTTTACAAGAACAATAAGTGGAAATGGTATGAAACTAGTGAAAAAGTAATTGAGTTTTGTATATTTTGTGATTTTAGAGAAAAATCAGGATTTGAGATGGAGATGGAGTTAGAAAATTATGGTAACTGCACATGCATTAACTTAGAATGGACATTTAAAATTTTCGTGAAAATTTTGGCTCCAAATACAAAAATTAAACAGCCAAATATTTTGAACTCTAATTTGCCTCCAAATTAAACATTAAACTTTTCCCTTTGAGTTTCCTGGTAAAAACAAAGTTTGAACAAAATGTGATACTACATTTTAACATTCAACCAAAAACCTTTAGTTTACACTGCATAAAAACTTGAATTCATATATTATAAGAAAATGGATATAACATATAGTGAATTGTACGTAGACTTAAAATACTTTTATTAAGTAATTAACAAACTCGTATTGTTGATTACAGATAACTGATAATTGTTTCATAATGATAGTAATGCATACAAATCAATTACACAGGGAGAACTGACATCATCCAACCTTCCAACATTCCTTTTGCCTTTGCTGTTGCTCCCCTCTGCAGCATTCCTTGACCGAACATTCTTACATTATGTATGCCTACAATAGGAGTTTGAAACAGTGGAGGACGAATACATTGAGTACTTAAAGAACTTGTGGTCAAACTCTGAATCGGACTTATATTGCTAGGGGTGGGCGAAATTTAGCACTTTCAGAAGTAGATGATGAAGTGTCTGATTCGATATGAATAACTTCTGCAAACATGTACATATTAATGTTAGTTATATGTCGATGAATGTAGTGTTTTATGCATATGTTTGTATAGGGGACCATATCCAACTGATTTCAAAAAACCTAAAACAATATCATACCAAAAAACCTGTAACTATAATATACCATGGGAACATATCTGGACACATTAACAAAACCCATAACCAAGATTGAAACATAGACCATATAAACACGTTAATTAAAAGTGACATAGAATAAGAAGGGCTAGTCCTATAAATCGAATCACGTTAATGAAAAATGACATAGGTCCACATACATGCATTAAAAGTAAGTGTAAACCCTAATACCATAACAAACTTACACTATTCGTATGAACCCTCATATTTAAATTGAACAATACTGATTGTTGCATTACCTTTTTCCTGATTCTTCATGTCGTTAATGATTGTGTAGATTGACGACTATTGTATATGAGGGTTTTATTTTTTTTATTGTGTATTGGATGAAGATTTAGGGTTTGTTCTTCCTGTGTGTGATTCTGAAGATGGTGGAGGTTACAAGATGGTTGGTGGATATTATTTGTGTTTAATGAAAATGTAAATATTAAAATTACTTAATAATAAAATTATAATTAACATTTAATTAATAAAAGTTAATAATAAATAAATAATAAGTAAATAAATTCATATACGTTGTATTTTTATTAAAAACATTTTTGTCAAAATTAACTAACTTTAAAAAGGTTATAATTTTAAACATAACATAAAAATATTACTTTAATTTTAAACATAAAATTATAGTTAAATAACTTAAATATATAAGGTTATAATATTCACCTTGAATATCTTTTGGTTTTTAAGCAGTATATATGATTTAGTTGAGCTTTATATCAATCACCTTGAATAATCATCTCAAGCAATTGAATATGAATAAGGTCGATTTTAAAGGTCGGTTTAATAAGGTTAGGGTGACAACACTATAGTTTATTAATGGGTTACGGTTTATGGTTTAGGGTTGAGGTTTAGGGCTTATGATTAAAGGTATAGGATTGAGGGTTAAGGTTTAGGATTTATGATTTAGGTTTATGGTTTAGGGTTAATGAAGTGGTTTACGTATAGGGCTTAGGGTTTAAGGTTCATTGGTTTATGGTTTATGGTTTAAGGTTTAGGATTTATGGTTTAATTAGCTAGGGTTTGTGGTTTAAGGGTTAAATAGGATTTAAGGTTAAATGGTTTAAGGTGTATGATATAGTGTTTAGGGTGCATTAGTTTAAGGTTTAGGGCTTAGGGTTTAGGGTTTAAGGTTGATTGGTTTATGGTTTAATTAGTTAGGGTTTGTGGTTTAAGGGTTAAATAGGATTTAAGGTTAAATGGTTTAATGTGTATGATTTAGTGTATAGGGTGCATTGGTTTAAGGTTTAGGGCTTAGGGTTTAAGGTTCATTGGTTTATGGTTTAAGGTTTAGGATTTATGGTTTAATTAGCTAGGGTTTGTGGTTTAAGGGTTAAACAGGATTTAAGGTTAAATGGTTTAAGGTGTATGATATAGTGTTTAGGGTGCATTGGTTTACGGTTTAGGGCTTAGGGTTTAGGGTTTAAGGTTCATTGGTTTATGGTTTAATTAGCTAGGGTTTGTGGTTTAAGGGTTAAATAGGATTTATGGTTAAATGGTTTAAGGTGTATGATTTAGTGTTTAGGGTGCATTGATTTAAGGTTTAGGGCTTAGGGTTTAGGGTTTATGGTTCATTGGTTTATGGTTTAAGGTTTAGGATTTATGGTTTAATTAGCTATGGTTTGTGGTTTAAGGGTTAAATAGGATTTAAGGTTTATAGGTTTAAGGTGTATGATATAGTGTTTAGGGTGCATTAGTTTATGGTTTAGGGCTTAGGGTTTAAGGTTTATTGGTTAATGGTTTAAGTTTATGATTTATGGTTTAATTAGCTAGGGTTTGTGGTTTAAGGGTTAAATAGGATTTAAGGTTTATAGGTGCCGGTTTATGTTTTACTATTTAGGGTTCATTGGTTTAAGGTTTAGGGTTTATTGAGGTTTAATGTTTAGGGTTTAATGTTTAATGATTAGGGATTATGGTATGTAGGATTATGAATTATGGTTTAATTAAGGTTTATGGTTTAAGGGTTATATGGTTTAGGGTTAAATTGTTTAAGGTTTAGGTTTTAAAGTAAGTCAGATAACAAATTACTCATCATTTATGTTACGTTCAGACGTGGTCTTGGTGAAATAAGTCATAAAATCGTTTAAGCACCGACCTTTTAAAAGGGGTATAAAATGTTTGCATATATTATATATTACTTAATTAAAACATAATTAATGTATTTTCATTAATATAATTTTTATCAAGTTTTATATACTTAGTCTTTCATAATAGTTGTCTGTTGTTGACTTTTTTTTGTCTTAATATTGATACTTTCACTTTTAACATATTTGTTTATGTTATATGATTGCCTGATAATACGACTCCACCGTATTGGCCCGTTTAAAATAATAATTCCTTAAATATATTTCATGCATTATATTAATTTTGTAATAGATATAAACCACAAAATGTAAGCTTATGACACATAAGCCCATCTCGACTTATGTTTAATAAATAATAAATAACATATTTATAAAAGGGTATAAGTAATAAATACACAAATACTTATGATGGTCCACTGTACCCAATGGACTTTTTTATGTCCGATATTCCTTTTTGAACAAAAATATAAAGTTAGGACTTTTTATTAGGATAAATAACCTACATTTTCGGGTCAAATTTTAACACCTTTTACTTCAAACTTTTATTGAGTGAAATTTAAAACATGCCTCCAAAATTTTATTTTGTTGAAAATTGGAAATTTGCCTCCAAAATGTTATTTAGTGAACATTGAAAATAACTCCCAAAAATTTTAAACTCATCCCACAATTTTTTTCCATCCCTCATTCTCCAGCCATCAATAACATCAACAACTATTTTGTTCGGCCATCTACACCAGTTTTAATTTCATTACTTTATAAATAAGGTAATGTTTTTATTAGGATTATAATCTGTAGTGTTATTCATTTGTTTAGATAATTAATATATATGTGACTGGATTTTAGGGTTTTATATTATGCGTTATTGATTCATGCTATGTGCCTTAAACCTTTAAGTATGTTTTATCTTGGATATGATATATTGGTTTGTTTAATGATTTGTAGGATATATACGGTACGATTTATCCTCAACACTGTGATGGACAAGTCTTGGATACGAAGTAATAGGACTAAAAAGGAATATTTTGACGGAGTAGAAGCGTTTATTGAATATGCCAAAAAAAGCGCAAGAGGAGATTAACCGCCACCCAGAAAGTCATAATGGACCACTTAAAATTATATGTCCCTGTAACAGATGCTTAAACCACATAGAGGGTACAGTAGAATCAGTAGGATTCCATTTATTCAGACATGGGTTTAATCCAAAGTACACAAACTGGAAAAAACATGGAGAAAAGGACGAGCAATCATCAAATGCCCAAATATTAGTTGATGATACAACAGAGTATGTTGACAACACGTATGTCGACACGGATGCTGGTTCAGAAATTCCAACAGATGGCCCAGCAACAGTAGAGATGGTTAACGCTACAAAAGATGACTTTGATGAGGATGACATTGCCAAGTTTCAACAACTAGTAGTAGACGCGGAGAAGGCACTTTATGAAGGATGTCCCGAGTTCACAAAGTTTTTTGCAATAGTTCAACTTCTCAACTTGAAGGGTAGGTATGGAGCTTGTGATAAGTTCTTTACTGAATTACTTGGTTTGATTAAAAAGATGCTACCTGCTGGTAACAAACTAGTTGAAAGAACTTATCAGGCCAAATAAATGATGCGACTGATAGAATCAGGATACAAAGAGATACATGTATGTATAAACAACTGCATGAGTTACTGGAAAAACAAACTCAAAATTGACTGCTTGCTCAACTTGTGGGACAACAAGATAGAAGGTCGACAATAAGACAAAGAAAGTTTACGAAAACATTCCAGCCAAAGTGATGTGGTACTTCCCAATTATACCAAGACTAAAACGATTGTTTAAGATACCAAGTATTGCAGAAAACATGAGATGGCACGCAACAAGGAGGATAACAGATGGTGTTTTACGTCACCCTGCAGATTCACAGGCATGGCGTACCATAGATGAAAAATTCCCCAAAATTATAGAAGATCCAAGAAATATACAGATGGGAATATCGGCTGATGGGGTTGACGTCAACTCAGGTAATGGGCATCACAGTGTATGGCCACTTTTATGTGTCATATACAACCTTCCTCTATGGTTGTGTATGAAACGAAAGTTTATCATGCTTTCGACCCTTATATCGGGATACCCGGGGATTGATATTGATGTTTTCTTAGAACCGTTTGTTGATGATCTGTATACCTTATTTGAACATGGTGTTGATACATATGATCTGTCGACGAAACAGAACTTTAAGCTTCATTCCGTTGTGTTATGGACGATAAATGATTACCCATCACTGGGTACATTATGCTGTTGCCCATACAGTGGATTTATTGGTTGCGTGGTATGTGGGAAAGATACACATTGTGTAAGACTTTCGGCCTCAGCCAAGCAAAGTTATGCTGGTCACAGACGATATCTACCATACACCCATCCATTCAGAAAGCAAAGGAAATTTTTTAATGGACAACAAGAACTTGAACGTGTTCCAGTACCAAAGACATGGGAAGAAATATACGACGAAGTTCGACATATTCAAAATAAGTGGGGAAAAGTAAAGAAAACTAACAATAACGCATCGGGAAACCAGGAAGATACAAGAGGCAGAGGTGGTAAAATTCAAAATAACAAAAGAAAAGCAACAGAAGAAGAGGGTAGTTCAAGCCAACCTACTGAATCGTATTAGAAGAAATTGAACATTTGGTATCGAAGGCTAAGGTATTGGAGGCTGATATTGAGTATAATGCAGTTCATTTTTTCTCAGTTCTTGCTAATGGAAAGTCCAACCAATATCGGGTTTTTAACTGTTTTTGGTTGTTAATCTTGTTTGGATATTCTATTTGCTAATTCAACAAAGCCTTGCAAAACGGAAAAAATATTACCTGCTTATATGTAAAACATCTTGCAAATACCAAGTTTTTATTCAAGTAATATTCAAAATGTAAAATATGAAACTTAAAGGACTGAAAATGTAAATTCTAGGAAAGCTAAATGCTTGAAATGTAAATTCTAGGAAATCTACGGACTAAAAGTGTAAATCAGTAAACTAAAAGGATCAAATTTGTAAAACTAGTAACCAACTAACCAAAATGTAACAAATATAACAACTTGTTAACTGAATTTGACAAAGCTCAAAACTGAAAGGACTTAAAAGTTGCAACCCTAAAAACAATGAAGTTTAGCCAAGTTTAGAAGCTATTTAAAACAAGAGGGACTAGATTGCAATTTCTAAAACTATTTAAGCCAAAACGGGTTTGGAATGAAAATAAGCTCGTTTGAGCTTATAACTGAACCAAATTCAATGAAACAAGTTGCAAAACTCTTTAAATCCAAAATAAGCTACGTGTTAACAAGGATTTTGGCTAAAGTTGTAAAATAAGCAAATGAGAACTTATCAATAAGCTCAAAATAAGCTACAGCAAAATCTAGACAATCACAACTTGATTTTCTTGTTGAAACTGATAAAGCTACTCAAAAGATGAACGGGAAATCAAACTAGAACAATTTTCATCAAGTAATAAGCTAGGAAAATGAATTAAGCTGAAAAGAGCTTATCGTTGACCAAGCGTTGACCAACTTTTTTGTCAAAAAGTTGAAACTCTCAAAAATCAAGTAACATCATATTCTAAGGTGATTTGTGAAGAAAAATGACCAGGTTTATGAAAAGGATCAAGAGATACAAAATCTCAGTTTCAATTTACAGAAACTTGCCTCAACTCAGCTTATCTGAATTTTGCTTATATCTCTTTGCTTATTGAAAACTGTGTAAAAAGCTCTTAGAATCTGAAACTTAATGATGTTAACTACAATTGAGAACAAGTTTGGTGCAATTTCATCAAGTAATGATCCAATGCTAGCCAAATGAAAATGATAAGTTCTAATGAGCAAATCTGCATAAGAATGACCCAAACCTTTTTATTGCCATTTGCCTGTTTGACTCTCAAATTGACTTGTAAATGACTTGAAACACTATATAACCACCTAATGACTGCAAATGAACTTTAAAATGCCAAGACTCAATTCTTGAAAACTTTTTATAAGCTAATACCAAACACTCCTTTAACTAAGATTACAAACTTTTGCAAAGTCTTTTAAAGAACTGATTTAAACTGAATCAAATGCTTTTAACTACCAAACTTGAGACTCAAAATGAGGTGATTAAAGACTAAAAGTGAGCACTAAAAACAAAAATGAATCATACAAGATACAAGTACCAAATTTCTACTGAAAATAAGCTATGACTAAGCTTAATCCAAAACTAAGAACAAGTAAACAAAATCAAGCTACAAGTAATCAAGATCAAACAATGAGAAAATCTAAACAACTTTTATCAGGCAAACATCAAGATTACACCATGAAAAGTAGCATGCATTTGACAAATTCAGTGGAACAAAAATAAGAACTTTAAAACCTTTTGAAGTAAACCATTGGGAAGAAGAGGAGTGCTGAACTCTCTTACCCTAGTGATAACCACCACCTTATCACTAGTTCATCTTATCAATCGTCAAAAACAACTATCAATCAACAGTAATCATCAAAATGCTTGAAAACTTCAATGGAACTAGTTTCTGAACTGGAATCACAACTAAAGCTCCCAAACTTCTTCAAGGTCAGTTATGATCAATCAATGATCATAACAAACACAATGCAGCAACACAAGTATCCAATAGCAGCAAGTAATGAACAGTAGAATGAAGAACAGAATTGGCGGGAAATGAGAATTTGAATTTTATTCCATAAAAGTTGTTACAAAGCTGTTAGAAAGCTACTAACTAACTAACTAACTCAAGAGTTTGTCAGACTCTTGAGTAGTTAGGGTAAAGAGGAAGGAAAAATGAAAGGAAATTGAGAAGTGTGTGTTTTTACAAAATTAAGCTACAAGTTACAAATGAGGTCCTATCCATCTATTTATAGACTTGAGAAAGATGATTGTTGGGGTTGGTGACGTGTCAGGACCAATCCCAGCTCTCCACGTGGACTAATTCTGCTTAAGTGATTTCCAGGTATGAACAATGATTTGGGCTTTCTTGATTGAGTGGATGAAATGTTAATTGATGATAACCATTGAATTCGTCTCTCAAAATTGAGCAACTTTGATGTTTATACTTCTTCATGAAATCGTCTCTAGCTCAAAAACGATCCTGGGAAAATTTTGCCTTCTTGAAGATGCCACGTGTCATCATGTAAATGGCTGAAAAATGATCACACGGATCACACTGTTATGATTCGTCATTAAATGAGTGGCGGCTGTGAGTGGGTAATAAATGCAATAGTTGGTGATCCGTGTGATTTATTTACTCTCTTCTCATTGGCCAATTCTTTGTCACATGGATTGATCTAGTAAAAATCTTCCAAACTTGGCAGAATTAGTCCCTTTACTTTGACAGATTATATTTTTGAGCTAGCAGCTTCATTCCTTTGGCATTTTAAGTCCTCCAAACTTCTTCTTTGAGCAGAAATCACCCTTTGACTTTTTGACTTGATAGTTGACCAATTTTGACTTTGATCTTGACTTTTTACAATATTTGCACTTTAGTCCCTCAACTTTGGAAATTTGTCAAGATAGGTCCTTGTACTTCAAAGTCTTGATACTTTTGATCCTTCTTTGTCTTTTTCATCCATTTGAGCTTGATTTTTCTTTGTTTGCTTGAAAATGTATCCTTTTACCTACACAAGTGTACACAAACACAAACATACCACATAACACTGTTTTTTGCAAGATAAATTGGTATTTTGCTTCAAGTTTTAGGGTTATTTGTTGATAAAAGGATATGAGTTTAAGCTCATATCAAAATCCCCTACACTTGAACATTGTCATGTCCTCATGCAATATTATATATTAAAGCTCAAATTTACATTTCCCTCTTAATTAATCCACCTTGGCCATATGAGATGCATCTACACTACTCTAAACTAAATGATGCATGATTTTGACTTTTAATAATGCAATTAACAAAATACAATTCTATCTATATCTTTTTGATTTTTCTTTTTTGAAATGGTTTTGATGGAAATAACTCATAAAGAATTCAATGGCTTAGATTAGGGCTTGGGTACCATGGACATTTATCACCCTCAAGTTTCACTTTCCCCATACCAAGCTTAACAATGGGATCATTGCATTCACAAGTAAAAAGTGCATCAACTTATTCATGACAATTAAATGTGGAACCGGTTATTATTTGAGCAAATTGCTTGTGGGGAAATTTGTCATTATTCAAGTGGGAAGTATAAGAAGTGTAAAATCCAAAAATAAGGAAGCACGGTTTTAATCCTAAGTAATCCTCTCATCCATTACTTGAAAAACCACTCACAATTAATATAAGTCCGTTTTAAGAGTAATAAGTCATTCGCCTTATGTGTAAAATCCTCATGTCATGCTTTCATAAGTAGCTACACACTCGCTAAGGAAAGGAAAATAAAACTCACGCAATAATTTACATCCACCATCTTTTTGAGACTTTGGATCTTCAACCCCGCAACCCGTCAAGGTAATATTGGATTGGAGCAATCTATTGAATCCCCGCAACCCGTCAAGGTAATATTGGAACTCAATAGTCACTATAATTAACACCACACTGCCCCTCTTGGGAGTCTTGCATTATTTTATTATTTTTTTTTTTTTTCTAGCCACTCATTTTTTTTCATAAGCCGCTCTTATTTTTCTTTATTCCTTACAAAGAAATTTGAAAAGAAGAAAAGGAAAAACACCCGCTAAGTATGGAGCATGACATAAGTCTAGTACACATAAAACGTGCTAACTTAGAATCTTAAGACGTACTCATATCAACCATAAATGATTAGCCAAAAATGCATAAGAGATTACAAACCAATTAAAACCGTACTTGATTATTTATTAACAATTCTATACATGCGAAGAAAATAGAGGTCAAGAAGAGAAGGGTTTAGCCACAAGTAATTGCCATGAAGTATATCTAGCCCTTTTACACTTGCTTCAACTCTATCATTTCCCATTCTCCACAAATTTAAAATCTCAAATAATGAGATTGGTGGATGCTTAGCCTAATAGACCAATGAAGGACTACATGGTTAAGGATACTAGCTAGAGAATGCTAAGATAAGCAAACTCGGGTTGAGTCAAAATATCCATGGCGGGCCTAATATGTCAAAGAAATCTAAACTTGTTAAAACCATGTTTTATTATATATTTTTTTCTTTTTATATATTTTTGATGAAACATAAGAGAAGAAATATATACGATGCAAATGTGTTATGCAAAAATGATTGATGCAAAAATTATGAATGCATATTTTTGTTGGCCAAAGTAGATCAAAAATTTGAAAAAATGTTGAAAATTCAATTTTCCATGTTATCAGGCAAGACAATGACAAGTTCTAGGTAAGGTCACTTCGATAGAAGACCCCCCTAACTTAAGCTAAACATTGTCCTCAATGTTTAAGAGCATGGAAGTATAAAAACTTCCCCTACACTTATGACAATGAATAGACTTTGCTTAACCCAAGTTAAGGAAAGGACAACTATTAGTGAAATCATGTTTAAGCACAAGGTGTCAATGAAAAATCACTATAGTAACGAAGTGAACTGGATACAAGGGCCTCCTCCAGAAGCTCCAAAGCATGAGAGAGCAACCCTACAAACAATCATGAAGACAAAAGAAGGTCTCCCCTACACTTATCTCCAAGTCTATACCTTTATTTCTAACCTACAACACTCTAAACCTAGTTATACGATGCTTGAGTTAATGAGTCTCTAGCTCGACTCGTCCCTCAATGAATTAATTCATGGGGAAAATGGGGACCTCTTGGACCATTTCAACGGAAATGTCCTCCCCAAAGTAATGTTTGTCACGGTGACCATTCACTTTAAAATTTGGACCATCGGGTTGGGACAACTCAAGAGTTCCATATGGAAACACTTGAGCAATAGTGAATGGACCGGACCATCTCGACTTAAGCTTGCCCGCAAAAAGCTTCAATCTTGAGTTAAAGAGGAGAACCGGCTCTCCAACTTTGAACTCACGATTCTTGATCTTAGCATCATGCAATTTCTTAGTCTTTTCCTTGTAAAGCAAAGAATTCTCATAAGCATTGGCTCTCAACTCATCCATCTCATTGAGTTGATCTTTCCTATGTGAACCGGCTTGGTTTAAATCAAAGTTAGCCCACTTGAGAGCCCAAGATGCCTTATGTTCTAACTCAAATGGGAGGTGGCACGCTTTTCCATAGACAAGCCTATAAGGCGTACAACCAATTGGAGTTTTAAAAGCCGTCCTAAACGCCCACAAAGCATCATCAAGCTTATCCGACCAAGAAGCTCGATGCTCTCCCACCGTTCTCTCTAAAATTCTCTTTAAACCACGATTTGTGACCTCGGTTTGACCATTTGTTTGAGGGTGATACGCGGTAGAAAGTCTATGATTCACTCCATATTTCTTCATAACTCTCGTGAATTGATCATTACAAAAGTGCGTACCACGATCACTTATGATTGCCCGAGGTACACCAAATCTAGCAAACAATTGTTTTAAAAACTTCACAACCACTCTAGCATCATTGGTAGGTAAGGCTTAAGCCTCCACCCATTTGGACACATAATCCACCGCCACAAGTATATACTTGTTTCCCTTAGAGGATGGAAAAGGTCCCATGAAATCAATGCCCCATACATCAAATATCTCACACTCTTGGATAAAATTTTGTGGCATCTCATCACGTTGTGTAATTTTTCCTTGTCTTTGACAAACATCACAAAATTTCACCATTTCATGGGCATCTTTGTAAATGGAAGGCCAATAGTAACCCGAATCAAAGACTTTCTTGGCGGTGTAGTTAGGCCCAAAATGTCCACCCGTAGGTCCTTTATGACACGCCTCTAAGATCTTAAATGCCTCGGGCCCATCTACACACCGTCTAATGATTTGGTCCGCACATTGCCTAAAAAGATATGGATCATCCCAAAAGTAATACTTAACTTCCTTAAGAAACTTTTTCTTTTGTTGATAAGTAAGACCCTCAATAAGCACATTGCCCACAAGATAGTTTGCGATATCCGCAAACCAAGGTGTGGCATCCTCTTGGGAAGAGATAGACATGAGCTCCTCTAATGGAAAGGATTCATTGATTTCTTGGTGTGGGAAATCTCCTTGAAAAGGATGCTCAAGTCTACTCAAATGATCCGCCGCTAAATTCTCGGCCCCTTTCTTATCACGAATCTCTATCTTGAACTCTTGAAGCAACAAAACCCATCTCAAAAGCCTAGGCTTAGCATCTTGTTTTGTCATAAGATACTTGAGAGCGGAATGATCCGTATACACTATGGTTTTGGAAAGCACAAGATATGGTCTAAACTTCTCAAAAGCATATACTATAGCAAGCAACTCTTTTTCCGTGGTAGTGTAATGAAGTTGTGCACCGGTCATGGTTTTACTCGCATAGTGTATAGGTTGAAAATGCTTATTAACTCTTTGTCCTAAGACGGCCCCCACCGCATAATCACTAGCGTCACACATAAGCTCAAAAGGTAATTCCCAATTTGGAGAAACCAAAACGGGAGCCTTAGTCAATTTTTCCTTAAGAGTCTCAAAAGAGTCTAAACAATCTTGGTTAAAAATGAAAGGAGCCTCTTTCTCCAAGAGGTGAGTCATTGGTCTAGCTATCTTAGAAAAATCTTGTATAAAGCGCCTATAAAATCCCGCATGACCTAAGAAACTCCTCACACCTTTAACCGAGGTGGGTGGGGGAAGCTTAGCAATCACATCAATTTTAGCTCGATCAACTTCTAATCCCTTATTGGATATCTTGTGTCCTAAAACAATCCCCTCTTTCACCATAAAGTGACATTTCTCCCAATTAAGCACCAAACGTGTTTCCTCACAACGCTTAAGCATCCTTTCAAGATTAGTAAGACATGAGCTAAATGAATTTCCAAAAACGGAAAAGTCATCCATAAAAACCTCCATGGTTTGCTCTATCATGTCATGGAAAATCGCCATCATGCACCTTTGAAACGTCCCCGGTGCATTACATAAGCCAAAAGGCATCCTCTTGTAAGCAAATGTACCGTAGGGACAAGTGAATGTGGTCTTTTCTTGATCCTTAGGGTCAATGGGTATTTGGAAATAACCCGAAAAGCCATCAAGAAAACAATAGTACTCATTTCCCGCTAAGCGTTCAAGCATTTGATCCATAAAGGGAAGCGGGAAATGGTCTTTCCTAGTTGCCTCATTGAGTTTTCTATAATCAATGCAAACTCTCCAACCGGTCACAAGTCTCGTGGGAATAAGCTCATTGTTCTCATTAGGCACCACGGTGATTCCACCCTTCTTTGGAACACAATGAACCGGGCTAACCCATGGAGAGTCGGAAATGGGATAAATCATACCCGCATCTAAGAGTTTAATCACTTCCTTTTTAATAACCTCATGGATTTTTGGGTTAACTCTGCTTTGGTTTTGAATGGCGGGTTTATAGTCATCCTCCATAAGGATTTTGTGAGTACAAAAATGTGGATCAATTCCCCTTATGTCGGATATTTTCCATGCTAAAGCTTTCTTATGTTTCTTAAGAACTTCAATAAGTTGCTCTTTTTCATCCTCTTTCAACTCTTTAGCAATGATCACCGGTAATTGGTCTTTGCCCTCTAAGAAAGCATATTCTAAGTGGGATGGAAGGTCCTTAAGTTCAATGGGAGGTGGACTCTCTATGGAAGGTTTAACTATAGAAGGTTCCTCAGTAATCTCTTGTGGAATAGGAGAAGGAATAGGGTCCTCATTGAGCAACTTTTGGATTGTAAGAATATCTTCTTCCCAATTGATGGGAGAATCATCATCACCAAGAAAGTTGGACTCAAATTCCTCTAAGAGGAAATCACTCTCTCCAAAAGGTGTTAAAGAGGGAGCAATTGAGGCCACGGTTTCCACATGGGGTATCTCATCACTAGCACTCTTACAAGCATCATGAAAGTGTTCATTACACACTTCATCTAGCACATCCACAATGTTAATAGTCTCACAAGGTGTAGACTCCTTAACCTCTTTCCTATCACAAATTTTTCCTAACTTAAACACCACTCTCTCATCTTCTACTCTCATAATTAATTCTCCTTCCGCCACATCTATCAAGGTACGACCCGTTCTCAAAAACGGTCTACCAACAATCAAAGGCACTCTAGGATCCATGTCATAATCAACCACTACAAAGTCGGCCGGAAAGGTAAACTTATCCACACCTACAAACACATCTTCCGCTATACCTACGGGGTGAGCTATGGTTCGGTTGGTGTAGCACCCCCAATTTCACAAGGCAGCGGAATATCAACATTGGGTGTTACTTCATAGCACATCACACATAGTCATAGAAAAAGACCTCAAAAGAGACGTTTTATAAAATAAACCATTCGACAAAATCAGAGTTCAATAAAAAGAGGTCCCAACAACTACTTCAAACTTTAATAAAAGTAATGATTTGTCAAATGTATCGAATGGAAATTGTTCGTTTTGCCTTTACTTTGTCCTGCGCAACTCCATGCTCCAGCTGCTCTTAAACCTATACACCTGAGAATACATG
The DNA here is from genome assembly GCA_025667525.1 of Glebionis coronaria. NCBI lineage: Eukaryota > Viridiplantae > Streptophyta > Magnoliopsida > Asterales > Asteraceae > Glebionis > Glebionis coronaria. The sequence goes on from CM046881.1 coordinate 452,568,605, forward strand.
CTAAAATGTCAACACAACGGTTGAGTGAATTCATAGGTTTTTAAATAAAAAATAATGGGTTTTAAATAAACCATAAAGCTTTTGAACACAAGAATCTCATCTACTGTCGATAGTGCAACACATGCAATACCCAAAGTCCACGCTATTCTACTAAGCCATGACACCGAAGCCTTAAGTATAATATTGCCCTAGTCAGGTATTTTGCCGAATACCCCCTTACTTCTAATACAACACACCTGGCTGAGCCTCCAACCCACAGGTGCGACCTGCCCAGGTGGGGGCCATCCTCGATGGATCCATCCGTCTGTACCAGCGCCTACCCATCAAGGGTAGTTAACGGTTCATGGGTTTATAGGGACTTTCCAAATTTTGGCAATACAGCACTTAGCAAATAGCGGTTCACAATCAATACAGTCAACGCTTGTGTTCATCTTTCAAAAGCATTTAATCAGCCATCTTACATTCATTTACAACAACATGTATTCGTTCAAATCATATAGCAAACCACATGTTTATTCATAAACATGTATTCTCTCAAAACCATATATATAAACAACATATTTTTATACTAAGAGCATGTATTCCCCCTTGCGGGTTTATAAACACATATAAAGCAGTAAAAGCGAGGCTATGAACTCACCTGATACAGCTATTACACGTAGATCAAGGAACAAACGTCCAATAGTCGATACACGACTTCACGAGATACCAATCGCTCGTTGATCGAGAGCAAGATGCTCAACGGTCAACATATCACCGAACGAGACCTAAAATGACGAGACGCGTCTTAGGCTCGAGACGAGAAATAAATCATACATATATGTAAATAGTTCATTTTAGTAGGTTTGGACATTGTATAAGTTTTATAAAACTTTTCGTAAGACTTTTAGAACAATTTACCATATAAGGTCTCATTATGACTATTAAGCCCATTAAAGCCCATTAGTGGCCCATTAAATGTTATTGTGACTTTAGTCCATTTCAATCTCAGTATTAACCTCCAAACTTGTTAATAGTATCAAGCTCAATAATGGTCCAATAACCATTATAAGTGTATGTTGGGCTTTTATGGCTCAAGTCCACTTTATATGTATTACGGGTTCTAAAACGCCTCAAACGACATCAACTTAATATTATTCGATGGTCGAGTCTCGGGTCGTATGGTTATCAGTATGTAAATGAGTCTACAACTCCCGACAAGTGGGTCGTACCACTTAGGTTTCTATAAAAATTGTCACGTTAAACGTTAATTTAATATAGTCCAATTCTTACAATTTTCCGACATGCGTCGTAGATGAGATCGTTTCTCCCAAACCGTAAATAATCTAGATGAGTTCTTTTTACCAAAGTCATTATTAACTTATGTAGTTTACTTATCATAAGTTCAATTGCCCCTAATTTATATTTATCATAGCTCATTTACCCATTTTATCACTTAGAAACGTTGGCTGTTTTAGACAGCCGACTTTGTTTCCACCATTTTGTCCGCCATTTACAAACCGTAAAGAACTGGTGGACTATCCAATTGATTCTAGTTCTTCATAAATTTATCTACAACCCATAGTTTTACCTTTTTTAATGGTTCTGAGTTCTTATAAGACTTTTTAGTCCGTCTACACAGCATGTTCAGATTTTACACTATTTACTGTTTCGGCCATATCTAATTCATCGAGTATCGTCACGAGACGAGTCACCCGACAAAAACACCACAAAACATAAATTTATTACCTTATATTATTTTACAAGGTCTAAACCCACTGATATTTCCCAACTTACTCGTTTTATCTACTGTTTTAGATTTTAACCAACACAACTCAATCTAGGACTTGTTCTAACTTGTTTTTATATTATTAAATTCATATACAATGCCCAAGACATCCTTGTAAATTATTACAATCATCAATCTCAATATCAAAATGATAAAAATACATATATAATTATAAATTACAAATTATTATTACAATAAAAAGAATGATAACAAAAATCCTTACAAAGATGAAGATCAATGACCACTAGTTTTCTCAATTCAACGATAAAAATCAATTCACCAAATCCTTACTTCAAAGTCACCATAAAATACCCAAATATGACTTTACCCAAGATTATATCTACATACAAGAACTTTTGAATTCAGCTCCAAAGAAGATCTTAATTAGTAATAAAGATGAGCTTGTTCGTAAACAAAGATCATAGGCTATAATAATAGTCTTTCAATATAGTTATTAGTTTAACTTGTAATGAAAAAGGAGATAATATACTCGACGTGTGTTTTGTACAGAGCATACAAGACACCAAAATGAATGTATGTGTGCCATGTATGAAATGAGTAAGTTATTTTTTTTTTCTAATAGTTCATGTTAGATACTAGTATGGAAAGACACATGTAGTCTCGTGAAGAAATGGTTGAGACGTGTTGATTAGAGAAGTGGGATGGAGTTTTATATACTTTGTCCCACAATCTAGTAAAACGGGTATTTTTGAGATCCGATATTTTAAAAGTTATATGATTTAGAAAATACGTGTTAAACACGAAAAATAAACGCTCGATAATAAAAACATTGACATTCGGAGAACATTTATATTTCGATATATAAATAAGGAATAACATTTAATAAATATTAACGCGTTATATAAACGAACGACGCTTAATGGTTTAGCGTAAATTACAAAGAATACTCATAAAACGAAAAATTAAAATGACGACAATAAAAATATTTATATGTCATAACGAGGATATTTACGATCGATTAGTGACATAAACTTGCCAATAAATAATAATTGACACGTATTCGATATGTTAAAGCCCTACCCTCGCTGGTTAGCCGAGAAATCAATATTATTAGTCAAACGAACATGACAAATAAAAGTCGAGTAATAAATATTGGTCTAAATACTAGAAATAAGATTAGATCTCGGTCTAAATGATGATTTTAAAGTTCGGGTTATTATAGTAGCTACCCCTTTAGGAAGCGACGTCCCGACGCTTAATTTATCTTAATTGCCTTCGGTTAAATGATGAAGATATGAGGAATAGACGAGTCATCGTTGGGGTTTCCAACGAAGGTTGAATGAACAGAACTCAAAGCAACGAGTATACATAACAGGTAAAAATGTACGGTTTGAATGATACTCCAATTCTTATAAAGAGAGATGAATACATAACTCGAAGGACAAGCCATTGGAAGCTTAAAAATTAACATATTGTAAATATTTGAAAGTGCTTCAAGGTACATTACTACTAGCTTATTAAACTTGCGGCAGTTGATACGAGTTCGAAAAAGTACATACGACAAGTGATATGAGTTTGAAAAACCTACAATGCGACAATCCATTCAAAACTATCGGTGATCACATCGGTCAGTTTGAAACATATAGTCCAAGAGTCTAAATAGAAGAGATCACGTTATAAAATGAAATTCACATGGATAGTACATAACTCCATCGAAAACTTTACAAAATATTCAAAACAAGATAATTATTGCTAGTCGTACAAAACCACCCAATTGCATGATCTCAAACATGCAAACCTATTTCGTCAAAAGCGAATTCATCGACACGAAAATCGTTCGGAGTATACATTACTCGATCAGAGGAACTATGATCCAAATCAAATATAAAAGCCATTATTACGCACATATAATCATATTACGACATGCTTGAAAAATAGACAAGCTATGCCAAATCAAATAAATTCAATCAAGTTAAATCATGCTTGCTTAGTAGCCAAGCCATGATAAATAAGAATATTTGATAGGATTTCAAGATAAGTCCAGTCAAAGGAAAGTTTTCAAGTTATAGGATGTTTACGGGCCTGATAGCCATGGATGCATATCCAGAAATATTTTTATTATCGAAGGGTGCTCACACACGGTTCCATACCCAAATGATATTAAGCGGTGCTCATCAAGAAAAATTCATCGACGAACCCCCGATAAGCAAAATTACAAAATCATTTCATTCACGGTGAGTTTTCGGTGATAACCTAATCCTCAGTCAATCCACAAGTACACACTTAAGTCCTGTTGTCGATTAGACAAATCGTGTATTCTCGGAACGGGTAATGGTTCTTAACAATTAGCATATAAAGCTCGCGATAGTTGGGACATATTAGAAATGGTCCATAAAGATAAATCATAACTCGAGAGAAGACTAACGAATTACTCGGACATAGACGATAATCAATAATACCATAATGACGAAGGTAATGAACGATACATACCAACGAAACACGAGTCGAAGAAATACGTCCGTGTATAAGATAATCACAAACCAAGTCGGGCACACTTGAGTCCACTCATTTATAATTTGTTGTTTACATCCAAAGGCGTCCCAATCCATGTAAACAAGGATTATAAATTTATGGTTCGGGAACTTATAACTTTCTTGTTCAAATAAAAAGGCGTCCCAATTTATTTTAACAAGACGATTATAAATCATCCTACTCAGGTAATACCATCTCCAAACACGATATAATAATCAAATTACATACCACGACAAGTACAGGGTGTCAATAAAATTACTTCATGATTTCTATATTCAACGTCCCATTCCATCTGAATAAAGAAACCATAAATAATCTAAGGTCCAGTTGTTTAAAACTTTCTTATTTAAATGTCCCAATCCATTTCAACAAGAGAACCATAAACAACACATAGTTGGGCGATTTAAAATCACTATATTTAAATGTCCCATTCCATTTAAATATAAGGACTTAAGTCACTCAAATAGATGACTACTATGAGCATATCTTTGTTGTACCCAAATTATATATAGTTGATTTGGGTATATATATACTTTAGGTCCAACACTGGCATCCTCCTTTTCGCCAATAAAATGTAATCAAACATAATTAAATTAAACGTCTTATTACGTAGAAGATGTCTCCTTGAAGAAATGATTCTTCAAAATCGTAAGGAGTACATAAATAAAATAATATGTTTATCAATTACGTTTCAAAAGGAGATGTCCTAAAATGGCACATCACGATGCGATGACAACAATCGAGCTTAAATTAGTCGATATGCGATATATTATGAAACAATATATATGTACTCAAAATATCAACGAGTTACATACTCGCATTCGGATAATAAATTAATTATCAAGAAAGGTGATTGGCGGCGAGGCCAAACTCTCTATTAAACCGTATCATAAAATGTATGATAATCACGCAAGGACCATTGCTTCATTCGCAATACCCTTAAATACCATAGTATATACATTCATATACATACAACCATTTCTACATACACATAAGATCACATTATCACAACCAAGAAATGGTTTCTAGGAGCCATGAGCGCGCGAATACTTTGTAAGGCAATCAAACAATTTTACAAAAGAGCAGTTATAGTCTAGGTTTTAAAAATGACCTAGTTCGCTATAACTAGTGCTCTGATACTGATGAGACTGTAATTACACATAGTCTCATCGTCCAAATCGAGCTTAAAACGCTTAAAATATCGTCAAAATACCCAAAAATATGCCTGTGTTTGTTCATTGTGTATTTCAGGTACGTATATCGTGAAATCAACAAAAGATCAAAGGAATCAAGCAAAAACGAACACGTGAAACGAAGCCGCACAAAGAAACGGACCCGAATCATGAATTTCCAAAAATACCCTTGAAGATTGAATAATTGTCAAGTTTGTTCCCTCATCTTTGAAGACTTGTCACAAATGACCCTCCACTATTCATTTGTACAAGATACATCCTTAAAGTTTGAAGACATGTCAAAAGATACCCTTGAAGAAGGTCAAATTTGCACTCATGGTCCTTAGAACAAGTTTATGGAAGTTTTGGTGGCCAAAATATCATAACAAAAACTTGGTCATAAAGGGTTTTTGTGTTTAGGGCTGTTAAAAGTTGATATAGCAACCAAAAAGGAGTTTGGGGACTGAATCTGTCAAACAACCAAACATCTTCCACCTATTGCAGCATGCCACGTCACCTAGACCCACCCATTTACCCCTCTACCCGACCAATACCCACACCAAAAACTTTATACACATTTTTTTTAAGCATGGTCAAAACCAGACAAACCAAATAAAACGGCGCTTAACAACTAATCTTCCTCTTTATTCAGATCTAATCACCACCTCCCTCCCTATAAACCCTAACTTTTACCAGGCTTAATTCTCTTATTGTCAAAGGGTAAAACAAAATTACCATATAATCTGGGTAATTCATCATCTTTTGAGAAAACCCAAATGTTAAGAAAAGGACGTTTCTTACCCATGTCCCCCCACAAGGGTTCCCTGCACACAACCTGGACAAAACAACAAGAGCATCTATGGTCCTCATTGATTCCTTGTTCCCCAAAGAAAAATGGAAGGCTCAGATCATCAAAGTACTACTGGCAACACATGTGAAGCAGCTAATCACAAGAATCACTTTGACCACAATTCAAATTCAGGATCTTCAAGGTATATTCGAGGCATCTACAAAGGGCAGTTTAGGAAATCTTTGTATTAGGGTTTACATTTCTTTTATGTTTTCTAGAATCGTCTTACCTAGTCTATAAAAGGAGCTCTTGGATTGTAAGAAGCCCTTTGTTCCAGCATTGTTTTGTACTTTTACAAATTAAATGACAGTTTGTTTTTAAACTTATGAACTTGCTGAGTTCCTCTTTAATTATCTGTTTTTAGTATAAAATCTTTACTTTTTATGCAAGTAGTGTAAGTTCGTATCAAATCTTGTTTATGTTCTAAAGATTTTGGAAAAACTTGTTTGAGATCCTATAAGCTATAAGCTGCCTTATAAGCTTATTCTGACAAAATAAGCTTATAAGTTTCCCTTATAGCTCATAGTTATTTTCTTGTTGGTTCTTTATTTTTGGTAAGATTCGGGTTCAAAAAAAAAGTATTTTCCTGAAATCAAGAGTTTTTATTGTTTGTCGTTCATCTTACTGTTCATGAGGCCTTCCAAAATCTGATTTGACAACCGAGATTGTGGAAAGTCTTATGAGCTTGAAGTGTGTTGTGTTTCCAACAGGTTCAAGAATCCGTAGTAGATGTAGTTGATTTTGTTGATCACTGGAAGAAAGTATATTTTCTTTAGGGTAGGAGTGTTGCAGTCCCCCTTTCACTCTCTCATTTCATTTAGCAACCTATTAAGCCTTCAACAAAGTTAGTTAAGATATGGAAGATGGCATCAGCTGGTACTTGGCCTGAACAAGGCCAAGTTTGGTATGGCTTGAACCCTTTCATGCTCATTCTGCTCATTTTGAAAGTTTCATGAAATTGTTCTTGAATGATTGATGTTGATAGGGTAGTGTTTAATCTTTGTTTTATGCATGTTGTATAAGTTTTAGAGTCATTGTTAGTTGATTTACAAAAAGTTTGTTAGAAAAATTTGAAATATTCATAGTTTTAGGAATGTTTGGATGTGCTTATATTCTTATATTCTTATATTTTGCCTTAAGAGATATCATTGTAGGGTAAAAAGTGTTTGAACACTCTGGAATAGGTTTAGGAAGAAGGTTTTTGTGGTTAGTTTGCTTAGTGTAGTGTAAAAGGGTAAATTTGCAAGTTTCTTAAAAAAGTGTCATATAGAAACAGTAGGCCAAATTAGATGTTACTACTGAGTTTTTCACTTGGTAATTCTTGATGGTATAATAGATTTAGGTTATTCTTAGGTGTTTGTGTGTTCAACGTGTGGTTTGGTTGAGTTATTTTCTAGTCTTGTTGGCTCAAGGTTCGATTTTATGTCAAGTATATCAGCTATGCCTCCTTTCTGTCATAACCAAACACACCAGTAGGTGTTTAGGGTGTAAATTTTTGATTTCGTAATTTAATTTTTGGTACAAATATAGAACATAGGGCGGGGTAACTGGTATTAAGGGTGTAGTAAGTTTTGGTGGGTGGAAAATCACCTCAAAGTTCACTAGTTTGCACTTTAGACCAGCAAAATAGCAATTTATGTCCATGGTACCGCACCTGCACGTCTAGTTCTTGGTGATTTTTGGATTGATTTTCAATCCACTGTTAGACATAAGGGCGTTTATCATCTTGGATATATGGTATTGAGGTTTGGCCAGCATTTGGTAGTTTAATTTGGCATGAGAAGTCACTGTATACCACATAACCACCAGCAGCCATCACTTTCTGTGTGTTGAAGGTAAACAGTGGCCTTTAGGCTTTGATTTTGTGTTTGGAGGTCTGAAATTATGCTCATTGTTAGAGTTTAGGTTAGCATAGGGGTAGGGTTAGGAGTATATTAGCTGGTAGTTAAAGATTGGTTAGTTTTGGTGGCTTATATTTGCTTTATAGCCCGCTGCGTAGGCAATATACACCAACAGGCCCCATTTCTCAATCCAATTTGCTTGATTTTGGTCATTTGTAGATTATTTTGTGTTTTTGCTTGCATATTTGTGTTAGTTATTGACTCCCCACAACTCAAAGGTTGTGGGGGTGCCTCTTGTGCCCAAAAACGCCACCAAAAGGCCCTAAAAACAACCAAATTCGAGCTCCAAATAGCCCCCTGTATACAGAGACTGAAAACAGCCTTTCGCGACACTTTTTCACAAAAAAAGTGTCGCTTATAGTTTTGGGAGGGAGGAGGATTCTACTTAGCGACAGTTTTGTGACACTTAAAAGTGTCACTAAAAGTACTGGGAGGAAGGAGTACTTCTATATAAAAAAAAAAAAAAAGTTTTTTTTTTAAAAAAATCCTTTATTATTTTCTTTTAATCATTTAATTAGTTTAAATTGTTTTTAATTCATAAAAAATTGTTAAAAAGTCGAAAAAAATTGATTCTTTTTTTAAAAATTTTCTTTTATCATTTCGGACTTAGGAATATATATTTTAATTTTTAGGTTTTAAATTTATAGTTTTTAGAATTAATTGCAAATTTAATTAGTTTTTATTAAATTGTTTTGTCTTTTAGTGTAAAAAAATTACTTTTTCAACTTTTTAAAATTTTCTACTGTTTAGTAATATAAAATAGGATTTTTAAAATAGTAAGTTTATTTTTATCATTATTTTATTAATTTTTATCATTATTTTAGTTTAAAAATTGTTTTTAGCCTTTAAAAAATAAAAAAATAGTTTTAAAGATTTAGGAAAAATACTTTTTAGTCATTAAATAATATAAGTTAGTTATTAATTCAATAAATTAATATTTTGGGCATTTTGTTAATTATATTTAATTTTAGGGCTTTAATTAGCATTTAAAATTGAATATTTAATTAATAAAAGGTTTTAAAATATATTTGTTGGATTTTTATTCTTATTTATATTATTTAAGACTTAGTTTAAGCTTTTTAATTAATTTTTAGGTTTTATTTTTAATTTCGTCACGTTTTACGTATTTACGTTCGCGTTTTACGTCAACGTCGTAGTTTAAATCTTAATCGTAGCTCGTCTTTAATTTTTCTCTCCTAAACCAAAAACGTCACTAATCCAAACATTGTTATTTTATATAATTGGCACATTAATACACACACCTCCTTCGAGAACGAACTTGGAATTTATTCGTCTTCACGGTTTTCCTAAATCGTGTCGATTAATACTTACCACATTTATACTCGTCTTTCCTAAGACTTGTATATACACAAAACTACATCTATCATTTTGGCACCGCTGCCGGGGAGGTGTTTAGTGAGCCATTATTATTAGTATCGTGTTTGTGTGAGTAGTGCGTTTTTGCTTTTCAAATTTTGGAAAGCGTGAATATCGTACATACTCTTTTTTGTTATTTTTCTCTATTATAGTATAATATCCAAATAAATCGTGTTTAATTTTCCTAAGTTAAACACACAACAATCTTTTACTATATTGTAGATATATTGGTTTTCGTTTTTTCTTGTGAATATTATTATTACTATATTGTACTACGTAAGAACAATAAAAATACAAGTACTCCAAATACGTGAGAAATCACAACCTTGATTCGGGATTTCATCACTCGATCATTGTATTCGAATTTAAAGCAAAAGTTTAAAGGCAAAATAGATAAATACTTTCGTGAGGCTTAATTTCGATTAACACAAACTATAAGGTGGGTATAAGGCGGTTGTATTTCACGACCTAAAGGAAAAAGGCTCTTAAGTGCTTCGCGCTGCCTCGTTTCCTCCGCTTGCTTGTGCGTGTTTTGAGAAAGAGGGCCAATCGAGGGTTTGCCGCCCAAGTATTATCTACGTATATTATATTTGCTTGTGTTTTCAAGATTAAACCCTCTTGAACGTTTTGGTGTTCCACCAACGTTCTAAAGTCATAGAGAACGTTCACTCCACGTGATCGTTTTCATTCTTTGAGGCTCCTTTAATCGAGAAAGTCGATTCGAGGAGAGATTTGTAGATTTGTGTCTACGTAATACAACCAAAAATCCAAAAAAAATAAAAAAACAATCAAAAACCAAAAAAATTGAAAAATCGAAAAACCACAAAAAGAATCTTCTTTGCTACCACCCACTCTACGCTTAGTGCATGCGCACTCGATCGAAGGATTATTCCAATTCTAGTGAAGCTTCGAATCGACGCAATCGTAATCGAAGGAATCGACGACGTAGACGAGAATTAGAAACCGACGTTCCTAATATCGTTGTTGAAGAAACCGTAGAGGAGATGGCCGACAATCGTTCTATAATGGAATTGCTCCAAGCGCCCACCGAGGGTTATGGAGACGCGATCGTAATTCCCGCTATCGAGGCGGAGAATTTTGAGATCAAGAGCGGAATGCTTTCGTTGATCCAAGCTACGAAGTTTCGAGGTCGTGAAGCCGATAATCCTCACGACCATATTCGGAATTTTGATCGTCTTTTGGCCACGAGCAAGTTTAAGAACGTCGACGCCGATGTCGTCAAGCTTATGCTTTTTCCATACTCGCTCGATGGTGCCGCCAAGGATTGGTACGAGAAAGAGCCACCTAATTCCATAGTTACGTGGAAGGATCTCGTTTCCAAGTTCGTTAATTATTTTTTCCCACCGTCTAAGACGACGTTTTTCAAGAACGAAATTACAAAATTTGAGCAAAAATCGAATGAATCTTTTAGAGACGCGTGGGATCGTTTTAAGGAATTGCTTAGGCAATGTCCTCACCATGGTTTTTCCGAGTTGCACCAAATCGATACGTTTTACAACGGTCTTAATTTTCACGAACAAGACTCGTTGAATTCCGCCGCCGGTGGCAACTTTTTGTGTAAGACTCCGAGAGAAGCTTTGATAATTATCGAGAACCGATCCAAGGTTTACCAACTCCGCAATGCACCGAGTGTTGCCAATGTCGCCAATGTTAGTAGTTCTAATCGCGACATTGAGAGAGTTGATGCAAAAGTCGACAAGTTGACGAATGTGTTCACGTCTTATCTCATTGAGATGCAAAAGAAAGACGCTCCCGCTACGGTGAAAGCGGTTGAGGTTTCGTGTACGTTTTGTGGTGGACCTCATAATTATTACGAGTGTGCAGCCACGGATGGCCAAACGTCAAATGTGAGTGCGTTAAATAACAATTTTTCTAATCAAAATCAAAATAACGCCGGTCCATCACAACAAGGAAATTATAACCAAGGCAACAATTTTCAAAATCGAAACAATTTTCAAGGAAATAATCAACAAGGAAATTTTTCGAATCAAAATCAAGGAGGTTATAATCAAGGTCGTAATATAACTTGGCAAAATCGAGATAACAATCAAGGAAACAATTTTTCAAGTGGGAATCAAAACAATTTTCAAAGAAACAATCAAAACCAAGGGAACTTTAATTCTAACCAAAATAGTTCGTCAAACGATTTTCAAAATTACATGAAAACGAATGAGGCTAATATGAGACGATTAGAGGGAGAAATTGGTACTTTGAAAAACGACTTTACAAATACTTTGAAATTGCAAAACACGAAGATTGAGCAAGGGCAAATTGATATAAAAAAGATGTTTTCGGCTATAATGAACAAAGCCTCGGGTTCGTCATCAAGTTCGTTACCTAGTGACACCGTAGCAAATCCGAAAGAACAATGTAAAGCCGCCTCGTCTCGTGAGAAAGGTCGTGTGATTACCCCCAACCTTGAAGGATTTCGTGTTGTTTATCCCTCTCAACCCTCGACTTCTAAGACGTCTTCTTGTTCTAAAGTCGAGGGGATGAACGTGGCGACCAAGGAAAAGAGTGCACACCCTCGTGTACCTCGAATTCCATCCACGGTTCAAAAAGAGAGCTTTGTCGACCTTACCAAAGTAACCCTTGAAGAAACTTGTGCTTCGATCCTTCTTAAAAAACCCAAAAGGCGTATGCCGAGAAAGGAAAAGGATCCGGGCCAATTTCTACTACCTTGTGATTTTTCCGAGATTGAGGGATGTTTAGCACTTGCCGATTTAGGTGCTAGCATCAATCTTATGCCTCGTTCTCTTTGGAAATTGATGAGATTGCCTTCGCTTACCCCCACGAACATGACAATCGAGCTTGCAAATTGCACACCTTTAATACCAATTGGAATAGCCGAGGATGTCTATGTTAGGATTGGAAAGTTTGTTTTTCCCGCGGATTTCGTTATATCCGATTACGAGTGTGACCCTAAATGTCCCATTATTTTAGGCCGACCATTCTTATCGACGGCTCGAACCGTAATCGACGTTCACGAGGGGAGACTTACTACGAGATATGGGGATGAGAAAATAGACTTTTTCGCTAGGAAATCCCAAGGATTTTATGAGAATGAAAAAACCGAGGTTTCAAAACCTAATGATTCAAATTCTAATGATTTCAAAATGTTTACTTTAGCGGAAAGAATGAAGCTTGACGCATGTTTTGAAAGAATTAAGAAAAACGGTTTTAAAGATGATGATTTTAATGATAAAGAGTACGTGTACCTAATTCAAAAGGGTATGTGTAAATTTATGGATGAAAACTCACTTTGGGATGTTTTTAGCGAAACAAGTGAAACACCAATTCCGAAGGGTGACGTTAATGCCATCACGACAATGACCAAAATGGATTCGTCTTCACCACCTTCGAAGGACCACGTCTTCGAGGCTTCAACTTCTAACTCCATCGAAGTGCCTCCTTTGCCTAGCCCAACACCCGTTGAGGCTAAAGGGTTTATCGACATCGATCCTCTCGTCTTAGAAAAGTCACCTAAGCATAGCCCTAGTGCTTGTAAGTCCATGGTTGTGAGTGCTCACATCGACTCTTTCTTTGACGATGACGATGGCGATTTTGCCGAGCTTGATCACGTACTTCGAAATCCACATGCTATTTTTGATTCTCCTAAGAAGAAACATGTGAAGTACAATAATTATGAGTTTGATCCCGAGATTGAGGAAATCATTGAACGAGAGCTAGCTCTTATGCCTTCACTTCCACCTACGAGTGAGGTCGACCTTTCCAAAATCGAGGATGAACTCAATGAGTTGGAACGTCTTATTTTCGATGACGAACCAACTCATGTGACCACAAATCCCATTCTCGAGGAGTTACCTTATCAACACTCCTCATTTGAGAATGACGTTTACCACATTCGTGAGGATCTAACTTATCAACGATCCCCACAAAAGAATGATGGTTTCGTGCTTGATCGTGATCTTTTCGAGAGAGTTTCTAAGATACTCAAGGAGGGGAATGACAAACCTTGGTTTGACAAGCCTATCTTTGATGAAGAAATCGATGAGATCGACGTTCATGAGGATGACGAGTATGTAGACCCCGAGGGGGCGGTGTTCTTTATTGACAAACGTTTTGAGAATTTATATAATCCGCCACCCCCTCCCGCCAAAGACTTAAATGTGAGGATTTTTAGCGCGACTAATTTTCAATTTGACACGCCAAATATTTTCGACATTATCAAATCGGGTTTTCATAAAGAGTTTTTAAACGATGAAAAAGGAAAGGATTTTAAAAATGTTTTAAATGATTTTTCTACATGTTTAACTCCGTCATCACATCGTGTTATGAGTACTACCACCTCGTCTACTCCTTTTGACGATGGTGTGTGTGGATCTAGTGTGGGGGAAGCCCCAAATGTTCCCTCCCATTTCTCCACCGAGGACGAGATTTACGATCTCGGAATTGCTCGTAAAGGGAAATGTCGGTCTTCCACCGATGCAATAAATGGAAATCTTATCTATTTGCTTGGTGTGAGTCTACCTCGAGTAGCTCATAAGTTTGCCTTACCATTTGCCCCACCTTTCTACTTCTTATCTCTTTTCTTCTACCCCATTGGGGTTTGTGTTGGAGTAGCGTTGTTTCGTCTTTCATCCCAAAACGAAGACGCTATCTTTGACCCCGGTATACGTTTATCGGGTTTTTAAAGTACTCCATGTACTTTTGGGCCTTGTTTATCATGTAAGCCCCACCAAAAATGACCAAACCAAGATTATCCCTAAATGATCACATTTATGGGGATCCGAGTCGAGCTTTTGACTCGGTTAACAAAAACAAGGTGCCTCGTGGGGGATTCTCATGCTTATCCTTGTACATATTATTGCTTTATTAGTTTAACGTAACGAGGGGACTTGTGCTCTTCCTACCTTTGTTTCGTGGTTGTTTGTGATTGTGATTCATTAGGTTCATCGTCATTGAAGCCTCTCGTGTTCGTTTTACGGTTCACTCGAGCTTCGATCGTTGCCTTTGGAGATTCCGATATCCGATGATATCCTTTTATGTTCTAACGTTTATCTTATTAGCATAATTCATAAACGGCTTTTAGGTTATTCGTTTTACCCTTTCCATGCTCGAGATTAAGCATTCGACTTCGTCTCTAGTATGGGGGTGTTTACACCCCTAGACTCGAAACATTGAGGACAATGTTTAGTTTTAGTATGGGGGGTGAGTAGATACTTCACCTTGCCTACGTCAACACGCTATCCAATATTTATCTTTTTGTTATCATTTTGTTGCAAATAAGGCTAAAAATGGCCAAATTTTTAAATTTTTCTTGTTTTTCATAAGAGTTTAAGACACGAATGTAGGTTTTCCGATGGTGAGAACGAGAGTAATTTTTGACTCGACCGTGCGTGTTGAGCACTTAGCTTCGATTCCTTAACTTTTTAGGCTAAGTCTCTTAAATAAGGACGAGAAATGATAGAGTTATTTATAAGTCTCGTAATCGTCACGATCTCATGTGTAGTAATTATTAGCTTATTCTCCCAACGCTTTTGCATAATAAATTGTTAATAAATATTGATTTGGCGGTTTAGTCACTATTGTTGGGTTTCTAATTTGTTTTGGTAGCTTCCATGTAATTAAATTGGGAAAACATTAAGGTATCGCCAGCGTCACGGTTTTGAAGTATTGGCACCCGAATAATCGAAAGCTTCACCTAATAATAAGATTTCAAGTGCTCACCTAAATTAAGCAAAAATTTGAAGCTCACAAGGCCGAAAAATCTATGCCCAAATTGAAAGTGAATCAAGCCTTAATCTTCGAAGCTTTAAAGATCCAAAATTCGCTTTAGCGTGAGGATATACGTCTTTGGTTAATAAAACCACCGATGAGGCGGATAATAAAAGGCAAGGCAAGACCGAAGTCATAATAAAAGCTTCATGGCGAAGTTGAATAAAAGATGGAGGTAAACCAAAGATAATAAGGCCCTTCCGTTAGGGGGCGTATAAAAGTCTTGGTAATAAGTCTCATGTTCAAAACCGTTATAAAATCGTGTTTATCGATCCTTCTTGTTGACTTAATTTTTTGACATCGTTGTCTATTGGGGTGAATTATTGATTTGATGATTTTGGTTACACCGTTAAGTTTCTATTTTTAGACTTAATCTCTATTCACGCATAAGTCGATGATGTATCCTCGTGATCATTAAGACATAATAAAATATAAGAGATACCAAGTAGGAATAAGGGAGTTTAGGTTCGTAATTAACACTCATGAGATGTGATCGTGTTGCTAACTTATAATAACAATGATCTCGTTACACGCTTAGCATGGAATTGGGTGAAAATCGAGGACGACGAAATTATTTCTAACGAAGCATTCATGTGTTCTTGTTCTATGATCCCAAAAGTCACATTCTCGTGATGAAAACAATACATTATGTCTAAAACGCGTGTAGTAGTTTATTTAAATTTATGTCTTCAATAAATGTCATCATAAAATGAATTTTGGAAGTGCTACGATACTTAATTCTAGCATTGCGTGAGGACACGACAATGGTTTAGTATGGGGGAGTGATGAGACTGTAATTACACATAGTCTCATCGTCCAAATCGAGCTTAAAACGCTTAAAATATCGTCAAAATACCCAAAAATATGACTGTGTTTGTTCATTGTGTATTTCAGGTACGTATATCGTGAAATCAACAAAAGATCAAAGGAATCAAGCAAAAACGAACACGTGAAACGAAGCCGCACAAAGAACCGGACCCGAATCATGAATTTCCAAAAATACCCTTGAAGATTGAATAATTGTCAAGTTTGGTCCCTCATCTTTGAAGACTTGTCACAAATGACCCTCCACTATTCATTTGTACAAGATACATCCTTAAAGTTTGAAGACATGTCAAAAGATACCCTTGAAGAAGGTCAAATTTGCACTCATGGTCCTTAGAACAAGTTTATGGAAGTTTTGGTGGCCAAAATATCATAACAAAAACTTGGTCATAAAGGGTTTTTGTGTTTAGGGCTGTTAAAAGTTGATATAGCAACCAAAAAGGAGTTTGGGGACTGAATCTGTCAAACAACCAAACATCTTCCACCTATTGCAGCATGCCACGTCACCTAGACCCACCCATTTACCCCTCTACCCGACCAATACCCACACCAAAAACTTTATACACATTTTTTTTAAGCATGGTCAAAACCAGACAAACCAAATAAAACGGCGCTTAACAACTAATCTTCCTCTTTATTCAGATCTAATCACCACCTCCCTCCCTATAAACCCTAACTTTTACCAGGCTTAATTCTCTTATTGTCAAAGGGTAAAACAAAATTACCATATAATCTGGGTAATTCATCATCTTTTGAGAAAACCCAAATGTTAAGAAAAGGACGTTTCTTACCCATGTCCCCCCACAAGGGTTCCCTGCACACAACCTGGACAAAACAACAAGAGCATCTATGGTCCTCATTGATTCCTTGTTCCCCAAAGAAAAATGGAAGGCTCAGATCATCAAAGTACTACTGGCAACACATGTGAAGCAGCTAATCACAAGAATCACTTTGACCACAATTCAAATTCAGGATCTTCAAGGTATATTCGAGGCATCTACAAAGGGCAGTTTAGGAAATCTTTGTATTAGGGTTTACATTTCTTTTATGTTTTCTAGAATCGTCTTACCTAGTCTATAAAAGGAGCTCTTGGATTGTAAGAAGCCCTTTGTTCCAGCATTGTTTTGTACTTTTACAAATTAAATGACAGTTTGTTTTTAAACTTATGAACTTGCTGAGTTCCTCTTTAATTATCTGTTTTTAGTATAAAATCTTTACTTTTTATGCAAGTAGTGTAAGTTCGTATCAAATCTTGTTTATGTTCTAAAGATTTTGGAAAAACTTGTTTGAGATCCTATAAGCTATAAGCTGCCTTATAAGCTTATTCTGACAAAATAAGCTTATAAGTTTCCCTTATAGCTCATAGTTATTTTCTTGTTGGTTCTTTATTTTTGGTAAGATTCGGGTTCAAAAAAAAAAGTATTTTCCTGAAATCAAGAGTTTTTATTGTTTGTCGTTCATCTTACTGTTCATGAGGCCTTCCAAAATCTGATTTGACAACCGATATTGTGGAAAGTCTTATGAGCTTGAAGTGTGTTGTGTTTCCAACAGGTTCAAGAATCCGTAGTAGATGTAGTTGATTTTGTTGATCACTGGAAGAAAGTATATTTTCTTTAGGGTAGGAGTGTTGCAGTCCCCCTTTCACTCTCTCATTTCATTTAGCAACCTATTAAGCCTTCAACAAAGTTAGTTAAGATATGGAAGATGACATCAGCTGGTACTTGGCCTGAACAAGGCCAAGTTTGGTATGGCTTGAACCCTTTCATGCTCATTCTGCTCATTTTGAAAGTTTCATGAAATTGTTCTTGAATGATTGATGTTGATAGGGTAGTGTTTAATCTTTGTTTTATGCATGTTGTATAAGTTTTCGAGTCATTGTTAGTTGATTTACAAAAATTTTGTTAGAAAAATTTGAAATATTCATAGTTTTAGGAATGTTTGGATGTGCTTATATTCTTATATTCTTATATTTTGCCTTAAGAGATATCATTGTAGGGTAAAAAGTGTTTGAACACTCTGGAATAGGTTTAGGAAGAAGGTTTTTGTGGTTAGTTTGCTTAGTGTAGTGTAAAAGGGTAAATTTGCAAGTTTCTTAAAAAAGTGTCATATAGAAACAGTAGGCCAAATTAGATGTTACTACTGAGTTTTTCACTTGGTAATTCTTGATGGTATAATAGATTTAGGTTATTCTTAGGTGTTTGTGTGTTCAACGTGTGGTTTGGTTGAGTTATTTTCTAGTCTTGTTGGCTCAAGGTTCGATTTTATGTCAAGTATATCAGCTATGCCTCCTTTCTGTCATAACCAAACACACCAGTAGGTGTTTAGGGTGTAAATTTTTGATTTCGTAATTTAATTTTTGGTACAAATATAGAACATAGGGCGGGGTAACTGGTATTAAGGGTGTAGTAAGTTTTGGTGGGTGGAAAATCACCTCAAAGTTCACTAGTTTGCACTTTAGACCAGCAAAATAGCAATTTATGTCCATGGTACCGCACCTGCACGTCTAGTTCTTGGTGATTTTTGGATTGATTTTCAATCCACTGTTAGACATAAGGGCGTTTATCATCTTGGATATATGGTATTGAGGTTTGGCCAGCATTTGGTAGTTTAATTTGGCATGAGAAGTCACTGTATACCACATAACCACCAGCAGCCATCACTTTCTGTGTGTTGAAGGTAAACAGTGGCCTTTAGGCTTTGATTTTGTGTTTGGAGGTCTGAAATTATGCTCATTGTTAGAGTTTAGGTTAGCATAGGGGTAGGGTTAGGAGTATATTAGCTGGTAGTTAAAGATTGGTTAGTTTTGGTGGCTTATATTTGCTTTATAGCCCGCTGCGTAGGCAATATACACCAACAGGCCCCATTTCTCAATCCAATTTGCTTGATTTTGGTCATTTGTAGATTATTTTGTGTTTTTGCTTGCATATTTGTGTTAGTTATTGACTCCCCACAACTCAAAGGTTGTGGGGGTGCCTCTTGTGCCCAAAAACGCCACCAAAAGGCCCTAAAAACAACCAAATTCGAGCTCCAAATAGCCCCCTGTATACAGAGACTGAAAACAGCCTTTCGCGACACTTTTTCACAAAAAAAGTGTCGCTTATAGTTTTGGGAGGGAGGAGGATTCTACTTAGCGACAGTTTTGTGACACTTAAAAGTGTCACTAAAAGTACTGGGAGGAAGGAGTACTTCTATATAAAAAAAAAAAAAAAAGTTTTTTTAAAAAAAAAATCCTTTATTATTTTCTTTTAATCATTTAATTAGTTTAAATTGTTTTTAATTCATAAAAAATTGTTAAAAAGTCGAAAAAAATTGATTCTTTTTTTAAAAATTTTCTTTTATCATTTCGGACTTAGGAATATATATTTTAATTTTTAGGTTTTAAATTTATAGTTTTTAGAATTAATTGCAAATTTAATTAGTTTTTATTAAATTGTTTTGTCTTTTAGTGTAAAAAAAAATTACTTTTTCAACTTTTTAAAATTTTCTACTGTTTAGTAATATAAAATAGGATTTTTAAAATAGTAAGTTTATTTTTATCATTATTTTATTATTTTTTATCATTATTTTAGTTTAAAAATTGTTTTTAGCCTTTAAAAAATAAAAAAATAGTTTTAAAGATTTAGGAAAAATACTTTTTAGTCATTAAATAATATAAGTTAGTTATTAGTTCAATAAATTAATATTTTGGGCATTTTGTTAATTATATTTAATTTTAGGGCTTTAATTAGCATTTAAAATTGAATATTTAATTAATAAAAGGTTTTAAAATATATTTGTTGGATATTTATTCTTATTTATATTATTTAAGACTTAGTTTAAGCTTTTTAATTAATTTTTAGGTTTTATTTTTAATTTCGTCACGTTTTACGTATTTACGTTCGCGTTTTACGTCAACGTCGTAGTTTAAATCTTAATCGTAGCTCGTCTTTAATTTTTCTCTCCTAAACCAAAAACGTCACTAATCCAAACATTGTTATTTTATATAATTGGCACATTAATACACACACCTCCTTCGAGAACGAACTTGGAATTTATTCGTCTTCACGGTTTTCCTAAATCGTGTCGATTAATACTTACCACATTTATACTCATCTTTCCTAAGACTTGTATATACACAAAACTACATCTATCAGATACCAATCTGTAGCACCCCCAATTTCACAAGGCAGCGGAATATCAACATTGGGTGTTACTTCATAGCACATCACACATAGTCATAGAAAAAGACCTCAAAAGAGACGTTTTATAAAATAAACCATTCGACAAAATCAGAGTTCAATAAAAAGAGGTCCCAACAACTACTTCAAACTTTAATAAAAGTAATGATTTGTCAAATGTATCGAATGGAAATTGTTCGTTTTGCCTTTTACTTTGTCCTGCGCGACTCCATGCTCCAACTGCTCTTAAACCTATACACCTGAGAATACATGCTAAAATGTCAACACAACGGTTGAGTGAATTCATAGGTTTTTAAATAAAAAATAATGGGTTTTAAATAAACCATAAAGCTTTTGAACACAAGAATCTCATCCACTGTCGATAGTGCAACACATGCAATACCCAAAGTCCACGCTATTCTACTAAGCCATGACACCGAAGCCTTAAGTATAATAATGCCCTAGTCAGGTATTTTGCCGAATACCTCCTTACTTCTAATACAACACACCTGGCTGAGCCTCCAACCCACAGGTGCGACCTGCCCAGGTGGGGGCCATCCCCGATGGATCCATCCGTCTGTACCAGCGCCTACCCATCAAGGGTAGTTAACGGTTCATGGGTTTATAGGGACTTTCCAAATTTTGGCAATACAGCACTTAGCAAATAGCGGTTCACAATCAATACAATCAACGCTTGTGTTCATCTTTCAAAAGCATTTAATCAGCCATCTTACATTCATTTACAACAACATGTATTCGTTCAAATCATATAGCAAACCACATGTTTATTCATAAACATGTATTCTCTCAAAACCATATATATAAACAACATATTTTTATACTAAGAGCATGTATTCCCCCTCGCGGGTTTATAAACACATATAAAGCAGTAAAAGCGAGGCTATGAACTCACCTGATACATCTATTACACGTAGATCAAGGAACAAACGTCCAATAGTCGATACACGACTTCACGAGATACCAATCGCTCGTTGATCGAGAGCAAGATGCTCAACGGTCAACATATCACCGAACGAGACCTAAAATGACGAGACGCGTCTTAGGCTCGAGACGAGAAATAAATCATACATATATGTAAATAGTTCATTTTAGTAGGTTTGGACATTGTATAAGTTTTATAAAACTTTTCGTAAGACTTTTAGAACAATTTACCATATAAGGTCTCATTATGACTATTAAGCCCATTAAAGCCCATTAGTGGCCCATTAAATGTTATTGTGACTTTAGTCCATTTCAATCTCAGTATTAACCTCCAAACTTGTTAATAGTATCAAGCTCAATAATGGTCCAATAACCATTATAAGTGTATGTTGGGCTTTTATGGCTCAAGTCCACTTTATATGTATTACGGGTTCTAAAACGCCTCAAACGACATCAACTTAATATTATTCGATGGTAGAGTCTCGGGTCGTATGGTTATCAGTATGTAAATGAGTCTACAACTCCCGACAAGTGGGTCGTACCACTTAGGTTTCTATAAAAATTGTCACGTTAAACGTTAATTTAATATAGTCCAATTCTTACAATTTTCCGACATGCGTCGTAGATGAGATCGTTTCTCCCAAACCGTAAATAATCTAGATGAGTTCTTTTTACCGAAGTCATTATTAACTTATGTAGTTTACTTATCATAAGTTCAATTGCCCCTAATTTATATTTATCATAGCTCATTTACCCATTTTATCACTTAGAAACGTTGGCTGTTTTAGACAGCCGACTTTGTTTCCACCATTTTGGCCGCCATTTACAAACCGTAAAGAACTGGTGGACTATCCAATTGATTCTAGTTCTTCATAAATTTATCTACAACCCATAGTTTTACCTTTTTTAATGGTTCTGAGTTCTTATAAGACTTTTTAGTCCGTCTACACAGCATGTTCAGATTTTACACTATTTACTGTTTCGGCCATATCTAATTCATCGAGTATCGTCACGAGACGAGTCACCCGAAAAAAACACCACAAAACATAAATTTATTACCTTATATTATTTTACAAGGTATAAACCCACTGAGATTTCCCAACTTACTCGTTTTATCTACTGTTTTAGATTTTAACCAACACAACTCAATCTAGGACTTGTTCTAACTTGTTTTTATATTATTAAATTCATATACAATGCCCAAGTCATCCTTGTAAATTATTACAATCATCAATCTCAATATCAAAATGATAAAAATACATATATAATTATAAATTACAAATTATTATTACAATAAAAAGAATGATAACAAAAATCCTTACAAAGATGAAGATCAATGACCACTAGTTTTCTCAATTCAACCATAAAAATCAATTCACCAAATCCTTACTTCAAAGTCACCATAAAAATACCCAAATATGACTTTACCCAAGATTATATCTACATACAAGAACTTTTGAATTCAGCTCCAAAGAAGATCTTAATTAGTAATAAAGATGAGCTTGTTTGTAAACAAAGATCATAGGCTATAATAATAGTCTTTCAATATAGTTATTAGTTTAACTTGTAATGAAAAAGGAGATAATATACTCGACGTGTGTTTTGTACAGAGCATACAAGACACCAAAATGAATGTATGTGTGCCATGTATGAAATGAGTAAGTTATTTTTTTTTCTAATAGTTCATGTTAGATACTAGTATGGAAAGACACATGTAGTCTCGTGAAGAAATGGTTGAGACGTGTTGATTAGAGAAGTGGGATGGAGTTTTATATACTTTGTCCCACAATCTAGTAAAACGGGTATTTTTGAGATCCGATATTTTAAAAGTTATATGATTTAGAAAATACGTGTTAAACACGAAAAATAAACGCTCGATAATAAAAACATTGACATTCGGAGAACATTTATATTTCGATATATAAATAAGGAATAACATTTAATAAATATTAACGCGTTATATAAACGAACGACGCTTAATGGTTTAGCATAAATTACAAAGAATACTCATAAAATGAAAAATTAAAATGACGACAATAAAAATATTTATATGTCATAACGAGGATATTTACGATCGATTAGTGACATAAACTTGCCAATAAATAATAATTGACACGTATTCGATATGTTAAAGCCCTACCCTCGCTGGTTAGCCGAGAAATCAATATTATTAGTCAAACGAACATGACAAATAAAAGTCGAGTAATAAATATTGGTCTAAATACTAGAAATAAGATTAGATCTCGGTCTAAATGATGATTTTAAAGTTCGGGTTATTATAGTTGGCTAGTTCAAGAGTCATCCTAGTGGGAGTGAGCTCGGGAAGAGATAGTTGTTTCCAAACCGATAAAGGCATGAGGTTTATGCTCGCCCCTAGATCCGCCAAAGCCATGCAATTTTCAACACCGGGAAAATTACAAGGTATCAAGAAGCACCCAGGATCTCCAAGTTTTGTTGGTAAAGTTTTAAGTAACACCGCGGAACAATTTTCATTAAGGGATGTGTTGGGCAAATCAACCAATTTTTCTTTGTTTGAGAGCAAATCCTTGAACATCTTAGCAAACTTTGGCATATAAGCAAGAGCTTCCGCAAAGGATATATTGATGTTGAGTTGCTTGAACATCCTTAAGAAATTGGAGACTTGGATGTCATCCTTGTTCTTTAACTTGTCCTTTTTCAACCTTGAAGGATATGGAAGAGTAGGTTTTGGTGGAGGTGGAATATGTGTAGTAGTGGAAGATTTGTCTTTGTTAGCTTCTTCATTGGGAAGTGTGGAAGGTAAAGGAGAAGTATGAGGTGGTTGAGAAGGTGTGTTTGAGTGAATAGGAGCATTTTGAGGAGGTGAAAGAGAAGTAGAAGGTTTGTCACAAGTAGGAGCACAAGTGGGTTGAACAATAGTAGGTTTAGGAGGTGAAGGATCCTTTGTTGTTGTTCCACTTCTTGTTGTAATAGCATTGACATTGGCCCCAGGGTTTGTTTGTGTGTTGGAAGGTAAAGCCCCTTGTGGTCTTTGATTTATTGCCACTAAAACCCTATTGATTTGGTCATTCAATTTCTTCTCCATAGCTTGGAACTTCCTTTCATTCTCTTGATTCATTTTTTGCAAGAGATCCATTGTGTTATTCTCTTGTGGCACATGAACTTGAAAACCTTGAGGTTGGAAAGGTAAAGGTTGGGAGTTAAATCCTTGATTTGGTGGATAAAAGGTATTTGCTTGAGGTTGAAATTGATTGGGGTGCCTTGTAGTTATTCCCTTGGTAAGGTGGTCTTTGCCCTTGATTCCTTGGTAAAATTTGAGGTGGATTTTGTTGAATTTGGGTGGGTGGTTGGGGTGGGAATCCGGGTGGAGTAAGGTAGTTTTGAGACTTGTAAGAAAGGTTATTTGGATTGATATTAGGCTTGAAGTGTTCACGATGTTACTCTTGGTAAGCATAGCATTCCCCTTGATAAACTTGCACCTTATCACATTGTTCATAAGAATGGGGACCTCCATAAGTAACACAAGAAATGGCAATGGCATTCACATTATTTGAAGAATTGTTCAATGACATGTTCTTAAAAGCTTGAAGCATTTCTTGTTGTACTTGCAAATTCCTCTCACTATCTCTATCCATCCTTTGAAAAATCTCTTCTTGAAACTTGAGGAGTTGGTTGTCACAAGGAGTTTGAGAATTTTTTTGGATAACATGAACCTTTTCTTCAAATGGATTGTTTGTTTGAACCATTGCTTTAGTCTCAATGATGTCCAAAGCCTCTAGGTAGGTTTTAAGAAGAATATTCCCTCCCGCGGAAGCATTGAGTGAATCTTGGTGGTGAGATTTAAGGCCATTATAGAAGAGATTGATTTGGTGAACTTGATCCAATCCATGATTAGGGCATCGCCTCAATAACTCACTATACTCTTCCCAAGCATCACTAAAGGATTGACTAGGTTTTTGTTGAAAGCCCATAATTAAAGTCCTCAAAGCCATAGTCTTATGTGGAGGAAAGAACTTGTTCAAAAACTTAGTTGTGAAACCATCCCATGTGGTGATACTATCGGGTGGTTGGGTGTCTAACCAATGCTTAGCGATTCCCTCTAAGGAAAATGACACTAACATCAACCTAATCACCTCATGTGGAACTCCATTATGCTTAATGGTATTGCAAAGAGAAAGGAATCTCTTAAGGTGAGCATGAGGATCCTCATTCTTGTTACCAAAGAAAGGTGATTGTGAAACCATATTGATCATAGATGTATGTAGCTCAAATGTGTTTGCGGGAAAGTCGGGAATCTTAATAGCACTAGCATATCCATGAATGTTGGTTTGCATACGTTCATACAAAGAGCGATTATCAATAGCCATGGCTTCTTGTGGTGGAGTCAAAGCACGATTCTCGTGATCGGCTTGGTGGACGGTGGTGGTCTTACTCTTTCTCTTTTTCTTCCTTTTCGGAGGAAGAGGTTGTACACCAATCGGTATTTGTGCACGCCCGCAAGTGAGCATGCAACTCAATACGAGGAATGAGAGAGAAGCTCTCGTGTGACTTTGAAGAGAAATGGATTATCCTCTTCGAGTTTCAATATTAAATATCCATAAGAAAATAACAATATACGTATGTACTACTTGGGTGCAAGACCCTCAATGAAGCCTTCCTTCTTAGAATACTTACAAGTGAACGGGGGGTTAGGTGGCGCGAAGCACTTAAGTACCTATTGACCCTTAGATGGCATTTTATAGCACATCGCCTTTCTATTCACTTAAATGTTCGTATTCTTCGAATTGTTGCTTATTGAGAGTATTTATCTATTCTTGCTTTATTTTGTTTGATCGATACACGTGTCAAGGACCGGAACGCCCCTCAACACGGTGTATTGCCTCGGCAATACTTATGGAAGATATGTAGATTGGTTGTTCTTATACGTATACGTATTTACTTATAATAATATATGGAAAATATTTTTGTATTTATGAGTTTTTTAAGAGAAAATACTATATGTACATAAAAACCGAGAGAATCCAATAATATATATTTTTGGTTGCAATCTCTTAGGAAAAAGATTGCTTTTTGGATTTTTTAATTTTTTTGGTCAATTCTTTAGGAAAAGAATTGTTTTGTTAATTTTTTAGTTTTTATATATTTTTATATTTTTGATTTTTTATTTGTTTTTGATTTATGATACGTAAAAATAACGTTCACAAAGTGAACGGATCCAAAAAGCCAATGAAAACCGTCAATCGATAGTCTCTCGTGTAGTCAAAGAACCGGCAGCGGCGCCATTTGATATTGAGTATAATGCAGTTCGTTTTTTCTCAGTTCTTGCTAATGGAAAGTCCAACCAATATCGGGTTTTTAACTGTTTTTGGTTGTTAATCTTGTTTGGATATTCTATTTGCTGATTCAACAAAGCCTTGCAAAACGGAAAAAATATTACCTACTTATATGTAAAACATCTTGCAAATACCAAGTTTTTATTCAAGTAATATTCAAAATGTAAAATATGAAACTTAAAGGACTGAAAATGTAAATTCTAGGAAAGCTAAATGCTTGAAATGTAAATTCTAGGAAATCTACGGACTAAAAGTGTAAATCAGTAAACTAAAAGGACAAATTTGTAAAACTAGTAACCAACTAACCAAAATGTAACAAATATAACAACTTGCTAACTGAATTTGACAAAGCTCAAAACTGAAAGGACTTAAAAGTTGCAAACCCTAAAAACAATGATGTTTAGCCAAGTTTAGAAGCTATTTAAAACAAGAGGGACTAGATTGCAATTTCTAAAACTATTTAAGCCAAAACGGGTTTGGAATGAAAATAAGCTCGTTTGAGCTTATAACTGAACCAAATTCAATGAAACAAGTTGCAAAACTCTTTAAATCCAAAATAAGCTACGTGTTAACAAGGATTTTGGCTAAAGTTGTAAAATAAGCAAATGAGAACTTATCAATAAGCTCAAAATAAGCTACAGCAAAATCTAGACAATCACAACTTGATTTTCTTGTTGAAACTGATAAAGCTACTCAAAAGATGAACGGGAAATCAAACTAGAACAATTTTCATCAAGTAATAAGCTAGGAAAATGAATTAAGCTGAAAAGAGCTTATCGTTGACCAAGCGTTGACCAACTTTTTTGTCAAAAAGTTGAAACTCTCAAAAATCAAGTAACATCATATTCTAAGGTGATTTGTGAAGAAAAATGACCAGGTTTATGAAAAGGATCAAGAGATACAAAATCTCAGTTTCAATTTACAGAAACTTGCCTCAACTCAGCTTATCTGAATTTTGCTTATATCTCTTTGCTTATTGAAAACTGTGTAAAAAGCTCTTAGAATCTGAAACTTAATGATGTTAACTACAATTAAGAACAAGTTTGGTGCAATTTCATCAAGTAATGATCCAATGCTAGCCAAATGAAAATGATAACTTCTAATGAGCAAATCTGCATAAGAATGACCCAAACCTTTTTATTGCCATTTGCCTGTTTGACTCTCAAATTGACTTGTAAATGACTTGAAACACTATATAACCACCTAATGACTGCAAATGAACTTTAAAATGCCAAGACTCAATTCTTGAAAACTTTTTATAAGCTAATACCAAACACTCCTTTAACTGAGATTACAAACTTTTGCAAAGTCTTTTAAAGAACTGATTTAAACTAAATCAAATGCTTTTAACTACCAAACTTGAGACTCAAAATGAGGTGATTAAAGACTAAAAGTGAGCACTAAAAACAACAATGAATCATACAAGATACAAGTACCAAATTTCTACTGAAAATAAGCTATGACTAAGCTTAATCCAAAACTAAGAACAAGTAAACAAAATCAAGCTACAAGTAATCAAGATCAAACAATGAGCAAATCTAAACAACTTTTATCAGGCAAACATCAAGATTACACTATGAAAAGTAGCATGCATTTGACAAATTCAGTGGAACAAAAATAAGAACTTTAAAACCTTTTGAAGTAAACCATTGGGAAGAAGAGGAGTGCTGAACTCTCTTACCCTAGTGATAACCACCACCTTATCACTAGTTCATCTTATCAATCATCAAAAACAGCTATCAATCAACAGTAATCATCAAAATGCTTGAAAACTTCAATGGAACTAGTTTCTGAACTGGAATCACAACAAAAGCTCCCAAACTTCTTCAAGGTCAGTTATGATCAATCAATGATCATAACAAACACAATGCAGCAACATAAGTATCCAATAGCAGCAAGTAATGAACAGTAGAATGAAGAACAGAATTGGCGGGAAATGAGAATTTGAATTTTATTCCATGAAAGTTGTTACAAAGCTGTTAGAAAGCTACTAACTAACTAACTAACTCAAGAGTTTGTCAGACTCTTGAGTAGTTAGGGTAAAGAGGAAGGAAAAATGAAAGGTAATTGAGAAGTGTGTGTTTTTACAAAATTAAGCTACAAGTTACAAATGAGGTCCTATCCATCTATTTATAGACTTGAGAAAGATGATTGTTGGGGTTGGTGACGTGTCAGGACCAATCCCAGCTCTCCACGTGGACTAATTCTACTTAAGTGATTTCCAAGTATGAACAATGATTTGGGCTTTCTTGATTGAGTGGATGAAATGTTAATTGATGATAACCATTGAATTCGTCTCTCAAAATTGAGCAACTTTGATGTTTATACTTCTTCATGAAATCGTCTCTAGCTCAAAAACGATCCTGGGAAAATTTTGCCTTCTTGAAGATGCCACGTGTCATCATGTAAATGGCTGAAAAATGATCACACGGATCACACTGTTATGATTCGTCATTAAATGAGTGGCGGCTGTGAGTGGGTAATAAATGCAATAGTTGGTGATCCGTGTGATTTATTTACTCTCTTCTCATTGGCCAATTCTTTGTCACATGGATTGATCTAGTAAAAATCTTCCAAACTTGGCAGAATTAGTCCTTTTACTTTGACAGATTATATTTTTGAGCTAGCAGCTTCATTCCTTTGGCATTTTAAGTCCTCCAAACTTCTTCTTTGAGCAGAAATCACCCTTTGACTTTGTTGACTTGATAGTTGACCAATTTTGACTTTGATCTTGACTTTTTACAATATTTGCACTTTAGTCCCTCAACTTTGGAAATTTCTCAAGATAGGTCCTTGTACTTCAAAGTCTTGATACTTTTGATCCTTCTTTGTCTTTTTCATCCATTTGAGCTTGATTTTTCTTTGTTTGCTTGAAAATGTATCCTTTTACCTACACAAGTGTACACAAACACAAACATACCACATAACACTGTTTTTTGCAAGATAAATTGTTATTTTGCTTCAAGTTTTAGGGTTATTTGTTGATAAAAGGATATGAGTTTAAGCTCATATCAAAGGCATAATCCTGTTCCACATTGTATTGACTTTATGCATGTAGAAAAAAATTGTGGGGAGAGTTTTGTTGGAACTTTGCTAAATGTTCCTGGTAAGACGAAAGATGGATTGAAGTCACGATTGGATCTGGCAGCTTCGGGTATAAAACCAGAGCTTTTTGCTAGGCTAGAACAAGACAAAACAACACTACCTCCAGCAGGCTACACGTTAACTAATGCTGAAAAAGACAAATATTGTGAAACGTTAGCCAACCTCAGAGTACCATAGGGATATTGTTCAAATTTTGCTAGTTTGGTAAACGCAAAGGAAAGGAAGCTCATTGGCCATAAGTCACATGACTATCACATGCTGATGCAAGAGTTTTTACCAATTGCAATACGTTCAATCATGCATCCACCCACACGATATGCTATTATCAGGTTTTGCTTTTTCTTTAAATCTATATATAGAAAAGAAATCAAATTGGAAGAACTATATGCGATGCAACAAGAACTAGTTGTGACACTGTGCCTACCTGAGAAGGTCTTTCCTACGTCATTTTTTGATATTATGATACACTTGACTGTCCACCTACCTAGAGAGGTAAGATTGTGTGGTCCCATATGCTTTCGGTGGATGTACCCATTTGAAAGATGTATGAAGGTTATTAAAAACCATGTTAGAAACAGAAACAGACCAGAGGGATGCATTTCTGAGGAGACCATTGCGGAAGAAACAATATAGTTTTTTAGCGAGTATCATAAAACAATGAAATCTGTTGGTTTGCCACCTGATAAAGATGTAACCAATGAAAATGAGGACGGAATGCCATTGTCAGCCGGCACACCATTCGAAATGAATGGGGAACTATTTGCAAAAGCTCATTTTTATGTACTATAAAATACAGATGAACTTTTACCCTATATCGAGTAAGTATTACTAACACATGTCTATTTCATTGATATAAATATTCTAAAAACAAAAAAATTAATCAAAAACATTGTTTCGTTTCAGGCGACACAAGGATTATTTGAAAAAAAATAACCCGGGTAAACGAATAGCATTGTTGGAGGCTGAGCATTGTAAAACTTTTGCTAAGTGGTTACATGATGAGGTAATTACTTGTATGATGTTTATAATTGTTTGTTTTTTGCTAAATATTAGTTAACTTAACATCTCAAAACCAATACTAAGCTAGTAGTAGAGTATAATAAATAAGCACTTACAACGTAATGAGGCTATCTCCAACTTTCATTAGTAATTAGAAGCGTTGTCATTAGCTAGGAAGAGGTCCACCAGCACACCATTTCTTTATTTGAAACACTATTCTTTAACTGTTGAAATTCAGGTCTTGAGAGAGTTAGCAATATCAAAAGATAGCGTATCAGATACTGTTAGGTGCATATCATTTGGACCACGCGCCACCCTAGTGAAATACGATGCATATAACATCAATGGGTATACATTTCGTACGAAAATAACTGATGGCAAAGTTCACCAGAACAGTGGGGTTTGTGTTGAGGTAGAAGATACTCATATATCCAAAGAAGTTCAAAAAAAAAAACTATTTTATTATGGGGTTTTACAAGAGATACGGGTACTAGATTACCGTTTCAAGAGAATTCATCTTTTCAAGTGCAATTGGGTTAATCACAAGAAACATGCGATCAAAACAGATAAGCTTCTTGGTTATACATTGGTAGACCTGAATAACTTAGGCCACAAAGCGAATCCGTTCATATTTGGCTCACAAGAAGGACAAGTGTTTTATGTCCAAGACCAGGTACAAATAAATATGTCTATTGTCTTCAGGACACCTAACAAGAATTACAAAGATACATATGACGAAGTCGATGAGGAATTTAGTACAGTTATTCACCAGAACAATGATAACACTTTGCCAGGTGTACCTGTAGGTGATGATTCACATAGTAACTACTATCGAGCCGACGGTGAAGGAGCTGTCATACGAAAAACCAAGTGAAGCCTTACATGCTCGAGTTGGCACAATCAGCCTTTTTATCGTATTTAACTTGTTCTTTTAGAGGATAGGAATATCTGAATTCTAGTACGTGTTTAAGGATTTATGTTTGTGTGCATATCACAAACATAAATCTTTCATTTTTTTCAACAAAAACACTTGTAATCTCTTTTATTTGAATATAAATTTTCTTTAACATTCAGTGGTTATTTTAATTATGTTTTTATGAAATTTAAATTTCAATTGTGTCCTGCTGATATAGCTAATTACATGTAAGTTTTCATAATCTGTCATATTGAATTCTGTAATACTAGTGAAACTTTGTGTTCAAAAAGAGTGTTCAAATTGGTGAGATGAGTTGCATATCTATTTATAAACTGACATACTACATAGTATTTTTACTCTATATTTGTGTCTGCAGTGTCCATATAAGTTTTCATACTATGTCATAGTGAGTTCCATCATAATTGTGTCATCTGTGTTCTACTATATTGTTCAATTTGGTGATTGAGTTGCAATTAGTGAACTTCACAATGTACATATAACTATTACATCAATTTGCAAGGTTGGTGTGGATGTACATCAGCCTAGGTATAACTTTCAACTCCACTAGTGATTTGGCTTGTGAATGCTTAATTTATTGATTATCCAGCTTATTTAAGTCTTTTGTTGCTCACCTTTATATTTCAGGTTGGTTGCATGTCCTGAAATTGCTAAAAGTTCATTATTCCTTTGTAAATTTGATATCCTGCTCAACATAAGGGGTGTTTGGGACTATATGTTAAACCATTATTGACAACATGATTTAAATCTCATATTGCATACACACCTAGGGTTTAGTTACAATAGGTTAAAGTTGGTTTTAATTTCAGTCATTATTCACAAATTTTGTGATTAGCATGTATTGCAAAAATCTACTCGTTACTGAAGTGCATTATGTATATATTGCTATTGACATAATGAGTATAAGGTTGTGTCTACAAGAGTATAAGTTTGCGTCTGCAAGAAGTTTGAATAATCTATAATACAGAATTTTTTCATACTTGGCAACTTTGTGCTCAAATTCATACTTAAATCAGTTCATGTACCTTTTTTAATTTCATACACACAGCACATTCTGCTATCTTAACCCCCAAAAATAACAACAGATACTGATATTAAGCATAACTATAAGTTAAAGATCAATTTATGATGTAATATATACCAATTAAGATAAACACAATAGCAGGCTATTCAACGAAATTAAACATAAATGTCAAACATTTACCATTAGACCACCATATATTACATATGCAGTAACAAAACATGGATACATAGTACATTAACTTAAACAAAATAACTGGGTTAGACACAACATACCCAAACTGCATATTGATGGTAAAAAAACAACACAAACATACGTGCCGATGCACAAAAATCATCAAACATTTTCTTCTTCTGGTGGTGGAACTATTTCCATTGAAGTGGACCAAGCTTTCAACTCATCCACACCTTCAATTTGTTCCTGGACAATCTTGTTCAAACAAAAAAGCTTCAACTCCAACCTCTTCTTTGAATCAGTAAAAGCTTCAATAGACTCCTCCCATTCAGCAGCTGGATGCTTGGTCTTCATTTCAACAAGTGTAGTACGAACCCTTTTAAGGCTTACCTTAACTAGTTCAATCAAATCATGGATATCATTAGTAAAAGCCTTCTCCTCAATAATCTGTTGCTCCAAAAAGACCCTCATGGCATACGAAATAGGTGCACCACTAGTGAGTTGCATAATCTCGTCCAACACAGGGGTGGCATTTGCATCAGAAGTACTTCCTTGAGAATTTGTCTTGGATCAATTCGTTAATTGAAAGAAGAAAGGTGTTTTTGATTTGGGGTAGATGATAGGTAGTTGGTGATGTTATAGATTATGTAACCATAGGCAGGGTATTAATACAACCCATAACGACCACAATTTTTTATCGGGGCAAATGAAGAGTTGCAACCATAATGGCAAATAGTCTGAACTCAATGCATGTAGGGAGTACCAAGGAAGCTTCGACACACACTCATAAATGTATGTGACAATTTTTTTTTGATGGGCTTAGTTAGTCACATATAAAAATACTTGTTGATACAAACTATTATTTTATGGGCTTAGTTAGTCACAAATAAAATTACTTGTTGTGACTATGTGTAGTGACTTTAGTCATACAAACACTTAAAAATGTGACTCATATCAAGATTAGTGAAAATTGAAATTACATTTGGTTCTAAACATTTGTCACATGAATATTTTACTGTGTGACGTTTTCAATGTGTTGGTCACATATAATCCCATTATAATGTGACCATAAATATACTTTAGTTACAAATTGCTTAAATTTTGTGACAATTGCTAAATTTATAGTCACATAATTGTTTGATGATTTAGTGTGATCATGTACTATATTTGATCATAGTCTTCAAGTAATTATAAATTTTTGTCACATTTAAATAAATATTGTGGCAAATGTGTCAATACCTACTTTCAATTTGCCACACACATAAAATTCATATGTGGTTAACATTTAACAAAATATACTAGTCACATTAAAATAATGTGTGTGACAACCTTGTTTATCAATTTGTCACTTGTAAAATAAGTCTATGTGATCATATATGATTTTTGGTCACATTCAATGTGTGTATGGCAAATATTTGTTACACATGTATACGTATAATGTGACTACTACTTGAACCGGACTTTGATTCGGTAACACTCTCAAATTATTAAGTGACTAACGACTCATCCAAAAAGCATTTGTTAGCCCTGGTCACGCAAATATTCATATGCGTGACAAACAAAATACGAATTGGTCACACAAACTGACTTCAAGTGATTGTTTATTTATGACTGGCGAATTCAGTCACACAAAAAAAATATTTATGACTACACGAAATTTGGTATGTGTGACCGAAACCCATTTTTGTACTAGTGTACTTATTTTTCTTTTTTTAAGAGTACATCATATATATATTTTTTTCGACTTGACAAAAGGATAGGCATCTAATCGAGATAATAGCACAAGGGATAATATAGCACATAAGTACAAGTGCAACATATTTTAGCAAGCCAGTGTAGCTTAAATAAAATGATAAAATGGTGATCTATTTTGCCTCTTTTCGAAAATATCTAATAATTAACCTCACCGTGGTTTAATAAATGATGATCAAGCACAAATTCTGAAGCATACTAGATTATCAACTTTCATACACAATAGAGAAATATAAGCCTAGGTTTCCTCACATATTTGGTGGATGGGTTTTGTGCTTAGTTATAGTGTCAGTCAATGAGATTTTTGCTTTGCTAAAACTTTATTTATTTCAAAATATATCTATTTTTATTTTATTTTCAAAAAGATTTTAATGTGTAGAAATTTATTATTATTTTTCCTATTTGTCTCCTCCTCCACACTTAAGGTAAACAGTGGGGATAAAATACGGATTGCCTTCCGAGAAGCGCTAAGTTTAGAGTCTTCAGCCAGAATCGGCTACTCGGTTTCATTTTAAAAAGAATGAGATTTCTCTTCATCGAATTCATTACAGTGTTCTTCTTTGTGGTAGAGCTTAAGTCCGTGTCCATTGACAATAAAAGTGGTATTGTCTCTACCGTAGAGTTCAACATATCTAGATGGATATTGGTGTTTTACTATATAAGGTCCAGTCCATCTCGATGTAAGCTTGGGTTGTTTGAACTTATATTTTGGAGATAAAGAGAAGTACTTTCTCTCCATGTTTGAATTCTTTTCTTTGTCACAGTTTGCGATCGTGCCACACTTTGTTTCGTTCTTTATATAAACGTGAACTTTCATAAGCTTGATGTCGAAATTAATTTAACTCATGAAGTTGAAATATACATTGTTTTCCAGCTGCAATAAGATCAGGGTTGCAGTTCTTAAGTGCCCAATATGCATGGTGTTCAATTTCTATTGGTAAGTGGCATGTTTTTCCATACAAGAACATGTACGGTGTGGTTCCAGTTGGTGTTCTGAATGCGGTACGAAAGGCCTATTGAGCATCTTCTAATTTCTTAGACCAACAAGCAGGGTTGTTTTGGATGGTCTTTTAAAGGGTTCACTTAAGAGCTCTATTAGTGTTTTCAACTTGGCCGCTCATTTGAGGGTGATAAGATGTGGAAAATCGGTGGTTAACTCCATATCTTTTCATGATTTTTTCCATGAGTTTGTTACAAAAATGAGTTCCTTTTTCGCTTATTAGTGCTTTTGTAATTCTAAAACGACAGAATAGTTTCTTTAAGAATGCTATAACAACTCTTGCATCGTTAGTTTCAAGGCTTGAGCTTCGGCACATTTCGATACATAGTCGACGGCGACTAAAATGTATTCACATTTATAAGATTCGGGAAATGGTCCCATGAAGTCGATACCCCACACGTCAAAGATTTTACAGACTTAGATATTATTTAGAGGCATTTCATCTCTTTTTGTAAGATTTCCAGTTCTTTGGCATGCTTCTCATAATCGTACTAAGGTATGAGCTTCACGAATAACCGTTGGCCAGTAAAAGCCAGCGTCGAACACTTTTTTAGCGGTGGTGTTCGCTGCATAATGTCCTCCGGTAGGTCCGTAGTGACATTCATCGAGAATTTTTTGAGATGTGGATCCGGAAATACATCGTCAGATCATTCCATCGGAACATATTCTAAACAGGTGAGGATCGTCCCAAAAGTATTTTTTTAGTTTAGAAAAGAATCTTTTCTTTTGCTGATATGTCATTCCCTTTCGTAAAATACCTACAGCCAAATAGTTTGCAACGTCAGCGAACCATTGTGCATTGTTAGTATTTATTTGAATTATGTGTTCATCGGGAAAATCATCGATTTCATCATCGCTAGAGTCATCATCAACTATGCGAGATAAATGATCGGCAACAACATTCTCAGCTCCTTTTTATCTTTAATTTTTAAATCAAATTCTTGTAAAAGCAATATCCATCGTATGAGACGAGGTTTGGCATCTTGCTTTTTAAACAAGTATTTTAAGGCTGAGTGATCGGTGTAAACTGTTGTTTTTGACAATACAAGGTATGATCGAAATCTATCAAACGCATAAACTACAGCCCTGAATTCTTTTTCCGTGATGGTGTAATTTTGTTGGGCTGCGTTTAAAGTGCTACTGGCAAAGTAAATGGGGTGAAATTGTTTTCCATCTTTTTGTCAAATTGACGACTCCAAGGGCATGTTCACTTGCATCACACATAAGCACAAATGGAAGATTCCAATTGGGGCTTGTAATAATTGGTGTGCATGTAAGATTTGCTTTAAGAGTTTCAAATGGTAAAAGGCATTCATCATTATAATCAAAGGTTCTTTCTTTTTCTAAAAGTTGAGTTAAAGGTCTTGCGATCTTTGCAAAGTCTTTGATAAATCGTCGATAAAATCCGACATGACCTAAAAAACTTCTAATGCCTTTCACATTAGTAGGTGGTAGGAGTTTTGTGGTTACGTTTATTTTTTATTTGTCAACTTCTAAGCCTGCGCTAGACACTTTGTGTCCAAGCACAATTCCTTGTTTGACCATAAAGTGACGTTTTTCCCAGTTTAGCACAAGATTTTCTTCTTTACATCGTGCTAAAATTTTATCAAGATTGCTAAGACATGTGTCGAAAGAATTTCCAAAGACGGAAAAATCGTCCATGAAGACTTCAACTGGTTCTTCAATTATATCGTGAAAAATTGCAACCATACAGCTCTGAAAGGTAGCAGGTGCATTACATAGGCCAAAAAGCATGCGCCAATACGCGTAAGTTCCAAATGGACAAGTAAATGTGGTTTTCTCTTGATCCATAGGGTTGATTGGGATTTGAAAATATCAGTAAAACCATCGAGGAAACAAAAGTATTCATTCCCTACGAGTCTTTCTAACATTTGATCCATAAAGGGCAAAGGAAAATGATCTTTCACGGTTGCATCATTTAATTTTCGATAGTCAATACAAACTCTCCATCCGGTGATGGTTCGTATTGGTACTAACTCATTCTTTTTGTTAGTTACTACAGTGATACCTCCCTTTTTAGGTACACAGTGAATAGGAATTACCCAGGGGCTATCTGCGATTGGGTAGATTATTCTCGAATCGAGGAGTTTAAGGATCTCTTTTTTAACAACGTCCTTCATGTTAGGATTTAATCTTTGTTGTTTTTCAACAATCGGTTTCTTGTTATCCAAAAGTTAGATTTTGTGTTTGCAGAACGATGGACACATGTCAGAAATATCAGAAGTTTTCCAAGCAAAAGCTTGTTTATGCTTCTTGAGAACTTCAATTAGATCGTTTTGTATTCTTCTGACAGTTGGGATGAAATAATTACAAGCAGTAAGTTTTCTTCGTGAAGAAACACATATTCCAGATGTTCAGGAAGAGGTTTAAGTTCTAAATCTGTAGGAGGCTCTTCCACAGATTTCTTAACTTTGAAATCTATTTCGAAAGTTATGGTTTCAAATGGTGTTTCTTTTTCTTCTTCAGGTGTTTCTATAGGTTCTTCGGTATTAACTACTATGAAGGCGTCAAATTCAGCAAAAAGTTCTTCTTCGAGGATTGTTCCTTCGATAGAGTATAAAATGTTGATTCATTCATCAAGAAGAGCGTCAAAATCGGCTTCAACGATTTCGTCAATGACATCAATACTAAAGCAAGTATCGTCATTAGAATAAGAGTGTTTCATTGCTGCATCGATAGAAAAGGAAATTCTATCTTCTCCAACTCCAAGGTTGAGTTGTTTTTGTTTTACACGAATTACAACAACAGCTGTATGTAAGAAAGGTCTACCAAGGATAAGTGGTACCTTGATATCTTCTTCCATCTCTAGGATTACAAAGTCGACAGGAAAAATGAATTTTCCAACTCCAACGAGCATGTTTTCGGCTATTCCCATTGGGTATTGAAAAGAACGGTCCGCGAGGCGAACACTCATTTTTGTGGGTTTGAGAACGTCTTTTGAGAGTTTAGCATACAAGGAGTATGGCATGAGATTGATACTAGCGCCAAGATCGGCCAAGGCGTTACAAGAGTATGAGTGATGGAAAGTACATGGAATTAGGAAACTTCCAGGATCTCCTAGTTTTGGTGGTACTTTGTTTTGGATAATGGCAGAACATTCATCATTCAGAAAAGCTGAAGATACATCTTCAAACTTATGTTTGCTTTTCCTAAGTTCTTTGATAAATTTGCCATAGTTTGGCATTCCAGTTAGAACATCGACTAAAGGCATGTTGATTCGAACTTCTTGGATTAAGTCGAGGAATTTACCATACTTAGCTTGCATCTTTTGCTTGCGTAAGCATTGGGGGTATGGTATTTTTGGTTTATATGGTCTGGGTGTTGGGTTTTCTATGGGTTTGGTTTTGGTTGGTTGAGCTTCATCCTCATTGTCACCATCGAGTGGGTTTTCGATTGGTGTGTCTTGGGTAGGTTTGATAGGTGATTCGTAAGATAAACCACTCCACGTGAATACGGCATTCACATGTTCATTACGAGCTTCCAGTGGTTGATATTTGTTGTTGTTTTTGGGGTTTGGGTTGGTGTTGCTTGGTAAAGAACCATAAGCGCGATTCGATTGCTTATCGGCAAAACGATCAAACTTAGCTTCAAGGTTTTGAATGGAAGCTTGGTGGTTTTTATTTGAAGTCTCGAACTTTGTTTTGAGGTCAGTGAATGTATCTCGCACGAAAATGTTGGTTTTTCTTTGAGATTCAATAAAAATGTCGAGCTTGGTTTCGAGGTTGGGTTTGTCTTTGGTTTGGTTGGGTTTCTTTTTGTCTCGATCGTAACTTGGTTTATCGTTAGATCTCCAATTATCTAGGTCACGATTACGATAATCGTTATAAAACCGAGTTCGACGAAAGTTGTTCATGAAAATGGCTTCTTCTTCCTTTGTCATAGGCGTGTCATCGTCATCACATTCACTAGAAGGATGGTTTCTTCCATAGTGTTTGCAAGTTTCCTGGCTTTTGTTTTTCATCTCTTTATATTGAGTGTCGATTTTGAGAGACATGGCGTCCATACGAGCCATAATTTTTTCAGTTTCGGTTGGGTTGTTGCTTTCTTTAGCAAAAGCTACGGGTTTTCGTGAGTTTTTGTTTTTGTGATTTTTGGACCAATCAAACTTTAGTAAGAATTTGTCATCTAATAATTGATAGGCTTGGTTAGGGTTTTGTAAAGGAAAATACTGCCCGCTGCGGCGTCCAATGCATCTTGGGTAGCATCGTCAAGACCATGATATAAAATCTTGATTATTCCTTGTTTTTTAGTCCATGACCATGGCAGTTTCTGTGTAATTCTTTCATTTTAAACCATGCGTCAGTGAGAGTTTCTCGATCTTATTGAGAAAAGCTTCTGATTTCTCTGAGGAGTTTTTCAAATAGGGCAGGAGGAAAGAATCGGCTAATGAAAGCGGTTCTAAGACCTTCCCATGTTTGAATGGTTCCTCATTAAGTTCGTCGAGCCATGACTTGGATTCTCCAGTAAGGGATGATGGAAACATCATGGGTTGAACGGCTTCGGCTTGTCCATCTCCATAGTTAATCATTTTGAATATTCTGCCTAATTCATGGATGTGTTTGTGAGGATCGGTTTTGATTCGACCATCAAATTGGTGGTTTTTGACAATTGTCAAGTGGTTTCCTTTGATTGCAAAATAGTTCGTAATTTCAGGTAAAACGAATGCGGAGCCAGGAGTTGGTGCTACAACTCTATCGGCTGACCACATTGGTTCATAATCGGTGTTTGACATTGGATCGTAACGGTTGATGAGTTTGGTGAGAAATAGGAATTGAGAAAGGTTGTCGAAAGGTTGGTTGATTTCGCGAGGTTGAGGTTGCTCGTGTCTCCTATCGAAAGGTACACGAAGGTGAAGTCTACGTAACCTTCGGTTAAGGCTACGTTCAGGTTCTGGTAATGGTGATACTAGTGGAGTTTCGGATGAATGGGTGTGCATCCAACAAAGGTTTTTGGGTTACTAAGAAAAATGTGCGGCGTACTTTGTTAAATGTGCGACGCACTTTGGTTCGCTATAGGAAGTGCGGCGCACTTTTTCAATTGTGCGGCGTACTTTCTGTACTGCAGGAAAAATCTTGGTTTGTTTTGGTGGGAAATGGTTCAATTCTTCAAATATTACGAAAATTTGGTTACAAAACAGGATTATAAGTCCCCGGTAGCGGCGCCAAAAACTTGATGTTCGTTTCGCAAATCTTAAATTTATATTACAAGGTTTAGACAAAACAAGAGACTAGAATACAAACATGGGCAAGTATACCCCTTCGTTCGTAATATAGCTTGTAGTGGTAAGCCAGGATCGTTCGCTGAGACTTAGTTTCGTTTTGGTAATCAGTATAATAATTGAAGAAAGAAATGATTGAAATAACAATAGTAACAGATATGACTAATATAGGATAGTTCGTATGAGTTCGTGATGATGATAATAATGATCGAGATATGCTTATGTAGGTAAAGAGTGATAATCTTTTTCTGTCAAAATGGCGTTTACACAATTTACTTTGGTGTGATTCAAGACTTATGTTTATTCAAGCGACTAAGCTCAAAACAAATTTCCAACGTGCTCAATATTTTATAAATGTTTCTAAGCGGATCTCTCCAACCAAAGATTCAAAACCATAGACGAGTCTTTAAAAAATTATTGTAGCAATTTCCGTTTCTCAACGCCAAATTATCTTAACAAATCAACTTAGATAAAATATGGTTTATTAAACGAGGTGGTAAAATGGTTCTACAACATTACCTTGAAATCAATTATAAAGGATCATATCATAGCATCATCACTAATCATAGTCACATACCCATATAGTCACAAATAGCTTAGCCAAATATGGTAATCAAAGTAACAAATGGAAAAGAGTAAGAGAACATCATACTTAGATTTGATCGAATGAACGAGTACACAAGTGTCATGATTGTATCGTTCCTCCGAGAATCGAAGAAGGGAATACTCTCGTTACAA
The DNA here is from genome assembly GCA_025667525.1 of Glebionis coronaria. Classification (NCBI taxonomy): domain Eukaryota; kingdom Viridiplantae; phylum Streptophyta; class Magnoliopsida; order Asterales; family Asteraceae; genus Glebionis; species Glebionis coronaria. Next base: position 452,610,124 of record CM046881.1, read on the forward strand.
GTATTTCCCAAAAGTGGATAATACTAAAAATACTACTAAAAAGCTAAGAATACTCGGATTAGAGTAGTTGTTGAAAGATGAGATATATGTCAAATGAGTAAAAGTGGCTCTTATTTATAATGCTGGCTGAGGTGAAATGTGCGTCGCACTATCCGAATGTGTGTCGCACTTTGGATACGGGAATGTGCGCCGCACTTCTGACAATGTGCGCCGCACTTTAGTGCGTTCCAGAATCTTCTTTTCTTAGTTTGGCTAAATTGCACAATAAGGACCCTTCTTTGTATTTTTTCACTTTGCTTCTTCATACTTCATACCTGCATATAAAACACAATATATTAAGTATCGAAAGCTCTTATTTATAATACAAAGTGGCATTATAATAACTGGTTGAATATGTATATTTAAGTCGTTATCAGTAATCCTAGGATTGTCTATGTGTTAGAATGATTAAAAGAGAGAGATTAAGATGAAGAACTTAGAGAAAGAAAGTAGAGAAAGGTTGAAGAGAATAAGAGAATATTAGATTAGATGTGAGGAAATGTGAGGAAATGTGAGAACCAACCCCTCCTAACATGCTAGGAGGGGGTATATATAGCTCACCCTACATGTGGGCTTTGTGGGTTATATTGTTACATACTGGATCACGAGACCATACTTAATGTATCTCGTTGGAGTGACCGATCCTTCCTAAATACGTAAAAACATATTTCCAATAATCTCCCCCTAAGGGAGGTCGCTCCAAGAGACAAAGTTCTAAATAGTATATAGCTCGTGATCTATGCTAACAATGATGTGACTGAGACTTTCTTTGGAATTTTGTATTTATAACAATCTCCCCCTAAGGGAGGTCACACCATTTTACAAAATATTAAACCTAGCATACTATGCTTGAGTCTTCGATCTTGTTCTTGTGAATATGTTGATGTGATCTTTGACTTTAGTCTTGAGCATGTTTCCTTTCCTTGACCTTGTGCATTCTTCACTTGTGATATTCGCCTCCTTGTGACATCATGTTCCACATACCTATACCTTTATAGATTCTTGAAAGCTCCATAGTCTGATATAGCGGAAGACTTGACTTTTAGACTTTCTTGAATTTGTTGAAGTATTAAGTGCAGACAGTATAAGCATGTGGTGACGACTTCTTCTGGATTGTACACCGCAACGCCACCTTCTTGCTATGCTGCATAAGACAGTTAGCAACAAAACATATACACGGATGAAATGGCCTTTAACATTTCATTCTAATTCGGTTGCATTTTATCTTCGGTCGTTGAAGACCGTTAGACGATATGTAAAATATCGTACTTGTGGCAGGTAGACTTAATTAAAAATCTCCTTGACAAGATTTCGCGGGTAAACCCGTTCTCTTTACTCGACCGTTCAAAGTTGACTGCGAACGTAAAGAGTTAATCATTTGGATAAAATTATCTTCATGATTGAATCCGTCAATTCATATACTTGGAACAAGTGGAATTCAATTAAGAATCACACCATCGTTGCTTTCCAGTTGTCACAAGCTTGATTCATATTGTATCTTGCAAGTTACCTACCAAGTGCTGTTTGATGTTAACACTAGAAGGGTTTCCATTCGTCATTGTAAATACTTAATAGTATTACTCTGAATGTTTTGGCAAGATCACTAAGATATTGCGTAGAGTCCTGGAACGTGTTTAAATTCAGTTAAGAATTAAACCACTGTTGCTTTCTAGTTATCACTAGTTTGATTCATAAAGAGTCACACAAGTCACCTACCCTGAGCTTTTTGATGTTCGCTCAAAAAGGATTTCCATCTTCATTGTGAATACTTCCGTATTACTCAGATGTTTGGGCAAGATCATGAAGATTTTGCGTAGTACTCTTAAGATCTTTCTTACTTTTCAAAGTGTGTGAAGAAGCAAGTAAACATGGAAATGTGTCCTAATGAGATTATTGATGATCTCAAATGGTTCTAGACTCGATCGTGCATTTTGGATATTTTTCGTGATCGGAGGCTGGAGAGGGGTGCTACCATTTCAGTATCAGTATATTCGAAGTGAGTAAATTGATAGATAATGCGTTGTCTCCGTGTGATTAAAACAAATACTTTTGAGAGATATCTGAGTTAGCTAGGATGGGTTGTGCATTGCATCATTGGGTCCATGATGTCTATCTTCAATAAGATATGAGTTGACCCGGTTCCTGCCTAAGTTGTAAGGAGGGATACTTTCTTTACACCCTTTATCTTTACAATTCTTTTTCATTCTTCAACCCCTTCAATGCTTACCAATACCTCATAACTAGCACCTTGTTGTGATTGTTCTAGTGCTAACTTAAGTACTTGGTCGGCATTCAGCTACGTTCACAATCTTTCTCCATCTTTCCTAAGGACTACTATTTCTACCATCCTTATGTCACCACAATCGTCATCGTCGTAAAATAGATAGGTTGAGGGTAAGTATACATCACAATGAAATCCATTTTGAAGTACAAATCCATTTTGCTCCCCTTTTACATATGCCACGATATTCGAAAACATTTTGCACATGCCAGGATGAGCCAGCACATTAAGTCAAACCATTATTGATCTCAATATTAAATCACATTTTCTCCCCCATATTAAAAATATTAACCCAATCGATGTTTTTAATATCAATTAATTTAATTAAAATTTAAGAAAATTTGGGAAGAAAAATGCAAATCAAATTATCTTCATGATTTGGACAGGATCCCCTCAAATTAATGAGGGTGTACTTGAAACGTAAATTAAATACCTTTTAAACACAAGTGTAAGGTACTTATCACGTGCAAAGATCATAAATGATAATGTATTCACAAGATTAATAATTTACGAGGTTGGACCTGAATGATGAGAAAATCATATGATAGAATTACGTGGTTCTTGTTCACGAATGTTGGTCTCCCCCGTAACATCTGAAATTATCTCCTCCTTTTTAAAAAGCGGTAATCTTTCGTGACACCACATGTACGATTGATATCGTTGTCTTGACACCAATTTGTGAACTTGGCACTTTCGGCATCAAAGATTGTGAATGCTGGACAATTGCTCCCCCTCAATTGTTGACCCATATTCTATCTAAAGAGTTGTAGTCTCCATTTGAGTAGTCGCATCGTCGAGTATGTAGATACCAGTGGTAAATTGCTACGGTTTGTGGAGATGATAACTTCATAAAAACAAGATTTCTCTCGTTTTGACAAATAAATGCACTGAAGCGTACATATACTCGTGTTAGATTGTGTTATTACGTAAACACAATCCCTTACATGGTTATAAGTATACCATGCCAGAGAAAATTAATTCTCGTTGTTGAGTCAAAGCTTTTCGGTGAAATGCTTGACTTTTGTTAGCCGTATTTAAAGTGATGGTCATATAATATACCATTGCGAAGCTCGTGAAAAATACTATTCAACGGTGTCGAGAGTTCTTAGTTATTAATGTTTATGTAACGGGAATTAGTCCCGAACACACAAATGAGGAAGGCCTCCTAAACACTTACTACTTAGTATAAAAGGCCTCCTAAGCCTCATTTGTGTGTGTGTCTTCCATTTCATTTGTTTTGTAGAGAGAGAAACGTTTGTGTTTCTCTCACTAGGAATTCACATCTTTTGTTTTTCTCTTTTCCTTCATCTAATCTAATCTTTCTTTTTTGGTTTAATCTTCATCTTTATTTCTTGTTATTATAAGTCGTGTGATACAATCCAACAAGTGGTATCAGAGCTAACCGGGGGTGTCTTGTATCCGTGTGTTTTGTGTTTGATGTTCGTGTCGAGTTAACAGATTTATTCTGTTTTTCAGATTCATGATTCGATTGGTATTTCTTCTCATTTCATATATTGAAATATCAATTTTTGTTTCATTTTTATCAATCTCTCGTATCAAATTGTCAAATTGTCTTTGATTTCTATGACAAAGTGCCTCGGTATATACAGTTTTTACCCAATATTTTGTACCCTGTTCATTTCATGTTCTTGTCCCTGTATATATCTGCTCCTATTTATGGGGATAAGGACAAAACAGTTTATGGTCCAGTTCCATTTTTTTCGGGGTCACAAACTTTTGGTCAAAACCCTATTAAGATGGATATTGCGATGGCTACTCAGATAGATATTGCGACGGCTTCATTTCTCGGATTTATTCCGATGGATTTTTTTTGACATTCCGATGGTTAAGGCTGTCCTCATTACGATGGATGGCTTGATCCATCGCAATGGTAGCCAAGTCGTCACGCTGCCCAATCACTAACAACATTGCGATGGATTACACTTATTGCGATGGGTTCATGCTATTGCGATGGGGTTTTGTGATATATTGTGATGGGGTTTTGTGATATATTGCGATGGGGTTGTGTAATATTGCGATGGATGAAGTTTCACATTGCGATGGACCGAAAAAACAAACATTTTGCGATGGATGAAATTAATTACATTGCGATGGAAGAAAAAAGTATATCATTGCGATGGACAAACTTATTACGATGGGTATTTGTTTTTCTTTGATAAAATCATGTTGAAGAAAGTCTAAATCAGTCAAAGTTTAATATCGGATTTGGATTTTTTTTCATCCTGTCTTGAAAAACATCTACATATAACATGACCAAACCTGTAAACTACCGAGACCCCCCATAACTCATCAACACCACTCCAACCTTTTACCTCCACAAACCCTCAATTCTATCCTAATCCCATCGTCACCTATACCATCATATCTAGACTCGAATCCATTTCTGTTAAATAAAAGACCTCAGATTTGTTTAAAACGTTTTTGGTTAATCTTTTAAAAAGATTTTTTTCGTTTTACAATCAATCATCACAGATCTTTGACTCATTTAAACCTCAAATCGACATGCAACATCTAATTAACCTACCTGAAATCGATCTTTCTGATCTTGACGCCTTTCTTTGGGTTTTTCTATCAGAAAGCACACCTTTTTACATCATAAAAGGTATCAGGGACATCTACATGATTTGCATATGGGTTATGATGCGTGGGTTATGATTTGTTTAGGGATTGATCTGTGTCTTGAGATTTGATGGTTTGAGTTTGATGATCTTTTTGACCTTCGGTGTTAATTGCTATGATGAGTGGAGATTGAGTGTGTGTGAGCAGATGAAATGAGATGGGTTACTCTTGATTTGCGATGATGTTTTAAGAAAGGAAGTGGAGATGAGAGCCGATGGATGTTGATGGAGGATATGAGACTGGTTTGATGATGATAACAGTCTTTGGATGCATCGACTGTTGAGGGAAAAAATAGGAGGCGGTTTTATCTACATAGAACAGATGGAGTTTAGTGTGTTTAGGTAATGCTGGGAGATAATTTAGGCATATTTATTAGTCTCTACAGCTGGACCTACACACGTGAGCTGATGGGGGCGGTTATAACAAAGTTAACACGTGGCCACCTAGAAATAAGGGAGGCGGATTCTTCAATGTTGACCAACTTATCATCTCTCACGTGGCCTTCTTGAAACAAGGTGATAAGGGGCGGACATTACAATGTGCATGTGGTTTGATTTTATAACTAAGATGGGACTGGGTCCTCACTTTTGTATACTTGGACCGGGTTTTATCATAGCATGGTTTTTTTAGGCCGCAAATCCCGATTGGGCCACTATACACGAAATGTTTATGGACCATGCTAATACTATGATAGTATTACGCTAGGTTATTTTCTTGGAGTGGGCCGAGCTTTATGAGGTTATTTGATTTGGTATATTGACGGGCCGATTAATACGTTAACCGAATGCATAAAGTGGGACGATTATTTTTGCATTTTATTTCAGGATGACCGTCTATATCTCCGAATAATGCAAAATTAATCATGTCGGTTTTGAGTTACGGGGTTATTGGATTGAGCCGGGTATTTCGAAAGAACCGAGTAGTAAAATTGAACAAGTGGTATCATTCGCCAAGGGATTCGTATTTGAGCATTTCGTGTGATTTTGATTGTTTTTCGTCAAAACATCAAACAAATTTCGTGTTTGTTTGTGTTTCTAAGAAGTATACCTTCTTTAAATCGTGTAGTAGTGATTTGGGCATCTTGGTTTTGGCTTAAAAACAAGTATTTTGGATCAAAAGTTGAAAAATTTCGTGTTTGTTCATCTTTCCGAAATTCTTGCAAGTTTCACCATCGGAAAGTACAAAGCACGTGAGGCCAGATCGCAATAACCTTAGGTTCCACTTTGCGATCTAAACATTTCGATACCTTATTCCGATCTGGACATTCCGATCGTTCTTTGCGATCTGGGATTCCGACGGCTCTTAAGGAACTTTGAGTCGTTACTCTGCCTAAATTTTAGCCACATTCCGATCTGAAGTTATTCCGATCTGAAGATTCCGACAGATCATCATTGCGATCTAGCATTCCGACAGATCATCATTGCGACAGATCATCATTGCGATCTAGCATTCCGATAGAAGGACTTTCCGATCGTAGAACATTCCGATAGAAGGACATTCCGATAGAACATTCCGATAGAATTTTCCGATGGGCATTCCGATGGAAATTTTGTTTGAGTAATTTTTAGTATTAGCCACCATCTAGACTAGTTTCAGAACATAGTTTACACGAAGATCAAAAAAAAAAAAAAAAAAAAAAAGAGTTAAAATTTTTAGGTCAAGTAAAATCAAATTTTTTCCCTACTAGTTTTTGGCTATCTCGAACTCAATTTCAAAATTTGGCGATTCATAATTTTTTTCAGCTTACCGTTTTGTCGGACTGAGGAATTTATTGTCGGACTGAGAAAAAAAAAAAATCGGAAGTTTCGGAATTTCAACATCACCACACGCTTTCTACGAATTGAGATCCTGTTGTTCACACGACTTCTACGATGACGTCTCAACAAGATATCTATGCTGCGGGTACTGAGAATCGTCCACCCATGCTTACAAAGGAGAATTACACTACATGGGCTAGTCGTCTCCTTCGTTATGCAAAATGTAAACCTCTGGGAAAGTTGATTGTCAACTTGATTCAAAAGGGTCCGTACGTTAGAAGAACAATTATTGTGCCTGGGGACCCTACGAATGCTAACCCAGTAGCTGATTCAAGTCATGATCAAACAGATGAAGAATTAACTGAAGCTGAATCCAAACAACTCGACGCTGATGATCAAGCAATTCAAGTCATTCTTATGGGACTTCCTGAAGATGTTTATGCTGCTGTCGATAGTTGTGAAACCGCACACGAGATGTGGCTTAGGATTCAGAAAATGATGAAGGGCAGTGAAATAGGTTTACAAGAAAAGGAAACTAAGTTGCTTCGTGAATGGGAGAAATTTACGTCTACTGAAGGGGAACAAATTGAACCTTATTATCATCGGTTTTCAACCCTCATGAACCATCTTAGAAGAAACAAACATGAACCTGCACAAATTGCTGCCAACATCAAATTTCTTGATAATCTTCCTCCTGAATGGTCACGATATGTCACTCTTGTCAATCAAACCAAGGATCTTCATGTTGTGGACTACACTCAAGTTTATGACTATTTGAAGATGAATCAAGATGAAGCTAACGAAGTTAGGGCAGAAAGACGTGCCAAGACACAAGATCCATTGGCTTTTATGGCAAACTCTCCATCATCTATGTCATATCCCATGGTACCCTACCATCAACCCTCATCAAGTAACTTCATGCCACAACAACAACAACAACAACTCACTGCTTATGGATATCAACACCCTGCTGCTATGAATTACTTACAACAACCCATTGCCTGTTTTGATGACATTACTGATCCTACTCATGCTATTAATACTGGTCTTGCCCTTCTTGCAAAGGCATTCAAATTCACCATTAACCCCACCAACAACAATCAGAGAATCTCCTCGAATACTAGAAATAGGCAGATTGCTCAACCTTTCATGAATGCGAATCAAGATCGCCAATTGGTAGTTGCTGGAAACACGGGGACTCAGTTTCAACAATATGGTCAGAATGCTGGGCAGACCGTTGGCAATGCAGGAAATCAGTATGGGCAAAACCGTGGTCCAAATCCGGGTGTTCCGAATGCGGGTAATCAGAATGGGTTAATAGTTGTGCCAGCGGTTGGTAACCAGATGGGAAACATTGTGGCTGCCAAGGGCTGAGAATACTGGTACGGGAAATGGAAACAACAATCGTCAGGTTCAATGCTACAACTGCAGGGGATTTAGTCATTATGCTCGCGATTGCACAGTCAAAAAGAAGAGGGATGCTGCTTATCTTCAGACTCAGCTTCTCATAGCACAAAAAGAAGAGGCAGGAATCCCACTTCAAGCTGAGGAATTTGATCTTATGGCTTCTGCTGCAGAATATGACGAGGAAGAAGAGGTGAATGCCAACTACATCTTGATGGCAAACTTACAGCAAGCATCAACCTCAGGAATGCATGATGACAGAGCTCCCGTTTATGATGCAGACGGTCCCTCTGAGGTACACCCAAGTTTTGATGATAATGATATATATAATATGTCTAATCAGGAGGAAGAGTATACTGAGATGCTTGAGCCCTACATTGAGACACACGAGGATCAAACAAATACTAGTAATATTATTTCAAATGAGCCTAGTGTGGACCTTAGTGTAGATCAAGTTGCCCAGCCTACAACCCTTCCTGATGAGACACATGCGTATTATAAATCTCTATTTGATAAGCTTGCTAAGGTTGTAGATCATGCTACGGTGGTTAATAATAAGTTTAGAGAAACTAATGCCAAATTGACCACTGAGCTTGCGGGATATAAGGAACGGGAGAAAAGTTTTGAGATTCATCATGGAAAAATCAAGGAACTTGAACAAGCTCATGCTACATCGGTTTATCAAGAAAAATGCACCACTAAGAAGTTAAATGCCTTACACTTAAGTAGTGCTAAAAAGATAAGCGAATTGAATGATGAAATCACTTCTCTTAATAAACAGCTTTTAACTGAAAAATCTATTGTTTCTGATTTAAAAGAAGAAAGAAAACAGCTAAAACATGATTTCAAAATTCGAGAAGATGGGCTTCTTGAGGATTTTTGCAAAGCGCAGGATAGGATTAGAGAATTAGACAACCTTTTAGTAAAACGTGGCCAAACTATGCAGACGATAAATATGCTCGCACCAAAAGTGAATGAGATAAATTACACTCGATACAAAATGGCTTTAGGTTGTCCTCTTCCCCCTAATCCAGGATACCTTAAGAAAGTTCAGGCCACTAATGAAACTTTATATAATGGTAGTGTGCTATTGTCTGATGAGCATGATCCTCCTAGTGTGCATGATTCCGAGGAAACTACTGAACTTGCTGTAGAGTCTCGTTTAAGAATGCAAAAGCTTGATAAAGAAGTGATACCCGTTTATTATCCGAAAGTTAACCCGCCAACTGTTTTTGTTCGGTCTAAAACGAGTACTGAAATGCTTTTGCTACCAAGTGAGGAATTGTCTGATGACCCTCCTAAACCGAGTATCACTCGCCGATTTCTAAACGAGCTTAAAGATAACTTTGTCATCCTTAAACGTGTTGTTAATTCAAAAATAACTGGAGGTAATTTCACATCACCTGTTCAGATTGAGGTTCAGAAAATTCTTCAAAACGACATTAATCCGATTATTAATCAAGTTGATGCTCGGTTAGGAAATTTGGAAAACGCTTTTCTAAAAGAATTAGCCAACTTTGTTGAAGACTTTAAATCTTTGACAAAGGAAGCTGATGAATCTCTTGATAAAATTAAAGTTTTGGAAAAAGATCTTGAATGCCTCTCTAAAACTCGTGATTGTATTGATAGTAGCCCTGTTGAGTTAGGTACCTCTATGTCGCATAATGAAAACCTCCAAACTGAGCTTGATCTTATGAAAGAGAAAATGGAATCTTATGTCATTAAAAAGGATAAAGAATTCACCGATCTTTGGAATAAATTTGTCAAAAAATGTGAAGAATGCAAATATGACAAGATTTCGTATGAAAAAGCTCACAATGAAATGCAACAAACTATCGCACGGTTGCAGGCTCAGTTAGGAGGGGTTTCAGAAACGAATTTGGCCTCGTCAAAGTTAGAGAGTGCTAGTGGTAGTAATGTTCAGAAGCTTAAGGCTAAGATTGCAGATTTGGAATATGTTGTTGTTTCATATAAGCGGGTTGTTGAACAAAGTAAGTCTGTCTATCAGAAACTTATTGATAAAATCTGTGAGAACTGTAAGTTAAAGGCCTTGTTAAAAGATAAGACTTCTGAACCTAGCTCGATTGTGGATACGATGATCCAGAAACCAGCAACCTCGGGACCCACTCGTATTGCTGTGACTCCTTTTCCCAAGGTTGCTGGAACGAAAACTGCTATGATTGCCCCAGGAATGTTTCGTGTTAGTTCTCCCTATGTGCCTAGCAAACAACGTACAACAAGCGTTAGGACAAAACCGATCACTATAACTCAACCACAAGTTATTGATTTAAAAAGTGCTAATTCTAATAGACGCGTGTCTTCTTCTACAGGAATAAACAACTACACTAAGAGCAGAAGGCCACAGCCTACGAGCAATACAAGGAATGATAGGGTCCCTTTTGCCTCTAGAAGTAGTCGCCCCAAGATCAATAATGTGGAAGTAGAAGAACACCCTAGGAATTTACCGCCTTTTAATCATAATCAGAAACCTAATTCATCTGAATGTAATGACTTTAAGCTTGCTATTCGGAATGAAAAATCTGAAGTTATTTGTGCTAAATGTAATAAATGTTTCTTTACTTTTAGTCATGATGCTTGTGGTTTGACTATGAATGGTTTGAATTATGGTGGTTACACTTGAATTGACAAGCTGTCAGTCAGTGAACAACAACGCACTCCTAAGGCTAAGGTGTATGTTCCAAAAAGTACGCATGTAGGGTCCACAGAAAGTCTTGCTAAGCCTAGTAGCCCTAGACTCACCTCTAAATGGTTGCCTACTGGTAGAAATTTTGACTGTAGTGGCAAAATTATCGACACTAGTAGATCTCATACTGACAGTGAAACGTCGGTATGTGATACGGCTTAATTATCTTCTAACCCTATAGGAACCTATTTCATCGGTTGCCAAAATATTTGTTTCTCTTATCATTGGCAGGCTGTTGAAATTTGTCTCTGGTGCGTGGACTCGGGCTGTTCCAAACATATGACTGGGAATCGAAGCCTTCTCAAAAACTTTGTATGGCGTTTCATGGGAACTGTTCGATTTGGAAATGATCATGTTGCGGCAATTCTAGGCTATGGTGATCTTCATTGGGGAAATATAATCATCACCAGAGTCTCTTTTGTTGATGGCTTGGGACATAATTTGTTCTCGGTTGGGCAATTTTGTGATTCAGACTTGGAGGTCGCTTTCAGAAGTCATACATGTTTTGTAAGAGATCTTGAAGGAATTGATCTGTTGAAAGGAAATCGTACCACCAACCTTTACACCATTGATCTTTTTCAAATGTCTGCTGCTTCTCCAATTTGTCTCATGGCCCGAGCCACATCAACAAAGTCGTGGTTATGGCATCAAAGGTTATCTCATCTCAATTTCGATGCCATCACCCATCTCGCGAATGATGATCTCGTTACCGGTCTTCCAAAGTTCAAATATACAAAAGACCATCTTTGTCCTTCATGTGAGCAAGGTAAAAGTAAGAAGAAGCCTCACAAACCCAAACCTGTTCCCAACTCAACGAATAGGTTACATCTCCTACATATGGATTTGTGTGGCCCAATGAGAATCAAAAGTATTAATGGAAAGCGGTATGTCCTTGTCATTGTGGATGACTATTCTCGCTACACATGGGTTCATTTTCTTGCTTCAAAAGATGAAACCCCTGATGTAATTATTAACTTCTTGAAGAAAACATCAGTTCTACTGCAAGCCCCTGTCATTATTGTGAGAACGGATAACGGTACAGAATTCACAAATCAAAAATTGAAAGCTTATTTTGACGAAGTTGGGATTTCTCATCAAACTTCGGCTGTAAGAACTCCAGAGCAGAATGGAGTTGTGGAACGGAGGAATCGTACGTTAGTTGAAGCTGCTCGAACGATGCTTCTCTCCTCTAGTGCACCGTTATTCCTTTGGGCCGACGCTATAGCAACTGCATGTTATACTCAAAACCGCTCCATTATTCACACCCGTTTCAACAAAACACCTTATGAGATCATTAATGGAAGAAAACCGGATATTTCATTTTTACATGTCTTCGGTGCATTATGTTATCCGAAGAATGATCGTGAAGATATCGGTAAACTTGAACCTAAAGGTGATATTGGTTTTTTCATTGGTTATTCTTCAACTGCTTGTGCTTACAGGGTTTATAATCGAAGGACAAGAAAGGTAATGGAGACTATGAATGTTACCTTTGATGAACTCTCGGGTATGGCCTCTCAACATAGGAGTTCACATCCCGAGTTTCAAGGTCAGACTTCTGGACACGTAAGTTCAGGACTCGCGCTTCAATTTGCGCCGTCAGCAATCTCATCGTTACAACCTTCGGAACGTGACTTGGAAGTTTTATTTGGACCTATTTATGATGAATATATGGAGGGTCCTTCGTCATTTGGTGTTCCTCAAAATGCCCCGGCTGCACCTGCTACGGTGGTTCAAGAACCTCCGACTGCATCTACACCATCGGCATCTACTTCTGCACCATCTACGTCAACCTCAACCATAGTACCTCAAAACATTCCAACCACTTCTCCGATTGCTGACGCAACTCAACAACATTCTCAGCAAATTCCTACTCATGTTCATCTTCAGAATGAAATAGTTGCTGAAAATGCAAACAATGCGATGCTCAACGAACATGAGTTTGTTAATCCATTTGCGGCTTCCACAAGTACTACTCAGCCTTCAACACCATATGTGGATCCGTCGAGCTCACATCAAGTTTCTCATACACTTCCACATGAACACAAATGGACTAAGAATCATCCTTTAGTTCAAGTGATTGGAAATCTCTCACGACCGGTCTCAACACGAAATCAGCTGCGTACCGATGGTGATATGTGTATCTATGCACTATCAGTCAGCACAATGGAACCAGCAAGTGTGAAAGAAGCAATGACCGATGCATCATGGATTGAGTCTATGCAAGAAGAACTCAATCAGTTCATCCGGCTTGATGTATGGGAGTTAGTACCTCGACCGGACAATATCGATCCGCTTACCCTGAAATGGTTATTCAAAAACAAGATGGATGAGGAGCAAACGGTCATTAGGAACAAGACTCGGTTAGTTGTGAGAGGTTATAAACAGCAGGAGGGAATTGATTTCGCTGAATCCTTCGCCCCGGTTGCTCGGATGGAAGCTATTAGGATTTTCTTGGCATATGCTGCACACAAATCGTTCACTGTGTATCAAATGGACGTGAAGACGGCTTTCTTGCATGGGCCGTTAAAAGAAGATGTGTATGTATGTCAACCTGAAGGTTTCATCAATACCGAACATCCAAGCCATGTCTACAAGTTGAAAAAGGCAATTTATGGTTTGAAACAAGCACCGAGGGCATGGTATGACGAATTATCATCATTTCTTCTCCAAAATCACTTCAGCAAAGGAACTATTGATCCAACGTTGTTTATCAAGCACTACGGCAACGACATCTTGGTGGCTCAGGTCTATGTAGATGATATTATATTTGGTTCTACTAACCCAAAATATTTCATATTATTTGCCGACCTTATGAAAAGTCGATTTGAAATGTCCATGATGGGGGAAATGACGTTTTTTCTTGGTCTCCAAGTTCACCAATCCCCCCGTGGTATTTTTATAAATCAGTCCAAGTATGTGCTTGAGATTCTAACGAAATTTGGTATGGATAATTGTGATCCTATTGGTACTCCAATGGACACTAAACACAAGCTTGATTTGGATAAGAAAGGGACATTTGTAGATGCTACAAAATACCGAAGTATGATCGGGTCCCTTATGTACTTAACCTCAAGCAGACCGGACATTGTGCATGCTACTTGTTTATGTGCTCGGTACCAGGCTCAGCCAACCGAGAAACACCTCAAGGAGGTTAAAAGGATCTTTCGTTATCTCTGGGGAACCATTAACATGGGTCTCTGGTATACGAAGGATTCTGGTTTTAATCTCACGGGTTTTTCAGATGCCGATCATGCAGGGTGTCATGATACATTCAAGAGCACTTCCGGTGGAGCACAATTCTTAGGCGAAAAGCTAGTGAGCTGGTCATCAAGGAAACAAGACTGTACGACGTTGTCCACCGCGGAAGCAGAATATGTGTCTCTATCCGTATGTAGTGCTCAAGTCCTTTGGATGAGAACACAACTCACGGATTATGGCTTTTACTTTAACAAAGTCCCTATTTACTGTGATTCACAATCAGCCATAGCCATATCCTGCAACCCGGTCCAACACTCCAAGACCAAGCACATCGCTGTCCGATTCCATTTCATTAAGGAGCATGTGGAAAGAGGAACGATCGAACTGTTCTTTGTCAAGACGGACTACCAACTAGCCGACATCTTCACCAAAGCTCTTTCTCAAGACAGATTTGAATTCTTGGTTCGTCGACTTGGTATGCGTAGTTTCACTCCTGATGAACTTGAACGTCTTGCACATTCGCAGTAATCTTGTATATATTTATCAGAAAATCAAAATACAAAAATATAAAACCTATAAAAACAAAATAAAAAATGAGAAAACCTTTCAAAAAATACCAAAAATATTCTTCTCCGACATGTCTCTCAGCATCGATAATATGGACGTGCTTAGAAATGTTGTTCAATAACGACACGGGTACGTACATAAAGTTCGAATGAGAGTTCAAATGTTTTTAAAACATGTCTTTTCTATTTTTTCTTCTCATAATGGCTTATAGTCACATGTCAGACTATAACCCGGTCCCTAAATAAAGGAAAGTCTTCGACTTATCCTCAACAACGAGAAATTCATTTTTCTCGGTCATGAGCTTATATCAAAACATTCAAAGTTTTAAGCTCATGAACACACTTTTTCTCGGACTTTTGAGCACAATTTTTCAAAGTATTTCAAAACAATGTGCTCATATACTCCCCTATTTAAATAGAATCTCTTTTCAAGGGGGAGTATAATGATTTCATAAACATTTGTTCCAAAGTTTCATGACACATTATTCTCTCCATGTTTCATCACTAATTTCACAAAAATTTCAATTTCATGCAATTTTTGAGGGGGAGAATAGTGATTAAAATATGTTGTCTTGGATAATATCTTTGATGTAAGTGCTTTCTCTTCCTAATATGTGCAAAAACCTTTCCTTTTATGATGCACATATGTAGGGGGAGCGTTTTTGGTGATATAGAAAACTTTCAAGGTGTAAACATTGATTTAATCAACACCTTGACTGCATTTTCAAATGATTTTTCTGGTTACGATATCTATACCCTTCAACACATAAATTCACGATGGTATTGGTGTCAAAAGGTGGTTAGGTATTCGTCCTATGATCCAACCAGAACCGGAGGGATCTTCCCAGGGACAATCCATTAGAACTTAGAAGTCCTTAGGAAAGATGGAGTAGTTGAGTGTACAGGAATAATGTCGACTAATGACTTAAGCTAGCACTGGAACAATCACAACAAGGTGCTAGTTATGACGTCTTGGTAAGCATTGAAGGGGTTGAAGAATGAAAAAAGAAATGTAAGGATAAAGGGTGTAAAGAAAGAAGCCCTCCATACAACTTAGGCAGAAACCGGGTCAATACATCTATTATCAGAATCACTTTGATGATTTCTGATACTGAAGACAAAGCATCATGGACCCAGTGATGCAATACACAACCCTTCCCAGCCTACTCAAGCTTCTCTCAAAAGAAGTTTGTTTTATTGTCACAGAGTTCAACTCATTTCTATCAACTTTCTCACTCCGAGATAGTAGATATTGAATAGGTGGCAGTCTGCTCCAGCCTCCGATCACCAAATAAACGTGCACTTATAGAGTCTAGAGCCAACGAGATTCATCAAAAATCTCATTAGGACACTTATTCCATAGATCAATTGTTGTTCATCATTAGAACACAAGCGATGATTTACAGAGTCCTACGCTCTATCCTTGTGGTATTGCTAGAACATTCAGAGTGATACTCTTTAGTATTCACAGTGATGAATGGAAATCCTTCCAGTGTTAACATCAAACAGCACTGCGGTAGGTCATATGT
Organism: Glebionis coronaria; assembly: GCA_025667525.1. NCBI lineage: Eukaryota > Viridiplantae > Streptophyta > Magnoliopsida > Asterales > Asteraceae > Glebionis > Glebionis coronaria. The sequence continues at coordinate 452,626,245 of CM046881.1, forward strand.
AAGATTCACTTGAATTAAACATATGTCAACTGGAAAGCAACAGTGGTTTGATTCTTAATTGATTCAAACTCGTTCCAGGTCTCGACGCAATATCTTTATGATCTTGCCAGAACATTCAGAGTAATACTTTTCAGTATTTACAGTGACGAATGGAAATCCTTCCAGTGTCATCATCAAATAGCACTGCGGTAGGTAACTTGTGCGATTCTATATGAATCAAACTTGTGTCAACTGGAAAGCAACGATGGTTTGATTCTTAATTGATTCAGACTTGTTCTAGGAAAGTGAATTGACGACTTAATCAGCAGAATGGAACTGCATGATTCACTCCTTACTTTGAATTATCTTTCGATATATTCAAGTATTGAGAACGGCTACCACAGCTGGAAATCCTGTCAAGGAAGTTCTTTGAACTTACCTGATCACAGGTACAGTATTCGTACTGTATAACGGGAAACCGGTGGAATGCAAACGGTGGCGTTATCTCAAGAGTCGCAATTCAAGGCCACATATTCAGGATTATTGAAGAAAGCCCAAGGACATCTAAAGACAAAGACTTCCGCTACTCTGATGATCAAGGGAGATTGTTAACAAGCTTTCATGTCAACTCAAAACATGAGTATGTGGGTAAAGACACAACAACACAAGCTGGAAAAGTTACAAGATCAAGTCAAGGCAAAGATCAAAGATCCAAGATCACAAGTCATGAAAGGAACTATGAAAGAACTCTCAAGACAACGAGCTTCAAAGTCTGCAACCCCAACGAAGTGAAGTCACATATTACATGACCACCCCTTAGGGGGAGATTGTTAGCCGTATTTAAAGTGATGGTCATATAATATACCATTGCGAAGCTCGTGAAAAATACTATTCAACGATGTCGAGAGTTCTTAGTTATTAATGTTTATGTAACGGGAATTAGTCCCGAACACACAAATGAGGAAGGCCTCCTAAACACTTACTACTTAGTATAAAAGGCCTCCTAAGCCTCATTTGTGTGTGTGTCTTCCATTTCATTTGTTTTGTAGAGAGAGAAACGTTTGTGTTTCTCTCACTAGGAATTCACATCTTTTGTTTTTCTCTTTTCCTTCATCTAATCTAATCTTTCTTTTTTGGTTTAATCTTCATCTTTATTTCTTGTTATTATAAGTCGTGTGATACAATCCAACAACTTTAATATTAAAAGCGGGTAACTATCTGAAATAATAGCAAGCCATTTTGAGCACGTTTTAAAACATTTAAACTTCTGCTCGAACTTTATTTATAACCCCGTGTCATTATTGAATGACATTTCTAGGATCGTAGATATTATCGATTCTAGAAGACTTGCTCTTTTAATCAAAACATTATTGAACACATAATTTTGAAAGATTTAGAAAAACCGTTTGAAAAATTCTCGAAAAATTGTGTTCAACGTTTTGAAAACCAATTACTTGAGCTTAAGTTGTTGAATATCTTACAAAACGAGCTCAAGTCCGAGAAGTTGTAAACTTCCCGTTGTGAGGATAAGTTTATCATCGGCGATAAACTTTCCTTTTAACTGAAGAACGAGTCCTAAGTTGACATTTACTTAGAAGTTGATTTCATGAGCTTGAAAACTTTTGAATGTTTTAACGTAAAGCTCATGACCGAGAAAGATGAATTTCTCGTTATGAGGAAAAGTTCTCTTATTTAAAAGATACACTTTCCTTTCTGAGCTTAAAACTTGGAATGTTCTAATACAAGCTCATGACCGAGAAAAATCAATTGCTCGTTACGAGGATAAGCTATCATGAAAGATAAGCTTTCCTAAAATTGAAGTCCGAGTTACAGTCTGATATTTAACTGTAAGTCATAGTGCATGAGCTTAAAAACTTTGAATGTTTTCAATATAAGCTCATGCCCGAGAAAAGTTAATTTCTCGTTGTAAGGATAAGTTTATCATCGGCGATAAACTTTTCTTTCTTTGAAGTCTGGGGCATAATCTGATATATAATTATACGCCATGTACATGAGCTTAAAACTTTTGAATGGTTTTAATGTAAGCTCGTGTCTGAGAAAATTTAATTTCTCGTTTTGAGGGTAAGTTATGTTGAATAGATAAACTTCCCTTTCTTTGAAGTCCGGGTCATCATCTGTAATTTAACAATGAACCATTTTAGTAAGCTTAACCTCAAATCCCATGAGACACTTGTTTCTTAGATATCAGCTTCTTCAACAACCAAACTCTGAGAGTGTCCTTAGTAGAACGGTATACAACAATTGGACCGCTTTGTACTTGTTGAATGTTAACTTTGGTACCTGCATTCTCATTTGGGGTTTGTATGCTTTCATATGGGTTAGCGATATCTATTTTAGAACCATGTGGGGGTTCACATTTATCTTTTCTTGTGCCAGAGGCGACCTGAGGAGATGGATCACTAGGCTTAAGTGATTGATCATCCTTTTGAGTTTCCACCCTAATAGTCTTGGTAAGATTGGAGACTATCCTAGTTAAAGGGCACTCGTTTCCTACAAGAGTGAAAGTTCTACCAGTGGGGCGCCACACTTTACCAATGGGTTTGATTCTAGCTAACCACTGGGATTTAACTCTAGCACGGGAGTTCACCTCATTAAGGAATTTCTTGACACAAGAGTCATGATTTGCCTTAAAGACACACTTTCTACGTGTTTTAGAAGTAGCATGTTTAAAGTTCGGGTAAGATCTAGAATTCCTAGATGATTGTTTGAAGCTCCTAGGATATGACATGCTACGGTTAGCAGGGTTGGGTAATCTGGAAGGCATCTGACTAGGTTTGAAATTTCTATTTCTTACTTGTGTCTTTTGCTTAGTTTCCCTTAGACCAAATTTATGGAAAACGTCATTTGAACTAGTTCGAGACGTATTCTTTGAACTATGTGTAGGGAGGCTAGATGCAATCATGTGATTAGGTCTTGCAAAAGCTGTTTGAGTCACATTGGGCCTAGTTGATGGAGTGACTGGTCTAGACAGATGAACCAAATCAACTTGGGAGGCAAAATGCGGTCTCGAGGATTTTTGTCGCTCGGATCTAAATGCAGTCGGTTGTCTAACAGACTGATTTGAGGCGGTTTCCCCAAGATTGATGGTTTTTCAAGCTTAGTGTCCACACTATTTCCTTTAGTTTTTCTCAATTCATTTTTCAACGCAGCTATAGAAAAATCTTTTCCTGAACCTGTGCCTTTTTTGTCTCATTATCTTTGAGCAATTTATCTTGGGACGCGAACTTAGATTCTAGCAAATTAATTTGTTTTAGAAGATTATCCTTTTCAGCTTTAGAATCTAGAACTTTTTGATCCAATTTTCGTTTAAGAACAACGTTTGACTTTTCAAGTTTTTCATAATATGTTTCAAACTTGTTCGTTTTCTTCGAAAATTCTAGTTTGGCATCCTCAAGATCTTTAGATTGTTGAGCTAAAATCTTTCAAGCTCTAATATCTTCGAATCAGAATCAGTTAACGAAGCAGTCATAAAGCATTTAGCATTCTGAGCAATATCTCCCCCATTATGACTCACATCGGATGAATCAGAAGTAGTATAACTATCACCGTTTTCCATCCCATGTTTGTCATAATTAAGTTCGGAATGCCAAACATGTTGTATATCATTGATACATTCATCGGATACATCATTCAATTATACCGTATTTGTAGGCTCTTCGTCATATACGGGTAAGGTGTCATCATAAGAGATGTCTGTATCAATCACTGACATGCTGCTTGTATCATGCTTTCCTCCTGATTCCATGCTCTTACAATCTTTAGTCAAGAAATTGTCAACCGTATTACCATTCTCCTCTTGCATCTGTTGGGAATAAAATGAGCCAAGAAACTTAGACGCTGACAGGAGTTAATTGGACGTTGATAGGAAGAAATCAAGCCTTGATAGATCAAGCGTTGACAAGAAGAAATCAAGCGCTGATGAGAAGAAGTCCAAGCACTGATAGAATACTTAGTCTACACGTTTTTATTTCTAGTAAAGATATGTTCGACATTGTATTTTCTATATTTATCTTTACCTAGAATAGCTGCTAGTTAGACTCTTGTCCAAGGATCTTTAATCTATAAAAGGAGGCCTTTAGGTTTTAGTTTGAGATATGTTTTTACACTTTCATTATACACAAGTTCGATCATCAATCAAAGTGAAAGTTTGGTTTATCTGTTTCGTTTGTTCTTCATTCAAGTATTAATTCCGCATAGTACTTGAATTTTTTACACAACAAAGTTTCTCTAAGTGTTTAACTTGATTTAATCTCGTTTACACAAAGCTAAATCGATCTAAGTTTGGGATCAACAAGTGGTATCAGAGCTTGTTGAGGAACTTTGATCTAAAGAACACAAAACACAAAAACCCTAAATCGCCAAAAACCCTAATTTTTCAAGAAACCCTAAAAACCAGACAAATATGTCTACTCCTGATATGACCTCCTCCTCTAGTCACAATCTAAAAATCCCCATGCTAGACCCAGACAACTTTGAGCTATGAAAGTTCAATTTTGAGCAGTACCTTCAGATTCATAATCACACTCTATGGGAAATTATTGAATATGGAAACACATTCGATAAGGCTGCCAAGATTGTTGCTGCGATTACTACAAGATCAGTTTAGGGCTCAATGATGTATCGTGGATAGTATATAGTGATAATTAGATACGTTATAGGGTAAATTAGAAAATTACCTTTAGGAAAAAGTAATAGACTAATAATACCAATGACGAATTCAATTAAACACGTGAGTGAGTCGAGTTCGTTGTACACGAAGATCTTATGAATTTGAGACGTTTCGTTTTGATTTGGACAATCGATTTGAATTGGTTTGTGGTTTTTAAACTACAATTAAAATCTACAAATTTTAAACTAATTAAAATAAACCTAAAGTGCATGAATCGTAAACCCCGCCTAATTTAAAATTCTACAAACACTTACTTATTTAAAAATAAAACACTATTTAAAAATTGATCTAATTAAAACTCTATAAAATATTAATTTCTACTTAATGAAATAACTTTTAAACTAATTTACTTTATTATTAAAAAAATTACTTTAAACAAATTATTTAAAAACTATATTTATTTAAATCTAAAGTTATAAAAATTAAACTAATTAAAATTTAAACTAATTAAACTTTTTTATATAAAAACATTTTTTATTTTTATTTTTATTTTTTAATTTTTATTTTATTTATTTATTTTAAACTACTTATTTTTTTAGTATTTACTCTAATTAAAAATTAAATGTTATACAAAAATAAACGTGACTAGAGACTCAAACAAATACTGACAGTAAAAAAAATGACTATATTAATGAAATAAAGGAGAAGAAAATCAAAAGAGCCTAAAGCTCAGATGGCTATCACGTTGGACCTACAAACTAAGGGTCTCGAGTTCGAACCCCATATGGAACAATATTTTTGGAATAATTTCTATTTTTGACAGTTATGAAAATAAGTCTTAGGAAAGGCTTTTGAAAGCTTATTTGCTTATACTGTGAGGTCACAGCTTATTTGGGCTTATCAGTTAGCTTACACTGATAAGCTAAAATTAAATAACCTCAATAAACAGTGAATCAAAATTGTAAAAACAGATTAATCACAAGTTTAACACTAAACTTGAATAAACTTCAAGCAGTAAATGACTAAATCAATCAACAATGAAATCTTTACCAAAAATACCTCATTACACGACTGAAACCTAGCATCACTGTATTTCCTAAAATCTAGTAATAAAAATAGATTCATAATCTCAAAACCGACTAATTTGCTCAAATCAATCATATTCAATATTACTAATATGCAGACTATTTTTATCCAGTTCCCATTAAACCAGCTAATCAGATTTAACAGAAACAATAATCTGGAACAATCAGATTAAATCAGCTAAACAGATTTATCAGATCAAACTAAAACTTCCTTTAAATCATACTCATCAGTAATTACATTAAATCATTCCAAATTCAACAATAGCAGATTTCTATGACAAAACCTCAAACATACTCAGTGTAAAAACTAAACAGTAAGATAGACCTAATAGCAATCCTCTACCAGAATTAGACAAATAAATCTATATCATTTTGAACTAAAAGAATAAGGAAAAACAACTTGTAAACAAACTCTGTTACTCAGATTAGCATGACAGTCCATCAGCATTAAACATTAAGAACATACAAACATATCATCAGAACATGAATTCACAACAGATATCTATTAATTAAGAAAACTAAGCAGTGAAAACATCAAACACCAAATTAAATCAAGATTAAAACAAGTAATAAGACAAAAGAAATTAGAACCTTATGGAGTAACCGTTGAGAAGTAGGATTGCGCTGAGCATCCTAGATGAACCGAACCACCATCATCTCGAACCACCATTCACCAATACTCGAACCACCAGTTTATTTTTTGTGAATCCTTTCCAGTAGGGAAGGTATTTAATCCTACTTTTACCTTTTATATTAAATCTGAGCTATCAATTAGCTCATGCTTAACATAATAAACATTACTGAGTTGAGAAAGTCTATAGAAATTAATTCTTATAACAATTTTAACAGAAATTAAAAGAACCGAGACACCAATAGATTCAAACGAAGAACTTTTATTAAATTAAAGACAATAATACAAGATTTAAAAAGAAATTACAAGATTTAATTCCTACCACTAATTCTACAGAGTAACTTTAAAATAAAAAGAAGGATGAATTACAAGTAAAAATTAGGGGTATTTATAGCCCCCCCAAGGGCTGTTGGTGAGCGAATATCCGAATAACTGAAGAATATTCCACTTGATTTTGTAGCCCTTGATCTTCCTTCTTCTCTCTCTTTATCAATCGGATGGCTGTGATGATTCAAAATAGCACACGGATCGCCAACGTGGCATCCGTGTGCTAGTTGTGTTTCTTCTTTGGGTTTTGATTGGTGGAATAGGCTGGATGAGGTGTCATATCCAGTAAGATTCGGCCACGTAGAATCCCCTCTCCATCTTTTCTCTTCCTTAAACCATGGGGGTTTTAATCCCCTTGGTATTAATTAATGAAATAAATAAAAAGCCCTATGTGATAGGAACTTTTTACTGGCTAGGGTAAATGGGAACTGTGACATGGGTGACTGGTTTTAGGGCGGGGAAGAAAGGTAAATGGGTAAGGGAAGAAAATACTTAGGAAGTAACGAAAGGAGTTTTTTTATTTATGAGAGAAAACGTGTGGGTGGGGGGTTCGGTTTGTGTTTATGAGTGGGTAAAAAGGAATTTACGTTTTAAATAAACGTACATAATGAAGTAAAAACCTAGGCCCAGCAATATTACTTCATTTCATGTTTGGGCTTGGGCCCAAGACCCTTTTTCCATCCGAATATATTAAAAATCCCATTTTGGGCCTTCAAATGGACCTTCCAAATCACATTATATTTACTTGAAATATAAATGGGCTTTTGAGCCCATTTACCCCTTTGTGGGACCCACTTGACCAAAATACTTGTTTAAATATTTAATCCTCTAAATCGAACTCGATCTTGGCTTCCACGATCTTTTTCATCAATCTCGTGTCGGTTTTCATCGGTTTCGTGAACTTGGTACCTACACACATTCAAACAAGAAACAAGCATATCCAAGGCATATATGATACATTTTGTGCAATATTTCATTGTTTTAAGCTACAAATGATATGAGTAAATACACTCATATCAAATTCCCCCAAGCTAAGCAATTGCCGTGTCCTCACGCAATGATAAATTAAAACTATATCTACACCATTATTCAACTTTTGACATTTTAATTTGCAAAGACATAATGTATTGCTTTCATTATTCGAAAAATAACTTTTAGGATCATAAAACTCAAATAGATTCATCGTCCCCGACTTTTCACTTTTCCATGCCAAGTGCAAAAACAAGATCATTGTTATTATAAGTTGGTAGACTAACACGAATTCATGTGGGACAATTAATCACTTAGACTCCCTTATTCCTAGTTGTATCTCTTATATTTTATTGTTGTCTTGAATGATCACGAGGATGCATTGTTGACTTATTTCGATAATTTATTAGGCCGAAAATAAAGTGAACGATTTAATCAATAGTTAGCTAAAGGACAAAATCTTTTAAAACTGCTTCTCGGGACTTCATAAAGTCCATATCTTGGCATAACTTGCTTCGCGATTTGAGACCTTTCTCGGACCGATATTTGGCAATGACTTAATACTTCCAACCTTGAGAGACGTTCACGAAATAATGGTCTTCTCTTCATAATATTTCTTCACTTGAAGTTTTGAGAGATTCATACTTGGACCACGACTTCTTCATTTTTCTCCAATCTTTATTTGGGATTTTGATTTACAACGATCCGCCTCCTTTTTGGACTTGGCTTTATTTATCCTCATACCTTATTTTGGTCTTTTTGGAAAGACTTCTCCATGACTTTTTGGGAGTATCTACTTTTCGTCGTGTGTCTCGATCCTTCATATTGATTTTTGATAAATGAATCTTCACATCACTTGAGATCTTTAGCAATAAAACATAGCCCTCATGTCTTGTTAGGACCTTTTTGGACTCGCCAATCTTCGCATCCCGCTTCAATAAGTTATGCCTTGGCTATGAACTCTAATCCATACCGAGCAACTTTTAAACGATCTTGGGCTAGAAGCTAAGTAACTTTTCAAATCGTTCAACCTTATTTATTGCAATTAAATTTATTAACAAGCGATGGGAGAATAGGCTCATAATCAACTCATATAAATTCCCGAAAGAATACCAAACTTATAATTGGCTCTGTCATCTATTGTTCTCCATATTGTAAAATTCCAAGAATGAAATCAATGGATACTTAGCCTATCAAATCAAAGTTTTGGGTTTTCAAGTCATCTATAGGATCTTGCATCTTCATAGACTTTTACAAGTTTAGAATTTGCGTTTTAAAGTTCCCTTGATAAATGAGTTTCTAGGATCAATTATAGGAGCTTGCGAAAAGTTCTTGTTCTTAACTCGTATAAATTAAGACTTTCGCGTTTTAAAGCTCCCTATATAATAGCCTAGCAAAACTTAATTCAAATACGTTAAGGAAAAGCTAAGGTTAAAAACCGAGTCGAGTCAAAAACTATTTTTATTTAAAGCCTACATTCGTGTCAAAAACACTTATTTTATTTATTAAAAATTAAAAATAACACTAAAAAAAATTAAAAATTTATTGAAAAATGAGAAAAACAATACGTTTGGACACGACAAAAGCAATTGCAAGCGATTATATCGATTGACTCCCCCATGCTAAAACCAAACATTGTCCTCAATGTTTCTTAGCTCAAGAGTAACACCCCCTTGCTAAGACACGAAGAGTCTAATGCAAACTCCTAGCATGGAAAGAGCACGCAAATCTATAAGCCGTTTATTAATTATGCCTCAAGATAAAACGTTAGTCGATAAAAATCAAGGGTAAAGAAAGTGTGCCCCTTTTTGGCATTCAAAGAATGGAAGATTAAGTGGACCGGCAAAAACCGAACACGAGAGTCTTCAAATATTAGGGTCGTACCTAAGATCACAACACAACAAAATACGAGCACGAGCTTGAAAGATCAAGCCTTATTAATTATTAGAAAGTAGAAAGAAAATAGAACATATGGGATTCCCCCACAAGGCACCTTGTTTTTGTTAACCGAGTCATGAGCTCGACTCGATCCCCACATTCATTGGTCCTTAGGGAAAGTGGTGCAAACCGGCATATTGGAGTAAAAACCAACATAAAGCACGATGTCGGGGTCGAATACCTCATCCTCGGTGGAGAAAGGAATAGACAACAAGGTGTCGTCCCCCCATGCTAATCCTAAGTCATATGAAGCACATAATAATGGTGGTACAAAAGTCTCAACCATAGTGGTTTCAACTTGCATGACTTTGTTGACCTTTTCACTCTTATGAATGTGAATAAAAGGGTCATGGTACTTAAAACGAGTCGCATGAAAAACCCGCACATTAAGATCAAAGCGAGTGGGAAGGATAATAGGAGCAAAAGTAATCTCTCCCTCCGGGTCAACATTGTCATCATCATAAATCGGGTGATCAAACCAAGAGTCTTCATCACCTTCATTAGACTCTTCCTCAAATTCCGAAGGAATGTCCATGGAAAGTAACTTATCAAACTTCCTAATGAAAAGATCATCATCACAAAGGTTGTGAGATGTAGGAGGTATGATGTTCTCAAAATCCTCTTGAAACAATGGATTATTGTTCAATGAAACTTCAAAGAGAGGATTTGAGCAAGTCACTAAAGTATCATCATCCTCATTAGAAGGCAATTCATCGGCGAATTCCTCGAGAATGGTAGGTAAAACACAAGAATCACGCTCGATCTCGAGATCGGAAACGTCTTCACTTCCCCGTGGAAGTGGATCAACAAGTTCATCGGCGAACTTATCGAATGAATAATCACTAACCTCACTCGGTGTGAAGTTAAGAATCAAAGGCTCTTCAATGGAAGATTGTGCCTTAGGAATATCAACATGATCCTTAGAAGAGAGTGAAAACGAGTCCATTTTCAAAGATTGTTCAATTAAAGCAATATCACTCTCGGGATCAAAATTCTCATTAACAAATTCACTATCATCAAATGGCTCACTCAAGTAATCATCAATTTGTTTTTCAATCTTAGAACTTTCATCCTCGTGTGGATTGAGTGGAGATGAGGTAACATTACAACATGATTCAACAAAATTAGGTTTATCAAGTTCAACACTTTCCAATTTCTTAGAAACCAATCTAGGAATTTTTTCCGGTTTGAAAATCATATGTTTATCCCCATATCTTATTTTAATCTCCTTTTCCCTCATATCAACTAAAACACCGGCCGTACACAAAAATGGTAGTCCTAAAATTATAGGCACACGAGGATTTGGCTCATAATCAATGATAGCAAAATCGGCTAGGTAAATGAACTCCCCCACTTTAACAATGACATTTTCCGCTATACCAACCGGATGGGTGGTAGTACCATTAGCGAGCTCAATTATCATTCGAGTAGGCCTAAGTGGTTCATAATCAATGGTCTTCCAAAGGGCTAGGGGCATTACGTTAATACTAGCTCCTAGATCGGCTAGAGCTTTGTATTCCCCAAGCTCATCAACAACACAAGGTATCAAAAATTGACCCGGATCTTCATATTTCTTAGGAATGAAATCAAAGAAATCCGAAGTACTAATCACATTCAAAGTCGCCTTGGTGACTTTAAGAAAACTTTGCTTAGGTGGAACATAAATTTTCTCGATCACTCTTCCACATTATCATCATCATAAACGGTTATGGCCTTAAGCTCTCCCCTCGGATTTGGAATGGTATTACTAGGTAAGCAACCCGAAGAAGATGACGGTTTAGACATAAATCCCTCAAACATTGAAAGCAATTTATTTTGACTTTGTTCCAAACTTTGGTGCATACGATTTTGGTTTTGCTCTAGCCTTTGTTGATTAAGCTCAATCTTATTGTTTTGCCCTTTAATCGTATTTTGAAAATCGAGTCTCAAAGTATTAATTTGCCCTTGAATATTATTTTGAAAAGCTTTCATGTTTGCCTCATTTGATTTAATATAGCTTGACAAATCATTTTGATTATTCCCTTGAAAACCTTGATTGTTTTGATTAGCATTAAAACTATTTCCTTGATTAAAATTCCCTTGGTTACCACGGTTAAAATTATTCCCATTATTTCCATTGTTGTACCTATTTTGAACCGGTGGAAAACCCGGTGGAGCAACATGATTTTGACGAGGAACTTGACCGTTGGAGCCATAAGTTCCCGTCGCGGCAAAAGCACTAGCTTGATCAAAATCCGTGTTAAAACAAGCATAATTAGGATGTGCTCCACCACATGATACACAAAAACTCTCAACCATATTAATGGATCCATGAGGATTCTTCCTAATCTCACTCAACAAAGTCGCAAATCCACTATCAATCTTAGAGTCCAATCTAGCAATCTCAGGATTCACATTGGAAACAACCGGTGTGTTTCGTGAATATTGTGCTCTAGACTTATCCTCAATTATTCTCCACGCGTCTCTTGGTGTTTTTCTTAAAAGATTACCACCCGCGGCGGCATTTAAAGAATCTTGTTCAATCATATTTAGCCCATTATAGAAAGTATTTATTTGATGCAATTTCGAGAAACCGTGGTGTGGACATTGTCTCAACAAATCTTTAAATCTTTCCCATGCAACCCCAAACGATTCATGCACTTTTTGTTCAAATCTAGTGATCTCATTCTTAAAATGTGTTGTCTTAGATGGTGGAAAGAAATAATTCATAAACTTTGACACTAAATCATCCCATGTTAAAATCGAACCCGGTGGTTCTTTCTCATACCAAAGCTTAGCATTACCCTCGAGCGAGTACGGAAAAAGCATAAGCTTAATCACGTCATTCGACACATCTCTAAACTTGAGAGTCGAGGTAATTCGATTAAAATTCCGAATGTGAGAATGCGGACTATCGATCTCATTGCCACGAAATGGGTCGGCACGAATGAGCGATACAAGACCCGTCTTAATCTCAAAATGATCCGCCAAAATAGTCGGCACAACGATTGCTTCCACATACCCTTCGGTGGGTGCACGGAGCAATTCCTCCATTGTTCGGTTATCGGCCATCTCTACAACAATAGGTGGAAGCTCGGGTTCCACTATTCGTTGTTGACGACTTCTATTTCTACGAGGAATATTTTCAATCCTATTAAAATCAATCACAAGACGAGAAGAACGTAATTGCATACACTACAAAGACGAGAATTTAGAGGATTGAAGAAAAGAAATTAGACAAGAAGAAGATTATTTTTGGTATTTTTTTTGGTATTGCTCAATCAATAATGATTGATAAAAAACAAGGAATAAGGATAACTACTATGGAAGTAAATTACCCTCGGTCGACTTTGAAACGATAGGTGAAAACCTAAACGTCTCGAGGTTCAATAAGTAAACAACAAAAATAAGATTTATTACTACTTGAGTCGGCAAACCAATAATATGTCGTCCCTCTCAATATACGCACAAGCAAGCGGGGAAACGAGGTGGCACAAAGCACTTAAAACCCTTTTTCCTTAGACGGCCTTTTATAGCACGTCGCCTTACACCCACCTTATAGTTTGTATAAATCGAGTTCAAACTTCTTATTAGTATTTATCTATTTTGCCTTTATTTTTGTTTTGGGTTCGAATACAATAGCTAGGTGATGAAATCCCAACTAAGGCTTATTTGAAAAGTATTTAAAATTGTTGTTCTACGTAATACAATATATTATTCACAAAAAACGAGAAAAACGATACATACTATATAATAGAAAAATAACAAAACTTTCCGAGGACGGAAAGGGTCTTCAAATCCACGATCAACAAATCTCCACAAAAGACGAATCGTACACAAGATCCCCGGCAGCGACGCCAAAATTTTCGATGTATCGTGGATAGTATATAGTGATAATTAGATACGTTATAGGGTAAATTAGAAAATTACCTTTAGGAAAAAGTAATAGACTAATAATACCAATGACGAATTCAATTAAACACGTGAGTGAGTCGAGTTCGTTGTACACGAAGATCTTATGAATTTGAGAAGTTTCGTTTTGATTTGGACAATCGATTTGAATTGGTTTGTGGTTTTTAAACTACAATTAAAATCTACAAATTTTAAAATAATTAAAATAAACCTAAAGTGCATGAATCGTAAACCCCGCCTATTTTAAAATTCTACAAACACTTACTTATTTAAAAATAAAACACTATTTAAAAATTGATCTAATTAAAACTCTATAAAATATTAATTTTTACTTAATGAAATAACTTTTAAACTAATTTACTTTATTACTAAAAAAAAATACTTTAAACAAATTATTTAAAAACTATATCTATTTAAATCTAAAGTTATAAAGATTAAACTAATTAAAATTTAAACTAATTAAAATTTTTTATATAAAAACATTTTTTATTTTTATTTTTATTTTTTAATTTTTATTTTATTTATTTATTTTAAACTACTTATTTTTTTAGTATTTACTCTAATTAAAAATTAAATGTTATACAAAAATAAACGTGACTAGAGACTCAAACAAATACTGACAGTAAAAAAATGACTATATTAATGAAATAAAGGAGAAGAAAATCAAAAGAGCCTAAAGCTCAGATGGCTATCACGTTGGACCTACAAACTAAGGGTCTCGAGTTCGAACCCCATATGGAACAATATTTTTGGAATAATTTCTATTTTTGACAGTTATGAAAATAAGTCTTAGGAAAGACTTTTGAAAGCTTATTTGCTTATACTGTGAGGTCACAGCTTATTTGGGCTTATCAGTTAGCTTACACTGATAAGCTAAAATTAAATAACCTCAATAAACAGTGAATCAAAATTGTAAAAACAGATTAATCACAAGTTTAACACTAAACTTGAATAAACTTCAAGCAGTAAATGACTAAATCAATCAACAATGAAATCTTTACCAAAAATACCTCATTACACGACTGAAACCTAGCATCATTGTATTTCCTAAAATCTAGTAATAAAAAACAGATTCATAATCTCAAAACCGACTAATTTGCTCAAATCAATCATATTCAATATTACTAATATGCAGACTATTTTTATCCAGTTCCCATTAAACCAGCTAATCAGATTTAACAGAAACAATAATCTGGAACAATCAGATTAAATCAGCTAAACAGATTTATCAGATCAAACTAAAACTTCCTTTAAATCATACTCATCAGTAATTACATTAAATCATTCCAAATTCAACAATAGCAGATTTCTATGACAAAACCTCAAACATACTCAGTGTAAAAACTAAACAGTAAGATAGACCTAATAGCAATCCTCTACCAGAATTAGACTAATAAATCTATATCATTTTGAACAAAAAGCATAAGGAAAAAAACTTGTAAACAAACTCTGTTACTCAGATTAGCATGACAATCCATCATCATTAAACATTAAGAACATACAAACATATCATCAGAACATGAATTCACAACAGATATCTATTAATTAAGCAAACTAAGCAGTGACAACATCAAACACCAACTTAAATCAAGATTAAAACAAGTAATAAGACAAAAGAAATTAGAACCTTATGGAGTAACCGTTGAGAAGTAGGATTGCGCTGAGCATCCAAGATGAACCGAACCACCATCATCTCGAACCACCATTCACCAATACTCGAACCACCAGTTTATTTTTTGTGAATCCTTTCCAGTAGGGAAGGTATTTAATCCTACTTTTACCTTTTATATTAAATCTGAGCTATCAATTAGCTCATGCTTAACATAATAAACATTACTGAGTTGAAAAAGTCTATAGAAATTAATTCTTATAACAATTTTAACAGAAATTAAAAGAACCGAGACACCAATAGATTCAAACGAAGAACTTTTATTAAATTAAAGGCAATAATACAAGATTTAAAAAGAAATTACAAGATTTAATTCCTACCACTAATTCTACAGAGTAACTTTAAAGTAAAAAGAAGGATGAATTACAAGTAAAAATTGGGGGTATTTATAGCCCCCCAAGGGCTGTTGGTGAGCTAATATCCAAATAATTGAAGAATATTCCACTTGATTTTGTAGCCCTTGATCTTCCTTCTTCTCTCTCTTTATCAATCGGATGGCTGTGATGATTCCAAATAGCACACGGATCGCCAACGTGGCATCCGTGTGCTAGTTGTGTTTCTTCTTTGGGTTTTGATTGGTGGAATAGGCTGGATGAGGTGTCATATCCAGTAAGATTCGACCACGTAGCATCCCCTCTCCATCTTTTCTCTTCCTTAAACCATGGGGGTTTTAATCCCCTTGGTATGAATTAATGAAATAAATAAAAAGCCCTATGTGATAGGAACTTTTTACTGGCTAGGGTAAATGGGAACAGTGACATGGGTGAGGGTTTTGGGGTAGGGAAGAAAGGTAAATGGGAAAGGGAAGAAATACTTAGGAAGTAACGAAAGGAGTTTTTTTATTTATGAGAGAAAACGTGTGGGTGGGGGGTTCGGTTTGTGTTTATGAGTGGGTAAAAAGGAATTTACGTTTTAAATAAACGTACATAATGAAGTAAAAACCTAGGCCCAACAATATTACTTCATTTCATGTTTGGGCTTGGGCACAAGACCCTTTTTCCATCCGAATATATTAAAAATCCCATTTTGGGCCTTCAAATGGACCTTCCAAATCACATTATATTTACTTGAAATATAAATGTTCTTTTGAGCCCATTTACCCCTTTGTGGGACCCACTTGACCAAAATACTTGTTTAAATATTTAATCCTCTAAATCGAACTCGATCTTGGCTTCCTCGATCTTTTTCATCAATCTCGTGTCAGTTTTCATCGGTTTTCGTGAACTTGGTACCTACACACATTCAAACAAGAAACAAGCATATCCAAGGCATATATGATACATTTTGTGCAATATTTCATTGTTTTAAGCTACAAATGATATGAGTAAATACACTCATATCACTCAACTGAAGAGGATCGAAAAGAAAGACCTTCAGATGGGAGAGATGTCTCAACTGAGGACATTGCAAAGAGAAGGAATGACATGAAAACTCTAAGCATTCTCAAACTTTCTTTGGGACCATCAAATCAGCACAAGTATAGTGGTTTTGAGTCTTCCAAAGATCTTTGGGCAGCTCTTCAAGTCAACTATGGTGGTAATGATGATACTGCCTCAGAGAAGAAAAAGAAACTCTTGCATGAGTATGCTGTGTTCAAAGCTCTTCCCAATGAAAAGCTAAGTGGGGTGAGAAGCAGGCTTCTTGACATCACAAGCAAATTGTCCTTTATGGGAACAGTGTATGATGATGCTGATATCATTACCACTTTCCTTAAAACTCTTGGTGATGCATGGAAGATTGAAGCAAGGTCTATTATTGCTACTAATGCTCACAAAAGTTCCACTTTTGATGACGTCTACAATAAACTGAAGATTGTAGAAAATGAAATCCTCTTGGATCAAGGAAGCAAATCTACCTCTGGAAACATAGATTTCTTATCATATAGTGAAGGTCAATTTGATCAAAGAGAGTCATACGTGCATCCTGTTACTGGATCACCTTGTGTCAACGCTAGAACAACCTTTGTCAGCGCCTCACATTTAGACGCTGACACATACAATGTCGACTCACCAAGGATTAAACATGCTCGTATTGATCTAGATACAATATGTGCATACATTGCTGCATTGCCCAATGGTTCAGTGATTACATTTGAGGATATTGAGCAAATCAGTGATGAGAATTTGGAGGAGATGGACATTAAGTGGAATATGGCACTTGCAAGCATAAGGGCCAATAGATGGAATAGGAGATTCAGGAAGAAGATGACGTTTAATGCTAAAGACACTGCTGGGTTTGATAAATCCAAGGTTGAGTGTTACAATTGCCATAGAATGGTCACTTTATGAGAGAATGCAGATCTCCAAGAAGATCTGATGCTGGAAAGCCTTCAAGCCAAATTATCAAGGTTGAAGACACAAAGGCTATGGTAGCCATGCAAGAAATTGATGGTGTTGGCTGGGACTGGAGCTTTATGGCCAAGGAGGTGGAAGAGAACAAGGCTTTGATTGTAGAGAAGGAAAAAGAGGAGCATGTTCACTATGCTCTCATGGCACATTCTTCATCTTCATCAGATAATGAGGTATATGATGATGCTTTCTTTAGTAAAGGTTGTCGTTTAAACACTAAAAAACTTAACAAAGAAATTTTAAAGTTAAAATCAGATGTTTTTGATGAAAAATGCAAGTTATCTAATTATCAACTAGCACTTGTTCAAACTGAAAAGACTGTGGCTGAATATAAGAAAATGGAGCTTGACCTAAAAGATCAAATTAACGTTTTGACTCATGACCTAAATGCTAGTGTTGACCTTAGGGACATTTTGGAAAGATCCAAAGGAGTCATACAAGCTAAGTAAGATGAGGCCATTAAAAACAAAGATAATGTAGGGCTTAAAATTCAAAGATTTAATAAAGCTTCTCAAACCCTAAAAAAATATGTTAGTGAGCAAAGAGACTCTAGGGATATGACTGGGATTGGGATGAAAGAGTATGCTGATGCTCCACCGCCTGCTGGGAACTTTTATGGTGTCCTTAGAAAGGATTTATCTTGGACTGGTATACCAGAACTCCAAGAAAAGGAATTCATTCCTCCACTAAGAGTTCTTACTCTAGTATAGGAATATAAGCAGAAATTGACTAACTTGGATCAATGGAAGAAAGCCAATCCTACTTTGTTTGTTAAAGGTAGCATGCTTAGCGAAAGCCCAAATGAGTCTACACCCATAATTGTGACTAACCCTTCTACTGGAAAGACTGTCGACCTTGGCTCAAATGTTAATAGAAAACCTAGTGTTAAGTATGCAGAAATGCATAGGAAACCTAGGTCACCACAAAGTCAAGTTAGTAATAATGGGACAGGTTTCTTTTCATCTAGACCTAGGGTTATGTCTAGAAAATCTTGTTATAGTTGTGGGAGTTTTTCACATTTGGCTTATAAGTGTGTCAATGCCTCAAACGTCAACGCTGATAAAAAGTCAACCATGGTCAAACCCAGACCTTTTGTCCAACAAAGTCCACAAGTTATTAGACCAGCTCCATTCTTTACTAAAGGGTCTAATACTCATGGACAAAGGCCTTTTCAAAAGACAAATACATGGTCTAACAGATAACGGGTTCCTGTAGAAAACCCTAGTTTTGGCGCTGATAAGTGTAATTTCAGCGCTATCAAGAACAATTTTAACGTTGACAGGAATGTTTCTAACGTTGTTAGACCAAGTAATAACAAATATTTGCAGCCAAAGGGAAAGGGTCTAAAGCTTCATCTAGTTTGACATGGAGACCCAAACAAGAGTAAAACCCTAATTCAGATGGGATTTCTATGACCTGTAACAGATTTCATCATATTTCAAAGGTCATAACTAAACCAATTGGGGTTAACTGGGTATTCAATCCTAAAAGGGACGAACAAGGGGTTGTTATAAGGACTAAATATGTTCTTGTTGAACAACTAAATGAATCCAAGTCTGCTCAGGCTTGGGTTCCTAAAGAAAACTAATTTGTTTTCCTTATGTGCAGGGCATTCAAAAGCAGGTAAATGATTATGGCTATTGGGATAGTGGATTCTCTAGGCACATGACGGGGAAGGAAGATTACTTGACAAACTTTACCCCCATTAAAGATGGTGACAAGGTGTACTTTGGAGGAGGATATGGTACAATTACTGGCAAAGGCACTCTTATCACCAATAATTTGCGTTTTGAAAACGTGTTTCTGGTAAAAGAACTTGATTATAATTTGTTTAGTGTATCACAAGTGTGTGATAACAATAATAAGGTTCTTTTCACTGATACTGAATGCTTGGTGTTAAACAAAGACTTTAAGATACCTGATGAGAAGTTTATTGATTATAGAACACCTAGGCATAAGAACATTTATAATGTGAATCTTAATGGAATTAGGATGAATAAGAATTTGTCATGTCTTTATGCTAAGGCTTCAGTTGATGAAAGTAATCTATGGGACAGAAGGTTAGGGCACATAAACTTTAAGAACATAAACAGACTTGTGAGACATGGTTTAGTTGATGGTTTGCCTAAAAAGGCTTTCCACAATGATCATTCTTGTGTTGCATGCCTTAACGGCAAACAACACAAAGTCTCCTTTAAGTCTAAAATCGTTCACTCTAGTTCTAAACCACTTCACTTGCTGCATATGGATTTATTTGGTCCAACTAATATAGAAAGCTTATATGGTAAATTTTTTTGTTTTGTCATAACTGATGATTTTTATAGTTTTACTTGGACTTTCTTTTTGGCTTTAAAAAGTGAAACTGCCACTATTTTGATTAATTTTATTAACCAGATTGATAAAAAGACTGGGAATGAGGTTAAAATACTTAGAAGTGATAATGGTGGTGAGTTTAGAAATAAATTATTAGATGACTTATGTGTCAATAAAAAGATTACTAGGCAGTTTAGTGTAGCTAGAACCTCACAACAAAATGGGGTGGCTGAAAGGAAGAATAGAACACTCATAGAAGCAGCTATGACAATGTTAGTTGATGCTCATTTCCTCATTGCTTTTGGGCCTGAGGTTGTGAATACAGCCTGTTATGTCCAGAATAGGGCATTGATCAACAAAATCCATAATAAGACACCTTATGAGCTATTTTGGAATAGGAAACCTAATATTGGTTTTCTTAAACCCTTTGGATGTCATGTAGTGGTACTTGATACTAATGATGCCTTAGGAAAGTTTAGTGTTAAAGGTGATGAAGGCTATTTTATGGGCTATTCAGTACAGATTAAAGTACATAGGGTTTACATTAAGAAAGAAAAACGTATACTTGAAAAGGTACATGTTAAATTTTTAGAAAGTAAACCTAGTGATCCTGAGAGTGGACCAAATTGGTTCTTTGATTTAGAACCTTTATCTAGGACCTTGAAATATATGCCTGTTACTAATCCAGACATTATGAAAGTGGATTTAAATGTTGTGGAAGAACCTATTGTTGAAATTTCAGGTGAACAGGTTGACAAGGAAATAGGATCACGAGCAGTCAAATCAACTCCCATACTTGAGTATGTCACCATTCCCATATGGACAGATGGATTTGATGCTGCTGCTGCTGGAAAGGAAAAAGATGGTCCACAAGAAAAGCCAATTGATGAAAACATGTAAGAATGTTCACGTGTTGATAAAGGCAAATCTGGCGCTGACAGGCCAAGTTCAGGCGTTGATGGTTCAAACGTTGACAGGCCTAGTTCAGGCGTTGACAACCCATTTGACCATTCATTTTCTTCCAATGTTTTTGAACAAGGTGAACCATCAAATGTTCATGAAGAGGTTCATTCTGGTGATGATGGAGGAGAACTTGAAGATGATATTGGCAACATGGAGACTGAGATAGAAGACAACACACTTATTAAAGGAGGAACACTTACATCTACTATCAAGAATCATCCTCCTTCTCTAATCATTGGTGATGTGTTGTCTCTTGTTCAAACAAGAAGATCTCATCATAATCAAGAAGGTTTTATTGCCAATATCCACAAGAAGGTTGATACCCCTCTTGTACAAGCATGTTTGTTTGCTTGTTTTCTGTCACAACAGGAACCCAAGAAGATATTTGATGCTCTCAAAGAACCAAGTTGGGTGGAAGCAATGCAGGATGAGCTTCACCAATTTTCTATTTAAGATGTTTGAGAGTTAGTGGATTGTCCCAGATATGTCAGACATATAGGGACAAGACGGGTTCTTAGAACCAAAAAGGATGAGAGAAGGATTATGGTCAGAAACAAGGCACGTTTAGTTGCTCAAGGCTATACACAAGAGGAAGGGATAGACTATGAAGAGGTTTTTGCACCTGTTGCAAGGATTGAAGCAATAAGGATCTTTCTAGCTTATGCTTCTTGCATGGGCTTCACAGTTTATCAGATAGATGTGAAGAGTGCTTTTCTTTATGGCACAATTGCAGAAGAGGTTTATGTCATGCAGCCTCCTCGTTTTGAAGATTCAGAACATCCAGACAAAGTGTATAAAGTGAAGAAAGCAATGTATGGACTTCATCAAGCCCCAAGAGCATGGTATGGTACATTATCCACCTATTGGTGGAAAATGGTTTCAAGAGGGGCACCATATATTAGACTTTATTTACCAAGAAGATTGGTAAGGACTTTTTACTTGTTCAGGTCTATGTGGATGAAATCATCTTTGGCTCTTCAAGTCCAAAGATGAGTGAAGACTTTCCTAAGCTCATGACAGATAAATTCAAGATGAGTGCAATGGGAGAGATGAACATCTTTCTAGGTTTACAAGTTCAACAGAAAGAAGATGGTATCTTTATCTCTCAAGACAAATATGTAGCAGAAATCTTGAAGAAATTTGGTTTTTTCCCACATGAAAAACGGGCTAGCACACCCATGGATAGGTAACACCCTTGGGGAAAGATTGGAGATAGAAAAGAGGTGAATGTCAGGCATTATAGGTCAATGATTGGATCATTGATGTATCTTACATCTTCTAGACCTAACATCATGTTTGCTGTGTGTTCATGTGCACGCCTTCAAGTGACTCCCAAAGAGTGTCATCTTCATGATGTCAAGAGGATCTTTAGATATCTTAGGTGCTATTCCACTTTGGGATTATGGTATTCAAAGGATTCTCCATTAGAGCTTATTGGTTATCCAGACAGTGATATGGAGGTGACAAGTTTGATAGAAAATCCACAACTGGTGGATGCCAATTTCTTGGGAGTAGGTTGATATATTGGCAATGCAAGAAACAAACATTGGTGGCCAACTCTACAAATGAAGCATAATATGTTGCAGCTGCTTGTTGTGGACAAGTATTATGGATTCAGAACCAACTGTTGAATTATGGGTATAATTTCATGCATACCAAGATTTTTGTAGACAATAACGGTACTTTATGCATTATTAAGAATCCTGTACATCATTCTAAAACAAAACAAATAGAAATTAGACATCATTTTATAAGAGATTGTTTTGAAAAAGGTTTAATATAATCAGATAGGGTTGATACAGAAGAAAATGTAGCAGATTTATTAACTAAACCTTTTGATGCTGGGAGATTTCAGTACTTGGTAACAAGTATTGGAATGATCAATCTTACCTAATATGTGTTTTTGGAATTTATTGTAAAAGTATGTACATGATAGGCACTGTTATTGGTCTTTGTACAAAATTAGGTTTTCCACTTTATTTGTCTAACGCTGACAAAGGTTATTTTAACGCTGATAAGTGTTAAAATGGACGTTGACAGTAACATTTAGTTTTGTGGTTTTTGATCTAATTATGCAGGCATTATGATCATTGTACAAATGGATACAGAGTTGCTTATGGATCTTTGGAGCTTACTAGGAGTGTGTTCAAGTTTATGGATGATGGTTGAATGTTTACATTCCTATCTTGAAATAAATTTTTATTGCATATTGTTTGTTTGGAAACTTGTATATCATATTTTAAGGGGAGGTTTAGGAAACCTTTAGGACTTATTGGGTGTTCTTATAATACTCTTATCACAATTCTAGATTGTGTCCACTGGTGAGTACGAGTTAGTTTACTAAAACGTGAGGCACTGTAGCATGCAAAGTTGATATACTTTACACGCTGCTAAGACTTTTTGACCTAGAATTGGATATGGTCGGTTGGGAGACTTGGGTATGATTTTATTGGGCTTACCTGGGAAGTTACAAGGGATTTTATAAGATAACTTCATTGTTAAGAACTTTGGTTAGCAAGGGACACTTGAGGGCAATTATGTCTATCTTGCTTA
Source organism: Glebionis coronaria (assembly GCA_025667525.1). Classification (NCBI taxonomy): domain Eukaryota; kingdom Viridiplantae; phylum Streptophyta; class Magnoliopsida; order Asterales; family Asteraceae; genus Glebionis; species Glebionis coronaria. The sequence continues at coordinate 452,649,541 of CM046881.1, forward strand.
AGCAAGTGTGCATGATTGGACAGTGCTTGCCACCCTATAGTGATTTTCAGTCTATAAGTTATCTTCACTAGGATAAATTACTTTATTAAGGTCCTTTTTCTTTTAATTTATTTTTTATTTTTGGACGCTGACAGTTTTCTTTCCAAACGCTGTTAAGACCAATTTTGACGTTGACATGGCAAAATCCAACGTTGACAAGAATATAGCCGTTGGGCGTTGATAAGTTATTTTTGACCGTTGATAAACATTGGGTCCTACCCAGTTGTTATTTTTGACGAAAATATGGGCCGTAATTTTAGGAGTTGGTGACTTTTTATTAATGCTTGAGATAAGTTATATATTTTCAAGATCTTCATCATTATATTTTGAATATAACTGCCTCATATTTTGACCAATCACATATTTTCACCTCTCCTGTATATTTGGCTCATTTCTTTTATACAGGGTAACTGCTTATTCTTGTCTAACTAAATTTTCCCAAACCTTCATCTTCTATAACTTTTATCACAGCTTTCTACATCAGTGGCGCCTAAGTTTAAACCTAGAGATTTGGAATTGGGGTTCAGGAGTCAACATAACATGATAGCTTATTTACAAGCTGATAATGCTATGTTTCCCCAATATACTCAGATGGTTGAGTATTTGAATGCATCCTCTTTAAGGTATGCACTTTCTCATGCTCCTCTTATCCCTGTCACACACATTAAATAGTTTTAAAATACTGTCACTTCCTCAACAGTTAATGAAGTGACTACCTTGACTGCTATTGTCCATGGGGTTCCATGGTTGGTTACTGAAGCTTTGGTTCGCCAAGCTTTGCATCTTAATGATGCAGATGGTATAACCACCTTACCCATTGCAGAGCTAGAACAAGGACTCCAAGCTTTGGGTTATCCTTTGCCTGAAGAAGGCCATTTAAACAAATATACACAACAAGAACTTCCCCCAACTTGGAAGTACTTAATACATGTCATACTTCAATGTTTGAGTCCCAAATGTACTGCACACAATGAAATCAACCGTTCTATTGGGAGTGCCATTGTGTGTATTGCAACTGGGCAAAAATATAACTTTTCAAAAATGATTTTTGATGGCATGTGTCATAACAAGGGTAACAAGATGACTCTTGCTTACTCAAGGTTTTTGCAAATGGTGTTTGATTTACAACAATATTGCAATAGGGATCACAATGATTTTTATTTGATCCCTGTTCAAAAGAAAGCAATTTTTGGGAAGATGAACTCTGAACCTTATAGAGACCTACCCCTCACCCAAGCAATGCTTGCTGTTATTGCAGCAACCAACCCTCAACCACAACCTCAACCAGACCCACACCACCATCACCCCAGCAAATGGAAGTTGACCAAGAACTATTCAACGCTGACATGTTAAATGTTGGCGTTGACATACCAAATCCAAACGCTGACACCCTTTTACCACAAACCCAAACACCCTTTAACCTCCAAACAGACACCCAATCCACTCCATCTTCTACACCACCAGAATTTAGGTTGGTAAAACGCCAAAGGACTACTAGAGTGTTCTCCTATGGTTGTCCTAGCCATGTTGCAGAGAGAACCACCATCACAAGTGTGGTTGGTGACATGGGTGGGGCTAGGACTATTGGTTCTAGCTTAGAAGCAGGCCAAGACAGTCCTAACATAATTAAGTCCCCATCCATGCCCCATGAATCTACTTTGGGAGGTCAAATTCATATTCTAAAGGAGGGCATATTGGAACCTTACATAATTTTGGAATTGGCGGCTGTCTGCATTAGCTTGCAAAAGCAAAATGCAGACCTTGTACATACTGTCAACTCACAAGGCCTTGAACTCAAGCAATTGAGGGAGAGGATTGTTATTTTAGAAGGTGCTAACACTAGGCGTAGGGAGGAGGATTCTTCCAAAGGGGAGGATGAACAGGTACATATGAGTGACAAAGGCTCACATGAAGGTGATTCTTTGGGTATAGCTGAGGCTCTAACAGATTTGAAGAGGCAACCAGGTTTTGATGCTTCATTGGTTACCCCTACAAATTTAAATTTGTCTTTTACTGAAATGTTGAAGCAGTTCACAAAGCCAAGTGCTGACAAGAGTAAGTTAAGCGTTGACATTCAGGTTTTAGACGCTAATAAACCTGCAGATATGGTTGATGTATCCCAGTCATCAGCTATCATCAAGGAGGTGTCTACACAGGTACCATCAACTTCTTTACCCACTATAGATGTTTTGGATAAAGGTAAAGGGATTATGGTAGAAGTTGAAGTTCCCAAGGATGCAGCCCAAGTGCATTTTGATTCTATTTTGGTTGCACAACTTGAGGAAAAGGAGACTGTTATTGAGAATAAGGAGGGCAGTGATGATGAGAGTACTGATTCAAGTGTGATGATCATTGAAGATCCAGAAAGGCTTGAATATAGTGATGAGTTGGCTAGGAAAGGCTTGAGGAGTTGAAAATGCAAGTTGATTATGAGATGCCTGAAGTAGCCAAGATGTACTTTGCATGGGAGAATACAGTTATGGAGAATCCAAACATGACCATTTCAGATCAAATTTGGGGTTTGGAGATTCTGCTAAGAGTTCAAAGAGATTGCAAGGTAATTTTAAAGTATAGGGCTAGCCAGGTTCTTTCACAGACAAAGAAGGATAGAAGGGAGCTCTACTATATGCTTCTCAGATGTCATGAAGGGGGTTGGACTTTCAAGAAGTTGCAAGATTTATCCTTTGATGAATTGGAATTTCGTTCTTATCCCATATGGGCAAGTATTCAAGAGCAGAATACTATCAGACTTCTTTCAGATGAAAGAAAGGAAGAACTTGCAGAAGAGATGCAGATTCAAAAGGCTTTAATTATTCCAAGGCCTATGAAGAAGGGACTTCCAATTGAGTTCCCAAAGAATTTGGATAGAGTGAATCCTAGTGAAACAGTTATTAGAAGGAGTATTAAGCTCTCACCTTTGGAAGCTTCACATATTGCAGAAGTATTACATTATGATTCCAGAAATCCTATAGTTCACTATGAAGAAGATGAAAGTGGGTTTTGGATGATTGGCAGATATTGAAAGAAGGTACATACATTCACCACTCTTATCTCTTTGTTTGCAAGTCTGGATAGAGAAGACTTGGTAGATCTTTGGGGATTGATGAAGACCAAGTATGAGGCTGAAGCACCTACTTTAGTCAATGGATTAAATATTTGGTCCAGATTCAAGAGAATGTGTGAGCCAAATGATGAAGATATAATATGGTTGGATCTGGATGATATCAGTGGAATTCAGTGGCGTCTACATTCGGCAGCTGGTGTTTATCATTTGAGTACTACAAAGTTTTCTGAATATCTTCTTGTGGATGCTGAATATCCCATGTCCAAGGAAGTTTTGAAGAAAATGGTGTCAATACAGCTGGAAATGGATTACACAAGTGATGTTAGCAAATATTTGATTAGGTTTATTTATTTCCTAATTAAGAAGTAATTTGTATTTGTAAGAATCCTCCTTGTATTTAGTTTTTATTCAGAAACTTGATTACTAGAGTAGATATCAAGTTTAGTGGAGGATTGTTGGGAATAAAATGAGCCAAGACACTTAGATGCTGACAGGAGTTAATTGGACGTTGATAGGAAGAAATCAAGCGTTGACAGATCAAGCATTGACAAGAAGAAATCAAGCGCTGATGAGAAGAAGTCCAAGCACTGATAGAATACTTAGTCTACACGTTTTGTATTTCTAGTAAAGATATGTTCGACATTGTATTTTCTATATTTATCTTTACCTAGAATAGCTGATAGTTAGACTCTTGTGCAAGGCTCTTTAATCTATAAAATGAGGCCTTTAGGTTTTAGTTTGAGATATGTCTTTACACTTTAATTATACACAAGTTCGATCATCAATCAAAGTGAAAGTTTGGTTTATCTGTTTTGTTTGTTCTTCATTCAAGTATTAATTCTGCATAGTACTTGAATTGTTCACACAACAAAGTTTCTCTAAGTGTTTAACTTGATTTAATCTCGTTTATACAAAGCTAAATCGATCTAAGTTTGGGATCAACAACATCTGCATCGTAGAATCTTGAACTCCACTACCATATGCTAGTTGAAGTTGTGATCTTTTACAAATAAAAGACGACACCGATGTCATGTATTTCAACAGTGTACCACGGAAATCTTAAACCTCGGTATGTGTGTCTCGAAGAAACAACTGGCAGATCTTAGAATCTTCATATTTAATGATATTGAATAGTATGAAGTGCGTAAATTGTCTCACGAGGACTTTATAAGCATGTGACGATGCAGAGTGATCAAATTCTTCTTTGAAGAGGTGCTCTTGTAGTTGGTTCAAGTGGAAAAACATTAAATCGATAAATGCATTACAATCTTGACCAAAGAGGGCCACAAATTCTCGTCCTACCTTGAGCTTAGTAATAGTCATAAGATGAAATTTCATCAGGCCAAATGAATTTTTCCCACTTTCTCTAGCTTTGAATTGCATTTGATGCAGTTCTCCCTCTTGACATGTCGAATTCAACAAATCCATCAAAATTCGATGACAAATGAAGGTAAGGATTACTAATCGATCGAGCAATGAAAGAAAGTAATTGTGTTTGATGTTGTAGATACAGAGTTTTACTAATCGTGGAGAAACCAAGAATTAAGTTCGCAGGATTTTACAAACTACGGATTAAACCGTAAATATTCCAAAGGTCGTGAGTTGAAGACGAGAAAAGTCGATGAAATCCCCTAATAATGTGTTCTTGAGAAACCAAAAATTCTAAGACCAAATAACTCACGAATAAAAATTTTCAAAATCACGTTTTTTTGAAAATCTTAGAATATTTGTGAAGATTTCGCAATAATTTCCCTATGTTATATTTCGGAATATCCTCAAAGTAAACTTCTTCGCAATAATTGAAATGCATCAGATTTCGGAATAACTAATAAGATGAGATTTCGCAATAACACTCTTGAGGACTTCGCAATATCACAAAAACTGTTACTTCACAATAAAAATATTAAAGTCTTCGCAATGTACAAAATAGTATCTTCGCAGTAACACGATTGAAGTCTTCGCAATGTTCAAAAATAGTATCTTCGCAATAAAGCAAACTTCCAATCTTCGCAATAACCAGGATTACCAATCTTCGCAATAAGGAAAAGCAGTCTTCGCAATAAATAAAACCCTTATTATTGCGAAAAAAACCAACTTCGCAATATGAGAAACCCTTAAATATTGCGGTAAACCAACTTCGGAATAAACAATCTGTTTCGTAATATTGGAAGAAAAATGAGATTTTTACTTAGAAATTCGTGATTTTAATCAACCCAAAGCACCCAAATCCCTACCACAAATATGTAAGAGATATGTAGATCACTTGGAACAACAAAAACACGAAAAAATTTTGAATCTTGGATATTTTGCTAAAAAAACTCACAGAAATCAAGAAAACAAACACAAGAACAATACAATCATCCCATGGCTCTTGATACCATTTGTAGGTCTACGTAATCCTTGGATTATCTTAACCTTGGAATGATCTAAAGAGAGAGAATGAGATGAAGATCTTAGAGAGAGAAAGTTGAGAGAGAAAGTAGAGAGAGAAAGTAGAGAGAGAAAGGAGAGGATGAAGAGAAAGATGTATTATTGAATGTGAAAGTGAGAACCAACCCCTCCTAACATGCTAGGAGGGGGTATATATAGCCCACCCTACATGTGATCTTTGTGGGTTATATTGTTACATACTGGATCACGAGCCCATACTAGATGTATCTCATTGGAGTGATCGATCCTTCCTAAATACGTAAAAACGTATTTCCAACAAGTTGAAACTCAGGCCCAAAATTCCTTGGAGTCCTATGCCTTGTGCTTCTTCTAAGCTCAGGCTCAGGTTGTTGAACCACAACCTCATCAGTAACCCTTTCAGGTTCCACAGAAGCACCATTGTCTTCAGCTCTAGTAGGAGTCATCAGACTTCGTTTAGGGACTGATGAGAACCTAGTCTCATCAAAGTTAGCATCCCATGATTCAATGATTGAGTTTACTGAAACTGAATCATTAGGTTCAATAACATAGAACCTATAAGCCTTGGAATGCTCAGCATATCCAACAAAGATGCATTCAATTCCTCTTTCACCTAAGGTTTTCACCTTTGGATCAGGGAGTCTTACAACTGTGCTACAACCCCAAACATTAAGATAGTTCACGTCTGGTTTCCTTTTAGTCCAGAGTTCATAAGGGGTAATCTTGTACCTTTTGTTGGGAACCCTATTTAATAAATAGCAAGTTGTTAACATAGCTTCACCCCAAAACCCCTGACTCAGTCCAGAATAGGACAACATGGAGTTAACAATTTCCTTCATGTTAATCCCATTTAATCCATAACACAAGAATTAGTAGAGATATTTAGAGAGAGAAAGAGAAGAAAGTAGAGAGAGAAACAAGAGAGAATTTGGAAGGATACACACTTTTAGAGAGAGAAATAAAATGGTAACCAACACCCTCTTCCACACATGGAAGAGGGTTTATATACCCTTGGACTTTTTGGGTCGTGGGCTTTGTGTTCCTTGGGCCGGGCTTGGCTTTGCTTGGGCTTACGCCCCTAACTTAGACAATATTAGCTTAAAGTCCAAGCCCAGTTAACCCGACTAACCTATTACAATACAAGACCTTTAACGACTAAGATGACCTATTACATTCTTGTTCGACTATATTAAATATAGGGCTAACAATCTCCCCCAATGTATCGGTCATCTTAAAAAGCTTAAAAAGCATAAGATGATTGAGTGAATACATTCTTGTAGAGGAGATCTTCCTGCTTTGGTCTTGTATCTTGGTCTTGATCTTGTTTGTAACAGCTTTGTTCTATCATGCTTTCGTGATCTTTATCTTGAGCCTTTGTCATTTGACTTTGAGTGCTTGAGATCTTCATCTGTACTCCTTGTGACTAAGATGACATATTACATTCTTACATTCTTAGGTATCTTGATTATCGCCATCTTGTGCTCTTGTGACTTCTGAATCGACATCGGTATCACAGCTACGCCACCTTCTTGATATGCAGCAACATATATAGACATGGATAAAATGGCTTTGAACATTTCATCCTAACTCGGTAGCGTTTTACCTCCGGTCGGTGAAGACCGTTAAACGGTATTAAATAACGTACCTGTGATCAGGTAGATTCGATTAAGAACCTCCTTGACAGGGTTTCCCGGCGGTAGCAGCCAGTTCTCTTTACTCGACCGTCTCAAAGCAGACTGCGAACGTAAAGAGTGAATCATAAGGATAAATTATCCGTCTGATTAGAGTCGTCAATTCAGATTTCCTGGAACAAGTTTGATTCTAAAAGAATCGCACCATTGTTGCTTTCCAGTTTGTCACAAGCTTGATTCTTAGAGAATCTTGCGAGTTACCTACCGCAGTGATGTTTGATGTTGACACTGGAAGGATTTCCATTCGTCACTGTGAACACTAAATAGTGTCACTCTGAATGTTCTGGCAAGATCACACGGATTTTGCGAAGAAACCTGGAATCAAGTTTTAATAAATTAAGAATCCAAACTTAGTTGCTTTCCAGTTATCACAAGTTTGATTCGTGTAGAATCGCATAAGTTACCTACCATGAGCTTGTTTGATGCTGGCTCAAGCAGGATTTCCATCTTCATTGTGAATCGTATCACTCAGATGTTCTGGCAATATCACAAGGATAATGCGTAGGACTTGATTGTGTCCTAATGAGATGATAAATTGATCTCGTTTGGCTCTAGACTCAATAAGTGCATTTTTGGTAATCGGAGGCTGGAGCAGACTGCCACCTTTTCAATATTAACTGACTCGGAGTGAGAAAGTCAATAGATACGTATTGATCTCTGTGACAATGAGACAAGTTTCTTTTGAGAGAAACTCAAATGGCTGGGGAAGGGTTGTGCATCGCATCACTGGTCCATGACACTTGTCTTCAAAAGATGTGTTAACCCGGTTTCTACCTAAGTTGCATAGAATATTCAACTCCTTCAATGCTTACCAATACGTCATCATTAGCACCTTGTTGTGATTGTTCTAGTGCTAACTTAAGTAATTGGTCCGCATTCAGCTTCATTCCACTCCATCTTTCCTAAGGACAACTATTTCTAGCTATGGAATGTCCTTGGGTAGATCCCTCCGGTTCTGGTTGGATCATAGGACTTAGTTTCCTATCCTAAACCACCTTTTGACTCCATCGTTCCGTCGTGGATAGTAGGTTGTTTTGGGTATAGATCGTAACCATTAAACCATTGAAAACCATTCAAAGTGTTTGATAAAAATCAAAACTTTTAACACTTGAAAGTTTTACATTTCCGAAAAGCTCCCCCTACACACATGCATCGATATACGAAATAGTTTGGCATGTGAAGGAAAGAGTTGCACTTGAGTCTTTAAGATCACATGTTGCGATATATTACATTTTAATCACATTTTCTCCCCCTATCTCTAATATAAAAATATAATATTAGAGATACCAATTGATTAAAATATGACATTTTCGAAAAATCGACGGGAGAGAAACATGTGTGCACGCATGAATCATGGAACATTTTCAGTCGGGTCGCTCACCCTCAACAATATATGTGTGTCTTGAGACAAAATTTGACAAAATTTTAGAAAAACGACACCACAAAATATGTTGAGGTACGGAGTTGAGATGCCTTTTCCGATATAATATATTACATTTGACAATTTCATATCATTTTCGTAATGTGTTGGATACATAAAATATGACAATTTTAGAGATGTACCCAACAACATTAAAAGGCTTGATTTTAAAACGCTCCCCCTCAAAAATTGATCAAAATAACATATGAAAATTTTGAGAAATGAAAACCACATATGAGGAAGGGAGTGTTGAACACACAATTTTGAAAGATTTAGAAAAAGCTTTTGAGAAATTCTTGAAAAATTGTGTTCAACGGTTTTAAAATAAATTCCGATTTACATGAGCTCAAAACTTTGAATGTTTTGTGACTAGCTCATGACCGAGAAAAATTAATTTCCCGTTGTGAAGGATAAGTTATAATCCGAGATAAACTTTCCTTAAGTGGAGGTACGAGTTCTAAGCTGACATTTACTTAGAAATCGTTTTTCATGAACTTAAAAACTTTGAATGTTTTTATCGGAAGCTCATGACCAAGAAATATTAATTTCTCGTTGAGAAGGATAAGTTATCGTCCGTGATAAACTTTCCTTATTTGAGGTCCGAGTCCTAAGCTGTGATGTGCTTAGAAGTCATTATGAGAGAATATCAAGCAGCTTCATTTGCCAAAACCTCCAAGTCTTCGGGAGTCATATATTTCATACCAAGATGGCCAACGAGATACGCAAACCTATCTTTCGATAGAGCTTTTGTAAACAAGTCTGCCAGCTGGTACTCAGTTCTGACAAAGTATAAATCCACGATGCTGCGTTCCACTTGTTCCTTTATGAAGTGATATCTGACATCGATGTGCTTGGTGCGGGAGTGCTGAACCGGATTGCAAGATATGGCTATGGCCGACTTTGAGTCACAATACATAGGTATTTTATCAAAGTGGAAGCCATAATCCGTGAGTTGAGTTCTCATCCAGAGGACTTGAGCACAACACGCGGATAGAGCCACATATTCTGCTTCAGCTGATGAGAGCGAAGTGCAATCCTGCTTCTTTGACGACCAGCTAACAAGCTTGTCTTCCCCTAGAAATTGTATGCTACCAGAAGTGCTTTTACGACTATCAAGACAACCTGCGTGATCAGAATCTGAAAAAGCCGTTAGATGAAAACCGGTTTCCCTCGGATACCAGAGTCCCATGTGAATGGTATTCTTAAGGTACCGAAAGATCCGTTTAACCTCTTTGAGGTGCTTTTGAGTAGGTCTGGCTTGATATCGTGCACAATAGCATGTGGCATGATGAATATCAGGCCTGCTGGCTGTAAGGTACATAAGTGACCCGATAACTGCGATATCGCGTTTGATCTACGAGATATGAGTACAAGTCAGCGTCTAGGGATGTGGTCGACAATGGTGTACCAACGCGAGCACATGAGGTCATACCATGCTTTTGAAGTATCTCTTGAGCATACTTAGCTTGGTTAATGAAGATACCACGTGGGGATTGATGAATCTGGAGGCCTAAAAAGAATTTTAGCTCCCCCATCATTGACATTTCAAATCTGTTGTGCATTAATTTTTCAAAACGTTTTGAAAGTTTTGGGTTCGTAGAACCAAAAATAATGTCATCAACATAAACTTGCACCAGCATTATGTCATCCCCATATTTATTAGTAAAGAGAGTAGGATCAATAGAACCTTTGGAGAATCCTTTGGACACCAAGAAGTTTGAAAGTTCTTCGTACCATGCCCTTGGAGCTTGTTTAAGTCCATATACAGCCTTCTTGAGACGATAGACTTTGTTAGGATGATGAGGATCGATGAATCCTTCCGGCTGATTCACATACACTTCTTCCTTCAAATGACCGTTGAGAAAAGCAGTTTTAACGTCCATCTGAAAAACCGTAAAGCCCTTATGTGCAGCATAAGCAAGGAATATCCTGACTGCTTCCAAACGAGCGACTGGAGCGAATGATTCATCATAGTCTATGCCTTCTTGTTGACGGTATCCCTTAACCACAAGACGAGATTTGTTTTTTATGATGGTTTGTTCTTCATCTAGTTTGTTTTTTCAGATCCATTTGAAATCTAAAATTGACATTCCATAGGGTCGGTCAACAAGTTCCCAAACATTTAGGCATTCAAACTGATGAATTTCGTCTTGCATTGATTCAATCCACGCATGATCAGTCATGGCTTGTTTGATGTTTGTAGGTACAGTTGGACTCACGGTGAGTGCATACATACACACATCGCCATCGGTTTCGAGTTGTCTGCGTGTTCGAACCGGTTTTGAAGGATTTCCAATGACTTGCTCCAATGGATGATCACGTGTCCAATGGTGAGTGGATGGATATGGTTGGTAGAATGTATGCATGTTGGACGGATCAATATGTTGAGTAGAAGACTCTCCGACTTCGTGTACCGGTGTACCAAACGGATTGATAAATTCTTCTTCGTTAGGTTGTCCATCGGCTGCTTGATTGTTGTTTCCTCCTTCAGTATTGACGGTTGGTGATGTTGGTTGTATGACAGTTTCTTGAGTTTGTTGAGTATCCACTGGAATTGTCTCTTGAGCAACGGTTGCTGAAGTAGAGGCAGTTGTGTCTTGTTGATTTTGTTCGGGTGCATCAGCAGTATTGACAGCGGAAGGCTTTGACACAACTTGATTGTTTCCATAGTAATATTCATTAAACATTGGATCATATAAATCAACCAACTCATTCATTTGTGTCGTATCCGTTGAGTCTGCTGTAGGAGTATTTTCTTGACATTCTTGCACGGGACGTACACTGTTGTGTGTAGGTGCCATTGCTGGACATTGAAGAGCGGGACTTGAGCTGTTGTGATCAAGTACCATTTGTGGCAATTCGTCAAAGTTCACATGAATTGTTTCGACAATGATCTTTGTTCTCTTGTTATAGACCCGATATCCTTTCGACAATGTAGCATACCCCACAAAAATACATGCATCACCTTTTTCTTTCATCTTGTCGAGATTCTCACCGTCTTTAAGGATGTAGCATAAAGATCCAAATACGTGAAAGAATTTTACAGTAGGTTTCCTGCCATTGATGATGTGGTAAGGTGTCTTTTCATGTCTAGGGATGACGAGAGAACGATTTTGAGTATAACAGGCAGTTGCAATTGCTTCAGCCCAGAAGAATAGCGGTAATTTTGAAGCAGAAAGCATTGTTCGAGCAGCCTCAACCAAAGTACGGTTCCGTCTTTCGACAACGCCGTTTTGTTCAGGAGTTCGAGCAATAGACGTTTGATGTTCGATGCCTTCTTCTTGAAAGTAAGATTGCAAGTTCTTGTTCAAAAATTCAGTACCCCTATCCATTCTTACGGTTAAGACTTGAGCTTGAAGATTGCGTTGTATCATCTTGAGAATGTTTTTGAGAACCTCTGGTGTTTCATCTTTGGACCTTAAGAAGAAAGTCCATGTGTATCTAGAGTAATCATCAACAATCACTAGAATATACTTTTTCTCGTTAATACTATCTACACGCACGGGACCACATAAATCCATGTGTAGAAGTTCCAATCGTCCTTTTGAGCTAGGGGTAGTCTTTGTTTTGAAAGACTTCCGTTTTGCTTTCCCCAACTCACAAGAAGAACAAAGATGGTCTTTGACGAATTTTAATTTAGGAAGACCGGTCACAATATCATTCTTCGAAAGCAAGTTGGTGGTGTCAAAGTTGAGATGTGACAATCGTTGATGCCATAACCATGCTTGAGATGATGAAGCCTTAGCCATTAAGCAAATTGGATTTGTTGAAGATGTGTCTTGAAGAGTTACTGTGTAGAGATCAGAACCACGAGAACCTGTAAGAAGGTCATTCCCATCGTAGTCTCTAACATAGCAAGTAGATTTCCGAAAAGCCACTTCCAAATCCGCATCACAAAATTGACCAACCGAGAATAAATTGTGATTCAGTCCCTCGACGTAATAAACCCGTTTTATAGTGATATTCCCTTGAACCAAGTCTCCATATCCGAGTATCGGTGCAAATTAATCATTTCCAAACCGTACCGTACCCAGAAACTTCTCCACAAAGTTAATGAGAAGCTTGAGATTGCCCGTCATGTGCTTTGTGCACCCGGAGTCCATTATGAATAGGATGAGTTCGACGAGCTGCAGAAGAATTAGAAGACAATGTAGCATTTGACAAATGGGAGCCCTTGATAGAAACGGGTTCCAAAATAGTAGTGGACCTAGATTCTAAAGGCAAGCTAACATTCATAGACCCAATTAGAATGGGGGTTGTCTTAGGTACCCATTTGTATCCGGGTGGTGTAAATCTTGAATACCCCGTGTACATGTCCTAATCATGTTCTCATAAAGCTTCTTTAACCTGCTTTGTTTACGTAGAGTAGTGGATTCTAACGCACTTAGTTTCTTAAGTGGTTGCTCAGTGGATTGGTTCAAAGTTCTTGTGGGTTTACTAGTATTAGTGGGCATACGAATAGGCTTCCTAGTTCTAGTATTCACGCCATTATAATTAAGAGCACAAGCATCATGATTGAAAGTACGAACACATTTGCCACATTCAACACAAACAAATTCAACATTCGAGGTCTTAGCATTTAAACTGTCATTACATGCAGTTATAGACGTTTTATTCTTAGAAAACTTAAAATTCCTACGGTGATCTTCTACTTCATTCTTCTTCCCTTGACTATTGTTAGGCATGACTCTATCTTCAACTCTAGTGCTCTTAAGCTGTGGTCCGCTAACACTAGTAGTGGGATTTACTCCTGTAGAAGAAGACACACGTTGATTAGTTTTCCTAGTATTCTGAGGTAACTGCGTTATTCCAGTTTGAGTGGACCTAGTGTTCATCTTATACATTCCAGGTGCTATCACATTAGTGCTCTTATCATTTCCAATTTTAGGCAAAGTCTGTGGGGATTGTCCCAAAATAGATGTTTTAGGGCATTTAACCGCATTCGGTTGACGAACGGCGGATGGTTTACCCAAAACAGACTTTCCTTTGATTTTCTCAATGAGTTTCTGTAACTCACTTATGGCTATGTCCCTTTCTTTTAGCTGAGCTTTCAAATCATTTATTTCGAAATCTTTTTCATTCAGTAGAGAAACGAAGAAGCGGACATTTCTTGACACTTTTTATGATTATGAGATTTTTCACCTTTTTGTAAAGCAAGTTCAAGAGAAATGGAGTGTTTCTCAAGTTGAGAAAAGCTTTTCGAAAGTTTGTTATATGACTGAATTTGTTTTGAAAGCTCTACTTCAAGATTGCGACATTTCTCGTCTGATTCTGACACTAGACATGCTACATGACAATATTGATCAAGATCGGTATACACACCAAGTATAGCATTCATATGGTCAGCATAAAAGTATTCCTTAGAAAGTCGATCAATTTCGTTAGAAATTTGGTGTTCTTGTGTCTTTAATTTAATTTGAAGAAAATCAACTTCATCTTCAAGAGATTTGACATAGCTTAAATCCGTTAACATTTCCTCAGTGAGAGCATTATAAAACATTTCCACATTTTTTGAAAGATCATCAATGGTTGGAACAATGCATTGTTGAATGACGACTTCTACTTGTGGGTTAGGTTTAATATTCCAAATGGTATCCCTAGAAACTTTTTCATAGTCGACGACACCTTTGTACAAATTTAAAACCCCTTGTTTTATAAACTCAAATTGCTGAACACTTTTGCTTTTCTCATCCCATTTACGTTTTTCATCCAAAATTCGCTTTTCTAACAAAATTGATTGCTTTTTGAAACTCCTTTTTAAAGAAACTTTCTTTTGTGGTTCATCACTTGGTGGTGGAACACTATTATACATCTTTTGTTCTTTTGAAAGTTCTTTTTGAGGGACAAACTTAATATGATTGTTGGAATCAGAAAGGTTTATTAAATCACTTAGGTTTGATCGACTTTCTTCTTGTTGACGAATGATTTCGTCGCAGTCAGGGGAAAGCATAAGAGCAAGATTATCAACATAACAACCGATATCATAAAGAGCAGGCTTGGTACTTTGAACTTTCTTGAGATATTCAGGCTTGACAAAACTCGTTTTCATATTTCTATTGAGCATATTCATAGTTTGAATAGACTGACCCGTTTTGTAAACAATGTTTTTTAACGTGTCGACTCTCTTTTCTAAAGCAAGAATTTTTTCAATATCCTTTTCTTCACGAGTTTTATAAAGCTCAGTTTGTTCTTTGTTAATCGACTCTAATTCAGTAATTTGGAGTTTATGTAGCAGCAGTTGTTCTTCAAGTTCCGATATCTTCTGTTTTGACATATGAATTTCGTGTGTTACTTCAGAACAATATTGTTCGTTGAGCACCTTACGTTCATATACCAAACCATTAGCTATTGCAACCCGTCGATCAGCTTCTTTTACATAATCACACTCTTTAAGCCTGTCTATCTCCTCGGCTAAGGATGTGTTTTCTTGCTTCAAACGTTTATTAGCTTCTTTGTTTTCATCAATTTCACGTTTTAAAGAATTAATAATAGACGCAAGAAAATCACGGTCCTCATCCGAGTCAGTATCTTGAACAGCTTTCCGTCATCATTACACATATGCTGTGAATCCGTAGAGATATTGCTATCCTCCGTGTCCATTACATATGTGTCATTGATGCTTTCGGGTTGCTTAGGATGTCGTCGTTCATTAGCAAACACATTATAGTTATCATGTGATGGTACCTTTTCAAGTGGCTCAGAATCATAGATGGGTCCAGAAGTATCATCAGTCTCTGGGATCACTTCTTGAATCTTTTCCATGTACACATAATGTGCCTCTAACTCTTGATCATCGGCTTCATCATCAGTGTCATCACGCCAGTTAAATTCATCTGCTGTGAGTGGAATTCCTGCTTCTTCTTTCTTGCACAGCAACATCTTTTCCTTATGATATCCCGAATCCTTAACCCGTTTTGGCTTCTTACATTCCCTAGCCATGTGCCCAAATCCCTTGCAGTTGAAGCATTGAATCCCAGTCTTCTGCACCACCGGAGTGCCTACAGTATCTCTAGCCCCAAATTGATTCAGCATCCTCTGATTATCATACCTAGCATCACGATCATACCTAGGTGCATGATCAACTTCCTTATATCTAGCATTGGATGATGATCTAAGGTTGTTGTTGGTAGGTTTGTAGATCTTCTTATAAGTTGTGGTGAGTAAAGACATGAGTTCTTCAATCTTCTTGTCCCTTGAAATTTGTTCATCATCACTGTCTCCATCTGACTCGGTGTCATACTTTGGAGGTGGAGTGGGGACAATTGCTTTTGCTTTGTGTTTAGCAGCAGCTAGAGGTTTGGTGGATGAGCTTGATGACTTCGAGGAATGATTAGGTGGTTGTTGACGAGGAACGGGTTTTGTTGAAGTAGCAGCCACAAAAGCAATAGAATTAGCAGACCGTTCTGCCTTTTCAGCCCTTAGTTCATTCACTTCATTCTGATGTTGTTTCAAGATATCATAAAGTTTGTGGTAAGATATAGTCTTGATATCCTTCCTTTGTTTGACCAAAGTCACAAACCTTTGCCATTCCGGTTTGAGTTGAAGTAGAAACTGAACATTGGCATGATGATTGGAGATGGTGCACTGATTTCTGACAAGCACATTCATCATTTTGTAGAATCTCGAGTAATATGAGTCAATGGATTCACCATCTTCAGATGTGAATTTTCCAAACTCCCAAAGTAGATTAGTCTCGAGATCTTGAACATTGATTGACTCACCTTGCTTCAATCGATGAATTGCATTCCACATTTCCATAGCATTAAGACATGCATCAACTGTGGAATAGATATCGTTATCAATTCCAGTGAGTATGAAATTTACAGCATCAGCTTCAGCTTGGAGGAGTTTCTTTTTCTCAGCAGAACATGTGTCAAAATCCTCCATAGCTCGTATAGTTGATGAAGTACCATCCTCTGCATGTGTGGTAATTGGTTTGAATTCAAAAACTGGAGGTGGATTCTCAAGGCAGTGACGAAGAGCAGTTCGGTTTTCTTTTCCGTCGAGAAATCTGAGAAAACGAGATCTCCATTGAACGTAGCAACCGACAGTGAGCACTGGTGGATTACCGTTGCCACCTTGTTCCAAACGAATTTGATTAGCAGTTGCAATGTTGATGTTGTTGTTAGACATGGTGAATACTTGTGAATGAATTGCAGATCTTAGTGGATTTGTTGTGATGATGTGTGGTTAAAATTGAAATTCCGAAATTTCCAGAAAAATTTTTTTCTCAGTCCGACAATAAATTCCTCAGTCTGACAAAACGGTAAGCCGAAAAAATTTTGTATCGCCAAATTTTGAATTTGAGCTAGAAATAGCCAAAAACTAGTAGGGAAAAAATTTGAATTTACTTGACCTAAATATTTTAACTTTTTTTTTAATCTTCGTGTAAACTACGTTCCGAAACTAGTATAGATAGTGGCTAAGTCTAAAAATTACTCAAACAAAATACCCATCGGAATGTCCATCGGAATGTCCATCGGAATACTTATCGGAATGTCCATCGGAATACCCATCGGAATGCCCATCGGAATACCTGTCGGAATGTCTGTCGGAATGATCAGATCGGAATGTTCTATCGCAATGCACTGATCGGAATGATCAGATCGCAATGTCCAGATCGCAATGCCAGATCGGAATGCTCAGATCGCAATGTTCGATCGGAATGTGGCTGAGACAAATTGGACAGAGTAACGACTTAAAAAACCCTTAAAACCCGTCGGAATCCCAGATCGCAATGCACGATCGGAATATCCAGATCGTAATAAGGTATCGCAATAAAGTGATCGCAAAGTGGAATCCTTGGATTATTGCGATCGAGCCTCACACTTTATACTTTCCGATGGTAACACTTGCTTGAATTTTGGAATGAAGAAAAACAAGAAATTTCGCAACTTTTGATCCAAAAAATTTGTGTTTTAGCCAAAACCAAGATACCCAAATCAATACTACTAGTATGTAGATGATTTGTATCAAGAAAAGACCATAAAAACACAAAAAGAAAATTGGGACGTGAGATATGGATCAAAAAAGCCACGAAAAATCAAGAACACCACACACGAATCTTCAATCACCTATCCACTATAGGCTCTTGATACCAAATGTTAATCCCATTTAATCCATAACACAAGATTTAGTAGAGATATTTAGAGAGAGAAAGAGAAGAAAGTAGAGAGAGAAACAAGAGAGAATTTGGAAGGTTAAACACTTTTAGAGAGAGAAATAAAATGGTAACCAACACCCTCTTCCACACATGGAAGAGGGTTTATATACCCTTGGCCTTTTTGGGCCGTGGGCTTTGTGTTCCTTGGGCCGGGCTTGGCTTTGCTTGGGCTTACGCCCCTAACTTAGACAATATTAGCTTAAAGTCCAAGCCCGGTTAACCCGACTAACCTATTACAATACAAGACCTTTAACGACTAAGATGACCTATTACATTCTTGTTCGACTATATTAAATATAGGGCTAACACTTCAGTACTCAATTCTTTCTTTCAGATATACCATTTTGCTGAGGGGCATAGAGGGTAGTCGTTTCATGGATTATTCCAACAGACTGAAAGTACAAAGTGTCCATGTACTAACCTCCCCTATCATTCCTAAATCTTTTGATTTGGACTCCTTGTTGTAATTCAACTTCAGTCTTAAATACTTTAAATTTATCTAATGCTTCATCCTTAGTATGTAACAAATAAACATAACAGTACCTTGAAGCATCATCAATAAATGTTACCAAGTATTTCTTATTCCCTAATGAGAGAGTAGAATGCAAATCATATAGATCACTATGGATTAGTTCCAAGACTTTAATTTCACGTTTTACATCTTGAAATGGTTTCTTAGTTATTTTGTTCAGCATGCAAGTCTGACACTTTTCAATGTCCATGTCGAATACTGGGATTAACTCATCCTTATACATATCTTGCATCCTCTAAAAATGGACATGACCCAGCCTAGCATACCATAGTGAAGAATCCTTCAGTTTACTAGAGGGTAATGAGGCTGAACAATTTTTTGCACTACCAGCACTGACTGAGTTAATGTTGGTGGTTGTTTCATACAAAATATTAAGCCTGAACATTTGATTGCTCAAATAACCAAAGCCAATAAACACACCATGTTCGGATAAAACAAATTTATTATATTCAATCACTTGTTTATAACTGTCACAAACGTGATTTTGAGTTTATTTAGACTTGTGTGTCTAGGGATATTCCTGATTGTTTACACGTATTTTGTGTACGAATTTAAATTTTTAGGAATGACATTCATATAAATTTCTACTTGAACGACTTATTGTTAACTTAAGTTACGTGCTAAGAATTTCTATTTAGAAGCCGACAATTATTTACATCAACATAATCTCGTTTAAGAGTTTCACTACACAAAATATTTATTTTGCCCAATACATTTAGGAGACACTTAAAAGATTACCTAATTTATCTTTTCACCAAATTACTAAGTTACTAATGCTTCTATTTTTTCACAATGTATATCCATCAAAACTACACAATATTATACAACAATACAAACAAACATTTACAAGATTTCAAGAAAAAAAGGAAAGCAAATACTAACCGGCCCCCTCCTTTGTTTCTTTCACACGTTTCCCTCTTTTCTCTCTTCTGGGAAACCTCAAACCTTGTCCCCTCTTATTGCCAATTGTCCATCATAACATAAATATTTCCTCCATATCTTATAAAGTCAAAGTATTGGAAAACTAATTCTCTCTTCCCCTCACTGCTATCACACGCCCCAACTTATTTTGCATTCGCTATTGTACTCTTAAGCTTTTGCAACCAATTGTAACTGAACAAACCAAGTTAACTTTCAACTAAATGGCTACATACTCTAGTTACATAGTAACATTTTAGCCTATAAATAGAACCCATACTCTCTCCATTTACATAGTAAAACAAATTATCACCCTTTCTCTCCCTCTGATCTTCGAACCACAGATAACTAAGCCCGAGACTTGTTATATTTTTACAAGAAGGGTTCTTTGGCTCTTGTTGTTTCGTACCTTGTCATGTCCATTTAATCTAAACTAAAACCTACTTATCTCCTTTCTTGGTTATAGTATCCGATCAGCAACAACGAAATAAAAAAGAAACGAAATGTATATTTATACCACTTCATCCTCTCATCTTCATGATTTTGACACCTCAAGAGAAAACAAGTTCGTTTCGGTTTCTGAATCAGCTTGGTAGACGACAGCTAGCAAACAAGCAGCCCCTCTTCTTTAAACACGACGGGTCGCAAGGTGTTGTTCTCGTTTAGCGATTGTTCGGTTTGCAGCGGGTTCTGGTTCTTTGGGTTGAGTTCAAGTTGACCAAACTTGATCATTTGGTCGTGGTGTGAATCAGCTTTCGTATATCTTGTTTGTAAGCTCACACTCCTTATCTCTTTTCAATTTTAACTATGCATCATGTCCCTAACATGTTATGTGCTTGGAACTTGTATTTTTATAAGTAAAACAAGAAAGATTGATTAGCATTGAAAGGCCTTGAGAAATTAACACTATGTGCGTGCGTAATGAATTATCTTACATTCGGACAAAACTACTATTTTTGGACCTAAGTATAGCCACTAGTGTGAAGTCTTGAACACAAAAAGAATTTCTTAAATTGGTCAAGTATTGAGTCCAGGACAGCAGGTTGAAAACAAGTCCTTAAACTCGAATCGTTACATAAAGTAGTAACAGTGGATACAAATTGGTATATAACTAGTCGCGACCCTACAGTTTTCGACCTATATTAGACCACTGAAACGACCTTTTTGAAGGTTTATATAGTTCATAACACTTATTTAAAACCCTAATATGGATCAAAGCACATACAGCGGAAGCAAATTAAACAAGATCATAATTAACACAATTATAAATAATCAAGATTAGGGTTACATACCTTTATCCTAGCAAGATCTACAAGACAACGGAACGTTCACCGATAAAGATAGATCACGAACACCACCAGGATATAGTCTAAAGCAAGACTATATCACGATCTTGTACACACGTAATACGGCGAGTTAATCGTGATTCTAGCACGAACAAACCGAGCTTCCAAGTCTATGGAGGATCTATCCAACAACCCTAGAGAGGGGCTAGGACTAGATCTAATAAAATAGAAAATTGAAAAACCAAGAACCCTAATTAAGGGGTGTTTGGCCGGCGGTTTTAGAGCAAGAGAGAGGAGAGGAGTGAAATATTATGACACCTTGGGTTTGTTTATATAGCACTTGGAAAAACTTTTCCTCCAAGGTTTAAACAAATTTAAGGTAACAAAATCTTTTCCCTTCCCTTTGGTCTCCTATAGCCGGCGGTTTAACAAGCCCAAGAGGGGTTTCTGGAACTTTTCTGAATCCTTCTTTTAGCTTCTATTTGATTTCCATAACGGTCGTTTTATACTTAACTTTTAATTATTTAACGATCATTAGTTTAAGCTACGGTTTGATTTAATAAATATAATAAATATATTTAATAAATAAATTAACTCTTTACGTAATGTGTGCAATCCCGTGATCTCGAGTTCGATCATATCACACGACTATCGATTTTAAGTCCATAAACTTTCAGCTCCCACTTGGACAAGATTCGAATATCGTGATCACATTGATTAGCGTCTAGTTACACTAACAATGTCACTAGTACAACTCGAGTAAGGTTTCGTGGACAAAACCTTTTAATGATATATAATCATTATTATTATCCTTTCATTTCAAATACATCGTTAATAAGGATATGGATCTCATTCATTCCTTTCATTAACTATTCTGTTTCTCGTTTACGGATATATCAAGATTACCAAAACACATTTGGGTGTGGCCACATAAACATCTTACTACTCCCCCGAGGGGCCCAGCTGTATTTATACTTCAAAATAATTTGAAGGAAACAAATCCCATTTTGACTACAAGCAAAACACATGAACTTTGCAACACTTCTGAAAATAACCCTTATAGCTACCAGTTACGTTGAGCGTTAGGTTACCTTACAGAAATGCACTACATTCAATGCAGTTTTCTGGTATCTCAGGTCTAAGGATAACTATTTATGATTTACTTAATGACAAAGATCAATAAAGTAAAATCATATAGTTGGGATCAGTCCAATATTTGATCCATCAAATATCATCAAAATTGACCAATATACTTTCAAGTATACTCTGTCACTATTTTGAATTGTCTTAGTTTAATAATACTCCCATATTATTAATTGACAACGGACATTTAGAAACATCATAATACTCATGGATTAAAACATGTAAAATAGGATACAAAATCAAATAACATAAAAATAAACGAAATCCAATCTTTATTTCATCAATTTAATAATGTCATACATCCTTTATCCAAATACTAATCAACAGATTTATTGCATGAATTCGCTAGCTAGTTGCAGCCCAATTGCCTTGGCATGCTTAACTACCTTTGGCCTAGATAAAGCTTTAGTAAAAGGATCAGCTACATTATCATATGTGTGAAATTTTATTAATTTTATTTCTCGAGCTTCCACTTGTTCTCGAACGTAGTGATATCTACGTTTAAAGTGTCTAGCGCCTTTCATAACTCCAGGGTCATTAACGAATATTATTGCAGCAGAATTGTCGCAATATATATCAATAGGTTCTTTAATTGAAGGCATCACTCCAAGATCTCCAATAAACTTCCTAATCCAAACAGCTTCCATTGCAGCTTCTGAAGTGGCCATGTACTCTGATTGAGTCGCATGCATAGCAATGGTTTTCTGCTTACTGCTCTTCCAGTCAACTGCTCCTCCATTGATGACAAACACGTAACCCGTCTGAGACTTCTTATCGTCTTTATCACATTTCCACGACGCATCATAGAACCCTATTACATTCAATTATGTGTCTGGTTTACCCCTGAATACCAAAAACATATCTTTCGTACTTCTCAAATACTTTAGAATATGCTTAACAGCAGTCCAGTGGAACTTTCCTGGATTCTGTTGGTATCTACTGACCAAGTTCTGAGCAAATGCCACATCAGGCCTTGTGCATCTTACAACATACATAATAGATCCTACAGCCGAAGCATAAGGCACCTTTTGCATGTAAGCCACCTCTTCGGGTGTTGATGCATCTTTCTCATGACTTAACTCATGCTTAACCTCCATTGGTTGAAAACCTTTCTTAGAGTTATGCATGTTATATTTCTTCAATATCTTATCGATATAAGCATCTTGACTAAGACCAATTAACCGTCTACTCCTATCTCGATAGATTTTAATTCCTAGAATATATGCAGCATCTCCCAAATCCTTCATAGAAAAACATTTACCAAGATAATCCTTAACTTCCATAAGTCTTGGAATGTTACTTCCCATGATTAATATGTCATCGACATATAAAATTAGGAACACTACATTACTCCCACTAGCTTTGCGATACACACATGGCTCATCACGATTTTGAATAAATCCGAACTTTTTGATTTCTTCATCAAATCGCTTATTCCATTGACGTGATGCTTGCTTCAAACCATAAATAGATCTTTGAAGTTTGCACACGCGCTTTGGATATTTAGGATCAACGTAACCTTCCGGTTGTTGCATATAGATGTCTTCATCTAAGCGACCGTTCAAGAAGGCAGTTTTAACATCCATTTTCTATATCTCATTGTCATAGTATGCTGTTATAGCTATGAGAATCCTAATAGCTCGTAAGTCTGTTACAGGAGAAAATGTCTCCTCGTAGTCTACGCCAAAAGTTTGAGTAAAACCTTTAGCTACTAAACGTGCTTTATAGGATTGTATTTCACCATCCATGTCGGTTTTCTTCTTGTAGATCCACCTATTTTTCACTACTTTAGCATTTTTAGGTGCATCCACAAGAATCCAAACATCGTTGATTTCCATGAATTTCATTTCCTCATTCATCGCAACTATTCATTTTGACTTTTCTGGATCAGACATTGCGGATCGATAATTAGCAGGTTCACCAAGATCCCCTACTTCCTCCTCATCATCCTCTATGTAAATACATAGTTTTTCTGGCGCACATATGGTTCTTTGAGACCTACGTGGCGGAATTAATTTCGGTGGAACTCCCAGACTTTCTGGTTCTACATGAATTTCTTCTCTAGTATTTTCAGAAGGCAATGTATCTTCTTGAATTTCTTCAAGATCATAATCTCTCCCACTGATTTCTTGATTTACAAGATCACTTTCAAGGAAGTCTCCATACCGAGCCACCACTACTTTGTTCTCAGCCGGATAATAAAAGTAGTAACCCATAGTTTCCTTAGGGTAACCTACAAAGATACATTTTACTGATTGTTGTTGGAGTTTATCTCCAGAGTCACGTTTCACATATGCCTCACAACCTCAAATTTTAAATAAGACAAACATGGCTTCTTGCCATGCCATAGTTCATATGGTGTCTTATCAACCTTGTTTGTGGGAACCATATTTAGAATACGAACAGCAGATTCAAGAACATAATCCCAAAAGGATAATGGTAAAGTTGTAAGATTAAACATAGATCACACCATATCCAATAATGTACGATTTCTCCTTTCAGATAATCCATTTTGTTGTGGAGTATATGGAGAATTAAGTTTCTGAACAATTCCGTTCTGACTTAAATAATCTTTAAACTCTTGACTTAAATATTCACCACCTCGATCAGAACGAAGAGCTTTAATCTTCTTTCCTAGTTGTAACTCTACTTCTGCTTTAAACGTTTTGAATGTTTCAAACACCTCATGTTTATGCTTAAGTAAATAAACATAACCATAACGGCTATAATCATCCGTAAACATTAAGAAGTAGCTAGCACCTTTCCTTGACACATGTCTAAGTGGTCCACACACGTCAGTATGTATCAAACCAAGTAGTTCAGTAGCCCTTTCAATATTGTTATTAAAAGGTTTCTTGGTCATCTTTCTAGAGATACAAGATTCGCATTTATCAAATGATTCATCATTGATATTTTCCAAAAGACCATCACGTTGAAGCTTTTGTATGCGAGTCTGCCCAATATGGGCAAGTCTACAATGCCAAAGATAAGAAGAGTTCTTGTCTAACTTTCTCTTTTTATTCATGCTAAAAACATAATTATTTTCCTCTTGGAATTATTATCATGCATGTTAATTTCAAAAACACCATTTACAGAAATTGCATCAAAATAGAATAAACCATCTTTGAAAACAGAAATTCTATTATTATCAATCGTGTGATTAAATCCATGATCCAACATACAAGAAAAGGAAATAACACCCCTAACAATTGTAGGTGCATAATAACAATTATTTTAAAACAGTACTATAGCTTCAATCGCTGCTTGTGCGCCATTGCCCACTTGCAGAAATTGTTCCCCATAGGTAAGCTTCCTCTTCAACTCAAATCCCTACAGGGTATTACAAATGT
Source organism: Glebionis coronaria (assembly GCA_025667525.1). NCBI lineage: Eukaryota > Viridiplantae > Streptophyta > Magnoliopsida > Asterales > Asteraceae > Glebionis > Glebionis coronaria. Next base: position 452,674,556 of record CM046881.1, read on the forward strand.
TAATACCATATCCCATATCATATACTTAGGAGTTTGATTTGTATGTAAGATTAAATAACTCTATCATAAATAAGTTACCTGAAGATGCTGCAGCAGCTAGCTCAGCCTTCTTCTTATGTTCTTGCATTTCATGGAGATAGAGAGAGCAATTCCTCTTCCAGTGTCCAGTCATTTTACAGTGGTGACAAGTCTCATCTTTCTGAGATTGACTCTTCTTAACAAAGTTCTGCTTTGGTTTTGATGGAGTCGCAACTTGTTTGCTCTTATCAACCTTGCCTTTGCCTTTCTACTTCTTATTCACTTTCGGTTTTGGTTTGGTCACTCTACCCTTTTGCACATAAAGTACTTGAGGAGTAGCAGTGGATGCCTTATCTTTCAACCCCTTTTCAAAGTCAATGAGCATTGCATGCAAATCATTAACCGTCTTCCCCGTGCAATGCATATTATAGTTACGAACGAAATCATTGAAGTCCTTATTAAGGGACCCATTGATCAAGTTGATAGTCATATTATGATCATAGGGTTGTCCTAGTGCGATGAGTTGTTCCATATAACCCCTCATTTCCATATAATGGGCACTTACGGACTTTCTAGGAGCTTGCTTGCAGCTATGTAGAGCATCAACCAAATCATAGATCTCTACAGCTTGCGGCGTTTCATACACAGCCTTAAGTTCATCAAGCATTCGCTGAGGTGAAAATAGCTCATACTTCCTTTGAAGTGATGAAGCCATTCTCCCTAACATTACAGCAGCCACCTCATGGTGCTTCTTAACGTTAGCAGCGTGTTGAAGCCTTTCCGCATTAGATGCTCCTTCAGCAAGATCCTCCGGAAAAGGGGTAGTCAAGATATCAATAGTACCAGCTGCTCTCAGAACAATTCTTAGTGAGCGATACCAGTCATTAAAATTAGGGCCAGTAAGTTCAAGTCGTTCAAAGAAAGCTTTAAACGTCGAGCTTGTTGTCAGATTATTTTCGGGTTGAGCCATTTATACAGAAATAAGTTCAAACATTAGTATTTTTGATAATACAATTCAAGAAAATAAAATTACCCCGGTAATAAAACCATAGTATTTTCCTTGAAAAACTAGAATCCATATTGACATAGATTTATCACATCAGTTGATCTGCTAGTGACAAATGTATTCAACACAGTAACTTGTCGAACAATAATTGACAAACAAATTTGCAATTTCTAGATATGTTAGGGATTTACATTGCCAAAATCATTTGCATTGCAAACATGTTTCATCCCTACTTTACGCCTTAAGTTTCCAGTTCTTACTGAGTAACTTAATTAAGTCGACTAATCTAAAGAACGTAAAACCTTCATGTGCAATCTTATTCAGTCATGAAGTTTTCTCTCCATTAAAACATCGTCCAATATCTTATATGACGACAATTGTAACTTCAAGTGTTCGTCAATTAGATGGCATATGACTTAAATTTTTAGGGTATATATTTTGGTGTCAAAATCATGTACGGAGAAGCATGCATACATCTCCATAACATAAGTTTAATAAAAAACATTTAGTAAACTTTTTGGTGAGACTAAAATTTCATCATATATTTGCAAGTTGAGGTATTGGTTAAACCAATTAAAGATTTTACACACAACTAAATTCACACCGTACTTTTTCTAGAACTCAGCTAAAGCACAAAGCAATAACCTCATTCATTGTGTTTCGGATGTGAATTAATGCAGTTAAATCAACCTTAAAGAATTATACAAATAACAACCGTAGGTAATTCCAATTTTGACGCACAGGGGAGCCGGAAATTTGGTCAGCGCTGAAGCATAACACCTCCTTCCTTAATCGGGTACATGACCAGCGGTGCGTTATACCCACTTTATAGTTTGTCAAAATTGAGTAGGCCGTTAAGTTGCTATTTCAATTATAATCAACGCAAATCATATGTAATTTAGATCTCAAAACAATTCATTAATTTTGATAAGATTTAGTCCATATTATTTTTCTTAAAAAACTACCCTTGTTTACAACATACAGTATAAAAAACGCATGAAAACAAGTAGTACAAAAAAAACTAAATCAAATAGCCACATGCATAACAATTTATTCAATGAACATCAAATCTAGGGTTTTTATAAACATAAAAAGTCTTCCCTGATTTTAAAACTTTGAATCAAATAAAGCAAATAGCAATCCAAATTATATGATCCGTAAAAAACATGCATATTACGGATCTCCCACATTCTCTTAACAAAAAAAACTACGGATCGTAACCACACATGGCATAACAATTAATTCATGCAAAACATCCAAAGTTAATTACCATGTAATTTTAGGGTTTACAAATTATTATTTTTTATAAAAAATTCGGCAGATCCGATTTTAAAAAAAAACAATAAAAACAAGACCCTAATTTTTAGAAAAACCTAAAAAAGAACATGTAATTTTTAACAAAAATCAATATTAGTTAAAAAAACTTTAGATCTTGAAAATTATAATCATGTTAAAACGGCTCTCGATGCCACTGAAGGTTTATATAATTCATAACAGTTATTTAAAACCCTAATATGGATCAATGCACATACAGCGGAAGCAAATTAAACAAGATCATAATTAACACAATTATAATTAATCAATATTAGGGTTACATACCTTTATCCTAGCAAGATCTACAAGACAACGGAACGGTCACCGGTAAAGATAGATCACGAACACCACCAGGATATAGTCTAAAGCAAGACTATATCACGATCTTGTACACACGTAATACGGCGAGTTAATCGTGAGTCTAGTACGAACAAACCAAGCTTCCAAGTCTATGGAGGATCTACCCAACAACCTTAGAGAGAGGCTAGGACTAGATCTAATAAAATAGAAAATTGAAAAACCAAGAACCCTAATTAAGGGGTGTTTGGCCGGCGGTTTTAAAGCAAGAGAGAGGAGAGGAGTAAAAAATTATGACAACTTGGGTTTGTTTATATAGCCCTTGGAAAAACTTTTCCTCCAAGGTTTAAATAAATTTAAGGTAACAAAATCTTTTCCCTTCCCTTTGGTCTCCTATAGCCGGCGGTTTAACAAGCCCAAGAGGGGTTTCCAGAAATTTTCCGAATCCTTCTTTTAGCTTCTATTTGATTTCCATAACGGTCGTTTAATACTTAAATTTAATTATTTAACGATCGTTAGTTTAAGCTACGGTTTGATTTAATAACTATAATAAATATATTTAATAAATAAATTAACTCTTTACGTAATGTGTGCAATCCCGTGATCTCGAGTTCGATCATATCACACGACTATCGATTTTAAGTCCATAAACTTTCAGTTTCCCCGAGACGGTCGAATAACAAGAGTTGTAGACGGCCATGCCGTCTACCCGAGCATACTTTCGGTTTGGCCCGTAATTCACTATCAAGAACCGTGGACGAGGTCAGAACTGACCTGGTTAGACCCCATGATGTCTAAAAATAGTTTCACGACCCTTACTTCGAACACGATTTCGACGCATCAAACGACCTCGGTTCATGAAACTTAAAACACCTTCTCTTAGAGCACCCGGCTAGCTACCCAACGTTGCATTCTGTTTACTTCATGAGCTACTAGCGAGCCCGCTATTTACTTCAGAAAATTGACGATATCACCTTGTTTCGAAATATTTCTTGTTACCAGTACGTCCACTTTTTCAAAATGCATATTTTAAATTAATGTTTCATGTCTCACGACATGAAACAATTTTTAAATTAATTTAAAATCAAAATATTTATAAATTTACTTATTTATTATATTTTTAATAATAAAATATAAAATACATTTAGGATATTGACCCATTGCATGACCTAACTAAATAAACTGCCCCGAGTGCGAAGTGTCTATTGCTAAATATATCCCGATTAAATAACTACACTTTTATTAAAATGTTAAACTTTCGCAAGTGCTAAAAACTACCGATTTATTTAAATAAACCCAAGCACATACAAGGGAACTAAATGCTACGTTTATTGTCGTTATGCTTGTGTAGTAATAGATACCTTATTTTACTTAGGTTACGGACTGTATCGAGCTATTATTTCTCCATGACTACATTGTGCTATTTTACCATTTCTATTTCTTCGAGGTGAGTTCATAACCCATCTTTTGTAACACCCCTAAATTACCACGCAGCGGAATACCACATTGGGGCGCTACTAATAGCACATCGCACACAATCGTAGAAAACGACCTCAAATGAGACGTTAAGAATAATATACAATCTTGCCCAAAAAGTTTCCCATCCCAATATATAGAAAATCAGAGTAGCGTTGGTCCCAAAAATCGTTACCAATCACAATACATTAAATGCTTAAAAGCAGTTTATTCATTTCAAGGATGGAAAAGTAAACAAAGATTTAGACAAGTTAGCACCAACTTCCTCCTCATATGCTCCGCTGCTATCCATCTTGATTACCTGAAAAACATGTGTAAAATCATCAACACAAAGGTTGAGCAAGTCTATAGGTTTTACAAATCATTTGAACACAAGTAAAGATTATAAGTTTGTGGCATGCTTAATAAGCATCGAATAATAATTTGCATCAACAATAATAATTGTATATAGCATAAATTGCATTAAGCTCATGGAATCGAGACCTTAGACACTCCGTTAGGTCTAATAAGACAAGAGATTTATTAATTGTCGTTACCTCCAGATTATTGGTACATTGTGGTATACCTGACTTCTCAATACAATATGTTCAAACAGTGTGGAGGTCGGGCCTAAGCTTCTGTGACAAGTCCACACAAACTGAACCGGGACGGCTTCCCCCATAGATCTATTAATTGTACTAGCGGTTAACCCATCATAGGTTAATTAACGGTCCATAATTGAGGCTTTAATAATGGCAATCACCTAATGCTATTTAAAGGCAACCACGGGTCCATTCATAGAGGGACAAGCATACCATAAAAGACTTGTGTTCCAATTTTATGAAAAACATGTATTCCCCCTCGCGGGTTTAAAAACCATTTACAAAATAGTGTAAAAGCGAGGCTATAGACTTACCTTAGATGGGATACGAAGCTAGTAGTAGTAGTAATCGCCGAAGTGAAGATGCCTCCCAAATATATACACATAAAAAGTCGCCACCTAACAAATAAGGTGCGCGCTTAGCCACATACTTAATTATTTCAAAACATACTTAATATAATAAAATCATCGACTCAAAATATTATGTACATAGACATGATCAATCAATGCAAGTGATTCCTTCTAACTCCACGACAAGTACTAGCTTTCCAAGACTAGCACCTTCGATATTGATCCATCTCAAGATGCCAAATCAATATGGTTCAAGTACCCTAAATAGGCCTCCAATCTCAGAATATACACTCTTACATAAGACTTATATCCTTTTAAAACTTTGAGAAGCTAATAGATTAGCCTCTCGCAATAAACTATGACGCGAGGTTAAGTACCTCCTAAAAAATACTTAGCCGGTACTTACCAAAAGTACACGCTGTTTTACCATACCTAAACAACTCCGTATTCGACGAAACTTGGTGACAAACTCATTTATAATCTGTAGAAGACTCAGTTTAAATTTCATTAAATGATTCACATTTTAGAACCACCTGCTCGATACATCTTTAGACATTAAAAACCGGACAGTTTTGCACACTTGTATCGTAAAACCATTTTGACCTTGTTAAACATTTCCATTTATAAAATCGGCACTTGACTTTGAAAATAGACTCAAAATGATAAGTTTAAAACCTAACAACAGCCTTTGATCAGTTTTAAAACTCAACTTATAGTCCCAGAGATTCGATCCAAATATCGACAACAATTTCGTATTTTGTCAATACTCGTCTCCCGGTACACGAATAATCAAACTAGCATAACTTATGACTCGTTTGAAGTTAAAAGCTCTATCTTATATCGAAACGAGTGTCTCGACGACTACTACAACAATATCTAATAATATCAAACTTTATCCAACATTTACTGTATGAAAAACGGCCTTAAACCTACTGATGTAAAATGACTTTTTAAAAATCATACCAACAACCATTTTGACCCATTTTTAACATCATCTACAACTCAAATATGCTATACCCATCATCTACAACATCTCATATCATCCCTAAATCACTTGCATGATCTATCCTTTCAAAACCCATATCAAAAATCATGCATGCAACACTTTTAAAATCAAATATAATAATAATAACACAATACCACAACAATAAAATAGATCAAACACCATTTTTCTTCAATAAAAATCTTTGAAAAATAAAAGTATATGCATGTTGTTAAAAATCATACCATAAGAATCACCATTGGATTTCCAACATGGGTCTTCTTTTTGTTTTCAAGGATTCAAGCTCAAAATTGATGATCATGGGATGTTTGTTTGTTGAAGGTGACGGCAAAAGAGAGAAAGGAGGAGAGAGATAGAAAAATTTGGTGGTTTATGCATGTGTATGTTTATTTTGAGGCTTATATATGGTGGGTGGAGGGTAGATTTTGCAATTGGTGCATTCTTGTGGACTAAAATGTAAATATTAGTTAAAAAGCGGGAAATGACTTCCAGTCAATTTTATGAATATTTACGAGAGTCGGGTTTCATAAAAATATAAATCTCGTTTGTTAAATCGATCATTTTAATAATTAAACGCACACAAAACGAAATAATAAAGTTCGACTCGACTTAAAACGTAAATGAAATAAAATTTTCAAAAATATCAAATATCGAAATAATCGATATTAAAATATAATATTTGGTTATCCATTGGCATCGCGATCACTATTAGTACTTTTCATCGTCACAACAATTAATTATAGTCACACATTATCGGTTTCAACTAAAACCGTCAAATATAATAATACTCGTTATTACTTAGAAATTACAAATCCGCTATATAATTAGGATAAAATAATGACGTCAAGTTTGGGTTATTACATCCTCACCACCTTAAAGGAGCGACGTCCCGGCACTCACCTCGCCTCATATTCGTATTGCGTTCCACGAGGAAAGGTAAGGGAACTTTCTTCTAAAGAAACTCTCACGGTCCCACTTGAACCTTGATCCACGATCTCCACTGGTTCTTCTTACAGAACACAACTTGTCATCAAGTTGTATCTCACCAAAGAGGATGAATAATTCCTTATCCACCAATCACTCCTTCAAGCTCGACACATGAAAATTTTATGAATTACACGAAGCTCATTCAATGACAAGAACAAATGACAGGATTTTTGGGTAAGTCCAGTCAAAAGGAAGGTTTCAAATTAACGGATATCCATTGGCCGGTTAGCCATGGACACACATCAAAAAGAACTAATAAGAAAAGCATTTTCGTCATCGGAGGGTGCTCACACGCGGATCCTTACTCAAAAGATAATACGAAGACACCATCTCACTTCCGCTCAAAGCACATTAGAGTCTCAATAAACATCACCGTTGAAAGTCAAAAAGATATTACATAATATGTGTTCTCCATGATCGGACGTCATCGGATGATGCCGTCTCAAGTTCTCACAACTTACGATCATTAGAGTAGATCACACACCATATAAGTACATAAAAAGAAAAGGTCGAACATAAACATCAAATATAGATCTCCACCGTTGATCATCGAGAAAACCTTGAACGAAGCCTTGATAATACGACTTGATCTCCAAAATCTTTCCACTTGCGGTGTCGGTTACAATATAGTCCTCGAGTGATAACGAATTTATTAATTCCAATCATTAGGAAATTCGGTCCATTGGCGAAGATTCACCACATATCGGCGTACCATTAACTCCTGCTCGAGTGTTTAATATACAAAAGCGTCCCACTAACTTCTGCTTCAATGTTCATCATACAAAAGCATCCTTCTACTTCATCATTCATCATACAGAGGTGTCCTAATAGTTTCTGCTTCAGTGCTCAAGGTGATGCATCATATTCCTCGTTTAATTCGTCATGCTGGCCTCCAAGAGTTTCATCATCAATAAAAGTCTTCGGTGACCCTTCAATAGTGGCAATTAGAATTACAAAATCTTCATATCCATGATAAGTTGTCGTTGATAACTTGATCCTTAATTAATCCAAAAATACACACATAAATCCTGGTGACGCTTAAACAAGTCGCCTATTCTCGGAACGGTCAATGGTTCTTAGCAATCTGCTTATAAAGCTCGCGATCATCGAGACACCTTAGAAATGGTCCATCGAAATAAATCATAATTCGAGAGAAGTCCAACGGGTTACTCGTACATAGATGATAGTCGAGGATCATCATAATGACGACGACACCGAACGATTCTTACCAACGAAATACGATTCGAAGGAAGACGTACGCACACCAAACATCCACAAATCGAGCTAGACATACTTGGGCCCACTCATTTATAACTCCGTGTCTACATCAAAAGGTGTCCCCTTTCATGTATACAAGATTTTATAAACTTACGGTTCGGGAACTTATGACTTTCTTGTTCAAATGATAAGGCGTCCCAATCCAATTCAACAAAACGATTATAAGTCAACCTACTCAAGTATTACTACCTCTCAACACGATATCGTATCAAAATACCATAGTAAATACAAGGTTTCAATAAACTTACATCATGATTTTTGTATTCAAACGTCCCATTCCATCTGAATAAGGAAAACACGACAATCTAAGGTCCAGTGGTTTAAAATTTTCCAATTCAAATGTCCTAATCCATTTAAATAAGACAGCCTTAAACGACTCTTAGTTGGGCGAGTTAAAATCTATATATCTAAATGTCCCATTCCATTTAGATACACAGTAATAAGTCACTCAACCGAATGACTACTACGAGCATATCATTGCTGTACCCAAACTATATATATTTGATTAGGATATATATATCTTAAGTCCAACATTGGCATCCTCCTTTTCGCCAATAAAACGTGGTCATATAAAATTTATTCACACGTCGCATTACGTAGGAGATATCGTCTCGGATAAATGATTCTTCAAAATCATAAGGAGTATCGAAAACACGAACATCGCATTTATCAATTACGTTTCGAAAGAAGATGTCCAAAAATGGCACATCACGATACAATGATAAGAATCGATCTTAAACAAGTCGATATGCGATAGGTTATTAAACCATATATACATACTCAAAGTATCAAACGAGTTTCACGCTCGTATTCAGATAATACATAATCATCAATATCGGTGGTTGGCAGTGAAACCAAATTCCGATACAAAACCGTAATAAAAAATGTACGACAATTATTCAAGGAACATTGCTTCGCATACAATGCCTTTTAAATATCATAGTATATTCATACATATACATATTACCATTTCTACATACACGTAGGTTTACATAATGACAATCAATCATAAAGTAATACGAATAGCCTTACCGGAGCCATGCGGAGTAGTTGCGTGCTTAAAACCTTTTAAAACATACCAAAAGTTATAGCTTAGGACATTTTCAAAATCGACCTAGTTCTCTATAACTTGTGGCTCTGATTACCAATTTGTAACACCCCCAAATTACCACGCAGCGGAATACCACATTGGGCGCTACTAATAGCACATCGCACACAATCGTAGAAAACGACCTCAAATGAGACGTTAAAAATAATATACAATCTTGTCCAAAAAGTTTCCCATCCCAATATATAGAAAATCAGAGTAGCGTTGGTCCCAAAAACCGTTACCAATCACAATACATTAAATGCTTAAAAGCAGTTTATTCATTTCAAGGATGGAAAAGTAAACAAAGATTTAGACAAGTAAGCACCAACTTCCTCCTCATATGCTCCATTGCTATCCATCTTGATTACCTAAAATACATGTGTAAAATCATCAACACAGAGTTTGAGCAAGTCTATAGGTTTTACAAATCATTTGAACACAAGTAAAGATTATAAGTTTGTGGCATGCTTAATAAGCATCGAATAATAATTTACATCAACAATAATAACTGTATATAGCATAAATTGAATTAAGCTCATGGAACCGAGCCCTTAGACACTCCGTTAGGTCTAATAAGACAAGAGATTTATTAATTGTCGTTACCTCCAGATTATTGGTACATTGCCGTATACCTGACTTCTCAATACAATATGTTCAAACAGTGTGGAGGTCGGGCCTAAGCTTCTGTGACAAGTCCACACAAACTGAACCGGGGCGGCTTACCCCATAGATCTATTAATTATACTAGTGGTTAACCCATCATAGGTTAATTAACGGTCCATAATTGAGGCTTTAATAATGGCAATCACCTAATGCAATTTAAAGGCAACCACGGGTCCATTCATAGAGGGACAAGCATACCATAAAAGACTTGTGTTCCAAGTTTATGAAAAACATGTATTCCCCCTCGCGGGTTTAAAAACCATTTACAAAATAGTGTAAAAGCGAGGCTATAGACTTACCTTAGATGGGATACGAAGCTAGTAGTAGTAGTAATTGCCGAAGTGAAGATGCCTCCCAAATATATACACATCAAAAGTCGCCACCTAACAAATAAGGTGCGCGCTTAGCCACATACTTAAGTATTTCAAAACATACTTAATATAATAAAATCATCTACTCAAAATAGTATGTACATAGACATGATCAATCAATGCAAGTGATTCCTTCTAACTCCACGACAAGTACTAGCTTTCCAAGACTAGCACCTTCAATATTGATCCATCTCAAGATGCCAAATCAATACGGTTCAAGTACCCTAAATGGGTCTCTAATCTCATAATATACATTCTTACATAAGACTTATATCCTTTTAAAACTTTGAGAAGCTAATAGATTAGCCTCTCGCCTTAAACTATGACGCGAGGTTAAGTACCTCCCAAAAAGTACTCAGCCGGTACTTACCAAAAGTACACGTTGTTTTACCATACCTAAACAACTCAGTTTTCGACGAAACTTGGTGACAAACTCATTTATAATCTGTAGAAGACTCAGTTTAAATTTCATTAAATGATTCACATTTTAGAACCACCTGCTCGATACATCTTGAGACATTAAAAACCGGACAGTTTTGCACACTTGTATCGTAAAACCATTTTGACCTTGTTAAACATTTTCATTTATAAAATCGCCACTTGACTTTGAAAATAGACTCAAAATGATAAGTTTAGAACCTAACAAAAGCCTTTGATCAGTTTAAAACTCAACTTATAGTCCCCGAGATTCGATCCAAATATCGACAACAATTTCGTATTGTGTCAATGCTCGTCTCCCGATGCACGAATAATCAAACTAGCATAACTTTTGACTCGTTTGGAGTTAAAAGCTCTATCTTATATCGAAACGAGCGTCTCGACGACTAATACAACAATATCTAATAATATCAAACTTTATCCAATATTTACTGTATGAAAACGGCCTTAAACCTACTGATGTAAAATGACTTTTTAAAAATCATACCAACAACCATTTTGACCCATTTTTAACATCATCTACAACTCAGATATGCTATACCCATCATCTACAACATCTCATATCATCACTAAATCACTTGCATGATCCATCCTTTCAAAACCCATATCAAAAATCATACATGCAACACTTTTAAAATCAAATATAATAATAATAACACAATAGCACAACAATAAAATGGATCAAACACCATTGTTCTTCAATAAAAATCTTTGAAAAATAAAAGTATATGCATGTTGTTAAAAATCATACCATAAGAATCACCATTGGATTTCCAACATGGGTCTTCTTTTTGTTTTCAAGGATTCAAGCTCAAAATTGATGATCATGGGGTGTTTGTTTGTTAAAGGTGACGGCAAAAGAGAGAAAGGAGGAGAGAGATAGAAAAATTTGGTGGTTTATGCATGTGTGTGTTTATTTTGAGGCTTATATATGGTGGGTGGAGGGTAGATTTTGCAATTGGTGCATTCTTGTGGACTAAAATGTAAATATTAGTTAAAAACCGGTAAATGACTTCCAGTCAATTTTATAAATATTTACGAGAGTTGGGTTTCATAAAAATATAAATCTCGTTTGTTAAATCGATCATTTTAATAATTAAACGCACACAAAACGAAATAATAAAGTTCGACTCGACTTAAAACGTAAATGAAAAAAAATTTCAAAAATATCAAATATCAAAATAATCAATATTAAAATATAATATTTGGTCATCCATTGGCATCGCGATCACTATTAGTACTTTTCATCGTCACAACAATTAATTATAGTCACACATTATCGGTTTCAACTAAAACCGTCAAATATAATAATACTCGTTATTACTTAGAAATTACAAATCCGCTATATAATTAGGATAAAATAATGACATCAAGTTTGGGTTATTACATCTTTCTAGCATTAAATTGATTTATAAATGTTTTTTAATCATTTTGGGGGAGGTACATGCTTGGTCATAAAATATCTATAAACTTTCCAGTTGAGTCGTTCATTAGGTATTTACTACTCGGTTATGAGAATTGCATGTGTTTGTGGTGAACTCTAGTACTTGTTTAATTGTTATGTGCTCGGTTGTGAACTCCAGTAACTACTTATACGTATATTTGTTCTCTACTCTATTATATTTTGGTTTTAAATATATCTGTGGACTCATGCATTTATGAATGTTAACACCAAATTACTTATGACATGTTATCTAAATTACATTTGCTATGACATTATCATGACTTATTAGTTACGGTGAGTAACTTTGGATGCAATAAACATACAGATTGAGACTTTACAGACACACTGGATACCAACATTAGATGGTCACTCTGAATAATAGCTATGGAGGGACACTCTGAATATCAGTTATGGATGGTCACTCTGATCATCAAAATTTGGAGGGTTACTCCACTCTTAATATAAAAAATGAAGGGTTACTATAAACATCAACAATTGAGGGTTTCTATAAATGTTCAATATGTACTGGTTTACACTTATACGGTAACATTGTTTTGGCATTCGATTTTTATATGATTCACTTATCATCTATGTATGGAAACATTATGTGAAATGTCGTTTATTATCAGGAATCTTTATTGTCTTCAAGAAAATCTTTATTATCCTATATTCATTATCAGTGAACTTTTTTTATCAGAAAACTTTATTCATTTTAGTGGACTCTGTTTTTATTAGTAAACTATATTCGTTATCAATGAACTCTGTTTTATCAGAAAACTTTATTCATTTCAGTGTACTCTGTTTTTATCAGTAAACTATATTCGTTTTCAGTGAATTCTGTTTTATCAAAAAACTTTATTCATTTCAGTGGACTCTATTTTTATCAGTAAACTATATTCGTTATCAGTGAACTCTATTTTATCAGAAAACTTTATTTATTTCAATGGACTCTGTTTTTATCAGTAAACTATATTTATTATCAGTAAACTCTGTATTACATAGTAAACCCTGTTTTTATCAGTAAACTCTATTTTATCTGTAAACTCTATTTTATCAGTAAACTCTATCTTTATCAATAAACTCGGTCTTTATCAATAAACTTTAGATTATCAAAGGAAGTCTATTTAATAAGGAACTATGATTTGTAAACTCTTATATTTTACTGCAATGTGCAGTGGTCGTTATAAACTCTATTTTTTCATAAATGTTTTAAAACAAACTTATGAACTCACCAACTTTACGTTGACATTTTTAAACATGTATCTTCAGGTACTTGACTGTACGGACTATTTGGAGACTGCTATGTGGTTTTGGCATGAAGAGGTCGTTCTCGGATCAAGCTCTCGATTACTCATGGAGTCTACTATCTGTCACACCCCCAAATTCACCGCAGCGGAAGACTGGCTTTGGGAGGCTGTGACAGATTGGTATCAGAGCCTTGGTTATAGAGAACTAGGATGCTTTAGTAATTCTAGACTATAACCGACTCTCAATTTTATTTAGTAGTAACACTCATCACATCATACTTATTCCGCTGCTATATGAATATTTGCAATGCACGTTTGCGATTGCTTTGTTGCCTGCCATGTTATTACTTGTTTACATGAGTTTCATTGCTTGATTAGTGCACTCAGACATGAAGGTCTACGAGATCATTGGCCTATTCTATGTGATGGATTTGATGGATTAAGATGGTTGATTGATTGATAAATAAAGAAGAAGATGAAGGAATAAGATGATAGAGTAGAGAGAGAAAGGAGAGAAGGGAGAGAGTTAGAGAGAGAAAGTAAAAATGGAATAATGATTAAGTGTGAAATGACAATCAACAACCCCTCCTAACATGCTAGGAGGGGATATATATAGCCCACCCTACATGTGGGCTATATGGACTATACATGAACTAAATAGATCACGAGCCCATTACATAATTATCGTTGGAGCGACCGATCCTTCATAAATACGTAAAACGTATTTCCAACAATCTCCCCCTAAGGGAGGTCGCTCCAAGAAACAAAGTTCTAAATAGTCTATAACTCGTGATCAATGCTAATTAAGATGTGACCGAGACTTTATTGGGAAAAACGTATTTCCAACAATCTCCCCCTAAGGGAGGTCACATCTTTTTACAAAATCTTAAACCTAGCATCTATGCTTGAGTCTTCGATCTTGTTCTTGTGAATATGCTTGATGTGATCTTTGACTTTAGTCTTGAGCATGTTTCCTTGCCTTGACCTTGTGCATTCTTCACTTGTGATATTTGCCTCCTCGTGACTTCATGTTCCACATACTTATACTTTTAAATTCTTGAAAGCTTCAGAGTTTGATACAGCGGAAGACTTGACCTTCAGGCTTTCTTGAATTTGTTGAAGTACAAATTGTATGTAGTATAAGCATGTGGTGACGACTTCTTCTGGATTGTACACCGCAATGCCACCTTCTTGTTACGCTGCATAAGACAGTTAGCAACAAATAATATACACGGATGAAATGGCCTTGAACATTTCATTCTAATTCGGTAGCATTTTACCTCCGGTCGGTGAAGACCGTTGGACGATATTAAATATCGTACTTGTGGCAGGTAGTTTCAATAAAGAACCTCCTTGACAAGATTTCGCGGGTAAACCCGTTCTCTTTACTCGACCGTCCAAAGCTGACTGCGAACGTAAAGAGTGAATCATTTGGATAATATTATCCGCATGATTTGAAGCCGTCAATTCATGTTCCTGGAACAAGTGAAGTTCAATTAAGAACCGCACCATCGTTGCTTTCCAGTTGTCACTAGCTTGATTCATAAAGAATCTTGCAAGTTACCTACCAAGTGCTGTTTGATGTTGACACTAGAAGGATTTCCATTCGTCACTGTAAATACTTAACAGTATTACTCTGAATGTTCTGGCAAGATCATTAAGATATTGCGTAGAGGCCTGGAACGTGTTTAAATTCATTTAAGAATTAAACCACTGTTGCTTTCCAGTTATCACAAGTTTGATTCATAAAGAATCGCACAAGTCACCTACCATGAGCTTTTTGATATTCGCTCAAGAAGGATTTCCATCTTCATTGTAAATACTTTCGTATTACTCGGATGTTCAGGCAAGATCATGAAGATTTTGCGTAGGACTCTTAAGATCTTTCTTACTTTTCACAGTGTGTGAAGAAGCAAGGAAATATGAAAGCGTGTCCTAATGAGATATTTGATGATCTCAAATGGCTCTAGACTCGATCGTACATTTTGGATTTTTAGTGATCGGAGGCTGGAGAGGAGTGCCACCTTTTCAATACCAGTCTATTCGGAGTGAATAAACCAATAGATAACGTGTTGATCTCCGTGTGATTAAAACAAATACCTTTTGAGAGATATTTGAGTTAGCTGGGAAGGGTTGTGCATTGCATCACTGGGTCTATGATGTCTTTCTTCAATATCGAGAATCATTAACAAAAATGATCTCAATAGCATATGTATTGACCCGGTTTCTGCCTAAAGTTGTAAGGAGGGCTTCTTTCTTTACACCCTTTATCTTTACAATTCTTTTTCATTCTTCAACCCCTTCAATGCTTACCAATACGTCATCACTAGCACCTTGTTGTGATTGTTCCAGTGCTAACTTAAGTACTTGGTCGGCATTCAGCTACGTTCACAATCTTTCTCCATCTTTCCTAAGGACTACTATTTCTAGCTATGGAATGTCCTTGGGAAGATTCCTCCGGTTCTAGAGGAATCATTGGACTTTAACCTATCCTACCATCCTTATGTCACCACAATCTTCATCATCGTGAATAGAGATGTTTTGGGTAAGTGTATGTCACCATGAAATCCATTTTGAAATGCAAATCCATTTTGCTCCCCCTTAACATATGCTACGATATCCGAAAACATTTTGCACATGTCGGGATGAGCTATCACGTTAAGTCAAACCATTTATGATTGATCATATCCCATATTAAATCACATTTTCTCCCCCATATTAAAAATATTAACCCAATCGATGTTTTTAATATCAATTGATTTAATAGCATTTTAAGAAAATTTGGGAAGAAAAATGCAAATCCAATTATCTTCATGAATTACACAAGCTCCCCCTCAAATTAATGAGGGTGTACTGAAACGTAAATTAAATACCTTTTAAACACAAGTGTAAGGTATTTATTACGTGCAAAGATCATATATAATAATGAATTCACAAGATTAACAATTTACGAGGTAGGACCTGAATGATGGAGAACATCATATGAAAGATTCACATGGTTCTTGTTCACGAATGTTGGTCACCTCGTCACGTCCCCGAGAAAATTAATTCCCGTTGTTGAGTCAAAGCTTTCCGGTGAAATGCTTGACTTGATTATGAAAAGCGGGTTGCTATCTGAAATAATAGCAAACCATTTTGAGCATGTTTTAAAAGTTTGAACTTCTGCTCGAACTTTATTTACAACCCCGTGTCATTATTGAATGACATTTCTAGGTTCATAAATATTATCGATTCCAGAAGACATGCTCTTTTTATCAAACCATTTTTGAACACACAATTTTGAAAGATTTAGAAAAAACCTTTTGAGAAATTCTCGAAAATTGTGTTCAAAGTTTTGAAAACCAATTACTTGAGCTTAAGATGTTGAATATCTTAAAAGCGAGCTCAAGTCCGAGAAGTTGTGAACTTCCCATTGTTAAGGATAAGTTACCATCGGCGATAAACTTTCCTTTTATCTGAAGAACGAGTCCTAAGCTGACATTTACTTAGAAGTCGTGTTCATGAGCTTGAAAACTTTGACTGTTTTAACGGAAAGCTCATGACCGAGAAAGGTTAATTTCTCGTTACGAGGAAAAGTTCTTTTATTTAAAAGATACACTTTCCTTTCTGAGCTTAAAACTTCGAATGTTTTAATACAAGCTCATGACCGAGAAAGGTGAATTTCTCGTTAAGAGGATAAGTTATCATAAAAGATAATCTTTCCTTTATTTTAAGTTCGAGTTACAGTCTGACATTTAACTGTAAGTCATTGTGCATGAGCTTAAAAACCTCGAATGTTTTTAATTTTAGCTCATGCCCGAGAAAATTTAATTTCTCGTTGTTAGGATAAGTTTATCATCGGCGATAAACTTTCCTTTCTTTGATGCACGGGTTACCATCTGATATTTAATGATAAACCATTTACACGAGCTTAAAACCTTTGAATGGTTTTAGGGTAAGCTCGTGTCCAAGAAAACTTAATTTCTTGTTAAGAGGGTAAGTTATCGGTGTGTGGATAAACTTCCCTGTCTCTGAAGTCCGGGTCGTCGTCTGTCATTTAACGAGGAGCCATTGTGCATGAGCTTAAAAACTTGGAATGTTTTTTATATAAGCTCATGCCCGAGAAAAATGAATTTCTCGTTTTTAGGATAAGTCATCATCGGGATGAACTTTCCTGTCTTTTGAGATCGAGTTACAGTCTGTTATGTGACTGTAAGTCCTTGTGCAAGCTTTAACCATGAATCCCCTGAGATACTAGTTTCTCCGATATCTGCTTCTTCAGCAACCAAACTCTAAGAGTGTCCTTAGTTGAACGGTATACAACGATTGGACCGCTTCGTTCTTTTGGAACATCAACTTTGGTACCTGCATTCTCATTAGGAGTTTGTATACTTTTGCATGGGTTAGAGATATCTATTTTAGAAGCACGTGGGGGTTCACGGTTTTCTTTTCTTGTGTCAGAGGTGGCCTGAGGGGATGATTCACTTGTCTTAGTTGGCAAACGTTTCCTTTTATAGAAAATCTTAAGTTCAGGCTTAAGTGATGTATCATCCTTTGCAATTTCCTCCCTAGTAGTCTTAGTAGAATCGGAGACTATCCTAGCTAAAGGGCACTCGTTTCCTACAAGAGTGAAAGTTCTACCAGTGGGGCGCCAAACTTTACCAAAGGGTTTGATTTTAGCGACCCACTGAGATTTAAGTCTAGCACGGGAGTTCATCTCATTAAGTAATTTCTTGATACAAGAATTATGATTTGCCGTAAAGACACATTTTCTACATGTTTTACAAGTAGCATATTTAATGTCCGAGTAATTCCTAGATGATTGATCGATGCTCCTAGGAGATGACATGCTATGGTTAGTAGTGTTGGGTAATCTAGAAGGCATCTGACTAGGTTGGACATTACTATCTCTTACATGTGTCTTTTGAATAGCTTCCCTGTGACCAAAATCATGGCGCACATCAGTTGAACTAGTTCTAGACGTGTTCATTGAACTATTCTTAGAGAAACTAGAGGCAATCATGTGATGAGGTCTTGCTAAAACTGATTTAGTCACATTAGGCCTAGTTGGTGGAGTGACAGTTCTAGAAATATGACCCAAATCAACTTGGGAGGCAAACCGCGGTCTCGAGGATTGTGGTCGCTCGGATCTAAATGCAGTAGGTTGTCTGACACTCGGTTGTCTGACGAACTGAATTGTAGGCGGTTTCCCCAAGATTGATGGTTTTTCAAGCTTAGTATCCACACTAGGTCCTCTAGTTTTCCTTAACTCGTTTTTCAACGCGGCTATAGCAAAGACCTTTTCCTGTACTTGAGCCTTTAATGTTTCATTTTCTTTGAGCACGTTATCTTGGGATGCTAACTTAGATTCAAGCAGTTGAATTTGTTTCAAAAGATTATCCTTTTCAGCTTTAGAATCTAGAACAGTTTGATCCAATTTTCTTTCAAGAACAACGTTTGACTTTTCAATTTTTTCAAAGTATGTTTCAAATTTGTCCATTTTCTTAGAAAATTCAAGTTTGACATCCTCAAGATCTTTTGATTGCCGAGCTACGATCGTTTCGAGCTCTTTAATCTTGGAATCAGAATCAGTTAACGAGGCAGTTATAAAGCATTTATCATGATGAACTATAGCATTTTGAACACTTTCTCCCCCATTATGACTCACATCGGATGAATCATAAGTGGTATTTCTATCACTCTTGTCCATCCCATGTTTGTCATAATTAGGTTCAGAATGCTCAATATGTGGCATGTCATCAGCATATACATCATAACCAACATCACACTGTACCATGTTTGCAGGCTCTTCGTCATAAATGGGTAAGGTGTCATCAAGAGAAATCTCGTGAGCATTCCCCGACGTGCCACTGATATCATGTTGTCCTTCTGAATCCGTGCTCTTGCCATCGTTAGGCTCCAAGTTGTCAACCGTATGATCATCCTCTTTCATCTGCATCATAGATTCTTGCACTCCATTATCATATGATTGCTGAAGTCGAGATCTTTCATAAATCGAAGACGAGACCGATGTCAAGAGTTTCAATATTGTATCACGAAAAACTCGAAGCTCGGTATGTGTATCTCGAAGAAATGATTAGCAAATCACGGAGCTTTCAGGCTTGATGATATTGAATTGGAGGAAAGGCGTGAGTTGTGTCACAAGAGCCTTATAGGCAAGTGCCGATGCAGAGTGATGAAAGTTGTCATTGTTGAGTTGCTCGGCGAGTTGGCTCAAAGTGGTGAATATTGAGTCGATGAATATATGACGATCTTGACCAAAGATTGTCATAAATTCGCTCCCTCCTTGAATCCGTGAAAGAGTAACTATATGACACTGAAGCATTTGAAATGAAGTTATACCACTTTCTCTAGCGTTGGCTTGCACTTGAAGCAATTCTCTCTTGTTCGATGTCGAATTCAAGACATCCATTGAAAATCGATGAACAATTACGTTAATAATTACTGATTGATGGAAAATCCGTCGTCAATTTCAAATAATAATGCCCGATGAAAAAAATCCGTCAGCAAAATAAACCTTAGCACTGTATCACGTTGTCACGACTATATCTTAATGGCACAAAATTTTCCCAAAATAAAAAAAATTTAATAAAAATAAAAATAAAAATATTGATTGATTATAAAAACAAATAAAATAAATAAATAAAATAAAAAAATAACGAAAATATACAACCAAAAAAGAAACTAGACTTGCTAAGATTAAAAATTGAAAAACAATAAAATTAAAAAAAAAAAATCGGATAAAGTTAACATCTCATAACCAGTTAAAACGTGGCAAACTTTCGTCCTCTCCCCTAACACCTCGTGTGATCCGCCCCACTTAAATAACCTAACTAATCTCTCTCTCTCTCTCACTCACAAACTTCTCTTCCCAAAAAATAAATCCTCCCAACGGGTTTATTGTTTTCTCCGTCTTCTCTTTTCACAGATCTTTAAAACCAGATTTCAACCTAATATCAGCAGCCAATCTCAAAGCCAAAACCAATCTCACAGCCAATCTCACACAAGTTAAAAACAAAACAAAATCTCCTCCGATCAAATGTCAAAATCATATAATCTTCAACCGAATCATTCAAAATGGGCTTCAAGATCAATAAACTTGGTCTCGGGTAGGGTTTTCTAATTTAAGTTTTAATTTTAGTCTCTCATCTTCTGTAGCGTCTTTCTGTTTGATGTTCGAGTCGAGAGGGTGTCGGATGTGAGTGAGGGAGTGGAGAGTTTTTTGGGTTTGTTTTTGTGTCGAGGTTTGAGTCCGAGAGTTGAGTGTTGGGAGTTGGGAGATTGAGTGTTGGGAGTGTGTCGAGGGGGTGACCGAGAGAGTTAAGAGTCAAGGGTGGGTGTGGTGTTTTTAGACGAGAGGTTGTGTGAGGGTGTGAGTTTTGGGTTTAGATCGAATCGAGGGTGGGTATGGTCTTTGAGTTGAGGGTGGGGGGTAAGAATGATGGTGTAGAGTCGAGTGTTGGGTCTGTTTTGTCGAGGTAAGGGTGAGTGAGTCAGTCGAGGGTCTGTAAACGAGGGTGTTTGTGTGAGTGTTGAGTGAGTGGGTTTGAGTGTTGTGGATGGAGTTTGTGTGTCGAGGTTGTGAGGGAGTTGAGAGTGTGTGACGAGAGGTGAGTCTGTGAGTTGTGAGAGGTGTGAGTTGTGATGGGTTTGGGTTTGGGTTTTGTTTTGTTTTAGGTGTTTGAATTTGGATGCTTCGTTCGGAAGAGTTCCGAATCGGAACTTGTTCCTTCGGAACAATTTCGTTCGGAACTTGTTCGTTCGGAACTGTTTCGTTCGGAACAGTTTCGTTCGGAACTAGTTCGTTCGGAACAGTTTCGTTCGGAACTTGTTCGTTCGGAACAGTTTCGTTCGGAACTTGTTCGTTCGGAACTTGTTCGTTCGGAACAGTTTCGTTCGGAACTTGTTTCGTTCCGACCTTGTGTCGTTCGGAACTTGTTTCGTTCGGAACTTGTTTCGTTCGGAACTTGTTTCGTTCGAAACTTGTTTCGTTCGGAACTTGTTTCGTTCGGAAGTTTTGTGCACCCGAAACTTGATGAAGCGGACTGATATTTTTGAAAAACAGACCAAATTTATAAAGGACTGATATTTTTGATGAAGCGGACTGATGTGATGAAAACCTTGATGATAAAGGACTGTAGGACAGTTAGATTTGGACAAAAATGACAGTTGACCAAAAATGAAAAACAGACCAAAAAGAGAAACCCAGAAATGATGAAAACTGATAAACGGATAAGCGAAAAACTGATTAAAAAAAATTTATATAAAAATCTGATTATAAAAAAAATAAAAAAGGTTATATAAAAAAATAAAAAAAATAAAAAATAAGAAGTTATAGAAAAACTGAATATGGAAAACTGGATAAAACTGAAAATGGATAACCGAAAAAAAATAAATAAATAAAATACAAACTTTAAAAGAAAAAAATGATAAAATTGATAAAAATTTGGAAATTGATAAAATTGATAGATTAAAAACAATAAAAAATACAAACTTTTTATAAAAAAACACAAACTTTTTATGAAAAATACAAACTTTTTATGATCTAAAACATAAAAACACAAACTTTATATATAAAAAATACAAACTTTTTAATATAGAAGCATGATTAAATCAAAACCCACCAAAATCAAAAAGGAATAAAAGATGAATAAACCAATCAAACCTTGGCTCTTGATACCAATTGAAGGTCTACGAGACCATTGGCCTATTCTATGTGATGGATTTGATGGATTAAGATGGTTGATTGATTGATAAATAAAGAAGAAGATGAAGGAATGAGATGATGGAGTAGAGAGAGAAAGGAGAGAAGGGAGAGAGTTAGAGAGAGAAAGTAAAAATGGAATAATGATTAAGTGTGAAATGACAATCAACAACCCCTACATGCTAGGAGGGGATATATATAGCCCACCCTACATGTGGGCTATATGGACTATACATGAACTAAATAGATCACGAGCCCATTACATAATTATCGTTGGAGCGACCGATCCTTCATAAATACGTAAAACGTATTTCCAACAAGACATATAATATACTTTTATATATGAACGCTAGAATATTCATTGGGCATTGTGAGTTACACAATGGTCCCGCATACAATTTTTATAATCAAACCTAGAGGCATTATGTGAATTTTCCTCGAGACTGGGAAGGTTTTGTGTGATTGGATAATTGCTTATTTAGAACCGAGTACTATATAATTATCCTACTTATAACCGTGAGTTTCCTTTCTCGATATACGTCTACGATCTCCTTATCACCTATCAACACGTGTGTTCTTTGATCCCGTACTTTCGAAATGTCCCCTTATGGAAGACGACTATTAGCAACTCATGCTCTTTGCTTTTGATAATTTAATGTGATATCATTCGGATAGTTTGCATGTTTAATGGTGCCGGTGGGGCTCTAATCATGTTAATTATGATTTCATATTTAGATGGTATGGGACGTTTATATATGAAATCATAAGCCACCGGACTGGAAGCTTATTTATGGTTTCGTACTGAGATGGTATGGGACGTCTGAATATGAAAGTCATAAATAAATCGGCTTTAAACTCTCTTGGTTATATTTATTTTCTTAGATACTTTATCTGTATTCGATGGTCAGTTTTGCCGGTGACACTTAAGTAGGATGATTTATGAAGTCTTTATTGAAATGGATTGGGACGCCTTTGCATTTGAATAAAGAAATCATAAATCACCGAACCATAAGTTTATAATGACATATTTGCATAGATTAGGACGCTTCTGTATGCAAATATGAGATCATAAATGAGTGGGCTTGAGTACATCCGACGTGACCCTATATATTTATGGTATTGATTTAGTACTCCAGTATTGGAAGGGTATTTCTTTTGGCACATTATTCGTACGCACAAATTAAAGTTCCTTTAACCTTGTTATCGTATATTATGACGTTTGGCGAACGCTTCTTTAAGTTTCATTTAATTCACAAATCATTGCGCGAAGGTGTTAGCACGTAACGAGAATAGAAAGTCTTGATACACGTCATCTATGCGGAAGGTGTTAGCATGCGACTCTTAGGATTGGAAGTATATGCGAGATAACCAACGAGAATATATTGATGATACAACTTCACTTAACAAAACCATTATCGTCGAGGGATTTCGACATAAAGATAAAATGACTACTAATAAAGGCATTGAAGAACATCATATGTTCAAAAAAAATAGGAAGAAGATTTTAATCAATCGAAATTTAATGTGGTTGCAATAAATTTTAAACCTCATATAGAAACTAAAGAAAACATAAACGAGTAACGCCAAGAAAAGCAATTAAAAATGCGCAAAGTATATGAAAGTACTATATCTTATTCTTGTTTTTTCTAATGACATCGACATGCGAGTTTTGAGGACAAAACTCAATTTAACGGATATCGTATGTCACAAACGTGAATTTTGAGTTTATTTAATCTATGTGAAACGCTATGGTTCGGGTTAGACTTGAGTGTCTAGGGATATTCCTGATTGTTTACACGTATTTTGTGTACGAATTTAAATTTTTATGAATGACATTCATATAAATTTCTACTTGAATGACTTATTGTTAACTTAAGTTACGTGCTAAGAATTTCTATTTAGAAGCCGACAATTATTTACATCAACATAATCTCGTTTAAGAATTTCACTACACAAAACATTTATTTTGCCCAATACATTTAGGAGACACTTAAAAGATTACCTAATTTATCTTTTCACCAAATTACTAAGTTACTAATCCTTCAATTTTTTCACAATGTATACCCATTAAACCTACACAATATTATACAACAATTCAAACAAACATTTACAAGATTTCAAGAAAAAAAAGGAAAGCAAATACTAACCGGCCCCTCATGTGTTTCTTTCACACGTTTCCCTCTTTTCTGTCTTCTGGGAAACCTCAAACCTTGTTGCCTATTGTCCATCATAACACAAATATATCATCCATATCTTATAAAGTCAAAGCATTGGAAAACTAATTCTCTCTTCCCTCACTGCTATCACACGCCCCAACTTATTTTGCATTCGCTATTGTACTCTTAAGCTTTTGCAAACAATTGTAACCGAACAAACCCAATTAACTTTCAACTAAATGGCTACACACTGTAGTTACATAGTAACATTTTAGCCTATAAATAGAACCCATACTCTCTCCATTTACATAGTAAAACAATTCATTATCACCCTTTCTCTCCCTCTGATCTTTGAAACACAGATAACTAAACCCGAGACTTGTTATATTTTTACAACAAGGGTTCTTTGGCTCTTGTTGTTTGGTACCTTGTCATGTCCATTTGTTGGAAATACGTTTTACGTATTTAGGAAGATTCGGTCACTCCGACAATATATTAAGTTGTAGCTCGTAGTCTAGATATCTTTTAATTAACTAAACAAGGAAGAGCCCGGTCCATGCTTGTATGGCCGGACCAAATGTAAGCCCAATCCCATCTTATGGGCTTGGTATATAAACCCTCTCCATTGATGGAGAGGGTGGTGATTTCATTTGAATAACACATAGTTCTCTTAAACTTTCTCTCTCTAGAAGTGTGAAATCCACCATCTTTCTATCTCTTTCTCTCTCTAAAACATAAGCATAGATTTACATATCATACAAATAGTATCAAGAGCCATGGGATGATTGTTTAGTTCTTGTGTTTGTGTTCTTGATTCTCTCACCATTTTTGATCCATTTTCACACGAACCAAAATTGTTTTGTGTTTTTATGAGTTAATCTTGATTTACTTCATCTTATTACTTGTTATAGTGATTTGGTATTGTTATTTGGGTTAAAAACACAAAAATTTTGGGTGTTTGATTCATTTTTAGGCTTAGAATCTTGATTTGGTTGTGTTATTGTACTGTCCGAGAAAAAAGGTAAGTTGGTATCCATAGTACGATCTGATTGTTGCGATTGAATAAACCCTGGGGGTTTCTACTTGCGATTCAAGGTCACGATCACTCACTGCGATCACGAGTACGACCACTCGTTGCGATCCATAGTACGATCACTCACTGCGATAAGGGAGTACGATCACTCGTTGCGATCCATAGTACGATCACTCGTTGCGATCCATAGTACGATCACTCGTTGTGATCCATAGTACCATCACTCACTGCGATAAGGGAGTACGATCACTCACTGCGATCACCACTGCGATCACTTGTTGCGATAAGGGAGTGCGATCAGGGTACGATCGTTGGGTACGATCAAGGAGTACGATCACTAGTGCGATCTGAATACGATCATAGTGAGTGCGATCACTAGTACGATCTGTGTACGATCGTTGGGTACGATCACTAGTACGATCCGAGTGCGATCTGAGTACGATCCAACATTTTTTCAAAAACGTGTTTTTGAAAATTTTTAACATCATGTGCAATTTCATCTTGGAATTTTTGGTTTTTCAAGAACATAATTTAGGGGATTTTAACATTATTTCTCGGTTTTAACACACTACAACAAACATATTTACTTTCTTTCATTGACCGATCAAGTTTGTAAATCTTAACTTATCGAAATGGAGTACACATCTCTTACGGATAAGTCCATCCTCTCGGGTACGGATAATCGTCCACCAATGTTGGAGAAGTCTATGTACGAGGATTGGACTTCCCGAATGGAACTTTATATGTTGAACAAGGAGAACAGACATCTTATTTGGGCATCGGTGCTCAATGGACCATTAGATTATGGTAAAGTGACGGAAGGTACAACTACTCGTCCTCGCACAACGGGTGAATTGACTGGAGATATGAAGATTCAAGATAAATGTGATAAGTATGCTACAAACATCATTCTCCAAGCCCTTCCTCCAGATGTCTACAAACTCATCAGCAAACATAAAGTTGCCAAAGAGTTATGGGATAGAATTCGTGTTCTAATGCAAGGCACCTCGTTAACTAAACAAGAACGAGAGTGTAAGCTTTATGATACTTTTGATAAGTTTGCCTATGTGCCAGGGGAGACTCTCAATGATTACTATCTGAGATTTACCCTATTGTTGAATGAGCTGAATATCTATGGCATGGCAATTCCTACCTTTCAAATGAACACCAAGTATTTGAACACTCTTCCTCCAGAATGGAAAAATACGTGACGGATGTTAAATTGGCTAAGGACTTGCATAACACCAATACGGATCAACTTCAAGCTTTTCTTCAACAACACGAATGCCATGTGATCGAGGCTCGGTTGTCTACACCTCAAGTTCATGATCCACTTGCAATGTATGCTTCTCAACAAAACATGACTTATACTTATCAACAACCATCATACTTGCAGCAGCCACCAACACACACCTATCAGCAACCACAACAACCATTTTATCAACCACCGATGATACCACAGCAAGCATTTCAACCAAGTGTTCATCAATAATCTTTTCCACAGCAACTAACATATCAGACATCACCATCACAAGCCAACACT
The DNA here is from genome assembly GCA_025667525.1 of Glebionis coronaria. Classification (NCBI taxonomy): domain Eukaryota; kingdom Viridiplantae; phylum Streptophyta; class Magnoliopsida; order Asterales; family Asteraceae; genus Glebionis; species Glebionis coronaria. The sequence goes on from CM046881.1 coordinate 452,701,555, forward strand.
TCTCCAATGGGCTATACTCCTCAGCAAGGATATTTTCCAATAGAAGCACAACCAGCACAAGCTCTCTACTCTAATGAACTTCCGCCAATCCAAGCACCGGTATTTACTCCAAATGATACGCCAGCTGATGTACTAAACCATCTCACTGCCTACTTGTCAAGACTTGTTGCAACTAGAGGATTTCCACCAACAAACAATCAGCTCCGCACCTCTTCAAATCCTCGACAACAAGCCACTGTTCAAGATGGTGAAGTGATGGTGCAACCTATTCAGGGAAGGCAAAATTCATATGGACCTCCTACAAGGACTGGGAACAATCAAGCTGTGAATTCTCAAGTTAGTGGAAATGGAAGTCCTATTGGTCCTAAAAAGGTTGTGACTTGCTACAATTGCCGAGGACAAGGTCATATGGCTAGAGAATGCACTCAGCCGAAAAGGAGAAGGGATGATGCATGGTTTCGTGAGAAGATGTATTTGGTTGATGCTCCGTCTAAGGGTAAGATTTTGGATTCAGAGGAGTTATCCTTTCTTGCAGACCCAGGGGCAGCAGATACTGAAGGCATTGCAGTCGTTTCTACCTCTAATGCAGCTTATCAAGCAGATGATCTTGATGCATATGATTCGGATTGTGATGACATTCACTCTGCCCAAGCTGCTCTCGTTGCTAATCTCTCTCACTACGGTTCTGATGTCGTCAGTGAGGTACCAACCACATCTAATAATATTGATGATAACCAACATCAAGTTGGGCATGAAAATGACAACCTCGAACAGCATTCGGGAACTAGTAACTCAAATGAAGTGGTACCCAATCCTACACATTTGAGTGAACCTCAACCAAATGCTACGACGGGTATGGAATCTTATGCTCAACATGATTTGGTCATGGTACCTAAACATATTATTGGTCAAATGCATATGGCCCTCAGACAATCCGTAGATACTAATTCCACCCTAATTGCTGAGCTTGCGTTGCATAAAGAAAAGGTCAAAACTTTTGAAATGATCCCTCAAGCAGAGAAAATAACATGTTCTGAATTTGACCAATTTCGTTTTGAAAAGATTGAACACTTGAAAGAAATAGAATCATTAAAAGCTAACCTTTCCAATGAATTAAAAGCAAAAGAGTCGGTTGTCATTGATTTTCAGAAACTTAAAATGGATTTCGAAACTCTCGAGTCTAAAAAGGTTGAATCAGAAATTAATGCTACCAAACTTCTTAAAATCAAGGAACAACAGCTTTTAAAACAATACGCTTCCACAGAAAAGGTTCATCTTTTAACTAAATCATTTAAAGAACTCGAACTTAACCGTCTTCAAGATTTACCACCTAATCCCGGTTATGCAAAACAAGCTCAGGAATATATTTCGTGTCTTTATGATATGACCTTAATTGGCAAATCGAAAGAAGCACCTTTTGTTCGTAGTACTGAGGAGACACAAACACTTGCGGATGAAACTCATTCTAAAATTCTTTCAAAATTCCATACGATTGATTATGGTATAACAAAGATCAATTGTCTAAAAAGACCCGCATTCGCTTACAAAATGAATTAGCTGAATTGACAGTTCTTGTGCCCCAAAGTTTGTCAAATGAAAACCCTCCTAGTACGTCTCCTACACTTGTCAAAACGGATTTAACGAAGTTAATTCCACCGGTAAGTAAGGCGTCCGTTAACTTAAATGCGATACACCAACACTTATCTGATTTTGACAAGGTCATTTTGGAACGAACGACGTCTTCGGCCATAACGGAAGGTGAATGGAACTTTGAGCATACTAGAGCTGCGTTTCGAGACGAAATTGTTCCGTTTGTAAAGAATGTTAAAGCTTGTCTTAGCACTCTTGATCAAGATTTGCTTTTGGAAATAGAAGAAGTTAGACGTGTTTTCAATGAAATGGAAGATGCTTATGAAAACAGTTTACTTGAAATAGAACGGGTTTCACGCCAAAATGATCAGCTTCTGAAGCAAGTGATGTCTCATGATATAGTTTCCGTCTGTGTGAATAAAAGTGTTGATAATGATTCTATTGTGCATAATGTTGAATCAGTGGATAATGTGGTAGATAGTAATTGTCACGAATCTGACGCTGAATTTTTAAAGCTTCAAGATTCATATTCTTCGCTTTCAAAACGTTTTGATGAGATTCAAACACATTGTATTTCGCTTGAATGCAAGCAACAATTTATTCACCAAATCTTTGAAACGTCATTCGAAGGTGTTAATATCGATGATGCAAACTTTGAAAAGAATTTTCGATTGAATTTACAATCAAAACAGCGTCAGCCAAGTGACAAAGTTGCTAAATCTTTGCCGATAGAAATAGAGAAATCTAAGGAGCTTAACTGTGTGAACGTACTTGAGGCCGCTGAGAATTTTAAACTTAATCTAGATAATCGAGTTTCTAAGATTTTGTCCAAAGTTGATAACTTAAAACAGAAAAATACACGACTCTTCGATTCAGTAAAGCCCACATGTGCTAATACCACTGCACAGAATCAATCGTTGATTGAAAAATTGAATTGGAAGTCGGTGGAAATATCTGATTTGAGGGAACAAATTTGTGATAAAAATCTGGTCTTGGCTGAGTTAAAGGAAACACTTCGTACTCTAAAAGGTAAGAATGTTGTGGATAACGCAGCCACTGTCTCAGCATCGTCCTCTAGTGCAATCAAAAGGAACCTAATAGCCGTCACACCACTTAATAAGGGCCCTAGGATTAAACCATCTCAAACTTTGGTCATTAAAGATAAGACGGAATCAAAACCAGCTTCTAATATTCCCGTGTTGCCTTCTACAGGAGTAAACACTACTACTAAGGCTCAAAGATCTAAGCTTAAGAGAAACAAGAAGAATGATAGGATCTTGCCCCCATCTAGTATTCAAGTGAAGAAGAAGGTAGAAGCCCATCCTAGGAATGTTATTTCTGTTTTGAATAAAAAGAATCATGTAGCTAAACCTAAAGGCTCTGCGGTTGTGCAGCATTCTAAGCCTAGTGTGAATTCTAATTTGAAATGTTGGAATTGCAATGAATGTATGTTTTCTAGTCGTCATGATTCTTGCCTTATTGACCATGTGAATGAGATGTATGCCCGGAAAAATGGATTAGAATGGAAACCGACTGGGAAAGTGTTAATGATAGGTGTGTAAACACCCATCCTTTTACCACTTAATTCGGGCTAAAAACAAGACCAAAACACGTATTTAATATCATTTGTTTGGAATTATGCGTGGTTTTTGTGTTTATTGTGTTTTCAGAGCCAACCGGATGAATATTAAAGAAAACATGGGATTGCACGGGTTTTACTGAAGAAAAAGACTCAAGATAAAGTCTACTGTCCAAGAGATGCAAAAGATTTGAAGTCACTGGGCCTATTCGAAGATTTATCGAAGAAAAGGACCAAAGATGGAAGATTTATATAAGTCGAAGAAACTCAAGTCTATTAAACGAAGAAATTAAAAGACGAGTTGAATTTAATCGACGACAAATCCCGAATCAGAATCGAAAACGGAAACTTTTCTGAAAAGACGAAAAGACAAGAAGAACGGGAGAAAGCCCACTCACCAACCAAAGGACAAGCCTATAAAAGGAGCCCCCCTCACACATTTTAGAGAGAGCTTAGTTTTTCTTCTTCCCCACTTTTTTTCTCTGTTCCGTTTCATCACCATCACCATTAGGGTGATTGGTGATTTTCATCTTTAATTTTCTCATCTTGTAATTTTAATCTTTGATTTATCTTGCCAAAACATCAATCATTCAATACAAAGTTCTTATTTAATCTTTCCATTTTATCTTGTTCATCATCATCTTTATCTTCAAGTTCTTAAGTTTTTATTTTCTTGATTTGATCTTCAAAAGTTGTTGGGTTTTGTGTTTTTGTTGATGGGATTAGTAGTTTATGGTTAGTAGATGCTTGGTAATTGATTTATTTTAGTTTTTGGTGAAAAACTTGGTGATTTTTGGATCAAAACCGTTTTTCCTTGTTCTTCGGTTTAGTCTCTGTATCTGGGTTTCCCAGAAGTTCCGAATCAGTGAATAGTAACTTCCGAATGAGTTGTGTTTTAAAAAGTTCCGAGTCAGTTAAAAGTTCCGAATGAGTTTAGTATTAAAAAGTTCTGAACCAAGCTAAACTTCCGAATCAAGAAGAAGTTCCGAACGAAGGTAAAAGTTCCGGATCAAGCCAAAACTTCCGAACGAAGCTAAAGTTCCGAACCAATTTTCAGACTTCCGAACCAAAGACTTCTGAACCAGTAAGTTCCGAATCAAGGGGCTTCATTCAGAAGTCCAAAACTTCCGAATCAGTAAGTTCCGGATGAGTGTTTAAGTTCCGAATCAATTCCTTTGTCAAAACTTCCGAATGAAGGATAAGTTCCGGATGAATCCAAAAGTTCCGAACCAAGCACAAAGTTCCGAATGAAGCTTAACTTCCGAATGAACAGTAACTTCCGAATCAGTTATATTTTGGGTATTTTAAAGTTTTACTGTTTCTTTACTGTTTCCTTGATTTAATTTTAATTTCCTTTTAAGCTTAATCCTAATTTAAACTCAAGTTTAAATTCAAGTTTTTATTACTCATCATTAAATTAATTATCTTTGATTTAAATTTTCATTTCCACTTTTTATTAGATTAGAAAACCAAACCCTTTTATTTAGTAACCAAGAACAATCATTCCACTAAAGACCGAGATCAATTCGAGAGGATATCGAAAGAAATTGAATCCATTGCAAATCCTTGTATCAGTTAACCCAAGTTGGCTGGATGTGGCGCCCCACTGGTAGAACTTTCACTATAGTAGGAAATATGTGCCCTTTAACTAGGATCACTCCCACTAAAGCGAAGAAAGTGTGCCCTTTAACTAGGAGTACCAAGGCTACCAAAACACAAGCGTGTCCTTTAACTAGGAACACCGACACTACCATAGGAACCAAGTGCCCTTTAAATAGGTCTACTCCCACTGTAGTGCCCACGAATAATCCAAAACCTAAGAAAGTTGGAACTGTAAAACATGTTAGTGCTAAAACTCACATTAGAAAACGCAGGAAATCTAAGGGTCACAAACATGTTAGCAATTCGGATAATATTCTATCTATATCTGCTAACACTCTGGAACCAATAGTTTCCAATGCATTATCTACTGTTGTTGTTGAAAACAGGTGGTCCAAATTATTCTCTGGTATTTGGACTCTGGTTGCTCCAAGCATATGACCGGAGATCGCTCTCAGCTCAAAAATTTCGTCAGCAAGTTTCTTGGTACGGTTCGATTTGGAAATGATCATATTGCAAAGATAATGGGTTACGGTGAATATCATATTGGGAATGTTGTAATTTCAAGAGTGTATTACGTGGAAGGTCTTGGTCACAACTTATTTTCTGTCGGACAATTTTGTGATGCAAACATAGAAGTTGCTTTTCGAGAGCATACCTGCTTCATTCGTAATTTGGAAGGGGTTGATATATTGAAAGGTACTCGAGGGAATAATTTGTATACTTTGTCTCTACAAGACATGATGGCCGCTTCTCCCATATGTCTTCTCTCCAAAGCATCGAAGACTAAGTCATGGTTATGGCATCGAAGGTTATCTCATCTTAACTTTGACGCTATTAATCACTTGGCGAAAAACGAACTTGTTCGTGGTCTTCCTAAACTATCGTTTCACAAGGATCATTTGTGTTCCGCGTGTACAATGGGGAAAAGCACTAAGAAATCATACAAACCCAAGACGGAAGACACCAACCAAGAAAAACTTTATCTGTTGCATATGGATCTTTGTGGACCTATGCGTGCTGAAAGTCTTAGTGGCAAAAAGTACATCCTCGTCATTGTCGATGATTACTCTCGGTTTACATGGGTGAAATTTCTTAAAGCAAAAAATGAGGCACCTAAATTCATCATCGGATAGCTCAAGATGATTCAAGTGCGTCTCGATACTACTGTCTGACGCATTCGTAGAGATAATGGAACCGAATTTGTGAATCAAATTTTGCGTGATTATTATGAAGAAGTTGGCATTTCTCATGAAACATCCGTTGCTCGCACTCCACAACAAAACAGTGTCGTTGAAAGGCGAAATCGCACACTTATGGAAGCTGCTCGAACGATGTTAATTTACGCAAAGGCTCCATTGTTTTTATGGGCAGAAGCAGTATCTACAGTAGTGTACACCCAAAACCGGTCACTAATTCGTAAACGCCATGGTAAAACACCTTATGAGCTTCTCCATGGAAAAGTACCAGATTTATCATATCTTCATGTATTTGGTTCTCTTTGATATCCAAATAATGATGGTGACAATTTGGGAAAACTTCAACCAAAGGCTGATATTGGTATTTTCATTGGTTACGCACCCGCAAAGAAGGCATACCGAATCTACAACCGTAACTCTCGCAAGATCCTCGAAACTATGAATGTTGATTTTGATGAGCTGACAGCAATGGCTTCTGAGCAAAGCAGCTCTGAACCCGCACTTCATGAAATGGGACCCAGTAACATTAGTTCTGGTCTTGTCCCAAACAACCCTACTTCATCATTATTTACACCACCTTCTAGGACTGAATGGGATACGTTGTTTCAACCGTTCTTTGATGAATTCTTTACTCCTCCAAGTATTGTTGCTCCAGAACCTGAGGTAATAGCTCCGGTAACCGAAGTTGTCGCTCCAGCAACAGAAGCAAAATCTGATACGTCTGCACCTACAATTGGTCAAGTAATACCCTCAACAAGTAATTCTCAACCAACACATGTTTCAACTACCCATGTCATGCCTATTGATGATGAAGAGGATGATGATGATCACGATTTGGAATTCGCTCAAATTCGTGAACTTCCATTCTTTGGTGTACCAATTCCCGACCCTAATCAAGTCGGGTCATCCACCTCAGAGGAAGCTCCTTCTACAGTTTACTCCAATCCACGGATTCGTGAACATGACAGCAAGTGGACAAAGGATCATCCTATAGATTCTATTATTGGTGACCCTAATCGTCCGGTATCCACGCGAAGTCAGCTACAAGAAAATGCAATGTTTTGTCATTTTGATGCTTTTCTCACTGAAGTTGAACCTAAGACATGGCAACAAGCTTTTACTCAATCTTGTTTGATAGAAGCTATGCAAGAAGAACTTAACGAATTCACTTTGAAATGGGTTTACAAGGTGAAACTCGATGAGTTAGGCGGAATATTGAAGAACAAAGCTCGTCTAGTAGCTCGTGGATACAAGCAATTATTAGGCATCGACTTTATGGAATCCTTTGCACCTGTTGCCCGTTTGGAAGCTATTAGACTATTCCTCGCTTATGCAGCCCACATGAATATGATCGTCTATCAGATGGATGTGAAGACGGCATTTCTGAATGGCGAAATCAAGGAAGAGGTCTATGTACAACAGCCAGATGGTTTTGTGAATCCTAATTATCCTAATCATGTGTACAAGCTTAAGAAGGCTCTCTATGGGTTAAAGCAAGCTCCACGCGCATGGTATGATCTATTGTCACAATTCCTTATTACGCAAGGCTTCGCTAAAGGCAAAGTGGATCCCACGTTGTTCATTCAGAAACGAGGTAAAGATATGATTATGGTACAAATATATGTTGATGATATTATATTTGTAGCCTCGACCCAAACCTTATCGGATGAGTTTGGGACACTCATGTCTTCCAAGTTTAAGATGTCAATGATGGGCAAGTATCATTCTTCTTAGGTCTTCAGATATCTCAGAGTCCCAGAGGCATCTTTATCAATCAATCCAAGTATGCCCTTGAATCGCTAAAGAAGTACAAGATGGAATCTTGCGACCCCGTGGATACTCCAATGGTGGACCGAACTAAGCTTGATGCAGATCCACATGGAGTTGCCGTTGATCCGACACTTTATCGTGGAATGATCGGTACTCTTCTGTATATCACAGCTAGTCGATCTGATCTTCAGTTTGCTATATGTATGTGTGCTCGGTATCAAACTCGACCTACTGAGTTACACTTGGCCACTGTGAAACGTATCTTTCGATATCTTAAAGGAACCATTAATCTGGGACTTTGGTATTCGAAGGACTCTTCGATTGCACTAATGGCATATGCAGATGCGGATCACGCGGGTTGTCAAGATACCAGGCGTAGCACGAGTGGAACTTTGCAACTACTAGGAGATCGACTAATCAGTTGGGCATCGAAAAGGCAGAAAAGCGCTGCAATTTCAAGTACGGAAGCAGAATACATAGCTATGTCCGGTTGCTGCGCTCAAATTCTTTGGATGCGATCGCAATTAATCGACTATGGTCTAGGTTTCAACAAGACGATGTACTGTGACAACAAGAGTGCAATTTCCTTATGCTGCAACAATGTTCAATTCTCCCGGTCGAAGCATATTGACATTCGCTACCACTTCATCAAGGAGCAAGTGGAAAATGGTGTAATCGAGCTTTACTTTGTCCGATCTGAGTATCAATTGGCGGATATTTTCACGAAGGCTTTAGATCGCGCTCGAATTGAATTTTTGGCCGACAAGCTAGGTTTGAGAACCTTCTCGCCTGAGACTCTTAAGGAACTGGCAGATGAATCGAAAGAATAGTGATGGTAAACTATTCTCCGTATCCTTGGTGATCATCTGTATATATTGTTTATATTTTTATCCACAAAAGCAAAATACAAAAATATAAAACCATATAAAAACCATAAAAATTGAAAAATTCATAAAAATCCAAAAATATTTTTACTTTACTTTTCAAAGGAATGTCTTTTGGTACGATAATATTTACGGCCTTAGAAATGTCGATTAATATTGACACGGCGCCATAAATAGAGTTCGTACAAAAGTTGTAAATATTTCATAAAACATGCCCTTATGGCTTGTAGTTATTTCAGACTGCAACCCGGTTTTCATATTAAAGTCAAGTATTTCTTATGAAAGCTTTGGCTCACAACAGGAATTAATTTTCTCGGGCAAGGTTTACTTTAAAACCTTGTAAGGGATCAAGTTTACTTTATAACTTGGTCTAACCCAAATCTATGTACGCCTCAGTGCATTTATTTGTTAAAACAAGAGAAGTCTTGTTTTTATGAAGCTATCATCTCTACAACCATAGCAATCTACAATTGGTATCTACATACTCGACGATGCGACTACTCAACCGATGACTACAGCTCTTTCAATAGAACACGGGTCAACAATTGAGGGGGAGCAATTGTCTAGCATTCAGAATCTTCGATGCCGAACGTGCCTAGTTTACAAGTTGGTGTCAAGACAACAATACCAATCGTACATGAGGTGTCAAGAGATGACTTCAGATGTGACGAGGCGACCAACATATGCTGACAAGAACCATTTGATCTTATCATATGATGTTCTCATCTATCAGGTCCAACCTTGTCAATTCTTTTCTAATATGGTGAATATGTGATCATGTTACAAATCGGTATCATATTTCATACATTTGGTATCATGAAGATAAAACAGACTTGCATTTTTCTTCCCAAAACCTTTGTTAAAACTTCATTAAATCAATTGATATTAAAAACATCGACTGGGTTAATATTTTTAATATGGGGGAGAAAATGTGATTTAATATGGGATATTATCACAAATGGTTTGACTTAATGTGCTGGCTCATCCCGACATGTGCGAAATGTTTTCGAATATCGTGGCATATGTTAAGGGGGAGCAAAACGGATTTGCGTATCAAAATGGATTTTCATGGTGACATATACTTACCCTAAACCCAATTATTTCACGACGATGAAGATTGTGGTGACATAAGGATGGTAGGATAGGTTAAGTCCAATGATTCGTCTAGAACCGGAGGAATCTTCCCAAGGACATTCCATAGCTAGAAATAGTAGTCCTTAGGAAAGTTGGAGAAAGATTGTGAACGTAGCTGAATGTCGACCAAGTACTTAAGTTAGCACTGGAACAATCACAACAAGGTGCTAGTTATGGCGTATTGGTAAGCATTGAAGGGGTTGAAGAATGAAAAGGAATTGTAAAGATAAAGGGTGTAAAGAAAGAAGCCCTCCTTACAACTTTAGGCAGAAACCGGGTCAATACATATGCTATTGAGATCATTTTTAATGATTCTTGATATTGAAGATAGACATCATGGACCCAGTGATGCAATGCACAACCAATCCCAGCTAACTCAGATATCTCTCAAAAGATATTTGTTTTAATCACACGGAGATCAACACGTTATCTATCGATTTATTCACTCCGAGTAAATTGGTATTGAAAAGGTGGCACTCCTCTCCAGCCTTCGATCACTAAAATCCAAAATGCACGATCGAGTCTAGAGCCATTTGAGATCATCAAATATCTCATTAGGACACACTTCCATATTTCCTTGCTTCTTCACACACTGTGAAAAGTAAGATCTTAAGAGTCCTACGCAAAATCTTCATGATCTTGCCTGAACATCCGAGTAATACGAAAGTATTTACAATGAAGATGGAAATCCTTCTTGAGCGAATATCAAAAAACTCATGGTAGGTGACTTGTGCGATTCTTTATGAATCAAACTTGTGATAACTGGAAAGCAACAGTGGTTTAATTCTTAACTGAATTTAAACACGTTCCAGGGCTCTACGCAATATCTTATTGATCTTGCCAGAACACTCAGAGTGATACCTCAGTGTTCACAGTGATGAGTGGAAATCCTTCTAGTGTTAACCTCAAACAGCACTTGGTAGGTAACTTGCAAGATTCTATACGAATCAAGCTCGTGACAACTGGAAATCAACGATGGTGCGGTTCTTAATTGAATTTCACTTGTTCCAGGAACATGAATTGACGGCTTCAAATCATGCGGATATTATTATCCAAATGATTCACTCTTTATGTTCGCAGTCAGCTTTGGACGGTCGAATAAAGAGAACGGGTTTACCCACAAAATCCTGTCAGGAAGTTACTTAATTGAAACTATCCGTCACGGGTACGATATCTAATATCGTCCAACGGTCTTCACCGACCGGAGGTAAAATTCTACCGATTTAGAATGAAATGTTCAAAGCCATTTTGTTCGTGTCTACTTATGTTGCGACATTTGAAGACGGTGGCGTTGCGGAATCCAAGAAGAAGTCGTCCCCGCATGCTTATACTTTATGCACTTAATATCTCATCTAATTCAAGAAAGCCTAAAAGTTGAGTCTTCCGCTGTATCGAACTCTGAAGCTTTCAAGAATTACAAAAGGTATAAGTATGTGGGACATGGTGTCATGATGAGGCGAAGATCACAAGTGATGGATGCACGAGATCAAGGCAAGAGATTAATGCTCAAGATTGATATCAAAGATCACATCAGCATGTTCACCAGAAAAGAAAAAGAAAAGAAAGACGAAGACTACGAGCTCTAGACAAGCATAGTATGCTAGGTTTATTTTATTATTGTAACTCGGGTGACGCCCTTGTTTGGAGTGACCTCCCTTAGGGGGAGATTGTTGGAAATACGTTTTTACGTATTTAGGAAGATTCGGTCACTCCGACAATATATTAAGTTGTAGCTCGTAGTCTAGATATCTTTTAATTAACTAAACAAGGAAAAGCCCGGTCCATGCTTGTATGGCCAGCCCAAATGTAAGCCCAAGCCCATATTATGGGCTTGGTATATAAACCCTCTCCATTGATGGAGAGGGTGGTGATTTCATTTGAATAACACATAGTTCTCTTAAACTTTCTCTCTCTAGAAGTGTGAAATCCACCATCTTTCTATCTCTTTCTCTCTCTAAAACATAAGCATAGATTTATATATCATAAACCATTTAATCTAAACTAAAACCTACTTATCTCCTTTCTTGGTTATAGTATCCGATCAGCAACAACAAAATCAAAAAGAAACGAAATGTATATTTATACCACTTCATCCTCTCATCTTCATGATTTTGACACCTCAAGAGAAAACAAGTTCGTTTTGGTAGACGACAGCCAGCAAACAAGCAGCCCCTCTTCTTTAAACACGACGGGTCGCAAGGTGTGGTTCTTGTTTAGCGATTGTTCGGTTTGCAGCGGGTTTTGGTTCTTTGGGTTGAGTTCAAGTTGTCGAAACTTGATCATTTGGTCGTGGTGTGAATCAGCTCTTGTATATCTTATTTGTGAGCTCACACTCCTTATATCTTTTCAATTTTAACAATGCATCGCGTCCCTAATATGTTATGTGCTTGGAACTTGTATTTTTATAAGTAAAACAAGAAAGAATGATTAACATTGAAAGGCCTTGAGAAATTAACACTATGTACGTGCGTAATGGATTATCTTACATTCGGACAAAACTACTATTTTTGGACCTAAGTATAGCCACCAGTGTGAAGTCTTGAACACAAAAAGAATTTCTTAAATTCGTCAAGTATTAAGTCCACAACAGCCGGTTGAAAACAAGTCCTTAAACTCGAATCGTTACATACAGTAGCAACACTGGATACAAATTGGTATATAACTAGTCGCGACCCTACAGTTTTCGACCTATATTAGACCCCCGAAACGACCTTTCCCCGAGACGGTCGAATAACAAGAGTTGTAGACGGCCATGCCGTCTACCCGGACATACTTTCGGTTTGGCCCGTAATTCACTATCAAGAACTGTGGACGAGGTCGGAACTGACCCGGTTAGACCCCACGATGTCTAAAAATAGTTTCACGACCCTTACTTCGAACACGATTTCGACGCATCAAACGACCTCGGTTCATGAAACTTAAAACCTATGTTGCACGGAAACGCCCCTCGGGTGCCGTGCCCGTCTGGAAACGTTTCGGAAACGGGAAACGTCTGGAAACGCCCAGAAACGCGGCGAAAACGTTTCCCCAAAAAGGGAAACGTTTCCTGAAGATGGGAAACGCCGAGGCTCTAGCAGAAACGCGACTGGAAACGTTTCTTGGGCTTTTAACACGTTTCTGGGCTAGCTTTTGGGCCATGAAACATTTTTTGGTCAATTAATATTGTATAAACATATGGTAGGTCGTCATATCTTCTAACAAACCTTGAAAAATTGATTATCGGTATTTGTTTAATGTTAAGTATATGTTATGTCTCATTATCAGTATTTATTTTTTCTTGCTTTATCGGTTAAAAATTCATGTTTATTTAATTTATTAATAAATATTTATAAAATACAAAAACGTTTCCAGCCGTACCCGTTTCATGGATTTTGGGACATTGGCGTTTCTAAGTACCCGTACCCGTCCCCGTCCCCGTTTTCGTATCCGTCTCCGTGCAACATAGCTTAAAACACCTTCTCCTCGACCACCCGGCTAGCTACCCAACGTTGCTTTCGGTTTACTCCGCGAGCTACTAGCGAGCCCGCTATTTACTTCGGAAAATTGACGATATCACCTTGTTTCGAAATATTTCTTGTTACCAGTACGTCCACTTTTTCAAATTGCATATTTCAAATTAATGTTTCATGTCTCACGACATGAAACATTCATTAAATTAATTTAAAATCTAAATATTTATAAATTTACTTATTTATTATATTTTTAATAATAAAATATGAAATACATTTAGGATATTGACCCATTACATGACCTAACTAAATAAACTGTCCCGACTGCGAAGTGTCCAATATTGCTAAATATATCCTGATTAAATAACTACACTTTTATTAAAATGTTAAACTTTCGCAAGTGTTAAAAACTACCGATTTATTTAAATAAACCCAAGCACATACAAGGGGGCTAAATGCTACATTTATTGTCGTTATGCTTGTGTAGTAATAGATACCTTATTTAACTTAGGTTACGGATTGTATCGAGCTATTATTTCTCCATGACTACATTGTGCTATTTTACCATTGCTATTTCTTCGAGGTGAGTTCATACCCCACCTTTCTAGCATTAAATTGATTTATAAATGTTTTTTAATCATTTTGGGGGAGGTACATGCTTGGTCATAAAATATCTATAAACTTGCCAGTCGAGTCGTTCATTAGGTATTTACTACTTGGTTATGAGAATTTCATGTGTTTGTGGTGAACTCCAGTACTTGTTTAATTGTTATTGTTGGGTCAAAAAGTTGATGTGGTAGAAACTCAAAACGAAGAAAACATGAAGGCATTTGTTCAACGTTGACACATTGTATCTAAGCGTTGACAAGTGTAAATTAGGCGTTGACAGAAGTCAACAGAAGTCAAATGTTGTTGGAAATATCTATTTAGGATAAGTATTCAGAATATTATTTATTAATATTATGTATTAGTTATTTAAATAGAAGATATGCATGTTTATTCATAGTTATCTCTTGTAAAACCCTAATCCTTAGTCTATAAAAGAAACCAAGGGTTATTAGGTTTTTCATAACTTTCAATCACAATGTAAACCTAAAGCGTGTGTCGACTAGGTGTGGGATTCAATGTATACACACCTAGTGATTGTTGATTATTAATATAATTAGCAATCCAATGTTTAATTCATATGTTCTTGTGCCCCAAACACCTTGTCTCCTAATTGTTGTTCTATTCCGCTACCATTGTATGATCACATGAACAATGGTTATGCCTAGCAGCTAAAAGATTTAAGGAAACCAAGGTTTCCACAGTTGGTATCAGAGCCTCGTGGCTCATGATGCTAGGACCAACAAGGTGTTCGTGTTATGTGATGGAAGAAAAATCCGTATAGGATTTTTCTGGGCGATTTTGTGTGCGCAGCAATATTCAGAAGGTCATAACTTTTTATTGGACCGTTTGATCATCACGAAATTTCTTTTGTGTGTTCTATACACATATATCTAGACATCCACCGGAGAGATTGTTATGTTTTATTCCCAAGAAAAAGTTATTAAGCGTCAAATCAGCAGTTATCATATGCAGTTTTTCTGTGGACAGCCGTATTCAACACACGATTTCTCCTTCGTTAACCGTTGGATCATCGTGCAATTTTTGCTATAGATTCTTGGCATTTGTGTCTAGGATCTCATGAAGGGATGTTTGATCTAAGCTCTCATGAAGAAGTTATTCGAGGTCAAAGTTGACTGCATAATGAGGTATTCAAAATTCTGTTTTCACATAAAATCATAAATTAGGGTTTCCTCCAAACCCTAGAACATTTTTGAAACAGAAAAAGAAGTTTATGATGATGATCGTGGTTTGTAAATAACTCGTGATGTTGTGATGTTTGATTTACAAAACCCTAATTTAGGGTTTTACCCATCGAAGTAAACAGTGCAGCAGGGTTGTTGATATTGACGTCACATGGAGCAGCTATTGTAAGAAATGTGGGCTGCTGATATGATTGGTAGTTATTTACTCCATTATTCACGTGAAGCTAGATTGCAAAGTAAGAAAATGACACGTTTGAATATTGGTGATATCTTAAGTTATTTGTGGTAAATATTCTTGATATGAATATCATACGGTGATAAGAACCACATGACTTTTGATATGGCAAGTTATGATATGGATAATTCTTCGGAGATATTTGCAGTTACGTGAATTAAGGAGAGTAATATTCAATCATGGTTTGGTATAGGAAAATTACTGATTTTTAGGGATTGGTATTAAGTCTATATTCAAACGCATGAAGATATAGACGTGACATCGGGGTACTTCCAAGATACTAAAGATTAGGAGTTGCAAATCTGTGATTTGACTTATTACATGGGTTATATGTGGTAAGAATGCATGAAGATATACGTTTGCTACTTCTTATGATTAGTCCACGATTATTATTTGCTGATGTTGTCAGTGTTTGAAAGAGGCGCTGACAAGAATGAGGTAGACGCTGACAGGTATGTACTTGACGCTGACAAGAAATAAAGTTAACGCTGATAGAAAGTGTTGACATGTGTTGTCCGAGGAATGATTGTTCAAACGCTGATAGGTATTGTCCGATATTGGGCAATAAATATGGTTAAGATATTAGACAGTGAAGGATATTGGACAACATAAGGAACAGCTGTTGTTTGGAAAATTGATACGATTTTGGCACACAAAAAGAGGAATTTACACACGAAGGTACATGGGATCTCCGTTTTTATTCAGAAAATCAAGTTGATATTTATGGCTAGGATATTTTTCATAAATAAGTATATGATTAAGGGGAAGAATTCTTATGGTAAGTTTGATGTTGAAGTTAGTTTTCACAAATTTGTTTTTCTTATTTAGGTGAGCAATACACCTTGTCTTTGGACTAAACATATTGTTACAGCTTACAACTGGCTAATAGTTGTGAAGGTTATCAGTTCCCATGTACCAAAAACTGTAGGTGAGCAATACACCTTGTCATTTTGACTAAATATATTGTTATAGCTAACAGCTGGCTCATAGTTGTGGAGGTTACCAGTACCGTATGTAACAAAAACTGTTAGGTGAGCAATGCACATTTTCATTGGATTAAATATATTGTTATAGCTAAGAACTGGCTTATAGTTGTACGATTTTGGTTGGTTTCAGTTCCCGTTCGGACCAATAAACTGAGCCCCCTTTTGCAATGAAAGAGTTGCATTTTTCTCTAGTCGTTTCGACAACGAGGGGAAGAGTTTATCAACTAGTGAGCAATTGGGTGAAAGAAATACAAAGTGTGGGTTATTCTACTTCTACATCAAAATTATTGTACTTATTTTTCTTCAAAATCGTTACATAGAGCCTACATATGGAGAATCTTTGATTGCATACATTATTTCCTTCCCTATTGACGTGACAAAAAAGGGAAGACATGCATGCTACACTTGAGGGGAAGAAATCTGAAGATGATGTACCACTTACAAGAGATACACAAAGAGTTTTGTCGACATCAACTAGGGGAAGATTGTTGGGTCAAAAAGTTGATGTGGCAGAAACTCAAACTAAAGACAACATGTAGGCATTTGTTCAACGTTGACACATTGTGTCTAAGCGTTGACAAGTGTAAATTAGGCGTTGACAGAAGTAAACAAAAGTCAAACGCTGTTGGAAATATCTATTTAGGATAAGTATTTAGAATATTATTTATTATTATTCTGTATTAATTATTTAAATAGAAGATATGCATGTTTATTCATAGTTATCTCTTGTAAAACCCTAATCCTTAGTCTATAAAAGGAACCAAGGGTTATTAGGTTTTTCATAACTTTCAATCACAATGTAAATCTAAAGCGTGTGTCAACTAGGTGTGGGATTTAATGTATACACACCTAGTGATTGTTGATTATTAATATAATTAGCAATCCAATTGTTTAATTCATATGTTCTTGTGCCCCAAACACCTTGTCTCCTAATTGTTGTTCTATTATGTTGTGATTGTATGATCACATGAACAATGTTATGCCTAGCAGCTAAAGGATTCGAGGAAACCAAGGTTTCTACAGTTATGTGCTCGGTTGTGAACTCCAGTAACTGCTTATACGTATATTCGTTCTCTACTCTATTATATTTTGGTTTTAAATCTATCTGTGGACTCATGCATTTATGAATGTTAACACCAAATTACTTATGACATGTTATCTAAATTACATTTGCTATGACATTATTATGACTTATTAGTTACGGTGAGTAACTTTGGATGCAATAAACATACAGATTGAGACTTTACAGACACACTGGATACTAACAGTAGAGGGTCACTCTGAATATCAGCTATGGAGGGACACTCTGAATATCTGTTATGGAGGGTCACTCTGATCATCAAAATTTGGAGGGTTACTCCACTCTTAATATAAAAAATGAAGGGTTACTATAAACATCAACAATTGAGGGTTTCTGTAAATATTCAATCTGTACTTGTTTACACTTATACAATAACATTGTTTTGGCATGCGATTTTTATATGATTCACTTATCATCTATGTATGGAAACATTATGTTAAATGTCATTATTATCAGGAATCTTTATTGTCTTCAAGAACATCTTTATTATCCTATATTCATTATCAGTGAACTTTGTTTTATCAGAAAACTTTATTCATTTTAGTGGACTCTGTTTTTATCAGTAAACTTTATTCGTTATCAGTGAACTCTGTTTTATTAGAAAACTTTATTCATTTCAGTAGACTATGTTTTTATCAATAAACTATATTCGTTATCAGTGAATTCTGTTTTATCAGAAAACTTTATTCGTTTTCAGTGGACTCTGTTTTTATCAGTAAACTATATTCGTTATCAGTGAACTCTGTTTTATCAGAAAACTTTATTTATTTCAGTGGACTCTGTTTTTATCAGTAAACTATATTTATTATTAGTAACTCTGTTTTATCTAGTAAACCCCATATTTATCAGTAAACTCTATTTTATCTATAAACTCTATTTTATCAGTAAACTCCGTCTTTATCAATAAACTCGGTCTTTATCAATAAACTTAAAATTATCAAAGGAAGTCTATTTAATAAGGAACTACGATTTGTAAACTCTTATATTTTACAGCAATGTGCAGTGGTCGTTATAAACTCTAATTTTTCATAATTGTTTTAAAACAAACTTATGAACTCGCCAACTTTACGTTGACATTTTTAAGCATGTATTTTCAGGTACTTGACTGTATGGACTATTTGGAGTCTGCTATGTGGTTTTGGCATGTAGAGGTCGTTCTCGGATCAAGCTCTCGATTACTCATGAAGTAACAAGTCCCCAAAGCAAGTCTTCAGCTGCGGTGAATTTGGGGGTGTGACAATAACCACAATTATTTAAAACACTACTAGAAATCAAATTCTTCTTAATATTACGAACATGCAAAACATTAAATAAGGAAACAATCTTTCCAGAACTAAACCTAAGATCTACACAACCATGTCCATGCACTAGGGCTGTTGATTCATTTCCCATGTGAAGAATAGATCCATCATTCAGTGACTCATAAGTCTTGAACCAGCATCTATCTTTACACACATGAACAGTTGCTCCAGAATCAACCCACCACGCAACATCATCATCCTGCACAAAATAAGCTTCAGATACATATGTAACATAATAAATCTGACATTAAACATACTCTGTCCTTTTAGTGTGTTGTTTGAACCAATCACTAAACCATTTATGCTTGATAATACCTTTACAATCCCTTTTCAAGTGTCCAGGTTTCCAACACTTCCAACAAGTCACTGCTGATGACTTCTTCTTAGGATTAGTTTTGGTGTTATCCTGATGCTTACGTTTGCCCTTGTTGTCATTGTACCTAGAGGAGTTGTTATGCTCCACCATATTGACAACTGATGAACCAGCAACATTGTTTCTCTTTGGCTTGTCACTATCTTGCACACTGAGGGATTCCTCAATGCGCAAATGACTGCCCAACTCAACAAGAGTTAAATCCCCCTTCTTATGTTTCAAGGTGTTCTTGAAATCTTTTCAAGAAGGAGGGAGTTTATCTATGACACAAGAGACCTGAATGGTCTTGTCCATGTGCATATGACGTTGTGTGAATCTACCAAGTATTCCAAGAAGTTCATTGTATTGTTCCATGACTGGTCTTGAATCAGTCATTTTGTAATTTGTGAAATCACTCACAAGGAACTTCTTACTTGATGCATCCTCAGCCATATATTTGGCTTCCAAGGAATCCTATAGTTCTTTAGCAGATTCAGAATTTTGGTAAATATCAAATAAGGAATCAGACATACCATTGAGAATAATACCACGACACACATAGTCATCATTCTCCCATTTGCTCCTTTTCCTTATTTCCTCTAGAGTAGCATCATTACCACCATTAGGAATAGGAGTTGTCAGCACATACACCACGCTCATGTAGAAAGAAGAAAGTGCATCTTCTTTTTCCATCTCCTTAAATTCACCCCTCCAAACTTATCCATCTTGGAGAAGTTAGCCACCATATGCTTCATTGCAGCCGCCATTGATTATCACAAAATAATTTACTTTGATTGTTGGTGTTTATTCGTCCCAACTAGGGTAAGATAATCAAACCTAGATACGTACCAAAACAATGGTTACCGGATATCACTTGGAATCGTGTAATCATTTTCCAAAGTAAATTATTCGACCCTAATGCCTGGGTATCACGAATACCTACTTGGGATAAGACCAAATATAGTTAGTGATTTAGGCACAAATCTCTAACCCTTTCGCTGTTATGTATTTCTGTTTCTATCTCTCTTCATGCAATGTTATGATCACCTATTTATAGGTGAAGTACTCCATATTTGGTCAATGGTATTAAGCGGATTTAACGGCCCATTAACTCCACTTAATAAGCTCCATAATACCAGGACTTAGTTGTTACAAGACCAACTTAAACGTGGTCTTTAAAGCACTTGAATTGGTCAAAGACCGTTATAAGTGTTCATGTTTAGCTTCAGCATCAGTCTGCCCTTTAGTCCTGCTGAAGCATCAGCTAACCCTGAAGGTTATTCCCACTGAAGCTTTCAGTACTGAAGAAGACTTACTATAATGTAAACACTGTAGACACTTCTTCAATGGTATTACTCTCTGATGAATACCTTCAGTCCAGAGTTATATTCCCTGAAGAGTTAACTCACTGAAGATCATCAGCGATGTTGAACAAGCTTTAACCACAACAAGAGTCGGGGTGTTCAGGGACTTATGGGTGTACACTCCGTACCTCCTTCCCCATTCACCAATATGAACTAGCCACAACTGAACTATATTTCCAACAAACCATAAATGATTGAAGATAAATACGCGTAATTGAATTAAACACAATACTTATTATAATGTGACATTGAATCCCCATAATCTGAACATGAAATTGAAATGTGAAAACAAAGAGAATTTGATCTCTTTTTGTTTAGAAGAAAAAGAATTCAAAATGAAAAACTTGTAATTCTATATTTCTTTCAAATAATGCACCGAAACAAAAGACCAATGAGCATGCCTACAAAAGAAAACACAAATTTATTTTTTCTCTTTCTCATAATGGCTTGTTAGAGAAGTATTTTTAACTGTTTCTACAGTCTTTCTGTTTACTTATTTAGTTGAAGATAATAGAAAAAATAATTAAAAATAAAACATTTTAAGTAATAATATTATATGTTGTATGTGACATTATCTTCTTAAAAAGAAGCCACTAATATTATGACACATACGAAAAATGACATATGCAAATACGTTGTTTTAATAGTATTAATAGATAGATTAGATTACTCTTGAGAATTACATAGAGACTAGCTACACGTCACTAATAAAAACACAAAATAACAGATGAATTTTACATGCTACTTTCCTCTTGTGCATGAAAAGTTAGCTAGCATTGGCAAGATGCAATTTAGAACATCAATTGTGTATTTAGCTTGAGTTGTGCTAACTAAAACATATGGTATCTTTTTTACGGTGACTTTACCATACTTGCATAAATTCACGTTAAACTGGATCATTTTTATATTGTCTAAATGTTTTTGTATATTTCGTGTGAGCCCGTTCTACTATATATTTGAAATACTAACAAATTTTTATGATGTAAAGGCATGTGAGTTGATTGTGGAATGGTTTAGAACAAAACAAATACGTATCTAAAGGGCAAGTATATCCGAGTAGAGATGGGGTACTATATGGATTAGCTATCGGGTCGGCTTACATAAAGGTATGGGTAGACACAGTAGAAGAGGGGTGTTTGGCATATCATGTTGATAGGCAGACTAACGAATTGAAAACCTCACATGATGCGCTAAGTGACCAATTTCTTCAATAGCCACAAAATCAAGGTATATATTCATTAACGATATGCGATTTTGTGCAATATTATAACCTATATATTACTTAAATATAGTTCTCTAAGAAAATTTCATCACACAACTTCATGCTTCATCCGTCTAGAACCATCAAGATGGTGAACTACCGGTGCAAGAGTTTGCAATATACCGGTAAGCGCTCAATCCTTATACTTCATATACACATGTGGCTAACTTAGTTTAAATATAGGGCTAATGACTTAAAAATGCATTTAACTTGACACTTTTTTGCGTTCTGTGTACCCATCTTTTTTCTTTCTCATTATGGTCATCAAACTTTTAAAAGTCGACCATTGTGTGTATTTTGTCACTATTTTACCATGTAAAATGATCATTTTACCCTTCAAAATTTTGAAAAACTAAGGGTAAAATGGTCACAAAATACACAGGATGATCGATTTTTGAAAGTTTGATAACCATAATGGGAAAGAAAAAAATGGCTACACAAAACGTAAAAAAGTGTCAAGTTAGATGCATTTTTAAGTCAGTTGCCCTAAACTATATAGACTCAATTTCTTGCATTGTTTCCCTTATAAGTTATAACCACATCAGAATGTTTATAGATATGAAATCATTGATGTTTCATCAACTAGTAACCATACTATGTCTATATAAAATCACAACTCGTAGATGTAAGTAAATGTTTTTTAAGTAGATTTGTGAACCTATGCCATCACAATTCACAAGCACCATTGGTTGGACATGGTCACAATCAGATGCTAGTTTTGGATTAATCATATCTTACTTAAACTTCATGTCTATATAAGTTAATATATAGTACCTTTAACTAATTGATATTATAAATTACACAGATTGAAAAGCCATTGGCATAAAAAGAACAATCAAGAGCTATGGTGAAGTTGGCGAAGAGGCCACAAAAGATTGAGCCTTAGCCTTAATGACTGAAACGAACAAGAGCTTTAAGGCAAGACGAGCTGGACATATCGATACTCAATGGGGCAGTAATTTTTCACCCATTTTGCTCAGTTGCTAGTTGCTTGGCGGGATTGAGACTAGTACACGTTAGAAAAGCCATAGAATAGGTGGAAGTTTTGAAACCTACTTCTTCGCGGGGTCTCTGAAAACATATAACCCCCTTGTTTGCTTGGTCACGGGGCGCCACAGTTTTCAGGGCAGGGGTCTCAATTTATCTCTTGGAGCCCACGGTAGACCACTACCATTAGTGGATGAGGAATATATTGGAGTCTAGACCTTTTGGCTTCTCCAGTACTATGTTAACTTTTATAATTTTGAGGTGTTTTTTTTTTTTTTTTTTTGTTAATCGTGATTTCCGACACATTGGTCGACTAATTCACGGAATTTGAGCCAACCGCCACACAGACGTAAAGCCCTCCCTTTTCAGGAGGTTGGTGTGGCCACTTCAAGGTTGTTTGCACCTAGCAGGAATTGAACTTGAGACCTCACACACTTTGGAGTGATAGCCACAAACCCTTTTGCCACTAGGCCACCCTTAAGTGGTTAATTTTGAGGTGTTTCTTCCTTTTCTTTGTGTTTTGTATTGTTTTATGATTTATTTATGGGGTTTAAGGCTTTAATTTTCAAATATATTCATATGGTACTAGTTACAATGCCCGTGCACGCACGGGGTTATTTTTAATTTTTGTAGTTACGTATTCTTATTGATAAAAAAACTTAATAAATGGTTTTAGTCGTTAGATTAAAAAGATGAAACACCACACAAGTGATATAGCACTCCTGACCCAGACCTTAATACGTACGTTATGAATTTTGAATGCAGCATCCAATGAAGCTCGTATTAAACTTTGTTACTTAATTGGTTTTTTAAAATCTGAATCTGTGTTGAATTTTTTATGAGCCAAAAAAATTATCAACTTCAATCTTTTACCAGTCTTGAGGTTCCACGCTTGATTAAACACATTTACACACATCGTACCTTGAAAAGAGTAGAAATATGCACAATATGTGACACTTACGAACCGGGACGATCTTTTTCATAAAGTTACTTTGAAGGAACTCTGATGTGAAAAAAGAGAACACTTACACGAACTCAATATTTGGATGGTAAATTTTGTCCGTAGAACAAATGGATAGAGAGGAGGAAGGTTAGACCTCTGGAAGCTCAACTCTTACTTTCCACACACGTCCCACGTAAAACCTGCGTATTTACCAAAAAAAAATGAAAAACTAAAAAGAGCGAACAAAACCTCTATTATAAAAAGGATACATTAATTCTTATTTCATTTCTATCTGACTACTTCAATTGATACAATGCTGGTTGTGACACTCATCATGGTTGTTTTATGTGGCACTAACAAGCTTATGTGGGATGTGTTCTTGTATAAGTTGTTGGTCAACGCTGGAGTTATGGTCTCCTCGTACGGGGAAATCCATTTTAATGTAGTTGGTGCCCTTTACCAGGTCACATGCATATTTGTAGAAGCTTTTAGGCTAGTGTTAACTCATTCATAAGTATACTATAGAAAGAAATAAATATGAAGAAAATCACACCAAGTCGAGAAATATATTGCAACTTTAGGTTGCCATGAAGAGACAAACAAACATATGTTTGTTAGAAAGGTACCTCTCAGCGGATTTGGATTCAGTAATTCGAGGGTCAAGATGATATTTTTTATTCAGGAATGATGTGACTATTTTCTCGTCTTGTAACATTTTGAACAGGAGCCTTTTACAAACACTATTTCAATTATATACTTCTCATGTTTAGCAAAAAAAAATTAAAAAGGCATACTTATTCATGTTCCGTTGTTGCATCAAGTCTGCTTTCCATATGTGTTTCATATCTGATCCATAGGAGTACCATTGTTGAATTTGATGGATACTAATTGCAACTTTGCAAGGTTTTTATTTGGATTTAGAATTGTTGCCTCTAACATGTATCAACTACTTGTCTTCCATCTGAACGGGTTGCTGAGTGTGCTGGATGGGGTCTTATATTGACCGAATAGGGTGGCCGAATGTTAGGGTTTGGTGTTGAAGGTGGTGGTTTTAAGACAATAGCATCTGATTCAAATCATTTAATTATAAAAAAATAATACATGAATATAAAATAAATATAGTTGCATTATGGTTTTTGAGAAAAATATACATAGTGGTTATGGAAGAATACCTTATTTCTCTGAATCAAAGTGTAGGTCAACGTAATCCTTGGATTGTCTATATGTTTGATTGATCTAAAAGAGAGGGGGAGAGATGAAGAACTAGAGAGAGAAAGTAGAGAGAGAAAGGAGAGAATAATGAAATATTAGATTAGAGATGTGAAATGAGAACCAACAACCCCTCCTAACATGCTAGGAGGGGGTATATATAGCCTACGCTACATGTGGGCTTTATGGGTTATACTATTACATATTAGATCACGATCCCATACTACATATATATCGTTGGAGTGACCGATCCTTCTTAAATAAGTAAAAACGTATTTCCAACAATCTCCCCCTAAGGGAGGTCACTCCAAGTTACAAAGTCCTAAATAGTCTATAGCTCGTGATCTATGCTAACAATGATGTGACCGAGACTTTCTTTGGAAAAAGGTATTTCCAACAATCTCCCCCTAAGGGAGGTCACACCATTTTACAAAATCTTAAACCTAGCATACTATGCTTGAGTCTTCGATCTTGTTCTTGTGAATATGCAGATGAGATCTTTGACTTTAGTCTTGAGCATGTTTTCTTGCCTTGACCGTGTGCATTCATCACTTGTGATATTTGCCTCCTCGTGACTTCATGTTCCATATACTTACACCTTTATAAATTCTTGAAAGCTTTAGAGTTTGATACAGCGGAAGACTTGACTTTTAGGCTTTTTTGAATTTGTTGAAGTATTAAATGCATACAGTATAAGCATGTGTTGACGACTTCTTCTAGTTTTTACACCGCAATGCCTCCTTCTTGTTACGCTACATAAAACAGTTAGCAACAAAACATATCCACGGATGAAATGGCCTTGAACATTTCATTCTAATTCGGTAGCATTTTACCTCCAATCGATGAAGACCGTTGGACGATATTAAATATCGTACTTGTGGCAGGTAGTTTCAATTAAGAACCTCCTAGACAAGATTTCGCGGGTAAAACCCGTTCTCTTTATTCGACCGTCCAAAGCTGACTGCGAACATAAAGAGTGAATCATTTGGATAATATTATCCGCATGATTTGAAGCCGTCAAATCCGATTCCTGGAACAAGTTTGATTCATTAAAGAATCTCACCATCCTTGCTTTCCAGTTTTCACGAGCTTGATTCATATAGAATCTTGCAAGTTACCTACCAATTGTTGTTTGATGTTAACACTAAAAGGATTTCCACTCATCACTATAAATACTATAGAGTGTCACTCTGAGTGTTCTGGCAAGATCACTAGGATATTGCGTAGAGGCCTGGAACGTGTTTAAGTTCAATTAAGAATTAAACGACTGTTGCTTTCTAGTTATCACAAGCTTGATTCATAAAGAATCTCACAAGTCACCTACCATGAGCTTTTTGATATTCGCTCAAGAAGGATTTCCATCTTCATTGTAAATACTTTCGTATTACTCGGATGTTCAGGAAAGATCATGAAGATTTTACGTAGGACTCTTAATATCTTTTTTACTTTTCACCGAGTGTGAATAAGCAAGGAATTATGAAAGTGTGTCCTAATGAGATATTTGATGATCTCAAGTGGCTCTAAACTCGATCGTGCATTTTGGATTTTTAGTGATCGGAGGCTGGAGAGGAGTGCCACCTTTTCAATATTAATATATTCGGAGTGAATAAATCGATAGATAATGCGTTGTCTCCGTGTGGATAAAACAAATATCTTTTGAGAGATATCTGCGTTAGCTGGGATGGGTTGTGCATTGCATCACTGGGTCCATGATGTCTTATCTTCAATAACATCTGAGTTGACCAAGTCTCTACCTAAGGTTGTAAGGAGGGCTGCTTTCTTTTCACCCTTTATCTTTACAATTCTTTTTCATTCTTCAACCCCTTCAATGCTTACCAATACGTCATAATTAGCACCTTGTTGTGATTGTTCCAGTGCTAACTTAAGTACTTGGTCGGCATTCAGCTACGTTCACAATCTTTCTCCATCTTTCTACTATTTCTAGCTATGGAATGTCCTTGGGAAGATTCCTCCGGTTCTAGAAGAATCATTGGACTATAACCTATCCTACCATCCTTATGTCACCACAATAGTCACCGTCATGAATAGAGATGTTTTAGGTAAGTGTATGTCACCATGAAATCCATTTTGATATCCAAATCCATTTTGCTCCCCTTAACATATGCCACGATATTCGAAAATATTTCGCACATGTCGGGATGAGCCAACACGTTAAGCCAAACCATTATTGATCGTAATATTAAATCACATTTTCTCCCCCATATTAAAAATATTAACCCAATCGATGTTTTTAATATCAATTGATTTAATGAAATTTTAAGAAAATTTTGGGAAGAAAATGCAAATCCAATTATCATCATGATTGACACAAGCTCCCCTTCAAATTAATGAGGGTGTACAAATCACGTGCAAAGATCATATATTATAATGTATTCACAAGATTAATAATTTACGAGGTTGGACCTGAATGATGGAGAACATCATATGATAGAATCACTTGGTTCTTGTTCACGAATGTTGGTCTGCCCCGTAACATCTGAAATTATCTCCTCCTTTCCGAAAAGCGGTAATTTTCATGACACCACATTACGATTGATATCATTGTCTTGACACCAAATTGTGAACTTGGCACTTTCGGCATCGATGATTCTGAATGCGTGACAATTGCTCCCCCTCAATTGTTGACCCGTGATCTATCAAAAGAGATGTAGTTGTCGTTTGAGTAGTTGCATCGTCGAGTATGTAGATATCAATTGTAAATTGTTATGGTTTATGGAGATGATAACTTCATAAAATAAAGATTTCTCTCGTTTGAACAAATAAATGCACTGAAACGTACATATATTCATGTTAGATTGTGTTCTTACGTAAACACAATCTCTTACATGGTTATAAAGTAAACCATGCCCGAGAAAAGTAATTTTCGTTGTTGAGTCAAAGCTTTCCGGTGAAATGCTTGACTTTAATGTGAAAAGCGGGTTACTATCTGAAATAATAGCAAGCCATTTTGAGCATGTTTTAAAGCATTTAAACTTTTGCTCGAAAATTATTTACAACCGCGTGTCATTTTTAAACAACATTTCTAGGATCGTAAATATTATCGATTCCAAAAGACATGCTCTTTTTATCAAAACATATTGAACACACAATTTTGAAAGATTTAGAAAAACCTTATGAAAAATTCTTGAAAAATTGTGTTCAACGATTTTGAAAACCACTTACTTGAGCTTAAGAATTTGAATATCTTATTAAACGAGCTCAAGTCAGAGAAGTTGTAAACTTCCCGTTGTTAAGGATAAGTTACCATCGGCGATAAACTTTCCGTTTAGCTGAAGAAAGAGTCCTAAGCTGACATTTGCTTAGAAGTCATTTTCAGGAGCTTGAAAAACTTTTAAATGTTTTAACGTAAAGCTCATGACCGAGAAAGATGGATTTCTCGTTATGAGGAAAAGTTCTCTTATTTAAAAGATACACTTTCCTTTCTGAGCTTAAAACTTGGAATGTTTTAATACAAGCTCATGACCGAGAAAAGCTAGTTTCTCGTTACGAGGATAAGCTATCATGAATGATAAGCTTTCCTAAAATTTAAGTCCAAGTTACAGTCTGATATTGAACTGTAAATCATTGTGCATGAGCTTAAAAACTTCGAATGTTTTTAATAGAAGCTCACGCCCGAGAAAAATTAATTTCTCGTTGTTAGGTTAATTTTATCATTGGCGATAAAATTTCCGTTCTTTGAAGTCCGGGGAATAATCCGAGATATAATTATACACCATTTACACGAGCTTAAAATCTTTGAATAATTTTAATGTTAGCTCGTGTCCGAGAAAATGTAATTTCTCGTTAATGAGGATAAGTTTATCAACGGCGATAAACTTTCCTTTCTTTGAAGATCGGGTCATCGTCTGATATTTAACGATGAGCCAATTTACACGAGCTTAAAACCTTTGAATAGTTTTAATGTAAGCTCGTGTCCGAGAAAATTTAATTTCTCGTTTGTGAGGATAAACTTTCCTTTATTTGAAGATTGGGTCATCGTCTGATATTTAACGATGAGCCTTTTTACACGAGCTTAAAACCTTTGAATAGTTTTAATGTAAGCTCATGTCCGAGAAAATTTAATTTCTCGTTTTTTAGGATAATTTTATCATCGGTGATAAACTTTCCTATATTTGAAGATCGGGTCACCGTCTGATATTTAACGATGATCCATGTACACGAGCTTAAAAACCTTTAAATAGTTTTAATTTTAGCCCGTGTCCGAGAAAATTTAATTTCTCGTTTTGAGGGTAAATTATCGTTGACGAGATAAACTTCCCTTTTTTTGAAGTTCGGGTCACAAACTGTGATTGACTATGAGCCATTATACATGAACTTAAAACCGTTGAATAGTTTAAATGTAAGCTCATGTCCGAGAAAATTTAATTTCTCGTTTTGAGGATAAGTCATCATCGGGATGAACTTTCCTGTCTTTTAAGATCGAGTTACAGACTGTTATGTGACTGTAAGTCATTGATGGTAAGCTTAACCGTGAATCCCCTGAGACACTTGTTTCTCTGATATCTGCTTCTTCAGTAACCAAACTCTGAGAGTGTCCTTAGTTGAACGGTATACAATGATTGGACCGCTTTGTTCTTTTGGAACATCAACTTTGGTATCTGCATTCTCATTAGGAATTTGCATGCTTTGATATGGGTTAGCGATATCTATTTTAGAAGCAAGTGGGGGTTCGCAGTTGTCTTTTCTTGTGCCAGAGGCGACCTGAGTAGATGATTCACTTGTCTTAGCTGGAAAACGTTTCCTTTTATAGAAAACCTTAAGTTCAGGCTTTAGTGATGTATCATCCTTTTCAATTTCCTCCCTAGTAGTCTTAGTAGGATCGGAGACTATCCTAGTTACAGGGCACTCGTTTCCTACAAGAGTGAAAGTTCTACCAGTGAGGCGCCAAACTTTACCAATGGGTTTGATTTTAGCTATCCACTGGGATTTAATTATAGCATGGGAGTTCACCTCATGAAGGAATTTCTTGACACAAGAGTCATGATTTGCCTTAAAGACACATTTCCTACATGTTTTACAAGTAGCATATTTAATGTTCGAGTAAGATCTAGAATTCCTAGACGATTGATTGATGCTCCTAGGATAAGACATGTCATGGTTAGCAGTGTTGGATAATCTATAACTGCATCTGACTAGGTTTGAAATTCATATCTCTTACTTGTGTCTTTTGAATAGTTTCCCTTAGACCAAACTTGTGGTGAACGTCATTTGAACTAGTTCGAGACGTGTTCTTTGGACTATGTCTAGGGAGACAAGAGGCAATCATGTGATTAGGTCTTGCAAAAGATGTTTTAGTCACATTGGCCCTAGTTGGTGGAGTGACTGGTCTAGAAAGATGAACCATATCAACTTGGGAGGCAAATCGCGGTCTCGAGGATTTTGGTCGCTCGGATCTAAATGCAGTCGGTTGTCTAACAGACTGAATTTGAGGCGGTTTCCCAAAGATTGATGGTTTTTCAAGCTTAGTGTCCACACTAGTTCCTTTAGTTTTCCTCAACTCGTTTTTCAGAGCCGTTATTGCAAAAACCTTTTCCTGAACTTGAGCCTTTAAAATCTCATTCTCTTGGAGCAATTTATCTTGGGATGCCAATTTAGATTCTAGCAACTTAATTTGTTTCAAAAGATTATCCTTTTCAGCTTTATAATCTAGAACTTTTTGATCCAATTATCGTTCAAGAACAACATTTGACTTTTCAAGTTTTTCAAATTTGTTCATCTTCTTCGAAAATCCAAGTTTGGCATCCTCAAGATCTTTTGATTGCTGAGCTACGATCGCTTCGAGCTCTTTAACCTTGGAATCAGAAGTATTTAATGAAGCTATCATAAAGCATTTAGCATTATGAACAATCTCTCCTCCATTATGACTCACATCGGATGAATCAAAAGTGGTATAACTATCACCCTTTTCCATCCCATGTTTGTCATAATTAATTTTGGAATGCTCAACATGTTGTGTCATTGATACATTCATCGGATAAAACATTCAGTTTTACCGTATTTGCAGGCTCTTCGTCATATACGGGTAAGGTGTCATCATAAGAGATGTCTGTATCATTCCCTGACATGTTGCTTGTTTCATGTTTTCCTCCTTATTCCATGCTCTTGCAATCTTTAGTCTCTAACTTGTCAACCGTATGACCATTCTTCTCTTCCATTTGCATCATAGAATCTTGCACTTCACTATCATACGCTTGTTGAAGTCGGGATCTTTCATAAATCGAAGATGATACCGATGTCATGATTTTCAACAGTTTACCACGGAAATCATGAACCTCGGTATGTGTGTATTGAAGAAATGACTGGCATATCCCTGAATTGTCAGACTTAACGATGTTGAATTGAAAGAAGTGCGTAAGTTGTGCCACGAGAGCTTTAAATGCAGATTCTGATGCAGAGTGATTAAAATCTTCTTTGTGAAGTTGCTCAGCGAGTTGGATCAAGTTGAGGAATATCGAGTCGATGAATATATAACGATCTTGACCGAAGAGTGTCACAAATTCGCTTCCTCCTTGAAACACTGAAATGGTCACAAGATGAGACTGAAGTAGTCAAAATGAAGTGATACCACTTTCTCTAGCTTTGTCTTGCATTTGACGCATGTCTCCCTCTTGAGATGTCGAATTCAACGATTCCATTGAAGTTCGACGAAAAATAAAATATATTAAGGATTACTTGTTGATCGAGCAATGAACGAAAGTAAATGTGCTTGTTTTCGTGTGTTGAAGTCGAGAAAAAATGTTGAAATCCCCTAAGATATGTTCTCGATGAACCAAAAAATTCCAAGACGAACAAAAACTCACGAATGTCGATCGGATTGTCGATCGGAACACTTGTCACTCTATAACAATGCCCAAAACAAGTTCTGTCGCAATGTTAAAAACTTAATCCATCGTAATGCCAAAAATTTAATCCATCGGAATACAGATCGCAATGTCGATCGCAATGTCGATCGGAATGTCGATCGGAATGTCGATCGGAATGTCGATCAGAATGTCGATCGGAATGTCGATCGGAATGTGGATCAGAATGAGGATCGCAATACGGATCGGAATAACCTACCGCAATGTCCCGACCGCAATATACCTATCGCAATACTGGATCGCAATAACTGATTTTAAGATTTTACTAGTTAAAAATTCGTAGTTCTCGACGTCTAATCGAATTGATCTCCGGTTTAACGTGTGACTCAGTCGTCTTTGGTGAATAAAAGAAAATGTTGTCGTTGAGTAACTAAATAAAAATGAAAACTTGAAAAGATTAAACTAAAAATAAAGACTTTTAAGAATAAACAACGAAAGAGTAAAACTTGAATGAAAGACTCAAACGAAATAACAAGGAAAATAAACTAATTAAAAGTAAACTTTAAAAACTTAAAACTTTATAAAAATATAAACTTTAAAATTAAACTAAGACAAAACAAGTTAAAATAAAGCTTAAAGAAATTGGCGGGAAAAGTAAATTCAAAAAGAAAACAATACGGGAAAAATGAAATTAAGCTAATCCTAATCTGGAATAAGTTTCCACATCTTATTCGGAATATTAAACTAGTGCTAATCCGGGAAAACGGTAAATAACCTAATCCAGAATCCAATTAAAACCTAATCCGGAATCCGTATCAAAAAACTTAATCCGGAATAAGCAAATGCTTATCCGGAATCCTTGTTAAACCTCTAATCCGGAATCCGCGATCTCTTCACTATCCGGAATATGCCTAACTTACACTATCCAGAATGTGTTTGTTTGCTCTTATCCAGAATCTGCAAGTTTGATGCTATCTGGAATACACAAATTGTGTGTAATCCGGAATACGCACTCCTCAAGTTATCCGGAATATGAGCTTCCAAAGCAATCCGGAATCCAAACAATAAGCTAATCCGGAATCAGGTTTAACTTGCTATCCGGAATCCTATGTAAATTGCTTATCCGGAATCCAGATATGGGACTAATCCGGAATGTCATTTGAACATCTTATCCGAAATCAAGTAATAAGGGCTTATCCGGAATGTGCGATACTTTTGGTTATCTGGAATGAATAAACTATTAGTTATCCGGAATGTTAAGAACAAGTACTAATCCGGGAAACTAGGGTTTAGATAACCCGGATAAGAACAAAATTGAGCAAAATGAAAAATAAGCTATAATCTAATAAGCACTTAACCAAAACTTTAACCAAACTAACTTTAAGAAAAAGCAAATAAGCCACGAATCAAAAACTTTAAAAACACTAAATAATCTAAATATTAAAAATCAACTTTTTAAAGATTAAACTAATAAAAACACTTGATTAAAAATAAGCCAAACACACAATAAGCTATAAGAACAATAAGCTAAAACATCAAACACATGAAAACCATAAAGAACAATCAAATAATAATATCAATAATTAAACTAGCATAAAGATTAAACAAACAAGAAAGGTAGAATGAGATTGATATAAAAAGCTTGAAATTAAAGATAAAGATTCAACACAAATTAAAAACTTACATGATATGAATGAAGGACAATAATGAAAGACAATATTACAAATCTTGAAAATAAAGTGGAGAGCTAATGAATTAGCTAACACCTCCTAATGAAGGATTAGGAGGGTTTTTATAGGAGGAGTGGAAGGTAGGTGGTTGGGCTTCCTTTCTTTCTTTCTTTCTTTAGTCTTCACGTCTTTGACAATAAACTCGTCATTCTCGACTTTGTCTCGGGATTTTTGTCGATAAATAAAATGAACTCGTCTTCTAATTTCTTCTTTTATTAGATTTGGTTCTTCGACTTTATTAAACTTCCATCTTCGGTCTTTTTCTTCGATAAATCTTCAGAATAGGCCTTTGACTTCCGTTCGTTTTGCACTCTTGATCTTTTAACTTCGTCTTTTTATCTTTTTCTTCGATAAAAGCCCGTGAAAGCCCGTGTTTTCTTCCTTTTTCATCTTTTGGCCCTAAATCACAACAAAAACACAAACCACGCATAATTCTGACATTTACAACATTAAGTACGCGTTTAGGTCTCGTTTTAATGGCTTTAAGTTTCACAACTATCAAATCCCCTACACTTGACCATTGCAATGCCCTCATGCAATGCATTAGTTACAAAGCAAGATTTACATTCTCCATCATAATCAACCCACCTTGGCCTTTATTAAATGTTAGACACTAAGGAAACTTAAAAAGATAGAAAATTACAAAATATTTGAAGGAAGAAACTTGTAAAGAAATTAAATACTTACATTAGGGCTTTGGTGTCATGAATATTAATCATCCTCAAGTTTCACGTTCCTCATACCAAGCTTAAAACGAGATCATTGTTATTTACAAGTTAACACAACTAAAACACTTACTCATGTGGTTTAATTAATCACTTAGACCCCCTTATTCCTAGGTGTATCTCTTATATTTTATTTATGTCTAGAATGATCACGAGGATGCATTTTTGACTTATTTCGATAGTTTATTAAGGCTGAAAATAAAGTAGGACGGTCTAATCCCTAGTTAGCTAAAGGACAAAATCTTTTAAAATTGCTTCTCGAAACCTCATAAAGTTCATATCTTGGCATAACTTGTTTCACGATCTAAGACTTTTCTCGGACCGATATTTGTCATTTACTTCATACTTCGAATCTTTAGAGACGTTCTTGAAATAATGGTCTTCTCTTCATATATTGAATTTCTTCACTTGAAGTTTTTGAGAGATTCTTCAAACTTGGACCACGACTTCTTCATTTTTCTTCAATCTTTATTGGGGATTTTGATGTACAACGATCCGCCTCCTTTTCGGACTTGGATCTATTTATCCTCATACCTTGTTAGGGTCTTTTCGGATAGACTTCTCCATGATCTTTATGGGAATGATTGCTTTTCGTTGTGTGTCTTGATCCTTTATATTGATTTTGGAATAATGATTCTTCACATCATCTTCGATCTTTAGCAACAAAATGGAATCCTCATGCCTTGTTAGGGCCTTTTCGGACTCGCCAATCTTCGCGTCCCGTTTCAATAAGTTATGCCTTGGCTATTGTTGTCCCTTTATTTAAGATAATAGAACACGAATTAAAGAAAGAAAATAGATGAAAAATAGATGAATTCTAGAGAGAGAAAGTAGAGAGAGAAAAGAGAGAATGGTGGAACTTGGTGAATATTAGATTAAGAGAGAAGAATAAAAATGAACAACCAACCCTCCTAACATGCTAGGAGGGGAGTATATATAGTCCATCCACATGCGGTCTTTAATGGGCTATATATTGGGCCGGGCTTGTCTTTTGGACTTTAAGTAGTTTAAATCCAAGCCCGTAAAACACGACTAATAAACTAACTATTACAACGTTCTAATAAATGTTACAATAATAAACTATGACCGAGCATTCTTGTTTGACTCAATATTTTGAGACTAACAATCTCCCCCAATGTGAGGCCATACCCCTTTGATATTTGGAGATCAATGGAGATTACGAATCTCGTCATAAATGATTCTTGAACGTGTAAAGTAGTCTTGTTCCTTCATGCTGTGATCTTTGAGCTTTTGTCGTTGTCTTTCGACTTTGTCTTTAAACTTGAGATCGTCAAATCATTCTTGACTTGTCTTTGCCATCTTGCGATCTCGTGTCTTTATCCACACGCTCATACTTTGCATCATCTTGAAAGCTTGCTTTAATCATCAGAGTTGCGGAAGTCTTTTGCTTTCTTGATGGTTAAAATGTCTTTGGGCATGAGTATGTGGTTTTGAATCTTCGACTTTGTTGAGTACACCGTAACGTCTCCTTCTTGAGACAAAACATAGACACGGACTGAATGGCTTTGACATTCGTCCTAAGTCGGTAGCGTCTTACCTCCGATCGGTGAAGACCGTTACACGATATTAAATATCGTACATGTGATTAGGTAGATTCGATTAAGAACCTCCTTGACAGGGTTTCGCGGCTGTACTAGTCGTTCTCTTTACTCGACCATCTCAAAGCAAGACTGCGAACATAAAGAGTGAATCAATTGGACAAATATCCGCTTGATTAAAGTCATCAATTCAAATTCCTGGAACAAGTTTGATTCATGAAGAATCTTACCATTGTTTCTTTCCAGTTGACACAAGCTTGATCCATAAAGAATCTCACAAGTCACCTACCGTAGCGCTGTTTGATGTTGACGCTAGAAGGATTCCCATTCGTCATTGTGAAGATTAATGAATATCACTCTGAATGTTCTGGAAAGACCATAAAGATATTGCGTAGAAACCTGAAACGAGTTTGAGTCAATTCAGAAACAAACCACTATTGCTTTTCAGTTTTACATATGTTCAATTCATAAATAATCTTACACATGACCTACCGCAGTGTTGTTTGATGTTAACACTGGAAGGATTTCCACTCTTCATTGTGAATACTAAGTAGTATCACTCTGAGTGTTCTAGCAATATCGCAAGGATATAGCGTAGGACTCTCATGATTGTCATTCGTGTGTCCTAACGAGATTTGATTGATCTCATGGCTCTAGACTCGATTTGTACACTTTTAGTGATCGGAGGCTGGAGCAGATGCCACCTTTTCAATATCAACAATCTCAGAGTGAGAAAGTTAATAGAAGTCGTGTTAATCTCTGTGACAATAAAATAAACTTCTTTTGATAGAAGCCTGAGTAGCTAGGTAAGGGATTGTGCATTACATCACTGGGTCCATGATGCGTATCTTCATGATGTGTTGACTCGGTTTCTGTCTAAGTTGTATGGAGGGCTTCTTTCTTTACACCCTTTATCCTTACATTTCTTTTTCATTCTTCAACCCCTTCAATGCTTACCAAGACATCATTAATAGCACCTTGTTGTGATTGTTCCAGTACTAGCTTCAGTACTTAGTCAGCATTCAGCTACGTTCACTTTCTACTCCATCTTTCCTAAGGACTTCTAATAATCTATTGGATTATCCCTGGGAAGATCCCTCCGGTTCTGGTTGGATCATAGGACTTAAACCTAACCACCCTTTTGACCAATAACGTCGTGAATTAAAGATGTTGTGGGTTTTTGATCGTAACCATGAGTGCTTGAGTCTTTAGATCACATTTTAATCACATTTTCTGCCCCTATCTCTAATATATAAAATCGTATGATATTAGAGATACCAAATTTGATTAAAATATATTGTTAAAAATAGTCTTGAAAACTCTTGAGAGAAAAATGTGTTAAACTTAGCATGAATTATCAGAACATTTTATGTAGTGTCGAGCACACAATTTTTGAAAGATTTTGAATATCATTGAAAAACTCTTGAAAAAATTGTACTCACACACTACATGTTCATGAGCACATAAAAGATTGTCATTGAAGAATGTGCTCACGAACATCATATCTTTTGATGTGAATGATACCAAATGATATGTGCACACAATGTGTTGGATACATAAAAAATTGTTGTGACTTAATATATCCAACAACATTAAAACTTTGATTTTGGAAAGCTCCCCCTCAAATATTGATCCAATTGAATTGTCGTTATGAGGATGTGATCCACATTTCGCTTTTTGAGGATAGGAGTTGTTGAACACACAATTTTTGAAAGATTTTTGAATATCATTGAAAAACTCTTGAAAAAATTATGTTCAACGCTTTTTGAAAATCCATTCTTTTTGGCGACATGGTTTTTCGAAAGCATAAACTTGAGTTCATAGACTTGGAATGTCTTGACGAATCCACTCAAGTATAAGAAGATTTCTATTCTTTTGCTGAGGGTAAGAGCACTAAATCGTACACTCCCCTGTAAATATAGATCCGGGTTGTAATCTGAAAGTAATCACAAGCCATAGTGTTGAGCTCAAAACGTTGAATGTTTTGTGACAAGCTCAACCCAAGATAGATTGCTCTAACCGTTGTTAGAAAAATTGTCCAAAATAGACATTTTCCTTTAAAAAAAGAAGAAATGACATGTTCTGAAAAATATTTACAACTTTCATTCGAGCTTTATGTACACACCCGTGTCGTTATTGAGCGACATTTCTAGGCACGTCCATATTATCGTAACTGAAAGACATGTCGAGAAGAATATTTTTGTATTTTGAAAGATTTTTCATTTTTTATTTTGTTTTTCTATGTTTTATATTTTTGTATTTTGCTTTTCCATTGATATATACAAGTAGATGTTTGATAAATGAATCAAGCAGGTACCTTTTCCAGAATCTCCAGGTCGGCTAGAGTCAAACATCTCATACCAATTTGCCTAACGAGGTACTCAAACCTATCTTTCGACAGAGCTTTGTGAACAAGTCGGCTAACTGATAATCCGTTCCGACAAAGTACAATTCAACGATTTCGCGTTGAACTTGTTCCTTTATGAAGTGATATCTGACATCA
Source organism: Glebionis coronaria (assembly GCA_025667525.1). Classification (NCBI taxonomy): domain Eukaryota; kingdom Viridiplantae; phylum Streptophyta; class Magnoliopsida; order Asterales; family Asteraceae; genus Glebionis; species Glebionis coronaria. Next base: position 452,739,627 of record CM046881.1, read on the forward strand.
ATGTGCTTCATGCGGGAATTCTGTACCGGATTGCAGGAGATTGCTATGGCCAACTTTGAGTCACAGTACATAGGTACTTTATCAAAGTGAAAGCCATAATCCATGAGTTGTGTTCTCATCCAAACAACTTGAGCACAACACGCAGATAGAGACACATACTCCGCTTCGGCTGATGAAAGTGACGTGCAATCCTACTTCTTGGAAGACCATCCCACAAGTTTATCTTGACCTAGAAATTGTGCACCACCAGAAGTACTTTTTCGTGTATCAAGACACCCTGCATGATCAGAATCTGAATATGCCGTTAGAAAGAAACCGGTTTCCCTCGGATACCAGAGTCCCATGTGAATGGTATTCTTAAGGTACCGAAAGATCCGTTTAACCTCCTTGAGGTGCTTTTCAGTGGGTCGCGATTGATATCATGCACAATAACATGTAGCATGATGGATATCAGGTCTACTTGATGTCAAGTACATGAGGGACCCGATCATGGAATGATATCTCGTTTGATCTATGGGTAATCCCCCCAAGTCAGCATCTAGGGATGTGGTTGATAATGGTGTCCTGGGTCACATGAGGTCATACCATGCTTTTTGATTATCTCTTGACAATACTTAGCTTGGTTAATAAAGATACCACGTGGGGATTGGTGAACTTGAATTCCTAGAAAGAATTTTAGTTCGTCCATCATTGACATTTCGAATTTGTTGTGCATAACTTTTTCAAACCATTTTGAAAGTTTTGGGTTTGTAGACCCGAAAATAATGTCATCAACATAAATATGCACAAGCAAAATGTCATCGCCATATTTATAAGTGAACAAAGTTAGATCAATAGAACCTTTTGAGAAACCTTTGGATACCAGATATTTCTAGAGCTCATCGTACCACGCCCTTGGAGCTTGCTTGAGTCCATATAGTGCTTTGTGGAGACAATACACCTTGTCAGGATAATGAGGATTGACAAATCCTTTTGGCTGAGTGACATAGACTTCTTCTTTTAAACGACCGTTAAGAAACGCAGTCTTTACGTCCATTTGATAAACGATGGATCCCTTATGTGCAGCATAAGCAAGGAAAATCCTGACCGCTTCCAAATGAGCTACTGGTGCAAATGATTCTTCAAAATCAATACCCTCTTTCTGACCATACCCTTTAGCCACTAGCCTAGATTTATTCTTGATGATCGTGTTTTCTTCATCCATTTCTTTTTCCAGATCCATCGAAGATTTAATGGAGTTACATCGTATAGTCTGTCAACGAGTTCCCAGACTTTAAGTATTTCAAATTGTTGAATTTCATCCGTCATCGATTCAATCCAAGCATGATCAGCTAAGGCTTCTTTGATATTTGTTGGTTCAGCAGTACTCACGGTGAGTGCGAACATACAAACATCCCCATCGGTTTCAAGTTGTCGTCTCGTACGAACGGGTTGTGAAGGGTTTCCAATTACTTGAACCAAAGGATGATCTCGGGTCCAATGATGTGTTGACGAATGTCATTGATAGAACGTATGCATATTTGACGGATCAACATGGCGAGTAGAAGACTCTCCAGTTTCGTGTACCAGTGTACCGAATGGGTTGATAAAGTCATCTATGTTATTTAATGCATGGTCTGCTTGATTTGTGCTCCCTGGAGCAATGACAGTAGTTGTGGATGTTGTAGGAGCGATTGTAGAAGAGATATTCTGAGGAAGTAAATCTGCACCAACCCGTGTTGAAGTAGATGAAGTTGTATCCTTTTGTTGACGATGATCGGTATCATCATTCTTATCAGGGGTGACAGCGGAAGGCTTCGATACAACATGTTTCTCCCCCGTGAAATATTCATCATACATTGGTCCATATAACATTTCCAACTCTTCAATTGTCGTGTCCAATGACATATTAGCTCTAGGAACACTTTGTGGAACCAACGTTGAACTTGATGGTTCATTGTTGTGGTCTTGAGTTCCGAGTTCCGTGCGGTTGTGAACGGAAGTCGTTTGTCGTTGTGGATCGGGACTTAAATTGTTTTGTTCAAGTTCCATTTCTTGCAATTCATCAAATCTAACATGAATAGTTTATACGGTCGATTTTGTTCTCTTGTTGTAAACTCTATATCCCTTAGACTGAGTTTCATATCCCACTAGAATACATGCATCGCCTTTCTCTTTCATCTTATCCAGATTTTTACCATCTCGGACTATGTAACACGTACATCCAAAAACGTGAAGGTGTTTGAGTGAAGGTTTGCGATCATGAATTATGTGATATTGTGTCTTTTCGTGTCTTGGAATAATTAAGGATCGGTTTTGTGTGTAGGATGCGGTTGACACAGCTTCGGCCCAAGTATAGTGGAATTTTGAGGCGGATAATAATGTTCGAGCAGCCTCAACCAAAGTACGATTACGTCTTTCAACAACGCTGTTTTGTTCAGGTGTTCGAGCAATGGATGTTTCATGTTCAATCCCTTCGGCTTCAATGAAGTTCTTCAGAGTTGAATTCAAGAATTATGTGCCTCTGTCAGTACGTACCACTTTTACTTGAGCTTGAAGACCACGTTGTATCTGCTTAAGGAAGTTGATGAGAACTTCGGATGTTTCATCCTTGGATCTCAAGAAGAAGGTCCATGTGTACCGTGAGTAATCATCGACAACTACCATAATGTATTTCTTCCCATTGATACTTTGAACACGCATAGGACCACACAAATCGATATGAAGAAGATCTAACCGTCCTTTAGAGCTTGGTGTAGTCTTTGTTTTGAAACTACTTCGTTTAGCTTTACAAAGCTCACAAGAAGAACAAAGATGATCCTTGATGAATTTCAAGCTTGGAAGGCCTCTCACAATATCTTTCTTGAAAAGCAAGTTAATGGTATCAATATTGAGATGAGATAGACGTTGATGCCATAACCATGTTTGAGTCGATGAAACTTTAGCCATGAAGCAAAGTGGAGTTGTAGAAGATGTGTCTTGAAGTGAGATTGTGTAAAGATCTGTACCCCATGTACCCGTGAGTAAGTCATTCCCATCATAATCACGAACAAAACATGTCTTCTTTCTAAAAGCAACTTCCAAATCTACATCACAGAATTGACCAACCGAGAAAAGATTGTGATTGAGTCCTTCGACGTAGTATACCCTTTTGATCGTAATATTCCCCTTAACCAAATCTCCATAGCCTAGGATCAGTGCAAATTGGTCATTTCCGAAACAGACCGTTCCCAGAAACTTCTCTACGAAGTTAATTAGAAGCTTGAGATTCCCTGTCATGTGCTTGGTGCACCCGGATTCCATTATGAAGAGAATTATTTGTCTCACCTGCAGAAGAATTAGAAGACGATGGAGCATTTGCTAAATTGGATACCACGTTGGTTGTGATTTCAGAATTATTAGTGTCCTTAGCAACAGTTAAAGGCATACTGACACTCGTTGTCACATTTTCTGTCCTAACTTTAGGCATCCATTTATATCCGGGAGGACATTGATTAGCAAACCACCATTTCCAAGATTTGCTAGCAGACTCATATAATTCCCTAATTTTGCTTCTAGAGTGCTTAGTGGTGGATTATGATGCATTACTTTACTTAGGGGGGGTTTGCACCAGAATGGTTCACTCTGCGCTTGGGTTTTCTAGCACTAATAGGCATCACAATTTGCTTCTTAGTTATAGTATCTATGCCTTTGTCCTTGTTCGAAGCACATATAGAATGATTAGCATTGGCACATTTTCCACATTTCACACAAACAAACTTAACATTCAAAGCATTCAAAGTCGAATCATTTAAATCGTCATTACATGCCATTACAGACGTTTTATTCTTAGAAACATTTAAAATCCTAGGTTGGTCTTCTACTTTCTTCATCTTCCCTTGACTCTTGTTTTGCGAAACCTTTACATTCCTTGGAGTGCTTTTAAGCTGAGGCCGGCTAACACTAGCAGTGGGGACTACTCCTGTAGTAAAAGACACACGTCTATTAGTGTTTCTAGAAGTCTGAGAAGATTGACTTTCATTGTGGTGAATGGGTTTAGTGACCAATCTATACATCCCTGGTTTAAGCACATTCGTGTTCTTAACGCTTGGTGCTTTAGTATTCCTTATGGGTTGGGTCTGTGGAAGCCTTTCCTTTCCATCCATCTTGGGGGCAAACACGGGTTTAACAAACGAGGAATTTGAAAAAGCAGATGGTTTTCCGAAGATAGAGGATCTATTCACTTTATGAGAATTGGGTTGTCTAACAGGGCTCTTAACACTAGGTTCTACAACTTTCCCACCCATCTTAGCAACGAGTTTCTTCAACTCTGCTATCGCGATGTATCTTTCTTGTAACTGAGCTTTCAAATCTTTGATATCCAAACTCTTTTCATTCATTTCTCTAAACATTTTGGAAAGTTTTTCTTGCAAGTTATTATCATGAGAAAAATTGCCAACGTCTTTTTGCAACGTAAGTTCAAGAGAATGACAGTGTTTTTGAAGAAAATCGTTTTTGTGTTGAAGTAACTCAAAGGCTTTTTTATCAACATTTTCTTTACGTTTCGAAAGCTCAGTTTCAAGACGTTCACATTCTTTGACTTGATCAAGATATTTGCATGCAACATCAGAATATTCATCTATATCAGCACAAGATCTAAAATAAGCACACATAACATCTTTAGAAAGGCATTCTTGCAAGAGAACATCATATTCATCTGAAAAGACGGACTTGTCCATTTGAAGATCATCAATTTCTTTCTCAAGAGACTCAACATATTGTAAATCATCAAACATTTCAGACCGAATTAAGCTTTCAAATTTAAGAGCATTTTCTTTTAGTGTGGCAGTGTTTGGTATTAAGATTTGTTTGACAAGCACAGTTATATCTTGAGGAATTGGTTTCTTCCACTCGTCATTTTCTCGTTGTTTCCAATCATTGTCAACAATTGATTTAGTATTATCAATGTAATGTTTAAGAAACCCAAATGTTTGCCTACTCTTGCTTTTAGAAGCATCAAGCGGCAAGTAGTTGATGAACTTAGAAACGTTTGTTTTCTTAGTGGCAAAAACTTTCTTCCATTGAATTCTTCTTTGTTTGCTTTCGAGAAACAATTGCTCACGAGACTTTTGTTTTTTGTGGAGAGAAAAGACCATAAAGACTGTTTTCATACGCATAATTATATGGTTTCACAAACTCTTTATTGAACGGTGATCTACTCTCGTCATCCCAAAGGGATGTCTCGTCATTATCAAGCCTACCAAGAGGACATTCAGGATCGGTCCATTCGGACTCATCCAAATAAAGGCGCGGGTTCGTAGCTTAAGCTTGGGCAAGGTATTCAGGACTTGCAAAGCTAGCTTGACCCTTAAACATTGACGGGGGTGCTATCATTCTAACGGTTTGAATAGAGTCATGCGTTTTATAAACAACTTTCTTCAAAAATTCGACGTGTGCCTCTAGTTCCGTTACTTTTTTAGTATCTTTTTCATGTCGACTTTTGAAATCTTGTTTTAACGTTTCAACCTCTTGTTTCTTAACCTCTAGAATTTTAGCAGAATTGGTAGTGGTCATAGAGAGATTTTGTTCAAGTTCATTAACTTTTGTAGTGGAAAGGTACGTTTTTTGACGTTCATCCATTAAGAAAACATTATATTGACGCTTCTCTTTAGCTAATAACTCAAGAGTTGTGTTATATTTATTTTCAAAATCGTCCTTTTGACTTTTTAACGCACTACCCTTGTACCCCTCAAGCTCTTTGGTTTTCTGAAGAAGCTCATCTTTAAAACTCTCAGTGGTCTCATTAGATCTAATTAGAGCAGCTTTGCATTCTTCAAAATTTTGAGTGAGCGTGGCGTTAACCTTTTTTAATTGCTTGTGACTTTTTCTAGTTTCTTTGACATCTTTTTGTAAACTAGCAATTAAGTTAGCAAGCGTGACACGTTCCTCTTCATCATACTCATTTGCATGGTGCTCATCCTCAGACTCATTATTGCACATGTCTGATGAATCAGGTGTGGTATTACTATCAACCATTTCCATCATACATGTGTCATTAATGGCATTGGATAGATTACTATGCTCATGAATATCACCAAACACATTATATTCATCAAGAGTGTGTACCTTATTGATTGGCTCAGTGTTAAAGATAGGACCGTTGTCATCTTCAGTGACTTTTATAACTTCTTCAACCTTTGCCATGTACGAGTAATGTCCTTCTAATTCTTGGTCGGAGGCTTCATCATCAGTGTCATCAAGCACAGCTCCTTCCTCAGCTGACAATTTGACCCCTGCTTCCATCTTCTTGCATAGCAACATCTTTTCCTTATGGTAGCTAGAGTCCCTAACCCGTTTTGTCTTTCTGCATTCCCTTACCATATGCCCGTAACCTTGGAAATTATAACACTGAATCCCACTTTGTTGAACCACTTGAGTTCCAACAGTTTCCCTATTCCCAGTAGCAGCAACAATCCTCTGAGTATCATACTTGGCAGTTTGACGATCGTACCTTGCAGAACCCTCAGCATGTGTTGGATTATGTCGATCATACCTAGAAGGACTTTCACCACGTCGACGTGTGTCATACCTTGGAGGACTCTCAACATATTGGTTCTTTGTGTTAGATGATGTTCGAAGATTGTTGTTGGTGGGTTTGTAGATCTTCTTGTAAGTCTTCATAATGAAAGCAATTTGTTGTTTCATCTCTTGGTTCTTCTGAGCTTGTTCTTCATCACTGTCTTCGTCAGAAGATGACTCAGATGGTGGTGATGGTGCTCTTGGTGCTTTGCCGCGTGATCTTGTGGATGATGAAGACTTGGATGATGTGGAGTATCGTGGTGATGATGATGGAGTGGAGTATGGCTTTGGAGCACGAGAGCGATGATCTTGAACATGTTCAGTGGTAGTCACTAAAGCAAGCGGATTAGCCGTCTTGGCAACTCGTTCAGCTAGAATTTCATTTGCCTCATGCTGAAATTGTTTCAAGATATCAAAGAGAGTGTGATAGTTTACCTTGTCTAACTGCTTTTGTTGTTTCACCAAAGTAACAAAACGTGTCCATTCTGGTTGGAGTTGCTGTAAAAATTACACATTGACTTGCATGGTGGAGACCTCCAAGTTGTTTCTTGTCATATCATTCATCATCTTGTAAAATCTTGAATAGTAAGACTCAGTTGATTCTCCATCCAATGCAGTAAACTTACCAAAATTCCAAAACAAGTTTGTTTTGACATCTTGCTTGTTGAGTGATTCTCCTTGTTGCAACCGTCCAATAGCCGTCCACATTTCTTGTGCTGTAGGACATGCATTAACCGTAGAATAAATATCATCTCCAATTCCACCTAGAATCATATAAATCGCTTCTTTCTCTGCATCATGCCAATCACGCTTCTCTGGTGTAAGATTAGTTAAAGTTTCCTTTTTTGTTGTTGCGGGTACTTCTGGACTTGTGTCTGTGGTTGGTGAATAAGGAACTGAGATCTCGGAAAAAACATATGGTCCATGGTTAATACATTGCTTCAATGCATCACCATTAGATCTTGTATCAAGATAGCAAAGAAAACGTGATTGCCATTGAGCATATCGACCGACCACAAGCATTGGTGGTCTCTCTTTGTTACCCGCGACCATGATGTTGTTGTTCGTCACACGATATTCTGCAGTAGAATCCATCTTGATATTTTCTGAAATGATGAAGTAAATATGGATCTTAAGTAGATATGGTGTGATTGGGTTGTGGTTTAAATTCTAAAAATCGCGATTTTTCTTCAGTCCGACAATAAATTCCACAGTCTGATATAACGGTAGACCGAAAAATTTTGTAATTGACAAATTTTGAAATCGAGCTAGAAATAGCCTAAAACTAGTATGGAAAAAGTTTGAATTTATTTGACGGGAAAATTTTAACTCTTTTTTTATCTTCGTGTAAACTATGTTCCGGGACTAGTCTAGATAGTGGCTAAGTCTAAAAATTGCTCAAACAAACTTTAGCATCGCAATGTCACTCATCGCAATACAACCCATCGCAATGTACCTTCTATCGCAATGTATGTTCTATCGCAATGTTCCTCTATCGTAATGTATGTTCTATCGCAATGTTCGCTCTATCGCAATATCCCTTCTATCGGAATGTTCTATCGGAATGTTCCTTCTTCGCAATATGGCTATCGCAATTTTGGTAGAGTAACGTCGCAATATGCCTTAAATTCCGTCGCAATCCACGATCGCAATGTACGATCGCAATCCTTGATCGGCATAAGGGGTTATCGCAATAAATCGATCGCAATGTAGAAACCCTAAGGTTTTTGCGATCGCAATGTACTTACCTGTACTTTCCGATGGAATTCTGTCGCAATGAAGGAAGAAAGTTCGCAACTTTAGGCACCAAATTCGTGTTTTTAACCAAACCAAAATACCCAAATCACTACTACGACCATAGAGAAGATTTGTAGCAAGATTTAGAACAGGAAAAACACAAAAAAATTGAATCCGAGATGATTTATGGATTAAATCATTCGAATCAAATACAATAACAACAACCAATCACAAATCTACCCCGTGGCGATTGATACCAGTTGTTTTCCCTTTATTTAAGATAATAGAACACGAATTAAAGAATGAAAATAGATGAAAAATAGATGAATTCTAGAGAGAGAAAGTAGAGAGAGAAAAGAGAGGATGGTGGAACTTGGTGAATATTAGATTAAGAGAGAAGAATAAAAATGAACAACCAACCCTCCTAACATGCTAGAAGGGGAGTATATAAAGTCCACCCACATGCGGGCTTTAATGGGCTATATATTGGGTTGGGCTTGTCTTTTGGACTTTAAGTAGTTTAAATCCAAGCCCGTAAAACACAACTAATTAACTAACTATTACAACGTTCTAATAAATGTTACAATAATAAACTATGACCGAGCATTCTTGTTTGACTCAATATTTTGAGGCTAACAGCTATCAACTCTAATTAATACCGAGCAACTTCTAAACGATCTTGGGCTAGAAGCTAAGTAATTTTTCAAATCGTACGACCTTACTTATTGTAATTATTTATTTACAAGTGATGGGAAAAAAAGCTCATAATTAACTCACATAAATTAATGGAAGAATACCAAACTTATAATAGACTCTATCATTTCTCGTTCTCCACAATTTAAAATCTCAAGGAATGAGACTCGTGGATGCTTAGCCTAATAAACTAATTAAGGTCTACATGGTTAAGGATACTAGCTAGAGTAAACTTAGATAAGTAAACTCGGGTTGAGTCAAAATATTCACGACGGGCCTAATATATCAAAGACATCTAAACTCGCTAAAACCATTTTATTCAATAATTTATTTTGAAGAAAGAAAATAAAAATAACAAAGGAAACTACTAGGCCAAAATAGATCAAAAATTTTGAAAAATGTCGAAAAATCAATTTTCTGGTTAAAATGAGGACAAATACATGGAAAAGCCCACTTAACTTTGATAGAAGTCCCCCCTACACTTAATATAAACATTGTCCTCAATGTTTAAGCATGTGGGAGTAAGCTCCCCTACACTTAGGACATTGTGCACGTTGTTTAAATCTTGCTAAAGAAGAGACAACTAAAGTGATTCCTATTTAAATATTGAAGAATATAAAATAGTGAATTGATGAGATGGCATTTATACATGATCTCATCGTTCTTTTCGGGCTTTAAATGCATAAAATGTCATAAATATACCATATATATGCTTGTATTTGTTTACTTGTTTGTTTTAGGTATGGATATCGTGAAAAAGACAAAAGATCACAAGAAACAAGGAAAAACGAACACGAGAAACGAAGCCGTACAATGAACCGGGCCCTAGTCATGGATTTCTCAAAGAAAAACCCTTCAAGACTTGAAGATTTACAAGATTGATCCTTCATTTATGAAGAAATGATACTTAAAACCCTTGTATATTCATAATTACAAGTTTGGTCCCTTAAGTTTGTCAAAATTACAAAAGGTCCTTCAACTTTGAAGATTTGGCAAGTTTAGTCCCTCAACAAATCTAAATTGCCAATAATGGTCCCTCATGAAGTCAAAGATACATTGAAGACCTTTGAAGATCAAGAATGTCCAAGATCAGTCCTTAAACTATGCAAAAATGGCAAAAACAACCCTTGAAAACCTTTTGCCAAAGTTTTGAGGCAAAAGTGTGGAGTTTAGAACTTTATTAACAAAGGAAACAAGTTTTGTTGGCTGAAAAACATTTAATACATATTCTCCAAAACATAAGGACCAAAGGTGGGCATATGAAACTTTCAAACCAAAAATTGGGCCAAACAACTTTACACCCCACAAAAAACGGATCAAACTACTTACTATTCACCTTCACCCCCAGTTACCATCTCACTTAAAACAAAGGGTTAATTCCAATTACCCTGGCACACGTTTGATTCACATGACCTAAAACCCATCCCACACTCAAAATCCCAATCTCCACTCACCAAAGGACCCCACCCATTCACACGTCCACCAATCACAATCCAACTTAACCTCCAAGGAATGACACGTGGCCAAATCAACAGCCCACACTCATTACTTGGCCGCAAAGCTAAAATGAACGACTTGGATGCATTTGGACAGCTCAACAACAAAATTCGTCTAGAAGATTCAAGGGGCATTTTTGGGACTTCATAGCCTAGGGTTTTGCTTATTTCTGCTTTGTATTTGCCTATATAAGGACTCCTCAGCATGTGAGAGAGCCTTGTTCCAGTTTTACTCTTTAAACATTGTAATTCCTTTTCAAAATTTATAAAAGTTGGTATTTTAAGAAAATTGTAATTCCTTTTTATGTTTTTGAAAGTTGGTGTTGTTTAAGGGTAATTCTGAGTTCCATTTGATGTTATAAAGGTGCTTAGATCTTGTGGTTTAAGCACGTTTATGTTTGGTAAGGATTTCAAAGTTGAAAAAACCTTGAAATCAATCATCTGTTTTGGTTATTTATCTTGTACTAACCCTTATCCAAAAGCTATAAGCCCTTGTAATCTTGTTGAAACCAAGCTAGTGAAGGTTTATCAACCTTTGGATAGGTTGTTTGCTGCTTGTGTTGAAGATATAAATTCCTTGAGGTTCTGCTTTGAACCATCAACCAAGGCACATCTCATATCCTTTGTTCAAGGACCTTGGTCACTCTCTAGTTGTTGAGAGTGGTCCAAGGAGCATAGTTGATCCCTCAAGGAAGTTGTGGGGGATAGGTATAAGCTCTTTTTAAGTTTCCTCTAAAAAAATTCATGTTATTGTCTGATACGTACTTTTCCATGTGATTTGTTGCTCTTGTGTTTGTGCTTTGTGTTTTATAGTTGGTATCTCTTAGTTGTCACCTAGTTGAGAAAATTGAACTATAAAATCAGTAGGTTGTTTGATTGAATAAAAAGTTTGTTTGATAAAGGACTAAAACAAGGTTGTTTGGGATTTTGGGATCATAAGGCCTTGTGGCCTTGTAACCTTGGTTGTTAGGGTTTGGGGAGTCTAAACAAGTCATATGCAACAAGTTTTGGTCACTGGTTAAGTATCAAGAGGTTTGGAAAAGGTTTTTGAAGTTTTGGAAAAATCTGATAAAAGTGGTTTGAAATTGGTCAAACACATCAGATCCAATAAAATATTTGTTTGTTGGATCTAAGGTCCGAAACCTGGTTTGGGAAGAGTTTAGGTGATAAGCTATCTGTGCATTATCTGTTTGTTGAATTTGGTGGCTTATTGTGGGTGCTAGAGCTTATCAAAGTTGGCTGAAGTGGTCATTTGCATCAGCAAAGTGACCACCTCAATTTTGCCTTGCATTTTGTTATCTAGTGTATGCCATGCTTGTTTGTTGCTTGGAACTTGTTTTTGTGCTGCTTGTGAGACTAATTGGCTATTTGGTTTGCTTTGTTGCTGGCTTATAAGCTAACTAGCTTATTGGCCTTATTTTGCCAAAATCTGTTGTCATTTAGTCAACTGACCACTTGGTTCACAAGGACTCTACCTTGAGTTCTTCACAAAAATTGCTTAAAACAAGCCTACAAACAATCCCTGAGCATTTGGTGAATTTTGGAGAACTTTGACTTTTGGTCAAATAAGCACAATTTGGCTTATTTTTTAGAACTGCTTATTGGTACATGCAACAACTTGGCTTTTGCAATAGGTGTCATTTTTCTCAGCTTTATATCAAATCTGGAAGGTTACAAGTCATTTGGTTAAGCTTTTGCTAGGAAACTAGCTTATTTGGCTTTTTCAGTCAGCTTATTTGCTCCTACAACTTATTCTACTTGGCTTTTTGTGAATTTTATGATTGATTATTCTTAGTAAAGCTATTTGTGAGCTTTTGCAACAAACCAGAGCTTCTGAAACGTCCTGGAACTCTAACCCGACTATTTTGTCGTTTAGTGAAATTCTACTTTGCTTATTTCTGGCTTATTGAGTGTGCTTTTTCAAAATTTATTTTCACATATCTCTTAGTCATCTCAAAAGGAGGTTGTGTTTCTAATCTGAGCTTATGGCATTGGCTTATTGTTTAATGGGCTTATTGGCCCAAAAAGAATAAGTTGTTGACCTTTTAAGCTGTGATAAGCTCAAAACTAGCTCTTGGGACTTCAGACTTTTGTGTTTAGAATTAAATTTTGAGTCAGATAGGGCTTTTTCAGGTCATTTGGGCCAAGTTTGACTTTTTGGGCCCATTTAGCCCATTTAAGTTGATTGTTTTTGTTTTTAGCCTATTTGGGGGCCCATTAGGGGTAATTTGGTCATTTCACTTTCATTTTCTGATTATTTAGGTTAAAATATACTAGTTTGCAAGTTTTTAGAATTTTTATAATTTTTGGATTTTTAATATTATTTTATTATTATATTATTATTAAATTTCAAATTTCACATTTTTGCACTTTTTATATTTTTCTTAGGCTTAATACATTAAAATAGTATTTTTGCAACTCTAAGATTAATTTTATCTTCATTTTTCTAATTTCTAGAATTATTTTAAGTTTTTAATAGTTTTTAATCATTTTTAATAGTTTTAATTAGGTTAAAAATTTATAAAAATAGTTTTTATTCTAATTTAGTCATTTTAGAGGTTTACAAAGTGAAAAATCTTTATTTGGGCTTTTTGAATAATTATTATGATTTTTAAGCATTTAAAAATATTTAATTAATTAAAAGGTTTGAAAAAGTTTTGATTATTTGTAAACTCTTAGTTTATTTAAATTGATTTTTGTTAATTTTTCGGGAATTTTTAGAATTTATTTTTATTTTAGCTCTTTTTACGGTTTTAAATTTAGTCGTCGTAGTAATAATTTTCACGTCTTCGTCATTCTATTTTCTCATCCCCTTCTTTCAAATATTAATCTAAAATCAATTACAAATTATTCACACACATATACCTCCTTGGGAAACGAACTTTCACATCATAAGGGTCATTAGTGTTTGATTTTCCTAAATCATCACTTAATACTTTCCCTATTTACGCTCTATTCCTAAAGAGTAGTAAAACATTACAATCATGAATCAAAAGAGTTTAGGATAGCACCGAGAAGACGGGTACACGGAATCACGGGTCGTCAAAAGTCATCAAGAGTGGATCTTTGAAGCTCTAATCCCTGCACATTATAAGAAAGAAAACAACAAACACATACTAGGGTCTCCCTACACTTATTATAAAAACGGATAAAAATGATAGATAATCGGGTTGCCTCCCGAGAAGGGCTTGTTTTTGTTAACCGAGTCGTGAGCCTGACTCGACCTTGATTACTATGGTAAGAACCTCGAAGAAAATCCGTCGGGATCAAAGACATGGTTTTCATCCAACAAATAGCACAAGCCTAAGGTGAAGAGCACAAGCCAAAGAAGAGTAGGTGAGGTTCCCTTAAGCAAAAGTTGAGCACGGTGGTAGAAAGTATGATGAAGTGAAAGCATAGCTCGGAAGATTCCAAAAGTGTTTCCTTTTATTTCATCAGACGGATACTGAGATGGCTTAAAAACCGTGATACCCGGATCGAACACCTTTTCTTTTAGGGGAAAATAAGACTGACGCTCAGTAGAATTTGAAGAAGATCCGCTCATAAATCGCGCAATCTCATCCGACGAAGGTGGATAGAGAGGTGTCAAAAAATAAGTATTGCGGATGTCGGTGTCGTCCGGTTTCTTCTCCTTTGAAAGGGGTTTCTTAGCATCCGAAGGAGGATGAAGACCATATTCAAAATCCAAGGAAGGAGAATCATGCTCATGAGGAAAATAAGTATTGAGAAAGGTGGCGAAATCTTCCTCAAATGAGTAATCCTCTAAAGTAGCATCAAGCATTGTTGGTAGAGGATCGTCATAAAAAATAGGAGCACAATCATTAGTAGAAGACACAACAGTTTAAGTATCACTCGAAAGAGTGTCAACATCATCAAAGTCATCATAAATCGGCATGTCTTCATACTTGGAAGAAAAATCATCATCATAACTTGGTGGAGCATCCAAAGCGGAAGTATAATCATCATATTCATCAAAAATTAGTGGAGCATCCAAAACGTGAAGAGGATCTTCAGAATCTTCCACATTTTCTTGAAAAAGCGGGTTATCATAGATAGGATCAAAAAGAGGATTGTTGTAAACGACAAAATCATCAAGCGTTGTACTTTCCAAAGTAGTAGTAACAAGCTCGTCTCGCAGCACATCAATCATGTTCGCCGATTCTCTTCCATTTGATTTGCTTGTGATCTTCCCCATGTTAAAAACTTGGACATCGTTTCCAACCCTAAGAATTAGTTCTCCCTCGGCTACATCGACTAAAGCTTTTCCGGTTCGCAAGAATGGGCGTCCAAGTATTAACGAAATACGAGGATCCATCTCATAATCAACAACAACAAAGTCAACCGGAAACGTGCACGTACCAACTTTAACAAAAACATCCTCAGCAATACCAACGGGGTATGCGAGAGTTCGATTCGCTAGCGCAAGGGTCATACGGGTGGGTATAAGATCGGGCAATGATAGCTTCTTCCAAACACTTAGTGGCATTAAATTGATACTTGCCCGAAGATCAGCTAAGGCAGTACATTCGGGGATTTGAGAAAATGAACAAGGTAAAACAAAACGACCGGGATCTCCAAGGTTCTCCGGAAGTTCTTTGAGGAGGACGGCAGAAAAATTTTCATTTAAGCGGGTGTTGACAAACTCATCCATCTTCTCCTTCTTATTAAGCAACTCCTTGAACGTTTTAACAAATTTCGGCATTTGGACAAGTGCTTCAACAAGGCTAATGTTAAAGTTCATTTGGGAGATCATCTTCAAAAAGGAAGTATTAGTGAGCAATCTAGCCTTGTCCAACCGAGAAGGGTAAGGAATGTTAGGCCTAGATGCTAAGGGTTGAGAAGGAGAAGGACTCGCTTCTTGAGCAACCTTTGGTGGAGGGGTGGGGATGGAAGGAATCGATGTAGGAACCGAAGGGGAAGGTGTAGAAATGAAAGGAGTATATGGGGGAATCGAAGGGTTACTCAACGGAGGAATGTCACAATAAGTGGGTGAGGAGGGAGTCACCGAAGGGGGAGTAGGATTACTCGGTATAACCTTCGGGCCTTGTCTCTCCTATAGTGGCGAAGAGATGGAAGGTCCCTCATGTGTATTCCCACTTCTAGTGGTAACATTGGCCCTAGGATTGGTCACGGTATTCGAAGGAAGAGAACCCGAAGCAGAGGGTTGAGGAGTTTGGAAGAAACTAGCCATCATATCCCTCAAATCATTCGTTTGATTGGTTAAAGAGTTTCTCATGTCATTCCTAAGCTCGGTTCTAATATCATTCCCTTGTTTAGTGATATCACTTTTCAAGTTAATGATATGGCTTTGAAGGTTCTTTACCACTTCTCCATTGGTCCTCATGTAAGCTTCTAATGTAGTGGGTGGAGTGAGAGGTGGAGCTTGGTAAGCGGGTGGTTGATATGGATTAGAAGCTCGAGGTTGGCTTGGATTGCTTCTATTGAAATTATGTGGGTGTTGGTTTTGAGGAGAAAAACCGGGTGAAAGAAAGTTGTCGGAACGGTAACTAAGCAAATTACGATCACCTTGAGGTCGGGCTTGATAGCCTTCCGTGGAATAGTTACTGTGACCGTATACACGTTTTCCGGATTGTCATGAGTAGAAGGACAACAGTGTATGAATGAGGACCACCGCAAGTCTCACAAGAAAGTGCAACAACTTTAACTTGTTGATATTGGTTCGTAGTGATGAGTTGGATATTTTTGCTCATTTCGGCTAATTGGTGGGTGATTTCGGTCATCTCGGGGTTGGAGGAAATAGAAGAAACATTTACCCTCGGGTTAGTTCTTGAGGATGCGGATGAATCCCAATTTTTGTGATGAGTAGTCATGTTCTCTATAAGCTCTCTACACTCCTCGGGTCTTCTTTTCATAAATGTGCCCCCGGCGGCAGCATTAATCGTATCACGATCACGAAAAGTCAAACCGTTATAGAAAGTATTAATTAAGGTGAGGGGGAGCATGTTATGGTTAGGACAACGATCGATCAAGACATTATAACGTTCCCAAGCATCGAAAAGAGACTCATCAGGGTCTTGCGTGAAACCACTGATTTGATTACGAAGGCTTGTTACCATGGATGGTGGAAAGTAGCGCGACAAAAATTGTTGAGTCATTTCGTGCCATGTATGAATTGAATTCTTAGGAAGACGATCAAACCATTTTTCGACATGGTGGGATAAAGTGTGTGGAAATAGATGAAGGCGAAGAAAATCTATGGTAACACCGGGCAATTTCATGCTTTGAGTGACGGTAATGAATTTGTCGAGGTGTTTGTTGGCATCATCATCCGGTAATCCACGAAAAGGACAAGTGTTTTGAACGTTCGCTTCTTAAATAAGCTTTCCATGTGCACTTTGCACCTGTTGACACTTGAAAATCGACAAATCTTGAATAAAAGCAACATACAAGTCTCATCTATACGTTTATTGTAATGTTTCTTACCACAACCAAAATCAGCCACGAATAAAGAAGGCTTGTGATCCTTCGGCCGTTGAAAATATTTGGATATACATCATCTCACAAAATAACATATATTCTGAAGCTATCAATTGTCTGTCAGCAGGATAAATAAAGACTCGACACCAACTCAGATAAGTGAAACAACACGTCCTCTTATACATGGTCACATAAGGGATGAATGGGACGAAGAATATGATAGAGGAAAGAGAAAGAAAGCAAGAATGTCACACAATGAATTTGATGGGAATAACCTTAATAAGTGTGAAAACACTTATCCTTTTACCACTTAAAACATTTAAAAATGAGGCCTAAACGTGTATTTAATGTCGTAAAAGTCGGAATTATGTGTGGTTTGTGTTTTTATTATGTTTTAGGACCAAAATATGAAAAAGGAAGAAAACACGGGCTTTCACTGGCTTTTATCGAAGAAAAAGACAAAAGACGAAGTCAAAAGATCAAGAGTGCAAAAAGAACGGAAGTCAAATGCCTACTCTGAAGATTTATCGAAGAAAAAGTCTAAAGACGAAAGTTTAACAAAGTCGAAGAACCAAGTCTACTAAAATATTGGAAATTAGAAGACGACTTCATTTTATCCATCGACAAATCCCGAGACAATGTTAAGAAAGACAAATTATTTAAAAGACGAGAAGACAAGAAGAAAAGAGGAAGCAACACCTCCACATCCCTCCTCCTATAAATAGCCTCCTAAAACTTCATTTTGAAAGTTAGTTCATTTTTAGTTTTTCATAAAAGGTAAGTAGGTGTAGGTGTTTTTACTTTCTCTCTCTAGTTTTCTCTCATGTTTTCAAGTTTTCATCTTTAATCTTTTACTATTGAATCTTAATCTTAATCTTAAATTCAAGCTTTTTATGTTAATCTTATCTTGCCTTTATTGTTTTTAATCTATTTGTTGTGTTTGATTAATCTTTAAGTTAGTTTCATCTCTATGCTTATTTGATTAAAGTGCTTATCTTTTTGTTCTTATCATTTTTTTACGATTGATGGTTTTAGCTTATTGAGATTCTTGCTTATTTCGTGTTTAGCTTATTTCCAATTAAGTGTTTTTAAAACTTTAATCTTTTTAAAGTTGAATTTATAAATTTTGCTTATTTGGTGTTTTGAAAGTTTTTAATTCGTGGCTTATTTAGTTCTTCTTAATATTGATTTGGTTAAGTTTATGGTAAGTGCTTATTAGAAAAGTGCTTATTTGGTTTTTGCTTATTTTCTTGTTCCTTTCCATCGTAAAGTTCTAAGGGTTTTAAGTATTCTGATCGAGTATTGTGATCGCATAAGCCTTAGGGTTTCTACTTGCGATCAGATATTGCGAATCCAAGTTGTGATCACAGGTTGCGATCCAACATTGCGATCAAACCATGCGATCACTTGTTGTGATCGTTGGGTGCGATCACTCATTGCGATCGTTGAGTGCGATCGCTCGTTGCGATCGAGAGTTGCGATTGCTCGTTGCGATCGCTATTTGCGATCACCAGTTGCGATCGTGCATTGCTATCTGATCGCAATCCTTTGTTTATTTACTTAGTTGTTTTTCAGAGTTTATTTCTTTCCCGCCATGTTTGTCAAGTTTAATTTTAAATTGTCTTGTCTTATTTTATTTTTAAATTTTTAAATGTACTTTTTATTAAGTCTTAAATTTGTTTAATCTCTTTATATTTTTCATTTGTCTTCATTCGTTTTAGTTTAGAAATATAATTAAAAGCTCCCCCTTTTAGTTACCAAAAACAATAAGTCCACCATAAACCGTGATCAATTCGAATTGAATCAAGAACGAACAACACGACGAGAGATATGCAAAATCTTCAATATAAAATGGCGCCGCTGCCGATTCTTTTCGTAAAGATTAACGGTTTTTTGTGAGAAAAATTGGATTTTGGGATCGTTCTCTTGGGAACGTTATTTCTTAGCATAAAAATTTCAAAAACTCCTAAAAAATATAAAAATTTCAAAAAATACAAAAAAAATAGAAAAGATAAAAAATAAAAAATATTTTGTTGCATTTTCTTTTTAGTGTATGCGTACTCGATCTTCGTCTAATCTTGATCCCGAGACTCGTGATCACCTAGATATGGCCGGTGTGCATAATAATAACAATCCACCACACCCCAGTGTGAATAATAACAACCATGACCCTCAACCTGACCTTCGTACGATGGAGGAGTTATGCCAACCGAAAATGAATGGACGTGGAGGACCGATTGTGCCGATGAAAATCACGGCTCCCAAATTTTCGTTGAAGCATCACATGATCCAACAAGTTCAAAATGATTGCCCATTTCGCAGATTACCGGATGATGATGCCAACAAACACCTCGATAAATTTATAATCGTCACTCAAAGCATGAAATTGCCCGGTGTTACCATGGATTTTCTTCGCCTTCATCTTTTTCCACACACTTTATCCCACCATGCCGAAAAATGGTTTGATCGTCTTCCTAAGAATTCAATTCATACATGGGACGAAATGACTCAACGATTTTTGTCGCGCTTCTTTCCACCATCCATGTTAACTAGTCTTCGTAATCAAATTAGTGGTTTTACTCAAGAACCCGATGAGTCTCTTTTCGATGCTTGGGAACGTTATAATGTCTTGATCGATCGTTGTCCTAACCATAATATGCTCCCCGTCACTCTAATTGATACTTTCTACAACGGTTTGACTTTCCGTGATCGTGATACGATTAATGCCGCCTCCAATGGTACATTTATGAAAAGAAGACCCGAGGAGTGTAGAGAGCTTATCGAGAACATGACCACTCATCACAAAAATTGAGATTCATCTGCATCCTCAAGAAATAATCCGAGGGTCAATGTTTCTTCTACTTCATCAAACCCCGAGTTAACCGAACTCACCCGCCAAATAGCCGAGATGAACAAAAATTTCTTAACCATGGCTACGAACTAATTTCAACAAGTTAAAGTTGTCGCACTTTCTTGTGAGACTTGCGGCGGTCCTCATTCATACACCGTTTGTCCTTCTACTCATGCCAATCCAGAAAACGTGAAAGCGGCTTACGGTAACTATCCCACGGGAGGCTATCAAGCACGTCCTCAAGGTGACCGTAATTTGCTAAGTTATCGTTCAAACAATTTTCTTTCACCACCCGGTTTTCCTCCTCAAAACCAAAACAACCTCAATTGCAACAATCAAAACCAACCTCGAGCTCCTAATAAATATCAAACCCAAAGAAACCCATATCCACCTCAAGGTAATAATCAACTTTACCAACCTCTCACATATCAACCACCCGCTTACCAAGATCCCCCTCCCAACCAACCCACGACATTTAATCAAGATGTCAAAACTTACATGCGGACCAATGACGCGTTGGTGAAGAATCTTCAAAGCCAAATAATTAACTTGAAAGGTGACATGGCTAAATGTGACAACCGCGGTTTTGAGGTTCGTCACTTAGTTTTATTTTGTGCTAGTTACGTGTCTTTACGTGTTTATGTGCTAATTGGTGTGTATAGATTGTGGTTTGGATATCGTTTCTGGTACGGGGTACCTTGTGAGTGAAACGATGTGTGATGATTTCATGTTCATGAGCTCACATGGTAGTGACTATGAAATGAGATGGTGTTATTTAGTGGTTTACGTATACGTATATGTATTATAGAAAATCGTATTTTTACGATTTACGGTTTAGCATTTTGAGGTTTCGGATGAGGTATTTAGTCACGGGAATAATTTACGGGATGGTTTTAAGTCATTTAGTACTTAGTTATAAATTTTATTTCATATTTTAAGAATTTTCATAAAACTGTGTATTTTACGTCTTTTACGGTAAACGCGTAAATTTGACTAGTTTTACGGTTTTGAGGTTTTGGAGGTTTTAGGAGCTAAAATAAATTAAGGTAAATTAAGGTAATATTAATAAAATAATAATAAGTAATAAAAAAAAGAAAAAATAATGAATATATATATATATAGGTCGGTTATGGGGCGTTTAAAAAGGAGAAAAAAAAGAAAAAAAGGAAGTTGGGCTTGGGTTGGGTTAAGACTCACCCACACTCTGTATAAAGTTATACTAAACCAAAAATTCAGTATTTTTCTCCTGGAGACAAATAAAAGTCGTGGGTTTCACAAGAAGTTAAGGTTCTTCAGTAAAAATCTTGGTTTCCAAAAATCAAAGGTAAATCTTTAAAATCCCTTTTCAATTTAAATGTTTTTAATGTTTTTATAATCAATATATGATGGATTTAGGTTAGTTTTAATTATAAAATCTGTATTCTAATGATATACTAATGATTAGAATAATTAGGGCTTGTAATTAAATAAATTATGGGTAATTAATTAGGTTAGTTTAATTAAATTCGTAATTAAAAACTGGGTAGAATTTAGGGTCAATTGTTTTGATCATATAGGGAGTTATAAAAACTCTTATTTTGCGATCCAAGTATCTCTGGAAAGGTAATTGAAGTGGCTTTCAAATGCAAGAAACGAGAACTAAATTGGAGGTCGGGAAGTGGGTCAAAAACAGGTTACAACAGTCGGAGGTCAAAACAGTTTTGAAATCAGCCTGTTTTCTTTTTATATTTTGGGTTGTTTGGGGTACTTAGGGTTGTATTGGGACTTTCAAACGAACATGGGAGTTGGTTTATATATTATAGGAAGTATCTGCATTGGGGCTAAGATTTTGGGTTAGGGTAAGACCCCCTAATCATAACAAACTTTTTGTATGTTCAAAATCAGTAAAATCTGGATAGACAAAAGTATATATATATATATATATATATATATATATATATATATATATATATATATATATATATATATATATATATATATATATATATATATATATATATATATATATATATATATATATATCGGGGCCTT
Organism: Glebionis coronaria; assembly: GCA_025667525.1. Lineage (NCBI taxonomy): Eukaryota > Viridiplantae > Streptophyta > Magnoliopsida > Asterales > Asteraceae > Glebionis > Glebionis coronaria. The sequence goes on from CM046881.1 coordinate 452,761,410, forward strand.
AACAGTAGCTTTAAGGTTAGGGCAAATGGTAGGTGTTAGCTAACATATTTAAGGGCATAGGATTTCCTTTATAGAGGTCATGGGTATGGTTAGGTGGGCGTTTGGCTTATAGTTTGGAGACCTAAAAGTTGGGACTGTTTTGTGTAGAATATGAACGGGATAGGTATCAAACTTAACCAAGTTAAGGACTTGTTAGGGAAGGGTAACGAGGTGTTTAGAACATATGAATGAGGAACATATATGGGAGAAGGCAAGATGTCCATCATAGGTTGATGAGCCATTTTAGTGTTTGGTTTGTGTTTTGATTGTGTGCTTTTGTTTGTTAGCTTATTGCTAGGGCGCGGATTTTTGGAGAAGCTCAATCAGGTGAGTTTCATAGTCCCATGTCTACTAATGATTTTGACTTCCAGATGGGATGGAAGAGACACTGTCTTGTTTTTATAAATTATGTTGTGAATGTTTTGTGTTTGGTGATGGACTTGTGCATACTTATGTGATTAACTGCTAGTTGATTAATGATTGTTTTATGTTTTGACTTGGTACCAAGGGGATGTTGACAAGGCGGGCCTTGGGGAGGTACATAGATGTGTGAGCATCTATGGGACCAATGGATAATGACAAGGCAGGGCCTTGGGATTGGTACATAGGTGTATGGGCGCCTATGGTACCCTGGAGTTTGGTAAGGCTGGGAGCCTTAGATTTGGTTTGGTTTGTTAAATCTTGAATATTAGTTGTTAATGCATGTTTGTATCACATAGTCCATATGTTCATTTGTTAGTGGTTGTTATTCACAGCTTATAACTGATTTTTGCGTTGGAGTCTAAACCTTTGACTCTCACCAACTTTATGTTGACATGTTTTAGTGTCTCTTTCAGGTGAGAATGTGGTTAAGCTTGAGAATAGAAGTGGCTAGTTTTGGAGGCATTAGGATTGCATATAGAAGGGGATCCCCGTTCCTTCTTAGTTTCTTTTGTTTGTTTAATAAGTGATACTATTGGCACCTATATGTTTGCTTTGTTTGTGTATTGTTTGTCTTGGGTAAGAGGTAGGACTGTTACCTACTTGCCTAGACTCCTGCTTTGTTGAGATATTGTCATGACATTTGTGTCACCATTTTATGACATTTCTTATTTCATTTAGTTATCTCTATAGACACGCCATGTTGTGATGATATCCATACGTCGCGCCCCATATTCCGCCATGGTAGGGTGTGACAGAATGGTATCACAGACAATGGTTATAGAGAATTAGGTTGCCTAGTCGCGTAGCCTAGTCTATAGCTTAAGGGTCCCTGCATATAGGCGTCATAGGAGTATGTGTACATTTTATAATAATTGATGTGTTTGGCTGTTATGTTGTGATGTTTGTTAAGTTATGAACTACTATGGTTCATACTTAGCCACATGTTATTTTCTTTTCGGGTTGTGACTAGTGCGGGTTGAACCATAATCGTCCATGCTAGTCATTGTTGTATTTTGCTTAAATTGTACATTATAGTACATAATTTGGTACAATGTAGTTTCTATCTTTTGTTGAGTTATTTTATGTACCTGTGGTATGTTATTTTTCTTTTGATGTTTAAGTCATGTTCCCTAAGAATCGTGTGGTGGTTAGAGTTACTAGGAGTACATGGGTAGGAAGGATTTTAAGGTGTTTCCATTCTGATGGGTGACATGACTTATAATTGATTATGTTTTCGTTTTGGATTTTGTCTATGCTGTTTTAGCTAGACTATGGAATACTGTATTCCATGAGTTTGACTATGTAATTTTATTAGTTGGAGTTTTTGACCTTATTGTTTATGTGGTTATGTGCTTAGGTGAGTTGATGGATTTATGTGTTATGTGTTGTAATGATTCTTATAAGTGTCATCATAGGAGGGAGTGCATTGGGGAAAGGGTAATTGTATAAGTATGGTGGCCAACATAGTTATACAAGTACCACGACTTCAATGGGTTCCTAAGTATGATTACATGAAAGAGGGTTAGTACATGCTTGTATATGATGAGATGTGGATTATTGGTATATGTATAGTATATGGGTTTATGTAACGGTTGCCTATGATATGGATATTTTTTAGTGTGTTATTGTTTTGGGTTATAGTCATGTTGTGTGATTATGGGGTCACACGATATGGACTGGTTTTAGTGATGGGTTTTATGCCTTGTGGTAAGATGGTGGTTACTCGTAGAGAAAAAAAACGAGTGTATGACGCGATTGGTTGATCTGACATGTATGTTAACGAGTATGTTTTGGGTGATTTAATAGGTATATATATGCGGATATATATATCCTTCTATGTGTTAAGTTATGGTATATGGTCGTTCACTAGTTATTATAACTTGAACGTACCTTGTGTTTGTTCGTGTTTTATGGTGCTGGAGTTTAATGGAGTTCCAACGACGTTTTGAGTCTTTTGATGTGTGTTTACATTCGGGTATGTATTTAATTAACGAGAACTACTAAATTTTCTTGCAAATAAGTCTGGCTAATTATAGGAAACGATTTTGAAAATAATTTGTAAGTGTATGGTATGGTATCGTAACTTACATTTTTTTTAGTTGTAGTAGTAAGTTATAAAAAAAGTTGTCTTGAAAATAATTGGATTAGTCTTCTATGTAACATGTGATAATATATTTTAAAGGGGTAAAGAAATTTTACAATAATTTTCTTAAGTGGAGATAAAATTTTAGAATAATTTAACTAAGACGGAAAGAGTAAAAAAAACACTGTATTTTATAAACATGTATTGGTTTCATAATAACAAGTGAAATAAATTTAACATGGGTAAACAAGATAATGGTTAGAATAAGATTGTAGTATACTAACTAGTTGATATCTTGATAAAATGATGAAGATAAAGGATGAGTTATTGGTTAAAAATGAGTATGATTGATTTTAGTAGTATTGGAGTTTGGTTCTTATGAGAAGTAACTAATTGGGACGAAAGTTTAAAAAAAAATTCTAAGGTATCGAGATTTGGTAATACTAATCGTGAAGAGTCTAAATTTTTCGTTGTTGGCACACTCCATTGATCTTTCGGATTACATTGTTTTGTTTTCAGTTGTTTTGGCTAGGGTTCTTTTTACCCTATATTTTATTTGGACACGATTGTTTGGAATTCTTTTGTTACACGTCATGGCTGATTTAGTTATGCGGTTGTGGAAACGTTAGGATGAGAGGATAGAGTTTGGTAGTATTACGTATGGTTAGATATTAGAATGGAGAAATGTGTTTTGGTTTAAAGGTTGTGTTGAAGGAATGATTAAGATTTGTAGAGTTTGGAAACTTAGATTAGTTACGGGAATAAGAGAGTAAGTAAAGTTAGTTGACTGGTAGTGGGAACGAGATGTCATGCAATGAGAAGTTGGTTGAAGTACCAATGGGGATTGATGAAAGTACTAGCGGATGTGAGGGTAGAGTAGAAAGTTTATACTAATGGAAAGGTTAGGCGAATAACACGCAAGGGATTGGTATAGTTATGGAGGCAAGGTAGTAGTAGACACGTGAAGGAAAACAGGAATGTGAAGGAATGATTTGTAGGAGGCTGATTAACGGTGAAGTACAACAAGTAAGGAAGAGTGAGCCATTGAGGGGTTGAAGTACTTTTAGAAATATTGTGGTAGATGAGTCGAAGTTAGAAGCTACTGGTAGTGTGAAGTTCCTAGGTAACATCATGGAGACGAGAAGGAGTGCGTAAAGAGCTACATCGCGAAGCAAGGAGCTGAAAGGACTACGTGTCGGCTGCAAGAAGGATGCAAGAGATTTCGAAGGAGTCACAAAAGTTGCGAGGACTGGAAAGGTGACAAGCACTATGATGGGAAATTTACGTATGGTTCGTGACGAAGAAGGGCATATCGAGTATCAGAATGGAGCTACAAAGAGCTGAACCGGTGGATCGTGATGAAATGAATACATGACATGGGAGATTAAGAACTCGTGGAAGTAACAAGGGGATCGAGGGATGAGAAGTGAAGCTGAGCTGAATAAGTTTCGTGGAGAAGTGATTACAGAGTCGATTTTGTGAAGGTGTTATGAAAGATCTTTGGAAGAGACAGGTATGCATTATCCAATGCACTAGTGATTTCCATAGATTTGATGAACGAAGTATGGAATTTTTGTTGGACGGGATAGTGTAGGAATAAGGGAGAACCATGGAAGGAGAGAACCAAGTATTCCTAGAAGATGATGATTGAAAATACCTCATTTTGGGTGCAAGATCAAAGTAGAAGTATGAGATTTGAATAAGAATTCAAAATATAGCTTAGTAGACAAATGGAAACTAATGTGGGTATAAGATGAGAGTGTGATCCGCATAGAATCACATGAAACTCTAGTCTGTCCCTATTAGGAGGGAGTAGGAGAACTGGTTGTGAGAAAAAGAAACAAGTGAAGCTACTTGGAAAATTTTGGCGTATAGATGACTAGATAGACTTAGTTAGTGGAGCTGGATTGTTATTTCTGTCTAGAATTCTAGAGGCATCTGGGGTACGAGACATATAGAATGATCTATACAGATCATGAACGTCTCCAACACATATTTAATCATCTTGATTGACCATTTGGAAAAGGTGATGGGTGGAGTTAAGTGATGAAAGAAAATTGCAAGGCCAAGTACCATCTAGGAAAGGCAAGCATGGTTGATGAGACATAGAATAAGAAGAATGAAGTGAAGCTGAGACGAACTTGAACTATATAGATGACGTATTAGGGTGGTTTGGATGAAGGATGTAGGTTGCACGAGTTGAGTTGTCTAAAGCAGAGAACGCGTCAACATGTATGTTGCGTGGCTTGGACAATCATATGGAGAAAAGGGACGTAGACTATACTTCCTACATAGATAGGAGTAGCTTAGAAAGGGCGATGTAAGGACGAAAGTGGTGAAAGTGATACATAATGGGTTGGAGGAATAAGTACGACGAGAGTTGGGTGATAGTCGATAGACTAACTAATTCATCTCATATTTCAAGAGGAATGAGAAGTCACGTAGTTGAGAGGTTGGGAGGATTGTGTACGGATGTGATGGAATAGAGGGTTTTGCGTAAAAGTTAGCCTAATATGTATGAAATGCCTTATGAAGGATTATGGCAAGGGAAGAAACGATGGGAAGCATCACATCATGATGTATGGTAGGAGTTGAGGAAGAAGAAGGAAGTGTGTATAGAAGAGAAGCATGAATGAAATAGGTCGAGATAGGAACCGAAGGTAAAACTTTGGTAGAGCTTAATGAGTAGAATAAAGCACAACGCAGGCTAATACTGTCGTAGTGTGGAAAAGGAAATGGCACTGATCTATACTGGTTGTTTGGGAGGCTTAGTATCGATAGTCGAATGGATGAGGAGTTATAGGTGTGATGTGCCATAGGGACGAAGGGCTTGGTCTAACTGAGACAAGAAGAGGAGCAATATGACCTTGAAGGTAGGACATTGTGTAGGTATAAAGGAAGTGTTGGGCATAAAAAAATCATGAAGAAAAGTGAGAAAGAAGTGTATAGGTGTTATTAGTGAGCTATCTAAATTTAATGGAAGTAGTTGTAGCATGGGTTTGGATGGCAGTTGATAGACTAACTGAGATAACCGTCCTTTTGATGATGTATATAGATCATAAGTTGATTTGGATTGGAAGAACTAATGGATATGTGAAAGACCGTCATAGGTCACTTTGTAAGGAAATTGGAATTTTTAAGAAGTTTGGGGTACGGACTAAAGGGAGTTGATGAACATGATTGGATATGAGTATATCCAGCTAACTGGAAAAGGATGGGCAAGTGAGATATTTATACAACCTTAGGAGTTACACTGAGGGCATGAGTGATTGATTTAGAGGGAGTTAGGAAACTCTTTAGCGATGGCTGAGTTTTCATATAATGATAGTTATCATACTAGAAGTCGATAAATGCCATTTGAGGCACTATATGAAAGGATAGGGTGAGTTGTCCCTATTGTGGACTAGAATTGGTAAAAGAAGCTACTAATGTGGTAATGGTGTTTGTGGAAAGGATGAGAGCAACAAGGGATGCTATGTTGAAAAGGAGGAAACCACTAGAGTTTAGTGACAAAGTTATGTAGGAAGTTTCACCCATAGTAACGGGTGGTATGTTTTGGTAAAATGGAAGAGTTGATGTAGAGTTTTGTAGGTCCATTTATGATCTTTGTAAAGATCGGACCAGTAGCTTATGAGCATAGAATTACCTGGGGGGAAATGAGTGGTATACATGTTATATTTCGTGTATTAAGATTGGTAAATGTTGTTTAAGAATGCATATTTGCATGTACGGTTATTCGGGATTTGTGTTAATAAGGGTTTGTGTTATCAAAGAGTCATTTGTAAGATTTATTGACTGTGAGGTCAAGAGTTTGGCAATGAATTTAAATATTGTTGGTTAGTATATGTGGTAATTTGAGACTTGAACTAAAGTTCACGTGGAAATGAGAGGAGTTCATTTAGAACAAGTATCCTCAGTTGTTTGCTAATGGTATGTTTGATCCTAAGGAGTAAATCTCGGGATGAGATTTCTATTAGGAGGGAGTGATGTGACAACCGCGGTTTTGAGGTTCATCACTTAGTTTTATTTTGTGCTAGTTACGTGTCTTTACGTGTTTATGTGCTAATTGGTGTGTATAGATTGTGGTTTGGATATCGTTTCCAGTACAGGGTACCTTGTGAGTGAAACGATGTGTGATGATTTCATGTTCATGAGCTCACATGGTAGTGACTATGAAATGAGATGGTGTTATTTAGTGGTTTACGTATACGTATATGTATTATAGAAAATCGTATTTTTACAATTTTCGGTTTAGCATTTTGAGGTTTCAGATGAGGTATTTAGTCACGAGAATAATTTACGGGATGGTTTTAAGTCATTTAGTACTTAGTTATAAAGTTTATTTTATATTTTAAGAATTTTCATAAAACTGTGTATTTTACGTCTTTTACGGTAAACGCGTAAATTTGACTAGTTTTACGGTTTTGAGGTTTTGGAGGTTTTAGGAGCTGAAATAAATTAAGGTAAATTAAGGTAATATTAATAACATAATAATAAGTAATAAAAAAATAAAAAAATAAATATATATATATATATATATATAGGTCGGTTATGGGGCGTTTAAAAAGGAAAAAAAAGAAAAAAAGGAAGTTGGGCTTGGGTTGGGTTAGGACTCACCCACACTCTATATAAAGTTTATACTAAACCAAAAATTTATTATTTTTCTCCTGGAGACAAAGAAAAGTCATGGTTTTCACAAGAAGTTAGGGTTCTTCAGTAAAAATCTTCGTTTTCAAAAATCAAAGGTAAATCTTTAAAATCCCTTTTCAATTTAATTGTTTTTAATGTTTTTATAATCAATATATGATGAATTTAGGTTAGGTTTAATTATAAAATCTGTATTCTAATGATATATTAATGATTAGAATAATTAGGGCTTGTAATTAAATAAATTATGGGTAATTAATTAGGTTAGTTTAATTAAATTCGTCATTAAAAACTGAGCAGAATTTAGGGTCAATTGTTTTGATCATATATAGAGTTCTACAAACTCTTATTTTGCGACCCAAGTATCCCTGGAAAGTTAATTGAAGTGGCTTTCAAATGCAAGAAACGAGAACTAAATTGGAGGTCGGGAAGTGGGTCAAAAACAGGTTACTACAGTCGGAGTTCAAAACAGTTTTGAAATCAGTCTGTTTTCTTTTTATGTTTTGGGTTCTTTGGGGTACTTAGGGTTGTATTGGGGCTTTCAAACGAACATGGAAGTTGGTTTATATATTATAGGAAGTATCTGCATTGGGGCTAAGATTGTGGGTTAGGGTAAGACCCCCTAATCATAACAAACTTTTTGTATGTTCAAAATCAGTAAAATCTGGATAGACAAAAATATATATATATATATTGGGGCCTTAACAGTAGCTTTATGGTTGGGGCAAATGGGAGGTGTTAGCTAACATATTTAAGGACATAGGGTTTCCTTTACAGAGGTCATGGGTATGGTTAGGTGGGGGTTTGGCCTATAGTTTGGAGACCTAAAAGTTGGGACTGTTTTGTGTAAAATATGAACGGGATAGGTATCAAACTTAACCAAGTTAAGGACTTGTTAGGGAAGGGTAATGGGGTGTTTAGAACATATGAATGAGGAACATATATGGGAGAAGGCTAGATGTCCATCATAGGTTGATGAGCCATTTTAGTGTTTGGTTCGTGTTTTGATTGTGTGCTTTTGTTTGTTAGCTTTTTGCTAGTGCGCGGATTTTTAGAGAAGCTCAATCAGGCGAGTTTCATAATCCCATGTCTACTAATGATTTTGACTTCCAGATGGGATGGAAGAGACACTGTCTTGTTTTTATAAATTATGCTGTGAATGTTTTGTGTTTGGTGATGGACTTGTGCATACTTATGTGATTAACTGCTAGTTGATTCATGATTGTTTTATGTTTTGACTTGGTACCAAGGGGATGTTGACAAGGCGGGGCCTTGGGGAGGTACATAGATGTGTGAGCATCTATGGGACCAATAGATAATGACAAGGCGGGGCCTTGGGATTGATACATAGGTGTATGGGCGCCTATGGTACCATGGTGTTTGGTAAGGCTGAGAGCCTTAGATTTGGTTTGGTTTGTTAAATCTTGAATATTAGTTGTTAATGCATGTTTGTATCACATAGTCCATATGTTCATTTGTTAGTGGTTGTTATTCACAGCTTATAACTGATTTTGGCGTTGGAGTCTAAACCTATGACTCTCACCAACTTTATGTTGACGTGTTTTAGTGTCTCTTTCAGGTGAGAATGTGGTTAAGCTTGAGAATAGAAGTGGCTAGTTTTGGAGGCATTAGGATTGAATATAGAAGGAGATCCCCGTTCCTTCTTAGTTTCTTTTGTTTGTTTAATAAGTGATATTGTTGGCACCTATATGTTTGCTTTGTTTGTGTATTGTTTGTCTTGGGTAAGAGGTAGGATTGTTACCTACTTGCCTAGACTCCTGCTTTGTTGAGATATTGTCATGACATTTGTGTCACCATTTTATGACATTTCTTATTTCATTTAGTTATCTCTATAGACACGCCATGTTGTGATGATATCCATAAGTCGCGCCCCATATTCCGCCATGGTGGGGTGTGACACTAAACAAGGGAATGATCTTCGAGCCGACCTTAGGAATGACATGCGAAACTCTTTAAGCAATCAAACGAATGACTTAAGGGATATGATGGCTAGTTTTTTCCAAAGTAACCAACCCTCTGCTTCGGGTTCTCTTCCGAGTAACACCGTTTCAAATCCAAGAGGGGAGATGAAAGCAATCACCACCCGAAGTGGAAAAGGCTATAAGGAACCCGAGATTCCTAAACCTACTCCGGTGATTGTGACAAAGGATAACGAGCAACCTTCACCTATTCCTTCACCTTCCAACCCCACCCCTCCACCACCAAAGGATGTGAGTGACAAATCTACTACAAAGCCTTCCTCTCAACCCGACATACCTTATCCTTCAAGGTTGAGAAAAGAGAAGTTGAAGAATAAGGATGATATTCAAGTTTCAAACTTTCTAATAATGTTTAAACAACTGAATTTCAACATCTCCTTTGCCTAGGCGCTTGCTCACATGCCTAAATATGCTAAAATGTTTAAGGATCTTATAAGTGACAAGGAAAAGTTTCTCGAAATTGCTCAAACTCAACTTAATGAGAATTGTGCGGTTCTCTTAAGTAAGTTACCAACCAAACTTGGTGATCCGGGTCGCTTTCTCATTCCTTGCAACTTTCCCGGGGTAGAGAATTGTATGGCCCTAGCCGATCTAGGTGCTAGTATCAACTTAATGCCATTAATCGTTTGGAAACAATTGTCTCTCCCAGAGCTAGTCCCCACGCGAATGACATTGGAATTAGCTAACCGTATGGTTGCTTATCCAATAGGGATAGCCGAAGACGTCTTCTTTGGTGTCGACAAATTCACCTTTCCGGCGGATTTTGTTGTTGTTGACTACGAGATGGATCCCCATGTTCCATTAATCGTTGGACGTCCATTCTTGAGGACCGGTCGCACTCTTATTGATGTCGCCGCGGGCGAATTAATTATGAGAGTTGGTGACGATAAAATCGTCTTTAACATGTTTAAACTTTCTAAGAAACCTTATACACATGAGAGCGTTAATTTCATTGACGTTCTTGATGAGGCTTGTGAAGAACACTTCAATGACGCTTGTAAACGTAGTCTTTCTTCTCTACCCAATGTTGAGACCGTTGCCTCTATTGCTTCTTCATTGACTCCTTTTGGATAAAGTGACTTCCTTTTAGATGAATTTGAAGCAAGCTTGTGGAATATTGATCTAAAATTTGACGATTCTCCCACCGATTGGGAAGAAGACATTCGTACCCTAGAGAAACTTAATAATGAAGATTCCATCTCTCCTCCTTCTTCTAAAGAGGTAACTAATGATGATACATCGTTAGTCACACCATCTATTGAGGAGCCTCCTACTCTCGAGCTTAAGGACTTACCTCCTCATCTCGAATATGCTTTCTTAGAGGGCGATGATCAACTTCCCGTTATCATTGCCAAGGACTTAAAAACGATGAGAAAATTCGTCTCATCGAAGTTCTAAAGAAGCATAAGCAAGCAATAGCATGGAAAATTTCCGACATCCGCGGAATTGATCCTACCTTTTGCACTCATAAAATTCTAATAGAGGACGACTTCAAAACCGCGGTTCAAATTAAACGAAGGGTTAATCCTAAAATTCATGACGTAATCAAAAAAGAGGTTATTAAACTTCTTGATGCGGGAATGATATACCCTATCTCCGATTCACCGTGGGTTAGTTCGGTCCATTGTGTGCCTAAAGAAGGTGGAATTACCATTGTTCCCAATGAAAACAACGAGTTAATTCCTACTCGTCTTGTAACGGGGTGGAGAGTTTTTATTGACTACAGAAAACTCAATGATGCTACGAGAAAGGATCATTTTCCTATACGTTTTATGGATCAAATGCTAGAACGTCTTGCGGGTAACGAATACTATTGCTTTTTAGACGGTTTCTCGGGTTATTTTCAAATACCCATCGATCCTAAAAATCAAGAGAAAACCACATTCACTTGTCCTTACGGAACATTTGCTTACAAAAGAATGCCTTTTGGCTTATGCGATGCTCCTGGGACTTTCTAAAGGTGTATGTTGGCTATATTCCATGACATGGTTGAACAAACTAGATGATTTCTCGGTCTTTAGCGACTCTTTCACTTCTTGCCTTGCCAATTTAGAACGTATGCTCAAACGGTGTGAAGACACTCGTCTTGTTCTAAATTGGGAAAAATTCCATTTCATGGTAAAAGAAGGCATTGTTCTTGGACATAAAATTTCCAAAGCCGGTCTTGAAGTCGACCGTGCTAAAGTCGATGTGATTGCTAAATTACCTCCTCCTTCAACCGTGAAGGGTGTGAGAAGTTTTCTTGGTCATGCGGGCTTCTATCGTTGATTCATTCAAGAATTTTCTAAAATCACGCGCCCGATGACCCACTTCTTGGAAAAAGATACTCCTTTTATCTTTTCTCAAGAGTGTATCGAATCTTTCAATCTTCTTAAGGATACTTTAACTAAGGCACCGGTCTTAGTTACCCCTAATTTGGAGTTACCTTTTGAATTGATGTGCGATGCTAGCGATTTTTCTATTGGAGCGGTTTTAGGACAAAGAATTAACAAACATTTCCAACCAATCCATTACGCTAGCAAGACAATGACGGGGGCTCAATTTCATTACACTACAGCCGAAAAAGAGCTTTTAGTTGTTGTATATGCTTTTGAAAAATTTCACCCCTATCTTGTCCTTTCTACCACCATTGTGTACACCGATCATTCCGTGTTGAAGTACTTGTTAACAAAACAAGATTCAAAACCAAGACTTCTTCGTTGGGTTTTACTCCTTCAAGAATTCAAAATTGAAATTCGTGATAAAAAGGGAGCGGAAAACCTAGCCGCGGATCATCTTAGTAGACTCGAGGATCCTTATCAAGGAGAACTTCCAAATCAAGACATTAATGAATTTTTTTCCCCTTGAGACCTTGATGTCTATTAACTCTAATCTTGATGAGACCCTGTGGTTTGCGAACATTGCAAACTAATTGGCGAGTAGAATTCTCATTGAAGGGTTATCGTCCCAACAAAAGAAGAAATTATTTAAGGACGTGAAAACTTACTATTGGGACGACCCTTATCTCTTCAAACAATATGTTGATTTGATCATTCGATGGTGTGTTGATGGGCCCGCGGCTTTACAAATCTTGGAAGCATGCCATAAAGGACCCACCGGTGGTCACTTTGGTCCCAATTACACCGCGAAAAAAGTATTTGACTTTGGATTCTATTGGCCCACCATTTATCGTGATGCATACGAAATGGTTAAGCATTGTGATGCTTTCCAACGACAAGGCAAGATCACACATAAAGATGAGATGCCTCAAAATTTCATCCAAGAATGTGAAATATTTGACGTATGGGCATCGACTTTATGGGGCCATTTCCATCTTCCAAAGGAAATAAATACATCCTCGTAGCCGTTGACTACGTTTCTAAATGGGTTGAAGCAAAGGCTTTACCCACTAACGATGCGAGGGTTGTTGTTAATTTCCTAAAGCAATTATTTGCTAGATTCGGCGTGCCTCGTGCTATAATTAGTGATCGCGGGACTCATTTTTGAAATGATCAATTTTCACGAGTCATGTCTAAGTATGGTGTCAATCCCGACTTTCCACCGCGTATCATCCACAAACTAATGGCCAAGCTGAGGTATCCAACCGTGGACTTAAGTGAATCTTGGAGCGAACAGTGGGAGAGCATCGCGCCTCATGGGCAGACAAACTTGATGATGCTTTGTGGGCTTTCTGTACCGCATATAAGACACCTATTGGTTGTACTCCATATCATCTTGTGTACGGAAAGGCATGCTACATCCACATTGAGTTGGAGCATAAGGCTTATTGGGCCTTGAAATGCGCTAACTTTGATATTAACAAAGCCGGTGATCTTCGAAAAATCCAACTCAATGAGCTTAATGAACTTAGGAATGAAGCTTATGAAAACTCTTTGATCTATAAGGAAAAAACCAAGCTCATTCATGATTCCAAGATTAAGAACCGAGAGTTCCAAGTTGGAGATCAAGTTTTACTCTTTAACTCTCGGTTGAAAATCTTTTCGAGAAAGCTTAAATCTCGTTGGTCCAGCCCATTCACGGTTGCTAAAAATTTTCCATATGGTACTATTGAGCTAGCTCAACCTAATGGACCTAATTTCAAGGTGAATGGCCAACGAGTTAAGTTGTACTTCGGAGATGACATCTCTCATGAGATGATTCCATCCCTCTCCACTTTTCCTTTGAATTAATTCAGGACCGAGTCAGGCTCGTGACTCGGTTAACAAAAACAAGCGCTTCTCGGGAGGCAACCCGATGATCTATCCTCCCTTTTCCGTTTTTCATAATAAGTGTAGCGGGATCCAAGTAGGTGTTTGTTTCTTTGTTTCTTATGATGTGCAGGGATTCGAGCATTCAAAGAAGCCCTTTTGATGACTTTTGATGACCCGTGATCCCGTGTACCCGTCTTCCCGGTTCTATCCTAAACTCTTGTGATTCAATATTTCATATCTTATATGTTAACATTGAAATCACTTTAGTTGTCTCTTCCTTAGCAAGATTTAAACAACGTGCACAATGTCGTAAGTGTAGGGGAGTTTATCCACATGCTTAAACATTGAGGGCAATGTTTATATCAAGTGTAGGGGGACTTCTATCAAAGTTAAGTGGGCTTTTCCATGAATTTGGCCTCATTTTAATCGGAAAATCGATTTTTCGCCATTTTTCAAATTTTTTGATCTATTTTGGCCTAGTAGTATTTTTCTTTTATCTCTTTTCCTTTTGTCATCACCATCGTATGTATATATTCCATTTCTTGAATAAAGTCAATAAGGAAAAACAATAAATAAATAAAGTGGTTTTGGCGAGTTTAGATGTCTTTGATATATTAGGCCTGTCATGAATATTTTGACTCAACCCGAGTTTACTTATCCGAGTTTACTCTAGCTAGTATCCTTAACCATGTAGACCTTAATTGGTTTATTAGACTAAGTATCCACGAGTCTCGTTACTTGAGATTTTAAATTATGGAGAACGAGAGACGATAGAGTCAATTATAAGTTTGGTATTCTTTCATAAACTTATGTGAGTTAATTATGAGCTTTTTCTCCCATCACTTGTAAATAAATAAATGCAATAAGTAAGGTCGTACGATTTGAAAAATTACTTTGCTTCTAGCCCAAGATCGTTTAAAAGTTGCTCGGGATTAATTAGAGTTCATAGCCAAGGCATAACTTATTGAAACGGGACGCGAAGATTGGCGAGCCCGAAAAGGACCTAATAAGGCATGAGGGCTCCATTTTGTTGCTAAAGATCCAAGATGATGTGAAGAATCATTATTCCAGAATCAATATGAAGGATCAAGACACACGACGAGAAGCAATCACTCCCATAAAGATCATGGAGAAGTCTATCCGAAAAGACCCTAACAAGGTATGAGGATAAATAGATCCAAGTCCGAAAAGGAGGCGGATCGTTGTACATCAAAATTCCAAATAAAGATTGAAGAAAAATGAAGAAGTCGTTGTCCAAGTTTGAAGAATCTCTCAAAACTTCAAATGAAGAAATTCCAATTATGAAGAGAAGACCATTATTTCAAGACCATCTCTCAAGATTCGAAGTATGAAGTAAATGCCAAATATCGGTCCGAGAAAGGTCTCAAATCGTGAAATGAGTTATGCCAAGATATGAACTTTATGAGGTTTCGAGAATCAGTTTTAAAAGATTTTGTCCTTTAGCTAACTATGGATTAGATCGTCCCACTTTATTTTCGGCCTAATAAACTATCGAAATAAGTCAACAATGCATCCTAGTGATCATTCAAGACAAAAATAAAATATAAGAGATACACCGTAGGAATAAGGGGTTCTAAGTGATTAATTAAACCACATGAGTAAGTGTTAGTTGTGCCAACTTGTAATAACAATGATCTCGTTTTTAAGCTTGGCATGGGGAACGTGAAACTTGAGGATGATTAATATTCATGACACCAAAGCCCTAATGTAAGTCTTAGATTTCTTTACAAGTTTCTTCCTTCAAATATTTTGTAATTTTCTATCTTTTTAAGTTTCCTTAGTGTCTAGTATTTAATAAAGGCCAAGGTGGGTTAATTAGGATGGAGAATGTAAATGTTGCTTTGTAACTAATGCATTGCATGAGGGCATTGCAATGGTCAAGTGTAGGGGATTTAATAAGTGTGAAAATACTTATCCTTTCACCACTTAAAACATTTAAAAACAAGGCCTAAACGTGTACTTAATGTCGTAAAAGTCGGAATTATGCATGATTTGTGTTTTTACTGTGTTTTAGGACCAAAATATGAAAAAGGAAGAAAACACGGGCTTTCACGGGCTTTTATCGAAGAAAAAGACAAAAGACAAAGTCAAAAGATCAAGAGTGCAAAAAGAACGGAATTCAAAGGCCTACTCTGAAGATTTATCGAAGAAAAAGTCTAAAGACGGAAGTTTAACAAATTCGAAGAACCAAGTCTACTAAAAAGAAGACGAGTTCATTTTATCCATCGACAAATCCCGAGACAAAGTCGAGAAAGACAAATTATTTAAAAGACGAGAAGACAAGAAGAAAAGAGAAAGCAACACCTCCACATCCCTCCTCCTATAAATAGCCTCCTAAAACTTCATTTTAGAAGTTAGTTCATTTTTAGTTTTTCATAATAGGTAAGTAGGTGTAGGTGTTTCTACTTTCTCTCTCTAGTTTTCTCTCATGTTTTCAAGTTTTCATCTTTAATCTTTACTACTGAATCTTAATCTTAATCTTAAATTCAAGCTTTTTATATTAATCTTATCTTGCCTTTCTTGTTTTTAATCTATTTATTATGTTTGATTAATCTTGAAGTTAGTTTCATCTCTATGTTTATTTGATTAAAGTGCTTATCTTTTTGTTCTTATCATTTTTTTTATGATTGATGGTTTTAGCTTATTGAGATTCTTGCTTATTTTGCGTTTAGCTTATTTTCAATTAAGTGTTTTTAAAACATTAACCTTTTTAAAGTTGAATTTATAAATTTTGCTTATTTGGTGTTTTGAAAATCTTAGATAGCTCGTCTGGGGGTTCGCCCCGGAGACTCATTAATAATTAATCTAGGGTTAAATAACAGAATTTGATGATGTTGTTTTTAATTTTGGCTTATTTAGTTCTTCTTAATATTGATTTGGTTAAGTTTTTGGTAAGTGCTTATTAGAAAAGTGCTTATTTGGTTTTTGCTTATTTTCCTGTTCCATTCCGTCGTAAAGTTCTAAGGGTTTTAAGTATTCCGATCGAGTATTGTGATCGCATAAGCCTTAGGGTTTCTACTTGCGATTAGATACTGCGATCACTCATTGCGATCCAAGTTGTGATCACAGGTTGCGATCCAACATTACGATCCAACATTGCGATCCATCCTTGTGATCACTTGTTGCGATCGCTGGTTGCGATCACTCATTGCGATCGTTGACTACGATCGCTCGTTGCGATCGAGAGTTGCGGTCGCTCATTATGGTCGCTCGTTGCGATCGAGAGTTGGGATCGTTATTTGCGATCATCAGTTGCGATCGTACATTGCGATCTGATCGCAATCCTTTGTTTATTTACTTAGTTGTTTTTCAGAATTTATTTCTTTCCCGCCATTTTTGTCAAGTTTAATTTTAAATTGTCTTGTCTTAATTTATTTTTATATTTTTAAATGTACTTTTTATTAAGTCTTAAATTTGTTTAATCTCTTTGTTTAATCTCTTTATATTTTTCATTTCTCTTCATTCATTTTAGTTTAGAATAGATAATCAAAAGCTCCCCCTTTTAGTTACCAAAAACAATAAGTCCACCCTAAACCGTGATCAATTCGAATTGAATCGAGAACGAAGAACACGACGAGAGATATGCAAAATCTTAATAAACCTGTTCCAAGATATTGCAAAGAAAGGTTACAATTGCAAGCTGGAAAGAAAAACTTGTAGAAAAAACTTATGGATAAAAAAGCAGTTTAAAAAGTCCTGCTTGGTAACGGGCCTTGCAGGATATAAATTCCTAAGTGAGCCAAGACTTCTGTTTTTAAAAAATAAATAAATACTATGTCTTTGTTATAAAAATATGCTACAATAAATAAATATTTACACCATCCTTTCTAGAAGGAGCCATCACCCATGCTCTGAGTCTAAACAGTTACATGGTTTAATAAGCATATGTGTTATTTCGCATCCTATTCAGAATTTGGTTATAGGTAGTGTCTTCTACATCCTCGTTTTGGGTCCCAATTCCTCAATGTTGCAATAAAACACTATCGACACTCTTGGGTGATTTGACTCACGTTTCAAAGCAGCTGCGCATATCATCAAAAATAATACTCATGAGATATAACAGCATTTGTGACAAGTACCTGCTGTCGATCATCACTTGGCCTTCTTCTGTCATGCAAAACACTCCTTGTAGCTTATTCATCATCTCACCATCGGAATAAGTTTCCACATTGAAGCAATGCTAATTGAGCCTAATGTCTGAATCCATCATCCCTCTTTCCTAATGCCTTAGCCCGATGCCGCAATGCATCGGCTATTGAATCAGCCAGTTGCTATAATGCCTAATTAGCCCGTTTCTGGTTCAGTAAATTAGGCCATCATTCCATTGTAGCATTCTATCTTCACAAAATATGACCCATTGTTTCAAAGCAAGACGTTGTTTACCACATTATAGAGATACACATCATGGTTTCAGAAACATACTTTCATGGGTTTTTTAGCGGTTAGCCGCATACTCATATTTGTGACTTCATATCACAAGTCATTTTCTATGTAAATCTGGACACTTTAACTGTCTCTTACCTTCGTGACGGATCAAGGATAGTAAAGTGAAATAGATGTAGTCATGTACCTTTGACGACAGTAGTTCCTAGTACTTCAGTAAGCTCAAATTATGATACTTGGTGTAGCGTTAGATTTTGGTTCACCTCTTTCACGTTAAAGAGAAAAACTGACTACATATTTATCCGATAAAGAATTCCAGTAACTCTTCTCATTGGAGGGAGAATAGCCAAGAGTTGATCAAATGGTTTAAATAGCAGTACTCCATTCTAAGTAATCCATGTGCACAACCTATCATATTTTGGATGCCGCAAACTTAAACACCAATCTAATACACAAAAAACCACCTGCTATTCAATTCCTACTTATTCATCATAAACACAGAATGCAAAAAATATATAGACTAAACAAAAATGGCATTAGAAACGATAAAGTCCCACTCAGTCTCAGAAAAAAATTACAAAAGCCACAATCACAACCGCATAATATACGGAGATTACGCGGAAAAGAAACTTCAAATAGACACAATAATAGCCATTACATTAGCAGTAGAAGAGAATCTGGAAGTCTTGCTTTGACCACATACAGGATATGATAATCTACTATTGCCAAAGCACCAGATCCATCTCTGCAATGTAAAGAGAATGCACAATAATGGCATGCTAAGTTACTAAAAAGGTTAATTGATGAAATTCACAATTAATCTCGAGTAACAATCATCAATAACCAATTCCAAACAACCTCTTCATATAGCAAAATGTCAATAAAACTTAAACCTTAGTTTCTGCGGTAGCATTTACATATTAAACTAACTTAGTACAATATAGGCTAAATTAACCTTATAGTCTTTTTCTGCAATATAATCTGACACTCACAGTGAATATTTTAACATTGCTTGTAAATGATACCAAGAAGGCAGCTTGTTTCAATTTGTCATATGTCCTTGTGTTCTCAACCATAGCATGTACATGAATATTATTGTTAAAGTGGATTCTCAAATTTATAATGACTAATTGGTGAAGCAAGATATTACCTGAGAAATGAAGCGACCATTAACATCATCGCCAGTGAAGTTACGTGGGTTTGTAAACTGCCTTCTAATATTCCAATCTTGCAACTGAAATTATTTAACTCATAAATCAAAAATTGTAACAGGGATTAATTCCCTGGTGAAACTACAATATGCAATGCAATACCTGCGCAAGAAAATCAGAAGCCACAACACCGACCTTATACTAAATATATTCTACACAGTACTTCGTTAAGGAAAAAGTAGTAGTGGTAAACTTCATTGGTTCCACATGATTTAACCAAAGGATCCATTTTACATGGGAGTATCTTTTGTACAAATCTTTCATGATAAAATCACTACATTCGCCACTAAATTCAACTACAATAAGACCACCTCCAACGACAACATAATGCAAAAGTTTGCGTTTTTCATTATCAGAAATGCCTGAGGCAACCAAACCTGGTTTAGATATTCCATCTCAGCATCCATATAATACTTGGGTTTTGCCTAGTATAAAAATTAAGTTCGTTGAAGTGGTCTAATCGAATTGATTACTGGTTTAAGTGCAACTCAGTCGTCTTTTGGTGGAAACAATAGATTAGTCGTTGTAGTGTAATTAAATTGCAAAACTTTAACGTAAAAGGCGGTTAATTTAAATCTAAAACTAATTAAAATGTAAATGTGCAATATTAAAAACTTTAAAAATAAATGACGAGAAATTAAATGACGGGTAATTAAAACTTGACGAAAAGTAAATTTGACAAGTAAATAAAATGCAAAACGTAATTAAAAAAAAGCTAAAAGTAAAATGAGAAAAACTGTCACTTTTCCTCTAAAAATAAAAACTAGAAAACTTAGAAAACTTAAAGCTAAGACAAGAAATTAAAACAAGCAAACAGGAACAATAACTATTTCGGTAAAGCTACAGTGCATTTCAGAGATTTCCATTTCTTCGGAAAAATGACTTTTTCGGAAAAACAAGTTTTTCGGAGAAATCTTCGGAAAAACGATGAATTCAGAGAAAACAAGAATTTTGGAAAAATGACTTTTTCGGAAAAACAACTTTTTCGGAATAATTGTTTTTCGGAGGAATCTTCGGAAAAATGGCAAATTCAGAAAAAGTGGAAATTTCGGAATTATGACGAATTCAGAAAAAGTAAAAATTTCGGAAAAAGAACTATTTCGGAAAAATAGAATCTTCGGAAAAAAGGCTATTTCGGAAAAAAGGTAAATTCAGAAAATCTTCGGAAAAAGACATTTCAGAAAAGGTATGTTTTCAGGAAAACAAAACCCTTTTCCGAAGAAGTTAAGGCACGATTATAACAACAGTAAAGAGAAAATTTAAGAAATAAGCTACAAATAAGTTAAAACCAAATAAGCAAATAACCAAAACTTAATTTAAAACACTTTTAAGAAAAACTAATTCAATCACAAATCAAAAACTTGAAAAACTCTAATAAAATTAAAAATTAAAAATCAACTTTTAATAAAACAAACTAATAAAAACTTAACTAAAATCAAATCAAACACACAATAAGCTATCAAATCAATAAGCTAACACATTCAAACACATAAAAACATAACCATTAATCAAATAAGCATGACAATAAGATAATAAGCATAAAGATTAACAAAAATAAGAAAGGTAGAAGGAGAGATTAATATAAAACTTGATTAAAGAGAAGATTAAACAACAAAAGTAAAGATTAAACTTACTTGGAATTAAAGGAATTAAGGTGCAAGACAAGGAATGTAAATTGACAAGTAATTAAAGTGACATGAAAATAAAATGGAAAGACTAATGTGTCAAATTAGCTAACAACTCCTAATGACACATTAGGAGTCTATTTATAGTGATTAGGAAAACTAAGCATGTGTTGGTTCATTCTTCTTTATTTCTCGACTTCTCATCTTCTTAATTCTTCGACTTTTTTCGACTTCGTCTCGGGATTAATTAAACTCGTCTTGTAATTTCTTCATTAATTTAGACTTGAGTTCTTCGGCTTTTATTAAACTTCTGTCTTTAGACTTTTTCTTCGATAAATCTTCAGAATTGGCCTTGGACTTCTGTTCTTTTAGCACTCTTGATCTTTCGACTTCGTCTTTTGTCTTTTTCTTCGATAAAAGCCTGTGAAAGCCCGTGTTTTCTTCCCTTTTCACATTTTCGTCCTAAATCACAACAAAAACACAAACCACGCATAATTCCGACATTTACGACATAAAACATACGTTTTGGCTTGGTTATTATTGTAGCTAAGTGGTAAAAAGGATGGGTGTTTACACACCTATCAAATCCCCTACACTTGACCATTGCAATGTCCTCATGCAATGCATTAATTTACAAAGCAAGATTACACTTTTCATCACAATCAATCCACAACGGCCTTTATTAAAGATATAGAACAAAACAAGTAAAGAAATCAAAAACTTACCTTAGGGTTTTGGAGTGTCATGAATGATTATCATCCTCAAGTTTCACGTTCCCCATACCAAGCTTAAAAACGAGATCATTGTTATTATAAGTTAGCAAACTAACACAAACTCATGTGGGCCAATTATTTACTTAGACTCCCTTATTCCTAGGTGTATCTCTTATATTTTATTATTGTCTTGAATGATCACAAGGATGCATTGTTGACTTATTTCGATAGTTATTAAGGCTGAAAATAAAGTGGGACGATTTAATCAATAGTTAGCTAAAGGACAAAATCTTTTAAAACTGCTTCTCGGGACCTCATAAAGTTCATATCTTGGCATAACTCGCTTCACGATTTGAGACCTTTCTCGGACCGATATTTGGCAGTGACTTCATACTTCAAATCTTGAGAGACGTTCATGAAATAATGGTCTTATGTTCATAATAGGAATTTCTTCACTTGAACTTTTGAGAGATTCTTCATCTTTGGACCACGACTTCTTCATTTTTCTCCAATCTTTATTTTGGACTTTGATATACAACAATCCGCCTCCTTTTAGGACTTGGATCTATTTATCCTCATACCTTGTTAGGGCCTTTTTGGATAGACTTCTCCATGATCTTTACGGGATTATTTGCTTTTCGTCGTGTGTCTCGATCCTTCATATTGATTTTTGATAAATGATTCTTCACATCACTTTGGATCTTTAGCAACAAAATGTAGCCCTCATGCCTTGTTAGGGCCTTTTCGGACTCGCCAATCTTCGCATCCCGCTTCAATAAGTTATGCCTTGGCTATGAACTCTAATTAATACCGAGCAACTTTTAAACGATCTTGGGCTAGAAGCTAAGTAACTTTTCAAATCGTACAACCTTATTTATTGCAGATAAATTTATTAGCAAGCGATGGGAGAACATGCTTATAATCAACTCACATAAATTCATGAAAGGATACCCAACTTATAATTGACTCTATCATCTCTCGTTTTCCACAGTTTAAAATCTCAAGGAATGAGACTCGTGGATGCTTATCCAATTAAATCAAAGTTTTGGGTTTTCGAGTCATCTATAGGATCTTGCAAATTCTTAGACTTTTTCAAGTTTAGAAAATGCATTTTAAAGTTCCCTTGATAAATGACTCTCTAGGATCAATTATAGGAACTTGCGAAAAGTTCTTGTTCTTAACCCGTGAGAGTTAAGACTTTCGCGTTTTAAAGCTCCCTATATAAAAGCCTAGCAAAACTTGACTTAAACACGTTAAGGATACTAGCTAGAGTAAACTTAGATAAGTAAACTCGGGTTGAGTCAAAAGATTCACAATGTTTAAAAAATTAAAACCACTTTATTCTAGCAAAGAAAGAAAATAACTATAACAAGGGAAAAACTAATAGGCCAAAATAGATCAAAAATTTTGAAAAATGTCGAAAAATCAATTTTTCGGTTAAAATGAGGACAAATACAAGGAAAATGCCACTTAACTTCGATAGAAGTCCCCCCCTACACTTAATATAAACATTTTCCTCAATGTTTAAGCATGTGGGAGTAAACTCCCCTACACTTAGGACATTGTGCATGTTGTTTAAATCTTGCTAAGGAAGAGACAACTAAAGTGATTCCTATTTCAATATTGGAAAATATAAAATAGAGAATCAAAAGAGTTTAGGATAGAACCGGGAAGACGGGTACACGAAATCACGGGTCGTCAAAAGTCATCTAGAATGGATCTTTGAAAGCGCGAATCCCTGTACATGATTAGAAAGAAGACAACAAACAACATACTAGGGTCTCCCCTACACTTATTATAAAAATAAGAGAAAAAGGATAGATACTGCGGGTTTCCTCCCGAGAAGCGCTTGTTTTTGTTAACCGAGTCGTGAGCCTGACTCGACCTTGATTAGCATAGGAAGAAGCTTGAAAAAAATCCACCTGGATCAAAGACATGGTTTTCGTCCATCAAATAGCACAAGCTTAAGGCGAACAAGGCAAGCCAAAGAAGAGTAGGAAAGGTTCCCTTAAGCAGTTGTTGAGCACGGTAGAAGCAAGGGGGAAGAGGTGCAAGCATATCTCCAAAAGTTCCAAAAATCTTTCCTTTTATTTCATCCAATGGATACTGAGATGGATTAAAAAGTGCAATACCGGGGTCGAACACCTTTTCCTTTAGGGGAAAATAACACTCAGGCTCAGCAGATCTTGAAGAAGATCCGATCATAAATCTCGCAATCTCATCCTCAGAAGGTGGATATAGAGGAGTTAAGACATAAGTGCTGCTGATATCGGTGTCGACCGGCTTTTTCTCCTTTGAAGCGGGTTTCTTCATATCCAAAGTAGGATAAAGACCATAATCATCAAAATCTAAAGGAGGAGCATCACTCTCATTTGGGAAGTATTTGTTGAGAAAAGTAGCAAAGTCTTCCTCAAATGAGTAGTCATCCAAAGTAGGATTAAGCATGGTTGGCGGAGGATCTTCATCATGAGAAGAATCACTCGAAAGAGTATCGGCCTCATCAAAATCATCATAAGTGGGCAAGTCTGGATACTCAGAAGTAAAAACATCATAAGCATCTCCATCGGAACTAGAATCGTCATCATAATCATCAAAGATCGGTGGAGAATCATAAATTGGTGGAGGATCAGAATTGGATAGAGAATCATCCACATCATCGTCGAACAGTGGATTATCATAGCAAGATTCGAATAGAGGATTGTTGTAGACGACAAAATCATCAAGCACATTAATCATATTCACTGATTCTCTTCCATAGGATTTGTTTGTGATCTTCCCTATTTTGAACACTTGTTGTTCATTCCCGACCCTTAAAATTAGCTCACCTTCGGCAACATCGACTAGAGCTCTTCCGGTTCTCAAGAATGGCCGACCAAGTATTTAAGGAATACGAGGGTCCATTTCATAATCAACAACAACAAAGTCGACCGGAAAAGTGAAGGTGCCAACTTTAATGAACACATCTTTGGCAATACCAACGGGGTAAGCGAGAGTGCGATTTGCAAGCTCAAGAGTCATCTTCGTTGGTGTAAGGTCGGGTAATGATAGTGCCGTCCAAACACTTAAAGGCATCAGATTTATACTTGCCCCGAGATCAGCTAGGGCAGTAAATTCTTGGGTTTTGTTAAAAATGCAGGGCAACACAAAACGATCGGGATCGCCAAGTTTTTCTGGAAGTTCTTTAAGAATAACTGCATAACAGTTTTCATTTAAACGTGTGTTGGCGAGCTCAACCAGCTTTTCCTTCTTATTAAGTAATTCCTTGAATGCTTTGACAAATTTCGGCATGTGGACAAGTGCTTCAACAAGGCTAATGTTGAAATTCATCTGAGAGATCATCTTCAAATAGTTCGACACTTTAATGTCATCCTTAGTTAGCAAGTTAGGCTTGTCCAAGCGAGAAGGATATGGGATGTTGGGTTTATAGGTGGAAGGTAGGGTTGGTAAAGGGTTCTTCTTAGGTACATCAGTAAGAGGTGGAGGCGGTAATGGAGAACTAATACTAGGCGTGGGAGTAGGAGGGATAAATGGTGGTGGAGGAGGTGTAGATGGGGTAACTGAGGGAGGGGTAGATGGTCCTACTAAGGTTGCTCCACTACGTGTAGTAATAGCACTCACATTCGCTCTCGGGTTGGTGACGGTGTTGGAAGGTAGAGAGCCCGAAGTAGAGGGTGGAGTGGTTGATAAGAAACTAGCCAGCATATTCTTCAAGTCATTTGTTTGAGTGCTAAAAGAGGTTTGTATATCATGTCGAAGCTCGGATCTAATGTCATTACCTTGCTTAGTGATATCCCCTTTCAAATTGATAATTTGGCTTTGTAGAATCTTATTTTGCTCCCCTTGGGTTCTCATAAAGGCGTCAACATCTTGATTGATGGGTGGGGCTTGTTGAGCGGGTGGGTGATAAGGATTAGAAGCTCTAGGTGGGATTTGGTTGCTTCTATTGTAATTGTTGTTGGGATTGTGGTTTTGAGGAGAAAAACCGGGTGAAAGATAGTTGTTCGACCGGTAACTTAGCAAATTTCGATCCCCTTGAGGTCGGGCTTGGTAATTTTCCGGTGAATAATTACCATAAGCCGCATACACGTTTTCCGGATTGCCTTGAGTAGAAGGACAATCAGTGTATGAGTGAGGACCGCCGCATGTCTCACAAGAAACTGCTACAGCTTTAACTTGTTGTTGTTGGTTTGTAGCGATGAGCAAGATATTTTTGTTCATTTCGGCCATCATGCGGGTGAATTCGGTCATGTCGGGGTTTGCTGAAGTAGAAGAAACATTGACTCTCGGGTTGTTCCTTGAAGAAGCGGAAGAATCCCAATTTTTGTGATGAGTAGTCATGTTCTCAATAAGCTCTCTACACTCCTCGGGTCTTCTTTTCATAAATGTGCCACCTGTTGGGAATAAAATTAACTAAGTCACTGGAACGCTGACAAGAGGAAATTGGACGCTGACAAGAGTAAACGAGGCGCTGACAGATGAGACGCTGATAAGAATTACCAAGGCGTTGACAAGAAGAATCTTAAAGACAAAGACAAGGACTAAATCTGCCAATGATGAATTCTTCAAGCTGGTGGACAAAATATGAAGATAAGAATTCAGAATATATTCTTAATGTTTAAAAAGATTTAGTTAATAAGTTATGTTTATCTTATGTCTTTTCCTAAAATAGTTGATCTTATCTTTTTGTACAAGGCTCCTTAAACCTATAAAAGGAGGCCTTAGGGTTAGACATAAGACACATCTTTTTCACACACCTCTTCCACATATCTCATAACACTTTCGTTGTAATCATTCATTGATATTATTAATCAAAGTGAAAGTTTGGTTTTCATTGTTTTGTTCTTTGTTCTAAGTGTTAAATTCCGCATAACACTTAGTTTGTTCAATACAACAAAGTTTCTCTACGTGTATAACTTGATCTAATCTCGTATACACAAAGCTAAATCGATCTAAGTTTGGGATCAACAAGTGGTATCAGAGCTTGTTGAGAAACTTTGATTTGAAGAACGAGATCCAATATCGTGAGGTGAACCAAGCTAAGGAAGAAGGTGAAGAAGAATCTGATGATGTTTTCAGTTAAGGCCACGTCTACTTCAAGTTCCACAAGTTCCAATTCTTCTTCATGTTCTGATAATGAGGTATGTAATGACTCTTCTTGTAGGTTAAATACTGAAAGACTTAATAAAGAGGTTTTAAGATTGTTAGATGATGTGAGTACTGAGAGATGCAAGTTGTCTAACTATTAACTTGCTCTTACTCAAACTGAAAAGACTGTAGCTGAGTATAAGAAAATGGAGTTTGACCTAAAAGATAAAATTAATATCTTAAAACATGATTTAAATGCTAGTAATGATATAAGAAACATCATGAATAGGGTCAATGTTGAACTACAGGCTAAGTTAAATGAGGCTATCAAGAATAAGGACAATGTAGGTCTTAAAATTCAAAGATTTGATAAAGCCACACAAACCCTAGGAGAATGTGTTAGTAAACAGAGGGACTCTAGGGATATGTCTGGGATTGGGTTGAAAGAATATGTTGCCGTTCCACCACCTGCTGGGAATTTCTATGGTGTCCAAAGAAAGGACTTATCTTGGACTGGTATTCCAGAACTCCAAGAAGAGGAATTTATTCCTCCACCTATAGTTCTTTCCCCAGTTGAGGAATATCAACAAAAGGTTATTGACCTAGAAGAGTGGAAAAAGGCGAACCCCACTTTATTTGTTAAAGGTGGGATACTTAGTGAGAGTCCATTTGTGCCTACACCCATTGAGAGTCCATTTGTATCTACACCTATAACTGTGACAAATCCTATCACTGGAAAAGCTGTTAATCTTGGCTCCCCAATTAAGAAACAACCTAGTGTTAAATACGCCGAAATGTATAGGAAACCTAGGTCATTCAAAAGCCAAGCAAGTATTAATGGGACAGGGTTTTATCAGTCTAAGCCTAAGTTTGTGTCCAAAAAGGCTTGTTACTCATGTGGGAGCTTCTCACATTTGGCCTATAATTGTGTGAGTGGATACAATTCATTCGCTGACAATAGGTCATCCAATGTCAACCATAGACCTTTTGTCCACACTAGACCACAGACTACTAGACCAGCTCCTTTCTTCTCTAAGGCAGCTAATACCCATGGACAAAGGCCCTTTCAAAAGACCAACACTTGGTCAAACAGACAGTATGTTCCTGTAGCAAACCCTAATTTGGGCGCTGACAAGAACAAATTCAGCGCTGACAAGAAAAAATTCAGCGCTGACAGGAACAAGTTCAACGCTGACAGGAACAAATGTAGCACTGACAGCTCCAAGTTTGGTATGAGACCTTATTTTAGACCATATAAACAAAGATACTTGGTTAATAAGGGTCAAGGGTCTGAAGCATCATCCCACTTAACATGGAAACCTAAACAAGAGCAAAACTCAAATTTTAATGGTATTTCAATGACTTACAATGGATTTAAATATCTTGAGAAGGTCATTACTAGACTCATTGGAACAAATTGGGTACTCAGGGCAAAAAGGGATGAACAGGGATTTATGGTAAAGAATAAGACCACTCTAGTTGAACAACTAGATAGATCCAAGTCTGATAAGGCTTGGATCTCCAAAGAAAACTAATTTGTTTTCTTTTTGAGCAGCCTATCCAAAAGCAGGTTAATGATCAAGGATATTGGGATAGTATATGCTCAAGGAACATGCATTTTTGGTCTTTCCACTGATATTATTTTTATCTATTGACATGTTATCTCTACCCATTATCATGGAATAGGGTAGCCTCTGTTGGTGTGTTTTTGTGGTTTTTGTCTAGCTATGCAGGAAAATGGAGCTACATTTTGATGGATACAAAGTTGCAAAATTTATTTATGATGGTTGGAATGTTTACATTTCTGCCTTGAAATAAAATTTTGCTTCTTCACATATAATGATATGTATGCTTCTGTTAAGGGGAGGTAAACCTTTAGGTTTTTGGGTACTCTTAGAGCACTCTTGCACAATTCTAGATTGTGTCCACTGGTGAGTACGGTTTAGTTTTCTAATTCGTGAGGCACTGTAGCATGCAAAGTTGATATACTGTGCATGCTGCCAAGACTTTTGACCTAGAATTGGGCGTGCTCGTATGGGTGACTTGGGGTAGATATATTTTTGGGTTACTTGGGGAGTTGCAAAGGTTTTATATGAGTTAACTTTCTCTTTGGGGCATTTGTGAACAAAGGACTCTAGAGTTCATGTGTGTCTATCATGCTTTTGCATGAGTGTATGCATGAACAGTGTTTGTCATTCTTGCTTATTAGAGACTAGTTAATTTCCTTAGGATTATTACCTTTGTTTGTGTTTTAACTAAGGTTTTATGCATTCTCAAGTACATTTTATGCTATACCATCTTAGCTGATGTCATTTTTAAACTTCTTTATAGACCCAAAACGTTTTATCACCCATACATTTTTCAAATTTTTTTGATATCTGGAAGCCTAATGATCATTGAGATGTTTTTCCTAGGGATTGACATCTAGTAGTAGCAGAGATCACTTTCACAAGGGTGTATAGTGTTATGGAGATGGCTAAGACTATTGGCACTAGCTTTAATGTAGGTCAAGTCAGTCTTATCATCAGTAAGTCCATCCCCATGTCCTATGAATCAACATTGAGGATTCATTTCCCGAATGTGGATGAGGACAGTATGAAACCTTTGACATTAATGGAATTGATGAAAATCTGTATTAGCTTGTAAAAGCATAATACAGAAATGGTACAAATTGTCAAGGATTACTGTTTTGAACGGATAGACTTATTGTTTTGGAAGTTGATGCAAGGAGGACGTTCTTGGTTTCGTCCTTGTATATTGATCTTGGAGAGGAGTCTTAAAAAGGGGAGGAGCAATCGAATTTGAGTGACAAAAGTAATAAAGAAAGCTCCAAAGACTCTACAAGTGCTGACAATGATTAAGACCAAGTGAAGGCTGACTATACAAGTGATTTGAGTGATTGACTTTTCGAGATTTATTATTACTCAAATTCAGGGATAAGTATATTTGTAAGAATCCTCTTTGTATGTTTTTATTTTATTCAGAAACTTGATTACTAGAGTAGATATCAAGTTTAGGGGAGGATTGTTGGGAATAAAATTAGCTAAGTCACCGGAACGCTGACAAGAGGAAATTGGACGCTGACAAGAGTAAACGAGGCGCTGACAGATGAGACGCTGATAAGAATTACCAAGGCGTTGACAAGAAGAATCTTAAAGACAAAGACAAGGACTAAATCTGCCAATGATGAATTCTTCAAGCTGGTGGACAAAATATGAAGATAAGAATTCAGAATATATTCTTAATGTTTAAAAAGATTTAGTTAATAAGTTATGTTTATCTTATGTCTTTTCCTAAAATAGTTGATCTTATCTTTTTGTACAAGGCTCCTTAAACCTATAAAAGGAGGCCTTAGGGTTAGACATAAGACACATCTTTTTCACACACCTCTTCCACATATCTCATAACACTTTCATTGTAATCATTCATTGATATTATTAATCAAAGTGAAAGTTTGGTTTTCGTTGTTTTGTTCTTTGTTCTAAGTGTTAAATTCCGCATAACACTTAGTTTGTTCAATACAACAAAGTTTCTCTACATGTATAACTTGATCTAATCTCGTATACACAAAGCTAAATCGATCTAAGTTTGGGATCAACACCACCAGCGGCTGCATTAATCGTATCACGATCACGAAAAGTCAAACCGTTGTAGAAAGTATCAATTAAGGTAACGGGGAGCATGTTGTGGTTTGGACATCGATCGATCAAAACATTATATCTTTCCCAAGCATCGAAGAGAGATTCATCGGGTTCTTGCATGAAACCACTGATTTGATTTCGAAGGCTCGTGACCATAGATGGTGGAAAGTAGCGCGAAAAAAATCGTTGAGTCATGTCGTCCCAAGTATGAATGGAATTCTTCGGGAGACGATCAAACCATTTTTCGGCGTGGTGTGATAAAGTATGTGGAAAGAGCTGTAGGCGAAGGACATCCATAGTAACACCGGGCAACTTCATGCTTTGAGTAATAGTAATGAATTTGTCGAGGTGCTTGTTGGCATCATCATCCGGCAATCCGCGAAAAGGGTTATTTTGCACTTGTTGGATCATATGATGCTTCACCGAAAACTCCGGAGCCGTGATTTGCATCGGCGCAATCGGTCCTCCTCGTCCAAACATTGTGGGTTGACAAAGCTCCTCCATTGTCCGAAGATTGGGCTGTGGAAGAACATTGTTGTTGTTATTGTTGAGGTGCGGTGGGTTATTGTTGTTGTTCACACCTGCCATAGCTAAATCTTCACGAGTCTCGGGCTCTGGATAAGTTGAAGATCTAGTACGCATACACCTGCGAAAGCAAAAGAAAAAGATACCAAAGCAATAGACAATATATATACACTATAAAAATAAAATCTTTTTGGATTTTTTGAAAATTTTTAATTTTATGGATTTTTAACAATTTTTAATGCAAGAAAAATAATGCTCACGAGTGAACGGATCCCAAAATTCAACACGTCTCTCACAGAAAACCGTTAATCTTAACGAAAAGAGCCGGCAGCGGCGTCATTTAATAACTGGGTTTTGCCTAGTATAAAAATTAGGTTCGTTGAAGTGGTCTAATCGAATTGATTACTGGTTTAAGTGCGACTCGGTCGTCTTTTGGTGGAAACAATAGATTGGTCGTTGTAGTGTAATTAAATTGCAAAACTTTAATGTAAAAGGCGGTTAATTTAAATCTAAAACCAATTAAAATGTAAATGTTCAATATTAAAAACTTTAAAAATAAATGACGAGAAATTAAATGACGGGTAATTAAAACTTGACGAAAAGTAAATTTGACAAGTAAATAAAATGCAAAACGTAATTAAAAAAAAGCTAAAAGTAAAATGAGAAAACTGTCACTTTTCCTCTAAAAATAAAAACTAGAAAACTTAGAAAACTTAAAGCTAAGACAAGAAATTAAAACAAGCAAACAGGAACAATAACTATTTCGGAAAAGCTACAGTGCATTTCAGAGATTTCCATTTCTTCGGAAAAATGACTCTTTCGGAAAAACAAGTTTTTCGGAGAAATCTTCGGAAAAACGATGAATTCAGGGAAAACAAGAATTTCGGAAAAATGACTTTTTCGGAAAAACAACTTTTTCGGAATAAATGTTTTTCGTAGGAATCTTCGGAAAAATGGCAAATTCAGAAAAAGTGGAAATTTCAGAATTATGACGAATTCATAAAAAGTAAAAATTTCGGAAAAATAACTATTTCGGAAAAATAGAATCTTCGGAAAAAAGGCTATTTCGGAAAAAAGGTAAATTCAGAAAATCTTCGGAAAAAGACATTTCAGAAAAGGTATGTTTTCAGGAAAACAAAACCCTTTTCCGAAGAAGTTAAGGCACGATTATAACTAAACAGTAAAGAGAAAATTTAAGAAATAAGCTACATATAAGCTAAAACCAAATAAGCAAATAACCAAAACTTAATCTAAAACACTTTTAAGAAAAACTAATTCAATCACAAATCAAAAACTTGAAAAACTCTAATAAAATTAAAAATTAAAAATCAACTTTTAATAAAACAAACTAATAAAAACTTAGCTAAAATCAAATCAAACACACAATAAGCTATCAAATCAATAAGCTAACACATTCAAACACATAAAAACATAACCATTAATCAAATAAGCATGACAATAAGATAATAAGCATAAAGATTAACAAAAATAAGAAAGGTAGAAGGAGAGATTAATATAAAACTTGGTTAAAGAGAAGATTAAACAACAAAAGTAAAGATTAAACTTACTTGGAATTAAAGGAATTAAGGTGCAAGACAAGGAATGTAAATTGACAAGTAATTAAAGTGACATGAAAATAAAATGGAAAGACTAATGTGTCAAATTAGCTAACAACTCCTAATGACACATTAGGAGTCTATTTATAGTGATTAGGAAAACTAAGCTTGTGTTGGTTCATTCTTCTTTCTTTCTCGACTTCTCGTCTTCTTAATTCTTCGACTTTTTTCGACTTCGTCTCGGGATTAATTAAACTCGTCTTGTAATTTCAGCATTAATTTAGACTTGAGTTCTTCGGCTTTTATTAAACTTCTGTCTTTAGACTTTTTCTTTGATAAATTTTCAGAATTGGCCTTGGACTTCTGTTCTTTTAGCACTCTTGATCTTTCGACTTCGTCTTTTGTCTTTTTCTTCGATAAAAGCCCATGAAAGCCCGTGTTTTCTTCCCTTTTCATATTTTCGTCCTAAATCACAACAAAAACACAAACTACGCATAATTCCGACATTTACGACATAAAACATACGTTTTGGCTTGGTTATTATTGTAGTTAAGTGGTAAAAAGGATGGGTGTTTACACACCTATCACCATGCGATCACCATCCTTTATCCTAGATTGTTCGTCCGTTTTGTTTTCATCAATCCATTCTCCTTCAGGACCAAAAACCGGACAGTTTTGTAGTCCCAACATCCGCACGAGCACACCACCGTATCATAAGCAGATCACTTATTAGACTTGCAATGTGATTTTTTGGCCTGTAGAAAGGAAGTGTATGTTCACTTATGCAACGTTTCAATTAGATGGTGACCTCATATGTTATATAATTGATTCATAATTTTTTTCTAATTTTTAAAACAATGTACTTTTACCTATTAAAACCATCTCTCCCACTTGCTGAAGAAATTTCATAGGCTTGGATATGTGCATTTGGAACATCCTTAACATAAACCCACCTAAAGCTATGTTGTTCATCATACACATCTTGAATGTAATGTTTGTTCTGCAACAAAACACAGACTTTTAGATTTCAAGCATCACTTATTAGGTACTGCAATATGATTCTTGTTTTAAACATTTAGCATTATAAAAGTTTTTTTTCTTTTAATTTGAATAGATCATTTAAACATATTGTTCTCAATGTTAGATGTAGTTTCCAATAGGCAGTATACTTTTAATAAGGAACTTAAAGATCTCGTAAATACGAATTAAATCATAACCTGCTAATTACCACCTTCTTTAGCCATTCTCTCCCCACCTTCTACCACCTCTCTAAGATATCTCCTATCATCCCTTAGTAATCAACACTAACCCTTGCTCCCTACTCTTCGAAGCTCGACCACCACTCCAAGTTTTCAAGCCTATATATAGTCGGAACCTACACACCTTCATAAATACATCATTGAATTAAAAAGTACATCAAAACTATGATCTAGTTGCATCCTAGAAGAGGATAAAGAAAGACTAAGCCAAGTAGACTATTACTTTAAATTATTTGTTAAATAGGATTACAGAATATATCATTAATCATTAAAAAAAACATACCAAAGTACCTTAATTGTTCATACGAAAGTGGGGATTGAGTATTTAAGATCTGTAAAACATAACAAAATACCTTAAATTTTCATACGAACAAAATCAATATGGTGGTGTTCCACGGATGGGGTTCAAGTTCTGGTGGTGTTCGGATGATACCGGTGGGTTGTTGACTTTCCTAGTTTCTGGGGATAAAAGAATTAAAAACGCGATTTATAACCCTAAAATTTTATAACTCATACTGTTAACCTTAAAGCTTTAAACATTTTGAGCCGCTTTTATGTAAGTTTTTTTTTATATTTTTTACACTTATATTTTTAACACGAAATTTAAAATAACATTAAACATAGTACGAAAATCAGACTTTTTTTTACTAAATTAAGGAAGAGAAGCACTTTGTAAAAGAATAAATAAAATAATTATTTCCCACTAAGGAAAGAATCTCTTGAAAAAATCCCTACTTTAGGTTTTTGCTTTACAAAAAGAAAGATGTGTACCAAAACAATTATCTAGATAGTACCTGAACTTATCTTTTTTGCCAATATGGTCACATTTTGACCTGCAACATGCTAAACCGACAAATTTTATCAAATTTGATGATGTGGATGTTTTCTTGTCTTTTGCAAAGTGACGTCGTTAGTCCTATCCAATGTATGTTTTCATCGTTAATCTTTTTTTCGAAAATATTTTTTCTTTCATAAAATCTTTCTTTTCCAAAAAATAATTTTTCAAAAACTATTTTTTTGGAGAAAATATATTAATTTCTTTAGTTTTAAACTTTTTGTATAAAAGATCGGAATTTTTTTTTTTGAAAAATTAAATTAAAATTTTTTTCAAAATTATATTTCTTTTTCGAGAACTATTTTTTTCGAAAATAAATTTTTATTTTCAAAAAATACTTTTCCAAATAATATTTATTCGAAACTTTTATTTAGAGAAAAACTTTATAAATTTAAACTTTTTGGAGAACAGAAATTCGAAAAAGAACCGAAAGAAAATTCGAAAACTAAAATTCACAAAAAAAATCTATATAAAGAAAAATGTTTTTAACTTAAAAAATTATTAAATTTTATATGCTTTTTATTTTGAGTTTTAAAAAAAGTCAAATATTTGTTTCGAAATATCTTTAACAACATTTTTTTCAAAATTGTCTTTTTTAGAGAAAAGTATTTTTAAAATGGACTAATTTTGCAAACCTATTAAAACGGTCGTTTGTAAAAGGACTAACGTTGCAAACTTCACATGTCATGTTACAGGTTAATAGGTGAAAAAAAGTTTGCATCTACCAGCGCATCATGACAAAAGAAACCACTTTAAGACGCAAAACCATTTTAAAGAACGTTCCAAAAGTCGCACCAAAAGTCAAATTGAAGTTCAAAGAAACACATTTTAAGGAACGCGTATAAACAGTCGTACCTTAAAATTCCTTTTTAGGAACGGCTAGACACCCGAACAAAAAAAACTTATTTAGGAACGGCTAGACAACCGAACGAAAAAAAACTTAAAATGATATCCTTTTTAGGAACGGCTAGACAACCGAACAAAAACATTCCTTTTTATGTAAGGTGTGGTGATGGTGGATGCCATAATATAGACGTGTAGGGTGTATTACAGTCCGAAACTGTGATAGTTTCCATTTGTGCACCACATTATAGCTTCCGTATTAAGGGTTTTCAGTTCCAAATGTCCATTCGTAGTTCCAACTTTTTTCTTATTTAACTCGATCTTTAAACATTCCTTACATACTTTCTTTCAACAATTCTTAAAATACGTACCATCATCTTCCACCATATATTGGTGATCGATAAACTCTTTATAAGATAGTACATAAGAAGTATAGACGATGCGTTTCAAGGATTTGTTGACGGTAAAATGGTATTCATTGATAACATGCTGCAGGGGATACGCGCACCAACCTCTACCGTCGATGATAGCGTAAGTATCATCTCTTACTATTTTCCTTACTCCAAACTTTGCATTCTTTCATATTTCTAATGTCATTATGGGTGGACCTAGGGGGTTCTCGGGGTTCACAAGAACCTTGTGGATGTTTATCTCGTAATATAGTAATATAAGTTTCAGATATCTAAAATGTTAAAACTTAGCTAAAATAATGTTTCACTAACATTTTTTCAAATGAAACCGGTCCTAATTTTTGTGTTAAGTAAATACTTTTTAATCCGAACTTTTAGATACTCGTAAATCCAAAAAAATATTCGAAATTTCAGATATATGTCATTGCAAGTTTCGGATGTACAAATTCAAGATATATCTTGTTATTGACAAGTCCCTTAAATTATTTAATTAATAACTAAAAATTATCGGCGAAAATTTCTCATTTCATATTTATATTTTAGCGCACAAATATTCATGAGATTACTCTTATAATATATGTCTAAATTCACGCGACAGTTGTTTGTGAAAAAAGATTCCAAACTTTTAGAAGATATGACATTCAATGAAAAAACACAAAACATAGTTGCAAATTACCAAGAACCAGAAAAACCAAACAAAACTTTTGGTTCTATACCAAAACTTTCTCAAAACCACCTCATACTTACCCATAATCAAAACTCTCGATACTCGTAAAAAACATTATGTGCACCTGATAACGTATTGTTCTGGGTCTGCCTCGAATGCCATAAACTAAGAAGATACTATAAAATTAAGGGTCAAATGCTTTTGTAAATGGTCATTCTACATCTCATATTTTTAATTCTATGAAATGGTGTTAATTGGTTTATATGAATGGTTAACTACTTTTGTAAATGCTTTTGTGATGTCTTTGGGGCGTTTTTAGGCGGTTTTATGAAGATTCAAACCCGAATTGAACCGTTAGGTTTTAACGACTCGGGCTGAACCGGTTCATAAGAAAGTTAGGAGAAAGTTGACAATAGTGGAAGAATGTGAGTGGATAGCTATAAACATAGGTGAAAGTGATTTTAAT
This sequence comes from Glebionis coronaria, assembly GCA_025667525.1. Classification (NCBI taxonomy): domain Eukaryota; kingdom Viridiplantae; phylum Streptophyta; class Magnoliopsida; order Asterales; family Asteraceae; genus Glebionis; species Glebionis coronaria. The sequence continues at coordinate 452,798,032 of CM046881.1, forward strand.
GTAATATGATAACTTAATCATGGATAGTTTATACTTTAACTAAATTTATAAATGGGGTAAAAGTAAAAGCAAAGCGGTGATTTTAAAAGCATAAAATGATGAACACATACTTGGTCAAAATAAGACAAGACTCTTCATCATTAAAACCAACTTGAAATTGTATTATTGCAATATTAATCTTAACAAAAATTACTATTCTAAAGTTCATATTATTGTGTTGTGTCCATCAACAGTGTGAAATTTTCTTACATCTGCAATGTGATTTTATATTTGTAGTGTTGTTTTAAGGTTTGAATATATTATCTCGTTAGATTTACGCATGTGTTTTGTGTAACGCCCCACTAGGATAAATGGATCGTTACGTGTATTTATGGCGTGTCATCAAAACATGCAAGGCAATGTATTAAACATTAACTGACCATATGGAAATACCGGAATCAAACATCGGTAGTCCAAACATAAGCTCAAAATATAAAGATTTAACTACTAAAAGAAAAGGACGAAACAGTGTCCAAACAACCAAAATAATGTAATGTGTGCATAAAAATAAAGGAGTCTGGATAGCTCCCATCCAAATGCACGTACTCTCTTAGAAGTCCTAAGATCGTCCCTGTGTACCTGCCGTTTGGAAACATGAAAGGAAACTACGGCTGAGCATAACGCTCAGTGAACGGATAAAAAGCATGATAAGAATGTACTGAAAGTAACTGAATAGATGACAACAAATGAAGCTATGAGACTGATATGTAACATGTGGTAGAACTCTGTATAAAATCTGAGAAACCTGGTTCATACATACTGAAACTGAATTATAACTATTAAATCTGAAAACATGCATTTACTGTATTTTAATTGCCAGAGCTTATATAGGTCACGTGCTGTAACAACCGTGCATGAATAACTGGAGGGGTGACCTCGTCATGCTGTAGAGGGGTGACTTCTAAATAACTGTAGAGGGGTGACCTATAAATATTGTGTTGGGTGGAGGGATCAGCTCCAATGTGAAGGATGTAGAGCACACACCACATTCACCCTGATAACTTGTAAACTGATAAGCCTAGGATGCATCCATACACCGCACTAAACATACATATAAAAATGGCCAAACTGAACATGAGTGGGACGATGCAGGATATCACTCTCCTGCATGTGAGTCACGACACCGGTGCCTCTAGTGCCGTGGTTACGGTACCTCCGTAACTAGTACATAAACTGGTCGTGCTTGTATATAATGCTCAGGCAACTTATTTCGTTTTTAACATGATTTCTGATAAGCTTAAACACATACGGGGAAAACATTTGGCTGCAGACGGGAATTCCTAATCATGCATAGAAAGGAAGTCCTTACTGAAAGGACGGAAATGCGTACCTCGTGTCCAGTACCGACCGAGATCAACTGACAGAAAGTCTACTCTGGTTTCACGCGAGCTACATGAATAAGGGACGTGAATAAGTAAACTGATATTCGCTTATTTAATTCCATGTTCTTATTGGCTTTTCATTTATTTATTTTATTTCTAAAATTTTGTACGTATATTAATTGATAAATCTGATCTTATAATAATTCATTTTAATGTATTATCGTTCTACTATTAGTTACGGTACAAGCGTATTTCTGACGCTATAGTAATACTATATTAAGTATCCCGCTAAAAATAGAAAGTTTCTTAAATTAGAAAGTTCCCAAAGTAATTTAATTCATTTAATAAAATTATACCATTTAAAATATTAAAGATCTATTTTAATTTAATACATTTAAAATATATTTTAAACATTTATAAAACAATTAGTTTAAAAAGGTATAATATAAAAATATTCATATTATTTATTATAATAATGTCCCGAGCCTACCGAGATACCCCATCTTGGTCGCACTAAACAAATCAACAAACTATGATTAAATCTGCCTATATGAATCTGCGACAGAAAACTGAGTCACTAAAACTGTCGCTAAAAGCGGTCCTTAAAAACTATCAAAAAAATAAAACTGTCACTATTAAACTGCGACAGAATTTAGCGTCGCTAATCTGTCGCTAATCTGGATTTTAATTCATTTAATTTCCTGTTTAATGAATACCCACTGTTATATACTATGTTCCCACCGTTTTGGGAAAGTTCCCACCGTTTTCAACACAGCCAAACACCCCCTTTATTAATTTAGCCCCCGATGGGGTTTGTTGGCCGCGATGGCTGAAACACAGCCCTAAGCCGCCCCTGTGCGGGTCACGGCTGGGCAGAGAAGGGACCACCGAGACCATATGGTCTCGGTTTTATACATTTACACCAACCCCGACCCTAAATCAAAATAACCCCCTTGCGTGGGGTGGGTTTTGTTCGCGGTTGGCCCAAAAGAAAGCACCACCACAACCCCCTGATGGGTCACGACAGTTATGAACATCACACCGAGACCCTAATGGTCTCGGTTTCCTCGTGAAATAGCCCACCCGCGACACCTTTCCTTGTTTTTAAAATAAGATTCGTTTGTAAACATTAAAACCATTAGATTCGTGGTAATCATGGACTAAAACATAAAAGAAAATGATATCGTTATGGAATTAATAAAGGACGAAGAACACACGTGAATTATTAGAAGAAACCCGAGCCGAATCTCTCCTCCTTTGTTCTTTAATCCGGCGGCCACAAACCCTAGCACTTTCTTTTTTTTTTGTCGTTTGATTATGGGAGAGGGTTTAAGTCCCGTGTTTTATTTTTTTTACAATGGGCTTGGGCCTAAAATTTTTCTTTTTCTTCCCTTTCTTTAAACTAAAATCGGCCATAAGGCCCTTTTATTTTCTTTATTCCTTTGTTTTTATACTTGTATATAATTTCCCGCGTTTGTTTTCGTCCATAAATTATATGTATTAGTTTAAATAATTAAACTGCGTATTTACATTCTGATTTAAATACGGGTTTTACAATTCTTCCCCTCTAAAAAGAATAATTCGACCCCGAATTAAGGATACGGTCGTACTGGGTTTTAAAATTCTTCCTCTCTAAAAAGAATTTGTCCCCGAATTATAAGGTATTTAAGCTGACTGGAGTAAAAGCCAAAAATGCTAATAAGCTGGAAACATAAAAGCTGAAAGGACATACCCGAATCAAAACTGAAAGTGAGGATAAGAAGTCTGTATAGACTCCTCTGTTTCCCAAGTGGCTTCCCGCTCGGTACGGTTCCTCCACGGGATTTTAACAAAAGGAACGGTCTTCCTTCTCATAACTCGATCCTAGCGATCTAAAACTGCTTCGAGTTCCTCAATATAAGATAGATCCTCCCGAATCTGATCGAGTGGATAATTCACTTTGTGAAGCTCATGATAGTTGTACCCTCTGAGTAATGATACATGAAACACGTTGTGGACGTGTGAAAGCTGAGGTGGTAACGCCAACCGATATGACACTTCACTAATACGTTCAAGGATTTCGAACGGTCCGATGTAACGAGGGCTGAGCTTGCCCTTGAGGCCAAAACGTCTGACGCCGCGTGCGGGTGATACTTTGAGGAACACACGATCCCCAGTCTGAAATGATAGATCTCTGCGATGCTTGTCGGCGTAACTCTTATGGCGAGTACGCGCTTCTTGCAGTTTTGCTCTAGCAATGGCGACCTTTTCATTGGTCAGTTCTATTAATTTTGGTCCTTCAATCAACCGTTCTCCTACTTGATCCCAACAAATAGGAGCACGACATTTCCTGTCGTATAACATCTCCAATGGAGCACGCTTGATACTAGCATGCCAACTGTTGTTGTAGGCAAACTCGACCAAGCAAATATAGTCATCCCAGTGTCCTATCCATTCTAATGCACAGGCGCGTAGCATGTCCTCCAAGGTCGGGATGGTACGCTCTGACTGACCATCCGTCTGCGGATGGAAAGCTGTGCTGAGCTTGAGCCTAGTTCCCCAAGCTTTATGCAAACCTTCCCGAAAATGAGAAGTGAAACGTGGGTCCCTATCTTATATAATTTCTGAAGGTGTACCATGTAACCGTACAATTTCCTTGGTGAATAGTTCTACTAATTTACTGACTGTGAAATCTTTACGGATAGGAATGAAATGTGCCGACTTGGTCAAACGATCGACAACAACCCAGATTGCATCATGTCTCCGCTGAGTTTGTGGTAGTCCAATGACAAAATCCATAGAGATCTTGTCCCATTTCCACATTGGAATGTCTAACGGCTGAAGAAGACCACTGGTACGTTGATGCTCTATCTTAACCTGCTGGCAGGTTAAGCATTTAGACACAAAAGTTGTGACATCCTGTTTCACGCCACTCCACCAGAAATGCTTCTTAAGATAGATCGTGGTACATTTTAGTGGAACCTGGATGGATAGAGAACGGGAAGCTATGAGCCTCAGTCATTAAGGCTTCTCTGAGAGCAGGGTCTTCTAGAACGCAGAGTTTGGTACCCTGCCATACGATACCATCGTCATCGATGCGAAAATCGTTATGCTGGTCAATGTTCTGGACAATCGCCCAGATTTCACCATCATCCTTTTGTGCGGCCTTAATCCTAGAGAGTAAATCTGGTTCTACCTCAGACTAGCCCAGTATCCCCTCTGTCCGCGTACTAAGAGCTCAATATCATACCGCTCTAAGTCCCGAATAATTTCTTCCTAAACTTTGATGCCATTTATCATTCCTGAATTCCTGCTAAGGGCATCTGCTACCACATTTTCTTTACCTGGGTGATACTGAATATTAGTGTCATAGTCTTTCAGCAGTTCTAACCATCGCCTATGTCTCATGTTCAGCTCTCGCTGGGTAAATATATACTTGATACTTTTGTGATCGGTGAAGATATCACACGACTCACCGTATAAATAATGCCTCCAGATTTTAAGGGCGAAAACGACTGCTGCTAGTTCTAGATCATGAGTAGGATAATTTTTCTCATACGGCTTCAGTTGACGCGAAGCATAAGCAATGACTTTCCCATGCTACATAAGAACACAACCCAAGCCCTTTCCTGAAGCGTCACTGTAAATCTGATAACCACCTGTACCAGATGGAAGAGTAAGTATCGGTGCTGAGATCAATCGATGCTTGAGTTCCTCAAAACTCTTTTCTCTCTCCTCGGTCCATATAAACTTCTCACCTTTTCGCATAAGTTGGGTCAAAGGTAACGCCAAACGTGAGAAGTTTTCTACAAACCTGCGGTAATAACCCGTCAACCCAAGAAAGCTACGTATCTCTGTGACAGATGTCGGTCTCGGCCATTTGGTGATAGCCTCCACCTTTGCAGGATCCATAGTGATTCCTTCTACAGAAACAATATGACCTAGAAACGCCACTGTATTCATCCAAAACTCGCACTTCGAAAATTTAGCATATAGCTTTTCTCGTCTGAGAATCTGCAAAACTGTACGGAGATGATTCTCATGTTCCTCTTTGGATTTGGAGAAAATAAGGATATCATCGATGAATACGATCACAAACTTGTCTAAAAATTCGTGGAAGACTCTGTTCATCAAGTCCATAAATACTGCAGGCGCATTCGTGAGACCGAATGGCATAACAACAAACTCGTAATGACCGTACCTCGTACGAAAAGCAGTTTTGGATATATCCTACTCTTTTACACGCAGCTGATGGTAGCCTGATCGTAGATCGATTTTTGAGAAGTGCTTGGCACCCTGAAGCTGATCGAATAAATCGTCAATACGAGGAAGTGGATAACGGTTACGAATAGTGAGCTTATTCAACTCACGGAAGTCAATACACAATCGCATACTACCATCCTTCTTCTTGACAAACAAAACTGGAGCGCCCCAAGGTGACACGCTTGGACGAATGAAACCCCTTTCTAGAAGTTCCTGAAGCTGATCTTTCAGTTCCTTAAGCTCTATAGGAGCCATACGGTAAGGAGCTTTAGATACTGGTTCTGCACCTGGAATGAGATCGATACCAAATTCTACCTCTCGCATGGGAGGTAAGCCTGGGAGTTCCTCTGGAAAGACATCTGGAAAATCTGACATCACTGGCTGATCATGAATTTAAGGTGCCTCAGAAGTCGTGTCATGAACTGTAGCAAGGAAACCCTCACAACCATGGTATAGTAAGGTACTAGCCTGTAAAGCTGAAATGATCTGAACATGTTTTCCTGGTAGGAAGCCCTGGTGAATATACTCTGGTGTCTGGACATCACCAAAGATGACCCGGTGAGCATTACAATCTATGGTGGCACGATGAACCGACAACCAATCCATACCCAGAATAATATCAAATTCACACATATCTAAAGGAAGGGCACTGACTGGATGGATTTTATCATCAAACTCAAGAGGGAGATCCTTATACACCTGGGTAATGAGTACAGAGTCTCGCATGGGGGTAGATATACTAAGTACACTGTCTAGTGGCGTAGGGGTCATGTTTATTCTAACAGCATATGAAGTAGATATAACTGAGTGTGTGGCGCCTGTATCGAAAAGCACGCAGGCAGACTGTCCGTGTATAAACAAAATGCCAGTAATGGTACCTGTGGTCTTATTTGCTTGCTCACGGGTAGTAGTGTAGACACGACCAGTGGTTGGTGGTTGGTGGAGGTAAAATCTAAGGAATCTGGCCTGAGGTACCGGCAGCATCCCCACTCTTGCAATCCCTCTTCAAATGGCCCGACTGACCACACTTGTAACAACTACTCGTACCACGACGACAAGGTCCCGTGTGTTTCTTCCCACATGTGATGCAAGTGGGATAAGAATACCCGGTAGAAGCAGCTCTGGTTTGCTGAGAACCTGATTTACGAGGATAAACACGTGTCACGATTCTGATAACTTAACTGAAATAAGGTTGTTTGGCTGAAATTTAAAATTAACAAAATTTACCGGTCGGGCAAACTGCTGACCTCTTTTGTTTTGGCCACGCCCCTGTCCAGCATCTCTGTTGGAATTTACAAAAAAAATTTAAGATCTGTTTTACACGATAGTCTAGTATTTCTGGAGCTTAAAGAATCACCTGTAGTTGCCAGATGAGTTTGAGCTGCCGCGGTAGTTATCACCACCGCTCCTCTTATCTGATCGATTACGGTCATATGACTGAACGTGGTTCCTGTAGTTCAGATGTGGAGTAGCCGATTGGGATCGGTCTCCTCCTCTGTGTCTGTAAGATTATAATTGGATAAGACATAACATATAAGTTGACAAGTAATAATGGGAGTTAAATGGTTTAAGTCTGTTGGATGAGATGTACCTCTTCTCCGGACGCTCTACATTCTCGAGCTCATCCCTCTCGAAAAGCCTCTCAATATCACGAGCTGCATTAGCTACTTGTGACACATTAGTGAATGTGGCACTCACCAGCCTATCTGCAGTCCTAGAGTGAAGAGCCCAGCAAAATTGCTGCGCTTGCTCCTCTGCGGTACCCGCAGCCTCCCCTAAGAATCCAGCCATCCTGAGGTATCGGTGCATGAACTCTATACTGTTCTCGCCATGATTCTGACGAATGACATGGAAGTCCCTCTTCAGTTTAGCTTGCTCCGCATGCGGGAAAAACTGGTCATAGAACATCGTCTTGAAACGTGCCCAGGTCAATGCAAGCTCCCAAGCATCTCCCCCATTGGACAGTTTCTGAGACCTCCACCAATGCAGAGCAGGACCCTCCAATTTGTAAACTGCAAGCCTAATCTTGAAAGCATCACCACAACCCATAGCTCCAAAAAATTTCTCTACATGATAAATCCAGTCTTCCGCGTCAGTTGGAGCTACAGTTTGCTCAAAAAGTCGGGGTTTCTGTTTGTTAAACAAATCTAGCCAAGCGGCTAAAGTGGCAGGTGGTGGAGCAGGAGGGTTGTTATTCTGCTGAGGTCTATTTTGATATTCAGCTCGGATCTCATCACGAATTTGGGGTAACATGGCTTGCATAGCAGCCTGAACAGTAGCAGCAATGGCAGCTGCGTTAGGATCATTCTCGGTTTCGCGTCTGGGTGGCATCTGAAATAACAGAGGATAAGTTGATAAAACTGGAACCTGGAGTAATAAATCTGAATATGCATAGTGTAATTCATGAAGGCATAGCCAACAAAATATGACATGAATACTGGTGAACGCCTAGGGTCAGTTCACAAAATGACAATTTACTGAAACATAAATCTGACATGAGTAAGGATGAACGCCTATGGTCAGTTCATCTATACAGAATTTAAACGGGCAAGGGTGAACGCCTATGGTCAGTTCACCAAAACAAAAAGTTCGCAGAAAAGCACATGCGATTAAGTTTGGCTAGTCCTGTACCAACCGTTACTTAATCAAAATTTTGAAAGTCCGACTGATAAAATACATGAGTAGCATGGAAGATAACGACGCCAAATACAGGAAGTTCTTGGTGACTACCCACTAGTCACAGGTCAAGTTTTAGAGCCTACAGGTCGAACCTTGCGCTCTGATACCATAATTGTAACACCCCACTTGGATAAATGGACCGTTACGTGTATTTATGGCGTGTCATCAAAGCATGCAAGGCAATGTATTAAACATTAACTGACATACGGAAATACCGGAACCAAACATCGGTAGTCCAAACATAAGCTCAAAATATAAAGATTTAAGTACTGAAAGAAAAGGACGAAACAGTGTCCAAACAACCAAAATAATGTAATGTGTGCATAAAAATAAAGGAGTCTGGATAGCTCCCATCCAAAAGCACGTACTCTCTTAGAAGTCCTAAGATCGTCCCTGTGTACCTGCCGTTTAGAAACATGAAAGGAAACTACGGCTGAGCATAACGCTCAGTGAACGGATAAAAAGCATGATAAGAATGTACTGAAAGTAATGGAATAGATGGCAACAAATGAAGCTATGAGACTGATATGTAACATGTGGTAGAACTCTGTATAAATCTGAGAAACCTGGTTCATACATACTGAAACTGAATTATAACTATTAAATCTGAAAACATGCATTTACTGTATTTTAATTGCCAGAGCTTATATAGGTCACGTGCTGTAACAACCGTGCATGAATAACTGGAGGGGTGACCTCGTCATGCTGTAGAGGGGTGACCTCTAAATAACTGTAGAGGGGTGACCTCTAAATACTGTGCTGGGTGGAGGGATCAGCTCCAATGTGAAGGATGTAGAGCACACACCACATTCACCCTGATAACTTGTAAACTGATAAGCCTAGGATGCATCCATACGCCCCACTAAACATACATATAAAAATGGCCAAACTGAACATGAGTGGGACGATGCAGGATATCACTCTTAATAAGTGTGAAAACACTTATCCTTTACCACTTATTTCCAATAATAACAAGACCAAAACGTGTATTTTATGTCGTAAAAGTCGAAATTATGCGTGGTTTGTGTTTTTATTGTGTTTTAGGACCAAAAGATGCAAAAGGAAGAAAACATGGGCTATCACAGGCTTTTATCGAAGAAAAAGACTAAAGACGAAGTCGAAAGATCGAGAATGCAAAAAGAACGGAAGTCCAAGGCCTATTCTGAAGATTTATCGAAGAAAAAGTCTAAAGACGGAAGTTTAATGAAGTCAAAGAACTCAAGTCTAATTATAGAAGAAAATTATAAGACAAGTTCAATTTATATCGACTAATCCCGAGACGACGTCGAGAAAGACAAAGAAATTAAGTCGAGTCAAGACGAGAAGAAAGAAATAAGATAGCTTAAGCATGTAATCTCCCCACCTCCTATAAATACCCTCCTAATGTGTCATTAGGAGGGTGGTTAGGTGGTTAATTTTTAGTAGTAGTTTATTTTTCAAGTTTTTCTTAAGTTTTCTTCTCTCTAGTTTTCCAAGTTTATCAACTTTATCTTGTAATCTTTTGATATTAATCTTTAATCAATCAAGCTTATTTCCTTAATTCTCACTCTACCTTTCTTAATCTTTTACTTAATCTTGATAATCATGTAGTTTTATCTTAATCTTGTTTATGGTTTGATTGTGTAGCTTATTTGATTGTGCTTATTATATTGGTGATCTTAAAAAGTTTCTAATTCAAAGTGCTTATTTTTCTTAATCTTCATGCTTAATAGTTTTTAAGAAATAAGTAGTTTTTGATAAGTTTAAGTATTTATAAAAAGTACCTTTTTGATTTCTCGCTTATTTAGTGTTTTAAAAAGTTTTTAAATTCTAGCTTATTTATCTTTTTCTAAAATCATTTTGGTTTAACTTTTGGTAAAATGCTTATTGGTTTTTGGCTTATTTTTGCTTATTGCTAATTTTTATTGTTCTGAAATCTTCAAGTCCCTTATATTCCGGATAAGAGGTGCTAAACCCTCTTTTTCCGGATATCAGTCACTACCACTTTCCGGATAAGCTTTTTGATAGCATATTCCGGATAAGTTTCGTTTCAAGTATTCCGGATAGTCGTCTTAAGATTATTCCGGATTAGTAGCACTCATTAGTTATTCCAAACAGTGGGCATCAGAACATTCCGGATAAGGCTTACATCTATATTCCGGATAAGCAGATTTTGGACATTCCGGATAAAAGGGTTAGAGTTATTCCGGATAAGGGATTTTTCATTATTCCGGATAGTGATCAAGTCGTTGTATTCCGGATAAGTAGCAGGACGGGGATTCCGGATAAGAATCCGGAAAACATTCCGGATAAGGGTCCGAATAGCATTCTGGATAAGATTCACTTAGGATTTATTCCGGATAGTTTGATTTTGTGGATTTCGGATAAGGAGAAGTTACTTATTCCGGATAAGCTTCATAATCAAGTATTCCGGATAAGCTTCCGAATTATATTCCGGATAAGCCGTTCGATATTTATTCCGGATAAGACACTCGTGAAGAATCCGGATAAGCACGAAGACAATATTCCGGATAAGCATCAGTTGCCAAGATTCCGGATAAGCCACAGTTCTACAATCCGGATATTATTCCGGATAAGGTTTTGTTTTTACAGTTTTTGAATTTCAATCATTTCCCGCCTTTTTACTTAGCTTTATTCTAACTTGTCTTGTTCTAGTTTAAATATTTAAAGTTTACATTTTTATAAGTTTTTAATCATTTTCTTTTTAAATTTTAAAATTTTCATTTTTAGTTTAAAATAGATAACCAAACCTTTTTTATTTTCCACCAAGAACAATTGAGTCGCACTTTCTACCAGTAATCAATTCGAAAAAACTTGGAACGAATTTTATTTCATACGAGGCTAAAAATCAAGTATTAAATGGCGCTGCTGCCGGCTCTTTTCGTTAAGATTAAAGGTTTTAAGTGAGAGACGCGTTGGATTTTGGGATCCGTTCATCTTTGAACGTTATTTTCCTTGCTTTTAAATTTTCAAAAATCCATAAAAATTAAAAAATTTCAAAAATACAAAAAAATAGAAAAACCATAAAAACCAAAAATATTTCTTGTATATTTTCTTTTCTTTTTGTAGGTGTGCATGCGTACTCGTGCTCGTAAGAAGAAAGTAGCTCAAGCCAAAGTCATTACTCCCCCTATTGTCACCATGGACAATCAACCAATGATCGAGCTTTTGCAATCGCACGTAGAAGGAAACACCGATGCTATTGTCATACCCGAGATTGGAGCCAACAACTTTGAGCTTAAATGCGGCTTCATTCAAATGGTCTCTGCTCAACCCTTCTTGGGGCGTTCAATTGATGATCCTCATGACCATATTAAAAGGTTTCTTCAACTCACTAATACGGTTAAGTATAATGGGGTTTCACAAGAGGTAATTCGCTTGCAACTTTTTCCTTTCTCCTTAGAGGGACAAGCCCGGCATTGGCTTGATAAGGAACTGCCACAAAGTATTCTTACGTAGACGGATTTAGAGACAAAATTCATCAACTACTTTTTCCCACCCTCACGTACTACCGCTTTGCGGAATGAAATCATTACTTTTGAACAAAAGTACGGTGAGTCATTTAGTGAATCTTGGGACCGTTTTAAGGAACTTTTAAGAAAGTGTTCACAACATGGTTTAACAAAAGTACATCAAATCAATACTTTTTACAATGGTTTAAGCATGAATGACCAAGATTCACTAAATAGTTCCTCGGGGGGTAACATTTTGGTTAAGTCTTCTAATGCCGCTTGGGATATTATTGAGAACAAGTCTAGAGTGCAAACCAAGAGTGTTCGGACCAATGTGGCTAGTGCCAGCACTAATGAGAGCGACAAGAGAATTGATAAGCTTACTTCGCTTGTTGAATCACTTGCTCTCCAAGCCGCCAACAATACCAAAGCTATCAATGCCCAAGTTAATGGTATGACTCAATCATGTGAAATTTGCGGGGGATCTCACTCATACACCGATTGTCCTTCGAATCATGACAATCCGGAAAATGTGTATGCCGCCAGCGGTACCTATTCTACAGGAGGCTATCAAGCACGTCCTCAAGGTGACCACAACATGCTCAGCTATCGCTCAAACAACTTTCTTTCACCACCCAGTTTTCCCCCACAAAACCCAACCAACCTCAATCGCAACAATCAAAACCAACCACGTGCTCCAACTCCATATCAAAACCAAAGAAACCCATATCCACCTCAAAGAAACAACCAAGTTTACCAACAACCTTCTTATCAACCACATGCTTACCATGCTCCTCCCAACCAACCCACTGCATTACACCAAGAGGTTGAAACTTACATGAGGACTAATGATGCGATAGTGCAAAATCTTCAGCGGGAAATGGCCAACATGAAAGCAGATATGGTGAAACAAGGGAATGATCTTCGAGCCGATATGCGAAACTCTTTTACAAGTCAAACGAATGACTTAAGGAACATGATGGCTAGTTTCTTCCCAAGTAATCAAGCCTCTGGTTCGGGTTCTCTTCCGAGTAACACCGTTGCTAATCCAAGAGGGGAGATGAAAGCAATCACCACTCGAAGTGGAAAAGGTTTAAAGGAACCCGAGCTTCCTACACCTACACCGGTGATTGTGACAAAGGAAAACGAGTCTCCTTCTCTAAATCCTCCATCTTCTATTCCTCCAACTTCTACTTCTCCAATTCCACCACCTTCTACCCCTCCACCACCCAAGGATGTGAGTGAGAATTCTATTCCAAAGCCTTTATCTCAACCCAATATACCTTATCCCTCAAGGTTGAGGAAAGAGAAATTGAAGAACAAGGATGATACTCAGGTTTCTAACTTTCTCAAAATGTTTAAACAACTCAATTTCAATATCTCCTTTGCTGAGGCTCTCGCTCACATGCCGAAATATGCTAAAATATTTAAAGATCTTCTCAGTGATAAGGAGAAAATCCTCGATATCGCTCAGACCCAACTTAATGAGAATTGCTCCGCAGTACTCTTAAGGAAATTACCAACCAAACTTGATGATCCGGGTCGTTTCTTGATTCCTTGCAACTTCCCTGGGGTAGAGAATTGTATGGCCCTAGCCGATCTAGGTGCTAGTATAAACGTAATGCCTTTAAGCGTTTGGAAACAATTGTCTCTACCCGAGCTAGTCCCCACTCGAATGACTTTGGAATTAGCTAACTGTACGGTTGCTTATCCGGTGGGGATAGCTGAAGACGTCTTCGTTGGTGTCGACAAATTCACCTTTCCGGCGGATTTTGTTGTCGTTGACTACGAGATGGACCCCCGTGTTCCATTAATCGTTGGACGTCCATTCTTGAGGACCGGTCGCACTCTCATTGATGTAGCCGCAGGCGAATTAATCATGAGAGTTGGTGACGATAAAATCGTTTTCAACATGGGTAAACTTTCTAAGCAGCCTTCTGAACATGAGAGCGTTAATTTCATTGACGTTCTTGATGAGGCTTGTGAAGAACATTTAAAAGACGCTTGTAAAAGTGGTTCTTCTTCTCTTCCCATTGTTGAGACTGTTGCCTCTATTGCTCCATCACTAACTCCATTTAGAGAAAGTGATTTCATCTTGAAAGAATTTGAAGCAACTTTGGGAGACGTGGACTTGCAATATGATGATTCTCCCTCTAATTGGGATGAAGACATTCGTACCATTGAGAAACTTCTCAATGAGGACCATATTTCTCCACCATCTCCTAAGAATATCTCTATCAATGAACCGAATTTGACTACGCCTTAGATTGAAAATCCTCCGGATTTAGAGCTTAAGGACCTACCGTCTCATCTCGAGTACGTTTTCCTTGAAAACAACAAGAAGTAACCCGTCATCATCGCAAAGGACTTGAAAGAGGAAGAAAAATCTCGACTCATCGTCGTGCTGAAGAATCACAAGAAAGCGATTGCTTGGCAAATCTCCGATATTCGTGGAATTGATCCTCACTTTTGCACACATAAAATTCTCATGGAGGACAACTTTAAACCCACTATTCAAAGCCAAAGAAGGGTGAATCCTAAAGATCCATGACATAATCAAAAAAGATGTTATCAAACTTCTTGATGCGGGAATGATCTATCCTATCTCGGATTCACCATGGGTTAGTCCCGTCCATTGTGTGCCTAAGAAAGGCGGAATCACCGTTGTGCCCAATGAAAACAACGAGTTGATTCCTACTCGTCTCGTTACCAGGTAGAGAGTTTGTATCGACTATCGCAAACTCAATGATGCTACGAGAAAGGATCATTTTCCCCTTCCTTTCATGGACCAAATGCTTGAACGTCTAGCGGGTAATGACTATTACTGCTTTTTAGACGGTTTCTCCGGGTATTTTCAAATTCCCATCGATCCCAAAGACCAAGAGAAAACCACATTCACTTGTCCTTACGGAATATTTGCTTATAAAAGAATGCATTTCGGCTTATGCAATGCTCCTGGGACATTTCAAAGGTGTATGATGGCTATCTTCCATGACATGGTTAAAGAAACTATGGAAGTCTTCATGGATGATTTCTCGGTTTATGGTGATTCTTTCTCTCATTGCCTTTCCAATTTGGAACGCATGCTTAAGCGGTGCGAAGACACTCGCCTTGTTCTAAATTGGAAAAAATGCCATTTCATGGTAAAAGAAGGCATTATGCTTGGATATAAAATCTCAAAAGCCGGTCTAGAAGTGGACCGTGCTAAAGTGGATGTCATAGCCAAATTACCTCCACCTTCAACCGTGAAGGGTGTGAGAAGTTTCCTTGGTCATGCGGGCTTCTATCGTCGATTCATTCAAGATTTTTCTAAAATCGCTCGCCCCGATGACCCACCTCTTGGAAAAAGATACTCCTTTCATCTTTTCCAAAGAGTGTCTTGAATCCTTCAATCTTTTTAAGGATAAGCTAACTAAGGCACCTGTCTTGGTTACCCCTAATTGGGAGCTACCTTTTGAGTTGATGTGTGATGCTAGCGACTTTGCTATTGGAGCGGTTTTGGGCCAAAGAGTGAACAAACACTTCCAACCAATCCATTACACTAGCAAGACAATGACGGGGGCTCAATTGTATTATACCACTACCGGAAAAGAGCTTTTAGCTGTAGTGTATGCTTTTGAAAAATTCCGCCCCTATCTTGTCCTTTCTACCACCATCGTGTATACCGATCATTCCGCGTTGAAGTACTTGTTGACTAAACAAGATTCTAAGCCAATACTTCTTCGTTGGGTTTTGCTCCTTCAAGAATTTAACATTGAAATTCGTGACAAGAAGGGAGCCGAAAACCTAGCCGCGGATCATCTAAGTGGACTTGAGGATCCTTATCAAGGGGATCATCCGAATCAAGAGATCAATGACTCTTTTCCCCTTGAGGCCTTAATGTCTATAAATTCCAATCTTGATGACACCCCGTGGTTTGCGGACATTGCAAACTACTTAACGGGTGGAATTCTCAAGGAAGGGTTAACGTCCCAACAAAATAAAAAGTTCTTTAAAGATATTGAACATTATTTTTGGGACGACCCTTACCTTTTCAAACAATGTGCGGATCTTGTCATTCGTCGATGTGTTGATGGGCCGGCAACGGTACAAATCCTTGACGCTTGCCATAAAGGACCCACCGGTGGTCACGTTGGTCCCAATTACACCGCGAAGAAAGTATTCGACTCTGGATTTTATTGGCCCACCATTTATCGTGACGCTCACGACATGGTTAAACATTGTGATGCTTGCCAAAGACAAGGTAAGATCACAAATAAAGATGAGATGCCTCAAAATCTCATACGAGAATGTGAAATCTTTGACGTATGGGGCATCGACTTTATGAGGCCATTTCCATCATCTAAAGGGAACAAGTACATCCTCGTAGCCGTTGACTATGTTTCCAAATGGGTTGAAGCTCAGGCTCTCCCCACGAACGATGCGAGGGTGGTTGTGAACTTTTTGAAGCAGCTTTTTGCTCGATTCGGTGTTCCTCGTGCTGTAATCAGTTACCGCGGGACTCATTTTTGCAATGATCAATTTGCTCGCGTCATGGCTAAGTATGGTGTCAATCACCTTCTTTCCACCGCCTATCATCCCCAAACCAATGGTCAAGCCGAGATTTCCAACCGCAGACTGAAGCGAATTCTGGAGCGTACTGTGGGAGAGCATCGTGCCGCGTAGGCCGATAAATTAGATGATGCTTTGTGGGCTTTTCGTACCGCCTATAAGACGTCGATCGGTTGTACACCTTATCGTCTTGTGTACGGGAAATCATGCCACCTCCCTATCAAGCTGGAACATAAGGCATACTGGGCCTTGAAGTGGGCTAACTTCGACATCAACAAAGCCGGCGATCATCGGAAGATTCAACTCAACGAGCTAAATGAATTAAGGAATGAAGCTTATGAGAACTCGTTGATCTACAAGGAGAAGACCAAGATCATCCATGATGCAAGGATTAAGAACCGAGAGTTCCACGTTGGTGATCAAGTTCTTCTGTTTAACTCTCGGTTGAAGATCTTCTCGGGCAAGTTGAAGAGCCGCTGGTCTGGTCCATTCACCGTCGCCAAAGTCTTTCCCTATGGCACCATTGAGCTTTCTCAGCCAAATGGGCCCATATTTAAGGTGAATGGCCAGCGTGTGAAGTTGTACTTTGGTGAGGACATCTCTCATGAGATGATTCCATCCCTCACCACGTTTCCCATGAACTAGTTTTGGGTCGAGTCAGGCTCGCGACTCGGTTAACAAAAACAATCACTTCTCGGGAGGCAACCCGTGATCTATCCTTTACCGTTTTCATAATAAGTGTAGGGGAGCCCCGTATGTGTTTGTTGTCTTGTTTCTTGTGCTATGCAGGGATTAAAGCTTCAAAAATCCATTCTCGATGACTTTTGACGAGCCGTGATCCTGTTTTCCCATCTTCCCGGTTCTATCCTAAACTGTCGTGCTTCACTTTTTCATATCTTATATGTTCACATTGAAATCACTATAGTTGTCCTCTCCTTAGCAAGATTTAAACAACGTACACAATGTCATAAGTGTAGGGGAGTTTACTCCCACATGCTTAAACATTGAGGACAATGTTTATATCAAGTGTAGGGGGGACTTCTATCGAAGTAAGTGGTCTTTTCCATAAATTTGTCCTCATTTTAACCGGAAAATTTGATTTTTCGACATTTTTCAAAATTTTTAATCTATTTTGGCCTAGTAGTATAGTAGAATTTTCTTTTGTTATCGTTATTTACTTTCCTTGCTAAAATAAAAGTTTTCAAAGTCGTGAATATTTTGACTCAACTCGAGTTTACTTATCTAAGTTTACTCTAGCTAGTATCCTTAACGTGTTTAAGTCAAGTTTTGCTAGGCTTTTATATAGGGAACTTTAAAACGCGAAAGTCTTAACTCTCACAGGTTAAGTACAAGAACTTTTCGCAAGTTCCTATAATTGATCCTAGAGAGTTGTTTATCAAGGGAACTTTAAAACGCGAATTCTAAACTTGAAAAAGTCTAAGAGTTTGCAAGATCCTATAGATGACTCGAAAACCCAAAACTTTGATTTAATTGGCTAAGCATCCACGAGTCTCATTCCTTGAGATTTTAAATTGTGGAGAACGAGAGATGATAGAGTCAATTATAAGTTTGGTATTCTTTCGTGAATTTATGTGAGTTGATTATAAGCATATTCTCCCATCGCTTGCTAATAAATTTATCTACAATAAATAAGGTTGTACGATTTGAAAAGTTACTTAGCTTCTAGCACAAGATCGTTTAAAAGTTGCTCGGTATTAATTAGAGTTCATAGCCAAGGCATAACTTATTGAAGCGGGATGCGAAGATTGGCGAGTCTGAAAAGACCCTAACAAGGCATGAGGGCTACATTTTGTTGCTAAAGATCCAAAAGTGATGTGAAGAATCATTTATCAAAAATCAATATGAAGGATCGAGACACACGACGAAAAGCAAATACTCCCCTAAAGATCATGGAGAAGTCTATCCGAAAAGACCCTAGCAAGGTATGAGGATAAATAGATCCAAGTCCTAAAAGGAGGCGGATCGTTGTATATCAAAGTCCAAAGTAATGATTGGAGAAAAATGAAGAAGTCGTGGTCCAAATATGAAGAATCTCTCAAAACTTCAAGTGAAGAAATTCCTATTATGAAGAGAAGACCATAATTTCAAGAACGTCTCTCAAAGATTTGAAGTATGAATTCGCTGCCAAATATCGGTCCAAGAAAGGTCTCAAATCGTGAAACGAGTTATGCCAAGATATGAACTTTGAAAGGTCCCGAGAAGCAGTTTTAAAAGATTTTGTCCTTTAGCTAACTATTGATTAAATCGTCCCACTTTGTTTTCAGCTTAAATAACTATCGAAATAAGTCAAACAATGCATCCTCGTGATCATTTAAGACAATATTAAAATATAAGAGATACACCTAGGAATAAGGGAGTCTAAGTGAATAATTGGGCCACATGAGTTCGTGTTAGTTTGCTAACTTATAATAACAATGATCTCGTTTTTAAGCTTGGTATGGGGAACGTGAAACTTGAGAATGATGAACATTCATGACAACCAAAAACCCCAATGTAAGTCTTTGATTTCTTACTATTTTTGTTCTTTTAGTTTTCTTAGTGTTTAGTATTTAATAAAAACTAAAGTGGGTTATCTATGATGAAAAATGTAAACCGTGCTTTGAAATTAGTGCATTGCATGAGTACATTGCAATGGTCAAGTGTAGGGGATTTAATAAGTGTGAAAACACTTATCCTTTTACCACTTATTTTCAATAATAACAAGACCAAAACGTGTATTTTATGTCGTAAAAGTCGGAATTATGTGTGGTTTGTGTTTTTATTGTGTTTTAGGACCAAAAGATGCAAAAGGAAGAAAACATGGGCTATCACGGGCTTTTATCGAAGAAAAAGACTAAAGACAAAGTCGAAAGATCGAGAATGCAAAAAGAACGGAAGTCCAAGGCCTATTCTGAAGATTATTGAAGAAAAAGTCTAAAGACGGAAGTTTAATGAAGTCGAAGAACTCAAGTCTAATTATAGAATAAAATTATAAGACAAGTTCAATTTATATCGACTAATCCCGAGACGACGTCGAGAAAGACATAGAAATTAAGTCGAGTCAAGACGAGAAGAAAAAAATAAGATAGCTTAAGCATGTAATCTCCCCACCTCCTATAAATACCCTCCTAATGTGTCATTAGGAGGGTGGTTAGGTGGTTAATTTTTAGTAGTAGTTTATTTTTCAAGTTTTTCTTAAGTTTTCTTCTCTCTAGTTTTCCAAGTTTATCAACTTTAATCTTGTAATCTTTTGATATTAATCTTTAATCAATCAAGCTTATTTCCTTAATTCTCACTCTACCTTTCTTAATCTTTTACTTAATCTTGATAATCATGTAGTTTTAACTTAATCTTGTTTATGGTTTGATTGTGTAGCTTATTTGATTGTGCTTATTATATTGGTGATCTTAAAAAGTTTCTAATTCAAAGTGCTTATTTTCTTAATCTTCATGCTTAATAGTTTTTAAGAAATAAGTAGTTTTGATAAGTTTAAGTCTTTATAAAAAGTACCTTTTTGATTTCTAGCTTATTTAGTGTCTTAAAAAGTTTTTAAATTCTAGCTTATTTATCTTTTCTAAAATCATTTTGGTTTAACTTTTGGTAAAATGCTTATTGATTTTTGGCTTATTTTTGCTTATTGCTAATTTTTCTTGTTCCGAAATCTTCAAGTCCCTTATATTCTGGATAAGAGGTGCTAAACCCTCTTTCTCCGGATATCAGTCACTACCACTTTCCGGATAAGCTTTTTGATAGCATATTCCGGATAAGTTTCGTTTCAAGTATTATTGATAGTCGTCTTAAGATTATTCCGGATTAGTAGCACTCCTTAGTTATTCCGAACAGTGGGCATCAGAACATTCCGGATAAGGCTTACATCTATATTCCGGATAAGCAGACTTTGGACATTCCGGATAAAAGGGTTAGAGTTATTCCGGATAAGGGATTTTTCATTATTCCGGATAGTGATCAAGTCATTGTATTCCGGATAAGTAGCAGGACGTGGATTCTGGATAAGAATCCGGAAAACATTCCGGATAAGGGTCTGAACTAGCATTCCGGATAAGATTCACTTAGGATTTATTCCGGATAGTTTGATTTTGTGGATTCCGGATAAGGAGAAGTTACTTATTCCGGATAAGCTTCATATTCAAGTATTCCGGATAAGCTTCCGAACCATATTCCGGATAAGCCGTTCGATATTTATTCCGGATAAGACACTCGTGAATAATACGGATAAGCATGAAGACGATATTCTGGATAAGCATCAGTTGCCAAGATTCCGGATAAGCCACAGTTCTACAATCCGGATATTATTCCGGATAAGGTTTTGTTTTTACAGTTTTTGAATTTCAATCTTTTCCCGCCTTTTTACTTAGCTTTATTCTAACTTGTCTTGTTCTAGTTTAAATATTTAAAGTTTACATTTTTATAAGTTTTTAATCATTTTCTTTTTAAATTTTAAAATTTTCATTTTTAGTTTAAAATAGATAACCACACCTTTTTTATTTTCCACCAAGAACAATTGAGTCGCACTTTCTACCAGTAATCAATTCGAAAAGACTTGGAACGAATTTTATTTCATACGAGGCTAAAAATCAAGTATTAACTCTCCTGCTTGTGAGTCACACCACCGGTGCCTCTAGTGTCGTGGTTACGGTACCTCCGTAACTAGTACATAAACTGGTCGTGCTTGTATATAATGCTCAGGCAACTTATTTCGTTTTTAACATGATTTCTGATAAGCTTAAACACATACGGGGAAAACATTTGGCTGCAGACGGGAATTCCTAATCATGCATAGAAAGGAAGTCCTTACTGAAAGGACGGAAATCCGTACCTCGTGTCCAGTAACCGACCGAGATCAACTGACAGAAAGTCTACTCTGGTTTCACGCGAGCTACATGAATAAGGGACGTGAATAAGTAAACTGATATTCGCTTATTTAATTCCATGTTCTTATTGGCTTTTCATTTATTTATTTTATTTCTGAAATTCTGTACGTATATTAACTGATAAATCTGATCTTATAATAATTCATTTTAATGTATTATCATTCTACAATTAGTTACGGTACAAACTTATTTCTGACGCTATAGTAATACTATATTAAGTATCCCGCTAAAAATAGGAAGTTTCTTAAATTAGAAAGTTCCCAAAATAATTTAATTCATTTAATAAAATTATACCCTTTTAAAATATTAAAGATCTATTTTAATTTAATACATTTAAAATATATTTTAAACATTTATAAAACAATTAGTTTAAAAGGTATAATATAAAAATATTCATATTATTTATTATAATAATGTCCCGAGCCTACCAAGATACCCCATCTCGGTCGCACAAATCAACAAACTATGATTAAATCTGCCTATATGAATCTGCGACAGAAAACTGAGTCACTAAAACTGTCGCTAAAAGCTGTCCTTAAAAACTATCAAAAAAATTAAAACTGTCACTATTAAACTGCGATAGAATTTAGAGTCATTAATCTGTCGCTAATCTGGATTTTAATTCATTTAATTTCCTGTTTAATGAATACCCACTGTTATATACTATGTTCCCACCGTTTTGGTAAAGTTCCCACCGTTTTCAACACAGCCAAACACCCCCTTAATTAATTTACCCCCCGATGGGGTTTGTTGGTTGCGATGGCTGAAACACAGCCCTAAGCCGCCCCTGTGCGGGTCACGGCTGGGCAGAGAAGAGACCAACGAGACCTTATGGTCTCGGTTTTATACATTTACACCAACCCCGACCCTAAATCAAAATAACCCCCTTGCGTGGGGTGGGTTTTGTTCGCGGCTGGCCCAAAAGAAAGCACCACCACAACCCCATGATGGGTCATGACAGTTATGAACATCACACCGAGACCCTAATGGTCTCGGTTTCCTCGTGAAACAGCCCACCCGCGACACCTTTCCTTGTTTTTAAAATAAGATTCGTTTGTAAACATTAAAACCATTTAGATTCGTGGTAATCATGGACTGAAACATAAAAGAAAATGATACAGTTATGGAATTAATAAAGGACGAAGAACACGCGTGAATTATTAGAAGAAACCCGAGCCTAATCTCTCCTCCTTTGTTCTTTAATCCGGCGGCCACAAACCCTAGCACTTTCTTTTTCTTTTTTTTTTGTGTCGTCTGATTATGGGAGAGGGTTTAAGTCCCGTGTTTTGTTTTTTTACAATGGGCTGGGGCCTAAAATTTTTCTTTTTCTTCCCTTTCTTTAAACTAAAATCGGCCATAAGGCCCCTTTTATTTTCTTTATTCCTTTTTTTATACTTGTATATAATTTCCCGCGTTTGTTTTCGTCCATAAATTATATGTATTAGTTTAAATAATTAAACCGCGTATTTACATTCTGATTTAAATACGGGTTTTACATTTTGTATGCTAATGCGTTTGATATACTTATCACGGTATGTGTTTTTTGTCGTACAACGAGTATATTTTTTTCTTCGAAATACTGAAGGCACCCGAAAGATCATTAACGAGCGTGATAGAGAGGACAACGTTCATGAGAGGGATATTGATATTGGTATTTGTGTTGGCTTGTATTTCCTTTTTTTTGCTTCACTAGGATTAATATTGTTAAGTTACAACATACATATTAAAGATACTAGCGTAGATTTTATATCATCTCAACTTAAGATAGATAACTCTGGCATTGAGTTTAAAGTAGTATTAGCTCGACTTAGAGTTAACTTCGAGAAAGACTCTTACATCCAAGTGTACCCGGATTTGGTTGCGTACACTTTAAGTACAAAATACATTAAGAACACCCTCTAAATGTAATTTATACTAGCACCTTTCGCATCTCCAAAACCCCGCAAATATTTGAGCTTAAGTTTGATCCTCATCATATTATTAAGTTAACCAAGAGAGAGTTGAGGGACTTAGAAAATGGTCTGGACAACGGACAAGTATACATGCGATTCACCGCGGACTACATGACCAAGATGAAAGTCCTTTTTTCTACAGAGATACGCGCATCTAAGAATTACTTGTGATTATATATACATGTATGGCCCTGTTAACGGTACATCGTTAAACTGTTACATTTGATGTATTTGATGTATTTTTTCGAATGAATGTACGCAATTTATATTAGCGAATAATATTATACTCCCCCCGTCTCAAAATTATAGTACATATTACTATTTTTGGACGTCCTAAATTAATTGTCACTTTCAAAAATAGATAAGTAATGTAGATTAAGTTTACCATATCACGCTCACTTGAAGGTATTATTGCAAAGAATAAAGAAGTTGTAGATTAATTTGTTAAAGGTAAAATTGTTATTGTGTAAAAAGTAAGAGAGAAAAAACTGAATAAGTGATGTTTTTATTAAACTACGTGTTTTTAGTCGGTGAAAATTAATTATGAGACAGAGGAGAACTACTTAAGCCTAAGACCGTTTGATAAACGACGGGTTTTTGAATCTTTTTATTTGATATATAAATAAAAATGGTTGTATGTGATAAAATTTTGCGTTGAATATATATATGTATATATAGTTCAATATGAGGACATAAGAGTACCCAAATTACTGTTTACATTTACAGAGGTAATTTGCACATTCTTTGGTTTAATTGGGACACTTTAAAATATGTTATTTTGACATACATAACCTTGTAAGAATAGATATTAATAAAAGTGATATAAGGTTATATATGTCAAAACATCATAATTTAGAGTATGCAAATCAATACAAGGAGTGTGCAAATTATTTATCATACATTTACTATTATGACTTGTGTCATGTTATTATTCTATTTGTATGAGTGTTAAAAAAAATATGTGCAAGAAAAGTTATAAAAAAAAGGTTTGCAATACATCATCAACTATATATATATATATATATATATATATATATATATATATATATATATATATATATATATATATATATATATATATATATATATATATATATATATATATATATATGGCTAACGTTACAATCTTGAATCCGCTACTGTCCAGTGGTGGCTTAAAGGTAAGGCAAGTAAAGCTTGGGCTTTAGGCCTCGAAATTATTAAGGCCTTAAATTTTGTAGGACATTGCATATATATATATATATATATATATATATATATATATATATATATATATATATATATATATATATATATATATATATATATATATATATATATATATATATATATATATACATATATATATATATACATATATATATATATATATATATATATATATATATATATATATATATATATATATATATATATACATATATATATAATACATATATATATATATATATATATATATAATATATATATAGGAGGCTTTCTTTTCAGAACCATTTTAAATGACAGAACTATCAGAACCATAATCAGCCAATAAGAATTTAGTATTATTAAAGAATTTCATTTAAATCAAAAGGGCATAATAGGAAAACCTATAGTTTACTTTTGTTTGTAATTAGTTTTTTATTTAATTTCTTAATTTCTTTATTTTCTCGAAATTAAAAATAAATTTTTTTCTTAATTTTCGAAAAAAAAATTTGTTTAATTTTTTCGAAATTAGTTTTTTTTATTATTTTTTTATTTTTCTTTTTAAATTCTTTTATTTTTCAAAATTAAAAAACATTAGTGTTTTGGTAAAAGAACAACTTTACATGTATAAACATACATGCTTTTGTACTTTACAATTTTTTGAATTTTTCTATAAACATACATGTTTTTGGTTAGAGTTTTCACGTGTGCACATATATTTTTTGAATAATGTAAATTTATAGCAACTAAAAACATACACGTTTGATATGAATTAAACTTGAAATTATTAATAATACCAAAAGTACACATGCACTAATATTTATTTGAAGTCTTAAAAAACATACATGTATTAAAACATATATGTCCGCCTCTAAAAACATACATGTCCGCCTCTAAATAATACATGTTCGCCTTAAAAAACATA